>OX371178.1:1468824-4106324 GCA_947310635.1 Leptodirus hochenwartii | reverse complement strand
ACTGCGCCTAATGAGGTAATTTTTCATTCGCTTCTTGACACTCTTCTTATTTTGGAATAACCGAAAACCGCCGCCGCTGCGCAGCACACGAGGAACTTTGACGTGACATGTCTCATAAACAAGTTAAGACATGATAAAGGCACTTTGGAACAAATCAATTTTAATTAACCATTGTCTTCGCGTCAAAGGAACAACAAACGTTAATCGTTTCTTCTTCGTATTATTAACAGAATTATTATAAATAATACATACAAAAAAATCTACTTTTGTTACTTTCATATATAAATTTAACGCCTTTTTTTTAGATTTACCTCCTACGTTTCTAATGGGTAACGTAATAAGTCAATGCTCGAGAAAGTAGTGCTCTTGATTAGTGCAATTTAAACCCGAAAGTTTGAGCGTAGAGACACTTTGTCTGGTGGCAAAGTTGAACGATTCCAGCTGCCGTAAAACAATAAAATTTGCGCAGAATTGCGGGCAGGAATGACGTGGATGGTTCTGAAGACGTTTAAGCGATGCTAAATTCGAAATTAATTGTATTTGGTCGGATAATGTGGGAGATGTAGACTAGTTAACTAAGGCTCATCTACACAATTTCTATTCATACATTTTCAACGGATATGAATAATTAAGACCATAAATTATTGTTTTGTGCAGTTGCGAATATGCTTTTTTGCTAATGTATTGTAAAGTTTGTTGTTCCAGAGATAAATTGATTATGTCGAAGAATTTAAACGCAGCCGCCGCAAGTAAATAACTTTTGAATAAAAAAAAATGCATTTTTTATTTCAACTTCCCAGAATAATTACTGTAGTTTAATTTATCTTAATTTCGGCCGTTACCTCTTCAAAGAAGTAAGATTGACTATCACTAGAAATATTGCGCAAATAAACACACGATTATCTTGAATAAACATTTACATCCGCGAAATTCTATACTGTAAATATAATCTAAACAAAAATTAATTTTCTTTCATTTATAATCAGATATACCAAAAATGTTCTTAAGAGAACGTTCGATCATATTTAAGCGCTTTGTCATGCATGTTAGTTTTTCATATGAAACAAAAAAAGTTCGGAGGACGTAATAATATTTTTAATAAATATTTAAAATGGTTTTGATAAAATAACGATAACTTTCGTCTCAATTAGCTATGTGAGTTACTTTTTTGAAAATCTTAAAATTAGTTTGATTTTTGTCAAAACATTCCTCTGCTATGAAATGCGTCAAAAATTAACAAACCGCCCAAAAAATTAACCGAAATTTTAACAAATATTTAGGAGGATTGAGTAGAAAAATTCAAACCACTGCACTGTTTATTAAAAAAATCTTTTACGCAACACATTTGAAGATGAAAATTTGTATAATACATTTTTACCAATACATTTGAATGTTTCAGTAAAAAATATGATAAAATACAAAATTCTGAAACATAAAAGTTCCAATACAACAAAAAAACTTTTTAAAATCTTATGGTCGTTTTTTTTTCTACAAATAATTGTGGTCATTTTTATTAGTGTGCAAGGCAAAAATATAAAATGACTATAATAAAATATGTGCAAAACAATCGATTCTTTAATATTTAAACTTATTTCCTTCGAAATTTTTTTTTATAACTAAATTAGAAGACATTTTGACAGACACTGGTATATTGTTATCAAGCAGAGAATTGTGAAGTATCATTCATCTTTGCATATTTTCCCATCGTGCTAAAGCGAGCGAAAGAAGCGTAAGCAGCTTCAGCTAGAATACATACGCGAATGTGTACGATTTTCAAATGCATTATGTAGAAGAATATCGTTCTTTATATCCTCTTGTTCTTCAAATTCTACGTATAGGTGAAACACCGCTCGCATTCATAAACCATCAAGATCAAATATCTTTATATTAGTAGCGAAAACAATAGCAGAGTATTGAAATTTTTTTAAAAAGTAGTTTGCTTCACGTTTACACTTCAACTTCGTTTTTTGACGTTTTGAAATTGTTCCTATAAACAGACATTTAAAAACTGGAGTTTTTTTTTATTTGCATCATCTTCGCGATAAAGTAAAAATATGAACAAAAGAACTTTTTATTTACGAGTGATTTTATTATTTTAAAATTAAGGTGTCTTTTTCGAAGTACGCCACTGGATGCGGGTCTGTCGCAGCGAGGGAAATGACACATGCAAAAGCAAGAGTCAACATCGATATAGAAGTTATTCTGACAACAATGTCATATATAACATACGTGGAAGATAGATTGAACAGAAATGTACAAGAATTAGAGAAATCGATTTTTCCGACAACTAAAAGTTCGAGATAAAAATGAGCGATTGTGAAAATACTTAGCAATAGACTATCTAGAAAAAAAATTAATAAAAGTTGAATTTAAATTTAATAATTTCTTTTTTATATATTTCTCCAATGTAAAATTATTTTTATATTTCGTGTAATTGGTTTTTAAGGAATTAAAATGTGCAATTGTGATTTTGATGTGGAATTTGAAAAATAAATTTCACGGTCTGAAAGGACAAAATCGTTGCTATTTTTAAAACATAAAAAGCGCGTACGGATATTGTTAAGCACATTTTTAGTTCTTTACAAATTGAAATTAATTTGACGTGGGAATTCTTATTTATAACAAAGTTGCGTGTAAAAATAGGCAAAAGGGGGGAAATTTAAAAAAAACGCTCCAATTTATCATGACAATAGGAAAACGTAACCAAACTACAAAAAAAAAACACGTGCGTACCGATATCTTATAATAAAATAATAAAAAATTATTTCGAGAAAAATTTTATATAAAAATTGAGTTAAATTTTGCTTGGCATGAAATATTTGTTCAAGTTTGAAGGCACGAAAATAACACAAGATTATGTGTAGGCTATTTATAATTTTTAAAATCGCTAAAACTTGTTGAAAAAAATATTTAAGTCATCGACAACAATTTTCAGAAAATAATATTGTATTTGTAAAAATTCCAAGTTTTTTCTTTAACTCGTTTATTAAACTAATTTTATCAAGTATTAATGACGGTGTCTTAAAGCACCCTAATAAATAAATTTCCCCGCCAAAAAAAGTAGAACATTGTTGCAACATCAACAAATATTATACCAAATTTAAGGAATATCTCAAACAATATACTGCAAACTGTACACTGTTGCCAACTTTGGCCTTGTATATTATTATATAATAGAGAAAAACAGCTAGTTGAATATTTTAACATGTGCCAACTTCGCGCAAAGTGAAAAAAAAAATAAAAAATCGATGATAATATTTTTAGATGGTTCAATAGATACAAAATACGAAAATAAACACGGTTGGTTCAAATTAACTGTCCGTGGTCCAGTGTTTATTATTTATTCAATAAAACGAAGTGCCATGGACAGTGTAGAAATGAAGCAGTAATTGAAAAAACAGCGCATGACTTTTTTTTCTTTAAAGCTACATTTTTTGTGCTTTAGATAAATGCGATAATTTTCGGTTAAACAGCGCGAACTAAATTTTTTATTATTTTTTCAAAATAATAACAAATGATGCACTAATTTTTAATGACAAATTAAACAATTTATTTTCGAAATTTAAGACAAAAGTGGAAAATACCGACTAACGTTGTTTTTTAATTAAAGCGTTATTAAAATTCCAGAACTTTAGATAAATGCGATAATTTTTGGTTAAACGGCGCGATTTTTTTCAATATAATAAATCATGCATTCATTTTTAACGATAAAATTGAACAATTTATTTCCGAAATTTAAGAAAAAGTGTAAAATACCGACTAACGTTGTTTTTTAATTAAAGCGCCATTAAAATCAACACATTAACCCTTTAACGCCCAAAAGAAAACTACATGTGAAAATTATTTTTTAATGGTATTTATTGTGAGATATTGAGCACAGAAAAATATTAGGAAAAAAAAAAATTAAATAAAAACATGAAACAATGAAAATAAGGGGGTGTACACGGCTGTGTACAATGGGCGGATTAGGAGTGATATTGTCCAAAGCAAGTTCGCTCTACACACAACGTTTTCTCGCAAAGCACGCAACGCCAGCGACCTCGATTGTGGCAAATGACGCAACGCAATGGTTTTTCGATGCGCTCGGGGTTGTGACCGTTATTTTTCCGCTCCAGTCCAAGTATTGTTGATGACGGTGGACGACTTTTAGTTTTTTTTCGTTGTATGTATCCTCGAGCAATCGTCCGTCTGAATAATAATTGATCCATGTATGTCACCTGTCCAGTCTTGCTCAGTAAAACATGCAGTCTCCAAGCGTTAGATATGGCCATATCTAGGATGTAGGTAAATATTACCCACCACCATTTTTTTCCTTTTATAGGCACTCTGTAAATACTAATAGACTGGTCCATTTGATCGACGCCACCCATTCCTTTGTTGTAGTTTATTATTAGTCTTGGGACATCAAATTCCACCTTTTGCTTTTGAAGCTTGCACCATCTTTTTACTGTTCCCAGAGGCTCTATAGTGTCATAGTTGGTTCCTATAGTGACTACATTGTTGTCTTTCCAGCGTACAATTGATATTTCATTTTTCAAATCAAATCGGTAATCATATTCTGCTCTGGGTCGCTTTTTCATCATTTTTACAGTGCTGAGTGGACATTTCTTCGTTCTATTTTCCCGCATTGTGCCTGTGGCCCTGTAGCCCAAAAGTCTCAAATCATGCAATAACTGATAGTTCGTGAAAAAGTTATCGAAATACACTATATGCTCACTTGGGACAATCGGCATCTTTGCCAGCAGAGATTTTACGACTCTCGCGCCGAGAGGATCAACAGGAATATCAGTAGATGACTTGCCGCAATAAACATCGAATGTATAGCAGTAGCCATCAGAGTTTGTTGCAGCCCAATTCTTATAGCCGAATCGCACGGGTTTTCCCATTATAAATTGTTTCGCTGAATGACGGCCAAAATATTTATTCATGGACTCATCCACAGACAAGTTTTTATGAAAAACTCCCCACTGGCACGAATTTCTCTGAATGAGATTATATAACGGTTTCACTTTGAACATTTTATCTGTCGAATCTGCAGCTAGAGAATTGTCGACGAAGTGCAGGTTTCTTTTTATGTCCAAAAACCTATTACGCGACATGCAATTTGCGACCAATGGAACTCCAAGATCTTCATCCAAACTCCAGTAAGCACGTTCGGTAGGCAATTCATGATATCCAGTTAGCATCAATATTCCCAAAAAACTTTTCAAGTCTTCACGATTCAATTCAAAATTATGGCGATTATTTTGCCCTGCGTACAAAACACTATTTTCTGCTATCAAGTCCATAACATCTTTATCAAAGAATTTTTCAAACAACATTGTAGGATTGTGATGAATCATTGATTCTACAATATTTTTTTGTCTGCTTTGAATGGCTGCGGTAACAGTATGGGTTATACTGTATGTAGGTGAAGTTTTTCTCCACCCAGGTGTGTCTTGACTTTTAGCTCGTTTTGATAGTCTTATGTGATTAGAAAGTGGTTCTTCATCACTGTAGTCCCAGTCAGAAACATCATGGTCGGGATGACGTGGATTTACTTCAATTGTACCAGGAACATCTTTTGGAAAAGTCGAGGATATCAAATCATCATCATTCCCTTCTTCTTCGTCACTCAGAACATCAGGGTTTGGTGGCACTATTACTATATCGTATTCGATATCTTCGTTATCATCGGACATTATCGATTCAAGGGCTTCTTCTAATCTTTTATAGCTATTGTTTTTTGTGAAAGCGCGACGGGTCGCCATTGTGGGATCTTTGTAAACACAAAATTCTCTATAGTTTCAACACGTGCGAACTTTGCAAGGAGCAAAAGCGAACTGAAACTGGTTTACTTCCGTTCGCAATTTACAACAATACAAACTAAACAATTATTGACGGCATGTGCCCATTGTACACGCTTGTGTACAGGGCAATAAAATATAACCCAGCACACCGTAGTTAAAAAATATTGTCATATTAATAGTACATCACGTAATAGTAGGGTCTATATATACATAACAACAAAAAAGTTAAAATATTTTTTTATTTATAATGAAAAACGATAATAATATCTTACCTAATTAATTGTGTTTCAAATCCATATTACGATGATGAACCAATTACATTTATCTAAGCCTTATTGCCAAATTTTATTTTTTTACAGTTCATTACTATCATATAGTTTTAAAATAAGCAATTATTTTCATAATTATCATAGAAAGAATACACGAAATGACGCTCCGAAGAGGTGTACACAAGCGTGTACGGCGGGCGGTAATAGTTAAAGCCGATATGCAAATAAATATTTCACATTCGCAACCGAAGTTGAAATATATTTTTAATCAATTTTTTAACAATTTATTTATTATTTAACATTTTTTTAAATCAACCAACATTGATTTAAAAAATTGTTATTACAGAAACTCGAACAAATATAAATTGCTATCTCAATTTTTGTTATTAATGTAAACAATTCGTATTTTTACTGAATAAATAAAACGTTTTATTTTCGTAATTTTTAGCCGGCAATATATCGGCTTGGAAAATATTGGGCCATGGGGAAAAACGCATAAAAATATTGTACAAATTTCCTGCATTTAATGCACGTAAAATTTCACAGTGCCGTAAAAAAGGAATTTGCAGCCCCTTAAATACTTCCATTCGAAAATACTATCGGCACAAAATATAAATGCACATTTATACAATGAAAAATATACATAAAATTATTTCATTAAAAATTGTTATAATTTAAAAAAATCTTTTACAAAATAAGTATACGTGAATTCTTGTACAGAATTTTAAAATATAATAAGTTACGTTTTTCTTGTAAATTTGATAATATTCTATTTACGTATGGAGCGAGATGTCAATTACCGCTTTTTGTATGAACCGGTATTTTACCGGTTCACTAATAGCTTAAATTATATATAATTCTAACTAGGGGTGTTACAAATGAGCAATTATTGATCCTGTATATCTTAATATCAAATAATCCGCTTATGTAAAATAATTGGCAATTTGTAGAAATATTTATCTATCGATATACAGGGCCGGAACGAAAAATACCTGAACAACAAAATTACGTATGCAAGAAAATTGAATTTTACGCAGATTTTATTCTTTCAATTTTATTTATCAACAAAATGATGTTGGGTTAGTATTAAAAAAATATGTTTTTTCAAGTGGTTAGTATAGCTCGAGGTTTTATTTTAGAACAAGTAAATGTCACTCGACATTTTATAACCGTTTCTCACAATTACAACTTGAAGTAGGTGAACTTTCATATAAAACAAATATAATTTTGAATGGGAAATATTGTGTTTAGAACAAAAAAAAATATTTTTTAAAAAACCATTTAATAATCATTTTCTGTTGCTAAATTTAGACTATAAAATTGAAAACAAATTGCGTCAAACAAAACGGCACAAATTACACGATTTTTTCGCGTCGTTTTTCCACACGAGCATTTGCCGTTTTTAACTTACAATAATTCGGTAAGTCGCTCAATCTTCATCAGAACTAATTGTCGACTTTTAACGACGTTGCGTTTGCAGTATTTTACAAAGTGAACACATGTGAATATTCATTCATTCGTTGGCACTTGCAAAGTTTCTAAGGGAATTTCTAAGGGGCTCGGCGTGCTCATAACTGCAACACTGCGTGCACCGAGGCGCAGAAATTATTTAACTTTAAAAGCAATAAGCGAAAATATAAACAGAACTAAATAGTAACGAAACTTAATAGCGACGTGGCAAAGTAATACTGCAATAGTAATTTATTACAACGTTACCAAATGTTGTAATGGACTTTTGAAATTGGAAACTTTATCACGGGGTTTGAATTCCAAAGGTATAAATGACAATAATTAAAATTTTCGTGTTGGGAAATAATTTTCAAACAACTCGAAATTTCATATTTGCTAAAAATTACATAAACCAAATTGTATAAGGAGAAAATAAATTTTTTATACGGCAGCAAAGCATTAAAATTAAAATATTTGCCAGATTCCACAAAAAAAAATTTTTTTTATGAGAGGGTTTGAATTTCAAAGGTATATATAACAATAATTAAAATTTTCATATTGGGAAATGATTTTCTAACAACTCGAAATTACATATTTGCTCAAAATTAAATAAACCAACTTATAGAATGAAAAAATAAACTTTTTATACGGTAACAAAATTTTAAATTGAAATATTTGCCATTTTTCATTTGCCAGATTCCACAAAAAAAAAAGCTTTATCCGAGGGATTGAATTCCAAAGGTATAAAATGACAATAATTAACATTTTCGTGTTGGGAAATAATTTTCAAACAACTCGAAATTTCATATTTGCTCAAAATTACATAAACCAACTTGTATAAGGAGAAAATATTTTTTTTATACGGCAGCAAAGCATTAAAATTAAAATATTTGCAAATTCCACAAAAAAAAATTTTTTCCATGAGGGGGTTTGAATTTCAAAGGTATATATAACAATAATTAAAATTTTCATATTGGGAAATAATTTTCTAACAACTCGAAATTATATATTTGCTCAAAATTAAATAATCCAACTTATAGAATGAAAAAATAAACTTTTTATACGGCAACAAAACTTTAAATTGAAATATTTGCCATTTTTCATTTGCCAGATTCCACAAAAAAAAAGCTTTATCCGAGGGATTGAATTCCAAAGGTATAAAATGACAATAATAAAAATTTTCGTGTTGGGAAATAATTTTCAAACAACTCGAAATTTCACATTTGCTAAAAATTATATAAACCAACTTGTATAAGGAGAAAATATTTTTTTTATACGGCAGCAAAGCATTAAAATTAAAATATTTGCAAATTCCACAAAAAAAATTTTTTTCCATGAGGGGGTTTGAATTTCAAAGGTATATATAACAATAATTAAAATTTTCATATTGGGAAATAATTTTCTAACAACTCGAAATTATATATTTGCTCAAAATTAAATAATCCAACTTATAGAATGAAAAAATAAACTTTTTATACGGCAACAAAACTTTAAATTGAAATATTTGCCATTTTTCATTTGCCAGATTCCACAAAAAAAAAGCTTTATCCGAGGGATTGAATTCCAAAGGTATAAAATGACAATAATTAAAATTTTCGTGTTGGGAAATAATTTTCAAACAACTCGAAATTTCACATTTGCTAAAAATTATATAAACCAACTTGTATAAGGAGAAAATATTTTTTTTATGCGGCAACAAAGCATTAAAATTAAAATATTTGCCAGATTCCACCAAAAAAAAATTTTTTTATGAGAGGGTTTGAATTTCAAAGGTATATATAACAATAATTAAAATTTTCATATTGGGAAATAATTTTCTAACAACTCGAAATTACATATTTGCTCAAAATTAAATAAACCAACTTATAGAATGAAAAAATAAACTTTTTATACGGCAACAAAACTTTAAATTGAAATATTTGCCATTTTTCATTTGCCAGATTCCACAAAAAAAAGCTTTATCCGAGGGATTGAATTCCAAAGGTATAAAATGACAATAATTAAAATTTTCGTGTTGGGAAATAATTTTCAAACAACTCGAAATTTCATATTTGCTCAAAATTACATAAACCAACTTGTATAAGGAGAAAATATTTTTTTTATACGGCAGCAAAGCATTAAAATTAAAATATTTGCCCGATTCCACAAAAAAAAAATTTTTTATGAGAGGGTTTAAATTTCAAAGGTATATATAACAATAATTAAAATTTTCATATTGGGAAATGATTTTCTAACAACTCGAAATTACATATTTGCTCAAAATTAAATAAACCAACTTATAGAATGAAAAAATAAACTTTTTATACGGCAACAAAACTTTAAATTGAAATATTTGCCATTTTTCATTTGCCAGATTCCACAAAAAAAAAGCTTTATCCGAGGGATTGAATTCCAAAGGTATAAAATGACAATAATAAAAATTTTCGTGTTGGGAAATAATTTTCAAACAACTCGAAATTTCACATTTGCTAAAAATTATATAAACCAACTTGTATAAGGAGAAAATATTTTTTTTATGCGGCAACAAAGCATTAAAATTAAAATATTTGCCAGATTCTACAAAAAAAAACTTTATCAGAGGGTTTGAATTCCAAAGATATAAATGACAATAATTAAGAATGATTTTCAAACAACTCGAAATTGCATGTTTGCTAAAAAATGACATAAACCAACTTATAGAACAAAAAAAATTAACATTTTATACGGCAACAAAACATTAAAAGTAAGATATTTGCCAGATTCCACAAAAAAAAATTTTTTATTACAGGGTTTGGTGTATAAATGACTATACTTAAGATTTTCATATTGGAAAATGATTTTCAAACAACTCGAAATTACATATTTGCTAAAAATTACATAATTCAACTTATATAACGAAAAAATAAACTTTTTAAGCGGCAACAAAGCATTAAAATTAAAATATTTGTCATTTTTCATTTGCCAGATTCCAGAAATATATATAAAAAAATTTTTAATAATGAAATTAAATATTCTTAAGAGGCAATTTGCATAATATTTGAAAAAAAAAATTCTAATGATGTAGGTGGTATTTTATTGTAGTATTTTATACATGAGCATATAACATAGCAAAAAATATCCAAAAAAAAATAGTAAGATTGAAAATTGGCCCCATATATTATCAAATAAATTGCCATTATATTAAAATTCGCTACCTCGCCGAAGCCCTTTTTTTTTTTAGAAAATGCAGACAACTTAGATTAGTCTTTCAATTTAATTAAATTTATACCAACACATCATATGTTCGATTTTTTATTCACAATTCACCGACTAGCGGATTTTATTTACATTTTCTTTGTAATTTCGCGTAAGCGCCGGAAGTCCGTTTCGTCTCTTTTAAATTTGCATAAAAGTAATTGAGTTCAAACTCATATTCATCCTGTTGGGGGATTTCCATCCGACTTTTCCCATTTAATTTAATGTAATTTTAACTAAAGCTAAATACGTTCGGCGTAGACAGAGCCGAACTTTACTACAAACGTCTTCTGCTTCTTCTTTCACATAAAGCAAGAATGATGTACCATAAAAAGGTGCAGAAAAGAAGCTTAAACCCCACCAATTCATTTTAATTATTTAAAGTGGTGTAATTTGCCCCAAAACAAAATCAAATCGACAACAAAACAATCAGGTATTTTTTTTTTTCAATTGCAAACTGTGATTAAATTTGTACCAACCGTTTCGGTACTGTTTAAACTGGCAAAGAGCGAATTTAGCGTTGATCTTTAAAGACTCGTTGGTTGCCATTGCTAAGATCTTGTACGATGGTAAAGCACACAGTCGCTGAGTAAATAAGAGGTTAGAAAGGTCAATAAGAGCACGGAGTGCCAACACAATAGTTCAGATGTTGTTGCTGCTACATTGCATTGGAAGAAAGGCTCTAACGCGAGTTTTAGTCATGTACACTGGAATTGTTGGAAATGTAAAAGTAAGATAAAAGTTGCACCTAAATGGTCTCTAGTGCACGAACTAAATGGCATATAGTTAAACAAAGAAGTGTTGCAAACAATGCACGAGAATGTAGCTTTAACATTTTGATTATACGTGAACAGTTTTTAAAAGACATATTAGTACGTGAAATCGAATATCGACAAAGTTCATTTTTGTAATTTCTCTCATTTTAACGTAGGAGTACCATGAAAATTTATACAAATTCTTTTTTGCAGAAATTTTTTTTAATAATGTTAGAAAAATAACTTCTTCGGTATATTTATTATACAGGAAGTAACCATAATTTTTAATACGCACAACAAAATAATAATAAAATCAACATGTAATTCGTTCGCACGTTTTTGTTCAATTTGGAAAAACTCACTTAAGGGGCACCACAAAAAAAAATGAAATGTTAAAATTCATTACAAAAATTATTGCACCGCTCAATTTGTTCTATAGTTAATAATTTGATACTTAAAGATCTTATTGGTCAGGTCAAATAATTGTTAATTAGATATAAAAAACGACGACCTAATTAAGCGATAAATTAAACACAGATTAGTAAGATGCAATTCTGTATATATAACATTTCGAAATACCGAGAAAAAATAAAATAAATTCTCAAGTTATTTTTTAAAAAATGTAGGTAAATTCGACTAGATATCAAAATAGATTACAATTTAACAAAAATATATATACTTTTTATTTTGCAAGAAGAATTAACCCAAAAGCAAGTACGTCAACCTACCAACAACAAAAAATTATTTTAATTTTC
The DNA here is from genome assembly GCA_947310635.1 of Leptodirus hochenwartii. NCBI lineage: Eukaryota > Metazoa > Arthropoda > Insecta > Coleoptera > Leiodidae > Leptodirus > Leptodirus hochenwartii. Next base: position 4,094,094 of record OX371178.1, on the reverse strand, counting down.
AACATCTTTCTACAAGACTTGTATATGGAAAAGTACCAATGTTAGTTAAAGTGACCATATTTCGCAAGATATAAAGCGATATGCTCAAAAAAAAAATTTGATGTGCGTTAATAATAAAAACTAATATATTCGGAACTAGAAAAATGTTTACCTTGTTAATCTTTGCCGTATAAATCATTTTCCTTGCTACACACATTTTTCACATGGTGGATTTTTTCAAAAATTCTGTTTATTAATTAAAATTTCATAAAACTTTGGCCACGAATTTGTTCAATATTATTTTACATTCATTATACATTTTTTTAAAATTTAAATAGATTTAGAACCTTTACATCGAAAATTGTCCAATTCAATCATTTTTTCACGTAAAATAAAAATTGAATTTATGCACGGCACGTCCATATACAAATCTTTCTAACTGCTCGCTTTGAAAATCTGTAACTTTCGAAAATGAAGAGGCAATTAACAGCGCGCGTTAATTCGAAGACGGAATAGTTAACACTGACCGCGTAGGTCTGCAAATTCTAGTATTGTGTATGCCTGACAACGACACAGTTTTTCATAATCACTTCGATCGCGTTTAGACAAATTTGAGCGATTATCAAACGTACAGAGCGCTCAGTTCAGGCTTAGCATACATTGTTAAGTGAACGCAATCTTTTATCTGCACATGCTATTTTATATGAGCAGTTTCAATGGTACCTTGTCTAACGGTTGAAGCGCTTCGACAGCACAAAAGAACACCTGCCGTAATTCTCGAGTATTCGTTATCAACAAATTACTATGCGTGTTTATGTTAACAGGATTTTATGTAAACATTGCAACAAAATAACTGCCAATTTACATTCAAATGTGAACTTTGAAATTACAATAAAATACGAAATGTTTAGACGAATAATATGTCCTCAAATTGTCACATTTGCAAAATTTATTTCCTACAATTTTTTTGCTCTGAACTTCCGTAAGTTTTTTTTGTGGAAAATAGCAATTTTTCATCGATAAGCTATTGTCATTAAATTTATTTGACAAATTTGAATATAAAAAAATAAGACGAGAATTTACTAAAAAATTACTATTGCTAATTTTTTTGAGCATCTTTTTGACACATTTTATGTAAATCTATTGCCAAAGTATGGCAAATAAATGTATTGTTCAAAAACTTAAATAAAACACATTTTTCCAAATGTACAAAAATATATGTTAAAAATTGTGCAAATTATTTTATTTATTTTATTATTTTTTACTCAGATAAATTTGTAATAATTGAAGAAGAAAAAATCCCTTGCTGGAAATTTTAATGTAAAATCTTTTTATGTTGATTCCAAAAATATTTTTCACGTATGCCCGACGTTATCATTAGAATGCTGATTTTATATTCACAAAATATTCAGAAAAATAAAGACATTATCTATCTATCTGTCGATATTTTAAAAATTATCACTATGGTGTTAAATTATAATATAGAATATCACCCAAATACCGTAACTCAAAGCATTACCTAGCTAGATGCGCATTTCGAAGGCTATGCCCCCATCTTCAATAGCACAAGTTTAAAAAAAATAAAAATACGTCTGTTTAATGATTATATATACTGTAAAAAAAATAGCCTTAATCGATTTCGTGTTAAATAACTCAGCGGCTTGTAGATGGCCACGATATGAGAATCTGCCCTTCATCTGTGTTATAATTTTTTTTTGTAAATGTCTCTTGTAAAACGCCGCGTAAATGTCCGGTTTTGAGCACTCCTTGCACAAGTTTGCGATAAATTTCAATCAGGCAATGGCCTACCTAATTCTTTAATTTTTACTCTGTTCACAAGAGAAAGTCTACAAAACTCTATTTTCAATAAAGAACTAACACTAGATTTTTATTAAATTATTTCTATTAAATATATTCTTGAAGAAACACGTGGCAAAATCGTACATACGTAACTCACAGAACAATGCCACTATATCTATATCAATTTTACTGTATACAAGGCTTCTCTGTTAGAACGCCAAAGAATAGCTATATAGCTATACTGCATACGGTCGCTCTAACTCTAGCGCTTCCAACAGATAGGGCATATGCATTTGACTGGTACTTGCTAGCTGCCATATCGTGTGAGTCATGAGTGTTAGGTATATTCGCGGCGCAAGCTGTATCTTTTAGGAAAAATAATGCCGAGATAAAATATCGCAATACAATTTTATATCTACGGTGATGCGCTCAATGTTCAGGAGGGGCGCGCGGCCCTGCGACCTGCATAAGGAACCGCCACTGAAATATACATATACTCATTTTGCACCGACAAAGAGATATCCACTAAAATGCGAACACCAAACTTAAAAACTAGTACAATTTTCACGAATTCCCGAACACACCGCAAAACTTAAATAATACGTTGTAATAACTTTTTCCATTAAAATTGTAATGTTGCATCCTTCTGATGAGGATCAATTTGTTTGCACGATTTTTTCAATTATAGAATCAAAAATTTTTATTATATTTTAAAAAATCATCATTTTACTTGTAAATATATATAAAAAAAAATCACTTGTTACATCAGCATAATATTGCCATCTTTGGTTCAGCTCCTCCGAGTTATTTCCAGCAGAAACAGTATTGTTCTATTCTTAAGGTGGCACTGCGTTATTTTACAATACGACCTTGCTAATAAAATATTTATAAACAAAAGTAATTCGCAGAACTATACGCAGTGTGCCAGCAATATATATAATATTTTATTTATTATTATTTATATTCAGTATATATAATCATTAAACAGACGTATTTTATTTTTTTTAAACTTGTGCTATTGAAGATGAGGGCATAGCCTTCGAAATGCGCATCTAGCTACTTAATGCTTTAAGTTTCGGTATTTGGGTGATATTCTATACTATTATCTATCTATACTTATAAAAAAAAATGTTTAAATTTTCTATTCAATCCACGACACTTAACAATTTATCTAGTTAATAAAATAAGGTATTAAAATGAAAATATTATTGTATGATTTGAAGAAAAAAACAAACATTTGCATTGATTTACAAAAAAATCGGTATTTATGGCACAGAAATATTTATTTTATTAAATAAATTTATTATTATTTATACACTTGTTACACTATTTTAATATTATTTTTCTAATTTGGATTTAGTTTGAAAAATCTAATCTAATTTGAAAGAAAAAAGCGGATTGAGCTATTACCGTTTGGAAATTTAACTTTTTAATTCATTCACAAAATTTATTGCTACGTATAATTTTAAATAGATTTATCATAAGAATTTCCTGTCACATTTTCATTTTCTTCTTTTTCTTTTGTTCTTATTATTATTTTGAATGTGTTATTTTTTTATTCTTGTTTTTCCTTGTATACTTTCTACATATATATATTTTTTAATTTGCGTTTCTAATAGAGCTGTTAATGAACCTACATAAGTTCGTTTATAGCGACTTTGAGTTCTCTTATAGCATAGGGCAATTTACTGTTTCAAAGTTGGTAGTTCTGCTTGCCAGTTATCAAACGTTGGCGATACAGACAGAGTGCGAGCCTTTAGAGAACGGAAGAAAGCTAATAAACCGAAGATACACGCGGTGTGAGAGATCAACGAAATGAATCTGATACAGCTGAGCGAGCCATCGACAAATAGAAATGCACCCACTAGTGCATCATACACAAAGTTTACATTCTTTCAACCTGCTCATCGCGAATGTGATAAACAATTTTTCAATAATCGGTTAGGTGAAACCTGTTGATTCTAAACATTATCCTAAAAATTAGACTATCTATTTAACCATTTTTTGTCGAAGGAAATATTTTTCTAATATTACCAAACTAACTTCTGCGGCAATAACAACTATGTGCATCTAGGCAAGAGTCTGAAGAAGAATATATCGAATAATAATAAATAATCTGATACAGCTGAGCCATCAACAAATAGAAATGCACCCACTAGTGCATCATATACGATATTTAATCCAAACTCCTCTTTATAGACTGTACGACATTACAGTTAATAATGCTTTCAGAGTGTCTATCAAAATCAAATCGTTAACAAATGGAAAAAAATCAATGCATAAATCAACTTTTCCTAGTAGCTAAGAAGTTTCACTTTTACCGCGCGAGAGTTTCGCGCATATTGTTTTAATTAAAGCGGGACATTTCAAAAATCTCACGGTACGCGTGACAAATTACCGAAAATCGGGCTAGAGTATTGTCACTTTAACCAATGTTCACAAGTCTCTCATAAGCAAGATTGTAGTAAAACTGTATCTTGTTAAGATTGCCAAGCCTTAAAATGTACGGAATTTCTTTAAAAAGAGCAATTAAATCGAAGCACGGGCAGTTCGTGTTCCGTCGTTGCAATTTGAGAAACTAGGTCACGATGACGTTCGGCAATTTGGGCTTTGGACTCGGCGTAATTACGAACTTTAATTACGATCTATTTAGTCTGCATAGAACAGTGGGATTTCGAGTGACGAGCTACATCTGCATGTTCCATAATGTTACCACCGGTAATTGCAAACGTCGAATTACGTATATATTGTATACCGTCAGTGTACGTCTTTGCGGTGTCCATTTGGTACGTTCAATTCTAATCTCCATTAGTTAATAGACCATCGATAATGACATTCCCCTCCCAAACTAATCGCACTAATTGTAATCGATATTTGTTGGTCTTGCGGGACATTAACTAGGTACTAATGCAAAGAGTTGTTAATGTGCAGATAAATATCAGCCGATTTGTTTGCGAAAGAGATGTTTAAAATGGGACAATCCATCGGAAGATGGGATATTTCAAGTAAACGTGGAAAAGGGATTTACGATTCGAAATATAAAAAAAGGGAACATTTTAATTGCATCTTTTGCAGTGGTGGTAATCTTTTTGAGTCCGTTCATAAAATAGCTATTTTTCAGTTACAAAAAAAATCTTTGGTCATAGATCTAGCGATGGCAAGCTGTAGGTCATTTGAGGATAGTTCGTAGTTCATTTCAATGAACGGTTCACGAACTATAGATCGTGAACTACTAACGTCTTTTTAAAATGAACTAGTTCACGACCTATATGACCAAATACATGCACATATTGAAAATAATCTCTTTTTCTCAATATAAAAATATTAAATGGTAAAAAATAAATAAATTGAAATATTACAATACTTATTTTGAATTAGGAATGAGGAAGAAAAGACAACAATTTTTATAATTTACACAAAACGTATATATAAGGAAATATAATCTTCTCTAGGTACTCACGATTATTTATATGAAGTTCCAAAATACTTATTGATGTAAAATGTTTACTACTTTACTAACACTTGAAAATTAAATGTACAAACTATAATAAAATGAACTAGATAGAATCGTTTTGTTTGGCGTTATAATTTATATTTTCTATTCCAAATCTTCTCTCTTCAAACTTCAAAGCTTTAGTTTGATATTAAGTGATTGCATTGCACTCAGTGTGAAATAGAAAAACTATAAGATTTAGATGTTTATTTCTGCATTATTGCAAAAATTTGCTATGCCATGACATATTTAATCTGGCGAATATATTAATTATATTATTCCAAATGAAATCTGATACCAACATATAAATATTGCATCCAGTTTTTTATTTCGTTCCGTTCACCAACACACTTTATCACTAAATAAATGTTAGTACTGTATATGTAATGTATACTATACTGCATCGTTTACGGGTCGTTGTGATATTGTATCGAGTTTCCTATTTCGTTCCGTTCACCAACACACTTTATCACTCAATAAATATTAGTACTGTATATGTAATGTATACTATACTGCATCGTTTACGAGTCGTTGTGATATTGCATCGAGTTTCCTATTTCGTTCCGTTCACCAACACACTTTATCACTCAATAAATATTAGTACTGTATATGTAATGTATACTATACTGCATCGTTTACGGGTCGTTGTGATATTGCATCGAGTTTCCTATTTCGTTCCGTTCACCAACACACTTTATCACTCAATAAATGTTAGTACTGTATATGTAATGTATACTATACTGCAAGTATATATATAGCACAAGTACATCAATACGTACACCGTGCACCATCTAGTTGATAGTTCACGAACTAGGTCCTAGTGACCTATAGGTCGTTGCGAAACATCGTCACAGTCATTTGATTGAACCGTTCAGAGAGCGAACGGTTCGCGAGTGAACTACACATCGCTACATAAATCGTCTTAAAATTATGTTATTTTCACGTAAATAACAGCATTTTGTACGTGCAGAAATATAGAAAATTCCATATTCTTCCGGCAAATATTTTTTGTGACAGTATTGGGGGGTGGGGGAGGCGTATATTTGCATTGGGGGTATCAAATATAAAGAGGCGAAAGAAGGGCGGAGGTCATTTGCAATATACGTACTGTTTGCCTTCAAACAACACCTCGCCCGCTCGCAAACAAAAATAAAATAAAAACCCAAAGGATAAAACAACGCGAGACACACAAAGTAGGTGTACGTGCGCTGAAATTACAATTTTGCAATTACGTGATTCGGGAGGCAAAAATTAAAGTTTCAGATGAGCTGGGAGTGAGTACAGGATATGTGTTTAAGCTTTTTCAGGCGAGTTCTGATTTTATAAGGGCATCTGATGAACAAAATAAAATTGCGATTGGTTGGATATATGAGCGAAAAATTGGATATAAATTTTGTGTAAATAAATGGCATTTGTATTGTCGTATTTAGAAATTTAAATATATGGAATGAAAAAAAATATATTGCAGATATTTTCCCTTCATTTAATGTACCGATTATTAATCAGCTGGAAATATTGATAAAATAAATCAAACAATTGCAATTTGAACAAACGTGAAGATCAAATATTTAAAAACTCAATGTTCGCCTAAAAACGCAATTCAAAATATATTATTCGAACAACAAATCCACTTTGTGGATTTTAATATAATCGATATAAAATTGTTGCGGCGATTTCGTGGAAATAAATAACATCATTTTAAAAATTATCACTATGTTACACGTCATTTTTTATATCTTGGCGGACCTTCTACTGCGCATAAGGGTTGAGCTTCCAGTACCAATGTTGCCATATATGAATAAAAAAAACTTCAGTACAAAGTGCTCAAATTGTAAACTGCATAGCAAAATTCAGATTGAGAATATTTAATATATACGGCTTCGATTAAAATCCACTATTTAGTAAAAAGTTTCCAGTTATTTATTATTTGTTTTGATCAATTATGCTAATATAATACTCTCTGTATTTGTTGGCTGTCGATATGACAACATTGTAGTAATTTTGACCACACCCTCAAACGACAAAAATGCAGTGGCGAGCATCTCTTCAAGAGCATAAGGTTTTGGGGTGTTGAAGCGGCCAGTATATTTTAATTTTTTTGGTCTTATGCATAAATTAGTCTTAATTTGTAATGCGCAGTAGAAGGGTCCGGCCCGATACTTTAAAAAAATGGTTATATTAATAATATCACCCAAATAGTGTAATTTAAAGCATTGAGTAGCTACATGTACATTTAGAAAACATTGTATAAAAAATTCTTTAGAATTCGTTAATAATGTTAAAGATTTTAACCCTATCAAATAATGAAATACTTATTTCAATTAAAACTATTTCTTAAAACGTACTAAATTATGTATGTCTCAGAATTGTTTTTCATTAAATGGTAAATTCTTTGAGCAAAAAGAAGGTACAGCTATGAGAAATTGTTTATTGCTAATTTATTTTTGAGCTATTTTGAAATTAAAATAAAGGAAACTGAAATATATTTTCCTAGAGTTTGGATTAGATATGTAGAAGACTTCTTTGCGATTTTTTATACTGAAAAATCGATAAAAATATTGATGATTTTATTAATATATTAAATTCTAAATTTCCGTCAATTAAATTTACTTATGAAATCGAAAATAATAATCAGTTACCTTTCTCAGATGTTTTAGTCATTCGAAATAATAATTTATTAGAATTTGATATATATAGAAATCTAAAATTAGATTTAAGCTCCTTTCAGATTAAATAGAAAAAATAAAAGTGCTGTGGCCGAGCATATTTTTGATCAATCAGGTCATCCTATTCAAATTAGTTCACTTAAATTGCTTATTTATGCAGGTATTTTATTTAGTTCTTATCTTGTGCTACTGAAGATGGGGGCATAGCCTTCGAAATACGCATCTAGCTACTTAATGCTTTAAGTTACGGTATCTGGGTGGTATTTTATACTAAAATAACATCCCCTTCGATTTATTTACCTAGAGAATTAAAACGAAAATCGGGGATCGATGAAAAGGTTGGAATTATTGAATTTAGCTGGGTGGTGTGTGCGTGTTTCGTTTTAACCTTTTCTATTTTTATTATTTAGCGCGCGCGTGGTCGCAAAATAGCGAATTTTTCAAGAATTAAAAAAGGGGAGTTAATATTAAAGCCGTTGCATTATTTTGTAGGATCAAATATAAATTGCAATTTTTAGTATATATTGTAAATGCCAGTTTGTTTGTTCGAAACCTCTAGGCTGTTAATTTTCCAAAAAAAAAAATTAAATTAAAGAAAAAAACTTGCTTTAAAAAATCTATAGAACTTTAGAGGATTTAATCAGTTTGTATATATTTCGAAATTGTATTTTAATATGGATTTGTTATCGATTTGAATGACACCGATTTTGAATTATTTCATCGAGGGCAAACGGTCAATTTCCCAACACGTTGCTAATATGTTTCACTATCGAATGTCAACCCTCTTTTTAAGGGTGGTAAAAATGTGGTGGTGCGCGAGTGTAGCCAAATCCATCAATCTGCCAGCACAGTGGCAGGAAGCGATATTCCCAAACGGACAAAAATGTTCTGTTGGATAGAACATGAAAAATGTATATCTGTCTAACAAAAGTTGAATTCCCATTTGAAAATGCTCTTCAGTTTAAAGCAATTTTATTTTCCATTAAACTACATGCAACATTTTTCTCCTGGGATTATTCTGTTGGGAAATGTTAAAGAGAACTCGAAAATGTGAAATTTTTTTTTTGGGGGAAATCTAAAATTTTCGTACAATATCTACCAAAATAAGCTACAGTAAAGTTATTTGCTGATTTTAAATCATTTTCCAGGCGAAAATTCCTTCACTTTATCCCCTAAAAAATAAAATGAAATATTAAATGGTACGTCCATATACAAAAAAATTCTATTTGCACATTTGTCTATTTATTTAACTGCTATAAAAATCACTTGCAGATTCTAAATCTTCGAATCAAATACTAGAGGAAAATAACACAAAATGTCATTAGAAAATGTGAAATCGTTTCCAAAGTCAAATTTTTCCGTTTTTTCAACGATATCGCACCAACTTTTAGTCCTACTTGCGGATTTATAATCCTGACATGAAATCCTTTTTAAAAATGTTTCGTGTCACTTAAAAATTAATAATCACGATGTGAAATCCTTTTTAAAAAATATTTCACGTCAGTTTAATTTATAATCCTGATATGAAATACTTTTAAAAAAATGTTTCACGTCAGTTAAATTTATAATCCTGATATGAAATACTTTTAAAAAAATGTTTCACGTCAGTTAAAAAATAATTATTTTTTAATCCTGATTTGAAATACTTTTAAAAAAATGTTTCACGCCAGTTAAAAAATAATTATTTTTTAATCCTGATATGAAATCCTTTTACAAAAATGTTTCTTGTCCATTATATATATATATATATATATATATATATATATATATATATATATATATAATTCTGTTATGAAATCCTTTTCAAAAAATATTTCACGTCACTTAAAAATATAAAATAATAATCCTGATATGAAATCCATTTCATAAAATGTTTCGCGTTAGATTAATTTATAAATCTGATATGAACTCCTTTTCAAAAAAATGTTTCGTCCATGTTAAAAAATTAAAAAATAAAATCCTGATATGAAATCCTTTTGTAAAAATGTTTCGTGTCCATTTTAAAAAAATATATATAATTCTGTTATAATTCTTTTCATAAAATGTTTCGCGTCAGTTTAATTTATAATCTTGATATGAAATCCATTTCAAAAAAATGTTTCGTGTCACTTAAAAAATAAAAATTTATAATCCTGATATGAAATCCTTTTAAAAAAATGTTTCGTGACACTTAAAAAATAAAAATTTGTAATCCTGGTATGAAATCATTTTTTAAAATGTTTCGCGTCAGTTTAATTTATAATTCTGATATGAAATCCTTTTCAGAAAAATGTTTCGTGTCAGTAAAAAAAATATATATATATAATCCCGATATGAAATCCTTTTCAAAAAAAAATGTTTCATGTCAGTTAAAAAATAAAATTTATAATCCTGATATGAAATCCTTTTACAAAAATGTTTCTTGTCCATTTTAAATATATATATATATATATATATAATTCTGTTATGAAATCCTTTTCAAAAAATATTTCGTGACACTTAAAAATATAAAATAATAATCCTGATATGAAATCCATTTCATAAATGTTTCGTGTTAGATTAATTTATAAATCTGATATGAACTCCTTTTCAAAAAAATGTTTCGTCCAAGTTAAAAAATAAAAAGATAAAATCCTTTTCTAAAAATGTTTCGTGTCCATTTTAAAAAAAATATATATAATTCTGTTATAATTCTTTTCATAAAATGTTTCGCGTCAGTTTAATTTATAATCTTGATATGAAATCCATTTCAAAAAAATGTTTCGTGTCACTTAAAAAATAAAAATGTATAATCCTGATATGAAATCCTTTTAAAAAAATGTTTCGTGACACTTAAAAAATAAAAATTTATAATCCTGGTATGAAATCATTTTTTAAAATGTTTCGCGTCAGTTTAATTTATAATTCTGATATGAAATCGTTTTCAGAAAAATGTTTCGTGTCAGTAAAAAAAAATATATATATAATCCCGATATGAAATCCTTTTCAAAAAAAATGTTTCATGTCAGTTAAAAAATAAAATTTATAATCCTGATATGAAATCCTTTTACAAAAATGTTTCTTGTCCATTTTAAATATATATATATATATATATATATATATATATATATATATATAAAATTCTGTTATGAAATCCTTTTCAAAAAATATTTCACGTCACTTAAAAATATAAAATAATAATCCTGATATGAAATCCATTTCATAAAATGTTTCGTGTTAGATTAATTTATAAATCTGATATGAACTCCTTTTCAAAAAAATGTTTCGTCCCAGTTAAAAAATAAAAAGATAAAATCCTTTTCTAAAAATGTTTCGTGTCCATTTTAAAAAAATATATATAATTCTGTTATAATTCTTTTCATAAAATGTTTCGCGTCAGTTTAATTTATAATCTTGATATGAAATCCATTTCAAAAAAATGTTTCGTGTCACTTAAAAAATAAAAATGTATAATCCTGATATGAAATCCTTTTAAAAAAATGTTTCGTGACACTTAAAAAATAAAAATTTATAATCCTGGTATGAAATCATTTTTTAAAATGTTTCGCGTCAGTTTAATTTATAATTCTGATATGAAATCCTTTTCAGAAAAATGTTTCGTGTCAGTAAAAAAAAATATATATATAATCCCGATATGAAATCCTTTCAAAAAAAAAAGTTTCATGTCACTTAAAAAATAAAAACGAAAATTATAGTACTATTCAAAGTTGATTTAAACATGTGTCAGCTGTTCGCTAAAACATAGACCTCTACTATTTGTTAGTTTGCCATCAAAACGGGAAATTTCAACGCGATATTTTAAAAACGATTCACGCCAACGTATCCAGGGACAAATTGACAACCATAAAACCAAAATCAAATTAAAAATTCTGCTGAATAATAACTGTGCAACTAAAATTGAAACCATTTCCCTTATTGCAAAAAAACAATGAATAAATGAACGTTGCAGTACATCATTTTTCGACTAGATTATTTTAGTAACTAAATATTTACATTTATTTTAATGTGTGCAAAACAATTTAAAAAATACAACAATTGATATAGCGAGTGTTTATATTGCAACATCGAAAAAATATAAATATCGATATTTATGTTCTTTGTAACATATTTTTTTTTTACAATGAAAGAAAGCCAACATAATTTATTTTTTAATATTCCTTAAATCTGATCTAGAAATTGATACTCTGGACATATTATCTTGACAGGACTGGACCTACCCGATAATTATTTTAGCAACTAAATATTTACATTTATTTTAATGTGTGCAAAACAATTAAAAAAATACAACAATTGATATAACGCGCATTTTTATAGCAACATCGAAAAAATAAAAATTTCGATCTTTATATTTCTTGCAACACAACGTTTTTTATTATTATTATTATGCAACAAAAGCAACATTATTTTTTAAATATTCCTTAAATCTGCTCTAGAAAATTAAACATATTACATGTCACGACTGGACCTACCCGATATTATAACCTCAATATTGCCAACCCGAACTCGGACACGTGAAATATTATTCTGTAGCCAAATGGGCCAACAGCTGTTCAACTTTCTGGCCATACCGAGTGTTCCGCACGTAGTTTGCACACACAAGTTTTGCCCAGTTTTAAATTACACACCCCACGTGAATAATTTACATTATATATAGAGAAAACCACCCTGGAATGTGTTGCTGTTAGTGTATCAAATTAAAACCGCGAAATTCGATATTGTGTTTGTTTAATATTCTAAAATTCAGCGGGAAACTTAATACTACTAAAAAATACTTTTAAATGTTGAAATGTCTATATAAATTAAATCGAACTAATTAGAAGAAGATTCGTTTAAAAATTTTTTTATCGTGTACTTTCTTTAACAGCTTCGACGATGATAATTTTGTAGTAGAATCATCAGAAGACATCCCTTAATGCATTACAAATTCTTCGTTAGCTCGGTAGAGATAATCCTCAACCCGGTATCATCTTCGAAAATTTTTTGATGGGCCTTTCCACCATCCTCTAGGGGTATTTACTATTATTAATGAAATCTACCGCTGAATTGTTAATGGTATTGGATGTGGGAGTGCATATTTGGACAATTCAATTGCGTGTTTTCAATGTGTAAAATAGAAATTGTGATAGAATTATTATCGCTTTTGCATACACGAATATTGAAATGAGTGGTTAATAGTATACGCATTCGCAATACCGTAGTGGTTTTATTGTGGTTCCATTTACAGTTTCAAATTTAATCAAAATATGAAAAAGATTTCCAACAAATTTTGCACGTTTTATGAATAGTTGTTAGATGTCTTTTTTCGATATTTCGGCATCGTCGATAAAATATAAAATCTACAATAATTTAACTGCACCTTCCTTTACCACTTCCTGCCTTCTACAACGAATACTACCTCGTCTTAATTTATAATACAATTTCTGTACGTGAATAATCAAACTAAAACCGATTTATTTTCATCGATTTTCATATTTTAGTTCGAGCTGAACTTGAAATGAAAATTGTTTCCTAAAATTTATGTTTTGTCTTCCATTTACAGTTTCAAATCTAATCAAAAGATAAAAATTCGAACTTTTTTTGATGTTTTATGAAAGGCTTCTTTTATTAATCTTTCGGCAACGTTAATACAAAATAAAATCTACAATAATTTAACTGCACCTTCCTTTACCACTTCTCTGCCTTCTACAACGAATACTCCCTCGTCTTAATTTATAATACAATTTCCGTACGTGAATAATCAAACTAAAACCGATTTATTTTCATCGATTTTTATTTTTTTATTCGAGTTGAATTTTAAATGAAAATTGTTTCCTAAAATTTATATTTTGTCTTCCATTTACAGTTTCAAATCGAATCAAAAGATAAAAATTCGAACTTTTTTTGATGTTTTATGAAAGGCTTCTTTTTTTGGATCCTTCGGCAACGTCAATACAAAATAAAATCTACAATAATTTAACTGCACCTTCCTTTACCACTTCTCTGCCTTCTACAACGAATACTCCCTCGTCTTAATTTATAATACAATTTCCGTACGTGAATAATCAAACTAAAACCGATTTATTTTCATCGATTTTTATTTTTTTATTCGAGTTGAATTTTAAATGAAAATTGTTTCCTAAAATTTATGTTTTGTCTTCCATTTACAGTTTCAAATCTAATCAAAAGCTAAAAATTCGAACTTTTTTTGATGTTTTATGAAAACTTCTTTTATTAATCCTTCGGCAACGTTAATACAAAATAAAATCTACAATAATTTAACTGCACCTTCCTTTACCACTTCTCTGCCTTCTACAACGAATACTCCCTCGTCTTAATTTATAATACAATTTCCGTACGTGAATAATCAAACTAAAGCCGATTTATTTTCATTGATTTTTATTTTTTTATTCGAGCCGAACTTAAAATGAAAATTGTTTCCTAAAATTTATATTTTGTCTTCCATTTACAGTTTCAAATCGAATCAAAAGATAAAAATTCGAACTTTTTTTGATGTTTTATGAAAGGCTTCTTTTTTTGGATCCTTCGGCAACGTCAATACAAAATAAAATCTACAATAATTTAACTGCACCTTCCTTTACCACTTCTCTGCCTTCTACAACGAATACTCCCTCGTCTTAATTTATAATACAATTTCCGTACGTGAATAATCAAACTAAAACCGATTTATTTTCATATTTTAATTTGAGTTGAACTTAAAATGAAAATTGTTTCCTAAAATTTATGTTTTGTCTTCCATTTACACTTTCAAATCGAATCAAAAGATAAAAATTCGAACTTTTTTTGATGTTTTATGAAAGGCTTCTTTTTTTGGACCCTTCGGCAACGTCAATACAAAATAAAATCTACAATAATTTAACTGTACCTTCCTTTACCACTTCTCTGCCTTCTACAACGAATACTCCCTCGCCTTAATTTATAATACAATTTCCGTAAGTGAATAATCAAACTAAAGCCGATTTATTTTCATCGATTTTCATATTTTAATTCGAGCTGAACTTAAAATGAAAATTGTTTCCTAAAATTTATGTTTTGTCTTCCATTTACAGTTTCAAATCTAATCAAAAGATAAAAATTCGAACTTTTTTTGATTTTTATGAAAGGCTTCTTTTATTAATCCTTCGGCAACGTTAATACAAAATAAAATCTACAATAATTTAACTGCACCTTCCTTTACCACTTCTCTGCCTTCTACAACGAATACTCCCTCGTCTTAATTTATAATACAATTTCCGTACGTGAATAATCAAACTAAAACCGATTTATTTTCATCGATTTTTATTTTTTTATTCGAGTTGAATTTTAAATGAAAATTGTTTCCTAAAATTTATATTTTGTCTTCCATTTACAGTTTCAAATCTAATCAAAAGATAAAAATTCGAACTTTTTTTGATTTTTATGAAAGGCTTCTTTTATTAATCCTTCGGCAACGTTAATACAAAATAAAATCTACAATAATTTAACTGCACCTTCCTTTACCACTTCTCTGCCTTCTACAACGAATACTCCCTCGTCTTAATTTATAATACAATTTCCGTACGTGAATAATCAAACTAAAACCGATTTATTTTCATCGATTTTTATTTTTTTATTCGAGTTGAATTTTAAATGAAAATTGTTTCCTAAAATTTATATTTTGTCTTCCATTTACAGTTTCAAATCGAATCAAAAGATAAAAATTCGAACTTTTTTTGATGTTTTATGAAAGGCTTCTTTTTTTGGATCCTTCGGCAACGTCAATACAAAATAAAATCTACAATAATTTAACTGCACCTTCCTTTACCACTTCTCTGCCTTCTACAACGAATACTCCCTCGTCTTAATTTATAATACAATTTCCGTACGTGAATAATCAAACTAAAACCGATTTATTTTCATCGATTTTTATTTTTTTATTCGAGTTGAATTTTAAATGAAAATTGTTTCCTAAAATTTATGTTTTGTCTTCCATTTACACTTTCAAATCGAATCAAAAGATAAAAATTCGAACTTTTTTTGATGTTTTATGAAAGGCTTCTTTTTTTGGACCCTTCGGCAACGTCAATACAAAATAAAATCTACAATAATTTAACTGTACCTTCCTTTACCACTTCTCTGCCTTCTACAACGAATACTCCCTCGCCTTAATTTATAATACAATTTCCGTTAGTGAATAATCAAACTAAAGCCGATTTATTTTCATCGATTTTCATATTTTAATTCGAGCTGAACTTAAAATGAAAATTGTTTCCTAAAATTTATGTTTTGTCTTCCATTTACAGTTTCAAATCTAATCAAAAGATAAAAATTCGAACTTTTTTTGATGTTTTATGAAAGGCTTCTTTTTTTGGACCCTTCGGCAACGTCAATACAAAATAAAATCTACAATAATTTAACTGTACCTCCCTTTACCACTTCCTGCCTTCTACAATGAATACTCCCTCGCCTTAATTTATAATACAATTTCCGTAAGTGAATAATCAAACTAAAGCCGATTTATTTTCATCGATTTTTATTTTTTTATTCGAGCCGAACTTAAAATGTAAATCGATTCCTAAAATTAACGTTCCCCATTCAACTTTTGTCACTTTATTAACAACGGCAGAAACTCACTTGTATGTACAGTAGATTTTTAGTTCGAATTCGGTGTACAACAAATAAATGGATGGAGATTTATCGGGTTTTATATTTATTCAAACACCATTTGGCGAGTGTAAATAAAATGACTATTGTCAGCCAATAAAACGTCCGCATTACCAATAAAATAAATCAAGAATTACGATACCGCGGGCTATATTAAATGAAATTGTTCGAATATCGAAATGGAACAGAGAAAAGCGGGATATAATTTTTTTTATAAAATTGGTCAGGTATTTGTAAAAATCAATCGGCATTAAAGTATTAAAAAAAATTTACACGTTAAAATATTTAAAAAGTTCATCATCATGAAGAGTCAGTTTTGTGGATATAGATTTTTTTTGTTGTTGTTCCATCATGTAATAAATTTGTTAATGATCAAAAAAACTAGTCGGAAATTTAAAAACATTATAAAATTTGTGAGAATTTACTACTTCGTCTTTTACCCTGGTTACTTTATTTCACATAATGGACTTCCACAATTACATTTTTATTTTTAACTTTTGCAGTTAATCGAATATCATTGTGCTAGAATTGAGAAAAACAAAAATTTATTATCGATTTCCAAAATAAAATCCCAACAAAAGAAAAATTTCAATAGGCTTGATCGAATAAGTTGACGAAGATGTTAGTTCCGCAGACCGAATATACCATGCGAGAATCTACCAACACAAGAAGGCGAAAAGAGCCAACTGTTGTTGGCCTTTCGCCAGATGAGAGCTCGAGACAGACGTAGCGAAAAGAAATACGCGAAAAAAGAAAAAGGCAGTTTTGTGTCGCAGTTGTTTTCAGAGTATCGTGAGTTGAGGACGGTATGGTTAATAATAGGGTTGCCAACTAATCGTAGAAAGTAATTTAAAATCAAGCGATTATTTTATCACACAAAACTTTAAGAGAATTCAAGGAATTAATTTAAACATGTAACAGACGTAGATGTCTTTGTAAAGTTTCAGCCTTGTTTAATAAATGACCCTAACACAAAATATACGCCCAGCAAATTTTATGAAATTAATGTTGGTAACCTCAAACCCAAAACGACTATGTTATGGAAAAAATGCCCCGGTGGCATTTCAATTTATACCGTCTACAACAACCGGCGTGGTTTCGGCGAGCGTTTTTCAGGCATGTTGCGCCTTGTCTTCTTACCATACCGACGGAAGAGTCAAGAGACCAGCCAGTCCACCCCGACATTGATACAGTTATTTTATTTCTTTTGCTCAATCCTCTCGGTGTGGTAAATATGACAAATATATTGTGCGCGAGCTGTTTAAAACAAAGTAAGGCCATTTAAAATATGCGAGAATAAGCACGGAATTGGAAAAGGAGATGGAGCAAGGGAAAAATACAGAAACCAGGATGTAGGTAAAAAAATAATATGCGTCTTGGGATAAATGAAATTTTGTGGTAAATAAATTCTTGATGAAAAGGACTTTTTACTGGTGACTTTTAAACATTGTTTTTTCTTCAACTGCACATAAACGTTCTGAATATCTGAAGAGGTTATCAATGAGGGTACACGCGAGTACAAATCGCTCGAGCGTTACCAGGCGAAGAAAAACACGAAACCGAACGGTGAAATTGATTTTCAGATAGTTTTGTACGAGCTGCGGTGAAAATACGACCTTGCGAGTTATGTTGCGTTGCAACTTGTAATGCAATAAATGCAGAAGTGTTTCCACGTCCAAGAACCCGTGCTATATGTAATTTCCAATATGTCTGGCCGAGTTTACGACCACGGTTGCACCGGAAGAAAACAAACCATTAACTAAATGGTCCTCCGAATGAATTATTGTGCACATAACGCTGGTAATGCGATTACTTCGAATAGTCTTTTAGATATTGAATGTTAATTCA
The DNA here is from genome assembly GCA_947310635.1 of Leptodirus hochenwartii. Lineage (NCBI taxonomy): Eukaryota > Metazoa > Arthropoda > Insecta > Coleoptera > Leiodidae > Leptodirus > Leptodirus hochenwartii. The sequence goes on along the minus strand of OX371178.1, from coordinate 4,075,710 downwards.
AATTTTCGTGTTTATACTGGAAGTATCTTCAAGGTACCTCCAAGAAGTGAAAAAAGCAACGGGGACTGGAAGTATCTTCAAGGTACCTCCAAGAAGTGAAAAAAAAGGCAACGGGGACTGGAAGCATCTTCAAGGTACCTCCAAGAAGTGAAAAAAGCAACAGGGATGATGAGTAATTTTAACATTATTGTGCACATAACGCTTGTAACGCGATTACTTCGAATAGCCTTTTGGATATTGAATGTTACTTCAAATTTACGTGTTTATACTGGAAGTATCTTCAAGGTACCTTCAAGAAGTGAAAAAAAGGCAACGGAGACTGGAAGCATCTTCAAGGTACCTCCAAGAAGTGACAAAAGGCAACGGGGACTGGAAGCATCTTCAAGGTACCTCCAAGAAGTGACAAAAGGCAACGGGGACTGGAAGCATCTTCAAGGTACCTCCAAGAAGTGAAAAAAAGGCAACGGGGACTGGAAGCATCTTCAAGGTACCTCCAAGAAGTGAAAAAAGCAACAGGGATGATGAGTAATTTTAACATTATTGTGCACATAACGCTTGTAATGCGATTACTTCGAATAGCCTTTTGGATATTGAATGTTACTTCAAATTTACGTGTTTATACTGGAAGTATCTTCAAGGTACCTTCAAGAAGTGAAAAAAGGGCAACGGGGACTGGAAGCATCTTCAAGGTACCTCCAAGAAGTGAAAAAAAGCAACGGGGAAGGTGAGTAATTTTAACAACTTTAATTAACAAAATATCAAGTATCTGCAAAATTACGAACTTCATTAAATCACTAACTTGAAGACTTGAAGTTGAACTCACTTTGAAGTAGGTATATATGCCATCTTGAGCAATAGTAACAGTTAATAAAAGCTATACAAATATCATATATATCCGTAATTTCTCATACTTCTTAGATCAAACCAACATTGAAGGAAGAACTGAGCGGGCTAGCAAAGGGGAAGATCGGACATCATCAACATTTGGGATTGTGGACAAACGACGTAAGCGTGTGCCAAACAGGAAGAACTGGATCAGGCAGTCAGGTTTATTAAGGAAAGAGATCAGAAATCAGAATGGGGGAGAATATATATGTAGAATGACCACCCCTAAAATAAACACTATCAAAATGATGGGGAAAGTTCGTTGAATTGGAAAGTTGTGGATTTAAATTTGGCTGTAATTTCTATTGCCTTTTACAAAAAGATGAAATAAATAATTTTAAACTAGCAACTTCACATATAGCTAAAATTAACATGTTCTTTCATTTCGAAAATTTTAATATTCCTTAAATTTATGCAAGCTCTTAGAATGAAATATAAAAAAGACTTTTAGGCTCCAAAAATACATACATTGATTTTCAAGAATTATTTATAAAATTCAAGTTTCCCCGTATTTTCGAAATCTATTGAATTTTAAAAGATTTTTTCAGATTTCATCAATAGAATGATTTTCACAAGTTTTCAAAATATTCCTGAAATTGATTAATGCTCTTAAGAGTTTAAATAAATTTAAAAAAAAAAATATTTCAAGCCATCTATAGATTATAAAAATTTCGAAAGCTCTTGGAACAAATATACAATTTAAAAAAAAAATGTTCTAGTTCCAATAATATAACGTTTCAATTTTAAGCAAATTTATCAGAGGCCTCAGAAATATTTTTTTTTCAAAAATAAGTTGTTGTTTTAAGGTTCCAACGATATGACATTCATTTATTTTTTTGAATTTAAATTTTCCTGGCATTTTCGAAAGCTTTTACAATTAAACAGAAATTTTTAGATTTTTTTCAGGTTTCGTTCATAAATTCTAAAAAAAAAATCGTAAGGTCTACGACTTAAATATATATTTTTTTAAATGGTTTAAAGATATGCGCAAATTTTGAAAATTTAAATTTAATCTCTTAGAGATCAAATAAATTCAAAAACTCTTCGTCTATAAAAAAAAATTAATTCCTAAGCTCTCTGAGCAAATGATTTAAAAGAAATTATCAAGTTCCAAAAAAAATAATAATGTTTCAATTTTCCGCAAATTAATCATAACGCCTCAGAAATAATTTTCTTTAAATACATTTTTCAAGGTTCCAACGATATAACGTTAATTAATTTTTCCCCAAAAAAAAATTTCTTGGCATTTTCGAAAGCTTTTACAATTTTTTCAGGTTTCGTTCATAAATTCTAAAAAAAAAATCGAAAGTTCTTCGAGCTAAATATTATTTTCAAAAAAAAAACGGTTTAAGATATTCACAAATTTTGAAAATTTAAAATCTTCAAAGCTCGTAAATAAATTAAATTAAAAATAATTCAACAAATTACATCACTGCAAGATAACTCCTTTTAAAAATAATCTAAACTATTGACATTTAAATAAATGAAAAAATTCATTGGAGAATTTAGAAATGAATTAACAATGTGTCCGATAGTTGAAAACTGACAATATAATTAAAATTAAATTAGTAATTACACGCAGCCATGTTGTTTAAATTTCATTGATCCGCAAATAGTTGTTCAATAAATAAATTCTATAAACCGGTATAGAAATTCCACCATAAATAGTAACGTGTGAAATGGAAAATAATTAAAATGGCCAAATTATTAACGGTAATGTTTTATTAATTTTCGTTTAAATGTAAAATAAATTTAATTTTCCTTTAAAAAAATTAAGTACATTTTGTTTTATATTCTATTGGTCTTCGTCTTTATATTGGTCAAATACATTCGACAATATTTTACGTTTCTATATATAGAGCGTCTTCAGTACTTATAATAAGAGCGCATTATATTTATCTCGATATTTATAGAAAATGAAATGTTGCAGCAAAACAGAGCGTTAATTTTTAGCTCAAGATATGTACAATGAACTGGTAAATTTTATTCGTTGAAGTATTCAAATTTACAGAAATAAATTATCAATTTATCATATTTGTTCATTGATTGCTGGAGCAAGATGTTTTGTGCATTAACTAACATTTCCTTGACTAAAAAACATATTTTTTAAACATTAACATGATCTGGGGAAAGCAGACCATGTGCTTCTTGTTTGTTTACAACTTTAAGTTTAAATTAGCTTCAGTCAAAGGTAAACCACAAGAATTAGAAGAGATCAAAAGATTGGGGAAGTTTCGTGTATAATAAACGCTGCTTTAAAGGAAGAACTTATAAGGGAGTCGAAACTTTTTCAACAGGGCTGAGCGACAAACCGTCGAAGGTAAATCTATCTTCAAGAGTTGAAAACATGAGGTTGAAGACAAAGGCGAAGATTGGTGGTAACTACAACGAGTGACTACAAGAATGTATTGAAATTTCGATGGATGGAAGGCAATACAATAGAATGAAAATTTTACAAATTTTTGATTATTTTTTTAATTGTGTTTTATTAAAATTCACAATCGATCATATTTTCACAATAAATCCGGACATGCAGAATATTTTTTTATCATTATTTGTCTGTTCTTTACATAAAAATCATATATTTTTCATAAACAGCTGTTTATAATCTTTGTAAATCTGTATAAAAAAAATAGAATTTTTCGTAATTCGCTTTAAAAAAAATAGAATAGATTTGTGAACATTTTCAATGTTCACGAGTGTACAATCACAAAGCTGATAGAAGTGCTGGTTCAGGAAGTTAAAAGAAGCAATGAATGACGAAGTTATCGTTGACAGATTTATGAAGAATTAGTACGAAACAGCTACTGTACCGATAAAATAAATGGATACGATGAAAGCACTTGAAATTTCAAGAATATCTATACAAAAAAAAAATTAAATAAACGCCCAAATAAAGCACCAATAACCAAAATAATCAACGCGTTGTAAATAAACAAACAAATTTAATTAAGTGAGATTTCATGTTGGTTTAATAAAAATTTGAATACGTGTTTGTAATTTTTTATTTGGCTTATACAACAACGATTTATTTTGATTGCGAATTGTAAATTTAAAATAAACAACGGCTGTGGTTTATTTAACAGCCGCAACGCAAATAAGAATACAATTTAAATTTTATTTTTGGAAATTATATAATATATACGGCCAAAGCAGAAATTTGAATAATCCAGAAAATTTTTTTGCGCAAAAATGTGTTATATTTCAACTTGTACAATTGCAGTCAATACTAATGCGTCGCAAATACAAATTTGCGCGCTCGAGCACGTCACTGATCGAACACTAACAAATCGCCAGAGTAATTTCAATTCGAACGAAGACAACAAAATAATCTGCGGCAAAAGGGGGGGGGGGGGGCCTTTGGAGTACAGAACGTGACTTAAGCCCTAAAACGTGACATTTCACTGGTCATTGGTGTGAATTCGGTGTGGTTCAAACTGGTCGTGCAATAAATATTGTATTGGTCATAAATGTGGACGTGTCGTGAAAAGGTTTTAACAAGAAACGAGGTAATTGCTGGTGCGAGAAAAGCAGGTAATGTTTTTGTGGAAATATAATTTGTGTTGTAAAAGATGCTGTGTTGAGTCATTGGGAAAATTTTAAAGAATCTTTTAATTTTATTAGGGGGTCGTTTCTAGGTGTGAAAAATCGCAAGAAATTGATGTATATGTTACAAAGAACACAAGAAATATATAGATGGGGATTTATTACGAAATCATTTTTTAATATTGATGAATTTTAATATTTTTAATGTCGAAATGTGTACCTAAAGGTGCAACGAATTAGCGAATTTGGTTTATTTCACGAATATCTAAAATCATAGCATCAGTTTTTTTTTTTCAAATATTTGGTGATAAAACAATTTGAATTTATTTTTACCAATTTATTTTTTAGTTGATCACTCATCAAGTTCATTTAGTTATATTTAGAGGGGTGGACAACTAGAATATTGTAGGATATACAAACGGATGTAAATACCGCAATATATCAATAAATATACAGGGTAAATAAACGCGTAAATATCAATAAATCCAAGAAATGTTAAAAAATGTTGGAAATATTTGTAAAATCCGCGATTACTTTGAAAATGAAATTATAGTGTACAAAATTTTACAGTTATCCGCCCCTCGGATATTAAATATTCTAAGCATCGAATATTAATTATATATATTTGTACCTTGGAACAAAGAGGGTCAATGTCCAAAATATGGCGCAAATGTTTCTTTTTTAAAGTTTTTCAACTATTAATTAAATTTTTAACTATGCAAGTTCGATTAATTTAATATATATATTTCATGACTGCTGTATCAAATATTAACATAATTTTCACAATGTCTTATGGAATTAAATCGTCATTTTCTTTTATGGAATCAAATCGTCATTTTCTTAATGCAATTTAAATTTAACGACAATTAGAAAACGATGTAAATTTGTACCAGACTTTCAAGATAATGATGTACTTCGTATAAAATATAATATGGTTAAATGCAATGTTGCCAAATGTAGTATTTGTGGTGGAAAAACAAAAATCGGATAATTTTTTTTCAATTTTAAAGTATAGATACATTTGTTTATTACATTTATTACATACATTAAATTTAAAAATGTATATATTTTCAAAATTTTGTATGTGAAGGTAATAAAAAATATTTCACAAATATTTCTATACCTTGGAACAAAAATATGGAGCCAATGTGCATGAAAATTCAAAAATAAAAATAAATTACACTTAAATTAACCAAATAACATGAATAATTAAAATAAAAAATGTCGGAAGAACAATTTTATTAAAATTGCTATATATAATTTTATGAAAATATGGAATTTTTAGTTTTTTTTTAATTATCACTACGGTGTTAAATTATAATATAGAATATCACCCAAATATGCTATATTATAAAATATGGAATGTTTAAAAATTTAAAAACTCGCATTTTCCGGCACATTATAATATGGGACATTGGCCATTTTTGTACCATATAACATCGTTTATTTATCATTATTTATATTATAATGTTAAAAGTGTTTGTGTCATACAATAATGATTATAAGTTACAAGTCACAGGTGTGACAAGTAGAGTGTGACTGTACTTTTCGCGATACATTAGTAATGTTATGTCTTCGGCAACAAAGAGGAAATAATAAATCGTTATTATTTCCTCTAATAAATCGTTAAAGCATTGCAGAACTAGTACAAATATTGCAATTACAAACATATTTATTTATATGCCCCAGTTGATTTAAAAAATCAAAATATGAATCGTCGACAAAAAAGTTCTGGAACTTTCAAATGAAATTGACAGATTGTGGTTTAAAAAAAAAAATAGTTTATAATGCTAAATAATTTAAAAGAAATGAACAGTCCATTTCTTTAGAAACCGGACAAAATAATTCACCAAATTCGCTATTAAAAATATTCTAAGAGACTTTTATCAAAATAAGTGCTTGAATATTAATTTAGATTTCAATGTATGTACATCATTCTATAATTATTTTTCATATTCATCTATCTCAGTCAAGATTATTACATCACTCCCCACATATTTTCACAGAAAACTCGGATTTGAATTTAGATAAATTTATCTTAATAAAAAATGGCCTATGTTTAGCAGCAATTTTTGAACAAATTAAATCTTTTTTCCAAAAACGACAAGCTTAGGGGCAATTTAACATCTATAAACTGCAATCACAAGAAATTTGAAAATAATCGATCCAAAAATAAAGGAGTAATTTGTAAAATAAACGACACTATTTTTCTTATGGCATATAAAATTGCTCTATCTCCTTAAAAAAAGGCCTATGTTTAGCAGCAATTTTTGAACTAATTAAATCTTTTTTCCAAAAACGACAAGCTTAGGGGCAATTTAACATCTATAAACTGCAATCACAAGAAATTTGAAAATAATCGACCCAAAAATAAAGGAGTAATTTGTAAAATAAATGACACTATTTTTCTTATGGCATATAAAATTGCTCTATCTCCTTAAACAAAAGGCCTATGTTTAGCAGCAATTTTTGAACTAATTAAATCTTTTTTCCAAAAACGACAAGCTTAGGGGCAATTTAACATCTATAAACTGCAATCACAAGAAATTTGAAAATAATCGACCCAAAAATAAAGGAGTAATTTGTAAAATAAATTACACTATTTTTCTTATGGCATATAAAATTGCTCTATCTCCTTAAAAAAAGGCCTATGTTTAGCAGCAATTTTTGAACTAATTAAATATTTTTTCCAAAAACGACAAGCTTAGGGGCAATTTAACATCTATAAACTGCAATCACAAGAAATTTGAAAATAATCGATCCAAAAATAAAGGAGTAATTTGTAAAATAAATGACACTATTTTTCTTATGGCATATAAAATTGCTCTATCTCCTTAAACAAAACCCTATGTTTAGCAGCAATTTTTGAACAAATTAAATCTTTTTTCCAAAAACCACAAGCTTAAGGACAATTTAACATCTATAAACTGCAATCACAAGAAATTTGAAAATAATCGACCCAAAAATAAAGGAGTAATTTGTAAAATAAATGACACTATTTTTCTTATGGCATATAAAATTGCTCTATCTCCTTAAACAAAAGGCCTATGTTTAGCAGCAATTTTTGAACTAATTAAATCTTTTTTCCAAAAACGACAAGCTTAGGGGCAATTTAACATCTATAAACTGCAATCACAAGAAATTTGAAAATAATCGACCCAAAAATAAAGGAGTAATTTGTAAAATAAATTACACTATTTTTCTTATGGCATATAAAATTGCTCTATCTCCTTAAACAAAAGGCCTATGTTTAGCAGCAATTTTTGAACTAATTAAATCTTTTTTCCAAAAACGACAAGCTTAGGGGCAATTTAACATCTATAAACTGCAATCACAAGAAATTTGAAAATAATCGATCCAAAAATAAAGGAGTAATTTGTAAAATAAATGACACTATTTTTCTTATGGCATATAAAATTGCTCTATCTCCTTAAACAAAAGCCTATGTTTAGCAGCAATTTTTGAACAAATTAAATCTTTTTTCCAAAAACCACAAGCTTAAGGACAATTTAACATCTATAAACTGCAATCACAAGAAATTTGAAAATAATCGACCCAAAAATAAAGGAGTAATTTGTAAAATAAATGACACTATTTTTCTTATGGCATATAAAATTGCTCTATCTCCTTAAACAAAAGGCCTATGTTTAGCAGCAATTTTTGAACTAATTAAATCTTTTTTCCAAAAACGACAAGCTTAGGGGCAATTTAACATCTATAAACTGCAATCACAAGAAATTTGAAAATAATCGACCCAAAAATAAAGGAGTAATTTGTAAAATAAATTACACTATTTTTCTTATGGCATATAAAATTGCTCTATCTCCTTAAACAAAAGCCTATGTTTAGCAGCAATTTTTGAACAAATTAAATCTTTTTTCCAAAAACCACAAGCTTAAGGACAATTTAACATCTATAAACTGCAATCACAAGAAATTTGAAAATAATCGACCCAAAAATAAAGGAGTAATTTGTAAAATAAATGACACTATTTTTCTTATGGCATATAAAATTGCTCTATCTCCTTAAACAAAAGGCCTATGTTTAGCAGCAATTTTTGAACTAATTAAATCTTTTTTCCAAAAACGACAAGCTTAGGGGCAATTTAACATCTATAAACTGCAATCACAAGAAATTTGAAAATAATCGACCCAAAAATAAAGGAGTAATTTGTAAAATAAATTACACTATTTTTCTTATGGCATATAAAATTGCTCTATCTCCTTAAACAAAAGGCCTATGTTTAGCAGCAATTTTTGAACTAATTAAATCTTTTTTCCAAAAACGACAAGCTTAGGGGCAATTTAACATCTATAAACTGCAATCACAAGAAATTTGAAAATAATCGATCCAAAAATAAAGGAGTAATTTGTAAAATAAATGACACTATTTTTCTTATGGCATATAAAATTGCTCTATCTCCTTAAACAAAAGCCTATGTTTAGCAGCAATTTTTGAACAAATTAAATCTTTTTTCCAAAAACCACAAGCTTAAGGACAATTTAACATCTATAAACTGCAATCACAAGAAATTTGAAAATAATCGACCCAAAAATAAAGGAGTAATTTGTAAAATAAATGACACTATTTTTCTTATGGCATATAAAATTGCTCTATCTCCTTAAACAAAAGGCCTATGTTTAGCAGCAATTTTTGAACTAATTAAATCTTTTTTCCAAAAACGACAAGCTTAGGGGCAATTTAACATCTATAAACTGCAATCACAAGAAATTTGAAAATAATCGACCCAAAAATAAAGGAGTAATTTGTAAAATAAATTACACTATTTTTCTTATGGCATATAAAATTGCTCTATCTCCTTAAACAAAAGGCCTATGTTTAGCAGCAATTTTTGAACTAATTAAATCTTTTTTCCAAAAACGACAAGCTTAGGGGCAATTTAACATCTATAAACTGCAATCACAAGAAATTTGAAAATAATCGATCCAAAAATAAAGGAGTAATTTGTAAAATAAATGACACTATTTTTCTTATGGCATATAAAATTGCTCTATCTCCTTAAACAAAAGCCTATGTTTAGCAGCAATTTTTGAACAAATTAAATCTTTTTTCCAAAAACCACAAGCTTAAGGACAATTTAACATCTATAAACTGCAATCACAAGAAATTTGAAAATAATCGACCCAAAAATAAAGGAGTAATTTGTAAAATAAATGACACTATTTTTCTTATGGCATATAAAATTGCTCTATCTCCTTAAACAAAAGGCCTATGTTTAGCAGCAATTTTTGAACTAATTAAATCTTTTTTCCAAAAACGACAAGCTTAGGGGCAATTTAACATCTATAAACTGCAATCACAAGAAATTTGAAAATAATCGACCCAAAAATAAAGGAGTAATTTGTAAAATAAATTACACTATTTTTCTTATGGCATATAAAATTGCTCTATCTCCTTAAACAAAAGGCCTATGTTTAGCAGCAATTTTTGAACTAATTAAATCTTTTTTCCAAAAACGACAAGCTTAGGGGCAATTTAACATCTATAAACTGCAATCACAAGAAATTTGAAAATAATCGATCCAAAAATAAAGGAGTAATTTGTAAAATAAATGACACTATTTTTCTTATGGCATATAAAATTGCTCTATCTCCTTAAACAAAAGCCTATGTTTAGCAGCAATTTTTGAACAAATTAAATCTTTTTTCCAAAAACCACAAGCTTAAGGACAATTTAACATCTATAAACTGCAATCACAAGAAATTTGAAAATAATCGACCCAAAAATAAAGGAGTAATTTGTAAAATAAATGACACTATTTTTCTTATGGCATATAAAATTGCTCTATCTCCTTAAACAAAAGGCCTATGTTTAGCAGCAATTTTTGAACTAATTAAATCTTTTTTCCAAAAACGACAAGCTTAGGGGCAATTTAACATCTATAAACTGCAATCACAAGAAATTTGAAAATAATCGACCCAAAAATAAAGGAGTAATTTGTAAAATAAATGACACTATTTTTCTTATGGCATATAAAATTGCTCTATCTCCTTAAACAAAAGGCCTATGTTTAGCAGCAATTTTTGAACTAATTAAATCTTTTTTCCAAAAACGACAAGCTTAGGGGCAATTTAACATCTATAAACTGCAATCACAAGAAATTTGAAAATAATCGACCCAAAAATAAAGGAGTAATTTGTAAAATAAATTACACTATTTTTCTTATGGCATATAAAATTGCTCTATCTCCTTAAACAAAAGGCCTATGTTTAGCAGCAATTTTTGAACTAATTAAATCTTTTTTCCAAAAACGACAAGCTTAGGGGCAATTTAACATCTATAAACTGCAATCACAAGAAATTTGAAAATAATCGATCCAAAAATAAAGGAGTAATTTGTAAAATAAATGACACTATTTTTCTTATGGCATATAAAATTGCTCTATCTCCTTAAACAAAAGCCTATGTTTAGCAGCAATTTTTGAACAAATTAAATCTTTTTTCCAAAAACCACAAGCTTAAGGACAATTTAACATCTATAAACTGCAATCACAAGAAATTTGAAAATAATCGACCCAAAAATAAAGGAGTAATTTGTAAAATAAATGACACTATTTTTCTTATGGCATATAAAATTGCTCTATCTCCTTAAACAAAAGGCCTATGTTTAGCAGCAATTTTTGAACTAATTAAATCTTTTTTCCAAAAACGACAAGCTTAGGGGCAATTTAACATCTATAAACTGCAATCACAAGAAATTTGAAAATAATCGACCCAAAAATAAAGGAGTAATTTGTAAAATAAATTACACTATTTTTCTTATGGCATATAAAATTGCTCTATCTCCTTAAACAAAAGGCCTATGTTTAGCAGCAATTTTTGAACTAATTAAATCTTTTTTCCAAAAACGACAAGCTTAGGGGCAATTTAACATCTATAAACTGCAATCACAAGAAATTTGAAAATAATCGATCCAAAAATAAAGGAGTAATTTGTAAAATAAATGACACTATTTTTCTTATGGCATATAAAATTGCTCTATCTCCTTAAACAAAAGCCTATGTTTAGCAGCAATTTTTGAACAAATTAAATCTTTTTTCCAAAAACCACAAGCTTAAGGACAATTTAACATCTATAAACTGCAATCACAAGAAATTTGAAAATAATCGACCCAAAAATAAAGGAGTAATTTGTAAAATAAATGACACTATTTTTCTTATGGCATATAAAATTGCTCTATCTCCTTAAACAAAAGGCCTATGTTTAGCAGCAATTTTTGAACTAATTAAATCTTTTTTCCAAAAACGACAAGCTTAGGGGCAATTTAACATCTATAAACTGCAATCACAAGAAATTTGAAAATAATCGACCCAAAAATAAAGGAGTAATTTGTAAAATAAATTACACTATTTTTCTTATGGCATATAAAATTGCTCTATCTCCTTAAACAAAAGGCCTATGTTTAGCAGCAATTTTTGAACTAATTAAATCTTTTTTCCAAAAACGACAAGCTTAGGGGCAATTTAACATCTATAAACTGCAATCACAAGAAATTTGAAAATAATCGATCCAAAAATAAAGGAGTAATTTGTAAAATAAATGACACTATTTTTCTTATGGCATATAAAATTGCTCTATCTCCTTAAACAAAAGCCTATGTTTAGCAGCAATTTTTGAACAAATTAAATCTTTTTTCCAAAAACCACAAGCTTAAGGACAATTTAACATCTATAAACTGCAATCACAAGAAATTTGAAAATAATCGACCCAAAAATAAAGGAGTAATTTGTAAAATAAATGACACTATTTTTCTTATGGCATATAAAATTGCTCTATCTCCTTAAACAAAAGGCCTATGTTTAGCAGCAATTTTTGAACTAATTAAATCTTTTTTCCAAAAACGACAAGCTTAGGGGCAATTTAACATCTATAAACTGCAATCACAAGAAATTTGAAAATAATCGACCCAAAAATAAAGGAGTAATTTATAAAATAAATGACACTATTTTTCTTATGGCATATAAAATTGCTCTATCTCCTTAAACAAAAGGCCTATGTTTAGCAGCAATTTTTGAACTAATTAAATCTTTTTTCCAAAAACGACAAGCTTAGGGGCAATTTAACATCTATAAACTGCAATCACAAGAAATTTGAAAATAATCGACCCAAAAATAAAGGAGTAATTTGTAAAATAAATGACACTATTTTTCTTATGGCATATAAAATTGCTCTATCTCCTTAAACAAAAGGCCTATGTTTAGCAGCAATTTTTGAACTAATTAAATCTTTTTTCCAAAAACGACAAGCTTAGGGGCAATTTAACATCTATAAACTGCAATCACAAGAAATTTGAAAATAATCGACCCAAAAATAAAGGAGTAATTTGTAAAATAAATTACACTATTTTTCTTATGGCATATAAAATTGCTCTATCTCCTTAAACAAAAGGCCTATGTTTAGCAGCAATTTTTGAACTAATTAAATCTTTTTTCCAAAAACGACAAGCTTAGGGGCAATTTAACATCTATAAACTGCAATCACAAGAAATTTGAAAATAATCGATCCAAAAATAAAGGAGTAATTTGTAAAATAAATGACACTATTTTTCTTATGGCATATAAAATTGCTCTATCTCCTTAAACAAAAGCCTATGTTTAGCAGCAATTTTTGAACAAATTAAATCTTTTTTCCAAAAACCACAAGCTTAAGGACAATTTAACATCTATAAACTGCAATCACAAGAAATTTGAAAATAATCGACCCAAAAATAAAGGAGTAATTTGTAAAATAAATGACACTATTTTTCTTATGGCATATAAAATTGCTCTATCTCCTTAAACAAAAGGCCTATGTTTAGCAGCAATTTTTGAACTAATTAAATCTTTTTTCCAAAAACGACAAGCTTAGGGGCAATTTAACATCTATAAACTGCAATCACAAGAAATTTGAAAATAATCGACCCAAAAATAAAGGAGTAATTTGTAAAATAAATTACACTATTTTTCTTATGGCATATAAAATTGCTCTATCTCCTTAAAAAAAGGCTCATGTTTAGCAGCAATTTTTGAACTAATTAAATCTTTTTTCTAAAAACGACAAGCTTAGGGGCAATTTAACATCTATAAACTGTTACCACAAGAAATTTGAGAAAAAAATCGATCTAAAAATGAAGGAGTAATTTGCAGAATAAATTACAATGTTTTTCTTATGGCATATAAAGTTGCTCCATCCCTTAACATTTTTTTCCCAGATTTTACAACATATAACTAGAGTGTAAAGAGTTGCTTCTAGGAATTGATTATAAACCGCCTCTGAGTTTTAATTGAAATTAATACAAGAGATAGACGAGAAATTATTTGCTGAAGCAAACAAGCCTGTGAGTGCTGTCATATATATACAAGAAAATTATATAAATATAGTTAATTTATTATTTATCGTTCTGATTATTTATTTAAATTCTTGTCGGTGCAATCTACTATTCTAATTAAACCATGAGTGGTAAATGATATAAAATTAGACGAGATCAAATAAATAGAAACAAAAGTAACAGACTTTTTCAAGGGCATCGGGAAAAAAATTGAAAAAAATATAATTTAAAAATAATTCAAATTTATCCATTACGTGTACTTGCAAAAAAAATTTTGATCATTTTATAATATTTTTTTAACAACTAATAATCCTTTTTATTTAATGTTCGCAATAACCCACAAGATTATTTTTTGAATTTGGCAAACTCAAGTGGCAAACATTTTTTTGTATTTTTCGACACAAAAAGTCGTCAAATAAATTCAAAATCTAAATACATTATTTTTTAATTTCTGTATATATTTAGTTTTACACTATTTTAAATAATTTCATATTGTTGTTATTTTATTCCCTGTATATATTTTGTTTGATGCTATTTTAAATAATTTCATATTGTTTTTATTTTCATGTTTATCTGATATAGGGTCAAATGTGATTTTTGATTTTTTTCAACTTTCACAAATTTAAACCAATAAAAACATAATTTAGCCATTGGATGGATTACATGTATTTACAAAAAAAATAAAAAATAAATTTTCATCATAAATTGTGTATTTTTTAACGAATAAAAATCCTTTTTTGTTTAATGTTCGCAATAACCCACAAGATTATTTTTTGAATTTGATAAACTCAAGTGGTAAACATTTTTTGTCTTTTTCAACACAAAGTCGTCAAATAAATCCAAAATATAAATAAATAATTTTTCAATTTCCCCAATATATTTAATTTTACGCTATTTTAAATAATTTCATGTTTTTTTTCATTTTTCATTGTTTAATTTTCTGAATTTCATTTCGTTGTTTTTATTTTCACGTTTACCTCATACAGGCTGGGTCAAATGTGATAATATTTTTGATTTTTTTCAACTTTCGAAAATTTAAACCGATAAAAAAATAATTCATAGCCATTGCGTGTATTTACAAAAAAAAATTCAAACTAAATTTTTGATCATCATTCTAAATTATTATTTTTTTTAACAAATAATAATCCTTTTTTTGTCTTTGACAAAAAGTCATCAACAAATAAATCCAAAAACACCCATACCTAAATAAATTATTTTTAAATTGTGTGTATATATTTAGTTTTACGCTATTTTAAATAATTTCATATTATTTTTATTTTTGCGTTTATTTCAATTTTTTTCACATATTTTCTTGTCCTATTAAAATTGCAAACTAAATCAACTTTTTGTAATTATTTCAATTTTATATATATGATCCAGAAAAACAAAAAAAATCCTCACGAAGTGGGATGCGAACCTACCACCACATAAGTGTACTTTTTAACAAAGCCCTTACGTGGTGGTGCCTTTATAATATAAACAAAACTTTAAAGACCACATTTAAATATTCATATTCACCAAAATATATTCCCAACGAAGTTTTCTAGAATTTTTTTTTAAGAAAAACACATTTTCCACACGCTTTTGTGTGTTTTTTTGCACTTCCAACTCGCTCTTCTATAGCAAACAAAATACACAAACAGCGCGCCACGTGTTGCCTACCTACACACATCGTCCATTCCCACTAAATTGACTGACTCACCTGTTATCGTAGCGGCGACGGCAACTGCGAGAACAATGAGACACGTTCCTCCTGGTAAAGATCTCATGGCTGCTCGAAACACAAAAGTCCGCTAGGAAAGTTGTCCTACAGGAACCAGCACACAGTCAGGAACACATGAACAAACACTCGATCGTTTTAGTTGGGAACTTTTGTTCGGTTCTATGTCCCTATTGCGTCTGTAAATGCACGGCTTCGCTTGCATCAATGACACTATAAACGAAAGCAACCGTCACGACAGCGACCGCTGCTGAACTGAGCACTGAGCAAACTGCGTGCGTACCGTACCTTCAATTCGGTCGCGGTTCGGGTACGGTCGGCTGCGGTCGATCGAAACAATGCAGAACTGTAAGCGAAAGAAATAGACGTGAGTGAGTTCACATCAAATGGTGGGACAAGTTGAGGAATGCGAAATTAATATAGGATTATTTTTCATTTGAATGATGATTGAAAAGGCTATTTAGAATTGCTTATTTTCGACAATAAAGTGATAATATATTCATTATAGAAGCGAGATAATGAGGTTTTTTGTCGAAAATGAGATGAAGGTGCCATGTAGTCAGGCACATGATCAAAGGGTGGATTGCCCATCTCAGGAGGGACACTATTTTAATTGAAGGTTAATAAGTTCTTCGAAATGAATCAAAGAAGGAAAGTCTGGACTCGTAGGAAAATCGATGTTCTAGCCCTAATGTTGGGTTTAATAAAAAAGTTAATTGAACATTCATTTATTATCCCCCCCTACGCTTTAAAACGGTTATGGGCATTTTACAAGAATATTTAAAAAATAACGATATGTGTTTTTAAGAAAAGAAATAGACGTGAGTGAGTTCCATCAAATGGTGGGACAAGTTGAGGAATGCGAAATTAATATAGGATTATTTTTCATTTGAATGATGATTGAAAAGGCTATTTAGAATTGCTTATTTTCGACAATGAAGTGATAATATATTCATTATAGAAGCGAGATAATGAGGTTTTTTTGTCGAAAATGAGATGAAGGTGCCATGTAGTCAGGCACATGATCAAAGGGTGGATTGCCCATCTCAGGAGGGACACTATTTTAATTGAAGGTTAATAAGTTCTTCGAAATGAAACAAAGAACGAAAGTCTGGACTCGTAGGAAAATCGATGTTCTAGCCCTAATGATGGGTTTAATAAAAAAATTAATTGTACATTCATTTATTATCCCCCCCCTACGCTTTAAAACGGTTATGGACATTTTACAAGAGTATTTAAAAAATAACGATATGTGTTTTTAAGAAAAGAAATAGACGTGAGTGAGTTCCATCAAATGGTGGGACAAGTTGAGGAATGCTAAATTAATATAGGATTATTTTTCATTTGAATGATGATTGAAAAGGCTATTTAGAATTGCTTATTTTCGACAATAAAGTGATAATATATTCATTATAGAAGCGAGATAATGAGGTTTTTTTGTTGAAAATGAGATGAAGGTGCCATGTAGTCAGGCACATGATCAAAGGGTGGATTGCCCATCTCAGGAGGGACACTATTTTAATTGAAGGTTAATAAGTTCTTCGAAATGAAACAAAGAACGAAAGTCTGGACTCGTAGGAAAATCGATGTTCTAGCCCTAATGATGGGTTTAATAAAAAGTTAATTGTACATTCATTTATTATCCCCCCTACGCTTTAAAACGGTTATGGACATTTTACAAGAGTATTTAAAAAATAACGATATGTGTTTTTAAGAAAAGAAATAGACGTGAGTGAGTTCCATCAAATGGTGGGACAAGTTGAGGAATGCGAAATTAATATAGGATTATTTTTCATTTGAATGATGATTGAAAAGGCTATTTAGAATTGCTTATTTTCGACAATAAAGTGATAATATATTCATTATAGAAGCGAGATAATGAGGTTTTTTTGTTGAAAATGAGATGAAGGTGCCATGTAGTCAGGCACATGATCAAAGGGTGGATTGCCCATCTCAGGAGGGACACTATTTTAATTGAAGGTTAATAAGTTCTTCGAAATGAAACAAAGAACGAAAGTCTGGACTCGTAGGAAAATCGATGTTCTAGCCCTAATGATGGGTTTAATAAAAAGTTAATTGTACATTCATTTATTATCCCCCCTACGCTTTAAAACGGTTATGGGCATTTTACAAGAATATTTAAAAAATAACGATATGTGTTTTTAAGAAAAGAAATAGACGTGAGTGAGTTCCATCAAATGGTGGGACAAGTTGAGGAATGCGAAATTAATATAGGATTATTTTTCATTTGAATGATGATTGAAAAGGCTATTTAGAATTGCTTATTTTCGACAATGAAGTGATAATATATTCATTATAGAAGCGAGATAATGAGGTTTTTTTGTCGAAAATGAGATGAAGGTGCCATGTAGTCAGGCACATGATCAAAGGGTGGATTGCCCATCTCAGGAGGGACACTATTTTAATTGAAGGTTAATAAGTTCTTCGAAATGAAACAAAGAACGAAAGTCTGGACTCGTAGGAAAATCGATGTTCTAGCCCTAATGATGGGTTTAATAAAAAAATTAATTGTACATTCATTTATTATCCCCCCCCTACGCTTTAAAACGGTTATGGACATTTTACAAGAGTATTTAAAAAATAACGATATGTGTTTTTAAGAAAAGAAATAGACGTGAGTGAGTTCCATCAAATGGTGGGACAAGTTGAGGAATGCTAAATTAATATAGGATTATTTTTCATTTGAATGATGATTGAAAAGGCTATTTAGAATTGCTTATTTTCGACAATAAAGTGATAATATATTCATTATAGAAGCGAGATAATGAGGTTTTTTTGTTGAAAATGAGATGAAGGTGCCATGTAGTCAGGCACATGATCAAAGGGTGGATTGCCCATCTCAGGAGGGACACTATTTTAATTGAAGGTTAATAAGTTCTTCGAAATGAAACAAAGAACGAAAGTCTGGACTCGTAGGAAAATCGATGTTCTAGCCCTAATGATGGGTTTAATAAAAAGTTAATTGTACATTCATTTATTATCCCCCCTACGCTTTAAAACGGTTATGGACATTTTACAAGAGTATTTAAAAAATAACGATATGTGTTTTTAAGAAAAGAAATAGACGTGAGTGAGTTCCATCAAATGGTGGGACAAGTTGAGGAATGCGAAATTAATATAGGATTATTTTTCATTTGAATGATGATTGAAAAGGCTATTTAGAATTGCTTATTTTCGACAATAAAGTGATAATATATTCATTATAGAAGCGAGATAATGAGGTTTTTTTGTTGAAAATGAGATGAAGGTGCCATGTAGTCAGGCACATGATCAAAGGGTGGATTGCCCATCTCAGGAGGGACACTATTTTAATTGAAGGTTAATAAGTTCTTCGAAATGAAACAAAGAACGAAAGTCTGGACTCGTAGGAAAATCGATGTTCTAGCCCTAATGATGGGTTTAATAAAAAGTTAATTGTACATTCATTTATTATCCCCCCTACGCTTTAAAACGGTTATGGACATTTTACAAGAGTATTTAAAAAATAACGATATGTGTTTTTAAGAAAAGAAATAGACGTGAGTGAGTTCCATCAAATGGTGGGACAAGTTGAGGAATGCGAAATTAATATAGGATTATTTTTCATTTGAATGATGATTGAAAAGGCTATTTAGAATTGCTTATTTTCGACAATGAAGTGATAATATATTCATTATAGAAGCGAGATAATGAGGTTTTTTTGTTGAAAATGAGATGAAGGTGCCATGTAGTCAGGCACATGATCAAAGGGTGGATTGCCCATCTCAGGAGGGACACTATTTTAATTGAAGGTTAATAAGTTCTTCGAAATGAAACAAAGAACGAAAGTCTGGACTCGTAGGAAAATCGATGTTCTAGCCCTAATGATGGGTTTAATAAAAAGTTAATTGTACATTCATTTATTATCCCCCCTACGCTTTAAAACGGTTATGGACATTTTACAAGAGTATTTAAAAAATAACGATATGTGTTTTTAAGAAAAGAAATAGACGTGAGTGAGTTCCATCAAATGGTGGGACAAGTTGAGGAATGCTAAATTAATATAGGATTATTTTTCATTTGAATGATGATTGAAAAGGCTATTTAGAATTGCTTATTTTCGACAATAAAGTGATAATATATTCATTATAGAAGCGAGATAATGAGGTTTTTTGTCGAAAATGAGATGAAGGTGCCATGTAGTCAGGCACATGATCAAAAGGTGGATTGCCCATCTCAGGAGGGACACTATTTTAATTGAAGGTTAATAAGTTCTTCGAAATGAATCAAAGAACGAAAGTCTGGACTCGTAGGAAAATCGAAGTTCTAGCCCTAATGTTGGGTTTAATAAAAAAGTTAATTGTACATTCATTTATTATCCCCCCTACGCTTTAAAACGGTTATGGACATTTTACAAGAGTATTTAAAAAATAACGATATGTGTTTTTAAGAAAAGAAATAGACGTGAGTGAGTTCCATCAAATGGTGGGACAAGTTGAGGAATGCGAAATTAATATAGGATTATTTTTCATTTGAATGATGATTGAAAAGGCTATTTAGAATTGCTTATTTTCGACAATGAAGTGATAATATATTCATTATAGAAGCGAGATAATGAGGTTTTTTTGTCGAAAATGAGATGAAGGTGCCATGTAGTCAGGCACATGATCAAAGGGTGGATTGCCCATCTCAGGAGGGACACTATTTTAATTGAAGGTTAATAAGTTCTTCGAAATGAAACAAAGAACGAAAGTCTGGACTCGTAGGAAAATCGATGTTCTAGCCCTAATGATGGGTTTAATAAAAAAATTAATTGTACATTCATTTATTATCCCCCCCCTACGCTTTAAAACGGTTATGGACATTTTACAAGAGTATTTAAAAAATAACGATATGTGTTTTTAAGAAAAGAAATAGACGTGAGTGAGTTCCATCAAATGGTGGGACAAGTTGAGGAATGCTAAATTAATATAGGATTATTTTTCATTTGAATGATGATTGAAAAGGCTATTTAGAATTGCTTATTTTCGACAATAAAGTGATAATATATTCATTATAGAAGCGAGATAATGAGGTTTTTTGTCGAAAATGAGATGAAGGTGCCATGTAGTCAGGCACATGATCAAAAGGTGGATTGCCCATCTCAGGAGGGACACTATTTTAATTGAAGGTTAATAAGTTCTTCGAAATGAATCAAAGAACGAAAGTCTGGACTCGTAGGAAAATCGAAGTTCTAGCCCTAATGTTGGGTTTAATAAAAAAGTTAATTGTACATTCATTTATTATCCCCCCTACGCTTTAAAACGGTTATGGACATTTTACAAGAGTATTTAAAAAATAACGATATGTGTTTTTAAGAAAAGAAATAGACGTGAGTGAGTTCCATCAAATGGTGGGACAAGTTGAGGAATGCGAAATTAATATAGGATTATTTTTCATTTGAATGATGATTGAAAAGGCTATTTAGAATTGCTTATTTTCGACAATGAAGTGATAATATATTCATTATAGAAGCGAGATAATGAGGTTTTTTTGTCGAAAATGAGATGAAGGTGCCATGTAGTCAGGCACATGATCAAAGGGTGGATTGCCCATCTCAGGAGGAACACTATTTTAATTGAAGGTTAATAAGTTCTTCGAAATGAATCAAAGAACGAAAGTCTGGACTCGTAGGAAAATCGAAGTTCTAGCCCTAATGATGGGTTTAATAAAAAAAATAATTGTACATTCATTTATTATCCCCCCCTACACTTTAAAACGGTTATGGGCATTTTACAAGAGTATTTAAAAAATAACGATATGTGTTTTTAAGAAAAGAAATAGACGTGAGTGAGTTCCATCAAATGGTGGGACAAGTTGAGGAATGCGAAATTAATATAGGATTATTTTTCATTTGAATGATGATTGAAAAGGCTATTTAGAATTGCTTATTTTCGACAATAAAGTGATAATATATTCATTATAGAAGCGAGATAATGAGGTTTTTTGTCGAAAAGGAGATGAAGGTGCCATGTAGTCAGGCACATGATCAAAGGGTGGATTGCCCATCTCAGGAGGGACACTATTTTAATTGAAGGTTAATAAGTTCTTCGAAATGAATCAAAGAAGGAAAGTCTGGACTCGTAGGAAAATCGAAGTTCTAGCCCTAATGTTGGGTTTAATAAAAAAGTTAATTGAACATTCATTTATTATCCCCCCCTACGCTTTAAAACGGTTATGGGCATTTTACAAGAATATTTAAAAAATAACGATATGTGTTTTTAAGAAAAGAAATAGACGTGAGTGAGTTCCATCAAATGGTGGGACAAGTTGAGGAATGCTAAATTAATATAGGATTATTTTTCATTTGAATGATGATTGAAAAGGCTATTTAGAATTGCTTATTTTCGACAATGAAGTGATAATATATTCATTATAGAAGCGAGATAATGAGGTTTTTTTGTCGAAAATGAGATGAAGGTGCCATGTAGTCAGGCACATGATCAAAGGGTGGATTGCCCATCTCAGGAGGAACACTATTTTAATTGAAGGTTAATAAGTTCTTCGAAATGAAACAAAGAACGAAAGTCTGGACTCGTAGGAATATCGAAGTTCTAGCCCTAATGATGGGTTTAATAAAAAAATTAATTGTACAATCATTTATTATCCCCCCCCCTACACTTTAAAACGGTTATGGGCATTTTACAAGAGTATTTAAAAAATAACGATATGTGTTTTTAAGAAAAGAAATAGACGTGAGTGAGTTCCATCAAATGGTGGGACAAGTTGAGGAATGCTAAATTAATATAGGATTATTTTTCATTTGAATGATGATTGAAAAGGCTATTTAGAATTGCTTATTTTCGACAATGAAGTGATAATATATTCATTATAGAAGCGAGATAATGAGGTTTTTTTGTCGAAAATGAGATGAAGGTGCCATGTAGTCAGGCACATGATCAAAGGGTGGATTGCCCATCTCAGGAGGAACACTATTTTAATTGAAGGTTAATAAGTTCTTCGAAATGAAACAAAGAACGAAAGTCTGGACTCGTAGGAATATCGAAGTTCTAGCCCTAATGATGGGTTTAATAAAAAAATTAATTGTACAATCATTTATTATCCCCCCCCCTACACTTTAAAACGGTTATGGGCATTTTACAAGAGTATTTAAAAAATAACGATATGTGTTTTTAAGAAAAGAAATAGACGTGAGTGAGTTCCATCAAATGGTGGGACAAGTTGAGGAATGCTAAATTAATATAGGATTATTTTTCATTTGAATGATGATTGAAAAGGCTATTTAGAATTGCTTATTTTCGACAATGAAGTGATAATATATTCATTATAGAAGCGAGATAATGAGGTTTTTTTGTCGAAAATGAGATGAAGGTGCCATGTAGTCAGGCACATGATCAAAGGGTGGATTGCCCATCTCAGGAGGAACACTATTTTAATTGAAGGTTAATAAGTTCTTCGAAATGAAACAAAGAACGAAAGTCTGGACTCGTAGGAATATCGAAGTTCTAGCCCTAATGATGGGTTTAATAAAAAAATTAATTGTACAATCATTTATTATCCCCCCCCCTACACTTTAAAACGGTTATGGGCATTTTACAAGAGTATTTAAAAAATAACGATATGTGTTTTTAAGAAAAGAAATAGACGTGAGTGAGTTCCATCAAATGGTGGGACAAGTTGAGGAATGCTAAATTAATATAGGATTATTTTTCATTTGAATGATGATTGAAAAGGCTATTTAGAATTGCTTATTTTCGACAATGAAGTGATAATATATTCATTATAGAAGCGAGATAATGAGGTTTTTTTGTCGAAAATGAGATGAAGGTGCCATGTAGTCAGGCACATGATCAAAGGGTGGATTGCCCATCTCAGGAGGAACACTATTTTAATTGAAGGTTAATAAGTTCTTCGAAATGAAACAAAGAACGAAAGTCTGGACTCGTAGGAATATCGAAGTTCTAGCCCTAATGATGGGTTTAATAAAAAAATTAATTGTACATTCATTTATTATCCCCCCCTACACTTTAAAACGGTTATGGGCATTTTACAAGAGTATTTAAAAAATAACGATATGTGTTTTTAAGAAAAGAAATAGACGTGAGTGAGTTCCATCAAATGGTGGGACAAGTTGAGGAATGCTAAATTAATATAGGATTATTTTTCATTTGAATGATGATTGAAAAGGCTATTTAGAATTGCTTATTTTCGACAATGAAGTGATAATATATTCATTATAGAAGCGAGATAATGAGGTTTTTTTGTCGAAAATGAGATGAAGGTGCCATGTAGTCAGGCACATGATCAAAGGGTGGATTGCCCATCTCAGGAGGAACACTATTTTAATTGAAGGTTAATAAGTTCTTCGAAATGAAACAAAGAACGAAAGTCTGGACTCGTAGGAATATCGAAGTTCTAGCCCTAATGATGGGTTTAATAAAAAAATTAATTGTACAATCATTTATTATCCCCCCCCCTACACTTTAAAACGGTTATGGGCATTTTACAAGAGTATTTAAAAAATAACGATATGTGTTTTTAAGAAAAGAAATAGACGTGAGTGAGTTCCATCAAATGGTGGGACAAGTTGAGGAATGCTAAATTAATATAGGATTATTTTTCATTTGAATGATGATTGAAAAGGCTATTTAGAATTGCTTATTTTCGACAATAAAGTGATAATATATTCATTATAGAAGCGAGATAATGAGGTTTTTTTGTTGAAAATGAGATGAAGGTGCCATGTAGTCAGGCACATGATCAAAGGGTGGATTGCCCATCTCAGGAGGGACACTATTTTAATTGAAGGTTAATAAGTTCTTCGAAATGAATCAAAGAAGGAAAGTCTGGACTCGTAGGAAAATCGAAGTTGTAGCCCTAATGATGGGTTTAATAAAAAAATTAATTGTACATTCATTTATTATCCCCCTACGCTTTAAAAAGGTCATGGATATTTTGTAAGAGTATTTTAAAAAAGAACGATATGTATTTTTACTTGAAAATTTAAATTTCGATTGATTTTGAAACCAAAATCTCTAAACTTACTATTTGTGTATTATAAAATATATAGACATAAAATTAGGGTATTTGCAGTGTCAAGGCTGTAAGTTAGATACACCCCTGCACTTATTTAAAAAATATAGATTTATACGGAAAAATCAGAAAGAAAGAAAATGCATTTAACCAAAAATTCTGAAATACCAAGTATTCAACTTGGCTTGTTATTTTTCATGTATTTTAATTAACCAAAAAATGTCTTACGATTTTTGTTGTTGATTATCTTCCTCAATTCAAAAATCCACCTCAGCCTATAAATATTTTTTAATATTCGTGGCAATAAGAAGCTGTGTACAAATTACATCTTAAGGTGTTAATTTTCCATAAGAATTATGGTATGTTTCGAGCCAAGAATTTTTTTGCAGAAATGCCACAAGCATATAATATTTTTAAGACACATTAAGAAATTTTTAGATTAGATAATAACACATTTAGAAGGTAATCGCTATGTTACGGCCTGTTTTAAAATTTCTCAAAATAGAGGTTCAATTTGTCTACCTTAAGACGCTTCCCAAAAATTAACACACCGTCAGGAAAATTTGGTAGATTATTTGGAAGTGCTGATTGGCAAATTGGCAAAACTTTTCTTAACGCAGATGATACGAAATACTTTTGAGGATCAAAATGAAAAATGTACCTTGTTGATAAATATTCGACCAATTCATAAATTGACGTAGTAAAATACACATGGCGCTTATCATACAATTATGATAAGGAGAAGCGCACAAACAAAACCATTTTACTAACAAGCTCCTCTTGAATTGTTTTTTTTTTTAATTTATCACTGCTATTATTTTTATTACTAAGTTAATATTATGACCCCAACCAAATAGACGACGTATCTTATTGCGGCACAATATTTCGTTATCTGGAATCAATGTAGCACGCACGATTTGCTGCTTATCTTCTACGAATTTATCCTTATCATATCGCGAAATCCTAATTTAGCATCGCCCTCTCATCGCAAGTCACAACAAACCCAAATACGCACCAGACTGTCTCTACAATATCGCCCTGCTAGCTTCTTTGGGCTCTGGCTTCCATCAATTCACAGATTCGATAACGGGATTGCGTTCGACTCGAGGAATATGAGGGAATTGCCCGCCTCATGGCCCGATGGGATGAGATTGGTTATAGGCGAAAGGCACATAAAATAATTCGTTACGCATGGTGTGTTAAATCTTGCCAAAGAGTAATATGGTAGAAGAAAGGGAGTTGGGTGGGGGAAGGTATTTTTGAAATATAAAAATTGGAGACGGCACAAAAAATATATTTACTACATTGATGATACACTAGTCTATTATGAAGAGGGAATAAATTGTGTGCTCAACCATGTCGAGGATTTTAATAATGAATACCATAAATTAAAGGTTGTGATCTAGTGAAGATCTATCATCACCCGCTTGAATATAGGAAGAGGTGCGTATGGAAGTTAATCTACGAGATGGAGGTAGGTATATGAAAAACACTTCCTCAAATAAGTAAGATTAAACAAAAAATGGAAATAGTAGCAAACTAAATTAAATAAAGTACTTTGATTAATTCTTAGAAAAAAAGTGTGCAATAATATGGCCTTAAAAAGTTCGGGGGCTAATTTAAAAGATTGTAATTCAACTTTTTCTAATGACTCGGAAGAGAAGTTGACAATTATAATTAGTCCAACTTGTTGGACTTTCAAATTGAGTGCTTTCAACTGATTTTAAATACGCTTGATTGACTAAGTTTAAGCTCATTTAATGCAGGGACATTTACATAGAGATGGATGGGAAATGGATTGAATCAGCTAAATAGCTTAAATAATTATCCCATTGGCCATTTCATTAATCAGGGATGCTTTGTTGCTGTTCAAAAAATGATGATAAATAAATATTGTGTTCGAATGATAAAAGTTTTGCTAAGTAATGGTATGAACTTAGCAACTTTTAAAACACTTCATAAATAATTGCAATCGATATTAATATATATTTTTTATTGATACATTTATTTTATATATATCAAATTAATAGATTTTAAAAAAGGTTCTTATTTAAGAATATTTGAATGAAATGTTTTTGGCCGTTGCGTTAAAATATTTGTGGTATTTCCGGACATTGTTGCCAATACTTTATAGGTTAAAAAATAAATATACAGATGTTGTAGTTTCTATAATAAGCAGAAAATATTTAATAATTTTCATATCCACACAATTTTTAAATGAATTCAGATTCGATGTGGCAACGGTGGATGGGACTTTTACTACGAGACATGCGCACCACATTCAAATGCTACCTACGTCATCATAGGGAAGTTTGCATTGGGTCAAATATCACGCGAATTCTTTATTACAAAAAAAAAAAAATGGCGCATAATTCTCTGATGAAATAAATGGCGAATATATATATTTTTATTGTATTCTAGCTGTAGAAAAGGTTTTAATTCTTCATAGGAAACCTCATTCTTATATAGACCTTACAAATGTAGACACATCAATCATTTAGAAAGAGTATTCGTTAAATTGCCAAATCGCCTGCAAGCACAATAAAATCTTTGTCCTCATTTACCACGTACAAATGTCCCTTTCCTTTCCAACCCTAATGAAATGAATCTGTCTACAGTAGACCATATAAATTGGTTCTACTTAGGGTGCATATCTAGGTCTAAATTTTCTTCCAACTATGGACTTAACTAAAAAGTAAAATTGATGACGAATTTAAAATGTATTTTGATAACTTTGGAAAAGATCTTTTGATCTTGTTACGGCGTAGGAGATGGGTCATATTCTTAGGCATGGGGATTATTTATAGACAGTTACGTAGAAGCACAGGAAAAATTACGTAAGTTATTTCATAGAACAGCGTAGGTTTTATTGAAGGAAAAAAAATTCTCAAAGTGGCTGAGGATCTACTGTATCGATGGCAAACTGTAGGTCACTTTGAGGACCTAGGTCGTAGTTCATTTCAATGTACCGTTCACGAACTATAGGTCGTGAACTACTACATCTTTTAAAAATGAACTAGTTCACGACCTATATGAACCAATACATGCACATACTGAAAATAATCTCTTTTTTTCTCAATATAAAAATATTAAATGGTAAAAAAATAAATAAATTGAAATATTACAATACTTATTTTGAATTGAGAATGGGGAAGAAAAGACAACAAAGTTTATAATTTATACAAAACGTATATATAAAGAAATATAATCTTCTCTAGATTTTGAAAATATATGTATAATTAAATAAAGAAGCGTTCAATTAATGACCTGACCTGACCACATAAAGTCAATTTCATATGAACATCAATAATATTTACAATGGACTTTTCTATAATATCAAAAATTTCTATATATCATCATTTGTATAAATATAAACTAGATTTTTATTACATTTTTTGCATAAAAATAATTAAACTTTAATCAAATTTAAATGCAATGTTTTTGGCGCTGGTTGTAATGTATTCTTTTGACATATTTCTGGACATTGTTGCCAACAACTTCTTCACAAGTTAAAAAATAACTATAATAAGCAAAAAAAAAATGTATATGCCAAATATTAAGTATTTCTATTAAGGCAAATATTAAATAACAAGCATAAATATTCATCTAATAACTTATGAACGTCAATTTCTTTTAATATCAGCATATAGATTCGATATGGCAACGGTGGATGGGACTTTTGCTATGACACATGCGCACCATGTATGTCAGACATTAAAATACCACCGACGTCAATTTTGGGAATTTATATTGGGCCAAGATTATGGAAATTACGTATCTTCGAAATAACAAGCATAAATATTCATGTAATAACTTATGAACGTCAATTTCTTTTAATATCAGCATTTAGCTTCGATATGGCAACGGTGGATGGGACTTTTGCTATGACACATGCGCACCATGCAGATCAGACATTAAAATACCACCGACGTCAACTTGGGGAATTTATATTGGGTCAAGATTATGGAAATTACCTATCTTCGAAATATTGAACTTCATTATTTATCAAAAAAAAAAAACGATACATATTCCTCTCATGAACTATGCAACTGTTGCAACTAGCGATGGCAAACTGTAGGTCAGTTTGAGAACCTAGTTCGTAGTTCATTTCAATGTACCGTTCACGAACTATAGGTCGTGAACTACTAACATCTTTTTTAAAATGAACTAGTTCCCGACCTATATGACCAAATACATGCATATACTGAAAATAATCTCTTTTTTTCTCATTATAAATATATTAAATGGTAAAAAATAAATAAATTGAAATATTACAATACTTATTTTGAATAAGGAATGAGGAAGAAAAGACAACAATTTTATAATTTATATAAAACATATATAATGAAATATAATCTTCTCTAGGTACTCACGATTATTTATATGAAGTTCTAAAATACTTATTGGTAGTTACTGATGAAAATGTTTACTACTTTACTAACACTTGAAAATTAAATGTACAAACTATAATAAAATGAACTAGATAGAATCGTTTTGTTTGGCGTTATAATTTATATTTTCTATTCTGAATTTTCTCTGTTCAAACTTCAAAGCTTTGATTTGATAATAAGTGATTGCATTGCACTCAGTGTGAAATAGAAGAATTATAAGATTTAGATGTTTATTTTTGCATTATTGCAAAAATTTGCTATGGCATGACATATTTAATCTTGCGAATATATTAATTATATTATTCCAAATGAAATCTGATACCAACATATAAATTGTGACTCAGCTCGGCAATATGCTACTGTTGCAATATCGCATCGAGTTTCCTATTTCGTTCCATTCACCAACACACTATCACTAAATAAATGTTAGTACTGTATATGTAATGTATACTATACTGCAAGTATATATATAGTACATATAAGTACATCAATACGTACACCGTGCACCATCTAGTTGATAGTATACGAACTAGGTGATAGTGACCTATAGGTCGTTGCAAAACATCGTCACAGTACGCCCGTCATTTGATTGAACCGTTCAGAGTGAACGGTTCGCGAGTGAACTACACATCGCTAATCTACTGGTGGCTATCGACTTTTGTATTGTCGTCAGTAAATTATGATAGAGAAACCTTTTACCTGAATAAAAGCGTTAAACATAATAATTGAATTAGCACGTGTATTCACATGTAGCGTATAGATTGTTGAAGTTGGTGACGTACGAGCTTGTAGCGCTCTTGTAGCAACATATTGTAGCTTGTCATTTCGTACGAGTTGAATCGACAAATGCGTTTAACGTTAGCGTAGGAACATACGCGGAAAATCACTGATTATAATTATGTAATCATTATTGTAGAGGAATGTAGGTCTATATTTAGACGGGTTAACTATGAAATTGGAACGCCCTTTGATGTCGCGTGCATTCACTTTGATCGTGTAGTTATCGAACGATATGAAATATGGGGATATAACTTGACATACGAGCGAAGAAAATGATTAAGACATGCTATTGGAAAGTATTTATGTATTAACGGGAAAGTCGTTACAAATTAAGAACTGTTTGATGAGGAAGTTGAGTCAGAAATATATTGCGCCGATCAACTCCATCTATTGTTAGTTGTGTGCAATAATATGGTTACTAGTACTACGAACATCTTATAGATGTCGCTGCACCAAATAGCTTATTTAAATACGGTATTTAAAAAATTCGTATCACATATAGGACCACAGGATGAAAAAAGAATATTATAGTTGCCAAGCTGGCGTAAATTGAATTATATTTGTTAATTAAAAAAAAATTTTTTTTTTAAAAGAATCTCTGCAGTTGTTCATGGAATAAAATGACGTACTTTTACAATAATTTTCACAATTTCACACACAGAAACTGTATCTTGTTGACATTGCTAGCAAATACGATAAAATGTGTGATATCCCCTTAAGTACGAATATCATTGAATTCTATAATCTTAGATTTTTTATTTATTGCTTCACTTTAGTTGCAATTATGTCAATAATCTGCCATTATGTCAAATATAATCTAAGTGACATTAAATTATCAATTTGATTCAATGAGAATATTGCCATATGTCAGATGTCATTACGGGAAACAATATACAATTTACGCATATATGTACCTTGTTAGAAAAAGGGCCAATGTCCAAAATATGGACCCAATGTGCATGAAAATGCATGAAAATTGAAAGAATTTTTTTTTCGCGCCTTCTCATTTTTTTTATATTAATTTTTATTCATTTGATTATTTAAAAACTTCTAAATGTACAAAATATCATAAAATCACTATCATCAAAAACGTCCCATTAAATTTGAATAAGACAAGATTCAACTTGAAAAACTAATTAATTAAATCTAATAATGTATATATGTACCTTGGAACAAAAGGGCCAATGTCCAAAATATGGAGCCAATGTGCATGATAATTGAAAAAAAAACAAAAAAAAATATTTTACACTGTTTTTCACCAAATAACATGAATGATTAAAACAAAAAATTTTGAAAAACAATTTTATGAAAATTGTTATATAATTTTATGAGGATGCGAAAACATAACGAACATGTTTAAAATTTTAAAAATTCCATTTTCCTGGCATATTATAAAATTGGACATTGGCCATTTTTGTACCATTGTTGATAGTTTCTAGGTCTAGTTTAATATAAAACCAACAACATCGTAACACGAACTAGGACTTTGCTGTTTATATGTTTGCATACTATACGAGATCTATACACTATCAGATGAGGGACATTTCTGCATTCTACCCTCCAAAAATTGAAGATCAAATTTTAGTTATAAGGGTATATTTATTTTCAAACTTTCCTCGTTGGTTTAATAGTTGTAAATTGTGTTCTTTTCAAAAACGGGTTTAACAAAAAATTTGCTTATTACTTAGATTTTTTTTATTAAATCAATCTTTCGACGTTCCACGAAATCTTCAAAAATTTTCAAACACTTCCTTAAAATAAATATGTTGTTATAAAACATTATTTAGGCATATTCCAAAGTTTCTGTTTCGTTTGAATGAACGCGCCGAGACAAAAGACAATTATAATCTTATTATTTCAACACTTAAACTTGAGCATGCGAAGAGACAACTGTATTTCGTATAGTCTACTTATATTTTGGCTGAGACCCCTAAATAAGGGATGAATGAATTACGCAGGGGCGTAACTAGGGTGTACGCATTTTGGTTTTTTTATTTGGGACAGCGCTAAATATGAGAAAGGGCTGAAACATACATTTTTTTTATTAAAAAAAAAATATTTGCTTTAGAAAATTGTTGAAAAAAATAAACAATGTTGATACATTACACAGATTGATAATACAATTAATTTTTACAAGTGGTATATTTTTTTCGAAATTCGTCATTCGAAATCGGCCGGTTTTGTTCAAATTGAATTTAACGACATAATAAAGTATTTTTTAAATGAAAAATACAATGTTTTAACTTTTAAGGCCATTTTATTTCATAATAATTCAGTATTTTTAAATATTAAAATAATGATATTTTTAAACAATTTTTTTTCTAAAAAATATAATAAACTGATTTTTTAGCTTATTTAAAAAATTATATATTATTTTATTGTAATTTGAGAACTTACAAATATGCATTATGACATTTGTAAATTTTTGATGTAATAACAACGTATTAAATGAATGGTAATTTTATTGCAAAATTTTCACGAAAAAAAATCCTTTCAATCCTTTCAACAATTATAGGGAATTTTTTAATTATTGGTTTTTTTTATTATATAATTTTTTCTTTCAAAAATTATATGGAAACTTAAAAGAAAAATTTCTTTGCGACACATTGTTTATATATACAGGGTGATCCACCAGAGACGCTGCAGAATCTCTTATATAAAATAATTAAACAGAAATTGGAAAAAATCGATTTAAATATCTGGTGTCAGTTATAAATTCTATTTTTTTTAACTAGACAGGGTAAATAGAATCATTTTCGGAATATACAAAACCACTTTTTAATTTTAAACTTCATTTTTATCATTTTTATTCATTTTATCTTTTTTTTTTTTCTAACACACATCGAACTATAAAAAAGTAACTTAGGATTGTAACGTATTACTTTTGATTTTTGGTTCTTTAATAAGTAATTATTTTCCAAACTACTATATAAAAAATTGCTAGAACTACAAAACTAATTATTATTATGAATTTAGATTTTCCTGTTCTATCTGGGCTACGATTCTTTAGCGTCCCAACAGAGAAGCCTAGTATACAGTAAAACTGATATAGATATAGTTGCATTGTTCTGTGAGTTACGTATGTACGATTTTGCCACGTGTTTCTTCAAGAATATATTTAATAGAAATAATTTAATAAAAATGAATTGTGTTAGTTCTTTATTGAAAATACAGTTTTGTAGACTTTCACTTGAGGACAAAGTAAAAATTAAAGAATTAGATAGGCCATTGCCTGATTTAAATTGATCGCAAACTTGTGCAAGGAGTGCTCAAAAACCGGACATTTACGCGACGTTTTACAAGAGACATTTACAAAAAAAATTATAACACAGATGAAGGACAGATTCTCATATCATGGCCATCTACAAGCCGCTGAGTTATTTAACACGAAATCGATGCCAACATTTTCTAAACAATTTCCAGTGGACCTTTTGGAAACCGTGTGTCATGCATATCCATTTTTGAATAAAACCAGATTAAAAACAGAATTAGAAGTCATTTACGCGCGTCCGGATTTTTATCAAATAATTGGAGCCACAAGTTTTATTTCGTTATTGCTACAAAATAATCTCACGTGAAACTTTCCCGGAAACTATAAAAATACCTAAAATTATTTTAACAGCCCCGATGACCACTGCTGAATCAGAGCGTTGTTTTTCAACACTTTAAAAGATTTTTTTGCGAAATGCTATGGGTGATGATCGTTTAAACGCGTTGGCGATGATGTGTATTAATAAATTGTGGTGCGAGATATTTACAATTTTAACGAAAAAGTTTTGGAAAAGTTTATATCAATGAAAGATAGAAGAGTGTAATTCACTTTCAAGAAATGATTGAATTTAATCATTTTGCATCCATTTTAGGTAAGATTTCTCACTATTATGATATTTTTTAAGAAATGCGCCCCCCCCAGATTGAAATGGCACGAGCCGGCACTGATATATATACACATAAGACGAAATGTTGAGATATTCAGCAGTATGTATTAGGGATATGGTAAGGAAGGGAAACACTTGTTCCTGGGTTTATATTGAGGGATCGATCTCTAGTGTCAATGCAAACTTTTGATCTCATAGGATTATTACAATTTACACTAGCTGTTCAGCATATCGTCGAAAGAGGAAATAGATAGCATGACGTTATATTAGATTACAACCCCTCAACTGTTATGTTACGCGTATTTAGACCAATTTATTACACCAGAAATTAAATGGACGGAGATGCTAGAGATAATTTTTAATATATCGTTAATTCTTTGTATAATCTTATGTCCCCCTTTTGAACGAACATCAGTTTGGGTGACAGGGGATGGCAGTTTTTATCAAATTTAAATTCAAAATTCTTTTATCGAACAATTTTTTTATACTCGGCAAATTTGGCACAAATTTCCATGATCGTCGTTGATCCTTTCTTTCAATCCTCACACATTCTCTGTCTGCAGATCCCCCAAAATCTGTCACAATATACAAGACTATATGACAAGCACCTACGCAGGGGTTAACCGGTTAAGTGTATTGACATTTCACGTGCTATAGTCGTTACTTAAGCAAACAATTCTTCGGATACAACGCGAAGACGGTTGTTGTTTCGGGCACACTCGAAACTGCAAGTTTAAACCTTGAAATTTACAGTCCCTTTGGTCCGAAAGGGGGTTTATATTTAGAGTAAATTTACACAGTAAGAATGTCGAGGGCAAAAAAGACAATGCGCATATCTTCTTTGAGTGAGGGGTCGAATGTAGTGTGGAGACTATCAATATTGGTGAGGCGATGTGCGGTCGTTTTTCTTCGTTTTGTAGCGGAACAGACGTTGGGGTGGATACTGGGAGAAGGATGATGATTTAGAGAGGCGGTTGGTGGATGTTGGTGAGTCAATGTGTTAACCTTAACATGTAGTTCTGCTGAGGAATGTAAAAGCTATCGAGGAAATGTGTTTCGTGGGAGTGAATAGAAAAGCATCTCACTCGAGTAGATCGAATAAAAAAAAACGGATATATTGTAGACATAATTGGTAGAAATACACGAGTTAAAAATTGGAGAAATTTCGAGTGTTCGTGTTTCATCTTTAAGTTGATTGTTTCAAGAATCATTGCATATTTAGTGTTAAAAAAGTTTTTATTTTTATCATTGTTAATAGTCAGCAAAATGATCTCATTTATTCGTAGCAATGTAACAATGTCATGTTCAAGAGATATCTTTAATTTGAAAACATCAGGTGTCCTCAAGGTTGTCAAAGTACAAAAACGAGAATATTTCAGAAAAAATTTACGCATATGCGCAAAATATGTTGGGCAGAGAAAATGTTTCCACTTACTTCTTTCTTTGAACTCCTGTCACTTGATTTTAGACTTTTGGAATTTTAGCTGGGTGCTGCAAAAAACAAGACAAAAATTTTAATTATTAATAATTCAGAATGAAGTGCACGGTATTGATTTGAGAGAGAAAATCGTTTTCGAAAAATTCTGAATTTTCTTGTTATATTGAGATTTCAGAGGTGAAAAATACTTGAAATAAATTATTTTCGTCCAAGAAAACTATTATAATTTGATTGTTAATTCGTCCAAAACTTCAAACATTCAAACGATTTTTTAATACCAATTCATCAAATTCAAATAAAACTTATCCATTTCACCCTATATGCGATTTTCTTTATTTTCAGACAAAGCTGAATTTACTTTGATTGTATTTTTCACACCTATGACTGAAATATATTTGAAAATGAATTTATAAAAATATATAATGAATATAATGCATTCAGGAATACGCAAATTCTGAATAAGCTTTATTAAAAATCTTCCAAGAAGGATTTTAAATAAAGAGGTGAGTTTTCAAGTGACAAAAAATTTGCCTTTAAGGCAAAATAATAAAAAATTAAAAGTTTCTCAAATACATATTAACAATAAAAACATCTTGGGATGAATCATATATATCGACCATATTCCTTCAGTATGCGTTTCAGTGTCCTATACCCATCATCAGATCTATCTGTCAGTTTAGTAAATCTAATGAACCATGCCTGTCATATTACGCTGCAATTTCGTCCGTGACAATGGAAATAGTACAATCAGAATTGACATCAGCAGTTCCCGATTTTGTCCACCTCTTCTTTCGAGCTTTGCACCCCAAATGGAACAAACACGAATAAACCCCGTATTTAAAGAAAATGACATTTTTGAACAATTCTCGACTAAAACCAGATATTAAAGAATCAATGTTGATGCCACTGTGTGATTATTTTTAGTTTTCGTTAGTTTAGTTGTCGAAGACGTAAATGTATCGTCCTTCCCCAAATTTCCATCTAAACTAAATCCCAGAAATGCTAGCTGCATGTGTCGTTTAAACCCTCCGCATATGACAGTTTCAGTTACAGAAGATGTGACTGACAAGTGAGCAGTCCCTCGTCCAGTGTTTCCCATACGTGCACACGCACGTTCATGCAAAATCGAACAACAATAGATTTTTAACACACAACAACATGCTGCCAGAGAGGAGGAAGGAAAGGATGAGGTGGAGGAAAGCATCCATCCAATTCGGCACAAGGCCGGATATCGATTTTATTGTAATTTTATTGTATGTGGCAGTGGCGGCTCGTGCCATTTCAATCTGGGGGGGCGCATTTCGTAAAAAATAACATAATAGTGAGAAATCTTACCTAAAATTGACGCAAAATGATTAAATTCAATCATTTCTTGAAAGTGAATTCCACTCTTCTATCTTTCATTGATACAAACTTTTCCAAAACTTTTTTGTTAAAATTGTAAATATCTCGCACCACATTTTTATTAATACACATCATCGCCAACGCGTTTAAACGATCACTACCCATAGTATTTCGCAAAAAAGTCTTGATTCTTTTAAGTGTTGAAAAACAACGCTCTGATTCGGCAGTGGTCATCGGGGTTATTAAAATAATTTTAAGTATTTTTATAGTTTCCGGGAAAGTTTCACGTGAGATTATTTTGTAGCAATAACAAAAGAAAATTTGTGGCTCCAATTATTTGATAAAAATCCGGACGCGAGTACTGACTTCTAATTCTGTTTTTAATCTGGTTTTATCCAAAAATTGATATGCGTGACACACGGTTTCCAAAAGGTCCATTGGAAATAGTTTAGAAAATGTTGGCATCGATTTCGTGTTAAATAACTCAGCGGCTTGTAGATGGCCACGATATGAGAATCTGTCCTTCATCTGTGTTATAATTTCTTTTGTAAACGTCTCTTGTAAAACGCCGCGTAAATTTCCGGTTTTGAGTACTCCATGCGCAAGTTGTGCGATAAATTTAAATCAGGCAATGGCCCACCTAATTCTTTAATTTTTACTTTGTCCACAAGAGAAAGTCTAAAAAACTCTATTTTCAATAAAGAACTAACACTATTCATTTTTATTAAATATATTCTTGGAGAAACACGTAGCAAAATCGTACATGTACAGAACAAATGCTACTGTCTAATCGGGCTATTCTATATCAATTTATATATATATTTTTTATATATATATATATATATATATATATATATATATATATATATATATACTACTCTCTGTTCTCTCTGAACTTCTCTAAGCCGTTAAAGAAGCGTGACATCCAATAGATTGGTCGCCTGCACTCTATGATACACTCATATCATTGTATATGTACTGTATATATGTATTTAACTTGTACTGGTAATGAATAGCCGCTGGGAATCTGTGACATATATTAGATAATGAAGCAAGGATCGAACCGAAGAAACAGAAGATATACTGCATACGGTCGCTCTCACCGATTACTTGCAATAGAGTGAGATGAGTGTATATGCATTTAATTTGTACTGGGTGGCGCTGAATACGCAGCGATATATATATACCACGCGAACGATAGATACAGATAGATACAGCATCCGTCGCTGCTGTGACTTGCAACGCATACCACAACGAACGCCACACCGTGTTGTGTTCATTGTTATCGCGGAGCAAGCTTTATCTTTTAAGAAAAATAATGCCGAGATAAATATACATCTACGGTGATGCGTTCAATGTTCGGGAGGGGCGCGCGGCCCTGCGGCCTGCATAAGGAACCGCCACTGGTATGTGGACGATATGGAGACGTGCTGCTTCAATTCGGTTGATCGGTCGGTCTTCTATGCCCATTGATATCGCTGAATGTGAGCTTGGATTGAATGGGACAATTGTACTAAGAAGAATGCGGAGTGGTTCAGGAATAGACCATTTCAATACGCAATAATGTGGACGTGTAATTGTAGAATTAATAATTGGGGGATTAAAATAAATTTTGATATTGTGGAATAGAACAAACTACCTAATAGGATACATTTACACTAACAAGTCAATAGTATTTTTAAAAATTATCACTACGGTGGTAAATAATATATTAATAGTATATCAATCACGATTTGTGACAGAGGTATTTTCTTGTGCTACTGAAGATGAGGGCATAGCCTTCGAAATGCACATCTAGCTACTTAATGCTTTAAGTTACGGTATTTGCATGATATTCTAAACTCAATAGTACTTTCACACTTTGCCTATGTGCAATACGAATTTTTATCTTGTATCTAACCAAATGGAACATCCATTATATTTTTAATTTATCATTTGAATATTGAAATAATATATAAATAATATATAATAATAAGCAATAAACAAAGTAAAAGAAGAGTATAGTGTAGGTGTGAATGTACAGGGAGAGAAAATATATATGCTGAGATTCGCCGACGATATAGCTATATTGGAAGAAAGCGAAAAGAATTTAGAAAGGGTATTGAATGGTATGCAGGCAGTATTGACTAGGGATTTTAACATGAAAATAAATATAGGTAAAACTAAAGTGATGAGGTGCGACAAAAAGGAATGCAGTAGAAAAATGAGGATCACAATAGGAGATAATAGAATCGAAGAAGTGTCAGATTTTTGTTATTTAGGCAGTAGAATCACAAAAGATAATCGAAGCAAGGTAGATATAAAGTGTAGGATAGCACAGGGTAGGAAGGCATTCGTAGAAAAAGAACAGATTTTAAGATCAAATATTGACTTGGGTATTAGAAAAAGATTACTGAAGGTATATGTTTGGAGTGTAGCACTGTACGGGTGTGAGGCGTGGACTATAGGAAAGGAAGAGAAGCGTAGATTAGAAGCACTTGAAATGTGGTGTTATAGGAGGATGATGAGGATTGGTTGGGAAGATAAAGTAACAAATGAAGCTGTACTAGAGTTAGTAGGGGAGAAGAGAAGTATTTGGAGAGTGTTACAGCGTAGGAGAGACAGATTAGTAGGGCATATTCTTAGGCATGGGGGGATTATGCAATTGATCATAGAAAGTAGAGTGGAGGGAAAGAGAGGGGTAGGTAGGCCTAGATTAGAGTATGTGAGTCAGATAGTTGAAGACGTTGAGATGAATAGCTATAGGGAGATGAAGGGATTAGCTCAGGATAGATCGGCATGGCGTGCTGTTTCCAACCAATCTTTAGGATTGCGGACTCTTTAACTAACTAAATTTTTGTAAATTTTATACAAATCAACTAGAAAACTGGATGTATTTATGTTTCTTATATAGTAGTATCAACTAATTCGAACACTCTGTATATTAGGAAAAAAATTATAGTGAAATAATAAACTATTGTTAAATTCTATTAAAAACAACTAGAAAAGCTTGTTTTTACAATTATTATATAACAAACACAACCAAATGTATTTGACATTGTATATTTTTATAATTTGAATTGTACATTTTTGCGTTACGTATAATTACTTTATAATAATCTCATTCATATCACCTACACTAATTGCTTTTCGTCTTGATTCACCCTGTATAACAAAAACCACGTGACTTAGCAAAACGTATTTCCGCAAGAATGTGTATATAAACATACACAAATTATTAGCCAGAAATTATTACATTTAAAATTTATTTTACATGTTTAAACAAAGTTCAAATTTGACGTTGACACATAATGTGAACCGACTACTCTGAAGAGCCAATAAAAATGTTTACAATAAAAGAAAAACGCTTAAAATAAGTCATTTCTCTATGTATGTAAAAGACGTATAATAAATGTGAGCAACATATAATAATATATATTATTATACTTGTTATATATAACGGGTTTGTACCGTTGTTGCCAATACTTTCAAAGCCCTTATAGATTCTATGTTAAACTACGCTCCATATATATATATATGTATATATCGATGCTTGGCATTGATAGTGGCATAACTCAAAAAATCTCACATTTGCTTTTATTGAATGCAACAAAGTCTACATTATGTTTCAATTTTGATTATGTAAAATGGCATATTCATAATAATTATATATAATAATTAATGAGGTCTGTATTTAGTACTTTCAAAAATGTAAAATTTAAAAAGCCTCTGCTCTAAAATTTAATTTTTTTGAGTTGTGCCACTATCAATGCCATACAAAATGCCTCTGTCTATAAGAAACTTGTTAAAATGTGCAAATAATTTACACATGACATTATGAAAATGTTGTATATTTTGTATAATTAAATCTACTTCGTGAATGAGGTTAGATAATACGATTTCCCTTTTGCAACGATACGTCTGTATTTGATCCAAATTTGGGCAAAACACAACAATGTTTAAAATTAATTACACCATCTCCCGTATAAGCCACGTCAAGCAAGTTTTCATCATTCTAATTGCATGATTTCTATCATTCGCATATATATAATCACTTAGACGATGCGCTAGTTCGTATATGCCATTTCACGAAGAGCCAGCGAGCGGCAATAATGTTTTCATTTGTTTAATGACTTTAGAGGAAACAATTACATTAAAACATCTTTCTAAATGGATGTTGACGGAAGTGTCATGATGTCATAAACATGCGTTACGCATATTCGCATCCTTCTAATAACACGCGCTATATGAAGACGTTAGCAGCAAAACGGAACAGTATACGAATAATAAACAAGACGGAAGTTACCGCACGGTTTTTTGAAAATTTCACACAATTTTCATTTTAACAATTAAAATAATAATTATCATTCGAAAAACGAATTTAATTATTTTGTTACTCGTTTAGTTTTAAATCGTAATTTCATTTTTTTTTTGGACTGCCA
Organism: Leptodirus hochenwartii; assembly: GCA_947310635.1. Taxonomy (NCBI): domain Eukaryota; kingdom Metazoa; phylum Arthropoda; class Insecta; order Coleoptera; family Leiodidae; genus Leptodirus; species Leptodirus hochenwartii. The sequence continues at coordinate 4,034,968 of OX371178.1, read as the reverse complement.
ATGCATGAAAAACATTTAGACTCTTCCCCCAAAAATGAACATAAGTCATTTAATTTGTACTATGGCTTTTTTTAGTCAGGAATGTATTTTCTTCCACCCCGTAATTGCATTCAATTTGAAGAAGAAGAAAATCATTAATCAATACAGCATGTCTTAACATCAAATGACAATTTCCTCGTGGAATAATCGGAGATGAAAAATACTCAAACTTAAAATTTTTTAATCATCCGAATGAATCTCCCTCAAATTCTTCCTCGGTCCCATTTCTGTATACGCTTGTCCGAGGCAATATTTAGACACGTATAATTAAATGGATTTAGCTCCATATGCAGAAAAGTCGCAGCAACACCCATCTACCCTAAACCCAACTCATCTCGCATTGGGGTGAGTTTTATGTTGGGATGGATCAGTTGTTCCGCTTTAGATTGGGGTGGGTCCAGGCCCCTGGACAACTCACACATCACACATATCGAATATAAGTATTAGTTTCTTTTAATCTTCCCCCTTAGCCATGGAAAATGAAATGGTAATTGCTGGGAGTGTTTTTCGATTTGCGCTTTTAGTACAATCGATAAAAAAACAACAAATATATCCACTGTAAAATCGTCACTACGTCGTTCAAAAATAAATAATAAAACATCACCTAAAAACCGTAAAAAGATTTTTTATACAAATATATCCATCTTTAGAGGAAATATAAACACGCGAATTTGCAAAATACTACAAGAAGAAGTGTCGAATCCCAAAAAACTTGTAAGGCGTATAGAAATGTTTATCAATTTTCATGTTTTGATTTAAATCAATAGATTTTATATAATGGATTGGACAAATTAAATTGGATTCTTATTTATAACGAATCCCAGAGTTATATGTTAATTTTTATTACGTACTTTATATTGCTATTACCGTATGGGTCTAATGTAATGTTAAATTTGCGTGACACATTTTCCAGAGGTTCTGAAACCACTCGCTAGGGTCCATGAAGCCAACGATCACTACAGCTTTTCTCTTGCACCGAATATCCCATAGATAGCAACACTAGCGCTGGCTGCATTACCATTATCATTGTATTTATATAGGTGCTGGTGGAGCCAAGACAAGAGTCAGTGAATGCACGCGAAGGTACCGAGTGTAGTGGGAACTACATTTGCTGCCATCTAGTGAGTATACTTGCAATTTTTTATCGAGCGATAAACTGGCCTATCTAAGCAGACTACTTTATATATAAATACCATGTTATTAGCCAAACTATCCAAGAATTGTTTGAATTATTACATAATGGGGACATGATATTGTGTGAACTTATAAAGCCATAGTAATAGCAATTGGGATCAAGTACCTATACAGAAATGTATATTGGAAAATGCCATATTGATACTAGTGCTTCTATATACGTATATGGAAAATAACAGATGCGGCTAATCTCACACATTACCAACCATAAAGCGACTTCATTTCAGTTTTAGGGCTTTTAACATGTCCAGGGAGCTTTCATCTATATGGATATCCATTGTTGTATAGAGTAATTGTGTCTAACAGTAAGCTATAAGCTCGAAATTGAGGCACAATGGACGTGAATTGAAATTGAGAGTAATGTATTTATTTTTGCCGAGTTTTCTATCAACGGTGGATTCTAGTTAACGAAGCATAAACTATTTTGAAAACGATCAAATAAAACTGCTGTATAACCGAATTTTGATTAAAAAATAATTTAGGATTTTAAGGTTCGCAAAAAAGATATGTTTTCTTTGAGCAAATAAAAATATGGAAAATCCAAAGCGCAGTTCTTAGTTTGTAAATGCAATCGCATTGTATGTACTTATTTCACTTTATAAACGTATTGTCGGTTTTGAACGGTCCCCTTAATCTTTGCTAATCTGCGAGAGCATCTACCACAATTAGCTATTCATACGGCCCTGTTAGGCCTCATTGCTTTTTTACTATACCTTATTTACCACGTGCCCAAAGAGCTTTTTGTACAGTATGGAGCTTTGTGTGAGCTTCAGCACGTGTTACGCACGTAGTGAAGTATATAGAAAAATATATTGTTTTGTTACTACGTGGAAATTAATAATATGATAAATAGATTACAATGAAGCCATGTAAAATATAAACAGAGAGAATAGCACATTATTGAGTTAGATGCTAATAAAAAGAATTATATGTAGTCTTAACATAGATATATTTTAAATTTATTCCAAGGATGAATTGAGTTAGAATTAATTATATTAAAACACATTTTATTTTATTTTATCTATAAACATATATGAATATTATTTTAAGAAAATCGTTTTTTTAATGTGACTTTTCTCGCCAATGTATTGTACAAGTAGACCATATGCTCTTAATAGCGCATTTGAACTACCGACTTAACTAATGTAAACATTACGCATCAGTGCATTCCTAAAAAAATAATTAATACTATCAAATAATTTCTAAAATATAGCCGAATAATATTTGAATCTAATTTAAAGTACAATAGATTACGGGAAATGCATATTACATATTATATTTTCCAGCTATAATTCACGCTGACATGTCAAATATCGCGATTATATCGAATCAGCTGTTTCACAAATGACACATGACGTGTTCAAATTGCGAACATTTAACCATCAAAAATGGAAATACCGTTTTTTTTTTTTCTAGCTCCGGCATAAAAAGTATTTTCAAACCAATTTTATAATATTTTTTGCCTTTAATCATTGGACTGTTTATTAGATTTAAACGCATTACCGAACAAATCAATTAAATTCCCATTTCAAATTCGAATTGATTTATAATTTAATTATATTCTGTAGATAGATATCGTGTAACAACTGCAAGAACGATCTGGAACATGTACTTTGTACAGTCGATATTATTGTAGCTTGAATTATTATCATTATAGACAATATCGAATGCACTGGGGTAATAATGCATTGGCTTACAATGTCGCCAAAACTACCCTTTTGTGTATAGTTTGTCCACCACCGATATACTGTTACTTGAAAAGGGCAGCAATATTACTATATGCATAATATAGTATTTGAAGTATCAACATTATCCTACGAGATTTGCAATAATTACATAACCATGAACAGAAATATAATACTGAATATATTAAAAACGCAAAATAAAGAAACCAATTTTATATTATATAAACATCTACGAAATGAGTCTTGTTTATTTTTACTTATTTGTGCAAACAACCTAAACGTTCTGTGTATATTAGATCAATTGGAACATGTGTTCTGCCATCCATTATTATATTTATTGTCTTCGCCATTACGTAGCCTGCATATGTAATGTTTACATAGCAAATGGGTGCCCCATATGTGCGTATTTTTTCGATAATATTAAAAGTAGAACAGTTAGATTCGGGTAGAGAAAAAAATTCAAAGTATACCCGTGTATAAAAAATAAGTGCCCTTATAACCAGTGGCGGTTCCTTATGCACGCCCAGGGCCGCGCCCCCCCCCCTGAACATTGATCGCATCACCGTAGATATATAATTGTATTGCGATATTTTATCTCGACATTATTTTTCCTAAAAGATAAAGCTTGCGCCGCGAACATACCTAACACTCATACCTCAACACGATATGGCAGCCAGCAAGTACCAGTCAAATGCATATGCCCTATCTGTTGGAAGCGCTAGAGTTAGAGCGACCGTATGCAGTATAGCTATATAGCTATACTGCATATACTTGGCAATATAACTTAGTTAAAGAGTCCGCAATCCTAAAGATTGGTTGGAAACAGCACGCCATGCCGATCTATCCTGAGCTAATCCCTTCATCTCCCTATAGCTATTCATCTCAACGTCTTCAACTATCTGAATCACATACTCCAATCTAGGCCTATCTACCCCTCTCTTTCCCTCCACTCTACCTTCTATGATCAATTGCATAATCCCCCCATGCCTAAGAATATGCCCTACTAATCTGTCTCTCCTACGCTGTAACACTCTCCAGATACTTCTCTTCTCCCCTACTAACTCTAGTACAGCTTCATTTGTTACTTTATCTTCCCAACCAATCCTCATCATCCTCCTATAACACCACATTTCAAGTGCTTCTAATCTACGCTTCTCTTCCTTTCCTATAGTCCACGCCTCACACCCGTACAGTGCTACACTCCAAACATATACCTTCAGTAATCTTTTTCTAATACCCAAGTCAATATTTGATCTTAAAATCTGTTCTTTTTCTACGAATGCCTTCCTACCCTGTGCTATCCTACACTTTATATCTACCTTGCTTCGATTATCTTTTGTGATTCTACTGCCTAAATAACAAAAATCTGACACTTCTTCGATTCTATTATCTCCTATTGTGATCCTCATTTTTCTACTGCATTCCTTTTTGTCACACCTCATCACTTTAGTTTTACCTATATTTATTTTCATGTTAAAATCCCTAGTCAATACTGCCTGCATACCATTCAATACCCTTTCTAAATTCTTTTCGCTTTCTTCCAATATAGCTATATCGTCGGCGAATCTCAGCATATATATTTTCTCTCCCTGTACATTCACACCTACACTATACTCTTCTTTTACTTTGTTTATTGCATCTTCTATATATAGATTAAATAATAACGGTGAAAGTGTACATCCCTGCCGAACTCCCTTCCCTATTTTTGCTACCTCTTCTTCCCCCTCAATTCTAACTAAGGCAGTTTGGTGTTTATATAAATTAAAAATTATTCTCCTATCCTTATAATCTATACCCGTTTCTTTTAAAATTCTAAACATTATGTCCCAATCTACATTATCAAATGCCTTTTCTAAATCTACAAAAGCTATGCAAGTTACCTTTCCTACCCTCTTTCTTTTTTCTACTACCGTTCTTAGTGCTAGAATCGCCTCTCTCGTCCCTCTGTTTTTCCTAAAACCAAACTGATCTTCTCCTAGCCTTTCCTCTACTTTATTTTCTAATCTCCTATAAATAATCTTTAACAATATCTTCGATGCATGTGATAGTAGGCTAATGGTCCTATAGTTCTCACACAAATTAGCTCCTATTTTCTTCGGCATTGTTACTATTCTACTACGCTGAAAATCCTGTGGTACTTCTCCCTTCTCATATATTTTACAAACTAACCTGTATAATCGCTCCTGCATTTTTTCCCCTGCGTGTTTTATTAATTCGGCTGGTATCATATCAATCCCCGCTGCTTTGTTATTCCGTAAATCATTTAATGCTCTATCAAACTCTGACCTAAGTATGCTAGGACCTAAGTCATCCTCATCTATCTGTTCCACACTTTCTAGCTCCTCCATGTCCTGCCTACCTTTATATAAATCTTCAAGATACTCCTTCCATCTTCTAGCTTTTTCCTTATTTTCTGTGAGTTCCTTACCCTGCTTATCACATATAATGTTACCCTTTGGTTTTACTTTAGAAAAATGTGACTTAATTTTCCTGTAGCCCAAATCTACTTTACCTCTTCTCATATCCTCCTCAATATCCTCACAGTTTCCTTTTATCCACTCTTCTTTCGCTAGCTTGCATTTCCTATTATTTAAGTTCCTTAGTTCCTTATTTTTTTTCTGTCCTGCTTCTGTGTTTTCAATTTTAATTTTCCTTCTTGCTTCTATCATTTCAACTATTTCTTCCGTGATCCATTCCCTCCTACCTGCCCTTTTCTATGTGCCTAATACTTCATTTGCTGCTGTAGTTAACCCATTTCTGATTTCCCTCCATTCGCAATCCATGTCGTTCCTAGATGTTCCATTAGCCATGATTTCTACTTTCTGCTTGTACTTTTCACATATCGTTAATATGTACTACAAATTCGAGCGCCCCCAACCACACAGTACAAGTTAAATGCATATGCACTCATCTCACTCTATTGCAAGCAATCGGTGAGAGCGACCGTACGCATTATGACTTCACTATTTCTTCGGTCCGCTTGAAACTATATTACGACTAGTGTGCAACATTCCAGCGGCTTTGGATGAGTCATAGCAACGTGACGTCACGCTGCTTGTACAGCGAGAATATATATCATTGTTTATGCTCGTCTGGGCTACGATTCTTTAGCGTCCCAACAGAGAAGCCTAGTATACAGTAAAATTGATATAGATATAGTTGCATTGTTCTGTGAGTTACGTATGTACGATTTTGCCACGTGTTTCTTCAAGAATATATTTAATAGAAATAATTTAATAAACATGAATAGTGTTAGTTCCTTATTGAAAATAGAGTTTTGTAGACTTTCTCTTGTGGACAAAGTAAAAATTAAAGAATTAGGTAGGCCATTGCCTGATTTAAATTTATCGCTAACTTGTGCAAGGAGTGCTGAAAACTGGACATTTACGCAGCGTTTTACAAGAGACATTTAGAAAAATATATATAACTCAGATGAAGGACAGATTCTCATATCGTGGCATTTACAAGCCGCTGAGTTATTTAACACGAAATCGATGCCAACATTTTCTAAACAATTTCCAGTGGACCTTTTGGAAACCGTGTGTCATGCATATCCATTTTTGGATAAAACCAGATTGAAAACCGAATTAAAAGTCATTTACTCGCGTCCGGATTTTTATCAAATAATTGGAGCCACCAATTTTCTTTCGTTATTGCTACAAAATAATCTCAGTGAAACTTTCCCGGAAACTATAAAAATACTTATAATTATTTTAACAATGCTATGGGTGATTGAATTTAATCATTGAGAAATGATTGAATTTAATCATTTTGCATCCATTTTAGGTAATATTTCTCACTATTATGTTATTTTTTACGAAATGCGCCCCCCCATTTTGAAATGGCACGAGCCGCCACTGTTAATAACGTTTTATAATTGCGTTACAGATACGACCAATTGAACAGAAGAAATTTAATGCCTGGGCAGTTTTTCTTGTTTGAATTTAAGTTCAATCGAAATAATAGAGGACCAGAGATAAAAGGTATTATTTAATTGTATTTACCCGATACAGTCAGGATGGACTCTTGATGGATAGCACTCTTGTTTGAATTAACAAATTGATAGCGAATTTAAGGAACATATGGATGCCGTCATCCGCACGCTAGACCGAAATATAGGCAACTGAAATAGCCACCACTATGTGCGGTTGCATATAATAATCTTAAGGTTTATTTCAATTTGAATCAATTTTTAAAATATACTGAATTTCAATATTTTAAATAGACGTGGATTTTAATTAAAAGCCCTATTATTTTTGTTATTTATTTGTAATAATGATTGGCACACATTCTTTACAACAAAGGATTTCGGCAATGTTTTTGATAATAAAAACACATCAATTTACAAGAATCAAATTAAGACACAATGCGTTTTGTTTCTTCTTTATCATTTCCTATGACGAATCTATAAGGCAAATATATAATTTTTATTTTATATATTTAATAATTTACGCACTATTTTTCAAATCATACAAACGCATCATTTATATATTTGAAGCTTTTAGTAGTTATTGTTCGTTGTCAATATACTTTCGAAACAACAACGCTGTTTAAAGATTTTTGAAGATGTAATTATAATTTATAAGGCATACGTAGTTACGTGATTTAATAAAATAAAACGGTAAACGAATTTATTTTCTGCTCAAATGTTAAAATCGGATAAGAGTAGTTTTTAGACGTAAATAGATTTTTTGATTTTAAGAAACAACGTTCCTTTAGAGAAATTATTTTACAATGAATTTCTAGATCTATTTGAAATATAAAGGATATTGTTATGTAGTTTTTATAAATTCAACATTAATTGATCACACATTTACACAATAAACTGCAAAGAGTTGTGGAAAAACGACATTTTAAAAATAATAAATTAAGCAAAAAAGATAAATAAATAATTTATAGTAACTCAGATATTGCCTTGTGTGTAATACAAGATTATGTGCTCCATTTTAAAAACGTTAGCTCAATTAGTTTTATTCTCATATCAATAGATATCTCTAACAATACAATACGTTAGCAATGATATTCATTATAATATATAATATATATTTACAACATTAAACCCTTTGGTAAAAAAAATATATTCAAAATATAGATAGGTACTGCGCCACGTACACATCGACAAGTTATTGAAATTATAATTTACATCCTATCGAAAATTACAAAATTCTATGCATGAGCAATAATAATTAAATAATTAAATCGTAAGTTAGGTACCTACAACTTATAATTATTTATATTTAAAAAGTAGAAGAGCATTTTTAATCATAAATCATTATTTTTTTTACAACACACAACTCTCAATCTATTATAATCTACAATTTACATTTCAGACGTTTCATTTTTGAAGAACTATTTTTCCTTTTGTTATTTTAGGGGATAGGTAGATAAATATTATTTTTTGTATTTATGATAGCTAAAATATTTAGTTTTTTCTTAGATATGAGCGCTATACCTACCTATCAGAATACAAGAGCTCCCGAAATTGTTTTATTCTTATATAAGCAACATTCATTGTAATATTCTATTTTTTTGTAATAAAATTCGCTAGGAACTAATTAATTTCATAGATTTCGTATTATTTTTGCATCTGCTTTAATGACGGAATCAAAAATTTAAATACAGAACGACTCACGCAAAATTTAGTCACAATTGATAAAGTACATTATTAAAATATACTAATATTTAATTCACCTAAATTAGTTCTATAGAATCATAAATCTTTTGTTAAACTATATTATTCCAAAAAATAGTTGAAAACATGTACTTTTTATTTGTTCATTTTTCAATATTTAAAAAGGGTTAGTGTAAAATTTTATTATTAAAAAAAAATTCGTTGTTAAAACGCCAATTCACAAATTTCATCGATTTTTGTTTTGTATTAGATCTACTGTAATAATTTAATTTATCAAATTAGCTAGTTTGTGAATCTATCTGTACAATCGTATTAATTTAATATGTTCTTTTTTACTTCTCGGAAGAATTCTAAATATATTTAGAGCCAAGCAATAGGTCGCTTCTAATTATTATATTCTGCCACCGTATTTATTGTATATAATTAATCTGATTTGTGCTAAGTACATCGTGTAATTTTTTACTAATTATCGCCAAAAAAAATTTAAATCTTACGGGTAATTTTATATAAGAACGGCTTGTGATATAACAATTCACCTATTTGCAATTTTCAAATATATTATTGTATTATTATGAATAAACAATTTGTAAAAACGACATTTCTTTCGTCAAATAATTGAAGAAACAAAACGTATGAAAATTATTACTTATTTTATAAAGTGTAGGAATCCATTTTATGTTATTATTAAAAATATCGTTCGTATATAAAATTACTTTAATATTTAAATGGGTTATCTTTCGTTCTCGCATTCAGGAACATTTAATTAGGTAATGGAAAAGAATTATGTTTACTTGTTAGTCTCATTCAACAATATCACAATTTTTAATATTGCAATAAATTTCAGTTATCTAGATATCCCTCGATAAGTCGTTACCATGCTTTTTACAACTTACATGTTGCGATCTATTTCTTTTTCCTAAATAATCCCCAAATTTTTGTATACATGACTATTTTCAATACAATTTGGAAAATATGTTTTAGCTGATATCAATCGGTATAATAGCATTATTTAACAATTGCGCTTGTAAAATCAAGCTTGAACGTTGACTAGATATTTTGGAATTTTTCTTAACACCAAAACACGAAAATACACGTTTTAATTTAATTTAAGATCTTCCCCACAAGACATAAGTGATATATTTTGTTTTTACAAGTGATCTTTTATAACAGACAATATGTTTTGTGCTCGCACTCAAATTTATTCGAAACTATTTTTGTTTTTGGTACGTATGCATGAAAGTTTTGCTATTTTTTTTTTGCAAAATTACATTGTAAACAACTTCATTATAAAAAGTGGTATACAAATCCACAGAAAATTCTTATAATACAACGTTATGTAGGTACCTTTTGCTAAAATGAAATCAGCGAAGTTTTTTTTATCTTTTTCTATACTGATTTAAGACTTATTTCATTTCTCTATGTCCTATTTAAAAGGTGACCTCATTCATTATTGTATAAAAAGAGCATTATATACAATTATGAATTACCAATTACGATTACGCGCACAATATTTTTGAGCATGTAACATTTAAGCTACGCTTTTGTTTGTTTTATCAAGCCTTTCCAAATTTGTCAATTGTTACTAAAAAAAAATCGTAGAAGTTAGTTACTAATAAATTCTACAGTATAAAAACTGTAGTAAATTGAACGCTTTTTTATATAATATGCTAATCTAATTTACTATTTTGATTATTCGATTCTTTAATTGCAAAGTTGCGATTACAATATTTTTAGAGCCTTTTCCGGGAGAGAGCACATTACGCAAATTCATTTGTATAAAAATTCTATTAAACGCAAACGCGTGAATTAGTAATTATAAATAATATAATACAAGTATCTATAGAACATCACATTTACCACACAGTTTTTAGCCAAGCCAAAGTTGATTTTGATTTCTGCTATATATTTTCTTTTATATCTCTACAAATAAATACAAATATAATACAAATTATTTTTAACGCATGCATAAGGCGATCGAACGTCTTGGAACTTCTTCAGTAAGCACTTCTGCGCATCGAGCACCATTTATTGGGAGGGTAAAATAGCGCCACCGGAATTAGCGTTTAAGTTGCCTATATCGTAGGGCGTTCATCTGATAAATGGCGCTCGCCGCGCATTTCTTTCATTTATGGTCGTTCCAAGATGTAAGATCTCTTATTTACGCGCACACATTCATCGATCATCCAAACAATTTCTAAAATAATTATCTCAAAGCAGCTATCGCAAAAAATATTCGCGAGCCGAACAATTCGTCGCGAATTGTTGTTCTTTATTCAAAAGCTAGTAACTGCCAACTAGGAAGACACTTTGAGAAAGAGTTTTCAGAGAAAGTATTTCTTGCACAGTAAAAATTACTATATTGCCTACAGTCTAGTAATTTACATTTTGTTAAAGTTAATTATTGTAATAGTAGCAAGCTGATACGCGCACACTCTGAGCCAAAAAATCCTATATAAACGCTTCGTTTTCATTGGAATGTAAAGTTTATGTAACTTAGGAGAATCGGACAATTCTTACATTAACGGACAATATGACAATTAGGCCACAACCATGTTCATTCACATTGCCAATAAATTCTATGCAATAATATTTAATCGTACACCGTCACTGGGATTAAAGAAGAAAAAAAAAATGTAAAAAGAACTTACTTTTCTCAAAAAATCCACTACAATCATCAGAATGTAAATCAAGAGGTTCAGCGGCAATTTCAGTTCAAAGTTTCAACATTTTCCCGCACACCGGGCTGTCACATTTCTCTCAACTGACCATTCTTCTTCCGATTATCCGACCTAACAATATACACGTAACAACTATAACAATGTCCATCATACAAATAGTAAGACAAGACAAATACATTATACAGACACATGCGGCGCTAACAGCGCAACAATAACAACGTGATAATACTATCGTACACTATTCTACGTGTGCGCATGCGCTGGCCGGGCCGTCTGCGCCTGCGTAGATCCCTCCACCACAGGCGTAACTGTAGCGCCATCCACAGTGCCGTCTGTTGATGCCGTACGCACCGATTTAGCCAAGACGCCAACCAGCAGCGATGTACTGTCAGATGGCGCGGTGGTGGCGGCGGCGGTGGTCGTTGTGTGTCCCAACCGATGGGCACGTATTGTACTAGTGCCATTAGCAGCGCCACACTCCACGTTATAACTGCAGCAAAGTACCCCGTCCTGTCGGAGATGGACAAAGAATGACAGAAATTTGCCGTTAAATGTGCTGCAGTGGAATATAACGGATGGTTGGTTAGTGTGTGGCGGCTACTTGATAGATGGTGAGACGTTGTGCAAATAATAGTTGAAACGGTGCGATTAAATGAATTAAAGAATTCTGTAATTTGTGGTGTTTTAATAAGAGTTTAAGGGCAGTAATGTATGATAAGAGATATTCTCCATCATCATGCTACATAATATTTTTTAATATATTTAATTAATCGTTTTGCAAAAAGATATAAACTTGACCTTTTCAAAAAAGCTGACCTATCTAAAACTATCTCAGTACAAATTTATAAAAAATTGAAAATACCTACAATTAACCATTTATAACACAAATAACCATTTAAACCGAGTTAGTTGTCATTTCATAGACATTTATCCCGTGGCTATCATTTGCTTGACTTATTCTGCGTGACCAGTTAATTGGAATTAATATTTAATTGAACGAGAGTACGTTAGAAATAACTAGAGAATAGTACAACTAATAAACACACACACCGGACAAACCGAGCGGCATTTCAGTACAAAAATTCTGTCCGATATAATATCAAATATACTGTCAGATGCGCATGCAAGAACGAAGTAAAACCACCGTATTCGTATATATGGAGGACATTATCAATCAACCAAACACACGCAACACATAATATTGTTCAGACACAACGCATACACTTGTTTCGTTTCTATCCAAATGATGAATAATTGATATTTAAGTGTTAAGTGCATGCTTTGAACAATTAATTGTTCCAATATAAAAGGCCTTTATAGGGGTTGAAGGGGGTTGTACTAAATATGCTACGCTAAACTCTATTTAGGCAAATATAGAGAATAAACTCAACTACTGGCATTACACATCTATAGAGTGCATAATTAAGATAATTTTAGGAAATATAGATAATTATAATAATCAATTTACCTATTTACGTTAGATAGCCGTCTAAATTTTTGGATATAATATGCTTATCTTATGCCACAAAATATTTATTGAAAATGTAAATTTACGATTCATTCAAACACATTCGTTTTCTTCAATTAAATTAAACTTTACTTCAAAGAAAATTATCTTTTAATATTATATGTTCGAATATTAGTAAGCGATTTTTAAGTTTCCTTCTTGTGGTTAAAATGATCATTTTTTTAGTACTTTGAAAGCATAAGAAGCACATTGGATTTAGCTAGAGGCATTTTCCGGCACTACTAGAGGTGTGTAAGTCTGTGTGTAGAAATGTGCGTGTTAATTATACAAATTGCACTGTTAAAATTCTTGTTTATAAATAAATATTCATGAAAAAAAAAAGTGCCGTTTTGTATCATTCCCTGTGTAGGTGTATATATAATTGATTATTCTTCGCATTTTTGTTTGAATAATATCAATTATACGATGTGCACACTCTTAGTTACAATAATTAACTAAACATAAGGTCCAAATTGCTTATGCGCGAAAGGGTACATCTGCGCAGTTAATTAAAAACCACAGTTTGAATGTAAATCAAAAATCTATAAGTAAATATTTAAAAAAATATATCAATACACTATTTGATTAATATGCGTACAACGTGACCAAAATTTTTCATTATATTTGCCAATTAAATCTTCAGCATGAAAGGAACCAAAACCTAAAATGCTAAATAGAACGCAGGTTGTTTAATATCTGCGCAGTACTTTACATAAATGAATTATGCGCAAAAAAAAAAATGAAATACGTTAAAATATAATCAACTTGTAACAAAGAGCGTTTTGAGTTAATGTATCATAGTGTTTCGAGTGTAAGTTGGTTAGAATTAAGTGAAATTAGTATGTGTAAGAATAGTTAGAGTGATGTGATTACCGATGCACACAACACGCGACATTGCTCACCAGTTGGGCGCAGAACGGCACCTGTAAGGGAACGCACCAGTGTTAGATGTTATAGGCAGCATTAGTTCTTCAGTTGCAATATAATCACAATGATCGGGACAAGAAAATTATTCGCTTAATAAAATATTGCGGATTGTTAATTGTGTTGTTATTTGAAATGTATCAGATTAATATTCAGTTATTAGATAAATAGAATGTAAGATTATTATAACATGACTTTACTGTTAAGTTAATTGAAGACAAATTATTTGGTCGAGACAAATCTATTTAGATGTAAAGAATAAATTTGGTGAGCATTAATTGAGAGCAGCGGCATCTAGCGGCATTTAGCGGCGAGCTATTTGTTTTTAGCGACAGCGCCATGATTTATAATTCTATATGGTAGTAAAATGAACACTCGCTATAACATATCACAGGATGATCAACAATTCCTTTACAACATGCGAAATTGTTACAATATACAATCTAAAATCCGTTATCCTATCATGTGGTGTAAGAGAATTGTTGATTGCCCTCTATGTTAATAATTTTTGGCCCATTAGCGCGCATGATCGTATATTGAACAGCATTCCCAATGTAAGACACAAATGTAATATGCAGATTATATATGGTAGATATAGGTTATATAGTTTATGATATTATTTGGCGAAGTATCAAGAAGATATTAAAAAATTGACATTTCTTGCAATCAGAAAATTAGAACAAAGTAGGAAAAGATTACAGCGCGCAAAAAATCATTGAATTTATTCAAAACATAATATTTTTCTTGAATTGTTTTTTAAGTATCATTTCTTCCTGTTACTTCTTAAATAAAATAACTTCTAATGTCTATTTTTTTGAAACACCAAAGAATATTAATTTTAAAGTAAATAAAAAAATTCATAGAATTTTTTTTTTGTATTTTTTTAAATATAAAGCTATCGGCAAAAGCTGAATTAAACAATATTTTCCCATGAGAATGCATACAGAATTTTTTGTTTTTTTTTTATAAATATAATATTTTAATATAAAATTTAAGCAAATCATGCATAATATAATGTTTATTTTTACAATTTCAGCTAAAGTCTATTTCATGTCTCCTAATATTGCATTTTCAATGACAAATAAAAGTAAATCTTAAAAAATAAATATTCTAACGGTTTCACGACATTTATTTAAAATTCGCATAATTTGAATATGTACTTACTCATTTTCAAATCGACGAAGATTCTTCAATTAAATTATACCATGTAATTAACTAACTATTGTAGAAAAACAAACAATAAACACAAAAATTCGCTATAAATTAACTTTTGAACAAAATATATTCAATAAAATTCAATAATAAAATAAAATAAAATAAAATAAAAAATTAAATTAAATTAAATGAAATAACATAAAATAAAACAAAATTTAAAAAATGTACACGCAAAAATTAGCAAAAATCAGCAAAATCAAAACAATTGCATCAAACAAAAAAACAACACAAAAACAAAATGATTAGTTCTTACCTTGCACTTGCAGTTGACGCACGGATCCGCCGGATCTAGGAATCGCGCCCCACTCTCGTACATGTGACCGTAGTAGGGGCAACCCACACCACTAGTGACAAGAGCGGTGTCATTTGGCCCACTGCCGCCCCCAACCACTAGCACGTTGCACGGATCCCCGCCGTCCTCGCACTGAGCGCAACACGCGTCCGGTTTCTTCGTGGGATAACGACACGGCAACGGTGGACACTAAATAACAATTTAAAAAATATATCACTACAGTGTTAAACAATAGTATAGAATATCACCCAAATACCGCAACTTAAAGCATTAAGTAGCTAGATGTACATATCGAAGGCTATGCCACCATCTTCAGTAGCACAAATAATAACGAATTAAAATACCTCTGTCACGAATCGTGATTGCTATACAATTAAATAAAGAAGTCAACGTGACAGAAGTATTTCACAAATGGCATATAATATGACCTATAAATCTTTTAAAACAATATAAATTAATAAAACTTGCAACGTAAACGGCTTTTAAATCCGTAGAAATTTCGCATAACACTTACGATATGTACAATCAAATACAATGCCTTCAGTAACTTTATTTTTACTCTCCTGTAAATTTGATACAATTGCACATATCCTGTTTTGCCATCTTACCACCGCTTTGTATTAATTGGGCTTCCCTGTCCTTCAGAAAGAAACATCGTTGTTGATGCGCCAAAGGTAAAGGATTTCAATATTGTGCATGCGCACAAGAGAGGGGGAGACGGCATAAGTTGTTTACCTTCATGTCTAAACAGTCGACGGTTCCATACAGACACTCGCACGTCTGACACTGGTACGACCATTTCTCCCCGTGCATGAACCGCACGTGGTTCAATTCCTGGTGCGTGCACGCTAACCTAGAATTGCATTGCGGACAGCAATGGTTGTCTATGGCCGAGCCGCCGCCGTACCGAGACATCGACGCCGCGCAGTCGCACAACGGATCCCGGCACGCCAAAACGCCAGACGTGCACGTACACGTCCGACACGGTTGACCTAAAAGTTTTTTTTTTAATAACCATGTACGCTAGTATGGAATTTTACCCAAATACCGTAACTCAAAGTCTTAAATAGCTAGATGCCCTTAAGATGGGGGCATATCCTTCGAAATGCGCATCTAGCTATTTAATGCTTCGTGTTACTGTATTTCATAGATATTCTATCCTATTATTTAATAGCGTAGTGATAATTTTTAAACCATATACGCTAATTAAAATCACAAAAAAATTGTAGTGATTTTTTTTGTAATTAAACATTTAAATAATAATGAATTGTTTGATTTTAACTACCTTCTGGTCTTATGGAAGTTCCATTAAGCACTTCTTTATTGTCCAACATACAACTATGGCGACAGTTCTCCGAATCTTCGCTGCAATGACATTCGAAGCTACCGACAGTGTTGACGCATTTGGCGCTATTGTGACATGTGTGTTTCCCTTTCTCACATTCGTCAATATCTTTAAAAAAAATACCAACATTCAGCATTTCTTATCGTATTTGATTAAAGCGCACAACATAACGACTGCGCCAATTAACTAAAGTACCCTTAAATTCGTGGAAATAGATTAATTCCAACCTCACCTTCGCACAGTGTGCCTAAGTAATTGTCTTCCAGTGCACTGTGGAAACCTGGCCGACATTTGCAGTAATACCAGCCAATCATATTGACGCAAACGCTGCGTTCGTCCAGACATCTGTGCGTGCCAGTGGCGCACTCGTCCAGATCCCGTTCGCAACTGTCACCCGTATAGCCGCTCGCGCATGCGCACGTATCCGGCGCAGAACACGTGCCGCCGTTTAGGCAACTCTGACTGCACAGAGCTACACAAACGATATATTAACCGCAAACATTATTACCGATATGTTGACTTACGTTTGCAGGCGTACCCATCCCCAATCCAGCCCTCTGCGCACACGCAATGGTAG
This sequence comes from Leptodirus hochenwartii, assembly GCA_947310635.1. Classification (NCBI taxonomy): domain Eukaryota; kingdom Metazoa; phylum Arthropoda; class Insecta; order Coleoptera; family Leiodidae; genus Leptodirus; species Leptodirus hochenwartii. Next base: position 4,017,880 of record OX371178.1, on the reverse strand, counting down.
CTACCTTGCGTGTTGACGCAGCGCGCGTGCGCGTGACAGTTGTGCTGCGGCGCTGCGGCGGCGCACTCGTCCACCTCGATGCAGTTGTACTTGTCCAGGCGTCGATAGCCTTCCAGGCATTCGCAGATGTAGCTGCCGATCGTGTTGACGCAGCGCGTGTTGCTATGGCAGTGATGGCCGCCCTGGTCGCCTTCCTGCTGGCACTCATTCACGTCTAGTGGAAGAGAAAGTTGGATGAATGCAGCAGAATGTGTGAAGAAGGCAGATGATTAAATAAATGTGGGTGGTGAAAAAGAAAACTACATCGATTGTCAATTTTTGACATAATAAAAAGATTTTGGAAACGATGAAAGAAAAAGAGATGTAAAATTCGTAAAATAGAAGGAAATTTTAAAATGGAGTGACTTTAAAAAATAGTGAAATATTTGGTGGACATAAGTGAATGTTAGCGAATGAGTGAATGTAAAACGATGATGAAATTACAAGAAATAAGTTTTGAGAAAGAAAACGAAATTGCGTAATATACGTTAGACACCACAAAATATAATCGAGATATAATTATATCTATAGGAAAAGAGAAACGTAGAATAGAAGCATTCGAAATGTGGTGCTATAGTAGGATGATGAGTATTGGTTGGGTAGATAAAGTAACAAATGAAGTCGTACTAGAGTTAGTAGGGGAGAAGAGAAGTATTTGGAGAGTATTACAGCGGAGGAGAGATAGACTAGTAGGTTACATTCTTTGACATGGGGCTATTATGCAATTAATTATAGAAGGTAAAGTAGAGGGAAAGCAAGGGGTAGGTAGGCCTCGATTGGAGTATGTGGGTCAGATAGTGGAGGACGTGTGTGGGATGAATAGGTATAGAGAGATGAAGGAATTAGCTTAGATGAAGAATTAGATAGACAGATGGCGTGCTGTTTCCAACCAATTCTTAGGATTGAGGACTATTTAACTAACTGAATTATAATTATTAGTTAAAAAATTGAGGCAATAAGGATCTATGAAAAGATATTAAAAAATAATGAGATATTAAGCCAAAAATGCGTGTTATGAATGTGCAGTTAATGCTGTTAGTATACCGTTGCAGGAATGGCCGTCACCACGAAAGCCCTGATCGCAGCGGCACGTGTACGTTGTCTGCAGGTTCAGACACGTCGCGTTCCCGTGGCAATTGTGCCCTTTGGCGCAATAATCCACGCCTATTGTCCAGAAGCATGTACAAACAAGCAATGGCAACGGTTTAACGCATAGCATTGTTACATGAACGTTATGTTAGGGCCTGTTTCGGTCGTGCGTTAATATTCAGTATTAATCGATGTATGTTAAATATTGGAAAGTGATTAATGAATTTAGTTTAGTTTAATTTATTGAACGATATGTTGAAAATTTGGAGTTCTGACCTTGGCATACTTTGCAGCATTCGCCCTCGACGGTGATTTGGTCCTCCAACGGACATTTGAGTTTCGGACAGAGTTCCGCTTTGAAGGTACGACAGTTCATGCTGCCGTCTTGACATTCGCAGTCCACGCACTGCTTCACGTTCACCACTTCCCCGTGCTCGTACATTTTGTTGTTCATCATACAATTCTCTGTAAACACATCACACGATCCCAAAATACTTGAACTGTTGTAAATAGCAACACATCCGAGGAGGTGCAAAAGAAATTTTTTGACACTTACTCATACATATTGGGCAGCATTCACCAGTTTTATTAATAGGATTTTTACAGACACGCACCGGACATTCACCAGCCTTACAATTAACTTCACCATGCTAAAAAAAAAGTTATATTAACAATCGTGAAGCTACAATTTTACGTTGTACATACCACACAAGAACAATTATTACAGCCCTGTTGCCACGTCGCTCCGTCATATTTAATCGTATCATTCACCCGACACGATTTCTGACACTCACACTGCTCTACTTTACCTAATCGTGACTCTGCTTCCACTAACTGCAAAATAAAAACGAATTCAATATTTAATTTACACTTCCTAACGACTGTGCCAAATTCCAAATATAAAATCTAGCGAAATTGATAGAAAAAAATACCCTTTGCGTCAGTTCCAGAAGCTGTTTACTAAGATCTTTTAGCGTGCCCTGCATCATAGTGAACTGACCACAGGTTGGACATGTTGCGTCCACTGCTGGACACAATGCCAGATGGCCGTGAGTACCTGCTATAAGCTGCAGATCCATCATTCCACCCTACGATCATATTATCATTAGAAAAATTATCACTAAGAAAAACGCAGTGCAATTGCTTCGGCATAAATTTAAATATTAAGCATTTAATACCCTCAACAGCATTTTCAAATAAAAAGTAAAAATTGTCGCTATTTTATTAAGTACATGTTGTTGGACATTTTTTGAATAAATATATATTGTACAAAGTGCTACAAATCTTGTGTAAAGTCCAGTGTCGATTCATATCTATACGAATGATTATGAAAGAAGATATAGATGGAAATTTCGACGTGCTTTACCTGAAAAAAATATTCCGAGTCTCGTTGACCGACCCAGATTTGATGGTCGGCGGTAAGGTCGGTTGTTGGCTCGCCCCACTTGAGCAATCTCTTATAGATCGACTGGCAGTCGATGAGCAGCTCCACCTGCGATCCACTCACGGATATCGCCACGTGGTGCCATTCGTCATCAGCTAATCTACAAGAAAACATCACTTCTACTATGTTCCGATTATCCCCAACCACACATCGAAGCCAAATATTAGCAGATAAACCTTTATGGGACACTTTTCGACCACTTTCGGTCGGTCTCAACTACACGATGACATCTGCCGAACGTGGTACTCTTACCTATACGGGAACGATTCCGTGTAGACCTGATGGTTGACCCGTGACGTGTAGTGTAACCGGATATCGTCGACTCGGCCAGAAGATTGGAATTCCAGGTATCGAAACCGACCCTGCGTTATACTGAAGACGGTCCCCACGTTGCCCATCTCCTGGCGCAACCACGCGCTGATGGTAAACTCGGTACTTCGGCCTAGAATGTGATCCACCTGAGCGAAGGCTAGGGGCGGTAACCTTAAGGTTCTGTTTTTACCTACGAGCGAAAAGAAATGGGCATTACGAATTTATGTTTCGATTATTTTATATCCATTTTAATGGAGCCTATATTAAGGCTCCATTAAAATGTATAAAATGTGAAATGAAATGTAAAGGTATACATTTCACATTTTGAAGAGTAAATTGTAGGGTACCTCAGGAATTTAGTATATCCCTACGGTGGAAAAAGAGTTGAGTTATTGGAGCAAGTGTTGGAAGGTAAGACAACGAAATTATGCAATAAGTTTATATATATATATTAGTTAAACAGTCCGCAATCCTAAAGATTGGTTGGAAACAGCACGCCATGCCGATCTATCCTGAGCTAATCCCTTCATCTCTCTATAGCTATTCATCTCAACGTCTTCAGCTATCTGACTCACATACTCCAATCTAGGCCTACCTACCCCTCTCTTTCCCTCCACTCTACCTTCTATGATCAATTGCATAATCCCCCCATGCCTAAGAATATGCCCTACTAATCTGTCTCTCCTACGCTGTAACACTCTCCAGATACTTCTCTTCTCCCCTACTAACTCTAGTACAGCTTCATTTGTTACTTTATCTTCCCAACCAATCCTCATCATCCTCCTATAACACCACATTTCTAATGCTTGTAATCTACGCTTCTCTTCCTTTCCTATAGTCCACGCCTCACACCCGTACAGTGCTACACTCCAAACATATACCTTCAGTAATCTTTTTCTAATACCCAAGTCAATATCTGATCTTAAAATCTGTTCTTTTTCTACGAATGCCTTCCTACCCTGTGCTATCCTACACTTTATATCTACTTTGCTTCGATTATCTTTTGTGATTCTACTGCCTAAATAACAAAAATCTGACACTTCTTCGATTCTATTATCTCCTATTGAGATCTTCATTTTTCTACTGCATTCCTTTTTGTCACACCTCATCACTTTAGTTTTACCTATATTTATTTTCATGTTAAAATCCCTAGTCAATACTGCCTGCATACCATTCAATACCCTTTCTAAATTCTTTTCGCTTTCTTCTAATATAGCTATATCGTCGGCGAATCTCAACATATATATTTTCTCTCCCTGTACATTCACACCTACACTATACTCTTCTTTTACTTTGTTTATTGCATCTTCTATATATAGATTAAATAATAACGGTGAGAGTGTACATCCCTGCCGAACTCCCTTCCCTATTTTTGCTACCTCTTCTTCCCCCTCAATTCTAACTAAGGCAGTTTGGTGTTTATATAAATTAGAAATTATTCTCCTATCCTTATAATCTATACCCGTTTCTTTTAAAATTCTAAACATTATGTCCCAATCTACATTATCAAATGCCTTTTCTAAATCTACAAAAGCTATGCAAGTTACCTTTCCTACCCTATTTCTTTTTTCTACTACCGTTCTTAGTGCTAGAATCGCCTCTCTCGTCCCTCTGTTTTTCCTAAAACCAAACTGATCTTCTCCTAGCCTTTCCTCTACTTTATTTTCTAATCTCCTATAAATAATCTTTAACAATATCTTCGATGCATGTGATAGTAGGCTAATGGTCCTATAGTTCTCACACAATTTAGCTCCTATTTTCTTCGGCATTGTTACTATTCTACTACGCTGAAAATCCTGTGGTACTTCTCCCTTCTCATATATTTTACAAACTAACTTGTATAATCGCTCCTGCATTTTTTCCCCTGCGTGTTTTATTAATTCGGCTGGTATCATATCAATCCCCTCTGCTTTGTTATTCCGTAAATCATTTAATGCTCTATGAAACTCTGACCTAAGTATGCTAGGACCTAAGTCATCCTCATCTATCTGTTCCACATTTTCTATATATATATATATAAATTATTTTTGTTAAAGCCGGTGGGTGAAGTTCAATATTATCAGGATATAATTTTAACCGACAAAAAAGTATATTTTATAAGACTATTTTTATCAAAAAGGTACGTGCATATAAGATTAATTATATGTATGAAAATACATTACGATTGTCATTTTTAATTACGTGTCGTGTTAGAAACGGTGGCGGAATATAAATTAATTCCTATAAATATCTCGCGGATTTTCATTTCGAGAATTTATTAGAGCTTTGAACTTGGCTTCGTGAATATGATTATGAAAATACATGAAGGTAGAACATATTTTTTAACCGTCTGCAGTTTTATAATTACCGCACGTAATTAGAAAAATTACCGGTTAGTTATACAAGCATAGTTCATAATGCTGATTTTTGTTGCTGTAAAAAAAAAAAATTGTAGGAATATATGAAACACTCCTGTATATGCCAGGGTCGGCTTAGGTCAAAAAATGATCAAAAATAGATCATTTTTGTGTAAGAACTAGAATTTTGGTTTGACGATTAAAAATATATTAAAGAGAATGTTTTCATCTAGAAAAAATGTCGAACCAACGGGATTCGAACCCGCGACTTTATCACAATTTTTTTTGCAGTCCGAACTAAGTAAAAATAAAATAAAATACCGATATAAATATACTGTTTAAGCACTTGAAATATAATTTTAGAAAATTTAAAAAATTGTCAGTAAGATATTTAAACGAAAATATGTTATGTAAAAATAAAAATAAAATCACTTGTACTTAAATGCCCCTTTTTTACTAATACAACTAATGAACCAGTATAATAATAATTTATTTAAAAATAGTATTAAAAAAAAAATCTTAACTCCTAAAAAATATTGGTGCGACTTAACCAGATGTACAAATTTTTCATTTTTTACTAACATTATTTAGGTAGGGTATAAAAAAAACTTGCTAAAACAAATTATTTCCAAAAAAAAATGGATTTCAAATTGTACTAACAAAGAAAACCCAAAGTCGTATATATTACATCAATTAGATTTTGTTTTTCTTTAAAATCCTGGGTATCTTTATATTATATTATAATTAGCCTTATATATATATATATATAAATATCAGGGTCGGAATAATAAAAATTTTAAAAAAAGGTATAGTAAAAAAAAATCATATTCCCTATTTTCCAAATGTGTATTTTAAAATACGCGATGATATCGATTGGTACCATCGTGCCATCAAACAAAATTGATAGCAACTTCCAACAAATTCGATCGGTCGTTTGGATATTCCCATCATCGGAGACAGGTCGTCAGAAAAAGCCTTCTGCCTTTTAGAATATATCGAGGATCATTCATTCATATTTTCTTTCGATATGGATTGCTGTCGGATCAACCATGACTGTCCAAAATCAAATGCACCGTGTTATTCAACCGAACAGAAGCAGATCAATATATATGCTGGCATCGCCATGGCACATATTGTACTACAATTCACAGTGTTCCAGTCGATAAAATCGTTTTATTATGCGTGTGCATGTCATTATTATTATTGTCGCAGATATGCCAGAAATACGAATAGTGGTAAAAGACAAAGGAGGTAACCAGCATTTCTGCGGAGCATTATTCGATAGTGGGCCTGAGGTAAATTTAATAACACGAAAATTATGCTACCAATTAAATCCGGCTCGAAGGACCAAAAAAAAAATATACGAGGGTGATTTGTTTTACATAATGGTTTATTAAAGATGGTCGCAATGGTGACTGACATATGTCTTAATACTTACTCTGCTCTTGAGTCACTGGTCTTATATATAGAATTTGATGCCGTTGTGCCTCTATGCTCTATATTATATTAAATAAGGGACGCAACAAATAGAGATTGGTATATATCAACCCTCATCATTTCTTTGTTACTCATAGGTGCAATCGATTGCACTCACATAAAAATACAATCACCTGGTGGAGCAGAAGCCGAAATATATAGAAATAGAAAAGACTATTTTTCGATTAATTGCCAAGCAATTTGCAATGCAAATTTGATCATTTGTGATGTAGTTTGTAGGTGGCCAGGATCATCTTATGATTCGACTATTTTTAGCAATACAAATGTAAGGAGCCGGTTTGAAAGAGGGGAATTCGGAACTGAGATTATCTTAGGTGACGGTGGTTATCCAATTAGAAATTATCTGGTAACTCCTTTGCGTAACCATTTTGACACCAGCGGAACATCTTTTTAATGAAGCTCAAATCCGTACACGCAATCCTATTGAAAGGTGCTTCGGAGTATTGAAGAGACGGTTTCCCATTTTGGCTGTGGGTATTAATCTGAACATACGTTCTGTAGAAGCGATTGTAATGTCAACAATATTTTTGCATAATATTGCCCGAGAATTAAATCTATCAGAACCACCTGCCCCTGAGGATCCATTGCGAGCTGTAGACAATCATACAATCGATACTATTCCGATTGCAGACCGAAATCCAGGTGGTCAGAATAACCGCAAACAAACGTTTTTTTTAAATATATTAATCCTTAATAATTTTCTCAATCTGCAATTGCAAAAGCTGCAACTTCAAAGGTTTGCTCCTTCTAGATAAATGCGATGTGCAGTTCATGCAATTCAAAGTTATTATTCTTTTCAATTAAATTCATCTCTTTGATGTGCCGTAACTTTTCTTGTTGTTCTTCCAAATGTTTTTTTTTTTGTAGATCTTGTAGTTCTATCTTACCCATCGTCCAAGTAGAGAGCTTCCTTTCTAGATTGCCCTCTTCCATATTTTTTGGCGGTTTTAACTTACTGTTAATGGGAGTCTTCAATATAGAAGGGGCAAATTTTTGAACAATCGAGGATGAATGTTGGTCAACATTGAGACTTTTTTCGTCTTTACTGGAGGAGCACGTTAAAAGACATGTTCCTGTTTCAAACAGGTCTATATCGCTATCATGCTTTTCAGTGGTTGTGTTCATGGGTACAGTTTCAGGCATAAAGTCCACGTCCTCAATCGCAAAATCAATTTCTGTATTTTCGTCTAGAAAGGACTGAGAATCGGCGTCGAATTCTGATGTCAAGCCTGCAATTCTTGACCCGAGTAAATCTTGAATTTTGATATACCTTAAGCTCAACACTTCTGTACAAGGAGGCCCTCCTCCTGTGCCCCTTGCGTGGCTTTTCATGTCTGCATATTTTCTTTTGGTTTGTTTTTTTAAATTTTCATATTTCAGTCGAAGAGATTTGCGATCGCGAAAATCATTTGTTGCGTTGCTGCTATTGAACTCGTTCTCAATTTTGTTCCATATTTCAATTTTATCGACATTCATTGTGGCATTGCTCATTTTGCATTCTATTGTACTACTGTACTTTTTTACCAAAGCCATGAGTTGGTCCTCTTCGCTTACGGTAAAATTCTTTACTCGTTTCCTATTGTTATTCATGCTCAAATTAATGTTATTCTTTTTTACACTAATAAATAATACACTTCGTAGTGTGTACTTACGTTTTTTTTTTTTCCTTTTGTACACCGATTTTTATTTTTCGTTGTTCCACATTTGTAAACAATGTTTGCGCGTTGAAAGCGTTTTGTAGGTTAGAATCAGGTGGGCCAATATACAATTTTCAGATAAAACTTGGTACTGTAATCTATCACTGATCTACACATAATGAATTAAACTCTCGGTTAACCATAAACTAAGTTTAGCTAAACTTCTGTTTAAACTGATACTGAAATACTGGCCTTAATCATGTATCTTTAAACTAGGGAAATGTCAGTTGAAAAATGTAAACACAAGCTCATTTGTTTTTGTCAAATTTGACAGGAAATGTCAAAATGACAACTACAGCGGGGATTAAATTTCGATTGTTTGTACAAACATTTTAATATTGATTTCAAGGGGCATTTAAATATACTTTATTTAAATATTACGATTTTCGAGCGTCTCAAAAACCTGCTCAAATAATAATTTCCAGGCAATTTTCGTAGAGTAAACTGGCCGATAAGAATCCACCCTTTTTTACATTCAGTTCGCTAAAACTAGTTCAATGTTTAGTTCTCTTATTTCCGTATGCCGAGAAGTGATTTATTTCCTCATGGAGCTAGTAAAATCGTACACACGATATGCCATATATTGCATTAGGGCTTTCTAGGACAGTTAGCCTAATAGGCGGAAGATTTACTGCCACCGTAAAAATAGAAACTAAAATATCCCATCGAGTTATAATTGCATCGAAAGATTATTGAATTTGTGGAAAGACGTTGAACTCGATTTAATTATAATTCGCGTAAAAATGGCGGTGTGATTACACGGCCATTATGAAACCTTGTCACTTTGACATTCCTGTCACTCAGAAATGGTAGAAATGTCAGAAATTAAGATATCCTCTTACATATCAGTTTACATATATTTGATGTCTTTTAATGACAGTCTGGTCAAATTAGAACAAATATTTATATCATTTTGAACAAATTTTATTTGAAAAACAATACCTATTTAAATGGCTCATTAATTTTTTTAGCCTAAATCAAAGAAATCACGTGACTTACGACAAAAATTAAAAATTCAAACAAAATCCTAAATAAACAAAAATTTGCAATTTTTCGTTTGACTCGAGGTCGATTTTTTTAATTAAGTTACATTTAATTTGGACTAAAAATGAAACAGCCCTTTACTAAAAGCTTTCGGTCGCAGTTAAAGATAACGATTTCTTTGAAGCATTTACCTTGAAAGGAATAAGCGGGTCCAAATGATTTTGGAGGCATATTTGGTATGGGACGTGGCGTCCAAGGCGAGATGCCCGCCAAAGTTGTGTTGTAAAGGCCCAGGGCCACCAGCAGATCAATCGATTGAACCACCGGTCCGGACCTGGAAGTCTTGATGAAATCACTCGGGTCAAAACCCGTCGCTGAAACAACAAAATTGCAATCAAAAATTTTAACATTCTTAATCAAATTTATCGCTAGCTTTCAATTCTCTAAATGAATTTCTATGCGTTAGTAGGGCAAGTTACGGATTACCCTGTACATGGCATAGTACAATATATTCATTTTTAATAAAGGGGTATCTTTCTCTGCATCCATTTGAAAATATTTATTCAGGTCCACATTTCCAGTTGGCACTTTTCATTTTCCATCAGGATTTAAAAATATATATATAATACAATAACCATATACAGGGCGTAATTAAATTATGATAATCACGTGAATTGTTGATACAGTGACGTTATAATTTTTCCTTTGATTTATAAAAATATATAATAAAAATTGATTTTAATTTTTTTAATTTGTCACCACATGCAGTGGTAAATATTTTAAATAAGGACGATTTTGCATACAATTTCTAGCTAAATCGTTTCATCAAATATTCTATTTTTTAATTCATTTAAATTCTCTTGAAAAAATTACATATTTTTACTTACTTCATATTTAGTTACATCAAAGTAAGTACCAACGTAAGAATTCTACAAGAACTATATACTAAATGCATCTAAAAAAAATACAGTAAATTTCCAGCTGAAATGAACCTTTTTGCATTGTTTCAAAAAATCGTCAGATATATAATTATTTTTACTATTTCATAGTCCAAAATAATACCAAAACCGCATTATGACAAATTATATGTAATAAAAGTGACCCTGTCCATTAAACAGGAATTAAAACGTTAAAAAAGCCATTTCGTGGCAACTATTTATACTACACTTTGCCTTCGCCATACTTTAGTAAAGCTTCTGGCTGTGGCGTTTAAAATTATCCACCACTTTTCTAGTCTTCAATCACTGTGGTTTGGATATTGACCAAACAATTCGTACTATTATAGTCGTTAAAAGCGTTTTATAAAATTTTATGTGCAAAATAAAACTATAATCGCTGCTGAAGATGGAAATCGATTTCGAGTGCAAATACATTCGTAAAATATATTTTTTTAAATGTACTTCTAATGTACATTACTTATTAAGTGGATACCGTACATTTTAAATTTTGCACCGACTGAAAAAATCCACTCCGGCATTTATTGCATTTCTCAACGCCATCTATGTAAAAAATGATATGGTACATATTTACAAGTAAATCTTCTAGATGTCGCTACGTCAATATATAAAAAATACAACTATTATATATTTAAATACGGTTATAATAGTTTATAATGAAGAAACACATTTTGTAATTTAAACTTATAATAATAATAAGCGTTGCTCGATTGTATTTACATATATTTTTTTATGTCATTATATAATGTCACGAAATTATGTCCTCCACCCTTCATTATAACCTCAAAACACGTGTCCTACTAGCGCCATGAATTATTACCGGTATCGGCGTCATGGTTTTTAATTCTCCACGAACAGGGCCGGACTAAAAAAAAATACAGCCCATGAATTGATTATAATATACCTTAAAAAAAATCCAAAGGCTATATATTTTGGCAATACATTTTGTTTAGTTAAAATAAAGCGAAAAATAGTAAAAAAAAAAAAATAATTAGAAGGAAACGTATTTTCTTGTGTTATTTATTACATGTGCCTGTTAAAGTGCAGTCTTCTATAACATCACCTGCCGCAATATTTGAGTATATAATGAATTATCGTTACAAGTACTTGATAAAGTATTCATTAATATATGAGCCTGTACAACCATTTCAACGCTAAATATATCAAAAGTCCTTCCTATACAAAATTAGTACAGAATAAGGACGACTCGCTTTCACATGTATTTTTCTGTACTTTTTGTACGATTTGCAACACGAGTAAAAGACCTCTATCGAGTACCGATAAATGAAGAACTTTTAAGTAACAATTAGGGGAGTGTAATTACGTAAAAGAGTGGCGGATCAATAGCACGTATATTTATTATTGTTGGAAATATTCGATAATAGGAATTACATTACCACGAATCGAATTAGAGGCAAAATTAAATGGACAATGAAATTTGTAGATGTAAACAGAAATTTGTTAAAATTATATATTTAGTTGCCCATATCGTCCCTTTTTCACTTCTTCTATCACCCCATGAAAATTTGTTATTTTAAGAAATAATTTATTGCAACGAAGTGAAGAGGAGCGAAATAATTGGTACGATGATGAAGTAATATTTATTTGTTGTCGAAATATCCGAGCGTAACTGCAGATGTCGTAACAGTGCGAAGGACTGTCACATGATTATTTCGGAATTTTATTATCCGCTCATCCTGGCAGAAGTTCTGGCAGTTATATAAAGACTGTTTTCTTCTTGAGTTGTGAATAATATAGAGCTGCAAGTGTCCGTAAATCGCATATAAAATTGATGAAGAGTCGCAAGAACTTATTTAGAATACTTGAAAGTATAAAAGGAAATTTGGGGGGGGGGGGGGGGGGAAGGTATGTTCAGAGATCAATGATTATTTTTCGAAACGAAAGTTTTTTTTATATATTCGTTTTATATTATATAATATATTTATTTATTTAATTCTTTAAAAAGGAGAAATAAGGAAGTGAAGAAATCGCGAAAGTTTCTTAGAGTGATTTTTTTACCTTAATTTGAGATAATTTTGATCTACAAGAATGCAAAAAATTGATCTCGAATGCATTTTAGGAAAATTAATACACAATTATAATAACTTTTTTTTTTTAATCTTCTCTAATTGGTTTCTTCATGTAAAAAGTCTAATTTATCATAATTTTAAAGTTTCGTATTTGATGTTGTTTCTAATAGTTCGTAATTTCGTTCTTTTTAAAGAAAATGCTTCAAACTGCCTCTAAATTAAATTTTAATTTGTTCTCGTGGCTTTTAGAATCATTTTTTAAACGCAAATTCCAATTTTTTTGTTTGATTTTTGATTTTTTTATCGCCAAATTGCTTTTTAATATTTACAGAAAACTTGAAATCAAGCAGAATTTAATTTGGACTAACTGTCAAATATACATTGTTTAAAATAGTTCAAATCAAGGTGCATTTTTTCCGCTTATTAAAAGTCGGTTTTATTTGCATTTTTATTTTTTATTGAAACGTGACATTTCAATAGTTAAAAATTCGAAATTAATTTTGTAAGTTTTAATAGGAATGTATTAACTAGTAAAAAAAATGTCTTCCACGAAATGAACTTCAAAAGTTACTTTTCGATTAATGATGGGAAAAATGAAACCTTTCTTTTTTTAAGTTTTTCAACTATTAATTAAGTTTTTATCTTTTCAAGTTCGGTTAATTTAATATATATATTTCATGACTGCTGTATCAAATATTAACTTAATTTTGACAATGTCTTAGGGAAATAAATCGTAATTCTCTTAATGTAATTGAAATTTAACGACAGTTAGAAAACGATATAAATTTATACCAGAATTGTTGTTGAAATTTCAAGATAATGATGTACTTCATATAATATATGATATAGTTAAATGCAATGTTGCCAAATGTAGTATTTGTGGTGGAAAAACCAAAACTCGGATCTTTTTTTTTTCAATTTTAAAGTATATATATATTTAAATTTAAAAAAATTGTACTTAAAAAAATATATTAAGAAGATATATTTCCTTTCACAATTTCACAATTATTTCTGTACCTTGGAACAAAAAGGGCCAATGTCGAAAATGTGCATGAAAATTCAAGAAAAAAAATAAAAAATTTTACACCAAATAACAGGAATAATTAAAACAAAATACATTGGAAAACAATTTTACAAAAATTGTTATAATTTTATGAAAATGCGAAAACATTACGAAAATGTTTAAAAAATTAAAAACTCCATGTTCCATTGTCCGGCACCTTACAATAATGTACCATATTGTACCAAGGTACATTTAAAAATTTGCAAATTTCCAAAGCAATATCAAATTTCCTTAAATTAAATTACATAAAGAAATTGCAGGACTTTATTGAATTTTTTTTTTATATTTCCAGATGGAATTCTCTCAATTTTTGTGAACGTATTGTACACAATTTGTATGTAATGTGAGCATATACTATAAGAATAGCGGAATTGAATTTACGACGTCGGGCGGACAGACCAGCCTCAGCGGCGCCGCGACGCCTATTGCCTCACCGGCTGCGTCGGCGGCCGTCTGCGATACACTCGAAAAAGTATCTGTTTACTGTCAAGAAAGCTCTCAATTCTTGTATAAAACATCACCCAAAAACCGTTTTATGTTACGGTTTTTTCTAAAATTATTTAACGCCGTAGTGACGATTTTATAATCCGAATCCGTCACGAAATAAATGTCCGCATTTAAATGTAAACTATTAAAAGTAAATTGATCGTTAAATACTTTTTCATACACAGGGTAGGGAGTAATAATCTTAGAGGTGACTATTATCTATCCTTTTATCCACTTTTAGCCATTAATTATGCATTATTAACCACTACTGATTAATGATTATGAACGGAGGAATATAATTTGACATGCCAATCAATAAACTTGTATCCCTAATTTAGATGGTAATATAAATTAGTGCTTTGTAAAAATGTACTTATTATTTTAAAAATATAATGCGCATATTTGCGAAATATGCTTTATTTCGTATCCATTTATTTTTTAACATAGTAAATGTGATGAAATTGATGAAATCTAACCAACATTTTTTTTCAGTGTACCAGAGGAATATAAAGAAGGAATAGCGTCGCTATATCCCACTGTACCACAATATTGTATTGTAATTGTCACTATTTATGCAGAAGTTAAATCTTTTTTTTTGTATTTTTTTTTTCTTAATAATTCATGAAAAAAAAATCTGATGAAGTACACGGTTTTTTTTTTGATACCTCATATTATGAGGTTTCTTCATATTTGTAAATTTAATTTTTTCGTATTGTAGTTGTATATAAAACTGATTTACCCAAATATTTTACAATACAAATTTTTATACAATTTTATGTCATTATTTTACTGACAAATGTAAATGCTTGTATTTTGCAAAAAAAAAGATATTTCTATTTCTATATTTTTGGCATCAATTTTTGCGAAGAGTAATATATATGGGCTGAATATTGAGCAATTTTAGTGTAATCCCCTTTTTATGTCACATTTCTCGCCAAAGTAGGCGTATTGCACTAGTAGGTCAGACGTTGTGTCAACGGATTTGAACTACTGACTGTAAATGTTACGTATCAGTGTGTTCCTCAACACATAATTAAAATATAAATTGAACAATTTTCAAAAACTTAGTAAAGTTTCGCGAAATGACATTTAAAATACATTCGATTACGAGAAATGTCCAAATATTATATAATTCAGGTATATAAAGTCGAAAAGTGCACATTGACGTTACGTGTCAATTGTAATTCTCGTTTTATGTCACATTTCTCGCCAAAGTAGACGTATTGCACCGGTAGGTCAGACGTTGTATCAACGCATTTGAACTACTGACTGTAAATGTTACGTATCAGTGCGTTCTTAACGCATAATTAAAATATAAATTGAACAATTTTCAAAAACTTACCAAAGTTTCGCAAAATTGATTTAAAATACGAGAAATGTCCAAATATTATATAATTCAGCAATATAAAGTCGAAAAATGCACAATGACGTTACGTGTCAATTGTAATCCTCGTTTTATGTCACATTTTTCGCCAAAGTAGGCGTATTGCAACGGTAGGTCAGACGTTGTATCAACGCATTTGAACTACTGACTGTAAATGTTACGTATCAGTATGTTCCTCAACACATAATTAAAATATAAATTGAACAATTTTCAAAAACTTACTAAAGTTTCGCGAAATGACATTTAAAATACATTCGATTACGAGAAATGTCCAAATATTATATAATTCAGGTATATAAAGTCGAAAAGTGCACATTGACGTTACGTGTCAATTGTAATTCTCGTTTTATGTCACATTTCTCGCCAAAGTAGGCGTATTGCACCGGTAGGTCAGACGTTGTATCAACGCATTTGAACTACTGACTGTAAATGTTACGTATCAGTGCGTTCTTAACGCATAATTAAAATATAAATTGAACAATTTTCAAAAACTTACCAAAGTTTCGCAAAATTGATTTAAAATACGAGAAATGTCCAAATATTATATAATTCAGCAATATAAAGTCGAAAAATGCACAATGACGTTACGTGTCAATTGTAATCCTCGTTTTATGTCACATTTTTCGCCAAAGTAGGCGTATTGCAACGGTAAGTCAGACGTTGTATCAACGCATTTGAACTACTGACTGTAAATGTTACGTATCAGTGCGTTCTTAACGCATAATTAAAATATAAATTGAACAATTTTCAAAAACTTACTAAAGTTTCGCGAAATGACATTTAAAATACATTCGATTACGAGAAATGTCCAAATATTATATAATTCAGGTATATAAAGTCGAAAAGTGCACATTGACGTTACGTGTCAATTGTAATTCTCGTTTTATGTCACATTTCTCGCCAAAGTAGGCGTATTGCACCGGTAGGTCAGACGTTGTATCAACGCATTTGAACTACTGACTGTAAATGTTACGTATCAGTGCGTTCTTAACGCATAATTAAAATATAAATTGAACAATTTTCAAAAACTTACCAAAGTATCGCAAAATTGATTTAAAATACGAGAAATGTCCAAATATTATATAATTCAGCAATGTAAAGTCGAAAAATGCACAATGACGTTACGTGTCAATTGTAATCCTCGTTTTATGTCACATTTTTCGCCAAAGTAGGCGTATTGCAACGGTAGGTCAGACGTTGTATCAACGGATTTGAACTACTAACTGTAAATGTTACGTATCAGTGTATTCCTCAACACATAATTGAAATATAAATTGAACAATTTTCAAAAACTTACTAAAGTTTCGCGAAATGACATTTAAAATACATTCGATTACGAGAAATGTCCAAATATTATATAATTCAGGCATATAAAGTCGAAAAGTGCACATTGACGTTACGTGTCAATTGTAATTCTCGTTTTATGTCACATTTCTCGCCAAAGTAGGCGTATTGCACCGGTAGGTCAGACGTTGTATCAACGCATTTGAACTATTGACTGGAAATGTTACGTATCAGTGCGTTCTTAACGCATAATTAAAATATAAATTGAACAGTTTTCAAAAACTTACCAAAGTTTCGCAAAATTGATTTAAAATACGAGAAATGTCCAAATATTCTATAATTCGGCTATATAAAGTCGAAAAATGCACATTGACGTTACGTGTGAAGTATTAGAATGTATATGAATAGCCGATTAGTTAAAATGTCTACTTTGGCGAAAAATTCGAGGTTAGGTTTGATATCCAATTAGATACATAAGGGCCTGTCCATATAAGACGAATTTATACATATTTTCTCAGGATTCCGAAACTTAGTCAATGATGCAGAATATTTTGTCAAAAAAATTTTTAACGCATCATTTTTTTTAAATTTTAAATAAAAATATTTTTTTTTAACTCTTCATATGCATCAATGGCAATTATCACATGAATTAATTCTACTTTCGACTCTATTGTTGTGTTGCTAAAAAAAAATCTTTAAAAATTAAAAAAAAAAAGATCTTAAATACTAAAAAATATATACACTGTCTGTATGTCTTTGTACATCGCTAAAAAAAAATTTAACGTGCACTTTTGATTGCGAAAATATCTTTTTGTTATATCGCTACGTTGTTCAAATGAACAATTGTAATAAATAGATTGGTGAAATCGTGGCCTAATAGAGGAATCATATTGGAGTTTATTTAATATTTTTTTAACCTTCTAAAAGCGTCCATTGGAAATATTTTGTATAGAGGAGGAAAGTTGGGACCCCTTGATTTAGACCTCGACCATTTCCTATCGCATTTGGAACGTTTTGAAATTGTTAACAGCGAAAGACGTCAGCTTGGCGCAATTTACAGCATATAAGAAAGACACGGAATACATTTCTTAGGGCGAGGGTGGATAAAATCAGATATCTGATAGCTTTGTTAACAGTGCATGTTATAAGCTTGTAAAACCCAGAGGAGAATTGAAGAATTGCCTTTAACTTCACCCATAGCAAGAACTTCTTGTATTGTTAAGTAAAAGAATATGAAAAAGATACACAAAGTTTTATATGTGCGTAAAAAAAATGTATATTCTGATTTGGACAAACCACCTTCGTTCGTAACTTGATAAAATAAGGGATTGTTTTTTTATAAAATTCAAATTAAGCTACTTTTAAAATTTTGTTTACTAAAAGTAGTGGCAACAAAAAATTACTTCATTTTTGTTAAAGTGATAAAGTATAAATTTGATCAAATTTTCCCGCAAGAGTTACGATTGAATAAATCAAGTTTTCCCTTTCAATATCCAGGACGTTTCTGTATTATGTCGTAAAGAAACTTTTCGATGTGGACGCATCGTAAGAAATCACGCGCTGTCGTATTTTACATCACGTTATGACATTTCAGTTCAAGGGATGATATACAGCTGGTTAGAATTGAAAAGGGGAAATGCATTTCTTCCCGTTTTTCGCCTTTATATCCGCGCAAACAAACCGTTCAAACATTAAAACTTTCTTTTCAGTTGAGTGAAAATATGGGAATATAAAAAAGGAAATGAAGAAATGAGGGAATGTTAAGGAAATATGAATGCATTCATATTTTATGCATTATTTTTTTTGAATTTGGATTTTTTTAGAGTCGGTAAATTTTGAATAGTTGTTAAAATGCCGAAAAATTACAAATTTCTAAACAAAATATACAGTTTTAATAAAAACGATAAAAGTGTGAAAAAAATATCGCAAATTACAGATTGTTTATAAATCATAAATTTCCCCATATAATTTTATCGAACACCCAGTATACGTACACAATTTTTTGTTACTTTCTTTTGATATTTCATTAATTTTTGTAATTCAGAAAAACGATTCCAAATTTCGATTTTATAAAAATTAAAAAATGCCGAAAAATATCAAATTTCTAAACAAAATACAGTTTTAATAAAAACAATAAAAGTGTGAAAAAAATCGCAAATTACCGATCGTTTATAAATCGTCAATTTCCCCATATAATTTTATCGAACACCCAGTATACGTACACAATTTTTTGTCACTTTCTTTTGACATTTCATTAATATTTGAATTGCAGAAAAACGATTCCAAATTTTGATTTTATAAAAATTTATAAATGCCGAAAAATATCAAATTTCTAAACAAAATACAGTTTTAATAAAAACAATGAAAGCGTGAAAAAAAATCGCAAATTACAGATTGTTTATAAATCATCAATTTCCCCATATAATTTTATCGAACACCCAGTATACGTAGACAATTTTTTGTCACTTTCTTTTGACATTTCATTAACATTTGAATTGCAGAAAAACGATTCCAAATTTTGATTTTATAAAAATTTATAAATGCCGAAAAATATCAAATTTCTAAACAAAATACAGTTTTAATAAAAACAATGAAAGCGTGAAAAAAAATCGCAAATTACAGATTGTTTATAAATCATCAATTTCCCCATATAATTTTACCGAACACCCAGTATACGTAGACAATTTTTTGTCACTTTCTTTTGACATTTCATTAATATTTGAATTGCAGAAAAACGATTCCAAATTTCGATTTTATAAAAATTTAAAAATGCCGAAACATCAAATTTCTTAACAAAATATATAGTTTTCATAAAAACAATAAAATTGTGAGAAAAAAAATCGCAAATGACGCATCGTTTTATAATTTTATCGAACACCCAGTATACAATTTTTGGTCACTTCCTGACATTTCATTATCATACGAACACAGATAAAATGGCCAACAAAATTATCGCGTAAAAATCGCATTGGGGGTTGCAAAATTGCCGTTTGCGAGACAGAGTATGCTGGGGCCCTTACTTAGGGATGAATTATGAACATATAAGGGACGTTTAACGGGCTCAAATTTATGGCCTGTACAGCGGAATATATTAAGGATATTAGTCTGGAAGAGGCAGGACGACATATAAAATTGCAATCGTATCAGTGCAATCTATACAATCTGTAAAAAAGTCGTTAAATATGTCAAGTCTCCAGTCTGGACGTAGGTATTTACTGTACAACATTGTATTGTGGCGACAATTTGACATTGCGTCGATTTATCTCGAAAATGAACGAAAAAGAAAATATATTATATCAATATATTACATACCATGTATTTAATTGGATACCAAAACTAACCGCAAAATTTTCGCCAAAGTAGGCATTTTAACTCATCAGCTGTCAATCATATAAACAGCTCATCCATTCGTATAAAATCTGGTATTTTTTTATTTGATTTTATTCAATTTATTGATTTTTTTATGGATTTTATTTTATCAGTTTACGGTTCATTTCGGCATTTTTCGTAAATGTAATTTTTTTTTCAATATATTTTAGCAAATTTCGATTATTTTTTTCAATAATTCTAGCAAATATTTTTTAATTAATCAATTTGTATTTGTTGAGGAGCGTAATATGTGTATTTCTAAAGTCAGTAGTTCAAATGCGATGGCAACAACGTATGACCTACTTGTGCAATATACCTACTTTGGCGAGAAATGTCACACGAAGCATTTTTTTAATTAAAATCGCTTATTGCCCGTTTAAAAATATATATTTCGAGAAACTCGGGGGGGGGGGGGGGGGGGGTTAAAAAATCGCCACACTAAAAGATTGAGGTGATAGTACATTTATATGCATTATTCGCTAATGTAGGGTCAAGGATAATATCAATACCAAGGCAATGATATTCGAATTTAAATGATATTAATTCAATGAATGCGATGCACAATATTTTTATCACTTCGTTGTCAATGACGGGAAAATTGCCTACCGAAAAAAAGCAAATTTCCGTTTTTATTTATTATTTTCACGTTTTTCTATTATTATTTTGGAATTTCATTTCACGTAGCTAAAAAATGATTAAGTAAAATGTTGAAATATAGCCACAATCACGAATGGTATAAAAAAAGATCACGAAAGGTTGTATGGGATTTAAAACAAGGTTTAAGTAGACTTTTTGTTTCTTGATATTGAAAAAAAAACACGGCATTTTAAGATTTTTTTGAAATTTTTTAATAGTAAATTTTTTTCGTTGTCGACATAATGATTAAATTTTTAGATCGTCTAATCACGATGCAGTCCAAAAAAGCATTTTTACTTTAAGCAGAAAATAGAAAAAATAATATACGAACTTAAGAGGATACACCGCACTTTATTGTACAATATATTCAATAGGAAATTTTTTTTTAAACTATTTTTTTTTAGTTAAAGAGTCCGCAATCCTAAAGATTGGTTGGAAACAGCACGCCATGCCGATCTATCCTGAGCTAATCCCTTCATCTCCCTATAGCTATTCATCTCAACGTCTTCAACTATCTGACTCACATACTCCAATCTAGGCCTACCTACCGCTCTCTTTCCCTCCACTCTACTTTCTATGATCAATTGCATAATCCCCCCATGCCTAAGGATATGCCCTACTAATCTGTCTCTCCTACGTTGTAACACTCTCCAAATACTTCTCTTCTCCCCTACTAACTCTAGTACAGCTTCATTTGTTACTTTATCTTCCCAACTAATCCTCATCATCCTCCTATAACACCACATTTCGAATGCTTGTAATCTACGCTTCTCTTCCTTTCCTATAGTCCACGCCTCACACCCGTACAGTGCTACACTCCAAACATATACCTTCAGTAATCTTTTTCTAATACCCAAGTCAATATTTGATCTTAAAATCTGTTCCTTTTCTACGAATGCCTTCCTACCCTGTGCTATCCTACACTTTATATCTACCTTGCTTCGATTATCTTTTGTGATTCTACTGCCTAAATAACAAAAATCTGACACTTCTTCGATTCTATTATCTCCTATTGTGATCCTCATTTTTCTACTGCATTCCTTTTTGTCACACCTCATCACTTTAGTTTTACCTATATTTATTTTCATGTTAAAATCCCTAGTCAATACTGCCAGCATACCATTCAATACCCTTTCTAAATTCTTTTCGCTTTCTTCTAATATAGCTATATCGTCGGCGAATCTCAACATATATATTTTCTCTCCCTGTACATTCACACCTACACTATACTCTTCTTTTACTTTGTTTATTGCATCTTCTATATATAGATTAAATAATAACGGTGAAAGTGTACATCCCTGCCGAACTCCCTTCCCTATTTTTGCTACCTCTTCTTCCCCCTCAATTCTAACTAAGGCAGTTTGGTGTTTATATAAATTAAAAATTATTCTCCTATCCTTATAATCTATACCCGTTTCTTTTAAAATTCTAAACATTATGTCCCAATCTACATTATCAAATGCCTTTTCTAAATCTACAAAAGCTATGCAAGTTACCTTTCCTACCCTCTTTCTTTTTTCTACTACCGTTCTTAGTGCTAGAATCGCCTCTCTCGTCCCTATGTTTTTCCTAAAACCAAACTGATCTTCTCCTAGCCTTTCCTCTACTTTATTTTCTAATCTCCTATAAATAATCTTTAACAATATCTTCGATGCATGTGATAGTAGGCTAATGGTCCTATAGTTCTCACACAAATTAGCTCCTATTTTCTTCGGCATTGTTACTATTCTACTACGCTGAAAATCATGTGGTACTTCTCCCTTCTCATATATTTTACAAACTAACCTGTATAATCGCTCCTGCATTTTTTCCCCTGCGTGTTTTATTAATTCGGCTGGTATCATATCAATCCCCGCTGCTTTGTTATTCCGTAAATCATTTAATGCTCTATGAAACTCTGACCTAAGTATGCTAGGACCTAAGTCATCCTCATCTATCTGTTCCACACTTTCTAGCTCCTCCATGTCCTGCCTACCTTTATATAAATCTTCAAGATACTCCTTCCATCTTCTAGCTTTTTCCTTATTTTCTGTGAGTTCCTTAATTTTCCTGTAGCCCAAATCTACTTTACCTCTTCTCATATCCTCCTCAATATCCTCACAATTTCCTTTTATCCACTCTTCTTTCGCTAGCTTGCATTTCCTATTAATTAAGTTCCTTAGTTCCTTATTTTTTTTCTGTCCTGCTTCTGTGTTTCCAATTTTAATTTTCCTTCTTGCTTCTATCATTTCAACTATTTCTTCCGTGATCCATTCCCTCCTACCTGCCCTTTTCTTTGTGCCTAATACTTCATTTGCTGCTATAGTTAACCCATTTCTGATTTCCCTCCATTCGCAATCTATGTCGTTCCTACTTTTCTACTTTCTGCTTGTACTTTTCACATACATCAGCTAATTTTAACCTATCGACATCTACTCTGACCTGTTTAGACTTCTGTAATTTCTTGAATTTGACCTCTGAGTCCAGGACTACTAAATTATGGTCACTATCAATATCTGCTCCAGGGTAACTCTTACAATTCTTAATCTGGTTCCTAAACCTCTCTTTAACCAGTATGTAATCTATCTGATACCTCCCTATATCTCCTGGCATTTTCCACGTATATATCCTGCGCTTGTGATTCTGAAAAAGCGTGTTTGCTACCATTTATATTTATTTTTTGTTTGTTTACTAATAATAAATAAAAATAATGAATTTTATTACATGGGCAATTTTTGCAATCGTGCATTTAACGATTTATACATAGCGATTATTTTTCAGTATATTTTAAGAAGAATATGTAAAAATCGACCTCACAGTTTATTTACAACGTAACGGATTAAAAAGCCATTCAAAGCTTGCGGGAGGTTGCTAAAAAGCGTCAATGAAGGATAGAATGAACAATGATTAATTACTTTTTTGAAGCCATTCATAAAAAAACTGACGTGTACTATTGAAATTTTCACAATGGGAAAATGCTCGTTTGAAATAAAAAAACAGAATTTTAGAGTAGCGAAAACAAAATCATTAGCAAATGTATTTTTTTCAAATATTTTATTTAAATATTTTATAGCAAAATATGTAGGATTTATAAATTACAAAATAAATATGCAATAGGTAATAAATGAAAAAAAAAATTCTTCTAATATAAAAAAAAAATCAATTTTATATGATGACTTCAATTAATATATAATATATTTTTTTATTAGAGTATTAATAATAAAAAAATCTTTTCTAAAATAGCTAAGGAATAATATTGGATAAATTTCAGTTTCAAAGTTTCAAAGTCAGCATTTAGAAACAATTGTGTTAAAAATAGAAAATAGAAAAATAGAAAAATAGAAAAACAGAATTTTAGAGTAGCGAAAAAAAAAATTAGCAAATGTATAAAAAAAAGGTTGATTTCTGTAATTTATTTAAAAGGAATTTAAATCGCTTCTTGAATTTCAAAAGTTTTCAAAGTCAACATTTAAAAACAATTGTGTTTTCTTTAAGTTTGCAAACTATAGATTTATGTCTGATTTGCCCTATTTTAGTAAAGGGTTTATATTTCGACTATAAGTTTTTAATTATATGATTAAAATTTTTTAAATTTTATTTTTCTATAAAACTTGAACAATTTGATGGTAATTTTTCCAAATGCGATTTTTTATGACATATTCTTATTTATTAACCAGGACAGTAAGAAATTTGGCGATAGAAAATATCAATTAATTAATTTTTTTTAAAACAAACAGATGTGACTTATGAGCCCAATGTCATTAAATATTGCACAACCTTTATACATATAAAATAGATTTGATTTCAATTTTTTTCATTTTTAACAAATTTTTGTAAAAAAAACAATTAATTTTGTTGATAAAAAAGACTCGATCCTTATGAAATTGAAGATGCAAGCTCCACCTTAGAAATGCACATCTAATTTAGAACGATTTTAATGTAATATTGTATAAATTATTTTCGTTGCATATCCTGATTTTATTTATTATATATAACAAATTAATTAAAAAAAAATTTGTTGTCTCAATAGTACGAAAAATTAAATTGAAAATATACGTATATTTGTACACCCACCTTTTTCGAAAATTAATTTTCGTCGATTAAGAATCTAGTTAATTTTGTAATAATTGTACACGGAAAAAAATATCTGTGTTGAGACAACGAAATTTATTTCCCACTAATAAATAATATTGTTCCATTTGCATTAATTATTATAAAGAAATTTTTTGTTTAGATTTTTTTAACGAATATATATTATATACGAACAAATTTAATTAAATAATGCTAATAATGCTAAATAAATATATTTATTTGAAATATATCGCAATTTTGGTATAAACTTGATTTATTTGCAATTGTTTCTTCTTCTTTTTGGATAAAGGAATATTTTATTATAATGAAAATAGTTATTCTTATAAAAACAAGTTAAAAGTAAAATGATAAAAAAAAATCTCGACAATTCTTCAAAATGATTCAATTGTTTAATAAGAATATAAAAATTAATTTACACAAAAAAAAAAAACCATAATTGCAAATGTTTTTTCTACGTCATTTTAATCTTATTTTAAACAATCTTAAGCAGACCATGTTTTTCAAAATAGTTGACCATTTTTTTCATGGAAGATGATATATTATAAATATCAAAACTATTCGGAAAATTAAAAAAAAAACTAAAAAAAACTGTGAGAATTTACATATTATTCCTATTCCTACATTTATGTTTTTTCACTATATGTATATTATTGAAATTTTTGATCGCAGAAAAATAAAAAACTTTTAAAAATTACATTAATTTAAAATAATTTAAAATTGAATACATTTTTAGGAAAAATTCATTTGAGATGGCTCAAAATTTCAGATTAGAAAAAAATCAATACCAAAATAGTGGAAACGTGCAAAAACAAAGCATGATTTGTGCAAAAAAAAAAATCGAATCTAAAAAAATTAATTAAATTTCTGGTGGTATCTCAGCCCACGGAGTCCAAAAATGGTTTAAAAACGAATAAAAAAAAAGTTAGATACCGATTTTTCTTTGTACATTATGCATGCAGTTTTTACCTTAAAATACAAAATTTTTCCTGATCTCTTAAAAAATCCACGTGGCATATAATTTACGGCCAAAAGCGCGTTCACATGGTCAATATTTGGCTAAATTTCTCAAAATAACACGTGACGAAGCATATGTTATTTCTTCATCAACGTGTTGTGTTATCTTCTGCATTTCAACTCATTCGTCAGTTTCCAATTTTTATATAAAGCAAACTAAACAAACATTGACTTTAAAAAAAACTGTCGACATGATGGGCCATCATACATAAATAAAAAACCAATCGATATCATCCACCATATTTGATTTACCATAAATAAATATACGGGTGTAGATCAATCGATTCGTTTTTTATTTAAACAAATATTGTTTAGTATCAATGTGGCAAAAGTTATTGGTATTTTAATGTCTTGATATCATATAATAAATTATTTAATTATATATATCGAAAAATATTCATTTTTTTTTACAAAAAAAATTATATTTTAACATTTTTCCCATTATCTATAAAATTGTAGCAATCAACGTGCAAAATGTTTCCTTTGACATACGCAAGGTAAGAAAAATTCAAAATTTACGACCGATTAATTTATATTAATTTATATAAATATTTTTATAAAAATAATTGTATTATTAAAATTAATGAATTAATTAATAAAAAAATAAAATAATTAATATAAAAATGTATATTCAGTATATACCAATATTATATATAAAATTGAGCTCTTATGAAAACTTGTATTTTTTATTTCGTTTGGTATATCACGCTTTTTTTTTGTTCTAGTTACTTCCGGTATGGTCGTTCATTTCAATAATACGCAGAGTTGATATTTACCCTCTACTTTTCTTTCATGCCGTAATATACAAAAAGAAAAATGAAAAATCTACTTTAGAAAATAGTACCAGTAGAATAACAGAAAAGTTAAATTTTAAAATTTCGAATATGAAATTAAGTTATCTATAAATGAACTTTTCTACTAGATATTTACGAAAAGGTCGATTGAAAAAAATATTAGTAAATTCAATTTATCAAAAATTATCAAAATTCAATTATCTAAAATTTATTTTTGAATAATTGATCGATTATTTATTACAATAAAAATTAAATTAAAATATGTATCATACGACAAAGCCGATGAATAAAGTAGGGGCTAATTCATGGGAGAACTATAGGACCATTATATTATTAATCTATATATTTATTTGAAAAGATATGGTCATGAATAAAAACAATTATTATAGTTACTATAATCGTAGTTCTTTTTTTTTTAATTTACTAAAATGACAAAAAATAATCTCTTCGAATATTCACATGCAAAAATATTAGTTTAAAAAACTAGTTGTTCGTAAAAAACAATTTAGAAATAGAAGAGTGAACTCTTCCGCCCAAAAAATGAACAAATAATCAATTTGTTTGCGGTTTAATTTCAATTAATATACCCCTTTTTTAGAGTGACGTAAATTCAACAATTAGTCACCCTCGTTTTGCAGAAAGTGAACTATGTCTAAACACCTGCCATATTTCCCAAAACATTGTTGGTTTCATTTGGTACCACATAATACATGTACCTGTGCAATATATTCTCGATAGATTTGTCAAAATGTAGAGTTATTATATTTGAAGGGTCCATATGTGACGTGTCAATTAAAAATACACAAAATGTTGTTCGGGTGAATATTTTACAAAGAAAAAAATATTTATATTTACGAGGATTATTCTAATTTTGGAAAATGTACGATGTGCGAATTTTGGAAGGTAAACGAAAACATAATATTCTCCACGAATTATTATACTGCAATTTTCGTAACTATAAATATAATCTGTAAAAATATAATATTTTTGTCGGGGAAATTAATTTGAGAAAAAATAAAATTACAATACGTAGAAAAACAATAATACGTAGAAAAACAGTTTTTGCGATCTTCAACTAAAAAAAATGAATATGTTTGTATTTTTGTATTTCTGTTATTATTTTTTAGATAAAAAATCGTAATTAAAACTCGAAAAAAAAATCCTTTTAGATTCCTCGAAGACTGAAGAGGATTGTCATTTTAACATGCCAGCGCTGTCCAACTTCTGAAAAATCGCGGGCCATTTTTTCCGTTACAATAATTAAATTAAATTAAAGAATATACTAATAAAAAGTCAGCTTAAAAAAATATTTTATTTGTAGGAAAGAAATGGGAAGTAATAAAAAAATCGAAAATTACCCAAATCTTTTGTTTATATGAAAAATAAGAATACATTTTTTTTTAAAACTTCATTAAATATTTAGTAAATTTAATTGGAACATGTAATTGTTGGGTAATATTTTTTTGACTCAATATCAATATTTTTTGTTACAAGCTGAAGAATGATTTTTTCTTGTATTTTGATTTTATGAAATTTAAATGGATATATGTATTTTTGAAGATAGGAATTATTTATAGCCAAAAATTGTAGGCAGCATAAATTTTACAATTAAGATTTACAATCGTTTTTTCAAGAGAAATTACTATTTTATTAAAAGTGATTATGAGATAAGATATGAAGGAAAATAAAAATATTTTTCAATATTAATGTCTAAAATAGAAATGCCTAGTAAAATAGAAATATACAATCAATTGCTTTTGACCCGCCTCGTTCTTGATTCAAAAATATTAGCTACAAAAGAGACAGATTTCAAAAACTCGATTTTATCGCAACTACAATATAATTATCCAACGAAAAAAAACACGCATGTGGCCCGTGGGCCTCTAGTTCTACACCACTGGAACATATGGTTAATTACACATATAGATATACAGATAATACACTAAGATAAAGGAAAACCGGTATATATTTTTTGTAAAGTCGGTAATCGTTGGTTGTATGCCAATCTCATATCGTATTTATAGTAGCGAATGAATAAATTGATGGTGTGACTTTAAACACTATGTGTATATGGTGACATTATACCGGGTGCAACACTAGAAATATATCAGTATGAACGATGGCACCGTAGAATAAAAATAAACAAATTTTCGGCTAAATGTGCATTTCGGAAAACAATCCGTTATTCCGAGTGAAACAGAAAATACACTTTAGCTATAAAAAAAAAGTATAAATCGATTTAGAGATGTGTACTATTTGTCCGAGTGATGTGCTACTGAAGAGGAGAGCTTGGAATTCGAAAAGCGCATCTAGCTTATAAATGCGTTTTGGGGGATGATATTATTCAAAGTTGGTGTTTTAATTTTGTTTTCTTCAAAAAGTCCACCGTGTATATTTAATAAGATATTATATAGGGGTGAGGGTAATCTTGCCTTAATTTTATAAAAGCATCGAGTGACAATTTTGGTAAATAATACATTTTTAGCGTAATAAATTATTATTGTATAAATCGAGTTAGAGATGTGTACTATTTGTCCGAGTAATGTGCTACTGAAGATGAGAGCGCAACATTCGAAATGCGCATCTAGCTAATATATGGCGCTAGTTACGGTTTTTTATTAGGCGATATCGTGCAGATTTCAAAATTTTCTTCGAAACAGTCCACCGGGTATATTTAATAAGCTACTCTATACAGGGGTTACGATATTTTTTCATAAATTGTCTAATTTTATACAAATTGTACATAAATAATACATTTTAATCGTATAAAATACAGCAATAAAGGTGCGTGATTGAAGTGTATTAGTTGTTTGATTGACGATGAGAGCGCAACCTCCGAAATGCGCATCTAGCTAATATATGGCGCTAGTTATGGTTTTTTATTAGGTGATATCGTGCAGATTTCAAAATTTTCTTCGAAATAGTCCACCGGGTATATTTAATAAGCTACTCTATACAGGGGTTACGATATTTTTTCATAAATTGTCTAATTTTATACAAGTTGTACATAAATAATACATTTTAATCGTATAAAATACAGCAATAAAGGTGCGTGATTGAAGTGTATTAGTTGTTTGATTGACGATGAGAGCGCAACCTCCGAAATGCGTATCTAGCTAATATATGGCGCTAGTTACGGTTTTTTATTAGGTGATATCGTGCAGATTTCAAAAGTTTCTTCGAAACAGTCCACCGGGTATATTTAATAAGCTACTCTATACAGGGGTTACGATATTTTTCATAAATTGTCTAATTTTATACAAGTTGTACATAAATAATACATTTTAATCGTATAAAATACAGCAATAAAGGTGCGTGATTGAAGTGTATTAGTTGTTTGATTGACGATGAGAACGCAACCTCCGAAATGCGTATCTAGCTAATATATGGCGCTAGTTACGGTTTTTTATTAGGCGATATCGTGCAGATTTCAAAATTTTCTTCGAAACAGTCCACCGGGTATATTTAATAAGCTACTCTATACAGGGGTTACGATATTTTTTCATAAATTGTCTAATTTTATACAAATTGTACATAAATAATACATTTTAATCGTATAAAATACAGCAATAAAGGTGCGTGATTGAAGTGTATTAGTTGTTTGATTGACGATGAGAGCGCAACCTCCGAAATGCGCATCTAGCTAATATATGGCGCTAGTTATGGTTTTTTATTAGGTGATATCGTGCAGATTTCAAAATTTTCTTCGAAATAGTCCACCGGGTATATTTAATACGCTACTCTATACAGGGGTTACGATATTTTTTCATAAATTGTCTAATTTTATACAAGTTGTACATAAATAATACATTTTAATCGTATAAAATACAGCAATAAAGGTGCGTGATTGAAGTGTATTAGTTGTTTGATTGACGATGAGAGCGCAACCTCCGAAATGCGTATCTAGCTAATATATGGCGCTAGTTACGGTTTTTTATTAGGTGATATCGTGCAGATTTCAAAAGTTTCTTCGAAACAGTCCACCGGGTATATTTAATAAGCTACTCTATACAGGGGTTACGATATTTTTCATAAATTGTCTAATTTTATACAAGTTGTACATAAATAATACATTTTAATCGTATAAAATACAGCAATAAAGGTGCGTGATTGAAGTGTATTAGTTGTTTGATTGACGATGAGAGCGCAACCTCCGAAATGCGTATCTAGCTAATATATGGCGCTAGTTACGGTTTTTTATTAGGCGATATCGTGCAGATTTCAAAATTTTCTTCGAAACAGTCCACCGGGTATATTTAATAAGCTACTCTATACAGGGGTTACGATATTTTTTCATAAATTGTCTAATTTTATACAAGTTGTACATAAATAATACATTTTAATCGTATAAAATACAGCAATAAAGGTGCGTGATTGAAGTGTATTAGTTGTTTGATTGACGATGAGAGCGCAACCTCCGAAATGCGTATCTAGCTAATATATGGCGCTAGTTACGGTTTTTTATTAGGTGATATCGTGCAGATTTCAAAAGTTTCTTCGAAACAGTCCACCGGGTATATTTAATAAGCTACTCTATACAGGGGTTACGATATTTTTCATAAATTGTCTAATTTTATACAAGTTGTACATAAATAATACATTTTAATCGTATAAAATACAGCAATAAAGGTGCGTGATTGAAGTGTATTAGTTGTTTGATTGACGATGAGAGCGCAACCTCCGAAATGCGTATCTAGCTAATATATGGCGCTAGTTACGGTTTTTTATTAGGTGATATCGTGCAGATTTCAAAAGTTTCTTCGAAACAGTCCACCGGGTATATTTAATAAGCTACTCTATACAGGGGTTACGATATTTTTCATAAATTGTCTAATTTTATACAAGTTGTACATAAATAATACATTTTAATCGTATAAAATACAGCAATAAAGGTGCGTGATTGAAGTGTATTAGTTGTTTGATTGACGATGAGAGCGCAACCTCCGAAATGCGCATCTAGCTAATATATGGCGCTAGTTATGGTTTTTTATTAGGTGATATCGTGCAGATTTCAAAAGTTTCTTCGAAACAGTCCACCGGGTATATTTAATAAGCTACTCTATACAGGAGTTACGATATTTTTTCATAAATTGTCTAATTTTATACAAGTTGTACATAAATAATACATTTTAATCGTATAAAATACAGCAATAAAGGTGCGTGATTGAAGTGTATTAGTTGTTTGATTGACGATGAGAGCGCAACCTCCGAAATGCGTATCTAGCTAATATATGGCGCTAGTTACGGTTTTTTATTAGGTGATATCGTGCAGATTTCAAAAGTTTCTTCGAAACAGTCCACCGGGTATATTTAATAAGCTACTCTATACAGGAGTTACGATATTTTTTCATAAATTGTCTAATTTTATACAAGTTGTACATAAATAATACATTTTAATCGTATAAAATACAGCAATACAGGTGCGTGATTGAAGTGTATTAGTTGTTTGATTGAGGATGAGAGCGCAACCTCCGAAATGCGTATCTAGCTAATATATGGCGCTAGTTACGGTTTTTTATTAGGTGATATCGTGCAGATTTCAAAATTTTCTTCGAAACAGTCCGCCGGGTATATTTAATAAGCTACTCTATACAGGGGTTACGATATTTTTTCATAAATTGTCTAATTTTATACAAGTTGTACATAAATAATACATTTTAATCGTATAAAATACAGCAATAAAGGTGCGTGATTGAAGTGTATTAGTTGTTTGATTGACGATGAGAGCGCAATCTTCGAAATGCGCATCTGGCTTAGATATGGCGCTAGTTACGGTTTTTTATTAGGTGATATCTTGCGAATTTCAAAAATTTCATCGAAACAGTCCACCGGGTATATTTAATAAGCTACTCTATACAGGAGTTACGATAATCTTTCATAAATTGCCTAATTTTATACAAGTTTTGAGCGGCCTGTTGGGAATAAACTAGCCGTCGCCGCCCCGCACGTTAAGAGGATAGACCGCCGCGTAAAATTAGAAACGGCTTATTTTTAGAACTTCGACACTATAAATAATTAATTTTATTTGATGTACGCAGTATATACACTCTGTATCTGGTTTTTAAGCGTCGGTGGTATATAACACGTTCGCTCTTCGCTCTTAATTGCTGTTAATAAAAATCCTCTTTTGATCAAACGAGATGTATTTTACGTTGAGCGTAATTTATAGCCGATAAAGGGGGAATTCTCATGATCAAAAAATAAAAATAAACACCTGAAATTCGTTAATCAAATGTGACGGTCAGATCAAAGATGATGAATAATTGAAGAATTTATCGTGCAAAATTTTGTTTGTTCAATCATTTTTTTCGGGGCAATTCTTGATAAAAAAAATATGAGAAATTTAAAATTACTAATTTATTCATTTACCTATGTAAATTGATATCAATCAAATTGTATTTAATAAAAAAATATTTTTTCTAACATTTTCGTACTTATTTTGTGAATTTATTAAAAATTAGTAAATATTTGTTGATCAAATTGATAATATCAAAACTTTTATGTGAATTATTATCCAATAGAATCGACGAATTCGTTTTTTATTTATTACCCCACATAATCGACACAAAATTTATTACCCTGTCTACCATAAAATGGACAAATTTAATTAATTTCACAAAATACGACAATTTATTTTATTAAATGGACTTTCTAAACGATAACGTCAAAATTTTCAAATTTACCGATAATACAAAATTGAGCTTTAAATATATACAGGGTCATATTTTGTAAGAACCCAAAATATACATATTGTATATATTCTATAGCAGTATCATATGGCCCTTGGGGAACTCTTATATCCTGTTTTGCGAGTGTTTTTTTTTTCAATAAAGCAATTTTCGATGAATTTTTTTTCAATGTTATAAATCAATTATAACAGTTTTACACCTCAAATTAACAATGTTACTTTTCCTTAAGAAACATGGCATATTTTAAATCATGATTTGTTTAAAAAAAAAGCCGCAGGGACGTTAATATTTTTAACATACTTTAAGAAAGGTTTAGATTAGGTAAAAATTTTGAAAAAAAATTCTCAAAATTGAGCCACTTTTTTGTCAATTTTTATTTTTTTTTCTGACTCGAACAAAATCTAACGTACAATCGGAAAATTTTACCGAAATCCCTTAATACGTTAGAACAAATGAGTGACAAATGCTCATGACTGTTCATCAAAAAATTTCTTGACACAAAAATTACAAAACTCTAGAAGTTAGGAATGAAAATTTAATATTTTTCGACATATACGATTATTACATCAATTATTCGATTATGGGTCGTTAAAAATCGTAAATTTGTAATTCGCTAATTGATTAAAAATTATTAAAAAATTAGTCTAAAATATTTCAAATTTCCGCCTTCATTAACGAATATTTCGCAAAAAAACAAAATGTTCATCTAAAATTATTAATTTCGTTACCAAAATGTTACTTATTGAATACACTGTATATATTTCTAACGCGTTTAATAAATTAATGTAGCGGGCTATTGTTGTGGATTAGTTAATGTAGAATTTGACATTTCAGCGTTGTAAATACCTGATAATGACGCCACGATGAAAAACTGTTTACTCGAGGAAATTAAATGTTTCAAATTATAACTAGGTTACACAAATTATAAATAACTGCCCGCTTCGAAGATATTTAGTAAATTAAATAAATGGAAAATTTATCGAATGCTAAAAATGTATTTTATTCAATTACGTTTCTAATAAAATGTTCACAAAATAAATATGAGCGCACAGTTTTATTTCTCAAGTCGAAGTTATTTTTCAAATAAAAATGCTAGTTAAAAAAAAATGCTTCCTTAAATTAGTGAAATGGAAATTTCAACACCAATCTTCGTTTCTATTTAAATTGGCTGAGAATTTTTTTTTTAATAATTAGATGACACATTTATTGATTTTATTTCGATTAAAAAAGATCAAAGTGTTGCCGACTCGGCCATTTGTTGGCGAAACGAAAATTTTCTACAAACACATCTGCCCTAGACTGTAATTCCCAAGTGAAAAATAGCTTATAATCAGGTCCGACTTCAAAAATAATTAAACACAGTAAAATTCGCGTAGAAATTATTAGACTTATATACAATTTGAATTGCTATACGAAATATATAATGAAGAAAAAAAATTATGTAGTTTTTGCATTTATGTTTTAATTATATATTGTGGCGCCATCTAATTTTAAACCGTTCAATTATAATTTAAGTTTGTAATCTTAACGGTAGCCTATATTAAAGTAAACGCATGCACAACGTTGCCACATATTACAATCAATAAAGGGTATCGTTTGACTGATTTTATAAATTGTGAAGATGTTGAGCTTTTATAAATTTGTTCAACTTGTTGTAAAAGTCTTTTCGCATTATATAATTTTACCGAATACTTATCTTCCGATTACTGAATATGTTTCATAATCATAAAAATAATATATTTTTTTTAGAGTTGTTAAAAATCTATGTTTAGAGGATTTTCGTGATTCTTGATGAATTGCAACTCAGCATTTGCTCAATGATAAATATAATAGAAACAGACGCCATCTGTATATCAATCACTGAATGATGAATTTACGATTTCTAACAACTCTTAATTAAATGTTTCAAAACAAATAACATTTTCATTATCACCATTCAAAAGTGTTTTGCAAATTTTGAGTTCAATAATTTTTTGGTAAAAAAAGTGCGGAGAAGAAAAATTGCCACTCAGCTGTACAAAACATTCTAACTTAACTCTTCGGCATGATTTTTGGATAGCCTGTTACTTTCTGGCGGGGTTTCCAAGTGGAAGTCTTTTTTGGCAAAAATGGAACTCATCTTTGACATTTTTTTAAAAATCAATTAATTTAGATAATATTCCCAAAATCTGTCATACCCTAACCTGAACCTTTCTCAATGTGTGTTAAAAATATTACATCCTTACGACCTTTCTGTGATTTTTTTTAGGAAAAATTATAGGAAACCACCAAAAAAAAAAGTTTTTATAATTTTTTTTTTAATCTCCCTAAGCCGTCCTGGTTCGCGATTATAAGGTGAGACTAATACCTCGATGGCTTGTGTCCAAAGTAATTTTATGGGTGAGTGCATTTACGTTCCACCATATGTCCGACAGGGAAACAAACGTCTAATTTCTCTTCTAATATTACCCACGTATATCAAACGCATGTGTTTATTTACTTTCTCGAGGTGTTTTAACAGCTCCTGTAGGATTTTGTAACATATATAAAGAAACGCGCTGTATTAAAATTTTATTAGGCTACATTCCCAGGTCGTTTTTTGTTATATACTACGTATTATACAAGATCGTGTATGTTCGTGCGTACTGTCGACTGTATTCGCTGGGTCGTGTATAATCGTAGATATCATCGGTAATAGTCGCAAGCGCGGGAATATTCAAATATTTCAAATAATTCAAATATTCGTTTCATTCGATCAATTTTGATATTTCTTCTTAAAAAAAATTTGTAAAAACATTGAAAATAAAAAATCCTATCCACAGTAGAATTTATTAATATTTTTTCCCTAGATTTGAATGATATTTGAACAATTAATAACAGAATTTGAAGAAAAAAAACTTGTCTTCTAAGCAAACGTTTGTTTATTTCAATAATTGCCAATTGTCGTCAAGTCACTTGTTTTTGATCTTTATGTGGCTACTCATTGGTGCCATATGCAGCTCAGCATAAGCATAAGCATAAGCTCACTCATATCCAGCTGTTGCTGTCATTGCCACCATTATGTGGTTACTTACGCGGGCGCATCCTTGGAGCACGTGCCCTTCTTCAGTTTATCGGTGTTCCTTCGCCTTTACTTCAGACAACGAGTAGTGCAACCGTGACGGGGTTTCAGTTAAGACCGTATTATATTCGCATGGTCGTACAGCGCGACAAATTGACCATATTTGATATGGGTTATTATCCTCGACAGTCAAATTACATTGTTGTCTTTGGCACAGCAGAAGTTTGGTCTTTGATCGATTCAGAGATGTTGATTTTATTATTTTTTGTATGAAGATAAGTACTGGTCATATACGCCATTTTTTAAAGTAATTTAATATGTAAAAAAAAATGTTTATTTTTTAGGTAGTTAATATGTAATAAAAGGTGGTGTAGATAATAACAATATATTTAAAAAACTTAGTAAAAAGGTTTTTCATTCAGAAAAAAGTGTGGGAGACTGGTCAGGGGTTCGAATCCTGAAGATGCGACATTTTTTTCTGGATAAAGTGTTGCTAACGATTTGCAAAACTAAATAAATATACAATTATATGCTTTTAATTGAATTTTTGCAGTTAATAAAAATGTGTGTATTGTACCAAAATAAAATACATATCTTAATTCGGTTGCAGACTTTACCACTCCAATCAAAACTTGTTCAAATTTTGTAGCATTCCAAAAGAATTATTTAAAAATTCGAACAATTGTTCCAATATTGCAAAAAAAAAATTATTCTATCTATTGTGCTTAAATTGAATTTAAATGAGTTCATTTAAATTTTTTTTTTACGTAATAAGTATTTTCATTAAGTTTTGTGACAATAAAAAAATTATAAAAATATTTTTTATATTTTTCTTTTGACATGAGAATTAAGAATCGATATGGCAACGATGTTTAGTACTTTTGCTGTATGACACATGCGCACCACGCACATCAGAGATTCAAATACTATCACAAAGTAATTTACATTAAGACACGATGTTATACAGATTGCCTACCTTAAATTATTTAACTTCTTTTAAGAAATAAGAAACTAAATACGTAAATTTCAATGAATTCTAGCAGCGGAATTTTATTTATTTTTGTGGAAAAGTCCATAAACGAATGTACGTGACGAAGAAGTGACAGTGACACTGTAAATCAAATCTGTCAACAAACTATTGACTAATTCAAATCGCATTCTGCATCAATTAAATTTTATTGCAAAATATGTATCGAGACGTCGTAATTTATTTATTAGTGGCATATAGACGCAGGATTTAATTTTGCACAATATACGATCAGTAGCGTACCTATGGAGGGGCGGTAGTGGGGGCATTTTTTTTAAAATATTTTTGTCTAAATTATATAAAAATAAAAATAAAAAATTAATAATAATAAAGAATCAATGATTATAATGAGTATTCAATTTCTGTTCAGTAATTGTAAATAACCACTCTTCATTTTGATTGACTTAGAAAGTACGGCAAATTGGGGACCGCCCCCCAGGTGGCGAAAACTCTAGGTACGCCACTGTATACGATATATTTTAAATGCCGTTATACAATGATATTTCATATTCCAAAAAGCAAAAATAAACATTTAACAAAAATTTTTGGATTTAGTTTGGGATGGCATTTGGTGGTTTCCTAAGCAAAGCAAAGGGAATACGGACGCGGGACTTCGTCAACATTTATATATTACTTTGCTGGTAACATTTGAATCTATTGGCAGAACAGGCAGAGAGATTGTAAATCGTCTGGCACCTAGCGACATGTGCGGCTAGTATAAGAATGTTTTCGCTTTTCCAATACCTATGATGTATTTTCACCCGCTGTTAATAAATTATTTTCTACCGAAAAAGACCATAAAACCAACAGCAATTTTCATTAAAAAAAAAATTTGATTATCGTGGCGGTAGGTCAACAAAAATATATTTTAACGACAAATATACATATAATGAAAAAACAAAATTAACTATAATTGTAGGAATGGGAATAATATGTAAATTCTCAGTTTTTTTAGTTTTTTTTTTAAATTTTCGACTAGTTTCGTTATTTATAATATATCATCTTCTAAGAAAAAGATGGCCAATTATTTTTAAAACATGGTCCGCTTAAGATTATTTAAAATAAGTTAAAAATTGCGTAGAAAAACATTTGTAATTATGGTTTTTTTTGGAGTGTAATAATTTAATTTTTAATTTAAAAGTCGTTCTAAATTAGATGTGCATTTCGAAGGTGGAGCTTGCATCTTCAATTTCACAAGGATCAATACCATAAATCTTTTTTATCAACAAAATTTCTTGTTTTTTACTGAAAAATTTCTTAAAAATGAAAATAATTGAAATCAAAGCTATTTTATATGTATAAAGGTTGTGCAATATTTAATGGAATTAGGTTCATAAGTCGCATCTTTTTTTATTTCTTTTTAATTAACTAATTGATATTTTCCATCGCAAAATTTATGACTGTCCTGATTAATAAATAAGAATATGTCATAAAAAATCGTTAGTCATTTGGAAAAATTACCCTCAAATTGTTCAAGAAAAATTAATTACTTTTTTTTTTAATCATATAATTAAATCGTATAGTCTAGTAAACCTTTTACCAAAATATGGCAAATCAGACATAAATCTATAGTTTGCAAACTTAAAGAAAACGCAATTGTTTTTAAATGCTGACT
Source organism: Leptodirus hochenwartii (assembly GCA_947310635.1). Classification (NCBI taxonomy): domain Eukaryota; kingdom Metazoa; phylum Arthropoda; class Insecta; order Coleoptera; family Leiodidae; genus Leptodirus; species Leptodirus hochenwartii. The sequence continues at coordinate 3,979,024 of OX371178.1, read as the reverse complement.
TTGAAAACTTTTGAAATTCAACAAGCAATTTTAAATTCCTTTTAAATAAATTACACAAATCAACCTTTTTTTTATACATTTGCTAATGATTTTTTTTCGCTACTCTAAAATTCTGTTTTTCTATTTTTTTATTTTTCTATTTTCTATTTTCTATTTTTAACACAATTGTTTCTAAATGCTGACTTTGAAATTTTGAAACTTAAATTTATCCAATATTATTCCTTAGCTATTTTAGAAAAGATTTTTTTATTATTAATACTCTAATAAAAAATATATTATATATTAATTGAAGTTATCATATAAAATTGAAATTTTGTTTAATATTAGAAGAATTTTTTTTTTAATTTATTAGCTATTGCATATTTATTTTGTAATTTATAAATCCTACATATTTTGCTATAAAATATTTAAATAAAATATTTGAAAAAATCTAAATATAAGAAATAAGGGTCTATATAATAAATATGGACAAAAAATAGTCATTGTTTTTCTTTAAATTTCCAACAATTTTACCAAATATATTTAAAATTTGTACAAAATGGGCAAATATAATCGTTTTAATTTAACAAATAGATAGTTTTTATAAACTTTTTGACTATATTTAAAGAACGAGTCGAAAATTTGGAGAACGAAGTTTAATGCACTAATTTTTTCAAACGATAAAAAATAAAAATATGTTGAAAATTAAAGAAAAAATTGTTCATATATATTTTTTCTGTTAATTTAATTCTCCCTTATTTTCAGAATTAAAAATAGGTTGTTTTTTTCCAATATAATCAGAAATATTAATTTATTGGAGCAGTAAATTTATTTTAATAAAATTTCAAGTTTTACTCAATTGAAAAAAATATACTCTAAGAGTTTTAAGTTTTTTAATGCACGAAAATTTTCAATTTATTTTACTAAATAATAATACATGAATAAAATATTAATTTATATTCATGACTTTTGTCAGCTTCTTCATTCCTTACTAATAAAGTTTTTAAAAAATCGAGAGAGTAAAAAAAAAAAATATTCACTGAAATTTGAAATTATCAAACAGAATTTATAAATTAACAAAAAAATATTCAGTGTTGTATATATTGCATAGAAAAGAGCAATGTATATATTTTAATAGAATTTACTATTTTTCTTTATAAAAAACGAGTTTTCATAGATTTTTTTAAAAACAGATGAGTCCAAATTAGAGCACTGCCGCACGGACATTAATTAAGCCGCCAGAATTTATTATAAGGCCTATTTGCGGGAGCAGCCGTCGCCATCTGGCGACCAAAATATAAGTGAGGAAAGATTAAAGTCGGGCCTTTTGAATTATCGCATTTAATTTCAACTGTCTCGGGAATTATTTGTTTTTAAATACGCCTAGAAATCGCGGCGGAAAAAGTTTGCAACAATTTTCTTAGATTACACTTTATTATTATTTTATTTTTTTTGTAAAATTAATATTTTATCCAGCAACGAATTTCTATTCCACGTTTTTTCGTTTGGTTAAATACCGACGATATGTGAAGCATATCACTATTGATTTTAATATATTCCTAATTATATGTCACGCAAGTGAGTGAACTCATATTTTATTGTCAAATTATTGACAGGTTGTAGCGACCTAATTTTATCAAAATTACTTTCGACTGTCTAGAACAATATTACATAGCAAATCATCGAGCCACGTCATAATTTAATCAATCATAGAAATAGTTTTTCGTATGGGAATATCGAATAACGACTTTAAAAAAAATACACGTCAGTTACATGAAAACATAAAATTTGTTATTTTCTCTACTAAGTAATTTCAACTATGACATATCAAAATATATTATATTATTATTTAGATAGTTTTTCCAGTGAAAATTGTTAATAATTTATTTATGACAAATATGACATCTACTGACGTAAATAGCATCATGTTTAAAAGGTTATGTTGACTAGATCGATTAATACAAAAAGAAAATTTATATTAGAAATGACAATATAAATTAGTGACGTAAATGATTTCAATGAATGACAGTTACTATTAGTTGAAATACTCTTTTTATAGACAATTAAAGAAGGTGTACGTATTTAATTGTCAAACGATCGAAAAGTAATAGTCATTTAACAACTATACTAATATCGAAATGAATTTATTTTAGTTCTAAGTAACGCGACAGTAGTTCATATCAATCTTTCACTGATTTCACCTGACGCGCTGTCATTTCCCTATAGTTATCCATCTTAATGTCAATATGTCAGGATTTGAATGATTATAAAAATTGTATTAAGAAGAAATATGACTGCAAAAGTAATTATGTTTTTTTTTTAGAATGTGTGTAAGTTCTTATAATGCGAGTAGTGAAAATTAATTACAAGATGGATGTTAGTAGATCGAATGTAATAATAGATGGACATACAAATTCATTCAGTAAATTCGAATTTATTTATGTGGTGTCTCATGACACGGCAAATAATAATAATAGAAGGTATCGTGAGGAAATATCGATAATTAATCGGTTTTATAAATTAGAACACGTGAGGTGGTTATGCTATATTTAATAAATGTCATTATGTCAACAATACAGTAATGTCATAAATGTCATTACTGTATTGTTTAGTGGCAGTAATTTATTTTGAAATTTTATGTCTGAAGGTTTAGTTCCTCGTGCAAAAAAATTAGATTCAACGTTTTAGAAGCGAGTCCATAAAAATTAATAATTTAGTAAAATTGGATTTTCAAGTATAAGAATAGAATGCGTGGAAAATTGCAGATTTAAAAAAAAATTGGATAGAGCGCGAAAGTTTTGCTAAGGCACGATTAATAATTTTTTTTTAGTAGAATGTTAAAGTGAAATTTATTTTACTCAGATTGAAAAAAAGTCGAATAAATCGAAAAGTCGAAAGAATCTTGAAAATTCACAAAATATAGCAAATTTCGGAGAAACGTCAAAATTCAAAATTTCAATTTGGCAATTTTTAAAAGGCCGATTTTTTTAAGAAGGGGCCATAAAAAATATATATAAAAAATAGTTTTCAACGAAATAAAATTTGTTGATTTGCGAAATGATTTAGAAAAAATTAAACTTGGTCTTTTATTAGGAATAATTAAAAAGTACGCAAAAGAGAAAATAATCTAAATAATAAAAAATAAAAAAGAATCTAAATTTAATTATCTACAAATGCTCAAATATTATATAAAAACCGTTTCAAAAATAAAATAGCCGATGAATTTAGTTCGACGTGCGTATTACTAAAAATGACGAACTACGGGCCTGATATAAAGCATTTCGAATCAAATGTAGGACAACAAAAATCTGATTAATAAATAATTGACATTAAATGTTATACAACAAAATTTATAACAAATTACGAGTTCTTTATGAAAATGTATATACTAATTTTTTGATTTCTCTCAAAAAAATCTACAATCCTTACGAACAGGCTGAGAAATTAGGAACTCTATAAATATTATTTCAAAAATTTAGCAGACGCACGTTAAAAAAATCGCCAAACTGATTTATTCAATCTTTGTTAAAATATTGATAAATTGCGATTACAATAACAAAATTGAGAAATCTCTTCCAAAGTCCATCATCAGTTGGTGGCACTGGCAACATTGTAATAGCATTAAAGCTTAGCTTTTAACTTAAGAGCTTTACGTCACTAACGTTCAATAAGTTCATCACAGCTTTTATGGCACAAGCAATCAGCTAAAAAACAACAAAAAAGATTCCCGTTGCAATTTCTTCAATTGTGAAAAATTTATAGAAGTGCTCGTAAAAAAATTCTTAATAGAAACTGATTAATTCGTAATTAATTAAATGGCCAGACGTTGTTTTTTAAGTACAGCTTTCTATTTTGACGTCAATGTGATGATAAATTTGATTTAAAATTGAAGTTTTATCAAAAATCTGTCTAAAAAAACAAATCGTTTGAATAAAAAAAAAATCTTTTCACTCGATAATTTCCTAATTGAAAACTTGACATTCATCACGTATGATTTCATCATCATCTGTACGTATAATAATTGCAACACATTTTCCATCATCAAACTGCGTTTGTTATCGTATAATGACGCAACAATCATCCCTTCGGATTATCAGGGGTGGTTTGTATTAAAAACCTGTATCAGGACAAGGTACAGCTAGTTTAATTAATCGTGAGCCCCGAGTGCGTGAGGAATATATAGGAAATGAGGTGCTCTAGAAACGGACTGATTTCTATATTACACATAGATTTTGCGCAAAATTGCGAAATTAACGATTCTCGAAGATGATGGACCTAGATGTTTTGAACTTGCATGTAGTCTGAGGTCAGGATAATACGTTCCGTGACGACCCTCCACTGTGGATGTAATTCGACTATTAAATTTGTTTATTTTGCTTTGAATCCGTCGGTTCAAATCTCGCCCCATAAAGAGTCCTGTTTTCTTGATTTACGAGATTGGGAACAGAGGTCCAAAAAAGATTTGCTTGCAGTTTGCGGAAGAAGAAAAACGTTGTTATCGAACGGTATTAAACGATAGTTAGTCCCAATTGATGTTTTATTACGTGAAAAGTAATTAAAACAATTTTAACTAATTTATTTTTCATTTTAACTAATTTTATGTCATTAATTTATATCTTCTGAAATATTCATCTCTCATCAAATGTACTTGCGGATTATAAATCGTTGATTCATATCATAAAATATCATTTATATCAATGTCAATAAAATTTATCAATTTATCAAAAAATATCAATGGGGAAATACCAAAAACAGACATTCGAAAATGTGCAAATTTTAAGAAAAAAGTCAATGGGGAACCATAAACAGACTTTCGAAAATGTGCAAATTGTATCATAAAAAAATCAATGGGGAATTACCATAAACAGACTTTCGAAAATGTGCAAATTTTATCATAAAAAAATCAATGGGGAATTACCATAAACAGACTTTCGAAAATGTGCAAATTTGAAGAAAAAAGTCAATGGGGAACCATAAACAGACTTTTGAAAATGTGCAAATTTTATCATAAAAAAATCAATGGGGAATTACCATAAACAGACTTTCGAAAATGTGCAAATTTTAAGAAAAAAGTCAATGGGGAACCATAAACAGACTTTCGAAAATGTGCAAATTTTAAGAAAAAAGTCATTGGGGAACCATAAACAGACTTTCGAAAATGTGCAAATTGTATCATAAAAAAATCAATGGGGAATTACCATAAACAGACTTTCGAAAATGTGCAAATTTTATCATAAAAAAATCAATGGGGAATTACCATAAACAGACTATCGAAAATGTGCAAATTTTAAGAAAATAGTCAATGGGGAACCATAAACAGACTTTCGAAAATGTGCAAATTTTATCATAAAAAAATCAATGGGGAATTACCATAAACAGACTTTCGAAAATGTGCAAATTTTACCATAAAAAAATCAATGGGGAATTACTATAAACAGACTTTCGAAATTTAAAATTTTCAAAATTCAGTTCAACTTCTCATTTATCAATTTTCAGTTTTTTGACGATATATTCTAAACGGTTAGTCCTGTATTAAGACCAAGTACAGAATTAAAATCCTCAGCTGATTTCTTACTAGAAAATATGTCATTCACGAATTTTATCAACCGATTTAAAAATTGAATATATTTATATGGGCCTCGATATTAAAATATTTCTAACTGCTCGCTTCAAAAATTTGTATCTTTAAAAAAATTCACTTCTCGTGAAAATTTCTTGCGGATTCTAAATCCTGAGAACGAATTCTATTAGAAAATATAAACTCACTTTCGAACACATGAAAATTATACCAAAAAAAATTCAATGGGATTCGTTTTTTTTTCTAATTTTATTCTAAAAACTCTTCTAATTTTTCAATTGTTATTTTCTTACGATATGTTAATCTTACAGCAAATTTTCGTGCAAATTTAGAATCCTGAAATCATTTTCTATAAAGAAATGTCGTATTTAATTTTTTATCGCAAGCGATTTATACAAAATATATAAACAAGGCTGGGATAAAAAAAAAATTGAAATCCTGTTTAGAAAACTTTCACTTCACATATTTGCACAACCAACGAAGAATTAAAGTTGGATAAAGATATTTGAAAAAAAAACAAAAAAAATTGTTTAACAAACTTTCACTTCATTTATTTGCACAACCAACGAAGAATTAAAGTTGGATAAAGATATTTGAAGAAAAAAATCAAAATAAAAAATTGTTTAACAAATTTTCACTTCGGATATTTGCACAACCAACGAAGAATTAAAGTTGGATAATATTTGAAAACAAAACAAAAAAAATATTGTTTAACAAATTTTCGCTTCAGATATTTGCACAATCAAGTTCATTGTTGCAATTAGATGTTGTTTGAGGATCGCTGGAGGGTATTTCATGTTGATGTCCTATCCTAACAAATTATGTAATTTTCAATAAATTGTTTACGTAATTTGCGTAATTACGCACATCGTAACCTTAACTCGGCAAATCTCTCCTCATGTTTCCTATTTCTCAGCTTAAGAAATGTCGCAATATTTTCTAGGTCCCTTTCTGAATTGTTAAATAAACACCAGAATTCAAGATAATTTTCCTGCAGTATTTCTTAAAAAATATAAGCCAACATTTACAATTGCGCAAATAACACAAATTTAAAGCAAATTCTTTGCTTGCAGCTTTTTTAATTAATTGGCAATTAGAAACAAATGTTGGAATATTTAAACAAATTAAAGTTGCGTTTTCCAATCGGGAAAATGTTTGATTCATTAATTCTTATGACGAAAGAAATGTAAAAACAAAGAAGCAAATTGGAGCTCAACCTTCACGTCGACGTTGCTCAAATTTTAAGATACTTAAAAATGAAAGACTATATTCGAGGGGTGGCCAACGCAAAATTGATGGTAAGTATGAGAAAATGTCGTAAATATCTTAAAATAATGAAGACATTACTCGGAAATATTAGTAAAATTAGCAGAGTATTAAATGGTATGCAGGAAGTAATGACTAGGGATTATGACATGAAAGTAAATATAGGCAAGACCAAAGTGTGACAAGGTAAAGATTGGAATGGGAGATGATAGAATAGAAGAAGTGCCAGACTTTTGTTACTTCGGAAGAACAATTTCGAAGAATAACCGAATTATGGTATATATAAAAAGTAGGATCGCACAGGGTACAAACGAACAAAATTTAAGATCAAATATTGACTTGGGCATTAGAAAAATATTACTGAAGGCATATGCGTCTCGAGTGTAGCATTGTACGGGTGTGAGGCGTGGACTATATGATAAGAAGAGACACGTAGAATAAAAGCATTTGAAATGTGGTGCTACAGGAGGAGGATGACGATTGGTTGGGAAGATAAAGTAAGAAATGAAGCCGAACTGGAGAAGAGAACAATTTAAAGCATAACAGCGTCGAAAAGATAGACTAGTAGGTCATATTCTTAGAAATGGTAGAGGGAGAGGGAGAGGGTGTTCTATAGAAGGTATGGTAGAGGGAAAGGGTGGGGCAGGATTTCTGACCAACTAACTAAACTAATAAAATGAGTAATATCGAGCAAACATGTTTAAAAAAAAAAATATGATATGTAAATTTTTGAAGTGAAACTTCTACAGGCGCGGTAGGGCAAATTGGCCTGAACGTCACGAAATGTGAAATACACGCTACGCGCATGCGCCGTGTGTACTGTATGTATACGTGGCATAAGGCAACCAGTAGACGCTTACGTATTTTATTATATAATACACAAACACAGCTTAATCTTTTAGCTAACAATTTCCATTGTGTGAAAAGTGACATGGAGAAAAAGACAAGTACAAACAGTGTGCGAGCCTTTAGAGAACGGAAGAAAGCGAATAAACCGCCAAGAAAAGTGCCAACAAGTACCTCAAATACACTGGATGAATCGATACCGTCGTTAAGTGAGGACACAGTGAATCTGATACAGCTGAGCCAAATGTGAAACAAATGAATCTGATACAGCAGAGCCATCGACAAATAGAAATGCACCCACTAGTGCATCATACACAATATTTAATCCAAACTCCTCTTTATAGACTGTACGACATTACAGTTAATAATGTTTTCTTTGATGATCAGAGTGTCAATCAAAATCAATCAAAATCAAATCGTTAACAAATGGAAAAAAAACAATGTATAAAATCAACTTTTCCTAGAGCTAAGAAGTTTCACTTCTACCGCGTGAGAGACTCACGCATATTTTTTTTTATATTACTACCCTTTCTCCGTGGTTTAAATATATCGTGTTGTATAAATTCTTCACATGCAGATTTTTATTCGTTATATTCCTCGGCACATTTGAAATATCTCACTAGAGCGACGTAAACATACATCTTGGCGGCAACAAGACGACTATTACCTCTTTGATAAAATATTCATGCGTTTGCCGACATCCCTGTTACCATGTCGTACTATTCTCGTCCTTGTTCTTACTTCGCCAAGGACACATCTGTCCTCTATGTTTCGCTGCCTGTCAACTTACCGGCAATAATCTCCTTCGTCATTTTTTATCGCGCTGCAAAAAAACAAAGACACGCATTCTGACAGAATACAGAAAAAATTCATTTTGAATGCGTTCTTTCTTGTCGATGTTGTATTATTTTTTGTACAGGTCCAATCATTAATACAATGATCATCATCAATGTCTCTTGGCAAATGATTCACCATCGTATTCACACTGTACCTAGCGGATTATTGAAAAATTGTTTATCAAATTCGCGATGAGCAGGTTGAAAGAATGTAAATTTTGTGTATGATGCACTAGTGGATGCATTTCTATTTGTCGATGGCTCGCTCAGCTGTATCAGATTCATTTCGTTGATCTCTCACACCGCGTGTATCTTCACGTGTAGAAGCAGTGGCATTCGAATTCTCTATACCACTCACAGTGTCCTCACTTAACGACGGTATCGATTCATCCAGCGTATTTGAGGTCGTTGGAAGGTTATGTTGGCCACCGTGTTTCTTTAACGCCCTTTGCCTGGCTCGATACTCTCTACTTCTTTCCAAGGTACTTGTTGACACTTTTCTTCGTGGTTTATTCGCTTTATTCCGTTCTCTAAAGGCTCGCACTCTGTCTGTACTTGTCTTTTTCTCCATTTCACTTTTCACACAATGGAAATGTGTGAAAAAAAATATATAAATATATATATAAAAAAAAAATACGTTAACAAATGAGAAAAAAAGCAATGCATAAAATCAACTTTTCCTAGGAGCTAAGAAGTTTCACTTCTACCGCGCGAAAGCCTCACGCATATTTTTTTACAGTTACTCACCCCGCGACTAGTAAAGTAAAGTTTATTTTTTCATTTTCTTAAGATAAATACATTTAGTAGAAGTAATAATAAATATTATATTAAAAAAAATATATATAAATTCATTACATATTTCATTTATTTTGCGTTCTTGTAAATGTAAGAAGTGTTTAAATATAATATAAAAGTAAATTTAATTTATATATTTTAAAATATAGGAATAAAGAAGAAAATTGAGAATCGTAGGATTGTTAATCCTCTATGATTCTCTTGAAATTAATAGATGCAATTATTTGTTACCGATATAAACAAATTTGAGTTTTGAAAAATTCAAATCAAAATCAAGATATTATATTATATTTGTTATATTCATAATATACAATCTTACGTTTTATATTATTTAATAGAATTTTCCATTAGATTTTGTCAGTTAATCGACCTTTATATCGATTCGTTTTGCCCGTTAGTACGTATAATATTATCACGCATTTACAGCTGATGTATTCCTTTTAGATGTAATTTGATAATGAATAATTACAACAGCCGGCGTGCATATATTATGCTCTATTTACTATATACCGGTATAATATTACCGGTAGAACTTTACCGGTAATATCACATATGTGCTTATATGGTATAGGTGAAATTTCCACAATCTTGCGCCATCATTGAATAATGATCTGCTCGTGAATATTGAAACACCTGAATTTGTATAGAATCCAGGTGTATATTTGCATATACAAATATACATACAATATAATTAAAAACGGTACAAGTCGAGGTAAAAATACATAATCCGAGGATCATATTTCGCGATTTTCTTTTAAGTAGATTAAATTTTCAATTTTTCTAAGCGCTAAAAATATAAAGTTGTGTTTGGTCAACTAAAATGAAAAAAAAACAACTAAAAAATAGCGCCAGAGGTCGTGGGTTCGAATCCCTCTGACGAAGGAATTTTTTTCCTAACCATGAATTGAACAAATAAAGAAAATTACAACAGATTATAATTATATAAATAATTCAATAAAAACTTTAGATGTTCATGTCATTGTTGATAAATTCTTAACTACTACAATAAATAAATTCGATATCAACACTTTAATTAAATAGAATGCCTAATTAGTTCATTACACGTTAGCGAATAACTAAAAGACACCACGTGACTTACGCGACAAGAAATGTCAAACAAATATAATATAAAATCGCCTAAACAGAAATATTTTTAACATATCCGTCATTTAAGATATTTTAGTTGAAATAGTGTCCTGAAACCGAAAACTAATAATTCCTTTTGACGCTTGATTTCGACGTTTTCTTAGAATTTATTAAACATTTTCCTTATTTTTTTTAGTATAAAATGATTTTAGTGAAATCATTTTTCTTGTATAACATTTCTCGCCAAAGTAGGCATATTGCACACGTAGATCAGATCATATGTTGTTGTCAACGCATTTGAACTACCAACTGAACTAACGTAAACATTATGTGCCAGTGGCGTTCCTCAACTAATAATTAAAACAGAAACTGATTAAATAGTTACTAAAATAATATTTGAAACTGATGTAAAATATAAAAGGACACAAGAAATATAGAAATCCGTATATATGAAATCGAAAAATCGAAAGAAAGAAAAACGACGCTACACTAAATAATGACAGTTAAAGAGTTACTTACAATTTTGGCGAAAATTATTAATATATAGAACCTTATGTACTTTATCCATTATCCATTGACAATTTTCAATAAAAATCTTTTGAAGATTATGTAGATATGATTTTTGTTAACATATCAACGAAAATCAAAATTCCAACATATCGATAAAAAATCAAAAGGTACAATCAAAGACAATAGTAAGGCAGCAAGTCCACGCATATTATGGCAATGAGATCTTTTGACTTTTGAAAAATCGGTTTTCAAATTCCAGCATTTCCAAAAAAAAAAACGGTTTACAAATATTTATAAAAAAATATAGTTAAAAAGTTATAAAATTGTAAGTATACTTATTTCGAAATATTTATATATTTTTGATCGTACAAAAATATGAAAATAATTTAAAATATATTTCAAATTACTCAAAAGTGAACGAGTAAAAAAACAATTCTTACAAAATATAAACTGCGCATAGAGCGCGGATTTTTTTTATAGACAGCGCTTTTAAAGTTTAAAAATCGGTTTTGGAATTTTACATATTTAGTAAAAAAAAAAAACAACAACCCCTAGCTACGCCTCCCATATATCGACGCATTACTATTGTCTTTAATTGTGCATCCAAATTTTTTTTTTCATTTTTGCTGTATATTCAGCGCATATTCGAAGTCTTTGGTCGCGTTATCCTGTCTATAGTCCTGCCTGCATATATAATGTCCGTTTTGTAAGTGGTAGTTTTATTAAGCACGCATGCAGGGACGAAACACACGCGGATCAACGTAAGTCACGTTCTATGCAACGAATGCTGTATTTATGAGGCGAGAGCGTGCGTTAAGACAATTTCCAATATTACGTTGCAACTTTCGACATGTTTTTCACGATCAATTTCACGGATGTGTAAAGGATTCTTTGCACTGAAATCTCCTTCGGCGTAAGGATTTGAACGGTGCTTATTTACCGTCCTGTTTTACAACGTAATTAATGGTTGTAAACTGAACAAGGCTAATTAAGCTATGAAGGGTGTGGCATATGCGCCGCAGGCGATTTTTTTTAAGGATTTTTTAATAATATATTCAGTGTCTTGTAACATTCTATTTCTTCTAAAATTTTATTGTTAGTTAAATAGTCGGCAATCCTAAGGTATGGTTGGAAACAGCGCGAGATTTGTCGACCTCTTCAGCTAACTCCTTCATTTCCCACATATACACCAATCTAGGTCTACCTACCTATTTCTTTCCCTCTACCAATTGCATAATACCCCCATGTCTAAGAATATTACCTGCTATTATATCTTTCCTACGCTGTAATCTTCCAACTAATAATAAAAATAATAATATAATATAATATAATAATAATAAAATAATAATAATAATAATAATAATCCTTTTATTTTTTAAGCATAAGATAAGATATAAGTACATATTATTTAGTAACGTAATTAGATTGAAATTTAACTCTAGGAGAATATTGCACATTAATAAAAAGACGAAAAAAAGAAATAATATTGTATTAATATCTAAAGTAAAATTAAATATGAGAATGTCAAAAAAAAACTAAAGTAATATCCCTAATATAAAAATATATCAATCAATTGAAAATAACTATTTTGCAGAAATAATTTGAGATTTATTTTTAGAATTGCATTATATTGTTTTGGTAGAAATACTTCAGTTGTTCTCTATTTGCTCTAGCACGAGTTCTTCTGTCACTATAATCTACCCAACCAATCCTCATCCTCTTATAGCACCATATCTAAAATATTACGCTTCTCCTCCCTTCCTATAGTCCACGCCTCACACCCGTACAATGCTACACTCCAAACATATACCTTCAGTAATCTTTTTCTAATACCCAAGTCAATATTTGATCTTAAAATCTGCGCCTTTTCTACGAATGCCTTCTTATCCTACATTTTATATCTACCTTACTTCGATTATCCTTTGTGATCCTAAATAAGAAAAGTCTGACACATCCCAACAAATTCTCATCATCCTCCTGTAGCACCACATTTCGAATGCTTCTATTTTCTTTTAACTATGATCCACTCCTCACACCCGTGCAATGCTATATTTGAACTTAAAATCTACAAATGCCTTCCTACCCTGTGCTATCCTATATTTTATCCTTTGTGATCCTACTTCCTAAATAAAGAAAAGTTTGACACTTCTTCTATTGTATCATCTCCTAATCTTATCCTCATTTTTCGCTTACATTCTTTCTTGCCAGATCTCATCACTTTGGTTTTGCCTATATATATAATCATGTTATAATCCCTAGTCATTACTACCTGTATACCATTTAATACCTGTTCAAAATTCTGCTCCCTTTCTTCCAAGATAGCTATATGTTCGTCGGCGAACCTCAACATATATATTTCCTCTCCCTGAATTTTCACGCTCTTCTTTAACCTTGTTCATTGCATCTTTTATGTACAGGTTAAATAACAATGGCGACAGTGTACATCCCTGCTGGACTCCCTGTCTCGCCACCTCTTCTTCCCTCTCAATTCTAACGAAAGCCGTTTATGATGTTTGTATAGATTGAAAATAATTCTCCTATCCTTATAATCTATTCCCGTTTCTTTTAAAATTCCAAATATTATGTCCCATAAAACATTATCGAATACCTTTTCTAAATTTATGAAAGTTGCGTTTCCTACTCTCATTCTTTTTTTCTACTACCGTTCCTCTGTTCTTCCAAAAATCAAATTCGTCCTCCGCCATCCTTTATTTTCCAACTATCCACTAATTATCCACCTAACTAAAATAATCCGTATGTTCCTTTATTTAAGAAAAAGAAAAATGAGTAGAAATTTAATTGTCGGGGAATTTGAAGGTAGTATTATTTTAGGTATATGTTAATTTTTTTAAATTAAAAATTTTATTTAAGCTTTAAGGATTCGCGTATAAAATATATATATGCAATTTAACCTACTCTTCAGTTCAATTTGATGCTATATCTATCAAAAATCACATTACTCACATCCACCCCTCGATCCGTCCCATCATAAATAAGCAACAATTATTATTACAAGCCAATATAACATGTTTTAATGTCCATTGCCGCTACTTTACCAAAATGAATTTAGGGATATCCCAAAAGAGAAGCGTCGTAATAAGGGGATGGTTTATTGGGTAATATCACATCGGGGGATGATATTATATTGAACCTGCGAATGTGCCTCCACCACCCTGTAGATGATTCAATAATGTAGATTTATACGAAGCGTTGTGTGACTGGGGGCCTTGTGGGCTGCGGCACCCCTTCGATGGTCCCCCGTGGGGTGGTCCGGGGTTAATAAATTAGCCCCCGTGCTGAGCCCGATGCCCGAGATATGTGATATTGTTCGGTGGATTGGGATATATAGGGGAATGCAGAATTGAAATTGTAGGGAATATTTTTTCAGTTGACTTTTTTATTTATAATATTTTTTGATATTATATATAAAATTGACTATAAAACAAAACTCGTAAAAAATATCATAATTTTTTAATTAAAAGCTGCGATAACAGTTTGAAATTTTTCTAAAAAAAAAACTTGAAAAATTCAAGATTGTATGACCTGTAAACAAAATTAGAAAATTGAGATAGACTTGTAAAAAATGTAGATAGTACAAATCTATTCCTCAGAATTTTAATTTTTAATTAAAACAATAAACAGACGTTATATAATTTAAATTCCTTTACCAGTTTCGGCATTTATGTCATCATCAGAAGGAAACTGTCAAATGCAATATAATAAAATATAGCCATCAATTATGTATTCAAAAGATTGTACATAATTATTTTACGTTACTGCTTAATATTCCATTTTTTTTTGAGGAAGATGCTAAGAGATTACAGAATTTAAAATGGTTGTTTAGAAAAAATGTTAACGTAAATTTGAATTGTTAAAATACAATAAAAAAAAAAAAAAACCTTAAATATCTCTCTTGAAACAAATATATTAATTAATTAATTATTGTAAACCAAATTACGGTACATTCTGTACAAAACCTATACTACATTTCATTTTCTGATGTTTCAATTTCTAAAATCGATCACGTAAAATAAATTCAATTCGAAATCTTTCTCTGGTGTATTTAATTCGGGTCAATTTTAGTTGCCAAAAAATTTCAGGCCAATACCTAAAAGTGACATGCGCCTTTAACGTTCTGCATATACTTGATGCATACAATTCTGACATTTCCACTCCAGAAATTGCATTCTAGGATTGTATATCCTACAATAAGTCATTATTCTATCTATATTATACAGGATGATTGATTTATTTTAGAGTTAGTTCTATTTTTGAACGTATTTGCTTGCTCGGTTTCTATTTTAATTATTTGACAAGTAATGCGGTAAACCTTGACTCAGTAGTCCAAATACGTTGACAGCAACATATGAACTACTTGCGCAATAAGCCTACTTTCGCAAAAAAAGCCATACAAGAAAAACGATTGCACTAAAATCTATTTTGCTTCAGTTTTCACCGACATTAAATCTCTTATTTTATACACCGTAAGTCCAAAACTCATCCTTGAAGAAGAGTATATGAAAAAACCGCCCTGTATATAGTAAATCCATGTAGTAAAAGGGGCATTACTAACACTGTGTTACTGCATATGACATAATATCTATTGTATCGTGTACAGATGAGCAATTTGTATTCGAAAATCTCGCTTATCCCTTATAAACTGTAGCGTGAAACTGAAAATACAGTCAAATCCAGATAATAATTTTAAAAATGTCAGTTTTTGAGAGATTTTATTAAAAAAATACACTAGTTTCTTTAATAAAATTCCTCATCTAAATTGTGATTAATAAAATAAGTATTAACAAAATTTTAAATAAATATTTAATAAAAGTAGATGTTTATTTGATAAAATTTAAAATATATATTTAATAAAAAATAAAAAATGTTGTGTAATATAAATATACATATATAAATATGTAGATGTAATAATAATAAAAAAATCAATAAATGTATTATTATTATTATTAAAATCTAAAATTGTAGTCATTATACCAGATGTTTTTACAAAAAAAATATGCGTGAGACTCTCGAGCGGAAACTCCTAGGAAAAGTTGATTTTATGCATTGCTTTTTTTCTCCATTTGTTAACGAATTTTTTTTTTTTAATATTCATATATTTCTTTTTCACACAATTGAAATTGTGTGAAAAGTGAAATGGGGAAAAAGACAAGTACAGACAGAGTGCGAGCCTTTAGAGAACGGAAGAAAGCGAATAAACCACGAAGAAAAGTGCCAACAAGTACCTTGGAAAGAAGTAGAGAGTATCGAGCCAGGCAAAGGGCGTTAAAAAAACACGGTGGCCAACATAACCTTCCAACGACCTCAAATACACTGGATGAATCGATACCGTCGTTAAGTGAGGACACAGTGAGTGGTATAGAGAATTTGAATGCCACTGATTCAGGCACGTGAAGATACACGCGGTGTGAGAAATCAACGAAATGAATCTGATACAGCTGAGCGAGCCATCGACAAATAGAAATGCACCCACTAGTGCATCATACACAAAATTTACATTCTTTCAACCTGCTCATCGCGAATTTGATAAACAATTTTTCAATAATCCGCTAGGTACAGTGTGAATACGATGGTGAATCATTTGCCAAGAGACATTGATGATGATCATTGTATTAATGATTGGACCTGTACAAAAAATAATAGAATATCGACAAGAAAGAACGCATTCAAAATGAATTTTTCCTGTATTCTGTCAGAATGCGTGTCTTTGTTTTTTTGCAGCGCGATAAAAAATGACGAAGGAGATTATTGCCGACAAGTTGACAGGCAGCGAAACATAGAAGACAGATGTGTCCTTGGCGTAGTAAGAACAAGGACGAGAATAGTATGATATGGTAACAGGGATGTCGGCAAATGCATGAATATTTTTTCAAAGGGGTAATAGTCGTCTTGTTGCCGCCAAGATGTATGTTTACGTCGCTCTAGTGAGATATGTCAAATGTGCCGAGGAATATAACGAATAAAAATCTGCATGTGAAGAATTTATACAACACGAAATATTTAAACCACGGAGAAAGGGGAGTAATATTTAAAAAATATATATGCGTGAGACTCTCGCGCGGTAGAAGTGAAACTTCTTAGCTCCTAGGAAAAGTTGATTTTATGCACCCACTAGTGCATCATACATTTATAAATGCACAACCTAATGCATCATACATTTAGAAATGCACCCACTAGTGCATCATACACAAAATTTACATTCTTTCAACCTGCTCATCGCGAATTTGATAAACAAATTGTTAGCTAAAAGATTAAGCTGTGTTTGTGTAATATATAATAAAATACGCAAGCGTCTACTGGTTGCCTTATGCTACGTATACTGACAGTACACGCGGCGCATGCGCGTAGCGTGCGTTTCACATCAAGAAGTTTCACTTCAAAAAAATATATATTTTCAACCGAAAGCTCGTTTCATCGAAAAAAATGTATAAATCACAATTAATGATTTAACTATTTCTATTCAAATAAAATTACTACCCTCAAAAATATAATAAATACAGAAATTTCTAGTGATGATTTTGGTTTAACTGTACGCAATTATCTGTGTATAGATTTCTATAGCACGTGAATATTTGTGTGTATTGTGTAATATTGAAACAAACGGCTGGTGATTTATCTTCAGCTCTGCAGAGCACCCCCCATATATGAGCACCATCGCCGTCCGTAATACCCGATAAAACTAAATCCAATACAATACAAAATATAGCTTTGATATAGCAAATAGTTAACACGTTTTCAATTAAATGTGTCTATATTACTCGTTATGATACAGGGTGTCGCTGGAAAAAATGTTTTTTTTTATCCTGAACGAGTGTACGATTTAAAAAAAAAATCGATTTTTCGATAGAAAATTCAACTTAAATACCATTTTTACGAACGAATTAAAGTTGAATTTATAAATTGTGTTTGGTATATTTTTGAAGAATTTTTTGAAGTTTTTAGTTAAAAAATAAGCTAAGTCAAGGCAGGTGATATGAGCATAATCTTTTAAAGTGAAAAGTTATACGTGTATATGTCAAATTTTCAGAAAGGTCGTCTTTAAATGGTCTTAAAAGATTTCGCAAATTTAGTAAATATTTTTTTAATTTATACCAATTTAATAACAACATCTCTTTTCTGAAGAAATATATCACACATGTATTAATTTAATTTTTATTTATTATATTATAAAATATTCAAATTTAAACGTTTTTTTCTAGTCTAGAATGCGTATGCGCGCACACAAAATTATTTACCAAATTTTGAAAAAAATTTGTTGGACCATACAATTTGTTTAGTTTCGATTTTTCTATTTATACTGTTTGGCACATAAAAACTATAACTCTTCATATAGAAATTAATTGATCTAACAACAAACTTCTTGGAGATTTGGCTGGTTTAATAATTAAAAAAAAAAGGAATATTTAAACTGCGTGTATAATGAGCTCGCCTTTGCAATTATTATTGACTATTCTGCATATGCAATTTATGATTTTCATACATTACTAAATTGGATTTTTGCATACGAAAGAAATTTATGATAATAAATGAGGCATTTACCTTTAAAGTAATATTGTAATGTGTCTTTAAAATACATACATACAGGATATCAAAATTATATTACGCTTCAATTTGAAAATGTATAGCATAAAAAATATATATAAAAATAATCACTGCAATTTTTTTATCTTATCTCATAAGCGGTATATGGAAAATAATAAAAAATTGAACAGTTTGCTTTTTCTTGCAAAAGTCCTGTTATACATGGAATTTTTTTTTGAACACGGAATTTTATAAAATTTGCTTCATCGTTTTTTTTTTGTACGTATCAAATTCAGCCCATCGAGCAATTTCCTATAATTTTTATTACTACAGTTTGCGAATTGTTCGCGCAAATGAAAATGCAAGAACGTAATTCACGCCGGGTGATATTTGACCCGTCTCTGATTGACCTAACAGGTATAATAAATGATTACGTCCTGACTTTGACGTGGAATGTAGTCCATATTCTTAAGATGTTAAGCTCAGATTAGCGAAATAAAGTGCTGATAAGTAAATCGATTGAGGAATGTAAAAAAAAAGTATATGCAATATATGACCTGATGGTGGTCAAATAGGAAAATGTGCTGTGTAAATTTGTGTCGATTTTATCACGAAATTTTTCTTAATTTTTTTTTTTATAATATATATAATTAATATAACATAACGTCAACTCGAGTAAATATCAGCACCAATATGGTATATTAAATTTTGTATGTGAAATTTTTTTTAAATCAACCTGTTTGAAATTTTGACATTTCTCAATTGAGTATTTTTTCGATGATTTTCTTAAAAAATTTTCGGATTGTATCGGAAATCGCTAAAAATTATTTTTAGGCCATTTTGTAGTCGTTTTACGTTACTTCAACCACATTTTAAATTTTACACTTTGCACTTTCTTGAGGATTTTTTCAACTTTTTCCATTAGAACCGAATCTCACAAAAAAAAATCTAGGACCATTTTGAGTTATTTTATGTTATTTTAAGCACATTTTGAATTTTGACCAAAAATTGATATTTTTCAAGATATTTTTTTTTCAATTTGAATGTTTTTTTCATCTTCAGATTGAACAAAATCAACCAATTTTTTAATGAAATTTGGTAAATTTACCAAATATAATATAAATTCGAGTATATAATATATCAACCATTTTATATATAAAAAAATTTGGTAAATATAACTTGGAAAAAATTTGAAAATTTACCAAAATGGAAAGAAAAATATTAAATCGGTCACCCCTCAATATGAACTAAATAAAAATATTTAAACATTTATACTGACATTATAGATTTTTAATTTATAAATCGAAGTCTTAAATACACAATCTTTTTATTTTTTCTATTTCCCATTAATCCAAAAGTCATTAAAAGAATTCCTAATTCAATATTTCTAACATTTATATTCACCACAAGCAAAATTCATTTATAAAATGACGAAATAAATTCGATAATTATATTTTTATTGTAATAATTGCCAAACAAGACCAAAGACATGTGTAATAAGTTTTCAATTAAAAAATAATAATAAGTTCTGGGATTCGAACTAATAATTATTTTTATTTCAATTTGTCTAATATATTTTTATTAACAGACGTTCATAAATTATAAAATACGGGTTCATTGCCTGAGTCTGGTGCATTGAAATTTTCATTAAAAAATTGCTCATGAACTCATAAATCACTTAAGATAATGAGGTAAAATACTACCGTATTACGGAATAATGAAAATTCCTCTTTCCCATGCAAAAAAAACCATTTTTTTCCCCATGCGACGTATGCAAAAAAAAAAACGTAACCGCTAAAATATAGAGGGAAAAGATTATAAAAAGTAGCGATTTTCATTCGCAATTTCGTAACTTCTATTTATAATATTTGGCATTGTATTGATATCGTGGACAAGCCTTTACGCATAGTAGCGATATATATAATTGAATCGTTTATAACTAAAAGGATCTAAGTCGCATTTTGGCCATTTAGAGATTTCATTTCATGAATGCACGGAAATCATAATTCGATCCAACTATGCAGTAAAAGTACTGGCCACTGAAGATATTTTGAATTTGAAAGATTGGTGGCCAACATACAACATATACAAAAATTTTTTTTCCAATTTTTCAACGAATCACAAAAATGGCCCAGAAATGAAAAAATGAGTTGTTATATTTCCAAAATGCAGACTATAAATTTTTTCCAGGGTATTATCGTTAACGCAACAATCGAAGAACGCAAAGGAGAGAATAAATAAGAATAATTTCTCAAAATCGGTTTTCATGTAATATTTCGCTTGTTTTTGAAGGACCTATTATTAATTTTGTGGTTGTATAGAACTATATTTACAAGAATTTTTGTATTTCAGCAGAGCCTACGGTTGTAAAAATGTGTAGCTGTTCAAAGTAAAACATTTTTTTTCCCCATTTTCTCGAAACTATAATTTTGTGACTTAGGACCTTTTAGAAATAAACGATTCAATTGTATACCGCAACTAACCTCAAAAATATTCGCCATAGTAGGCATTTTAACTCGTACACATAATTAATACTGCAATATTAAAAACAAATAATATTTTATTATAATTTTTTTTTAATGTAAATATGGGTTGCGAGGGAGGCCAAAGGTGAAACATGTTTCGCCAATTTGATCACAATCCTTTTGGTGATTTACTTCTTAAAAAGTAGTTGTTATTTTATGTTATTGTCACCAATAAAAAAAGAATTATTATTATTATAAATAACTTACCAGCTGTGAAGAATTGAGTGAATATTATGGCTAATAGCGGGATGATTGCGAGCGCTAGCCGGGCCAAACAGCACTCCATGACCGCCGCCACTGTTACCAGATGCCCCAGAACTGTCGTCGAGGGTGATGATTGGGGCGGTGAATGGTCAGTCCGCTACAGCTGCAGCGGTAGATACAGGTGCTGCCATCGTTTTGTCCCACCGCCCCCGATAAATAACTTGAGATACCATCACCATCGAACTAAAGGAAAAGATCTAGTTGAATTTATTGCAATAATATTCCTCAAAAAATAAAGTGTCATTGTTCGGATTCTCTCGACCATGTTTTATCGTGTTATTGAGGCTAACTTCACAATATTAGTTGTGTACACTAAAGCTTAAGAGGTTAGGTCAGTGGGAGGCAGCTATCGCTGAACTGTCAAAGCGAAGTCATCTTGTTTTCTTAGTTAACATTTGTATAGGAAGCAGGCAAAACTAAAACACAGCCTTCAATAAACCATAGGTGTCTTAAATCGACTGGATTTCTTATTGCGTCATTTTTTAAACAGTCATTTTGATAAAAGTCAAATTGGGATCTGTCAAACGATCTGTCAGGTCAACATTTCTAAAAGAATGGTCCCTAATATTTGCTAACCGTCAATTTAATAGAATGCTTGTCGAATATGATGAAAATTATAATTTCGATTTGTATAGTACATCAAGTACATAAATTTACTAAATGCTTTATCAATATGTTGACAGCAATAATATTGTATATTTCACATCATAATTGACACATGTCAAAAAAGTTACCTGTTTTTCAAATATACACCTGGAGCAATCTGTCACTTTGAAACGGCGACGTGAAATTTGAAATAATTAACACTTTTATAAAAGAAAATCACTTTTCTGTCCAATGAACGCTAAAAGTACCGATACTGTATTAACTTCTGCTATCGTCTTTTCACTTTTAGACAAACGAACCAATTAATTTTACAGCGAAAAATCGAATGACACCGATCAAAACTTGTCATCATAGTTTCTTATATTATACACTAGAATTAAAATTAGTACAATTTCAATGTGTCCTACAGTTTCCACAATACAAATTAATCGTTAATTAATAATACTCTTATCGATATTGAATCGGTTGTATCTTGACACTATTTATTAGGTGCAGTCAATATTAAATAGGTGTCAAGTTTTATTCGTTGATTTTGTGATCGCCGAGAGTCCTTTAGATTTACTCATGATCTCAGCTGGTGAATACAAGAGTATAGCGTCCTGTTACGGCATCCTTAATGCCGTAACAGACTTCTCCTTAAGAAATTTAGCGGCACGCGTAAAAACGTCCTGTCGCGCGTAAAACAACGACGATACGAAATTACATTTGTTTCTCGTATCTGGCCGTTAATATCGTCGTTGCTGTAGGTCAGTAATAGAGCTCCGCACCGCGCCAGGTCGCTTGTCGACCAACACCAACGAGCACGCTCATTTTCGGCGAGAACCCGATAGAAAAAAAACCAACCTCATCAATCTCAGTTAAAATTCGTTGTCAATATGCTCGCAGAGGGGTGGATCGACCCACATCCGCACCGACCCGCATCGAAATGAAAAAATTAAAAAGAAACTTTTGGACCGTTACTATATGGTACTGAACACCTGATTAAATGACACTGACAGTTGCACTGTCAACCAGCACACACACACACACACTGCGATGGCAAATCTCAGATGATTGTAAGTGCCATGAGGTATTGGATGTTTGCTGGTGGTCGAATGAACTCGAGTACCTAGACGACGCACGGTGACCGACGTCTCGACGTCGTCTGCTATGCAAGCTGTCAACTGTGTTGTAGCGCCTATAACTCGAGCCTAGCGGCAACTTAACGTTGCCCGAGCAAGTACAAGTGTGGCTGAGAGCGCCTGTGGCCTGTGTGCTATCTGGTGCACGTAGATGGTGGTGGGGACCGTTCGTGACCAGGTTGTAGTGGGGTGAGATGTTGCTAATAGTAGGGGAGATATAGGCGCTCGTTTTATAGGGGAGGCGCGTTCGTTCTGAACGAAACGTCGCGACGCTGTCAACAGCTACGTTGGATATATAAACATCCATCCGTATGTTATGAACTCCGTGCGTATATGAACTACTGCCAGAATGGTTGGTGCTTTATATATGTAAATGATTATACGAAAAGAGCACTAGAGTTTGGGGTTGCCATTTTATAAGGAAATTCGTCACTACTGCGTTAAATAATTGTATAAAATATCACGTAAAAACACAAAGCTTTTGTTACGGTGGCTATCGATAAAGGTATCTTTATTTGTGCTAGTGAAGATTGCCTCCGAAATGCGCATCTAGCTAATAAATGCTTTGTGTTACGTTTTATACAATGTTATAAGTGATTAAATAAAAAATATTTTCGAGTTTTACAAAATCGTTAATTTCACCCCCGCAAATTTGTTAAAATTTAAATATTTAGGCAAATGCATATCATATATTCGATTTTGAATTGTATAAACTGTAAATTATTTATTATGAGGCAATTTATAGTAAGTAATAATATCGTATTGATTTGACTTTGATCCTATTTTCTTCAAATATTTGTCGCCTTGCAAAAAAAATCTACAAATATAATTTTGGGTCAAAATTTTTGTCAACTACTACTAATATAAAATTATGTACCAGTATGCATAATTTGTATAATGAGCCAACATATTGTGCACATGCAGGTGAAATTATTAAATAATACTATCGTGGATAGATATCCCGAGTTTGTAATACAATAATACGCACTTTGTGCATTTTATGAATAATAATTTATGTGATTGAATATCGATTTTTTATTTGGTTGTAAATACTCTTATATAGATATTTCAAAAAGGCAAAGAATATATTATCTGAATGTAGAAAACATTGGGTATGGTAAAGAGTAATAAAACACGACGATGATTTATTGAGATTATTTTATATTTTGTATTGATATTATATTTCATATTGAAATAACGTATACCTTGTTTAGATTATATTCGTAACAAATATGAATAATTTCTAAAAAGTAACATACCCATCTAAGTAATAATATAAAGAATCTATCCAAGCTCGATATATTTATTCATTATAAAAAATGTAAAACAGAAACAATTTCATTCATATACGATATCTTGATTAACTAGTAACGTCAATTAATATTTTATTTAATAGTATTTAAATATTACACGAATGTGTGAAAAGAAATCTTTTGCGAAATTAATATAATTGCAAAATGAAAATATGTCATAAACAACGTTTAACTGATCTAAACACGAAAAGGTTTAAAATTATTAAAAAAAAATCATAAATAAGTTTCGTTACCATCTATAAAAATATTTGTTAGTAACATATTAATAAAGATAATAACGCAAGTTTATATCTAAAAATAATTATTACCAAGTAGCTATAGAAAAATATCAATTAAATATAAAATAGTATGCATAAATATAATTTAAAGATTAAAAACATTAATCATCATTTATTATTCGCCTGTATTTTGGTTTTGGCGGTGAAACGTCATCATCGTACATTTCATACGCCAAATGAGGAACCCATTTCTCCAATTGTTCATCGAAGAACTTTTCTAGAGCTTTCGCATCTTGGTACACATGAGAATCAATCTGAAACAATTCGTCGCTGCGTGAATGGAATATCCACTAAAGTGTGGTACGTTTTAATCTTACTGGATTGAACGTATAAGCGTTTTTAAACATCAATCGAACGTCTTTCACTAAATTTTCCATGCAAGTATAACATGACATTTGAGACCAATCTACTTTGTGCCTTATTGTGTCTAAAGCGATGGGATTTTTTATAATCTCGTGGTACGTTATATTCTGTAAGAAAAAAAAATTCCTTTCGTTTAAATGTAAAAAAAAATGAGTCGTACGACTTTCTTTTACATTATTTTAAAATAAAATAAAAAATCACCTTTGAATATTCTTCTCGTTCTAATTTTTATATTTTTTTGCAATGACGATGTCATTGATTTTTGTCAACAACAAGTGCAACCAAATAAATTGTAAACAAATTGTTTCCACCGAAATTATACATTTTATAGTAAATTTATTTTACAATTATAAATTTACTAAAATATTATATAAATATCTGTCGAAATTATTTTTTACTAATGTTTTACTTACATCTCCGCCAATAACTTCACGGAAGTGCAAACTAGGTTCGTATTGGCAATACAACTCCAAGACAAGTCTTTCCGCAATTTTTCTCTCTCGCGGTGTAAGTTCATTTTCCTTTCTGTCCAAGGGGTTTGTTTCTGGTATGTCAGCAAAATTCATGCAAAGTAAACATTGCCAAGTATCACTTTCCCTACAAATAAATGTCAAATCATCTAATTGCTCTGGACTCTCTTTATATAAATATATTGGTTAGAACCGTGTTTTTTTCTTCTAATTCTAGCGAAAATTACTAAAAGAAAGTTTTCGAATAAATATGAAACAATTGAAATAATTGTTAGTCGTTTTACACGTTACATAAAAATATGCTACTCTTACTATTCTAATATTATTCTTACGCCCGTGCGTTTAATTTAATTTTACTTCAATTTCCAATTGCCTGTGTAAAAATAATTTGATTCTATACTTAGAATCAATAGAAGCGAATATAGACAGAATATCTTTATTTCTACGATTAATGCTAAAATGTGCAATGTGAAATTTTGCATATTTGAGGTTTGCAAAATGTAATTTAGTGATTATTTGAAAATTTGGTATTAATATTTGACTTTTATTTCGGGATTCCTATATTAGTATACCTCGAAATTTTAAAATATACCATTTAATACATATGAGTCCATCGGACTCATGTTACCCGTTTGCATTACAAATTACTGCTGCCCGCATAAGGGTTAAATAAAAATAAATCTGTATTAATATCATTAAAAAAACTCACTCGACTCTCAGATTGGGTATATGACAGAACTGGTGGAACACCTTGGGGCACTTATCGCAACAGACCAGTTCACCGCCGTCCATGCAGACGGCGCACCAATCTTCATTGGGATCACCACTACCGCCGCCAGAACCCGAACCACCCCCAGTTGCAGCATTGGTCTGGCCCGAGCAACCAGTCGCGTTCGATGCGCCAGCGGACGAGTTGGTCGAGTGTTTGGTGTTTGCGGGTTTCTGTTGCGGTATGGGGGGGTTGTTGGTCGATTGGGGGTTCGATGTGTCGCCCGTGCTGCTGTCTACAACGTGCGGTGAATGCGAATTGGACAAGAGTTTAGCGCGCGATTCCGCTAGGACCTGCAGCAATGAGATATCGTGAAATCTTCTTGTGTAAATTTAAAAATCGTCACTACGTCGTTAAATAATTGTATAAATCATCACAATTGTATAGCGATCCCGGTGAGTGACAGAGGTATCTTTATTTATTTTATTATGGTGCTACTGAAGATGGGGGCATAGCCTCCGAAATGCGTATCTAGTTAATAAATGCTTTGTGTTACGGCTTTTGGGTGATGTTTTATACAATCCTTATGTAAATGTATCGAAATTCTGAAGATTATAATTGAATCATAAATGCGAGTTTTAGAGCTATTTTGTGCGTTTTCGAGCCTCTTTGTTTATTAGACAAAGTAACAGTTAAAAAAAAATCCTTTTCTAAGCAATCTACCTTTATTCTCGCTAGATTTGGCGGATGGCGTGTCCCAAATCGTCAACAATAGCAGAAAGTATCTAAACGTATTATATATTGTATTTTTGTTGATATGTTCTAAGAAAAATTAACATTGTTCCCGAAAAAAATATTTTGACTACTCGCTCCTTCTTTGTAATTTTTTTTGTCATCAGTCAATTAAGATTAAATTGTAGAAACTCGAAAACGTTTAAACTTTTTTTAATACAAACAAAACAAAAAATACAAAACACTGTACACATATAGAAAGTAAATAGTATAAAAATGCAATCTTTAAAAAGGGAGAAGATTAGATAAGTAGCAATTGAATATTATTACAACAAATTATTATGTACTATTATTTTAGATGATTCTTTGAAAAGATTTAAAATTCGACCGGTTATTCGTTAATTATAGACATTAAAATGTACGTAAATGTGAGTGATGTTTAAAAGAGAAATAAGGGTCACCAAACTATAATTCCACAAAAAAGCCAAACCAAAACTATTTCAAATCAATTTGGATGCAAAATAATTACCTGATTGCAAAAAATGAGATCTGTTTGTGACATCCGTGAGGTACTTTGACGCAATCGATATCTTTTTTTAATGCCATGAGTTGATTGTGTAATGACCAAAATGAAACTTGTAAATATATTATAAATATTCATGTACGTATTGCATTGTACAAAAGTGTAAAAATAAATAAAATATAATAGGTAAATAATTTAATTTAAACTAAAAAGCGTTTTATAGTTCTGCCTAACGAATGCGGCCACATTTTAAGTACTTTTAAATAAAGCAATTTATTGGGAAAATATTATAATAACTTTCGCTTTCTTGTGCTATCGGTTAAAGCGCTGCTGATCTCATTTTCGTCAAGCATTTCACTAGCCCGATATAAAAACGCCTAAAAATATAAAGGCAGATAATAGAATTTCGAAAAACTTCCACACAAACATAGGTATTGAAAAAAATTCCACGAAAATGCAAATTTTATTTCAATAAACTCTCCAAATATCAAACAAAGATCATTAATACTACGATTAATATTTGCCGCAAGTAAATACCACGAGCTTGCGAAGAACAAATGTAATATAGCGCTAAAATATATGAAGAAACGTAGTTTAGATTACAATCAAATCCTCAACTAACCTGGACTCCATTCGAGTCCAACTTCGCTATAGTGGCCATCAGATCTTTGACACTTTCCTCGCAGAACTTGTCCAAATTCTTCTCAGTGTCCGTTCTGCCCTGCATATGGTTGGGACTGGGCGTTTTAGGGATGGTCGACGTCACTCCCCCGCCCTGACCTTGAACACTAGCACCTGTCATTGTTCCACCAACCGCAGCCGATGTATTCGAACTATTCGTCGGGGACCGCAGCATGATCTTGAAGTTGTTGTTGCCGCCACTGCCGCCGAAGGTATTGCCGGATGATTGTTGTTGCTGCGGCTGTTGTTGACTGAAGAAGTTGTTGTTGTTGCGTTGGTATTCGTTGGGTTGGTTGGAGGTGGTGTTGGCGGTGTGCTGTTGTGGTATGTGCCATTTGGCACTGCTGGGTTGGACGGGGTTCATAGCTGCTTGCTGTTGCTGCTGGGATTGGCTTGATAGAACGACGGCGTTTGGTGCGCCGTTGGGGTTCATTAGACGAGCTGCAAGATTCGATTCAGTTAAAATGTTGGAATCCGTTCTGCGGCATAATGTATAATTTGAGTGGAGAATATTCGTCCAGTAGATAAATTTAGAAATGGTATATTGAGTGACAGAGGTATCTTTATTTGTTTTATTATTGTGCTACTGAAGATGCGATATAGCCTCCGAAATGCGCATCTAGCTAATAAATGTGTTACGGTTTTTGGGTGATGTTTTATACAATTATTCAAGGTCGTAGTGACGATTTTAAAACTAAAACAGATATCTTCTCAGTCAGTAGCAAAGACAGCATATTATGCAAATTTTCAGTATTGCATCATACGGTATCCTAATACGGGGTAATAGTCCAGATGCCCATCGAGTATTACTACTTCAAAAGAGAGCGATTCGCGCTTTATATGAGTTATCGAGAATAATTAGCTGCAGGAATAGCTTCAGATGGAATAAAATACTTACCATCACAGGTGTTTATATTCTAGCATGCGTAAATTACATACAGGAACACAAATCAAACTAAGAGACAAATGGTGAATATCACAAATATGAAACATGAAATAAAAACGAACTAAGTATACCATATCATAGGCAGAATAAAACACTGGGAGGAAGCAACTATGTTGCAATAAAATTATATAACCACCTTCCTCAAGCATTGAAGTCATCTAACAGATTTACATGACTGAAGAAAATCCTAGTCAATTGCAGAATATTTTGATTATAAATTTATATGAATTATATAAAATTGTAAAACATTTTTATACCACATTAAATATTATGTGATTTATATAAGCAAATCAACTTTTGTAAGAACATGACACATTGTAATTTTTTTTTATTACAGTTAGTTAAAGAGTCCGCAATCCTAAAGATTGGTTGGAAACAGCACGCCATGCCGATCTATCCTGAGCTAATCCCTTCATCTCCCTATAGCTATTCATCTCAACGTCTTCAACTATCTGACTCACATACTCCAATCTAGGCCTACCTACCCCTCTCTTTCCCTCCACTCTACCTTCTATGATCAATTGCATAATCCCCCCATGCCTAAGAATATGCCCTACTAATCTGTCTCTCCTACGTTGTAACACTCTCCAAATACTTCTCTTCTCCCCTACTAACTCTAGTACAGCTTCATTTGTTACTTTATCTTCCCAACCAATCCTCATCATCCTCCTATAACACCACATTTCAAGTGCTTCTAATCTACGCTTCTCTTCCTTTCCTATAGTCCACGCCTCACACCCGTACAGTGCTACACTCCAAACATATACCTTCAGTAATCTTTTTCTAATACCCAAGTCAATATTTGATCTTAAAATCTGTTCTTTTTCTACGAATGCCTTCCTACCCTGTGCTATCCTACACTTTATATCTACCTTGCTTCGATTATCTTTTGTGATTCTACTGCCTAAATAACAAAAATCTGACACTTCTTCGATTCTATTATCTCCTATTGTGATCCTCATTTTTCTACTGCATTCCTTTTTGTCACACCTCATCACTTTAGTTTTACCTATATTTATTTTCATGTTAAAATCCCTAGTCAATACTGCCTGCATACCATTCAATACCCTTTCTAATTTCTTTTCGCTTTCTTCCAATATAGCTATATCGTCGGCGAATCTCAGCATATATATTTTCTCTCCCTGTACATTCACACCTACACTATACTCTTCTTTTACTTTGTTTATTGCATCTTCTATATATAGATTAAATAATAACGGTGAGAGTGTACATCCCTGCCGAACTCCCTTCCCTATTTTTGCTACCTCTTCTTCCCCCTCAATTCTAACTAAGGCAGTTTGGTGTTTATATAAATTAAAAATTATTACAGTAAACACTATGAACTATTTTATTATTTTTGCCCGCCTGTTAATTGCAGAAATGAAAAATAAATTTACATTTAACAACATTTGCAAATAACAAATTCACTCACTTTGTAGCGGCATCCGAAGAGGCGCCCCACCATACATTCCGCCCTGGGCCTGCTGTTGGCCTTGCTGCTGGCCCTGTTGCCCACCGACGCCAGTCACTCGGAAACTTAATCGCTGGTAATGTTGCGCGTACTGCGGCTGGACGGCCTGGTACTGGCCTGGGCCGGTCTGCACGTACACGGCGCCGTTATTTGAGGTATTGTTGTTGTTGTTGTTGTTGTTGTTAACTTGTTGCTGTTGTTGATTGTTGCTCGAGTTTGGTTGGAGAAGACCGCGCAAATTACTGCGGTCAGAGAGCATGGCGTGTGGGTGTGTGGAGGAAGATACCTGTAACGTTGATTTATGGCGGTATTTAAATGTGGAGTTTATTAATTAAAATTTATCACCGGCATTTTATAAATTGTCACTACGTTGTTAAATAATTGTAAGTCAAATACCGTAACTCAAAGTACTTAATAGCTAAATGCGCATTTCGAATGCTATGCCTCCATCTTCCGTGGCACAAGATCAAAACAAAATAAAAGACCTCTGTTACTAATCGAGATTGCAATACTATTGAATAAAAAGTCAACACGACAGAAGTGTTTCAATCTATGATATATATATATGACCTATATTTTTTAAACAATAGAACATAACGGTCAATGACGCAAACAAGTAATAAAAATAAATGAGGGGTCGTCAACCTAAAATTAATCCTTAGTAAACAAATTAAATAGAAAAGATTATATTGGGTCCAAATCTAAATTCATTAAATTTGATTTTGATTTATACATGTATATACTTTCATTAGTATTTAACTCGGAATCATACAAAACACATTTAAGCAATTTAAGTGAACTAATTTCAATAGGATATGACCTTATTCAAAAATATGTTCGGCTATAGCACTTTTATCTTTTCTATTTAATCTGAAATGAGCTAAATGTTCCTTAAATCTATTTTCAATAGGTCTACGTGTTTGTCCTTAGGACAATACTCCTCATTTATTGTTATTACTTGTTTGTCGTTGATCGTATTTTCTATTGCTCAAAAATTTATAAGCCGTATTATATGTCATGGATTGAAAAACTTCTGTGATGTTGACTTTTCGATCAATTGTATAGCAATCAAGGTTCGTGACGGAAGTGTTTTGTTTAGTTTTAGGGCATAGCGTTTGAAATGCGCATCTAGCTATTTAATGCCTTGAGTTACGCTATTTGTGTGATATTCTATACAATTTTCAGTGATAGACATAATAATGTCGGTTTATTCAAGTGATAAAAAAAAATATTATCACACATGTTTTTTTGTGTGATACTCCACTCTTTGTTTGTTTTATAGATTAGCGGTATTTTCAACATAAAAAGTAAATAAGCGTAATATAACTTACTTGTTGTTGGTTATTTATATTTGGATGTCTGAGAATCATATTTCTAATAGGCTGTAGCTGCTGCTGCTGCTGCTGCTGTTGTTGTTGTTGCTGTTGTTGTTGTTGTTGTTGTTGTTGTTTCATATGATGCATTCGTTGGAGATTCGCCTGAATATTAGGATTCAGTTGTGCGGATACTTGCAATGGTAATGCGTTTTGTATTCGGATATTGGCAACATTGCCGTTTGGCCCACCAGGTGAATTACCTAGGAAGAAATTATAAAAATTTAAAAAAAAAAACGAGAAATTTTATCAAAGAAATTATAAAAAAATTATTAAATGATTTTTCTTATAGATATGTGATGATTATACGAAATCTCAAATCTACAGAGTGCTTTAAAATTAAAGGGAATACATGGATGGTTGCCCATCGCCAATTAATAGACATTAAATGAATTTAAACAGATTATTTAAAGTGTTAGTAGATGGTCCGTTTTGGCTAAGCGCTTGTGTACTTAAATTCCTCCTAAAGAGCTGTGAGAATAAATGATCTTATTCTACTTGCGCAGATGATGTAAAAACCAAAACAAATTGGCGATACTAAATCAACGATAATAAAAATGTTATTATATAAACAGCAACAAAAAATTGGTCGAATGAGGCGAATATGTGCAAGGTTGAAAATGCTGCATCTAATTTTATTTTCTACATGCATATTGCTATTTATTTTTGTGGCAAACTTACCGAGATGAACAAACGGAACAACTATAAGAAAATATAACAATTCAAATCAATATCCAATGTTTAAATATAAATATATATTCTACTGTATTCTTTACTTTTGACACAGATTCTAATGGTATTAGGTATTTAGTTACTCTTTATAAAATCTCTAATTTGAGTTTCTTTTTCGGCAATAATTTTTCTACGTTCAGACTTCTTTTGAGTTCATTTTTTAAATACTTTGTGACATCAAAAAATATACTGATGGTATATGAAACCTAGGTTCAATTATGGAAAAATACACAAACATTATATTATCAGGTAATACAACCGCCCCCTTAAAATAATTTGTTAAATCACTGCAAATAATTTGATGAATGAATACTTTAACAACGCAATAAAAATATAAAGCCTAATATTATGCATTAGATATAATTGGTTGAGAGAAAATATCCATTTTTTTTTTAATCCAAACCGATTGATATTTATTGTTTTGTGTCAGAAGGGTACTGAAATTGTCGCGTTATATTTGAGAATATAAACAATTCTAAGTCATCGGCTCATTATAGCATATTAAAACAATTTCGTGGTAAATTAGTAAAAAAATATTTTCATACTCACTCATATTCTGCTGTTGCAACGATTCTCTCAATACATTATGCCCCTGCAATTGTTGCTGTTGTTGATGTTGTTGTAACTTCTGCAACTGATGCATATAATGATGTTGTTGCTGCTGCTGGGTGGATTGTCCGTACGGAGGTGGCATTCTCTGTTGTAGCTGCTGCTGCGGCTGTTGCTGATATGCAGGTAGACCTAGATGCGTCAAATATGTTAAGATGTTAGGGAGAAATGGGGGGTACTGTCATTGTAAGAGGTGCTTTCTCCGAATAAAACAACTTTTTCCGAATTTTCTAAACCTTAGAACTTTTTACCTATCCAGTATAATTTCAATAAAAATTTGACAAACCTTGCGGTTGTTGTTGCTGCGCCCCTTGATTACCGACCGGATTTCCATTGCCGGACGGATTCTGCGGACTGGCGCCCGGCTGCGGCCGCACCATGCCCTGTTGTTGCAGTTGCATTTGTAGTTGGTTCATTCCCCCACCGCCCGGTGCTGTGGCAACAGCTGCCGCAGCCATGGCTGCAGCTAGAGCGGAAGATTGTCCCGCTTGTTGTTGCTGTTGTGGCTGCTGCTGCTGCGATTGTTGTTGTTGGTTAGGTGGGAAATTGTTCGTTTGGTTGGGACTGTTGCTCGGTGGTGGAAGAGACGGGAAAGGGGGTGGGCGTCCGGGTGCGGGGGAGAGGGAGGGCGTGTTACCCGAGGGGTAGATACGGCCGTCGACCACGATTTGGCCTATGCTCGAGATTACTGCGAGAAAAATGTGAAGAAATACAAGAACAGTAATTATAATGAATTGTAGGAGTAATGATCTTGCAACGTTTCAGTATATTTTTCAATACTTTCCCCAGGCTAAAATTTAGACACAAAAACAATTAAAATCAAAAATACTACACTAACTTATAAATTGTAGACCACATAATCTAAACTACAATAAAACATTATAGGTACCTTCAATCACTCAAAAATTAATAATCATTTTAATTAATATAAATATTATTATTATTTAAATATTTACTCCTACAATTTATTATATTATTACGGACGTTAACTGAAATTAAATTAATTTTTAATAACAAGTTTTTATTCAATGAGGCTTTTTTATGACGAATTATATATAATTTATTTCATTTACATATGAGAAGCGAGTATAGTAAATTGCGTTATATAGCACGCGGTGCTTCTGTTAGAAACAGCACGCCACGTCGATCTTTCCTAAGCTGTCATACTTTTTTTTTTTTTCTATTTTGTACAGATTTGTATTTTCACAAATTAAACCACGTATATATTTTATTATTTTATTTGGCAAGACTATAGGCCAAGACAATTAAAAACAAAACCAACAGCTGTTGATGTTTATTGATGTATTTTTGCTTAATTTGCTTTTTATGGGAATTTAACAAGTTTAAATTGTATATTATTTTTTTCAAACATGTAAAATTATCAATACATAAATTATTTCATCAATTAAGAAATCATTCGATGTATTTTTTTCTTAATGTGCCTTTTATGGGACTTCAACAAACGTATAAATTGTATTATTTTTAATCAAACTTTTTGCGATAAATAGAAAATTATCATTACATAAATTATTTCATTAATTAAGAAATCAATTGATGCATTTTTTCTTCTTCTTAATTTGCCTTGCATGGGACTTAAACAAAAGTTCAAATTGTATTATTTTTAATAAACTTTTTGCAAAAAATGCAAAATTATCAATACATAAATTATTGTATTAATTAATAAATCAATTCATAACATTTTAACAAATAATTTGATTTGTATTTATTAAGATTTGTTATTGCTATTATTTATTATATTATTACTATTATCATTCTTAATGAATCCCTCTGTATATTGCATGTCGGCGCTCGGCTACAGTCGGCACTGGTCGGTACAGAGCAGCGACGCTCGAAATAAATAAGACCGCATCATTGCACACTTGTGTTTTGTGTACTGTCAAAGTAACGACACAAATTTCGAATAAATTAAGTATTCCGCGATATTATTGTTTACACTACACTGGTTTTAATGTTACACTGGATCACATATATTAAACGCATGTAAACAAGTGATTCACTCAGAATAGGTATCTCGTATCTCTACGCGTTTCACTCACCTCTGATCAATTCCGGTACTTTATCCATGGTTAAGTTAATCCGAACCGGTATTTCCGGATTTGGTATATCCGCCCTCTTCGCCTTGATCCGGACCAAGTGGTTCGTTAGTTGCCTTTTAGTGCATAGCACAGCCATGTCACTGCCGGAATCTAGGGCTTGCTGCGTGAATTCTATGCAATCGTCCGTCATCTTGCTGAGGAGACCCAAGGCCACGCGCTTCTCGTGCAGAGTTCGCGATTTGGAGTCGCACACTTCTGACAAACGGGAGATAAGCTCCTTGCCGCGAGTGTTTATCGCATTTGTGAGTCTGTTGAAGAGATAGTGACGTGGAATTGCGAGATTATTAGGGGACATGAAAATATTTGAGCCAATTATTCACCGAAATGAATTTAAAAAAAAAAGATAATGAAAATTATATAAAACAAAATCGGAAATGAGAATCATATTATGTTTTAAAACGTAATGGAAGGCACTTACTTGACCACTAATGTAGAAATATCCTGCATTAAATCTAACTTTTTCTCGTTTATAAGTGTTTGGCGGTCGTCGATGACATTCATTGCACTTTCTAGAAGAGATCTCTTATAACTGCAAAAACATTGTTGGAAATTATTTCGATGACAAAATCATATAATTCAAAATTTAATTTGCAAACGAAGCTCGAAGTCCAAACGTTTCCAAGTAAAGTATATACATTTTCTGAGATTGGCAAACAGAGGAAAGTATATAAAAATATTCAAACACATTCAAATTAAACTATTTATTTAACTAGGATTGAAAACATTTCCCTCTAATATCATTACTTGATATCGTGTAGCATTTCAGATATTTGTTTCCTAGCGTCTGCGGCAATCTCGTGCGTAAACTTGTACTTATGATTCCTGTGTTCGGTTAATTGGCAATCCCTACATGTCAGCTTATCGCAATTCTCGCAAAACAGCGACAGTTTCTCGTGCGTATGGACCTGACAGAACATTGTATTCGATCCGGACGAATTGGCGTAGTTCTGATTCTCCAACAGACCTTCATCTTTCGATTTGATCGTATGTTCTTTAGTTACCTTGATACGTTGATGAGCCTAGAAGTTCGACGTTACATACAAATTAAATAATGCATAACGCGAATTAAGCTCGAGATCTCCCATTTGATACAAGTATTTATTAGGGAGGAGAAATAAAAATACAATGTTTTATATCACGGTTAAAAACGAGGATTTATTCGACTATAGTTTCGTTTGTTAAGTATTATCAAGAAATGAAAAACGAATTACAGAAAACTTATTTATATATAAACAATCTACCTACAGATAGTATCGAATAATGGGAAGGAAATTAGGTCTAATTGGTCATTGAATAAATAATTAGGGTTTTTACGGTGTTTGTGAATTTCTAGTGATTCAAGCAAATTTAATTTACGACTCTTTGAACGAACATGTAAAATTGTTAAATTATTTAAACTAGGGAAATTATGGTGAGATTCTAAAATTTGGTTAGCAAAGTTCAAATATGTTTTTATTTATTTATAACTATTAACATATTCATTAAATCTAACTTTAAAGCTAAATTAGGCAAATATATATTGCATTGCAATCTAGCAACCAATCTTATATACTCCACTACGGTTAAATTTATCCGTCTTATCTTTATGGTGAAATAATAGATTGGATAAGGTGTGTAAGATGTTCGTTCTGATAGACTTAAATTGTGATTAGATTAAATGTTAGCAATTTTTTTGTGTGTTCGGTGGAGAAAAAGTAAAGGAAACATATTTAGTAGTGTTAGTAGAAAGTGTACGATAGATAGAGTTGAAAATCATTTGCTTACGCTTCTTATGGACGAGATTAGAAATTGATGTTTTTTGAAAACAATTCAACCTAGCAATCTCAAGAATATTTGAAATCTCTAGGTTAAAATGTACAATACTTAAGAGGGATGGAGAAGGCTCTACGAATCAAGGATTTGTAAGCTACAAGTTTGTGTTTCAAAGGATGTGAAGAGTTGGCTGGGAGTGTTATAGATGAGAAAGTAGCTTTTCAAACATTGTAATTTAATTTCTCTTCCCTAATGAGGAATATCACAACATAACGGCAAAATCTACAACATATTTAAGTATTTATTACCTGTACGCAGTTGTCACAAATGAAATCTTCACAGTTGACACAATAACTCGTTGCTAAAACATCATCGCCGCAGCTGCACTTAAGTTCTGTCATTTTATTGGAGACGTCTTCATTTCCGGCCAATTCGAGCAAGAATTGATTGTCAATTATCTTCTTCGAGTCACTCATTGTGGCACAAACAACGCACTGAATGAGGCGGGGCACTTCGGCAGTGGAGGCCATTGGCTGTTGTTCCTGAGATATGTTCTGTAGAATTTGTTTGAACATGAATTACGTACGGCTAAGATACCGTAACTGAAAACATTTAATGGCCATAAAATGCTTTGAGTTACGGGCATTTGGGTGACAATCTATACAATTATTTAACTCCGTAGCGGCAATTTGAAAACAGAATAGGCAGTTATGGTGAAAATTATTAAAAGGTTTAGTGAAACTGCAATAAAAACTCCTTAAAGAGTTTTACATCGGTCAATTACCTGATCGTATATTTTGTTATTAACACAATTATTGCAGGCATTATGGAGGCACTCTAGGAGCTTAGGTTGGTCGGTAGCGGATAGGATTTGTTCGCAGAAGATGCATTTATACACGTAATTATTAACCGTCGTCGGTGACTCCACGGTTGAGTCGTTTGGGTTTGATGAAGCTGTTGAATCGTTCACATTTGTCGTGGTGGTTTCTTCTATTATAGAACAAACCATAAAATGAGTACGCAGATTATACCAACCCAGATGTATAGAGTACAATAACAGCAGTATATATTTATATACTATATTATGCAGGTGAAAATATGATTGATTGAGGTGACTTGTAAAGTTAACGGAGAGTTACTTGGAAGAATACTGTGCTGTACTAGATCTTTATTGGATTTGTTCCGATGACGCAGGGTGTTCAATAATATTAGAGGTCTTATATTGGAGTAAGGATAATTTTTCTAAAGTTTCACCTTTGGTTAGTTGGATAGTCCTTAATTATAGAGACTGTTAGTAGTTCCGCTATTATATAGAAAGGTAATGAGTTTGCAGAAACCGGTTTTGCAAGTCTCCTATTTTTTAAATCTGCTATTATGTAGTATAACAATGAAGTTCAGTTTAAGCAGTATAGAAAATTTTTGGAGGGAAACGATCACGCTCGAGATAAAATTTGAGAACTTGTTTAACCTACTTATTAATTTACATATTTAGCGATGGGTAGTATTTCGGTATTAATTCATTTTTACTATGTAATCCTGAAAAATCATTTTATTGATAATAGTAGTAATACAAATTATATATGAACTATGACCCTAGAACATTTTATTTAATCATGTGAGCATTTCGAAGCTTTCCTTTTGCATCTTCATTGAGTATTATATAGATCATTTGAAAGTCTATGAAATTAGTCTACATTTCCAAAGGAAAAGAACGCGGACGTACTTTCACCAATGTTATAAAATAGCTATAGATATTTGAAAGCTCGCGAACAAAAATGTATTATACCTAGCAACATTTCCTTTACAAATACGCAACCATATAAATGCACTTGAAGTTGCTATATAACTACGCTACTAAAGTATACCAACCAATAAATATATTGTATGTTAATCCATAAAACCTTGGATATCCCTATCAAGTATTACATATATATCCAACGCCTGACCTCCGTTGTTTCGTTAAGCTACTACCAAATAACAAGAAACCTTCGAAAACGTACCGCCTTCACCTCGATTGGTCTGTGTTGGTTCGTTCATCGCCTCCTGAAGCAATTCCCCTAGGGACATACCGCCCGGTTCCCCATTCCCGTCCTCCAGGGCGGTCAAGTGCGGAATTGGCTTGATATCGCGCTGTTCCTCTTCCTCGGGCAATGTCACCTCCTCCTCGTCGTTGTCGTTCGTTGTCGCGTCTGTTTCGGTCGCGGTCCCAGCGACTGCGGATGTCTCCATCGGTTCTGAAGCCCCCAAAGCGTCCAGCTCGAGTTGTTCCTCCATCACTGCACCGTTACCACGTAAATGTAGACGCGCACAATGTTACAATCGCATATTATCTGTGGAAGATCGAGGAAGCTTTATTTAACATTCACATCGCTCCCGATGTTTGAAGGATCTCGTACCTTCACCGTACGCTAAGCCGCCATTATAAAAAAAAAACACTGGAGAGAAATGTTTTCGCCGAGGGTATGATTGTCGAGGTCGCAGTTTTATTATTTATTTATGCATTGAGGGAGAGAAAATGGGCTTCAGGGGACTTCTAATAAGGTTAAGCGTCGTAATATTTACCTTTTTTTATATTAAAAAAAGCAAATAATTACGATTTTAAACGTGTGACTGAGATGTGACTAAGCGTACGCACCATGCGCTCTTCGACAGATGTTTGACAATTGAAGAACAAACAATTGAACAGTTTTAATTCAATTATTGAACAGCTTTTATTCAATTATCGAACCTTACGAACAGCAGCATAAACTAATATAATAATATATAGTAATATAGGTACAATTCGGGCTGAAAATTGTCGGATAGGGAAAGGAAATTAAATATAGGCAATTAAAACGACACCAATGACAATGTATACATTGTCATTGACTACACGTTAAAAACCATAGGTTGTCCAAAAAAAATCCCAATTGATTTCAATATTCTAGCTACATAATTGATAAATTGTTATATTGAGTAAGCTTTAAAAAATATCCATATGGCAAAGTAAGTCTTAATAGTGGATATTAAAGATCGGATCTA
Source organism: Leptodirus hochenwartii (assembly GCA_947310635.1). NCBI lineage: Eukaryota > Metazoa > Arthropoda > Insecta > Coleoptera > Leiodidae > Leptodirus > Leptodirus hochenwartii. Next base: position 3,938,983 of record OX371178.1, on the reverse strand, counting down.
TGATCTATAGGTTCGCATCGAAAATCTGGCAACGTTATAGCCCTTGCGAATAGGCAACTTCGTTAGCACAACTGTAACGCGGCACATGCACTAAATTATTATACCTATTTAGCTATTCTCAGCCAAAATCGTACCGTAATAAGGAGGTAAAAAAGGCACTTCTGCACGTATAATTATATTACACTGCACGGAAAATGATTAGATTCTGAAACTAAATATATAGTAATTTGTGAACTGACAGCAGTATAACATGCATTTATTTGGCCATCCTTAAATGTCTGACAAGTTGAGATTGGCAACCCGCTCATTTCGGACTATATAATTTTTTAAACATTTCGCGTTGTATAACGCTTAAAACAACCAAATCTTTTAGTAATAACACAAAAAACATCGCCGATCAAATATGACGAGGTAAGCTCTTATCACAAGACGTCCCGTTTCCTGTAACCAAAATAAATAAATATATATCACATGTACGGTTATAAACACAACAAACGTTTCTTTGTCTCTGCTCGTAGGGAGAATATCGAATTAGGTAATGTGACCCAACACAATATAAAGCAACTGAAGCGACTGAACAGCGTCGTGTTCCCAGTATCATATAACGATAAGTTTTATAAGGACGTGTTAGAAGCTGGGGAATTAGCGAAACTAGCGTACTATAACGATATCGTTGTGGGGGCCGTTTGCTGCCGCATCGATACATCGGAGAAAAGTAGGAGACTGTATATTATGACCCTCGGCTGTCTTTATCCCTATCGCAGACTTGGAATTGGCACCATGATGGTGCAACATGTGCTGAACTATGTCGAAGAGGATGGCAACTTCGATAGCATATTCCTGTGAGTGTGATTTTGTGAAATATCAATGAAAAACGATCGCTTTATTTTTATATAACGATTTATAAGCACAATTAGTCTTGTTCCGAACTTGGGTTTTATCAAAATTTGTCGAGTACGTCGGAAATGTACGTGATTTGGGTGAACGTGGTGCTATTCTCATTATGGCTTTTTTTTTGTAATCCCAAGCCTGTAGTAAGCGTTTGTTAACTCTGTGAAGCATGGTATTTTATAAAATAAAGAGCCCCACGTTGCACAGAAAATTTCTTGTTATAAAATCTAACAGAGTGGGTTTATTTCAATTAGGGAAGTAAAAAAATTTTTTTAATTACTTATAATTATCCCAACTATTTATGTCCCATTTGAATGGGACATAAATAGATTCTCCATGCTGTGTTCAATGTAAACCGCCGTGCTTCAATTATTTTTACTTGTTTGATGTGGTATAAAAAGATCCCGCTTTGCATATTTAGGTATCAAAAAGGTAGGGCACAATTAACATCGCCAAGCTTCAAAGTGTTAAAGCAGACTTTTGTTGTGTTGTAGTCACGTTCAAGTGAATAACGAAGGAGCGATAGATTTCTACAAGAAATTCGGCTTTGAAATCGTAGAAACGAAAGAGCACTATTACAAACGGATAGAGCCGGCCGATGCCCATGTTCTGCAAAAGGATTTACGAATAAATTGCAAACCGCAAGTCAACGGGATGCACACGCAGAAATAATAACGCTTATGGATTCAATCGAACGAATGCGATTTACTTAATATTAAATATTTCTTGTAAATTTGTCCAAACATGTGCGTGAATTCTATCGTTTATAATTTATCACTGATGAACATACTATGTACGTTTAAGTTATCATGTAAATAATTTGTTAAATTAAATACACTTTCAATTCACTCGCATTTATGGTTCCCGCATTATAAAGTCGTGAAATAATATGCGTATTCACTTATTAATCGTTCAATTTGTACTATTCATCAAAGTGAATAATTTGAATTCAATAATCTCTACCGAATTATATATTCTGTATTCACGTATATATTTTCAAACGGATTATTCACTGTTACATATTCAGTACTATAAATTGTATATTGCGAATTGCATCTCAAGCATAAGATAATAGTAAAACAATCGGAGGCATTAACTCTTCTGCCAATATTTAAAATCTTGTTTAATCTAGCAGTATCATGGTCTAGTCTAGCATACACAAAACAGTATTCATACTCAATACATATTTTAAATGTAAATTAACGTAACTATATTAGTATTAATTATAATTTGTATGACTTTGGAAATACTATTTTACATCTGAGTTAAAAAATCAAATATTTGCTTTGTAGTGAAATTATCACTACAAAATGCCCAAACGAATTAGCTAAATTTCCATGGATTTCAAAGATAACGATAATGTTCAAAATTATTGTTATTTAAAGCTGTATCGTTGCAAAATGTATTTTCAAATATATTATTTTAATTAATACTCGTAGCTTAATGTTATCTATGTATATAAGGTGAATAACGACTGATCGAACGATTTATGTATATGTGCATAATGAATAATCGTTGGTGAATTATTCACTTAAGTGAATACTGAATAACTGAATTATTCACCTAAATGAATGAAATTTGCCTAAGTCTAGAGCGCATAGTGTTAACAAACGTTGCCAATATACGTTCAAGTTTAGTTTTGTCGGAGGAAATAAATGAAAACTGAAAGATCTTAAATGAGGATACAAGAAAAACAAATTTTATGGTTTATAAATACTTTGTTTACACATAACAACAGAATCACAATTTCCAAATGAACAAACATATTTCACAAGCACTTAAAATGTGGAAATACAATATTACATTGTATAAAAATAAAAATTTGGAATTACAAACAAGGCACTATATTTCTTTTTTTAAGAGTACATACAATGAAGAGTTTGTTGTTCTTTTATATTTAGAATTTGGACGTTTACCACTAAACTGGAAGGTTATTTTTTATACCGAAATGATGGAACTATTCTTACGACTAAAGATAAATATCGTTAGTATAAGATCAGATTTTGAATAGCGGATTTTTAAAAATTGTCTTATTGCCAAACAATTAAATTTCTTTTTTAATAGAATAATGAATTGAAAAGAAATAGCTAATTTTGTAACTACTTGTGTTTGCGTTTGCTATGAATAATTTATTTATTTAAAAATTTTAAATAGGTAATACTATTTTTTCTTTGGGTAAGTTTGTTTAGATTACAATCATTTAGGCTACGTGTCGTGGTTATTTATGTAGATCTAAAGAATTATAACGAAATTCATTAAATATTGTGTATATTTGGATTAGCTAATATATAAGAAATAAAATATTTCACAGCCTAAGAAACAATTTTGGATATCTATTGAATATTATATTATCTATTTTTAAGCATCGTATTAAATGAATTAAATCCTAATAAAATTAAATTCAATTTCTATTTTGCCGGAAGGCGAATATTAACAAGTGTATAAATAATTTAATAATAAAGTAATTATTATAACGCAAATGGTTTAGGACGAGTCTAAATAATATATACCAACAATTATAATATCAATATTTCGTAAAAATTCATCGAGTGTGTAAATTACAACAAAATGAGATTTAAAGATGTAAAATTCTAGTAAAAGAATAACACAATAAAGAAACAGCCAAGTGTATATTTGGGTACATAATAAAATAGCTATTTTTTAATTAACCGGTCATAACATACGTATATACCAATAAATTTAGTATAAATTCAATATTTCTTGTGTATGTTAAATAAATTTCGCTAATGGAATAAATGAAATCGATTTATTTTAAGTCAGAGTTGGCAAATTGTCCAAATCTAACAATTCTGAGATTCTCTTTACGCATAATTTTGAACCCTCGTAAGCTTCTTTGGAAACCTACAGGAAAATACAATGAAAATGCGAAGATTGATATATTTTGAAGAGGACAAAAATAGCTTAATATGCGAGGAAAATTCGTCGTATCTAATAATTACATGTGTATTTAAGAAAAATAAATAAATAAATTTTGGAAGTTAACTTAAACAAAAATTACAAACAATTCCGAACTAGTTTAAAAACTTTATTTTTATAAAAAAAATTGTGATAATATATGGTTTAGTATACTTACAAGTGAAAAATTTAAGAATCCATGTGGTAAGCCGCTCAATATATCTAAATTGACGTTGTTCCCCAATTTTTTTAATTTCCTTGCGAACATTACGCAGTCGTCCAAGCAAGGATCTAAATGAACAGTCTGGAAAAAGAAATACATTAAAAATATTAAGAAATTTCTAAACGATGCAATTAAAAAAAAAGATTCTATCAAATACAAATAAATAATTTTCGATTTAATCAAAATGTTCGCCAAATCTGCTAATGTTGCAACATTCTAACACAAAAACAAGTTTTTGTCCAAGCGAATATTTTACAAAAGAATCGACGTCAGATTTCCTGCCCCACTTCAAGTTTGAAATAAAAAATAATAGTTTAAAAAGATTTTGTGTCCCTTCCGTTAAACTTACCACTATTTTAACAGGAGGCATCTCTTTTAGTACGTCATCTTTAGCACAGTACGGACTTATGAACGGGTCTAATGGTACTTTGTCAGGAATGCTTTTCAGAAAACTAGACATCCCTGTATCAATATCCAACAACATACTAGCTGTAACTGGACGTGAAGGTTTCGTATCAACTCCGTTCGTAAAATTAGCTATAAAATTGAAGATGTTACAAGAGTTTGTTCAAGAAAAACAAGCAAAATTTTACGATTTAATACAATATTATATTCTGAAAAACTTAATTATGTTAAAAGTACGTATTCTTTAATTTAAGAAAATATTTCGTACAGCAAGAATTAAATGAAGTTTTACCTGAATTTGAAGTTGTTGCGCCATTTTCAATATTACTGCTAAATGATGGCAGATTCTGCGACATATTCGAAACTTGATTTCGAATTTTCGCCACAAAATGGGTTACCTGAAGAAATGGCTTATATTTAAATTTCACTTTTTTTAATCACACACCGCCATAATATTGATTATTAAAATAATACTTAGAAAATGTACACTTATATAAAAATATAAATCATCCAATTAAAAATATTATTTTGAAGGTCTATAGTGTGATCAATTTGTAAAATAAAGTTACCTTAAGAGGTATATAATCTTCTAAACGCAATCTACTGACTTCTTTAGTATTATCAGTAGCGTTCGGCTTTGTGGACGGCGTCGCTAAATTCGGATCTAATTGCATTAGCTTTGTTCCATCTGTATCTGTATCAGAATCTGTAAGGAGTTGCAGAAAATGCGTACTAAATAAAAATATATAATACTAATAACAAATTAGTATTATATATTGTACATTTATACCGAAAGTAATACTGTATAAGGTATAAAGTAATACTAATAATGAAAGTAATACACATCGATTAATAAATTCACACGAAAAAAATAATTTAGCCAAATGCACTTACCCAAAACATACTTTTCCAATCCATCCCAGCCACCTTCTCCATCGACCTCCTGCCCCGCTCTAACCACCCTGCGCGTTGTGCCCCCACTGCTCCCAACCGTCGGTTCCTCACTATCCTCCAAAACATCCAATGCCAATTCCGCCCCATTCAAATCCAATATTCCACCGTCATCAATCATCTCTATGTTCCTCCCACTTGTGGTGCCGATCGCCCCATTGCCATCTGTGTGTTGGGAGGACAGGGACCCGTACGTTAGCGTGTCGGACATCTCTGAGACGGGGGACTTGTGGGCTTGCAAATCCAGCAGATCCGATTCGGTGATCTCCTCGAACGATTCGGTGTCAGAAGTGAGATGTTGGAAGGGCGGTTGAGGGTGTAGGGAATTGTGGGAGGGTGTGTCGGTTCTGGGGCTGTTTGGGGTGGGTGTGCAACAAACATAAGCTGAAAAATGAAATAATAAATACAATAATCAATTTATTTCCAACATATAGGAATATAGAAGTTTTATTTTTTATTTTTCTATCGGATGAAGATGAATTACCGCCGAAACCCTTGATTATTTTATTTACCTTGCAAACAGCGCATGAGAATGCCGAATGGCAACAATGGATCCATCATACAAAGCAATCTGGCAGGGGACGGGATGAAATTGATGAAAGTGGGAACATAGGCGAGCATTAGACCAGCTGGGGGTGGAATTCCCATCTCTATGCACTTCAGTGTTGCCACTGTTAGCAAATTTGCTCCAGCTGAATCTCCTGCTGCCACTATTCTTTCACCTAAATATCAATTTAAAAAAAAATCGTTCAAAAACGAACGAAACAAATCCAAAAATAATAATGAATCAACAAATGGAGTCCTGTAAGGATTTAATGAAGAGTTAGAGTTACCCGTGCTGCCGAGTAAATTGTGATTTTTCATAGCCCAACAATAAGCGTATAGAACCTCCTCTAAAGCCCTCGGATACGGCGCCGCTGGCGCCAAACTGTAATCTATACTGAGTATAGGCACGCCCAAGTCACGCGCCCACTGGCGCAAGTAACTTTCGTGAGAACGGCTCGATTGAGCTACGAAACCACCGCCGTGACAATGGATTAGCAAACCTGGAAGATACTTTTAACTTGAGATAATTAATGACAAATAGTTGAATTGATTGAAGATTGCGAAAAAACAGACAAAATACACGAATTTATTTATAACGATAAATTTACCTCGACTGGGCGGTTTTAATTTGCTGTTTCTATTTACCCCTTCCCCGATCATCCCTTCTCTAGCTTCATGGCTGATAAGACGAACTTGTACAGCCTTTCTACCTACATTTTAAAAACACACAAAAAAAATTAATAATACATTTTTAAATTGTCCCTGCGGTGTTAAATAATTGTACGGAGATTCCCCCGGACAATTGTTTATTAGATATTCATCACCCAAACTCCGAAATACAAAGCATGATTTAGCTAGATGCACATTTCGAAGGCTATGCCCCCATCTTCAGTAGCACAATATAAAACGAAATAAAAAATATATAATAAGACATATATATTTTTATATAATTGTTCAAACATTTATAGGTCATATTATATATGTCATAGATTGAAAAACTTCTGTCATGTCGACTTTTCGCTCAATTGTATAGCAATCACGGTTAGCGACCGAGGTATTTTATTTTAATGTTGTGCTACAATTTTTTTTTTATAAAGTCCACTATGTATATTTAATAGTCACTATACAGGAGTTATGATAATCTTTCATAAATTGCCTTAATTTTATAAAAACATTGAGCGACAATTTTAATAAATAATACATATTTGTCGTAATAAGTTATAATTGTGATGAAAGCGAGTTACAGAAGTGTAATATTTGTCTGATTGTTGTGCTACTGAAGACGAGGGCATAGTCTTCAAAATGCGCATCTAGCTATTAAATACTTCGAGTTACGATATTTGGGTGATAACAAAAATTTCTTAGTTAGAATTGAGGGGGAAGAAGAGGTAGCAAAAATAGGGAAGGGAGTTCGGCAGGGATGTACACTCTCACCGTTATTATTTAATCTATATATAGAAGATGCAATAAACAAAGTAAAAGAAGAGTATAGTGTAGGTGTGAATGTACAGGGAGAGAAAATATATATGTTGAGATTCGCCGACGATATAGCTATATTAGAAGAAAGCGAAAAGAATTTAGAAAGGGTATTGAATGGTATGCAGGCAGTATTGACTAGGGATTTTAACATGAAAATAAATATAGGTAAAACTAAAGTGATGAGGTGTGACAAAAAGGAATGCAGTAGAAAAATGAAGATCTCAATAGGAGATAATAGAATCGAAGAAGTGTCAGATTTTTGTTATTTAGGCAGTAGAATCACAAAAGATAATCGAAGCAAAGTAGATATAAAGTGTAGGATAGCACAGGGTAGGAAGGCATTCGTAGAAAAAGAACAGATTTTAAGATCAAATATTGACTTGGGTATTAGAAAAAGATTACTGAAGGTATATGTTTGGAGTGTAGCACTGTACGGGTGTGAGGCGTGGACTATAGGAAAGGAAGAGAAGCGTAGATTACAAGCATTAGAAATGTGGTGTTATAGGAGGATGATGAGGATTGGTTGGGAAGATAAAGTAACAAATGAAGCTGTACTAGAGTTAGTAGGGGAGAAGAGAAGTATCTGGAGAGTGTTACAGCGTAGGAGAGACAGATTAGTAGGGCATATTCTTAGGCATGGGGGGATTATGCAATTGATCATAGAAGGTAGAGTGGAGGGAAAGAGAGGGGTAGGTAGGCCTAGATTGGAGTATGTGAGTCAGATAGCTGAAGACGTTGAGATGAATAACTATAGAGAGATGAAGGGATTAGCTCAGGATAGATCGGCATGGCGTGCTGTTTCCAACCAATCTTTAGGATTGCGGACTGTTTAACTAACTAACAAAAATTTCTATGCAATTAACAATACAATAGAAACACAACTTTAAAGCAAATTACTACTTTCCCAACAAAATAATACATTTTGAACTCACCTATATGCGCATTGGGCGCGCTCACTTCCACCTCACGCCCACTCCCATCCGCTGTCTGGACCATTATAGGTTCTGTGGGAATATTGATTACTTTGCAGACTGCGACGCGTTGCGCGACCACCGCGGGAACGTGGCGCATCAATTCGCTTTCGCTGAGGAACCAAAATGCTTTGCAGAAATGGACGTCCGCGTTGCGTGCGATGTGTACTATACGACGACCGCGTAAATCGGGGTCGGATAGGTAGCGCGTGGACGTTAAAAGGGAAGTCGTCGCTTTGGATATAATTGATCCTATTAGGACATTTGTACTCATTTGTACATTTATCGTATAATTTTTCAAATTACATCAGTATAAATATGTAGAATAATTATGGGTGCTCGAGTTTTGATTAAAATATAAATATTACATATGATATAGCAGACACAAGACAGGAATAAATATAAAAACAACATACACGAATGAAAATGACGAAACACTACACAAAAAGCAACAATTATGTTTTGTTTATGACTTAGTGTACCAAAGGTGGGAGTTTTAATGAATGATTTACGGACTGTTGCAGAATTAGCGCTTAAAATTTAAGTTAAAACCGCAACAGCCGCTTTAAACATTGAACATTGTATTCAAATCATAATGGGGTGAAATTTCGAACTTACCCATTTTTGGCTTTTTGTGCATGTTCAGCAGCGGTTTGGCTTTAGATTGAGTGTGTGCGTGAGACAGCGATAGTTGTGAGACGCGCGCATGTGCAGTAGCAAAGCGCAAGCGCAACGAGGGCGAAAAGAAATTAGTAAAATAATATAACGAAGGCGAAATATACAAAGAAATAACGTGAGAATAGTTTTTGAATGAAAATATTATTCAAGTTAAACAGAATTTTAGATAGAGAAGGAAATAAGTCATAAAAAGAATTAGAAATAAGTGATCATTTATTAACAAATTTAAAATAAATTAGAACTGCTAATAAATTAAGTGGATTTAAATTTATTTCATAGAATCAAACTAATTTGAAATTATTAGAAAGAAAGAAAAACCGTTGCAAAGTTCGTAAAAAAATTATTTTTAATTGTTTAAATAAACCTTACAATTAATTAAAGAGTCGAAATTAAATATTTAATAAGCAATTAGTGAGAAATACTGCGAAAGAAATATGATAAATTTGTGAACTAGTATGCATTTAATTATTTTATTTATTTACTAATATTACTAATTATTTAATATTACCTTCACTGTAATAGGCTTCAGAAAATATCGCCATGGATAAGGAAATAAATTGCAGAATGCCTCGTAAAGTTTCACTATACTGGAATAAAAATATATAAAAATTTAAAGACTTTTTGTTGTCCCTGAAAAATATTTATATGTGTTTATATAGAAAATATTTTATATATCCATTATAAATAATACAATATAAATAGAGTATATAAAATATATTTCAAAAATAAAATTAATATCACCGAGGCCAATGAAATTACTCAAAAAAACCGTAATAGATCATTTAATTTGAAACGAGTATGAATTTTAATCAGATTAAATTTGCGATTGAATTATTCTAATCCTCTCGATTATTTTTAGATTGTAATTCAATGAAATTGAAAAGACAATGAAAATGTATGTGAAACATACCATTTTGTATGTATTTTTAAATATGAAAAAATATGGATAACGAAGCTGCTGCTATACATATAGAAATACAAAAGACAGACTCACTTGGAAGCCTAAAGATCTGCCATAAAAGCAGTATTGATTTATGTCCTCCGTAAGAGCGATCAATTCTTTGGGACGGCTGTGCTCCGTGGCAAAGAGTTCTGTCCGCGGACTGTGCTTAATAATTGTCCGCAAAATGGTCAAACATGTCTCTAAACTTGCAAAAATTTGCGCGCACGATTCCACTTCCCTAGAGCAAAAAAAAGTTTGGCTAAAGATATTTAATACATACACAATAACAAAAAAAAAAGGTATTTATTTCAAACGAATTTAATATTTTAGTGTAAACACAAATAATTGATTGATTTAGCCGTTACTATCACCAAATTTGATTAAATAAGACACAACTATTTTTTACGACATTATCACGTCTTCCAAAGAGTCATTATCAAATCTTACAATTCTAAGACTTGTTAATGTGTTATAGCACATTGATAATAGCTCGTCTCTTATTTAATAAATTTTGGTGATATAAAAACAATGTAACCGTCTTTCATTTTCCGCAAAGTATTCCTTATAATATATTCATGTTCTTTAATACCCGGTGTTTAAAATTTAAGTTAAATATATCAAAAATTGAACCGTTAAAGATAAAGCAATCCAATAATCTGTAATATTAAACGAAGCAGAAAATTGTTCGGATTAAGTTAAATAAAAGTATCGGGAGATATTTTTAATAGATAGACGTTACTTCAATTACTTTTTATCGAATGATACCAGTGAAAAGATGTAATTTTTTTCTATGTACGATCGGAATTGACCTTTAACATTTCAACTATAACTTTGTGAATGATAAATTACAATTCGTTTGAGTAATATTATTCGCGTCAGAGATATAGAAGCGATAAGGCCACAAAGAAAACCTATACGAAAACTGGTACAACATTCTGTCTGCTATGAACATTTGAAGCTTGAAACAATGCAGTATTTGCACAAAATCCACGCGAATTCGGAGACCGGTAGCAATGAAACTTACTTCGTAATATTGGTTTTTCGAAATAGTACACTATCCCTTTTCAAACAAACTTTCTTGTTAATTTGCACAGCGTATTCCTTAGCGCTCTGCACCACCGACAAGAAGCTCCTGTATCCATTGCCGGGTGTTGCTTCATCGAAATCATATTCCGCAACCACACATTCCAGATCATCGATTAACGGTTGCAAATCGTCGATTTTGCCTGGGATCGCCATGAACGATAAGTACAATCTTTGTCCATTTTCGCTCACGTCTGCCGCGAAATAATGCGCGTTGTTCGCGCACAGATCCTTAAGGACATCATTCAGTATTGGCTGGTTCGATTGCGCGGTGGCGGAGTCCGCAATATCGGCGGTTGTAGCCTCTGTCATACCGTATCGGTTAAGTGCGTGTATGAGCGGGGAATACTCGCATAGTATCAACGAGTCCGCGTATATGCGCGATCCCTGTATATATTACAAATAATTTATAAATCCATTGTACGCACTTACAAACTAATCGCTATATGAAATTGTCAACATTACCCCCCTCGAGTACGTGCGTTAAGTCAAACGCGCACTGCGACGCGAACATAGCTGCTAATGAAATGATACGAAATGTCAATCAATTATCTATGAAAACGTCAAAACCAAATTTTTTTTGTACGCAAATTTACAAAAATTTATTTTAACAATATTATTTAAATATTATTTATTTTAATACACATATACACTGTAATATATATATCAGGGACTATAATACATAGGTTTCTAATTATTTAACAAATTGCCCAATGACATTCAAATACAACAAACTATTAGCAAATTTAAAAATAGTTTTAAGTCTTATCTATTGTCAAAATGTTACTATACTGTTGATAAATATCTTACCGACATTATGATATACATATGTATATCATATATTACAATTTCTAAAAGTGTAGCTTTTTCTGTTTAATTGTTTCATCATCTTGTAATAAATGACGTGTGATATATTTTGTAAAATATCTATTTGACAAATAAATGAATTTTAATATCAAATAGTATATATTATATCAAATTATATATATTATATCAAATAATTATATATATTATATTATATTATATAACAGATTATATCAAATAAACTTGATTAGAAATAGTTGAAATGAACTACTTCTACATCCATCATTTTCTGTAATATATTACGGTAGGTAGAAAACAATGATATGCACGTATGAGTAGCTTGAATATTGCGCTACTTCATGTAATTACAAAATCGGAAAGTAGAGGGCACTGTAGGTGCAACAACTGACGTACAGATGATGCGAACATCAACTGATATTACGCAGCAAAAAAAGCAATCGAACGACTTAACTAGTGATTAGTTTAATATTAGTGTGCCATTTTTGAAATAGAAGACGCTATGTTTGGTAAGTATCTTTTATCAATACAATCGATTCTAGTATTTAAAAGCTTATACAATCGTAACAACGTAAAGCAATTTTCCTTGCAAGTTGCACGTTTTTGCGTGAAAAATACAAATACGAACGATAAATCAATCTGGCCAGATGCTGTCACAGGCTAGAAAGCCGCACAACCCTTATTTTCCGCTTCTGGCGAATATGGGGGTGCTGTATAGATATAATACGTGTACGTATGAAACTAAGCAGTAAATAATGCAAAAAGGAAGTAAATAGAAGCGACGCTGCGGCAATAGATCATAGACATTCTCGCAAAAATTCAATGCACAGCTATGTAGATTTCTGGGTTGAAGAATGTACAAATATATAACCGTTTTTCAATAATATTGCTAATAGTGTGGTACAAATCGAAAATGGGCATTAGAGGTTAATTGGAATAGACCGATTTTAACTTTCTTGAAGCGAAACTATTAGTAGCATTCATGAACTGATGAAAGTAGTTACGAGTTGCGTTAATCGATTTATTTGTAGCAATTTTAATTCCCCAAAGACAAGTTTGTACCTTTCTATTCTAGTGAGGAGTTTGGTAGACGTTCATCGAGCATGTTGGCTTTGATTTTTTCCCCTAATACTTCCCAGAACATAGAAACGGATGAAAAAGGTTCGAAATTTTTTGATGTCAACATTGTTTAAGCGCTTGTATAGTTTGATATCATCTTTCGCGCATTTATGCTCTTTAAAATTCTAGAACTAGGTGTGTAGAATCTTTACGTAACCATTTTGTTCGGACCTCGGTTTGGACTATGTCTTTCGCCAACTCCATATATACATCCGAGAGGAGTTATATACAAGCAGTCGTACATTGCGATTCTCCAGCTCGACATGTAACTGCCGCTATGTAGGTATCTTCATATCGTATCGGTCGATATTTCGTTCTACTCCACGCCCTCCCATCTTCCCCACATACCGCTCGAGGAAGTTCTGAGGAGAACTTCCTCGAGACGAGAGTCTCCAGGTTCTCTCGAGGAGCAATTCCTCCAGTTTCGAGGCTCTCCCACTACGACGGTTGGTGCTTGTGTCTTTGGGCAACAACGACGGCGACGACACAGACGTCTGTCTCAGGTTCCTTCTGCTCCTCTGTGGCTGCTTTTGCCATCGTTTTGTGCCTTCTATTTGCCAGCACTGCTGCACATACCACCAATGATTCTATCCCGGAAATGTACCATGCTCTAGTCTTATATGATTGGAAATTTGTTGTTTAGCATTTTCTTTTATTGTACGAAACAAATTTCCCAACGGTAGTGGGATGAAAAGTTTGTAGATATATCGCGGCTTGGTTTTCTTTTGTTGTGGAATTGATTGTTTTAACTATTTAAAAAACTTTGGCCAAAGTAATTTATGAATGTTGCGTTGTATTTTTAATATTTTACTTTTGTTTTAGAATGATTCTTTGTAGCGTTTTCCAGAGCATCGGACGGTAAGACGGCGACGGCGCCTGGGCCGCAATCCCTGACGTTGCGACGCTCTCGGTGTCTATCCCCACCACCATTTCTAGCGACGTCGCAGCGACACCGTGCAGCGACGCCAATAAGATCCGCACAATCCGAGAAAAGCACCTTGCATCTCTTTCTCACACGCAAACCAGACGCATTTCAACGTATCCGTATTTGTATTCCGGTTCCCAAAAGTCGGTTTGCGTTTCTATTGGTCCCACCGTTTCCACGAATCGGCCAGAATTTCTCCGATTGTCATTCGACGCATTTGTACATTGTACATAAACGCAGTAGAAATGGAATTGTACATAATACATATGTATTTACGATTCAGCGGTGTATTCCGGCACGAAGGACCAGCCCACTGTCATTGGAGTGGTGCGGTAGCGGAATTCCCGGTTCCGGTTCGCACGGTTTGTACGATTCCCACGATTCGTACGTATATATGTACCATCGGAGATCTATATTATGTAGGAGTGGTAGAAATGACGTTGTTCTATTTGTACATGCACATCGGCAATGCGCAATAGCAACCATAGAATTGAATTTTGTATCAACGCATTCTGGGAAATACTGGAAAAGTATATACGCGATTTCTTCTATTTTTATTCTTAAATTCTTCTATTTCAATTTGGCAATTTTTCATTTTGGACGATCGTTAACGAAATCTGCAAACTTGTCCCTAATTTCTGGTAATTGTTTCGACATTTTCATAATTAATTCTATTTTGAAAGTGTGGTATGAAGTTACATATATTTTTGAGTCTACTTCCAGAAAATTCTTGTTTATACTCAGTCGAGTTTTATAGAAGTTATTGCAGAATGGCAAGAACGTAGCTGGTTAAAATATATTACAGGCGAAGAAAGTTCAAATATGTGATCGAGGAAAAACGGAAAGAATATTAAATTTTATTGACGTATATTTTCTATAGATATATAAGTACGTTCGCGATGGCTCGCTGTTTGCCCAAACAGAACAGTACTAGAGAAAAATGATCTAATCCTCAATAAAAAATTGCGTATTTAATCTCAACATTTCTCCATTTATTATAGATCTAAAACGAAGATTTAAACACATTAATTCAGTTGGTGCGATGAGGGATCGTTTACTTCCTTCCTTATGTGATGGCACGACAAAACCTATTCCTAAATCCGGATCTGCGATGTCGGTATTGATTCGCCAAGAGAGAGGCGAACGGAAATATTGAAACAATATTCCAGTGGATGGAACTCTCAAAGAAAATGGCATAGCGAAAATGGTATAAAAAATAAAATGGTACAGTATCTCTAAAATATAATTCAAAAATATCTTTCGTAGAAAATGATTTAAATACATAGTTTTGCGTAATGTAAAATAATTGTTTTAAAAAATTGACGGTGATATTCCATTGTAAATTAAATACGGGAGGAATTAAAACTGTGTTTTTATATCACAATAGGAATTATAAATTTATATTTCCTATTGTGATATAAAACCATCGTTTTAATTCCTCCCGTATTTAATTTAAAATAATTGTGTTAATTATTCCAGTAGGTGTAAATGACATTAATAATTGCGCGGAATTTTGTGGTTCTTCTGACATTTTGAGAACTCACATTGACAGCTTGCATTCTTGAATGTCTGTCAGCTAGTTTACCATTTTACCATTTTTACCATTGATGCTTGCTTCAATATGTCGATTTCTAGATATAGATACTAGATAAACTGAAAGGTAACTTGTATAAATGGTTAATGACGGGTATCTGAACTTGTGAATTTAATGATAGGTTATTTCCCGGAGTTATAATGACGAGGACGAGCTTGGTCCGACCCGATCGTTTATTGGGAATCGGTATTATCTATAAATATTACCTTAACAATATATAGCGTAATCTAGGAATGTCCGTTGAAAATCTTTTTTTATAACTTTCGATTGAAATCAATTTTTTGAGTTTTGATTATCACTTTGAAACGTCAAATTTGACAGATGACAGAAAATCCATTTATTATTATTATTATGATTTCTTCATCAATCTACGTGCTTGAACCAATAAAGGTAAAAAATAACGTCCCAAAGTGAACGTGTATTGATTTTTATAACTGCTACAATTTTTGTACCCTGTATATACAAAGACAGTGTACAATTTTCGAATGCAGTTGGCATTAGGTGCAGCAGGGGACCGTCAATATTAAAATTTATAATCGAAAATCGGACATTCAATCGTCAGATCAAAGCCTGCTCCTTCAGTTCTCAATGCGTCTCGTTTTTTTGTTGTTTTTTTTTCTTTCTCGTTTTTGTTGATGCTGATAGACCGTCGACGGTATATACAGATATCTCGTAAAAATACCCATCCAATAAAATGCTACGTGGAATAATCAGATACATCCCAAATTAATAATTGGTATTTCATAAAATATTGCCGGTTATATGATGCGTTACAAATTTTTTTTTCGTGGTTAAGCCCAATGGGTCCTCTATATGGAAATTTATATTACTGACGTAAGATATGTATGGATGGAAATTTATGCCTGGTTTATATATTTTTTTAATACCGCCTCTTTATAAAATTAGACCTTTTCTGATTTTTACATGTACCAAACCAAATTTGTAATAAAATAAAGGAATCATAAAATTTTGTAATAAATTCAATATTCGATCGATTCAGACCTGCATAGAAAATGAAATTAATGTTATTTTGGTGCTCTCTACATTTGGGATCAATCTTTGGGATATTTTGCGCAAGTGTTTAGTCTCGATTATTATTTTTTATATTAAGGGCTCTACTCACAAATCGATGGGCAAATTATGGTTATTATACCATCAGATACAACAAACATATGGTTGAATTTCTTCGATATCGTAAATAAATTTTTTTCAATTCAAATACTTTAATAATATTTTTGCTTTTCTAATATATATGCAACTGCGCAACTTCTATCATTATCGAGAAGATTATCTATAAGCTAATAAATAAATATATTTTATGATATTTGATCGCACGAAACAGATGAAAGTGCACCAATAAAAATTAATGAAAAGAATAAACAAAGCATTTTAAATTGAGGTGCCCCGAGCTAAATGTTCGGAATCTAATAGGCTCAATTTTCAAAAATATAAGTACCTAAATAGTACACAGTGTGGACACCAAAATAATAATATTTGAAAATTCAATGTTAGCGTCAATCTTTAATAAATATTAAAAAAAATTAAAAATTATTCGTAACATAATCCCCCCCCCCCCCCCCAAACAATTCAATGCTCCTTCGTGGGGGTTTTCCGCTCGCGAATTCGTTTCATTTTTTTCACGCGTATATAATTCTTCACCGTGTATAATCTTGCGCGAGAGTACTCCTATCTTCTATCTTATATTCTATTGAATGCCCAATCACCGTAATTGATAGCGACCGGGCCATATTGTGGGTAATAATACCTATTATGTCCGCCGCAACCATCCAAACCGTTTTCGGAATATCGAATATGGAATTGATAGAAGATCGAGTGCGCACGGTGGTACCCGAAACGAAATATTCTATTGCGTTGATAAACGTTCGGTGTTTGAGTACATGTATTCACACAAAAAGAGGTTTTTTTTTTCTTCTATAGTGGAAGAATAGTTGCATTTGTTGCAACTAGCGATGTGTAGTTCACTCGCGAACCGTTCACTCTGAACGGTTCAATCAAATGACGGGCGTACTGTGACGATGTTTTGCAACGACCTATAGGTCACTATGACCTAGTTCGTGAACTATGAACTACATGTATTTATGTACTTGTACTAGGTCCTGAACCCGTCGTCTACTAAACCGTTCATGAATCACAACGGCGCGTAAACAATGCAGTATAGTATACATTACATATACAGTACTAACATTTATTTAGTGATAAAGTGTGTTGGTGAACGGAACGAAATAGGAAACTCGATGCAATATTGCAACAGCAGCATTGCCGAGCTGAGTCACAATTTATATGTTGGTATCAGATTTCATTTGGTATAATATAATTCATATATTCGCAAGATTAAATATGTCATGCCATGGCAAATTTTTGCAATAATGCAAAAATAAACATCTAAATGTTATAGTTCTTATATTTCACACTGAGTGTAATGCAATCACTTAATATCAAATTAAAGCTTTGAAGTTTGAAGAGAGAAGATTCGGAAAAGAAAATATAAATTATAACGCCAAACAAAACGATTCTATCTAGTTCATTTTATTATAGTTTGTACATTTAATTTTCAAGTGTTAGTAAAGTAGTAAACATTTTACATCAATAAGTATTTTAGAACTTCATATAAATAATCGTGAGTACCTAGAGAAGATTATATTTCCTTATATATACGTTTCGTGTAAATTATAAAAATTGTTGTCTTTTCTTCCTCATTCCTAATTCAAAATAAGTATTGTAATATTTCAATTTATTTATTTTTTACCATTTAATGCTTTTATATTGAGAAAAAAAGAGATTAATTTCAGTATATGCATGTATTTGGTAATCGTTCACGACCTATAGTTCGTTGAAATGAACTACGAACTAGGTTCTCAAAGTGACCCACAGTTTGCCATCGCTAGTTGCAACAGTTGCATAGTTCATGAGAGGAATATGTATCGTTTTTTTTTTTTGATAAATAAAGAAGTTCAATATTTCGAAGATAGGTAATTTCCATAATCTTGGCCCAATATAAATTCCCCAATTTGATGTCGGTGGTATTTTAATGTCTGATCTGCATGGTGCGCATGTGTCATAGCAAAAGTCCCATCCACCGTTGCCATATCGAAGCTAAATGCTGATATTAAAAGAAATTGACGTTCATAAGTTATTACATGAATATTTATGCTTGTTATTTTGAAGATAGGTAATTTCCATAATCTTGGCCCAATATAAATTCCCCAATTTGACGTCGGTGGTATTTTAATGTCTGATCTGTATGGTGCGCATGTGTCATAGCAAAAGTCCCATCCACCGTTGCCATATCGAAGCTAAATGCTGATATTAAAAGAAATTGACGTTCATAAGTTATTACATGAATATTTATGCTTGTTATTTTGAAGATAGGTAGTTTCCATAATCTTGGCCCAATATAAATTCCCCAAGTTGACGTCGGTGGTATTTTAATGTCTGATCTGTATGGTGCGCATGTGTCATAGCAAAAGTCCCATCCACCGTTGCCATATCGAAGCTAAATGCTGATATTAAAAGAAATTGACGTTCATAAGTTATTAGATGAATATTTATGCTTGTTATTTAATATTTGCCTTAATAGAAATACTTAATATTTGGCATATACATTTTTTTTTGCTTATTATAGTTATTTTTTAACTTGTGAAGAAGTTGTTGGCAACAATGTCTAGAAATATGTCAAAAGAATACATTACAACCAGCGCCAAAAACATTGCATTTAAATTTGATTAAAGTTTAATTATTTTTATGCAAAAAATGTAATAAAAATCTAGTTTATATTTATACAAATGATGAAATATAGAAATTTTTGATATTATAGAAAAGTCCATTGTAAATATTATTGATGTTCATGTGAAATTGACTATGTGGTCAGGTCAGGTCATTAATTGAACGCTTTTTTTTAATTATACATATATTTTCAAAATCTTCACAACTTTATAGGATTTTTTTAGACGGTATTGATAAATTATTATTTTTTTAAATAATTGTTGCATTATAACATTGGAATCAGGTTTTATTAAATTTAATTGTTTAAATTAATAGTAAATACTTAAATCCACATATCTAAAATTTTAATTTATAATTATACAAAATCGTTGCTTCAAAATTTAAATATTATTACTCCTAAGCCAGTTAGTATATTTATTCATTATTAATTCTTTATTTATTTGATAAACTATACTTTCTTTAATTATTTTTTGAATTCATCTACTTTAAACTGTTTTAACTAGTATGTGTAATATCATATTGTATGTCCTAATGGCCATATTTTTACAATAAAATCATGACTTAACTTAACATAGTTAGCGGTTTTGGAAAATATTTTTTAAAAAATATTTCTGGTGATATTCTATACTAATATAATAGTCTGATAACAAACAATTTAAAAAAACTTCCGAAACCATTCCAAATAAAATGTACACTGCAGTTTATAAAAAAAAAATGAAGCAAAATGAATCCCCCACCCCAACCTTCATTAGTCACCTTATAAGATTACACACTATGTGCATAATAGACCAACCCCAGGTTATATAAGAAACACATTCGCTGTTAATTTCTGCATTTCGTTTTGCTTATGCATAATGGTAATTTAAAATTGCCCGACCAATTGGCGCTCATATCGCAATGGGACAAGTCGTTCCCAGTGTTATGGTGGCAATTTCGCGTGATTGCGGAGCAATGGCCGTCAAAAAATCAATTACCAACTTGTACGAAAGAATGGCACACTTGGCACAAGTAGCCATGTAATAAAATTATGCCGCGTTCGTGCACAAGATGGATTTAATATAATATACCGGACAAATGAAATTTGAATGTGTCTGATAAAATGTGTTATAGAACATGGAACATTTATCAAGCATTTAAAGTCTTTTTTACACGCTAAAGTAGACGAAGTACGCTTGTATACTACCAGGTGTTTTTTTTTTATTTGCAAATTTTATTTCGCATTTTTTATTATTATCACCATCGTTCTTTTTATTATTCTAAAACAATGTTCGAATTTTTTTTCATCGTTTCCACAACTTTACCATTACCCTTACATCTTTCACCATTAACCTTACATCTTTACCATTAAGCTTAAATGTTACAATTTTTTAAAATAATATTTCTAATCTGTTCTAATACCAATTCGAACATTTCTCATATAGCATGTGCGGATATTTACGTCTTCCTTCATCTTCTTTGCAGATTATAATGGCCTCCACACATGACGATGGACCAATTCAAGAAGAACCGAAGGCTGTCTGTCCATCCTGTTCATATCTACATTCGTATATATATAAATGCGTTCAT
Source organism: Leptodirus hochenwartii (assembly GCA_947310635.1). Classification (NCBI taxonomy): domain Eukaryota; kingdom Metazoa; phylum Arthropoda; class Insecta; order Coleoptera; family Leiodidae; genus Leptodirus; species Leptodirus hochenwartii. The sequence continues at coordinate 3,918,127 of OX371178.1, read as the reverse complement.
ACCGTGATTAAAAGTCACTATATATAGTGTGTTGTTACAAATTATGTGAGATGTGTTAGTGAAGCGACCAATGAGGGACCGTCAAGTATGTGAAGAAGCATTGGTTGAAAGAGTTTTGTGTGTGTGTGTGTCTTGAAGAATGCCGCGGACGCTGGGAAGATGACGTCCCGCAGTGGCCGCGTATATATGGTATGTCTTATCAAAAGGATGTAATAATGAGTGAATGGTCTGACGAGTTTTTTTCTGTTTTTTTTTTTTAAGAAGAAACGACTATGCTGATTTTTTCATCTTCGAAATTCGATTGGTGCTAGATAAAGGTGAGTTAGTAAAAAATATATCGGCTAAAAATATTATTTTATTCAAAGTGATTCGTGATATTTTTGCAATATGGTTGACTATATTGTATTTACGTATTAACTGGTGCTGCCGCCAGTGGTATTTTAAGAAACTATCGTTTTTGTACTAGTACAAAAAAATTATTTAGTTTTTATCTTGTGCTACTGAAGATGGGGGCATAGCCTTCGAAATGCGCATCTAGCTATTTAAGTTACGGTACTTGGGTGATACTATCAAAGAATATCACTTCACGTTTTTTTTTTATGATTTCATATCATGAAAAAGAACGCAAAATTGATTTGGTTTATGGTACCTCTAAATCAATTTGAACGCACGTAATAATTGGTAATAACTAAAATCCCCCACGAGGGAAAATGTTGGCACAATTATATAAGCTAATTGAATCTGAAATCAATTTTGATGTCCGATAATGGTAGAGTTTATAAGGTTTTATATATGTTTATAATAGAGTTATAACCAATACAATCTGCATGAATGACGGGTGCAAGTGAGTTCGTATGTATCATCCCGTATTATGTTGTTCTTCATTTCTTTCCGTGGCCTACCTCTTGTTTGACGCCATGATGGGTCCCTTGGCAAGCAGTTTTGTGTCCTCTGTCTTATCCCTAGATACTAAGAAAATTAGTTTAGTTGGCCATCGAAATTTTTCTAAGGTCAGTGAATGGCTACAATACAATCAAACTAAAATCCATTGTTCTTTAGCATCACGAATTTCTATATTTTACGTTTCTATCGCTTGACCTGACTTGACCTTAGTTATTAGTTAGACTTGACCTTAGTTATAAGACCTCGTTAGTTATTCTTAATAATATTAATCACAAATCGCGAGTCTTCTTTTTTCTATGGTCTATGATTCTTTGGCGAGGTCTCACCTGACCTGACTTGATCTGATTTAACGCGACTTGACTCGACACTTCAATTTAATTGTAATACACTTCATTTTTGATAATATAATCAAAGAACATTATATAGCCTTAGTGTATTTGTATCTATGATCTGACCTGACCTGACTTGACTTGCCTTAGCCATATAAATTCTCTGCGACACTCGTTAGACATTCTTAATAATATTAATCACAAAGCGCGAGTCTTCTATTTTCTATGATCTATGATTCTTTGTCGAGGTCTCATCTGACCTGATTTGATCTGATTTAACGCGACTTGACTCGACCCTTCAATTTAAATGTAATACACTTAATTTTTGATCATATAATCAAAGAACATTATATAGCCTTAGTGTATTTGTATCTATGATTTGTATCTATGACCTGATCTGACCTGACTTGCCATGGCCATATAAATTCTCTGCGACACTCGTTAGTTATTCTTAATAATATTAATCGCAGTCTTCTATTTTCTATGATCTATGATTTTTTGGCGAGGTCTCACCTGACCTGACTTGACCTCCTTTGACGCGACTTGACTCGACCCTTCAATTTAATTGTAACACACTCAATTTTTGATCATATAATCAAAGAACATTATATAGCTTTAGTGTTTTTGTATCTATGATTTTACAACCTGACCTGGCTTGACCTGTCCTTCGAAATTAGTTTTACTAATTCTTGAGTATCCTGTATTTCTACATCCTACCATACAGCATAGTGTTAATAACTTTCATTGTTGTCGACAACTTACTATTAATTACCAATTGGTGCGACGATGGCCGAGTTGATTGCAGATTGTCAGGTCAGCAACTACATTAGAGCACCGCGAGAAGAAGAATAACTTCTCTGGCCGCCTTTGATCTTTACAAAGATTCAGCAATCGCTCCAACGCGTTAAATATATATTTTTTAAATTTAATTCCGAGAGTGCAATAGCCGTACCAAAAAAATATCCTACTTTACGTTGGATTTTATTAACTGTAATTAAAATGTTGTAATTTTATGGTACGTTTTGTGAAGTGAATTATTCCTTATATAGTTATCGATCGACGATATTGTAAAATAAATAGTCAATACATTCCTGCGGGGATGAATCGATGAAACTAATCACAGATGGCAAAGACCGGTGGCGCCGCCTGCCGACGAATCCTTGACGAATCTTTAAATTATCATCCATATATACATTCCACCTGAAGACGTATATATTGAAATCGAATATAGAATTTTTCGTGATATGTTTTTATTCACAATATAGCGGGTGTTCTCTTAAAAGTTATCACGCAATGCAACATTTATTTTACATGAAGGACATTTCGAAAAATATAAAATAACGTTCGTGTCATTTTTAAATTCAACCTACAATTCGTGCGAACATAAAAAAAATCATTATTGATATCTACATAATAAACAAACAAAAAGTGAAGAATACATTTTTATCGTTTTCTGCACCGATGTGCCAAAATAATTGGTTTGAAAAAAAAAATTGCCTATATATTTTTCATTCTGTATTTCAACAATATGTTGGTATAACTGATGGTTTTCTATATGAATCAATACAAACAATGATCTAGCACATTATATTTGATTGCTTTTGTAGAATGGATTAGTTCGAAGTCGGCTTTTGAACGTTGTTATATAGTTCATTAGGAATCGACCAAAGCGAATCGGAAGGACCGACTTTGATTCGAACCTTCGAAAAATTATAAAAAAAAAATATTACAAAATATTGTTGTAGCTTCACTCCATCGCAGTGTGAGTACCTGAAATATAACCAATAAATTTCAGAAAAAAAAAATTAAATTATTTACAAAAAGACGGAAAAATGCTGCTTAATTTCCCTCCATGCTATAATTGATTTTATGTATGTGTAAAAATGATTTGGAGCATTTTTCAAAATTGCAATATTTCACGTTAATTTAAATAATGGAGTTATCCTTTTTGGTAAATTATTATTAAAGAGTCCGCAATCCTAAAGATTGGTTGGAAACAGCACGCCATGCCGATCTATCCTGAGCTAATCCCGTCATCTCCCTATAGCTATTCATCTCAACGTCTTCAACTATCTGACTCACATACTCCAATCTAGGCCTACCTACCCCTCTCTTTCCCTCCACTCTACCTTCTATGATCAATTGCATAATCCCCCCATGCCTAAGAATATGCCCTACTAATCTGTCTCTCCTACGCTGTAACACTCTCCAGATACTTCTCTTCTCCCCTACTAACTCTAGTACAGCTTCATTTGTTACTTTATCTTCCCAACCAATCCTCATCATCCTCCTATAACACCACATTTCGAGTGCTTGTAATCTACGCTTCTCTTCCTTTCCTATAGTCCACGCCTCACACCCGTACAGTGCTACACTCCAAACATATACCTTCAGTAATCTTTTTCTAATACCCAAGTCAATATTTGATCTTAAAATCTGTTCTTTTTCTACGAATGCCTTCCTACCCTGTGCTATCCTACACTTTATATCTACCTTGCTTCGATTATCTTTTGTGATTCTACTGCCTAAATAACAAAAATCTGACACTTCTTCGATTCTATTATCTCCTATTGTGATCCTCATTTTTCTACTGCATTCCTTTTTGTCACACCTCATCACTTTAGTTTTACCTATATTTATTTTCATGTTAAAATCCCTAGTCAATACTGCCTGCATACCATTCAATACCCTTTCTAAATTCTTTTCGCTTGCTTCCAATATAGCTATATCGTCGGCGAATCTCAACATATATATTTTCTCTCCCTGTACATTCACACCTACACTATACTCTTCTTTTACTTTGTTTATTGCATCTTCTATATATAGATTAAATAATAACGGTGAGAGTGTACATCCCTGCCGAACTCCCTTCCCTATTTTTGCTACCTCTTCTTCCCCCTCAATTCTAACTAAGGCAGTTTGGTGTTTATATAAATTAAAAATTATTCTCCTATCCTTATAATCTATACCCGTTTCTTTTAAAATTCTAAACATTATGTCCCAATCTACATTATCAAATGCCTTTTCTAAATCTACAAAAGCTATGCATGTTTTGGTAAAAACTAGCAAAAATCCTTAAGTGATTGTATACGGTTTTCTGAAAGTTTGTCGCAATTTTTTTCTGAGTAATTTTGTAGAAGATCAAACATCTGATATTGATGTTTGATCAAATTGAAAAAAATTAACCGTCTAGGAATTATTTCAAGAGATGTTGAATTTTGTAATTAACTAGTAAGGTCGATTAAAAATTGAAAAATTCCAACACAGTCTTACGTTTTTTTTTTTGGTATCTCTATATATGCGCATGCGCTTCATTTGTGGATATATAAAAAAAAAGTACTAGTAAAAATCCATAAGTTATTGTATAAGGTTTTCTTGAAAATGAGTCACATATTTTTGTAGTAATTTTTGGTTTGCGAGAAAATCCCAGTTCTTGTGCGGTTTGCACCTCCCACACTCCGAATTATATGACTACTTCTTGGTGCGCGTGTGTAGTATAGTAAGTAGTAAATATCAACTTCTGCACACATACCGCAAGAGGTTTGGATTAGAAATCTTAATTAATAATGGCACCCCGGTTGCTTCTACATACGTCGCGAATTATTTATAACATCGCCAACAAACGCTACGTGTGTATCGTTACTGTTACATGTTATATCAAAGATATTTTCTAATATACCAGGTATTGCTGGATAATGGCGTACCGAGTGTTAAATAAATATTTTTTAATTCAAAACACCAGTTGTAAAAATGATGGTTTTAAATGGAAACGAAGTTATTTGGTGTAATAAACAAAAACTTTTTCGTCGAAAATTATTAATATATTTATAATTATAATGAACTGCAGATTTGAATCCTAATCATTATACTAGAATATTTTATCGATTTTTGTTTCGTGTTAAGATTTTAAAGACGCCATAAAAATTTATCAAATTTCTCCTTTATTTTTTGTCTAATTTTGTCTAAATTTTGTATTATTGTAAGTAGTAAATTTGAAATTGTCACTTTTACAAAATTAATTTTGCAAATTTTTTTCTTCTTAAAATAGAACATTTTAATTATGTCGAAACAATTGGCAAATTAATTCAAACTTTATTAAAAAAAGATATGTTCCGAAATAATTTGTGAATTAAACAAGTTTTTTTTTTTCAGAAGAGTTGTAATATTTTAACATACATCAAGAAAGGTTCAGATCAATTAATGACCGATTTTTATGGTAATCGTTATGTTATTAACCTTTTTAAAAAACCTAAAAATTAAGCTTTTTCGTTTGGGACTTTGCTAAAAATTAACATATAATCGGGAAAATTTGCGTAACCTCCTTAATTTCTAAACTGAAATATTTTGAATAGTCGAGTAGTAAATTTACGTCACTGCATTATGTTGATCAAAACATTTCTTGATTCAAAAATTACGAAACACTATAAAAGTAAAAATAAAACGCTTATTAACATCAAATATTTGACGAAGAGTCGTAAATTAGAAATTGTAAATGCGTGATTGATAATCATTTAGTCCTCTTGAAGATTTTCACCATTAATTTTGCACTCATGAGCCGTTATTACTCAAAATTTATACAAATTTGAGCGAAACATAACGGAGAGAGAATTATTATTTTTTAATTTCCAACTTTTATTATGATATTTAAAGAGACTCTACAGCCTTAAAAAAGATCAATCATCCGAAATAAATATTTGCGTTCTATTTTTGTTTGATCAAATTATACACCGACGTTGCCTTAAAAAATTAAAAATTCCAACACAGAAAGAAATTTGTAAAATAAAGTTTGCTACTCTTCTTATGGTATTTAAAGGTATTCTACAGTCTTAAGGAAAATCAAACATCTGCTATGGAGATTTGAGTATCATTGATGCTTGATATAAAAAAAAAATCAACACTGATGTCGTTGCATTATAAATTTAGAAATTCCAACCGAGAAAGAAATTTATAAAACAAACTTTGCTACTCTTCTTATGGTATTTAAAGGTATTCTACAGTCTTAAGGAAAATCAAACATCTGCTATGGAGATTTGAGTATCATTGATGTTTGATATTAAAAAAAAAATCAACACCGATGTCGTTGCATTATAAATTTAGAAATTCCAACCGAGAAAGAAATTTATAAAACAAAATTTGCTACTCTTCTTATGGTATTTAAAGGTATTCTACAGTCTTAAGGAAAATCAAACATCTGCTATGGAGATTTGAGTATCATTGATGTTTGATATTTAAAAAAAAATCAACACCGATGTCGTTGCATTAAAAATTTAAAAATTGCAACAGAGAAAAAAATTTGTAAAATATACTTTGCTACTCTTCTTATGGTATTTAAAGGTATTCTACAGTCTTAAGGAAGATCAAACATCTGCGATGAAGATTTGAGTCTCATTGATGTTTGATATTTAAAAAAAAATCAACACCGATGTCGTTGCATTAAAAATTTAAAAATTCCAACCGAGAAAGAAATTTGTAAAATATACTTTGCTACTCTTCTTATGGTATTTAAATGTATTCTACAGTCTTAAGGAAGATCAAACATCTGCGATGAAGATTTGAGTCTCATTGATGTTTGATATTTAAAAAAAAATCAACACCGATGTCGTTGCATTAAAAATTTAAAAATTCCAACCGAGAAAGAAATTTGTAAAATATACTTTGCTACTCTTCTTATGGTATTTAAATGTATTCTACAGTCTTAAGGAAAATCAAACATCTGCTATGGAGATTTGAGTATCATTGATGTTTGATATTAAAAAAAAAATCAACACCGATGTCGTTGCATTATAAATTTAGAAATTCCAACCGAGAAAGAAATTTATAAAACAAACTTTGCTACTCTTCTTATGGTATTTAAAGGTATTCTACAGTCTTAAGGAAAATCAAACATCTGCTATGGAGATTTGAGTATCATTGATCTTTGATATAAAAAAAAAATCAACACTGATGTCGTTGCATTATAAATTTAAAAATTGCAACCGAGAAAGAAATTTATAAAACAAACTTTGCTACTCTTCTTATGGTATTTAAAGGTATTCTACAGTCTTAAGGAAAATCAAACATCTGCTATGGAGATTTGAGTATCATTGATGTTTGATATTTAAAAAAAAATCAACACCGATGTCGTTGCATTAAAATTTTAAAAATTGCAACCGAGAAAGAAATTTATAAAACAAACTTTGCTACTCTTCTTATGGTATTTAAAGGTATTCTACAGTCTTAAGGAAAATCAAACATCTGCTATGGAGATTTGAGTATCATTGATGTTTGATATTTAAAAAAAAATCAACACCGATGTCGTTGCATTAAAATTTTAAAAATTGCAACCGAGAAAGAAATTTATAAAACAAACTTTGCTACTCTTCTTATGGTATTTAAAGGTATTCTACAGTCTTAAGGAAAATCAAACATCTGCTATGGAGATTTGAGTATCATTGATGTTTGATATTAAAAAAAAAATCAATACCGATGTCGTTGCATTTAAAAATTCCAACAAAGAAAGAAATTTGTGAAATAAACTTTGCTACTTTTCTTATGATATTTAAAGGTATTCTACAGTTGTTGCATTAAATATTTAAAAAATTCCAACAGAATTTTTTAACAACATTCAGTATATAGTAACTAACAATGTTTAAGCATTATATACACTGTGTGCCCATGTGGTCGTGGTGTTATAGCTTAGCTATCTAGCGCACATACCGTCGCCAAGTATAATGTGTTTCACAGTGGTCTCCACCAAACAACAACGAACGAAGAGATAATATGCGGCGACGTTAACAACTATGGTCTTCTGCAGAAACCAGCATCCGCATCAAATGCATCAAATATTTAACACTCGCCATGGATAAGGCAACTATTATCTCTTCTGATGTTTCTCACTTGGCTACTATCAATGCGCTTTACCTGCATGTGTCCATACCATATGTTCGTTTACTCCAATAAATATTTAGTTTATTTTTAGCGCATCGAAAGTAATTGTTATATATATACAGGATGTGGTACATAAAATATTTTCAAAGCAAAAACTTTTGATTTTAAACGGGGCGGTTGGCGACACATGTCGATGAAACGTTTGAATTGATTTTATAATTTTATAAATCAAAGCTGCTCTTGTATAAACAAACCGATTTAGCTATTAACTGAAATTGAACACCATTTTGAGATTTTTTAAATATTAATATTCCAAAAATCTGTCATCCCTTATTCTGAACGTTTGTTAAAAATATTATGTTCTTAGGAGCTTTATGTGATTTTTTAAAATTATAATAACAATAATAATAATATTTTCTTGGCTCAAAATGTACCATGTTTTTAATGTAAAATTAACGTGGCATTGCGTCATGTCTCTTAAGACAGACAGCGTTTAAATGGGAAAATATATATTTTGGAAACTGTGTATTCTAATATGTAAATCGAGGGTTTTCTCTATAATTTTTCCGCTCATATTATGAGCTGTGATTTGACGTTGACCGCAACAACAGCACAACATACTTTGACATGTATTGTAATTACCAGTCGTTAAGATTCGATCTCTTCAGATCCATGCAGAATGAAATATGATCATTGCTCCTGCCGAAGGAATAAATATACTCCTAGATAGCCCATTTATAAATATTTGTCATGTGATTTAAAAATCGCTTCGTTTAAAGTTAATTTTATTTTAGAAACTTATTAAATGTTGGTGTGCCAATTATAATTTACAAATATTTATCGAATATGCCATCTTTTTAAATTAAAAAAATATTTATAATAATATTTAAAAAATCGTTATAATAAATAAACCGTGTTTTAATGGTTATAAAAATTCGTTTATTTTACAAATGCTAGTACTAGCTGGTAAATTTATAAACTGAGCACATGAAAATAATCTATATACATTTCTTCATATAGATGGCTTTTCTATATTATTGCGCGCCTTTTTAAATTGCCCCGCAAAATGTGCAGGTGTAAGCGACTTGAATGCGAAGGAAAAGGGAAGTAGAAATGCACTGACCTGTAGGAAGCGTTCGTGTCCCAGAATGTTCTGGATGATTTTAATTAAGATACAGTTGCGAATGCGAGTGAAAATTACACTCTAATCCGTCTTACATGAGAAATGAATAATTACATGGGAGTTGTTTACTAAATAAAGGTTCTGGGATTATGTTATAAATATTGTTAAATGGCGGGTTATATTATACCGCCCTTGTTACGGTTACTTTTTTTTTCTAAAATTTTTTTTTCGCAATATTTGTCTAGATGATTTACTAAAAAAAATCGTCGTCGTGGTAATTTCGCTGGGACACATTTTTAAATAATTCTGCAAGTATGTTTGTAAACAAAAAATTCGTAAATGGTTTACGATAATATATATATTTTTTATAAAATCAAATATTGAAGTTAAATATATTCTATACAAATATTACGTAATAATAAATAAAAATAATGGCGTTTTCTGGAAAAGCGTTTTCATGCTTTGATTTATTATATGAAGACATAAAGAAACCGAATGGAAAATGTACTGGTGTAAATATCATGAAGATTACGTTTTCATATTAAATAAAGCGCATCTTAAGTAGCACGTCATTTTCTTTCGTGACGTATGTAATGTAGAGAGTCTACAATTAACTATAGCGGTGATTTGTCATGATATATCAGACGGATCTGCTAACGGAAACGGAACGGTGAAACGTGAATCGGTATAGTTATACCGCTACAATGTAAATACCGGAACTTTTTAGATAGTAGCTTTTCTTATTATATCTGTAAAATGTTAAACTATAATTTTTGAAATCAAAACTCTTTTGAATTACTATAAAAATACAATTGTGCGTGCTTTGAGGAAAAATTTGTAGATTACTTTTTTGAGTGTATGTAATTTGGGTTGCCAACCCACATTCAAAGAAATCCACTATAATATATAGTAAATAAAGTGGAATATAACAAGTTTATTAAAAAAATATTTTTCTACCGAAAATCTACGTTTTATAATAAAAAAATATATTAAAAAATATATAATATACTGAAACACCGGAACTTTTTAGATAGTAGCTTTTTTTATTATATCTGTAAAATGTTAAACTATAATTTTTGAAATAAAAATTCTTTTGAATTACTATAAAAATACAATTGTGCGTGCTTTGAGGAAAAATTTGTAGATTACTTTTTTGAGTGTATGTAATTTGGGTTGCCAACCCACATTCAAAGAAATCCACTATAATATATAGTAAATAAAGTGGAATATAACAAGTTTATTAAAAAAATATTTTTCTACCGAAAATCTACGTTTTATAATAAAAAAATATATTAAAAAATATATAATATACTGAAACACCGGAACTTTTTAGATAGTAACTTTTTTTATTATATCTGTAAAATGTTAAACTATAATTTTTGAAATCAAAATTCTTTTGAATTACTATAAAAATACAATTGTGCGTGCTTTGAGGAAAAATTTGTAGATTACTTGTTTGAGTGTGTGTAATTTGGGTTGCCAACCCATATTGAAAGAAATCCACTATAGTGAATAAAGTGGAATTTAACAAGTTTATTAAAAAAATATTTTTCTACCGAAAATCTACGTTTTATAATAAAAAATTATATAATTAATAAATATAAAAAATTTAATGCTTTAAATTACGGTTTTGGGTGATATTGTATACTACAAAAAGATATATATATATATTTAAAAAAATAAAAAATAAGTTGTGAAAGAAATCGCTGATATAAGAAACATTGATATATTGATTATTCAACCGAAACGACATTTTCTCCAGCTCGTGTCGTGTCATTTGCTTCGATTAAAAGAAACGGAAAGCGATCATTATGTATTGACTTATTGTTTAGAATGACACAGAATGTCAACGATTCTTGTCGCTATTGTCGTTGTTGTTGACATTAACAGTTTGGCTGTTGGTAGTTCTTGCGATTTAATGAAAGACACACAAGAAATTAATTTAGACTTTGGATACCCATAAGGATCGTTGTACTCGTACTTGCGTCTATATAATTGAGGCAAAATTCTCCAAAATGTGTAACTTGACAGGAGATCATAAAAACATTTTTTATAACGTCACCGTCGATAAGTAAATGTTTGTAAATTTTTGTATTGGTTTTTAGATATAAATGAAACTAGGTAACCCCAACTTCGATGTTTAAAAAATCTGTTTTATTTAATTATAACAATAATAAAAATGGGGCCTAAAAAATTATTTAAAAAATAAAATAGTTGGGCTAACTATTAAATGTAAGCGAATTAAAATACGCAATTTTTACTGATTGTAGACAAGATGTCTAGCTATGGACAGGTCAATTTTTTTCTTTTTTTTTCACTAGATTTCTCGATATAACAACGTCTAAAAAATCGTCTGTTTTTTATTAGAGTTTTTTTGGACATGTAATTGAAAATTCCAAAATATTTGAAATATACCATTCAAAAGCCGAATCCTTTAGGAACATTCTCTAAAAATACTGTATAAAAATACGTACGATGAGACGCTAGCCTTAAATAATTTTTATATCCATTTCTATTGGCAAAACCATTATTTTATCGATCAAGCCTTTTATTGAGCAATTTAAATAAAATTGGCAATTTCAGTTGAAAATATATAAATATTCTAGCCTCAATTAGTTATATGTTCATATGAAGAAAGGTAACACAAGAAAGCCAAGGGTTGGGAATCTTATAAGGCCAATTAATTATACAATATGCATAAAATTTTATTAATTACGATTAAACTTGGCGATTTATAAACGGTATATAACGTTCTATATACGTATCGTATTTCTATATCTATTCCTTGCTTTATGTAAGGACGAAGACAGGACCCAGCAGGAGCAATAATATAAGAATGGATATATAGCGCTGAAAATACTACCGGTACGGTCAACAAATTGTTCTAACCTAGATTAATTAATAAAACAAAAAAAACTTTTTTAAATAGAACATTTTCAATTCAATATTTCAGTCAGTTGCTACGTTTTTTTTTTCATTCAGTCAATTTTTAATTAAAATCATTTGCAGGAGGTTAAGAAAATAACGTTTAAGGACGACTAGGGGAAGATCAGTTTGGATTTAGGAAGAACAGAGGGACGATAGAGAACACAGAGGGAAGAAGAATAGAAATAAAAAAGAGATTTATATTAGCAACTTAAATTGCTTTCGATTGGGACATAATGTTTAAAATTTTAAAAGAAACGCGAATAGATTATAAGGATAGGAGAATTATTTCTTACACAAAAATCGACATCTGCAATCATAAAACTGCTTTAGTTAGAATTAGTAATTCAAATAGTTAGTAGAAGAGAAGTATTCATAAGGTACTACAGCGTAATAAAGATAGGTCATATTCTTAGACATGGGGGTATTATGCAATGAGTTATAGAAGGTAAAGTAGAGGGAAAGCAAGGGGTAGGTAGGCCTAGGTTTATAGTATATGGGTTAGATAGTGGAGGACGTGTGGAATGATTATTGTTTGGTGTATGGTGTTGGGAAATGAAGAAGCTAGTTTCTAATCAATATCTGCGACTAATTTAATTAAATTAAATTAAATTAATTAACTAGCTGACTGATCTGACTTAAACTAGATTATCATCGCTATTTTACATTCCAATTCAATTGGTAAATGAAGAAGTTAGTTTACAATCAATATCTGTGATTAATTTAATTAAATTTAATTAAATCAAATTCATTAACTAGCTGACTGACCTGACTTAAACTAGATTATCATCGCCATTTTCCATTCCATTTCAAATGGGAAATGAAGAAGTTAGTTTATAATCAATATCTGCGACTAATTTAATTTAATTTAATTAATTAACTAGCTGACTGACCTGACTTAAACTAGATTATCCTCGCCATTTTTCATACCATTTCAATTGGGAAATGAAGAAGCTAGTTTCTAATCAATATCTGCTACTTATTTAATTTAATTAAATTAATTAATTAACTAGCTGACTGACCTGACTTAAACTAGATTATCCTCGCCATTTTCCATACCATTTCAATTGGGAAATGAAGAAGCTAGTTTCTAATCAATATCTGCGACTAATTTAATTTAATTTAATTTAATTAATTAACTAGCTGACTGACCTGACTTAAACTAGATTATCCTCGCCATTTTTCATACCATTTCAATTGGGAAATGAAGAAGCTAGTTTCTAATCAATATCTGCGACTTATTTAATTAAATTAAATTAATTAATTAACTAGCTGACTGACCTGACTTAAACTAGATTATCCTCGCCATTTTCCATACCATTTCAATTGGGAAATGAAGAAGCTAGTTTCTAATCAATATCTGCGACTAATTTAATTTAATTTAATTTAATTTAATCTAATTAATTAACTAGCGGACTGACCTGACTTAAACTAGATTATCCTCGCCATTTTCCATACCATTTCAATTGGGAAATGAAGAAGCTAGTTTCTAATCAATATCTGCTACTTATTTAATTTAATTTAATTAATTAATTAACTAGCTGACTGACCTGACTTAAACTAGATTATCCTCGCCATTTTCCATACCATTTCAATTGGGAAATGAAGAAGCTAGTTTCTAATCAATATCTGCGACTAATTTAATTTAATTTAATTTAATTAATTAACTAGCTGACTGACCTGACTTAAACTAGATTATCCTCGCCATTTTACATACCATTTCAATTGGGAAATGAAGAAGCTAGTTTCTAATCAATATCTGCTACTTATTTAATTTAATTTAATTTAATTTAATTAATTAACTAGCGGACTGACCTGACTTAAACTAGATTATCCTCGCCATTTTCCATACCATTTCAATTGGGAAATGAAGAAGCTAGTTTCTAATCAATATCTGCGACTAATTTAATTTAATTTAATTTAATTAATTAACTAGCTGACTGACCTGACTTAAACTAGATTATCCTCGCCATTTTCCATACCATTTCAATTGGGAAATGAAGAAGCTAGTTTCTAATCAATATCTGCTACTTATTTAATTAAATTAAATTAATTAATTAACTAGCTGACTGACCTGACTTAAACTAGATTATCATCGCTATTTTACATTCCAATTCAATTGGTAAATGAAGAAGTTAGTTTATAATCAATATCTGTGATTAATTTAATTTAATTCTATTATGTACATTATCATACAGGGGTGTCAGGAAGAGCAAGGATGAGCTTTATATCTTATTATTTGATGGCAATCCTTTTGGTTGTGCTTTCCAAATTTTTTCATATGCCAATAAATGGACTTATTATTATTATTATTAATTAAATTAATTGACTAGATTATTATCGATTTTTTTCCATTCCATTTCATCTATTGTTCTTTTTTAATTCACCTTTCTACCTTAATATCCGTCCATGTCCTTAATATCCATTAAAATCAAACTGTTCGTGGAAAAAAAGTCACTGATCATCTAATTTCTCTTGTATATGTCACGTTTCGAGCAATTTTCGATTTTCGCGGAAAGCGCAGAGCATTTTTCGGTTGAATGGAAACAGTTGTAAGACGAAGAGGTCTTTGTAGGTAGGCAACTTTGCTGCAACGAAAGTGTATGTATATATATAGCGGTGCCGCAGTGTCTCCGGCATTAATTAAAACACGTAATAATTTTCGCAGTCATTGTTATTAAAGGAATAGAGGATATTTGTTATTTATTTCGGGGAAATATGCCCGAATTCATAATAAGTTGGGGACACTTTCGTTGCGCCCCTGCCAGCGTATAACAGCCTCGAAATTTACATCGAATACCGTAAATATTAATCAAAATATTATTTATAGTCGTGATTATTTTTGAATTTTAATTATTCATACACTTTACATTTTCAATTTTCATAATTAAAACAATGAATAATTTTTCTCTCACAGAATTTCAACTTTTTTAACAAGAACTATTTAACAAAATCTTTGGGATTTGATTAATTTAAATAAATAATCTG
This sequence comes from Leptodirus hochenwartii, assembly GCA_947310635.1. Classification (NCBI taxonomy): domain Eukaryota; kingdom Metazoa; phylum Arthropoda; class Insecta; order Coleoptera; family Leiodidae; genus Leptodirus; species Leptodirus hochenwartii. The sequence continues at coordinate 3,902,992 of OX371178.1, read as the reverse complement.
GTATTTATGAAATATCTTGTTTTAGTTGTGTTAAAGTATATATAGAAGACAAACACGTAGACCAATTGAAACTAGATTTAAGCGAGCATTTAACTCATTTCAGATTAAATAGAAAAGATAAAAGTGCTGTAGCCGAGCATATTTTTGACTAACTCAGGTCATCCTATTCAAATTAGTTCACTTAAATTACTTAAAAAGTTTTTGAAAGTATATACATGCAAAAATCTAAATATAATTTAATAAATTTAGATTCAGGCCCAATTTCATCTTGTTTATTTAATTTATTTAATAAAAACAATTTTTAAATTTATTTTTATTTTATTTATTTTTGGTTATTTTAGATTTGGCAAACCAATGTTTATTGTTGTTAATTGTTAATTTCGTTTATTATTAATTTATATTATTTTAAAAAAAATTATAAGTCATTTTTATGCCATTTTTGAAATACTTCTGTCATGTTGACTTATTTATATAATAATATATCAATCACAATTGGTGACAGAGGTATTTTATTTCGTTTTTTAGCTTGTGCTACTGAAGATGGGGGCATAGCCTTCGAAATGCGCACATAGCTACTTAATGCTTTGAGTTACGGTATTTGGGTGATATTCTATACTAAGAATTGTATATCGATTTAAAAAAAAATTCTAATAAAAATATTGTTTTATAATTATATTCTTATACGTCGATCGATGATACTTTTTAGATATGATTAACTGAACTTTATTTAGTATATTATTACAGTTCGTTATACAGGGTCATATATAAATAATTCTTGTTGGTACTCTTAAAGTGCATTAATAAAATATTCATTATTTACGTAAAAAATTCTTTAATTAAGTAGTACGTAATATAAAATCATTCGAACATATTTAATATACATTAATTTTAATTGCTCATATTTTTGGAATCGCAAAAAAAATCGACACATTCGTTATATAAAGACAATTTTTGATTTATTTAGATACGTAAAATGTGCAACGCAATTTTTATGGGCGATTATAAATTTCACTGCGCAGTGTACTGGAAGTTTTTCGATTACCCTGTATATAATAACCGTTAAATTGCAATATTGCATACTCAGTTTTGGTTTTGGAATAGCGTGCGATCACGCAATACCGATTTATCAGGTGTATTTATACTAAAATGTATTGATGTGGCCAATAATATGGCTTATATCGATAAAAGTAGACTCTGTTTCAATATCCATAACATCACATAGTATTTATCGCGGTATATTTATATTTTCTTATTAGTTATCTTTCTATATAACAAGCAAAATATCGATTTGTATTTTATCCTCGCAATTTTGATGATATTAATATTATTAGTTCACATTTCTTCAAAATAACGTGTCTAATTAAATATTCGTTATTTTAGTAAAAATTCTTTAATTCAGTAGTGCGTAATTTAAAATAATTTAAACATTTTCCTAGCGTTTGGATTAGTTATGTAGATGCGCTTATTAAATTGTCCTTTATCTATTGATAAATATAACATTGAATTAAATAATATCCGAAATATAGCAGTACAAATTCTTCGAATGATGACGGGTGGCAAAGCCTTCGAAATGCGCATCTAGCTACATAATGCTCTAAGTGACGATATTTGGGTGATATTCTATACTAATATTTAAAATACATTAATTTTAATTGCTCATATTTTTAGAATAAAAAAAAAATTGACCTATTTGTTATATAAAGACAATTTTCGATTTATTAATTGAAAATATGCCACGAGAATTTTTTTTTTTACTCTATCCTATTATTTATCAATTTACATTTACATCTTTAAATGATTTAAATATACTTCGTGAAACGACGTTTATATTTGTTGTGTATGCAACCGGACACACATGTGTGCAGTTTTATTGCCATGAAACGTGTGTGTATATATGATCATGGTGTGCTGTATTCGTACATGTATGACTGGTTGTGTGCACTCTGCAATCTGCTAAACCAGTGGCCCTCACATTAATCTGGCGACGAGAATTTTGTAATTTTTTTTAATTGTATTGAAAAATTCATATATCTTGTAGTATCTAGGTCAACAGAAAATGAAAATATTTTTTAAAGGTTGGATATTTTTTTTTATAGTCCCGCTATAGTAAGTACCAGCGAAAATGGTTTATTAAAAAATCACATGCTGTTTCTTATATACCGTCCTTACAACGTATATACACAGCGATCCAATCAAATTGCACGTTAATGCGATGTCTATAAAAAAAATATATTGCAGGTAGAATGCATTAAAATAAATATATTCACATTTTTATATCATCAGAGAAATATGTACCGCTTATTTAAAAAAAAAACATTTTACCCAATGTAAATTTCCTTATGATGACGTAGGTAGCATTTAAATGTCTTATGATGCATGTGTCATAGCAAAAGTCGCATACACTGTTGCCATATCAAATCTAACTACTGATGTCTGAAGAAACATTAAAAACAAATATTTTTTTATATGTTTTTGCTTGACAATTGATATTTTATATTCGTTTTAATACAAATAATTAATATTTATTTTTATTTTTATTTTTAACTAATAAAAAAGTTATTAGCAACAGTGTTTAGAAATACCACACACAAATATTTCCAACACTATCGCCAAAAAACTGTCATTCAAGTATTATAAAATTGAAAACATTTTAAAATATATAATAAATATGTTTTTAATGTAAAAAAAAATTTTCGTTTAGAATCGTTTAATGTTTCAATTTCCATTTTGTTGTTTATAATTTTCATCAATCATCCGTTTTGAAATTTACAATATTTATTCGATTTTTTTTGTCTTATAAGAATACGGCTTTACCAACAATGAATAAAATAAAACGAAATAAAATAATTGATGATTTATCAAAAAAGTTTCTTCAAAAGTTTTTTCAAAAAAAATTTAATGCATGTAAAATAAGTATCAGGGAAATATGTACCGTTTATTAAAAAAAAAAGAGGAATTAAATATTCTTAAGTTAGGCAACTTTCTTAACATTTGACCCAATGTACATTTCTCTATAGTGACGTAGGTAATATTTTAATGTCTAATAATGCATGTGTCATAGCAACAGTTTCATACACCGTTGCCATATCAAATCTAACAACTGATGTTTGAAGAAACATTAAAAATATATATTTTGATATATGTTTATGCTTGATAATTGATATTTAATAAGTTAATCCTCAAATAAGTCTGGCGACGAGGGGATTTCTTTTTAAATTTGAAATAAAAAATCCATATACAGGGTCGGGCATTTCTAACGAATCGGAATCCCCTGCCCAAACTAATTCAAATAAAAATGCGAAAAATTGCAAACTTATATAGAATTATGAGTTGCACACGCTAAAATTAATTTCAAGTATACAGGATGAACCATGAAAGTAAAATTAAAACTGGTCATCTTTGTTTAAATGGAACACTATGTATATTTTGATCCCATTTCATCGCAGACATTCAAGTACTTATGAACATGTAAATTGTAATTTCTTAGAATGCGGCGTTGCCAAGATATTAGCAATTTTGTAAAAAAATGGTTCATTGCAAGCCCAATTTAAAAAAATCGTAACTTACTTAGGTGGCGAATTTAAGTAGCACAGTTTTAAATCTGGGTAACCAACTAACATGGCATTATTTTTTGTAAATCGGTTTTTCTCCTGAAATATACAGGCGTATGTAAGAGTCATGTTCAATTGGGGCATTTTCCGTGAAAGGTAAATCCGATTTTTTAAATGGAACACCCCATATATTATTATTCTGAAAGATAATACGATTATAATACAACCATTTTCGTTAAATATGACTATATCTAAGACTAGTAGTTTCTGAGATATTGACATATTCTTGAAAAATGCAGCATCCAAACAAACAATTCAATTAAAATTTATATAAATATGTGACTTTATCAACAGCAAATGCAAATATTTTTTAAAGGATTTTTTTTTAAATACTGCCGCTATAGTGCGTATCAGCTAAAATGGTTTATTTGCAAAAATGAATAAGAAATACTTGTTTATTTCGTCAATTTGTTGAGCGTGTGATTTTTTTTTAGTAGCGCGGAGTCTTCGGTTGTACGAAGACATTTAGGGAACCGCTGATGTACACTCACACGGTACACAGCGGCGGATTTATGAATTCAGATTTATGGCGGCTATCGGACAAATATCCATCGGACGATATATCTATATTAGTATGCGCGGATGACGTGCGCCGGGCCAATCATAATAAAAGATTGCATAAATTAATAGCGAACTGTAATTTACTTGATTTATTTCTGGAAAGGAATGAATTCCCGAGCCATATCGGCCAAATTAAAAATAATAAAGTTCTGGGTAAAGACGCTCGCGCGAAAAACGCAATTCTACTGATATACAAGAACTACTATAAAAGGTTTAACTTAAGAATTTTAAAACACAAAAAAAAAAATTACCACAAAAATTAACACAATGTATAGATTATTATTTGATGGCATTCCTTTTGGCTGTTTTTATTCCTAATATAGCATATGCCAATAAATGTATTTATTATTATTATTATTGCTATTTAACAATTATTTGAGGACACGAAAAAAATTAAGATTTATAACGGTTTGGAGGAAATAAAAAATAAAAGACAGGATGTATTTGAATCGTTCGCGTTTTCTTTATTTTTGCACTTGCAAAAGAAAATTTTTGCGGGGATAGTTGATCGGAAACAGGTTCGTTGATTTAGTCTGGATATAAGACCTTCTAGATTGATTGCCGTAGTCGGAATACTCCAGAGAAATCCTCTGGATAAGTGTTCAATTCGATCAATCGATCTCAATTGAACTAAACCTACTATCGGCATGTCCCATTCGAATTATCATTTTGCGATTTTTTTTTTTTTACGGAAATTGGGAATATATATGGTCTCTTTTATTATTGTGAATTTTTTTTTCTTGCAATTCTTTTTGATTCAATGCAGATAATTTATTATTATTATTATTATTATTAATGATTTTTTAAATTTGATTTAGCTGAGGCGTCTCAAGAGCAAAGTTTTAGCAATCTATTTTAAAGAAACATTAAAATAAATTGGATTTTTTTTGAATTTATTGATATTTTTATAAAATTTGCGCATTTTAATAAAAAAAAATTAAAATCCATCTCTATTGAACTAAAACTACTATCGAATTACTGTAAAATTACTAAAATTACAAAAAAAAAATAAAAAAAATACTGTCCCATTCGAATTACCTTTTGCGATTTTTTTTTTGCGGAAATTGCGAATTTACTTGGTCTCTTTTATTATTGTGAATTTTTTATCTTGCAATTCTTTTTCATCGAATAAAGATAATTTATTATTATTGTTATTTAATTTTTTAATTTAATTTTGTTGAGGCACCTCAAGAACAAATTTTAAAGAAACACTAAAATAAATTGGATTTTTTTTTGAATTTATTGATATTTTTATAAAATTTGCGCATTTTAATAAAAAAAAATTAAAATCCATCTCTATTGAACTAAAACTACTATCGAATTACTGTAAAATTACTAAAATTATTAAAAAAATAAAAAAAAACTACAGTCCCATTCGAATTACCATTTTGCGATTTTTTTTGCGAAAATTGCGAATTTACTTGGTCTCTTTTATTATTGTGAATTTTTTCTCTTGCAATTCTTTTTCATCGAATAAAGATAATTTATTATTATTGTTATTCAATTTTTTAATTTAATTTTGTTGAGGCACCTCAAGAACAAATTTTTAGCAATCTATTTAAAGAAACACTAAAATAAATTGGATTTTTTTTTTAATTTATTGATATTTTTATAAAATTTGCGCATTTTAATAAAAAAAAATAAAATCCATCTCTACTGAACTAAAACTAATATCGAATTACTGTAAAATTACTAAAATTATTAAAAAAATAAAAATAAACTACTGTCCCTTTCGAATTACCATTTTGCGATTTTTTTTGCGGAAATTGCGAATTTACTCGGTCTCTTTTATTATTGCGAATTTTTTTCTCTTGCAATTCTTTTTGATCCAATACAGATAATTTATTATTATTATTATTATTAATGAATTTTTTAATTTGATTTTGTTGAGGCCCCTCAACAGCAAATTTTTAGCAATCTATTTAAAGAAACATAAAAATAAATTGGATTTTTTTTTGAATTTATGAAATTTTTATAAGATTTGTGGATTTTAATAAAAAAAAATTTTTAATTCGTCTCAATTGAACTAAACTAAAATTCCAATTATTATTTTGCAATTTTTTTTTATGTGGAAATTGCGAATATACTTATATTTGTTAATCAATTTTTAAATTTGATTTTGTTGAGGCGTTTTAAAAGCAATTTTTTTTAAATTAAATCTTAAGACACTAAAATAAATTGGAACTTTTTTTGGAGTTTTTGATTTTTTTATAAGATTTGTGCTTTAGTATAAAAATTACTAAAACGAAATAAATTGATATATAAAAAATGTAGTTTTTCAAAATGAAGCGAAAGGGCGATATGTATTGGATAAGTGCTTTATCAGGGTGTGGAAGACAATAAAAAGTGGCTAGATAAGCATAGCTGACAGCGCCGAGCTGTTTCGCAGTGACGGTCCCTTGACAGATGACAGACTGTTGAAAGATTGAATTTATATGCGATATGTTGTAATAAGTGAATAATTCATTGACTGAATTCTCGCGCATGTGAATCAGTCAATTTCAATTTTTTATTTTTTTTTATGTGATTTATAGCGCAAATATTTCTAGATTCAGATTTAGAAAAACTGTTTTTATCATGTTGTATATAGATGTAGATTTTTTTTTTAAATTTCGCAAATAATTGAAAATAAAATTTATTAATAGTTTAATACACATTTTTTTAAAGCATCGTATTTTTTGAATTTTCCGTGATTTTTTAAAAAGCGATAAAAAGGTTTTTAACTTAGTAAGGATGCTCTTCGATTTGAACTACTATTTGATTTAATGCGTGTTTCGAAAAAATTGACTGTTAGCTCAAATAAAATTATAAAAAAAAAATAAAGATAATTGAAAAAGCATTTAAATTATTTGGTACGCTTATTGTGCATATTATCCTCGATATTTATGTTATTTTTTATGAAATAATATATTAAATATCAAATCCTTAGAAATTTCTCGATATCTCGAACGTTTTATTCCAAAACGGTTTCATAACAATTTTGTAAACAATTTAGACTGTAACATTTTTTTTTGAATAAATTTATTACACATTTTGTTCCATTTCATCAATATTTTTCAAAAACTGTTTCAATTACTTTCAAATACAACAATTAAAAAAAAAAAATTTAACGATTTTTAAATATTTTAGATTTTTTTTTCAATATCTTTCTAAAACAGTTTCTTTTATAGTTTTAAACACTTAAGAAAAGAGCTTTTTTTAAATTATTCAACAAATTTTTCCATTATATTTTATCAAAAATTTAATATATGTATTTAAATATGTATTTAAATATATATTTCTATGCATTTAAAAAAATAATAAGAAATCTATTAATTTTTTAAATTATCACTACGGTGTTAACTAATTAAAAAATTCTCGTGAGATATTTTCAATTAATAAATCAAAAAAATCTTTATATAACAAATAGGTCAATTTTTTTTTTAATTCTAAAAATATGAGCAATTAAAATCAATGTATTTTAAATATTAGTATAGAATATCACCCAAACATCGTAACTCAAAGCATTAAGTAGCTAGATGCGCATTTCGAAGGCTTTGCCCCCATCTTCAGTAGCACAAGATAAAAACGAAATAAAATACCTCTGTCACGAATCGTGATTATTATACTATTAAATAAATAAGTCAACGTCATGTTGACTTATTTATTTATCTGTCATAGAAGTATTTCAAAAATGGCATATAATATGACCTAAAAATCTTTTAAAACAATATAAATGAACAAATAACGAAACAACAATAAAAATTGGTTTCTCAAATCTAAAAGAACCAAAAATAAATAAAATAAAAATAAATTTATAATCAAAATAAATAAACAAATAAAAATAATTTAAGTCCTATATATACTTGATGACAAATTAAATTAATTATAATATTATATATTATATAATAATATTATTATACGTATATTAATTTCGAATATTATATTTATAAATTAGTATATTTTAATAAATTTAATTATATTATTAAAATAATATTAATACATATATATATAATAATTTATTATATTTTATATATAAATAAATAAGTATATATAAATATATTTATTATTTACTAATTAATTAAATTTTTTAATTTAGTTAACTAACACTTTAAAAGATAACATTTTTTTTATAAATATATTTTTTGTATAAATAATCACGATATAAAAATATAAAAAATATAAAAATAAAAAATATCAAAAAAATTAAAATAAATAAACAATATAAAAAATCACGAACAAATAAAATATTCACCGAAACTCCTTATAACCCTGATTTTTGCTAATCATTATATTACCAACTATACAAATAATTCGTATTGATGATTTTTGTGATATATAATTTTTCTTCAGTATTTTTTTCCATGTAAAAAATGCAGGAAATAATTAATAACGATTGGTATAAAGCGATATTAATCGCCATCATCTACATATCCATACTTTATTGTATATTCGTGGATATATAGGGGGCTTATTAACTGATTGGGAGGAAGAACATCTACCAATATATGCCAATATATATGTTTTATCGCTATATATCTGAACGACGATTGATGAGTAGAAATTTATTGATGGACTTGATTAGAATTATTATATATGGTGTTGTGTGGGTGCGTGCTGTTTCTTATAGACCGTCCTTATATACACAGCGATCCACTCAAAGTGCACGTTAATGCGATGTCTATAAAAAAATATATCGCAGGTAGAATGCATTAAACTAAATATATTCACATTTTTATTCCATCAGAGAAATATGTACCGTTTATTAAAAAAAAACATTTTACACAATGTACATTTTCTTATGATGACGTAGGTAGTATTTAAATGTTTTATGATGCATGTGTCGTAGCAAAAGTCGCATACACTGTTGCCATATCAAATCTAACTACTGATGTCTGAAGAAACGTTAAAAACAATTTTTTTTATATATATGTTTTTGCTTGATAATTGATATTTTATATTCGTTTTAATACAAATACTTAATATTTATTTTTATATTTATTTTTAACTAATGAAAACGTTATTAGCAACAGTGTCTAGAAATACCACATACAAATACCACGCCAAAAAACGGTCATTCAAGTATTATAAAACTGCAAACATTTAAAAATATATAATAAATATGTTTTTAATGTAAAAAAAAATCTTTCGATTAGAATCGTTTAATGTTTCAATTTCCATTTTGTTGCTTATAATCTTCATTAATCATCCATTTTGAAATTTATAATATTCATTCGATTTTTTTGTCTTATAAGAATACCAACAAAAAATAAAAAAATACATAATTTATCAAAAAAGTTTCAACATCTAAAATAGATATTGAGACAAAAGACCTTATTCTATGTATATAACATTACTTTTAATTTTCGTTTGTTTTTTGAGGTCACTGTGTATTTATATACACTTTTCTGTATGGTGAAAGAAATCCATAATTCTCTCTTATAACATCAACACACATATCGACGTTTCTTTTATAAAATATCGCTTTTGTTGTCTATACTTAAAGCAAGTCTACGTTTTTCGTTGTTTTGTTGTGAAAGTTTTAGTAATCCAAATAAAGCCACAAAGATATTTCAAACTAGCATTTGCCGTTTGCACGATATAGTCTTAGTCCCCTGATGATGATACGTATAACTGAGTAATACGAAAACGAAACGTTGTTGTATATATATAGTTAAAGTCTATGTATAGGCTGGTCTAAGATTGTTTGTAGCAAATTACAATTGCTTTGTTAATGCGATTTCAGCTTAATTGTCGTCGCATATTGACTTGTGATTGTATTAAAATTTAGATTGTTCTCGCATCTTCAGCTATATTAGAAATTTTCAATATTAGATTGTTCTAATGGATTTCCTATTTGGAAACGTATTTTAGAATCGTATAATTTAAAAAAATCGATTTTATTTACTGAAAATAGTTTTTCTCTTCTAATAAATTTGGTCTATCCTTAAATTTTCGAGAAATTTCAACATTATTAAGGGATGTTAATTTTTCATAATGGATTTTCCATTTGGAAACGTATTTTAGAATCGTATAATTTAAAAAATCGATTTTATTACTGAATTTTTATTTTTTTTCTAATAAAATTTGTCTATGCTTAAATTTTCGAGAAATTTCAGCATTATTAAGGCACGTTAATTTTCCATAATGGATTTCCCATTTGGAAACGTATTTTAGAATCGTATAATTTAAAAAAATCGATTTTATTTTCTGAAATTTGTTTTTCTTTTCGAATAAATTTTATTTATCCATAAATTTTCGAGAAATTTCAGCATTATTAAGGTATGTTAATACTTCATAATGGATTTCACATTTGGAAACATATTTTAGAATCGTATAATTTAAAAAAATCGACTTTATTAATGAAATTTGTTTTTCTTTTCTAATAAATTTGGTCTACCCTTAAATTTTCGAGAAATTTCAGCATTATTAAGGCACGTTAATTTTTCATAATGGATTTCCCATTTGGAAACGTATTTTAGAATCGTATAATTTAAAAAAATCGATTTTATTTACTGAAATTTGTTTTTCTTTTCGAATAAATTTTATCTATCCTTAAATTTTCGAAAAAAATTCCACTTTTTGTGACTCCGAGAGAAAGTAACTAAGTTGGAGTATTTTGAACAGCTGAGTGTCAAATTTAATACACCGCACTTTTTTTTATCTAAAAATTATTTAACACACAAATTACAAAACACTTTTGAAGGTGATAATGAAATTTTTATTTGTTTTGACATATAATAACATAATTTTGACAGGAATCGTATATTGATGATTGAGCTATTGAAATACAGATGGCGCCTAGTCGTATTACGTTCGTTGTCGATCGAATGCCGTGTTGCAATTCATCTAGAATTATAAAAATTCTCTAAACATTGTTTTTCATCACCCAAAATAAATAATATAATTTAAAATTAGAAATAAATGTCATAGTTATCCAGGTAAATTTTTGTTAATTAATCATTGAAACATAGCCAGTAAATATAATCAGAAAAAATATATATAGCGATATTACGAATTTGATAAAATTATATTCAAACATCGATACAATTTTTTTTTACAATATGTTGTAGAAATTATAAAAACTCACCATCTTCACATTAGATCAAATTAGTTAAGTAGACATGGCAACGTTGTGCATTAGTTTACTTTAATATAGGCTATCGTTTAATATATTTTTTGAATTATAATTGGATTATTTAAAAGTAGATGACGCCAAAATATGAAATTCAACCACTTTTCATCAACAAAATGACATAATTTTTTTTTGAAGCGGTGTTAAATATTTTTGGCGTCTTCACCACGTAATTTTATACAAATATAAAACGGTATCTTCCCAAGAATAATTTTATTATTCTAAAATCTGTCTTTTGTATCTTTCAACCTCCATGATTTTATATGTCACTTCGTGGGTGTCCAATTTAGTCGATAATGACGTGGCCAAACTCCATTTCAAATAATATTTCAAATTCAAATCACATTTCGTCAACTAAATGTATATAACTATAGCATGGATTTCTGCGCATTAACGCAAATTGTGCCCTAATCTTATCGAGTGTCGTCAATCTGCATATGATGACGTTTCGCTCCAATTAGCCGTCCATCCTCACATAACCAGATCATGTTACTATATGTTGCACATGGCTTAATATTCCCGCCAATGAAATTTTCTGTTTGGCAACCATCAAATGCCCCGTTCCGCATTTTTTTTCTGCATTTTTGCAGATATTAGTTCATTAAGCCGATAATTAAATTATTACAGAAACGAACGATTGCCTAAAAAAAAATTTTTTTTATTTTATACAACGGGTTTTATAAGCGTATAATTAGCCAAAAAAAAAAAACGCTCATAAATCAAAACGTAAAACGATTCCACGGCAGTTTCGAATGAAGACGCGTCCTATATAATTACCCACATAACTCAATTAATTGTCGAAACGTTGATGTTGATATTATTCCGAATTATTCAAATCGGTACGGTCGAATTTAAATGAAAAATCGTAACATGTTGCATAAAAGATCGCGACATGTTCTGTAAAAAGTATACACGCGAATGGTCAGTACGAACCTTTTGATTTATAAATATGAATATTATATATTGGTAGTTCATCAAAAATCGGCCGTAATTTTATAATACGGTCCATCAAAATATCGTATCGTTTCAGGCTGCTTTGACTGAATATGCGGTGTAATAAAAATATTTTAAAATGCATTAATTTACAACGAACTGATATATCTATAATATACCGGGTGTGCTAAAACGTACGCGTCTCTTGCGGATTTATTTATAGTTTTCTTAATTCCGTGTTTTTTATTATTTTTTTGGTATTTCGAGCAAAAACTTATATTCACTTAATTTTGATTTTTGAATAAATAAAATGCCGTATTTGTTTTTTTTTATTAAGCTATAAAAATCGTTCATAAAAGTTGTAAAATAACGGCGTATAAAAGCTTTCGTGGTTCTTTTCATTGTCTTGATCCCGCCATTTTTCCGAGAAAAAAAATGTTTATTGTTAAAAAAAACATTACGCAAAATTTAAAAAAAAATTAACTTATAGTAAAAAAATTGATTTATACTTATAATCACCCGAGATATTAAACTACTTTTTAAGATCAACGAAATAACTTCTTTAATATTGAATCCTGAGTAATTTATCTTTTCCAATAATTATTTTTTAAATAATTTATGTTATAACAATTTTATTTATCAACTATATTTACTCAAAAAAAATTATATTGACTAAAATTTTCACGATTTTTTGACATTTTCACTAAACATTTCGACTAAAATCTTTTTGCAAATGTATTATCAATTATTCAAATATTCATTTTGATTCTTTTTTCTTTTTTTTCTTTTTTTTCCTTTAACAAACATTTCCCTAACCCCGCTTTGTTATTTATTATACAAACCTCAATTTGTCTTCTTCGTTTTTCGAGAATGTCGGTTTTCCAAAATATTGCCAAGATTATTTTCCAAAATAATCATCATTTCTTCTACGCCGCGTCAATAAATTCTCATTTCGGAATCGCATTGTATTTCGGTTGATTCTTCTTCCATTTCATATGTTCTTTTTTGTACAGTTTTTGTTACCTTATAACTTACATTGCATTAAACGGGCATAGAGATGGCATCTTGCGCCGAGTAAACGTCTGCTAATGATAGGGTACGAGCGAATATATAAAAAAAACAAAAACCCTAACCCCAAATTGAGAGCCGGGGCCCCATTTTATATATACACCGAAATTTAATTTGTTTTATAGCTTTGATTACCGCGCTCGCTATAATTTGAAAACATTTTAATAAAAATCAGGCGCAAAAATTTATATACACGCGAAAATTTATATAATTAAATAAATTATAAAATTAAAATTGTTACTTTGAAAAACACGTGCACTGTAACGATTTTATATACACATACTTCTGTTGCAATAAAATTTTTCGATTGTCACAAATTATTCACAAAACAATTTGAGATCGACAAAAATTACGATCCTTTAAATTTTCTGTAATTTGCGTGGCGAAGTTTTCGATTTCGTCAAAATTCAATAGCCTTGAGATAAGAGTGATATCGTTCTTCGGCTATAACGTTTCGGATCGTCTCTCCCAAACGTTCCACTTCATTTTCCACCCCGTCTGGATTTGATAATTCACCAATAAAGACACGCACGGTCGTCTCGACGCCGTGCGTGATAAGAAAGTTATTAGAAAATGATACTACACGAATGTTTTATATCTTACACTTTGTCCAAAAATATTTGGAAACGTTAAATTTTAAAATGGCCTTAATAAAAATGTTATATTAATTCTTTATAATAAATTTGTCGTGAATATAAAAAAAATATTGTCTACGTATTTTCTTGTAACAAGCTGTACCAATTCTTCCACTTGTGCATTCTTGGTGTAATAACACATATATTGGGGATGAACGGTAGAGGGTGGAATTGGGAAGGTCATATCACGTCTTTGGAGACGAATATTACGTGTATAAACGGTGGATGAAGATGTGCCATTATGCCCATAAAGATTAGCTAACTGTCAAAGTCGGGAAAAAGTTTCGCGTCTCGTTTGGACGTGTTCGGGTGTCTTCGGTATATTAGCGATTTTTGTAGAAATTGTTACGTGATGTAATTTTCGGGAGGATATGAAATTGGAGCAGATATTTTTGACAATTACGCTAGCTTGGATTTTTTTTAAACATGATTTTGTGGAGGCATTTAAAAAAAAAGATTCTGCTGAGCTGGATGGCAAATTTAGTTTACTGCATTTTTTTTTTGTCAAAATGTTAATGGACGCACAAATTTCAAGACACTTCTGAAGGTGAAAATGAAAATTTTATTAGTTTTAACACTAAATTAAGGGTTGTTAGAAATCGTAAATTCATGATTGAGCTATTGAAATACAGATGGCGTCCAGTCCTATTATATTTATCGTTAATCGAATGTTGAGTTACACAATTTATTAAGTATCCTTTAAATATTTTCATAATTCTGAAATAAAAAATATTTTTTAAATGTGATCCAGGCAAGATTTCGAAAAGAAACGACAAAAAGTAATATTTTGACAATATCACCTTTTTGCTTATTAATATTAGCTATTTGTATATATTTTTTTGAATAAAGATATTTGTATTAAAGAATACTATAAAATATTTTTATTATATAACAATTTTTTATAAAGAGTCATTCTCCATATTTTATAAAATCAGTTAAATGATTCATTAAATTCATTAGACATTTGTTGATAAAAAAATTGGCAGGAATTAAAATTTTTTTAATAAACAAAAAATTTACGTTCGCGCATTAATTTTTTTTTCAGCAGAAAATGAATTTTTAATATATTGTAGATATTTTTTATTCTCCATTCAATTGGCCTGACATTAGTTGATACAAAAAATGGCACGAATTAAAAAATTCTTAAGAAACTAAAAATCTACGTTCGCGCATTAATTGTTTTTTTCAGGAGTAGAATGAATATATATTTTTAATATATTATAGATATTTTTTATTCTCCATTCAATTGGCCTGACATTAGTTGATACAAAAATTGGCACGAATTAAAAAATTCTTAAGAAACTAAAAATCTACGTTCGCGCATTAATTGTTTTTTTCAGGAGTAGAATGAATATATATTTTTAATATATTGTAGATATTTTTTCTTCTCCATTCAATTGGCCTGATATTAGTTGATACAAAAATTGGCACGAATTAAAAAATTCTTAAGAAACTAAAAATCTACGTTCGCGCATTAATTGTTTTTTTCAGGAGTAAAATGAATATATATTTTTAATATATTGTAGATATTTTTAATTCTCCATTCAATTGGCCTGATATTAGTTGATACAAAAATTGGCACGAATTAAAAAATTCTTAATAAACTAAAAATCTACGTTCGCGCGTTAATTGTTTTTTCAGCAGCAAAATTAATATATATTTTAAATATATTGTAGATATTTTTTATTATCCATTTAATTGGCCTGACATTAGTTGATACAAAAATTGGCACGAATTAAAAAATTCTTAATAAACTAAAAATCTACGTTCGCGCATTAATTGTTTTTTCAGCAGCATAATGAATATATATTTTAAATATATTGTAGATATTTTTTATTATCCATTTAATTGGCCTGACATTAGTTGATACAAAAATTGGCACGAATTAAAAATTTCTTAATAAACTAAAAATCTACGTTCGCGCATTAATTGTTTTTTCAGCAGCATAATGAATATATATTTTTAATATATTGTAGATATTTTTTCTTCTCCATTCAATTGGCCTGATATTAGTTGATACAAAAATTGGCACGAATTAAAAAATTCTTAAGAAACTAAAAATCTACGTTCGCGCATTAATTGTTTTTTCAGGAGTAAAATGAATATATATTTTTAATATATTGTAGATATTTTTTCTTCTCCATTCAATTGGCCTGATATTAGTTGATACAAAAATTGGCACGAATTAAAAAATTCTTAATAAACTAAAAATCTACGTTCGCGCATTAATTGTTTTTTCAGCAGCATAATGAATATATATTTTAAATATATTGTAGATATTTTTTATTATCCATTTAATTGGCCTGACATTAGTTGATACAAAAATTGGCACGAATTAAAAATTTCTTAATAAACTAAGACTCTACGTTCGCGCGGATTTTATAAATAAATCTTAATAAAATAAATCCATTTTTAATAGAACTATTTAAAATTAGACGACGCCTCAATATAAAATAAATCCAAAAGCTTTTCATCAATAGGTGTCCCTAACCACCCCCATAATATATATAAAAAACAATAAAAAAATATTTCGAACCTTAATATTAAGGAGGTTTCTGATGGTGTGATATTTTTTTGGCAGAGCCTCAAAGTAGAGAATTTGTTTGATGAAAAATTGAAGATTTATTTCACGATTTAAAAAAAGTATAGTGCATGGATTATACCATCAGAATATGACATTCTATGAATGATGGTCAATTAATTAATTATTAATTTCTTAATGTGCGTTAAAAATATTACGTCCTCGCGACATTTCTGTAAAAAAAAAAACTTCTTGGCCCATAATATACCACGTTTCTTATAAAAAATTACCGTGTTGAATCCGCCCTTTTAAGAATTGCAAATAATATGCATCGTTCATTTCCAACACAACCGTTACACAATATAATTAATAACCAATTCCAATTGATATTGTCTGGTACGTATATAAAATACGTGGACAAGGGAATCGACAGGGAAAATTGGTAATAACCCGTGTCGAATTTCCGAATATAGTCGCTGGAAAGCCAAAAGCGTGCAGCATTTAACGATTTAACCCACACACACACATTCAACCTCAACATATATAATATGGCTGAAGAGGTGGGCCCCACATATGGAATATGTAGGTACTGAAGCGCACGCACAAAAACAATTTTCAATTTCGAGTCGTATTGAAAATTGAAAGCAATTAATCGTAAATAATGAACGCTCGAATCGAATGGATCGCGTAAGAATATGAGCTGGAATTGGGGCGACGAAATTGTCCGAAAGTAATTTGAATTATACACATAAGTGAAATGATTTTTACAAAAAAAAAAATAATAATTCATGCAACTTAAGATCAGATACTTTTAATTTACATAATCGTTACAATTTAGTGATTAAAAATATATAAACTAAGTTAGGAAACGTTGTTGGATACGATTTTTTAAACTAGTTTGGATATATTTAATTTTTTATGTGTAGTGGTGTGTTATAATTTCGTTTTATAAAATAAAGTCGAGAATTAAGTTAGGCAACTGTATGTACAGGAGTGTAGAATTGTGCAACTATTAATATGAACAAGATTTTATATTTGCGCATCTGTCACTATCGAGTTCACATAACAAATAATAACAACGATTTTTTTTTTTAACATTCTTTAATTAACATCCACATGAACTATATCGCAAATTTATTTAGATACCTCCACAACGTATATTAAATATTTTGTATGTCTATTAATATTAGTGGTAATTTTTGTCTTCGGAATTGGTTTTATTATTTTGTAATAGTTTATATTTCTCGCCCGTAATTAATTAATGCGAATATTTTCTCGGGTGATTTCGAACATTCAAATAAAGGAACTTAACAGGATTTAAATAAAAAATTACGACAACATAACAATGATTGTAAAAATAATAGTAAAACAGAAAAAAACAGCTCTAAGCACTCATGATATAAAAAAACAAACACAACTTCGATTTCGATATAGAAAATGTTAAAATTCTAGATGTAGAGAATAATTGGATGAAACGTAATATAAGTGAAATGATTTTTATAAAAAAAAACACAATAATTCATGCGACTTAAGATCAGATACTTTTAATTTACATAATCGTTACAATTTAGTGATTAAAAATATATAAACTAAGTTAGGAAACGTTGTTGGATACGATTTTTTAAATTAGTTTGGATATATTTAATTTTTTATGTGTGGTGGTATGTTATAATTTCGTTTTACAAAATAAAGTCAAGAATTAAGTTAGGCAACTGTATGTACAGGAGTGTAGACTTGTACAACTATTAATATGAGCAAGATTTGGCATGCGCATCTGTCGCTATCAAGTGCACATAACAAATAATAAAATGCACTACGAAACAATATTTAAAAATTGTCAAATGATCAGTTACAAATATTAATAATAGAAAATGTAGTAAAGTAACAAATATATTTAGTTAAATATTATAAAATGTGAGTAATTATAAATTAAAAAAAAAATTTTAGGAATAGAATTGTACAAGTGTAATATGATTATTGATCATTCTGATTAAGGTATGAAATTTAAATAATGTAACAAAGAAATTGAAAAATATTTCGAAACGTTGCTCAAGAAGAAGTTGTTTTATTCGGATGTCCGAAATCACCCGAAAAAATATTCATTAGTTAATTACGGACGATAACTATAAACTAATATACACAGTGTGTTGCATTAAAGTTGTTTTCTGTACATACGCAATATTGACCACACAGCAAATGAAAGACCTGACATATGACAAAAAATGTATATATAACGAGTTTTTAATTCATTGAGCCCAAAAATACTTTTTTATAGTATTTTTTCATTTCTATTTTTTTTATAGTCTGTTCATCTGATTCCAAAATAGTATAATAAATTTTGACCAAACTTTAGTGTCATCCAAAACAATTGACTACATTTTGGTCAATATTTAAATAGCAATAATGTTATTTTATTTTGAAGACAATCACGCGATTTCTTAAGATATTCTTCGAAGAGGAATTTATTGAGGCAATATTTAATAGTTCGTCCAAATCTTAGAGTAAACGTCAAGTAACGTCAAAAATGAAAGATTTACTATTTTAAAAATGAAAGTAATTACTAAAAATGAAAATACTATTCTTAAAATATTAATTTACCGGTTTTGTTATAAAAATAATCAGTTATAAAAATTCAATTTACCCGACATATGCTTGCACTATATTTAATTTTCGAGGTGTTAGCTTTTAGAAATTCTTGTAATAGCATTCTAATATTAGATTGTGCCTTTATTAAATCGTAAATTTGAACGTGTATAAAGACGACTACATGGAACTATTAGTTTTTGAAAGATTCGTTTTTAGTTCGATTATTGGTTCAATATTTACAATAATACATTTTTAAGAAAGTTAAAACAAATTTTTTTTTTCTGAAAACAAAAAATACATCTACCGATAGAAGTAGATTAATTTAAAAAAAATAGTATTATTTTTTTTTTACTTTCGAAGCCGCATAACAAATATTTTTTAAATATTTCAGGCAAATTTATAAAAAAAAAGTTTCAATTGAATTGTGTAACTTCTGCTTTTAATATGGCTGTATACAAGGCACTATACAAGGCGTTACGACAATGTCATCATCAAAAGGGGGGTAGAAATGCAATAGAATAACATTATATTGGGGAATGACTTGCGAAATGCCACTGAGTTTGAACACAATGTAGAGTGGTGGCAAGATAACATTTTCTCAATCCATACCAGTGACTGTAAATCAGGGTTACGCAACTTTGTGTTATTTACAGGGTTGCCAACTCACTGTACAAGAAATCGAATGAACTAGAATTTTAGAAATCAACAGAAGTCTGCTAGAATTATTATGGATTATGATATTTCTAACAATCTGATATACCTAGTGAAAATTTTACAAGAAATTTGTAGAAAATTTCTAGTTTGTACACACCTTATTAAAAAAATTAAAATCTTTCGATTATATGAGGGTGTATAACTCTATAAAAAAATGTACAACTATTTGGTTTTTTACCATATACATTTAAACACTTAAATGAAAAGACTAAACCGAAAATATTTTATTTCTGGCCAAATATAATATTCCATTTTATTTAAAATATACAATAAACATAACTGAATTTTATAAGAATTTTGCTTATATGTATTTTTAATTTAAACAAAAATCACTTTTCTTTATAATCACTTTTTATTTTTGTTTAATTCTATTTGTGGTAAAGAGTAAAGGTAGAACTGAAAGACACTTAACCTATAATTTAAACTGTATGTCAGTTCTGCGCATGGAAATTTTATTAAACTACAAGTGCATCATTTGAATCAAAGGTGGCGCTAGCAACGTGTGTAAATATTCAAAGCAAAATAACAATTTTGAAAGTATTCACATTTCTACATTTAACATAATATAGATACTTAATTTATTTGCCACAATCCATTAATTAGTCATTCGATGCAATTTTTTTTGCGTCCAACAGGAAATTCAATCTACTCACTTGGCAACATTGAATGTAAATTTTTTTTGACAATTTTTCAAAAAAGTAGTACGAAATTAAAATTCTGCAATAAAAAAAATAAAAATTGAAATTAAATTTCAATGTGACATTATGAAACTTAGAAAAAAAAATCAATTTACGTCGCTTTGATGGCGTAGATGTGATTTAACATCGATAGTTTTAATTTCGAAAAAAATATATATTTTAAATAAATGTTTTAGGCCAAATTTTTAATTTTTTTTTGTTATTAATAGCGAATTATTAAATAGTAAGAAAAACTAGTATTTTTTATAATATTAATTAAAAGATATACAGAAATATATTACTGTGGTAAAGTGCAATTTTAAATATCTGTACAAAAATGGCCAATGTCCAATATTATAAATGTGCCGGAAAATGGTAATTTAAATTTTTAAACATTTTCGTAATGTTCTCGCATTTTCATAAAATTATATAACAATTTTCATAAAATTGTTTTTCAAAGTTTTAATTATTCATGTTATTTTGGCGAATTAACGGTGTAAAATATTTTTTTGTTTTTTTTTGAATTTCTTGCACATTTGGACATTGGCCCATTTTGTTCCAAGGTACAGATATACTATTCGATTAAAGTTTCAAATTTCTTCCGCAAAATTTTATTATTTTCTAGCAATTTCTATTCCTCCAAATTTTACGTAACATATTAAAATATCCATCGGGCGAAGAATGTTGAGAATAATCACGTAGGTTTTACGTTTTTTTTTTAGTTTTTTTTTTTCTAACAATTTAAAATAAAAATCCGATATTTTAGTAGAATAATTTTTAATTTATATAAACACCAAACTGCCTTAGTTAGAATTGAGGGGGAAGAAGAGGTAGCAAAAATAGGGAAGGGAGTTCGGCAGGGATGTACACGCACACCGTTATTATTTAATCTATATATAGAAGATGCAATAAACAAAGTAAAAGAAGAGTATAGTGTAGGTGTGAATGTACAGGGAGAGAAAATATATATGTTGAGATTCGCCGACGATATAGCTATATTAGAAGAAAGCGAAAAGAATTTAGAAAGGGTATTGAATGGTATGCAGGCAGTATTGACTAGGGATTTTAACATGAAAATAAATATAGGTAAAACTAAAGTGATGAGGTGTGACAAAAAGAAATGCAGTAGAAAAATGAAGATCTCAATAGGAGATAATAGAATCGAAGAAGTGTCAGATTTTTGTTATTTAGGCAGTAGAATCACAAAAGATAATTGAAGCAAGGTAGATATAAAGTGTAGGATAGCACAGGGTAGGAAGGCATTCGTAGAAAAGGAACAGATTTTAAGATCAAATATTGACTTGGGTATTAGAAAAAGATTACTGAAGGTATATGTTTGGAGTGTAGCACTGTACGGGTGTGAGGCGTGGACTATAGGAAAGGAAGAGAAGCGTAGATTACAAGCATTAGAAATGTGGTGTTATAGGAGGATGATGAGGATTGGTTGGGAAGATAAAGTAACAAATGAAGCTGTACTAGAGTTAGTAGGGGAGAAGAGAAGTATCTGGAGAGTGTTACAGCGTAGGAGAGACAGATTAGTAGGGCATATTCTTAGGCATGGGGGGATTATGCAATTGATCATAGAAGGTAGAGTGGAGGGAAAGAGAGGGGTAGGTAGGCCTAGATTGGAGTATGTGAGTCAGATAGCTGAAGACGTTGAGATGAATAGCTATAGGGAGATGAAGGGATTAGCTCAGGATAGATCGGCATGGCGTGCTGTTTCCAACCAATCTTTAGGATTGCGGACTGTTTAACTATTTTAGTTTCCAATCATTTTCTAATAATAAAAAAATAAATTATTGTGATTTTTTAAATAATATTTGATCTAAAAATCTACTCGTTGCCAATATTTTTCTTTTCTTCACGTACAATTAAAACTTCTTCGAATCAGCCTTTGACTTAGACCAGTGAAAATATAGCTGTTGATGTTAAACTCTTCCCCTTGTGTTGTACCCTTTCTACACGCACTGAAGCTCTTCAGACCTTTACATTTAAATGGTAAAATCGAAATTCAATGTTTCAGTGCGCAAACTTGCCCTCGGCCAGATATTGCCAGTTATGCAATGGGAAAGATGAAAGGCTGTTCGTGATTTGATTAAAATAAGATTGATTGGAAAAATTAAAATGTTAATTGTTCGCGGGAGGTGAATATTAATTTTCGAACGTAGCACGGCCATCAAAGGATTCGAA
Organism: Leptodirus hochenwartii; assembly: GCA_947310635.1. Taxonomy (NCBI): domain Eukaryota; kingdom Metazoa; phylum Arthropoda; class Insecta; order Coleoptera; family Leiodidae; genus Leptodirus; species Leptodirus hochenwartii. The sequence continues at coordinate 3,880,382 of OX371178.1, read as the reverse complement.
GAAATTTTTGAATTTACATCGCGCGATTGAAAGAAAATGATTGTCGGGTATCTTTTTGTATAAAAAAATATGTTTTTTTACTAATTTTTGCTAATATCGCTTTCAAAATTGTGCCATTTTGAATTTCCCTCGCTTTATACCGAAATTTAAATTCATCTTTTCTACAAATTAATGTAACTTTACAATAAATGACGAATATTCGAAATCCAAATTTACCAAAAATACTCACATTTTCTACACCGAGGAATGGAAGTTTGTGATTGATGTGAGATATGAGTATATGTACATAGTTAAAAACAAACTGAATAATGCACATTTTCAATGAAAAGGACGAAAATTAATGACCTCAACACAAATCCAATGAATTTATAATGTGGACCCATTGCGGCACGTTCACACTTCCCAAGCTCAATCATTGTCCAATACTCAGTTGCAGTATGACTGTATACGAAGAACGAAACTCCCCAACTCATTTCGGAAACATTACATGTGATTTAAATCACGGTGCTAAATATATATGTAGTCATAGCTTATCTACGGCCGTATTAAGCCCGAATGTAATCGTCATTTAATATATCGTTTACTACGCGTCAACATTTGGCATATTTAAAAAATAAACAATAAATATTTTTAAATATATAAACATAATTTTTATTTATTTTTTGGTTATCGACTTGACTGTCAGTACCAAAATGTTCCATATTAGGGAAGAAAAATAAAAATACAATGTTTTATATCACAATTAAAAACGAGGATTTAATCGATTATTAAAAACATAAAAAAAGGTATATTTTTTGTATATATTTTTTGGTATATATATATTTTTTTTTGATAATGCTTAATAAGTGAAATTATAATGGAATAAATTGTCGTTTTTAATTGTGATATAAAACATTGTATTTTTATTTCTCTTCTCAAACAAAAAAAAACATGAAAAATAATGTTAAAAATATAAGTTTTCTGCATATGGACATAGAAATGTAGTTTTACGATTTTTACAAAGTTTTACATAATCGTTAAATTCAGAAAATTAGATTATTGTCTAGCTTTCAGAATTTAACGTCCGAGTCTAGAGGATTTTCTTAATTCTAAATAAATTGCAACACAGCATTTGATCAACGATAACCATAATGGCGCCTAGCTCCATCTCTATTTTAATAGCTGAATCATGAATTTGCAATTTCTATCAACTGTTGATCGTGTATTTCGTGTATTATGTGTCAAAGCAAATAGAATTTTAATATTCACGTTGAAAAGTGCTTTGTAATTTGTAGATTAATAATTTTTTGACAAAAAAAAATTTGCCAGCCAGCCGTTCCAAACATTCAAACATAGGCATTGACAATTCGTGGATAGCGTGGTGATTTTTGGCGGATTTTCAAGGTGGAAAAAAAATGAAATTTTTTTTTTTAGTACGGCCCTGGTATACAGCATAGTACAAACCAAAAAAGGTCCGGGTATACCGCACCGTACGGCACACAAATACAACATAACAAACGCATACAGAGACTATTGTACACGGTACAGATTACAGAAGCAACAACAACAGCAACTGAAGAGTATACGTGTGGCGTCAGCGAAGGCAATGCCACAACGGCCTAACAATGCGTACAGTTATTGCGAAACCGTGACAGTGCAGAATTGTCCTATGTCATACCGCCACGGGCCATACCATTTAATATATATATGAAGAAGTATCACTTTATGCGATGTCGTCGAGGAATTGTTGGTATTTGAAAATTTTTTGAACAAAATTTGAAATTGTAAATATTGATCGTACTTGATCGTTATTTTCTTACATCGATTTATTTTGTTAGTAAGTTAAAAAAAAATTTTTAACTTAAATTATAGTGAATTCTGTGCGCGCAAATGCCTATTTGGGCATCTTATTCGAACATCGAGAAAATAAATTGAATATCGTGTCGTAAAATATTTTTATTTTAAAATTATGAATAATAATTTTGAAGAATTGTGCTAAAACCGATTTTAGAAATTTTTAGCGACTTTTTCTAGCGATAAATAACTTGTAAAATTTTATCTTGAAATTTTCAACTTCTGAAATGTCCTAGCTGGCTTTTTAATAACAATAAAAATTTGTCAAAAAAAAACAAATACGATCGTTGAATTTCGATTTTTGAACTGTTGGAATGCCATAGTTGCCTTTTTAATAAGGAATAAAAGAAACGTTTATTTGGTTTTAATTCGTTAATATCGTTTTATTTTGAATACTGGGAACTACTATTTATGAAATTGCGTCATTTTTGATGATATGACAGTTACTTCAAATTAATTTATCGTTTTCTTCAATTGTTATATGCTGACAATTCGCAAATTGAAATTAAAAGGCGTGTTACAGAATATATTTGAGACACGACAAAAACCGGTTCAATTTGGAGACAGATTCTGAAATAACGATTTTTTTAACTATTTCAATCATAATCAGACAAGGAACTGTATAAAAATATGGAAGACTGGAAGTGTTACGTATTATTTTAATTTAGATTTTTTGGTCGTCCTTTTTATAGAAGATTTTTTTCTAGAAGATAAATATATTTTTGATTTTTTTGAAATCAAAAAAATCTCAAATCGAATGGTTTAGAAAAAAAATCGCTCTTTTGTCGCATATTATTTTTTATACAGTTTTTTAAATACAATTTTGTTTAGTAATTTTTATTGTTTGAAAATCTCGAATCAAGTAACAAAAGAAATCGCGTTCAAATTTTTTTATTATTTCAACCGAGTCTCGATATTTTGCGAATTCAATGAAATTTCGCATCGAAAAATATTTATCCGGTAAAAAATCATTATATTTCTCATTGATGAAATTCTTGAATTCTCATTATTATTTTTATACAATTTTTTTAATACATTTTTTTATACAATTTTGTTTTAGTAATTTTTATTGTCTAAAAATCTCGAATCGAGCAAAGTAGAAGAAATTGCGTACAATTTTTTTTATTATTTCAACCAAGTCTCGATATTTTGCAAATTCAATCAAATTTCGCATCAAAAATATAAAAATTTACTCCCGTCGAAGAAAATCATTATATTTCGCATTGATGAAATTCTTGAATTCTCATTGAAGCATATTATTTTTATACAATTTTTTTAATACATTTTTTTATACAATTTTGTTTTAGTAATTTTTTATTGTCTAAAAATCTCGAATCGAGCAAAGTAGAAAAAATCGGGTTCAAATTTTTTATTATTTCAATCGAGTCTCGATATTTTGCAAATTCAATAAAATTTCGCATCAAAACATTACTCCCGTCGAAAAAAATCATTATATTTCTCATTGATGAATTTCTTAAATTCCATTGAAGCATATTATTTTTATACAATTTTTTTTAATACAATTTTGTTTTAGTAATTTTTATTGTTTAAAAATCTTGAATCGAGCAAAGTAGAAAAAATCGGGTTCGATTTTTTTTTTAATTTCAATCTAGTCTCGAAATTTTCCCAATTCAATAAAATTTCGCATCAAAAAATTACTCCCGTCGAAAAAAATCATTATATTTCTCATTGATGAATTTCTTAAATTCCATTGAAGCATATTATTTTTATACATTTTTTTTTAATACAATTTTGTTTTAGTAATTTTTATTGTCTACAAATCTCGAATCGAGCAAAGTAAAAAAAAATCGGGTTCGATTTTTTTATTATTTCAATCGAGTCTCGATATTTCGCGAATTCAATCAAATTTCGCATCAAAAAATATAAAAATTTACGCCCGTCGAAAAAAAATCATTATATTTCGCATTGATAAATTCCTTGTTTAAATTTTATTCAGACTATTGTCCACCCTCTTTGCCAGCAACAATAAATTTATTCAAAAGCTCTTGTAGAAAACCGTTTGTTAAGAACGAAATCAAATCGAAATCCGAACACGCGTCACTTTTTTCACGAGTACAATCATTTTGGACAGTCATGCTGTTTCCATCTACTTCCTAAGCGTAAGCGCTGTCCTCTATATGTTCTTCAATTCGGATCAAAATAAAATACTTCATATAAAACATATAAACATCGTCTTGGGCGCAAAAACAAAACCACCTATCATGATTTTTCATGAAAATTATATACCGGCCCAAAAATTTCGCCAAATAGCGCATAATCGAATACCTCAAAAAATTTAAAGGCATTGATAAATCGAGCGAGTTTACCATTATTTTTTTCTTAAAAAAAAAATGGACGAACTGATCACACTGAATTTAGTTCCAGGACATTGTGCGAGATACGCGGTTTGATCGGGTGATTGAAGTCGCTAGTTGGTAAGCCCTGGGGCGGCTACTGGTCTTTACAGCACACCGAGGCGCTTTCAATCATCCCACATGTATAAGAATTCACAACATATTACATGTGAATGAAGAACAGGGAATTGTACAAGAAACCATCAAGCTGTGGCGATGGCAGAGAATGAGTTTCGATTCTTATAGCCCGCCGAAATTGCCTACTCGACTGTAAAATCGCCAGTATATAGTTCGCAATTTATTGCTTGCTTAAAAGGACAATGGTTCGCCTAAATGATTTTTGGACAACGATAAAAATATAGGAATGTTCAAAATCCACTCTTACGTTAAAGTTAAAACCTCGAAAATATTTCCATACCATCTCGATTATTCCGAAGGAATTATTTACCCCTGTCTCGTCTAGAATAACACCATGCTTTTAGCAGTTCTTAAATATCTTTGTAATTGAAGAAGAAATACAATCTCTTTCGCTTTGACACATCCGAGTTGTATGAGGGTGGTGCGAACATGGACTCGGCTTGTCCAGGCGGTAGGAAAGCTCCCCTTCTGTAAGATCTAAATGTTCTTACGTAAGAAGATGGACGGACTCTAGTCAAAGATAGATGAAAAATACACTTCGAGCGGGTCCTTTTTTCAACAAGAGAGATTTTTTAAATTTTTAAACAAGTTCTTCTTTTTAATCTCCTCTTCTTGCGTAACTTCTTTTCGTACATTTTAATGTTTTAAATCTAAATACAAAAAATTCATGACATAATTGACAACTTATAAAAATATTTGAATTTTGTTATTACGGTTTATCTTCTAGACTCGTTTTTCTTCTTCTGTGTTTTCATTTTTCACTGTACAGCGTTTTATTTGCACGTCTTAAGACAGTTTAATCCTTCGAATATATATCAAATAATAGAAGCCCTAATACGTCGCCTTGTGGCACACCCGACAATGCTTACATATATGATTTTTTGAAAAAATATTATATTCCAAATCGGATACTTCAAATTTTATAATACAAATTTCTTTGTATAGCAATCACAAGTATCAAAAAATCAAAATCAAATCGAAAATACAAAATAAGTGACTGAAGTATTTTATTTCGTTTTTATCTTGTGCTACTGAAGATGAGGACATAGCCTTCGAAATGCGCTATTAAATGCTTTTAGTTACGATATATTCTTTACAATTATTTAACACCGCAGTGATAATAATAATAAAAAAAATATTTTTTCATCATTTCAAATTTCAGAATGAAAATTACGGTTTATCTTTATGACTCGTTTTTCCACGACCATTTCTATAATCTATTGTAAGAAGAAAATGCCCCAGCCTGTATAAATCAAGAAACCGTAAAGCGCTCGCCTGAAGAATCAACACTTGTTAAAATAATTAAAACATTATCTCTGAGAAATTTTATTCAGTTGCTCTCTTGCACTTACCGTTGATATACAGAACCGGACTTGTACATCATTCGCTATATCGAGTCCTAAATTTTTATTGGCTGTAAAGTTATACAATTTAAAGAGGTCAAGTCAAGTCAGGTCACCTTCAAACCAATCCATATCTTTAAAATGTAAACATTATTATCAAATGAATATTGTAATATGTTTCTAAATCATCCAGAAAAAATCGGCAAGTTAAAAAAAAGTACATTGATAATATGTTTCTTGTCTTAAAATCTTTAAAACTGAATCGAAGCCTTGCCTGCGATTTCCACCACCCTTTACATCGCCACATCGAACAGCTGAACTGGTCTTTCGCGTTTACGAAAGGGGTAACAGCTCCCCGTGCTTATACAAAGTCCTTCCCTCGATCCCGTTGATTCTTCCCTCGATGGCCCCCGGAACAAGGGCATAATGGATTTGTACTGCCGCATCAGCCTCAGCCGCAGTCTTAAACACTAAAGTGAATGTAGATGAAATAATACGGCAACACTGAGTATTAAGGCCATTGTATAATAAGGGCCATTCAGCCTTGCGCTCGCTTGTGCGGTGGCGAAATGCGCATATAGGGTTCGGGTGGAGGTAGAGGTTGTTTAGTTTGTGGGGCACTATGTTCGTGCAATAGGTGTGTATTGAATTTGAGGTTGGTGAGGTGATGCAAGAAATGACGGTGGAAAAGAAGTGCAGAAGAAAATGGAAATCGAATATCATATAAATCTACTTACTTACATTGCGCGTACTTAGGATTTGGGACATGATGATTTTATAATGGAAAGTGAAAATTATTCCGAATAGAAGCTTAAATTTGTAGAATTTAAACTTGTCTATAGAATACCACCAAAAATTCATGTCTTAAATTATAATTTATATATTTTTTTCGTTATACTAGTAAAACAATTTTTTTTAAGGATGATTTTACAAAATAGTAAAACATGCCATTTTAAAACCTTTTCCTTTTTTTATACCAATTATAGCTTTAAGTTTTTTTTAAGTAATATATTTTTTCTTCGTTCATATGAACTTGTAAAAATTACACTACAAAACGCACACTATAGATTTTCAATCACGTATTAGTATATTTCTGTACTAGTACAAAAATGGTATTTCCTTAATTCATCGCTGGCGGCAGCACCAGCTGATATAAGAAAACACAACATGGTCAGCCATATTGCAAACGGATATAAATATTTTGTTTGCAAAATAATTATTATATAATATAAAATGTATGTAAATGTTAATTTACGAGTATTTCCAAAAAATATATATATACTGTGAATATTTTATCGGGTGATTTCGGACATTCAAATAAAACAACTTCTTCTTGAGCAACGTTTCGAAAAATGTCTAAAAACTACTTATTTAAAAGTATAGCAATCACGATTCGTGACAGAGGTATTTTATTTAGTTTTATCTTGTGCTATTGAAGATGGGGGCATAGCCTTCGAAATGCACATGTAGCTACATTGAGTTACGGTATTTGGGTGATATTCTATATTATTATTTAACACCGTAGTGATAATTTAAAAAAGAGAATGATCAATAATCATAATTTACAGTTGATAAGTATTTGTCGATCATTAAAATAAGTTACATCCTGGACCAATACAATTATATACAAACACTACTACAACAATATCACAATTTTTGATAGAAATTTCCCTTTTTTTTAAACTTTGTGGCTATCATATTACACTTGTACAATTCTATTGCTAAAAAAAATTTTTTTATTTATTATTACTCACATTTTATAATATTTAACTAAATATATTTGTTACCTTACTACATTTTCTATTGTTAATATTTGTAACTGATCATTTGACAATTTTTAGATATTGCTTCGTAGTACATTTTATTATTTGTTATGTGCACTTGATAGTGACAGATACGCAAACAAAATATTGCTCATATTAATAGTAGTACAATTCTACACTCCTGTACATACAGTTGTCTAACTTCATTCTTGACTTTATTTTGTAAACCGAAATTATACCACACCACTACAGATAAAAAATAAAATATATCCAAACTAATTTAAAAAATCGTATCCAACAACGTTTCCTAACTTAGTTTATATATTTTTAATCATTAAATTGTAACGACTATGTAAATTAAAAGTATCTGATCTTAAGTTGCATGAATTATTGTGGTTTTTTTTTATAAAAATCATTTCACTTATATTACGTTTCATCCAATTATTCTCTGCATCTAGAATTTTAACATTTTCTATATTGAAATCGACGTTGTGTTTGTTTTTTTATATCATGAGTGCTTAGAGCTGTTTTTTTCTGTTTTACTATTATTTTTTCAATCATTGTTATGTTGTTGTAATCTTTTATTTAAATACTGTTAAGTTGCTTTATTTGAATGTTCGAAATCACCCGAGAAAATATTCGCATTAATTAATTACGGGCGAGAAATATAAACTATTACAAAAATAATAAAATCAATTCCGAAGACAAAAATTACCACTAATATTAATAGACGTACAAAATATTTAATATACATTGTGGAGGTACCTAAATAAATTTGCGATATAGTTCATGTGGATGTTAATTGAAGAATGTTTTAAAAAAAATTGCAAATTGTACTCGTTGTTATTATTTGTTATATGAACTCGATAGTGACAGATGCGCAAATAATAAAATCTGGCTCATATTAATAGATGTACAATTCTACACTCTTGTACATATAGTTGTATAACTTAATTCTTAATTTTATTTTGTAAACCGAAATTATAACACACCACTACACATAAAAAATTAAATATATCCAAACTAATTTAAAAAATTCATATAAACTCTTACAAAAATAATAAAATCAATTCCGAAGACAAAAATTACCACTAATATTAATAGACGTACAAAATATTGAATATACATTGTGGAGGTACCTAAATAATTTTGCGATATAGTTCATGTGGATGTTAATTGAAGAAGGTTTAAAAAAAAATTGCAAATTGTACTCGTTGTTATTATTTGTTATATGAACTCGATAGTGACAGATGCGAAAATAATAAAATCTGGCTCATATTAATAGATGTACAATTCTACACTCCTGTACATATAGTTGTCTAACTTAATTCTTAATTTTATTTTGTAAACCGAAATTATAACACACCACTACACATAAAAAAAAATATCTATCCGAACTAATTTAAAAAATCATATATACTATTCCAAAAATAATAAAATCAATTCCGAAGACAAAAATTACCACTAATATGAATAGACGTACAAAATATTTAATATACATTGTGGAGGTACCTAAATAAATTTGCGATATAGTTAATGTGGATGTTAATTGAAGAATATTTAAATATTGAAATATATTAACTGTTTAAATATATAAATATTATTTTTAATATATACTAAAAAAAAAATTGCAAATTTTACTCGCTATTAAAGTTCTTTTTGCAGTATGCTTGACTAGAAATGAGAGAGAAATAAATGTAACAATTTTTATTTCGACCGCAAAGTTTTATAATAACGCTACTTATTTATAACCCCGTATATATCCGTGCACCATCTAATAACAACATTTCTCTTGGAATTTTCACACGCGTTACGCTAAGACTTATACTATAGTTGAATGTTGATGTATTACATGAATTTGCTATAGAAATAGCAATAGTACATTATATATAGCGTTGCGTCGTTTTCAGCGTCGTTTTCAGTCAGCTTGGGCGTTGCAATTTTAAAACGAATACATCATCGTGACTTATTCTATAGTCGCTCTGTAAAATGCGTTTAATCGTCGAATGCTGAGCGAGTGGAATTTTGTGCAAAATTCGTGCGCAACATAAAATCTACCAAAAATATTTTGTTTATTGTACTATTTCACATTTGGAAGAAAGGGAGCCGAATTTAGAACAGGTATTAAATACTATGCAGGAAGTAATGACTTGGGGTTATAATATGAATATAAATATAGGCGAAGTGATGAGGTGTGACATGAAGGAATGCAAGCGAAAGATAACAAAGGATAACCGAAGTTAGGTAGACTTAAAATGTAGGATAGGAAGGTAGATTTTAAGATAAAATGTAGCATTGTACCGGTGTGAGGAGTGGACCACAGGTAAAAAAGAGAAACGTAGAATAGTAGCATAAATCGAAATGTGGTGCTACAGCAAGATGCTAAGGATTTGCGGGGAAGATAAAGTAGCAAATGATCCTTAGGATTGAGGACTATTTAATTAGTATTTGGCAAATATAGTAACGATTTTTTTTTTTAAATTTTGCCCGATTAGAAACAAAAAATCCTCTTATTGCTTTTTCTAATTCCCGAATAACAATATACGTGCGAAATAAATCAAGTGAAGAGAATGCACCAACGTACAGTGTTAATTGTTTACATATACATCTCCCAGATTATATCTTCTTCAACTATAATATATGCTGCAATATATCCAGCGCTTTTCCAGGTGCATGTAAAGGTGTACGTATTATTAAGGGTGACTTTCTTATTGCGCCTCCCCAACAGAGACGATAAATAACTCCAATGTGCTACAGCAAGTCTTAACTGGAAGACAGCATCATGCGTATTTTGTATACTATGTCGTAGTCGGTTTGATTTCGACTTTTTAGTAGCTTACGAGTAATGATACGAAGAGAAAGGGTACTCGGGATACTTTTTAATTACTGCTAGATTATCGACGACGTATGGCGTAGTATAAAATTTGAGGCAAATTGATATTTTGCAATTAATACAGAATGATTATGATTATGGTTTATCTTCAAGTTTCGTTTTTTTACGACCGTTTATTCTACTTCTGGGATTTAATTTATCACTAATTCTTTATAGGGTTTTATTTGCACGTCTTAATCCTTCGCATATATATCGAATAATAGAGGCACTAGTACATCGCCTTGTGGCACACCTGACAATATTTACCATATATGATTCTTTTGAAATTTCTTAATATATATTCGAAAGATATTTAATTGTATTTACATTAATATAATATCACAATTGCATTTATTTTTAAGAAAATGAATAGTCCTTGTCCATATTTTTTTTTCTATTTAATTTTTTATCAACGTATTAAGTACGGTCCTGTGCAGACATACAATCGCAATATACAGGATAGCCAAGATTTAAATTTATATTATATATTAAGTCCATGAAAATTGAATAAATTAATAAAAATATCATAATTTATTGTTATTATTTTATTATTATTAATTATTGTTATAATTTAATATGTTGCGTATATTTTATAATACATTGTCTGATACAAATTTCTATTAAATATATAGAAAAATCATTAGAATGGATCCATAGTAAAAATAAATTTATCATCATCTATTCGGTGTCTAAGAGTGAAGACCAAAAGAACTAGGACACTATACAGGACCACCAACAGCATCTTGTATGTTGCTTACAATAAGGGAAATGGGGTAACATCCCCAAAACATACGCATTATAATATACAGAAGAAAGTACTCACTAATAATAATAATATTAATAATGCGTATAGTTGTTGTAAAATTACAGGGTGTTACAATTAGATGTATATATAATATCACACAAAAATATTTCCATAAGGACCAAGTGCAGAAATGCTACAAATAGTTTGATAAAAAAAAATTTTTTTCGACATAATAAATTAAGATATTTTTCTAATAAATCATTTTTTTTTTTTTTGATATTATGATATAGATGAAATAAATTGTTGCAATTCGTTTTATTTTTGTGTATTCGAAATAAAATGTTCTCTTGCGCGTTGTTTTTGATAAAACTTACATTCTGTTGCAAAGACGAGTTGTTTTTGATGAAACTTACATTTTGTTGCAAGGACGGGTCTCTGTACGAAGAGGATTTGCGACATCCCGTAGGAAGATAGGGATGGTATTAGATGCGCACTCACCTGTAAGGTGGAGGGTTGATATTGTTGTATTGTGTTATTCAGTTAGTGTATGTATCTGAAGATATATGTGATAATTTGAGGGAGTCGCGTATAATATACGACGACGTGTTTATGAGATAAAATTCGCCGAATTGTTTTAATTAGTTTTCGGTTTTCGTAAGTTATGGCACCGCACTCAACAATGCGCAACTATAAGAGCGGAATTGTTATTAAATTACATATGAATAATGAGTATTAAAATATAAATGAAAATGTTGTAATTTTGGTGTGTTATTTTGAAGGTTTTTTTTATGTTATTTTTCTGTTGTTTCAGAAGGGAACTAAAAAAATGGAAACCACCAGTTGCTGGATTTTTTTTTGGAAGATTGGACAAGTTGATTTATGCATAATATGGGTGAGTTTTCTTCATTTTAAATTTAATTTATATAGATTAATATCTGTTTTATCAGAAATTTTTAACATGTTTCTGACTGCTCATTTCAAAAAGTTGTATCTTGTCAAAAATATTCATTTCCCATCAAACAACTTGCAGATTATAAATCCTTGGATCAAATCCGATTAGAAATGATCATAAACATACTTCGGAAAATGTGGACATTTTAGCAAAAAATTCAAACCGTTCCTATTTTTCAATTCGCAGTTTTTTTGGGATATCGTAAACCTTAGAGCAAAATTAATTGCAGATTTAGAATCCTGCGATAATTCTCTATTAGAAAATGTTCCATCTAATCATTTTACTGCGCGAAAAGAAAATTCCCAATTTTTACATTGGACGTCCATGTAAAAATGTTTCTATTTGCACGTGTCAATAATTTATAGCTTCTGAAATAATCGTCGCTCATCAAAACCATTCGTAGTTTCTTGGATCAAAACCTATTAGAAAATACCATAAACATACTTTTAATTTTACCAAAAAGAATTTACCAGAAAATTTTTCCAAAAATATCTTCCAAACTATTAATTCTACAGCAACATTACTGGCAAATATTAAGTCAAGTTTAAATAAAATTAAATAAACTTAAAAGACTTCCCGTTAATCCAACTACATACCACAAGTGCCACAAGGATCGGTACTAGGGCCGTTCCTTTATCTTTTATATATACGTAATATAGTTAAAATAAATCTAAGTCGACGGTATACAATTTTTGCTAATAACATTATTATTGTGTACAAAAATAAATGTAAAAATATATGTAAGATGGTTATACGAAAATATCTTGACAATAAATGAAAAAAAGAGAAAAAAAGAAAAAAACTGAAGTGGTGGTATATAAACAAAAAAGAAAACAAAAAGTGCAATTAAACATCGTAATAAATGGTGAAAAAATTAAAGAATTTACAAGTGCAAAGTACCTGGGATTAATAATAGATAACGAACTGAATTTTAAACAACACATGCATTAAAAAAAAAAATTGTGTGTTTAAGAGGTGCACTAAATCGATGCGGAAAACTACCAGACTCTATAAAGAAGTTAATTTACCATGCCCATATTCGAATGCATGTTGACTATCTGATACGATTTTGGACTCTGGGTAATAAAACAAATAGTGACTTAATAAAAACAATGATAAAGATACTATTACGATATCAAATGTCGACAAATACCAGTGAATTATATAAAAGAACTAGTATAATGGACCTAAATAAAATTGTCTTTATGGAAAACACGAAAGCAGTTTATAAAAGAAAGAACAATTTAATAAAACATAATATGGAAATTAGCGATGGCAAACTGTAGGTCACTTTGAGGAACTAGTTCGTAGTTCATTTCAATGTACCGTTCACGAACTATAGGTCGTGAACGACTACATCTTTTAAAAATGAACTAGTTCACGACCTACATGCACATACTGAAAAGAATCTCTGTTTTCTCAATATAAAAATATTAAATGGTAAAAAGTAAATAAAATGAAATATTACAATACTTATTTTGAATTAGGAATGAGGAAGAAATGACAACAATGTTTATAATTGATACAAAACATATATATAAGGAAATATAATCTTCTCTAGGTACTCACGATTATTTATATGAAGTTCTAAAATACTTATTGGTAGTTACTGTTGAAAATGTTTACTACTTTACTAATACTTAAAAATTAAATGTACAAACTATAATAAAATGAACTAGATAGAATCGTTTTGTTTGGCGTTATAATTTATATTTTTTATTCCGAATCTTCTCTGTTCAAATATCAAAGCTTTGATTTGATATTAAGTGATTGTATTGCACTCAGTATGAAATAGAAGAACTATAAGATTTAGATGTTTATTTTTGTATTATTGCCAAAATTTGCTATGGCATGACATATTTAAGAACATATTTAATCTTGCGAATATTTAATTATATTATTCCAAATGAAATCTCATACCAACATATAAATTGTGACTCAGCTCGGCAATGCTGCTATTGCAATATTGCATCGAGTTTCCTATTTCGTTCCGTTTACCAACACACTTTATCACTAAATAAATGTTAGTACTGTATATGTAATGTATACTATACTGCATCGTTTTCGAGTCGTTGTGATTTAGTACGCGACGGGTTCAGGACCTAGTACAAGTACATCAATACATGTAGTTTATAGTTCACGAACTAGGTCATAGTGACCTATAGGTCGTTGCAAAATATCGTCACAGTACGCCCGTCATTTGATTGAACCATTCAGAGAGTGAACGGTTCGCGAGTGAACTACACATCGCTAATGGAAATACTAGAAAATTGTGTTGTGCGTCAAATCAACCAAAGACAAAAAGGAAATCTACACTTAGACGCTGTAAGGATAAACAGAGGAAGAAGAGTCGTAAAATTAGCAGTATTGAAGCAATTCAACAGCTTGCCTTCATCTGTACAAAACTCACAAACTACAAAGAAATTGATTACAAAAGTTAAACAATATTTATGTATAGAAAAAAACGAAATATATATTAACTATACTAATTAGTATATTTATATTAAAACAAATATTTGCTTACATTGTTATTAATACTTATACTGTATAAACCTTTGATAGAAATTTGTAAAAAAGCAACCTCATACCTACATCTAGTAGTCTGGTTGCATAGTACAATAAGAATGAATACTCATTGTATGATGTCAATCTTTGAAATGAAAAAAATATATATAATAAAAATAATAATCAATGCAATGCGGCAAATTAAAATTTCTAGCATATTTTTGCTACTTTTTACTAGATTGAAAAAGAAAAACTGTAAAAAAGCAACCTCATACCTACATCTAGTAGTCTGGTTGCAAAGTACAATAAGAATGAATACTCATTGTATGATGTCAATATTTAAAATGAAAAATATATATTAAAAATATATATATACTTTGGAAAATGTGAAAATTTTACAAGAAAAATTCACACATTTTCGTAAAATATCTTCAAAACTACAGCAACATTACTGGCAAATATCAAGTCAGGTTTTTTGTTCATTTGACCAATTAATAACCAACATTTTTATGTAAAATAAAATAAACATAAAATACTTCCCTCTAATCCAACTACATACTTTGGAAAATGTGACAATTTTACAAGAAAAATTCACAAATTTTACATGAAAAATTGACAAATTTTCGTAAAATATCTTCAAAACCACGGCAACATTACTGGCAAATATTAAGTCTAGCGATGTGTAGTTCACTCGCGAACCGTTCACTATGAACGGTTCAATCAAATGACGGGCGTACTGTGACGATGTTTTGCAACGACCTATAGGTCACTATGACCTAGTTCGTGAACTATGAACTACATGGTGCACGTATTGATGTACTTGTATTAGGTCCTGAACCCGCCGTCTACTAAACCGTTCATGAATCACAAACGATGCAGTATAGTATACATTACATATACAGTACTAACATTCATTTAGTGATAAAATGTGTTGGTGAACGGAACGAAATAGGAAACTCGATGCGATATTTATATGTTGGTATCAGATTTCATTTGGAATAATATAATTAATATATTCGCAAGATTAAATATGTTCTTAAATATGTCATGCCATAGCAAATTTTTGCGATAATGCAAAAATAAACATCTAAATCTTATAGTTCTTATATTTCACACTGAGAGCAATGCAATCACTTAATATCAAATTAAAGCTTTGAAGTTTGAACAGAGAAGATTCGGAATAGAAAATATAAATTATAACGCCAAACAAAACGATTCTATCTAGTTCATTTTATTATAGTTTGTACATTTAATTTTCAAGTATTAGTAAAGTAGTAAACATTTTCATCAGTAACTACTAATAACTATTTTAGAACTTCAAATAAATAATCGTGAGTATCTAGAGAAGATTATATTTCCTTATATATTAGTTAAAGAGTCCGCAATCCTAAAGATTGGTTGGAAACAGCACGCCATGCCGATCTATCCCGAGCTAATCCCTTCATCTCCCTATAGCTATCCATCTCAACGTCTTCAACTATCTGACTCACATACTCCAATCTAGGCCTACCTACCCCTCTCTTTCCCTCCACTCTACCTTCTATGATCAATTGCATAATCCCCCCATGCCTAAGAATATGCCCTACTAATCTGTCTCTCCTACGCTGTAACACTCTCCAAATACTTCTCTTCTCCCCTACTAACTCTAGTACAGCTTCATTTGTTACTTTATATTCCCAACCAATCCTCATCATCCTCCTATAACACCACATTTCAAGTGCTTCTAATCTACGCTTCTCTTCCTTTCCTATAGTCCACGCCTCACACCCGTACAGTGCTACACTCCAAACATATACCTTCAGTAATCTTTTTCTAATACCCAAGTCAATATTTGATCTTAAAATCTGTTCTTTTTCTACGAATGCCTTCCTACCCTGTGCTATCCTACACTTTATATCTACCTTGCTTCGATTATCTTTTGTGATTCTACTGCCTAAATAACAAAAATCTGACACTTCTTCGATTCTATTATCTCCTATTGTGATCCTCATTTTTCTACTGCATTCCTTTTTGTCACACCTCATCACTTTAGTTTTACCTATATTTATTTTCATGTTAAAATCCCTAGTCAATACTGCCTGCATACCATTCAATACCCTTTCTAAATTCTTTTCGCTTTCTTCCAATATAGCTATATCGTCGGCGAATCTCAGCATATATATTTTCTCTCCCTGTAGATTCACACCTACACTATACTCTTCTTTTACTTTGTTTATTGCATCTTCTATATATAGATTAAATAATAACGGTGAAAGTGTACATCCCTGCCGAACTCCCTTCCCTATTTTTGCTACCTCTTCTTCCCCCTCAATTCTAACTAAGGCAGTTTGGTGTTTATATAAATTAAAAATTATTCTCCTATCCTTATAATCTATACCCGTTTCTTTTAAAATTCTAAACATTATGTCCCAATCTACATTGTCAAATGCCTTTTCTAAGTCTACAAAAGCTATGCAAGTTACCTTTCCTACCCTCTTTCTTTTTTCTACTACCGTTCTTAGTGCTAGAATCGCCTCTCTCGTCCCTCTGTTTTTCCTAAAACCAAACTGATCTTCTCCTAGCCTTTCCTCTACTTTATTTTCTAATCTCCTATAAATAATCTTTAACAATATCTTCGATGCATGTGATAGTAGGCTAATGGTCCTATAGTTCTCACACAAATTAGCTCTTATTTTCTTCGGCATTGTTACTATTCTACTACGCTGAAAATCCTGTGGTACTTCTCCCTTCTCATATATTTTACAAACTAACCTGTATAATCGCTCCTGCATTTTTTCCCCTGCGTGTTTTATTAATTCGGCTGGTATCATATCAATCCCCGCTGCTTTATATATATGTTTTGTATATTTTTTTGACTTTTTTCTTGTAATTACGCCTATGCTCATATCGACATTCGATCAATTAATAAAGTACAATAAAATAAACTTAAAAGACTTCCGCGCTAATCGAACTTTCATGTAAACTTCTTTTATAATATATATATATACAGTGATATTGTGATTAAAGCATGCGTTCAGGCGCGATATTGTCTTTGCATTTGCATTTCCCGCAGTGTGCCCACGCTTGTTTCGTTTCATCCCCGTGACGTCACATACGCACCCTTATATTCACCACTAGCCCTCTGGCAGGTGTATGGGTACACTCGTCTGGGTATACATTCGGTACATTCACTAAAATCGCTGTACCCGTGAGATGGGTACGGCCATTTGTTATAAAATCGAAAATCAAAAAATAGCAGTTTGATTTTTCCAAAAAATTACCTTCATTTCAAATAATAGTGCAGAATATCACCCAAATATGGTAACTTAAACCATTAAGTAGCTAGACCAATTGAAACTAGATTTAAGCTCATTTCAGATAAAATAGGAAAGATAAAAGTGCTGTAGCCGAGCATATTTTTGACTAACTCAGGTCATCCTATTCAAATTA
Organism: Leptodirus hochenwartii; assembly: GCA_947310635.1. Taxonomy (NCBI): domain Eukaryota; kingdom Metazoa; phylum Arthropoda; class Insecta; order Coleoptera; family Leiodidae; genus Leptodirus; species Leptodirus hochenwartii. Next base: position 3,862,448 of record OX371178.1, on the reverse strand, counting down.
GTTCACTTAAATTACTTAAAAGTGTATACATGCATAAATCGAAATCAAATTTAATGATTCAGGTCCAATTTCATCTTGTCTATTTAATGAATTTATTTAATATTATTTAAAACTATTCCAAAATCGCCAAACAATCGAACGAATGTTTTTCATTGGTTATCACAGTTGGTGTGCTGAATAATATATCTTCCTCCGGCTTCATCATTGCAATTGCAAATCTCTTTACGAACGATTCTGTTTTAATAAAATGCCCATCTCTAAATGCAATGATTATGACAGCTAGTCTCTGAGCAGTGATTCAACGCACGATATTTGACTAACAAATTTATTGTTAATTGAGAAACGATTTATTTGGACGGAGGTGCCGTTCTTCGTCTACTGCAATTTGCTCCCTTCCCCAAAGGTAAATGAATCCAGCAAATATTTAAATATTAACAATAATTTAAAACATAACAGCATATTTTCAGAATACCATTACTCCTATTTACCCGCAAGACATTTTTCACGATCCCTATTTAAAAAAAAACTGTTTTTTTTTATGTATTAATTTTTCTTTGTTACATCTCTTCCTCCGGTGCATTTTATACCAGCTATGGACTGCGGAGATTAAATGTTTGGCCGCGCAGAAATCCATCAATCTTATAATTAATTCCATTCGTTTAATTCTTTTCACCGATGACGTTAATTCAAGCACGAGGCGTCGCGACGCCTTCTTCCTACATTTCCCTCGCAACGTAATGGATATTCGCCCGCTCTTTCGTTCTCTCGCTGTCTTCGGGAATGCTATGTGCCACTTTTTATCTCTTTTTATAAGAGAATGGTAATTCTTTGTAGTGTAGTTATATTATAGTTGTGCAAAAAAAAATCTTTAGGTATTCGTTTCTCACTACGCCGGGTTATTAAAAAAATCATCGATGAAAGGAGTGAATATTTTCTTTGTTCCTTCATCTGTTGCTAGCGTGGTTATATATGAATTCTTGTCAATTTTGTATGTATATAGAGATGTAATTGTTGTCAATCGTTGGACGCCAGTTCTTGTTATTCAACCCGTCGTATATTCGACACAAAACTCAATTTTAATTACATTTTCTTTAATTAATATGCTAATAATTTTGCATAGTAATTATTGAGGTGACATCTACTGGCGGTTATGTACGAAACTCGAGGTCGCTTTGATGATCTGCTACTTCGACTCCATTTCTCTCATCTAACCCTATCAGAAATTCCACGTTAGTCCAGACGAAATCTTCACGTGGAGTAAGCAATTTTTTTTTTTAACGCAAGTAAAATTTCGATGGATATTCTGCATAGCTGAAGCGATACAAAATTGCGGTGTCAAATAAACGTGGTCTAGTAAATTTTTATAGACTGATTTAGCGGTTTCGTTTTGCGAAACAGCTTTAGATTTGCAACATAATATTTGTTTGTCTCGAGAGAATTTGCGCTTTGTGAATTTCTGCCATCAAATGATGAATACAAATGACTTATTTCAACGAACATAGTCGATTTAATAAAAATAATCTTCTAGCGAATTAATAACGTTGAAACATTTTTATGCTGCGTTAATAAATAGAGTCGCAAGTGTAAATCAACGTAATTTTTATCCGCTTTGACAGATTTGCTGGAATAAATCTAATTTGCGAGTCCGCGTCAAAACAAGCATTTACTCTGCGGAGGCATCGCGAAATTATTCCAACGTCGATGCGGAAAGTGTAAGGCATTTATATTGTAAGACGCCTCTGCGCCTGTAATTTTTAATTCGATTATTGTTATTGGGTGCAAATAAGATGTAGAAAAAAGACAAAAAAGATCGAGTCGAGAATTTTTTTAAGAAATAAATCCTTGAAAACAACCAATTCTGTTTAAAGCAAATTGTTCGAATTTTTGCGATGACTCCACCAGGTCTATTTATATAACTATATATATATTTTTGTAATAATTTTTTTTTCTTGGCTTATTGGGGTATCACATACAAAAAAGACTTTACCACGATCGAGTCGAGAATTTTTTTAAGAATGAAAACAATAAATTCTATTTAAAACAAAGTGTTTGAATTTTTGCGATGACTCCACCAGGTCTATTTATAGAACTATATATATATTTTTGTAATAATATTTTTTTCTTGGCTTATTGGAGTATCATATACAAAAAAGACTTTACCACGATCGAGTCGCGAATTTTTTTAATAAATAAATCAACGAAAACAATAAATTCTGTTTAAAGCAAATTGTTGGAATTTTTGCAGTGACTCCACCAGGTCTATTTATATAACAATATATATATTTTTGTAATAATTTTTTTTTCTTGGCTTATTGGGGTATCATATACAAAAAAGACTTTACGACGATCGAGTCGAGAATTTTTTTAAAAATGAAAACAATAAATTCTATTTAAAGCAACGTGTTGGAATTTTTGGGCTGACTCCACCATGTCTATTCATATAACAATATATTTTTTCTTGTAATAATAATTTTTTCTTGGCTTATTGGGGTATCATATACAAAAAAGACTTTACGACGATCGAGTCGAGAATTTTTTTAATAAATAATTCAACGAAAACAATAAATTCTGTTTAAAGCAAATTGTTGGAATTTTTGCAGTGACTCCACCATGTCTATTTATATAATAATATAATTTTTTTTGTAATAATATTTTTTTCTTGGCTTATTGGGGTATCATATACAAAAAAGACTTTACGACGATCGAGTCGAGAATTTTTTTAAGAATGAAAACAGTAAATTCTATTTAAAGCAACGTGTTGGAATTTTTGGGCTGACTCCACCATGTCTATTTATATAACAATATAATTTTTTTTGTAATAATATTTTTTTCTTGGCTTATTGGGGTATCATATACAAAAAAGACTTTACGACGATCGAGTCGAGAATTTTTTTAAGAATGAAAACAGTAAATTCTATTTAAAGCAACGTGTTGGAATTTTTGGGCTGACTCCACCATGTCTATTTATATAACAATATAATTTTTTTTGTAATAATATTTTTTTCTTGGCTTATTGGGGTATCATATACAAAAAAGACTTTACGACGATCGAGTCGAGAATTTTTTTAAGAATGAAAACAGTAAATTCTATTTAAAGCAACGTGTTGGAATTTTTGGGCTGACTCCACCATGTCTATTTATATAACAATATAATTTTTTTTGTAATAATATTTTTTTCTTGGCTTATTGGGGTATCATATACAAAAAAGACTTTACGACGATCGAGTCGAGAATTTTTTTAAGAATGAAAACAGTAAATTCTATTTAAAGCAACGTGTTGGAATTTTTGGGCTGACTCCACCATGTCTATTTATATAACAATATATATTTTTTTGTAATAATATTTTTTTCTTGGCTTATTGGGGTATCATATACAAAAAAGACTACGACGATCGAGTCGAGAATTTTTTTAAGAATGAAAACAGTAAATTCTATTTAAAGCAACGTGTTGGAATTTTTGGGCTGACTCCACCATGTCTATTTATATAACAATATAATTTTTTTTGTAATAATATTTTTTTCTTGGCTTATTGGGGTATCATATACAAAAAAGACTTTACGACGATCGAGTCGAGAATTTTTTTAAGAATGAAAACAGTAAATTCTATTTAAAGCAACGTGTTGGAATTTTTGGGCTGACTCCACCATGTCTATTTATATAACAATATAATTTTTTTTGTAATAATATTTTTTTCTTGGCTTATTGGGGTATCATATACAAAAAAGACTTTACGACGATCGAGTCGAGAATTTTTTTAAGAATGAAAACAGTAAATTCTATTTAAAGCAACGTGTTGGAATTTTTGGGCTGACTCCACCATGTCTATTTATATAACAATATAATTTTTTTTGTAATAATATTTTTTTCTTGGCTTATTGGGGTATCATATACAAAAAAGACTTTACGACGATCGAGTCGAGAATTTTTTTAAGAATGAAAACAGTAAATTCTATTTAAAGCAACGTGTTGGAATTTTTGGGCTGACTCCACCATGTCTATTTATATAACAATATAATTTTTTTTGTAATAATATTTTTTTCTTGGCTTATTGGGGTATCATATACAAAAAAGACTTTACGACGATCGAGTCGAGAATTTTTTTAAGAATGAAAACAGTAAATTCTATTTAAAGCAACGTGTTGGAATTTTTGGGCTGACTCCACCATGTCTATTTATATAACAATATAATTTTTTTTGTAATAATATTTTTTTCTTGGCTTATTGGAGTATCATATACAAAAAAGACTTTACGACGATCGAGTCGAGAATTTTTTTAAGAATGAAAACAGTAAATTCTATTTAAAGCAACGTGTTGGAATTTTTGGGCTGACTCCACCATGTCTATTTATATAACAATATAATTTTTTTTGTAATAATATTTTTTTCTTGGCTTATTGGGGTATCATATACAAAAAAGACTTTACGACGATCGAGTCGAGAATTTTTTTAAGAATGAAAACAGTAAATTCTATTTAAAGCAACGTGTTGGAATTTTTGGGCTGACTCCACCATGTCTATTTATATAACAATATAATTTTTTTTGTAATAATATTTTTTTCTTGGCTTATTGGGGTATCATATACAAAAAAGACTTTACGACGATCGAGTCGAGAATTTTTTTAAGAATGAAAACAGTAAATTCTATTTAAAGCAACGTGTTGGAATTTTTGGGCTGACTCCACCATGTCTATTTATATAACAATATAATTTTTTTTGTAATAATATTTTTTTCTTGGCTTATTGGGGTATCATATACAAAAAAGACTTTACGACGATCGAGTCGAGAATTTTTTTAAGAATGAAAACAGTAAATTCTATTTAAAGCAACGTGTTGGAATTTTTGGGCTGACTCCACCATGTCTATTTATATAACAATATAATTTTTTTTGTAATAATATTTTTTTCTTGGCTTATTGGGGTATCATATACAAAAAAGACTTTACGACGATCGAGACGAGAATTTTTTAAAAAATGAAAACAATAAATTCTATTTAAAGCAACGTGTTGGAATTTTTGGGCTGACTCCACCATGTCTATTTATATAACAATATTTTTTTTCTTGTAATGATATTTTTTTCTTGGCTTATTGGGATATCATATACAAAAAAGACTTTACGACGATCGAGTCGAGAATTTTTTTAATAAATAATTCAACGAAAACAATAAATTCTGTTTAAAGCAAATTGTTGGAATTTTTGCAGTGACTCAACCATGTCTATTTATATAACAATATATATTTTTTTGTAATAATTTTTTTTTCTTGGCTTATTGGGGTATCATATACAAAAAAGACTTTACGACGATCGAGTCGAGAATTTTTTTGAGAATGAAAACAATAAATTCTATTTAAAGCAACGTGTTGGAATTTTTGGGCTGACTCCGCCATGTCTATTTATATAACAATATATTTTTTCTTGTAAGAATTATTTTTTCTTGGCTTATTGGGGTATCATATACAAAAAAGACTTTACCACGATCGAGTCGCGAATTTTTTTAAGAAATAAATCAATGAAAACAATAAATTCTGTTTAAAACAAATTGTTGGAATTTTTGCGGTGACTCCACCATGTCTATTTATATAACATAATTTTTTTTGTAATAATATTTTTTTCTTGGCTTATTGGGGTATCATATACAAAAAAGACTTTACCACGATCGAGTCGAGAATTTTTTTAAAAATGAAAACAATAAATTCTATTTAAAGCAACGTGTTGGAATTTTTGGGCTGACTCCACCATGTCTATTCATATAACAATATATTTTTTCTTGTAATAATATTTTTTTCTTGGCTTATTGGGGTATCATATACAAAAAAGACTTTACCACGATCGAGTCGCGAATTTTTTTAATAAATAAATCAACGAAAACAATAAATTCTGTTTAAAGCAAATTGTTGGAATTTTTGCAGTGACTCAACCATGTCTATTTATATAACAATATATATTTTTTTGTAATAATTTTTTTTTCTTGGCTTATTGGGGTATCATATACAAAAAAGACTTCACGACGATCAAGTCGAGAATTTTTTTAAGAATGAAAACAATAAATTGTGTTTATAGCAAATTGTTGGAATTTTTGCGGTGACTCCACCAGGTCTATTTATATAACAATATATATATTTTTGTAATAATTTTTTTTTCTTGGCTTATTGGGGTATCATATACAAAAAAGACTTTACGACGATCGAGTCGAGAATTTTTTTAAAAATGAAAACAATAAATTCTATTTAAAGCAACGTGTTGGAATTTTTGGGCTGACTCCACCATGTCTATTTATATAACAATATATTTTTTCTTGTAATAATATTTTTTTTCTTGGCTTATTGGGGTATCATATACAAAAAAGACTTTACCACGATCGAGTCGCGAATTTTTTAAATAAATAAATCAACGAAAACAATAAATTCTGTTTAAAGCAAATTGTTGGAATTTTTGCAGTGACTCAACCATGTCTATTTATATAACAATATATATTTTTTTGTAATAATTTTTTTTTCTTGGCTTATTGGGGTATCATATACAAAAAAGACTTTACGACGATCAAGTCGAGAATTTTTTTAAGAATGAAAACAATAAATTGTGTTTATAGCAAATTGTTGGAATTTTTGCGGTGACTCCACCAGGTCTATTTATATAACAATATATATATTTTTGTAATAATTTTTTTTTCTTGGCTTATTGGGGTATCATATACAAAAAAGACTTTACGACGATCGAGTCGAGAATTTTTTTAAAAATGAAAACAATAAATTCTATTTAAAGCAACGTGTTGGAATTTTTGGGCTGACTCCACCATGTCTATTTATATAACAATATATTTTTTCTTGTAATAATATTTTTTTCTTGGCTTATTGGGGTATCATATACAAAAAAGACTTTACCACGATCGAGTCGCGAATTTTTTTAATAAATAAATCAACGAAAACAATAAATTCTGTTTAAAGCAAATTGTTGGAATTTTTGCAGTGACTCAACCATGTCTATTTATATAACAATATATATTTTTTTGTAATAATTTTTTTTTCTTGGCTTATTGGGGTATCATATACAAAAAAGACTTCACGACGATCAAGTCGAGAATTTTTTTAAGAATGAAAACAATAAATTGTGTTTATAGCAAATTGTTGGAATTTTTGCGGTGACTCCACCAGGTCTATTTATATAACAATATATATATTTTTGTAATAATTTTTTTTTCTTGGCTTATTGGGGTATCATATACAAAAAAGACTTTACGACGATCGAGTCGAGAATTTTTTTAAAAATGAAAACAATAAATTCTATTTAAAGCAACGTGTTGGAATTTTTGGGCTGACTCCACCATGTCTATTTATATAACAATATATTTTTTCTTGTAATAATATTTTTTTCTTGGCTTATTGGGGTATCATATACAAAAAAGACTTTACCACGATCGAGTCGCGAATTTTTTTAATAAATAATTCAACGAAAACAATAAATTCTGTTTAAAGCAAATTGTTGGAATTTTTGCAGTGACTCAACCATGTCTATTTATATAACAATATATATTTTTTTGTAATAATTTTTTTTTCTTGGCTTATTGGGGTATCATATACAAAAAAGACTTCACGACGATCAAGTCGAGAATTTTTTTAAGAATGAAAACAATAAATTGTGTTTATAGCAAATTGTTGGAATTTTTGCGGTGACTCCACCAGGTCTATTTATATAACAATATATATTTTTTTGTAATAATTTTTTTTTCTTGGCTTATTGGGGTATCATATACAAAAAAGACTTTACGACGATCGAGTCGAGAATTTTTTTAAAAATGAAAACAATAAATTCTATTTAAAGCAACGTGTTGGAATTTTTGGGCTGACTCCACCATGTCTATTTATATAACAATATATTTTTTCTTGTAATAATATTTTTTTCTTGGCTTATTGGGGTATCATATACAAAAAAGACTTTACCACGATCGAGTCGCGAATTTTTTTAATAAATAAATCAACGAAAACAATAAATTCTGTTTAAAGCAAATTGTTGGAATTTTTGCAGTGACTCAACCATGTCTATTTATATAACAATATATATTTTTTTGTAATAATTTTTTTTTCTTGGCTTATTGGGGTATCATATACAAAAAAGACTTCACGACGATCAAGTCGAGAATTTTTTTAAGAATGAAAACAATAAATTGTGTTTATAGCAAATTGTTGGAATTTTTGCGGTGACTCCACCAGGTCTATTTATATAACAATATATATATTTTTGTAATAATTTTTTTTTCTTGGCTTATTGGGGTATCATATACAAAAAAGACTTTACGACGATCGAGTCGAGAATTTTTTTAAAAATGAAAACAATAAATTCTATTTAAAGCAACGTGTTGGAATTTTTGGGCTGACTCCACCATGTCTATTTATATAACAATATATTTTTTCTTGTAATAATATTTTTTTCTTGGCTTATTGGGGTATCATATACAAAAAAGACTTTACCACGATCGAGTCGCGAATTTTTTTAATAAATAATTCAACGAAAACAATAAATTCTGTTTAAAGCAAATTGTTGGAATTTTTGCAGTGACTCAACCATGTCTATTTATATAACAATATATATTTTTTTGTAATAATTTTTTTTTCTTGGCTTATTGGGGTATCATATACAAAAAAGACTTCACGACGATCAAGTCGAGAATTTTTTTAAGAATGAAAACAATAAATTGTGTTTATAGCAAATTGTTGGAATTTTTGCGGTGACTCCACCAGGTCTATTTATATAACAATATATATATTTTTGTAATAATTTTTTTTTCTTGGCTTATTGGGGTATCATATACAAAAAAGACTTTACGACGATCGAGTCGAGAATTTTTTTAAAAATGAAAACAATAAATTCTATTTAAAGCAACGTGTTGGAATTTTTGGGCTGACTCCACCATGTCTATTTATATAACAATATATTTTTTCTTGTAATAATATTTTTTTCTTGGCTTATTGGGGTATCATATACAAAAAAGACTTTACCACGATCGAGTCGCGAATTTTTTTAATAAATAAATCAACGAAAACAATAAATTCTGTTTAAAGCAAATTGTTGGAATTTTTGCAGTGACTCAACCATGTCTATTTATATAACAATATATATTTTTTTGTAATAATTTTTTTTTCTTGGCTTATTGGGGTATCATATACAAAAAAGACTTGACGACGATCAAGTCGAGAATTTTTTTAAGAATGAAAACAATAAATTGTGTTTATAGCAAATTGTTGGAATTTTTGCGGTGACTCCACCAGGTCTATTTATATAACAATATTATTTTTTTTATAATTATTTTATTTTCTTGGCTTATTGGGGTATCATATACAAAAAAGACTTTACGACGATCGAGTCGAGAATTTTTTTGAGAATGAAAACAATAAATTCTATTTAAAGCAACGTGTTGGAATTTTTGGGCTGACTCCGCCATGTCTATTTATATAACAATATATTTTTTCTTGTAAGAATTATTTTTTCTTGGCTTATTGGGGTATCATATACAAAAAAGACTTTACCACGATCGAGTCGCGAATTTTTTTAAGAAATAAATCAATGAAAACAATAAATTCTGTTTAAAACAAATTGTTGGAATTTTTGCGGTGACTCCACCATGTCTATTTATATAACATAATTTTTTTTGTAATAATATTTTTTTCTTGGCTTATTGGGGTATCATATACAAAAAAGACTTTACCACGATCGAGTCGCGAATTTTTTTTAGAAATAAACAACGAAAACAATAAATTCTGTTTAAAACAAATTGTTGGAATTTTTGCGGTGACTCCACCATGTCTATTTATATAACAATATTATTGTTTTTGTAATAATTTTTTTTTCTTGTCTTATTGGCGTATCATATACATAATTTTAAATTATATCAAAAAAAAAAACTTGTTTCCAAAAAATCGGGTGTAAATTGTGCAAGTTCTTCTTAATTCCGAAACTGTCGATGATTCTGTCAGTAAGTACATCTCTTTGTTTATAATATAAGACTGCGTATTGTTTCTTCGGAGCTTTTCTATGTTGTTAGCCGGGCAATGTGCTGCGTTAATGAGTTTCGTACCTATAAAGAAGGGATTCTTATTAAATTTTAATTGAGATGATGTGTACCAACAAATATTGATGCCGACTAAAAATAAATTAGTATCGGTACAAAAATATGAAGGAGTGATTTTTGAGTCTATAAAAAAATTGTACGTTATATGCGCATTTCGATAGTCAACTCTGCATCATTAGTAACACGGCTGTAATCAAATAATACACTTTTCCTAGATTGCTATAAAATTGGGTTGTATATTATTTGTCAGTTGTGAAGTTTAGTTTTCGAAATGCGCATTTGTCTTATAAATACATTGACTTATGGTTTTTGGGAGGATTTTTTATTCTATAAAAATATAATTGCGTTTTATTCAATTTCTTCTGTTTCTTCGTATTATTTAGGACTATAGCGAATTTGTGTGAAAAAAATTTAGGAAAAATTTCCAGTAAATTTTATTATAACTAAATGAATAGTGTAATAAATTGTAAAAATTTCGCGATTGAGAATTGTTGGTGAAAAATGATCGCTGCGCTATAGTTTTGATTGAATATACTTGTCTTTTAAACTCCAGACCCATATAGACCTAGATGGGCACCATTATCAAGTGTATATGCTTATTAAGATGACAACAAACAGTTCAAAAATTAAAAAATAATTAGTTGTCGATAATCAATTATTTTGATTTTCACACTATCGAGCAAATTTGTTGGTAATAAAATTTTAATATATATTAAATTTTTATAAGCAAAGACCCAAAACAAATTATTATGACATAATCTAATTACTATTTGTCGATTTTTTCAAACTTTCAAATGTATCAAGATTTTTTTTTATAATATTTCATAAATGACATAATCTTCTAGTAATCGGTTGAAGGACCTATTATTTTGATCTTTGAATGTATTTTTGGAGCAAAATAAATTTATAATTATTTTTTATGTAATTATAAATCAATCACTAATTTTTTTGGTTTCTTCACAATGGAGCAAAGTTGATTGCAATCAAATTTTAACTAAAATACATTTTTTTTTTGCGTAAACAATTTTTCAAAAATGTATGATAAAATAATTTAGCTACTATTAATCCTTTTATTATTTATTTTTTTATTTGCTAAAAAAAATTTTGCTTACACAATAAAAAGTGAATTTAAAAAACGTCTGTTAAAAAATCGATTAGAAATAACTTTTAAGTAACAATTTGTTCGAAATTTTTTAATAACAAAAAAAATTCTATCCAGCATTAATATTAAAAATGTATTTTTGTTTAATTTTTATAAGCTCGACATATAAAATAATTTAGTCGATTTTTTTGAAAATTTTAAATGTAAGAGGAAATTTTCATTCACTGTTCTGTTCATTCAATAAAATAATTTAAAACTCCTCAATTTCAATCGACTAAACATTTTTTAAAGATTTTTTTGTTATTTATGAGTACTAATGAGATTGACATTTGCCAATAATAATTAAAACAAATTAAAATGTTTTGTGAACGAATCATTTCTTAAATCGGTCATCTCTAGGAAGTAGACCGAATTCAGATTCACATTACACACAACACAATAGCCGATGTTTCCTTTGTGTTGTTCTTCTTCTGCAGACTTCTTCTCCGACTTCGTCCTCCTTCACCGACCACCCCATTCCTGCCACTCCGCACAAGAAAACGACAATACTGTCCTACTACTTATAAGTCAAAACAGCCCCTCGCAAACTATAAACATTTGACGAAAAAAATTCCTCAAGTTATTAAATTAACTCATTTGAAAGTTCACTTGATCGGAGTAAAAAAAAACGTAAAGAATTTTTTATATTTTTATTTTTATTTTTCTAATAAGAAATTTCATTTTCATAGTTTTTGTAGATTTAGAATCTTAAAAAAAACGCGCACGTAAAAAGTGGACTATTAGATCATATTCTTAGCAGTTTTAAAATTTTATAAAATTATAAAATTAATTATAAAATTATAAAAAAATTAACTCGTTAGAAAGTTCACTTGGTTCGAGTAAAAAATACGTACAGAATTTTGTATATTATTTTTTTTTTTTTCAATAAATTGTTCTGCTAATTAAAAATAGTATTTTAGTTAAAATGTGGTTGCTAATAAATTTGCTCGATTATGAAAAAATCGAAATAATTGATCTACAAACCGATGGCTAAGAAAAAATAATTTTTTAAAAAGATTGTTCCAAAAAATTTCTTATACGTTAAAAAAATTATTATAGAAAATTCAACCAGCAGTAACTAAATTATTTTATAGCATATACAAATTTTGAAAAGAAGTATTTTAATTTAAATAGTGCAATACAAAAAATTTTTTTTTTTATATTTTTACAATTATTTTTTAAAAGTATCTTTTGTTCAGTCAATTTGCAGAAACATCAACATTTATTTTACATCCAGACGCAATATCAATGGATATAATAACTCGATAAAAAATATTTGGAAATTTTTGGCACGCGCACTTAAAAAAGGTTCGCCACCACTGGACTATTAGATCATATTTTAGTAGTTTTAAAATTTTATAAATTATAAAATTAATTATAAAATATAAAAAATTAACTCATTTGAAAGTTCACTTGGTTCGAGTAAAAAATACGTAAAGAATTTTGTATATTATTATTATTTTTTCAATAAATTGTTCTGCTAATTAAAAATAGTAATTTAGTTAAAATGTGGTTGCTAACAAATTTGCTCGATTATAAAAAAATTGAAATAATTGGCCCTCAAAGCGATTGCTAAGAAAAAAAAAAATTTTAACAAGATTATTCTAAAAAAATTTTCATACGTTTAAAAAATTATTATAGAAAATTCGACCAGCAGTAACTAAATTATTTTATAGCATATACAAATTTTGAAAAGAATTATTTTAATTTAAATAGTGCAATACAAAAAATAAAAAAAATTTAATATTTTTACAATTATTTTTTTAAAGTTTCTTTTGTTCAGTCAATTTGCAGAAACATCAACATTTATTTTACATCCAGACGCAATATTAATGCATATAATAACTCGATAAAAATATTTCGAAATTTTTGGCACGCGCACTTAAAAAAGGTTCGCCACCACTGTACTATTAGATCACATTCTTAGCAGTTTAAAGGATGGTTTGTTTAAAGGCAGGTAAGGTTTGTCTGTACCTTTTCTCGCGGTATATATTACTTTGTATTGTATCCGCGTGATATTATATTGAGGAAAATATCTTTCGTCCTTCCGCAGCGTCTTTTCACACACACACAGGCAAAGTTTTAATAGATATTTCTTTTGGTGTTCATTATCAGTCGACTGCAGGCCGTTAATCAGACTCGGCCCCGCCATCGCATCCATTTTCAGAACGTTTCAAAAGTTTTGTTTATAAATACGAAAATTTCCCTCTTCGACGCCACAACGAATTTCCCAAGCTTTAATTAATACGAAATGGCCTTTATTTAAACGAATTTAATTTCGCCCAAATCAATACACACCATCATAATTATACAACATTTATTTCCTTGCTTTAATATGGACTATCAAAAAGTTACGCCTGAATTAATACTTTACTTTTATATTTACGATTAGTTATTTGGATAATTTATTTATTTTTGTATTTTATATATATTTTTGTATTATATATATCAAATGTATTTTCGTCGAAGGATCATTTTGAGTCAATTAATGTTCCGAAAGCAAATAATAAGATTTATTTTAAATGTTGTGTATGTAAAGTTGCCTAATTACCTACGTATGTAAAGTTGCCTAATTACCTACGTATGTTCCTTGCGAATTAATCATTATGTAAATGTCAGTTTGGGCACGTACCAACAGTCATATAATATAATAGTAAAAAAAATCATTCGTAACGTTAATCGTAATTACCAAAACAAAGCCCACCAAAAGTTAAGCATTAGTTAGAAAAACAGAAATGAAAAGAAAGTAGATATGTTGCTTGAAAGTGTTGAAAATATTTGTATTTATAACGAAAGGTTATTAGAGTTTTATTTTTTTTTTAACTATTTGCTTGCTGGTCCATCAGTTTATGGATTTTTTTGGGCTATAATAAATAATAATTTAAAGCGAGATTAATGCCTAAGAATTGTTACTAAAAATTTCCTCATACGTATACAAAATTTTTGAACAAAATCGACAAATAATAACGAAATTAGTTTAGATTATTTGCTTATACTTATTTTTGGAAAAAATACATTTTAATAATAATTATTGTAAAATGTCTATTATTTCATTAATTATTCAAAAATTCCGAAATAATTTTTTTTATAGTCTATTCTAGCTGAAGATTTTTTAATTCTATTTTTATTGTCATGCCGAAATTAAAACTTTTTAATTAGAATTCCGTAATAAATTCAATAATTAGAAAACAACCACAAGTAATAATTAAATTGTTCTGTTAATTAAATTTACTATTTTAGTTAAAATGTTGTTACTCGATTATGAAAAAAGAAAAACAATTGGCCCTCAACCGATTGCTAAGAAAATTTTTTTTTTTTTAAAGATTGTTCTAAAAAATTACTCATACCTTAAAAAAAAATATTATAGAAAATTCGACCAGCAGTAACTAAATTATTTTTATACAATTTTTTACAAATTTAAAAAAGAAGTATTTTAATTTTATTATACAAATTTTTATTTGTATAATAAAATTTGCGATATTTTTTATATTGCAAAATTCAACATGTTCATTATTTTTACAATTATTGTAAAATATTTTTTTTGTTAGTTTGTTTTGTTTTACATTGGTCAAATTTTTTTTTTGTATAATAAAATTTTGGCCAAAATATTTTTTTGTATAATAATATTTGTAAACAAAATTTGCGATACTTTTTATATCGCAAAATTCAACATATTCATTAATTTTTACAAACACATATTGTTAAATAATTTTTTTGATAGTTTGTTTTGTCTTACATTGGTCAAAATTTTTTTTTGTACAATAAAATTTGCAAACAAAATTTGCGATATTTCTTATTTTTTATTGCAAAATTCAACGTGTCATTATTTTTACAATTATTGTCAAATATTTGTTTTGATAGTTTGTTTTGTCTTACAATTCTATATTTTTTATAAATCTATTTTTTCGATATAGATGACCGTTCTTTGATAAGAGACACGTTCCTTAGCTTAATTGAAATAATTATTTTCACAGTGAAAATGTATAGGGGCCATGTTTTTAACATCCAAACCTTACGAGGTTACAAATGCGAGCTAAATACGCAAAATGATAATTAAGAAATTCGAAAAAAAAATTTTTTTAATCATACACATACAAATTTTTTTTAAGTCAATATCGAAAGTATGTCGTATCAATATGTTCGTATTTTAAGTCGATAGAAACTATGATTTTTGAAATTTCTGATTAATATATATATTTTTTTAATATAATTAAATGTCCCGAACATTTTTGGCAAAAGCAAAGTCAACTTGAAGTTTCTTTTAGAACTAGATCGCGACGTGCGCAAATTCCAGAAGTCCCGTATATTGTTATTTCATACGTTGATATTGAAGAAGTTTTTCATAACTACTCTTAGTTCCTTTCTCCCTTGTTCTTCGCCAATATTGCTGCTTAAGTTTTTGATATAACCCTAGTATCGTAGATATTATTCTCGTATTATTTGCTTTCTTACTATTTTTTATGTTCTATGTTTTATTATGTTTATTTTTTATTTTTAATATTTTTTATTTCCTACTTATTTTTATATTTTTTATTTTTTATGTTTTATGCTTTTCTACAAGAATTGTAAAGAACTGCAACATGGTTATATACAGGAGTATCCGAAAATTCCGCATAAAATTCTTAACTCTTTCGCGAATTATTTGCAAATTTTTATAAAGTGACATTTTAGATACATAAGTTCATAAAATTTGCGCAAAAATGGGTAGGAATTTGTTAAACGTCGATTGATTATACGACAATATCTTCGTGAATATTAAAAAAATATTTAAAATTTTAATTATCTTTTTTTTTTTGAAAAATCGATTGAGCTTAGATTTTACAATAATAAGTAAACATTAGGCGCAATAAACTCTTTTATTAAATATATATTTTTTAATATAATCTAAAAATACTGATATTAGAAACGTGAATCGTTTAAAATTAAAAATTTCCGAATATTTTATTATTTTTGTTGAAGCGGGAATATTTTTGCCTAAAATCAAATTATTTGATGACTATTTGAGCAAAAAAAACGAAAGAAATTATTTCAAAAATTTTTGCTAGTTTTCTTATGACTAAAATTATTTGAAATTTGAAATTATCAATTTTCGTTTTGCAAGCTCGAATTCAATAGTTGGTAATGTTTTTAGATTTTATAATAATAAGCAAATATTAGGCGCAATAAACTCTTTTATTAAATTTTTTTTTTAAATATAATTTAAAAATACTGAAATTAGAAAAGTGAAGCGTTTTTTAAAATTCAAAATTTCCGAATATTTTATTATTTTTGTTGAAGCGGGAATATTTTTGCCTAAAATCAAATTATTTGATGACTATTTGAGCAAAAAAAACGAAAGAAATTATTTCAAAAATTTTTGCTAGTTTTCTTATGACTAAAATTATTTGAAATTTGAAATTATCAATTTTCGTTTTGCAAGCTCGAATTCAATAGTTGGTAATGTTTTTAGATTTTATAATAATAGCAAATATTAGGCGCAATAAACTCTTTTATTAAAATTTTTTTTAAAATATAATTTAAAAATACTGAAATTAGAAAAGTGAAGCGTTTTTTAAAATTCAAAATTTCCGAATATTTTATTATTTATGTTGTAGCGGGAATATTTTTGCCTAAAATCAAATTATTTGATGACTATTTGAGCAAAAAAAACGAAAGAAATTATTTCAAAATTTTTTGCTAGTTTTCTTACGACTTTAAAAATATTTGAAATTTGACATTATCAATTATCGCTTTGAAAGCTCGAAAAAAGCAAACATTAGGCGCAATGAACTTTTATTAAATTTTTTTTTTATATATAATCTATAATTTTACAAAATTTTACAAAAACATTGTATTTTTATATTTCTTCAGTAATATGGTACATCACAACATAACGGCAAAATCTATTTGATATTATTTTTTTGCGGAACTTTTGGAGCACCTCGTATAATATAAGATATTTTAATTTTACGTTTCATCGAAAATTTAAACATTTTAATTATTTATTATATATTTTTTAACGCCTTGTTACATTCCTACTTTTTGCTTCTGTATACAAAAAAAAATCGTGTCAATTTTTATCATTATCTATAGGTCATTAAATCCTCTGTGAATATAACAACTTTTATTTTCTAAAAAAAAATTATATATAGAACCGAACTAACATCGAACAATATTTTCCTTTAACTGATTTTTGTCCAGAAGACTGGCTGGCATTAAAATCCACACATCGCTATATTCTATGTAAAACAATAAAAGTAGCGGGCAAACAAAGTAGCTTTTTGTTTATCTTTACACAAAACAACACTGTGCTTTAAAATAGACGTGTTTTAAAACAGCATCAGATTGTTAACAACCCGAAATCATCAAAGAAACGAGACCACCAACTTGTTGTGTTTCTGCAGTGTTCAAACAAAAAAAACACCGAAAAGAGTATATATGAGGTGCATATGCATTGTGCTTTATAAACAGGCTCGGATTAAAAATATTTCTAGGTCCCATATTATATACAACAAAATTCTTATATCAATAAAAGTTTAATAATTTTTAACAGTTAATCTAAATCGAAGAATTTTATCGAAAAAAATCATTTTTATTATATCTAATTATACATTATTTTGTGTTTAACAATTAATTGCGTTTCTAATTGTTAAAACTATTTGACACATACAAATTTAATGTAATTTAATTTTTAGCGAAAATATCAGTTTTAATGCTATTTTAGTATCTTTATTGTTTATTACAAGATAATTGATATACAAAAAAAAATTACCATTAAATAGTTTACGAAAAGTGCAAGTTAGAAATTTCTAACTTGCCTATTTCGTACCATTTAAACATTCATCCGTCAAAATAAAAAATTTACGTTTATATAAAAAAAAAATCGCGCCTCATAAAAACTGATTAGAATTCCTCTCCCTATTCGGGCATACTCAATTTGGTGGCTGAATGTTTCCTTTTACGTAGTCTGAATCGGTTTTTCTTTCGCAATTTAAATTGGTAATAATGTCGTAATATGAATAAATATTGAAGAGCGATTTGTCGGGCATTGACTGAAGCTACTTTGACAATGGCACTGGAAAAATGCGATTTGTATTTAAGTTGCCGTAGTGTTTTTATAAAGTGTTGCCTTTCCGGGCGGCGGGGGGCTTTTAGTACGTGTTCTGTGGTTGGAAAAATCGGCAATTTAAACAGGGGCGAAAATATCCGTTTTTGTATCTTTATTGCTTATTACAAGAGAATCGAACAAGAAATAATGCTACGATTTAACAAAAAGTAACAATTAAATAGTTTAAGAAAATATAAAATATTGTATGTATCTTAAAAAATCGATGGAAGCATGGATTTAGGATATACCATACAATTTCGGAACATTATTATTTAAAAAACACATGTGTGTTTTTTAAATAATTTAATTTTTAAAAACAAAAAATGTTTGAAATATTTTCGTGCTTCGTTCACATTTTCGTTCTAGATCTGTTTTTGCTTTATTTAGCGTCAGCACGATGTGCAAAGATAACGGGCAGAAAATCGTTCTCCATCCATATCTACATATCTGGGCAGACATTCTTACTTAAACACGCAGGGCCGGCTTCAAAAGACTCAAAAATATAGCATGCAAAAAAAACATATATAATCCAAGTTAAAAAGTTAAATTGCTGCTCATTTTGCTGGTATGGAAAAAAATCGTTTTTCAATTATTTCTTATTTATTTCTAAATCAATTTTTTATTATTTTCTTAAAAAACATTTTTTACGTCTAATAACGATTCTACAAATGATAGAAAAATGAAGGACAAGTAAATGAACGATGGTGATGTATTTGCGCAAATTCTTTATAGTCCGGCACTGTTAGCATCTGGAAAACGGCATTATTATTCAGACAGATCACACACAGATAGAAGTTTCCATGCAGATTCGGGCTTAACGCGTTGTGACAGATTTGCATGCAAATTTCTTTCGGCAAGTTCCATACTACATTAGTATAATGCGAAGAAATCTGCGTATGCGAGCGCGAGTACAGCTCCACGTCTTTTCTTCTTTGGATCCATATATTCCTCGTGTTCGTGTAAACATCCTTATATATATATATATCTTCGCACACGTGGTGCTAGTAAAGCAAATGCAGATATGGAAAGCGTAAGAACCAATGAAAGCTGAAAATGGGAAACTTATTTCATAATGTCTGTTCTACAGGATGTCTGAGATGATGGAGTAACTTTTGTGTTTTGGACAAGTGTTGAAAGTACGCTTGATCGATGTGTCAATAAAAAATGAAATGTCAATTAAAAAAAAAACACTATGCTTAATCTGCAAGAAGTTTTGCACCTCTTTGCCATGGAAATATTATCATAAGAAATATGGTATATTTTGAGACAAGATTTTTTTTTTCGCGTACTTCGTAAGGACGTCATATTTTGAATACACATCAAAAAGGATTCGGATTAGGTATTGACAAATTTTCGAGGTATTAGCTGTATTAGTTAGCTTTAAAAAAAATCTTGAAGATGAGGAATTTTTTCCACTTGGGAATTTTAGGCCAAAATTTTATCGGAAATTTTTGCCAAACTCTTAAAATTGCAATATTTGGAACAACTAATAAAAAAAAAAACACTAATCTAAACGAAATAGCTAATAAATTTACGTCACTAAGCTATGTTTTTTTTTCTATTATTTTTAAATCGACA
The DNA here is from genome assembly GCA_947310635.1 of Leptodirus hochenwartii. Lineage (NCBI taxonomy): Eukaryota > Metazoa > Arthropoda > Insecta > Coleoptera > Leiodidae > Leptodirus > Leptodirus hochenwartii. The sequence goes on along the minus strand of OX371178.1, from coordinate 3,842,579 downwards.
CATTAGCTCAAATATTTGATGAAGAGTTAATTTTGTTAGTTTTCTTACGACTTTAAAAATATTTGAAATTTGAAATTTTCGTTTTGAAAGCTCGAATTTAATAGTTGGTAATGTTTTTAGATTTTATAATAATAAGCAAACATTAGGCGCAATAAACTTTATTATTATTATTTTTTTAATTATTATTAGAAAAATGAAGCGTTTAAAATTAAAAATTTCCGAATATTTTATTATTTTTGTTGAAGCGGGAATATTTTTGCCTAAAATGAAATTTATTTGATGAATAATTGGCTAAAAAAAACGAAAGAAATTATTTCAAAAAATTTTGCTGGTTTTTTTTACGACTTTAAAAATAGTTGAAATTTGAAATTTGAACTTTTCGTTTTGAAAGTTCGAATTCAATAGTTGGTAATGTTTTTAGATTTTATAATAATAAGCAAACATTAGGCGCAATAAACTCGTTTATAAAATTTTTTATATAATCTAAAAATACTGAAATTAGAAAAATGAATCGTTTAAATTCAAAATTTCCAAATATTTTATTATTTTTGTTGAAGCGGGAATATTTTTGCCTAAAATGAAATTTATTTTATGACTAATTTGAGCAAAAAACGAAAGAAATTATTTCAAAAAATTTTGCTAGTTTTCTTACGACTTTAAAAATATTTGAAATTTGAAATTATCAATTTTCGTTATGAAAGCTCGAATTTAATGGTTGGTAATGTTTTTGGATTTTATAATAATAAGCAAACATTAGGCGCAATAAACAATTTTATTATTATTTTTTTTAATAATCAAAAAATATTGAAATTAGAAAAATGAAGCGTTTAAAATTCAAAATTTCCGAATATTTTATTATTTTTGTTGAAGCGGGAATATTTTTGCCTAAAATGAAATTTATTTTATGACTAATTTGAGCAAAAAACGAAAGAAATTATTTCAAAAAATTTTGCTAGTTTTCTTACGACTTTATAAATATTTGAAATTTGAAATTATCAATTTTCGTTATGAAAGCTCGAATTTAATGGTTGGTAATGTTTTTGGATTTTATAATAATAAGCAAACATTAGGCGCAATAAACAATTTTATTATTATTATTTTTTAATAATCTAAAAATATTGAAATTAGAAATGAAGCGTTTAAAATTCAAAATTTCCGAATATTTTATTATTTTTGTTGAAGCGGGAATATTTTTGCCTAAAATGAAATTTATTTGATCAATAATTTGCGCAAAAAAAACGAAAGAAATTATTTAAAATTTGTTTGCTAGTTTTCTTACGATTTTAAAAATATTTGAAATTTGAAATTATCATTTTCGTTATGAAAGCTCGAATTCAATAGTTGGTAATATTTTTTGATTTTATAATAATAAGCAAATATTAGGCGCAATAAACTCGTTTATAAAAATTTTTATATAATCTAAAAATACTGAAATTAGAAAAATGAATCGTTTAAAATTCAAAATTTCCGAATATTTTATTTTTTTTGTTGAAGCGGGAATATTTTTGCCTAAAATGAAATTTATTTGATGACTAATTTGAGCAAAAAACGAAAGAAATTATTTCAAAAAATTTTGCTAGTTTTCTTACGACTTTAAAAATATTTGAAATTTGAAATTATCAATTTTCGTTATGCAAGCTCGAATTTAATGGTTAGTAATGTTTTTGAAATTTTATTATTATTATTTTGCCTAAAATGAAATATATTTGTTGACTAATTTCAGCAAAAAAAAAGAAAGAAATTATTTCAAATTTTTTTAAAAAAATTTGCCGAACTCTTAAAATTGCATCGTAAATTACAAATTTACGATGAAATTTTGAACAAGGACATGATTGAATTATAGAAATACATATATAATATATGTATAAGTATATCCTATTAAAATTAAAATTCTATGGTTTTATAAAAATAACGTGTAATTAAAAATTTACGATGAAATTTTGATTAAGGACATGTGAATGTATTCAAAAGGGCGATCGTAAAAAAACCTGAAATTTTCAACGAAAGATAGCTTCATCGCGTATAACAAGTATATCAAGTAACAACCCTTTACTAAATAAATATTGCGGGATTAGGGGTTGGAGAAAAAAAATCCATTCCACACCTTCCTTGTCCACGGAGAACGCACCCCTGTAACAAACGCAACACGTAATATAAATGAACACACTCACGCAAATCTCTTATATTATATGCGCGTATTTTTATTTAGACCTTTTCCTGGAGATTTTAATTAAATTTCCGTCCCCGGCACGGCGTATTAAAAAACAATCTAAACAAAAATATATCCCCGGTCCTTAAAAGTATATTATAAATGAAGAGCTGTATTACCAACTGCGCGCTTTTGCCGATGATGTCCATCCCCATGTAAATATCCGACCAGACGATGTAATATCGCCCAGATTATATAATCTTGGTAAGGCTGTAAGGATGTGGATAAAAATTGCAGATTTTGTTGTTGTTGCGTATTCTGATATTCATTTTCCGATGGTATGCGAATGGATGAATAATATCGGACATTCCGTTAAAAAATCCCCGCGAAAATAACGAAAGTGGTTCGATCAAACATCCCAAGACGTAAGAAATATTTTTTGATTCGAGTTTTTCAGGGGCATATAATTTTTTTATACAATAAAAATTTCAAATTCCAAAATAGCCATCTATTAGCCATTACACATCTATCTGTTTTTGATTTTTTTGTAAATTTCATAAAATAAATACAGTAATTCAATGAAATGGAAAAAATAAGAATAGATTTTTTTTTTATTGCTTTAACGATAAAAAAAAAACTGAACTCAAATTGTTTTCTTAATTACTTCAACTGAACGAATTTCAAATTGTATATTACCTTTTCGTACCCTGTATAGTGGCCAGACTGCTTTATATACGTCAGTAACCATTTCAAACAGGTCAGGCTTTAATGTTTCAAATTCCATAATCATCAATTGCATCATCAAAACGTGTTTAATTTTTTTTTTGAATTAATAAAATTAAAATAAATACAATAAATCAACAACAAAAAAAATGAATGCACGACTCGAAGGTCTATATATTTTTTTAAATTGCTTTAATAAGAAAAAAATTATTTCAATATTATCTGAATTTCTAAGTATATCTTACCGGTTACATACCCTGTATATGGCTTGTTAAGTGGTCAAACTGCTTTAATATATACATCTCGATTAGGTCAGGTCAGGTCAGGTCAGATCAAGCCAGACTTTTTTAGGTTTTGTAACTACGAAATAAAAAATTTCAAATTCCAAATTCACCAATTTGCAAATATAGCCGTGATTTTTTAAAAATTACATTAGGTAAAAATAAATACAGTAAATCAATGAACTAGATGGAAAAATAGCATAAATGACTTCCATGTGTAGATAATTTTTTGTTACTGCTTTAGTACGTAAATGATAAAATAAATAAAGACCGCCAAAGTTTATTAGTTTTTTTTAAGGATTTTATCAACTGTGCGATTTTTCGAAGTATATCTCAATTTTTACTTACCCTGTATATAGCTTGTATAGTGGCCAGATGGCATTATATCTGTCAATATTCGTTGCGATCAGGTCAGGTCAGGCTTGTTAATTTTTTTGATATGTAAATACGAGACACGAAAATTTAAATATTCCAAATTCACCAATTGCACATCATGCCGTGATTTTTTAAAAATTACATTAGGTAAAAATAAATATAGTAAATCAACGAACTAGAGGGAAAAAAAGTATGAATGATTTCCATGTGTAGATAATTTTTTGTTATTGTTTTAGTACGCAAATGATAAAATAAATAAAGACCTCCAAAGTTTATTAGTTTTTTTTAAGTATTTCAACTGTGCGATTTTCAAAGTATATCTCAATTTTTACTTACCCTGTATATAGCTTGTATAGTGGCCAGATGGCATTATATCTGTCAATATTCGTCGCGATCAGGTCAGGTCAGGCTTGTTAATTTTTTTTTGTTATGAAACTACGAAACACGAAAATTTAAAAATTCCAAAATCCAAAGTCGCACAATAAAATCATATTTGATTTTTTTTTAAATATCAATAAATGAAAATAAATGCAACAGATCGGTGAAATAGAAAAAAAATTGTACGAATGTCTTCAATGTGTAGTTCATTTTTTGTTATTGTGTTAATAAGCAAAAATATGTAATAAAAATTACACTATTTTCTTACGTGAGCAAATTTCAAACTATGTCTTACTTTTCACGTAGCCTGTATATATTTTCTAACTGTCCATACGGCTTTATATCCGTCAATATCCGTCTCGGTCAATTTCATATCCGAAACATTTTAGGATATTGAAAAATGAGTGTCCTCTGGGACCGATACATCCTCCGAACTATTCTCTGTATATCTATATTCTCCAGAAGAGATATATCCGTACGTATATCTGGCCAGTCTATCTCTTCTATTCTCCAACTATAATATTGCGAAAGATAAATGTTGCAGCGGAAAAACTTGCCAACCAATAACACTTACACTAGCCCTGATGATGGTCAGCCATTCCCACGGCGAAACGTCCTCCATAAAAACATCCCCTCGTGCTTGTTGTAATGCCCCACAATAAAGGGTATTATATTGAACGATTATTTCGTTGTTTTTTTCACTTATTGTACTATTTTTTTGATTGAAAAATCGAAACGAAAAAGCGATTTTTGTTCCAATTTCACATTTTAATTATTTGCAGTCGTTAGTTGCATAATCGTCAAAAAATTTTTTTTATTGTATGTATATGAAAAATATTAAGGCCCCCGTTTTGGCATCTGGGAAAAAAGAGTCTATGAATATGATTTATTTTTATTGCCCTCTATTTACAGTTAAATTGGCACGATGTTAAGCCCCTTCTAACCGCAAAAAGATTTCCTCTGCTTCAGATGTAAGCACATTATTTTTTTGGAGGTGTGTTTGCTCGACGATTGTTCCAATATATTTCAGGGGTGCTTGTTTAGTAGATACAGGATGTAGGTAGTTTTCTTAAATTATCGAAATTATTGAATGTGTGTAAGTTTTTTTTTAAATAAAAAATTAGTGTTGAAAATCAGAATTAATTAAGTATTTCAATACGCCATCATTTTGTAGCTATAGATTTTAAAAATAATTATAAAATAGCAAAATACACAATTTGTTGTTGTTTTGCTATTTTTATTTTATGAATATATTTGTGTCAGAGAATCGTTTCTGCAAAAAGATATTTGATTTTATAATTAATTACAAAATTCATAAATTATCATCAATTTAGTTACAACTGATTAATTCGGATCAATTTCAACAGTCACTTGGTGTAAAAAAATCCTTTTGGTTAAATATTTTTTGATTAAAAAATACTTTTATTAGATATTAATTGGATAATAATTATCTATGTATTTATTATTTTCTAAATGAATTTCATTAAAAAAGGCGACTTTGTGAAAATATATCAAATTATTAAAAAAAGTATCAATTACTTAAATAAATATTTTTTACAATATAAAAACCTTACTTTATCAAAAATAATTCAATTTTCGGAACGTCAAATTTATTCCAAATTAGCAAATTATCCTCTACGATAAATACTATAAAATTTATAGTTAGCCATTATTTATTTAGAATTTGAAATTGAACTTATATTTACATAAAATAATTCATTAAAATTATTTTATTACATAAAATCGCACCCTGTATATATAACGTCTTATAGCGTATTTTCCACGTGGTTAAATCGGAAAAAAAATTAGATTTGAATTCCTCTCTCTGGGAACATTCTCATTTGCATTTTAATAGTCGAGGTTTAAAAATTGTATAAATTTTTTTTCATTCTTATTTTTCCAAAAAAAAAAACCTACAGAAAACGTCGCCTTTTTTTGGTACCGTCCGCTATTTTTTTATTAAACTGTATATAGTTTTACATTTTTTTTTATAAATAAAAGTTACAATAATTTAAAAAACCTACATACGCGTTCGAAAAATCGCGTGCTTAAATAAGCCCAAATTGAACGCGCTAAACAAAATATTTTTAACGACCACCTCACAATTTTTTCTTTTCGATTCCAAGTTGGCGCTACTTTATGCGTTTATAATAATTGTATTATTAAAACGGACGATAAATACGCTTTGCAATCGAAATCCAGGACGATTAAAATCGTATTAAAAACGCCCCGCGAAAAAAAACAACATTTAATAGTTCGGCTGGAATCGGACTGGAATTAGCTGGGGCTTCGTTGTTGCATTGTAGCCGCATTAAAAGCGAATTAAATATAATCCCGACGAACAATAATCGCTTTTCCTGGAAAGAAAGAAGTTCGTTCGTAAGTACAGCGTAATTAAACGCAACTGCAATGAAAAGAAAATGGAAAATAATTCGATTGCGACATTTTATTGGATATGCGTACATTTGTATTGAGAATTTTTGTAAATAAATTTTTTTTCGACAGCCGGTTGGTTCAAAAATTGTATTTAATTAAAAAATAATAATTTTTGTATATATATTTTATTTGCTAAAAGGCTGCTTATACAAACCCAAATATATACAATAAATATACACATTCAAAACAATTATACGTTTGATCTTTTATGAAAGAATCGTGTACAGTACGTTCGACTTTTGATTAAAATTACTTTAATTAAACGTAACGCTACAGGATTATAATAATGTTGATAGATTACGCTAATTCATTGTGAATTTATTCTAATATTGCACGTTCAAAAAGCTTGTTTATAATACGAATAGTTACGGAATAAGATAAGTTCTGCAAAATATTTACACTTTTTTTTAAATATATTGTTTTCTTAAGATTAAATATAATTTCGTTTCACTGGAGATATATGCACAAGTTTTTTAACTGTGGATTTTCTAATTTTTTGTCTATTTTATAATCAAATTAAAATTATTTACAACGTCTTCTTTTAATCAGAGAATTTTTTGATGACTCTCAAATCGTACATTTATAAATGTATGTCTAATATTTATAAATTCGAAAAAAGCGATTATTTTACATCTACTTTTTTATATACACTAATAATATATAGTTCTGTCAGATTTTTGACAAATGATTGTCAAAAAAGTCGTATACAGTTTTATTTTTTTACATATACATCGAAAATTGTTTGCAAAAGATATATTTCGATTGAAATAATATGGAACATATTTACCCAAAATTCAGTCTTAAAAAAGTTACAATTAAAAAAAATCAGTCAAAGAAATATGAATTTTATGTACAAGTACTTCAGTCGTTAAAAATTATTGTTAAAAATATAATTTGCATACTAATAAATTTATTGATTATAAATGCAGAATATATATATTTATTACTGTAATTATTTTTTAATTGCGGTAATCAATTTTTTAATCACTGTATAATTTTAAACGAAAACATGTTTAAAGAAATATTTACCAAAAGTTTAGTTTATTATTTTTTTTTAAATTTCGTCTTACGTTGCACTACTCGTGAATAAAACTGAATTTTTGTAATAGCCAGTCCGGTCCTGTAGCGGCGATTTAACATCCCGCTCAGAATGCTGCTGGCGGTTTTTTCGCTCGTGATCAAACTCTTGAGCTAACGAATCTGAAAAATAAATTTTTAATATACAAATTGTACAATCACACAAAATAGCGATGCCCAGACACTACTATTGTCTGTGAGTGTATGATAAATTAATTGTTTAATTGTGTTTTTCGGTCAAATATGAAAATCAAATAATTTTGTTGAACCTGTCCTCGCTTCGTCGTTAAGATAATAGAGTGTATTGCGTAGTCTTGTCCCTAATACTATTTGCTAACTATAAACTTATAAACTGCAGCGTATCCGACATCTTGAATTAACAATCTCATCATCCTGTAACTATTTGATCAATCCCGAAGAATGGACCAATCGATCCTGATATAGTTTTCAAACTTTATCATCTACACACATTTCGAAATATTATAGTCCTTGTTGGTCCTTACACATCCTGCACCAACCAGGATTGAACTGTCACAAAACAATTGAAAAAAAACATATATTTTGCCAATTATTTCGCAATTATTTATCACCAATTTTATTATTTGTTTTTTTGTTTTGAATATACTTAGTTTAATTAGACCTGTGGCCTTAATAATATGAATTATTATTTATTGTTCGAGTCTTTTGTGCGCGAAACTGTAAAATAATTAAATTCCATCCCGGAATAAGACCATTTTGTATCCAAAGGACGAGACAAGAAGTATAAAGGATGTACTCTATATAATCCGTGTATAGTTATCGTTGTATGTACAAGTCCATTAGTTCGGGTCCTCGCCGCACTTCCGGTGGGGGCGTCCGTGTCTTACCTCATATATCCGGCAATAGTCCTGTATATATGTTTCGGACCCTTTTGCAAAACTATCCACAGGATCGAAACCGAAATCTGGTTTCAAATTTCGCAATTTTTTTGCGAAATGAAATTCTCCTTTTTGCGTAGGTAATAAATATTGGATTCAAAACCATATTTCGTCAACATTTTATGTAAGAAATCGAAATAGCGACATAAAATTGTCAAGTTATCATTTCGAAATCAGTTAATACATAACTATTCGCTTCAGCAGATTGTATAATCTTCATTTGAGGGACCATGGCCTAGCTAGTCTGTTCGGGGAAGAACTTACCACTTTAAGCCGTAAATGAATAGGTAATTAGTGCACGACTATAGGCAAATCCATCTTCCACGTTACGCAGCTACACGTTTGCACGTATATACGAGATAGTAGGCCTAGTCTATGCGCTATGACCGACCCAATGTATGGAAGATGGCTTCCTGTTGTCCATTGCCAATAATATAGGGCACTATACGAGACAAAGACGAAACGAAGGAGTTGTGTCGAGTAATGAGGAGGAAAGTTGGTTTTATTTAGTGCGTACAGAATGTTGGCAAAAGGTGTCAAATGAACGGACATATTGGAGACCTCAACATCTATAATAATTATCAATTAATTTTTTTATTACAATTTTCTAAAAATTGGGTATATATATATTTTTTATAATTTTATATTTGCCGATCATTTGAAATAAGTGTGTGACGTATGTGGTATTTCTGTACATCGTTGCCAATAACATATTTATTTAAAAATATATACGAATACTATACTTTGTATATACTACATATTTTTTTAGTAATATTTAAAATATTACTAAAAAGTGTAATGATAAACGAAAATATATTTTTAAATATTCCTGTTAACATCAACATTTAGATTCGATTTGGCAACGGTGGATAGAACATTTGATATGACACATGCGTGACACATTATATATTTAAATACTATCTATGTCACCATGTGGAATTTACGTTGAGACAAATAATAAATTTGCGTTTTTAAGCAAAATACTCGTTATATATTTCTTTGATAAAATGCTTTGCAATTTTAATTTTAATTTTAATATATTCTAGCTATAGAAAAAGATTCGTTTTTTCGTGGAAAACCACATTTTTGCAAATCTTCATATTTAGCAGGGGGCGAGTCACTATTAAAAATTTGTACATCAGATTTGAGATTCACCAATCCTTAATAAGATTTGAAGGTATTTGCTGAGATTTGTAGATATTTGTTGAGATTTGTAGGTATTTGCCCGGATTTATATATATTTGCTGAGATTTACAGATATTTGTCGACATTTATAGATATTTGCTGAGATTTACAGATATTTATTCAGATTCGTCGATATTTGCTGAGATTTGCAGTTATATATTGAGATTTGTAGATATTTGTTGAGATTTGTAGATATTTGCTGAGATTTACAGATATTTGTAGAGATTTGTAGATATTTGGTTGGATTTGTAAATATTTGGTGGGATTTCTACATTTGTATTTGCTGAGATTTGTAGGTATTTGCTCGGATTTATAGGTATTTGCCCGGATTTATAAATATTTGCTAAGATCTACAGATATTTGTTGAGATTTATAGATATTTGCTGAGATTTATAGATATTTATTGAGATTTGTAGATATTTGCTGAGATTTACAGATATTTGTTGAGATTTGTAGATATTTGGTTGGATTTGTAAATATTTGGTGGGATTTTTACATTTGTATTTGCTGAGATTTGTAGGTATTTGCTCGGATTTGTAGGTATTTGCCCGGATTTATAGATATTTGCTAAGATCTACAGATATTTGTCGAGATTTATAGATATTTGCTGAGATTTACAGATATTTGTTGAGATTTGTAAATATTTGGTTGGATTTGTAAATAATTGGTGGGATTTGTAGATTTGTATTTGCTGAGATTTGTAGGTATTTGCTCGGATTTGTAGGTATTTGCCCGGATTTATAGATATTTACTAAGATCTACAGATATTTGTCGAGATTTATAGATATTTGCTGAGATTTATAGATATTTATTGAGATTTGTAGATATTTGCTGAGATTTACAGATATTTGTTGAGATTTGTGGACATTTGGTTGCATTTGTAAATATTTGGTGGGATCTGTAGATATTTGTTGAGATTTGTAGGTATTTGCTCGGATTTGTAGGTATTTGCTCGGACTTATAAATATTTGTTGAGATTTCTAGATATTTGCTGAGATTTACAGATTTTTGTAAAGAATATCACCCAAATATCGTATCTTAAAGCATTAAATAGCTAGATGCGCATTTCGAAGGCTATGCTATATTATTCTATACTATCATTTAACACCATAGTGATAATTTTTAAAATTACAGATATTAGTTCTTGATATTTGTTGAGATTTGTACATATTTGCTGAGATTTACAGATATTTGTTGAGATTTGTAGGTATTTGGTTGGATTTGTAAATATTTGGTTGGATTTGTATATATTTGTTGAGATTTGTAGGTATTTGCTCGAATTTGTAGATATTTGTTGAGATTTGTAGATAAGTGCTGAGATTTACAAATATTTGTTCAGATTTGTATATATTTGCGGATATTTACAGATATTTATTGAGATTTGTAGGTATTTGGTTGGATTTGTAAATATTTGGTTGGATTTGTAGATATTTGTTGAGATTTGTAGGTATTTGCTCGAATTTGTAGATATTTGTTGAGATTTGTAGATAAGTGCTGAGATTTACAAATATTTGTTCAGATTTGTAGATATTTGCGGAGATTTACAGATATTTATGGAGATTTGTAGATATTTGCTGAGTTTTACAGATATTTGTAGGTATTTATTAGGATTTGTAGAAATTTGTACACCAAATTTACTAGGTGAGGAATCCCTCAATATTTGGTAGGAAAACGCTTTTTTAATAATACATTTCACGGACACAATAAATAATCAGTACAAAATCCTCACAATCTTTTTTTGTAAAATAATGATTAGCAAAAGATTTTGTTTTTTTCGAATGACACCAAACACAAGCGCTTGATTTCATACCAATAATCTTGTATAATCTTCCCATTTGGATATTCCAATCGCCCACTATAATAACGAAATTTCCAAACACCCTACAAATCCTCCTCCTGTATAATGTTCATCACCAAAATCTCTTTACCTACGCAACAATCCACCTTCGTCCAACCGCTACTATTCCCTATATCCGAAGCTACGCAACTCTCCACACACACCCACACACCATCATATAGCATCCCGATGTCTTACTGATTCCTTGGGACACGTCTCCGGAGACCCATTACCCCCACCCCTACCCCCAGGTCCTGCAAGCGACTGCTCTGCATATAGCCGAGTCTATATAGAAAGGAACGTATTCTATTCGTATTGTTGTCTTCCCGACGTGTTCCTGTTCCATCCCCGTGTATTCTCGCTGTGTTTGTGTCTGATTGAATTAAGACGCTAATTACTTCCAGGGGGGAGGGGGGGGCTATGTGATGGGTTATCCCTATCCTATACACCGGGTGATCCCAAGCGATGTCTTATATTATGCGAATTTCTGTGCCAACTTTTGATTTGTCGTTAAAAAGTTTTTCTTTTAGATTTAATTCTTATTAGTGTCGATGCACTTACACGGGCAACGACGCTCTGGCCTATTCAGTGGTCCATATAAGGGGGATCCCGGTCTATAGGAAAGATTTCAGTTATTTGGGGGATTAAGCAAAATCTATGGGATGAATGTTCATTAGTCTGTACAACGAAAGTATTTCAAAAAAATCGTAGCATGATATTGTCGATTTCGACTCTTATTATCGTACTTTTTGATAGATATTACCTTTAAGCAAATTTTGTGCACACGCAGTACATAAATTAAAATTATAGTCTTAATACACCCCTGTATCTAAGTCGGTAGTCTTATATGATGTATATCTATATAGATTAAGCCGGTCAAACTATATTCGCGAATAGATTGTATTAGTCGCTATTCTATGTTCGGGTTGTGTCTCGGGACGGTGGCGTGGAAGACTTCTGAAGGCGGTGGAGGAATGGTGTGGGAGATACCTTTACTCCATGTCTAAAGTTTGTTATTAAATTTGCTGAGAGAATATGTGATGGACAAGATAAAACAATTACCGACTATTTGATACACGTACCATTATATTGTATAAAATTGTTGTTTAAGTGTGAAACTTTGGTCCTGTCGAAATTGTTTCGATTTGTAATTTTATAAATTTACATCAACTGTTGAGGCCAGAAGAAGCTTCTTTCCACTTATAGCTGGCGTAACGTAAAGCCGCTTAAACAGATAAACAGGCAAAGAGACAAAGTGAGATAATACGATGACATAACGAGGTGCGAAATAGCGCCGAGCCCACCGTAAAGATAACATCGCAGCCGGAGGACGTGGAATGGTTAGTTAAATAGCCTCTGGTTATAGAGTACTGTGGATTCCTGGAATCCTTACGCGTCCTGGCGAGGGATAATGGCATTTCTGGTTACATACACAAACGCCACAAGTCGTCCTGAGACAGAGCAGAACCTAAACAAAATCTCAACTCGGGTTGTCAAGAGTTATGGATAAAACAAGAATATTTGAAAATTTTATTGGATTAAAAATGTATTGGGCGCTTTTCTAAAAAAAATTGGATATAGAATATGAATTTTAGTAGGAAATAATGCAGGACTTGTATTATATTCTTCAGAATAATGACTGAAATCCTGAAAATCTTAAGATAATTGAAGATAATACTTGATATTGATAAAATAGAAGAGCTAGGACTGAACTAACTGTTAATTTAAGGTTTTCTTACAACACCATGGCGAATTTTAATCAATCAGAACATTCGGAATAGTTTTTGAATGATCGTTAAAGAGGTGTTAAGAGCAAAACAAGAAAACGGTCGAAACAATCTTTGCCGATATTAAATTTTGTAAACTGCAATAAAAATATCTGAAATAGTGCGAATTTTCTTTCTTTAGTCAACTGTAACGTGATTATAGAAAATATTTGTTCTACATTGACATTGTGGCAAAATGTTTGATAAATTTTTGATAATTCACAATTCCGAATGAAGCTGAACAGTATTTGTATTAAAATATTTTGTCTGTTTCATATAACCATTACCTCCAGCATAGAGTTTTCTTCGGATTGAATTTCTAATGGTTTTTTTTTTCATTGAAGAATTGATTAAGAAACAATTTCTGAATAATATCAGCTAGAATCAAAGAAAGGTTTTAAAATAAAGTTAAAGATGTCGAGTGATAAAAAATCTGTTTATAAGGAAATTTGTTAAAAGTGGGCGAAATTGAAACAAAAGACAATGTGAAAAAAATGAATTATTAAAAAAGAGGTTTGCTTTTGCATAACTTGAATAAAATTGAAATGTTCGATTGTGCACAGGTAAATTTTTAGAAAATATCTCATTTACTCCTCCAGAAATGATCAAATATCTTCAATAGCAATGGACCACTATACTAAAGGATGTTACAATTACAACCAACATACAAATTGTATAAACGTAAACACATTCAACAGCAATGGGCCTAGTATATTTCCTTGTAGGCCACTTCGAGGGTGTCTTGCAAAGCGCAAACACTCTCATGCATATTTGCGCCATTTATCTCCACCGTTGAACCTCGCCGAATAGGCATTATCCCATCTTCAGTCAATGTAAACAACGAAACGGAATAGTGTAACCGCTTAGATCAGACGTAATAGTTTGCATTGTGAGGTCCAGACCGGCGGTGGAAGAGTGTGAGAGATGCTCTTAACAATTGCAGCGTACACACGAGGAATGGGAAATCGGTTTACTGTGACAACAATCAAATCTAACACTAGACACATATAAACACCCCCTTCGTTCAGCTAACCCGAGAGGGTGTCCTTCTGTTAGTTAATATAAATTAAAGGAGATTTCTGGTGTGCTATAAATGCTTTTGCTTCTCGTTTGTAAAATCCGTTCAAGCTAGCGATGGACATGTCAAATGTGTCTTCGTAAATTTCAATTTGTAGAAATAGATGATCGATTTGTAGGATTGGCCATTTTTATGTATTTCCAATAATTTTCTTATAATCGTGATAGAAATAAATAAATTTTATAAAATGGGGTAGAGATGCTACATTTTGTAATAATATTTTTGATCGGTAGTTTTTAAAAAGTTTGTTGTTTGCGCAGATTTCTTGACGTATGTTCTGATTGACCTATTTTTAATTAAAACTAAGATAAGTGCACTTCCAGTAAGTTTTATTTCTGATTATTTTATTACAAGTTTTTTTGTTGTATTTTGCATTTTTAAGTTTACATATACGCAATTGTGCGTCATCCTAAAGAAGAATTATTATATTCTAATATTTCCAATTTTTTGATAGACTCAGACATCAAAAATAAGATGCACATAAAAATTGGTGAACATTTTCATTCACATTACCCCCTTCATAAAATAACAATTTAAAATCGACAGGTTTTATATGTATATATAAAAAATGGCAGCGTGTTCTTTGACCTAATTACTTACGCTAATTAAATAAATTGTGCCATGTCAAAAATCAATTTCCAAAAAATGCAACTTTTCGCAGAGAAAACGACTGACACTTTTGACCTCCCGAATGAATAATAATACAAGCTAGATTTGATATCGATGTGAAAAACATTTGGGATCAAATTAAATGTTTACCAAATTAAACTCTGAACCCCCAAGCACTGTACTAAAAGAAAAAAATGTTATACCGAATTTAGTGAATGTATAAAACCAAATTTACTGCCAAAGTAGTTCACAAACAAAAGTTTTAATTTAAAAAATTATCAATACGGTGTTAAATAATTTTTATCTTGTGCTACTGAAGATGGGGGCACAGCCTTCGAAATGCGCATCTAGCTACTTAATAATAATATGATGGAGTAACGAGAAGTAAAGAACTAGTTAACACTTTACGATTAAATGTGGTATTTTTTTCATTAAATATTTTTATTTAAATATTGAATATCCATTAAGTATTTCAAAAAATATGTCATTAAATATTATTAAATATTTCACAAAATAGTCATATTTTTGTTAAATTTGGTAAGCGGTACATTTGAAAAAAAAATTGTTGAAATCTTATACCTAAGTTGAAATATTTGGAATAATAAGTTGGGTAATAAATTTACACCACTGCATTATGTTTATGAAAAATTTCTTGACTCAGAAATTACAAAACACTTTCGCAATTTGAAAAGAAAATTTTATACTTTTTGACATGTCATGTATATGACATAGTAAACAGTCGAAAGAAGTCGTACGTTTATGATTAACAAATTGAAATAGAAATGATAAATAAATATTTAAAAGGTAAAATAAATTAGTAAAAACTTTAATTTAACAAAATTAAACAAAAGTGGTTTTGATATGACTTAAATTTCATATTTTTTTATATTCGCCAACATTTCGATATTTTATTTTATTTTATATCTGTATTTATATTCATGAGCTAACTCAAATATGGATATATGAATAATTAAAGAGCAACATTAATTAACTTCATTCACAACCAGTTTCATCGATCCTTTTACGTAATCTCAATTTTTTAAAATCATGTTTAATAATCGAGGATAGACAACAATAATTGGTTTCCAATTTTTGTCTCCTCCCGATAAAACTCTTCGTACGATCGACTGTAAAACGACAAATCGTAACAATAAAAAAAAATCGAACCGAAAAATAAAAATTAGCCACGTCCAGCAACGCCAACAACAACAACAACAACAACAATTTCCATTGTACACACCTTGAATCGAGGTGCATCGTTATTTTCAATCTACACACCGCTTGAATATCGTTTCTGAATAGCGTTCAGTTTTGCATTGAATCGCATTGTCAGCTGTTGACACCTCGTGAATGCCGCGATGACACTCGTCGATAAGAATATTAATTACGAAATTGAATTGGATTCGATTGTAACAAGTGCCCCGTTCTCTTCGGATACATTCAATTGAACGAATATCGATATATTCAATTCGCGAATGATATCGAACCGATTCAATCGCCCCTGATGAGCTAATAAATGCACGTCGAAACGAGATGATTATTTAAAGATACATTTCATATGGTGCCTTGTGCGATCCTGCATGGTACGTACAGGGTACTTGGTTTCCACAGAATAGCTCATACATTTTTTTTATAGAAAAATACAATTTCTCTTTTTTAGCAACCTTATATTTTCCCGAAACTTGATTTTTTTAATACATTTATGCAGTTTTAATAATTCCCTTTTTATTCTGAATTTTTGTATATACTCCCTCATATGTGAATATAAAATATTTATAAATAAATTTATGTACCTTATTTTACATAAATTTTATTTATCGAAAAATACAATTTCACTTTTATCAACCTTATATTTTCTAGAAACTTCATTTTTTTAATACATTTATGCAGTTTTAATAATTCGCGTTTTGCAGAATTTTTGTATATACTCCCTCGTATGTAAAGATAAAATATTTATAAATAAATTTATGTACTTTATTTTACATAAATTTTATTTATCGAAAAATACAATTTCACTTTTAGTTAGTTAAAGAGTCCGCAATCCTAAAGATTGGTTGGAAACAGCACGCCATGCCGATCTATCCTGAGCTAATCCCTTCATCTCCCTATAGCTATTCATCTCAACGTCTTCAACTATCTGACTCACATACTCCAATCTAGGCCTACCTACCCCTCTCTTTCCCTCCACTCTACCTTCTATGATCAATTGCATAATCCCCCCATGCCTAAGAATATGCCCTACTAATCTGTCTCTCCTACGCTGTAACACTCTCCAAATACTTCTCTTCTCCCCTACTAACTCTAGTACATCTTCATTTGTTACTTTATCTTCCCAACCAATCCTCATCATCCTCCTATAACACCACATTTCGAATGCTTGTAATCTACGCTTCTCTTCCTTTCCTATAGTCCACGCCTCACACCCGTACAGTGCTACACTCCAAACATATACCTTCAGTAATCTTTTTCTAATACCCAAGTCAATATTTGATCTTAAAATCTGTTCCTTTTCTACGAATGCCTTCCTACCCTGTGCTATCCTACACTTTATATCTACCTTGCTTCAATTATCTTTTGTGATTCTACTGCCTAAATAACAAAAATCTGACACTTCTTCGATTCTATTATCTCCTATTGTGATCCTCATTTTTCTACTGCATTCCTTTTTGTCACACCTCATCACTTTAGTTTTACCTATATTTATTTTCATGTTAAAATCCCTAGTCAATACTGCCTGCATACCATTCAATACCCTTTCTAAATTCTTTTCGCTTTCTTCCAATATAGCTATATCGTCGGCGAATCTCAACATATATATTTTCTCTCCCTGTACATTCACACCTACACTATACTCTTCTTTTACTTTGTTTATTGCATCTTCTATATATAGATTAAATAATAACGGTGAAAGTGTACATCCCTGCCGAACTCCCTTCCCTATTTTTGCTACCTCTTCTTCCCCCTCAATTCTAACTAAGGCAGTTTGGTGTTTATATAAATTAAAAATTATTCTGCTATCCTTATAATCTATACCCGTTTCTTTTAAAATTCTAAACATTATGTCCCAATCTACATTATCAAATGCCTTTTCTAAATCTACAAAAGCTATGCAAGTTACCTTTCCTACCCTCTTTCTTTTTTCTACTACCGTTCTTAGTGCTAGAATCGCCTCCCTCGTCCCTCTGTTTTTCCTAAAACCAAACTGATCTTCTCCTAGCCTTTCCTCTACTTTATTTTCTAATCTCCTATAAATAATCTTTAACAATATCTTCGATGCATGTGATAGTAGACTAATGGTCCTATAGTTCTCACACAAATTAGCTCCTATTTTCTTCGGCATTGTTACTATTCTACTACGCTGAAAATCCTGTGGTACTTCTCCCTTCTCATATATTTTACAAACTAACCTGTATAATCGCTCCTGCATTTTTTCCCCTGCGTGTTTTATTAATTCGGCTGGTATCATATCAATCCCCGCTGCTTTGTTATTCCGTAAATCATTTAATGCTCTATGAAACTCTGACCTAAGTACGCTAGGACCTAAGTCATCCTCATCTATCTGTTCCATACTTTCTAGCTCCTCCATGT
Source organism: Leptodirus hochenwartii (assembly GCA_947310635.1). Lineage (NCBI taxonomy): Eukaryota > Metazoa > Arthropoda > Insecta > Coleoptera > Leiodidae > Leptodirus > Leptodirus hochenwartii. The sequence continues at coordinate 3,824,180 of OX371178.1, read as the reverse complement.
CCTGCCTACCTTTATATAAATCTTCAAGATACTCCTTCCATCTTCTAGCTTTTTCCTTATTTTCTGTGAGTTCCTTACCCTGCTTATCACATATAATGTTACCCTTTGGTTTTACTTTAGAAAAATGTGACTTAATTTTCCTGTAGCCCAAATCTACTTTACCTCTTCTCATATCCTCCTCAATATCCTCACAGTTTCCTTTTACCCACCCTTCTTTCGCTAGCTTGCATTTCCTATTAATTAAGTTCCTTAGTTACTTATATTTTTTCTGTCCTGCTTCTGTGTTTCCAATTTTAATTTTCCTTCTTGCTTCTATCATTTCAACTATTTCTTCCGTGATCCATTCCCTCCTACCTGCCCTTTTCTTTGTGCCTAATACTTCATTTGCTGCTGTAGTTAACCCATTTCTGATTACCCTCCATTCGCAATCTATGTCGTTCCTAGATGTTCCATTAGCCATGATTTCTACTTTCTGCTTGTACTTTTCACATACATCAGCTAATTTTAACCTATCGACATCTACTCTGACCTGTTTAGACTTCTGTAATTTCTTGAATTTGACCTCTGAGTCCAGGACTACTAAATTATGGTCACTATCAATATCTGCTCCAGGGTAACTCTTACAATTCTTAATCTGGTTCCTAAACCTCTCTTTAACCAGTATGTATTTCACTTTTATCAACCTTATATTTTCTTGAAACTTGATTTTTTTAATACATTTTGCAGTTTTAATAATTCGCGTTTTTTCAGAATTTTTGTATATACTCTCTCATATGTGAAGAACAAATGTTTAAACATCATAGCAATTATCGTATACCGTTGTCTTGCATTTATAAGGAAGAATCAAAGCATAGTCTGGTACTCTACCTCGCCTCGAACAATTAATTGTTTTAAAACTTTGCAGACAACATGAAATTTGAATAGATGTTGTGCGATGTAACTAATCGTGGAATTTCAATTAATAAATTTAGATCCACATTTAATTTTGTTAAATTCACATCTAATTTTAAATAGGTTTTATTATATAAAACATTGTATTTTTAGTTCTCTTCTCCACATTTAATTTTTGTTTTTGTCTCGTGCTAAATTTTTTTTTCAATTCTATGATTAAATTAGGTAAAAGTACGCCGTTTTATTTTAGCATATATAATTTTTCTAACATCTAATATAAACTAATATACAGCGTTTCCCAAAAGTATCTGATAAAATTCATATCTTTTTAATGATATATATTTGAATAAAACAAATTTTGTATAATATTAAAAATTTCGCACTCATAAACTGTTATACAAAATTTGAACAAATTTGGGAGAAGTATCTGAAACAAATTTTGCTAGCTTTTCTTATGCAGCCTTAATATAAATTCCAAAATCTGCTACAAAATAATATACCCAGGAAACATATTCACGAGACACAATTTCAACGGAATTAAGCATCTTCAGCATTGATAAAAAATTCTTTTGTACAGGACACTGGAATGGCTCGTTACCAGAGAAATTTCGGAGTACCCTGTATGAAACACCTCCACCTATGAAATATTACAAAACCGAGTGCGCTTCTTCAAAAAACAACTTGACCTATTTCCAACTATTATATAAACATTAGTTAAAATCGCACCATCTCCGTTTGGAATACTAAAATCGCCATCTCCCTTTGCAATTGAGTAAACAAATTATTAATTCCGGATCGTAATATTTATTTGGGCCAAGTGTATAATGTAAGTACCAGAGGCTATTTCGGCCGAACTGTGTGTTGATTCCAGAGAGAAGCAAATATTAGTTGTATATCGACATACCTCTTGCTTCTAGGTATGCATTATGGGTGTGTATGTCTTGTAGATATATGTGTTTATAGATTCATGATGGCTCTCCACTCGCAGATTTGAATATTAATTAGGTTGGCGGTGCGCCTAATTTAATTTACATGTTCGTATATAACGTTTACTGTTGATGAATTCGAAGTGAAGCTAGTTGTATTTATTAAGGTATGGATAAGAATCTTAATAAAAGCAGAAGGAAGATGATTTGGATAATTGAAATAGGACACGATAAGTTCTATTGTTGAATTTTGGAAATTCGAATTCCAAACGAAGTAAAATTGATGTAAAATGACGTAGACTATAAAGCAAGAACGACTAGGCGCTAGACAGTCCTAGTGAAATTCTTGATAAAACTTAAATGAGGTTAGTTGTGTTGATTAATCTTGGAAGAAAAAGGAACTAAATACAATCAGAGGAGAGATGGTGGTTAAAATAGGAGATGATTAGTCAATTGTTTGATTTTTAGAAAGTAGAATTCCAAACGATGTAAAATTGATGTAAAATGACGTATACTTTAAAGTAAAAACGACACTCGTAGAACTAGAGTGAAGCTAGTTATATTTACCAGTCTCTGAAGAAGAAGAATCTTAAAAAAAGCAGACGAAAGCTGATTTTTTAAATAGGAGATGATAAAAGTGCAATTTTTTGATTTTTAGAAAATATAATTCCAAGCAAAGTAAAGTTCATGTAAAATGTAGGCGAGTATAAATAAAGAAATGCGTACGTAGAAAAGAGTAAATTTTTAAGGGCGCTAGTGAAATTCTTGATAAAACTTAAATGAGGTTAGTTGTGTTGATTAATCTTGGAAGAAAAAGGAACTAAATACAATCAGAGGAGAGATGGTGGTTAAAATAGGAGATGATTAGTCAATTGTTTGATTTTTAGAAAGTAGAATTCCAAACGAAGTAAAATTGATGTAAAATGACGTATACTTTAAAGCAAGAACGACACTCGTAGAACTAGAATGAAGCTAGTTGTATTTACCAGTCTCTGAAGAAGAAGAGTCTTAAAAAAGCAGACGAAAGCTGATTTTTTAAATAGGAGATGATAGAAGTGCAATTTTTTGATTTTTAGAAAATATAATTCCAAGCAAAGTAAAGTTCATGTAAAATGTATAGGCGAGTGTAAATAAAGAAATGCGTACGTAGGAAAGAGTAAAATTTTAAGGGCGCTAGTGAAATTTATCATAAAACTTAAATGAGGTTAGTTGTGTTGATTAATCTTGGAAGAAAAAGGAACTAAATACAATCAGAGGAGAGATGGTGGTTAAAATAGGAGATGATTAGTCAATTGTTTGATTTTTAGAAAGTAGAATTCCAAACGAAGTAAAATTGATGTAAAATGACGTATACTTTAAAGCAAGAACGACACTCGTAGAACTAGAATGAAGCTAGTTGTATTTACCAGTCTCTGAAGAAGAAGAGTCTTAAAAAAGCAGACGAAAGCTGATTTTTTAAATAGGAGATGATAGAAGTGCAATTTTTTGATTTTTAGAAAACATAATTCCAAGCAAAGTAAAGTTCATGTAAAATGTAGGCGAGTGTAAATAAAGAAATGCGTACGTAGGAAAGAGTAAAATTTTAAGGGCGCTAGTGAAATTTATCATAAAACTTAAATGAGGTTAGTTGTGTTGATTAATCTTGGAAGAAAAAGGAACTAAATACAATCAGAGGAGAGATGGTGGTTAAAATAGGAGATGATTAGTCAATTGTTTGATTTTTAGAAAGTAGAATTCCAAACGAAGTAAAATTGATGTAAAATGACGTATACTTTAAAGCAAAAACGACACGCGTAGAACTAGAGTGAAGCTAGTTGTATTTACCAGTCTCTGAAGAAGAAGAGTCTTAAAAAAAGCAGACGAAAGCTGATTTTTAAAATAGGAGATGATAGAAGTGCAATTTTTTGATTTTTAGAAAATATAATTCCAAGCAAAGTAAAGTTCATGTAAAATGTATAGGCGAGTGTAAATAAAGAAATGCGTACGTAGGAAAGAGTAAAATTTTAAGGGCGCTAGTGAAATTTATCATAAAACTTAAATGAGGTTAGTTGTGTTGATTAATCTTGGAAGAAAAAGGAACTAAATACAATCAGAGGAGAGATGGTGGTTAAAATAGGAGATGATTAGTCAATTGTTTGATTTTTAGAAAGTAGAATTCCAAACGAAGTAAAATTGATGTAAAATGACGTATACTTTAAAGCAAGAACGACACTCGTAGAACTAGAATGAAGCTAGTTGTATTTACCAGTCTCTGAAGAAGAAGAGTCTTAAAAAAGCAGACGAAAGCTGATTTTTTAAATAGGAGATGATAGAAGTGCAATTTTTTGATTTTTAGAAAACATAATTCCAAGCAAAGTAAAGTTCATGTAAAATGTAGGCGAGTATAAATAAAGAAATGCGTACGTAGAAAAGAGTAAATTTTTAAGGGTGCTAGTGAAATTCTTGATAAAACTTAAATGAGGTTAGTTGTGTTGATTTAGACTATCGTCTATCGTCCATTAGACTTGATAATGGACGATAGTCCGAAACATGTCGTTGCAATATATAAATTTTATAAATAAATTTATATTTCCTATTGTGATATAAAAACATAGTTTTCATTCCTCCCTTATTTAATTTACATTGGAATATCACCAAGTAAGCCTGAAACTCATCATTTTTTTGAAAAAAATCCTTATGTGTTGTTAAAAAAGAGTTTTTTTGTCATATAATTTGGATCAAGCAAAGTTATTGAATGGTAATATTTGATATCTTTTTATAAGGTTTCTATATTTTTCAAAACTGAATCAACTTTGGATTGCTTTTACTCAAAACTTACTTTTAGCCCCCTTACTTTTGATGCCCTCAAATGATATTTTAAGAATATTTTAAATATTCGAAAATATAGCTGATTTAAAACATTGATCTCTCATCAAATTTGTTTCCGCGTAACAATTTAATATCTCTTTGAAAACCGAGAGCTCAGCTACATTCGATTTCTCGTTATCTAATACTATTCAAAGATATTAGTAACATTCATCGGATAGTGCAAGAGGTTAGGATGAATAGCTATTTGGAAATGAAGGAGTTCGCTTTTAATGCAATGGAATATCTTAATTTAAAATGTGATCAATCGATGAAGACTAGATTCGGTATTTTTGTAAAATAAAATTACGACTTTAAAACGGCTGTTATTTCGTATAGTGAAGAATTGCTTTATCGACAGCAATATAACTGGATAAAATAATCTAAAAAAAAATGGCACAAAAAGCACATCGACGATGCGTAAAATGCGAATTGGTACGTACCACTCGAGTTCAATCAAATTTGATGTAAACGCTCGCTGCGCGCTCCACGTTACAAGAGAGCGAAATCAAATTTGGACATAATGGTGTACACTCCCGATTCATATCTGCAGACAGGGCGACCCCACCGCCCATCTACCCTGCGGGGTAATTTCGTCGGATATTATTCGGCGCGAATATTAGGTTAGAATCTAAACAGTTCGAGACATTTCGCATCGAAAATTCGCGCTTTCATACTTGCCGCTTCGTCGCCGGGGAAAAAGACGAACCGATACGTACGTTCGCACGATGGACGGAGAGATGACGAACGTTTGTGTCATTCGAAGCTCGCGATGTCTGAGCGTGTGTATCTCATTTCGTTGTACAACGGCGACAATAATATCTGCATTTAAATTTGAATGTAAATCGGAAAAGAGCCGCGAGCGGTGTTTGTAACAAACGACTGTATTGTGACTGTATGCAAAATGATGGTGGGTTCAGACAAGGGGACGGTACCTAACGAAATTCATCCTGCAGATGTCCCAGGGCCGTAGTGGTTAGAATTAGTGCTGGGAATGGTTCCGGTAAACCGGTGCACCTTTCTGACGTTAATAAATTGATTTTCAGATATAAAATTTTTTTTTGTCGTGAAAAATACTGTTTTAGTCCGAGAAATACGAAAATGTCTAAAAACGCTTGTATTTGTTTTTAGACGTTTCCGACTTTCTGACGTTAATAAATTGATTTTCAGAGATAAAAAATATTTTTTGTCGTGAAAAATACAGTTTTATTCCGAGAAGTACGAAAATGTCTAAAAAGGTTCGTATTCGTTGAAAGTGAACGTTTTTTGATATTTCCAGATCTCTGACGTTAATAAATTTATTTTCAGAGATATAAAATATTTTTTGTCGTGAAAAATACAGTTTTATTCCGAGAAGTACGAAAATGTCTAAAAAGGTTCGTATTCGTTGAAAGTGAACGTTTTTTGATATTTCCAGCTCTCTGACGTTAATAAATTTATTTTCAGAGATATAAAATATTTTTTGTCGTGAAAAATACTGTTTTAGTACGAGAAATACGAAAATGTCTAAAAACGCTTGTATTTGTTTTTAGACGTTTCCAGCTTTCTGACGTTAATAAATTGATTTTCAGAGATAAAAAATATTTTTTGTCGTGAAAAATACAGTTTTATTCCGAGAAGTACGAAAATGTCTAAAAACGCTTGTATTTGTTTTTAGACGTTTCCAGCTTTCTGACGTTAATAAATTGATTTTAAGAGATAAAAAATATTTTTTGTCGTGAAAAATACAGTTTTATTCCGAGAAGTACGAAAATGTCTAAAAAGGCTCGTATTCGTTGAAAGTGAACGTTTTTTGATATTTCCAGCTCTCTGACGTTAATAAATTTATTTTCAGAGATAAAAAATATTTTTTGTCGTGAAAAATACAGTTTTATTCCGAGAAATACGAAAATGTCTAAAAACGCTTGTATTTGTTTTTAGACGTTTCCAGCTTTCTGACGTTAATAAATTGATTTTAAGAGATAAAAAATATTTTTTGTCGTGAAAAATACAGTTTTATTCCGAGAAGTACGAAAATGTCTAAAAAGGCTTGTATTCGTTGAAAGTGAACATTTTTAGATATTTCCAGCTCTCTGACGTTAATAAATTTATTTTCAGAGATATAAAATATTTTTTTGTCGTGAAAAATACAGTTTTATTCCGAGAAGTACGAAAATGTCTAAAAAGGCTCGTATTCGTTGAAAGTGAACGTTTTTAGATATTTCCAGCTCTCTGACGTTAATAAATTTATTTTCAGAGATATAAAATATTTTTTGTCGTGAAAAATACAGTTTTAGTACGAGAAATACGAAAATGTCTAAAAACGCTTGTATTTGTTTTTAGACGTTTCCAGCTTTCTGACGTTAATAAATTGATTTTAAGAGATAAAAAATATTTTTTGTCGTGAAAAATACAGTTTTATTCCGAGAAGTACGAAAATGTCTAAAAAGGCTTGTATTCGTTGAAAGTGAACGTTTTTAGATATTTCCAGCTCTCTGACGTTAATAAATTTATTTTCAGAGATATAAAATATTTTTTGTCGTGAAAAATACAGTTTTAGTACGAGAAGAACGAAAATGTCTAAAAACGCTTGTATTCGTCGAAAGTGATCGTTTTTAGACGTTTTTATTTTATGTCGATAACCGGCAACCAAGACAATCTCGGTTCACCGATTTTTATATAATTTTTTTATTAAACGTGAAAAAATGGGACATTTTCTAATGGGAAATGATAATTTTGATGAAAATCGACCTCTGCTCTTTTTCGACAATTTTTCGATAATTTTGATGAACAGTTTACCTAACAGATTTTTGCTTATTTTATTTGATATAAAATTTTATTGGGATAAAATTAATAACACAAATAAGTAAAGTGACCATACGTCCCTGCTTTTAGCGGGACAATCCCGATTTTGGGTAATTTGTCCCACTTAAAGATAAAAATCATTATTTCCATGCTTACTACAAAATTTTACCATTTACCCGTATTAAAAAAATTCTGCGGAACGGCTCGACAGATTTCAATGATTTTGGTGTTACATTAAAGCGATTATGTCTATTTTTGCCCATTTTGTTCAAAATTTAAGTGTTTTGCTAAATTGGTCGGAAATTCAAAATTAAGAATGACTATTTTCGTCTACATTCATATAGACTTGTATATCATAGTCAAAGGCATAGCGGCCATGTACAATCGAGTCAAAGAAATATTCAATAATTGTGGCTTAAAGTGTCTCACTTAAAATTACAAAATAAATACGCAATAGCGTCATCAAACAATCCGTCAATAATTGTATTTTCTTTTTTTAGTTTTTATTAAACTATGCATTTATGTCTGATTTGCCATATTCTTGGTAGTAGGTGTACTAGTGTATAGATAAAATACGGATAATAAAAACGCGTTTCTTGATAACGAATACTCCACTAGAGCGAGAACATTCTCAGAAAACGGCGAAAGTCTCGCTTCAACCAACGCAATCAACTTTTTCGAGTTTATATTCTTCACTTCAACTTATCGTTCAGGGTGCCATTGAAACTGCCCATATAAAATAGCATGTGCAAAGATGGGATTGCATTCACGTAACCATGTAGTTAGACTTGAATTTCTCGCCGCGTTTGTTGAGAATAAATAGTGTGTAATCTGTGTGTGTGTTTATCGTCGTTGTCGCACACACATCTAACATTAAAATATGTAGATGGCGATACCAACACGATCGGCAACTGTAAATTAATACGCGATGTTAATCGCCAGTTCAATTTCAAAGTCAGCATTATTTACAAACATTTGTATATGGACTGTCCATGCTAAGATTATACATTTTTATTAAACGTGAAAAAATGATTGAACGGGACATTTTCTAATGGGAAATGATAATTTTGATGAAAATCGACCTCTGCTCTTTTTCGATAATTTTTCGATAATTTTTATGAAAATCGACCTCTGCTCTTTGGCGATAATTTTTCGATAATTTTGTTGAAAATCGACCTCTGCTCTTTTTCGATAATTTTTCGATAATTTTGATAAAAATCGACAGGTATATACCTTCTTTGTAAATAATTAAAATAAATAATAAAAGCGTAATAACATTGTATATATAAAATTGAATAAGTACATTGGTAGGAAAAATATTTTAAAAAAATATAGAAAGAAAGTTAGTTAGTTAAAGAGTCCGCAATCCTAAATATTGGTTGGAAACAGCACGCCATGCCGATCTATCCTGAGCTAATCCCTTCATCTCCCTATAGCTATTCATCTCAACGTCTTCAACTATCTGACTCACATACTCCAATCTAGGCCTACCTACCCCTCTCTTTCCCTCCACTCTACCTTCTATGATCAATTGCATAATCCCCCCATGCCTAAGAATATGCCCTACTAATCTGTCTCTCCTACGCTGTAACACTCTCCAAATACTTCTCTTCTCCCCTACTAACTCTAGTACATCTTCATTTGTTACTTTATCTTGCCAACCAATCCTCATCATCCTCCTATAACACCACATTTCGAATGCTTGTAATCTACGCTTCTCTTCCTTTCCTATAGTCCACGCCTCACACCCGTACAGTGCTACACTCCAGACATATACCTTCAGTAATCTTTTTCTAATACCCAAGTCAATATTTGATCTTAAAATCTGTTCCTTTTCTACGAATGCCTTCCTACCCTGTGCTATCCTACACTTTATATCTACCTTGCTTCGATTATCTTTTGTGATTCTACTGCCTAAATAACAAAAATCTGACACTTCTTCGATTCTATTATCTCCTATTGTGATCCTCATTTTTCTACTGCATTCCTTTTTGTCACACCTCATCACTTTAGTTTTACCTATATTTATTTTCATGTTAAAATCCCTAGTCAATACTGCCTGCATACCATTCAATACCCTTTCTAAATTCTTTTCGCTTGCTTCCAATATAGCTATATCGTCGGCGAATCTCAACATATATATTTTCTCTCCCTGTACATTCACACCTACACTATACTCTTCTTTTACTTTGTTTATTGCATCTTCTATATATAGATTAAATAATAACGGTGAAAGTGTACATCCCTGCCGAACTCCCTTCCCTATTTTTGCTACCTCTTCTTCCCCCTCAATTCTAACTAAGGCAGTTTGGTGTTTATATAAATTAAAAATTATTCTCCTATCCTTATAATCTATACCCGTTTCTTTTAAAATTCTAAACATTATGTCCCAATCTACATTATCAAATGCCTTTTCTAAATCTACGAAAGCTATGCAAGTTACCTTTCCTACCCTCTTTCTTTTTTCTACTACTGTTCTTAGTGCTAAAATCGCCTCCCTCGTCCCTCTGTTTTTCCTAAAACCAAACTGATCTTCTCCTAGCCTTTCCTCTACTTTATTTTCTAATCTCCTATAAATAATCTTTAACAATATCTTCGATGCATGTGATAGTAGGCTAATGGTCCTATAGTTCTCACACAAATTAGCTCCTATTTTCTTCGGCATTGTTACTATTCTACTACGCTGAAAATCCTGTGGTACTTCTCCCTTCTCATATATTTTACAAACTAACCTGTATAATCGCTCCTGCATTTTTTCCCCTGCGTGTTTTATTAATTCGGCTGGTATCATATCAATCCCCGCTGCTTTGTTATTCCGTAAATCATTTAATGCTCTATGAAACTCTGACCTAAGTATGCTAGGACCTAAGTCATCCTCATCTATCTGTTCCACACTTTCTAGCTCCTCCATGTCCTGCCTACCTTTATATAAATCTTCAAGATACTCCTTCCATCTTCTAGCTTTTTCCTTATTTTCTGTGAGTTCCTTACCCTGCTTATCACATATAATGTTACCCTTTGGTTTTACTTTAGAAAAATGTGACTTAAGAAAGAAAGTATATAACAATATTAATATAATATATATATATATATATTATTTTGTATTGTTTAAAAGATTTATAGGTCATATTAAATGCCATATTTTAAAATACCTCTGTCATGTTGATTTCTTATTTAATTGTATAGCAATTTAATGCTTTGAATTTACGGTATTTGGGCGATATTGATCATTCAAACAAAATCTAAATTTTTGGGTATTTATCCCTTTTAATAGTAGAATTTTTTTATAGGGTCGATATGATCCTATAAAGCACATAAAAAAATGGTATTGTCAACCAAATATATATTTTTAATTTTGATTATCTGTACTAAAAATAACCATTGAATATATTCCCTCAATAAGTATCAATTTATCAATTTTGATGATTTTTGATGGACTTTTTATTTTTGATACTGTTTTTTTTCAGACAATTTTCATCTAATAAAACTTCTTCAACCAAATGATTTTTGTTTATTTTTATTATTATTATTTCAATTACGTTATTAGCGACGCGACGAAATTCTTTAATTGGCGGCGAGTTCGAAAAAGTTTTTGGTATTCTAAAAAAAATTATAATTTTTTTAGAAGTTATTGATATTGTGCACAATCCTTCAATTTGGTTGACTCTTCAAAGGAAAGTAAAAGAGCTTAACGTTGACTTTGATATATTTCAAGAAATTTTCAAATTCTTCGTTCTAATCTGGGTCTACGTGTATTTGTATATCCCCTTGCTCTGCCTTTTATAACTAATTATATTTATAAGTACCATTTTCTAATTACAATCGTTAATTATAGTTTTCTAACTACGTTAATTTGGCTATTTATCAATAGATGGCGCACTTAAACACCTTCTAGTGAGGCCCAGAATAAATCATCTTCTCCTATACTAATATGTTTTAGTACCTTACTTTTTCTCTTAATTTAGTAATTATTTTTGCAATACTTCTGCGAAAATGTAACAAGCTGTTGGTTTTTTTTTTTTATAAATTAGTTTTAAATACAAGTTTGCAAAGTTTAAATTTATGTTTTTTTTAGAAATTCTGGTAAAATATTTGGATATAAAAAAAATCCCTTAAAAATATATATTTTTTTAATTTAAGGGGGTCAATACGTATTTTTATTCCTGGATATTATATAAAATTCGCGTTATTTCCGCTAGACTAGATTTAGAAGATTTGACTTGCGGCAATCTGAATTTCCGGTCAGCCAATGCCCAAAATTCGGCACCGTATCGAGGGATGCCCCCTTTTTTTTTATTATATGCTCATTTAAGAGAAATACAATTTCATTTTCTCTCTTGGGGCACGCACGCTTCAAATCACTTCATTTCAATTCATTACGCAATATAGAAATGTAATCAAACATGAAATAAATAAAATAAAAATCAGTGCGACGGAATGAAAATTGACCATTAAATTAAAAGAATATTGGGACACAAAATTGATGGATTTGTTGAAATTGTGAATTTTAATTTTCGTTTTCTTGTTTCAGAATAAATCTTGCAGCAGAACATTTTTTTTTGAGAACGACATAACACGGTATATTGGGTGAGTCAAAATTTTTTTTTTTTTATAATGAATTCTCTTAAAGGACAAAGTATTTAATTTCGTCCGAAATATTTTGGTGGGTCGATTGACCCACTTCTTTTTCTATGGTCCAATCATATGGAAATTATCCAATAAAGCGACGCATTGACGAAAATGTTCTCTCACAATTTAAATATAAATTACATTCTGGCCGCATTAGAATTTAATTGAAAACATCGGATTTAGGTTTTCATTTTCAACGTCGGTAGCCGAAGCAAAGAACACATTTAATAGCTGTTTGGAAGCGAAACGCTTTCAAATCGGTCCTTGTTATGTAATGTAACAATAAACTTAATTGTTACTAATAGATTGAGATAAGAATACCTTTAAATTAACCTAAAAAAAAAATTTGTACATCCTGCTTAATACGGAACGGTTTCAAATACGGTTTAAAAAGAACGGTTTAAAAAGAACGGTTTTTTAAATATATATCGAACTGAAAAATTTCTCTAAAGTTTTATAAGACATTAAATTATACAACACTTTAATAAAAAAAATTTTTTTTTCATATATGGAATACGTCCTGATGAATTTTCGAAGTTCAATTCGATTTTTTTTTTTTTACAAAATACCATTGTTGCGTATACAAGATTTTTGCTATAATCGTTAAATTTTTTACAAGAATAAATTTATGAAAAGGTAACATTCTATTTTTTGATATTTTGATCAGACGTAATGAAGTAATTATATTTTTTAAGAATTCAACAAATAAGAAATTTCTTATTTTATCACCATCTCGTTTTTAAATCATTGAAATTTTTTATAGTAAACTAACTTTATATTTTCTGTAATAATTGCTTAAAAGAACTTTTAGGCCTAAAAAATAACACTGAAATGACAAACGAAAACATGGTTTTATAAAAAAATATTTTATTCTGTTCTCTTGAAAGTATTAAATAATTTTAAAATAACAAAAAAATGCAGCATTTAATGAAAAACTAAATATAGTAATAATAAAATGTGTAAAAAAAAACACAATGATGACAAGGTTAATTTTATATAAAATGAAGTTTGTCGATATATATATGAATAAAAAAAAATTGAAAAAAAAATTTTATTGGTAGAAAAATCTTGTATACTCTGTATACAATTAATTACTTGTATATTGACGCGCTTAATTTTCCGGAAAATTATTTCGATTGTCTGATGTGCGCAAGTAAATTGAATGCTTTTTCATCGCTTTGCCTTTTTCATTTTCAATACACATTTGTTCGCTCCACACATACACATTCTTAAACTACCTAACGCAGATCCGTTTCCAGCCATTTATTCGTTAAGCGAAACACATTTTAAATGAGTTTCCAAAGAAATTCTTCATGGAAGTGTCTGCTCTTTTTTACATAATTTTATGTATGATGTTTGTAGTAGTACCTATACCATATAAATAATTTTTCAAAAAAAGTGAATGCATTTCTGTCTGCATGCATGTTTTTTTTTCATTTCGACAACATAATTTTATTTCACAAAATTATTTGTTCCGTATCATTTTTGCAAAATAATCACGAGTACTTTTCTGCATAAATGTACATTTTCTACCAACACCTTCTTTCTATACGGCGAGTTTCAAATGAAACATTTAACCGACTTTATTGTCAACACAACAACCGTTTAATTTCGATGAGATTGCCTTCAATCTTAAGATGCTGCGGCTTCTTATGAACCTCAGGTACCGTTTAACAACCATCACGCTCGTTTGATCCCCGATGATAATTGTGATGCGATATAGCAAAGAACGTTTCAAGAAAACACCAAACAACTGTAACAATAATAATACGCGCTGTAGCTTCTGTTAGGGCCTTATTTAACTATCCCGCAGTGTACAATGTAGGATTAAACACTGCACAATTTACAAACGGCCATTCCGCAGCACTGTGAAATTTTACCCGACGTTTTATAACTGACCTTTGTGAAACAGAATCAATTTTAAAACGCCCGGCAAAATTTCACAGTATAGCCAAATAACAATATTAGAAACCTGCAATCTACAATAAAGCAAAATAAACGAGTTGATGAAATTACGAGAGTCCAAAGTCGAAACTAATATTAAGAAGTTGTGTAATATCATTGTATTTATATTTAAGGTAGTCTGCCTGAATAGCAAATATTATCGCTCATATACTAGCTGCAAGTATACTCAACAGATGGCAGCAAATGTAGACGATAAGATTCTTTTAGAACTGTCAGCAAGGTTCATGGTTTGGAGCGTGTTATTATTCATTTTTATGCAACGTAGCAATAATGGGGTGTCGTATCGTGTGTCTAGAAGTACTATATATATAATATACGAGTTCTTTATATATTATACCAGCTGCATATTGCACTTTATTATTTATATTAAAATATTCTTTGTATGGTAATACTTTTTATTATGGAAATTGAAATTAGTTCACTATATTTGCATAGTCTTCGATATAATAATATCTACGATTAATTAGTTACACGGTACTCCGCTTTTTTTTAAACAGTGTGAATGAATATTGCGTTATTGTGGTGCCATCTATGGGATATTCGGCGCTGCGGCGATCGTTGGCACCACCGGTGCCCTAGCGAGTGGCTCCCGAACCTCTCAAATTGAACAATACGTTAGATTAGATAGCGATGATCATAATGATTGATCGAATCATAACATTGCTGCGCACGAAGTAAAACCAACAACAAAAAATACGTGGAGAAACATGCCCTTTTCGAATCACCCAACAATTCGTGTACATACCAGAATAGTTCTGCCAAAACGCCGCGCTCGAATTGATCAAATCCAATCCCGCATAGCCCCAAGGCTTCACATCGCCCGCAGCAGTCACCCCCATAGCGCCCGGTGTTAACAAGCCTTGGTGGTGCGTCTGATCACCCGATGGGACACTTTGTTCTTTCGGTGGCATGAGATCCGCTCTAAAAGTGACGGTGGGTCCGATATGGCCACTGGACGTTGCCGATGATGCGGATGGTATTTGTTGGGCGGTTGAGGCGGTGAGTTGGTTCGTTGGGGTGATGCAGCGTTGTTGGTTGTTGTCGATGTTTTGTTGGTGAGGGGTGTTTGGACGCGGTGGAGGAAGACTGTGGAGATTTTGTCGGGGGTTGTGTCTGAGGGTGAGTTGTAGTTCGGCGTCGTCGATTGAGTCTGGAAATGAATGTTTATTGTTATTTGGAAGAAACTTTTGATCGACTGGTACTTGATTGTTTCGAAAAATGGATGAAACTGTCGTAATAACCTGGCAAATTCGTGTTTAACACTTCTTGTACCAACGTAACGATAATAAATTATTAATTTGATGTGCTAAATATCACACGATCAACACCTATTAAATTTCAACACGAGCTTTAGTGAATATTACTTTGTTTCATCCATTATAAACCTGATGATGGGCGTTGAAAAAGTTGATATACTGTATCCATACTAGAAACGGTAGTGCAATATGGCATTATATATTTATGAATGTTTTAAATGCAAAATTTAATTTGTGCATTTGGCTCTAAAAATGTACACATGTACAAAAAATGTAAATGTACCAAAAAATGTACACATTTTTACGTTGATGCCATTAAAAACTAAGAATTGTTATTTACGCTTTAAGTAATAAGTGAATTTTTCTTAAAATTGCGTTTAATGAACAACTCGTTGGAGTTAAAAAAATCAAATAAAAATATTCATTCCTTTATGTAAAACAAAGTTTTATATTTGAAATTGAGACGCCAATGCAATAATTTAAATATTGCACGTTCGTACTCGTATATAATATCAATTTTGGATCGGAAGAAAACATACTTTGCAATTTTTTTCTTTGTTTTATTTGAATGCTTAAATTGCCTTTTTTATGCGATTTTAATGAACAATTTTCGACAAATTATTGAATATAAAAAAGTCCAAATGATATACCAGGAGGAGTCCACAACCTCTGGAAAGAAAGAAATTGTACGATTTGTAACAATATTTACATCATCCGAACCACTGTTTTTTTTTTCAGTCTTAAGGCGTAGCAATTGTTAATAAAATATTTTTATGCGTATTTTACCATTATCGAATCTAAATTATATGTGTATTTCAATTAATCAATCATTTTTTAAAACTTTTTCTTAAAAAAAAAGTTACGAACTATGTCTAATTTTTTGGTCGAGAAATTTTTTTTATAAATCTAGAGCAGTGATATAAATTTTCCAGTAATTTGGACCAAATATCCCCTCCTCTGAGGTTGGCAAATTTTTCAAATAATATGTTAAATAAAAGAAACGCACATTGAGGGTTTTTAAAAATTATTTACCATCAGAATTTTTAATGCACATTAAAATTTTGAAGTTCTTAATTTAAGATCTTTCCATAAAAAGTTTCTTTACTTAAAAAATATGTTCTATTGCTATTAAAAAAGCAACAGTATAACTCATTGCTTTGATAATTTTTTCGCCCAAGCATATGAAGATAATTTTGTTTTCAAAAATTTCAATATACGAACATTTGATTTTCCTAGCAGAAATTGAATATCTTACAATTCGAAATGTACAGCGAATTTTAATAAATTTCATAATTGCTTTGATAAAAAAGTGAAACTAAAATATCTAAATATATTTTTCGCCACGAAGTTGTTTCGTCACCATCTTGAATAGAGTATGCTCTTAAGAAATGAAATTATGTATTTTAATTCTGGTGGTAACGCTAAATAAATTATGCGCGATATGTTAATGTAATTGGAAAAGTAATTAGAAGATAAGTTACGAAGGATTTTCTGTATACGGCGAGTGAGTATTGATTTGGACAGGTTGAAGAATCACCGCAGCCAATTTCCATTGATTTTCTAAATTACTCTCAAATTGACCGATATATCACGCGCTCATCATCTTCCATGGGATAATACCATAATATGATGGATGCCGTTTCTAAATCGTCGTTATGGGTTCAGATTTGTTGTATGTCTGTCGACTGTCAATCAATTACATTGTTGTTTAAACTCCGGTAATTTATATGCGCCGATTTCAGTGTGTAATAAATTTTTTTTTAAATCCACACAATTTTTTTCATCACACGCAACGGCTTGTATCGAATTACTATATTTACAAACAATTATATCGTGTGTAAAAGTTCATTTCTTCTTCATATAATGATGCAAAACTAATACAATAATCATCTCAGCATCTGCACAGTTACTTCCTATCATTTTCCCATTATTTCTGCAGTCGCTTCTATTGTGTATATATAATTTTATTACTTAATATCTGAAGTTAACTCTCGAATTATCTGTATAAAATATGTTGTACGAGTACATGACTATTCATACGAGCGGTAATTTGCATAAATTCTCATTGTGGACGCAAAATCACTTGTTGCCTGGCCTATTATCCCCTGTTAGAAAGATAGTAAACCATACGTAAAATCTTCCTATAAAACCACCGGCTTCTAAACCAATTTTCTATGAAATTTCGAAGCGCTTTAGTCCGTTTATTTCTTGCATCGATGGTTACACCTAAGCGTGAATATGTCAGCGTGACCTCTGTACATCACGTCGCTTAATTTCTATCGCGTGTTTAATATATCAAAGAGAAATATCTTCGCACAAACATCAACATCTGCTTAGAACGCAATGTCAATTTTTACTTAGTTCGTATTATAAAATCACCCTGTAGTTATATAACGTAGTTATAGAAATACAGCGTGAGCTAAAAAACACAACAAATTTTAATCAATCTATATGCATCATTTTATATAAATGATGGGTATAGTTCGTTTTGACAATGTACGCGCCAGTTTAGTGCTACGCATGCGCGTATATAGCGGCATCTCACTCACACTCATCACGACCATTGGTCTATTCAAAACAAACAACGGTCTCTCTCTCTGCGCAGAACCACCACGTGACATTACAATGATCGAAATCGAAAAAAACAACATTGAAATCTTACAAGTTCCCTTCACGTTGTAGACCAGCCTATCACTAAAACCATTTACATCGTCGATGAAATGTTAAATCTATCAATAAGTCATCTTATTCCACGAGCCATCGAACTTATTGTCGATCATATCCGTCCTGATCGGGCATAAACGTGATAAGTGTGAGAACGCCAACACGCTCATAATCCTCACTGTGTATGCCTCGTGCGATCCGCAATGGACCCATACTTCGAGGTATTTTGTACGAAGACATAATGCACAAATATTTATCCGTCTTTCTTTGACACGTGATTCAGTGCGGTAATGAATACCAATGGTTGCTATTTAGGATGTCGATGATGAATTAACATAACGATAGTTTCGATGAAGAGTAAAGAAAAGTAAGAGGTGATGATAGGTCGTGAAAATGTTAACGCTGACTTTGATGTGTGATAAGATCAAATTATTTATTCGTTCTGATTTAACTGACTATATACAGTGTAATCTAGGTCTGACTGTATTTTATAACTACATTTATACATATGATATATATTTACATATAAATTACTTACAATTACATTTTTATATATTACCAGTAGCAATTACAGTTTCCCGTCGATGTTAGTTTAGCTACTTACAACTAGATGGCGCTCGGCACGTGCGCTCTTAGGTTTCTCCTGTACTAATGTAATGTAAACGTATAATTAAAATAATGTGCCAATAATAATTAGTACGGAACACAAACATATAATTATATATAGATTATTCATTAATTATTACACAGTAATTAAGTAAAAAATTAATTTAATTGACCAAGAATGCAACAGTAGTTGTAAAAAAATTGTTTGTTTCGTTGAATTATCTATTCGTTTTGATTTCAATGATTTGATTGACTTTTTTCATACAGAAATATATAAAACTTATTTTTTATTGTATATATGATATTCAAGTATATTTAAATGTTGTAAAATGACGTTCTTAAATATAAAAAGAAACTTGTTTTTAATTAATTTAAACTGCTAAGTAAATACTTGCTCGGTGTAATAAACTTTTTATTGAAACATTTAAAATTACACTAATTCATTTATACGCACAATTTGTAGTTTTAAATTAAAGTCGAGACTAGTTTGGCTACTACCCGATAGGTGACGCTGAGAAATTACTCTAATAAATATCCACAGCATGTCATCATATTTTATACTAATATGCTTTATTAGCTTGCTTTTAATTCTATAATTATTTTTGTATGACACATAAAAAGCCGTTTTATTTTATTTTACAAAACAATTACATTTTTACTTGGATGAAAGTGATGTCTTTCCCAGACAAACATTACAAAATGGCAACGATACATTTAGGGCTAATTCTCATTGCTAATGACGCTGTCATTAGGCAGTGGCGGAATGTTTTGTCAGGCTCACCATAGCGCAGGGGTTGCCGCCCGTCATTCTAAATCCTCTTTCGTACTATATACTTCATTTAATCATTAAAGAGCAATCATGTGCCTGTATATCTTATGTAGGTCAGGTTCAATAGATGTTGGAATAGGTATCTGTTTAGGCGTGATGCGAGCAGTAATAGCTGCAAGAGTTGGATTTGTGAATCCACATAAACATGACAGGAGAGCTGAGTGAATGTGTAGTAGAATGGCAACAGTGTGCGATATATCAGAGCCGTAGATGCGGTGATGATTGTACTAATGATTGACGTTGTGTTTATGAAGTTGCGTAATAAGGGACGTGTATTTTAGCCCCCTGTGACGACTGGGGATGGAAGGGAGAA
Source organism: Leptodirus hochenwartii (assembly GCA_947310635.1). Taxonomy (NCBI): domain Eukaryota; kingdom Metazoa; phylum Arthropoda; class Insecta; order Coleoptera; family Leiodidae; genus Leptodirus; species Leptodirus hochenwartii. Next base: position 3,804,473 of record OX371178.1, on the reverse strand, counting down.
TGGCAGAGAAAGTGCAAGAAAATGAACTTGGTTTAAGATAATGTAGGGCCTATAGAAGTTTGTTAGTAAGAGGTTCTGTTAGAGAAAATAAAAAATTATAGCGAAGGAAATTGTATTTAAATGTATAATTTCTTTGTTATATGCAGAATATTTATTTTTATCGTCATTTCAAATTTAAAAAAAAATTAAAGACTATTAAATGGGAGGTTCTAAATTAGAAAATGGAATTTTTTTATGAAGAAAATTTTATATTTTTGTATTTAAAGTATACATTGTTCGTCACAGGCAAAATATATTTTTTTCGTCCCAAACTTTATAAAAAAAAAATTAAATACAGTCTCGATGTATGGATTTTTAAATAACCCCTTATAGAAAATCCATTATAGAAAATAAAAATAAAATATGAAGAAAATTTTATATTTAAAAGTATAATTTGTTCGTTATATATAAAACAAAAATATTTTATCATCTCGAACTTTAAAAAAATAAATAAAGACTTTCTTGATGTGTGGATTAAAGAACTTTTTAAATAAGACGTTCTGTTAGAGTAAATAAAAATTTCATCTGAAGAAATTTTTTAATTTAATGTGGAATTTAATTTCGTATTTAGTTTATTTGAAGCAAAAATTATTTTTGGAAAAAAATGTTTTCGGTAAAAAAATGGTTGTACGGAAATCTAAATATTTTTTTCACTGGATTTAATATAAATTGAAATTAATATTCATGGTTATGTTAAATGCCATAAAAAGAATTGATAATTATATTAAATGCAATAAAAAATTTTTTTTTTAAACTTTCTTACTGTTAAAAATATTGAATACATTTTTACCAAAAAGGCTAATTTCTTACAAAAAATATTTTACTTTCTTTTATAAAAAATATATAAATTATGCGAAATATAATTTTATTATATATATATTTTTTATAATAAAGAAAAGAAAAGAAGATAATAAAAAATATACATAAAATTTATATTTTCTACTATTTATATTAGAGAACTTTTTAAATAAAATGTTCTGTAATAGTAAATAAAAATTTCATATGAAATTTTTTTTATATTTAAAGTGCAATTTGTCTGTTACATCCAAAATAAAAAAATCTTGTGAATTTAAAGATATTTCTACAAATTATTACCACATTTTTTTTTTTTGTATTTTGTAGATGTTTGAATTTTTCATATAGTATTATTTACACTCGCTGGAAATATGAAAAAAAAACATACAAAAAGATTTTTACAAAATTCAAAAATCCCTGATAAAAAGTAAGTAACTGTTTTATTGTCTAACAAATAATGTCTAACTTCTATAATTTATATACAATTTTCATATCTTATTTTTTATTTTTATTGATTGTCAAAATTATCCAACTTACCATTAATTATTTTCAATTGCTCAGCACAGCCGTTATTCTTCAAAGCTTCTTCTAGTTGCATTATCCTCTTCAGCTCGAGATCCATTTTCCCTTGAATATTTCTGCGAGCCCTGCGCTCTTTACGCAGTCGTTTTTGAAACAATCCTGAAAAGAAATTGAAAACTTTTTTGATTTTTCTTAACTAAATTGCAATTTTTATTGGAAATCCAGGAACAAAAGACTCGTTTGTTGTAGCTGGTCAAATAACTTTTTTCTTTTATTTAAAAAAAAAAGTATCTCGAATAAATCTATTTTAAGAGGAAGTAGAAATTTGTAAAAAAAAAATTATTCATTTATTTATTGAATTACTTTTATATGAAATAATGTAAAATCAAAATGTCTAATTCAATAAATGAAAAATTAAAAATATATAGTTTTTTCAAATTCCTACTTTCTCTTAAAATATATTATTCGAGGTACTTTTTTTTATAAAAAATTAAATTATTTGACCAGCTGTTATAATACATATTCGTTTGTTGTAGTTATACCAGATGGTCTAATAATTTTTTTTTTTTTATTTAAAAAAAAAAAAGTATCTCAAATAAATATATTTGAAGAGAAATTAGAAATTTGAAAAAAAAAAATTTCCGTTTATTTATTGAATTGGTTTTATATGAAATAATGTAAAATCAAAATATTTAATTCAATAAATGAAAAATAAAAAATAATAAATAAAAAAATATATATTTTTTAATTTCTACTTCCTCTTAAAATATATTTATTCGAGGTACTTTTTTAAATAAAAAATTAAATTATTTGACCAGCTGTTATACATATTCGTTTGTTGTAGCTATACCAGATGGTCTAATAACTTTTCTTTTATTATTAAAAAAAAAAGTATCTGGAATAAATATATTTGAAGAGGAAGTAGAAATTTGAAAAAAAAAATTTTTCGTTTATTTATTGAATTAGTTTTATATGAAATAATGTAAAATCAAAATATCTAATTCATAAATGAAAAATAAAAAATAAAAAAAATTGTAGTTTTTTCAAATTCCTACCTACTTCCTCTTAAAATATATTTATTCGAGGTATTTTTGTTTATAAAAAAAAAATTATTTGTAAATTTTATAACTACAAAAAACGAATCCTTTATCCCTGTATTCCCTTGAAATTTGTTTGTTAATTTAAAATTTAAAAATTCATTAAAAATGTGTCTAATATAACATCATTTATCTCTAGTGCACTCTTTTGATCCGTATAGAAGATTTTTAATCTTTAATCGAACGCCGCCATTTTTTTTTTAAATTTATACCGATCCTTGTTGAATCCTCAATGGCTTCGAATTCCTATAGATCATTCAGATTCAATTGTTTGGTTGTTATTAATGATTGTTCGGACTCGATCATTGAACAGCGAGAAGACCACAGTGACGACTTTCAGTCAGTTCATCTCAGTCTCACTCCGACGCATTATAATAAATGATCCTAAACTGAATCCATTCGAATTTAACGGGAGGATAATAACAAAATACAGTGTGTTTTTGTAAGAATTTGACAAAATTTTATGTCGACACGTCGGTGTAAATTAATTCACACAGTTATTTAATTCGTTTTTTTTCCTGCGCTACTGAAGATGAGGGCGTAGCCTTCGAAATGCGCATCTGGCTTTTTAGTTACGGTATTTGCTTGATATTTGATCCAATCGATTATTGATATTGTCGTATTGTAGAAAAATAATCAAAAAAAAATTATTATGGAAAGTTTGTAAATTTTTTTTTGCGCAGTGAAATTTGAACTGAACAGATTTTTGTTTTCGGTATTTTTACATTTTCTTCCGCGATGTTATAATTGTGATAATAAAAAATAACGCATCTCGCGCAATTTGTACGTTAGTCTTATTATCGATATAATTATTTATAATGAGTTGTAATGGCGTATTGAAAATCTTGTTAATGTTGATATAAATATTAATAATAATCAGTTATATTGCGGCAGTGCTTGGCTTGGACTGCATAAATAATTAATATAATAATGAGAACAGAAACAATTCTTGGTATAGAAAATGCTGGTGAAATTAATAATACGTCAATCAATTGTTAATTTATATTTACAATATCGGTTAATTATAATCCCATAAAAGCTAGAAGATGGAAGGAGTATCTTGAAGATTTAAATAAAGGTAGGCAGGACATGGAGGAGCTAGAAAGTGTGGAACAGATAGATGAGGATGACTTAGGTCCTAGCATACTTAGGTCAGAGTTTCATAGAGCATTAAATGATTTACGGAATAACAAAGCAGCGGGGATTGATATGATACCAGCCGAATTAATAAAACACGCAGGGGAAAAAATGCAGGAGCGATTATACAGGTTAGTTTGTAAAATATATGAGAAGGGAGAAGTACCACAGGATTTTCAGCGTAGTAGAATAGTAACAATGCCGAAGAAAATAGGAGCTAATTTGTGTGAGAACTATAGGACCATTAGCCTACTATCACATGCATCGAAGATATTGTTAAAGATTATTTATAGGAGATTAGAAAATAAAGTAGAGGAAAGGCTAGGAGAAGATCAGTTTGGTTTTAGGAAAAACAGAGGGACGAGGGAGGCGATTCTAGCACTAAGAACGGTAGTAGAAAAAAGAAAGAGGGTAGGAAAGGTAACTTGCATAGCTTTTGTAGATTTAGAAAAGGCATTTGATAATGTAGATTGGGACATAATGTTTAGAATTTTAAAAGAAACGGGTATAGATTATAAGGATAGGAGAATAATTTTTAATTTATATAAACACCAAACTGCCTTAGTTAGAATTGAGGGGGAAGAAGAGGTAGCAAAAATAGGGAAGGGAGTTCGGCAGGGATGTACACTGTCACCGTTATTATTTAATCTATATATAGAAGATGCAATAAACAAAGTAAAAGAAGAGTATAGTGTAGGTGTGAATGTACAGGGAGAGAAAATATATATGCTGAGATTCGCCGACGATATAGCTATATTGGAAGAAAGCGAAAAGAATTTAGAAAGGGTATTGAATGGTATGCAGGCAGTATTGACTAGGGATTTTAACATGAAAATAAATATAGGTAAAACTAAAGTGATGAGGTGTGACAAAAAGGAATGCAGTAGAAAAATGAGGATCACAATAGGAGATAATAGAATCGAAGAAGTGTCAGATTTTTGTTATTTAGGCAGTAGAATCACAAAAGATAATCGAAGCAAGGTAGATATAAAGTGTAGGATAGCACAGGGTAGGAAGGCATTCGTAGAAAAAGAACAGATTTTAAGATCAAATATTGACTTGGGTATTAGAAAAAGATTACTGAAGGTATATGTTTGGAGTGTAGCACTGTACGGGTGTGAGGCGTGGACTATAGGAAAGGAAGAGAAGCGTAGATTAGAAGCACTTGAAATGTGGTGTTATAGGAGGATGATGAGGATTGGTTGGGAAGATAAAGTAACAAATGAAGCTGTACTAGAGTTAGTAGGGGAGAAGAGAAGTATCTGGAGAGTGTTACAGCGTAGGAGAGACAGATTAGTAGGGCATATTCTTAGGCATGGGGGGATTATGCAATTGATCATAGAAGGTAGAGTGGAGGGAAAGAGAGGGGTAGGTAGGCCTAGATTGGAGTATGTGAGTCAGATAGTTGAAGACGTTGAGATGAATAGCTATAGGGAGATGAAGGGATTAGCTCAGGATAGATCGGCATGGCGTGCTGTTTCCAACCAATCTTTAGGATTGCGGACTCTCTAACTAATAATCCCATTCTATTTATTAATATTTACGTATCGAATATTGCATTTCTAATAATAGATGAGAACTGAAGGAATGAAATTTGTTTTATAAGGCTGTGGAACAGTTTTAAATGCCCTAAGAAATTTTTTATATTTACAAAAAAAAAATTTCTCACAGCCAATAAATAAATAAAATGATAGTTTTATTAATTGGCACAAGGAAACTCTTTTTTTTGTAATAAAATTTTGTTAGCTACTTTTCATGTTAGCAAAAATTCATTGTATAAGAACAATAAAAGTAATAAAAATTGTATTTAGTTTATTTGTATTTAAATTTCTTTTTTAAAAAATATACAAATTATGCGAAATATAATTTTATTATAAAAGTTTATTTTTAATAATAAACAAGAGAAAAGAAGATATAAAAAATTATATTTTCTGCCATTTATTTAGTAATGAAAATTTGAAAAAGATAATAGTTTTTTTTTTGTCTTCGGCATTTGATAATAATGGATTTCTTAACTAGCACAAAAAATAAAATTTCTCCCTTTAATTATTAAAAAAAATTTAAGTGAGTGTTGAAATTACACACATTATAAACCTAATTGAAAATAAAATAATTTAGAAACAATTCGTGAACTAATTGAATGTACCATGTTTTTTTTTAAAGCCAATTCAATATGTATATAAAATAAAATTACGACAAAATTTAAAATTTCAATTTTTTTTTGCAAAGAATACTACCATGAAAATTTATTAAATTAGTTTAGTTAATTTTCTTCAAATTACTTATTTTTATATGCTCTACAGCCTTAAAAAAATTTTACATTCATTCCCACCCTGAAGTTATTTTTATATAAATTATTTTAAATAAAATAAAATAAAATAAAATAGAAGAAAATATTAAATAAATTATTTTTATATATATTTTTTGCTATAGATTTGGTTCTATAGACTCATTGGTGTAATTTCGTTATTAATTAGTGAAGAAGTAATTTATTATTTATTGTCAGTGCAATTATTAAATTGGAAATTGTTTGCGTTTAGTAATTTGAGGAAACAAATAAAAAATATGTTTAATTTGTAAAAATCTTTAAAAAAATTTTTTGGTATTATCTACATTAATGCAATATATTTTCGTATTTTAGTAACTTTTTGAAGATGCAAAAAAATTTATATACAATTTTATTTCAAAATTATTCTATTATTATTATTAGTCTAGCAGAATTATTATTTTCTAATAGAAGTAGAATTTGATGAAGAGTTTATAAAAAGTGTTATTGTTGCGTTAGTGAAATTGAAAGCTTAACCATCGAAATGCGCATATAGTAATATACTTATTAGTAAATCATTTATTATTGTTAATTATTAGAAAGAAAAAATTGCGAAATTTATTATAAAAACGAATAAAATAAAATAAAATAAAATAAAATAAAATAAAATATTAAATAAATTATTTTTATATATATTTTTTGCTCTAGATTCGGTTCTATAGACTCGTTGGTGTAATTTATTTATTTATTAGTGAAGAAGTTATTTATTATTTATTGTCAGTGCAATTTTAATAATGGAAATTGTTTGGAAAACAAATAAAAAATATGTTTAATTTGTAAAAATCTTAGAAGTAAATTATTAGAAAGAAAAAAATGCGAAATTTATTATAAAGACGAATAAAAATAAGATATTAATTATTATAGTATATATAAATAATAATTAATAAAATAAAATAAAATAGTAGAAAATAAAATATTAAATAAATTATTTTTATATATTTTTTTGCTATAGATTTGGTTCTATAGACTTATTAGTTATTTTTATATAAATAATTTTAAATAAAAATAATAATAAATAAAAAATTGAAATTAAATAAAATAAAGTTTGCAGCGTCAAATTGAAAATACTTGAATTTGTAAAAAACGTAAAAAAAATGTTATACAATTTTACTTAAAAAACTATATGGTACGGCAGAATTATAATTTATGTTTAAAGAATTTTTAAAATTAAATTAAATTAAATTAAATTAAATTAAATTAAATTAAATTAAATTAAATTAAATTAAATTAAATTAAATTAAATTAAATTAAATTAAATTAAAATAAAATAAAATAAAATAAAATAAAATAAAATAAAATAAATTAAATTAAATTAAATAGTAGAAAATAAAATATGAAATAAATAATTTTTATATATATTTTTGATATAGATTTGGTTCTATAGACGCATTGGTGAATTGTAAAATCGCAAAAAAACGATTTATATATATAAAATTTTAAATTCTTCATTATTTTCAAAATTAACATCATACAACACACACACACACACACACACACACAAACTCTTTGCCATCCCATACATCACTTTACACATCATCTCCACAGTCTTCAGTACCGTCTATTTCCATATAGTCTCTTCGTTGTGCATCTGATTGCTATTGAACATTGATTAATAAACTTCGGTAATGAGTGTTATAATTAGTTGGCGTCTTCGTCGCCCGCCGTCGCATCGAAATACTGGTATGCCCCCTGCCGACCAGCGCTCCAACTACACGCTCACATCCACAATACACGAGGACGTGATCTATGCACAATCCATAAGGGCCCTGCACTAATGTAAACTGCACGATTAAACACTGCAGACGTTTGAAATTGTTGTACCACTGCACTGTGAAAAGCGTTTTTTAAATTACGAAGAATAGTAAGGTCTGTTGTTATAAACCTTCTTTGTGTGAAATAAAAATGAAATGATATGTTGGTTCAGTGTACGCGTAAATTACGTCAATTTTAAAATGCTGGGAAAACTTACAGTGCGGAGGAATAATATTTTTAAAAGTGTGCGGTGTTTTTTAATCCTGCAGTGTACACTGCGGGGCAGTGTAATAAGGCCTTAACCTACCATCTCTTAGAAAACAAGAACGAGAAGTTCTTTTTTAAATTTCCAAATGTTTTTTTTTTAATCGCTCTTTTTGAACGACGATATAATTGATATATTTTATTTAAAATCTTCGATCGAGCGGATTTCAGTGCACATCTTTTAATTTGCGCTAGTTTTATCGGATTATTGTGAATTCTAACGTTAAATCGAAGAAATAATCCAATCAAAGAACATATCGTTTCGGCGGCTCTTTGCCGATCGAAGCGCCATCTCGGGACCCGCTCATCCGTCAGTCCAATTTAAATCATCGTGATTAAGTGTTAATGACTGGGCAATCTTAAAAACCATACATTACCACGTGCATAATACATTATCTGTCTATAAGAAAGATATATGTTATATATGACTTTTGAGTTTGATGTTTTCTCTGTTGGCGTTCGTTAATAGATACAGTCGTGCTTCAGATAACGGTGATTTTTCGATTTTAGGGATACGGTTTTTTTTTTTATAGTTTTTTTCATACAATTTTTTTATGACGGGTAAAAATTGATTAATTTTGAAATTGTCAATTTTTTTCTTCGTTTTCTTCGTTTTAAAACGCTTTTAAAAATAATTTATCGAAATTTTTCTTTAGATCCAAATGTATTTCAATTTCTTAATCATGAATGTATGATTTCTATCGATTATTAGTCAAAAATTTGATGTAAAATATGTCAAAAGTACATATAATATTAATTTTTAATTTAAAGAGTGTCACGTAATTTTTGACGAATTAATGTCACTCTAGCTGTTTTAAATAATCCAACTAAGATGTTAAGAGGATTCGGCAACTTTTTTCATGATCTGTTAGTTTTTGGCACGGGAATATTGGCAAAATAACACAATTTTGGAGAATTATTATTTTTTTATCAAAATCTCTTCTTAATTAGTTAGTTAAAGAGTCCGCAATCCTAAAGATTGGTTGGAAACAGCACGCCATGCCGATCTATCCTGAGCTAATCCCTTCATCTCCCTATAGCTATTCATCTCAACGTCTTCAACTATCTGACTCACATACTCCAATCTAGGCCTACCTACCCCTCTCTTTCCCTCCACTCTACCTTCTATGATCAATTGCATAATCCCCCCATGCCTAAGAATATGCCCTACTAATCTGTCTCTCCTACGCTGTAACACTCTCCAGATACTTCTCTTCTCCCCTACTAACTCTAGTACAGCTTCATTTGTTACTTTATCTTCCCAACCAATCCTCATCATCCTCCTATAACACCACATTTCAAGTGCTTCTAATCTACGCTTCTCTTCCTTTCCTATAGTCCACACCTCACACCCGTACAGTGCTACACTCCAAACATATACCTTCAGTAATCTTTTTCTAATACCCAAGTCAATATTTGATCTTAAAATCTGTTCTTTTTCTACGAATGCCTTCCTACCCTGTACTATCCTACACTTTATATCTACCTTGCTTCGATTATCTTTTGTGATTCTACTGCCTAAATAACAAAAATCTGACACTTCTTCGATTTTATTATCTCCTATTGTGATCCTCATTTTTCTACTGCATTCCTTTTTGTCACACCTCATCACTTTAGTTTTACCTATATTTATTTTCATGTTAAAATCCCTAGTCAATACTGCCTGCATACCATTCAATACCCTTTCTAAATTCTTTTCGCTTTCTTCCAATATAGCTATATCGTCGGCGAATCTCAGCATATATATTTTCTCTCCCTGTACATTCACGCCTACACTATACTCTTCTTTTACTTTGTTTATTGCATCTTCTATATATAGATTAAATAATAACGGTGAAAGTGTACATCCCTGCCGAACTCCCTTCCCTATTTTTGCTACCTCTTCTTCCCCCTCAATTCTAACTAAGGCAGTTTGGTGTTTATATAAATTAAAAATTATTCTCCTATCCTTATAATCTATACCCGTTTCTTTTAAAATTCTAAACATTATGTCCCAATCTACATTATCAAATGCCTTTTCTAAATCTACAAAAGCTATGCAAGTTACCTTTCCTACCCTCTTTCTTTTTTCTACTACCGTTCTTAGTGCTAGAATCGCCTCTCTCGTCCCTCTGTTTTTCCTAAAACCAAACTGATCTTCTCCTAGCCTTTCCTCTACTTTATTTTCTAATCTCCTATAAATAATCTTTAACAATATCTTCGATGCATGTGATAGTAGACTAATGGTCCTATAGTTCTCACACAAATAAGCTCCTATTTTCTTCGGCATTGTTACTATTCTACTACGCTGAAAATCCTGTGGTACTTCTCCCTTCTCATATATTTTACAAACTAACCTGAATAATCGCTCCTGCATTTTTTCCCCTGCGTGTTTTATTAATTCGGCTGGTATCATATCAATCCCCGCTGCTTTGTTATTCCGTAAATCATTTAATGCTCTATGAAACTCTGACCTAAGTATGCTAGGACCTAAGTCATCCTCATCTATCTGTTGCACACTTTCTAGCTCCTCCATGTCCTGCCTACCTTTATATAAATCTTCAAGATACTCCTTCCATCTTCTAGCTTTTTCCTTATTTTCTGTTAGTTCCTTACCCTGCTTATCACTTATCTTCTTAATGTGCGTTAAAAATATGAAGTCCCTAGGAATTTGCGGTAAAAAAAATTTTTTACTCAAAATGTACCATTTTATGTTTTTATGAAAAATTCACGTAGCAAATCGCCCCCTTAATAATTTTTTTATATGTAAAAATGCATAGTAAGGAATTAAAAAAAAAAAAAACCGAGTGACTTTATTTTTTTGAATACACGTCAGAAACACCATCAACTATTCCACACAATTCAAAAATTCGAAAATATCATTTTTGTGTAAAGAGTGTCACGTAATTTTTGACGAATTAATGCAAATTTGTTACTCTAGCTGCTCTAAATAATCCAACAAAGATGTTAAGAGAATTCGGCATCTTTTTTGATGATGTGTTAGTTTTTGGCGGGGCAAAATAACACAATTTTGGAGAATTATTTTTTTTTTTATCAAAATCAGTACCTAAACTCTTCTTAATGTGCGTGAAAAATACGAAGTCCCTAAGAATTTTCGTTAAAAAAAAGTTTTTTACTTAAAATGTACCATTTTATGTTTTTATGAAAAATTCACGTGGCAAATCGCCCCCTTAATAAATTTATTATATGTAAAAATGTAGTAAGGAATTTTTTATAAAAAAAAACCAAGTGACTTTATTTTTTGATGTATATGGCAGATTATTTCAAACGATTCAAAAATTCGAAAATATCATTTTTGTGTAAAGAGTGTCACGTAATTTTTGACGAATTAATGTAAATTTGTCACTCTAGCTGCTCTAAATAATCCAACTAAGATGTTAAGAGAATTCGGCATTTTTTTTGATGATGTGATAGTTTTTGGCAGGGCAAAATAACACAATTTTGGAGAATTTAATTTTTTTTTATCAAAATCTGTACCTAATCTCTTCTTAATATGCGTGATAATTATGAAGTCCCTAAGAATTTTCGGTAAAAAAATTTTTTTAATCAAAATGTACCATTTTATGTTTTTATAAAAAATTCACGTGGCAAATCGCCCCCTTAATAAATTTATTATATGTAAAAATGTAGTCAGGAATTTTTTATAAAAAAAAACCGAGTGACTTTATTTTTTGAAATATATGGCAGATTATTTCAAACAATTCAAAAATTCGAAAATATCATTTTTGCCTCATACAGGGTAATATATAAAATTATGTTGATGACTAATTTTTTATAGTATAAAAAAATATTCATATAGTTCGGTAAATATTTTTTGTATCGCGAAATAAATCAAATTTTAAGCGAGCTCTTGCTTTGTACGAACGTATCTCTGAAGAAGATCGTCATATCTTCGCGTAGCGCTCGCTGCTCTTTATAAATAAACGAAGATAAAGCGGGAGGAGTTTCCATTGGTCGCGTATGGACAGAGTAATCCATCAAATATAGTCTGGTGGTAGTCATATTGAGAGAGGAATTAAGTGCGAGAAGAACCAGAATAAGTAAGCAGTCTTAGATTGCCTGCGTGATTAGATAAAGAAAATGAATGTGTACTTATAAGGGAAATGGATCATTTCGATATTAAATACGGTGCGGTTGTAAGAAGTGGAAAATGCGAATGTTGAAATTAGTTAATTGTCTTCAGGAGGCGTAAATATCTACGGCGTAAATATTGCTATCTACCTAGCCTTTTGTTGGATTTTCTTTTGCTTTATAAAAATTTAAAAAAAAAATTAAAAAATGCAGGTATCCCCCTAATATTATTACGGGGATACCTGCATTTTTTTTCCACGAATAAAATTTAGTTTGATATATTTTTAGCACTGCTAAAAAATATCGTATTTCGAAATGTAGAGAACTTATTGGTATAAGCAAATAATTTTAATTACCTGCATTTTTCAAACGATAAGACGCACCCCAAATTTATGAGACGATATTTTTTTTATATATTAACGATTGTAAAGATTTAACGACTTTATAGAGACTTGTAAAGATTTTAACGACTTACAACGACTTGTAAATATTCGTATTTTTATGTTACCTTCGGACCATAACACGCACCCCAATTTCAAGTCGATTTTTCTATGTCTTATGGTCCGAAAAATATGCACACTTTTCTGTGCATTTTGTTTGTCTGCACACATCGATCTACCCTCGAATGAAAATTGATGGTAAATTCAATTATATTTAAAATTAGCGCAATTAATTTGGGATTTCTTTAAAGAAATGTTCTGTGTAATGGTAGAATATAATGCCTTTGTTTCGTCTAATATTTGTAGTTTAGATGTAAAATTGTACCTCGCTAATGAATATAATGTGCGGTATCCCCTTAATAAAATGTATATAGTGCGAACATGAAAATCAAAATGGAAGAAATTGCTATGTTGAATCTTTTGAATTACCACGCAATTGTTGAACCTGACTGTTGTACTGTACCATTGATGGTGGTAGCTTAATATTCAAAATGCGCAACTAGTTGATTAGTTACGATTTTTTGTTGATATTCTTTTGCTACGTCTACCGTTTTCTTATACAATTTCTAGGAGTAATTTACAGCTCGTTTTTTTTAAATTGACGCAGAATGACAAGTATACGCATCAAATCAATACCGGCATAATGGCTTGACCAATACAGTACATAGCAGTGCTATTCGAAATATTTCAATAAATATAATTCTACCAAAACACGCTACGCTTCTGTCTTCTCCAAAGAATAAGTAGGTGTGTCTAGTGTAGAAGGTATGCGTCATAAGAAATGCAATGTTGACAAATCACCACGCACAGTTTTAACCATTTTATGCAATTAGAATGAATTCTTTGAAATTAATACAAAATGTTATACTAGAATATAAGAAATGTTGATAAATTCTATCATATTTATGTCATAATTAATTTGTACGATAGCTATAAAATAGTGACAAATTTAAATTCTTAGACCTAGAGTACTTTTTGTTGTCTGGCACCACTGGTGCTGTATAGCCCCGATAAGCACAACCCTATGCGCAGACGATTACCAAAATTCTCCGCCAATTAAAAAAAAATTAGCTGTATTTTCCAGAACATTGCTTATAACACTTTCGTGCTGGAAAATAATATGAAATATAAAAAATAGCAAACTAGTTGATGGAAAATTGTACACATTTAAGACTATATAATAGCATAGACCTGACGTGACTGTCGTACCATTGAAGGTGGCAGCTTAATATTCAAAATGCGCATCTAGTTGATTAGTTACGATTTTTTGTTGATATTCTTTTGCTACGTCTACCGTTTTCTTATACAATTTCTAGGAGTAATATACAGCTCGTTTTTTTTAAATTGACAGAAGTATACGCATCAAATCAAAACCGGCATAATGGCTTGACCAATACAATACAGAGCAGTGCTATTCGAAACACGCTACGCTTCTGTCTTCTCCAAAGAATAAGTAGGTGTGTCTAGTGCAGAAGGTGTGCGTCCTAACAAATGCAATGTTGACAAATCACCACGCACAGTTATACCAACCATTTTATGCAATTAGATTGAATTCTTTGAAATTAATAAAAAAAGTTATACTAGAATATAAGAAATGTTGATAAATACTTATCATATTTATGTCGTAATTAATTTGTACGATAGCTATAAAATAGTGACAAATTTAAATTCTTAGACCTAGAGTATTTCTTATTAGTTGTCTGGTGGTACTGGTACTGTATAACGTCGATAAGCACAACCCTATGCGCAGACGACTACCAAAATTCTCCGCCAATTAAAAAAAAATTAGCTGTATTTTCCACAACATTGCTTATAATAACACTTTCGTGCTTGAAAAATAATATGAAATATAAAAAATAGCAAACTAGTTGATGGAAAATTGTACACATTTAAGACTATATAATAGCATAGACCTGACGTGACTGTCGTACCATTGAAGGTGGCAGCTTAATATTCAAAATGCGCATCTAGTTGATTAGTTACGATTTTTTGTTGATATTCTTCGCTACGTCTTATACAATTTCTAGGAATAATATATTTTCTAGTGCATTGCTCTTGAGCTATAATTTGAAATGTAAATAACACATTCGTGCCTGAAAAATAGAAAAATAGCGTATAATAAAAGTAAACTGTTCGGGGGCAAATTGTATACATTTTGAGACTATATAATGGCGCAATATCGAAAATATATTCAAATTATTTGCTCGATTTGTACCCTTTTATGGAATATAAAGTAATTTGGATTTAGAATGCAATAAGTTGTTAAAAGTATCGAAAATAATTTATATACGTGATATATTCGCTTAAATATATGCGTATGGAAAATGAATCGAGTCGACTGTTAGAAAAGTCCCATTCCACTTGAACTTGATTGCAAATATCACTAGAGGAATATTTGCAGTCGCTGAAGAGTGAGTGAGTGCTGTTGTTTTGATTGGCTGCCTGCCACCAAGAAGAAGGACTCGTAGTTGTTGCGTTGAAAGAGTTTCGAGTTGAGAGAGTGCGGTTTTGTTACGACGGACTTCTTCATGTTAGCCACACCTCTATGAGGAATGCATGTGCTGGCTGAATGTAAGCAGAAGTTACTCACGATGACCGTTTTGTTGTTCTTGGTAAAAACGGCAGGTGGTGCGCGTTTACCGAACAATGATGGTTCCTTTTATATTTGGGATTGTTGTCGAAGATCCGTTGCGATACAATTGTTTGCCTTTTACAGCTAGCAATTTCGTATTGAAGTTAATTATTGGTACAATTTATAATTTGGTGCTAGGTAGAATAAAAAAAAAATATATGGAAAGTTCTCAGCGTGCCATTTTCATTATGATTAAATTGAGTGTATTTCTTAGTAAATTTATTTTTACAAACTAGCATCGAAATATAAAATCTGGGTATCTCTAAGCAGTGCCGTATTTAGGCTGGGGCCCAAAAATGGTTTTACATAAAAATTATATGTTTTCTTTGTAAAATAGATGTTCTTTGCATTTAGCTCATTTATTGTTTCGTACGTATTAACTTGAGCCATAAGCGTGCGGTGATATTTTCTGACATCTGTCACTTTTCAATCAAGACGTATTTGGTTTTGTATTTTTTTACAATCTGTTCTAAGTATTTTTCGTTTGTATTTTACATTCGGAATATCAGTTTATTTCCTTTACTCATGTTTTTTAAAAACCTACACAGTGTTTTTTAAGATTATTTAATTTCTAATCTTAACTTTAATTTTAAGATTCGATGCTAATAAATTTGATTTATTAATTTATTAGATTTCTTTTAATAATTTTTCTATACTTATACATAAAAATGTTATTTGTTTTTTTCATATTAAAAAAAATAGGAGGCCCAAATTTAATCCTTGCCCAGGGCACATGACAGGCTTGTTACGGCACTATCTCTACGAGATATTCCATTAATTCAAAGATTTAAACTAAAATAATTCTTCTAAAGTAACATTTATTAAAAACTGCAATATTTATCTTCGTGGCCATTTTTACAATCATTTTTATTATTACATTTTTGTAACTATTAAAAAAGTCAATAAGTACCGTAGCGATTTATTTGAAATTCATTGTTAAGGGGATACCACACATTTTAGGACCATATTTGCTGGCACTAAGTAATTCTATATTTCGTACAAAACTGCAGGTAACTTTTTTTAACCTCTAGCTTTGCTGTGCTAATTTTTCTTAAGAAGCATTTTGAGCCAAATTTTTTTTACAGATCTTTTACATTTGTGATGTTTTATGATGTTTTTATTATGATATAAACTTCATAAAAAAATTCTTAAAATTTAAGTTTGACCGATTAACCGATCTAGATAAAATTTTGTTAATATTATCATTTTATCAAGTTTCATACAAATAGGTTATCGATTTGCCGTTATGTTGTGATATTCCATATTAAGGAAAAGAAATAAAATTACAATGTTTACATCACAATTAAAATTTGTGTCAAAATCACAAATTTAATTGTGATATAAAACATTGTAATTTCATTTCTCTTCCTTTACATGCAAATTTTCACACTAAATATAGTACGGATTAATCAAACACGATGTATAGATTTTTATAGAATTCGTTAAAATTTTGTGTCAAAATCACAAATTGATTTGTGATATAAAATAGTCCGCGAAGTACGAAAATGTCTAAAAGCGCTTGTATTCGTTGAAAGTGATCGTTTTTAGACGTTTCCAGCTCTCTCACGTTAATAAATTTATTTTCAGAACTTTATTTATTTTCAATTTTCATTTAATGTAGTACGGATTGACAAAACACGGATATATAGATTTTTTATAGAATTCAATAAAAATTTGTGTCAAAATCACAAAATGATTTGTGATATAAAATAGTCCGCGAAGTACGAAAATGTTAAAAGCGCTTGTATTCGTTGAAAGTGGTCGTTTTTAGACGTTTCCAGCTTTCTGCCGTTAATAAATTTATTTTCAGAGATAAAAAAATATTTTTTGTCTTGAAAAATACAGTTTTAGTCCACGAAGCACGAAAATGTCTAAAAACGCTTGTATTCGTTGAAAATGATCATTTTTAGACGTTTCCAGCTTTCTGACGTTAATAAATTTATTTTCAGAGATAAAAACATATTTTTTTGTCTTGAAAAATACAGTTTTAGTCCACGAAGCACGAAAATGTCTAAAAACGCTTGTATTCGTTGAAAATGATCATTTTTAGACGTTTCCAGCTTTCTGACTGATTTTTTTTGTCGTGAAAAATCCAGTTTTATTTTAAATGAACTACAATTTCATTTCTCTTCCCTTACATACAAATTTTCACACTTAATAAAGTACGGATTGACCAAACACGGATCTATAGATTTCTATAGAATTCAATAAAAATTTGTGTCAAAATCCAAATTTTAAAATCACAAATTTTCACACTTATAAAGTACGAATTGACCAACCGCGGATGTATAGATTTTTATAGAATTCCGATTAAAAATCGTTAATTACCTTCGTCCTTTCTCGGCAATTCACTATATAAACTAAGGACTCGCTAATTACGAAACTCCCACGCCAAAATATGAATCCACTCAACTAAATTGCGAACCTTCGCACGTCTTCAGTAAATAATCAACGCGATATTTCACAAAACGCAGAATTAATTAAATAAAATAAATACGTATGGTAAAATGAAATTAATTCGCCTTTGGTTCGTATCCCACAGACCTTGCTAACGAGAAAATGCAAAATTAAATAATAAAAAATTATAATCGCGGAATATATATATATATATATATATATATATATATATATATATATATATATATATATATATATATATATATATATATATATATTGTTCGCGCATTCGTGATTTATTGTACACAACAAAGTTTGTACGTAATATTTTAATTTAAATAA
This sequence comes from Leptodirus hochenwartii, assembly GCA_947310635.1. NCBI lineage: Eukaryota > Metazoa > Arthropoda > Insecta > Coleoptera > Leiodidae > Leptodirus > Leptodirus hochenwartii. Next base: position 3,786,659 of record OX371178.1, on the reverse strand, counting down.
TTAATTTGTATTTTTGCTTGGGCAATATAGACAATGGATGTTTGCTCATTGCGCATATTAATTTTGTATAGCATGATTAATTTAAAAGGCAATCTGATGTGACTGTTATAAACTGAAGAGTTGTAACGAGTTCGTTTAGTTGTTCGTCAAGCCTAGGCATAGGCTAAAAAACGATATTTGCACCACTCCTTCGTTTCCCTAATTTTTCTACAAATTACGAATATTTACATCCTTCCAAAATGTACTCGCAAAAAAAATTGTCCTGCATTTTTTTTGTCTTCGCAAAATTGTCTTCGCACTTTGTCTTCGATTGTCTTCGCACTTGGCGCAATCTACTTTTTTTTTGTTCGTTGTCCTTTTATCCTTTATAATTCTTTTACAGTAATATTAAACAAAATTGATAAATGATTATACATTTAAAAATTGATGTTTGAACGTTCGAAATGGACAAATAAAAGTAGGCACTGAACTTATTCCGTTTTTTCTTTTCTTACAAGACTTTCTGGGTGGTACAATTTTGCGTTGTGGAAGCATCAAATATTCTTGTAATTGCAACAATTTCATCGATGTAATTAAACAGAACGCATTCGTGTGCAAATGAATCGAAATAATCGCTCTTTCCGTAATAATATTACGTTATTACGTAATCGTTTTGCGGTGGTAGATTTCTTCTAGATAAGAGACGCCATGGTGTCAGGCGCTTGTTAATTCCATTGTAGAATTGACTGTTCTGCAATTATTAGGTAGCGAACCGGTAATTAATGGTTGCACATAATTATATTAAATATATTATAGACAGTACGTTGAGATATGCATTAGGAATAAAAAATTGTACAAGCGTATATGTATAATGTTTGTTTGCAACGAGAAGATGCGTTTAATGTAATTATATTAATTGTAATTACAGACTGTGAGGTGTATTCTTTTTTGCCTTATATACGGATAGAAATATCATCAAATGTTTGAGGAATTTAAATAAGGGATCGTTTGGGATATCTATTAATTAAAAAAATGATTTTTTATAGTAAGAAAAGAAAAATTACATAATTGTAAGTGATTACAATTAGTGTTTATATGAAGAGTTGAAGATCACAAAAAAATCATTAAAAAAAATTGTTGTAGTATTTTTTAAGTCAACGTAAAAATTAGTCGAAATTTTAAATTAAAAAACTACTATCATTAATCTTCGATTAAATATTCGCTTCAAGCAATGGATTTTTACAACTACATTAGTAAAAAATATTAATAAAAAATCCATTTTTTTTTGCTTGCACTTAATAGTATTTTTATTTATTACGTAAATGTATTTTTTATAAATAAATCAATAATTTATGATTTTTTACGTTTCCAGGTCAAAATTGTTACAAAATTTTGATTTTCATCTTCTAAATTTCGTACTCGAGTAATTTTGCATTGTTGTATGTTGTAAATTTTTTTACCCAGCCGTTCCAAATATCCCAATTTAAGTACTCAGAGGTTTCAGAGATTTTTTTGATGGTGTGTTAGTTTTTGGCAGAATGTCAAAGTAGAAAAAACTTGTTCACAAAAAAGCTCATTTTTTTATTTTACAAAAGTGGCTTCTTAAGTGATTACAATTAGCTTTTATATCAAGAGTTGAAGATTCACAAAAAAATCATAAAAAAAGAATTGTTATAGTATTTTTTAAATCAACATAAAAATTAGTCGAAATTTTAAATTTAAAAACTACTATCATTAATCCCCGATTAAATATTCGCTTCAAGCAATGGATTTTTACAACTACATTAGTAAAAAATATTAATAAAAAATCCATTTTTTTTGCTTGCACTTAATAGTATTTTTATTTATTACGTAAATGTATTTTTTATAAATAAATCAATAATTTATGATTTTTTACGTTTCCAGGTCAAAATTGTTACAAAATTTTGATTTTCATCTTCTAAATTTCGTACTCGAGTAATTTTGCATTGTTGTATGTTGTAAATTTTTTTACCCAGCCGTTCCAAATATTCAAATTTAAGTACTCAGAGGTTTCAGAGATTTTTTTGATGGTGTGTTAGTTTTTGTGTTGGCAGAATGTCAAAGTAGAAAATACTTGTTCACAAAAAGCTCATTTTTTAATTTTAGAAAAGTGGCTTCTTATAGATTTTTTAATTTCAAAATATATCATTATATAACCACCCCCATATTGCAACTTATTTTTTTTTATAAATTAACATCAATACATTATTTCAATTTTAATTATTGCTTATATATATTTTTTTTTTCCACGTGAAATTTAAATATTTCTCTTCTCGACGAAGAGAATACATTTATATGAACAACGTTTAATATCAAAGGGTGAAACTAAAGGGATGGTATAAGTAAATCTGCCGAATTTAGATTATATGTGTTTGTATTTATAAGCCGGTTTCTCTGAGTACGTTTCGTCCTGTTAGGATTAAGGATAACAAGGATTTCAATTATAGAACGTGGTGCCAAAATTTATTTACTTGCTTAAAATCTTATATTTTCAGATATTTAAAGTATTTTGTTGTATATATATATAAATAACCCAAGAAAAAATATTAATTCCAATTTTGAACATTTAGAATTTCTTTTTGATTAGTATTTCATATTTTTTTATTATAAAAAATATGTCAGTTATCTTATTTTTATTGTTTTACATCGTGTGTTTTGCTATATTACCACATTTTGTCTTTCTTTCATGTTATCCTGTATATAATCGCCCTAACGAACTGTAAAATGGACACGCACGAGTTAATTATTTATTAAATAATATCAGATGAAATATTAAGGTAAAAGATTTTCATTCAAACTACAAAATTGAATCAGTATAACAACAAGAAAATGTTATTCCTTTTTGTCACAAATTAATGTACGTAAAGAATATGTTCTACAATTTTTTTTCTGGATATGAAATTAATTTTTAAATTCGCTAATATATTATTCTTTTTGTCACAAACTAATGTACGTAAAGAAAATGTTCTATAATTTTTTTCTGGGATATCAAATTAATTTTTAAATTCAATAATATGTTATTCTTTTTGTCACAAATTAATGTACCTAAAGAAAATGTTGTACAATTTTTTTTCTGGGATATTAAATAAATTTTTAAATTTGCTAATATATTATTCTTTTTGTCACAAATTAATGTACGTAAAGAAAATGTTCTATAATTTTTTTCTGGGATATCAAATTAATTTTTAAATTCGCTAATATATTATTCTTTTTGTCACAAACTAATGTACGTAAAGAAAATGTTCTATAATTTTTTTCTGGGATATCAAATTAATTTTTAAATTCACTAATATGTTATTCTTTTTGTCACAAATTAATGTACCTAAAGAAAATGTTGTACAATTTTTTTTCTGGGATATTAAATAAATTTTTAAATTTGCTAATATATTATTCTTTTTGTCACAAATTAATGTACGTAAAGAAAATGTTCTATAATTTTTTTCTGGGATATCAAATTAATTTTTAAATTTGCTAATATATTATTCTTTTTGTCACAAACTAATGTACGTAAAGAAAATGTTCTATATTTTTTTTCTGGGATATCAAATTAATTTTTAAATTTACTAATATGTTATTTTTTTTTGTCACAAATTAATGTACCTAAAGAAAATGTTCTACAATTTTTTTTCTGGGATACTAAATTAATTTTTAAATTCGCTAATATATTATTCTTTTTGTCACAAATTAATGTACGTAAAGAAAATGTTGTACAATTTTTTTTCTGGGATATTATATTAATTTTTAAATTCGCTAATATATTATTCTTTTTGTCACAAATTAATGTACGTAAAGAAAATGTTCTATAATTTTTTTCTGGATATGAAATTAATTTTTAAATTCGCTAATATATTATTCTTTTTGTCACAAATTAATGTACGTAAAGAAAATGTTCTATAATTTTTTTCTGGGATATCAAATTAATTTTTAAATTCACTAATATGTTATTCTTTTTGTCACAAATTAATGTACCTAAAGAAAATGTTGTACAATTTTTTTTCTGGGATATTAAATAAATTTTTAAATTTGCTAATATATTATTCTTTTTGTCACAAATTAATGTACGTAAAGAAAATGTTCTATAATTTTTTTCTGGGATATCAAATTAATTTTTAAATTCGCTAATATATTATTCTTTTTGTCACAAATTAATGTACCTAAAGAAAATGTTCTACAATTTTTTTTCTGGGATACTAAATTAATTTTTAAATTCGCTAATATATTATTCTTTTTGTCACAAATTAATGTACGTAAAGAAAATGTTGTACAATTTTTTTTCTGGGATATTATATTAATTTTTAAATTCGCTAATATATTATTCTTTTTGTCACAAATTAATGTACGTAAAGAAAATGTTCTATAATTTTTTTCCGGGATATCAAATTAATTTTTAAATTCGATAATATATTATTCTTTTTGTCACAAATTAATGTACCTAAAGAAAATGTTCTACAATTTTTTTTCTGGGATACTAAATTAATTTTTAAATTCGCTAATATATTATTCTTTTTGTCACAAATTAATGTACGTAAAGAAAATGTTCTACAATTTTTTTTCTGGGATATCAAATTAATTTTTAAATTCACTACTTTTTCATCATCAAAAAAAACAACTGTAGAGGAGATATCTGCTGTAGAAAAACGAGTAGTCGCTTTTCTAAAAAAACAAGAAGTTTCACGTCACGCAACACCTTTCCCTGCAGTTTATTTTTCCTCTAACCTACCGTCAACTTTCCAAAGCGAATACCAGAAGTAACACAACGGCATCCCCTTTGATAGTTTTACCGCTTCGCTTTACCTCTAAGAATTTCCGTTTACAAACGCTTAGTATATATCAAAGGCGCAAAACGCAAAGCTTCAGCATATCTTTAACTAAATCTAGCTGCAGCAACACGCAAAAAACTGCAAGGCAAATTACTATAATGCGCATTTCGGCGACTAATCACCGATCATCAGTAGTGCGGCAATAAAAATAATAATACGTTCTACAATTGGAATAATAATCAATATGTATTTTCTTGTATTAATTAAGTGATCATTTTTAATGTACAGGGTTATAAATGTTATAATGTACAGGGTTCAAATTATAAATGTTTGAAGCGTTCTAAAACTTGCTTGCAAAAAATTCTTCTGTCGGATTGAGATATAAAAAAAAATGCATTTCAATAAAAATGTGAGAATTGCTTCGCTATATTTTTTTACAAAACGCTAGTTGGGGAGAAATTGAACTAAAATCAAAGACAAACATCCAGCGAACTTTATTCGATATGCGCGTCATCGTCAACTTACATTAACAAACGACACCGTCCACTCTAGTCCAGCTAGAAGACTAAATAGTTATAGTGGACAATGTGTTTAGTAATAATAAGACCGGACTTCAAAGAGGTGTTTGCGTGTGTCATGTCACGACACAACAACACATCAGAGGAGAAACAGTGTCGAGTGAGACTGTTCAGGTCCAGTCAGTTTGGAGTTCGAGTCCTTTGACACTGGACGCTCGCAGACAGCTGGCCAGTAGTGTGCGGACATAAGCATAATTAACACCCTCTGTCTTTGAGCTAAGCAATCTTAATAAGGCATTTGTGATCTGCAGGTGGGTATCAGTTTGTACGCTGGAGTGGGTCACACTCGTTCTCTGGGAGAGGTGATAGAAGGAAGTGCGAAAATGTGATTGGAAATTGAGAAATTGGACATTGTGGCGCGTTTAAGAAAATTCAGATTCAATACGAATTGATTTGGGCAAAGAAAGGATTTTTATAACTGTTTTCTTATAGGGTGAGCTCAAAGAGGATTTGGTCTTCATTGCTTCGGATTTATTGATGTTTGTATTTCCAAATACAAATTTCCTCCAGGGTTTTTTGGGGGGCGGTTTTTATAAGAATTTTGCATTTTATATTCTGTGTCAAGAAATATTTTCGCTCTAAGGTTATTATTATTATTTGTCTTTATTGGGCTATAAAGTGAAATTATGATATATACATTGTGGAAAATACATCACTAAAAAAATATATATAATATTTTTAACAAAGAGTTCGAGTAGTGGCAAATTCGATCTTTGAAAAATTTTGAGGAAATGATTTTTTTTGCCAATTTTTAAATACTTGGCTACCAAAATTTACACGCTATCGGAAAAATTTGCCGAACCCTTAATATTTAATTCTATCACCCAAATACTGTAAATATTTCTTGATTAAATTTTCTCAATAATTTTTTTTATCTTAGGAATGGTAAAAAAAATTAAGTCGCAATAAAAAATGTTTTTTGGCACCTTTGTATGAAAGATTTGATCAAAAGTCGTAAATTCATGTTTGAGTAATTGAAGTACAAATGGAACTTAAATTGAATTATGTATGTCATGAAATGCTGCGTTGCAATTCATCGGCAATTTAAAATATCGTATAAATAGTTAGTTAAAGAGTCCGCAATCCTAAAGATTGGTTGGAAACAGCACGCCATGCCGATCTATCCTGAGCTAATCCCTTCATCTCCCTATAGCTATTCATCTCAACGTCTTCAACTATCTGACTCACATACTCCAATCTAGGCCTACCTACCCCTCTCTTTCCCTCCACTCTACCTTCTATGATCAATTGCATAATCCCCCCATGCCTAAGAATATGCCCTACTAATCTGTCTCTCCTACGCTGTAACACTCTCCAGATACTTCTCTTCTCCCCTACTAACTCTAGTACAGCTTCATTTGTTACTTTATCTTCCCAACCAATCCTCATCATCCTCCTATAACACCACATTTCAAGTGCTTCTAATCTACGCTTCTCTTCCTTTCCTATAGTCCACGCCTCACACCCGTACAGTGCTACACTCCAAACATATACCTTCAGTAATCTTTTTCTAATACCCAAGTCAATATTTGATCTTAAAATCTGTTCTTTTTCTACGAATGCCTTCCTACCCTGTGCTATCCTACACTTTATATCTACCTTGCTTCGATTATCTTTTGTGATTCTACTGCCTAAATAACAAAAATCTGACACTTCTTCGATTCTATTATCTCCTATTGTGATCCTCATTTTTCTACTGCATTCCTTTTTGTCACACCTCATCACTTTAGTTTTACCTATATTTATTTTCATGTTAAAATCCCTAGTCAATACCGCCTGCATACCATTCAATACCCTTTCTAAATTCTTTTCGCTTTCTTCCAATATAGCTATATCGTCGGCGAATCTCACCATATATATTTTCTCTCCCTGTACATTCACACCTACACTATACTCTTCTTTTACTTTGTTTATTGCATCTTTATAAATATAGATTTACAAATAAATGGTGTGTAATTACCAAAAATATGTACATAACAAATCTAGCGAAGATATTTCAATATTAACATTAGTTATGGATGTATTTTTAATTATTATCGCCCAAAACATTTTGCGTTCTTTCGAAAGTTAATCTTCACATAAATTTTTTAGTACAGTTCAATTACCACAATTTCTTATAGTACATCTTTTGGCACCTTAATAAAAAAACTATCCACCGCCCTTAATCCAACCCTGTCCCAGATTACATTTACCATCTCACCTCCTCCCAGGACAAATGCAATCCGTCGCATTGAATAATACAATTGCCCACGCTTTAAACACGAACTAAATAGGTGACGTCTGATGATGGCCTTTGCCGAAAGGCGAAACGCGTAAGATGCGGCCATTGTTTGGTGTAATCCAGCCGCAATTGTTCCGCGCGGCCACAACAAAGTGATCCGCGATTTACCGGATGGTTAGTTTGGCTCGGACAGAGGTCCTGTGTCCTTTAATATATCGTCAGGACTCGATTGGAATTCGAAACTAAGTTAGCTTCGAATGTCACAGAACAAAGATAGTTACAGGAGCGAATATTTTAGTATGTATTTGTGTGGGGGCGGATGTTGAAATTTGATGAGGGATTAGAGGATAATTTGTTTTGATAAAATTTTATTAAAATGTTTTGGAATTTTGGATTTTTTTTTAAATTTTGTTGGATCGAGATGAACAGAAAATCAAACCGCTCCAGTTTTAATTGATGAGTTATTATTATTATAATTTTAAACATTATTGTTATTATTATAATTATTTAATGTCCAAAGAAACGGCAACAAGAAAGTAAAGATAGGAGAATTATTTGTTAAATTATCAAATATTAGAATTGAGAGGGAAGAAGAAGAAAGGGAGTCAGGCAGGGATGCACACTTTCGCCGTTGTTATTTAATCTATATATAGAATATATACAATATACAACGTTAAAAAAGAGTGTAGAGAAAGGAAAAAGATATGTTGAGGTTAGCGCTATCTTTGAAAAAATGGAATTTAGAACATGTATTAAATGGTATGCAGGAAATAATGACTAGGGATTATAACATGAAAATAAATATAGGCAAGACCAAAGTGATGAGGTGTGACAAGAAGGAATGCAAGCGAAAAGTGAGGATTAGAATAGGAGGAAGTATAAGACTTGTGTTATTTAGGAAGTAGGAATACAAAGGACAACCGAAGTAAGGTAGATATAAAATGTAGGATAGGACATTTGTAAGAAAATCGTAGAAAAGGAGGAAATTTTAAGATCAAATATTTAAAATACTTTGGTATTACAAGAGACTACTGTGGAGTGTAGCATTGTACTGGTGTGAGGCGTGGACTATAGGTGAGGAAGGGAAATGTATATTAGAAGAATTTCAAATATATTTTTTTATGGAAACTACCTCAACAGGATATAATTCTAATTTCAGAGTGAAGTTACAGAAGATATTAGGAACATATGGGAAGGTGCTAGAGGAGGATGATGAAGATTTTGTTAGTAGATAGAGTTAAAAATGGTATTATACAATTAGTTATAGAAGGTAGAGTAGAGAGGAAGGGACGGGTAGGATTTCTACCAAGTAACTAAGCTAAAAAAATGAGAAATGTCGAGCAAACTTGTTAAATGAAAAAATGTAAAAAGTAGAGTAGAGAGAAAGGAAGAGATAGGTAGGCCTAGATTAGAGTATGTGGGTCAGATAGTGGAGGACGATAGTGGGATGAATAGCTATAGGGAGGATGAAGGATTTAGGTCAGGATAGATCGATAAACTAATCCCTAGGATAGATGACCAACGAACTAAATTGCAGAAATAATTCGTCTTGTGATATCAAGTTCTAATTTCTTCCAAAGACCAATTTCCGCTGGCTCTTCCTAGATTATGACAAGTTATTTCACTCCCCAATATTCGATATAATGATATAATTAGAAAATTTATGCTGATTCTACGTCTTAGTTGTTCCCGACTGTTTCGAATTACAACCGGCAAATTTGAGATTTACTATATAGCCGAAGATATTGCACCGCCGAATGAATATAACTGCAGCCATCCAATACTCGCGATATATTCAATTCGCAGGGTATTCCATAATTGACATGCCATTTAAAAAGGCACGCTTCATAAAGAAAATATGCGTGAGACTCTCGCGCGGTAGAAGTGAAACGTCTTTGCTCCTAGGAAAAGTTGAAAAGGCAACAAGTACCTTGGAAAGAAGTAGAGAGTATTGAGCCAGGCAAATGGCGCTAAAGAAACACGGTGGACAACATAACCTTCCAACGACCTCAAATACACTGGATGAATCGATACCGTCGTTAAGTGAGGACACAGTGAGTGGTATAGAGAATTTGCATGCCACTGATTCAGGCACGTGAAGATACACGCGGTGTGAGAGATCAACGAAATGAATCTGATGCAGCTGAGCGAGCCATCGACCAAATAGAAATGCACCCACTAGTGCATCATACACAAAATTTACATTCTTTCAACCTGCTCATCGCGAATTTGATAAACAAATTGTTAGCTAAAAGATTAAGCTGTGTTGCCTTCTGCTACGTATACACACGGTACGCGCGGCGCATGCGCGTAGCGTGCGTTTAACTTTTCGTGAGGTTCAGGCCAATTTGCCCTACCGCGCCTATAGAAGTTTCACTTCAAAAAAAAATTAATACGAAGTCATTCAATTTATCGTTTGAAGTCGTTTTTTTTGCAAACTTCCGACCGATCTGATGACTATTGAAAATTGCTGTTCGATTTTCGATCGCGCTGTAATTTTGTTTTACGCTTGTATATTAGTAGATATACCATTAGAAGACGATTCCGTATCCAGTGGCAAGTAGAAGACGCCGCCACGATACGGTTTGCGCTTAATTCTAATTTATCTGCAATATTGCAGTATATATTTGGGGATGATGCTGCAGATGCTCGCAGAGGGGGTGGTCGGGCGAGGGATGAAATATATTAGTAGCCAATTTGAAATGTCCATTGATATAAAGCTTGAACAACTTGTTTTTCGGATACATTTTGTTTAATGTTTTCGATAGTTAACTTATTATCTTCAATTTGCAAATTGAATACATCGTCCGATTTCTCACCTACACTGGTAAATGAAATGTAATAAAAACGGCACCAATGTCTGTGTTAATAAAATAAGTGCCGGGGGAAATCAATATTTAATCAAGAGTTATGGAGAATATCTGACACTATACTCCCGAGGAAATGGACAAATACTAGCGCAGTTATTGAATAGGGCAACAGCGCAGTAAAGGAAAATAAGTCAATAAGCATTTAGTCCATAAATTTTATAGACTACCAATATCACACCGAAATAGAAATGGAATTGTTATCTGGACGGGGCCAGCGAAGCTGGACAAGCTCATACAAGAATGCGAAAGATATAAGAACTTGAAATAGCTCGTTTCTTGATTGAAGAGAGTTCAATAGTTAACTAGGAAATATCTGCAAGGGTATGTAGATTTTAGGCAAATAGAAAAAGTTAATCTTCTCAGGATGTAATTAATCAAAACTAATAAAAATAGCGTCTTGAAATAGGAAAGAAATTAAATTTTATTAAAACATCGTTTGAAATGATGAAATTTTTAAATCTGTTATTTTTTTAACATTTTTTATAAGATTTTATAATCAGATATTATATCGAGTTCCATAGAGATAGTGCAGTAAACTATTTGTATAAAAGAATGAGTAAATTTAGATATGTTTTTTAAATTTAGAAGTTTAGTGATTATTGTGAGTTGACCTGACTTGAGCTAACATTGTTCAAAATTTATTCAATGTAAATTTAAAGAAGTTTTTAAGAAAGAAGAAATTTAAAGAAGAAGTAATTTAATGTTTTTGTTCAAATTCAAGTCTAGCGTTCCTTTTTGATTTGACCTGACCTGACCATGTTCAAAATTTATATACCCTCGGAAGAGTCGAGGATCATTTAACATAAAGATAAACAAGTCAAATTAAATATTTTTGTTTAAATTTAGAAGTCTAGTGATCTTTGTGACCTGACCTTATTCAAGATCTGTCCATATAGCCACGGATGAGTGAAGAATCATTTAATTTATAGGTAAAAAAGTAAATTATAATATTGTTGTATAAATTCAGTATAGTGAATTGACCTAAACTGACCTCGTTGATGATATATATGTATATACTCACTCATGAGCCAAGAATCAAATTTAATGCAAATATAAAGAAGCTGAACCTACTTTTTTTTTTTTTTAATCATCGTGCCGCCAAGTTAACTTACCATATTTATTTTATGAATAAATAATTTTTTATTATGTAAGGGTGTGGTCAAATCGCGTCAGGTCAATCAGGTGAACTGACAATTTTCATTGTTATAAATCATAAAATTCTTACTATACAAAGTTTAGAGAATGCTGGGTCAGGTCAATACGTTAAGCGACAATTTATGTTTTTATAAATCACTAATCACTAAATATTAGTTCACTAAATTCTTATTATACAACATTTGGATAAAGTCGGGTTAGGACAAATCACGTTCTTATAATACAAAGGTTATGTCGAGGCAGGTCATAACGTTAAGCGACAATTTATGTTTTTATAAATCACTAATCACTAAATAACTGACAATTTGCATTTTTATAAATCGCAAAAATTCTTATTATACAAAGTTTAGAGAATGTTGGGTCAGGTCATGACGTAAAACGACCATTTTTATTTGTATGAATCACTAAATTCTTATTATACAACATTTGGAAAAGGTCGGGTTAGGACAGGTCAAGTCAGGTCGGTTCATATTATACAAAGGTTATGTCGCGTCATGTCATTACGTTAAAGGACAATTTATGTTTTTATAAATTAATAATTACTAAATAACTGACGATTTGCATTTTTATAAATCGCAAAAATTCTTATTATACAAAGTTTAGAGAATGTTGGGTCAGGTCATGACGTAAAACAACAATTTTTATTTGTATGAATCACTAAATGCTTATTATACAACATTTGGAAAAGGTCGGGTTAGGACAGGTCAGGTCAGGTCGGTTCAGGTTATGTTGAGTCAGGTCATTACGTTTAGCGACAATTTGTGTTTTTATAAATCACTAAATATTGATTATACTAAGTTTAGGGCAGATCGGGTCAGATCACTGATTTCTCTTGTAAAAGTTAAATATAAATATATTCTTGGACCCATAGCTATTTTATATAGCTTCGTATAGTGTCGAGTTAACTTTATTGAGTTAACTTTAGTGTATCTTTATACATATACAACTCACGGAGGTTTAGCTCATAAATAGGGCGATTTAGTGCGCGAATCTTCGAATCAAGTTTTATTGGCCGAAAAGCCGGAGATATGTAATTCCACACTTGGACCCCTCCAAGACCATTCCACACACTAAACCCACCACATTCCGTGCGAATCGCATCCGAGTGCCCGCGCACTCTTCAGTCGTTTCATTTTCAACACTGTAATCGGTGGAAAAACATCTTGCGCTCTTTTCCCGCTTTCCACATACGGATACCGGTTGAGTATATAGATGTTAGATTCGTTTCCCTTTATGAGATCTTAGGTGAGGCAGTTCATTCGGTGTTCCCATCGTGAATACCAGCTGTTCAATAAGATACGTAAATATGTCCAGGGTGGTAGTGGGTGGACAATGTTCGTTTGGTCCACTGTCGCGAAGTGTAAATAAAACTTTTGATGATGGCACACCAATCAACATTTCGCGAGGCGCCTCACAGGTCTTTATGATAGTTCGTTCGCTGTCAAATGACTATTGTACATATGTCAAAACGTACGCAAGACATATATATTGACGTCCCCGAAAAAAATTGAAAATCAAATTGTCAGGGGCGATTGCTAGCTAGGTTCTAATGCATCATTTATGGAATTGCGATTTCTGATGACTTTTCGTCAAATATTTGATATGATATATATCAGAAAGTATCAAATTTCATTTTTTTATTTCCAAATTGTTTTGTGCTTTTTTACCCAAAAACTTTTTGATAAACATAGTGGGGTGATGTAAATTTGTCACCAACTCTTCCAAATAATAATAATAATGACTATTGTACCATATATCAAAAATTATGCAAGACGTCCCAAAAAAAATTAAAATCAAATTTTCAGGGGCGGTTGTTAGATTCCAATTCATCATTTATGAAATTACGATTTCTGATGACTTTTGGCCGCCAAATATTTGATATAATATTTGTCAGAAAGTATCAAATTTCATTTTTTTATTTCCAAATTGTTTTGTGCTTTTTAACCCAAGAAACTTTTTGATAAAGATAGTGCGGTGTTGTAAATTTGTCACCAACTCTTCCAAATAATAATAATAATGACTATTGTACCATATGTCAAAAATTACGCAAGACGTCACAAAAAAAAATGAAAATCAAATTGTCAGGGGCGATTGCTAGCTAGGTTCTAATGCATCATTTATGGAATTGCGATTTCTGATGACTTTTCGTCAAATATTTGATATGATATATATCAGAAAGTATCAAATTTCATTTTTTTATTTCCAAATTGTTTTGTGCTTTTTAACCCAAGAAACTTTTTGATAAAGATAGTGCGGTGATGTAAATTTGTCACCAACTCTTCCAAATAATAATAATAATGACTATTGTACCATATGTCAAAAATTACGCAAGACGTCCCAAAAAAAATTGAAAATCAAATTTTCAGGGGCGGTTGTTAGATTCCAATTCATCATTTATGAAATTATGATTTCTGATGACTTTTGGCCGCCAAATATTTGATATAATATTTGTCAGAAAGTATCAAATTTCATTTTTTTATTTCCAAATTGTTTTGTGCTTTTTAACCCAAGAAACTTTTTGATAAAGATAGTGCGGTGTTGTAAATTTGTCACCAACTCTTCCAAATAATAATAATAATGACTATTGTACCATATATCAAAAATTACGCAAGACGTCACAAAAAAAAATGAAAATCAAATTTTCAGGGGCGGTTGTTAGATTCCAATTCATCATTTATGAAATTATGATTTCTGATGACTTTTGGCCGCCAAATATTTGATATAATATTTGTCAGAAAGTATCAAATTTCATTTTTTTATTTCCAAATTGTTTTGTGCTTTTTAACCCAAGAAACTTTTTGATAAAGATAGTGCGGTGTTGTAAATTTGTTACCAACTCTTCCAAATAATAATAATAATGACTATTGTACCATATGTCAAAAATTACGCAAGACGTCACAAAAAAAAATGAAAATCAAATTTTCAGGGGCGATTGTTAGGTTCCAATTCATCATTTATGAAATTACGATTTCTGATGACTTTTGGCCAAATATTTGATATAATATATATCAGAAAGTATCGAATTTAATTTTTTTATTTCCAAATAGTTTTGTGCTTTTTAACCCAAGAAACTTTTTGATAAAGATAGTGCGGTGTTGTAAATTTGTCACCAACTCTTCCAAATAATAATAATAATGACTATTGTATCATATGTCAAAAATTACGCAAGACGTCACAAAAAAAAATGAAAATCAAATTTTCAGGGGCGATTGTTAGGTTCCAATTCATCATTTATGAAATTACGATTTCTGATGACTTTTGGCCAAATATTTGATATAATATATATCAGAAAGTATCGAATTTAATTTTTTTATTTCCAAATAGTTTTGTGCTTTTTAACCCAAGAAACTTTTTGATAAAGATAGTGCGGTGTTGTAAATTTGTCACCAACTCTTCCAAATAATAATAATAATGACTATTGTACCATATGTCAAAAATTACGCAAGACGTCACAAAAAAAAATGAAAATCAAATTTTCAGGGGCGATTGTTAGGTTCCAATTCATCATTTATGAAATTACGATTTCTGATGACTTTTGGCCAATTATTTGATATAATATTTGTCAGAAAGTATCAAATTTCATTTTTTTATTTCCAAATTGTCTTGTGCTTTTTAACCCAAGAAACTTTTTGATAAAGATAGTGCGGTGTTGTAAATTTGTCACCAACTCTTCCAAATAATAATAATATTGACTATTGTACCATATGTCAAAAATTACATAAGACGTCCCAAAAAAAATAGAAAATCAATTTTCTGGGGCGGATCTTAGGTACCATATTAGCGATGTGTAGTTCACTCGCGAACCGTTCACTCTGAACGGTTCAATCAAATGACGGGTGTACTATGACCTACACTATGACCTAGTTTATTGATGTACTTGTACTAGGTCCTGAACCCGTCGCGTACTAAACCGTTCATGAATCACAACGACTCGTAAATGATGCAGTATAGTATACATTACATATACAGTACTAAAATTTATTTAGTGATAAAGTGTGTTGGTGAACGGAACGAAATTGGAAACTCGATGCGATATTGCAACAGCAATATTATTTAATTCATCATTTATGAATTTACGATTTCTGAAGACTTTAGGTCAAATATTTCATATAATATATGCCAGAAAGTATGAAAATTTTATTTTTTACTACAAAATTGTTTCAAACATAATGCGGTGATATAAATTGGTCAACAACTCTTCCAAATAATAATAATGACTATTGTACCATATGTCAAAAATTACGCAAGACGTCCCAAAAAAAAATAGAAAATCAATTTTCTGGGGCGGTGGTTAGGTTCCATATGTATTTTCTAGGTTCCATATATTATAACTTAGATATTAAAGGTTCAGGATTTTTTGACAATGGTGTGTCATTTTTTCACAAAATCTAAAAGAAAAAGAAAAAATTGCCAAAAAAAAAAACTTAATGTTGAAACTGAAATGACAAATTCCTTCAGAATCGGTCATTCCTGAATCTAAACCTTTCTTAATTTCAGTTAAAAATATTACGCCCTTATGACTTGTCTGAAAAAAAAATTATTACTCAAAATATACCATGTTTCTCGTGAAAAATGAACATGGCCCATAATATCTACGAAGAAATTTTAATTGGATCTAAAGTATTTGTGCAAAATATCAACTAAAAATTAAAAACGTTATACTTGAATCAGACAAATCGACACTATTCTGAACGCGCGATAGTAACTAGTTTTGAAATAGACATGACAATCTTGTCATAATTCCGTAACTTGTAGATAGACCATGCTTCAGCATAAAATATAACTGCTTTATATGGATTATTGCCATTATGCGCTATTTTTATACCCGAACATGCGCGATAATATCAATAAAATCCCAGAGATACACACGCATACACCTTTAACAACTCTTGGCTCATTGTATATAGAACTGCTCGTTTTGTATGTGATATATCTGCGAAATACGACGGCCATATTATACAGGGTTACGACTGTTCGCGTAAAAATATTTATCTGGCGCGCAAGACGGGGCAATAAAAACATTGCTGGCGTTATTCGGCGAAACGACCGTTCCAAATGAATTGAGAAATAAGCGTGTCGTCTAGTGTATATGTGCGTAACTACAGATTGTGTCGATTAAACGTGGATTTTATGAAATTTACACATAACAAAAATTGTAAATAAAATTTATGAAAAAGGTCTTCGCGTCGATACTTAGAAATGTCGATTTTTTGCCACAGGAATTTTGTAAACGTAAAACTAAAGTGATGTCATTATTTGCTTTCCTATAAATTTTAGAGAATACCTGTATATATAAAAAAAATTCAACTCAATTCTATTTTTAGTAATTTTATTGAATTTTATTTAGTTTGCAAGAAAAATGAAAAAAACCGCAGATAAAATGTATGTTTCAATAATTAATTAAAATGCCGTAATTATTTTTTGATACTCATGTAAATAGACTTACTGAATATTAATTAAAAAAATTTTGTGTTACACTTTTATTCGGAGGATTTTTTTCTTTTCTTTCGCTAGCATCAGTTAAATAACAATTGCAAATGGAAATTTCATAAATCTTCACATGTTAAAAATTCCAATAAAATCTATCACTTGTAGTTTCTTATACTGAATAAAATTAAAATCAGATTACACTAAATGTGTAAATATCGTGAAAAATCTACACCCGGTATATGTAACGCACAAAATTTGGAACAATGTCCGAAGAGAATGAAAATATTTAAAGTTGGAAATTTGACTTTTAAACTAGTAAAGGTAATCCAAAAAAAAAAAAAAACGAATTTTGCGCATTCTTCAGTAAACATCTGAACTAAACGAACCATTACAACGTTCTTATTGATTTATATTAAAAACTTCATCGGTCAGTATAAAATATTTTATAATAACATTTTTGCAACTGCTATTATTTTGGAAAAATGTGAAAGATACGGATTTGAACCTGCGATATTCTATTTGAAATATTTTTTGTTATTCGAGATTTTTTTTTAAATCATTTTCAATCATAATTTCTCAAATTTGCAATTTCAGGGTAACTAATTATAAAACATAAACTAACCAAAATTTTTATTCGAGCTTTGAGCAGAACTGTGGACTAGTTTAAAAGTTAAAAAAAAATACTTTTACTTATAAACTACTATTCAAAAATGCCCCAAACTAGTTCTAATTATTTTTTAATACATTTTTAAAAGTATTTGAGAAATTTGCAACAAAAAAACAGTTTTTATAAATGCCCAAAACTCGATTTATGTATTTTTTTGAGCATTTCCCGAAATCGTTTTTTGAGTCTAACATATATACATATATACAAAAAATTTTTTTTGGTCGATAATTTTAAGCGATGTCAAAAATATAACAAAAATATCAAATTTATGATCATTTTTGTCATCTTCTTTATTATTCTTATCTTATATTAC
The DNA here is from genome assembly GCA_947310635.1 of Leptodirus hochenwartii. Lineage (NCBI taxonomy): Eukaryota > Metazoa > Arthropoda > Insecta > Coleoptera > Leiodidae > Leptodirus > Leptodirus hochenwartii. The sequence goes on along the minus strand of OX371178.1, from coordinate 3,768,665 downwards.
GGTTTATAATGAAAAAATATGTTTCCATTGTAAATTTTTTTTTCTATAAATTTGTAAAAATAACTGGATCTTTTCTATACTCAAATTCGACAATCTATACCATTTTGCGTGTTGGATATTTAAAAAAAGTTATATGTTCCGGTTGTGTGATTAAACGCTTGTATTGTAAGTATTTACCGGAATGACATTGAGAATTACATATGTAATTATGTCAAAAGTTGATATGCATCTGAAGATATGCATCTTGTAAGCAAATGCGTAATGCCCAGTCAACTCAGAAATGCATAACGATAAAATGTAGCAGTGAGGTTATGTATGGTGAGGAAGGCGAGTAGTAATAGCGTATTAAATCCATTTTACCTGCAAAACACGAAACGAATTTGTAAATGCAGTCACAGAATAGGAACTATGCATTCGACTTTAGATATGTATAATATAATGCATATACAAGAGTTGGATATGCTGAAAAAAACACAAAAAGTAATAAAGTGGTTGGGATTTTTCATTTTTTATTATAATATTAGCAGAAATTAATTATTTTTTTAAATATTTTATTGACTTCTTAATTAATTGTGGTGTATATAAAAAAATATTTTTCATCAGTAATCTTCACTCTGATTTTTTTTTTCGACGCTCTAACGTCCCAATTCATGCAACGAGAACATTTTAAAATCGAATTTGCATTAAGATTGCGGAACAATTTTAAAATTAAGTGCTGCTGAATCCAAAGATTGTAGAATACAAAATTGCGACGTATAAGGCAGTAGATGTATAAAATATTGCAGACGATCGATATCTCTATCTGGAATAATTTCCCCGTTGCCATCGTCAGCAATCCAGGCATAGGAGATGCATTTTACCTTTTTGGCATGCGATTTTGATCGATGCTCCACGAATGCGCAGCTTTACTCGATGCATTTTATTCCACTTATTTTTCATATCAATTTAAGTTGTATAAAAATTCAATATATAAACTGTTGCGCTGATTATAACCGTCGTGAATATTTCGAAACAGTCTTCGGAACAACGAAAATCGATTTTGCACAATCAAATTTATCTCGTAATTTTTATATGCAAATTTAAGCAGAATTACACGTTATTTAAATATTAAACTATATTATAAACTAAAATATACTTTAGTTTATAATTGCGAAAGAACATTTTTATACAATTAAAATTGTTTCAGCGATTTATTATTCATTTTATAATGCGCGTACATAAACGATCTGGCAACGCTATTTTTATTTCTTGATTTTAACTATAGATGGCATTTATATCCACGAATTTGATATCAAACGAAATGGTACTGAAATAAATGACATCTATCGGCATTTTTTTGAACCACCATTGTAACGATATATCTATCGATGTTTCAAACGCAGGCAACGCTCCTTTTATTTCTGCAGAGTTACAACAGATGGCATTTATATCGGAACATTTTATATACCGCAAATGCAGGAACCGTTTAAAATAAATCGATTATTACAAAAGAAAATAATTATGTTGAAATAAGTGACATCTATCGGCATTTTTTTGAACCACAATTGTGACGATATATCTATCGATGTTTCAAACGCAGGCAACGCTCCTTTTATTTCTGCAGAGTTACAACAGATGGCATTTATATCGGAACATTTTATATACCGCAAATGCAAGAACCGTTTAAAATAAATCGATTATTGCAAAAGAAAATAATGATGTTAAAATAAGTGACATCTATCGGCATTTTTTTGAACCACCAATATGACGGTATATCTATCGATGTTTCAAACGCAGGCAACGCTCCTTTTATTTCTGGAGAGTTACAACAGATGGCATTTATATCGGAACATTTTATATACCGCAAATGCAGGAACCGTTTAAAATTAATCGATTATTATAAAAGAAAATAAGTGACATCTACCGGCATTTTTTTGAACCATCATTGTGATGATATATCTATCGATGTTTCAAACCGATTAATTTTTGTTACAGCGACATTTATAATTGTTTACCACGAACAAACATTTCCAATATTAAAAGTGTGAAATATAATATTATTATTATATTATAATGAATGATATTGTTAGAATTTCAGCGATAAATCTACGTAGATGATGAATAAAAACAGTTCTTTGTTTGTTGAATAATTATGTAATGTAAAAAAAAATAATTATGTTGAAATAAGTGGTATCTATCGGTATTCTATTGAACTATCGTTACGACGATAGCTATGCTTCAAACCGGTTAACATTTATTACAGCCCCACCTATTGATTGTATCACAAACTAACGTTATCAATGCAAAAACGAGAAATTCACTAAAACGAATAGAATTTCATATATAGATGACAAGTGAAATATGGCAAGTTTTTTTGTTAGTGATGCAGTATTTTATTGACATATCATTGACGTGAGTCAGCGAGGAAGGAGCGGGTCGGTATTTGATGATAACCGCTATTATTCTCGAATCAGTAGCTAACAATATCAGAGAAAGAGAGCATATGGAAACGTATTGCGGGATTACCCTCCGCGTCTTATATGCGCCCAAGAATGGCCCCACATATCTACACTCCGCCGTATTCTTTGAGTAGATTTTATTACGACTTTTTTCCAGTTTATGCCCACACATACGGCGGAATTTGCCCCGAAATATGTTTTTCTTTCTATATATGCAATCTCTCCCCCACACGGCACTATATAGCCCATACACAACCTCCGTCACCATCACGTTCACGTATTTAAGGCTCATTGTGCACCGGACGATCTATATCGGGCTATAGCTTATGATGAGGCATGACGAGGCGCTTCGCTGTATGAATGTATCTAGCGCCGAAACGTCGTTGCCCCGATGATTTCAACCCAGATAAATATATTTATCTTCAGTGGATTTCGCACCAGATTTGCCGCCAAAGCCACTCTTCCACTCGTTATATGATTCTCCTTTCCGTTGCGAAATCTGCAAATCCACGAGGGCATGATATGTTTGACTGGAGCTTGTTTTTTTTTTGGTGATTCCTCCGCAGCTTTTTTAAAACGCTTCTTAAAGCGTATACTTTATACGATATAATTTGCGTAGGTAAGCTTGGGGTGGTGGCGCAATGTAATTTATTATGGACATTTAATTTATTAAAAACAAACATGCGTGAGACTCTCGCGCGGTAGAAGTGAAACTTCTTAGCTCCTAGGAAAAGTTCATTTTATGCATTGCTCTTTTTTCCATTTGTTAACGATTTGATTTTGATTTTGATTGATTTTGATTGACACTCTGATCATCAAAGAAAGCATTATTAACTGTAATGTCGTACAGTCTATAAAGAGGAGTATGGATTAAATATTGTAGCGATATTTTTATAGTTCTTTTTCTCACCAAACCAATTAAATAACTCGATCTGTGTATTTTTCTTCTTTTTATGTGGACATTAATACAATGATCAAAAATTGTTTATCAAATTCGCGACGAGCAGGTTGAAAGAATGTAAATTTTGCGTATGAAGCACTAGTGGGTGCATTTCTATTTGTCGATGGCTCAGCTGTATCAGATCTCTCACACCGCGTGTATCTTCACGTGCCTGAATCAGTGGCATTCAAATTCTCTATACCACTCACTGTGTCCTCACTTAACGACGGTAACGAATCATCCAGTATATTTGAGGTCGTTGGAAGGTTATGTTGTCCTTTAACGCCCTTTGCCTGGCTCGATACTCTCTACTTCTTTCCAAGGTACTTGTTGGCACTTTTCTTGGCGGTTTACTCGCTTTCTTCCGTTCTCTAAAGGCTCGCACTCTGTCTGTACTTGTCTTTTTCTCCATTTCCCTTTTCACACAATGGAAATTGTTAGCTAAAAGATTCAGTTGTGTTTGCGTGATATATAATAAAATACGCATGCGTCTACTGGTTGTCTGGCGCATGCGCGTGGTGTATTTCGCGCCTATAGAAGTTTCTTAAAAAAAAAAATTGCCGATCAACATTATTTTTTGCTGTTTCTATTAAAATATATATATAGAAAAAGATTTTATGGACCTATTAAAACATAAAAAGCATCATACCAAAACAAAAATGACAAAATAATTTATTTTTTTCGATATTAAATAGTACAGTAAATTTCACCATTATTTTGTTGAACGGTGTGATTAAATCTTTGCTTTAAATGACTCTGTATATTTATTTATATCAACTTTAAATTGTTTAGTGGACATTGCTCACCTCTTCATATTTTGCTGTTTAGTTGAAACTGCGTGTATATATTATACACCCCCAATATCACCCCTAAATTACCCGCAGTTCACTTCACCCCCTATCAGGGGTGTGCTCGAACTGTTAGCATTAAACGCAATACATAAACATTCAATCAGCCGTTTGGAATCCATAATACCTATAAATACGTTATCAATAACTTATATTGCGAGTTCCTCTTTGGATGTGATTTCAATTTATCTATGGTCTTATATCGATTCAATGGATTCTTATTTTGCAAAAAAAAAAATCGGCATTGAATAATAATATATTTCCCTTCGTAATGTACTATTTGTTTGATTTATTCTGTTTTTTTTTAATCAAGAAAACAATATTTAACGCGAATAAGATGTTCTAATTCCTTATTTTTGCAACTTACAAAGTTGGGAAAATTATTGTACGTAATTTTTTCTTTCTCAAGCTACTTCATCCGTCCAAACCGAGATATCTTCAATACGTTCTTTCCTTCAAATTTGTCCATTTTTCTTAGCCGTAGCCCATGGCTATATATAATCTAGGAAGAAAGAAAATGCTGCCTATTGTTCGCTGGCCTAACAATAAAAAAAGTATATATAGAAAGAATATGATTTCATGAATCCCAGTCTTGCAGAATTGAATGGAAGTTAAGCCAGTAAATTTGATTTACATATCTAATAACGAATGGATTTCATTTCGAATATAATTGTACAAAAGATTCCAAGCCTGGTATAATATTTTTTTGTGAAAAAAATGATGAGTGATGTAAAAATTTAGTTGTGTGTTTAGTAAAAACAAAAGTATTTTCGATTTTTTTTTTGCTGTGTTTAAAAAACAGAGGGACGAGAGAGGCGATTCTAGCACTAAGAACGGTAGTAGAAAAAAGAAAGAGTGTAGGAAAGGTAACTTGCATAGCTTTTGTAGATTTAGAAAAGGCATTTGATAATGTAGATTGGGACATAATGTTTAGAATTTTAAAAGAAACGGGTATAGATTATAAGGATAGGAGAATAATTTTTAATTTATATAAACACCAAACTGCCTTAGTTAGAATTGAGGGGGAAGAAGAGGTAACAAAAATAGGGAATGGAGTTCGGCAAGGATGTACACTCTCACCGTTATTATTTAATCTATATATAGAAGATGCAATAAACAAAGTAAAAGAAGAGTATAGTGTAGGTATGAATGTACAGGGAGAGAAAATATATATGCTGAGATTCGCCGACGATATAGCTATATTGGAAGAAAGCGAAAAGAATTTAGAAAGGGTATTAAATGGTATGCAGGCAGTATTGACTAGGGATTTTAACATGAAAATAAATATAGGTAAAACTAAAGTGATGAGGTGTGACAAAAAGGAATGCAGTAGAAAAATGAGGATCACAATAGGAGATAATAGAATCGAAGAAGTGTCAGATTTTTGTTATTTAGGCAGTAGAATCACAAAAGATAATCGAAGCAAGGTAGATATAAAGTGTAGGATAGCACAGGGTAGGAAGGCATTCGTAGAAAAAGAACAGATTTTAAGATCAAATATTGACTTGGGTATTAGAAAAAGATTACTGAAGGTATATGTTTGGAGTGTAGCACTGTACGGGTGTGAGGCGTGGACTATAGGAAAGGAAGAGAAGCGTAGATTAGAAGCACTTGAAATGTGGTGTTATAGGAGGATGATGAGGATTGGTTGGGAAGATAAAGTAACAAATGAAGCTGTACTAGAGTTAGTAGGGGAGAAGAGAAGTATCTGGAGAGTGTTACAGCGTAGGAGAGACAGATTAGTAGGGCATATTCTTAGGCATGGGGGGATTATGCAATTGATCATAGAAGGTAGAGTGGAGGGAAAGAGAGGGGTAGGTAGGCCTAGATTGGAGTATGTGAGTCAGATAGTTGAAGACGTTGAGATGAATAGCTATAGGGAGATGAAGGGATTAGCTCAGGATAGATCGGCATGGCGTGCTGTTTCCAACCAATCTTTAGGATTGCGGACTCTTTAACTAACTAAAAAATCTTGAAAGCTTTTGTATGTACTCGCCCAGAGGAAGCGATATTTATATTCTCTGTGCCAATATGTTATTATCCTTTTTATCAATGTGTTTTCTGGAATATACGCAGGATATTTCCCTATATGTGCCTTTATATGTGTGACAAATTCAAAAATAATACGGGACAGAATGCATTCCAATATTCCCTCTGGTTATCCTAAACCACAGATGTAAATAAAATAAAATACAAAATCGACCAAAATCCAGAAGAATCGATTTTCCTAAGATTTTATTTATTTTATTTAAAAAATTTGAATATTCGCCAATCCAATTAAAAAATAAGACAATATTTTCACAAATATCATATTTCGATTTCTACCATTAAAAAATCAATTTATTTCAAATTTTTTAATTCTTTAGGCCAAAACGTATATTTTATAGATTTCTAAAAAATGTCGACCACCTATTCGAGCTTTCTACACTTTCTTTTGAATCATTTTTTCTTTCGCAAATATATCCCTCCATTTCCCCATCGAATATATAGGTTTTTTTTTCCATCACTAAAGTCGTAAATTCGATTTCGATGACCGTATTCTATCCGCAGATATCTATATACAAAAACGACATCTGCGAAAATAGCTTTCAAACTTGGCAATATTTTCATGCATTTTCATGGCCATATTCACGATTGTAAAGAAGATGGAGATTTTTAAAAAAATGTAATTTTTTTAAATAACACTTTTTTTTCTTATGCTGCTTTTTTTATTTTAAAATATTTGTTACGTTGTTACATATAATATTAAGGAGGTACCGTCAAAATTTTTGATGCGTTTGTTTTTGCAGGGCCCTTAAGTAGAAAAAATCCTAAAAATCTCAATTTTGACATTTTTATGAAAAATAACGTTACAAATGTCAAGTCAAATGACTTGACCATATCCATGATAGTAAAAGACATGTAGGTTTTTGAAAAAACTTTTTTTTTATTAACATATTTTTCCTTCTCACGCTATCTTTTTTTGTTAATATAAAATTTGCTACATTTTTAGTAATAACTTGTTTTAACATTTACATTCCTTTTAACGCGTTTTAACATTTACATTCTATTTTCACAATTTTTAGTCAATCGTGAATTTATGATTTTACGATTTTTTTACGGCTCTCGGTCAAATATTTGATCGAAAGTGTGTTAAAAACTATAAAATTTTCGATTTTATCTTCAAAAGTTTTTTTAAAATAATTTTGGGTCCAGAATTTTTTTCTAAACATAATGCAGTGATGCAAAATTTTCACTAAATATTCGAACTTAAATATTAAGGAGGTTCGTCAAATTTTTGGATGCATTTTTTTGGTTCGTTTATTTTTAGCAGGGCCCTAAAGTAGAAAAAATCCTAAAAAATCGCAATTTTGACATTTTTATGAAAAGTAACTAATAAATGTCAAGTCAAATGACCTGACCATGATAGTAAAAGACATGCAGGTTTTTGAAAAAACATTTTTTTTATTAACAAATTTTTCCTTCTCACGCTGCCTTTTGGATAATATAAAATTTGCTACATTTTTAGTAATAACTTGTTTTAACATTTACATTCCTTTTAACGCGTTTTAACATTTACATTCTATTTTCACAATTTTTAATCAATCATGAATTTATGATTTTACGATTTTTTTACCGCTCTCGGTCAAATATTTGATCGAAAGTGTGTTAAAAACTATAAAATTTTCGATTTTATCTTCAAAAGTTTTTTAAAAATAATTTTGGGTCCAGAATTTTTTTCTAAACATAATGCAGTGATGCAAAATTTTCACTAAATATTCGAACTTAAATATTAAGGAGGTACCGTCAAAATTTTTGATGCATTTTTTTGTGCGTTTGTTTTTAGCAGGGCCCTAAAGTAGAAAAAATCCTAAAAAATCGCAATTTTGACATTTTTATGAAAAGTAACTAATAAATGCCAAGTCAAATGACCTGATCATGATAGTAAAAGACATGCAGGTTTTTGAAAAAAACATTTTTTTTATTAACATATTTTTCCTTCTCACGCTGCCTTTTTGATAATATAAAATTTGCTACATTTTTAGTAATAACTTGTTTTAACATTTACATTCCTTTTAACGCGTTTTAACATTTACATTCCATTTTCACAATTTCTAGTCAATGATTTTACGATTTTTTTACGCCTCTCGGTCAAATATTTGATCCAAAGTGTGTTAAAAAGTATAAAATATTCAATTTTATCTACAAAAGTTTTTTTTAAATTATTTTTTGAGTCCAGAATTTTTTTCTAAACATAGTGCAGTGATGCAAAATTTTCACTAAATATGCGAACTTAAATATTAAGGAGGTACCTTCAAATTTTTTGATGCATTTTTTTGGTGCGTTTGTTCTAAAGTAGAAAAAATCCTAAAAAATCTCAATTTTGACATTTTTATGAAAAGTAACTAACAAATGTCAAGCCGTCTAACCTGAACTATTTTTTTTTAAATATTACGTCATTATATTAAAAAAAAAAAAAACTTGACTCAAAATACACCACATTTTTTATCGAAAATCAAAACAGCCCCTTGTGGTAATTTTAGTCTTCGTATATGTATCGTAACCATAAAACATTTATAATCGTCGGATAAACATAATCACAAATACCTTTGCGGCAATAAAACAATAAGTCCTAAAGATCTATAGAAAATTATTATCATACTAGTCGACTCATATGTTGTGAAAATAGAGGGTAGCAAAACCACCGCCGTTTGAAATTCAGGGGGTGGTTAGTTATTGAAATGGACTGCAGCAAAACAACGTGTCCTTCCAGGATGTTGGAAAATTCAACTAAATTTTTCCTATTAAAATTAGATTGTTAAAACTTCCTATTAGATTGTTAAAATATATTAATCATACAAAATTGACGTTGTATGAAAAACAATACGACGAATCGACAAAAAAAATTTTTTGAACCACGTAATATACTATCTACTAAATTATTATCCACATCTTGTTTGGGGATGAATTTACCTGCACCCTCACCAGCCCTTACGCTGTTATTGTAGACTATAGGCTTCGTAGTTAGTATCTTACTGCTATATTGGTCCCTGGCACTAAAACTAAAACTAAAATATACAATACGGTAATACGTAATGCCCTAATATCTATGTGTGGCCCGTAATTACCAAATACGCTCTCTGGAAGGACGTCTAATGTATAATAACGCCGAAACTACCGAAATTTACATTAAAGACACAATGGAAACACAAAAGATATACATATACTAAATATGGATATTCCGTAAATACTTACTAGAAAATTATTAGGTTGCGTATTATTAATATCAGGTGAATCTGAAGCATATATTAATATTCACGCTATTTTAATATGGAAAAAGTTTTAGTACCTCTTATTTATTTATTTCAAAATGAACCACTGCAACGAGTTAATTTTTTTTTGAGCGTTTGAGCATTTTTGACGAAATTTTGATTTGAGCAAAATATGTAGTATACATTTTTTTCTTCTATATACCGAATTTATTGTTAAGGGGATACCGTACATTTTATGTATGCTAACGATGTTATACCAATATATTTAATACAAGTCTCGAAATTTTTTTTCTTCTTCAACAAACTACTCTAATTAATGAAGTGATGTAAGAAAAATCGTTCGGTCAAATTTTGAAAGGTTCTCGTATTTAGTTTGTATAACTTGCACAATGATAAAGAATTTAAAACTCACCCCAGAGATGAAATTAGAACGTAATTAAAGATGGTAATTTATTTTCAACATAAAAAAAACAAAAAAATTATTAAGTTGCGTTTATATATTACTTATATTTTATTTTATTATTATACAGGTGGATCTGGATCCATGTATTAATATTCGCGCTATTTTAATATGGAAAAAGTTTTAGTACCTCTTATTTATTTATTTTAAAATGAACCACTGCAACGAGTTAATTTTTTTTTGAGCGTTTGAGCATTTTTGACGAAATTTTGATTTGAGCAAAAGATGTAGTATAATTTTTTTTTCTTCTATGTACCGAATTTATTGTTAAGGGGATACCGTACATTTTATGTATGCTAACGATGTTATACCAATATATTTAATACAAGTCTCGAAATTTTTTTTCTTCTTCAACAAACTACTCTAATTAATGAAGTGATTTAAGAAAAATCGTTTGGTCAAATTTTGAAAGGTTCTCGTATTTAGTTTGTATAACTTGCACAACGATAAAGAATTAAAAACTCACCCCAGAGATGAAATTAGAACGTAATTAAGGATGGTTATTTATTTTAAACATTAAAAAAACTAGAAAATTATTAGGTTGCGTTTATATATTATTTATATTTTATTTTATTATTATACTGGTGGATCTGGATCCATGTATTAATATTCGCGCTATTTTAATATGGAAAAAGTTTTAGTACCTCTTATTTATTTATTTCAAAATGAACCACTGCAACGAGTTAATTTTTTTTTGAGCGTTTGAGCATTTTTGACGAAATTTTGATTTGAGCAAAATATGTAGTATACATTTTTTTCTTCTATATACCGAATTTATTGTTAAGGGGATACCGTACATTTTATGTATGCTAACGATGTTATACCAATATATTTAATACAAGTCTCGAAATTTTTTTTCTTCTTCAACAAACTACTCTAATTAATGAAGTGATGTAAGAAAAATCGTTCGGTCAAATTTTGAAAGGTTCTCGTATTTAGTTTGTATAACTTGCACAATGATAAAGAATTTAAAACTCACCCCAGAGATGAAATTAGAACGTAATTAAAGATGGTAATTTATTTTCAACATAAAAAAAACAAAAAAATTATTAAGTTGCGTTTATATATTACTTATATTTTATTTTATTATTATACAGGTGGATCTGGATCCATGTATTAATATTCGCGCTATTTTAATATGGAAAAAGTTTTAGTACCTCTTATTTATTTATTTTAAAATGAACCACTGCAACGAGTTAATTTTTTTTTGAGCGTTTGAGCATTTTTGACGAAATTTTGATTTGAGCAAAAGATGTAGTATAATTTTTTTTTCTTCTATGTACCGAATTTATTGTTAAGGGGATACCGTACATTTTATGTATGCTAACGATGTTATACCAATATATTTAATACAAGTCTCGAAATTTTTTTTCTTCTTCAACAAACTACTCTAATTAATGAAGTGATGTAAGAAAAATCGTTTGGTCAAATTTTGAAAGGTTCTCGTATTTAGTTTGTATAACTTGCACAACGATAAAGAATTAAAAACTCACCCCAGAGATGAAATTAGAACGTAATTAAGGATGGTTATTTATTTTAAACATTAAAAAAACTAGAAAATTATTAGGTTGCGTTTATATATTATTTATATTTTATTTTATTATTATACTGGTGGATCTGGATCCATGTATTAATATTCGCGCTATTTTAATATGGAAAAAGTTTTAGTACCTCTTATTTATTTATTTCAAAATGAACCACTGCAACGAGTTAATTTTTTTTTGAGCGTTTGAGCATTTTTGACGAAATTTTGATTTGAGCAAAATATGTAGTATACATTTTTTTCTTCTATATACCGAATTTATTGTTAAGGGGATACCGTACATTTTATGTATGCTAACGATGTTATACCAATATATTTAATACAAGTCTCGAAATTTTTTTTCTTCTTCAACAAACTACTCTAATTAATGAAGTGATGTAAGAAAAATCGTTCGGTCAAATTTTGAAAGGTTCTCGTATTTAGTTTGTATAACTTGCACAATGATAAAGAATTTAAAACTCACCCCAGAGATGAAATTAGAACGTAATTAAAGATGGTAATTTATTTTCAACATAAAAAAAACAAAAAAATTATTAAGTTGCGTTTATATATTACTTATATTTTATTTTATTATTATACAGGTGGATCTGGATCCATGTATTAATATTCGCGCTATTTTAATATGGAAAAAGTTTTAGTACCTCTTATTTATTTATTTTAAAATGAACCACTGCAACGAGTTAATTTTTTTTTGAGCATTTGAGCATTTTTGACGAAATTTTGATTTAAGCAAAATATGTAATATAAATTTTTTTTCTTCTATATACCGAATTTATTGTTAAGGGGATACCGTACATTTTATGTATGTTAACGATGTTATACCTATATATTTAATACAAGTCTCGATTTTTTTTTTCTTCTTCAATAAAATATTCTAACTAATGAACTGATGTGAGAAAAATCATTGCGTTAAATTTTGAAAGGTTCTCGTATTTAGTTTGTATAACTTGCACAACGATAAAGAATTAAAAACTCACCCCAGAGATGAAATTAGAACGTAATTAAGAATGGTTATTTATTTTCAACATAAAAAAAACAAAAAAATTATTAAGTTGCGTTTATATATTATTTATATTTTATTTTATTATTATACAGGTGGATCTGGATCCATGTATTAATATTCGCGCTATTTTAATATGGAAAAAGTTTTAGTACCTCTTATTTATTTTAAAATGACCACTGCAACGAGTTAATTTTTTTTGACTGTTTGAGCATTTTTGACCAAATTTTGATTTGAGCAAAGTATGTATTAAATTTTTTTTCTAGATACTGAATTAATTGTTAAGGGGATACCGTACATTTTATGTATGCTAACGATGTTATACCAATATATTTAATACAAGTCTCGAAATTTTTTTTCTTCTTCAACAAACTACTCTAATTAATGAAGTGATGTAAGAAAAATCGTTTCGTCAAATTTTGAAAGGTTCTCGTATTTAGTTTGTATAACTGAAATGAAATTTGCACAACGATAAAGAATTAAAAACTTTTTTGATGAAATTCGAACGTAATTATTTATTTAAACATTAAAAAAGAATTCAACGTCTGTTTTTTTTTTCTAAAAGATTCCTGTTCTTTTCAAAATTCATAAAGTCTTGTATGTTCTTCTGCAATCAGATATTTTTATAAATACTGAAATGTACGAGAAATTCTTCCCATCATTCGATTGGAGGGTTATTCAAATATTTAACAATATATTATAAAAAGATTATTTTTTAAATATTCCATTTAAAAATACTTTCGTTGATACAGGATGATTTAATTTAATTTTGAATTTAAAAAATCTATATTTTAATAGCAAAAACAATTTGTAAATGAATAATTTTCAACCATTGCTTACTCCGCAATAGAATATTTTAAAAAATCGTCATGTAAAATAATAATAAATATACTTCATTTGGTATTTTTTATACATACATATGTAGAAAAGTTTACATTAGATAATTAAATGTAAATAGTAAAATGTAAAGAATAGTAAAAGAGTAAAATGTGTAATATCCCCTTAACAATAAATTTTATTAAATTTTAACATATAATTTTTTTTTTATTATGTTTTAAAAGACTAATTGTCTTTAATGTTAATAATAAGCGATATGTTTATGTACAAATGCTTTAAAATATAAAAAATATATATATATAGACAAAAAATTTGCTTCCTTGAAATAATTCTAAAGTTATTATGACAGTTGGCGTATATTCATTTTATGAAATATTTTAATCGAAAAAATGATGTAGTTCTGAGATTGTTCTAAGTTTGATATATTATTTATAAAAAAATTAAAACCTTAAAATTTTCCTATTAAGGTACTATAATGAGCTTATATTTTAATATAATTTTTATAATTATTCAATATGCAATACAAGCAATAACAAACAATTTTTCTTTAAATTTTTGCCCTTCAAAAATTAATATATGGCCACCCCTTTTATATATAGTATCTTTTTAGTATTCTATTTTACGGACATTTTTGAGTGACTAAATTTCGATTTTTTCTCTGCAGTCCAATTCAAAATTGCATCTTCCAAATATTCGTTAATTTTATCATTTCATTAAGCAAGTTTGGTATCAAAATTAGCAATTTTTCATGCAGCCACATCTACAAATTTTTGTAAGATATTTACGCTAAAGCACCATATTACTTCTAAACAATCAAAAATATACAGGGTCGAGTATTTCAACATATTCCACACTACAAAAGTATGGTATCCCCTTAACAACGTGAAAATCATTCGCATAATAAACAATGTAATTAACATAACACATTAAGCAATTAATATATTAACCAGGGTTCAGCGGTGCAAAAAAATCACTCGAAAATAAATATAAATAATATTAAAAAAAATTAATAAATAATATTGTATATTGACCCAGATAGTTTATCCCATTACAAACACCCCCTGCACGATTCATTTGCATATAATTCATATAGTTTCTGTTCGAATTAATTTGTTGTAATTACATCGCACGTTCCGACAGCAAGGACTCGGATGTCCTTCGCTTGTGCGGGCAGGACGATACCAAGTAACAGCGTCATTTCTATTCAAGACATGATCTTCTTTACAGGCCAACACCGTCCCATCATATGCTATATCTAGAATCGTTGTAGGGAAACTAGTCATTATAATCACAAAGTATGGAGAACGACATCTAATTACACATTCAGGACTCACATCCTGCCTCTGGTGCAGCCACACTAGATATTACGTGCAAACAAATAAACTAATTTCGCTATTTTCGCACTAGAATTTAATGTTAATCATCCGTTTGTTCTATATTATATAAAATATCAACCAAAAATATCTTCGTAATTTCTAAAGCATTTTCAGTAATACAAAAATCGCGCTTGGTAACATTTTTTCTTTAAACATAAATTATAATTCTGCCGTATCATGTAGTTTTTAAATAAAATTTTATAAATTTTTTTTACGGTTTTTACAAATTCTAGTATTTTCAATTTGACGCTGCAAACTTTATTTTATTTTATTTTTTCAAATTTCAAATAATTTATATAAAATAATAATTAATATCTTATTTTTATTGGTCTTTATAATAAATTTCGCATTTTTTTCTTTCTAATAATTTACTTCTAAGATTTTTGCAAATTAAACATATTCTTTATTTGTTTCCTCAAATTACTAAAAGCAAAATTGCAAAAGCAAACAATTTCCATTATTAAAATTGCACTGACAATAAATAATAAATTACTTCTTCACTAATAAATAAATAAATTACACCAATGAGTCTATAGAACCAAATCTATAGCAAAAAAAATATATAAAAATATTTTATTTAATATTTTATTTTCTACTATTTTTATTTTATTTATTTTATTTTTTATTTTTATTATTATTATTGTTCTTAATTTATTATTATTTTTTTTATTTTATTTTTTTATATAATTTATATAAAAATAACTAATAAGTTTATAGAACCAAATCTATAGCAAAAATATATATAAAAATATTTTATTTAATATTTTATTTTCTACTATTTTATTTCATTTTATTTTATTAATTATTATTTATATGTATATACATACATTTTATTTTTATTCGTCTTTATAATAAATTTCGCAATTTTTTCTTTCTTTAATTAACAATAATAAATGGTTTACTAATAAGTATATTACTACATGCGCATTTCGATGATAAAGCTTTCAATTTCACTAACGCAACAATAACACTTTTTAAAAACTCCTCAAATTCTTCTTCAATTAGAAAATAATAATTCTGCTAGACCGTTAATGATATATAATTTTGAAATAAAATTGTATATACATTTTTTTTTTGCATCTTCAAAAAGGTACTAAAATACGAAAATATATTGCATTAATGTACATGACCAAATTTTTTTTAAAGATTTTTAAAAATTAAACATATTTTTTATTTGTTTCCTCAAATTACTAAAAGCAAAATTGCAAAAGCAAACAATTTCCATTTTAATAGTTGCACTGACAATAAATAATAAATTACTTCTTTATTAATAAATTAATTAATTAATTACACCAATGAGTCTATAGAACCAAATTTATAGCAAAAAAATATATACATATAAAAATAATTTATTTAATATTTTATTTTATTTTATTTTTATTTTTGATTTTTTAATAATTTATATAAAAATAACTGGGTGGGAATGAATATAAGATTTTTTTTAAGGCTGTAGAGCATATAAAAATAAGTAATTTGAGGAAAATTAACTACATATATTAATTTAATAAATTTCCATGGTCATTTTTGCATAAAACTTTTGAAATTTTTCAAATCTTGAATCTTGAAATCTTCAATTTTTATTACTTTTATTGTTCTTATACAATGAATTTTTGCGGAAAAGTAGATAACATATTTTTCGAAATGTTATTACAAAAAAAAATAGTTTCCTTGTGGCAATTAATAAAACTGTCATTTTATTTATTTATTGGCTATGAGAATTTTTTTTTGTAAAAATTAATGCTATTAAAAATTTTTATTTAATTTAATTTTATTTTATTTTGACAAAAATGACAAAAGATATTTTTTATTTGATTCCTCAAACTACTAAAAGCAAAAAATTTCCATTTCAATCATTTTCACTTTTACTTCTTCACTAATAAATAAATAAATTACAATTTTATAAATAAAAATTAATTTATTTGCATTTCTATTTCGTCTGTATGCGCTCATTATGTCTTCAGTGAAGCAAAACCTGCAGAATTTATATGTGTCCTAGGGACAAATATGTCATCAACACATTCCCGAGGAACGTTTATGCCATATCTTCGGCAAGAGATTCCACAGCGGTATTAGTATGAGAGTGTAGTAAGACGTTGTCCCTCATACCCTTAGGTAGACTAACTAAAATGTACAAGAACAAGACTGAAGATGATCAATGTCTGGGTACTACAATCGCAAAATTAAAGTCACAATTTGAAAAAAAAATGCTGTCGAGTAATTAAAGAAAAATTTCATTTCATTTTGCAGATAGTAGATTTTTTGAGCAAACGTTAAATTTTGTAGGATTTTTTTTGTACAGAACAAAAGAAAAATGCTTTGAAAACTGGGATAAAAATTATATGTAGAAAGTATACAAGGAAAAATAATAATAAAAAAATAGGAATAACAATAAAAGAAAAAGAAAATGTGAGGGGTAATTCTTATGATAAATCTATTTAGAATTATATGTCAATTTTTTTAACCTGCTAACTTATCGATTTGACACCACTGCTTCATCTAGCTTTATATTCCTACTAGTCTTCCTTTGTCTGGTTTTACCACAGCCGCAAGTGTTCTATAATCGTGTGTTCGTATGTTCCCTTATTCCAGAAGGAACGCCAGCTGTATAGGATTTCTAAGAAGTAGATGTCTCTATATACCTCTATATTCGTTTAATCGGTGACAGATAAAATAGCACACATGCATCGAATTCTCCAAATTCTTCCTCCAAACTTGATTAATTCATCATTGTACGTGCGTATGAAGAGTTTTTGGATTTGGTCGTGAAAATTTACGTTTAACTTAAGCAGGCGGTTTGTTATGTTCACTTTCCATAAGAAATTCGGTATATTTTGTATCAAGATTTTTTTTTACAGAGATCGTGAGGTCAAATTTTTTCAACACACATTACGAAAGGTCAGGTCAGGTCAGGTCACATTACGAAAGGTAATGATAGAATCTGATAATATTAGCTGTCTTAGTTCGTTTTTTAAAATATGTCAAAATTGACCTTCTTTTTTCTTCGTTGAGACTTTACAAAACTAACATACCATAAAAAAAATGGAAGTCTCAAATACCCAAGTTGGAATATTTCGAAGAGCTGAGTGACAAATTTATATCACTGCACATGTTTATCAAAAAAATTCATAAGTCCAAAATGACAAAACACTTTGGAAGTTAAACATGATCGGTTTGAGCAAATTCATTATGAATGAAGGGAAACAATCAAATCAAATTTGACCCATATCACCCTACGGAATCCGCTAAACCGCAACCGAAACTTATTCAAGGAAAATGTTAACAATACGTCAATATGTGGCTCTAAATGTCTAATGTAGCAAACTTTGCCACAGTGTCAAGATCCAGACAAAGTGGCAAACATCAATTCTCCCATTCCATATCAGATTCCCGACATTATATTTCCATAATTTGGACTTGTGTGCGTTGGCAAAGGTTATTTATATATGTATAAACCTTCGGATATCTTACAATTAGTTTGTGTTTATATGTAGACAAGAGTAGAACTTGTTTGTGTGTTCACTACGTAGATGTTGAGATGGATATGCAACTAACATCGATTTGGTTATGTGGTGGAACAAAACAAGAGTACGTTGTTCAATTCAGTAATCAAACAGTTCCCGTTCAACCCCTTCACTCTAGAGTTATATCCGTCAATATTAGGACAAATCTATCCTGTTCGTGCAACAGCCTTATATGTATATGGTTAAGATCTGGAACACTACAGAACTAATCTGCCGAAGAAAATGAATTTTCGAAATGTATGTGGAAGGTGTTAAATGTTCATAAAAAATGGCAGTTGGAAATTTTACCAAAACAATCAAAGGGAAGTACCCTTACGATTTTTTTGGTCCACTTTCAGCTTTTTTACGATAATCAACTTAAAGATTTAAAATCATTTCTCAATGGAAAATATTCCATCTAATCATTTTATAAGGTGAAGAGAAAATGGATTTTTTTTTTAAAAGAGACGCGTCCATATAAAAATCCACAACTCAATAATTTGTACCTTTTCAAATATTCTTCTCCTATCGAAACCACTTGTAGATTCGAAACCCTATTAGAAAATATCATAAATAGGTTTCTGAAAATGCGAAACTTTTCCAAAAGAAACAAGCTAAGTTAGTACGCTTCTCCTTTTTCAATTTTCGTTCGATATCTTAATAACTATTAATCCAACAGCAAAGGGATTTGGAGATTCAGAATCCCGAAGTCAAAATAAATGTAACACTAAATCATTTTACTTCCTAAAAATCAACGCGGGAACAAAAATTGTTTCTAATTCAAAGAAAATTTTGTAAGAACACATTAATCAAATATATTTCTACAATGTTTACAACAATACGTTGTTTCCTTCCGATTACTTTAAGCATTCATTCTTTTCGCGCAATCTTAGCGATCTACAAACGCATCCCAAATTCCATGAGCTTGAGCACCAACTCCTCAGCAAACATCCGACATGGAATCAAATATCTGAGATACAATCCATCTAAACATCAACACACATCATATACAACATAATCAAATTTCCGTTCTTGTCGTGATTCATCTTCTTGAGCAACAGACAAACATCGCTTCTATATATAGTTTCCACAACTCCTCGAGCTGCTCAGTCCCTCGTGGCGATGTACCCCTTCCCTGCCAAATACCACCCCCAATTGTGCGGGGGCGGCACGTTACCCATGCTATATGCAGAATGAGTTTTGGCCCTCGACGTGATGTTGTGTTTCCTTTATATTAAATTTGGCGTGCGTTTGATTCCGCGCTGAGATTGATAAATTGCCGTACTGTTACAAACACACATTTCAAGATTGCTGCAAGATCAACTGGTAAGATTGTGGGATGAGAACGAGATCGAGATCCGGATGGCCAATATGTTGATAATTACGTAGGCTGGAACTTTGGGGATGCTAACAAAGGGAACGGATGGGAGCGCGTAATAATTGTACAAGAAGGATTTTACAAAACGTTGTTCGTCATTTCATTCATCTAATTACTACATGTTTGTATAAAAACAAATATTACAAGAAAGCGGCCTTTTGAAACTTAAAAAAAGGCATGTCTTTACAATAATCGTTTTAAAAAAAAAAAGAAACCTGCCTTATCGATTACACCGACAGCAGTACATTACTAGCACGTAGCGATCATTTCGTCCCTACACACCCTCTGGCGGTATGTCACAACAACACGCGGTTGGGGACGCAAATTGACACACAAAACGTCATCTGTCATCGCGCTGTCGGGATTGAGAAAGGCAGCAGCGATGCTACCTATGTATGTGTCTTGCAAAGGGCAACACCCGCCCTATAGGGCGCCCCTGACGCATCGGCAGACAATCGCCCTCGGTTCCATAGGCAATAGTAAATTGATGATTTTTACTACTAGTATCGAGTTGCTAAAGATGTTCTAACTTAATGCTTTTGTCGTTTTTTTTTTGTCAAGCCTGAAGTGTGAAGGATTTTTTTTTATAAGAACAGATATTATAATCTTGCAATAAAAAGGGAAATTCTTTTTACGTATTAAAATTTATGTCTTTATGACTTTTGAATGTGAAAAAATTTCTTGGCACAAAATATACCATGCAAAATGAACACTACAAACTGCCCCCGTAATTTATACATCCATTCTGATTTTGAACACAAAATTTCATTCTTCTACCGCAGTTCTGATTTATTTATTTATTTATTTATTTATCCTATTATTTCAAGAAATATTTACCATTCAATTTTGTTCGATGCATTTGAACGACTATATGAGACTACATGTAATATTTGACATAGGGGTGTAAATTTATCTATCTGTATTATGACCACTAAACCAGGTGATTGCTACAGACCCCTTCATTAATAGACAAGATATTGGAGGTCCCTAGAATATATACGGAGTGTTCTAAATTTATATATATTTTTTAATCGAAATGCAATACAGCTCGTTCAGCGTGCAGAGCAATATCAGAAAAATAGCAAAATTAAGTTTGCTAATTTCTTCGTTATTTTTTCATCATATTGCCCAAATTTTGTGTTAACAGCTCAAAATTTGACCGAGTTCGAGCGAAAAATAAGGAATGCATTTCGCTAGTTTTCTTATAGAATTTACAGTTGCTCAGCACCCTAAGTTTTTCTCGATTGCACCAAACATCAAAATATCACCAATAATTTCTTCGTTATTTTTTTATCAAATTTGTCGAAATTTTGTATTAACAGCTCAAAATTTGGACGAGCTCGAGCGAAAAATAAGGAATACATTTCGCTAGTTTTCTTATAGAATTTACAGTTGCTCTGCACCCTAAGTTTTTCTCGATTGCATCAAACATTAAAACATCACCAATAATTTCTTCGGTATTTTTGATCAAATTTGTCTAAATTTTGTATTAATGGCTCAAAATTTGGACGAGTTCCAGCGAAAAATAAGGAATACATTTCGCTAGTTTTCTTTTAGAATTTACAGTTGCTCTGCACCCTAAGTTTTTCTCGATTGCATCAAACATTAAAACATCACCAATAATTTCTTCGGTATTTTTTGATCAAATTTGTCTAAATTTTGTATTAATGGCTCAAAATTTGGACGAGTTCCAGCGAAAAATAAGGAATACATTTCGCTAGTTTTCTTATAGAATTTACAGTTGCTCTGTACCCTAAGTTTTTCTCGATTGCATCAAACATCAAAATATCACCAATAATTTCTTCGTTATTTTTTTATCAATTTGTCCAAATTTGTCCAAATTTGTCCAAATTTTGTGTTAACAGCTCATGGATGTACAAAATTTGGACGAGTAATGTAACAACACAACACCATGTATATCTTCAGATACAGATACAATTTCGTTGAATGGTCAATTTGATACAGATGATAGAGGGTCCCCCAAGGCGTAATTATATCGAGAGGAGTAGTTGGTCCTAGCACCGTTTGGTCGTCTTCAGTCTTAATAACATACGTCTACGTCGCTATCATAGGAATAGTTGGAGTAAAGTTTGTGGCGGAGGACATAGAATCAGCACTTGCAGGACAATTAATGCAATATGGATGGGTCTGCAATTTGGTCTGCGGTGCGATTTATTAACGGTTATTACCAGATTTATGCAATTCCATTGTACAATGATGTGCCAGCTACAATCTCGGTGGTGTTTAATGACGGTTATAAATTGCAAATGAAGTATTTTTGGATATAGATTTAATAAGAATTAAAAAATTAACACGAAACCTTATTAAATTTGTAAAAACGGTAATGAACTAGGTTCGGTATCTGACAATCTGACAACTGAAGAAATGATTTAACACGAACACTGGGCTGACATAAATGCTGCCGATGAATTCAAGTGGAAAAATCGATAGGGATTAAGGAGACGTGGAGCATAATTTTAACGGACAACGGTTTAGTTAAAGCGAAGAAATCGCTGCTAAAAAATTGGACAAGTATAATAATCGATGTGACGGGATATATGAAAATTTGAATCTATAATCAGAAATATATACGTGAAGAATTTAAATGTCTTTTGGATACCTGTAGAAATTTGAAACTCAGTGTATATGTTACGTTTTTGGACAATGTTCGAAAAAAAAATCGAATTATTTTGCAACACCTTTCAATTATTTAAAATTAAATGTTCGCGTTTGGGAATATTTCGGGAATAAATCGGATAGAAATTCATATCTTTTTAATGGGTTATTTGTGCAAAATGTATTATAAATAGCGTAAAATCGGCAGACATGGAAGCTAATAGAAGAGGACCTTATCCAAGAGTGAATTGTGGCAATCTGAGAAGGAAGAAGAATTTGCGTATAAAGCCATTTTTGAAATAATTGTCGAAATTGTTTTGAGCTAATGAAAAAAGTGCTTCGAAACAATTTATTTTATAATATACAATATCGCCTAAATACCGTAACTTAAAACATTAAGTAGCTACATGCGCATTTCGAAGGCTATGCCCCCATCTTCAGTAGCACAAGATAAAAAACTAATTTATGCATGTATATACTTTCATAAGCATTTATTTAACTCGGAATAATTCAAAACACTTTTAAGTATTACTGGGAATGGTTCCGGTACACCGGTACACCGGTTTATTTTTTGCCGAAAACCGGCAACCAAGGCAATCTCGGTTCACCGGTTTGCGGTGAAAAAAAACCGTTTTGGGCGAAACCGTTTTAGGCGAAAACAGGTTTCCAGTGAAACCAGGTTTCCGGTTAACCCCGGTTTCTGGTGAAAATCGGTTTCCAGTGAAACCCGGTTCCGGTGAAAACCGGTTTCAGGTGAAAACTGGTTTCTGGCGAAAACCGGTTTCCGGCGAAAACCGGTTTCTGGTGAAACTAGTTTTTCGGCGAAGCCCGGTTTGTGGTGAAACCCGCGTTCGGTGAAACCGTTTTCGGTGCAAACCGGTTTCTGGTAAAAACCGGTTTGAAACTATTGATTCATACGAAACCGCGTTGGTGGTTGGTACGGTATGATAGCCACTATGCTCAGTTCATTTGGCAATGGACCTTACATTTGGCAACGTTTAATTCGCGGCTATTGAACCGTATTCATACTGAAGAACAATACGGTTAATTTCGTTCATTTACTCTGCGCACACATTCGGAGAAACCCTCGAGACACAACGGAAGTGTCACGCATCTATTTCATTTCCGGCCGGCATTATACTAAACAAGAATCCATAACCAATAAATGCGCGAATAAATTGTACAAATTCCCCTCGGGACCAAACGCCGGATATCGACCTGGCGACTGTTTTATTTTATTTTATTTTTCCCAACGAGTTAAACTATCGTGAATCGAATAAAACGATATTCGATGTCAATGAATTGAATTCATTGACCGTATTTCGATGCAATTCGATTTGTGTAATTGATGGTGAATCGTACATCCGCCAACATGGTGAAGAATTTGTTTATTTGAGTAGTAAAGATTATTTAGGTATATTTTTTATGTTTCAATTAGTTTCATACGTGCACAAAATTGTTACGTTTCGATGTTTGATTTGCATATATGCAGAAACGGACATAAATTGAGAATTGAAGAAAATTGAAAATTGGTAACAATTGGTAACAATTGGAATTGATGAAAATGATGAATATTGAAAATTGATGGAAATTTAAAATTAATAAATATTGATAAAAATTGATGAAAATTGGAGATTGAAAAAATAAATCGCTTAAATTTGGACTTGGACTCAATTTGAGAATTGAAGAAAAATTTGTAAATTGAAAATAAATGAAAAATGAAAATTTAAACATTGGCGAACATTGAAAATTAATAAATATTGACAAAAAATAAGGAATATTGGAATTTGAAAAATCAATTGAAAATGATTTTTGGAAATTGAAAAAATGAAATTGCTTAATTTTGGACTTCGTGGTAAATTCGATAATATTCCTAATGTGGGAATTAGTTTCAATGCAGAAACTGACATAAATTGAAAATTGGCAAATTGAAAATAAAAAAAATAAAAATTGACGAAAAATTAAATTTGAAAATTGACGATTTTTGGAAATTGAAAAAATTAAATTGCTTAAGTTTAGAATTCGTGGTAATTTCGATAATATACCTCAAAAAAGTACCAATGCTACCAACTGAAAAAACCATAACTTGAAGATTTTATAAGGTAGATGCGTTTTTCAAAAGTTAAGCATCATTTTTAAATGATGAATTTATGAATTTGAATGAATTTACGAATTTATTAAATTGATATGAATTTTCACAAAATATAATACAAAGAAAACGACAAAAAAAATTAAATTTTGTACAAAGTACAGTACGAAATTATACGATTTTGATTATAGGGTCATTCCATACCAAGTGGCCTAACGACCATTTTGGTACCATCTTGGATCTTGATGAAATTTGGTGTAGGTGTTGAACATTCCTTCAAATGATGTTGTGCAAAATCTCTCGTTTATTAGTAGTATAGATAGGGCGCTATGGCCTCCTGAAAAAGGGTCACCTCTGCAATGTAAACGCGCGCGCGAATAAATTGCCAAGTTTCAAGTGCTACTGTTTTGAAACTGTAACAGCTAGCATCCTGAAAAATGGCAATTAAGGACAACTTTTTGTGCTTTCCATAGAGGTTTCAGTTCTAGGGTTTAAAAAGTTTTAGTTTTTTTGCTGTTACCTCACAAAGTTGCCAAAATAATCCATCATCTCAATTTAGGGGCAAATTTTTGAGGCTTATAACTTTGAAACAAAACCTCCTGCAAAGATGTACTTTGGTGAGCAAACTAAGCCCACTATTGTTTTTAAAATTCCAAAGTATCAGCTATTAAGCTTACTTTGTTGTCAGGATATAAGCAATTAGTCGCAACGTTAAAATTTTATTAAGCAAATTTTGTGTATTTTCAAAGTCAAATAGCATAAAACCTTTTTCTTCAATCAAGTTCTTTCTATTACCAATAGAAAGAGCAGTCTTTTTTCTTTGAGAGTCATCTTGTTTCATTTTGGAGAACCATTGCTTAATGCCAAAAAAATTACTTTGAAAATGACACTTATTTGATTACGCGACCTGACATTACAAACACAACCTACAGGGAGATGATTATCAGTCATTCTAGAATTACCATCATCTCAATTTAGGGTCACTAAAAACCCCATTTATATATTCAATCTTAATTTGATTTAGGTGCTCTATTTTTTCTTTACTTTTTCTTTTATTCTTTATTTACATAATTTTTTTGTAGTTACTTCTTGATTTGACCAAACACCAGAACGTGCCTTGTATCATGGAAATTGAAGCGAACCTACCTAAATGCACCATAGGAAACTGTGATGATTCAATGTGCCACTATTCAGGATTCCATTCTCACAAAGCTGTCTTAAAACTGGTAAATCAGTTTAATAGCGAAGAAAAAGAACTTCTAAGTCGACGATCTGGATTGAAATTTAACGAAGGTTCTACAATTTGCATGCATCATGAAGCAAGGCTTCTAACAAATTTCCAGTTGCTGCAGACATCGTGTTATAATCCTTTTGGAAAGAAAAATCATGCACCAAAGAAAGGTTTGCGACCCATTGACTTACGAACAGCAGACTACCTAATGAAGCTAACAAAAAAAGATGTTAAGCCTGGCCAAAAATTATGCCCAACATGTAGAAAGGAAATGAAAAACCAAGAAGAAGAAAAAGCGTCAGGAGTACCATCTGCATCTTCAGTATCTGATAGTGATGACGAAGTGGTAGTTTGTGGAAAGATGAACTCAAGTCTGACAGCTATCGGCTTATCTCCTGTTAAAATTCCACGATTAACATCAAAAGATTCAAAAGACTATGTAAAAAAAAAATTGAACCAGGTGCAGGCAACATTTGCTGAACAAATTGCCTCCCTTAGTCACCTTAAATCAAGTGATATAAAGGCGGCAAGTACAAGTAAACAGTGTGAAAACTGTTCAGCATGTGATGAACTCCTAGAAGGACTGAAGCAAAAA
This sequence comes from Leptodirus hochenwartii, assembly GCA_947310635.1. Taxonomy (NCBI): domain Eukaryota; kingdom Metazoa; phylum Arthropoda; class Insecta; order Coleoptera; family Leiodidae; genus Leptodirus; species Leptodirus hochenwartii. The sequence continues at coordinate 3,742,562 of OX371178.1, read as the reverse complement.
CTAAAGCTTTCAAGTACAAGCCGTCAAGAAAAGTTGCAGATATTGACACTAGTTCCAGCTAAATGGTCAATAAAAAGAACTATGGAAGAATTTGAAGTTTCCGAAAGAATGGTGAAGAAATCAAGGAAGCTAAAAATGGAAAATGGGCTACTGTCAATGCCGGGAAAGAAGCAAGGGAGAAAACTGCTTGATGAAGTAAAACAACGAATACTTTGCTTTTACGAAGATGATGAGTTTACACGAATATGCCCTGGAAAGAAAGATTGCTTATCAGTAAGAACATCTGAAGGTACAAAAGTTCAAATGCAAAAACGATTGATACTGTGCAACTTGAAAGAATTATATACAGCTTATCGAGTCAAAAACGAATCTGATAAAGTTGGGTTTTCAAAGTTCTGTGAATTGAGACCAAAATGGTGCATTACAGTTGGTGCAGCTTCTGTAAACCCATTTGCTACAACCAGTTTTTCATCTCTATCTGTTGCTAATCTTCATCCAGGACAATACATTGCTTGCATTTACGACAACAATTGGTGGATTGGCAATATCTGTGAAATTTCAATTGAACAGCATGATGCCTTGGTCAATTTTATGCATCCACATGGAATAGCACATTCGTTTTATTGGCCCTCTAGAAAAGATACCTGTTGGATACCAGAAGAGCACATTTTAGCCAATATTCCAGTCCCCAAAGCTGCACAAATGGGAAGGCAGTTTAGTTTAAAAGAGGCCTTCATGCTGGATATTGATGATAAATTTCAATCAAATATAAAATAATGAAGCAACTTTTCAACAAATCATCTATAGTTTTACTGATGGAACAATGTATCACTTTTGCTCGGGATCCATAAAGAAACCCACCCTTGGCTTGGGATCCTTGGTAAGAAATCCACAGCGTCGAGCGTGGTTGTGTTTGTAATGTCAGGTCGCGTAATGAAATAAGTGTCATTTTCAAAGTAATTTTTTTGGCATTAAGCAATGGTTCTCCAAAATGAAACAAAATGACTCTCAAAGAAAAAAGACTGCTCTTTCTATTGGTAATAGAAAGAACTTGATTGAAGAAAAAGGTTTTATGCTATTTGACTTTGAAAATGCACAAAATTTGCTTAATAAAATTTTAACCTTGTGTTCAATAGCACATATCTTGACAATAAAGTGAGCTTAATAGCTGATACTTTGGCAGCTTAAAAGCAGTAATGGGATTAAATAACTCAGCAAAGCATACGTTTCTACAAGGTCTTCTCTAAAAGTTATGAGCAACAAAAATCTGCCCCAAAATTGACGTGACGGATTATTTGGGCAACTTTGTGACATAACAGTAACAAAACTATAACTTTTTAAAACTTCGCAATACAACCATCATTTAAAGCATTAAAAGCTCTCATAGAGTGCAAATTTTCAGAGTGATAGCTACTGTGGTTGTACAACAGCTCCCCCTTGAAACTTGCCAGTTTGTTCGAATGTGCATCGGTTTTGCATGGGTGACCTTTATGCTGGAGGCTCCAGAACCACTGTTATAGTACTTATGAAGTTGAAATTTTACAAAGCATCGTTTCAGACATGTTTATACCTACACCAAATTTCAGCAAGATTGAAGATGGTGACTAAAAAATTTGATTGTAAATTAGGCCACTTGGCATGGAACAACCCTATAATAAATGCGTTCAATATATTTTTTATTTATTTAAGTCTTTCACATTAACATGAAATGTCAATCTTTTAAATTTGCATAAATTCTTTAAACATATCTTCATTACATTGTTCAAAATTATTTACAAAAATTAATATTTCCGATTTTATTACATTTAAATAAAAAAAAATCGGGGGAGTGTAAAATTTTTTATGTCACGTATTTCCACATTAACATTAACAAGAAATGTCAATGTGTTAATCATTTTTTTATAGATTTGCATAAATTATTTAAACATATCTTCATTACATTGTTCAAAATTATTTACAAAAATAAATATTTCCGATTTTATTACATTTAAATAAAAAAAGTCGGGGGAGTGTAAAATTTTTTATGTCACGTATTTCCACATTAACATTAACAAGAAATGTCAATCTTTTAATCATTTTTTTATAGATTTGCATAAATTCTTTAAACACATCTTCATTACATTGTTCAAAATTATTTACAAAAATAAATATTTCCGATTTTATTACATTTAAATAAAAAAAAATCGGGGGAGTGTAAAATTTTTTATGTCACGTATTTCCACATTAACATTAACAAGAAATGTCAATGTTTTAATCATTTTTTTATAGATTTGCATAAATTTTTTAAACACATCTTCATTACATTGTTCAAAATTATTTACAAAAATAAATATTTCCGATTTTATTACATTTAAATAAAAAAAGTCGGAAGAGTGTAAAATTTTTATGCGATGTATTTCTGAACGCCGTTTAAAGACATTTAAATACCACCTACCTCAATATTACAAAAATTTACATTGAGTCATTATGTTACACAATAAAATTGCCTACCTTAAGAATTTTTTATTTAAAAAATTAACCGGTATTCTGATGATATAAGTGCATCTTCATGCAGCGTTAAAAATAAATCACAAGCTCAAACAACGATGGTCATATGTATACCATGCGAATGAATACAGACAAAAGGAGTGTCCCTAAGTGTATTATATCTAAATTACGATTTGTCTTTCATTTCCTCGACCAAAGCCAAGCCACCACAGCCGTACTACAGCGCAAACAATGACGAGACAATATATAGACAGACATCTAAATCATCATCGGCATTGTATCGAGTTTCTTCTTACTCTACGTACATAATACGGACGACTTGACATTTGAATGTTGTTCTGGCAGACGTCAAAAGGTCAATCTACTGTCTCCAATGCGAAACTAAAACCATCAACTTAAGCAACCAGCGCACAACTCAACTTGAGCGAATGCTTCTTTTCGTTGGTTATTTTAAGGGTTTCGTCGTGAACTAAATTTGAATTCATCCGATGTACGAATTTACAATTCCTCCCCAGCATTTTCCATCATCAGTGATTTTGCTAAGTTCAAATGGGGGTGAAGACCTTATAATAAATATTTCTGGTAATCTTTCTGGTTAGATTGTAATCGCATTCAAAACGAATTTTTTTGACCCGCGTTAAATGATACATTTTGTATTCGTACGATGAGATATTTTATATTTTGAGATTGTTGCTTCAGGAAGCAATTTTATTCCAATTTGTTGCTTCGTGCGTTATTTATTGTGAACTTTGAACCGTTGTGGAGATCGATCTGACAACCATGTTTTATTATTTTAAAAATATATATTATTAAGTAAAGTAAAGGTAATATAAAAATTAAGAATATAAGTTTGAGGTGATTACGTTTTATAGTAGTACTTCGATTTACCAAAAGAAATCAGTTTATTTGTAATGAAAAATTATTGGTTTTTGTTTTCGACATTTTAACGTATGTAAGATGAAATTTAAAAAAAAAATTTCAAGTCATAGTTTTGCAATTGCAATATTTTTCAATAAAATTCAATAAAATAAAATAATTTGACGTTTTCCGTCAAAAAATAAGAACTGCTTCAATATAATGCTAGTTTTTAAACGAATCTTCAATTTTTTTAAGGCGATTAATATTCTTCTATTTAAACAACCAATTATGTTCTTTTAATTTGAAAGAATAAAATGCCATATTTAATTTGCGAAAAAAGTGCTTTAATAAGTGTAAAAATGCATGTTGCTTTGAATCACGTTTTTAAACAATGAATAGTTGTAAAATTTGAGACATATTTCAAATTAAATTTTCTAATTTTCAATTAAAAGTTTGATCAAAATCTTAAAATGCAATCGAATCGATTTGAACAAAAATTAAATATAAAATGTAAAACCACATTAAAAAAATGTTAGTTACCAAAAGAACTCAAATTTCAATGTAGAAAGCATTTTAAAAAAAAATTAAATTATTAGCCGTTCATTTTCTTCCCCAAAAAAGTATTCGATATCATTTTTTTAATGGGATAAATATAATTTTTATAGTTTTGAATTGCAAAATATATCGAAAGAAGCGAAAAATCGCTCGAACAAACAATCGTAATTCTCGATATATATATTTTTTGAAATAACATAAAAAATCTTTAGCTTTCAAATTTCAGTAAAATATTCAAATCAAAAAAATATCCCGTAAAATCTTATTTATCCTATAGAATAGAACTCGTCCATTTTTTTTCCGATATAAAAAAAAAATTATTTTTAATTTATAATTGTTCTAACAATGTTCATTCAAAATTCCTTCACAAAGTTTCAATAATAAGAAAAAATACTTTTTCAATATAAGTAACTCAATAAATACTTTATTGTTTATGGAATAACGAATGCTTAAAAAAAAATACTTTAAGGAAAAAGAAGAAAGAAAAAAAATAGAACATCGTGTTTCTCCCAAACAATTTCTTTTCTTAATCGAAATTCAAGCCTTTTTATACTCAAATCCAAAACAAAAACAAAAAATTCCTTTAGAACTATTTTACAATTCACCAAAAATAAATTTAAAAAACAAAAATTTCTACGGCACCCCCTAACAAAATTGCGAAATACAAGAATTTTTGATTCCAACCCTTTTTTTGACATTCAATCTGTTTAGCATTTAACCGCTTACCAATTTCTTATAAATTCTTTTCTATATACAATTGACAACATCCATGGTCCAGAAGGAATTTTCTTTCCCTGCAAATTGTCTTGCCGAGTGGGATTCGAACCCACAACGATAAAACCAACCGTAAACGATAAATTCACACGACTGTAAATTAAACACTCTATAAATCGGGGGTTTCGTTATACCCGCTTGATTCAACATGGCCATTAAAGATGGTAGATATCGAAATATGGTTCCTCTTTTCCCAATAGAAAAGTGTAGGAAAATAGGTGTACCTGATCATCGAGACCATTATAATATAATCAAATCGTTTTAAGTAGGTTGCGCGGCGATTATTATTGTAAATAAACGCATTGTTCGACCATGTTTACATATTAAATCATCCACGAGAAGACTGAAGAATAACTGAAGAACCGATAAAGGCAGGTAGACGATAAATCCGAGCCTCCGCTGGCTTTCTATCATCAGAATCATCGCATATGCGCAACATCCAGCAATTACCTATTTCAAATTGTATTTTAAATATATTTGCTCATTACAAAAGAACGCACCTACGAAACCAAAACTTCTCAACTGAACCAGTCTCTTAACCTTCTTCGCACAGTTCTTTTAGCGCCTGCTTTTTGTTATTTATTGTATAAATAACAGATATAATATGATGAACCGCATATAACATATTCGTTACCATAAACAACGTCAAAATTACATTATCCCGAATGAGATCGCTCATAAATCTTAAGCAGCGTAATTACATTGTCTTCTTGCAGTTGTATCTGTCCGTCAGGTTGGTAATGTGTAGAAAAGCGCTTATTATAAGCTCCTAGAAATTATGATGGTCTGAAGTTCGTATATCCGGTCTCTCAGAAAGAATGTATTATTTAGTTGGATTATATTGTGATATATATGATATATTCAACGATTCGAATCGGTTCTTTGTGGTATGTCTTCGTTTTATCAAGTTATCAAGTTTTCTCGAGATATTTCGAATATAAAAGTATAAAACGATTCGTGTTTTTTATTGATAAGTTTGCGTTTTTAATTTGGTATGGTTTGTGATTTATTCTGGTCAGATTTGTTATAAAAATTGAAGTTTAAATATTAAACGACAATGCCACAGTGCATATAAATTAGTTGGTATTATAAAAACGACTTGGTAGATGATTTAACTCTAGCTGCATTCAAATTTACCGCGCATTTGTATTCCGCGGCTAACAAGAGCAACTAGCAGAACGTGCGCAGAACACTCGGAGAGGTCTACCATATATAAACGAGTGCGGGATAAAAACAGTAGTACGGCAAGCCAGTCGCGAGCGTCGCCACAGTCGAGTTTGTTCCAATAAAATTTATAGGCAGCATTGAGAAATAGAAAAATTGGGACACGAACAATTTTTAGTAAAACTCCACAAAATATTTTTTAAACCATGTAAAATTGAAGTAAAAATGCGTGACATTATAATTTTGTAGTATTTAATAATAAATTCGACAATTTAATTAGAAAATCTATTATATTTAGAAAACTAAGGAATGGCTGAAGAGGAAAATGATAATATATTTTTTTAAAATCAAATATTTCACCTTAAAAATCGAATTTATTCTTATCTAATTCTAATTCATTTTCTGATCTAAATTAAAAAATTCCAAGCATTTTTAAAAATCTTAAAAATCAAATCTATTCTAAATTTTGAATAATGTTGATATTCGTCAATATTTACAACATTATTTTTTAAATTGCCACATTTAAAGTGGCCGCAAAGACTTGTACAAAAATTCAATGGTCGGATTAAAAAAAAACCCTTGTCGAAATTAATGAAAAATTATATAATTTTCGCCGTTCATTTAAATATAAATTTAATATAAATTTAATATAAATTTAATATAATTTAATATAAAATTTACAACATTATTTTTTTAAATTGCCACGTTTAAAGTGGCCGCAAAGACTTGTACAAAAATTCAATGGTCGGATTAAAAAAAACCTTCCTTGTCGAAATTAATGAAATTTTTTTCGATTTTCGCCGTTCATTTTAATGTAAATTTAATATAAATTGAATATAATTTAATATAAAATTTACAACGTTATTTTTTAAATTGCTACATTTAAAGTGGCCGCAAAGACTTGTACAAAAATTCAATGGTCGGATTAAAAAAAAACCCTTGTCGAAATTAATGAAAAATTATATAATTTTCGCCGTTCATTTAAATATAAATTTAATATAAATTTAATATAATTTAATATAAAATTTACAACATTATTTTTTGAAATTGCCACGTTTAAAGTGGCCGCAAAGACTTGTACAAAAATTCAATGGTCGGATTAAAAAAAACCTTCCTTGTCGAAATTAATGAAAATTTTTTCGATTTTCGCCGTTCATTTTAATGTAAATTTAATATAAATTGAATATAATTTAATATAAAATTTACAACGTTATTTTTTAAATTGCTACATTTAAAGTGGCCGCAAAGACTTGTACAAAAATTCAATGGTCGGATTAAAAAAAAACCTTGTCGAAATTAATGAAAAATTATATAATTTTCGCCGTTCATTTAAATATAAATTTAATATAAATTTAATATAAATTTAATATAATTTAATATAAAATTTACAACATTATTTTTTTAAATTGCCACGTTTAAAGTGGCCGCAAAGACTTGTACAAAAATTCAATGGTCGGATTAAAAAAAACCTTCCTTGTCGAAATTAATGAAATTTTTTTCGATTTTCGCCGTTCATTTTAATGTAAATTTAATATAAATTGAATATAATTTAATATAAAATTTACAACGTTATTTTTTAATTTGCTACATTTAAAGTGGCCGCAAAGACTTGTACAAAAATTCAATGGTCGGATTAAAAAAAAAACCTTGTCGAAATTAATGAAAAATTATATAATTTTTGTCGTTCATTTTAATACGCATCAAATATTGCGAAACAAATTTATTCACGAATGCATTTTCTAAATCTAAATTAAAAAATTCCAAGTCAATAATAAAATAAGAAAGAAAATTTCTTTTGAATTCGAAATAAATTATCTTCTTACTTTGAAATATTGCTATATTTAATTCCTTTTTAAAGATTTATATAAACTTAAGATTCTCAAAATGCGAAGCAAATTAAAAACAATTTAAATATTCCTTCGATTAAAAAAATAAATTTACACAGCCGTAAATCTGCAAAAAAAAACCTAAAGCTAATAAAAAATCTTTATTGCAATTTCCGTTATTATTTTGTATAAAAATTAATTCAATAATGCAAACTTTTAATCATTCAATAAAAAATATAGTCAAATTATTGAATCACTTTGCGCAAAATGTATTTTTTTACGAACAATTAAAGTTTTTATTGGACACATATTTTATTTAAAAATAAATTTGTTTAAAAATATTTTTTAAAAGATTCATTAATTCAATAATTCGAATCTCCCGCCAAACTGTGATAAAGCACGGGTAAACGAATAACCTTAAAAAGAGACGAATTTTTGTTAAGAATTAGCTATGTTTATAATCTATTATAATGGCACTCTTTGGCACAGTCTTTTAAAAGCAATAATGTGTTGGCACGCGCCAATAAAAAAATTTACCACCACTGTCGTGAGTTATTTCATTCAAACAATTATATTTACACCCCCCCGCATAAAATCCATATAAAAATGTCTTTTCGGAAATGTGCCTCCATTTGAAATCCATCATCATTTCCTTTTCAATATCGCATATAATAACAATTACACCAATCCATTTGGACTCGGCAGTTCCGTGCCATATATCCGTACCAACGCGTGACAACAAACTACAAGTGACAAAGTGACAGCATTTATTCAGATTCAACAGCTATTATTATGTCACAGATATGTTGGTGAAATGATTTGTTGTTGTTGTTCATTTCTATTGTGTCTGCGGGTGTGACGAAACTGAAGCGGTAAATGTGTTTTTTGGGCGTTTTGGAAATGACTGTAATTATGCGAATCGTTACAAATGGACCAAATTGAAATATCTTTAAATTTAAAAAAATATCGTGCTTATTATGATAATTTTAATGAAGAAACATGGGATATTATTAGACAAGAATTTTTTTTTATATCGATGTTTTTAACACAAATCATTTTTTTTAGGTACTTTTTAAATTTCAAAATTGTGCCTCGTTTTGTCAATTTTTTTTTTAATTTGGACACTGCAAGAAAAATTTACTTAATATATAAATTGGAAGTACAATTTTAAAGTATATTTTTAGGCAAGAATTTTTTTTTAGAGAAATATCTATGTGTTTTTTACACACATTAAGAAAGGTTTTGTTTAGGTAATGACATATTTGAAGAAATATTTTTTTAAGGTACTTTTAAATGTCAAAATTGTGCCTCGTTTTGTCAATTTTTTTTTTTATTTGGACACTGCAAAAAAACTATTTACGTCATCAGAAAAATTTACTTATATATAAATTGGAATATTTTTAATTTGTTTGAACGACAAATTTACATCACCGCATTTATCAAATAAAAATTCTTAACTCAAAAATTACAAAAACACTCTTGAAGTTAAAAATGAAAATTTCATACTTTTTCATATTTATTACTATCTAATATTTGACCAATAGTCGATAGAAATCTTAATTTTATGATTTACTAATTTAAAAATAGATGGTACTGAGGTTCACTGAAGGAAAATGGTCAAATTGAAATAATACATATCTTCAAATTAAAAAAAAAATCGTGCTTACAATTTTAAGTATATTTTTAGGCAAGAATTTTTTTTTAGAGAAATATCTATGTGTTTTTTACACACATTAAGAAAGGTTTTGTTTAGGTAATGACATATTTGAAGAAATATTTTTTTAAGGTACTTTTAAATTTCAAAATTGTGCCTCGTTTTGTCAATTTTTTTTTTTATTTGGACACTGCAAAAAAACTATTTACGTCATCAGAAAAATTTACTTAATATATAAATTGGAATATTTTTTATTTGTTTGAACGACAAATTTACATCACCGCATTTATCAAATAAAAATTCATAACTCAAAAATTACAAAAACACTCTTGAAGTTAAAAATGAAAATTTCATACTTTTTCATATTTATTACTATCTAATATTTGACCAATAGTTGGTAGAAATCTTAATTTTATGATTTACTAATTTAAAAATATATGGTACTGAGGTTCACTGAAGGAAAATGGTCAAATTGAAATAATACATATCTTCAAATTAAAAAAAAAAATGGGGTTACAATTTTAAAGTATATTTTTAGCCAAGAATTTTTTTTTTAGAGAAATATCGATATGTTTTTAACACATATTAAGAAAGGTTTAGTTTAGGTAATGACATATTTGAAGAAATATATTTTTAAGGTACTTTTAAATTTCAAAATTGTGCCTCGTTTTGTCAATTTTTTTTTTTATTTGGACACTGCAAAAAAACTATTTACGTCATCAGAAAAATTTACTTAATATATAAATTGGTAAATGGTAATTTATATAATAGTAGAATTAATCTTTCTTCAAAAATAAAAATAAAACGAAAATATATTTAATGAAGAAAAAATTAGAAATAAAGAAACTATCAAAACGAATACAACAAATAAATAAAATTTAGAAAATATTTCCTTTTCAAAAAGATCTTGTCTTGCCAAAATCATAAATCCACAAATTAAGCAAAATTAATACAAAGACATTAAATCCATCCCTAAAAAATAATTCACCTTAATGAAATGATAATTAAATCTAAAAATTAATAAAAATAAAATTTATATATTGATTTAACGAAAACTTATTAAAAAATTTAAAGGAATCATAAATAATAATTTAAAAAAAAAAAATATAAAATATCAACTACCTGAAAATAATCATCTCTATGAGAATGAATCATTGATACCAAAATAGAAAGAATAAATAAATAAATAAAACCAATAAAAACCAATCTATACAAAATATACTTATAAATCTTAAATTCCTTACTATTATTAAAAATAAAGAAAAAACCACACACTCCAATATTAATAATATTAATAATAAATAATTATATTTTAAAGTAATCTAAGTACACAAAAAAACAATTTATCATTAGTTTTAATACTATAATTTTATCAAAATATTGATTTTGCAAATCAAAAATAAGATTTATTTGTTTAAAACTTCCGAAAAAAACTACCTTTTATGTTTAATCTCCAAAATTTTTTTGCTTTTCTGAAATTATATCTTTATTATCCATTTCTACACAAATTAGATTATATTCTCTTATCCTTATAATATTTCCAGGAATTATTCCTAGTGATTTTTCCAAAAAAAATCTTATATAAAATTTACCTATAAATCTTAAATTCCTTACTATTATTAAAAATAAAGAAAAAACCACACACTCCAATCTTAATAATATTAATAATAAATAATTATATTTTAAAGTAAATATAAGTACACCAAAAAAACAACAATTTATCATTCATTTTAATAATATAATTTTATCAAAATATTGATCTTGTAAATCAAAAATAAGATTTATTCTTTTAAAACTTCAGAAAAAAAACTACCTTTTATGTTTAATCTCCAAAATTTTTTTTTCCGAAATTATATCTTTATTATCCATTTCTACACAAATTAGATTTAATTCCCTCATACTTATATTATTCCCAGGCATTATACCTAGTGATTTTTCCCCCAAAAAAATCAAATATGTCACCTTAAAATCCAAACCATACTAAATTTTGAAAACCATCGACATTCTTTTTTAAATTGCCACATTTAAAGAGGCCGCAAAGACTCGGTCCCAAAAAAAAATGCATACATCATTGCGAAATGAAGCATCTCAACACCGAAACAGTGCCGCCGCCCCACCCCCCCCCCCCAAACTAATGAAGTATAACCCCAGCAATAGCAGTGGCTCGGTATGTTCTATCCCGAGGGTGGAACGGGAGTGCTGAAGCCCGAACGGGAGCAATCCACGTTTACCCGAGCGACACTAAATCAATACATAATTCAAACATACATACGCTTTGGTTGTATTGACGGACAGACCGACGACGTATGCCAAAAGGTGCCAAATAAAAAGGTCCAAAAACTTCGTTTCGTTTCGTGCTTATATGCGTTTAAGTTCGCTTGACCCATGGATTTTTAATGAATATGTAGAGGCTTCCAAAATGCATATACCGACTGTGCGTATACAATTTATTTTTCATGGAAAAGTAGATTACTGTTATCATTCTTAATTACTGTTATCAGCTCTCACCTACGCTTATTTTACACAAAAAATTTTGAATTCAACAAACTTTTCAATAATTGAAAACTTCATTTTATAATAGTGTAGAATATCACCCAAATACTGTAACGAGCATTAAGTAGCTAGATGCGCATTTTGAAGGCTACACCCCCATCTTCACTAGCACAAGATAAAAACAATTTTTTTTTAAAAGAACAAGAGATATCCTGTTCCTTTAAATTTTCTTCATATGTTATTTATAATTTGATTGATTTCAATAAACAATTTGGTATTTTTGACATATCTTGTTCTAGTTGTTCTAAAGTATATATAAGACAAACACGTAGACCAATTGAAACTAGATTTAAGGAGCTCATTTGAGATTAAATAAAAAATATAAAAGTGCTGTAGCCGAGCATATTTTTGACTAACTCAGGTCATCCTATTCAAATTAGTTCACTCAAATTATTTAAAAGTGTTTCGATTTATTCCGAGTTAAATGCTTATGAAAGTATATACATAAATATGCATAAATCTAAATCAAATTTAATGAATTCTAATTAAATATTTTGAATTTTTATTCTAAATTAATATAATAATTCTAGATTAATAGTTAATATATTGAAATATACCGTATTTAATTGGCTGTAAAAAAATGGCCTCAAATTTTTTTTTTTGTATGTGGATGGAGGTAAATTGTAATAATTAATAAATTAGGAACTAAAAAAAAAGTACGTTGCCATATAAATAATTTTCGTTGCTTTTGATACATTTCTTCAAACGATTCGGATTATTAATTCAATTTTCATAAAACTTTTGGCACGACAATTTGTTCAATATTATTTTACATTCGTTATTAAAAAATCTCAAATTGAGCTCGTTTTTTACCATTTTTTTTCTACTTTGGAATACTACAAAAAAAAAAACCAAAAAATTTTGTGGAACTTTTAATGCCTACGTTACAATATTTACAATAGTTGAGTGATAAAGTTGACTGGTTAAGTTATCGAAAAAAAATCTTGATTCAGAAAAAAAAAACACTACACCGAATTAAAAATGAAAATTTAATACTTTTTCATAAGTTTTATATCAAATATTTAGGATTAAATAATTTCTAAGTGTTATATTTTTCAAAAATTAATAGAACGCTATAAAAATGTTTCTAATAATAAATATAACATTGAATTAAATTATATCCCAAATTAAAATTTATCATTATGTCACATGAAATTTTCTAAAATTGTCGCATGTTTTTTTTTAATTTCGCGACCCCCAACATTCGTAGTCGACCCCCCGAGGGGATAAGAAGAAAGAAAATACAAAATGTATTGCACTTTTTAAAGTTTCAAATGTCAAAAAAATACATAAACACAAAAACAGAAATTTTTGTTTTTACAAATAATGCATTTAGATGCATAAATAGCATTTCTAATTATTTTTGTTCAATGAAATGAATTTGTTCAATTAATGTTTTAAGTAATAAAATTAATAAAATTAAATAATAATAAAATTATAATAAAATAAATTAAATTAATAAAAAAATAATAATTTTTTTAAAAACGACGAACGTTAACTAATACTAGTATAGATATTATATAATTATATATTATATATTATTGACAGGTATTTTATTTAGTATTTATAATGTGCTAGTGAAGATGGTGGCACAGCCTTCAAAATGCGCATATAGCTACTTGATGCTTTAAGTTACAATATTTTGCTGATACAAATATTTAACACCGTTAGTGATAATTTTTCAAAAATTTCAAACAAATTTAAAAATTACCTAATACATTTCGATTTTTTGTTTGTTTCAGCAATCTAGAATTGCCACCAACATCGATGGGCTCAGCCGCAAAAGGTCCTGCAATAATCCCGTGCAAGCTCGATGAATTGAACTCCTGAAACTGGAAAAGGACTCGAACGCCAGGACACTGGACAGGTGAGAATTTTTCTTTTTACAGAATGGTGTTTTACACGCCGTTAACCAATTCGATATTGTGGGGAAAGGGTATTTTAAAATGCGCCGAAATTTCGACCGTCCGATAGACCTTTAAAATCCCCAAAATAAATGTATAGAAGAAATTATTTTAAATACGAACGAAACTCTCGTTTGGGATCATTTAAAATTATACTGGTGCATAAATTAAACTAAAATGAATTTTGAGATTGTGCATAAAATATTTAATAGATTTTTTTTTTGCGTAATAAGATCCAATGAGATGGTCCTAAAATATATGATTTGATTAATTGATTAATTGATTCATTATAAATTAATGATTTATTATAAATTTTAATTTCGTGCTTGAAATTCGAATTTATTTCGCGTGGTCTAAAATTACACGTACGCCCAAAATTTGTATTTGTAAAATACCGAATTTAAATTTGACCCACATTGTCTGCATTAAACAACAATAATGTGATATGATCTTTATTGCACGGCCGGGCTATTGTCATAATTGACAGTCGTTTATTATAATTTATATTGATAAAACAATCCGGACTAGAATTTATAATAACCAGACCAGAAAATTGCAATTTAAATACCGTATTAAACTTGCGCTATAATCAATTTATTTTCGATTATTTGTTACGTTTAAAGATGGGACGTTGCAAATTGCAAAACAAACGATTTTTTGTTTAATAAACAAAATCGTTGTAGAATTTTTTATTTACCATAAAAAATATATATATAATACATTTAAGTTAGGCATTACAATATGCACACCGAATGATATGTCATAACTGTGGCGGGAAATTCAAATATATCGTATTTAATTTTTTTTATAAGAAACAAATTAGTGCACTCGCAAATATTTGTAAAAACCCATCTTTAGAACGTTTAAATAATTTTAGATACACATTATTTAAAAATAAAAAAATTTCTTCTCGTTATTCGTAGCACGTTGGTGTTTTCACTCACAATCCAAATAAGTCTTAATTAGCCTTTTCTTCTGCGTATTATTTTTTTTATAATATATATAATAAAAATATAAATTAAAATATTAATAGCTAATAATTGCAGTCGCCTCTTTTTTATGCAAAAACGTACATCGCGTAGCGAACGGTTTTGCGCATTTTTTGCATATAGATACAATAAATATTTGCTCGTAATGTGTATATATTATGAGCAAATATTGCCAGCCAACCGCTGGAAATCTCTTCGGCACAACTCGCTGATTGGCGAAGGAAGATATTATCCTGTATGTTGTATAATTAACGATCGTAAACAGAATATATTGTATTTTTCGTTGAAATTATAATATTTGTATTGTAATCAAGTATAGACGTATTCCACTTCCGTTTCTCATACACAGGGTATCCAATTTGCACAATATTTTATATTTGCAAACTAAGCAACGTATCTCGCGTTTTCTTAAAAAAAAATACTCAACGTACTTTTTTTTTTATTGCACTGCTATTTTTCCATTTTCGAATAGTCGCTACAATTTTTAATACGATTAATTAATTCAATTTTTAATACTATTAATTAATTTAATTTTTAATACTATTAATTAATTTAATTTTTAATACTATTAATATTTGCTACTCATTTTTATATATAAATTTATGGATCAACTTTTAGTTTTTTTAATCTAATTTTTTGATCCATTATAAATACAATCTTCTGAATTCTTCATATGAATTATATACCTCTTGCAGTATATCAAGCACCTGCCCATTACATATAATACCACACACTTTATGGTCAAGACAAAATAAAGTAGGCATCAAAGAATCAAATATGCAACAATGTTCATAACAAAAAAAAATTTATACGTTGGTGCACCGGCACCTTTTAATTTGTCGACTAATTAGACTCGATTTGCATATATAGACAATATAATGAATAAATAATTTACGTCTACTGCATATGTACACTATAAAACTATATAAACATTAAATATGCAAAACCTCGTATATTGCAAATTGCAAAAAAAGTTTCGCAAGCCTATAAAATATTTTTTATTATTATTACAAACATCGATGTTTTTTATTTTTTTAACTGAATTGAAAGTAGATGTAAAACTATAATTTTTGAGCCGTAAATAATTTTTTTTTAAATAAAATAATATATATTGAACCAATAGTCGATTTTGAACTTGGGTGTTTTTGCTTTGACAAAAATGTCTGTTTGCCCATATATATTTTTCCATTTGATATTAGCGTTAATAAATGAATAATTAATTCGTTAATTAACTTATGACAGACAGTTAATATTTTGCATATGCACTTGAATTTACCACATTATTTTGTGGAATGAAATATTATAATTTCGCTTTTTTTGTGTGGGGGTTTTTAAATCGCAATCGACTATCATTTTTGTTTCGATGTAATATTTATTAATTGTTGATAAATTAAAAATTTTCTATATACTTTTTATTTTTTTATTTATTAAAATCACAGTAGAAATCAAGTAGATTATTAAATTTGTATATATATTTTTGATAAGATTGCAATTAATTAAACAATTACCGAATAGTTAATTAATAGTTGATTAAATCAAATAACGGTACATATAATTTAATTTAACTTCCTTTATGCCAAATTGTATTTGCTGGAGTCGAGAAATCAAAAAAATATATAATATTTTCATTTATTGTCAATTTTTCAAAAAAAAAATTCGTCGAGTTAGATGAAAAAATCACATAAAAAGTATAAATGTAGAGCGCAGAATTGCGAATGTTGAGAAAATTCCAGCTGTGAATGTAGAAATATGTTTAGAAAAATAGAAATACATCCCCTATGCAATTTTTTTTACAAAAACAATAAAAATTTGAACAAAAGATTCAGATATTTGAAATTTTTAATATTCATCGTTTTCGATTCAATTTTCGCAGCAGCGCATTAAGAAACGTTATTTAATTTGGGGGTAGAAATGCGCAATTTACTGTTAGTTGTGCTAATTGAGTTACAAACTCATTTATTAGCAATATCCATTCTTGCCAGTGATTGACCAGTCGCTTCGGCTGTCTGCGCGTGCGCATGTGTCCGGTGTTGAATTCAGATAATATAATTACAAGCTTCATGTGACCAATTAACATGCGAAAAAGCTCCAATTGTTACCAGAGAGCTTTCAGTAATTGAGCTTTTATATTGATGCCCACTCATGACTCTATACATAATAAAAAAAAAATCCGGTCGACAAAAATAAACAACGAAAGAAAATATGTTTTGATTCAATTTTAATTGTAATTATACGCTATATGCGCATTTCGGAACTGAAAGCGCCCATCTTCATTTTATTAATTAATACTCTTTAAAACCGGAAATTTGCGCTATATTAATTTATTATTTGTTTTTATACATATATTTATTTTACATATTGAATAAGATATTAACGTAAAAATGTATTATTAATTAGTTTTTAAGGTATTTGTGCGTATTTGTGAACATTTCCGTATTATCCTGTATATGATATTGACAAACGGTTTCCATAAATCATATATGCTTACACAGCATCCATTTATCCCTCACATATAGGCAATCACAAATACACTACTTTGCATATTGGCGATTGTCAATCGGATATATTTAAATTATAAACTGGAAATTATGAACGTTTCAAATTTATAAGAATAACTCACATTACATTGGAAATTTTCAAAAGTTAAGGTGAAGTTTTTTTTAGTCAAAGACTCAATGATTAAAGATACTACAATATCACTCACCTTTTTGGTTAACAAAACAAAAGTCATCACGTTTATATCGAAAATGGAATATTTTTGTTGTTAACTGAGGTCAGTTCAAGTCATATGAAAAATATCTACGCAAAATAATAATTTGAACAAGTCACTAGGTTCGCAAAAAGGTGCAAACTTTCGCTTTTCAAATGTAGCGTTGTTAACCGAGGTCAAATAAGGTCATATCAGGTCAAGTCAAATGAAGAACTAAATTAATTGGACAGGCCACTAGATTAACAATAAAATCACTAAAATTAATTTTTTACCTAGAAATTTTTATTCATACTATTGATATCTGAAGTCAGTCAGGTCAGTTCATATGACGAATATATAGGAAGAAATGATATTCAGTAAAATCCACTACGTTAACGAAACTATGGAAATATATTTTCGCTGTTCAAATGAAATTTTTTGTTAATAGCCAAGGTTAAGTCAAATCGGGTCAGGTCAAATGAAGAAATGATTATTTACACACTGCACTAGATTATTAATAAAAGCAAAAAAAATCATTTTCTAAATATAAATTTTTATTTATAGCATTGATATCTGAAGTCAGTTAGGTCGGGTCAGGTCATACGAGAAATATATAGGAAGGAATGATATTCTGTAAAATCCACTGAGTCAGCAAAAATTGCAAAATATATATTCTTCTTTCAAATGAAAACTTTTTGATTACAGTGTTGCTGCTTGATATCAGGTCAGATCAGGTCATATGCAGATTGTATATGAATATATAATAATGATAAAAATCCACACAGTTAACGAAAATGTGTAGATTAGTTCTTCTTTTTAAATGATAACCTTTAATCATAGTATTTTTAACAGTGATCAGGTCAGGTCACATCAAGAATAAATATCAAGAAATAATACTTGTAAAATCCACTAGTTAGAAAAATATACAAAAAATCCTTATTCGCATTGTATTTTTTAATCGTATTGTTATTATTTGTCATCAAGTCAGGTCAGGTCAGGTCATGTCAAATGTGCTAAATATATTTTCACTTTAAATATATATTTTTGTTAGTACTGTAGAGTTATTAGCCGAGGTAGTTCAGTTCAGACGTCAGAATTTATTAGATTTACAAAAAAAAATCCCTTTTATAATCGCTGTGTTGTGAAATAAGGTCAGGTCAAACCAAGTTCGGTCGGGTCACATGAAAAAAAAAATATATATAGAAAGAGAAAATAATATCCACAATTCGCTAGGTTAATAAAAATCGACAAAACATTTTCTCTTTTTTTAATAGAAAATCTTTAATCGTAATATTATTGATTAAGGTCAGGTCAGGTTGGGTCATATAAAAAACCTTTATAAAAAACTAATAATCCACTAAATTGATTAGCTTATAAGAAAACGTGCAAAATATTTTCTCTTTTCAAATAAAAAATGTTACTTAAAGTTTTGTTAACTGGGGTCACTTTTTGCACACTCCTGGCGCCCTCTATATAAATATTCGATGTTAATCGCGACATATACGCATCACGTTTTGTTCGCTGCAATTTGCATTTTGATTAATTAAGTCGCATTGTTTTCTACTGTTTAATTTCCAATATTTTCCATTAACGACCTGCAAGGCAATTATATTGTGCTCATTGACCACTCATTGACGCATAGAAACAAGTCACATTCGGCTTTTGTATATATTGTGCGGCTCATTAGTTAATTATTAGACAATTATTCGGCCATTAATGAAATTATTTACCAAACATTTATTTTGCCCGTTGTCCATATCAATTTAAAATTTGTCCCGATTATTTGGCTACAATTCATACTGAAAATTGGGATATATAATGAAAACTCGTACATTATTAATTAGTGTAATTATCGGTATGTTTAATATAATTACTATATTAATGAAATAGTTGCATTGTAGTTTCAAATATGCGATCCATTTATTTGGAATTTTACGATTTTCAAATTTTATACTTTCTTAATTGAAATTTTTTACAATTAAAATATTATTTTGCACGAAAGAAATTGATCGATAAAATACGATTTGGACGATCCTCTTTGTCCAAATATTCAACGATTTAAAAAAAAAATTAATACCCAGAAAAGTCATCAGCAAATAATCTCAATTCGAAGATTTTCGAGTAACTAATTTTTGAAATTAAATTAACGCAATTAATCGATTTTCAAATCTTAATGTCCTTATAGAAAAATTTATTTCCATGTATTGAATAAAATTGTCGATATGGGAAATGACTTGAGCAATTAAAAAAAAAAGCAGATGAGGAAACAATGAGAACCTGAAAAGTCTTACCTGCGATTTTTTTTTTTTTTAAATAGCGTCTCTAAATTTTGTTTTCTAAAAAGACTTGAATTTTTATAAAAGACAGTTTCGGAAATAGAATCTAGTTCGAAGTTTTACTAAAAGTAACAAAGTACGGCCCTGATAAAGGCATTTTGCGTAAAATATGTAACAATAACAATCTCATTACTAAATTCTGAATATTAATTTTTGTACAACATAGTTTAAGACAACTTTTTTTTAAGAAATTCTAAGTTAATTAAATAATAAACTTCTTAATCCTACAAAAAAATGAATTTTCTGTTAATAAAAACTGCCCCTGTATATTAGCAACTCTATAAATATCTCATTTCTTGTCTACGCGCATGCTTAAGATATCCCTGACGTAAAAGTGGCGGCAAATTCAAATAATAACTTCTTTTTAATTTTTTTCACAGCAAAAATTATACATAACATTTTTTATATATATAAAAAAAAACGATAATATATAAAAAATATTAATTTATAAAAATATATAGTTGTCATTTTACCACCCTCCATGCCATCAAAGTGTGTATTTTAATTTTTGCGGCTTGAATCTCAACCACGTTTAGTCAGCGCAGTCGTCAGGACTACAGAAAAGGATAATATATTCCTTGTGTATGTTTATATTGCAATAAATGAGTTAGACGGAAGCGACAACATCTGCCTGAACATATATACATTGTCAGTTATATTGATCAAATGAAAGATGATGATTTTGAAAGTGAAAAATACCAAATTAATTCTTAAAAATATACATATTATTTGGATATGGGTTCGAATACAACCCACATTTTGTTTGTTTCATTTTCCCCATGTTTTGCAACAATGCAAACAACTATTTTGTTAATGATTTTTTTTTTATGGATATATGTACATACTTACATCCATTTTATTAAAAACAAATCTGTATTATCCTAAAAAAATATTTATATGTAAAAAAATGTTTGTTTTAACTTACAGCAATTAGTTTGCTATGGCAACAGTGGATGGTGTTTTTACTATGACACATGCGCACTACGCATATCAGATATTTAAATACTACCTACGTCATTATAGACAAATTTACATTGCGGCAAATGTTAAATATGTTTTTTTTTTTAGAAAAACTAAACGATACATATTTCTGTGATGTAAATATTCTTATTTTAGTAGAAAAAAATTCTTTTTTTGCTCTTAAATCGAAATTATATATATTGGACAATTATAAAATAGATCTTCTTGTTGGTCACATCTCTAATTACATCCAGTATATAGCAGTCATATTGACGCAATGGAATTAGAAAGGCGAGAGATCAAAGTGTGGCGTCGGCGTCTATATAGGCGTCGCTGGACATCGTAATTCGTAAGGCCGGTGGTCAGAATTGAGTCGCCGCTTGCAGCTTTCCCGTTTACATGCACACACATATGCAATGTCCAGTCGTCAAGTCCTGGATTCGGTCGGGAAGTTATTGCGCGAGCAATTGCAATAAAGTTTACTGTCCCCGGCCATACATTGACGCTTTTACGCCGAGCTATTTGTGTGAATAGATGTCGTTCAAATTGCAATTTAAAATCGAATGGGAGTGGGAATTTTGCGTGATTAGCTGCGAGCTACGTGAACGTAAATTTGGCCTGCGATATTTAGAAATTTCGCTATTTTTATAAATTCCCACAAAAAATCTCATTTTATGTATAGGAATGTTTCTAATAACACACGTTAATTTTGTTAATCTAAAAAATATACTAAAAAAAAATATTAAGCACAGTCAGAAATTAAGGGTATTTTCATTTCTTTTGAAAGCAAATTTTATTTCTTTAAAACATATTTAAAAAAAAAATTTTACGTTTATATGCAACTTGATATTTGCTGAACTTAATTTTGAATACAAAATACATTTCTTCAATAAACCTCTTTAAAAATTTTTTTATAAATATTTTATAAATTGAAATTCACGCCTCAATAATTTAGGGGTTCCTCAAGTCTCAATACTCTACCAATTCCTATTCAAATTCAATGCAACTTGATATTTGCTGAACTTAAATTTTGAATACAAAATACATTTCTTCAACAAGCCTCTTCTCAATTTTTTTTATAAATATTTTATAAATTACAATTCACCCCTCAATAATTTAGGGGTTCCTCAAGTCTCAATACTCTACCAATTCGTATTCAAATTCAATGCAACTTGATATTTGCTGAACTTAATTTTGAATACAAAATACATTTCTTGAACAAGCCTCTTCTCATTTTTTTTTATAAATATTTTATAAATTACAATTCACGCCTCAATAATTTAGGGGTTCCTCAAGTCTCAATACTCTACCAATTCCTATTCAAATTCAATGCAACTTGATATTTGCTGAACGTAATTTTGGGTACAATATAAATTTCTTCTCATTTTTTTTAATAAATATTTTATAAATTGAAATTCACCCCTCAATAATGTAGGGGTTCCTCAAGTCTCAATACTCTACCAATTCCTATTCAAATTCAATGCAACTTGATATTTGCTGAACTTAATTTTGAATAAAAAATAGATTTCTTCAACAAGCCTCTTCTCAATTTTTTTTATAAATATTTTATAAATTACAATTCACCCCTCAATAATTTAGGGGTTCCTCCAGTCTCAATACTCGACCAATTCCTATTCAAATTCAATGCAACTTGATATTTGCTGAACTTCATTTTGAATACAAAATACATTTCTTCAACAAACCTCTTCAAAATTATTTTAGAAATATTTTATAAATTGAAATTCACCCCTGAATAATTTAGGGGTTCCTCAAGTATCAATACTCTACCTATTCTTATTCAAATTCAACGCTTATTAACGGTCTTTATTAATCACAAGTTAATTTAACAACAATATAATGTAAAAAATCATACTTCAAGGCATTGATCAGGTAGTTGCGCATTTCGAAACATAGCCCTCCATCTTCAGTAGCGCAAGAATCATAGAAATAATATATCCACGTAGTAGCAATGAAAGAAAATATTGCGTCCACATAACTTAGTGATATTATTATTTGTGTAGGTGCTGTTTTATTGAAAATGTTGAATTAGATTTCGAAATGCGCATGTCAAAATCTAATCCACCATTTTTAGTAGCACGACAGTCAAGGAAATAATATGCTCACGTGACTTACTAGGATTGTTATTTTATTGAAGATGGTACCATCGATTTCGCAATGCGCATTTCGGAATCTAAGTCTCCATCGCCAGTAGCACAATAATCGCAGAAATAACATACCTGCGCAACTCACTCGATTATTATTTGTTGTCATATTGCAGATGACAGTTTAGATTCCGAAGTGCGCATTTATTAGCGTTTTTAAATGATATTCCGACATTAATCGCCGTAGGTATTAATTTGCAATCTTTAGAATGTTCATATAAGAACAAATTCTGTTATAGATTCTTTTTTCCGTCAATAAAACTAGACAATGCAGCTTTTCCTCTGGAATTGTTTATAATATTTTCCGCCGCAGGATTCTGCATGCAAATCTAATGGCGCGTCTAGAATATAATGCGATTCAAGTACGACGAAACAGTTAATATATACGCGCAGAAAGCTCTTCAGCAACATATCCTAGTTCCGTGGTATATGTTTCCCTTTGTGAACAGAAATCGTTCGTCGTTCACACAATCAATCATATATTAGCAGATGATGCTCTCACCACTTAAGCGCAAGATAATATATACAAGGTGGCTCAGCGAAGGACAGAAAACAATTATAGCTGATTTTACAATTTTTTTTTTAATTCAACGGGTATATATATTATAGAAACAATACAAATTTCGGTCAAATTTTTTCGAAAATTTCTCGATTTTATATAAATTTAAGCAATTATACAAGTTACACGAAAGTTCCAACAAAATTCGATTAAAATTTTCATCTCAATTTTAAATAAATTTAAAAAATTATACAAATTACACAAAAGTTCTAACAAAATTCGATCAAATATTTCCGAAATTTTCTCAATCGTATATAAATTAAAAAATATATACAAATTACACAAAAGTTCCAACAAAATTCCATCAAAATTTCTTTCTCAATTTTATATAAATTTTAAAAATTATACAAATTACACAAAAGTTCCAACAAAATTCGATCAAATATTTCCGAAATTTTCTCAATTTTATACAAATTTAAAAATATATACAAATTACACAAAAGTTCCAACAAAATTCGATCAAATATTTCCGAAATTTTCTCAATCGTATATAAATTTAAAAAATTATACAAATTACATAAAATTCCAACAAAATTCGATCAAATATTTCCGAAATTTTCTTAATTTTATATAAATTTAAAAAATTATAAAAATTACACAAAAGTTCCAACAAAATTCGATCAAAATTTCTTTCTCAATTTTATATAAATTTAAAAAATTATACAAATTACATAAAATTCCAACAAAATTCGATCAAATATTTCCGAAATTTTCTCAATTTTATACAAATTTAAAAATATATACAAATTACACAAAAGTTCCAACAAAATTCGATTAAATATTTCCGAAATTTTCTCAATTTTATACAAATTTAAAAATATATACAAATTACACAAAAGTTCCAACAAAATTCGATCAAATATTTCCGAAATTTTCTTAATCTTATATAAATTTAAAAAAATATTCAATTACACAAAAGTTCCAATAAAATTCGATGAAATATTTCGGAAATTTTCTCAATCGTATATAAATTTAAAAAATTATACAAATTACATAAAATTCCAACAAAATTCGATCAAATATTTCCGAAATTTTCTTAATTTTATATAAATTTAAAAAATTATACAAATTACACAAAAGTTCCAACAAAATTCGATCAAATATTTCCGAAATTTTCTCAATCTTATATAAATTTAAAAAAATATGCAATTACACAAAAGTTCCAATAAAATTCGATGAAATATTTCCGAAATTTTCTCAATCGTATATAAATTTTAAAAATTATACAAATTACATAAAATTCCAACAAAATTCGATCAAATATTTCCGAAATTTTCTTAATTTTATATAAATTTAAAAAATTATACAAATTACACAAAAGTTCCAACAAAATTCGACTTTTTGTTAGTACATTTTTGAACAAATCGCCCAAATATGCAAATTTATCTAGATATTTAGCAATTTTTGTACTATATTTACCTTTAACCCCCTAACACCCCCTATATTTTCAAATAGCAGCCTTGTGGGGGCTCATTAAAAACAAAAAATTACAAAATATAATTTAGTTGTATGAGTATTGAATTTTGATTGTATTTTTAGAATTGCATCGATAAAATTTACATAACAAGATTTTTTATAGAAACACACGGTATACTCGCATGCAAACACACATGCATTATGCTAACAAAATAATGCAGAATTCATCATTGTATGTGAGTTCATATATATATATATATATATATTTATATATTTACCTGCTAATCATAATATACGTACTCTTTAACTTTCCTTATATAAACTTCATAATGGTAATTAAGCCAACAATTTCATTTCATAAAAGCTTTGTCTTGCATCTAAACAATGTAAGAACTGGAGGATAAGATTGGTATACAAAGTTTTTGTTTAAGATCTGCGAAAAGTAATTATTGTTATTACGATGGAAATTATACGTATGTTGAAAAAAAAAATTCAGATCATAAATAATGGATATACAATTAATATTAAAATTGAAAATGAAAAACGCAAATGATGGTAGAAATAATATTGTGTCTTCTTCAAACAATAAAATATTGTATTCTATAAATTCCAATTGTATATCACGAAAACATTAAATGGAATATACTAAAATTAAAATTAAAATATTTACCATGTATATTTTCTCACATGCCGTTTATTATAATTTTTTTTATAAAGAAATAATAATATTCTTAAGGTAGTTAATTTGCATAATATTTGATCCTATGTAAATTTCCCTATGATGACGTAGGTCGTATTTATATATTTGATATGCACGATGCGCATGTGTCATAACAACAGTTCCATGCGCTGTTGCCATATCGAATCTAAATGCTGATGTTTAAGGACACTTTTTTTTTAAATTACTTTTTCGAGTTCTGCACACAAGTTTATAATTATAAATAATCTATATATGGATTGTCCAGAAAATATAATATGGACAAAAAAATGACACTAGAAAAAAATTATAACAAAAAATCAGAAAAATCAACGCACAAATTCTTCTTATAGCATAATAAAAAAATGTACCTTTCAATATTTACGTGTATTTTATATAATCTAATTCAATTCATGTTGTGTTCATATTAAATTTTTTTTTAAATATAGCAACATAACTAAAATATGATAAAATAGCCTTACCTCTAAGTTTTTGTTCGTCATATAGTTGCTTTTCAAAACTGTCCTTAAGATCCCTTTCTCGAAGAAGATCCATTTTCAGTTCCGCTGCAAGAAAAAGAAATTTTATTTCTATTTATTTTCTGTAAAATGGTAAAAGTTGAACATTCAAAAACAGTTCTTAAAATATATTTTTTAAAATCGGTAATTTTTTATCAAGAATGATTAAAAAAATTCTTAATAAAATTCGAAATATATATTATATCAGATTTTGTATATTTTTCGATATACAGCCAAAAAGTTTGGAAATCCCTTATGTATGTCTTTTGTCATGTGGAAATTATATGGAAAAATGATATCGAAATAAATAATTCGTTATACAGCATTTCGCTTTACGGACGACTTTTCAGGAACGTATCTAGGCCGTACAGAGAGGTATTAGTGTAATAGTATTTCATATCACCCAAATAACGTAACTTAAAGCATTAAGTCGCTAGATGCGCATTTCGAAGGCTATGCCCCCATCTTCAGTAGCACAAGATAAAAACGAAATAAAATACCTCTGTCATGAATCGTATAAAAAAAATCTTTGGGAGTTCCTAAAAAATAAGCGCAAGACTTTAAAAATATGTTACTTTAAAATTATATTTATTTAAAATATTATCTAAACCACGTGCAATTATAGGATCAAGTGGTAATTTAACAAATTTTGAAGTTGAATTATTACTTTGTTCTAAACTACTAATATTTCTGATATCTCTTTGTATTTTTTATTTTCTTAATATGTTATTTATAATTTTATAAAAATAGCCATTTTGTACTGCTACATTTCGGTTATTATTTAATTCAATGTTATATTTATCATTAGATAAAGGAAAATTTAATTAAAAAATTAAAAGCACCATATTTATTATGTTGACGACAATCGTTCCTTATATAACAGGTCCGTATTTGTAGTTTTTCTATATATATCAAATTATAATATATTATTATTTCTAATGACTAAAATATCTACGAAAGGTAACTGATTATTATTTTCGATTTCATAAGTAAATTTAATTGAAGGAAATTTAATATATTAATAAAATCATCAATATTCAGTATAAAAAATCGCAAAGATGTCATCCAAATTCTAAGAAAATAAATTGAATATATATATATATCAAATTATTATATATTAATATTTCTAATGACTAAAATATCTAAGAAAGAGTCATTTTTCATTAAAACATTTTTTAAGGCAAAAAAAAATGAAAACGTAAATTATTATCCTACCATATAATTATTTATTTTCATTACGTATTAATTTTTTATTAATTTATATTGTATAATATATAAAATTATATATTATATATTATTGTCTGTATTAGATAATTTTAAGAAAATTTTACTTTATTGAGGAAATTTTGATAAAATTGTCATTTTACAATTTTTTTTATTGGTAAATTCTTCATTTCTGCTTCTTATTTTGTATTGTATACTTGTTTTATTGAACGCAACTTCTAAATTATCCCATTATCGATCGACATTATAAAAATATTTCTTCATATCCTTTCTCAATGAATATTTTCATTATTGGCTTCGCGGGAGCCTTTTTCATATTTCCATATAATGTGGGGACACCTGGGGTACCCCAGCACGCCATCCGCGCTCCTGAATAGACCCACTGAGTTCTTTCACTCGCGTCCTACTTAAATTGAAACGGTTACTTTTTTCTTCTTCAATCACATGTCAAACCAACTTTCTGATATCTTTTTTACATATAATATTAACCCCAATGAAAAGAAGACTCTTTTCATTCGTGTAAATTGTTCGCTCGTATTTTGATTTAGAGGGCAAATTAAGCAAAAAAAAAAACCTGGCCTAATATAATTATTTCCCAGCGGCATTTCTCATGGGCATTCAAAAACTGTCTTCACATCCATCACCGCATAGAAAACATCAACATTCCTCGCTCCCGTTTCTTCGGCGAAATCAATTATATTATCTTTTCCGCGGCGTAACAACTTTATTTAATGATGACACAGACTGTTGGCATCCGCTCCGGAGCATCCCTCTATCTCATCCCTCCGCCACCGAGGGAGGCGAAACGCTCCAACAGACTCCCGTGAAAAGAAAATAAATGCTAAAAGAATGATAATCTGAATTTTCCCCACACACACACGTACAGAAAGAGCATCGCGTCATTCGAATTAGCTAACCGACGACGTTCAGCGGAACCGGTCAGTGGCCGGTAATGCAGTTTATATACGCGACCACTGCGGAGGAGTTCTGAATCGGCGCGCCGAAAGAAATACGCAACTAAATCTTTATCAGAACACGGTCGGCGTGTTGTTACAGACATACAAAGCCAGCGCACGAAGAATAGGAATGATTTATGATTTTTCAGCCCCGCTGAAACGGCAGCTGAAGATGCAACATGCTGATGCCGCAACGGCATAATGTAACATTCGTATTGCGGATAATCATTACCGGCGAAAAATGCTAAAATACGCCAGTAAATTGTATCATAGTAGGTGTATTCGTTCACTTTTGCAACAGCAGCAGTTCCTTCGGTTCTAAATCTTAATTTAAAGATGGCGTAATGAAAATTTATGCGCTTTAATATCATTAGAAGATATGTTGGTTTACAGAAACATATAAATACTGAGCATTGATTGCAAAAATCTACCTTAAAAACGTAAAATGCATCATATACATCATTCAAAAACATTTTGCGCGTGTAATATTTTTATTAAATTCATATTTTAATTTTTATATTTCAAAAATGTTTTATTATAGACAAACGGC
The DNA here is from genome assembly GCA_947310635.1 of Leptodirus hochenwartii. Taxonomy (NCBI): domain Eukaryota; kingdom Metazoa; phylum Arthropoda; class Insecta; order Coleoptera; family Leiodidae; genus Leptodirus; species Leptodirus hochenwartii. Next base: position 3,713,731 of record OX371178.1, on the reverse strand, counting down.
TCCGTAAGAAGTCATTTTTCTAATGATTTATGTTAAAAATGTCACTTCGCGCTACGAACAACAGATGGCGCTTGCTTTTGAATGAGAGCCCTCTCTAGGTGATCTTATTTAACTAGTTGTAAGCTAATAGTTCCGACATTCGCTAAATATTAAATTAACATCTACATCGCACGTCAACCAGTGGCATGATGACAAAAAGCTTCAAAAGACAATAAAATTCATTGTCAACGAAATACCGCAACTCAAAAGAATTCATTGTATTCATAAAATTCATCGTCATTTATTACATAATATTTAATAATTTCATAATTTGATTTTACCATTTCTAAAAAAAATCGATATACAAAATAGTGGCATATAAGACGTTGTTTTCTTCATTTTTATCATATAAATGTTACTTCTTAAATCGTACAACAGATGGCGCTTGCTTTTGATTCAGAGCCCTCTATACGTGATGTTATTTAACTAGTTGTAAGTTCGTAGTTCTGACATTCAATAAATTTTAAATTAATATCTATATCGCATCTCATCCAGTGGCATGATGACAAAAATCTTCGAGAGATAAATCTTCATTTATCACATAATATTTAATAATTTCATAATTTCATTTCACCATTTCTAAAAAAAAATCGATATACAAAATATTGCCATAAGAGATTGTTTTCTTAATTTTAATCATATAAATGTAACTTCTTAAAACGTACATGAGATGGCCGATTATTTTGAATGAGCGCCCTCTATATGTGATCTTATGAAACTAGTTCTAAGTAAATAGTCGCTAAATATTAAATATCTACAAATTTTTGGTATAACAAAAATAATTTGAGAGATCGTCTAATGCAAATATTTTTTAGAAAAATCTGTATTTCAAGAAACGTATATATTTTTTTACAAGGCTTTTTTAACATGAGACGCGGGCGATTTTTTATATATAAAGAATTCCTTTAATTAGCGCCGCAGGCAATTGTTTTAGCATAATGCCTTGAAGTACAAAATTAGACAATTTTTTTTAAATTATGCGCCGCAGGCAATTTTATGTTAAATTGCCTATTCTAGGACATTTCTATCTATCTATAGATTATAAAGTCAATGATAAAATCCAATCAATTTTTATTTAGCATATAGATGTTCTATTACCGATTCAACAATTTATATCAATTTTGTTCATTTATTTAATAACATACCTCAATATTTATCGCTATTTCATAAGCCGGTTTAAAGCATTTAACTGTTGGGAAACAACTTTATAAATAATGCAGCTCACTAATCCAACGAATATAATTCCTCCAGGTCGATGTAAATTTATATCACAATTTTATATGGGAACGAAAATAGTGTAATTAAAAAATAAATTTATTTATAGCAAATATTTATAGGGAAATCGTTCTCTAATACGTTTTACTAATTTAAACAAGTCATTTTTGAATGAAATATAATTAATTAATTTCGTATTCGTTTTTTATTATTAAAGCAATTTTTCGTTGTATCGACTTTTTATTTACTATTTACCATTAGCCTACTATCACATGCATCGAAGATATTGTTAAAGATTATTTATAGGAGATTAGAAAATAAAGTAGAGGAAAGGCTAGGAGAAGATCAGTTTGGTTTTAGGAAAAACATAGGGACGAGAGAGGCGATTCTAGCACTAAGAACGGTAGTAGAAAAAAGAAAGAGGGTAGGAAAGGTAACTTGCATAGCTTTTGTAGATTTAGAAAAGGCATTTGATAATGTAGATTGGGACATAATGTTTAGAATTTTAAAAGAAACGGGTATAGATTATAAGGATAGGAGAATAATTTTTAATTTATATAAACACCAAACTGCCTTAGTTAGAATTGAGGGGGAAGAAGAGGTAGCAAAAATAGGGAAGGGAGTTCGGCAAGGATGTACACTTTCACCGTTATTATTTAATCTATATATAGAAGATGCAATAAACAAAGTAAAAGAAGAGTATAGTGTAGGTGTGAATGTACAGGGAGAGAAAATATATATGCTGAGATTCGCCGACGATATAGCTATATTGGAAGAAAGCGAAAAGAATTTAGAAAGGGTATTGAATGGTATGCAGGCAGTATTGACTGGGGATTTTAACATGAAAATAAATATAGGTAAAACTAAAGTGATGAGGTGTGACAAAAAGGAATGCAGTAGAAAAATGAGGATCTCAATAGGAAATAATAGAATCGAAGAAGTGTCAGATTTTTGTTATTTAGGCAGTAGAATCACAAAAGATAATCGAAGCAAGGTAGATATAAAGTGTAGGATAGCACAGGGTAGGAAGGCATTCGTAGAAAAAGAACAGATTTTAAGATCAAATATTGACTTGGGTATTAGAAAAAGATTACTGAAGGTATATGTTTGGAGTGTAGCACTGTACGGGTGTGAGGCGTGGACTATAGGAAAGGAAGAGAAGCGTAGATTAGAAGCACTTGAAATGTGGTATTATAGGAGGATGATGAGGATTGGTTGGGAAGATAAAGTAACAAATGAAGCTGTACTAGAGTTAGTAGGGGAGAAGAGAAGTATCTGGAGAGTGTTACAGCGTAGGAGAGACAGATTAGTAGGGCATATTCTTAGGCATGGGGGGATTATGCAATTGATCATAGAAGGTAGAGTGGAGGGAAAGAGAGGGGTAGGTAGGCCTAGATTGGAGTATGTGAGTCAGATAGTTGAAGACGTTGAGATGAATAGCTATAGGGAGATGAAGGGATTAGCTCAGGATAGATCGGCATGGCGTGCTGTTTCCAACCAATCTTTAGGATTGCGGACTCTTTAACTAAAATCGACTTTTAATTATATAAATATACATACAATAATTTTTAATAATATAATATATTTTTTATGAGTTTTAGTTCATTTCAGTTTATTTATGTAGGATATATTTTTTTTGAAAAAAAAAAATCGCTTATAATATCAATTAGTACAGTGAAATAATCTATTAGTTATAATTGGATGTTTTGTTATTAGGCTCACTAGAAACAATATTTGCAAAATCAGATTCATTTAATCGCACAACATTTCCATTATGACTAAATAAATATAGATTACTATAAAAGTGTCGTTTAGAATCGACCGTAATCAAAAAAATTATTGGTTCAATTTAATTAAATTTATTTGTTATGTTAATTTTGTATAAGAAATTTGGTATATTTTGAGAAAAGAATTTTTTTTACTGAATCGTTGTAATATTTTTAACGTACGTTTCGATTAGGAAATGACACTTTCTGATGGTATTAACTTTTTTAGTTACTTAAAAAAATATCTTTTATAATATTTTTTTTATACGCCGAGACTATCAAAAACTAACACCATCAGAAAAAAATACCGAATCCTCTTAATATCTAAGTTGGAATATTTTGAATTACAAATTTACAAATCACTGAGACAGTTAATCAAAAAAAATCACCAGTCAAAAATTACTTTCATAGTTAAAAACGAAAATTTTATATTTTTTTTTACATTTATCGCATTGACTAAACGTCGTTAGTTAGAAATCGTAAATCTATGATTAACCAATTGAAATATATATTTAAAAAAAAAATACAGGTACGTCCAATTATGCAAAAATACACGAAAAAAAGCATTTTTCAACGGAAGTAATAACTCGACAATTTCAATTTGTCTTTAATCGGAAATATTCCAGTACAGCTCTGCACGTAATCGATATCATATCCGAAATATAAGCTATTAAAAACGGAACACGTAGAAGCAGATGTGTATATGAAAGTAAATCACTCGAATCACAATTAATATAATACATGGAATAATAAAAATAAAATGTGCGCTCAAAAAAGCACATCGGCGCTTTCATGTCCGTTGGCGCAATTACAAAATGCAAATGTCCTAATCAGTTAATGATAACGTAAACATAGATGAAATGGAAATGTATTTGTATATATAATCAATCCGATGGACCAAAAAAAAACCGTATTTTGGTAAATAGATTTTTTAATAAGCAAGGTATTAATAATTCAGGGTTGCAATTTTTGTTTTTTGTTTTTTTATTGATTTATTATTGGTGTCAAGTACTTGTCAGTACCGCCAGAATTTTGATTTTTTTTTAGAATTTTTTTAAAAATTTTTTATGTACTGAAAAGGAAGATACTTTATTTAGTTTTTGTAATTTTTAGTATATTTTTCATAAATATTTAATTTTTATTATCATATAAACCATAGACAGACAATATACCGAATGATTTAGAGATTATTAAAATCATTACATATATTTTCTTTTTGAAAAATAATTTTGGTCAGGTCCAAAAGTTAAAATGCAGATATCCGATAGAAATTGACTTTTTTAATAAGTTTTAAGGGAAATTATAAAAATATATTAGTTTGTTTATTTTTACGTTGTTTTTTTTTACTACAAAAAAATGTAAAAAATTAACGCGTATTTCATAAAATAATAAATATATAAAAATTTTAAATTGTCAAACTACCAGTTATATGTGTTTAAAAAACTGCTCTTTTTTGTAATATTGTATTCAAAAAAATATTTGCAATGGCACAAAACTACATCTAGAAACTTAAAATCTCAAAATTTGATGGTTATATTTTTCAAATATGCAAAATGTATACCAGAGTAAGAATTCCCCAACGTTAAAATGACTCAAAAGATGTTAAAAAAAATTTTTAATCCTTAAAAATATATTAGCATGTACATATTTAAATTACCACTCAAATTTTTAATTTATTTTTATTTTTAAACCAAATTTTTGATGATTTTTGATAACAAGTAAGCAAGAAGTAATGGCTAGTAATTATAATGAGGATCCATTTTTTTCTGGGCCCTATTCAACAAAGCACAAAAATTACAATTCATAAAATTTTCTGTAAAAATTATTTTGTTTTATTTAAATCATTCAAATTACCAAATTTATCAAATTTACCAAATTATTGAAATTAATAAGAATTTCAACAATTTTTTCTTTGGGATTTGGGGAGATATTTTTCCATAAAGAAAAGTTCCTTTTGGACCATGAATATTTCAAAAAATAGTCTGTTAAAACATAAAAAAATAGTTTTCTTTGAAAAATATTTAATAAGAAATAACGAATAAAATAAAATAAAATAAAATATAAATAAAATAAAATAACTAATAAAAAATATGAAAACATAAAAGAGAATAGTTTTCATAGTGAAATGCGCAAAAAAAATCTAAGATAGAAGTAAAAAAATAATATCTCTTCGAAACTGCAAAAATTTAATAAAAAATGTAAAAGTACAAAAAATCACAGAATTAAGATCACATTTTAAAAAACTCGAGATTGTAATAGCCTTTATTTCTCCTAAAGATTTCTTTAGCTTTTCTTTAAATTCCATCAATTATTGCTATTTTTCTTGACAGCTTTGACCATGAAATTGTATCTTTGGCGAATGCTTTATAATTTCCATCTTGTTTATAATGTAATGTTTGCTTCTTGGTGTCTTCTTTATCTGAAATCGTGTAAGAAGGTAAGACGCAAGAATAAATTGCAGCTCGATTGACAAACGAATAAATAAATATTGTTTCGCTTCGGCGCTTCGTTTTCACAAAGGTAAAATAGTAAAAGTAAGTTTATACTACACGGATTTTTCAAAAAAAAAAAAATTGTAAATGAACATTTGAATCGGAAGTTCGGAATTTTAAACACAGCGAATTAACAAGAATTTAATTTTTAATAAATGTTAAATTTTTATTTGAAACTAAACAATAATTATTCCAAACCAGCAGATTTTTTTTTCAAAAATGTACATTTTTCAATAAATTGTTATTGAAATAATAATTTCATTGAGTAAAAAAATAATTTGAATTAAATTGAATTAAATTTGCCAAGAATGTTTGCATTAAATTTGCTTTGAGATAAATTTTTTTCTTCAATTATTTCTATGAGAAGTTATATCCAAATGTTGATCAAGTGCACATTTTTTTCAATTAATTATGAATAAAATCGAATTTTGTATATAAAAAAATTAAAATTAAATCGTAACCTATTTTAATTGTGTAAATATATCAAATACAGCTACATTTAATAAGCATAATAGATAATAAAACTGAATCCCCCAATATTTTCGCAAGGATTAACTGCGAAAATGCGATTTTTTGGCAATAATTCGAATGAAGCTATAATAATTAGGATATTGTGATTTTTGGGATTATAGCATTTAGATACGACCCTGTTCGTCCTGCCAATTATATATAAAAATCGAACATATTGCATGACGACAAAAAGGTATTTGCTATAAACTAACCCTTCAAGTGTAAATGTAGATTATATATAGCAAAACCTCTTTATACGATTAAATAAAATATTTTGTAAATATGTTCAAATTGCATTCGTTTATTGGTGTAGTGAAGAATGAAGATTTTTTAAATGACCAAATTTTTTGTAATCACCCTGTATATGATCAATGTAATTATATATAAATATTATGGTATAGCAGATTTTACAATTTAACTTGGAATATAATATTGAAAAAAATAATAATCCAAAAATAAATTATAAACTACAAAACATCGAAAAATTTTACAAAAAAAAATTTTTAATCCCATCGACGTATACGCTAATGTGCTAGTTATACTTAGAAATTGAAATTTTTGTACTTTTCGTTGCAAATTTAGGAATTTGGAAGCACGTTAAGGGGATACCATACTTCTAGAATTTGTACAGAATGAAATTTATTGCATCTATTACGAATTCTGTTTAATAAAAGAGTATTTTTTTGGCGTAAATATCTTACTAATACAAGCAAATTAAATACCAAACTACGGCTTAATTAAACGTTCAAATCCGCCGAAATTTCGAAGATGCTATTTTGTATACATAATACATCGAACTACACAAAGAAAAAATCAAAATTTAATATTTAACTTACCGAAAAGTGGTTGTACATTCAGTTTAAATTTGACTATGCATATGCGTGCACATTAATCGATTAAATATTGATTAAAAAATTTTTTTTTACAAAGCTCTTTGTAGTTGTATTGTGGAATAGATTGCCTTAATGTCGTACCAATTTTCGTATATCCAGCTTATATCGTTTAGGATTAAAACAGTATCTAAGAAGGTATTGCCTATATGTGTGGTGTCCTCTTAAGTGAGTCCCTACTATATAGTTAGTACCTAATCCGCGATTATGGACTGGCATGTAGTACTATTAATGGAAACGCATAAACAAGTGCAAATGCAGAAATCGTGTTTACATTTCCAGCGCACCTAATTACAATCAATTCAGCCACTTTTGTGTTTCGTCGAATGTTTGCCCGAGGATTATAATGTAAAATAGCTGTTACTGCGGATTGTGCAGAGTAAATAAAATTTTATTTTATAATATTTGTGAGAAATGCCGTCATAATCTGACGTGGGGATACGTTTTTTGACAAGCGTTGTTTACTTTACGATTTATTTACTTAAGTGTGTCGAATTGCAGATTTTTTGATACCAAATATAGGACTTTTTTTTAAAATGAAATCAATAAAAATAATTATACCGCGTATTAGTTCTTCTTTAAATTTCCATAAATATACGGCTTGTTTTATCAAGTATTTACGACAGCGTTAGTTCAGCTTATACTCAATTTTTTATTTTTATTAGCTAAGTGAAAAATACAGCAAAAAATCTAAACCAAGCTTCAATTTGACAAGTAAAATCCATTTTCTTCTACATACTTGCTAGAAGGAAAATAGAATACTTGTTATATCAAATATTAACGACAGCATGATGCCACTTCATTAGGATATATTTTTTATAGTCCTGATTTTTTTTTTTTTAAGAAACAGAAAGAAAACGCCAAATCAATTTGCTTCTTGAAATTTCGTTGCTAGTAGAAGAATAAAGTATTTCGCTTATAAAGTATTAACATTAACACAATACCAACTTATCGTGTTATGTTTTTAAATATTCCTGCTATATTCTAACACCAATGACACAAATTAACAATGTCGAAAGCAGGAAATTAAAATCCAAAATCAAACTTTAATCTATATTTGGGTGATATTCTATATTAAACTTGAATCTGATAAGTAAAATCGATTTGGTTTCAGAAACCGCTGCTAAAAGAAGAATGGAAAACTTTTTTATCAGGTATTAACGACAGTATTATTACAGCTCGTGAGGCTATTTTTTACAACCCCTGCATTTTTTAACAATATCGTAAATACTGAAGAAACTCCAAACCAAAATTGTATTTGTGAAGACACATTTGCTTTTCGCTACTGCGTTGTTAGAAAAATAAACAAAACACTTATTTTATCAGGTATTAGCGACATCATTATTCCACATTATGAGGCTATATTTTCACAGCTGATTTTTTTTGTCAATGTCAAAAATACGAAATAATAAACACCAAACCAAAATAGAATCTCACAAGTAAAATTGATTTGTTTGTAGAAGTATAATTGAATATGCACTGGTTTTATCGAGTATTAGCGACAGCATTATTTCACCTTATCGGGTTGTGTATTTTATACTCCTTGCATATTTTAGCAATGTCAAGATTAGATAAAAGAACAATCAAACTTTAATCTGATCAGTTAAATCAATTTACTTCTAGAAAGTGTGTTGCTAGAAGATGAATAAAATACTTGTTTTATCAAATATTAATGACTGTGCCATTCCATCATATAATGTTATATTTTTTGCTACTCCCTTATATTTTTTTAGCATTGTTAGAAACATGAAAACCTCAAATCAATTTGAATCTGATATTAAAAATCTATTTCCTTCTAGAAAAAAGCTCCTAGAAGAAAATTCAAATACATGTTTTACCAAATGATAACGACATCATTCTTTCAACTCATCGCGCTATATTTTTTACACCTCTACTTTTTTTACCAAGGTAAAAGCACAGAAAAAACAACACAAAACCAAACTTGGTCTAACAAGTCAAACTCTACTTCTAGAAATCTAGTAACATCGCTGTTAGTAGACGATTAAAAAACTTGTTTTATCAAGAATTAACAACAGTATTCTACCAACTCTTCTTGCTATATTTTTTTATAGCACAAGCATTTTTTTTACCAAAGCAAAAGCACAGAAAAAACAACACAAAACCAAACTTGAATCTAACAAGTAAAACTCTACTTCTAGAAATCTAGTAACATCGCTGTTAGTAGACGATTAAAAAACTTGTTTTACCAAGAATTAACAACAGTATTCTACCAACTCTTCTTGCTATATTTTTTTATAGCACAAGCATTTTTTTTACCAAAGCAAAAGCACAGAAAAAACAACACAAAACCAAACTTGGTTAAACAAGTAAAACTCTACTTCTAGAAATCTAGTAACATAGCTGTTAGTAGACGATTAAAATACTTGTTTTACCAAGAATTAACAACAGTATTCTACCAACTCTTCTTGCTATATTTTTTTATAGCACAAGCATTTTTTTTACCAAAGTAAAAGCACAGAAAAAACAACACAAAACCAAACTTGAATCTAACAAGTAAAACTCTACTTCTAGAAATCTAGTAACATCGATGTTAGTAGACGATTAAAAAACTTGTTTTATCAAGAATTAACAACAGTATTCTACCAACTCTTCTTGCTATATTTTTTTATAGCACAAGCATTTTTTTTACCAAAGCAAAAGCACAGAAAAAACAACACAAAACCAAACTTGAATCTAACAAGAAAACTCTACTTCTAGAAATCTAGTAACATCGCTGTTAGTAGACGATTAAAAAACTTGTTTTAGCAAGAATTAACAACAGTATTCTACCAACTCTTCTTGCTATATTTTTTTATAGCACAAGCTTTTTTTTTACCAAGGCAAAAGCACAAAAAAAAACACAAAACCAAACTTGTATCCAACAAGTAAAACTCTACTTCTAGAAATCTAGTAACATCGCTGTTAGTAGACGATTAAAATACTTGTTTTAGCAAGAATTAACAACAGTATTCGCCCAACTCTTCTTGCTATATTTTTTTATAGCACAAGCATTTTTTTTACCAAAGCAAAAGCACAGAAAAAAAAACACAAAACCAAACTTGTATCCAACAAGTAAAACTCTACTTCTAGAAATCTAGTAACATCGCTGTTAGTAGACGATTAAATACTTGTTTTAGCAAGAATTAACAACAGTATTCTACCAACTCTTCTTGCTATATTTTTTTATAGCACAAGCTTTTTTTTTACCAAGGCAAAAGCACAGAAAAAACAACACAAAACCAAACTTGAATCTAACAAGTAAAACTCTACTTCTAGAAATGTAGTAACATTGCTGCTAGTAGACGATTAAAATACTTGTTTTACCAAGAATTAACAACAGTATTCTACCAACTCTCGCTATATTTTTTTATAGCACAAGCATTTTTTTTACCAAAGCAAAAGCACGGAAAAAACAACACAAAACCAAACTTGAATCTAACAAGTAAAACTCTACTTCTAGAAATCTAGTAACATCGCTGCTAGCAGAAGAATAAAATACTTGTTTTTTTTTTCAAGAATTAACAACAGTAATCTACCAACTCTTCTTCCTATATTTTTTTATAGCACAAGCATTTTTTTTACCAAAGCAAAAGCACAGAAAAAACAACACAAAACCAAACTTGAATCTAACAAGTAAAACTCTACTTCTAGAAATCTAGTAACATCGCTGTTAGTAGAAGAATAAAATACTTGTTTTAACAAGAATTAACAACAACATTCTGGCAATTCATCAGGCTATATTCTTTTACACCCCAAGCATTTTTTTACCAATGTCAAAAGCACAGAAAAGAAAAACACGAAACTAAACTTGAATCTGACAAGTAAAATCGATTCGCCGCTTCTGCAGATCAGGATGGAATATATTATTCTTCAGGTACATTTTACCGGTGTGTGTATTTTCTTTCACCCCGAAACGGAATACATCGCTCAGTTTCGCTTTATTCACTAGAATAACCCAGTCATCGCCAATGGCAAACAGAAAGACGTCGGGAGATTTCCTCCTTCGCTTCCGAACTCGCATATGTATATAACACAACAAGCGTCGCGACGCTGTTGTGGGGGGGACGCTTTAGAAGGCGCGCGAGAAAAGAAACGGGGCTTGAATTTCAATATCAAAAAAACATTCAAATATTTACACAAATGATTATTCCATTAAAATGAAATTTCATACCGGTCTCATATACGCAGAAACGAAGGCTCTTCGGCTGGGGAAAATTATTGAGGGAAATGCTGTGGGATGTGAAACGTATCTGCCAGGTAGATGTGGAAATGGAAAGGAAATTCTATTGCAGCTGGGGGTTAGATGCACTGAGCAAAGAACGAAATTGTAAATTGGCTGTGCCGATCTGATTGTCCTGAGCCAAAATAACATTTTTTTTTTATAGCAGATTTGTAATCTTGGATAAAGAGGATTTTTGTACAGTCAAATTAAATGAAAAAAATTAAATGTTTCATGAAATATTTTATGATGAACCTTTTAAAACCAAAAAGTTTGAAATTTCTATTTTTATACAAAATTTATAAAAATAACGATTTTTTTGATAGCAGATTTGTAAGCTTGGATAAAGAGGATTGTTTTAGAGTTAAATTAAATGAAAAAAAAAATTAAATGTTTCATCAAATATTTTATGATGAACCTTTTAAAACCAAATGGTTTGAAATTTCAATTTTTATACAAATTTTGTAAAAATAACGATTTTTTTGATAGCAGATTTGTAATCTTGGATGAAGAAGATTTTTTCGAGTTAAATTAAATGAAAAAAAAAATTGAATGTTTCAAATATTTTATGATGAATCTTTTAAAACCAAACGGTTTGCAATTTCAATTTTTATACAAAATTAATAGAAATAACAATTTTTTTAACAGTAGATTTGTATTCCTGGATAAAGAGGATTCTTTTAGAGTTAAATTAAATGAAAAAAAAATATTAAACGTTTCAAATATTTTATAATGAATCTTTTAAAACCAAAAGGTTCGAAATTTCAATTTACACTTTATTAAAAGAAATATATACAGAGGCTGACACGAAATCTCACTTAAAATTAATATTTTTTAATGAATCATTTTAAAATAAAACCCCGAAACATGTAAATTGATTTAAACAATTTTTTCTAATTATTTTATTTTAACTCTCCAACCCCCAGATACCCAAAAAATGCATAAATCATACAAAAAGCACGCAAAATTCCCATTTTTAATATAAGCTAGTTTGATAGAGAACTATATATACAATTTTTTATGTTCTTCCATTTTTGGTTCGTAAATTAAAAAAAAAAAGTTTTTGAAAGATTGCGGTAATGTTCCTACGAATGAATTGCTTTCGTGTTAATTTTTTATTAAAATTTGTTGAGCGACATTTTGGCACATTTATTAAATTTAACAGAATTATCAAAATATTTTTGAAAGCTAGATTTTAGTCGTTGGTAAAGTTTTTTGGTATTAAAAAACAAGCATTAGGCACAATATACTTTTTTATTAAATCTAAAAATTATATAATGTAAATCACCATCTAAATTTCCAAATATTTTAGTATATTCTAAATGAGGGATTATTTTTGACTGATGAAATTGATGACTTTTTTGAGCAAAAAAGAAAAGAAAAAATTCTAGTTTTTTATTACTCTTATTGCTGTAAAAAAATAGAAGGTAAAAGAAGGCATAATCCTGAAATTTTTTTCAGGATTATGTGTTTTCTTGTAATATATCTTAAGAAATCTTTTTGACAGCTCACAAATCTTCAATCGTTTTTATATTAATCATCGGTATTGTATTTTTTTTTGCAATTTTTGGGTTACTAAACCAATTATCGAAATCTACAATTACGAAACACTTGATATCATAATTTCGCAATATCACAATTTATTATATATAAATAAAAATCTAAATAAATTACAAAAAGAATGGCTAAAGATCAAAATAAATTTACATATTTTAAGAAGTTATTCAGAAATAACCCATTCAAGATATAAAAATTTTTGATAGACTTTTGAGAAATCCTGTATATAATCCATACGCATATAAAAAATGTTAGTTAAATATAATTAAAACGAAATTATAAGTCGTTTTAATTTACCAAATATAATATCAAATAAATAATATTTTGAAAAATAAAATTAACTAATCGTATTGATATTTTTTATTTTTATTTTTTAACAACTATCTCACCATATACGAATGGCACAGGCAAACGTCGATTGAATTAAAATTTCGGTGATTATTTAAAAATTTCTATGCCTACATATTTAAGTCGGTCATATGGGAATTTTGTGGAATCTTTAGTTTGTTGTAAATGACCGAGTCAATTTCCAGGTAATGAAAATTACGTGGAGAAGTCGAAGATCGATCGAAGCAACGTGTATTGTGTTTAAGGGCCTTTTATATACATTGTATAGTAGATCAATTTCGGTCGATTATTATTATTGCCGAGCCGTCATTCAATCAATTCTAACGTGTTATTAATTCCTCAGCTCAATATATAAAATTCGTAATATTCTTTCTTATAAATGGAAGCCATGGACAAGTCTTAAAATCCCGCACAAAAAAATGTTATTTTTTGAAACTATAATCGAATTTTGTTGGATTTTATATATCGCATCCTCGACTTAAAAAATCTCACTTTTTCAAATGTTGAAATGAAATAAATATCAAATTTTCATTAGCATATTTCTAACGAATATCTCTTTAGAATCGACCGTTTCTTTCAAGAATTATTTTTTTACCCCCTTAAATATTAATTTTTCATTTTTTTGATGATAAGAGAGCTTTTTTGATTTTTGATAATATTTTGGTCAATATGCGAAATTTTGGAATGTTGTTTTTTTTCGAATTTTGGCGTTCCAAATTTGGCTCGTGCAAAAATTTACAAGCGATATTATTTTATACGTGTATAATTTTTATTTGTTTGTTTACATGAAAGAAATTAACAAACAAAAATGATTTTTGACCATTAATAATGATTTTTTTTGTATGATTTAAATAATTCAGGCAATTTGCAGAAAATTAAAATTTATGCTACATTCTACATTTTACAACACCTGAGAAAAAAAATCAATTTGAACATTTTCAGGTGGTTGATTTTTGAAAATATATAAGAATACTTTTAAATGACTTTTAAAGAATGGAATTATTCCATTTTTTTAATTCAATTCTACTCGTTTTTTTGGTTTTTGAAAATATTTTGGTCAATATGCGAAATTTTGGAATGTTCTTTTTCTCGAATTTTAGCGTTCCAAATTTCGCACGTGCAAAAATTTACGAGCGATATTATTTTATATATGTATAATCTTTATTTGTTTTTTTACGTGAAGAAAATTAACAAACAAAAATGATTTTTGACCATTAATAATGATTGTTTTTGTATGATTTAAATAATTCAGGCAATTTGCAGAAAATTAAAATTTACTACGTTCTACAACATTCTACATTTTACAACACCTGAGAAAAAAATCAATTTGAACATTTTCAGATGGTTCATTTTTGAACATATATAAGAATACTTTTAAATGAAAATATAAGAATGGAATTATTCCATTTTTTTAATAATTTTGGAATGTTTTTTTCGAATTTTGGCGTTCCAAATTTGGCACGTGCCAAAATTTACAAGCAATATTATTTTATATGTGTATAATTTTTATTTGTTTGTTTACGTGAAAGAAATTAACAAACAAAAATGATTTTTGACCATTAATAATGATTTTTTTTTGTATGATTTAAATAATTCAAGCAATTTAGAGAATATTAACATTTATTCTACATCCAGACAACACCTGAGAAAAAAAATCAATTTGAACATTTTCAGGTGGCTAATTTTTGAAAATATAACAATACAATTGGTCAATTTTTTAATTTACTTCTACTGGTTTATACAAAAAATATTTTGTTTCTGTATTTGTTTTAACAAAAATTTATCAATTTAGGAAATGTCTCAAAAAGATTTGAAAATGATTTTTTGCTTTATTTAGTATAGTTTAAAAATGCAGAAAGGGAACTTGGAAAGACAAATACGAAATTTTTAGTTGTCTAAATAAATATTCGATGAATATAAATATAAATAAAATATAATATAAAATTTTCGCATCGAATGTACGACAAAAAAATCCTTCATTTATTTTTTTACGACAAAATTTATATATTTTTTTATATAAATTCTATATGTATAATACTTAAACTTTTCTCAAATTTTTTTTGCAAATTTCCCTATATTAAAAATGACCCAGCAATTCAATAAATATTAATTACAAATTTTCGTCCCCACACCGATTTAGGTCAACAAAAGTGTTCCCACTTCAATTTGCCCGTGCCTTTCAATTCTTCACTACCTATAAACAATTATTATACATCTTTAAGCTTCTTCTTCACGGCCTAATCATACTGAATACATTTTCTATATACGTTCACTCGAACGCAGATCATTTTCGGGTTTCGAATGTTCTCCTTCTTCGAGATTCCGTCCACATTAATGGAAATCATCATCGCCAACAACAACACCAACAACAACAACGAAATCGGGCGCAACTGCTCTTTCGCCGATGCCCACCCGAAACAAAAAAAGAACCCTCGCACGTCTTTAAATTACAAATTGTTGCGCTTCTTCTTGCCGATGATTACGGTCCCATTTTATTATCCCCGCCAATATTTAATCGAATTGTTTTATTAATTATAGAGGACAATCTTTTTTACTCTACAAATTTCTCGTAATAGCAAAACCATTCGATTATTAAATGTTTTATTTCTAATTAAACGAAAGAAAAAATCGAGATTTAAAAACATCGAAAAGATACGGTAATTTGCATTATAGCAGTGTTTTTGAGTCTATAAAAATCGGACGAGTCGAAAAGGCACTTTTACTTCGAGTGAAAAACACTTTATATAATTATTTCTACAAACTCTTGGTTTAATTTGTACAATTTTTGTTACACTGTATAATTTTTGGAAATACAATTACAAACTGTTTGTACCTTTGTATACTAGATGGCGCGTGTTTACCGACGGAGCGCTGCTGCGACCAGTGGTGAGTTAACTAACTATCTTTTTTTGTACCTGCATAAAACTGAACTATTTTATACATATGGTGTTCTGAAGTACAATTTAATTATTTCGATAAAAAAAAATGAAGTGCGTTTGAAAATGTTTATGTATTGCAGTCCCTGTATAATGTCGGGTATAATTTTTACATTTTAAATAAATGGTGAGTGTGGATATATAAGGACGAACCTAAAGTAACAGACTGAAGAACAACAGATGAAATCTGTAATGATAAAATAATAAATCGAAAAGCAATTTTCCGTAGTTGGATAAGTGGTTCGAAATCACGGCGTTTATTCGTCGGAATAATAATCCTGGGAGCTATAGGTACGACCGGTACGTATAAACATAATAGCAGTCGTACTGCCAAGAGGCCATAAGGCCATTGATATCAAAATTCTTCCTCACAATAAAGTCGTTCTGAAATCAAACATGAAAATATCTCCTTGAACAATCAAAACGCATTTTGCCATGTTATATATATACTTTTAAAACCTATTAAGTTTTATTCATTATTTTTAGAATGATGTAACAAGGCCTTATATATATATATATATATATATTTGTTTGTACTAAGACTTCCAAAAAATTTTTTTTATTTTAAATTTCTACAATAATTGATTAGAAAATTTTAAAATGCTCAAATTTTCCAATTCCAATATATGTAATTATATAAAACATCACCCAAAAACCGTAATTTATTAGCATTTATTAGCTAGATGCGCATTTCGGAGACTATGCCCCCATCTTCAGTGATAATAAAACAAATAAAGATACCTCTGTTACTGTTAATTTCTATGAAAAACTCGATTATTAGTATATAAATCGGTTTATTAAATGTATGCCACATTATTTTTGCAATTTTGCAGTGACAACATTTTTTATTTAACGTAATATTCAAAATCATAATTTTTCAGTTTTATCTTCAAACTATTTTTTTTTTTGATAAATATTGTGCAGCAAATTTGACATTCTGTAGTTCAAAATATTCCAATTTATATATTAATGGGTTCAGAAATGCAAATTTTTTAGTTTGAATGTAGAAATTTTTGAAGTGAAACTTTCATAGGGCAAATTGGCCTGAACGTCACGAAAAGTTAAACGCACGCTACGCGCATGCGCCGCGTGTACTGTGCGTATACGTGGCATAAGGCAACCAGTAGACGCTTGCGTATTTTATTATATATTAAACAAACACAGCTTAATCTTTTAGCTAACAATTTGTTTATCAAATTCGCGATGAGCAGATTGAAAGAATGTACATTTTGTGTATGATGCACTAGTGGGTGCATTTCTAAATGTATGATGTACTAGTGGGTGCATTTCTAAATGTATGATGCACTAGTGGGTGCATAAAATCAACTTTTCCTAGGAGCTAAGAAGTTTCACTTCTACCGCGCGAGAGTCTCACGCATATATATATTAAAAGCCGCTGAATTTTGAGATTTTTTTAAAAATATCTAAAACAGCATATAGCATCAAAATACGTCATTATTTAATCTAAGCTTTTATTAATTTATAATGTGCGTTAAAAATAATGTAAAAAAAATCTTGGCTCAAAATATACCACTTGTGTAAAAAAAACGCGGCCTTAATAAAAAAAAAAATGATCAGAAATTAAAATTGAGCAAAATCATTAGATAAAATAAAATAAAATACTACGCGAGCGAACAAATAACCGCAAATTTTGTAACGGACTTATTGTGAGTGTCTTAAGGCCCGAAACGTTTGCAGGTAGATGGTGTAGATTGTAGAGACAATCGATGAGACAATCAAACTATTAGGTACCCGTCTTTAAATGCCATTAAATGTTATAACCACTTTTGCCCGGTTTAAACCGAGATGGGAAATAACGATTGAAAAAATTAGCCGGGAATTATAGTATTCATTTTTTATTTTTTATTAATACCCGTGGTGAAACTACCACACTGCCGAAGAAATTTAATATCCATGTTCCAACTATAAATTAATATTTGTTATCAAAAACAGAAAGATCAAATTTTAGAAACAGAAAATATTTTTTTTTAGTATGCTTTTGTTTATGTTTATATTTATGTTAAGTTCATAACGATGTGCAATGTGTGTGGCGAATTTAAACGGACATTTGAGCAGCATTGCCGACAACAAGAAGAGCCAGTAAAAAGTAAAGATAGCTCGTGAAGAATTGACCACTTGTCCGCGCGAACATAGAAAAAGATTCTACCAGTGCGATGTTTATATCAGAACGTTCTCCAAAACGAGATACGGTTGAATGTTCTTGTTGATCAGTTCACTTCGCTAAAGTGCGAATAAAGATAAATATTTTTAAAACTGTAATAAATAGATTCGAGTTCGAGGCGCATAAATAACAAATGAACAATATTTTATTTGTATTATTTTATTAAAATTTCGAACATTAAATTAATCAAGCAACAATTTTCATGTCCAATATTTAATTTTAAACACAAAATAAAAATATAAGTGTTTCTAATTTTTTCTTAAAGGGATATTCTACACACTGCAGAAAGCTTTTTTATTCGTTTTTTTTTCAAATTACAAAATTCTACATATAATCAAATTATTATAAAAAAAAGCAGTTCAGAATTTTTTCCATCCTATAAATATAGATATTTTTCAAATATAGCAATTTATCAATTTTTTAGTTACTTTTTATAGGGGATATTCTTAATTTTAGGTTACACACTGCAGAAAACTTTTTTTTATTCTTTTTTTTTTCAAATTACACAATCCTACATATAATCAAATTATTGTAAAAAAAAAGAAGTTCAGAATTTTTTTTTGCAAATGTTTCAGGCAATAGACTAACAATTTGAACAGTTTTATAATTTGAGTTATTTTGTTTATAAGTTAATCTCAATATTTGTCAATTTTAATATTTTTTCCAACCTATAAATATAGATATTTTTCAAATATAATTTATCAATTTTTAGTTACTTTTTATAGGGGATATTTTACATTTTAGCTTACACACTGCAAAAAGCTTTTTTTATTATTTTTTTTCAAATTAAAAAATCCTACATATAATCAAATTATTGGAAAAAAAAGAGGTTCAGAATTTTTTTTTTGCAAATGTTTCAGCTAAGGGATTAAAAATTTCAACAGTTTTATAAATTGATTTTAAGTTAATCTCAATATTTGTCAATTTTAACATTTTTTCCATGCTAAAAATATAGATATTTTTCAAATATAGTAATTTATCAATTTTTTAGATACTTTTTCACTTATTTAGTACTTTTGGATTCTCCTCGCAATTTCTCAATTTGCTCTGAAATTTCCGATGCATACAATATTTTAAAATTTATTATCAAGTTTATTTTAATAATCTTTGCCTTATTTTTAATACACATATTTTTCATTTGGTAAATTTTCTTCGAACGATTCGGATTATTTATTAAATTTTCAAAAAACTTTTGGCACGAATTTGTTCGATATTTTTATATAATTAACAATTGAAACAAATTTCCTACTGAATATAATCATTGCAAAATTATTAAGGGGATACCACACCGAAATAACTGTTCTTTATTTTATCTCACTTTTGACATTATAACCCCTTAAATATTCTAAAATTATATAATTTCGGCTTAATTCCGTAAAAAACAATACATTTTCAATTGACTTTTTCTTAAATAAATTAAATATCCGTATCTAACTGTCTTCTTCTTAGTTCTACAAAAATCTATAACGCAGCACTTTTAATCTTCAAAAAAAGCCTAATGAAAAAAATCCAATTTCTCGGCGTACGCTTGCAAAACAATAACTACTTAACTTCCTGAGTTCTTTGTATCTTGCATAAATTACCTAAAATTGATTCAGAATCCGGTCGCGTTGTTATTGAATAACTATCGTGGCGTAAAATATATGTAATTTCGTATCTGCGGCGAAAGGACGGACAATGGGGCAAAAACGTCTTTGTCGCTGCGGAGGGCCTTTTGTAAGAAACGTCTTAGTATATCCAATATGAAAAATGTTTGTTTGTACGTTAGATGGAAGTAAATTGCGCCAGGAATAATTGAATCAACAGAAACAAGAGCTAAAAAAATATGACTGTGGATAATGGAATTAGGATATGTTATAATGTGTGTATCCTATTTTGAATAATTTATAAATTATATACAGAGTGTTCAAATATTACGTTATATATATATATAACCGATTCATTCAACAAGATTTTATAAGTAAGAAACTATAAAAAATTCTAAAGAAATTATTAACTTTTTTTAATTTATACAGGAAATAATTAAAATAGGAAACACAGAAGCAGGACAGAAAAAATATAAGGAACTAAGGAACTTAATTAATAGGAAATGCAAGCTAGCGAAAGAAGCGTGGATAAAAGGAAATTGTGAGGATATTGAGGAGGATATGAGAAGAGGTAAAGTAGATTTGGGCTACAGGAAAATTAAATCACATTTTTCTAAAGTAAAACCAAAGGGTAACATTATATGTGATAAGCAGGGTAAGGAACTCACAGAAAATAAGGAAAAAGCTAGAAGATGGAAGGAGTATCTTGAAGATTTATATAAAGGTAGGCAGGACATGGAGGAGCTAGAAAGTGTGGAACAGATAGATGAGGATGACTTAGGTCCTAGCATACTTAGGTCAGAGTTTCATAGAGCATTAAATGATTTACGGAATAACAAAGCAGCGGGGATTGATATGATACCAGCCGAATTAATAAAACACGCAGCGGAAAAAATGCAGGAGCGATTATACAGGTTAGTTTGTAAAATATAAGAGAAGGGAGAAGTACCACAGGATTTTCAGCGTAGTAGAATAGTAACAATGCCGAAGAAAATAGGAGCTAATTTGTGTGAGAACTATAGGACCATTAGCCTACTATCACATGCATCGAAGATATTGTTAAAGATTATTTATAGGAGATTAGAAAATAAAGTAGAGGAAAGGCTAGGAGAAGATCAGTTTGGTTTTAGGAAAAACAGAGGGACGAGAGAGGCGATTCTAGCACTAAGAACGGTAGTAGAAAAAAGAAAGAGGGTAGGAAAGGTAACTTGCATAGCTTTTGTAGATTTAGAAAAGGCATTTGATAATGTAGATTGGGACATAATGTTTAGAATTTTAAAAGAAACGGGTATAGATTATAAGGATAGGAGAATAATTTTTAATTTATATAAACACCAAACTGCCTTAGTTAGAATTGAGGGGGAAGAAGAGGTAGCAAAAATAGGGAAGGGAGTTCGGCAGGGATGTACACTTTCACCGTTATTATTTAATCTATATATAGAAGATGCAATAAACAAAGTAAAAGAAGAGTATAGAGTAGGTGTGAATGTACAGGGAGAGAAAATATATATGCTGAGATTCGCCGACGATATAGCTATATTGGAAGAAAGCGAAAAGAATTTAGAAAGGGTATTGAATGGTATGCAGGCAGTATTGACTAGGGATTTTAACATGAAAATAAATATAGGTAAAACTAAAGTGATGAGGTGTGACAAAAAGGAATGCAGCAGAAAAATGAGGATCACAATAGGAGATAATAGAATCGAAGAAGTGTCAGATTTTTGTTATTTAGGCAGTAGAATCACAAAAGATAATCGAAGCAAGGTAGATATAAAGTGTAGGATAGCACAGGGTAGGAAGGCATTCGTAGAAAAAGAACAGATTTTAAGATCAAATATTGACTTGGGTATTAGAAAAAGATTACTGAAGGTATATGTTTGGAGTGTAGCACTGTACGGGTGTGAGGCGTGGACTATAGGAAAGGAAGAGAAGCGTAGATTAGAAGCACTTGAAATGTGGTGTTATAGGAGGATGATGAGGATTGGTTGGGAAGATAAAGTAACAAATGAAGCTGTACTAGAGTTAGTAGGGGAGAAGAGAAGTATCTGGAGAGTGTTACAGCGTAGGAGAGACAGATTAGTAGGGCATATTCTTAGGCATGGGGGGATTATGCAATTGATCATAGAAGGTAGAGTGGAGGGAAAGAGAGGGGTAGGTAGGCCTAGATTGGAGTATGTGAGTCAGATAGTTGAAGACGTTGAGATGAATAGCTATAGGGAGATGAAGGGATTAGCTCAGGATAGATCGGCATGGCGTGCTGTTTCCAACCAATCTTTAGGATTGCGGACTCTTTAACTAACTAATTTATACACTTTTTCATTGAAAATATTTTAAAATATTCATTAATTGTATAATTTACAATTATTTTCAAAATTTTTTAGTAGACTTTCTTTTTTGCTTTTCGCTTCAATCAAAAAAATATTTTTAATTGATTTGTACTTTGTGCAAATAAATTGTTACATTTCAAGATATTGAAAAAAAAATTTTTTAGTTTTAAATAATTAAAAAACTGTAATGCTGTAATTTTTAGTTTTTGGAAGTTTATATATATATAATATACTGGTATATATATATAATGTAAAAATATGTAAAATAATTACCATTACCATTCATTCAAAAATGTTTTGTTAAAAAGCAACTTTTTATGAATTTGTGATTTATATTGTATTGAAAAAAAAAAAATTTTTTAATTTTATAATGGTTTTAAAAAAGTGTCAAAAGAGAATTTTTTTTTTGATAATTAATAATTGAGAGAAATGAAATGTTTTGTTTTTTTATTTGTAGAAGTTAATAAAATATTATGAAATGTCTATTTTTGCGAATTTTTCAAAACTATTTCGTTAAAAATAAACTGTTTATAAATTTATACTCTCAATTCAAAAAAAGAGTAAATTACAAGTTTCAAATAATTGAAAAAATAAATTATTCTTTTTTGTTTTTAGAATTATATATATATTTATTTAGTTTTGAAAAATTCCCAAAAATAGGTATTTTATAATATTATATATATATATATTATATTTATTTATATATATAGCACTTTGTGCAAATAAATTGTTACATTTCAAAATATTAAAAAATAATATATTTGTTTTAAATGATTACTGTAATGCAGTAATTTTTTGTTTTTAGAAGTATATATGTATATATATAAAGAAAACGGTCAAAAAACTCTTTTTCGTATTAATTAATTAATTAATTAAATTAATTTAATCAATTTAATTAATTAATTGATTAAAAATAGATTTGTTAAAAAGACAACTGGTAACGAATTTATAATTTAATGGTTTGATACATTTCAAAATAATTTTTAAAACTTGAAACAAGAAATTGCTTAATTTTTGGTTATTTGAAATAAAATGAAACATTTTATTAAATAAGTGTCAAAAAGAATTTCCCTTTTGTGATTCTTTCAAAATTAATTTGACGAAACGAATACCTTTTACTAAATCTTTAAATAAACGCTACTTTTGAAAAAAAAAATCTAGTCATTGAAAAAAAAATCAAATCAAAATTGAAAAAAAAGGAAAAGTTTTGATTATTGGTTATTAGTTGTAGAAATTTTTTTTTTATTTAATTATGAATGACCAATGATTTAGTTTAAGTTAATTTTAAACGTATTTTTCATTACACATTATCAAGTTTTCTACAATAAATTATTGAACAATTTTCTCAAACACCCCGTAGATGGCACTTCAACTGCCTTCAACATCCCGGAAGCCCCGCTTCTGTAAGATAGACAAAGATGGCGTTAATTCTAAAACTAGTTACGGTAAGCTATCATAATACACATCCACTCTACATACATACAATATGACAAACATTTTTTATATTAAAAATTTACATTTTTTTTTTGTAATTTGCACAAAATTTTTGTACCAAATTTTTGCCACTTAGACTTATCTAATTTCACAATTTCATTATTTCATCCCACACTATCTAACCCACATACTCCAATCTAGGCCTACCTATCACGTTGCTTTCTCTCTACACTACCTTCTATAACCAACCGCAAAATACCGCCTTGTCTAAGAATACGACCTACTAGTCTACCTAAGCTATAAAGGCTTTCCAAATACTCATTCGTTACTTTATCGTCCATTATCCTTTTGAAGCACCACATTTCAAATGCTTCTATTCTACGTTTCTCTTGTTTGCCACGCCTCACGCCCGTACAATGCTGCACTCCACACGCACACGCTTTCAGTAATCGTTTTCTAATACCCAAGTCGATGTTTGTTTTTAAAATCTGCTCCTTTTCGTGTTATTTTAATCCCCAGTCATTACTTCCTGCATACCATTAAATGCTAGTACCTTATGTATCGATTCAACAGTTGCCGTACGGTATATACACATCCATTTCCATCGGTACAGATTCAGTTCGGAGTTTACTTAACATAACAATGTCTGCATTGAATTAATTGAATTATTGGAGCGAAAAGAAATTAATCTTGTAATGTGTATGTGCGGGGGCGCAGCGAGGGTACCCACTAAGACCCGATGGGGAAAGGCAACGTGACGGCGCACCTGGGGGGGGGGGGGGGGGGGGGGGGAAATGTTAAGAGCGGCAGGAAATGCGCTCTGCAGATATTTAAACTTTCTAACGTTGTTTTATTTCTATGTAAAGTAATTATTTTTGTAATAAAAAATTGGAAAAAAATTCTTATATCATAATAAAATTGATTGACTAATTTAACTAATGTCTTATTTATAGTAATACATTTTTGTTAAAAAATTTAATTTTAATTAATTTCAAAATAAATATTTTCTTCACATTCATTATTGCAAATTTTCAATTTTCCTCACACTTTTCCGATAGACTTCTTTCAACCCATTTCAATCCCGAGAATTGAATTCTCAGGCAATATTTAAAAAAAAATTCTTTACGGCAATTTTTCAAAAATTGCTAACACTAAAAGACATTAATCAATATACAAAATTAAATACTTTCGTCTTATTATAAAAATTTCATTTACGTTTCGCGTATTTTTTATCTAGTTATTTTTCTCATATAAACTGCCCATTTACAACACACTTCCCTCGCATCCTATACCTTCATACACTAATCCCAATCGAAAAATTATCGCAAATATTTTTCAAACGTCCGCAAACACTAATTTCCTTTCCATACAAGAAAGTGGTTATAATGCCAAAAAAAAAAAAACACACTACTACTACCAATGTTCTTTTTTTTTGTCCTAACATTACAAGATTTTCACCCCACATTCGCATCACGGTTCAGGCGGCAACCCCGTCCTGTTCAACCCCTTATCTATCAACGAGTATTTTAGCATTAGATTGTTATCTTAAGGCCGCCCCGACATCGCGTTATTGCATTTAACTGTGGAATGCCTCAAAACTACGCCGGTAAGACAAACACAGTTCGATATTAGTTCGGTGAGTCCCTATTTCCGGGTGGCTCGATGATTCCCGAATTTACAGTACACCATTCGAATAACATCGGCAAGTTATTCCGTCATAATCTTACGAGGGAAAGTGATTTGCCGCCGGCAAAGAGAAGATTAATGGCGATTACGATTTGCTCAAATAATAAGCAAATGGTAAGTTGATGGTAAAATGAAGAATACATCATTTTCTAGTCACTTTCGAATTGATATTTTGTTAGTAAATTTAATTTATTTCATTTGTTTTTATGTCGCAAAATGACAAAAATAACAAAACTTTTGTTGGTTACAATAATATTGATTTTGTAAATTTGCGATAAAACACTAATATAATTATAAACGTATGAGTAGTTCTAATGTAACGTTGTACTTTCGATAAAAGAACGAATAGTTCTAATGGAAAGTTGTACTGTCGATAAAAGCACGAGTAGTTCTAATGTAAATATAAACGCACAAGTAGTTCTAATGCAAAGTTGTACTTTTGATAAAAGCACGGGTAGTTCTAAAGTAGATATCAAAGCACGAGTAGTTCGAATGTAAAGTTGTACTTTCAATAAAAGCACGAGTAGTTCTAATGTGAATATAAACGCACAAGTAGTTCTAATGCAAAGTTGTACTTTTGATAAAAGCACGGGTAGTTCTAAAGTAGATATCAAAGCACGAGTAGTTCGAATGTAAAGTTGTACTTTCGATAAAAAGCACGAGTAGTTCTAATGTAAATATAAACGCACAGGTAGTTCTAATGTAAAATTGTACTTTCGATAAGTTTTTATGTTGCAAAATGATTAAAATAACAAAACTTTTGTAGTTTACAATAATATTGATTTTGTAAATTTTCGATAAAAACACTAGTTCTTCTAATGTAGATATAAAAACACAAGTAGTTCTAATATAATTATAAACGTAGGAGTAGTTCTAATATAAAATTGTACTTTCGATAAAAGAACGAGTAGTTCTAATGGAAAGTTGTACTGTCGATAAAAGCACGACTAGTTCTAATGTAAATATAAACGCACAAGTAGTTCTATTGTAACGTTGTACTTTCGATCAAATAACGAATAGTTCTAATGGAAAGTTGTACTGTCGATAAAAGCACGAGTAGTTCTAAAGTAGATATCAAAGCACGAGTAGTTCGAATGTAAAGTTGTACTTTCGATAAAAGCACGAGTAGTTCTAATGTAAATATAAACTCACAGGTAGTTCTAATGTAAAATTGTACTTTCGATCAGTTTTTATGTTGCAAAATGATTAAAATACTAAAACTTTTGTGTAAACTTAATAAATATTACATAATATTATATAATATTTACATAATGAATATTAATTTATAATGTAAATTTTCGATAAAAATAATAGTTGTTCTAATGTAGATATAAAAACACGAGTATATAAATATAAACGCACAAGTAGTTCTAATGTAACGTTGTACTTTCGATAAAAGAACAAATTGTTCCAATGCAAAGTTGTATTTTCGATTAAAGCACGACCAGTTCTTAAGTAAAGTAGATTTTTCGATAAAAGTACAAGTAGTTCTAATATAAATATAAAAACACAAGTAGTTCTAATGTAACGTTGTACTTTCGATAAGTGAATGAAAAAGTTCCAATGCAAAGTTGTACTTTCGATAAAAGCACGACTAATTCTTAAGTAAAGTAGAACTTTCGATCAAAGTACAAGTAGTTCTAATATTAATATATACGCACAAGTAGTTCTAATGTAACGTTGTACTTTCGATAAAAGAACGAATTGTTCCAATGCAAAGTTGTACTTTCGATTAAAGCACAACTAGTTCTTAAGTAAAGTAGATTTTTCGATAAAAGTACAAGTAGTTCTAATATAAATATAAACGCACAAGTAGTTCTAATGTAGTGTTGTACTTTCGATAAAAGCACGAGTAGTTCTTATGTAAAGTAGAATTTTCGGTCAAAGTAAAGTAGTTCTAATATAAATATAAACGCACAAGTAGTTCTAATGTAATGTTGTACTTTCGATAAGTGAATGAAAAAGTTCCAATGCAAAGTTGTACTTTCGATAAAAGCACGACTAATTCTTAAGTAAAGTAGAACTTTCGATCAAAGTACAAGTAGTTCTAATATTAATATATACGCACAAGTAGTTCTAATGTAACGTTGTACTTTCGATAAAAGAACGAATTGTTCCAATGCAAAGTTGTACTTTCGATTAAAGCACAACTAGTTCTTAAGTAAAGTAGATTTTTCGGTAAAAGTACAAGTAGTTCTAATATAAATATAAACGCACAAGTAGTTCTAATGTAGTGTTGTACTTTCGATAAAAGCACGAGTAGTTCTTATGTAAAGTAGAATTTTCGGTCAAAGTAAAGTAGTTCTAATATAAATATAAACGCACAAGTAGTTCTAATGTAATGTTGTACTTTCGATAAAAGCACGAGTAGTTCTTTTGTAACGTAGAATTTTCGAACAAAGTAAAGTAGTTCTAATGTAACGACAAAAGTACGAGTAGTTCTAATGTAATGAAAAAAGCACGAGTAGTGCAAATGTAAAAATACTTCAATTCTGACTGTTTCCATCAATATTTACAATCTCATGAAATATGAACTCAGTTAAAATTCGACGATGTCATAATGTGGCTGTAAAATATCGTACGAGTTCTATACGGATTGAAGAGATCAAGGCAGACAATGCCAATTTGCATATGTAACTACGATGGATGCTTGAAGAACGTTGCTTCTTCAACTGTTCGTTCCACGTGGCAAAGAGATTCTGCTTCCAGCATCAACAGCAGGAGCGGTAGTTACAGTGGCGCGCTCATAATGTTGAATATGATTTTATATTATGCCTATGCATATCTAAGGTTTATTGTTGTTGTATGTCCCAGTCATTTTGGTTTTTGATTTTTGAATACTATTATAAACGTACAATAGATGATTATATAATAATTGATCGGATTTTGATTTTTAAATATGGTATTCGACTTTTTTTTTTTGGTCGATGGTGAGTTTTCTTATCGATGATGTAAAAAGAAGATAAATAAATGTTTTTTTCGGAATGATTACGCATTTGTTGTCACTTTTATTTGATTATTTTGTGAAAATTTATATTTTGAAAATTCTTTAGGACAGACCGTTAGTTTAGCAAATATTTTTGAAACGTTTTAAGTACGGCCCTGTTCAAACGTACAATCACAATATACAAGGTAGACAAGATTATTTCATATTAGCAATTAAATAGATTATTAAAAATATCATATTTTTTATTTATTTTAATTTGATATACTAAGTATATTTTGTCTGATATAAATTTCTATAAAATAAAATAGAAATTTTTTAGGAAGGAACTCGTTTTATTTTAGTCTCATAAAAATAGTTTTTTAAAATCATATTTTAATTTTTATAAAAAGTATTCTAATGTTGCATAAAAACTAATTTTTGTAAATTTGTATTTTTTATGGATTCTACGACAGCCAAATCGTCGATTTTTTCTAAGAATATGAGATAACTTATTTTTTTATTGCGTGAGATTACAATTTTTACATTTTGATATTTTCATCTACTGCGAAAGAAAAAGTAATACCTCTCTGTTGTTGAGCATCTGATTGTGAAGTGCTAATCAACGTTAATATGTCAAAACCACAAGGACTAGGATATACTATACCAATATTCATAAAGCTTCTTCTTCATACTATAATATTCGCTTTGGGGATATAATTCAAGCGTAGACCATTCTGGTAAATGTAAAAAAATTGTGTATTATTTTTGCAACTAAAAAAAGCATTTTTAGCAATACGTGAAAAATAAAAAAGGGACGATTTCTTTATAAAAAATATATTGCACGCACCATAATTTTTTTTAATTTTGTTGAAAAAATTTCTACTAAAATCTTATAATCAGTTTATACATTGAAATATATAAAAATATGTTTGCAACTAAAAAAAGCATTTTTAACAATACGTGAAAAATAAATAAGGGACGATTTCTTTATAAAAAATATATTGCGTGTACCATAATTTTTATTAAATTTTGTTGAAAAATTTTATAATTAGTTTATACATTGAAATATAAAAAAATATTTTTGCAACTAAAAAAAAGCATTTCTAACAATACGTGAAAAATAAATAGGGGACGATTTCTTTATAAAAAATATATTGCGTGTACCGTGATTTTTATTAAATTTTGTTGAAAAAATTTCTACTAAAATTTTATCATCAATTTAACATTGAAATATAAAAAATTATTTATGCAACTAAAAAAAGCATTTTTGATATATGTAATACGTGAAAAATAAATAAGGGACGATTTATTTATAAAAATATTTTGCGTGTAGCATAATTTTGTATTAAATTTTGTTGAAAAAATTTTAACTAAAATCAGTTTATACATTAAAATAACATTTGCACATAAAATTCAGTTGATGTCATATAATTAAAAATCATAAAATGTAAATGTAAAATAAAAGTTTGATTTTTTGTAAAAAAATAAATCCCGTAACTTCGTTTAAAAAAAAATATTTTACCATAGATATTGGCACAGAACCTACAGATAAGCCTTACATAATAAAAGCGAACGAACAATATAAAAACCCCCCGCAGTTTTTTTTCTCGTTTCCTCGAATGAAAATAAGTATTCTTTTTTTTTTAGGTTAGAAGCGTCCCCTTATCCTCACGGGCAGTATTTCATCTCTCCTAATTTCCACCGCAATGAAATTATAAGATATCCCATTACAAGCACTCTTCGCATACAGCGTCGTACAGATGCCAGCTCACTATAGGCCATTACATAAATTATTCATATTTAATTGGAGCCACTCATCAAAAAGTTGGCGACTTTTGTTTCAACGTAACGGTGCCAGCCGCCATTCTGCGCTCGCTAAAATATGCAATACATTGCCCAAGGATAGCGGATGTAGTATGTCTTAGTCTGTTTGGTTTACGCTTTTACACCGCGATTGATGACTTAAAATGGACGAGTTTACAAAAAGCCATTATATCGTGCAGATAGAAATTTTAAGTATATATTCATTTGTATAAACTGTAGATAGAATTGTTGCAATTCACAATATACAGGATAGACAAAATTCAAATGGGTACCTTCATATAATTTTTTAGAGATTTGTATCAGACGATGTATTAAAAAATTAGTCAAAATGTAACTATTGACGAGTTTACAAAAAGCCATCATATCGTGCAGATAGAAATTTTAAGTATATATTTATTTGTATAAACTGTAGATAGAATTGTTGCAATTCGCAATATACAGGGTAGACAAAATTCAAATGGGTACCATCATATAATTTTTTAGAGATTTGTATTGGACGATGTATTAAAAAATTAGTCAAAATGTAACTATTGACGAGTTTACAAAAAGCCATTATATCGTGCAGATAGAAATTTTAAGTATATATTTATTTGTATAAACTGTAGATAGAATTGTTGCAATTCGCAATATACAGGGTAGACAAAATTCAAATGGGTACCATCATATAATTTTTTAGAGATTTGTATCAGACGATGTATTAAAAAAATAGTCAAAATGTAACTATTGACGAGTTTACAAAAAGCCATCATATCGTGCAGATAGAAATTTTAAGTATATATTTATTTATATAAACTGTAGATAGAATTGTTGCAATTCGCAATATACAGGGTAGACAAAATTCAAATGGGTACCATCATATAATTTTTTAGAGATTTGTATTGGACGATGTATTAAAAAATTAGTCAAAATGTAACTATTGACGAGTTTACAAAAAGCCATTATATCGTGCAGATAGAAATTTTAAGTATATATTTATTTGTATAAACTGTAGATAGAATTGTTGCAATTCGCAATATACAGGATAGACAAAATTCAAATGGGTACCATCATATAATTTTTTAGAGATTTGTATTAGACGATGTATTAAAAAATTAGTCAAAATGTAACTATTGACGAGTTTACAAAAAGCCATTATATCGTGCAGATGGAAATTTTAAGTATATATTTATTTGTATAAACTGTAGATAGAATTGTTGCAATTCGCAATATACAGGATAGACAAAATTCAAATGGGTACCATCATATAATTTTTTAGAGATTTGTATTGGACGATGTATTAAAAAATTAGTCAAAATGTAACTATGTAAAATTTGTCTATTCTTTCTATATTATTTGTATTAAAATTATATTTTATAGGTCGTCATTTTCCAGGTCAGGTCAGTTAAAATAGTCGAGCACAATTATGTCAAATAATTCAGTATTATTTCTACAACATTTATTTCCCTTGTATTTAAGACGTCTTTATTTTCCTTTGGTCATCGATAATAGACTCACCATCTATTAGTAAATAAATTATATCCTTGTTACGGTTCTGTTTACTGCATACAATAAACGATCTATGATGAGGTACTAATCGGCGTCAAATAGTCAAAACAAAACGGACTAGGACGTATTATAGTTAAAAGTAGAAAAGAAGTATTAAAACTTCTAAAAAATTTTTTTTTTAAATAAAATTAAATAACACTGTTTTATAAAAAAAACTCAATTACCAAAATTTCATTTTCATAAAAAAAAATCAAATCAGAATGTTATGTATATTTTATAAAAATATATCGAGTATTTTTTCAGCTATAAACCTAATTCTCTTTATTTTTACTATCGTTGAAATTTAACTGAATTCAAAAGTGATCATTTATTTGACACTTTTCGATGTAAAATCACGTGATTTCTTAATTAATCGCTAAAGGAGTAGGCACTAAAAATAAATTTATGTCGATTTGTATTCAAGAAAGCGTCTAAGTCATAATGATGAAATAATTTGTATTCAAGAAAGCGTCTAAAATCACATATGTCAACAATGACACATATGTCAAAAATGACACATACGTCAAAAGATGTACGTCAAAAAGTCATGTTCGTAAAAAATGCAAATTATGTCAAATTTTAGGACATATGTGACAAATATCTGATTGATTCGTTTCATATATTCTTTTTTAACAATCTGTGAGTAGTATAATTTAAATTTTTTCAAATTTAGTTAAAAATCGAATGCATATTTTATATATCCAAATTTATCTTGATCCAATTTCATTTTCCCATGTAAATACAATATCACATAACAACAAAGTGTACGCATCGTTTTGCATATTAGCTTGTTCTTGCGGTTATGTGCATCTTTTCTTCGGCGCATTAGGGAGTTTCCCTCCTCCCTCGGGGTGATAAGAGTCACCGGGGTGAATAAAGAATCAGCGACCGACAGATTTCTTTCTGCCGCTCTTCATAATAGCTTACTAGCTAACTGTATCGGTGAAATGGAAGAACGAGGGCGTTTTTTTTTTTCCAGCGCAATTATAATGTCTTGCGGTGGTCTTGCCTTTTATTTGCATTGTCCGCAGGGGACCGAGTCATAGTCACTATACAGGGTGAAGAAGAAGAAACTCACATGCATGAAATTAACAATACGCTGGAATTATTCAACCCCCACAAAAAATTATATAGTATTTTTTTAATTACTACAAAAATTCGCCATAATTACAATTTTATAAACCTCTTGGAAAAAGAAATAATAATAATAATAAATTCATTTATCGGCATATGCTAGATTAATAATAATGCCATCAAATAATGAGCCTTATACGATATAAGACTCGTCCTGGCACCCCTGTGCCAGGCGTGCCAAATATTGTTTAATATCAAATATGTTTGTTCACTGTGTATATAAAATATATTCAATGATAAGCTTCAATGTACTGCTCACAGTACAAAACCATATTGCGGTTATTGTTTTTTAAGTCGCTTTGCAAATTAGACTAATACAATTTAGGTTTTATCGCCTTGGCTTCTTGGGTCCCAAAAAAAAAGGGAAGTAACGAAAAAAATTATACGATCCGAGGATTAAATGCTGCTTTCCTCCTCTGCCTTATTTATACTCTACGTATTTGTATATATCAGTTTGTGTCGAGCCTTTTGTGCGTAACGAATAACGTGCAGGAGAAAATGAATAAACTTTTATAAAACTACGCTTTATGTGGGTTATGGGAATTCCCATTCGGTTTTATAACCAATCATACTTTTGCCCCGCTTCAGCATATCCATAAGCAGCCAAATATCCGAAGGAAATTCGTGGAGTTATTACTAATTGCCACGCTTAATTGCGTATAAAAAAATGTAATTTTCTCCTTCGTGGTTTGTTGGTTTTCAAGCTTAAAGAAGAGTATTAAAATAATAAGAGGTGGCCAAATCGTTACGTATGTTGCAACACTAAATTGTAATTTTAAAAGGAATTTTTTTCTTGCATTGTGTACGGCAAAAAGTGTAATTCTATAAAGTAAAACGATTTTTAAGTTGTGAACTTTATAATAATTTTTTATTTTTATTTTAGTTCTGTTTTATTTATTTATTTATTTAATCGGTGGTTTAGTGATTCAGTTCGAATCCTGTATAGGATGGCAAGGATTTTTCTATAAATTTATGCGAATGTGAAGATTTGAAGCACTATGAAATATATGAAGAAAGTTATTTCATTTCCTTTGTGATTTTCGATTTTTTTTTTTGTTCAAATTAAAATTGGTTATAAAAATAATTGGAAAATATAATCAAGTGCCAATAATTTTCAAGTCTTCAGAACTATGTTGTAATGCAATTTCTTAGAAAAAGAATTTTCACATCATTATTTTATCTTGTAAATATAAAATTGAAATTTTTTACATAAGATTTCCGTATAAAATTTATATCTTCTTAAATCTTCTTCTTCTATCAAAACCACTTGCCTCAAAAGATATTGAAAAATATCATCAACTGAGTATTTAGAAAATACCGTATACAGACTTTAAAAATTGTCAAAATTTTACTGAAAAAGTTCAAAGGACCCTTCTTATTTTTATTTTTCCATTTTTGACGATATCTTCGAAATCTGTTAGTCCTGCAATTAGAGATTTAGAATCCTGAAACCATTTGCAATTAGAAAAGTCATTTTATCATCGGTTTTTTTTTAATTGAATATTTTTTACATGGCACCTCGATGTAAAAATATTTTTAAGTGCTCATTTCAAAAATTTGTATGTTTTGAAAGATTCAGCTCTCGTCCAAATCTCTTGCAGATTCTAAATTCCGAGGTTAAATTCTATTAGAAAGCATCATAAACAACAGACTTTCAAAAGTGTCAAAATTTTACTAAAAAAGTTCAAAGGACCATTTTTATTTTTATTTTTCCATTTTTGACGATATCTTCGAAATCTGTTAGTCCTGCAATTAGAAATTTAGAATCCTGAAACTATTTGCAATTAGAAAAGTCATTTTATCATCGGTTTTTTTTTAATTGAAAATTTTTTTCATGGCACCTCGATGTAAAATTATTTTTAAGTGCTCATTTCAAAAATTTGTATGTTTTGAAAGATTCATCTCTCGTCCAAATCTCTTGCAGATTCTAAATTCTGAGGTGAAATTCTAAAAACGTTCGAAAACGTCAAAATTTTAACAAAAAAAAAAAAATTCAAAACGGATACCTTTCTCATTATTCATTTTTCAATTTTTCGACGATATATTCAAAATTGTCCGACAGCAAAACTACTTGCAAATTTATAATCCTCAGCTCATTTTCCACGAGAAAATATTCCATCTCATAAAAATAAAAATATATATTTAAAAAAGGCTATTGAAAATTTACCCCTACGTTGAAAAGCAATAAGAAAAAAACGTATTATTCCATTTTTACATGACAATTTAGTATCAAATTCCATCCATTGAATTAAGTGACACTTCATTATTTCGAAACATTCTTACAAACATACGTATTGCGATTGTTATCGTTTTGTTTTAGTACGGTTCTGATAAATATATGCACTGTTCTTGTACCCTTTGCAATACCAACGAAACTCAACCACATACAGAGTGTCGCAATAAAAAACCATTGCATTCATTCATTTACCAATCTTATTACGAA
The DNA here is from genome assembly GCA_947310635.1 of Leptodirus hochenwartii. Taxonomy (NCBI): domain Eukaryota; kingdom Metazoa; phylum Arthropoda; class Insecta; order Coleoptera; family Leiodidae; genus Leptodirus; species Leptodirus hochenwartii. The sequence goes on along the minus strand of OX371178.1, from coordinate 3,678,693 downwards.
AATTCTCAATTTTTCATTTGTAATTTTTCAAAAATTTCATTTGTGATTGAATATTTGTTTGGGCCGTCACTTGTTAATGGTAAAACACTTCGTTTTGGACTAAAAAATATTTTTTTATTATTTTAGATCACGCTATATACACGCATTGTTCGCGTGTTGTTTTCTTCGCCGCCTTAAAAGAACGCATTGTCTTAAGAACAAATTACTCAAAGTCCCTTTACAGATCGTGGAATTATTTATCAGTAGATTTATTCTACAATATTTAATGGGGGATTTGGAATTTTTTTTTTGTAAATCCATTTAATTGCTCTTAGTGTCCATAAAATATTTTTTGTGCTTAAAATCTTTCAATTTTGGCAGACAACATTATTTGCGTAATTAAAGTAATTTAATTTAATTTGCGAAAAAAAAAAAAAAAAATTTCGCCCTTATGAGGCTCTTCAGCGTACTGTAACTTTAACGACGTATAATTCGCTTGCATAAATACAGAAATTTTAACTCAATTTCTAACCACGTAAGTACGGATAGCTATTCGTTTATAATTATAAAAAAAAAATTTAAATAAAAATTCAATTTTTAATTAAACCAAAGATTCTTTTAATGATTTCACAAATGATTCGTAAATTACAGAAAATTTGTCGACGAATTTTCATAGCAATGTAAATTCGTGTATACAACGTACAGTGCGGTTCATAAAATATTTATGCGAATGTTGTCTGGTTTGATGGAAGAGTATAATCATCGAGCAGCGCAATTCCAATTTTATTCCTTCGGCATTATAATATACAATATGAGATATGTATATATGTATATCGCGACTGTTTCGTTGTATATAACGCAAGACATATAACTCGTATCTGTCTCGTTGTTATAACTGCAACGATGGAAGAAAACAACAATCTATAAATGCAACGAGCATCGAGAAACTGCACGATTCCGTTCCGATGTATATCAATTAAATAATTATGTTGTCATTGCAAATCGCGGCTAATCATACGCTTACGCCATCTATAAGTCACATTCAGCGCTATTATGGACCGAGTGTTTCATTTCACATGCCAGCGAAATATTATTTTATTTTTAACTAACGGAAATGCACAAATCGCGATGAAGAAAAAATTGATAAATTTGATCAAATTATTCGATTTTGATAGTACATTTTTTAAAATACGATTTTTTTTTTTATAATAATCACTTAGGTTATCAAATTTTTCGAAGATTTTCACGACCCTGTGTATCATTTTCGTATTTTATGTAACGTAATGCAAGTTCTGAATTAATTCCGTTATTGTAAACGATATTTGAAAAGTAAACTGTAGTGAAATATGTTTAGATAAATTCCAAGAACGTTGAATATTTATTTACGTATTAAATAAATTTTTTTTTTTGTGAAACCCTGAATTTTTTTATTAACAAAAACACGTTGCAATATTTTTTTGTTACTTTTGATAGTATCAAATAAAATCTATTTCGAATTTTAGAAAATATATTTCAAATTCTATTACAAATGTTAACTTAAGGGGATACCACACATTTTAGCAATGTTAACAAGATACAGTTTTACTCTTAAACTATATTAGTTAGACCTATGATAATTGGTAAAACATTAAGTCATTCTATTACACTTATAACTATAAAAAGATTAAAAAAAATATATAATAACTGATTTAGAAATAGTAATTTAAAAAAAAAAAATATTTACAGAGGTATTTTATTTAGTTTTATCTTGTGCTACTGAAGATGGGGGCATAGCCCTTGAAATGTACATCAAGCTACTTAATGCTTGTAACGGTATTTGGGTGATATTTTATATTAAAGAAATAATATCTTCAAAACTAAATATTTATTCTCTCTGTAGTCGCATTTGTTATATATACCAAATTTCATCTTACAAATTTGTGATTACTTTATCGCTTAATTGAGCCGTATTAAATTAATTATTTTATTACACCTATAAGAACAAAAGTACTATTAAGGTATTTACCATTTTATAAATAAACACAATTTAAATAGATGACGTTGAGCGTTGCAATAAATTTCAGACAGACTATTTTTTGTACGAAATTTTAAAAGTGTGGTATCCGCTTAATAAAAATTGAAATGTCTTATTTGCGGAGTTACTAATTGCAGAGATGGTTTCCTATTAACGCGAGGTCTACCTACGATGTAAAATAATTGATATGTAACTTAAAAACGGGAATTTCTTCATCCACCGCCGATAAACAAGAAAAATGTTGAACGGGCGACACAGACGGCGAATAATATGCATATAAAATATAATAAATGCTAAACAAATACATAAATCACGTTTATTTCGCACGATACCTTGGCTATAATTCATAATATAAACTTATAACAATATACATGGTGAAACTCTAACATGGATCAAAATGTTGCTAATTAGCAAAAAAAAATCGCTTTTCTGAGGCGAAGTTTAGAAGATTTTTTAATTATTTTTAAGCGGTATTATTTATTTATTGACTCTTATTTGTTGGGAATTTTACTACACATCATTTGAAAAAAAAATCATTTTTTATTGTGAACGAACATTTAGAATACCAATGATTTTTTTATTTTATTTTTTTAATAAAAAACATTTTTCTTATTGAATTATATCGAGTCATAAATAATTTTGTATAAAAGTCTCGTCGACTCAATAAAAATGATTATTATTATTATTATTAATTATAACTCAATATAAAGGCAATTATTTAAAGTAAATTCGATAAGAAAAATGTTTTGTATCTAAAAAAATTTTCTGTATACCGATGATTTTTGCGAGTTTAAAAGTGCGATGATGAATCGAAATTTTAAATTATTTGTTACCCTGTATGGATAACACGACAGTGGAACTATTGTAGCTAATCACCTTTATATTTCGCAGTTTGATTTATGGCCCTTGCAATCCGATGCATAAATGCAACTTTTCATTGTTTCGCGTCCTAACGAAGCCGCACGAAATCGAATCGAATCGCATGTCATCGGTATTCTAAATGTGCGTCCACAATAAAAAATTCAATTTTTTTTAAATGATGCGTTGTCAAATTCACGACAAGAAAATGTTAAGAAACAAATATCTAATGATAAATATAACATTGAATTATATAATATCCGAAATATAGCAGGCTATTCTTATAAAATTATAAATAACAAATTAAGAAATTTTTAAAAAACAAGAGATATCAGAAATATTAGTAGTTTAGAACAAAGTAATAATTCAACTCCAAAATTTGTTAAATTACCATTTAGATACGCGTAATTTAAATAGTATTTTGAATTAATATAATTTTAAAATAACATATTGCTAATTTTCTAGGAAATGCTAAAGATTTCAATAAAAGATCTGGTATTTATTAAATATCTTGTTCTAGTTGTACTAAAGTATATATAGAAGACAAACACGTAGACCAATTGAAGGTAGATTTAAGAAGCATTTCAGATTAAATAGAAACGATAAAAGTGCTGTAGCCGAGCATATTATTGACTAACTCAGGTCATCCTATTCAAATTAGTTCACTTAAATTACTTAAAAGTGTTTTGAATTATACGAATTTTATTAGTATTAAAAAAAAAAATCAAATTTAATGAATTCAGATTCGTCTTGCCTATTTAATTTATTTAAGAACTATTTTTGAATTTATTTTTATTTTTTTAATTTTTGGTTATTTTAGGTGTGACGAACCAATGTTTATTGTTGTTACTTGTCAGTTTTGTTAATTATTAATTTATATTGTTTTAAAAGATTTATAGGTCATATTATATGCTTAATCTATTTTACTTAATAAAAGTTTAAGTGGCAGAAAAACCCAATATGTTTTTGGTAAAAATTATATTATATTATATTTATTAAAGCGCTGCACTTCGCCTTTTGAAAATTAGTTTTTATATATTATTATTGCTGTTATTATTACTCTTTATAAATGTATTTTTTTTACTTTGAAATTTTTTTGAATAAATATTATTATTATTATTATTAATATATAAGAGCACAATTGCAGTTTTGATTCCAACAAATTTAATGTAAAAATAAGAATGAGAACAAATTATTGATATCCTACCATAAGTGAAAAATTAATTTGACGAGTTTTTAGTTTAATTTTTTTCTTTTCTTATTTATCATTTTAATTTTTATCGAATTTTCCTGAAATTATATTGTTTTTTTTCGAAGAATATTACGATGTTATTGAGATTTCTTAAAAACATTTGTTTGATTAAAAATTAAAAATAACATAAAAATTGACTTATTTATTTAATAGTATATCAATCACGATTCGTGACAGAGGTATTTTATTTAGATTTATCTTGTGCTACTGAAGATGGGGGCATAGCCCTCGAAATGCGCATCTAGCTATTTAATGCTTTAAGTTGCGGTATTTGGATGATATTCTATACTAAATAATATAGCACTGAAAATAATTAAAAATTTAAAAAAAAAAATTTCTAAACGTTGCTTAAAAAAAGCGAAATTTTGTTGTGTCTTTTTCATTATATATGTTTTATGTCGACGATCTGTAGTAATAGGTTACTTTTGTACCTGGTTTAGAATAATGCGATTTTATATTTTTATATTTTATATTTTTTACAGCTTGAATTTGGTATTGTATATTTTGGACGCTTCTTTAGACGCTTTAGGTCACAAAACAGATTTGGTCAAGTATACATCTTAGTTGCAACAATTTATTAATATTTTCGTTCCGGTAGCAAATATATTGAAAATCGCTCTCGGCGTGATTAAACGATAACATTTCTAATATATCCAACTCTATGGTATAGTGCGTTCCAATAAATATTAATAATAATAATAAAATATAGTTTTTAATTTGCGGAATTTTGCATGTTCTTGTATTAATTTTTTGAAGATATAGCTAAGAAGATATTTAACAGTCGATTACGTGTTTTTTATTTTTTTATTTCGCTCTTCTGGGATGTAGGGTTTTGTATTTCATCATTTTTAAATAAATGGGTTTGGAATTTATGGAAATTTGGATACATTTACGGAAATATTGAGATTCATGGCAAACTGCCCTTGGGTCGCCTCTATAAATACTTAAAATTGAAGTGAAGAGGTAAATCAACGAGTTGGCGTGGGACCTCTTGGGTGACATGGAAACTCACGCTATTAATTTTATATTTCCGTTTTTCAATATATATGAAAAAAATTCTAAGCGTTTTAAAAACGTATATTCATTACTGTTTATATTTTTTAGTTAGAGCGTATTGTTGGAAAATGTTTCGTTTAATCGTAAAATTTTTTTTAAATCGTCAAAAGTAGTTAGAAGCGATACAGAAATCCATTTTTACTGAGTTTCGGTTTGATCGGAAAATCGGTTTAAAAAATTGAAAAATGGAAAAGTTTATAAAAATTGTCGAAATAAGTGCAAAAATGTCCCTTGAAATTTTTAGATTTTTTTTCTAATTTTGGTCGACGTTTTAAAAAAATGATTAAATATTGTCCTAGATCAATTGTTCAGATCAATTTTATCACCATTTTGCACAAAATTTAAAAGTAAATGTCCAAAAAACAATAACACCAATAACACCATATTTGGTGAGTTTTTTTTTCATTCAATTGATCATGACCGGTTCGTACCAATTTTGGACCATTTTGTCCAAGATATAAAATAATGCTTAAAATATCGTAAAACGGCTATAAAATGTCCTAGACACAATTTTTGTTGAGTTCCGGTTCGACAGAAAATTACCGGTTCGGACCAATTTTTAATCATTTTGCCCAAAATTTAAAAAATGCTTAAAATATCGTTAAATGCCTATAAAATGTCCTAGACACAATTTTTGTTGAGTTCCGGTTCGACAGAAAATTACCGGTTTGGACCAATTTTGGACCATTTTGTCAAAGATTTTAAAAAAATGCGTAAAATATCGTAAAACGGCTATAAAATGTCCTAGACACAATTTTTGGTGAGTTCCGGTTCGGACCAATTTTGGATCATTTTGTCCAAATTTTAAAAAATGCTTAAAATATCGTAAAACGGCTAAAAATGTCCTAGACACCATTTATTGCGAGTTTCGGTTCAACCGAAAATTACCGGTTCGGACTAATTTTGGATCATTTTGCCCAAACGACTATAAATAGTCTCAACAGACGTTTTTAGTTCAACGGAAAAAATGTTCAAAACATCGAATAAAATCGTCGAATAAAATACCATTTGATATTTTTGCTTTTTAATCGATTTTGTTCAAACTTTAAGCGTCTAAAATACTAGGCAAATGTCTAAAATACTAGCCTCTACTAAATGTATATATCAACAGTGATGGAATTCAATAAAAAAAAAGCACAAACAGCTGCACATTGTTTTCAAATTTATATTATAAAAAGAGAAATAAAAAGCACCTACCTATTTTTGATCCACAATATGCCAATTAGTATTCAACTGAAAAACAAAAGACGTTGGGGGGCGGTTGTCTCTAATAAAAGGCCGATGTGAAATTTTACAAGTTTTCGTTTATTTCTCAATTTGGAATATTATATAATAATATTAACATGTACATCACACAGAATTATGTAAACCTATAAACTATAAGTAGATATGACATTATCTCCAAACAAATTCGGTTGATTGGAAACAAATTTGCATTCATACCAGAACGATTTGGTATATCTATATCATATCGATAATAAATTTAAATTTTTTTAAAGCATGTTCAAAATATACAGAGTATGGTTATACTTAAGACGATTATTTACATTAATAGGAGGTAAATATTTCTTTGGAATGGACAAATTGTAAATGCCAATTATTAGGATCTACAAAAAAAATTCGAGTTGTTAAAAATGTTCCTTCAGTTGAATACTAATTACATTTCCAGAAACTTCAAAGCAAACAAAAATTAAGGAAACATACAAAAAGCCTATCGTAAAATACTTACAATCCTGACGAGTCTTGAAGTGAATCACTAATAAGAAAATATTCGATCAATTTAATAAACGTGTTTTTTTTTTTTAATTTAACAAAAGTTTGGGTGTTTGCGTGTTTTTCTTTGCAGAATTTCTCAGGTCAAGTCGCGTCACAAATCATGTCTGTAAAATATATTTTTTGAGATCCCAATCAGTTTGGATCAATTACAAAATGTCCATACGTTTATATACCAAAAGTTTCAGTACGTATATGTTTTCTTATCGTATTTTGAAATATATGTAATGAACAAATAAATTTGGCGCAATGGCACTTGTTGATTATTACTTTGGAAATCGTTATGACAGCTGACGGAATTTCTAAATTCCATCACCTAAGATAACAAAACAAACGATTATATTAGGGATTAAAATATTTTTCTGGGAACTATAAATGACACAGTTTTCTTCTAGATTCAGTTTCGCAGATCAGCTGTTCTATACGTCATATATATACACACAGACATATTTTTTTTTTCTTAATCAAAGTGACTTTTCAACTTACTTGCAAAATGGAAGAAAATCATCTTTTCGACAATTTTGTGATCAAATATAGAAAGTGTATAAAATTTGATTTCGTTTAAAAATTCTGCAAATTGAAAGAAACTATTTACACGACTGATTTTGTACAATTTTCTCAATTATTTAAATTTTATTTACAAGTCAATAGAAAAAAAACCAAACTAAATTAATTTGCAGATTTTTTAAATAATTTTAAATATTCTAGTCATTTTTTTAATGTTTAGAGCGATTTTTTCATATTTTTTGATCAAAAGCAAAAATGTACAATTGATTTTGTTTTTTCACTAACGCATCATTTTCTAATAAAATTTAATAATAAAATGCAATTTCTTATTCCTCTTAGATATATTTATATACAGCCAGAAACGAAATTATTCTACAAGTTATTCAAGTACGTCATTGGTAGATACTAAGCAATAATTTACACTATACGAATAAATATTATACAAAAAGAACTACTAGATTAAATTGTAGCTATTAGTATTAATTGTTATAAGTATTTGTATATAAATAATTAAGGGTATTGTATAGATCGATCATTATAAGTACTTTATATCAATTGCTCTTAATAACATTCTGCTAATTTTACAATGTACTTCTTATTTGTTGTTCGATAGATTTCTTCTCTATGTTCAAATTTCACACGAACTTCAATATTCATTCCATAATATACAGGGTGAAATCTTTTTACCTCCACCATAAAAATTTCGCACGCTAAATGAAAATATCAACATTTTTAACGCCTCACGTCATCAGCAGATTGAATCAGATCAATTTAAAATAGATCAGGTCATATTAAGTATTTTCGAATTTTTTTTTACCAATTTTTTCGTTAGGAGATTTCTTATTGTGAACTATACATCAGATCTAAAATCTATCAAGTTAAATCTTTGAAGATATTTGTATTCAATATTTTAGAATTTTTTGAGGGTTCGATCGATTACAATATCTGATGAGAATGTTAATACTAAGTCAGGTCAGTCTGTTTATTATATATAAATACTAGGTCAGGTCAGCTCAACAAATTTGAGGTTCTATATTGTATCAAGTCATTTGATTCTACAAAGTTTTGTTAGGTCAGATCAATTGATAACGGATCTAATGATACTCAAATACATTTTAAACTTTGTATATACGCTGTAAATATAATTAGAGATCCATCAAAGGCAATTGTTTAATTTAATACGATTTATGTTCAACTTGCATGTATCGGAAACCAACTTCACCCTGTATATAAAGCGACAATTCAAATCGAAACTATACTTCAGTCAGAGCCGGGAGAACTCAATCTGTTCTTATCAATTTCGATGCGTGTTTTTTTTTGTACATCAAAATCGTCATCCTAGCACTTCTGCGTGGCGGCTAGATACATATAATACTGCGCAAGACTGAGCAAGTACACCATGTTACTATTGGTACCTTTCTCGTAGTTGATCTGGCGCTCCTGGTGCCGCGCGTTATCCGCCGCCACCTTCAGCAGTCCCTGTATGTTCCGCAGCAGCGTCTCTGTGGAGGAAATCACCGCGCCACTCAACTGATTCTCCACAACGTCCGTACCGCCGTCCGAAGCGGCGGACGAGTCCATGGCGGACGGTGCTTGGATTGAAGCAGCTGCGGCTGCGGCGGCGGCAGCTGCAGCTGCCGCATGATGGTGCGATGCCAGACCATTGCTCGGTTGGTGCGATTGCGGCTGTTGGCTTGTCGAGGAAGAGGACGTTTGTTGGTTTGTCGTTGGGGTTGTGGATGTGGTGGTTGGTGGTTGTTGTTGGGCGGCTGCAGCTGCGGCGGCCGCAGCTGCAGCTGCACTAGCCGCTACCGCTGAGGCGAGGGTGGAGTAGTTCAGTGCAGCGTGCTGGGAATCGGTACTGCCGGGACCGGTTGGATGTGCAAGAGGTAAATCGGAATCGTCCATATCTGGAACAAGAGGATGTCGAAAGATGTAAATGAAAAATAAGTTGCTGTTTTTTTGTTGGAAAAGCATAATTCAGTTTTCGATCTGCAAATTTAGAATATTAAGAATCTTAAGGAAGCATGGATCTATGAACAAACAGAAAAAGTTAAGAAATTTAATCAACGAATAATAAATACTGATTGAATCATTCAAAATAAATTGTGCCCATTTTTAACAAAACTTCACTAAACCAAAGAAAAATTTCAAGTTCTTTACTTCCTCTTTAGTCTTCCGGATTAAAAATCCGCTACTTCTTATATTTCGTATGATTGAAAATAAATTGTGCCCATTTTTAACAAAACTTCACTAAACCAAAGAAAAATTTCAAGTTCTTTACTCCTCTTTAGTCTTCCGGATTAAAAATCCGCTACTTCTTATATTTCGTATGATTGAAAATAAATTGTGCCCATTTTTAACAAAACTTCACTAAACAAAAGTAAAATTTCAAGTTCTTTACTTCCTCTTTAGTCTTCCGGATTAAAAATCCGCTACTTCTTATATTTCGTATAATGATTGAAAATAAATTGTGCCCATTTTTACCAAAACTTCACTAAACCAAAGAAAAATTTCAAGTTCTTTACTCCTCTTTAGTCTTCCGGATTAAAAATCCGCTACTTCTTATATTTCGTATGATTGAAAATAAATTGTGCCCATTTTTAACAAAACTTCACTAAACAAAAGTAAAATTTCAAGTTCTTTACTTCCTCTTTAGTCTTCCGGATTAAAAATCCGCTACTTCTTATATTTCGTATAATGATTGAAAATAAATTGTGCCCATTTTTACCAAAACTTCACTAAACCAAAGAAAAATTTCAAGTTCTTTACTCCTCTTTAGTCTTCCGGATTAAAAATCCGCTACTTCTTATATTTCGTATGATTGAAAATAAATTGTGCCCATTTTTAACAAAACTTCACTAAACAAAAGTAAAATTTCAAGTTCTTTACTTCCTCTTTAGTCTTCCGGATTAAAAATCCGCTACTTCTTATATTTCGTATAATGATTGAAAATAAATTGTGCCCATTTTTACCAAAACTTCACTAAACCAAAGAAAAATTTCAAGTTCTTTACTCCTCTTTAGTCTTCCGGATTAAAAATCCGCTACTTCTTATATTTCGTATAATGATTGAAAATAAATTGTGCCCATTTTTACCAAAACTTCACTAAAACAAAGAAAAATTTCAAGTTCTTTACTCCTCTTTAGTCTTCCGGATTAAAAATCCGCTACTTCTTATATTTCGTATAATGATTGAAAATAAATTGTGCCCATTTTTACCAAAACTTCACTAAACCAAAGAAAAATTTCAAGTTCTTTACTCCTTCTTTAGTCTTCCGGATTAAAAATCCGCTACTTCTTATATTTCGTATGATTGAAAATAAATTGTGCCCATTTTTAACAAAACTTCACTAAACCAAAGAAAAATTTCAAGTTCTTTACTTCCTCTTCAGTCTTCCGGATTAAAAATCCGCTACTTCTTATATTTCGTATAATGATTGAAAATAAATTGTGCCCATTTTTACCAAAACTTCACTAAAACAAAGAAAAATTTCAAGTTCTTTACTCCTCTTTAGTCTTCCGGATTAAAAATCCGCTACTTCTTATATTTCGTATGATTGAAAATAAATTGTGCCCATTTTTAACAAAACTTCACTAAACCAAAGAAAAATTTCAAGTTCTTTACTTCCTCTTTAGTCTTCCGGATTAAAAATCCGCTACTTCTTATATTTCGTATGATTGAAAATAAATTGTGCCCATTTTTAACAAAACTTCACTAAACCAAAGAAAAATTTCAAGTTCTTTACTCCTCTTTAGTCTTCCGGATTAAAAATCCGCTACTTCTTATATTTCGTATGATTGAAAATAAATTGTGCCCATTTTTACCAAAACTTCACTAAATAAAAGTAAAATTTCAATTTCTTTACTTCCTCTTTAGTCTTCCGGATTAAAAATCCGCTACTTCTTATATTTCGTATAATGATTGAAAATAAATTGTGCCCATTTTTACCAAAACTTCACTAAACAAAAGTAAAATTTCAAGTTCTTTACTTCCTCTTTAGTCTTCCGGATTAAAAATCCGCTACTTCTTATATTTCGTATAATGATTGAAAATAAATTGTGCCCATTTTTACCAAAACTTCACTAAACAAAAGTAAAATTTCAAGTTCTTTACTTCCTCTTTAGTCTTCCGGATTAAAAATCCGCTACTTCTTATATTTCGTATAATGATTGAAAATAAATTGTGCCCATTTTTACCAAAACTTCACTAAACCAAAGAAAAATTTCAAGTTCTTTACTTCCTCTTTAGTCTTCCGGATTAAAAATCCGCTACTTCTTATATTTCGTATAATGATTGAAAATAAATTGTGCCCATTTTTACCAAAACTTCACTAAACAAAAGTAAAATTTCAAGTTCTTTACTTCCTCTTTAGTCTTCCGGATTAAAAATCCGCTACTTCTTATATTTCGTATAATGATTGAAAATAAATTGTGCCCATTTTGACCAAAACTTCACTAAACAAAAGTAAAATTTCAAGTTCTTTACTTCCTCTTTAGTCTTCCGGATTAAAAATCCGCTACTTCTTATATTTCGTATAATGATTGAAAATAAATTGTGCCCATTTTTACCAAAACTTCACTAAACCAAAGAAAAATTTCAAGTTCTTTACTTCCTCTTTAGTCTTCCGGATTAAAAATCCGCTACTTCTTATATTTCGTATAATGATTGAAAATAAATTGTGCCCATTTTTACCAAAACTTCACTAAACCAAAGAAAAATTTCAAGTTCTTTACTTCCTCTTTAGTCTTCCGGATTAAAAATCCGCTACTTCTTATATTTCGTATAATGATTGAAAATAAATTGTGCCCATTTTTAACAAAACTTCACTAAACCAAAGAAAAATTTCAAGTTCTTTACTCCTCTTTAGTCTTCCGGATTAAAAATCCGCTACTTCTTATATTTCGTATGATTGAAAATAAATTGTGCCCATTTTTACCAAAACTTCACTAAATAAAAGTAAAATTTCAATTTCTTTACTTCCTCTTTAGTCTTCCGGATTAAAAATCCGCTACTTCTTATATTTCGTATAATGATTGAAAATAAATTGTGCCCATTTTTACCAAAACTTCACTAAACAAAAGTAAAATTTCAAGTTCTTTACTTCCTCTTTAGTCTTCCGGATTAAAAATCCGCTACTTCTTATATTTCGTATAATGATTGAAAATAAATTGTGCCCATTTTTACCAAAACTTCACTAAACAAAAGTAAAATTTCAAGTTCTTTACTTCCTCTTTAGTCTTCCGGATTAAAAATCCGCTACTTCTTATATTTCGTATAATGATTGAAAATAAATTGTGCCCATTTTTACCAAAACTTCACTAAAACAAAGTAAAATTTCAAGTTCTTTACTCCTCTTTAGTCTTCCGGATTAAAAATCCGCTACTTCTTATATTTCGTATAATGATTGAAAATAAATTGTGCCCATTTTTAACAAAACTTCACTAAACCAAAGAAAAATTTCAAGTTCTTTACTCCTTCTTTAGTCTTCCGGATTAAAAATCCGCTACTTCTTATATTTCGTATGATTGAAAATAAATTGTGCCCATTTTTAACAAAACTTCACTAAACCAAAGAAAAATTTCAAGTTCTTTACTTCCTCTTCAGTCTTCCGGATTAAAAATCCGCTACTTCTTATATTTCGTATAATGATTGAAAATAAATTGTGCCCATTTTTACCAAAACTTCACTAAAACAAAGAAAAATTTCAAGTTCTTTACTCCTCTTTAGTCTTCCGGATTAAAAATCCGCTACTTCTTATATTTCGTATGATTGAAAATAAATTGTGCCCATTTTTAACAAAACTTCACTAAACCAAAGAAAAATTTCAAGTTCTTTACTTCCTCTTTAGTCTTCCGGATTAAAAATCCGCTACTTCTTATATTTCGTATGATTGAAAATAAATTGTGCCCATTTTTAACAAAACTTCACTAAACCAAAGAAAAATTTCAAGTTCTTTACTCCTCTTTAGTCTTCCGGATTAAAAATCCGCTACTTCTTATATTTCGTATGATTGAAAATAAATTGTGCCCATTTTTACCAAAACTTCACTAAATAAAAGTAAAATTTCAATTTCTTTACTTCCTCTTTAGTCTTCCGGATTAAAAATCCGCTACTTCTTATATTTCGTATAATGATTGAAAATAAATTGTGCCCATTTTTACCAAAACTTCACTAAACAAAAGTAAAATTTCAAGTTCTTTACTTCCTCTTTAGTCTTCCGGATTAAAAATCCGCTACTTCTTATATTTCGTATAATGATTGAAAATAAATTGTGCCCATTTTTACCAAAACTTCACTAAACAAAAGTAAAATTTCAAGTTCTTTACTTCCTCTTTAGTCTTCCGGATTAAAAATCCGCTACTTCTTATATTTCGTATAATGATTGAAAATAAATTGTGCCCATTTTTACCAAAACTTCACTAAACCAAAGAAAAATTTCAAGTTCTTTACTTCCTCTTTAGTCTTCCGGATTAAAAATCCGCTACTTCTTATATTTCGTATAATGATTGAAAATAAATTGTGCCCATTTTTACCAAAACTTCACTAAACAAAAGTAAAATTTCAAGTTCTTTACTTCCTCTTTAGTCTTCCGGATTAAAAATCCGCTACTTCTTATATTTCGTATAATGATTGAAAATAAATTGTGCCCATTTTGACCAAAACTTCACTAAACAAAAGTAAAATTTCAAGTTCTTTACTTCCTCTTTAGTCTTCCGGATTAAAAATCCGCTACTTCTTATATTTCGTATAATGATTGAAAATAAATTGTGCCCATTTTTACCAAAACTTCACTAAACCAAAGAAAAATTTCAAGTTCTTTACTTCCTCTTTAGTCTTCCGGATTAAAAATCCGCTACTTCTTATATTTCGTATAATGATTGAAAATAAATTGTGCCCATTTTTACCAAAACTTCACTAAACCAAAGAAAAATTTCAAGTTCTTTACTTCCTCTTTAGTCTTCCGGATTAAAAATCCGCTACTTCTTATATTTCGTATAATGATTGAAAATAAATTGTGCCCATTTTTACCAAAACTTCACTAAACAAAAGTAAAATTTCAAGTTCTTTACTTCCTCTTTAGTCTTCCGGATTAAAAATCCGCTACTTCTTATATTTCGTATAATGATTGAAAATAAATTGTGCCCATTTTTACCAAAACTTCACTAAACCAAAGAAAAATTTCAAGTTCTTTACTTCCTCTTTAGTCTTCCGGATTAAAAATCCGCTACTTCTTATATTTCGTATAATGATTGAAAATAAATTGTGCCCATTTTTACCAAAACTTCACTAAACAAAAGTAAAATTTCAAGTTCTTTACTTCCTCTTTAGTCTTCCGGATTAAAAATCCGCTACTTCTTATATTTCGTATAATGATTGAAAATAAATTGTGCCCATTTTTACCAAAACTTCACTAAACCAAAGAAAAATTTCAAGTTCTTTACTTCCTCTTTAGTCTTCCGGATTAAAAATCCGCTACTTCTTATATTTCGTATAATGATTGAAAATAAATTGTGCCCATTTTTACCAAAACTTCACTAAACAAAAGTAAAATTTCAAGTTCTTTACTTCCTCTTTAGTCTTCCGGATTAAAAATCCGCTACTTCTTATATTTCGTATAATGATTGAAAATAAATTGTGCCCATTTTTACCAAAACTTCACTAAACAAAAGTAAAATTTCAAGTTCTTTACTTCCTCTTTAGTCTTCCGGATTAAAAATCCGCTACTTCTTATATTTCGTATAATGATTGAAAATAAATTGTGCCCATTTTTACCAAAACTTCACTAAACCAAAAGATATTTTTTTTAATTCTCTTATCTTTTTGATTATAAATCCGTTACTTCTTATATTTCGTATAAAAGTTAAATGTACCATAACGAATAGTGAACCGATTCGAAGCATTAAATGAACCTCCATCTCGAAATATGAGCCATTAGCCGAATTAGGTCCATCTATCGCTATCGTATGTAGAATACTCTTGAAGAGGAGAATCGATCAACGTTAGGAAAAGCGAAACCTATTACGCATTCTTCACATTCCTTTCCGTATATCAATTTAACGTTAACACATTCTATCTGTACCTATAGTTAAAAAAATGTACGATATGGCAACAATCAACATTGGAAGGTAGGTTAATATTATGGCAAAACTTATTGGCCATCTTCAATTCCAATTGATACAGCAAGAATAATATTTCAATTTTTATATCGAAAAGATCAACTATAATAGTTGAGGCATTCTAATGAGGTTGAGGCGGTGTAATCGAGGGGAATATTTTTCACTATGTCACGGTAACGTAAAAACAATTTAATGGTGGATATGGGAAGAGGATTTCTGATGATTCAAATCCATTTACAGCGGTATGGTTCGTAACAAATACTAGGTCTAAAAATTCCATCTCGCGACACTCAAAGTTAAACCTCGTTTTGTTCTTCCTAGATAGGTTACTTGTCAATAGTGATGTTTGTATGTGGTTACACTGTATCAAACATCTCTTCAGACAAAACAAATGGTGTTTGGTCCTCTCTTCATCCATCCACAATACATGTAAAGGATATTGTGCGCAGGAGATCGTCATCGCATCGTCAAAGTGTAAAGACCAAAGCGAACGGCGCGGCTGATTGTTAAAGCAAAGCAGCCAAAGCTGTTGTTATAGTGTGGCCCTTAATTAGTGAGAATCGAACAAAAGAAACGGTCATTAGCGTATCACAGCTATACCTATGCCGTCAGTGCCGCACTGTACCAAACCATTTCACTCCATGACATATTGCCAATATTAATGATAGCTCCACTCTGATCTGACCTCAAAATACATTATTTCATCATCGTCGCGTTCTATTATCTATTACTGTACACGTATCTCTTCACTTCAAGACCAGAGTTCGTATTCAATACGCATCTTACCATTGGCCACGTAATCTTCTACGACCCAACAATAAGTTTGTTACAATAGAACGCAATGGTGATCACAAAAAGTCATCAACAAGAAAATACCTTGAGAATACCCTGTTTAGAATCAAAAATCTTTTTTAGTCTGTCATCAACTTTCGTCAGTCAAAACTGTTTTATTGGGCGATAGTTTCTTTAACTTATCGTGGTCTTAAATAAAATGATTCTAAGAAAAAATGGCTTATATTTTTCTAAATGAAATATCTAATGTTGATCTAAATTTTGCACCTCCACAACCGAAAAATATCAAAAAGCAGCAAATGTTAATTTATATTTTTGTACAGAACTTGTGTGTCGAATGTCTTATTAAATTACCGCTTATATAAGATTACGTTTTGAACTACAAATTTTCACTTCTTCTTAGCAATGTATATGTTGAGCAATAGAGCAAGCATAGAGCGGTCTAGACTAGCCTCAAGGTAATTCTTCGCGTGCTCGTGAATAAGACGTGCACTAGAGAAACTGTTGTTTATCGAAACGAAATTTGCATCTTTGATTCGTACCATGATCTTTCTCATCCTCATCTTCTGGATCGTCGGAGATATTGTCGTCATCGTCGTCCTCGACGGGTGATCGTAAGGAGCGTGGTGTAGGTGGTGCCTCTTCATGAACATCGGCTTCACTACCCGAATGGTCATCGCCCAAAGAACCGGCACTGCCGCCGCCAGATTTCGATAGGTTCAGAACGGGACTGTGATCGTGGTGAGGTGAACCTTGAATAGAAAAGAAATTTTACAATACCGTACATTTGTTTCGGGTGTTCTTCTGAGTAATAATTTTTATTGCCTGAATATTTTAGTTCAATTAATTTTGTTAAAACAAACCTTCGATTTGAATAAAATTTAACTGAAGGTGTCGGTCCAGAAATTGAATTATCCAACGTTTTGTCATTGTCCAAAGAAATCAATTAGAGCAATTTGACAAATGGATTTAAAGCGTAGAGAAACGGATACATATTATTCTATATACTTCCAACAAATCGGCCTGGATTTTTTTTTTCGAAATAACTTCAATTAATTCTTTTCCTATATCAAAAAGCAATATATCAGGAATCAGGAATTGACAAATTTTGTGTTTATACCAACTATTTGAACATTTTTAGTAATTGTCCGGGTCCATATTCGTATAATCGCGAGATTATACCATATGCGAATGGGGAACGATGGACCTTGTAGGACAATCGAAGGGGATGAGGGTGTTTTTGGGTTATTTACGACCCGTCCAGATTGGATCGTGTAACATGAAACGTTACAGCATCTAGACCTCGTGCGAAATGAACGAACGGACGAACGCAAATCCCAGTTTTACTCCCATTAATTAAATCTAGAGTGATAGTTAACTTTTTATTTCCTTCGGTGCGAATGGACCGAGGCTAGATAGAAATATTTCTACTGGACGCAATGATTGAAAAGGGGTGTGTGGAAGTCGTGGAAATGGTTTCAATGAATGATTTTGTCAAAAAGTTGGTGTAAAGTAAACAACACAATTCAAAAAAGAAAACATTGCTTCATTTTTCTTAAGGTTGTTCTTGTGGGTGTATATATATTCCTATAATTTCCAGGTAGTCGAGTTAATGATAGACAAAGGTACATATAAATTCCTATAAGGTTCGGTCACCCAGAAAATAAGCTCCTTAATCCTTCGGTACTGATATTCAAAAGAAATATTTCGAAATGAAATCAAACATTGAAGAAGAAGACATCGATATAGGTTCCCATATATCTAACGATCGTGACAATTACCCAATTAACAATGACCCAGTTGGTGAAATAACACCGAAATTCAGAATGCAGAAACCTGCATTTTATTACATGATCACTTCGAGGAAACAATGTTACATGTGCAAGAAATAAGTGCTTCGTGCAAGAGGAAGGCGATGGACAACAAACCGTTTGTAGGAATTTGACCATACACATTTTCGGTTTCTTCTACCTGACCCTATATCTATAGGAATTTACCATCCTCGGTTCCTATAAGATACATTCGTTTTGGACTTACTGTATAATGTAGAGTAATATTGTTTCATTTGATTCGTTTTAGAGCTTCGGACAATTGAAATTACTCTTAGAAAATGTATGCTCGTGCAATAGATTGGAAAATAAATAATACTAGAACAATTTGGATGGTCACGGATTTGAATCTAGAAGATTTTTCCAGCTTAGTGATTTGGAAAAATATTTTTTTATTGGACAAGAAGGATTTTTAGCAAAAATTGTTGATACTGAATGAAATGGAATTTATTCCAATAAAATTTACTGTTAAGCAATTAAATAATAATAATAAAATTTTATTACTATAAATAGTAGAGATAATATTATTAGTTAGTTGAAATTTTTAAAGAAAAAGAAAAAAGGGTTTTAATCGAGATTCTAGGTATGGTATGAAAAATACTGCTAATACATTTTTTAATTCATATTTCAGAATTTTTAATTCCACAAAAAAAAATAGAAAAAAGTAATTACTTCCTTTCTATATACTTCATTTACTTAACCTAGGATATTCTCATTGTATAGTAAATTTTTTTCGCTATGAGCTGCACAAACACCGATAAAAACTGATTTTTAAATGAATGTGCTATTTTGTTATTTTAATGTGACATTCTTTTTTTGATTATTGTGCTGTTCAAGATGGAGTTTTAATTTTAAAAATACGCATATTTAGTTAAAGAGTCCGCAATCCTAAAGATTGGTTGGAAACAGCACGCCATGCCGATCTATCCTGAGCTAATCCCTTCATCTCCCTATAGCTATTCATCTCAACGTCTTCAACTATCTGACTCACATACTCCAATCTAGGCCTACCTACCCCTCTCTTTCCCTCCACTCTACCTTCTATGATCAATTGCATAATCCCCCCATGCCTAAGAATATGCCCTACTAATCTGTCTCTCCTACGCTGTAACACTCTCCAGATACTTCTCTCCTCCCCTACTAACTCTAGTACAGCTTCATTTGTTACTTTATCTTCCCAACCAATCCTCATCATCCTCCTATAACACCACATTTCAAGTGCTTCTAATCTACGCTTCTCTTCTTTTCCTATAGTCCACGCCTCACACCCGTACAGTGCTACACTCCAAACATATACCTTCAGTAATCTTTTTCTAATACCCAAGTCAATATTTGATCTTAAAATCTGTTCTTTTTCTACGAATGCCTTCCTACCCTGTGCTATCCTACACTTTATATCTACCTTGCTTCGATTATCTTTTGTGATTCTACTGCCTAAATAACAAAAATCTGACACTTCTTCGATTCTATTATCTCCTATTGTGATCCTCATTTTTCTACTGCATTCCTTTTTGTCACACCTCATCACTTTAGTTTTACCTATATTTATTTTCATGTTAAAATCCCTAGTCAATACTGCCTGCATACCATTCAATACCCTTTCTAAATTCTTTTCGCTTTCTTCCAATATAGCTATATCGTCGGCGAATCTCAGAATATATATTTTCTCTCCCTGTACATTCACACCTACACTATACTCTTCTTTTACTTTGTTTATTGCATCTTCTATATATAGATTAAATAATAACGGTGAGAGTGTACATCCCTGCCGAACTCCCTTCCCTATTTTTGCTATCTCTTCTTCCCCCTCAATTCTAACTAAGGCAGTTTGGTGTTTATATAAATTAAAAATTATTCTCCTATCCTTATAATCTACACCCGTTTCTTTTAAAATTCTAAACATTATGTCCCAATCTACATTATCAAATGCCTTTTCTAAATCTACAAAAGCTATGCAAGTTACCTTTCCTACCCTCTTTCTTTTTTCTACTACCGTTCTTAGTGCTAGAATCGCCTCTCTCGTCCCTCTGTTTTTCCTAAAACCAAACTGATCTTCTCCTAGCCTTTCCTCTACTTTATTTTCTAATCTCCTATAAATAATCTTTAACAATATCTTCGATGCATGTGATAGTAGGCTAATGGTCCTATAGTTCTCACACAAATTAGCTCCTATTTTCTTCGGCATTGTTACTATTCTACTACGCTGAAAATCATGTGGTACTTCTCCCTTCTCATATATTTTACAAACTAACCTGTATAATCGCTCCTGCATTTTTTCCCCTGCGTGTTTTATTAATTCGGCTGGTATCATATCAATCCCCGCTGCTTTGTTATTCCGTAAATCATTTAATGCTCTATGAAACTCTGACCTAAGTATGCTAGGACCTAAGTCATCCTCATCTATCTGTTCCACACTTTCTAGCTCCTCCATGTCCTGCCTACCTTTATATAAATCTTCAAGATACTCCTTCCATCTTCTAGCTTTTTCCTTATTTTCTGTGAGTTCCTTACCCTGCTTATCACATATAATGTTACCCTTTGGTTTTACTTTAGAAAAATGTGACTTAATTTTCCTGTAGCCCAAATCTACTTTACCTCTTCTCATATCCTCCTCAATATCCTCACAATTTCCTTTTATCCACTCTTCTTTCGCTAGCTTGCATTTCCTATTAATTAAGTTCCTTAGTTCCTTATATTTTTTCTGTCCCGCTTCTGTGTTTCCTATTTTAATTTTCCTTCTTGCTTCTATCATTTCAACTATTTCTTCCGTGATCCATTCCCTCCTACCTGCCCTTTTCTTTGTGCCTAATACTTCATTTGCTGCTATAGTTAACCCATTTCTGATTTCCCTCCATTCGCAATCTATGTCGTTCTTAGATGTTCCATTAGCCATGATTTCTACTTTACGCATATAGCAAATATATTTTTTAATTATAGCGTTCGTTTAGGAGGTTTTTTTTCTTATCTAATAGAAAATAAATTGAATTGAATAATAAAAAAAATTCTTCTTACTTTGTCTAGGACTGAGGTCTCTAACTTTCTGGTCTAAAGGTAGAGGTCGCTCAGGATCGCCTCGTTCTTCCCGTAACCTGAAACAAAAGAACAATTTGTTAAAAAGCTTGTATGTTTGTATAAAAATCAGTTTTGAAATGACGTAAGTACTGAAAAAACTGGCTTTTATAATTTTGTTACGCATCAAAAAGTGGTAACCATAATATATTAAAATCCAAATTGGAATTAATCAACTTCTGTTTAAATGCAACGCGGAAACAGAAACAGCATGTTCATTATAAATGCATTACTTTTTGTGGGTCGCGCAATCTCTAGATTTGATCTAACACAGCTGTAACATTTAGATACAAATTAAACTAGATAATCATCAATTGATCTATACATTCTGAAATAATTAACTTAGGGGGGCGATTTACGATATTAATTTTGCCGTAAGGAACACGGTATATTTTCAAACAAGATTTTTTTTTACGGAAAAATCGAAAACACACCGAGAAAGTTTAGATTAGGTATTTACCGTTTTAATTACTTAAAAAAAAATTCAAAATTGAGCTTCATTTAAAAATATATATATACCTTGAGGCTCCGCCAAAATATCTGCCAAAAAAAAAACCTTTTTACACATAAATTGAATTATTTGGTACATCAGAAACTTCTGAAGATTTTATACTTTTTGACACATATTGCATCAAAATTTTTGGCCAAAAGTTGTTTGAAATTGTAAAGTCACGATACACTCTTGAAAATACAAATGAAAAAAACACAAACTCTTGATAAGGTCACTTGATAAAACAAAATTGATAAATAATGTTTAGTAAATTCTTTATAGCAAATGCTTTTTTCAGCACTACTGAATTTCTAAACTGTCTAATAAATTTTAAATTCTCTGTGTAATTTTATGATATATATACTGATATAAATAAAAGATATATTAGTATTTTAAATGCTGACGTTTGTAAAAAAAAAATATTTCAACAATAAAGTGCGCATAGAGCAAAATTATTTCCAAATTTAAAATAGTGAAATTGATGATAAAAAGAACGAATTTGTAAATTATTCTCTCTACATTAATATCCGTTTTCTATCAGTGTCTTTATGTATATTAAAGAATAATTACTTTTCTTGTAAAATCATTAGTCATATCTCTGGAACAGACCACTTTTTTTTTTATTAGGGCACGTGCATATTACTCGAAATATGCTTGGGAAGTTCTTATTTGCAACAACGTCGACTGTACCATACCAAGATGCATATAATCGAACATAGTGGCGAATGTGAGGTCCTGAACAGGACCGTACACAATTTTCTTAAAAAAAAAAAAAAAAAATCTTCACGAATAATTATACAAAACTGATTGTACTCCGGTAGCGTTTTAAAACATTAAATTCAGCTACAAAAACTGGTTGAATTAAACAAAATGATTCTGTATTTATTTAGCACCAACAGCAATAAAAACATTCCAATTACAGTGGAGTAATTAAAAAATAATAATAATTTCGGTTCTGGCTTTGGTTCCCTATCCTTCGGCATGGGGCAACTGTTAATGGGGTTCGCCGCGGGAGGGCGCCTCACATCGGTGCAGACCACCTTCATTAAAACGGTATATGTATGTAGGTTTGCTAATGCTTGGCGCTTGATGAGTCTTAGATGAGACCCTTCAAAATGCGCGAAACGTTGTCGATGTGCATGCGTAAGTGGTATATGTTTCTTTGTTGCGCAACAAGACGAAGATGGCGAAATTACGAAGTGTTGCCTTACCATGGAATTGTAGATGGAATTTGACGAAATCTGAAATCTTTCTGAAAAAATCTTATTGAAGAATTCGTTTGTTTAACAGTTGATTTTTTAAAACGTGCAGCTCGTCTTTGAACAGATGTTCCATTCATTTAAATGAATCGATTTGCATACGATGGTTAGACAGTTACGAATTGTGAAAATGATTTTTGTATCGCACCCATCTTTAAAGCATCGAAAATTCGGTATTGTAATAAAGTATATTTCCGTATCGCGTTACAGCAACGTTATTAG
Organism: Leptodirus hochenwartii; assembly: GCA_947310635.1. NCBI lineage: Eukaryota > Metazoa > Arthropoda > Insecta > Coleoptera > Leiodidae > Leptodirus > Leptodirus hochenwartii. The sequence continues at coordinate 3,655,473 of OX371178.1, read as the reverse complement.
ATTCATTCGTTTAATGAAATCACTAATTATATTATTAAATGTTACGTCTACCTCCCGTGTTTCTGCATATACAAACGTCCCGTCAGACATCAAGACACAATGCAATGGTTTTTGTTTAAGTGAAGAGATGCGTCGTACTTGCGAATTTAGGAAGAATTAATTTTGATGAAAAAGATGATTTGAGAATTCAGAATATTGTATGTTCGAATTTCGATTAGGTTCCTAATCTTTGTTAGTTAAAGAGTCCGCAATCCTAAAGATTGGTTGGAAACAGCACGCCATGCCGATCTAGTTAGTTAAAGAGTCCGCAATCCTAAAGATTGGTTGGAAACAGCACGCCATGCCGATCTATCCTGAGCTAATCCCTTCATCTCCCTATAGCTATTCATCTCAACGTCTTCAACTATCTGACTCACATACTCCAATCTAGGCCTACCTACCCCTCTCTTTCCCTCCACTCTACCTTCTATGATCAATTGCATAATCCCCCCATGCCTAAGAATATGCCCTACTAATCTGTCTCTCCTACGCTGTAACACTCTCCAGATACTTCTTTTCTCCCCTACTAACTCTAGTACAGCTTCATTTGTTACTTTATCTTCCCAACCAATCCTCATCATCCTCCTATAACACCACATTTCAAGTGCTTCTAATCTACGCTTCTCTTCCTTTCCTATAGTCCACGCCTCACACCCGTACAGTGCTACACTCCAAACATATACCTTCAGTAATCTTTTTCTAATACCCAAGTCAATATTTGATCTTAAAATCTGTTCTTTTTCTACGAATGCCTTCCTACCCTGTGCTATCCTACACTTTATATCTACCTTGCTTCGATTATCTTTTGTGATTCTACTGCCTAAATAACAAAAATCTGACACTTCTTCGATTCTATTATCTCCTATTGTGATCCTCATTTTTCTACTGCATTCCTTTTTGTCACACCTCATCACTTTAGTTTTACCTATATTTATTTTCATGTTAAAATCCCTAGTCAATACTGCCTGCATACCATTCAATACCCTTTCTAATTTCTTTTCGCTTTCTTCCAATATAGCTATATCGTCGGCGAATCTCAGCATATATATTTTCTCTCCCTGTACATTCACACCTACACTATACTCTTCTTTTACTTTGTTTATTGCATCTTCTATATATAGATTAAATAATAACGGTGAGAGTGTACATCCCTGCCGAACTCCCTTCCCTATTTTTGCTACCTCTTCTTCCCCCTCAATTCTAACTAAGGCAGTTTGGTGTTTATATAAGTTAAAAATTATTCTCCTATCCTTATAATCTATACCCGTTTCTTTTAAAATTCTAAACATTATGTCCCAATCTACATTGTCAAATGCCTTTTCTAAGTCTACAAAAGCTATGCAAGTTACCTTTCCTACCCTATTTCTTTTTTCTACTACCGTTCTTAGTGCTAGAATCGCCTCCCTCGTCCCTCTGTTTTTCCTAAAACCAAACTGATCTTCTCCTAGCCTTTCCTCTACTTTATTTTCTAATCTCCTATAAATAATCTTTAACAATATCTTCGATGCATGTGATAGTAGGCTAATGGTCCTATAGTTCTCACACAAATTAGCTCCTATTTTCTTCGGCATTGTTACTATTCTACTACGCTGAAAATCCTGTGGTACTTCTCCCTTCTCATATATTTTACAAACTAACCTGTATAATCGCTCCTGCATTTTTTCCCCTGCGTGTTTTATTAATTCGGCTGGTATCATATCAATCCCCGCTGCTTTGTTATTCCGTAAATCATTTAATGCTCTATGAAACTCTGACCTAAGTATGCTAGGACCTAAGTCATCCTCATCTATCTGTTCCACATTTTCTAGCTCCTCCATGTCCTGCCTACCTTTATATAAATCTTCAAGATACTCCTTCCATCTTCTAGCTTTTTCCTTATTTTCTGTGAGTTCCTTACCCTGCTTATCACATATAATGTTACCCTTTGGTTTTACTTTAGAAAAATGTGACTTAATTTTCCTGTAGCCCAAATCTACTTTACCTCTTCTCATATCCTCCTCAATATCCTCACAATTTCCTTTTATCCATTCTTCTTTCGCTAGCTTGCATTTCCTATTAATTAAGTTCCTTAGTTCCTTATATTTTTTCTGTCCTGCTTCTGTGTTTCCAATTTTAATTTTCCTTCTTGCTTCTATCATTTTAACTATTTCTTCCGTGATCCATTCCCTCCTACCTGCCCTTTTCTTTGTGCCTAATACTTCATTTGCTGCTGTAGTTAACCCATTTCTGATTTCCCTCCATTCGCAATCTATGTCGTTCCTAGATGTTCCATTAGCCATGATTTCTACTTTCTGCTTGTACTTTTCACATACATCAGCTAATTTTAACCTATCGACATCTACTCTGACCTGTTTAGACTTCTGTAATTTCTTGAATTTGACCTCTGAGTCCAGGACTACTAAATTATGGTCACTATCAATATCTGCTCCAGGGTAACTCTTACAATTCTTAATCTGGTTCCTAAACCTCTCTTTAACCAGTATGTAATCTATCTGATACCTCCCTATATCTCCTGGCATTTTCCACGTATATATCCTGCGCTTGTGATTCTGAAAAAGCGTGTTTGCTACCACTAGCTTATTCCTAATACAAAACTCTACCAATCTATCCCCTCTATCATTACGTGTTCCTATTCCATATTCTCCTACTATTGAAACTTCCTTTCCCTTACCTACTACGGCATTCCAATCTCCGGTTACAATTAGATTATCCTGTCCTTTAACGTTTGCTAACCTAGATTCAATCTCCTCATAAATGGATTCTACCTCCTCATCATCGTGACTTGAAGTTGGCATATATACTTGCACTATAACTGTGTCCGTTGGCTTCGTGTCTAATCTAATAGTTATAATTCTATCACTAACTTGGCAATAACTCTTTATTCTACATCCCAACTTTCTATTCATTATAAAACCTACACCGGTATGCCCATTATCTGATGCTGTGGTTATTAATCTGTATTCTCCTGACCACGTATCTACTTGATCTTTCCTCCTAACTTCACTAATCCCTACAATATCCAGTCTAAGTCTCTCCATTTCTAATTTCAAATTCTCTAACTTTCCTATCCTATTCAAACTGCGTATATTCCACGCTCCGACTCGTAGAATACTCGATGAAATCGATCTCTTGCCCGCCCCAGAATCCGAGGGCTTGCCTGCTACCGAAGTAGCAGGATGAGATTCTGAGCCATTGGCTCTACTCATCTGGGGTATTATATTTGAGATAATCGACATTTTCATACTGTAATCTGGAGAAGGGTACAGTGCTGGTTTCTCCTTGCCTTGCACCGACCAATGAGTGCATATTTTAGCCGTCGCCCCACCGATTCAGCCTAATCCCCCTAATACCGTGGGTTAGCCTGAATCTTTCCTATAGACCGGGATCCCTGTATAGGGACCGCTCTATAGGCCAGAGCGTCGTTGCCCATGTCTTGCCCCTAGGAGGCATATGCAGTGCATTGGCACACTATTGACATATGCCGATCTATCCTGAGCTAATCCCTTCATCTCCCTATAGCTATTCATCTCAACGTCTTCAACTATCTGACTCACATACTCCAATCTAGGCCTACCTACCCCTCTCTTTCGCTCCACTCTACCTTCTATGATCAATTGCATAATCCCCCCATGCCTAAGAATATGCCCTACTAATCTGTCTCTCCTACGCTGTAACACTCTCCAAATACTTCTCTTCTCCCCTACTAACTCTAGTAGAGCTTCATTTGTTACTTTATCTTCCCAACCAATCCTCATCATCCTCCTATAACACCACATTTCGAATGCTTGTAATCTACGCTTCTCTTCCTTTCCTATAGTCCACGCCTCACACCCGTACAGTGCTACACTCCAAACATATACCTTCAGTAATCTTTTTCTAATACCCAAGTCAATATTTGATCTTAAAATCTGTTCTTTTTCTACGAATGCCTTCCTACCCTGTGCTATCCTACACTTTATATCTACCTTGCTTCGATTATCTTTTGTGATTCTACTGCCTAAATAACAAAAATCTGACACTTCTTCGATTCTATTGTGATCCTATTGTGATCCTCATTTTTCTACTGCATTCCTTTTTGTCACACCTCATCACTTTAGTTTTACCTATATTTATTTTCATGTTAAAATCCCTAGTCAATACTGCCTGCATACCATTCAATACCCTTTCTAAATTCTTTTCGCTTTCTTCCAATATAGCTATATCGTCGGCGAATCTCAACATATATATTTTCTCTCCCTGTACATTCACACCTACACTATACTCTTCTTTTACTTTGTTTATTGCATCTTCTATATATAGATTAAATAATAACGGTGAAAGTGTACATCCCTGCCGAACTCCCTTCGCTATTTTTGCTACCTCTTCTTCCCCCTCAATTCTAACTAAGGCAGTTTGGTGTTTATATAAATTAAAAATTATTCTCCTATCCTTATAATCTATAACCGTTTCTTTTAAAATTCTAAACATTATGTCCCAATCTACATTATCAAATGCCTTTTCTAAATCTACAAAAGCTATGCAATTTACCTTTCCTACCCTCTTTCTTTTTTCTACTGCCGTTCTTAGTGCTAGAATCGCTTCCCTCGTTCCTCTGTTTTTCCTAAAACCAAACTGATCTTCTCCTAGCCTTTCCTCTACTTTGTTTTCTAATCTCCTATAAATAATCTTTAACAATATCTTCGATGCATGTGATAGTAGGCTAATGGTCCTATAGTTCTCACACAAATTAGCTCCTATTTTCTTCGGCATTGTTACTATTCTACTACCCTGAAAATCCTGTGGTACTTCTCCCTTCTCATATATTTTACAAACTAACCTGTATAATCGCTCCTGCATTTTTTCCCCTGCGTGTTTTATTAATTCGGCTGGTATCATATCAATCCCCGCTGCTTTGTTATTCCGTAAATCATTTAATGCTCTATGAAACTCTGACCTAAGTATGCTAGGACCTAAGTCATCCTCATCTATATGTTCCACACTTTCTAGCTCCTCCATGTCCTGCCTACCTTTATATAAATCTTCAAGATACTCCTTCCATCTTCTAGCTTTTTCCTTATTTTCTGTGAGTTCCTTACCCTGCTTATTAATTTATTAATAATTTAATCTTATTAATCTTTGTATCGAATCCTATTGGAAAATATCAAAAAAACATTAAAGATTTTACCAAGAAAAAATTTCATTTTCTCCTCCTCATTTTTTTTTATTCAATTTTTTTAACGATATCTCACAATCTGTTAGTCATACAACAAATCTACTTGCAATTTAAAATCCTTACAATATTTCCAAATAAAAAAATGTCCCATTCGATCATTTTTGCATGTACAAAAAAAAATTGGAAATTTTAACATGGTATAAAAATGTTTTTTACTGTTCACTTCGAAAATTTGTATCTTTTCCAATATTCATTTCCCATCAAATTCAATATTCTGAGAACAAATTCTATTAGAAAATTGTATAGACGTAGTATAGAAAATGTGAAAATTTTATCAAAAAATTCAATGGGGGGGGTGTCGTTCTCATTTTTTTATTTCAGTTTTTGGGCCAAAATACGCCAAAATATCTTTCACATTGTTATAGGAAGAATTAATATATCTAATTTTTTGAAAAAGTAACTACTGAAAGAGATGATCTGAACAAAAATATAGAAAAAAATATGAAAAAGATGATCTGAACAAAAATATAGAAAAAAATATGAAAAAGATGATCTGAACAAAAATATTTTTCACATCCACGTAGGAAGAATTAATATATCTAATTTTATGAAAAAGATAATCTGAACATTCAGTATTTCAAAATATTATATGTTCGAATTTCGATTAGGACCACACAACACTTTTTTTGTATCAAATCTTATTGGAAAATATCAGAAACAAACTTTCGAAAATTTGAAGATTTTACCAAAAAAAAATTTCAACATTTTCATCATTCTCTCCACATTTTTTAAATTCTGTTTTTTTTTGCTATATCTCCCAATTGTAAGTCATACAACAAAGCTACTTGCAAATTGAGAATCTTTGCACAAATTTTTTTCATATAGAAAAATAATTGTAAAATTTAACATGTCCATATAAAAATGTTTTTTACTTTTCACATCTAAAATTCAATATTCTGAGAACAAATTCTATTAGAAAATTGTATAGATGTAGTATAGAAAATGTGAAAATTTTATCAAAAAATTCAATGGGGGGGTGTCGTTCTCATTTTTTTAATTTCAGTTTTTGGGCCATTTCTAATACGCCAAAATATCTTTCACATTGTTATAGGAAGAATTAATATATCTAATTTTTTGAAAAAGTAACTACTGAAAGAGATGATCTGAACAAAAATATAGAAAAAAAAAATGAAAAATATGATATGAACAAAAATATTTTTCACATCCACGTAGGAAGAATTAATATATCTAATTTGATGATAAAGATGATCTGAACATTCAGTATTTCAAAATATTATATGTTCGAATTTCGATTAGGACCAAACAACACTTTTTTTGTATCAAATCTTATTGGAAAATATCAAAAACAAACTTTCGAAAATTTGAAGATTTTACCAAAAAAAAATTTCAACATTTTCATCATTCTCTCCACATTTTTTAAATTCTGTTTTTTTTTGCTATATCTCCCAATTGTGAGTCATACAACAAAGCTACTTGCAAATTAACATGTCCATATAAAAATGTTTTTTACTTTTCACATCTAAAGTTCAATATTCTGAGATCAAATTCTATTAGAAAATTGTCGTATCGAAAATGTGAAAATTGTATCAAAAAAATCATAGTGATTTTTCTCATTTCTCAAAAATGAGAAATTCTCATTTTTCAACTTTTGGACCATATCTAACACTTTCATCCTACGCCAAAATATCGTTCAGATTCTGAATTTTCAGATTCCAAATATTATCGAAAATATTTTACCAGCAAAAAAATAAAGCGCTACAGCGAGTGTTCTGAAATAAACAAAAAATAGTTCGGTTTAGAAAATTTGATCCAAAAACCATCAAATTATTTTTATATAATTTTTCTAGTACATATTAACATAATCTTGTTTATAATAGAACGATTTTCAATATAACACGCGCTACTTTTGAAATATTTATTACCACCGTCCGCATGCTCCAGTTTTAATGATAATCTAATAATTCAGTTCCAGTATAGAAAAAAGCGCTTTTAACACCTGAAAATAGACACGTGTGTAAGCTATTAGCATAAACCTCATATTAAAAACATGGAGATTAACATTCAACAGACATGTTGAATGTATAAATAGTCTTCATACGTGCTAGGAAGCTAACAGCATTTTCGACATTGTAATATAAGATGAAGAGCAGATCTGATTTATGTTTTTTGTAGATATTCGATAAGCGTCTTATCTAGTGATTTCTGCAATGTCTGTTAATGCATTGAAATAACAAGATTTTATTATTAACATCGTATAAATAAAAATAAATGCAAATAACCACGCATCGAAAGAATATTCACTCTTCCTCACATGTCGTCACTTTAGATTTGATTATACATATTTTTTTTATGCTATTCTCAATAGTTATTACTACCTGCATACCAATTCTAAATTCTGCCCCCTTTCCGCCATATCATCGACGAACCTCAACATATTCATATATTTCCTGTCCCTGATTTTTTACATCTTATTTAACCTTGTTTAACCATGTTCTATAGATAGATTAAATAGTAACGGCGACAGTGTACATCCCTGCCTGACTCCTTTTCCTATTCTCGCCACTTCTTTTTCCCTTCTACAATCCTCATAATAAATTCCTGTCCTATATAAAAAAATATATACATGAAATTTGCATCGTGCACATTTTGGCTGAATTCGTTTCTGCGTTGAAGGATAAGAATCTATTACACGAGAAGATCTAATTAACTAACTGTTAGTTGGCACTGTTCAGTTTAAATTAGGTGCCATTTCTAAGCTAATCAGGCGACTACGTTTCGCTCTATTCCTTCGTAACAATGTAGCAGATCTGAAACTATTACTACCTAGATATATTGTCAATTGTGCTGCGAAGATCTGCAAGACAAGGAAGACCCTTTGCTAGAATGCCATCGAGTTGGGTTAATAGTATTGTTGCATTAGTTCTTGCTGTGTATTCGTTTCATTGGGTACCTTTAGTGTTGAATGTCTTGATAAAGAAGGTATGTTCTCTTAGTTAGTTTATGATGATGGCGTACAAATAATTGGAATCATTTTAAACGGCATATATATTTTTAAGATAGAAGAAATCGATTCGATAAAATATGATATATGAAGAAGGAAAATATTGATTTAGCACTTAAGAAATGATAGTACCGGGTGATCGGTACGGATAAAATAAATTACTGGTTAAAAACTTTAGTTTATTACTGGTAAAATAGTGTATTATATTTGAAAAAATTTGGTAAATATTATCAAGATTTTTGACCATTAATTTGCCGATTAATATAAACGGAATTTTTACTGAGAAATTATAGCGGAAATTTTTTACAAGTATATTATAAACACGGCATAAAATTATAACCTACAAATATGTAGATTTAATAAATATGTAGTAAAATGTAGAAAGGGGAAGTAAAAATACCGATGCCGGTAAAAATTCTTTTTATAGTTGGTAAAACATGTTTTTTTTTCTTGGTAAATGCCAAAGCCGGTAAACAATTATTCTACCGTTAAAAATCTTTAGACCGCCCATCACTAATAGTGATGGGCGGTCAAATTTAGTTACCCTGTATAAATATACTAGTCTTGCACGAAGGAATGAATACACCTGGAAAATTATCAATCTTAAATATAATATTGTGCAGTGTAACGTTTCTCCACCCCTTCTGAGAGAGATTTCACTTCTTCCTGCTACGTCATACATGATGGTAATACCTCTATATATATATATATATATATATATATCATGAATATGTTCACGTCTGACGCAGAAATGAAAATAATTAAATAATAATGAAACGAGAGAAACGCGAGAAGGGTAATGATTATACAAGAAGAAAGGGTTCAAACGTATATATAGGGTGCGGCAATTTATTTGGGCGTAAAAAACGTTTTTTAGAAGCACAATGGCCTAAGCTAAATCAATTTTTTTTACATGTAATCTAGTTGTACAATATGTCTCTTGTATTGTAAATTTTATTGGAAATAATTTAACATATTTTACAAACGTCTATATAAAAGATAATGAAATAATATAAAAGATAATAAAATAATAATAACAAAAATCATGCAGTTTTTTGATAAACATTACTTAAAAAACTAGACAATCTTTACCACTGTTTAAAAATTCATCAATAGAGTAAAACGCATTTTTTATCAAAAAAGATTTGTCACGGTTTAAAATTTGTGTCATTGTTGCGCTAGTGCAGATGAGAAACTAACTTTAGAAATGCACAACTTTAGCTTACAAACTATTTCATTTACGAGGATATTTAAAAAATTGTATCGACAAAAAAAACATTTTTGACCGACTTTGTGACTTTGCACATTTAGCTTACAAACTATTTTATTTACGAGGATATTTAAAAAATTGTATCGATCAAAAAAAACATTTTTGACTGACTTTGGACTTTGCACATTTAGCTTACAAATTACTTTATTTATGCTGATATTTAAAAAGAAATTGTATCGTACAAAAAACATTTTTGACCGACTTTGCAAATTTAGCTTACAAACTATTTTATTTACGAGGATATTTAAAAAATTGTATTTACCAAAAAAAACATTTTTGACCGACTTTGTGACTTTGCACATTTAGCTTACAAACTAGTTTATTTACGCTGATATTTTAAAAAAATTGTGTCGTACAAAAAAACATTTTTGACCGCCTTTGCACATTTAGCTAACAAATTAGTTTATTTACGCTGATATTAAAAAGAAATTGTATCGTACAAAAAACATTTTTGACCGACTTTGCAAATTTAGCTTACAAACTATTTTATTTACGACGATATTTAAAAAATTGTATCGACCCAAAAAAAAACATTTTTCACCGACTTTGCACATTTAGCTTACAAACTATTTTATTTACGCTGATATTTAGAAAATTGTATCGACCAAAAAAACATTTTTGACCGACTTTGTGACTATGCACATTTAGCTTACAAACTAGTTTATATATGCTGTCATTAAAAAAAATTGTATCGTACAAAAAAAAAATGTTGACCGACTTTGCACATTTAGCTTACAAACTAGTTTATTTACGAGGATATTTAAAAAATTGTATCGACTAAAAAAAAACATTTTTGACCGACTTTGTGATTTTGCACATTTAGCTTACAAACTAGTTTATTTACGAGGATATTTAAAAAATTGTATCGACCAAAAAAAAACATTTTTGACCGACTTTGTGACTATGCACATTTAGCTTACAAATTAGTATATTTACGCTAATATTTAAAAAAAATTGTATGGTACAAAAACACATTTTTGACCTACTTTGCACATTTAGCTTACAAACTATTTTATTTAAAAAATTGTATTGACCAAAAAAAAAAATATTGACCGACTTTGTGACTGCACATTTAGCTTACAAACTAGTTTATTTACGAGGATATTTAAAAAATTGTATCGACCAAAAAAAAACATTTTTGACCGACTTTGTGACTATGCACATTTAGCTTACAAATTAGTATATTTACGCTAATATTTAAAAAAAATTGTATGGTACAAAAACACATTTTTGACCTACTTTGCACATTTAGCTTACAAACTATTTTATTTAAAAAATTGTATTGACCAAAAAAAAAAATATTGACCGACTTTGTGACTGCACATTTAGCTTACAAACTAGTTTATTTACGAGGATATTTAAAAAATTGTATCGACCAAAAAAAAACATTTTTGACCGACTTTGTGACTTTGCACATTTAGCTTACAAATTAGTATATTTACGCTAATATTTAAAAAAAATTGTATGGTACAAAAACACATTTTTGACCTACTTTGCACATTTAGCTTACAAACTATTTTATTTAAAAAATTGTATTGACCAAAAAAAAAAATATTGACCGACTTTGTGACTGCACATTTAGCTTACAAACTAGTTTATTTACGCTGATATTTAAAAAAAAATAGTATCATACAAAAAAACATTTTTGACCGACTTTGCACATTTAGCTTACAAACTATTTTATTAAAAAAATTATATTGACGAAAAGAAAACATTTTTGACCGACTTTGTGACTTTGCACATTTAGCTTACAAATTAGTTTATTTACGCTGATATTTAAAAAAATTGTACCGTACAAAAAAATATTTTTGACCGACTTTGCACATTTAGCTTACAAACTAGTTTATATACGCTGATATATAAAAAATTGTATCAAAAAACATTGTATACAAAAAAAAACATTTTTGACCGACTTTGTGTCTTTTAATAATACGTACATCCCTTGCTCATTATAAGCAAATAAATCACCGTGTATATTTTGGACAGCGTACTAAAAGAGAGCGCATCCAGAAGACCAACTATTTATTGCAACTGAACTGGTGATGGTTCGGCGATTCGAAACGTTTTGTGTAACTATCTGGCGATGTATAAGCAGCATTTCAACGCATTTTGATTAGTCATAGTTACAATTAAACCGGAGCAATGAAGATAGGAATCTAAATGTAAAACGGTAGCTCGAGCGCCGATATAGTAGTCACTACTACTACTACTAGTAGAAAATTTGATTGGAGTAAATTAACTTTGTATAATATATTATCTAGATAAGCGATGTATATATGCGTGCATTGGTGACCAGGCCTTACACAGAATTTTATTTTAATACATAAAAATTTTTAACAAAAAAAATGTGAAGCATAAAAATCTGTTTATTGTTATTTTAATGATTATAATGATTTATAACACGTATGATTGAAAAATTGGAATTAAAAAACATTTTACTTTTTTTTGGCTGTATCGCCTCCATGAAAAAAAAATCAGTGTCGCAACAAAAAAAATTATTTCCCATTAATAAACATTCTTCTATTTGCATTAATTAATATTTATGTGAGTATAAAGAAATCCTTTGTTTAGATTTTTTTAACGAATATATATTATATAAAAACAAATTTACTTAAATAACGTTACGTTAATTTATTTGTCCCGAATAAAATTTTTTGTTTGAATTGTTTGAATTTTGAATTTTGGTGTAAACTTGATTTATTTGCAATTGTTTCTTGGTCTTTTCGAACAAAGGAATATTTTATTATAACGATTTATTACGCATGTTAAATAGCAATTGTTTATTCAGTGAAAAAATAGGAACAAAAATAAAAATTTTAAATAATACTACTAAAAAAAATATGCCATATCAAAAATCAATCAAGTACTTCAATTTGACAAACACTGTTTTAATAATCTTTAGTTTTAAACTAATACGCCATTCTTGTAAAAATTATACAACGTGTAAACTGAACTAAATGTCTTGGGAATAATATTTTTTTGCTATAAAACAGGTCATTTTTTTAGTGTACAGGCGAAGAGATATGCAGAAGTAGTTCAAACCAACGATTCGTCCAACAATTGCGATGAGATATCTTCAGCATGAGAAGCATCTGGATCGAAGATCAACATAAATTCCAACGCGTATTTTTTAATTTCAGTTTATTTACCATTGTTTTTTTTTATAAAAATTATATTTTATTTATCAAATTATTTAATAATACTGCAAAGTAATTTATTATCACAGTTATCAAAGAAATTTAATTTAATTCGAGACAGCGAATTGATTTCCCGTTTAACAAATTAATTCGATCATTTTATCAAAATAAAATTGAAAAACTTAACACGAGACGAAATGAGTTTTTATTAGCACAATTTACATGTTCTAAAATATTCATCAAAATCTCGTACAGATTTTAAATCCTCGGATCAAATTATCGAAATGTAAAAATGATCCAATATGCCTGAAAAAAATCTTATTATTCGAACGTTTATTTACCATCATTAGTTAAAGAGTCCGCAATCCTAAAGATTGGTTGGAAACAGCACGCCATGCCGATCTATCCTGAGCTAATCCCTTCATCTCCCTATAGCTATTCATCTCAACGTCTTCAACTATCTGACTCACATACTCCAATCTAGGCCTACCTACCCCTCTCTTTCCCTCCACTCTACCTTCTATGATCAATTGCATAATCCCCTCATGCCTAAGAATATGCCCTACTAATCTGTCTCTCCTACGCTGTAACACTCTCCAGATACTTCTCTTCTCCCCTACTAACTCTAGTACAGCTTCATTTGTTACTTTATATTCCCAACCAATCCTCATCATCCTCCTATAACACCACATTTCGAATGCTTGTAATCTACGCTTCTCTTCCTTTCCTATAGTCCACGCCTCACACCCGTACAGTGCTCCACTCCAAACATATACCTTCAGTAATCTTTTTCTAATACCCAAGTCAATATTTGATCTTAAAATCTGTTCCTTTTCTACGAATGCCTTCCTACCCTGTGCTATCCTACATTTTATATCTACCTTGCTTCGATTATCTTTTGTGATTCTACTGCCTAAATAACAAAAATCTGACACTTCTTCGATTCTATTATCTCCTATTGTGATCCTCATTTTTCTACTGCATTCCTTTTTGTCACACCTCATCACTTTAGTTTTACCTATATTTATTTTCATGTTAAAATCCCTAGTCAATACTGCCTGCATACCATTCAATACCCTTTCTAAATTCTTTTCGCTTTCTTCCAATATAGCTATATCGTCGGCGAATCTCAGCATAAATATTTTCTCTCCCTGTACATTCACACCTACACTATACTCTTCTTTTACTTTGTTTATTGCATCTTCTATATATAGATTAAATAATAACGGTGAAAGTGTACATCCCTGCCGAACTCCCTTCCCTATTTTTGCTACCTCTTCTTCCCCCTCAATTCTAACTAAGGCAGTTTGGTGTTTATATAAATTAAAAATTATTCTCCTATCCAATTATATTAATTACCATCATATTGACCAATTATACAACATTTTTAGTGTGTCCAATCTTACTCTAGTCTGCAGTGCATTATGATTCTTCAGATGAAACTAAGATACTGTCTGCTGTTAAAATCCATCTTGTCGACACCTTAAGTAGTTTCATTAAATGATTCAGATCGTGCGTTCGTCATCAGATAGTGATCAAACGAACTACTTTACCAGTGGATTAAACTATCAGTTTAGTTTACTTTCAGTAGTCGTGCAGTCAATTACAAAAAGATATTTTAATACACGACGAACGTGATCTTAAAACTAGTGATATTTCAAAATATATACTAGCATTTAACAATCGCAAAATAAACAAAACGTAACGAAAGAGTTGCGGAAATTTCAAATTTATGTAGATCAATTAAACTGGCTCATCAATCATATACGAAAATTTGCATTTAGACACCAATTTATCAGGCGAAGAGTTGGAACTGTAACAAACACCTCTCCCTTTCGATCCACTTCATTTGCAAAGCGATACGACTCGCGCAGCGTCCTCTTTGTACAATGCAGGAAGGGAAACTGGTGAATTTGAGTGTCGGTCGAGTGGTGTTAAAAGCCAAAGACAAATATGCCAATCGAAAGCGAATAGCATCAGCGAACTGATTCGGCTGCAGATGCTGGGATGGGATGTCTTCTCGTGTACCTAGTGGTAATGTTCGTGACCACGCATAAATCAACGGGAAATGTAAATACTGCGCATCTGTGATAAGTTCAGAATTCGTACGCCTCAACTGGAGGATGAGGCGAAGAAAGATGACGTGTTGGAATTAATGTTAAGATTGAAGATGAATTTGTGTAAACTATAAAAATCTTTAAAAAAAAGATGTCCATTCATTTTTTATTGTGCAAAATACGATGATGTGAAGCGACAATTCGAAATCGTAAAAATTTCAAGTTCGGGGCAGTGAACTTTTTCTGTAATTTCCCCAATTAATATTTCCCCCAAAAAAACCTGGAGGTTTTTTATTTTCACGGTTGATGCTTTTATTACGATTTTACAGCAACTATTTGCTTATATGGAAGCGATGATATTGTAACGTTGTAAATGTAAACAAATGTAACAAATTGCTAGCAATAACTTTGCAGCTTGTAAAAAGATGATGGGACTGGCAGGTTTTATGAGATATGTATTCCCAACATAAATACATACATACAAAGAATTTCGCGGAACATAATTTATAGGCATTTAAATCGAAATACCACGTCCAAATAAGCATGTGCAAAATACATCATTAAGGTGGCGCTTTGCCATATTGATTTTTTCATAAGGAACGTGGTTTATTTGGACTTAAGAATGTTTTTTTTTTTGCAGAAATATCGTCAAGATGTAGTATTTTTAACACATATTGTAAAAAGTTTCGATTATGTAATAACAGAATCTGGTGGTGTTAGATATGTTCGATAATTTTTACATTTTTTTTTTAAATTGCGCGTCCTTTTGTTGAAATTTTTGCTATTTTGAGACTCTGCCAAAAATTAACACGACATTGGAAAATTTTGCTGTAATGTAAAAAATCTAAATTGTAATATTTCGAACGGCTGGGATAGAAAATGACATCACTGTATTATGTTTATCAAAAAATTTCTTAATTCAAAATTTTAAAAAACACTTTAGGCATGTGCAAACTACATCATTATTGTTTGCCATATTGATTTATTCATAAGGAACATGGTTTATTTTGACTTAAGAATGTTTTTTGCAGAAATCTCGTAGAGATGTAGTATTTTTAACAAATATTGTAAAAAGTTTAGATTATGTAATAACAGATTGTGGTGGTGTTAGATATGTTCGATAATTTTTACAAATTTTTTTAAATTGAGCTTTTTTTTGACGAAATTTTTGCTATTTTGAGACTGCCAAAAATTACCACACCATTGGAAAATTTTGCTGTAATCTAAAAAATCTAAATTGTAATATTTCGAACGGCTGGGCTAGAAAATGACATTAAAAATTCTTAATTAAAATTTTTTAAAAAACACCTTTAAAGTTAAAAATGAAAAATTGATGCGTTTTGAAACAGTTTGCATCAAATATTTAACCAATGATGAAAAATTCGCCCAAATACTGTTTGTCTACAACAATGCCATAAAATGGTATTTGTAAATAGTAAAGTAAAACACAGATTTCAAAAA
This sequence comes from Leptodirus hochenwartii, assembly GCA_947310635.1. Lineage (NCBI taxonomy): Eukaryota > Metazoa > Arthropoda > Insecta > Coleoptera > Leiodidae > Leptodirus > Leptodirus hochenwartii. The sequence goes on along the minus strand of OX371178.1, from coordinate 3,639,335 downwards.
ATTACGCAAGTGCAAAGACAATTTTGAAAAATGAAAAATTGATGCGTTTTGAAACAGTTTGCATCAAATATTTGACCAATGATGAAAAATTGGCCCAAAAAACTGTTTGTCTACAACAATGCCATAAAATGGTATTTGTAAATAGTAAAATAAAACAGAGATTTCAAAAAATTACGCGATGCACGGACGATTTTGATTAAATTCTTCAATTCTTGATAGAATTATTTAAATTATTTAAAGGTATCCACTGCAGGTATTTTTGCCCTCGACTGTACATGCCGTAACAAATAATTTATTACATTTTCTATACTTTTGGGCACATCACGTCTGGCAAAAACACATACATTTTCTAATTTAATTTTGGAGCAACACCACCTGGATGTCCTGTCCAAAAGGAAAAGATACACAGCAGCGCAGTAGCGAAACCGAAGAACCGCACCGGCGGTTAGAGAACGATATAAATATTCATATACTCAACCAACACTCGTTCCTTTTTGCTTATATACCGCATATTTGGCTAAGGAACAGTTTATGAAGGCGAATAAATGCTGGAGCAAACATTTTTTGAAAAAAAACAAAAACAAGCGAAGACGTTAGTTCATTTGCATAGTATTGAATTTTTGTTCTTGCAGAAAACGGTACGATATTACACTATGTAAGAATATGCAAATTATTTCGTTGGTTCATTGGAATGTGTCAAAATACTGTCAAAAAAAAATCGCATTGGCGTTTCTAATGGCCACATCTCAAATTCCTTTTGCATATATAATCACCACTTAGTTAATAACCATCAGCTCGTCAGTCAGATCGTCTGTCTCTTATTGCGTTGGCTGTTTACGTGCAGCAATCTGCACCTGAGACAAATTCAAATTGCAACAGCTACAATATTCTTCGGTTGAAATGGAAAACCCCCCTCTGAAAAGCATTATTGTGCCCGAGCAAGTGCACTATTATACGATTTTACACTCGCGTGTATGACGTGAAGACAACATATTATGTTTATGCGACTGAGTGGTAATAAAAACCGAAGCCAATTTGGTTGGGAAGCATTCGTTGTTTGTGCGGTAGAAGAGGTGCTATGGTATTGTGAAAGCGGTACTAAATTAGAGAAGAACCTCAGATATCTGCTTGAATAAAATAATCGAGATTACTTAGTAAAAGGCAACGCGAATCAATATTAAATTAATTTTTCGCAGTAATAAAATTCTGTTGGAAATTTAAAACATCGCGCCCAACGTCATCATGTAAAAATATTATGGTACTTTGAGCGTGAACATTTTACAAATGAAAATAAATCGCTGCATCAAAAACTACGGCTTAATTAAACGATATAATAAGATCGTAATTGGAAGATGCAATTTGGTATATATAAAACGTCGAATTACACACAGACAAAATCTAAATTTAATTTATTAAGAATAAAAAAATGATTAAGAAAAAACTAAATCACGTTTCTCAAAAATGAAAGTACATTCGATTATATATACCATTATATATATGTATGGATAACTAGATTATGTTATTAATAAAAAAAAAAATTAAGAAAATCTTTAAGTATACATACCTTAGGAGTAAAACTATATTTCGTAAATATTGCCAAAATATACGGTATGCCCATAATAATAATAAATCACCAAATAAACGAGGGTAAGTAACCCCGAAAGTACGATCGTTTATTTCGTGCAGATTGTTTGGGGGGATTTCGTGAATAATCGGGAGTCTATTCTATGTCAGCGTGTAAGGTGTAACTTAACAACTACACGTAATATAATTGTAAAGGAAGACATTGAGAATGATGGCAGTATGACGTGTGCAATATTTGTATGTACTAAAAGAAAATGTAAAGCGATGAGTTGTAATTTCAAAAAAGGTGTGTTGTGAGTGGCAGCTTCGCGAAAGCGGATCCAAAATATCAAAATAATTAAGAAAACGTGACAAATTTTGAGAATTCTTATGCAGAATGGTGAAAAATTTAACAGCAAATAAATGAATGAGAATTTGGCAACGTTACTAAAACATCGATAAATTACTAACACTAAAAAATATATGATAATTGATGAAATTAAGCTTATTATTATTATTTTTTTTGGGAATCACAAACACCTACATTTATTCCGACTTAGTCAAAATATTTAATAATTTAAAAACTATCCCAATTCTCCAAGTCTCCTATCAAATACTAATGCCTAATTATCAGACGAAGGTGAATATTAATCAATTGAATCGTTTATTTTGAAAGGGGGATAAGTCAAAAAATTCAGGAATTTTGAAAAATGGTCTGGGTTTAACCCATTAAGGAGGATGTACTTAAACAACTTGTGTAAAGGTGATAAGTTGGGTGAAGACTTGTGTCCTTATAATACAAAAAGATGTACAACGAATAATACACATAACTAAAATTTGATTGATTTCCTGACTTATCCCCTTTTCGAAATAAACGGTTCAATTGGCATATGCATAGAAAAACAATCGACCAACTGGTCAACATATTTCTTAATTCCGCAATCTATTAAACAATGCAAAAATAATAAATCTTAAATTATAAAAATCAAAAAATGGCTTTATACAATTACATTTGTGCAGATAGATATATTTAAATAAATATTAATTCAACCTTCAACAAAGTGAAGGCACTTTTACCTTGTTATCTTTTATTTCCAAATTCTTTCATTCCTCTTTGGTTCTCCGAATATTTTCGGTTTTTTTTTTGTCTTTCACAACCGCAGGCCGAAGGACCTCAGGTCGATGGCCAATTGAAGATGAATAATTGGGTATACGAAGGAACATTTTCTGTTACTATATAGTATATTATAATCTCTGTAACTATTTCCAAATAAACTACAAAAGAGATTCTTGCAATTAGCAATTTATTGTGTTTACAAATATAAAGTATTTTCGCAATAAATTGAGGAAATTTAAATATAGATCTGCTGCTTTATTAACTATCTTCATCATCCTATTAATTCACTTATATATGAAGAACTTTCTTTCAGTAAGTATTATAAATTTTGGAGAATTAAATATCATTGTTATTGTTTTTCTGATATACTAAAAGTATCAATAGAAAACATTTTATTTTTATTTTTTTGTTATGTTTTCTTTTCTGTTGATTTTTATGTTTATATCTTTGTATGGTATACCAATTCAACTTTTACATATTTTTTTTTTGTTTGATTTTTACTATGTAGTTTAATACTCATATGATTTTCGTAGTTAATATATTTTTTTTAAATATTATTATTTCAGTGCATATGTAAATTATAATATGACGTCAGCACGTGTGTAAACCACATGTAAAATTCGTGTTTAAAAATAAATCTACATAATAATTTATTAAACACGCAACTATTATATATTTTTGCAAACACATTTTTGCGAACATCGTCGTTTGACAAGAAAAAAATTCTTAACTTCTTAACATTTTTATTGCCGTACTTTCCGGGGCCTAGGTATGATACGAAACGCATATACATAGGCACAAATCATACTAAAGGTGGCAGCACCTGCGCATCTTCGAACTAATTCCCAATTTCAGCGAAATTGCCGCAATACATTGTCTTCCATCTCCTTCCACCTAATGTACGTTCCTCACCCATCCCTCAGAAGAAAAGCCTCGGTAAAAACAACCCCCCACCCCCCCCGCCCCTAGCTATAACTATGAAAAGTGGAATCTTCATTTCAGTGGGGATACTTGTATATTCAATTTTATATATGGTGGTTTGTATTTTATAGTGTGGTGGAATTTCGTCAAAGTTCGCACTTAAATTAAAGTTAAAATTTTTGAATACAAAGAAATTGTTCGTGCAAATACAGGTTTTAATTTTAATTTTTATTTTTCATCATGGTATGTAAGATAAATAAATCGGACGAGCCTGCAAATAAAAGAAGCACCTTATTTTGCGAATCCACAAATTTGGACGTTAATTTTATTGAAAAAAAAAATTTTATTGGAAGAATTCAAGTGGCCGTTTGCACCGTAATGTTGGATTGGGTATAGCGGTGCAGGACCAACGTCGAGGCATTACTTTTAAATATTCAGCGAACGTCAGGACGACTCTAAAAGCATTTCGCCATTAAAAAATTAAGCGGTGGCTTTTCGGTATTATATTATTATTTTATGCGGACTTTACTGCGTACTAAATGGAGAGGAAATCAGCGGAAATGTACTTGTGAAACATATACAAGGTGGTCAAAAAAAACACCGCAAACATCGATGGTATAAATGTTAAGGTTTTGTACAAAATGCGTATTTTTTCTAGAAAATTTCTATTTTATCGTTTATTTTGCGAAAATAATATTTTAGTGTACAAATATTAGCAATTTCTTTTTAAAATAGGACCGGCAATTTTTTTTTTTTAACATCCCTGTTCAAATGCAGAAACCAAATATTATGGAGAAGAAAAGAAAAAAAATAGGCACAAAAATTGCTTTTCTTAATCACTCGGTGTATATTGATATTTATAGCGTGGTGTCTTTCATATGAGTGCAGTAAATATATAGACATATTAACAGAAGATCCAGAACTTTATTCAACCCAACCGAAGCGCTTCTTCCAGTACTCAAGACATTAATATCGCGTTTAATAAGGAGATATGGATACTTTAACTTCTTCGCCGCTAAACTTGTATAATTGGAAGAAGGGTTTGATGCACACGCCAAATGGCATAGCAAATACGAAATGCCCCATTTCGTCCAATAACGTGTCAATGAAAGGTCAACTCGTCGACCAATATTTTTTCCAAAATGATATTCGCATATTAGCGAAAGTTTCAAATATATTAAGAAATCACTTTAATAAATATTGATACGTTATGCAATGACGAAAACTAGGTGATAATATTATGATGCAGATTGGGTACGTAAAAATGAACAAATGTTCGAATTAATTGAGGAAAAGCAAGCATTTATAAAAGTTACTTCGCTTACCCTGTAATAATTTTTAGGCACGTGAGTACTATGCAAAAATATATAGAAGGTAGGGTAGAAGGAAAGATAGGTATGGGTAAGGTCAGATTAGAGTTCGGAAATAAAAATTGCAATTCATGTACAAATGAACAAATGTTCGAATTAATTGAGGAAAAGCAAGCATATAGAAAAAACACGAAGGTACTATGCAAAAAATATATAAAAGGTAGAGTAGAAGGAAAGATAGGTATAGGTAAACTCAGATTAGAGTTCGGAAATAAAAATTGTACTTTATGTAAAAATGAACTAATGTTCGAATTAATTGAGGAAATCCAAGCATTTAAAAAAGTTATTTCGCTTACCCTGTAATAATTTTTAGACACGAGGGTATTATGCAAAAATATATAGAAGGTAGGGTAGAAGGAAAGATAGGTATGGGTAAAATCAGATTAGACTTCAGATATAAAAATTGCAATTTATGTACAAATGAACAAATGTTCGAATTAATTGAGGAAAGAAAAGCAATCATTTAAAAAAGTTATTTCGCTTACCCTGTAATAATTTTTAGACACGAGGGTATTATGCAAAAATATATAGAAAGTAGGGTAGAAGGAAAGATAGGTATGGGTAAAATCAGATTCGATTTCAAATATAAAAATTGCAATTTATGTGCAAATGAACAAATGTTCGAATTAATTGAGGAAAAGCAAGCATATAGAAAAAACACGAGGGTACTATGCAAAAAATATATAAAAGGTAGAGTAGAAGGAAAGAGAGGTATGGGTAAAATCAGATTCGAGTTCTGATATAAAAATTGCAATTTATGTACAAATGAACAAATGTTCGAATTAATTGAGGAAAGGCAAACATTTAAAAAAGTTATTTCGGTTACCCTGTAATAATTTTTAGACACGAGGGTATTATGCAAAAATATATAGAAGGTAGGGTAGAAGGAAAGATAGGTATGGGTAAACTCAGATTAGAGTTCGGATATAAAAATTGTAATTTATGTAAAAATGAACAAATGTTCGAATTAATTGAGGAAAACCAAGCATTTAAAAAAGTTATTTCGCTTACCCTGTAATAATTTTTAGACACGAGGGTATTATGCAAAAATATGTAGAAAGTAGGGTAGAAGGAAAGATAGGTATGGGTAAAATCAGATTCGATTTCAAATATAAAAATTGCAATTTATGTGCAAATGAACAAATGTTCGAATTAATTGAGGAAAAGCAAGCATATAGAAAAAACACGAGGGTACTATGCAAAAAATATATAAAAGGTAGAGTAGAAGGAAAGATAGGTATGGGTAAACTCAGATTAGAGTTCGGATATAAAAATTGCGCGGATTATAAAAAAAATTAACGCTGACTGATTGTGGTTAATTAATTTGGCGATGAATTTGTTAGCGATGAAGTGTTGATGAAGAATTATGTTAAACCGTCTGTAGCAAATGGGTGTGCTAATTGATACTAGTGATATTTGGCACATCAAAATATTCATCACAAAGTGTGAAATTTTGCTTTATTTAAATTTAATAGATTATAGAATAGAGAGTAATGTTATTTTGATGCGCTGATTCTTATTACCATGAGAGCAGCTGATTAAAAATTTACGACGGTAATTACTAGCTACAAGATGTTTAAAGAAGATTTTTAACGACCCCGCGTTCATAAATCACTACAAATCGTTATTAATATTCGCGAATTAAATAATTTTTATTAAGTATACGCAATCGGTGCTTATATTCATGATATAGAAGCATATTTGAGCTATTAAAAATTTTATAGTCTTCGAAATAATTTAACTTAATATGTCGTGAATGTACATACAAATACCTTTTATGCATTTTTTGTCTGCAAATTAATTAAATAATCCAATTAAACTGGAAACGCGGTACTCATAGAAGTCATAATTTGAACTATAATTTTTATGATTAAGAGTAATAATATTTATTATCTTGTAACTTTATGACTACTGTATATAAAATTTTTTTTTGTTAAATTCAAACATGTCCAAAATTTGTTCAAGTTTGAATTTATTTTGGGATAGGAAAAATACAAAAAAAAATGGATACCTCAAAAACACTTTTTATAAAATATTTTCCGAAGAAATTTTCGACAAATTAGAAAGAAACGTATTATTTTTTGCCAAAAATATATATATATTCAAATATTGCCAAATTTCTTTTTTGTGCCAACGAAATTTGCAAGAAAGGAAAATTCTGCTGATATTAATAAAATATGTGATTGTAAATGGAAGAAGCTGGAAGAGAAACCTGATTTAAATTCGTTCCGGTTTTCAAAAATTTCCATAACCACTTCAGCGGAAAATTGAAAAATTAAAGAAAATTTGTGCGTATTAGAATGGCGAATTAAATACTTTGATGGATGGTTTGTAGCAAAAAAATTGGAATGTTTAAATGCGAAAATGGTTTCTTTTAAATTTTATAAAATTGAATTGCAAAGAAAATTGGTTTTTTAAATTTTTACATGACATATACAAATTTAAAAAAAATTTGATCTTGTACCTAAAATCGGATAACATATGAATTATTTTTTCTGCAATGAAAATTAATGACCAGCTATATTTTTGATTAATAATTAAATCTGAACTTACAAAATGGCCTTTTATAATTTTTAACGAGCTATTTTTATAAAGCACAAATTCGCATGAGATTTAAAAGTCAATTTGTCTTTATGCATCTTTATATAAATAGCTGTACATAAACAAATGGTTCAAAAATACGATTTTTCAATATCAATGTTTTTATAATAAGCCAATTATGAAATAAAAATGGCTGCGGGAATCTCGAGGGTAGTAATTTTAATGATCAGATTACCCTTCCCTCGAGTGATTAGTAATATTAGAAAATGTAATTTAAAAATTCGATTAATTTTCTAAATTCTTCAGGCAATAATAATTAATGTGGAAAATAAGAATGTATTATTAGCGGAGTGTAAAATTTTTGTTGCTGAAGAATTTTTTTTGTTCAAAATAACTAACGTAAATGCAAAAGAAATTTAAAACACGAAACATGAAACGAAAAAATAATTTGGATATAAAAACGCGTTGATGAAAAAAATTTAACAGGTAAACAGAAAAAATAAAATTAAGAAAATTTGAAGAAAAAAAGGCGGTTGAATTTGATTAATCTGTTGTTTTTCGTTTTTATGTAAAACCAAAATTGAAATTGACAAATTTTAACAAACATTTAAATCAATCTGTAAAAAATAAGATATGAACAAAACATTAAAAAGAATTAAAAAATCGATTATAATTTGACTGTAAAATATTTTTTCCAAATTTTTATTTCAATAGAAATTTATAACAAAATTATAACTTGATATTAAAGATTAATATAAATTAGAAAAAAATATCTATTAAGCTATATTATACTATTGAGCTGATAAAAAAATACATTAAAATTTTTTTTATATCAAAAAAGTTATAATTCGAATTGAATAAAATTGAAGAAACGTTTTAAACAGTTATGATTACAATTTATTTTTTATTTGATTACGAGTTCAAAAAAATCTATCATTTTTTTTTAATGTTTTCTTTAATTTCTACAATTAAAAAGAAAATAATAAAAAAAAAAATTTTTTAAGAACGTAGAAAAAATGTTTTCATTATTACAAACTGATAAAAAGTTATCGAATATAAGAATTTAAAAAATGATAATGAAAAGGATAATTAATCTGATTTTTTTTTCGTTTTTATGTAAAAACTAAATTGAAAAGGAATCTAAAAATTGAAATTGACAAATTTTAACAAACATTTAAATCAATCTGTAAAAATATAAGATATGAACAAAACAATAAAAAGAATTAAAAAATCGATTATAATTTGACTGTAAAATATTTTTTCCAAATTTTTATTTCAATAGAAATTTATAACAAAATTATAACTTGATATTAAAGATTAATATAAATTAGAAAAAAATATCTATTAAGCTATATTATACTATTGAGCTGATAAAAAAATACATTAAATTTTTTTTTATATCAAAAAAGTTATAATTCGAATTGAAGAAAATTGAAGAAACGTTTTAAACAGTTATGATTACAATTTATTTTTTATTTGATTACGAGTTCATAAAAATGTATCATTTTTTTAATGTTTTCTTTAATGTCTACAATTAAAAAGAAAATAATAAAAAAAAATTTTTTAAGAAGGTAGAAAAAATGTTTTCATTATTACAAACTGATGAAAAGTTATCGAATATAAGAATTTAAAAAATGATAATGAAAAGGATAATTAATCTGATTTTTTTTTCGTTTTTATGTAAAAACAAAATTGAGAAGGAATCTAAAAATTGAAATTGACAAATTTTAACAAACATTTAAATCAATCTGTAAAAATATAAGATATGAACAAAACAATAAAAAGAATTAAAAAATCGATTATAATTTGACTGTAAAATATTTTTTCCAAATTTTTATTTCAATAGAAATTTATAACAAAATTATAACTTGATATTAAAGATTAATATAAATTAGAAAAAAATATCTATTAAGCTATATTATACTATTGAGCTGATAAAAAAATACATTAAAATTTTTTTTATATCAAAAAAGTTATAATTCGAACTGAAGAAAATTGAAGAAACGTTTTAAACAGTTATGATTACAATTTATTTTTTATTTGATTACGAGTTCATAAAAATGTATCATTTTTTTAATGTTTTCTTTAATTTCTACAATTAATAAGAAAATAATAAAAAAAAATTTTAAGAACGTAGAAAAAATGTTTTCATTATTACAAACTGATGAAAAATTATCGAATATAAGAATTTTAAAAATGATAATGAAAAGGATAATTAATCTGATTTTTTTTTCGTTTTTATGTAAAAACAAAATTGAGAAGGAATCTAAAAATTGAAATTGACAAATTTTAACAAACATTTAAATCAATCTGTAAAAAAAATAAGATATGAACAAAACATTTAAAAGAATTAAAAAATCGATTATAATTTGACTGTAAAATATTTTTTCCAAATTTTTATTTCAATAGAAATTTATAACAAAATTATAACTTGATATTAAAGATTAATATAAATTAGAAAAAAATATCTATTAAGCTATATTATACTATTGAGCTGATAAAAAAATACATAAAATTTTTTTTTATATCAAAAAAGTTATAATTCGAACTGAAGAAAATTGAAGAAACGTTTTAAACAGTTATGATTACAATTTATTTTTTATTTGATTACGAGTTCATAAAAATGTATCATTTTTTTAAAATGTTTTCTTTAATGTCTACAATTAAAAAGAAAATAATAAAAAAAAATTTTTTTAAGAAGGTAGAAAAAATGTTTTCATTATTACAAACTGATGAAAAGTTATCGAATATAAGAATTTAAAAAAGGGATAATAAAAAAATTATTGAAATTAAAAAATATATATAAGAAAATCGATTTAATTACAATTCAACGCACCAAAAAAAAACTCCGGTGAAAAATTACGGTGAAATTAATTAAGCTCTAATCACAATTAATTAAATGATTAGTCACTATGAAACGATTAAAATCTCCGATTCAAAGTCGGATTGAATATTCAATTCGAATATTAAGCGGCCATTCCGAGTGGACGATTTTTCATTTACATGTCCAGTTGTTAAATTTAATTGGTATTTACATTTGCTCTCGGTCGATATGTTATTAGAATGTCAACTAGAATGGCAAACGTCACAAAAACACAATCCAATTCAGAATTGAAGGAAAAGAAAAACAAATTATCGCATTATTATTGAGTGAATGTGTATTGGGCTTTGTATATAAACTATTCTAATGCTGTAATGATAATGCATAAATAGTAATGGTGTTTACATAAAATATTTCCGAATGTATCCGACAAGAATGCAGAATCAATTTACTTAGAAGTTCGGGCGAATTGAAGAGTTTACAAAAAAATTTGATAAAAACAAATCGATAAAAATTGCTAAAAAAATATTATAGTTTTATTCAACATGGATGAATAAATAAAAAATTGATTGATGGAAAATTTAAAATTATGATTTTATTTTTATTTTTTTAATAGTATTTTTTTAAATTAAAATTTGCCTGCAAATTGTTAAGAAAGCATCGTAGAAAAAGCTAAATTGTAAGATTTTTAAATTTTACATATGATTTATATTTTTAGAAAATATATAAACAGGTATATTTGTTAACTTTAATAAATTTTGCATTTTTCGTAATTTTTCAGTTTTTATTTTTGATATAAAATCAATTCACACAAAAACAATATTTTACCTAATGAATAATTTGAAATACTAAACAATACTTTTCTAATTGGAATTAATTTCCACGTTCTTCGTTTTTTTTTTTGAGAAATTGTTTCATTATAATTTTAATCCTTTAAAAGAACACTGAAATTTTAAATTTTCAAATTTTCAAATCGATTTATTAAAAAATTTAGTAAATTAAAAAACAAAGACTGGTATTTAAATGATTTTCCTGTTTATATAATTTTTTTTTTTTTAAATAACTAGATAGGTGTAATTAAAGAAATTAACATTAAAAAATTGTTGTGGTAAAAGTTTTAATTACGAATTGAAAAAGATGTGAGAAGAATTTTAAACGAACCAAAAAATTAAAATCAAAGAAATTTGATTCCGAGCTGAGAAAAATGTAATAAAAGAAAATTGAATATGAATTTAAAAAATTGAAATTATAGCGAATTAGAAAAAATATAATTTGCTTAGTTAGTTAAAGAGTCCGCAATCCTAAAGATTGGTTGGAAACAGCACGCCATACCGATCTATCCTGAGCTAATCCCTTCATCTCCCTATAGCTATTCATCTCAACGTCTTCAACTATCTGACTCACATACTCCAATCTAGGCCTACCTACCCCTCTCTTTCCCTCCACTCTACCTTCTATGATCAATTGCATAATCCCCCCATGCCTAAGAATATGCCCTACTAATCTGTCTCTCCTACGTTGTAACACTCTCCAAATACTTCTCTTCTCCCCTACTAACTCTAGTACAGCTTCATTTGTTACTTTATCTTCCCAACCAATCCTCATCATCCTCCTATAACACCACATTTCAAGTGCTTCTAATCTACGCTTCTCTTCCTTTCCTATAGTCCACGCCTCACACCCGTACAGTGCTACACTCCAAACATATACCTTCAGTAATCTTTTTCTAATACCCAAGTCAATATTTGATCTTAAAATCTGTTCTTTTTCTACGAATGCCTTCCTACCCTGTGCTATCCTACACTTTATATCTACCTTGCTTCGATTATCTTTTGTGATTCTACTGCCTAAATAACAAAAATCTGACACTTCTTCGATTCTATTATCTCCTATTGTGATCCTCATTTTTCTACTGCATTCCTTTTTGTCACACCTCATCACTTTAGTTTTACCTATATTTATTTTCATGTTAAAATCCCTAGTCAATACTGCCTGCATACCATTCAATACCCTTTCTAATTTCTTTTCGCTTTCTTCCAATATAGCTATATCGTCGGCGAATCTCAGCATATATATTTTCTCTCCCTGTACATTCACACCTACACTATACTCTTCTTTTACTTTGTTTATTGCATCTTCTATATATAGATTAAATAATAACGGTGAGAGTGTACATCCCTGCCGAACTCCCTTCCCTATTTTTGCTACCTCTTCTTCCCCCTCAATTCTAACTAAGGCAGTTTGGTGTTTATATAAATTAAAAATTATTCTCCTATCCTTATAATCTATACCCGTTTCTTTTAAAATTCTAAACATTATGTCCCAATCTACATTGTCAAATGCCTTTTCTAAGTCTACAAAAGCTATGCAAGTTACCTTTCCTACCCTATTTCTTTTTTCTACTACCGTTCTTAGTGCTAGAATCGCCTCTCTCGTCCCTCTGTTTTTCCTAAAACCAAACTGATCTTCTCCTAGCCTTTCCTCTACTTTATTTTCTAATCTCCTATAAATAATCTTTAACAATATCTTCGATGCATGTGATAGTAGGCTTAATTTGCTTAACCGATTTAATTACAAAACTTTGTTTATAAATTGTTATGCAAAGATATTAAAAAGAAAATTAATAATTTGGAGAAATTAGAAGAAAAAAACGATTTTACATCGAGCTAATTCAAATTAATTTGGTTTTTTTTTTACAAATTTGTATGTAAAAAGGAAATTTGAATAAATTAAACAATTAAAATTAAGTATTTAAAAAAATACTATTTAAAATCGTTGATTACATACCTAATTATATTCATTTTAAATTTTCTAGTAGAAAAAATTACCAGCTGATAAAAAATTATTTATTACATTTTTATAAGAAAAGAAAATTTTATTTAAAAGTAATTTTTCAAATTTTAATAGTAGTTCTAATAGTTATAGATTTTTTAAACGGTACTTTTCCATTTCCTAATAATGTTTAATAAATTCAATTCATGCAAAATAATATTTACCTAATCAATAAATTAAAATATTGGGCAATATTATTTATATTTGATTATAACTAATTAGTTTATATTTGTAAAAATTTATTTGACGCACAATTTTCGTTCCTTTAAAAATTCAATTCAAATAATTTAAAAAAAAAATGAATAATTTTCATTTTTAAATATAAAATAAATACATCTTGATTTCTAACATTTTTCACAATATTATATATTTGTGGTTAAAATTAATTTTTAACTTCTGTCAAAAAATATATATTTATTGAAATAGAGAGTTCTCGTATTTCCGCTATATCCAATATTTTAAATTAAAGTTAAAAACCGATTAAGTCAAATTCAATAATAATTTCGTTTACGAAATAAAAATAAAACTACTAAAGACGTTCTAACATTTTTTTTCTAAGGTTGAGTTCTACATGAATCGAATATACAACGGATATATAAATAAGGGTGTTATACGACTGTACATTTCAGTTATTGTAGTCAAGTCCACGCCAAATACGTGTGCAAAGGGGTTCAATTCTGTTTGTTAACCAGAAATTATTATTTACATTGATGAGGTGCTGAAGGCGGCGCCGTTTATATTCACTGACCCGAAGAGAATGACCACCACATACAGGATCATTCAGAATGAACAAATTACTAACTGTGTTGTAAACAATATCACCCAAAATAATTTTGATTTTCGATGAAAGTGCGCAATTTTTAATTCGATTAAATCTACTTATGAATAGAAAATTAGTTTCGATATATTTTTCGATTTTTTAATTAACCGTTCAATAAAATTTTCGAAATCTAACGAAAGATATAATTTTCTTAATTGGCAGTTGCTTAATTGCAAATAATTTATTATACTTGTTTAGGTATATTAAATATAATATATAATCATATATATGATATATAATAAAATGAAAATATATATAATATAATTTAAAAAAATTAATGATCAGGAAAATTAAGCAACGTAGGATTTGAGTTTTCATTCGATCTTTTTGTGTTATTATTTCGTTCGATTTTTTAAGAAAATCATATTTAAGAATTTTTTTGTTGCCTTAAAATTTTTTGACTTAATTATACGAAGCGGATTTTTTAAAGGGACAAAAGTCACGCGTTAAATTATTTTTTAGAAAATGTAAAAAAATCATTAAAGTTTTATACTATTTAAAAAAATATATATCGTTGCCCAAATTTAATTTTATTGTTTGGGTAAATATTGTTTTCGTATAAATTGTGTACTAAAAATTTAATTTATTATTAAAAAGTGACCAAAAATTTATTTAATTATATTTTTACAGACATTTTTTTTTATCTAACTTTTTTTTCAGCTCCTAATTTTCTACAGCACAACTTATAAGGAATATTTTGTAATCATAATGGTTTAAATTTAATACACTATTTTTTTAAATTTCCAATTTACATAAGAATTTATTTAAAACAAAAATAAAAAAATATATTTTTATTTATTATATTTCATTTTCTTTTAATTTCTCGTTTGCGTAACAACTTAAAAGAAATATTTTACAATCAAGTCAATTTCTTTTCTAATTTGCTCAAATCCAATTTTAGAATTATTTGAATTTGAATTTTAATTTTCAATTCTCATTTAACATTTTTCGCAATTATTTTTTTAAATATGTTATTAAATTTTTTTTTACTTTACTGCAATAATCTCATCATTTAACAATTTTTTTTGGTAATGTATTTAATTTCGGGAAATTTCTTTATTTAATAAGGATAATATTAATATATCTAATAACAAAATAATATTTCAAAAAATTGTTTATATAAATCGAGTTTTTAATTTGTAAACTACTGAAGATGGAAGCATGGCCTTCGATATGCGCATTTAGCTATTAAATACTTTGTGTTTGATTATTTCGTGATATCCTTTTTTTTTTTCAATAGATATTCACCTAACATTTTGCCTTATATATACTTTAATGCCGATCTTTTTCGCTATCTTTCCTTTTGCTTTGCCTTCTATAATAATGGCATGATATACCCCCGCCACCATCATATCAATAATACAAATTTAAACATTAAAAAAGCGCATTTTTTAAAATTACGTCACATCATGTACATATAAATTCGATTCCTTTTTCGCGTATCATACAACCTTAATGTAATGTCCACAGAAGATCGGTTTGGACTGCACTGGACATAGCAACAATGTACTCGTTCGCATTAAAGGGGTTGAAAATAACGGCCCCTCGCCGTGCCCAGCGAAAGAGCGGCCGTCAAATAACACACGACGGCCACGACAGCCGAACAGAAGAGGAGCGGAGATTTTAATTACTTCGCGCAAGATTCCACGGTCAGGCCCGGGAAAAAAAATGTATTGGGGTCGATGTTTATATTTGGTAAATGTTTGAAGGGATCGCGCACGCTCGCTTTTTCTTTTTTTTTTTTTAGGGAGCGAAATTGATAAATAAATATTTGACTGTGTACGGAAATATTGACGTGAGAAAATCGATTCGTGGAAACTATTTGATCAATATTTACAAATGTAAGTGTTCGATTTGGATGCGGAATTGTTTGAAAGAGCATCTAATTTTTACATAAATGGAGATTTATTTACAGGGCGTGTATAATAGCAAAAATAAATTTTAGGTCCATATATCCTGGCAATGCTAACTAGATACTATTTTCCTCTTGAGCTACATAAGCTAGACCTGTGAAAATTGGCATCAAATTAAATCGTTCTATTCCACATACAATTGCGAAGAGATTTTTTGAAAAAAAAAATTCTAAATCAATATTTAATCGATGTATATGTGCACGCATAGTCAAATATATAACTGAATTTACCTGCGTTTTTTTTCAAATTTTTATTTTTTGTCCTATGTGCAATGTGACCACTCAATAAAACGCAATTAATAATAGATGGCGTGTCATAAATTGCAAATTAAAAATTTTCTGAAGAAAATTCTAGAAAATCCCTTACGAAAATTATATATCAAAAAGACAGATAAATTTCAACTACCGTTGAAATTTTATTTGGAATTATTTATCGAATGGCTTAAAATCGCAATTGAATTGAGATTTGTCGGAAAGATAAGGTACAATTACAAGCAACCAGAACACCCCTTAAAACTAAGGGATGCTTTTTATACCCCAATATAAATGCAAACGGACACAAATGGATATTCACATATTGAAATCCAAACCCCTTTAGAGTGAAGCTTTCTTAATGCTAATTTAATTCAAAACGCAAATTTTTGATTAAAAACAAAAAATATTTTATTAAAATAAAATATTCGATTTTTTACGTATTTTTGAATTATTATATTAAAATAGATTGCTGACGAAAAATCGCGATTCCTTTACTTTCGTAATACTCGTTAGAAAAAGAATCTATTTACGATAATGTCTTTATTAAATTCTAAAATAAATTTCTTTTAACTGAATGTGTACATATCTTAAGCAATTAAGATCAAATCAAACATTTTTATACTCTACCAGTAATTAGTAATGACAAAAAAAAACATTTATTCCCTTTTCACAAAAATCGAATGTGCCGAATTATTAGAGTTCGTGCTTTTGGTTTGATGTTAACAACTTCTGCACAGCGTGGTTTATTATAATATTTGCTATAAAAGAGTTCTTCGGCAACGACATGTATGAATCATTCTTCGGCGTCCGTAAATGGCCGTTGCCCCATTAATTAAGCCAGATATTGATCAGGCCGATATTTTTTACAGACTTTAAACGCGCGATTTAATTAAATCGTACATCGTAAAAGTAAACATAAAGAATTTGTTAAGCTGCGTTAATAGCTTAAGTGGTAATTGTATATAAAAGCAATTTCTTTTTTTCTTTTTGTATGGTGGCTGCATTTATTTGATACAGGGTAAATAAAATGGTCGCTAAACGGATTTCAATTTTTATTTTGCATTACCATCCTTTTTGACGTGATTTTTAAATATTAAAAAAAAAACCTCACGGATTCTCATGGACAGCTATTTAATTGTGAGATAAAAAACAGTGAAATGAAAGTTAAATTCTCGCAAAATTAAATTATTTTCCGATGTAACAAGATGTCGGTTTTTGATGAACTAAATTTTTTAATTTTTTATTTATTTAAAACATTTTTTGAACATAGGATGCGAAAAATGAATATTTTTTTAACACGCGTGTTAATAATATTTAATTTAGTATAAATTAAAGTGTCTTCCATTTCTGATTTTTGGTTCTTGAACAAAAACTAACTGTCTTTTGGAGTAAGTCAAGAACGTTAAGTTTCGAGTTTATTTAGGATTAATTTATTTTAAAAGTAGACAAATAAATAGACAGACATTGTTGAATTTTCGTATATACATTTTTTTTTTCTATAAAAAAAAAGAAAACTTTAAATTTAGAATAAAGTGTGTATGGTGGATAATTTTTTGCAATATCCAAAATGGAGTGAGTAACAATTTTCTTAGCCAATGATTGCCCATTCAATTTGTTAATTTTTTTTTTTTGTTATTGCATAAAATGAAGTATATATAATTTTTTTAACACGCGTGTTAATAATATTTAAATCAGTATAAATTAAAGTATCTTCCATTTCTGATTTTTGGTTCTTGACCAAAAACTAACTGTCTTTTGGAGTAAGTCAAGAACGTTAAGTTTCGAGTTTATTTAGGATTAATTTATTTTAAAATTAGACAAATAAATAGACAGACATTGTTGAATTTTCGTATATAAAATATTTTTTTCTATAAAAAACAGAAAACTTTAAATTCAGAATATATTGTGTATGGTGGATAATTTTTTGCAATATCCAAAATGGAGTGAGTAACAATTTTCTTAGCCAATGTTTGCCCATCCAATTTGTTAATTAAATTTTTTTGTTATTGCATAAAATGAAGTATATATAATTTTTTTAACATGCCTGTTAATAATATTTAAATCAGTATAAATTAAAGTATCTTCCATTTCTGATTTTTGGTTCTTGAACAAAAACTAACTGTCTTTTGGAGTAAGTCAAGAACGTTAAGTTTCGAGTTTATTTAAGTTAATTTATTTTTAAAAGTAGACAAATAAATAGACAGACATTGTTGAATTTTCGTATATAAAATTTTTTTTTCTATAAAAAAAAGAAAACTTTAAATTCAGAATATATTGTGTATGGTGGATAATTTTTTGCAATATCCAAAATGGAGTGAGTAACAATTTTCTTAGCCAATGTTTGCCCATTCAATTTGTTAATTAAATTTTTTTGTTATTGCATAAAATGAAATATATATATTTTTTTTAACATGCCTGTTAATAATATTTAAATCAGTATAAATTAAAGTATCTTCCATTTCTGATTTTTGGTTCTTGACCAAAAACTAACTGTCTTTTGGAGTAAGTCAAGAACGTTAAGTTTCGAGTTTATTTAGGATTAATTTATTTTTAAAAGTAGACAAATAAATAGACAGACATTGTTGAATTTTCGTATATACATTTTTTTTTTCTATAAAAAAAAAGAAAACTTTAAATTTAGAATATATTGTGTATGGTGGATAATTTTTTGCAATATCCAAAATGGAGTGAGTAACAATTTTCTTAGCCAATGATTGCCCATTCAATTTGTTAATTTTTTTTTTTTGTTATTGCATAAAGTGAAGTATATATAATTTTTTTAACACGCGTGTTAATAATATTTAAATCAGTATAAATTAAAGTATCTTCCATTTCTGATTTTTGGTTCTTGACCAAAAACTAACTGTCTTTTGGAGTAAGTCAAGAACGTTAAGTTTCGAGTTTATTTAGGATTAATTTATTTTTAAAAGTAGACAAATAAATAGACAGACATTGTTGAATTTTCATATATAAATTTTTTTTTTTTATAAAAAAAACAAAACTTTAAATTCAGAATAAATTATGTATGGTGGATACTTTTGTGCAATATCCAAAATGGAGTGAGTAACAATTTTCTTAGCCAACCGTTCATTTTGTTAATTAAATTTCTTCGAGACCACTAAAATTCCTTATTATAATTCGAGCACGAGGCCCTCGAGTGTGCCAAAGTAAATTCCGTTTCCTTACATACAACACACATGCGTCACATAATTTCCGTAAGTATTCGGAAACGAATTAAATAGTTTAATACGTTGTTCGCCGTGGCGCTATTCTTCTTCGCTCTTTAGCTATTCTGCGGGGATTCTTGCGCTCAGACCTTTCCCTTACAACAAAGTGAATGAATTCTCTTCTCTTTACCATTACGCCAAACATACACGCTTATGTTACGTTACCGGAAAATGAATACATGCATCATGTAATATATACTTCTACGTATGAATTCCTGGTTGCTCCTGAAAAGGCTGCACGGGGAACGGGAGACCAACTGGCGGTTCGCCTCCGCTTGTTATAATAAGAAAGCGGACCTTTTGAAGATTCCCTCTGGTAGGCAAGATCTCCTTCACCGAAACCGCTAAAACCCGCACACATTGAAATTCTACAAGAACATCATTCTTTCATTTGGCATTTTTTCTATCGCTAGAATCAAAATGATTTCTTCGCGTCTGAGGAATAAGTGCAAGACAACGCAATCGTAAAGAGAGTAATTAAAATTTAATTACGACTCGGAGGCAATTAGGAGTGAATCAATGAGCATTTTGGTTTGAATCTCGTAGCGCTGCAACGTTTCGGTTATTAAAACATCGAATAATTAAACGTCGTCTTCGGGATCGCTGCGACACCGGGAGAGTAATACGCGAGTTAAGAATGTTCTTGTGCGGTAATTGAAATATTGCGAATCTAAAATTGTACGTATACACATATAATTTCGAGAAATTTAATACACTTGATGATTGCTATAAGAACTCTTGACTGCGTGATGGGGTTAGAAATTCAAGGGACCTTTTCTAGATTAAATTGACAATTGTTGAATTCTCTGCGATTTTTTTTTTAAAACGTTCTTTTACAGTTTGGTCGAGTTTAGTTTGTTCGCAGCCCAAGTAATTTTTGAAATATTATTTTTTTTAAATTAAAATATGCAGTTTTATTATTTCTCACATTGTTCTCTTCTTAAATTACGCCAACTTAATTATTCTGCTGTAATAGCAAAAAAATTTATCACTCATAAACTGTCTCCTTACGTTAAAAATTTGACCTGACCTGACCTGACTTGACCTGACCTTTTCTAGATTAAATTGACAATTGTTGAATTCTCTGCGATTTTTTTTTTAAAACGTTCTTTTACAGTTTGGTCGAGTTTAGTTTGTTCGCAGCCCAAGTAATTTTTGAAATATTATTTTTTTTAAATTAAAATATGCAGTTTTATTATTTCTCACATTGTTCTCTTCTTAAATTACGCCAACTTAATTATTCTGCTGTAATAGCAAAAAAATTTATCACTCATAAACTGTCTCCTTACGTTAAAAATTTGACCTGACCTGACCTGACTTGACCTGACCTTTTCTAGATTAAATTGACAATTGTTGAATTGTCTGCGATTTTTTTTTTAAAACGTTCTTTTACAGTTTGGTCGAGTTTAGTTTGTTCTCAGCCTAAGTAATTTTTGAAATATTATTTTTTTTAATTAAAATATGCAGTTTTATTATTTCTCACATTGTTCTCTTCTTAAATTACGCCAACTTAATTATTCTGCTGTAATAGCAAAAAAATTTATCACTCATAAACTGTCTCCTTACGTTAAAAATTTGACCTGACCTGACCTGACTTGACCTGACCTTTTCTAGATTAAATTGACAATTGTTGAATTCTCTGCGATTTTTTTTTTAAAACGTTCTTTTACAGTTTGGTCGAGTTTAGTTTGTTCGCAGCCCAAGTAATTTTTGAAATATTATTTTTTTTAAATTAAAATATGCAGTTTTATTATTTCTCACATTGTTCTCTTCTTAAATTACGCCAACTTAATTATTCTGCTGTAATAGCAAAAAAATTTATCACTCATAAACTGTCTCCTTACGTTAAAAATTTGACCTGACCTGACCTGACTTGACCTGACCTTTTCTAGATTAAATTGACAATTGTTGAATTGTCTGCGATTTTTTTTTTAAAACGTTCTTTTACAGTTTGGTCGAGTTTAGTTTGTTCTCAGCCTAAGTAATTTTTGAAATATTATTTTTTTTAATTAAAATATGCAGTTTTATTATTTCTCACATTGTTCTCTTCTTAAATTACGCCAACTTAATTATTCTGCTGTAATAGCAAAAAAATTTATCACTCATAAACTGTCTCCTTACGTTAAAAATTTGACCTGACCTGACCTGACTTGACCTGACCTTTTCTAGATTAAATTGACAATTGTTGAATTGTCTGCGATTTTTTTTTTAAAACGTTCTTTTACAGTTTGGTCGAGTTTAGTTTGTTCTCAGCCTAAGTAATTTTTGAAATATTATTTTTTTTAATTAAAATATGCAGTTTTATTATTTCTCACATTGTTCTCTTCTTAAATTACGCCAACTAAATTATTCGGCTAAAAAAAATTATTATCACTCGAAAACTGTCTCCTTACATTAAAAATTTGTTTTGACTATTTTTAAAGTGCTATATTTTTTTTTTACAAATATTTGACGTTATGGACCAATCGATAATTAAATTTTGATAGTTTTAGTTGCATGAAATTACATTCAAAATGGGAAGAAATAAATCAATCAATCAAAAATAATTTTTTTTTTTTTAATTCAATATTTCGTACCTCTAAAAATGTCTCTTTGGTTTATATAAAATATTTTGACTAATTTAATAATTTAATATAGAAAAAAAGTTGATTTTCTGTCTCAAATCGATAAAATATTTTTAAAAAACTATTTCTTGCAACACCTGACTAAAACGCGAATGTAAAAAAAAAATTGTTTCTATAATCAGCCGATTAAAGAAAGAAATATCTTGAAAAATTCCAATCTAGGAGATATTTTGAGCGTGTCTTCTAGTTTAAAAAAAATTTCCACATTCCGCTTTTTATTTTAAACACACGAAAACTTTATATACAGAAAGTAGTGCGAAATGAGTTCGAGTAATTCTGGATACGTTTCAAAATTGTGTTGTAAAGAACCTTAAGTTATAATACTTAATAGAGCTATTAATTGATTTATTTCGTCAATACAAGGAATATTCTTCAATTTCATTTGTTTACAATTTTCAGGTAATTTTCACGTTTATAATTGTCAGTGTTCAAAAATATTCTGAAAAAAATGAGTCCTCCACTGTTAGTTACTCTGTAAAAAATTAGTTAGTTAGTTACTCCACCCAAAAATCATAAATTCATCTTCTTTATATTATTATACACATTATTGATTAAGACTACTAATTTTTCATTTTTTTTTAATTGTTTATAGTACATCTTAGTCCATTTGGTTTTGACTTTCGGGTCGAACTACTACACAATTTACCTTACCACCAGTTAGACTACTCAAATTTAACTAACGGACAATCCAAAGCGAAACTCTGCACGAGACGATCACAGAAGACACGGTACACCGTTTTGTCACTACAGCGTTACATCGTCAGTCGCACTGTAGCTGTCATTAATGCGCGTATATGTCAATTAGACGTTAGTTGCTATCGTTTTCGTTGACACATCTCGTAGCTCGTTGAAGAGGTGATGTGTGCGTAGAGGCTACTTGCCGGCCACTTATATGCGTACACGGACGCCATGTTGTTACAAGATGGATGACACACGAGCTAATTAGACGCGACCGTGATTTATTATCGACGATATGTCGCCTCTCGGTGTGAACTCAAATGTTATGAGCGAAAGGAAATGAGAAAAGTACAAGAAAATTAATAAAAAAATTAAATAATATTATGATTTATTAGAGAGAGATATGTACATCCGTATAAGAAAAATTGATAAAAAAGGCGATAGAAAAAAAGACATAAAACAAATTCCATATTCGAAAAATCTCAACTGAAGGGTACATTTAATAATTTTTTTGGCATTTATATCAGTAAATTACGAGTTAAAAGAATTAATGACACTATTTCTGATATGGCCCTGAATAAAGATTATTATTATTTCTTGATTAAATCAACATTGCGGGTGGCCCCTTAAGAAAAAGGCACCTGGAATAAGTATGGTGGAGAATAGCGTTTTGTTGGGTGGTATGGCAGAGAGGTGTGTTGGGTGATGAAAGACTGTTAAAGCCAGCCGACGATAGGAGAGACGACAAGACAGGACAGGGACGGGCTGTCAGAGATGTCGCCGCAAGATTAATGAGTTCATTTTAATAATAACTTGTAGCGCTTTCCCCACTGGCTCTGTGCGCGTATATCAAATGTGTCGTTGAAATGTGAGTAAAAGATGAAAGTGGTATATTATAAAATATGACACGAGGAGTATAGACGCAAAGATGTGTATCGGCATTGGAATTTTGACAATGTGAACGAGAGTTGGGAATATTTGTTAAGGAGACAGTTTTTGCGTGTTTTTTTTTATCATAGCTTTTTTATTATATAATAGTTTTAATAGTCTTGCTAATTTTCTAGGAAATTCCAAAGATTTGATTGATTTCAATAAAAAATCGAAAATATTTTTTTTTTTTAGAACTATAAATAATATAAACTATTTTGAACAAAGAAAATAAAATAGTCATTTTAGAGAAACTTAAAAAAATAATATTTGAATTTTGTGTAAAAGTTAGAAATAAAATCCGAAGACAAAAAAATTTCGCTAGCAACTTAGATTATATATTTATTAAATAATATTCATCAATTTTGTAATTTAACACAATTTTTTATTAATAAAAGAAGAGATTCGTAACTTGTACGAGTATTTATTATATAATATTCACCAATTTTGTAATTTTAAATATATTAAACGGTTTCTTCACGGGTCTCTATCAGCACGTCTATTATTTTGCATAAAAAAAAAAAAATGAAAGTTATTTTAGTAACATAAATTTTTTTTTCGCAAATAATAGTATATATAGGACAAACACGTAGACCCATCCAAACTAGATTTAAGCGAGCATTTAACTCATTTCAGATTAAATAGAAACGATAAAAGTGCTGTAGCCGAGCATATTTTTGACTAACTCAGGTCATCCTATTCAAATTAGTTCACTTAAATTGCTTAAAAGTATTTTGAATTATACCGAGTTAAGTAAATGCTTATAAAAGTATATACATGCATAAATCTAAATCAATTTTAATGAATGTAGATTGAAGCCCACTTTTGTTTTGTCTGTTTAATTTATTTTTAAATAAGAACAATTTTTAAATTTATTTTTATTTTATTTATTTTTGGTTATTTATTTAATCACGATTCGTGCAAGAGGTATTTTATTTAGTTTTTATCTTGCGCTAGTGAAGATGGGGGCATAGCCTTCGAAATGCGCATCTAGCTACTGAATGCTTGTTACGGTATTTGGGTGATATTCTATACTAACTAAAATAGTGTTTTGAAATTTCTAGAGTCAAGAATTTTTTTTTATAAACAGCGTAAATTTATCGTTCCAAATTTCTAACTCTAATATTAGGAAGTTTATTCAGATATTAAATTAAATTTATTCGATGGTTAATTTTTGGCAATCTTAAAAAAAAAAAGAATCCTAATAAAGAAGCTGTATTGTGAAATTTTGAGAACTTGTTATTAAAGAAACTTAATATATGTTAAAAACATTAATATGAATAATAGCAAAATATATAATAAAATAATAATAGAAACATTAATAAAAATAATAATTCTTACATTTCTCTCAGAAAAAAATCTTCAATGAAAATATACACGTTTCTTATGGACAATAAATGTAGCAAACTGCTTCCTTAATATTCGATTAATTAATCATGTTCAAAAAAAAATTTGAGTCTACGCACCCCTTCATTTCCTTCTACTTTACCTTCTATAACTAACTGCATAATATGTCTAAAAATATGACGGCATCATTTGTCAGTTTATCTGCCCAACAAATCCTCCTATAGCACCACATTTCAGAAAAAATAAATCTACGCTTTTTCTTAATGTCCACGCCTCACAATCGAAAAGAATAAGAAAAAAGTGCGAAAACAAATAAATTCGAATATTTTTAGTTTTTGAAATTGAACGAACTTTATTTGAAAAAGTAACTTACAAACTGTAAGTTACACAGAACACACACAAAAAAATAATAAAATGATATATTACATTAAAAAAAATTATATAATAAAAATTCTTAGAAATTACTGCACATTTTGCATTTATATGGAAAAGTCTGCAGATAGATAAAATATATATTTTGATATGCAAAATTAAAACTATAGCACAATAACAGTAAAATTAATTCATAATGTCATAAAATAATCCAAACATACTCTTTTAAAAAAAAAAAAAAAAATTTTATTCAATTTTCAGCCGCTTTAATCCTGAACTCTTCACAGTTACATTTCATACAGTCCAAACAGACACCACCCCTCTAACTGTATTATAATCGCATCCCTGCGATATCGCACCTTTATTACAATCGCTCATATAAGCCCTAAATTCGGCGCCGCGACGCCGCACCATCGAAAAACAAATCAACAACAAGAACACATTCACCAAATTCACAGCACATGGACCTAATTTACTCGCAGTTATTAATCGACTGAAATTTATCAACGAGAGATCACTTTTAGAGATAAGCCGTTGTAATTATCTGCCCATTTCCGGTTGAATGTGACCTGACGCTCAACGTGGTATTAAAGATATAATTGCCGTTGGATATTCTTTCTGAAGAGTTTTATAAGGCCTTTGTCTTGGATGAAATTAATTACGTCGCGTCGAAATGACAAATATCTTCCAACGCTATTGATGGACTAATCAATCTTGTGCACTAATTACAAAAAAAAAAAAAACGACACGTTCAATAAATGTTAATTTGAATTTTTTTTTGCACCTTTGTATTGTAAATGTACAATCAAAAGCAGTAATAATGTGTCGATACACTGCACGTACTAAAGCATTATTATTGTCTCTGATTGTACTCTTATAAAACATTTTATTTAAAAAATGTTTGGTAATTTTAACAACTCATTTTTTATTTTAAAAAATATATGTCACTCTTTATAACGAACATTCAATTGACACTTTTTATTAAGTCCCCCGTTTTTTTTGCTCCTTTGCATTGCAAAAGTACAATCAAGAGCAGTAATAATGTGTCGATACACTGCACGTACTAAAGCATTATTATTGTCTCTGATTGTACTCTTATAAAACATTTTATTTATAAAATGTTTGGTAATTTTAACTACTCATTTTTTATTTAAAAAATATATATGTCACTTTATATAACGAACATTCAATTGACACTTTTTATTAAGTCCCCCGTTTTTTTTGCTCCTTTGCATTGCAAAAGTACAATCAAGAGCAGTAATAATGTGTCGATACACTGCACGTACTAAAGCATTATTATTGTCTCTGATTGTACTCTTATAAAACATTTTATTTAAAAAATGTTTGGTAATTTTAACAACTCATTTTTTATTTTAAAAAATATATGTCACTCTTTATAACGAACATTCAATTGACACTTTTTATTAAGTCCCCCGTTTTTTTTGCTCCTTTGCATTGCAAAAGTACAATCAAGAGCAGTAATAATGTGTCGATACACTGCACGTACTAAAGCATTATTATTGTCTCTGATTGTACTCTTATAAAACATTTTATTTATAAAATGTTTGGTAATTTTAACTACTCATTTTTTATTTAAAAAATATATATGTCACTTTATATAACGAACATGCAATTGACACTTTTTATTAAGTCCCCCGTTTTTTTTGCTCCTTTGCATTGCAAATGTACAATCAAAAACAATAATAATGTGTCGATACACTGCATGTACTAAAGCATTATTATTGTCTCTGATTGTACTCTCATAAATATTTTATTTAAAAAATGTTTGGTAATTTTAACAACTAATTTTTTTTTAAATATATTTTTAAAAAAGATTATTTAAAAAAACATTTTATTTTCATTTTTTTATTTTAAAAAAAATATGTCACTCTATATAACGAACATTCAATTGTCACCTTAACAACTCCCCCATTTTTTTTTGCTCCTTTGCATTGTAAATGTACAATCAAAAACAATAATAATGTGTCGATACACTGCATGTACAAAAGCATTATTATTGTCTCTGATTGTACTTTTATAAAACATTTTATTTAAAAAAAAAATGGTAATTTTAACAACTCATTTTTTATTTAAAAAAATATATGTCACTTTATACAACGAACATTCAATTGTCACGTTTTATTAAGTCCCCCTTGTTATCTATTCTTTTAAGACACGTTGCTCGATGTCAGTGAACGTCTTATTTTTTTAACATCGCGTTAGTGGCGGAGGAAAATTCTTATTTCGCGTGGCGGTCGTTAGATTAGCCACAACGGGAAAAAGGAAATCAAATAAACTGTCGCCTCGGTCTTGTGCGCCTGCTATCTTCTTGCATGCGCTTCGACAAGTTCTTCGATGTTGTTGTCGTTCGTCTTCCGCTCCATTAGTCACGACAGAGTCACCCCCCCAACTTGTATATACCGCCCAAATGGCAATGTACTTGTAAAATATGGGAAACGTGTCCGGTGCCATATGGAAAGTGTCCAAAAAGCACGGCGATGACAATATTTAATCATCCGCCGTTTTTTCTTCGATGCTTAACATTCCAAACAAAAAAAATTTTTTTTTAGTGATCGCAATAATTTTCGACAGCGATATTAAATTATATATAACACAAGAAGTTCTCTTCATCTAGGATAAATTTATTCTGTCCGATTTTTGAGCCCCTACCATTCGAAGCGCATGTTTTTTTAAACATAAATCCATTTGTTACTCCGCGCTTATTTCTGTCGGTATAATAAATATCAGGACCGTCATTACTTTTATAGCAACATTAAAATTAGATGATTGGATTATAGTGGCGCCGTCACCTGGGCGCCTTAACCTAATATCTTCCAATTCCTAATGGAATATTACCGTCGTTTTTCATATAAATGTTCCAACAACTGCTACTTCTAGAAGAACGACGCTGCACCGACGTCCACCGACGCCTTATATTACTGCAGAAATATTATATTATATAGTCCCTCGAACAAGGGGGAAATGAAAAAAAAAAAAAAAACACCGAGAAATATTTACTTTATTATGAAGAGCCTTCATGATTTTTTAAAATCAACATTCTGGATGATCCCGTGAAATTTAGTGAAAATGATAATAAAATTCAAATTTAAAATTTGACTTCTCATATATATATATATAGTATATTTTTTTGTATTTTTAATTTCTATTTTTGTCAAATTTATATTTAATCAAATTTTTAACGTTATTTATAAATACCGTTATTATACTTTTTTTTCTTCAATATATTAATATAATAATATTAAATTATTAATAGATTCTTTATTTGATTTTTTTAATCTATAACGAAGATTTTAATGTTTAATTTTTATAAATATTAATTAAACTTATCTTATATAATATATTAATTAATATTATTATATTTATAAATAAAATACTATTCTTATTGAAAAATATATTGTAAGGAAGTACATTATTTTAAATTATCCAATATCTAAAATATCTCAATAAAATAAAATAAAATAAAATATCTAAAAATATCTCAATTCTGGAGATACTTTTTAAATATATAAGGTGATACTTGCACATTGCCATTTTTATTTTTAAATATATCTTTTTTCATTAAAAAAAAATTTTTGAATTTATTATTAATTAATATTCGTTTTTTATTATTAATTAACCAGCGAAAAATATGACCCATTCAAAGTTATTTGGTAACGAAAATGATTGCTAAATTTATGTAAAATAAGAAAATATAATTTACGAAATTTAAATAATATACTTCACCATTTTGTAGTAATTTACCAATTTTTTATATAAAAAAAAATACAGTGTCAACTATAAAAAATGAATTTTTTAAATGTAACAACCAATATTTTTAAAAGTTAGTTTCCTGTTGAATTTTATGGCTCTCTTTTGATAGGTGACCAAAAACGAAAATTGCGATTTCAAATAGAAATATACACGATAAATTAACTATGAAGCTTGTATTAGTTCATCCATATTTTATACAGGGTGTTATTATATACAAACTATATATTAACTTTTTCATATATATATATAAGGTGTTTCATTTAATACTTGTTCAGTGCCATTTTTATTTTAAATGGATTGATACCTTTTTTTAATAATATTTTAATTTAATTTATTATTTATTAATATTCGTTGTTTTTTATTAATTACCCAGCGAAAAATATGACCCATTCAAAGTTATTTGGTAACGAAAATGATTGCTAAATTTATGTAAAATAAGAAAATATAATTTACGAAATTTAAATAATATACTTCACCATTTTGTAGTAATTTACCAATTTTTTATATAAAAAAAAATACAGTGTCAACTATAAAAAATGAATTTTTTAAATGTAACAACCAATATTTTTAAAAGTTAGTTTCCTGTTGAATTTTATGGCTCTCTTTTGATAGGTGACCAAAAACGAAAATTGCGATTTCAAATAGAAATATACACGATAAATTAACTATGAAGCTTGTATTAGTTCATCCATATTTTATACAGGGTGTTATTATATACAAACTATATATTAACTTTTTCATATATATATATAAGGTGTTTCATTTAATACTTGTTCAGTGCCATTTTTATTTTAAATGGATTGATACCTTTTTTTAATAATATTTTAATTTAATTTATTATTTATTAATATTCGTTGTTTTTTATTAATTACCCAGCGAAAAATATGACCCATTCAAAGTTATTTGGTAACGAAAATGATTGCTAAATTTATGTAAAATAAGAAAATATAATTTACGAAATTTAAATAATATACTTCACCATTTTATAGTATTTTACCAATTTTTTATACTAAAAAAAATACAGTGTCAACTTAAAAAAATGATTTTTTTAAATGTAACAACCAATATTTTTAAAAGTTAGTTTCATGTTGTATTTTATGGCTCTCTTTTGATAGGTGACCAAAAACGAAAATTGCAATTTCAAATAGAAATATATACGAATAAATTAACGATGAAGCTTATCCATATTTTATACAGGGAGTTATTATATAAAAACTATATATTAACTTTTTCTTTATTTTAATTTTAATATTTTTATTTTAAATGGAATATCTTTTTTTAATAAAAGTTTTATTTAATTTATTATTTACTAATATTTATTTTTTTTATTAATTAACCAGCGAAAAATATGATGCATTCAAAGTAATTTGGTAACGAAAATGATTGCTAAATTTATGTAAAATAAGAAAATATAATTTACGAAATTTAAATAATATACTTCACCATTTTGTAGTATTTTACCAATTTTTTATATTAAAAAAAATACAGTGTCAACTATAAAAAATGATTTTTCTAAATGTAACAACCAATATTTTTTAAAGTGTTGAATTTTATGGCTCTCTTTTGATAGATGACCAAAAACGAAAATTACAATTTCAAATAGAAATATATACGAATAAATTAACGATGAGGCTTATCCATAATTTATACAGGGTGTTATTATATACAGTAAACATTTGGATTTTGACTGGATTTTGAATTGCGAAACATTTGGCAACTTTCAACTATAAAAAAATATTTTTTAAATGTAACAACTTCGAAACTTTCGAATATATAAAATGAATCTTTAAAAGTAACACCCCGTACATTTTAAATTAGTTCTATTTACAATTCTACTGCCTTTCTTTCATTAGATATTTTCAAAAACGAATTTTAAACAATTTTGTTAATAAAAATAAACACGAATAAATTATCGTCTAGCTAAAATATATATTATACAGGGTGGGTAAATAAATACAATTGATATTCCCATACTATCGATAATAAAAAGTAAAGTTTCAAACAATTTTGTCAAGACATAAATAATTATGAACGAATTAACGATGAGAGTCTATCAAAACGAAATGCTATTCTGTTTATATTTTCGAATCTCTTTAGTGGTGGATTTCAAACGTTGACAAATGATTGTGACTGCCGTCTGTTGTAATACAGCGAGCACTCCCAGTAATACTAATGCCACGTTTTTGTCTTCTTCCCTTTAACCAGGAGATCCTCGAGTTTGTCGTGGCAGGAGGGTGCCAAAGAAACAAGAACTCAACACACCGCGAGGTTTTATGAGGCTTTTCCACATTACCATAAAAAGTGTATTTGTAATGCAATATGACGAAAAGACCGTCTGATCGTGTCGAGCAAAAAAAATGGTCCAATGCAAATGACTCTTCTAATGCCACAATTACCTGATTTAGAAGTTAAACGTTTTGTAAATGAACGTATTTATACATTATTTATTGTTTAATATAAATTGCGCGTTTTATGTTCCGCAATTTGATTTAATTTATTATATTTGGTCGGGATTAAAACTAGTAGCTTTCTCGCATGATAACTTCGAATATATTTCGAGGTTTTTTTTTTTTGATAAATGTGACTTATATAAATAGCCGCGTACGTTTATATGTTCTTTATAGCCCCGGTGGATTTTTTACCGACCATAATAAAAGTGTTAACAATAATTTACAATGTCTGGTAAACGCACCTCAACATCCACGTAAAGCCAATGCTTATATTTATGTGATTATGTAAATGCGCCAATTAGTTAATTATTATTATTGACTATTCGCGTGCAGAATCACCCACCCCCCTTCATGCCTGATAAATATTTATACAAATACCTATAACCATTGCTGAAGGTACGGAAAAATTATCAGAGCCGTACCAATTTATTTCATTATAATACCGTACTCGACTGATATAGCATGTCTTAATCCGTTTGTTCTTGACTTCTAGACACCGATTGGTATCTTACAATAAATGAGTATACAAACATTTTTGATACACATGTCTTTACATTGTACATACAGCGTGAACAGAATAGTACTTGGGTTATTTTTTAATTTTTTGACGAATTAATTGAGGAACTAGGCAGTATTATACGACGAATGTCTTTAAAATAAAACAGAATGATTATGCAACTAGTACTTTTTGAATATTTTAAGAAAATTAACATTCGTTCGTGAATTTTGAAATTTTCTTAGTACGTGCCGTTAGTTTAGCAAATATTCTTACAATATATTAAGTGCGGTCCTGTCCAAATATACAGGACAGACAATATTCAAATTTATATGTTATATTAAGTGCTAGATTCCCAATGGGAAATAAATAAATAATGAAATATATTATTTTATTTTATTTGTTAAATATTTTTTGTAAAAAACAAAGTTCTAAACAATCAAATTGGAAAATTATAATAAAAACTCGTTGTATATTCAGTTTTATTACAATAAAAAAAGTTTTTTTTTGAAATAATAAATTTCTTTTCTATATTCGACATTGCATAAAAATAGAAATTTAAATTTTACCCTGTATATTTCCACTTAAATTACACAAATAAATAATTTCTTAAAATTGACATCTAAACGATATAATCATTTTTGTATTGTGAAGTAAACAATTTTTTTATTTTAACGACCATTCGTGCCTAATTTTTTCATATTTAAGTAAAAACATCTAAAAACGCTATATACTAGGTGTTTCCATATCCACCCAATGTTCCACCTTTAATTTTTTATGAGAAAATATGGAAAATATCATTGCTCTAGCATATGCAGTACAATAAATAAAACTAAATATTAAAACAATAAATAAAACTAATTAAATAAAATTCGAAATAAAACACAAAATATTACAATACTTTAAATTTCTTTTATAAAAATGTTATATATAAATTGGCACGAAACGGCGAAGTTTGGGCGTTAGTCAGAAACCTGCACCACTCTTCCACTTGCCGACTTAACCTTAAATCGGAGTCCGAAAGTCAAAACCAAACGAACTAGAACATACTACACATTTCCAGCTATAATAAAAACTCGAAAAAAAAAAACTCATTTACAAAAACAATATGGCTGAGTATGTCGAATGTGGTGATAATTTTTGTTGGGGGGGGGGGCCGTCAATTTTTGTGCAATCCGATCCTGATTGCAACAGTAGTAGCGCAGCGTGATACGTCTGATATTGCAAACGGCGATTTCTGTTTATGGTGCTGGCGGACAAGCGTATAAACATATAAATATAAAGTTGTTGCGAAAACGATTTGCTGATCTCTTCGGCGAGTCCCATTCGCATGTTAAAGATGCACGCACATACACACAGCACTCAGCACGCAGCCGAACGTATAAAATAAAAATGGACTCGACCATTCGATTTGTGATATATACCATCGTAAACTATATCCTCGACGTTATTGCCTTTTTTTTCTATAAAATATCTCCGGATATTGCAATTAGCAAATTAAATTGTACCCTTGATATGAATATCGTATTTGATATTCATATCAAGAGGTAAAGATTCATAAAAAAAATTAAAATATTTGAAGTATGTCTAATATAGAATATATTATATAATATTAATATAAAATAATATATAAATTTTTTTTAAATATAAAATATGTATTGTAATATTTTGCCCATATTTTCTTTTGTGTTTCGTTTCGATTTTTAGGCAAATTATTATACAATTTAGTTATTGTACGGCATATGCTAGAGCAATGAGTTTTTCCATATTTTCTCGTAAAAAAATTAAAGGTAGAACATTGGGTGGATATGGACACACCTGGTATATAGGTTGTTTAGATTTTTTTTTACATAAATATGAAAAAATTAGGCACGAATAACGTCATTAAAAAAAAATGAAATAAAAAAATATAAATATCGTATAACCGCGAAAATGAATCGAATTAAAGAAATCAGTTCGCTGAATTGAATTAGATTTTAATGCGTTTTTTATATTTACGACCCATATTTTTGGGCAAATTTTTTTTTTTAATTTTCTGGTATGGTCGGGTGTTAATAGAAGAAATTTGTTTAAAAAATCTGCAAATTCTAAAAGTTCCAATATATTTTCAGTGGATATATGCGAAACTAATTAATAATGACTTAATGAGTATTCGGCCCTTATTTTTGGGCAAAAATTATTTTTTCATTTTCAGGTACGGTCTGGTGTTAATAGAAGAAATTTGTTTAAAATATCTGCACATTCTAAAAATTCCAATATATTTTCAGTGGATATATGCGAAACTAATTAATAATGACTTAATGAGTATTCGGCCCTTATTTTTGGGCAAATTTTTTTTTTAATTTTCAGGTACGGTCGGATGTTAATAAAATAAAATTGTTTAAAAAATCTGCACATTCTAAAAATTCCAATATATTTTTAATGGATAAATGAGAAGCTCATTAATAATGAGTATTCGGCCCTTATTTTTGGGCCAAATTTTTTTTTAAATTTTCAGGTACGGTCTGGTGTTAATAGAAGAAATTTGTTTAAAAAATCTGCAAATTCTAAAAATTCCAATATATTTTCAGTGGATAAATGAGAAGCTCATTAATAATGAGTATTCGGCCCTTATTTTTGGGCAAATTTTTTTTTAAATTTTCAGGTACGGTCTGGTGTTAATAGAAGAAATTTGTTTAAAAAATCTGCAAATTCTAAAAATTCTAATATATTTTCAGTGGATATATGAGAAGCTCATTAATAATGAGTATTCGGCCCTTATTTTTGGGCCAAATTTTTTTTTTAATTTTCAGTTACGGTCGGGTGTCAATAGAAGAAATTTGTTTAAAAAATCTGCAAATTCTAAAAATTCCAATATATTTTCAGTGGATATATGAGAAGCTCATTAATAAGGAATATGTTTCATAAAAAAAATATCAGCATAATTTTCTGTTTTTTAACAATTATAAGCACAAATCTTGTAAGTATTTTTAATTGTTTTAGATAAATACTAGTTAAATTTTATTTTACACACAAAAAAAAACCTACATAACTTTTATAACCATTAAGATTTGAAAAATACACATTACTGTGTTTTTATGCAGCTATTGTCCAAAAATCTAGCATAGATTTTTTTTGATTCAAGAAATATAGTAAAAAATCATTAAAAAAAAATTGAAAAATTGCCATGACTTCTGGCCTTCGTATGCATTTTACGTGCATTTATTAAAAATTATCAAAAATATTACATATTATTAAAAATCTAACAATAGACTTTTTTTAATTCGAGAGATATTAAAAGGAATATAGTAAAAAATATAATAAAATTTTTGAAAATTTGCCATGAGTTCTGGCCTTGATATAATAACATGCATTTTATGCAGCTATTATCAAAAATCTAACAATAGACTTTTTTATAGATTCAAGAGATATTAAAAGGAATATAGTAAAAAATCATTAAAAAAAAATTGAAAAATTGCTATAAGTTCTGGCCTTCATATAATAACGTGCATTTTATGCAGCTATTATCAAAAAATTAGCAATAGACTTTTTTTAGATTCGAGAGATATATAGTAAAAAATCATTAAAAAAAAATTGAAAATTTGCCATGAGTTCTGGCCTTCATATAATAACGTGCATTTTATGCAGCTATTATCAAAAATTTAGCAATAGACTTTTTTTTTAATTCAAGAGATATTAAAAGGAATATAGTAAGAAATCGTAAAAAAAAAATTAAAAATGGCCATGAGTTCTGGCCTTGATATAATAACATGCATTTTATGCAGCTATTATCAAAAATATAACAATAGACTTTTTTTAGATTCAAGAGATATTAAAAGGAATATAGTAAAAAAATCATTAAAAAAAAAATTTTAATTGTCATGAGTTCTGACCTTCATATAATAACAATTTAACAAAGCTGAACTTCGCCTTTGAATTTAAATACATTTTATTTGTTATATTCTCTTTATGTATATACGAGTTTGTATTTGTTTTAATTCAATAAAGTTATTATTATTATTATTATTATAAAATGCTCCGAAAAATCTTTTTTTATTTCGAAATATTTCATGTCTTTATTTCGAAATATTTCTTTATTCAAAAACATTTCTTTTTTTTATTCAGAATTTTTCCGCTATATAAAAATATACGTGTCCATATCCACCTAATGTTTAATTTTGTTCGAAATAGCAATTGCAACAATGTAATCAAAAAATCGACCAAAAACAATTTTTTTTTCAATAATTTGCACCAGCAAAAATAACCAACAAACAGACCACCGAGAATATGCGTTTATAAGCAAGAAAATTGTCGAATTGGCGATTTCCTCCACTGATAAAGTGCTTGTTTCATTTCCACCAGAAGAGCACAGTGTTGTATTTTGACCTGACAGCGCGGTGAAATATACACCCAATCAAGTGGCCACAATGGAGAGACAATGGTGAATCAAAACTCCGCAGCGGGATTTATATCTGCCAGAGTTCTGTATAGAGCAACTGATGAAGGAAGAAGGAACAAGAACTATGTGGGGTAATTCCATCTACTTCCCAGTTCGCTATATGCCCGAAAAACTAATATAATTTGCGCGGGTAGCTGCGTCGTTGTTTTATGACCACCAGGCACGAATTGGCACCACAACCACAAAGTTTCTTCGTGAAATAACATTTCTTCTTGTTTAGATGCGTTCCGAAACAAAATCACTTCGTTCGGTCCATCCGATTTGGTTAATTTTTTATTTTTTTTTTAATAAATAATTGTGCGATTGAAGTATGGTAAATAGTACACGGAGAAAAAATTTTTGTCAGTAAGTACAAGATTTTATTTTATAAAAAAGTAAAAATTAAAAAACTTGATTTGGCATTTCGTAGTTTCGAAATTAAATGTGCACACTCTTTTTAGATGAATACAAAAAATCTGCACGCCTGTATATTTACAATCAAACACATTTTGCAGATATATCCATTAGTAGCAGCTGAACAAAATACAAACCATTTATATCTGTACGATTACATAATCGTTAGTCAAGAGTAAATACAATTCCTTTATATAAAGCTCTTCTTTCCCATCAAGCACCACCACTACGGCACAAACACAATGCATTTAGAGTTCAAGAAATATGTAACGTCACAATACACAGCGAAAAGCAATTGCTGTCTGATTAAAGTCAGCGGGAATCGGAATTCGCATTTATCAAAACTGTCCAGAAAACTGACTATCTTCTCGCATCAGTGTATTACGTTCAAAAGTTGCCGAATTTCGCCCCGATGGCTTTTGGCCCTCCGTATGGAGAACTATTAGGGAATCTATAGGGAGTGATATTGCCTAAGAGGCCCATCGCGAACAAAAGTGATGTTTGATATACGAGTAATATGTTGAACGTTCTGTTTTCTATCCATCAAAAACTAAATGCAATAACACGATTTTGGTGATTCTGTATGGCACGCGTGCCAATGGTAGCAGGCACGTACAATAATTTTTTTTTATAGATTTACAGCTGGTTTATTTTTCAAATTTATGTATAAGCAAAAAAACTTTTTTTTCCCCCAAACAAAACGAACGTGAAAATGTGGTTTTTATTTTTTGCTGTCATTCGATTCGATTTGAAGATTTGCACAGTTTAATCAATTTTTAGAAACATCGAAATTTATTTTACGTCAAG
Organism: Leptodirus hochenwartii; assembly: GCA_947310635.1. NCBI lineage: Eukaryota > Metazoa > Arthropoda > Insecta > Coleoptera > Leiodidae > Leptodirus > Leptodirus hochenwartii. The sequence continues at coordinate 3,601,653 of OX371178.1, read as the reverse complement.
ACACAACAAATCAGCGAATAAATAGAAATTGAAAATAATTTTCGAGTCACCGATTTTTAATATAAAAATACTATTAATATTTTAAGCAGAATTTTTTTTTCGTATATTGAAACAAAAATTTGTCAATTTGAAATAAATTAAAAATGATCCTTTATTTGGTGCCATTAAAAATAATTTCGGGACATGAAATAATGCAAACTTAAAATATCGTTCCAAAAAATTTTAATTCTTAAAAAATCTAAGGACGAATTTTATTTTCTATTTGTGATACAATTTTCTATTAAAAAGACATTTTTATGACTGACGAAATTAGTTCGATGTGTTTATTGCTAAAATTGAGGGAATACGGATCTGATATCGACTGTACGTATAAAAAAAATATCGTTAATAAATAATTAATAATAATGTTTTTATTAAAAATTACCCGGCACATCAGAACTTGAAGAATATTTTATGTAAATTTTTGGCACGCGAAGATAAAAAATGTTCGCCACCACTGGATTAGAATATTGTATAGTAAGCGTATATTAATATTGTATATTTCTTAATTTGTGATGCAAAAAAAATATTGTAGAAAATTAACTCATTGTTAAATTTTTGTAAAACAATATGTAAAATTTAAAAAAAAAAAATTCCGAAAATGTTTAACAATTTTTAAATACGTGCCCCAATGAAGAGAAACTAAATCTTCATAAAAAAAGATAATAACAAAATTACACGTAAAATTTTTGATACGCATAGAAATTTAAAAAAAATCCAAAAAAAAAATTCCTTTTTAGCATTAGCTAAAATTATGTTATTAAACCCAATTTTTTTAAATCAACATTTATTTTCAAATATCTAATATTCTCCATTTAGTCGATTCTTTTTTGTTATTAAAAACTTTGTAAAAAAAATTTTTTTACGAATGAACCTAATTAAAATTCGATTCATCTGCAACTCGTTTCGACATTTGGGGCGGTCTTTTTGAGGTGCGCTCATATGAAGAGCTGAGAGTGACTTAGTGTTGAGCTTAACCTAAGCGCGGAATGACAAATGACATAAAGAATTAGTGACACGCTTCGGTAATGAGTCGACAAATGACATGATAATATTATTACGAGTCTATATTCTCTCGAAAACTAATTGGAAAAATATCTTCGATACACTAACGAAAAACTACGCAGATTTAATTAAGGAAGAAAATAAAGAAAATAATTTTTCAACAACAAATTTTTTGTTTGTTTGAAGATAGTTTTTGTTGAAGTTAATTATAAGGATGAATTAGCATTGATAACGAATCTGAAGCAATTTTTGTTGTTGTTATTTTTAGAAAAAAAAAAATGCATCTCAAAAATAATATAGACTCTAAATTAAATATTATTTTTCTAATTAAATAGTAAAAAAAAAACAGATTTGAGACTTTTTCTGTGTAGCGAAATAGCTTTTATATATACGACTTAATTCTTGAAAAATATATTTGACAACCCTGTTTGAAAAAAAGTCTCGAGTAATAATTAATGAAGGAAATATTTTTTGATTTGAAGATGGTCAATTTTTCGTTATTTTTGTTGACAGAAATATTTTAAAAAATTCGACCTTGTAAATATATATATAAGGACGAATTTTCCTTGAAGACAAATCTGAATAAAAAAAGTTCAGTTATTTTTAGAAAAAAAACTAGTAAATGTCGTAAATTGCATAATGACTCAAATTAATTTCATAACATTTTACAGTCATTTTTATTTAAAAAAAACAGATTTAGAATTTTTTTTGTGTTACAAAATGTCATTTATTTATTCGAGTCAATATTCTCTGGAAAACTAATTGGAAAAATATCTTCGATACATTGACGAAAAATTACGCAGTTTTAATTAAGGAAGGAAATTTTTTTTTTTATAAAGATGAATTAGCATTGATGACAAATCTGAAGCAATTTTTCAGTGTTATTTTTAGAAGAATTCTAAATTAAATATTATTTTCTAATTAAATAGTAAAAAAAATCAGATTTAAGACTTTTTCTGTGTAACGAAATAGTTTTTATATATACGACTTAATTCTTCAAAAATATATTTGACATCCCTGTTTGAAAAAAAGTTTCGAGTAATAATTAATGAAGGAAATATTTTTTGATTTGAAGATGGTCAATTTTATGGTCAATTTTTCGTTATTTTTGTTGAAAGAAGTATTTTAAAAAATTCGTCCTTATAAATATATAAGGACGAATTTCCTTGAAGACAAATCTGAATAAAAAAAATTCAGTTATTTTTAGAAAAAAAACTAGTAAATGTCATAAATTGTATAGTGAGTTAATTTAAGACTTTTTCTGTGTAACGAAATAGCTTTTATATATACGACTTAATTCTTGAAAAATATATTTGACAACCCTGTTTGAAAAAAGTCTTGAGTAATAATTAATTAAGAAATTATTTTTTGATTTGAAGATGGTCAATTTTTCGTTTGTTATTTTTGTTGAAAGATATTTATAATGACTTGAAGACAAATCTTGATAAAATTCTTAGTTATTTTTAGATAAAAAAAAAACTACTGCATGTCAGAAATTGTATAGAGACTTAATTTACATACATTTAACTGTCACTTTTATAGAAAATTTCACATTATTATTTTTTTTTAATATGGTCTCGAAAACGAATTGAATTGAAAAATGTTTCATATAAACTTTTCAAAAACTACTAAGTATTAGTATTAATTTATAATATTATTTATATTTAAATAATACTTTAAATTAATTTAAAGTATTATTAATTTAAGTATTAGTTTGAAAAATATTTTTTCTATCGTAGTTTTCGCTGAAAATTGTTTATGAATTTACATTAAAAACAAATCTGGATCAATTTTTATCGTTATATAAAAAATGATAATATTTTTATTATACAATAATTAATTATCAACGATATTAAACTGTCCCATACAATCATTAAAAAATCAATTTAAAAAAAAAAAATATTCTGTGACTACGTAACATTTATATATCTAAAATATAATTTTTCTAATTTGTAAAAAAAAAAATTCATGGGTTGTTGAGAAAAGTATACTTCCTTGTAGGATATTGTTCATTTACTACAAGTTTTTGACGGTCGATTTCTAATATCAAAAAAATGTTTCGTCGTAAAAAAAAAACAACTGTTTTCTACAAAAGAAAAAAGCTCTCAAAAACTTAACGAAAAATAATTTAAATTACCGCAACTAAAGCATATAGAATCGGAAAAGAAACAAAAAAAAATTTTTGCGAATACAATTTATCATTAATGCGTGATTTTCGAACCAAATCAAAACTTTTACAAAGTTTGTTGCAGCAAACAAAAAAATTGACACCCCACCACTCAAACGTAATATTATTCTTAATCACGATGTATTTATTATTATTATTTATTATAAATTATTCTACCAAGTCACGTTCACTTATTTATTTAATAGTATATCAATCACGATTCGTGCCAGAGGTATTTAATTTAATTTTAACTTGTGCTAGTGAAGATGGGGGCATAGCCTTCGAAATGCGCATCTATTATTTAACTGTAAATTTTAAAATTCCTGTTTTACATTGCCCAGTCCGAATGCCACAGGTACATTCTACCAATTTATTTTATAATACCGTTCTTCAATTCTGTCTATAATTACGATTCTTCAGTGTAAACGACACCACTCATTTACCATGGCTTGTAACTTAGGCGTTACACGGTGCCCAATAAAATCAACGACACCGCAATTAAACAAATCATTAGTTCGTGGTGTGCAGCGTACGTTTTGATATTTACATAATAAAAAAATTAGTTGCATTCGGAAGAGCAGCGCTTTTGCCTAAAACGGGGCCGATTTAATTGACCAATTAGCCGGCAGATAATAATAGGCACCACCGGGTATAAAACACCAGCTACATGTTTCGAATGGCAGATTAAAATTAATATACGCCAAGCTAGAAGACTGGCCGCGGTTAGTTGTTGTTATTATTGCTATTATTATTTTATGGACGAAGACTAACACAGATATAACAATTAATTTGTGCCAGTAATCAAAAGATTACTTGCGCAGAATTGAAATGGATTATGCAAGAGCGGCTGGTGATTAAAGACGTACTACCGTAAACAATGTATCGATGGTAAAGATTATTATTCTGCTGTATGGTCTTTCAGACCAGAAGTAATGTGCTTTTCAATTAATTTTGTATAAATAACATAAATAATGATCAATTTACAGACTTAACATATTATACGGTAAAAAAAAAATTTTTTTTTAAACGCAAATACTTCCTAATTATAATATGATTTATTAATAAAATAAATTAGCATTTATTCGAATGATATATTGCAACAAAAATAAAAATATCGCCCAAATTTTTTTTTGTACATTTCTAACAATATCAAAAATTTATCGACTTACGGCTAGGTAAATAAAATCAACTAATAATCAACGCAAATTTTATATAAAAAAAAAAAAATTTCTTGCATACTATTTCGAGCTAGTTTTGCGGGGGGATGATGTGTTGTAAGGACTTGTACTTTTGCGTTGTAATAAGGGGGAGAAAATGTGTAAAGATGGGATGAAAGTTAAAGCTACAATAATTTGAATAAAAAAAATATGTATATAAGAAGTCGGGAAATGTCATTTCACGGATGGGGTGAAAAATGGAATGAGAAATGTTGATTTGAATAATTGTGTACACTGAAAAAATATAGCCAAAATTATATTAGTGATATTTAGATTTTAGGCAAAATGCCTTATTTCGACAATTTTGATAAAATTTTGCTTATTGCGACCCTTTTTATGCATCGCGCCTTTTTTCATATTTATTTTGGTTTTTACCATAATTTATGTTGTACGATGATAAAAACTTTCTAAATTGTTTGTGTCATTGCCAATGGAAAAATCCCTAATCGTTCGTAATGTACTCTTAATGTACCAATAGTGGTTATTTTGTAACAACTGTTATTTCAAATAACTTCATTTCTTCAGTCTGTGTTTAGTTAGCGCACGAATACATTCGAAAATAAATTCAAAATACCTAAAATTAGCAGTTCAAGATCCGAAAAAGGAAAAATGTTGTTTTACTGGGTTTTTCATGACTTTTTTGAATTTTTTTCTCAAAATAATAAATGCCTTTTTTAAAGATTCTTAGTGCCTACTTTGGCATTTTTTTAGTGCCTACAAGTGATATTTTTATTAAATAATTTTTGAAAAAATCTTTTTGTACATTTATATTTGAAATAATTTCAACACTGTAATTTATTTTAAAAGAGAAACGAGTTAGGAGGATAAGCAAATGTATAACAAGTCCATCATATTGACAATTTTTTTTTTTAATATTGACCATTAGAAAAATATTTTAAAAATTCTGGAAAAAATTGTAATATTTTGTGCAGTTCGAAATTAAATTTGACTTTTCTTAAGTCAGTTAGCTAAAAAGTAACAATATTTAAAAAAATATCAATTAGAAAATTATTTTTATCTACCGTTTAAAAAAAAAATTCAATATGCTATATATAACTATTGTTATTATAAAATGCAATATCTGTAAAAAAAAAAAAAAATTCTCAGTGTACCATATAATTTTTAGGGGTACATTCTAGCTTATTTCGTCTTGTTCTTACGTTTTGAATTGGCAGAGATTTTGATGTGTTAGGTTTTTATACGTAGAAGAGCTTCGCAATTTAAATATTATTAAGTATGGGGTAAATTCTACATGCTCAAGAAATTTGAATAAAAAAAATTTTTACAAGTTTCATAGCTACAATTTTTTTTTAGAAAAACACGTTTTGCATTTTTTTTTTGTGTACCGTCATATACAGTTTCAAATTAAAATTTCGTATATTTTTCATAAAACGGACACAATAAGAACCTCGATCTTCTTGAAGAAAGCATTTTTAAATTATGGTAAATGTTCGAAAAGTGTGTAATCGTCAAAAAATCGAAACTCATCGTTGCATTTAGAAAAGCAATAATTAATATCATTCTGAAGTCACCGAGATATATAAGAGATTATTAATTATTGTCCCTTCATAAAACATTCGGGAATACAGGCGCGGTTTAAGATAAATTCAACAGTCCATTTGCAAAATGAAAATTTCATTCGTAAGTATTGGTAGATTCAAAATGGTAGTAGCAAACTATAGGTCACTTTGAGGACCTAGTTCGTAGTTCATTTCAATGAACCGTTCACGAACTATAGATCGTGAACTACTACATCTTTTAAAAATGAACTTTGGCATGACATATTTAATCTTGCGAATATATTAATTATATTATTCCAAATAAAATCCGATACCAACGCAATGCTGCTGTTGCAATATTGCATCGAGTTTCCTATTTCGTTCCGTTCACCAACACACTTTATCAGTAAATAAATGTTAGTACTGTATATGTAATGTATACTATACTGCATCGTTTACGAGTCGTTGTGATATTGCATTGAGTTTCCTATTTCGTTCCGTTCACCAACACACTTTATCACTAAATAAATGTTAGTACTGTATATGTAATGTATACTATACTGCATCGTTTTACGAGTCGTTGTGATTTAGTACGCGACGGATTCAGGACCTAGTACAAGTACATCAATGTACCATGTAGTTGATAGTTCACGAACTAGGTCATAGTGACCTATAGGTCGTTGCAAAACATCGTCACATCATTTGATTGAACCGTTCAGAGAGTGAACGGTTCGCGAGTGAACTACACATCGCTAAATTGTAGGTTTGTAAATGAAAAACTGCGATACCATAATTTTTGACGATGCACAAATTTATTAAATATCCTTAATCCAAATCTGTCTTAAATATGACTTGGCATAATAATGAACGTTCATCTTCGCACACCAACTGCTAGCCTAGTGTCTTCTTTATCGTAATCACGAAGCATTCATTTCTCCACCTTTATCTGTTCCTCTTCGCCCTGATTTTAGAAATTCTGTTCTTCCTCTTATCAGCAAACGTTCCCAGATGTAAATAAAAATACTCGAAAAGCGCAATACGCATTTCGGAAAATTGAACAGCAACAAACATATTTTTTTAACTTTTTCGCTTAGTTGCAGCGGTTTCAAATTCGAGGGGTGCTTGTTCCATTTGTTTGTCCATATGATTACAAAGGATATACCTACCCTCACGCACCCTCATCCCCGCAGTATGTATGCTACTGATAACGAACAAAGCGATTTGATTAATTCGGAATATTGCATTCTTTAAATGCCTACCGAGAACAATTGGAATTGGAATTTGATAGCAGGACGATTGACCAACATATTAAATTACATCGTTGTATTTTTGGTACGATTTCGTGACGAGCTTTTAAGCTGGATATTAATTTTAGAAAACGATATATGTTTGTGGGCGGCTTTGTACGGTTGTGAGGCATACATAAGAAGGTAGACAAATGCTGGATTAACATATTTGAATTGTGAAATGAAATTTTTCGAAATTCTAATTTTAGCACAATATGCAGAAATGTACAAAAAAAATATATATAACTATTGTTATTACATTTGACATTTAAAGGGAATTTATTAATGAACTAATTTTTTTTTTTAAACGGGGTGTTAGTTAAAGAGTCCGCAATCCTAAAGATTGGTTGGAAACAGCACGCCATGCCGATCTATCCTGAGCTAATCCCTTCATCTCCCTATAGCTATTCATCTCAACGTCTTCAACTATCTGACTCACATACTCCAATCTAGGCCTACCTACCCCTCTCTTTCCCTCCACTCTACCTTCTATGATCAATTGCATAATCCCCCCATGCCTAAGAATATGCCCTACTAATCTGTCTCTCCTACGCTGTAACACTCTCCAAATACTTCTCTTCTCCCCTACTAACTCTAGTACAGCTTCATTTGTTACTTTATCTTCCCAACCAATCCTCATCATCCTCCTATAACACCACATTTCGAATGCTTGTAATCTACGCTTCTCTTCCTTTCCTATAGTCCACGCCTCACACCCGTACAGTGCTACACTCCAAACATATACCTTCAGTAATCTTTTTCTAATACCCAAGTCAATATTTGATCTTAAAATCTGTTCTTTTTCTACGAATGCCTTCCTACCCTGTGCTATTCTATACTTTATATCTACATTGCTTCGATTATCTTTTGTGATTCTACTGCCTAAATAACAATAATCTGACACTTCTTCGATTCTATTATCTCCTATTGAGATCCTCATTTTTCTACTGCATTCCTTTTTGACACACCTCATCACTTTAGTTTTACCTATATTTATTTTCATGTTAAAATCCCTAGTCAATACTGCCTGCATACCATTCAATACCCTTTCTAAATTCTTTTCGCTTTCTTCCAATATAGCTATATCGTCGGCGAATCTCAACATATATATTTTCTCTCCCTGTGCATTCACACCTACACTATACTCTTCTTTTACTTTGTTTATTGCATCTTCTATATATAGATTAAATAATAACGGTGAGAGTGTACATCCCTGCCGAACTCCCTTCCCTATTTTTGCTACCTCTTCTTCCCCCTCAATTCTAACTAAGGCAGTTTGGTGTTTATATAAATTAAAAATTATTCTCCTATCCTTATAATCTATACCCGTTTCTGTTAAAATTCTAAACATTATGTCCCAATCTACATTATCAAATGCCTTTTCTAAGTCTACAAAAGCTATGCAAGTTACCTTTCCTACCCTCATTCTTTTTTCTACTACTGTTCTTAGTGCTAAAATCGCCTCCCTCGTCCCTCTGTTTTTCCTAAAACCAAACTGATCTTCTCCTAGCCTTTCCTCTACTTTATTTTCTAATCTCCTATAAATAATCTTTAGCAATATCTTCGATGCATGTGATAGTAGGCTAATGGTCCTATAGTGCTCACACAAATTAGCTCCTATTTTCTTCGGCATTGTTACTATTCTACTACGCTGAAAATCCTGTGGTACTTCTCCCTTCTCATATATTTTACAAACTAACCTGTATAATCGCTCCTGCATTTTTTCCCCTGCGTGTTTTATTAATTCGGCTGGTATCATATCAATCCCCTCTGCTTTGTTATTCCGTAAATCATTTAATGCTCTATGAAACTCTGACCTAAGTATGCTAGGACCTAAGTCATCCTCATCTATCTGTTCCACACTTTCTAGCTCCTCCATGTCCTGCCTACCTTTATATAAATCTTCAAGATACTCCTTCCATCTTCTAGCTTTTTCCTTATTTTCTGTGAGTTCCTTACCCTGCTTATCACATATAATGTTACCCTTTGGTTTTACTTTAGAAAAATGTGACTTAATTTTTCTGTAGCCCAAATCTACTTTACCTCTTCTCATATCCTCCTCAATATCCTCACAATTTCCTTTTATCCACTCTTCTTTCGCTAGCTTGCATTTCCTATTAATTAAGTTCCTTAGTTCCTTATATTTTTTCTGTCCTGCTTCTGTGTTTCCAATTTTAATTTTCCTTCTTTTAACGGGGTGTATATAAAATAAATTAAAACACAATTTCGTTTAATATACTATTATATATAAAACAGTACGTCTCGAAATCATCAATTATTATTTCGTTTTTTCTTTTCTTTTGTGTTTGGGATAAGTGCGTGGTTGAATAATTGCGTTTGTGTAAAAATCCCCCGAGCTCATCGAGCTGGCCAATGATTATTTATCGGCGAGCAATTATGAATGCAAGATATTGCTACAAGTTAATCAAGGATTGGAAAAAAATCGCGCGACTCGAGAAGAGCTTTATGCGGCGAGGAATAAAAAAAAAAATTGAATACGAGTCCGCTATAAGTTGAATGTGCTTTATACTAGTTGTCTTTGTTTTATATTAACGCAAAATAATTGTGTTCGTGGATGTAATTGTCAAGAATTAAATTATAGGAAGATATATAGTAACACCTCGATTAACAAATATTCAATATTATCAAGATTGGTAATAAGAATTTAATTTTTTCCAAAAAAAAAAAATTTATTCAAATGAAGTTTTGAAAAAAAGTTTATATTACAATTTTTATATTGCATTTATCATACCGATATAAAAATTGGAAATATATTTGGATTCTATCAATTTGAGAGAATTTCTTAAGGTACATTTTATCTTTTAATAGTCAATATCGATTAAAATGTATGCAATATATTTGATTTTATTCCAAGATGAACAATTTATCGTTGTTCTGCAAGAACTTATTCACCTGCAATTTTCGTATTTTTGTATTTTTGTATTTTTGTACTTCTGACGTTTGTAAAAACTTTATTTTTTTAACAAAAAACAACTATCTATCTATCTATCTATCGAAAAATGAAATTTTATGGACAATACGGATATTTTTCCTAAATAAATTCACACATTGTTCAAGTTTGCAAAAATAGGTTTTCATTTAGTTGATAAAATTTGTTTTTTTTTTGTTTTTTTTTTACAAAACTTTCACCCGCTTTTTAATACATTGTTTTAAAAAGTAAAAGAGGATGCAAACGAATGCTAAAATAGGTAATATGAATCTTTGCTTAAATTTTATTTATTTACATCAGAATATCGAAAAAAAATACAGAGAAATTCAGAGTTAAATTTGTTTAACAAAGAAAAGAAAATTGTCATTTTAGAAACAATATTTGAATTTTGCGTAAAAAGGTAGAAATAAAATCCAAAGAAAAAAAATTTTTGCCACTTTGATTATAATATATTTATAATAATATTCATCAATTTTGTAATTTTAAATATTGATATAATTTTTAATTTAACACAAGTTTTTATTAATGAAAGAAGAGATTCGTAACTTGTACGAGTATTTATTATATAATATTCACCAATTTTGTCATTTTAAATATATTAAACGGTTTCTTCACGGGTCTCTATCAGCACCTCTATTATTTTGCATATAAAAAAAATTTATAAAAAAACGAAAGTCATTTTAGTAACATTAAAAAAATTATCGCAAATAATCGAGACTAAAATTGATAGAAACTAATTTGTACGATTCGCAATTATAATTTATACATTTAAAAAATAACAATTTTAAATGCATCAAAGGTATTCCTCAAGGGTCTCTACTAGCACCTTTATTATTTTGCATAAGAAAACTATAAGTTTCTAATTTTGTAATAGAACTACAAGGATCTTTGTTTCAACTAATCAAAACTAAAATTGATAGAAACTAATTTGTACGATTCGCAATTATAATTTATACATTTTAAAAATAACAATTTTAAATGCATCAAAGGTATTCCTCAAGGGTCTCTACTAGCACCTTTATTATTTTACATATATACATATATAGTTTCTATAAGAAAACTATAAGTTTTTAATTTTGTAATGTAATAGAACTACAAGGTTCTTTGTTTCAATTAATCAAAACTAAATTTGATAGAAACTAATTTGAACGATTCGCAATTATAATTTATACATATAAAAAATAACATTAAATAATTTTAAATGCATCAAACGTATTCCTCAAGGGTCTCTACTAGCACCATTATTATTTTACATATATTCATATATAGTTTCTATAAGAAAACTATAAGTTTCTAATTTTATTGCAAGGATCTTTGTTTTTTTTTGCATTTGTATAAAAATTGCTAATGTTTAGCTTTTTTTTTATAAAATTTTCGATTAAATAAATTAAAGTTATCAGATCACTGCAAGGATTTCTATTGGGGTTTTTTCATATTTATATAATAATTGATATTTTTTTTATTATACCCAAATTTTTATTGTGTATTATGAGTCATAAATATCGCAATTTGTCATAACTTCGATTTCTAAAAATTCGAGGTTTCTATGGGGACCCTTGCTTTAGTACTTTTGGGTCCCCCCTATTTGACACTTACATATTTTTTAAATATAATTTTCGATGAAGAAAATTAGATGTTCACAAATTGTAAGAATACCACAAGACCTTTTCTATTTGTACGTGTATAAAAATGTTTTTTTTTAAATTTCGAATAAAATCTCTTTCTATATCTTCATATATCACAGCTCGAATTCGACTCTAGTAAATTAACGATTCATTTTATCATGTTGTACGCTTTAACTTTGGCGTAGTGATTTATGCAAGCGAACAGATGAACGTATTATTCATATTGTCATCCTAATTCCCAGTGTCATGTAGCAGAATGCAGAACGGAGACCGTTAGGCCTTTAATCTGATATCCCGTGGACGGTACCCCATTTCTACCCCTACCCTACAGTCACGGGAATCTCCCTATACAGTTCTAAACGATAGAAAATTTTGAAACAAAACTAGAAAACTGAAAAACGAAATTCCGCACATTGCGATGTGCAGAATTATGGGAAAATACAGAATAGCAGCAAGCGAAACATGAAAAAGGGTTGTAGAATTTTTTCACAAAATTAAGTTTGTCGATAAGGGAGTTTCTTGTACGTTGATGGTGAGTTGATGCGATTTTAGAAGAACTTTCTGTATGTGGTAAATGAGATGCGATGTATTTACAGTTACCGTTTGACCGTATGTGGGGTTAATTTTGATTTGTTGGATGAGGCGCCCCTAATGTTGTCCGGCAGCTCCCCAAAGCAGCTCGGGCCACTATATTAATTAAAGCGATTGCGCGGTTGACAGTCTGGTTAGCCGCTTTGGCGCTTCTCTGTTGAATTGCAACAGCGATATGTTGATTTAAATGGACCTCGGATTAAATACGTGTTTGGAATTGGAGAAGCAGATAGATACGCAATGGTCGGTCATCGTTTTGCAAAAAAAAATTTTTTTTGAAGCAATTTTGCGTTTGATTATAAAACAGTTTTTCGAATGAGTTCAAATCAATGGTCGGTTTGCCGTTTTATTTTATTTTTCCATAAGAAACATTTCGAGTTAAGAAATATTGTTACGGAAGAGTCTTAAGGACGCATTAATTTTAACACACATTAAGTTAGCTAATAACCAATTCTGACCAAATTATATATATATTTTTATCTTAACATTGAGCTTCATCTTTGTCATTTTTTTCCTGTTTGGAAAATCTGCCAACAACTATCACACGTTCTATTTATTCGACGTTTCTTTTTCTTCCATACAGTCCACGCCTCACAACCGTACAATGCTACACTCCACACATGTGCCTTCAATAATAATATTTTTCTAATACCAAAGATGCATTATATAACCATAAAATTACTTGACCAAAAAATTTGCTCATTTTCTACGGATGGCTTCCCATCTTATGCTATCCTATATTTTATATCTTCCTTCAGTTATCCTTTGTGATCCTACGTCCTAAATAAGAAAAGTCAGACACTTTTTCTATTCCATCATCTCCTATTGTAATCTTCATCTTTCGCCCGCAGTCCTTCTTGTAACACCCCATCTTTTGGCACATCTTTGGCCACTTTTTGGCACGTATATATTTTCTTGCTAATCCCCAGTCATTACTTCTTGCATACCATTCAATACCTGTTCTGAATTCGACCCCATTTCTTCCAAGATAGGTATCTTTGAATTTATAATCTATAATCTTCGATTATAGACTACATCGCTGGCGAACCTTAACACATCTATTTCTTCTTCATAAATTTGTACATCTACTCTACACTCTTCTTTAATCTTGTTTATTGCATCTTATATATATACAGATTAAATAATAACGGCGACAGTGTACATCCCTGCCTGGCTCCCTTTCCTATTCTAGCTACCTGTTCTTTTCTTTAAAGAGTTGATAGAAACAGTAAAGTCGCAATTGACTAATTGAAGTACAGATTCAAACTAAAAAAATCCATCAATATTATTACCATTTTGGACATAATCAAAGCATGAAATAGTGTAATTGACGTCACAATAGAATAACAGGAATGTCTTCAGTCGTCTGGTGATCATATACGAATGTTGGTAGTTAATTAACTGGACTAGTAGCGACAGAGAAGAACACAAAACCATTTCATTTGTCCTTATTAACCATTACGGCACTTCCTCATTCACTTTAACGTATGTATACGAGATGTAGCGCTAGTTCACTCTCTTCATATGTCAATATTGAATTACAGTCACACAACACAAAGCAAAGCCAATTTATTTTCTGGGTCGTTGATTTATTGAGCATCGCGCCATTCCTCTGCATTGTGTGCCTGCCTGCGTGTATTTTATAAATTGCGCCTTCATCAACGTAACCTGTTTGTTTATTAAATTTTAATTCGTACCGGATTGTAACGGCCAATTGGCCTGCCGAATCGAACAGTTTGCGTACGATTTTTGTTTTGAGATAAAAAAAAAAATATATACAATCATAGAAGGATGTTTACGAATCATTTACTATATTGGAATATTAGATGATTTTTAATCAGAAAGACAGATTTCAGTGTGGAAAGGTAATATTTTTATATACTCTACAAAGGTCGCCGAGGAAAGTCAGGTAGGGTTTGGTGAAATTAGAATTTGTATGAAACAGAAAAATGGTCTAATCAGGTTAGATGATTTATTAAGCATAAAATTACTAACGAATTTAGCTGGGATTTTACTTTTAAGAAATGTCACTAGAGATCGCTGTATCGAATCAGGTCGGGGTTAAGGGAGGTTAGAAATTTTATAGAGCAGACAAATGAATTTAAATTTGAAAAGATGGCTATTTGGCGTGCCGTTTTCCCTATGATTAATGACTATTTAACTAACTGATTTCTGCTACTTGCATATTGCATATATTTAACAAAAAAATCAACTTTTCTCCAAAATTGTACAACTACTCAATTTTTATACTCGAAATGATGGTCACCTCGAATATTCCTTAATTTTTTATTTATTTATTAACATTAATGATGGCTTTATGAAAGAATTTTTTTTTTTCTTATAAAACTCATCACCGGGTCCCTTCAATCCAAGTTATGGATTCAAGAACGGAGTACATTTTTTTTTAATCAATTAGCCTGATACCGTTTGGACGTAAGGGCTACCAACGGCAGTAGAATTCAACATAAAAGTCCACGTAACAAGTGCGAAGTGAAGAGTTATTAATGCTTCAGCGATAGAAAATCTGCCACTGTTGGAAGTATTATTAAAAATGTCACTTTATTAATGATGCTAACAAGAACCTTATCAAGATGATATTAATGCAGCACAAGACTTCAAACTAATAGACATTACAATAATTGTAGAAGAGAGTGGTCAAAAATTTGTAAACCAATAAAATTATCAAATGTAATATTCATATGTACAGATGCTAGAAACATAATGCTAGAAAATTGTCCAACTTGTAATTTTCGCAGAAAATGCAAATTGTTAACGATCTATTTTGTTTTACATTCATGTTTCTCCGAGTGTTCATTAAATCACATTTCTTTCCGCAACGTTTCTTGCAGTCATTTCTTACACTTGTTCGTATAAAATTGTAATCTTAATCGTACGCTTTTGATACGTTTCCGTTCCGTATATTTATAATTTATACGAGCCCCAGTTACCCGGTCCATTATACTATTACGTACCCTTTTTATCGCTCATAATTCCGTTTCCCGTTATTAATATTCATAAAAGACAGACCTTCATAACTCTTAAGTGTGTCAAAAAGCAATTATCAATATTTTTCTGTACTCATAGAAATCATTGCACAAGCAATCAAGTGACATTTTGTAAAAAAAAAAATATTATATCGTTCAGAAATATTGTCAGGGGTTCCACAAGGAACCCTTCTGAGCCCAATACTATTTTGCCCCCTTTTTATTATATATTTCACTTCCAAATATTATATATTTAAAAAAACTTTGAAGTAGATTTGTTTTATATATTTTAAGTTAACGGATATTTATGGAGTTCCACAAGGAACCCTTCTGAGACCAATACCATTTTGCTCCTTTTTAAATATATATTCCACTTGCAAATATTATATATTTAAAAAAACTTTGAAGTAGATTTGTTTTATATATTTTAAGTTAACGGATATTTATGGAGTTCCACAAGGAACCCTTCCGAGCCCAATACCATTTTGCCCCTTTTTAAATATATATTCCACTTCCAGATATATATTTTAAAAAACTGTCAAGTAGATTTATTTTATATATTTTTAGTTAACGGATATTTATGGAGTTCCACAAGGAACCCTTCCGAGCCCAATACTATTTTGCCCCCTTTTTTAAATATATATTTCACTTCCAAATATTATATATTTAAAAAAACTTTGAAGTAGATTTGTTTTATATATTTTAAGTTAACGGATATTTATGGAGTTCCACAAGGAACCCTTCTGAGTCCAATACCATTTTGCTCCTTTTTAAATATATATTCCACTTCCAGATATATATTTTAAAAAACTGTCAAGTAGATTTATTTTATATATTTTTAGTTAACGGATATTTATGGAGTTCCACAAGGAACCCTTCTGAGCCCAATACTATTTTGCCCCCTTTTTTAAATATATATTTCACTTCCAAATATTATATATTTAAAAAAACTTTGAAGTAGATTTGTTTTACATATTTTAAGTTAACGGATATTTATGGAGTTCCACAAGGAACCTTTCTGAGCCCACTACTATTTCGCCCCATTTTTAGTATACGTACTTAAAAAAATATATTTACTAGTTTTTGTATGTGTTTAAGGTAGAGTATATGTTAAAAAAAAATTTCCAGACCTTTCTAGGTGTTTGACGATATCTTCGTAAGCCGCTCTGCAGTTTTCCCAAATGCCCGACCTGTAACAAAAAGAAAAGAAAAAAGTATAATTCATCATATTAACGAGACAGCTACTGACTTACATGAAAAAAAAAAACTTAACTACAATGTATAACTCCAGTTTTAATTACGGTTAATTA
Source organism: Leptodirus hochenwartii (assembly GCA_947310635.1). NCBI lineage: Eukaryota > Metazoa > Arthropoda > Insecta > Coleoptera > Leiodidae > Leptodirus > Leptodirus hochenwartii. The sequence goes on along the minus strand of OX371178.1, from coordinate 3,584,980 downwards.
AATTGATATAGTAACATCTTCAATCAGATAACGCAAAAAATAACGGGGGCAATGCTTTATGGTAACGCAGAGGTTCTAAATTGTAAGCCCGCGGGCAAATTTTAACTATAATCTATCGGCGGTCAATTATTAAATATTAGCGAAAAATTGTTCATGAAAAACATGACCACTTTAGAAGAATTTAAAAAATTCCAAATAAATTTAAAAATAAATTGCCCGTGACAAAAATTAGGTTGGAAACCTCTGTGATATAGTTTATAGTATACATTATGTAAATTTACTTGTAGATATTGATATTATTTACATGAAAATGTAATTGCGCAAATTAAACAATCATATCTGAGCGGAAATTTATAAAAAATACATGTTAATTATGAATAAAATTATTATAAAAAATTATTTATGGTATAATTGATAATGATTTTATACGACTTGCTAATATTTAATCATGTACATAAATAATCTTATTTAAATAATACCATATTCTTGTAATGGCAGAAATATTATTAAGTAATTCTAACTCTTTTTTTTTTAATCGTATTTACGCACATACGCAAAAAAAAAATTGGAACACCCTATATTATTTTATATACTACCAATTTTAGATTAGACGGTAATTCTGATTAAATTTTCCCTTTTCGTTCCAACTAATATCTTATTCAATCTAAATGCCGCAGCAACAGAAGCTGTACCAACATCTTCCAACTACATCCCATCTCGGATCTTAGAGTTAAATCAGAACTTCGCCAAGTCTAATTCGATTCATAAACTATTATAATTCGCTTGTAAAAGATTCATACAGTTACCGAGACACAGACATACATGTGTATATAAATTCCATCTCCTCCGGTAGCTAAGGTAAGTTCAGCTACAAGACGATTCCTTTGCTGGCGGTGGAAGAGGAGAGTAAGCTAAAGGAATTTTTGGTTTGGGGGTTAAGGAAGTTCTAAATCTAATTTCTAACGAAATATATAACAGAAGCGAAAAGATGTGGATGGTAACCATAAGATATACTGTTCTGTAACAAGAGCAGGTGAATCTTTGGTTTTGTTGATTTAGTTTGGATTCAGTAGATTATTCCAAATTCGCCAAAAGTCTGCGGAAATCCAGCAAATTTCAGGTGAATTGGTAACCCTGAGGTGAGGTTCAAATTTACAGAAGACATCATTTTTTTTACGCGAGATATATATACAAATATTTGCTATTGGTGAATATCTTCAACAAAACGCAGCACATCGGATAAGGATAGATGGAAGGAGCACATCCAGAGCACGAAATATCAGCAAACTGTCGACAAGCTGATGGTTTGTGCGGCTTAGTGGCGAAGAGGAATGTATAGACATTACGAAGATGAAAGTAGTTAAAGTGCGATATTTAATGCAATACGTGTGGAGATTATAACTGAGTGTGGTGAGCGTATAGAAGACGATGTAAATAGCATCGAGAACGAGAGAAGGATTTGCCTGCGAGTCCCGAAAGACGTTGAGGGATTTCGCCACTGATGTTAGAATCGGTAATTATACCGTACACTGAGACTGCATTCGGATGAAATTGCAATCTGCTTGCAAATATAGATTAAGAATTAGTTAGTGGCAATGTTAAAAGAAGAATTCTGAATTGCGAAGGGATATGTTTTGGCCAAATCCCAATGTGATAATTGAAGAGAATTTGTTCAATAATTTTATTCGCACGCTAAAATTGAAGTCGGTTGGCTGAAATATTGATGTACAACCTTCTTGCAGATATATATTGGGAATGTTAAAAGAGATTGAAGAAGAATTCTGGAAATTGCGCGGGGATATGTTTGGCCAAATCCCAATTTGATCATTGAAGAGAATTTGTTCAATAATTTTATTCGTACACTAAAATTGAAGTCGGTTGGCTGAAATATTGATGTACAATCTTCTTGCAGATATATATTGGGAATGTTAAAAGAGATTGAAGAAGAATTCTGGAAATTGCGCGGGGATATGTTTTGGCCAAATCCCAATTTGATAATTGAAAAGAATTTGGTAAATAATTTTATTCGTATACTAAAACTGATATCGGTTGGCTGAAATGTTGATGTACAATCTTCTTGGAGATATATATTAGGAATGTTAAAACAGATTGAAGAAGAATTTTGAATTGCGAAGGGATATGTTTTAGCTAAACCCCAATTTGATAATTGAAAAGAATTTGGGAAATAATTTTATCCGTACACTAAGATTGAAGTCGGTTGGCTGAAATATTGATGTACAATCTTCTGGCAGATATATATTGGGAATGTTAAAAGAGATTGAAGAAGAATTCTGGAAATTGCGCGGGGATACGTTTTGGCCAAATCCCAATTTGATAATTGAAAAGAATTTGGGAAATAATTTTATTCGTACACTAAAATTGAAGTCGGTTGGCTGAAATATTGATATACAATCTTCTTGCAGATATATATTGGGAATGTTAAAAGAGATTGAAGAAGAATTCTGGAAATTGCGCGGGGATACGTTTTGGCCAAATCCCAATTTGATAATTGAAAAGAATTTGGTAAATGATTTTATTCGTATACTAAAACTAAAGTCGGTTGGCTGAAATATTGTTGTACAATCTTCTTGCAGCTATGGATTGAGAATTAGCTGGTGGAAGGAATATTACAGAAACTGAAGAGCAATTACAAAATTCCAAAGTCCAAAATTCGAGAAAGTCAAAATTTAATTATTGAACAGAATTCGGTTGAAATACTGAAATAATATCTGTTTACAAATCGAAAAGAAATTGTGAATTTTCAAGGACTATCTTTCGACCAAATTCGCTGATAGAAAAGAATTTGTTTCTTTAATTTATTGAATAATATTATTAGTTGTTCATTAAACCCAAGAACGTATACGATACTATTCTGAAGCATCGATTTTTTTAACGATTATCGTAAGTATCGAAATATCGAAAATCAAAATTATCATCTTTTGCATTCTTCATATCGCCAATTTACTTAACTCAAAACAAATTATTTCTTTTGATTTATATTCCGATACAATTCTAAGATACTGCATATTTCTCGACCCAGAAGAACATAGATAAAATTAGTTTTGTAGGATAAAATTAGGCTATTTAAATTTTTTTGGCATTACAGTACAAAATTTTGAAAATGTTCTATTATTATTTTTAAAACATAAATGTCCGTTTTTTTATTTTACAATAAATATCTAAGTATCAATATAATTTTGTATCGAAACAAAAATCAATTTCTAATATATTCAATTATCTAGTTGATCTTTTCGTCACTTAGATTTTCTGGATTAGTACTCTTCAATTACATATAAAAGCCAATGAATCGTCAACATTCTTCAACAATCAAATTTATCAAAATTCTGCTTACCCTTTGGACCAAAAAACTGTCTATTGTACCAATCTTGAATTCGTATTAAATAGTAGTACTGCCAATACTTCATCTCTTAAACCGCTATTACATACGAAGAAGTTAAAGTGATATAATATGGTAATCTCGCACTTTAACAATGCAACTGGAGCAATGCTCAACTTCACCGAAGAAGCACAGACAACAGGTACAGCTAGACAACTGCTCTAGTCTCACTCTTCAGCACCGGCGTCGAACAGACGTCGTCATCGTCCATCCGCTCGCCTGCTTGTTTACACGGTTGTACGAGTCATCATTATCATTTCAACGCGCTCGCGTACGAGTAATTAAAATGCAAATCAGCTGGACGATGCGTGTTCACCTCCGTCTTAGATAATAGTAACAAATCGCGTGTGTACACTATGCTGAAATATGGCGGCAAATCGAGATTTTTTAAGTATTCGCAAGGTAAAAAAACAACATATAAGCTGAAGATAATCAAAAGGCGATTTTAAGAAGACAATTTGAAACTGTCACAAGGAGAAGAAAATTGGTGCACACTATATTAAAATATAAAAGAATGTTAGTTAGTTAAAGAGTCCGCAATCCTAAAGATTGGTTGGAAACAGCACGCCATGTCGATCTATCCTGAGCTAATCCCTTCATCTCCCTATAGCTATTCATCTCAACGTCTTCAACTATCTGACTCACATACTCCAATCTAGGCCTACCTACCCCTCTCTTTCCCTCCACTCTACCTTCTATGATCAATTGCATAATCCCCCCATGCCTAAGAATATGCCCTACTAATCTGTCTCTCCTACGCTGTAACACTCTCCAGATACTTCTCTTCTCCCCTACTAACTCTAGTACAGCTTCATTTGTTACTTTATCTTCCCAATCAATCCTCATCATCCTCCTATAACACCACATTTCAAGTGCTTCTAATCTACGCTTCTCTTCCTTTCCTATAGTCCACGCCTCACACCCGTACAGTGCTACACTCCAAACATATACCTTCAGTAATCTTTTTCTAATACCCAAGTCAATATTTGATCTTAAAATCTGTTCTTTTTCTACGAATGCCTTCCTACCCTGTGCTATCCTACACTTTATATCTACCTTGCTTCGATTATCTTTTGTGATTCTACTGCCTAAATAACAAAAATCTGACACTTCTTCGATTCTATTATCTCCTATTGTGATCCTCATTTTTCTACTGCATTCCTTTTTGTCACACCTCATCACTTTAGTTTTACCTATATTTATTTTCATGTTAAAATCCCTAGTCAATACTGCCTGCATACCATTCAATACCCTTTCTAAATTCTTTTCGCTTTCTTCCAATATAGCTATATCGTCGGCGAATCTCAACATATATATTTTCTCTCCCTGTACATTCATACCTACACTATACTCTTCTTTTACTTTGTTTATTGCATCTTCTATATATAGATTAAATAATAACGGTGAGAGTGTACATCCCTGCCGAACTCCCTTCCCTATTTTTGCTACCTCTTCTTCCCCCTCAATTCTAACTAAGGCAGTTTGGTGTTTATATAAATTAAAAATTATTCTCCTATCCTTATAATCTATACCCGTTTCTTTTAAAATTCTAAACATTATGTCCCAATCTACATTATCAAATGCCTTTTCTAAATCTACAAAAGCTATGCAAGTTACCTTTCCTACCCTCTTTCATTTTTCTACTACCCTTCTTAGTGCTAGAATCGCCTCTCTCGTCCCTCTGTTTTTCCTAAAACCAAACTGATCTTCTCCTAGCCTTTCCTCTACTTTATTTTCTAATCTCCTATAAATAATCTTTAACAATATCTTCGATGCATGTGATAGTAGGCTAATGGTCCTATAGTTCTCACACAAATTAGCTCCTATTTTCTTCGGCATTGTTACTATTCTACTACGCTGAAAATCCTGTGGTACTTCTCCCTTCTCATATATTTTACAAACTAACCTGTATAATCGCTCCTGCATTTTTTCCCCTGCGTGTTTTATTAATTGTTGTATGGTTGTATGGTTGTATAAATAGTACTTACTTATAGTTTGTTTTTTTAAGTGAGACTTCTATAGGTAAGGTAAATTGTCCTGAACGTCACGAAAAGTGAAACACGCTACGCGCATGCGCCGCGTGTACTGTGCGTATACATAGTATAAGGCAACCAATAGACGCTTGCGCATTTTATTATATATTACACAAACACAACTTAATCTTTTAGCTAACAATTTCTATTGTGTGAAAAGTGAAATGAAGTAAAAGACAACTACAGACAGCGTGCGAGCCTTTAGAGAACGGAAGAAAGCGAATAAACCGCCAAGAAAAGTGCCAACAAGTACCTTGGAAAGAAGTAGAGAGTATCGAGCCAGGCAAAGGGCGTTCAAGAAACACGGTGGACAACATAACCTTCCAACGACCTCAAATACACTGGATGAATCGATACCATCGTTAAGTGAGGACACAGTGAGTGGTATAGAGAATTTGAATGGCACTGATTCAGGCACGTGAAGATACACGCGGTGTGAGAGATCAACGAAATGAATCTGATACAGCTGAGCGAGCCATCGACAAATAGAAATGCACCCACTAGTGCATCATACACTAAATTTAATCCAAACTGCTCTTTATAGACTGTACGATTTTACAGTTAATAATGCTTTCTTTGATGATCAGAGTGTCAATCAAAATCAATCAAAATCATAATCATATCGTTAACAAATGGAAGAAAAAGCAATGCATAAAATCAACTTTTCCTAGGAGCTAAGAAGTTTCACTTCCACCGCGCGAGAGTCTCACGCATGTTTTTTGTTTTTACCTCTGGTTTGAGGTTTTCTTTTATGCGAATTTAGATGAAATTGATATCCTCTTCTTGATTTTCCTCTTCTTGTTGTGGTTTTTCTATTTGAGAACTAACACAGGCGTACTAGCAATTATATATAGTTGTATAAATCAACACTTTAAGAAGTACTATTTATACAACCTCTTATACGAGGTGTGTTTAAAAAGTAATGAGACTGTTTCAATAAAACTCTTTATTTATTTTTTATTTACAATTCAACCTTATCACCTTCAAAATAGTTCCTTTCTAAGGCCACACAGCGTCGGAGACGTTGCACCCACTGCTCATAGCAGTGTTGGAAGTCGTTAAGTCGGATCGAACGAAGTTGGTCCGTCACGGTTTTCTGAATGACGTTTATAGTGCCAAAATGATGTCCCTTGAGTTGAATTTTCAACTTGGGAAAAAGGAAGAAGTCACAGGGTGATAGATCAGGTGAGTAGGGGGGCTGAGGAACCACCGAAATTCCTTTTTGTGTCAAAAATTGCCTAATAGAGAGTGCTGTGTGCCAAGGTGCGTTGTCATGATGCAACATCCAACTTTCAGAAATGCTTGGTCTGACTCGAAGAACTCTTTTCCTTAGTCTCTCGAGAACTTCGCGGTAAAACTACTAATTGACAGTTTGCCCCGGGGGCACAAACTCCTTATGAACAATCGAAAAATTAAATGAGCATTGTTTTAATCTTGGATTTGCTCATCCGTGCTTTCTTCGGACGTGGTGAGTCGGGGGTGTGCCACTCCTGACTTTGGCGTTTCGTTTCAGGATCGTATTCAAGTACCCAGGATTCGTCACCTGTGATCACGTTTTTTAGAAAGTCTTTGTTAGTTTCAATGTTCTGCAGAAGATCTGAACACACAGCTATCCGATGTTGTTTTTGCTCAGGTGTCAGGATTTTGGGAACCATCTTCGAACACACCTTTCGCATGCCCATATCCTGGGTTAACATGTCGTAGACAGTGGCAATGTGCAAATTCAATTCACTTCTGATCATTCTGACATTCATTCGTCGATCAGACATCATAAAAACTCGCACTTTTTCCAAATTTTCGTCGGTTTTTTAACTGCGCTGTCGTCTTTTCCGATTTTCATCATTAACGTTTTCACGTCCCTCTAAAAATGCCTTGTGCCACCTAAAAACTTGAGCTTTCGATAAGACCTGCTCCCCATACGGGGGGAGCTTAACTGGCGGGAAAAATATGGACTATGAAAAATTCTTATCGACTACAAGATTTAAGAAGACATTTAAAAGTTTCACGTGCAATGAAAAAAGGATGTACACTGAAATTTGAAATATGGTGTACTGTAAATCTTTTAGGTAAAAAATCCTTTTTGTAATATTTGCAAAAAATCATGGCCTTTGAGAGATTAAATACTATAAGAATTAAGAAGGTAAATGAATTTGTTTTGTGCTATAAAAAAATTGAATATTTTATATAAAAATATGTTCTAATTCAATTTTTTTCATAAATATCTGATAAAAAGGAATGTGGAGAGTCTCAAATTGCACCATAGAAGAAGACGATATAAAATTATCACAAGAAGAAGAGCTAATTTTTTTTAGTTTAATATTCAACGAGTATTTGAATACTATTGAATAAATTGTTCAATGTTACAGCTGCTAAAAAACTTTTCACAAAAAAAAACCCATGTGGTAAATGATTGGCTCAATCAAAAGAATTTATTAAAAAATATGATTTAAAAATGTAAAAAAAAAAACAATATTAAGGTAACGATTAAAAAATAGTTACATACAAGATTTCTGTTCATTTTTTTTTAATAAATCCTCTTTCATTTATATTTTAATATCGTCCAAAATAAATTCGGTTATTTTCTCAAAAATTCCGTATTTTCTATCGATAAAAGAATGGAATAAAAATGGTGTTACAATTTTTTCCGAAAATTTAACTTCCGTTGCTCTTGTATACCATTCAATCGATTTATCGTTTCTTAAAATATATCAAAAATTGTAGGACGCGACAAAAATTACATGCCAATTTAATATCCGCAATTATTTTACACATTTTAGAAATTCCGCGATGATTATTTAATATGATAATATAATGACGTTAATCGATGTACAAGTAAATAATATTTTCCACGAATGTCTTAATTTCTTCCTACCGCAATAAAAAAATGCATAACCTAGTAGTTCTTAAAATATTCTCACAGAAGACAACAAACAATGATTTGTTGTGTACACAGCGTATAGCAAAAACCACAGTACTAATTCTGTTGTTAGCTGTAGCTTGCTTAAGACGCCATCAGTCGCCATCAGTTTTTGCTCTTCCTCGGCCCATCCTCATCAAATATATGATTAATTCTCCAGGTACGTGCGTATATTATAATATACTTAGTTATATACATGTCCAAAAATACTGGGCCGTTCAAAAAAAAAGATAGCTATTTTATAAATGATCAGTTGAAGAAATCGTTACAGTTTAAATAGTCATTCATCCCAGTCAATTTATAAAAAAAAAAAATTCTGGATGTGTATTGTCGTACTAAGATATATCACCGTCAAGCGATCTGGTTGCTTTTTTTTTAAACACCGGGAATAAGTAGAAGAAGACACATTTGTTTCAATATGTATCTGCCGTAGCAGATGAACACACACAAACAAATGCTGCGTCGAAGACAAAAATAAATTGAATACATTTATCGGGTCATTTATTATGTCCATGTTTGATTAATTGCTTGTGTACACTCATCAACAGTTTGCTCAAGAACAAGACGGGGCCCTCAAGATGTAGAGGCGTATGAAAAATACATATCATGTTACGCGATTTATTTAAACAGCAAAAGTTTGATTTTTTTTTGTGAAGATTTTTAATTTGGCGAAGATTCAAGTTTTTAATGGCACATCAATAAACGGCAATAGTTTTGGGCGTGGAAGGCGTTGACAAAAGTGACATTTTTTGGCCAAAAATTTCGTGGCACTTTTCGAATAAATACATCATTTGTTACACTTCGTCGAAAGCAAGTTTTCATTTGGAGTAAAATGTTTGTTGATCTTCGAGGAGTTTGTTTTCTTGAAGCACGTGTTACAACAGGCCTTAATTAAAATTGATTACTTATATTATTAATTTGATGTTAAGGTGTGTAGTAGATCACGTTCCACGCAAAGGATTATCAAATTAAATTAGATAATAGGCTAGTAACAATTACTCTTCGTTACAAAAATCGTTCGAAAATGAATTATATTATAATTGTTAGAAAAAAAATTGAATTTTGGAAGTTGCATATCGTAGAAATTGCATTTTGAAGAAAGGGTGGGTCGTTTATCGAAAATTTTCTTTTCACAAGTTCTTACCTTGCGATGGCCTCCATGGTAGGCATTCCCTGGTTCTTAATAACCGATCCATCGGGTCGCGCGAGGTTATGGGGCATCGCAGGTGAAAGAAGAGCCGAATGAGCAGCGGCAGGATGAGGGAGTTGCATAAATTGCATATGACCCAAATGTGGCGGATGATTGTAACCATTCGCTAAAAGGGGCGACTTTTCTAAACGGCCCATATCTGAAAAAAAGGAAAACGTTAATTAAAAAGCCAACAAGGAAACAGTTAATTAATGGAGGATATATCTCGAGGATTGTCACTTAAGATTTCGTAATCTAAAGTGTACAATTTGATATAGTCAATTGGACACATCGAACTTAATCCGACGAATTCAATTTCACATCTGTCTTCTTGTGTTGGCACTGGTATAAGAGGACGATCAAATAATAAAGATATAATCATTTACTCGAGTACTTCTTCGTAGAAGTTGTTGGTCGTTGGGGGGAATTAAAACGGCATTATTTCATCTGGCGCTCTCACCAAATATATTCATTCGGTGCCGAGGAGGATGTGAAGATGCACGTGCATGGACCAAGACAAGGACCGCTAATGAGGCGCGAGCATCGGAGGTAGTGAGGCATATATATGTATGGAAGAGCAAACATCTCCATTGATAGGTTATTAAGATTGTAATCATATCTCGCGAGAGAGAAGCTTGAAAGAGATAAGTTTAAACTTAAACACACATTCACAACTCGGGCCTTGTAACAGAGATAATATTCTGAGTGGGTAAAGAGATACGGTCAGTCGTCGGATGGAAAAGGATAACTGATATTGGACGAGCTGATGCTTCGAAATAGAAGTTCCAAATCTTATTTTGAAGGGTATGTATGAGAATGTAAGTAGTCCTCTTTAATGGGGGAGGTTTTTTTTTCAAATAAAGATTGGATTAGGAGTTGAAATAATTTTTCAGGACGAAAATGTATGCGCAGAGAAGGTGAGTTAATTTTGAAGTGTAAAATTGATGACAATTTTTGGAAAATGTATTGAAAGTACATTGAGAGGAACTATTGGAAAATATAAATTTGATATCTAAAATTTGGTGGTTTAGAAAGGTGGGAAGAGGGGGTATTTCACGCAATTTAGCAATTAGAAGAAATGATTTAATAAATCCGAAACTTCATTGTATCAATTTTTAGCAATTTTCAGCAATATAGCAAAATTATTGGGGATCACAATTTTCATATTTCCTAAATCAAGATGTAGCAACAATTTTTTTCAATGTAGCAAAATAAATTAAAATTGCCACACTAAAAATCGTAATTTTATAATTTACTTCCAAATTTGCAAATATACATTTCTGGCTGTTTTTATATATAGTAAAATTAAAATTGCCGCACTAAAAAAATTTTTAGTTCCAAACTTTTAAATTTTTTTGCAAAATAAATAAAAATTGCCACAAAAAATTTTTAGTTCCAAACTTTTGAAAAATGTATCAATTACTTACAAAATTGCAAATATACATTATTATATGTAGTAAAATTTAAAATGAGTGAATGACATTTCCAAATTTCCATAATCAAAATATAAAAATTTCTGCTATTTTACGCGAAACAAAAATTAGAAAAAATTATTACATTTTGTAATTTCTATACTTCAAATATACATATTTTTGAATGTAGCAAAATAAATAAAAATTTCCACACTAAAAAAAATTTTTGTTCCAAATTTTAAAAAAATTTATCAATACTTTCAAAATTGCAACTAGTAAACATTTTTGGCCGTATTTATATGTAGTCAAATCAAAAGTGAGTGAATGACATTTCCAAATTTCTGTAATCAAAATATAAAAATTTCAGCAGTTTTATGCAATACAAAAATTTGAAAAAATTATTACATTTTGTAATTTTTAAACATCAAATATATCTTTTTTTTTTTCAATATGGCAAAATAAATAAAAATTGCCACGCTAAAAAAATTTTTAGTTCCAAAATTTTTGTTTTAATATGTAGTATAATTAAAAATGAGTGAATGACATTTCCAAATTTCCTAATCAAAATATAAAGATTTCAGCAGTTTTATGCTATAGCACTATTAGAAAAAAATGTTACATTTTGTACTTTTTCAACTTCAAATATATCAATTTTGAGCAATGTAGCAAAATTAATACGAATGATCTGCATTTACAAATTCAAAATGTAGCAATTTCAGCCAATTTTCAGCTATAAACCAAAAAATGGTGGAAAGACATTTTCAAACACCCAATATAGCAACTTCAACAATCTAACAACATCCGCGCCAATGGTAACAATCCAAAATTCCAAAAGCAACATTCTCAACAATACAGCAAACGCTCCAGCGAACCCTTTTAGCAATTCCCAAGTTGAGTACTACTGAAAATACGTTTAATTTTAAATCCTCGATATGCGCAAACCACACAGTGACACGGGGTGTTTGATTGATGACCCGGGTCTCGTTCTTAACGGCAATCGTAATCAACCCCGTGCTCTGTGTCTTTTAAGCCCACACAATCGCAACAACCGAAACCAACAGAATCGTTCGAATCGAACAGATATCGTCGCAAGACGACATGAAACCGGCCTCAGTCCAGCACAGATGCCGACTAATTATATTTCGGCCAGATATCACGTCCGAGGAACGGGACTGTCAGTGGGACACGAAGAGATGATTAAACGCAGATTATGTGCGGTCTAAATGATGTGTATTGATCGCATCTATTTGGGCGACAAGTTTGAATTTAAACGTATCGAAATATATGACTAAAAACGATTTTATAACAAAAAAAAACCATGCGCGAGACTCTCGCGCAGTTGAAGTGAAACTTCTTAGCTCCTAGCAACAGTTGATTTTATGCATTGCTTTTTTTCCATTTGTTAACGATTTGATTTTGATTTTGATTTTGATTGACACTCCGATCATCAAACAAAGCATTATTAACTGTACAGTCTATAAAGAGGAGTTTGGATTAAATTTAGTGTATGATGCACTAGTGGGTGCATTTCTATTTGTCGATGGCTCGCTCAGCTGTATCAGATTCATTTCGTTGATCTCTCACACCGCGTGTATCCTCACGTGCCTGAATCAGTGCCATTCAAATTCTCTATACCACTTACTGTGTCCTCACTTAACGACGGTATCGATTCATCCAGTGTATTTGAGGTCGTTGGAAGGTTATGTTGTCCACCGTGTTTCTTTAACGCCCTTTGCCTGGCTCGATACTCTTTACTTCTTTCCAAGGTACTTGTTGGCACTTTTCTTGGCGGTTTATTCGCTTTCTTCCGTTCTCTAAAGGCTCGCACTCTGTTTGTACTTGTCTTTTTCTCCATTTCACTTTTCACACAATGGAAATTGTTAGCTAAAAGATTAAGCAGTGCATCATACATTTAGAAATGCACCCACTAGTACATCATACATTTAGAAATGCACCCACTAGTGCATCATACACAAAATTTACATTCTTTTAACCTGCTCATCGCGAATTTGATAAACAAATTGTTAGCTTAAAGATTAAGTTGTGGTTGTGTAATATATAATAAAATACGCAAGCGTCTACTGGTTGCCTTACACACAGTACATACGGCGCATGCGCGTAGCGTGCATTTCACTTTTCGTGACGTTCGGGCCAATTTGCCTTAGCGCGCCCATAGAAGTTTCACTTCAAAAAAATTGAAAAATTCTGATTTTAGTTTTAAAGCGAGCCACTCGATTTATCGTTGTATAAAACTGAAGATATAATTAATTTTTATTGTTAATTGGAGTGTTAAAAGATAAAATTGAGTGTTAGAAAAACGAACAAATGAGGGGTAATATTTTCTGCAATCATTCTGTAATCTTCAAAATCTTATTTTTAACGACGCACCATTTAACACTTCTATTATACACTCAGCTATCGATTTTCTCAATTTTCCTTTTTAATTTTACTATTACAGAAAATAATCTCCATCATAACGCGAACACCAAAAAAAAAAACACGGCAAGGGATTATTTGCGGTTATGTCCAACTATAACAAACAGATGGTTTTTTTTTTACATATGCAGGTACAATAATCGAAGTATATAATGGCTCGTGCACAAAAAGCCCCTCTTCGGTTCGCGTAATAATTTTTATTCGGCTATGAAACAATTTCAGTGCAGTATTTAATAAAATGTTGATGCAATTTTCTCGATCAAATTGTTTTTTTATGACGTTCAATTAAGACCTATTGGCGATATGTACGAACGCAGGTTATGTGTAAAAGAGGCTTAACAGGCCTATAGCCCGAATGCATCAGGTTAAATTGATATAGCGTGATATATATTACTGTAATGGTCGGTTAAGTCAATGAGCAAAACCACAAAGCCGACCATTTAATACATATTATACGCGTGTTGTGTGTGTGTGTGTGTGTGTATGTGTGTGTGTGTGTGTGTGTGTGAAGACCACTCGAAGAAATGATAGCAATTCCACTAATTACCGAATGAAATAGTTACTCGTTCGGTTGATGATATAGGTATAGAAAATGAGATAGTAGTGGATCTTTTAAAATATACAGGGTCATTGCGCAAAACGGTATTTAATGAAATAATTTCAATAAAATTGTTTAATGATCGAAAAAATGAAATTTTAAGAATACGATCAATAAAGCGAATTCTTACAAATTAATATTTTTTCATCTAGATACGTATCTGTATTGATCTAAACTTTCAAAAAAAGTCTGCCAAATGTATTTTGACATATATTTTTTATAAAGAATAATCACTTCCAAGAGAAGTATTTTTTATATATTTTTTTAAATTTTTTATAAAAAATAATCACTTCCATAATCACTTTTGAAATAATAAATTTAAACCAAATAAAAATTATTGAAACAACTAAACGCAATTTAAATTATTTAACAATTCTTATTAAGAATATATCTAGTATACAAAAATATATATAGAAAAATCCGAAAAAAATCAACGTCATACAAAATATTTTTACAATATTAAATTATGAAATACGGGAAAAAAAACTAAAATTAAAATATAAGATTTTTACAATTGTGCAAAATACTGTGCAAAATATTTTATTTTCCTATATAATATATTTTAACTGAAACGGTGATTTGCATATATATATATAAAACATTTATATGTTTTTTTTTATTATTTATTTATTTATGTAGAAAAATTTATGTATTTTAAAATATTTTAAGCACATACTACCTTATTGAACTATTTATACCATCTTGGCAATTTTTGCCAAAATAAATAAAAATTGCCACACTAAAAAAAATTTTAGTTCCAAACTTTTAAAAGTTTTATCAATTACTTTCGAAATTGCAAATAGTAAACATTTCTAGCTGTTTTTATATGTAGTAAAATTAAAAATGAGTGAATGACATTTCCAAATTTCCGTAATCAAAATATAAAAATTTCAGCAATTTTACGCAATATAAAAATTAGAAAAAATTATTACATTTTGTAATTTTTAAGCTTCAAATATATCAATTTTTTCAATGTGGCAAAATAAATAAAAATTGCCACACTAAAAAAATGTTTAGTTCCAAACTTTTAAAAGTTTTATCAATTACTTTCAAAATTGCAAATAGTAAACATTTCTAGCTGTTTTTATATGTAGTAAAATTAAAAATGAGTGAATGACATTTCCAAATTTCCGTAATCAAAATATAAAAATTTCAGCAATTTTACGCAATATAAAAATTAGAAAAAATTATTACATTTTGTAATTTTTAAGCTTCAAATGTATCAATTTTTTCAATGTGGCAAAATAAATAAAAATTGCAACACTAAAAAAATGTTTAGTTCCAAACTTTTAAAACTTTTATCAATTACTTTTAAAATTGCAAATAGTAAACATTTCTGGCTGCATTTATAAGTAGTAAAATTAAAAATGAGTGAATGACATTTCCAAATTTCCGTAATCAAAATATAAAAATTTCAGCAATTTTACGCAATATAAAAATTAGAAAAAATTATTACATTTTGTAATTTTTAAGCTTCAAATATATCAATTTTTTCAATGTGGCAAAATAAATAAAAATTGCCACACTAAAAAAATGTTTAGTTCCAAACTTTTAAAAGTTTTATCAATTACTTTCAAAATTGCAAATAGTAAACATTTCTAGCTGTTTTTATATGTAGTAAAATTAAAAATGAGTGAATGACATTTCCAAATTTCCGTAATCAAAATATAAAAATTCCAGCAATTTTACGCAATACAAAAATTAGAAAAAATATTACATTTTATAATTCTGAAACTTCAAATATATCTTATTTTTTCAGTGTGGCAAAATAAATAAAAATTTCTACTAAAAAAATTATTAGTTCCAAACTTTAATTTTTTTATCAAAATTGCAAATAGTAAACAGTATATAGAAAAATTAATATATTTTAAAATATTTTAAGCACATACTACCTTATTGAACTATTTATACAATCTCTTCATTTTTTCTACCAGCTTCAATAATTTTACCCTATATGTTATTGTAAAAAAAACATTTATGGATTTATGGAGTACTTTAAAACCAGCCTGTATTTCTATAAAAAAAAAACTAATAATAATACATTCGATAGCAAAATTTCGAAATATACTCCCAAATAAATAATACGTTTATTTTTTAACCGGTGATTATTTTCAACTTTTTCAACTTCACCATGTATATATCTCTTTACCGATATGAAATGACACGCTAATATACGTGGGCCTAAATGCCTGCACATATCAAGAAAGTACAACCTTGCCCATGGACGTTTCTATCTGTATTCTCACTATTCAGATACACACGAATATAAATGCCAGTGTATAATTTGGAATTATCCTTTTTCTGGAACTGCGATGTATATGTTTCGAATCTGCTCAGGATAATTATAGCAATTTCCGAATAATTCCGACTATTATTCCAACGATTCCAGTTTAAACTCCGAACAACCTTTTTCTTAAGCGGGTCTCCAAGTAAAAGCCTTTTCTAGTTTACTATGCATCAGCATTATTGTGAAGATTATTTCCAAAAAAAAAACGATAATTCAATTTACGAACGCACAACACTATGTATATATTTTTTTAAATGTTAAAAATTAAATCAAAAACCTTTTTAAAAAACCTTTTAGAAAAACACAGTTTAAAAAACGTTAAGAATCATATACATTAAAAATCTACTAGAAAATATTAATTTATAAATTATATTGAATAATTTGAGGAAGAGGTTAAAGGCAGAAGTAATACCACCAAAGCACTTAACACTACCAAAGGTAGAAAAGAAGTATAAAGGGACTATCGATATTTATTCTATCAGAAATGATTTAATATGGGTGACTTAATGCTAGGGTAGCGACTAAATCGTCTTAAAATGGTTTAAAATGCATTCCTCGAATTCAAACCTTTTATTAAGTCATACAGAGCAGATGTATTTTTGTATAAAATGACATAGTATGAAGAAATTCGATGAGATTAAAGAAAATTATTATAATTGTCGGATTTGGCCAATAATTTGTGCAATATTTACTGATTTAGCATACTGAGAAAATACTCTTTAGAAAAAAAATTCTTTAGCTCAACTTTAACGAAATATAGTTTGAATGGTGCAATAAATTGAAATTTTGTATAAATATACGAGAGGTCATTTTGTTCGAGAATATATGTTTGTTGGTACAAATTTTTTAAATAGGAAAAAAACATCGAGAATCAGTGGATTGAAAAAAATACACGAGAACTTGAGCAATTTTTTCTAATTACTAAATTTGCAACATTCCAAAGGTACGGTATCCCCTTACTAATCATAAAAAAATTACAACAACATGTAAGTTTGTTGACGTGAAGAACTATCGCGAATAAAAAAGCGAGAAAAGCGAAAGCTTATTCAAGCAAATTTTTCTAATGTTGCAAATTTACAAATTTCTAAAAATATCGTATGCCTTAATAATTATTTACAAAAATTTACAACGCGATGTAAGTTTTTTGACATGGATTTAAAGGAATAAAAAAAAATGAGAGAGCTTGTTTGACCAATTTTTTTTAATTGCAAAATTTGCAACATTCTAAAGGTACGGTATCCCCTTACTAATCAAAAAAAAATTATAACAACATGTAAGTTTGTTAACGTGAAGAACTATCGCGAATAAAAAAGCGAGAAAAGCGAAAACTTATTCAAGCAAATTTTTCTAATGTTGCAAATTTACAAATTTCTAAAAATATCGTATGCCTTAATAACTATTTACAAAAATTTACAACGCGATGTAAGTTTTTTGACACGGATTTAAAGAAATAAAAAAAAATGACAGAGCTTGTTTGACCAATATTTTTTAATTGCAAAATTTGCAACATTCTAAAGGTACGGTATCCCCTTACTAATCAAAAATAAAATTACAACATGTAAGTTTGTTGACGTGAAGAACTATCGCGAATAAAAAATCGAGAAAAGCGAAAACTTATTCAAGCAAATTTTTCTAATGTTGCAAATTTACAAATTTCTAAAAATATCGTATCCCTTAACAATTATTTACAAAAATTTACAACGCGATGTAAGTTTTTTGACACGGATTTAAAGGAATAAAAAAAAATGACACAGCTTGTTTGACGAATATTTTTTTATTGCAAAATTTGCAACATTCTAAAGGTACGGTATCCCCTTACTAGTCAAAAAAAAATTACAACAAAATGTAAGTTTGTTGACGTAAAGAACTATCGCGAATAAAAAATCGAGAAAAGCGAAAACTTATTCAAGCAAATTTTTCTAATGTTGCAAATTTACAAATTTCTAAAAATATCGTATGCCTTAATAATTATTTACAAAAATTTACAACGCGATGTAAGTTTTTTGACATGGATTTAAAGGAATAAAAAAAAAGCGAGAACTTGCTTGACCAATTTTTTTTAATTGCCAAATTTGAAAATTTCTAAAAACACGAGATCCAATTAATAGTCCCTAATCTCCTTAATAACAATAATCATTTACAGCACGATGGAAGTTTTTCGATACGAAGAAACGATCGAAAATTAAAGAAATAAAATAAATGCGAGAACCGGCTCGAGCGATTTTTATTAATTGCAAAATTTGCAACATTCTAAAAACACGTGTATCCTCTTAATAACCTAAAAAAATACAAACAATATAAGTTTTTTAACATGGAAAATTGCGACAACCAAAGAAAGGAATAAAGAATTCGCGAGAGTTATTTTTCTAACTGCAAAATTTGAGAAATTCTAATTTATTAATAGTAACTAAAAAGTTTTTAACTAAACGACGTACGTTGTCTTGAACAAAAAAAGTAGAGCATTTTTGTATTTGCGAAATATAAAAATTTCTAAAATAATTCACAAAAAAAGCAACAAGATGCGAGTTTTTGACCATCGAAAATTGCAGATTAAGGGGATACCGTACAATAAATTGCCCGAGCAATTTATTATACGGTATCCCCTTAATAATCATAAAAGTATAAATATATATATATATATATATGAAACGTAAAAAAATCAATGACACGGCATATTTATATAAAAAAAATATATTTAATCATCGCAATTTTCCAATAAATCCAAATGGCGTAACGGAGGGATGTTTTATATCCACGACGGCGGCATTATTAAATACGTTTCAACAGCACGAAAGGGTTCGAAGGAGCGCCACATGGGGTGAGGCTACCTGTTGAGAGACACACAGCGCCACATCGGGCGCCCAGCAATCGTTTATTCCCACATCACCCTCATTAAACAGAAATAATTACCACCGATGTAACGCAATGCAATTCTCTAATTAAATGCACTTGATATGGTTATGACGACCAACCGAGTCAAAGCGTAGTGCAAGAATCCGCATTCGTATTTATACTGCGGAGGACTAATGGTAAAACATAAACAACGTTCGAAGAGGCAATAATTAACAGGCGCGAATTATTCTTCTTAAGCCAGTACCTTGTGGCGTATTAAAGTATCATTCGCAAAAAAAAAAAAATTGAAATCATTTTTCTTCACGAAAGAACACGTTGACTTAATAAATTTACGATCGTGTTTTTTTTTTTATGGAAAAAGATTGCGAAAAGTAAATTTTTTTGGTTGCGAAAAGTAAAAGCGTGCTTATTATAAAAATGGAAATGATACACATTTCGAGTTTGATTTATTACCTGTTCGTTTGCGTAAAGTGCAACATTTTTTTTTGCCCTCTGAAGATGTTATTTATGCGTTATTTGACCTACATCGGTTTGTCTGTGTAGTAAAGCTGTTGAACGGTTAGTTCTTAATTTGTTATACAGGGCCCGTAAAAATGGCTTTAAAATTTTTAAATGGGATTTTTATGAACAAAAACAAATCAATTAATTTAGTAATTTATTAGTTAAAGAGTCCGCAATCCTAAAGATTGGTTGGAAACAGCACGTCATGCCGATCTATCCTGAGCTAATCCCTTCATCTCCCTATAGCTATTCATCTCAACGTCTTCAACTATCTGACTCACATACTCCAATTTAGGCCTACCTACCCCTCTCTTTCCCTCCACTCTACCTTCTATGATCAATTGCATAATCCCCCCATGCCTAAGAATATGCCCTACTAATCTGTCTCTCCTACGCTGTAACACTCTCCAAATACTTCTCTTCTCCCCTACTAACTCTAGTACAGCTTCATTTGTTACTTTATCTTCCCAACCAATCCTCATCATCCTCCTATAACACCACATTTCGAATGCTTGTAATCTACGCTTCTCTTCCTTTCCTATAGTCCACGCCTCACACCCGTACAGTGCTCCACTCCAAACATATACCTTCAGTAATCTTTTTCTAATACCCAAGTCAATATTTGATCTTAAAATCTGTTCCTTTTCTACGAATGCCTTCCTACCCTGTGCTATCCTACACTTTATATCTACCTTGCTTCGATTATCTTTTGTGATTCTACTGCCTAAATAACAAAAATCTGACACTTCTTCGATTCTATTATCTCCTATTGTGATCCTCATTTTTCTACTGCATTCCTTTTTGTCACACCTCATCACTTTAGTTTTACCTATATTTATTTTCATGTTAAAATCCCTAGTCAATACTGCCTGCATACCATTCAATACCCTTTCTAAATTCTTTTCGCTTTCTTCCAATATAGCTATATCGTCGGCGAATCTCAACATATATATTTTCTCTCCCTGTACATTCACACCTACACTATACTCTTCTTTTACTTTGTTTATTGCATCTTCTATATATAGATTAAATAATAACGGTGAAAGTGTACATCCCTGCCGAACTCCCTTCCCTATTTTTGCTACCTCTTCTTCCCCCTCAATTCTAACTAAGGCAGTTTGGTGTTTATATAAATTAAAAATTATTCTCCTATCCTTATAATCTATACCCGTTTCTTTTAAAATTCTAAACATTATGTCCCAATCTACATTATCAAATGCCTTTTCTAAATCTACAAAAGCTATGCAAGTTACCTATCCTACCCTCATTCTTTTTTCTACTACCGTTCTTAGTGCTAAAATCGCCTCCCTCGTCCCTCTGTTTTTCCTAAAACCAAACTGATCTTCTCCTAGCCTTTCCTCTACTTTATTTTCTAATCTCCTATAAATAATCTTTAGTAATATCTTCGATGCATGTGATAGTAGGCTAATGGTCGTATAGTTCTCACACAAATTAGCTCCTATTTTCTTCGGCATTGTTACTATTCTACTACGCTGAAAATCCTGTGGTACTTCTCCCTTTTCATATATTTTACAAACTAACCTGTATAATCGCTCCTGCATTTTTTCCCCTGTGTGTTTTATTAATTCGGCTGGTATCATATCAATCCCCGCTGCTTTGTTATTCCGTAAATCATTTAATGCTCTATGAAACTCTGACCTAAGTATGCTAGGACCTAAGTCATCCTCATCTATCTGTTCCACATTTTCTAGCTCCTCCATGTCCTGCCTACCTTTATATAAATCTTCAAGATACTCCTTCCATCTTCTAGCTTTTTCCTTATTTTCTGTGAGTTCCTTACCCTGCTTATCACATATAATGTTACCCTTTGGTTTTACTTTAGAAAAATGTGACTTAATTTTCCTGTAGCCCAAATCTACTTTACCTCTTCTCATATCCTCCTCAATATCCTCACAATTTCCTTTTATCCACTCTTCTTTCGCTAGCTTGCATTTCCTATTAATTAAGTTCCTTAGTTCCTTATATTTTTTCTGTCCTGCTTCTGTGTTTCCAATTTTAATTTTCCTTCTTGCTTCTATCATTTCAACTATTTCTTCCGTGATCCATTCAATAAATTTATAAAAAATATATTTAGATATTTACCTTGATTCGATTCAACAATAAAACACAATTTACGTATTGGAAATAGAAAATTTTAATTGCGTCCAGATAATTTTGTGCTATAAAATTTTGTGCTATTACGAAAAAATGGCTGAATATTCGAATCAATTTATATGTTTTATATAATCAAAAAGATTTGAATTTTGTGGAAGTTTGTGGACTTTTGGAGAGCGCTGTATATGCGTACAATTAAAAATCGGCGGAATGAAGGGAATTATAGAAAGGCACACAACAAGAATGCACCATCACATTGCACATGGCGGAAGATCATCACAGAAATGCATATTAATGACTTTTTTGCGTTATTCGCAACAATTTGATCAATTTATCCGTAATTATAATGAATGAGCTTTAGCTTGAGGGACGTGCACAGATGTAAATTGTACATTAATTGACAATATCCGCTGTCAGTTTTTAATATCTGTTAAACGTTTGAATAAAAGACCGTTGATTGAAAATACAGGATTGAAATTTTATAAATCAATGAATAAAAAAGACTATATTTGCTATAGACCTATTTTCTATAGAAACATATACGAACAAATTAATTGTGAGTACAACTATTTTTCTGGGAAAAATATTTTAAAAAATTGAATTTTTCAAAAATGTATCTAAATATTGCTTTAAATTAACCGATATATTTTGTAAAATTCGTGTTATTTAAATTTTTTAAATCAAAAAATATATAAAATTACGTTATTCTAAAATTGTCCAGAAAATACAGGGTGAAAATTTAAAATAGAGGTTGCACATTTGAAAAAATATGGACTGCAATTTTTTAAATCAATGAATAAAAAAACCCATAAAAATACACTTTTGCCATAATCTCTATATACCTATTTTCTATGTTTTTTTCTTCTATTTTTATATTTTTATATTTTCTATCTACTTTAACTTAACTGATATATTTTGTAAAATTTGCGTTATTTAAAATTTTTAAATCCAAAAAAAAATTTAAATCAAGTTATTTTAAAATTGTCCAGAAAATACAGGGTGAAATTTGAAAATATAGGTGCAAATTTGAAAAAAATATGGACCCCATTTTTTTAAATCAATGAATAAAAAAAAGACCATAAAAATACACTTTGCCATAATATTTTCTATAGAAACATATACGAAAAAATTAATTGTGAGTACAACTATTTTTCTGGGAAAAATATTTTAAAAAATTGAATTTTTCAAAAATGTATCTAAATATTGCTTTAAATTAACCGATATATTTTGTAAAATTCGTGTTATTTAAAATTTTTAAATCAAAAAATATATAAAATTACGTTATTCTAAAATTGTCCAGAAAATACAGGGTGAAAATTTAAAATAGAGGTTGCACATTTGAAAAAATATGGACTGCAATTTTTTAAATCAATGAATAAAGAAGACCATAAAAATACACTTTTGCCATAATCTCTATATACCTATTTTCTATGTTTTTTTCTTCTATTTTTATATTTTTATATTTTCTATCTACTTTAACTTAACCGATATATTTTGTAAAATTCGAGTTATTTAAAATTATTAAATCCAAAAAAAATTTAATTGAAGTTATTCTAAAATTTTCCACGGTGAAAATTGAAAATACAGGGTGCAAATTTGAAAAAATATGGACGGCAATTTTTTAAATCAATGAATAAAAAAGACCATAAAAATACACTTTTTCCATAATATATTTTCTATAGAAACATATACGAAAAAAATTATTGTAAGTACAATTTTTTTTTTGGGAAAAATATTAAAAAAAATTGATTTTTTCAAAAATTTATTTTTATAATGCTTTAACTTAACCGATATATTTGGTAAAATTCGCGTTATTTAACATTTTTAAATCCAAAAAAAAATTAAGTTATTCTAAATTTTTCCAACAAATATAGGGTGAAAATTGAAAATACAGGCTGCAATTTTGAAAAAATATGGACTGCAATTTTTTAAATCAATCACCATAAAAATACACTTTTTCCATAATGTATTTTCTATAGAAATATATACGAAAAAATAAATTGTGAGCTTCCACTGATTACAATATTTTTTTCTGGAAAAATATTAAAAAAATAGATTTTTTCGAAAATGTAACCTTAACCGATATATCTTCTAATATTCGAGTTATTAAAAAAATTTAAATAAAAAAAAATTCATTGAGTAGTCCAAATTTTTCCAGAAAACTGTCAATCGACACGCTGTACAGAGACGTAATAAAATATTTCCTTCATTGAGTGTCAACGTTTGAAATGGTAATTGGTGGTGTGTACGCAGATAAGTGTACATTAACGTTTAAAAGCGTATTTAATTCTTTATAGTACCCGCCTAGACCAAGAAAACGTACCTACATATCTATTGTACCACATACGTATAGGAAAGGTACTACCAATCCATTAAGTACTTAAATACGAAGGCAATTCTATAATTTACCATATAATTTATATCGGCGTATAATTGCGATGCTGTTCAAATTAAACCGTATTAAAGTGGGCCTTTTATTGATATGGGTATTGTGTGTGATAAGCTTTAGAAATTGATTTTAAGTAATAATTTTTGAAAGTACATTAAAAAATGCGTAAAAATTGTTGTAAAAAATTGTTTTAATAAATAAATTGTTTAACATGATTTTAAAAGCTTTAGAAATTGATTTTAAGTAATAATTTTTAAAAGTACATTAAAAAATGCGTAAGTGGTAAAAAAAAATTAAATAAATTGTTTAACATGATCAAATAAACTTTATAAATGATTTTGAGTAATAATTTTTAAAAGTACATTAAAAAATGCATAAGTGGTGAAAAAAAATTAAATAAATTGTTTAACATGATCAAATAAGCTTAGAAATTGATTTTAAGTAATATTTTTTGAAAATATATTTTTAAAAATGCGTAAAAATAGTGGTAAAAAAATGTTTAAATAAATAAAATGTAAATAAATTGTTGAACATGATTAAATATTCAAAAAAGTTGTTGGATATAAAAATTTTAAAAAAACGGTCTTAATAATGTCCTGAACTTATGGAAAGGTAAAAATAACAATGTTATTAAAATTATTAATTGATAAATTATTAAAATAAACAATGTATCCGATGATTTGACAGATATAATAAATAATATTATCTGCTAGGAAGATTACAGTAAATTTCAACTTAATGAAAAGATAAAAAATAACAAGCAAACATAAAATAATCACTAATAAGCGTCTTGTTACTTTTTTTTTATTGTTGAATTTCCTTTTGCAAACTATGAGTGTATGTTATAGTATAAATTAATGTCTTCGTATAATTATGTATACAAAACACGCGAAAGATGAATTGTAACAGTTGTGTCTTGAATAAAATGTTGCTACATTATTCGAATGGCATAAGCGAGCGAAACCAAACCGCTAATGACCGAAACTGCTCTTAAAAACGAATGCCACAGAAATATGACGATTATTTTTTAGATTTATAATTATACTTTTTGACGCAAAAAATTACGTACAGGATATTTGATTTATTTGGCTGTGGGTTCGTATCCCAGTCACGGCAGAAATTGTGAAATATTATTGATCGAATTGCTGCAGATTGTAAAATATATTTTTAATTTAAAAATGACGGCTAAAACTAATTTTATATGCATTTTTTTTTAACAATTATTTTGTAACGACGTTTTCCACGAAAAAAAAATTTTTCCTACTGCTAGAATGTGTTAAAATTGATATTTACGAGTTTTTGTTTTCAGAAATATTTTCATTCCTTTTACGCAACATTAAAAAACAATAATATTGAGCGGTGCAACAATTTTTTAAATTAATTTTATTGACGGTTAATGCTTATGACGTCAATTGTCATCAAAAACTATTTTTTGATACGAAAGCTTTTGATGTGGAAAAACATTGAAAATCAAGATATCACGAAAAATCTGAACGATTTTTTAAATTTCTTAAAGTACGGTATCCCCTTAATAATGAAAAAAAATCGATAACACGAAATATTTATATAAGGACATATTTTCTTTTATGTAATCAAAAAATTTTAATTTATTTGTACATTTTTATAGACAATTTTATATATTTAACATAATCGAATGCGGGCTTTATGGAAATTATGAAAAATTACAGTTCGAATTACGCAAAAAAAAATCTCAAATTCGAACATGAATTCAGAACTAATTATTTTCGGGTATGCCACGAACAATATTTCTTTCCAAAGGATAGAATATATCAAAATAACAATTTGTCATCATAGTAATACGTACCATTTATTAAAAGACATATAAATGTATTAATTATTCTTGACATAGGCAACATGCATAACATTTGACCCATAAAATTCCCTCTAGCCTAGCATTTCAATATCTAACATGCGCAAAGGTGCGCATGTGTCGTAGCAAAAGTCCCATCCACCGTTGCCATATCGAATCTAAATACTGATATTAAAAGAAATATAAAAAAAATACCCATACCATTCAATAGTTACTCTACGCGCATTCTTTATTTTTTTTTTTGCTATCCAACACGACGATGAAAAAAATAAACACCAATACCGATATTTATCTAGCGATTTTAAACAAACTTAAACACGTAAAAAAAAAATCGCATACCGCAAGTTTTATTATTATTATAGACTCACATAAACAATTCGTCTAATTAATTTCGATATGATGCTAATGAGCAATTGTCTTCATAACTATCACTGGCAGCAGAAAATGTTACGGCAACCTCCTTCTGCTTCATGCCGCCAATGCATCGTATTATAATTATATTATCTGCAATATGCCGTATAAATTCTTTACATATTTTTTCTTTATTATATTGCTCCTCCTCTTCGGGCTGCCTTTCCGCAAAAGCGTGTAATAAATAATAGACCAGCGCCGGATTATTAATAACGATTTTTAACACTTTTAATGCAGGAGCGATTATACAGGTTAGTTTGTAAAATATATGAGAAGGGAGAAGTACCACAGGATTTTCAGCGTAGTAGAATAGTAACAATGCCGAAGAAAATAGGAGCTAATTTGTGTGAGAACTATAGGACCATTAGTCTACTATCACATGCATCGAAGATATTGTTAAAGATTATTTATAGGAGATTAGGAAATAAAGTAGAGGAAAGGCTAGGAGAAGATCAGTTTGGTTTTAGGAAAAACAGAGGGACGAGAGAGGCGATTCTAGCACTAAGAACGGTAGTAGAAAAAAGAAAGAGGGTAGGAAAGGTAACTTGCATAGCTTTTGTAGATTTAGAAAAGGCATTTGATAATGTAGATTGGGACATAATGTTTAGAATTTTAAAAGAAACGGGTATAGATTATAAGGATAGGAGAATAATTTTTAATTTATATAAACACCAAACTGCCTTAGTTAGAATTGAGGGGGAAGAAGAGGTAGCAAAAATAGGGAAGGGAGTTCGGCAGGGATGTACACTCTCACCGTTATTATTTAATCTATATATAGAAGATGCGATAAACAAAGTAAAAGAAGAGTATAGTATAGGTGTGAATGTACAGGGAGAGAAAATATATATGATGAGATTCGCCGACGATATAGCTATATTGGAGGAAAGCGAAAAGAAATTGGAAAGGGTATTGAATGGTATGCAGGCAGTATTGACTAGGGATTTTAACATGAAAATAAATATAGGTAAAACTAAAGTGATGAGGTGTGACAAAAAGGAATGCAGTAGAAAAATGAGGATCACAATAGGAGATAATAGAATCGAAGAAGTGTCAGATTTTTGTTATTTAGGCAGTAGAATCACAAAAGATAATCGAAGCAAGGTAGATATAAAGTGTAGGATAGCACAGGGTAGGAAGGCATTCGTAGAAAAGGAACAGATTTTAAGATCAAATATTGACTTGGGTATTAGAAAAAGATTACTGAAGGTATATGTTTGGAGTGTAGCACTGTACGGGTGTGAGGCGTGGACTATAGGAAAGGAAGAGAAACGTAGATTAGAAGCACTTGAACTGTGGTGTTATAGGAGGATGATGAGGATTGGTTGGGAAGATAAAGTAACAAATGAAGCTGTACTAGAGTTAGTAGGGGAGAAGAGAAGTATCTGGAGAGTGTTACAGCGTAGGAGAGACAGATTAATAGGGCATATTCTTAGGCATGGGGGGATTATGCAATTGATCATAGAAGGTAGAGTGGAGGGAAAGAGAGGGGTAGGTAGGCCTAGATTGGTGTATGTCAGTCAGATAGTAGAAGACGTTGAGATGAATAGCTATAGGGAGATGAAGGGATTAGCTCAGGATAGATCGGCATGGCGTGCTGTTTCCAACCAATCTTTAGGATTGCGGACTCTTTAACTTTAACACTTTGTATGTGTGTGTGTGTGTGTTACCGGAGAAAATCTATTAAATATTGTGAGGAATTTGGGCCAAAGAAAAAAATGAATCAATTGCATTTTTAGCAGATCAACTTAAACATATCAGTTTTAGTATAATAAAGAGTTCAACTTTTAATGCGCGAGTGCTGGTCCAATACAGACGAGCAGCTAAAAGCACTTCTATTCCGAGTGAAACACACTATTTTATATAATTAATTTGCGAAAGTTTCTATATTAAATTAAATATCTACGAAAAATATCTTATTTCATATTCCGCAGGTGTATGCGAACATTTTCGAAGAAGAAATAAAATGTTTACGCTCTTTCGATTTCCCGCTTATAAAATAATGATTCTCTTACACAATAATCACATACTAAACATCATTTTTACGACATTCCGTTTTATATATATCAAAAACATACCACACAGCGCGTTAATACACCAATTGCTTAAGAACTTCCTGCGTACGTACACTAATTTCGTCCTTCAAACCGCACGATAGTGTCTGTGTGAAAATTTAATTCGCACTAATCACGGGCCATTAATATGTAAATAACTAAAGCTCTTCCCGACTGTACGTTCTTGTATTGTGATTAAAGAATAACTGGCGCGTTCATCTTAAATTGTGCACCACGATATTGTCGATATGGTGTCGACCACTTCACTCCGCCGAACGGTATTTAGGTTATGTTTCTATATACCTTTATCTTTTAATGATATAATTGTCATTAAACTAAGCAGCAGCATAAAATGTAAGTTGACGAAGTGTTTTGCAATAATATTACAGAGTGACTAAATAAATATCTATCATCGATTGAGTCAAAGGGTTATGTTAAAGGGGAAATCGAATTTATAATGTTTTGTGACGGGCAAAGAGAAAGCAGACGTCGAAGCCGTAATAAATAGGACAGAGTATAGATAATGGTAATATCGCGATGTTTTTAACACATTGAAGAGTTCGACCAATTGAACATTTGTTCGAACCATTAGCTGTAAAGTAATCCAGCGAAATAATTACTGCGAATTTAATTGATAGTCACAGTAAAATATGATTATTATATAATATTTTAAAAGATATACGCAACAAAAAAAAATGTTTAATCGATTTTCGGACTGAATTTTCAATTTGATTTTTTTACACCCTGTATGTTCATACTTTATACATATATTATTTAATTATACTACCTCATATGTATCGTTACAGAAATCTAGGATTGAACAATACTTTTATGCCGACTATTTATATGAAAGTATATTATTTAATTGTGACTGATGTTGCATGATTTGGCGAGAAACCTGCCCATGTGAAGCTTAAGAGTGGCAGCTGAAGATTGACGGCATTCCCACACGAGATGGTTTATTTAAATCAAAGTAAACGCACGAATATATAGAATGAAATAAATGTAGATGAAAAAAATAACGCATGTTGATGTAGTTTTTAACTTGTGCTAGTGAAGATGGGGGCATAGCCTTGGAAATGCGCATCTAGCTACTTAATGCTTTAAGTTACGGTGATATGAAATACTATTATTTAACACCGTAGTGATCATTTTTAAGATGTTAATACATTTAATGTATGAAATATGACAGGTGCGCAGAAGAACAATAAATGTTATTGTGCGCATACATTTTTTTATAGTGGGGGGTTTTGTCGTTGACACGCTGTGATATAATTTGTGAAGAATATTTTGACTAAAAATGAGAAGTTGTGTGTGTGTGATTCAAATTCAGTATATCCGCGTTAATTGAGGTGTCGTTGTATAATTTATTTGATTTGTCAAATGAAATGATTTAGATCAAAAGTAAAAGATCTTCAAAAAATTATGAAATATTAATAATGTAAAACAAAACTGACGAAGACCTACAAAAATTGAGAAAAACGAACCAAAACGAAAGATTTGGTTTCCAAAAAAAAACTTTAAAAAAAGTGAAAATTTTATGAAATATTAATTTCGAAATTACTAATGTATAATGACATTGAGACCTACGAATATTAAGGAAAACGGATCAAGAGGATTCCAAAAAATTGCAACAAATATTAAGTTTGAAATGAATAAATATAAAACAATAGAAGCAAATTAAAGAAAATTAAATTCTATTTATATTTTTTAATTTTTTTAAATTATTCTATTTAAATTCATAGAACTTAATTTAAATAGAAATTAAAGAAGACGAACCAAAAGGATACATTTGGGTTCCAAAAAAAAAGCAAAAAAAGAGAAAATTTTGTGAAATATTAATTTCGAAATTACTAATGAAGAGAAAACGGATCAAGTGGATTCCAAAAAATTGCAATAAAGGTGTCAAATTTATGCAATATTAAGTTTGAAATGAATATTTATAAAACAAAAGAAGCAGTTCTATGAAAATTAAAGAAGACGAACCAAAAGTAGATTTGCTTTCCAAAAAAACTTGCAAAAAAAGTGAAAATTTTGTGAAATATTAATTTCAAAATTACTAATGAAGAGAAAACGGATCGAGTGGATTCCAAAAAATTGCAATAAAGGTGTCAAATTTATGCAATATTAAGTTTGAAATGAATATTTATAAAACAAAAGAAGCAGTTCTATGAAAATTTTAAAGAAGACGAACCAAAAGTAGATTTGCTTTCCAAAAAAACTTGCAAAAAAAGTGAAAATTTTGTGAAATATTAATTTCAAAATTACTAATGAAGAGAAAACGGATCAAGTGGATTCCAAAAAATTGCAATAAAGGTGTCAAATTTATGCAATATTAAGTTTGAAATGAATATTTATAAAACAAAAGAAGCAGTTCTATGAAAATTAAAGAAGACGAACCAAAAGTAGATTCGCTTTCCAAAAAAACTTGCAAAAAAAGTGAAAATTTTGTGAAATATTAATTTCAAAATTACTAATGAAGAGAAAACGGATCAAGAGGATTCCAAAAAATTGCAATAAAGGTGTCAAATTTATGCAATATTAAGTTTGAAATGAATATTTATAAAACAAAAGAAGCAGTTCTATGAAAATTAAAGAAGACGAACCAAAAGTAGATTTGGTTTCCAAAAAAACTTGCAAAAAGTGAAAATTTTGTGAAATATTAATTTCAAAATTACTAATGAAGAGAAATGGATCAAGTGGATTCCAAAAAATTGCAACAAAAGTGTCAAATTTGTGCAATACTAAGTTTGAAATGAATATTTATAAAATAAAAGAAGCAGTTCTATGAAAATTAAAGAAGACGCACCAAAAGGATAGATTGTGTTCCAAAAAATGCAATGTGAAAAATTGATATAAATTGAAATAAAATGAAATAAATAATGGGATAAAGATAATACCAAAGTAAAATTGTTTAAAATAAAAATAAAAAACTATTAAGAGGTAAAATTCATTTCTGATTGTACATAAGCAATTAAAACGTTCCTCGCCGTATACTTTACGGATTCTGCGTACGGCGGGATTTACGATTTAGTTCCCATACGCAGTTAAAATCGCAAGTAATAACACGAGTAAATTTGTGACAAACATAAATGACCACAACGTGGTCATTATAAATACCCCTCGATCATTTAGTGCACAGTATCATTGTCCACTACTTTAGCATCCGTTCCATCTAAACGCATAAACTGTGCGTAGACTTCGCGCCAAGAGAATTATATTGTTAGTTCGGATCTTAAAAAATATATTGGTTCGTCAGTGCTCTATGTACTGCTTTGCGCTCGGGTATTAATTAAAACAATTAGAGGCCAACGTGTACAGGATATAACAAACGTTATACAATTTTTCGTCGTAACAATAACAATTTTTCTTGATTTTTCACTTGATTTTTTATAACTAATAAAAATATGACAAATAGTCAAAAAACTGAATTTTTATTGGAACAAAAATGTCCAAAATATGGTGCCAACGTGCGTGAAATTTAAAAAAAATACAAAAAACAAATATTTTACACATAACATGAATTAAGTAAAACAAAAAAACGATGAAAATTGTTATAAAATTTTATGAAAATGCGAAAATGTTTAAAAGCTCAATTTTCCATTTCCCGGCACGTAATAATATTGGATATTGGCCATTTTTGTATCGATTTATTGCTACACAAAACAAAGGAGGTACATAATCAAATCAAAAACCAATAAAATGGCGACAAAATGCGCAAAATCGAAGACATTATATTTACGAATCGCCGTGTATATGTGCAGTCTGGTCAAAATATGTCCAAGTTATGAGACCATCGCGTTGCGCTGGGATTTAAATTTACAATCTTTCTGGAATTATGCGGACGGATATAAAGCCGGCATTTGAGGTAGTATACATTTGTAGTTTAACGAGCATCTGTTTAATTATTATTGGCTATGTTTCGGTTCGGTCGTTTTTACAACCCGCTTTGCGCGATTTTTTTTTTTTTTTTTCGAAATAATCCACGGCGGACCGTACAAATAATTATTTTGCCCATATAAAATATCCATGTATATATATTGCACTTGCGCTCATTAATAATGAAAACAATTATTGACGTAGCCAAAGCTTAAGACTGTAAATTAGAACTTTATATATATAAATTTACAGCCTTAAACTTGTTCGACTACGGTACTGATTCTTTTTCTTCTTTTTTTTTAAGCGCACTTGATTAATCGTGTAGTAAAATTGGTGTTATATAGGGATTCCATTTTGCACGTATTTAATTGTGCATTTCGTACGGCCTCCCATCTCTATACACAACATAAAATTCATTTATACACGGCGTAAAAATTTGTTTCGGAATTTATTACGGAATTATGCAAATCCGCGCTTGTCTTTAGTGTAGACTGTCTATATGCAACAAGCGCGTATACGTGTAATATTGCATTATCGCTTTTGTTTTAATTGGAATTTCTCTATTAAATATGTGTCCAGTGTCCAGGCAGCACCAGCTGAGAGAAGTCGAATATGCCGGGCACGTTTCGTCACTTTTTACAGCTTCAAAAGCCGCATCGAACGCAATTTCACTTTAATTCCAAACCGAAGCTGAATTTTATAGCGTTCTACTAATTACAGTTTTATTTGAATATTTCGACCGTTTTCGCTAAATCGAAAATTATATATTTTTTTATATCGATATTATTTTGAAAATATATATTTGACGGATGATTTCTTATTTACCGTCAAATTTGTATCATAATTTTAATTTATCGATGCAATTAAAGCAGATTCTTGATTATTTATTTTTCATTAATTTTTTTTATGATAATAAGCTGCCATATTGAATACAAAATTCGCAGTATTTAATTTTTTTTTTTTGATTTATTAATTCGCAATATTTCAGCACTAAAACTGAAATTAGGACAACGTAAAAAATTGGTAATAAAATCCAAATAAAGCAGATTTTAATAATTAAGGGCCGAAACTTAAAAAATGGTACATTTGGAATTAAAACATTTATTTTCAGCGATTTTAAAAGACTAGCATCATTATTTTTTTATTAGAAAATCCTCGACAGAGGCTCAGAAACTTAAGTATCAAAATGAGATAAATATTTCAAAAATCATTTTTGCCAGTAAAATAGATTTTTATACGAAGCAATTAAATCTAATTCAAGAATAGATATTTTTTATTAAAACATTGAATATTAATCACCACAATTGCCAAATTTCAAAATTAAATGTAAAATTTGGACAAAGCGACAAATTTCTAATAAAATCCTAAATAAAATCTGGTTTTAATAATAAAAACTTGAAGACGTTGGAAATCGCACGTTTGTAAAGAAACTAGAAAACTTTAATTTTTTGGCGATTTTAAGAGACTAGGATCAAAAATTTTTCGACCAAAAAATCCCAAATTGAAAAAATCGTACAATCATTAATGATATAGAAATTTAAAAGAGCGTTTAATAATAAAATAATAATAATAATAATAAATCAATTCGTTCGATTCAACGACAGAAAATTTTATATCTAAAATTAAATCTAAAAAATTACAAAGTTTAAATAAAATTTGTTAATTGCTATTTTTTTAAAGAAAAATTAAACCTGATTCACGTAGCTAAAAGAAGCTGCAATTTTAAATTCCCACCACTAATTGTCGATTTCACCAATTTACCAATTTATTACCAACATTCTACTTTCACATTTTCTCTTTTCTAACAATGTAATTAACCAATCCTACTTTTTCTATCTTCTCTCGAACACAAAAACAATACTCCCAAGACCATACACACTGTTCATTTTTCCCCATCATTTATTTTACACATGTACATCTGAAGATCCACAGTTTTCTTACAATCCTGTTATTTGATTCGCACCTGATTAAATAAAAAATAATAATAATATGCCTACAGAAATATATATATATATATATATATATATATATATATATATATATATATATATATATACACACACATGAGATCCGTTAAGGATCATTCAAAACAAAACCATGAAAAGAACATGCATTTAATAATATAAAATCAACTGCGTGCATGTCATTTATATCATAAAGTACGGTTTACACTCGTTATTTAATTATCCCGAGCCATGGCGAATTATTTAATTATACACGCGTTCGTAAATGTATATTTTTTACTTTATTTTTTATTTTTTTTTATCACTACGCTGCTAAATTATTATATAAAATAACCCGTAACTCGAAGCATTAAGTAACTAGATGCGCATTTCGACGGCTATGCACCCATCTTCAGTAGCACAACATAAATAAATAAATAATATACCTCTGTCACTCACCAGGATTGAGTTATTATTATTATTGTTGTTGTCGTCATTGTTGTTGTTGTTATTGTTGTTGTCGTCGTCGTATTTGTTGTTGTTGTTTTTATTGTTATTATTATTGTTGTGGTTGTTACTGTTGTTGTTATTGTTATTATTATTGTTGTTGTAATTGTTATCATTGTTGTTATTGATGTTATTATCACTATTATTGTTGTGGTTGTTATTATTGTTGTTGTAATTATTGTAGTTGTTATTGTTATTATTCTGGTTATTATTATTATTGTTGTTGTTGTTGTTATTATTATTGTTGTGGTTGTTGTTATTATTACTATTGTTGTCGTCGTATTTGTTGTTGTTATTGTTGTGGTTATTGTTATTATTATTATTATTATTATTATTGCTGCTGTTGTTATTGTTGGTATTGTTATTATTATCGTTGTGTTTGTTATTATTATTGTTGTGGTTGTTGTTATTATTACTGTTGTTGTCGTCGTATTTGTTGCTGTTATTATTACTGTTGTTGTCGTCGTATTTGTTGTTGTTATTGTTGTGGTTATTGTTATTATTGTTGTTGTTGTTATTGTTGGTATTGGTATTGTTGTTGTTGTTGTTGTTATTATTGTTGTATTGGTTATCATCGTTGTTATTGATGTTATTATCCTTATTATTGTTGTGATTGTTATTATTATTATTGTAGTTGTTATTGTTATTATTCTTGTTGTTGTTATTATTGTTGTTATTGTTATAATAATTTTTGTGGTTGTTGTTATTATTGCTGTTGTTGTCATCGTATTTATTATTGTTGTGGTTATTGTTATTATTATTGTTGTTGTTATTGTTTGCATTGTTATTATTATTGTTGTGGTTGTTGTTATTATTGCTGTTGTTGTCGTCGTATTTCTCGTTGTTATTATTGTAGTTATTATTGTTGTTATTGTTGTTATTACTGTTATTATTGTTGTTATTATTATTATTATCGTTGTTATTGTTATTATTGCTGTTGTTGTTATTATCGTTATTATTATTATTTATTGTTTTGAGTTCCGGTATTTGAGTGATATTCTATACTAATATATTTGATAAAAATCTATAAAATCAAATAATTTTTTACGAGCCATATTATATTTTCAGTGTCATACAATTAATAGAAAAAATCTCGTTAATTTTTGTAATAATACATTTGATAGATATACAATGAATTTAATTAACGAATTTCGAATTTTTTAAATTGAAGTTGAATTATTTTCGTATCGGTAGAAACTGACCCTTAGGAATTGCATTAAACGCAACCTACAATACACATTCTCAGTCGGTAAGAGCTGACTGACAGTCGGATGAACTGACATCACTCTGACAGACGTAAGAACAGACAGATAGATAGACAGACCGAATGGAATAGTAGGAATATTAAAAGCTTTCTGTTCTTCCACAGTCATTTTAATGCATTTAAATGCGGCTGGTGTTAATCATTCATGAGCTATTGTTTCAATGGCGCATGAGGCGCGTGAGGTACGGTACGAGGTATATAGCCTCGTGGGTTGGAGGACGTTGCGGCTTTTCAAGAGCAGTGACAACCGGCAATTAGTGTAAATGCGCGCGCGTTTGTACGTATCGCTTCATGGCTGAGTATGTTCGAATCTTCAGTGCGAAGGTGCCGGCATTAATCTCTCTTCTTCGGTTCTTATACTTGGGTTAGATACGGGGATTTCTTGAACGAAAGGGTCAAGCCTTTAAACAATATCAAAAACGTGAAATAAATAAACACACGTCCAAAAAAAAAATTACTTTATCTACGCGAAATTGATTTAACAATCTGAAGATCGTTAAATCATCATGCAAAACGATTTGAGATGAGTTGTAATAATTTGGCATTTATCTTGAGCAATTTGCGATTTTAATAAAACATATTCGACTTGGACTAACCCTTCTCGCAGCATTTAACTTTAATTATTTATCCATATAAAGAGTAAGGCCCGAGCAAACGTTGGTCGAAAAAATGTTTTTTTTTTTTTTTGTTTTTATCGGCGAGCTGTCCACAAAATTGTTATTGATGGATGGCTGCGAGCGATTAGACAAGAAGCGAAGACGAAAGACAATACCCATCGAGGTAAAGGTGCAACAAGATGCGAGTGAATTAATACCGCATTTATATGCGGAAAGATCGCTGTTGGGGCACCGAAAAAATTAAGTGTAATTTAGAGAAAAAAATTAAAACTGAACGGAACCGCAAGCTAGCAAGTTTGTATGAA
The DNA here is from genome assembly GCA_947310635.1 of Leptodirus hochenwartii. Taxonomy (NCBI): domain Eukaryota; kingdom Metazoa; phylum Arthropoda; class Insecta; order Coleoptera; family Leiodidae; genus Leptodirus; species Leptodirus hochenwartii. The sequence continues at coordinate 3,548,045 of OX371178.1, read as the reverse complement.
TTAGTTTCGTTTTGGTGTGCATCAGATGGTCGTAAATGCGGCGATGTGAAGAGGAATAGGTACGTACTTCTTCAGAAACGGATGGGGTACGAATACGAAAGGTAGGTAAGTAGAAAATCGACCGTACGAGTATCAAATAGATATAAATGACGTGTAATAGTCCACCACTTATATGGTTAAACGATAAATGCTACGAAAATAGATAGAAACGAACGATAATGTAATTATTATACAGGGTAGAAAAATAAACGATTTTTTTTCGCATAAACTAGGTATGAAAAGAAACGTTATTTTGAATAGCACGTAAAAAACTATCTTGCAAGCATTTTAAATATACCATCGTTGATACTTGATAAAATCTAGTTTATGCAACAAGTAAACGATACCCTGCTACTTTTGAAACAATACAAAAATATATAACATTTAGTCAATTTATTAATATGAAACTATGTATTAAAAAATCTTTTTTTTTACTATTAATAATTAAGATAAACAAAATGAACAATTTTAACTTCATCAAACGGTTTTTTAACGTGATTTAGACAAAGTTTTTTGATTTGTGAAATTTAAAAATACTCTATGACTATGTTTACCTTGTTCTTTGCTTAAGTTAAAATAAGATTGTACAAATGTAATTAATTATTTATTTTATGCAATTGTATCAACTTCCTTCGCCTTTTTTTGTATGGTTATAGAAATAAACGATTTATTATTATTATTATTATTTCAATAAAAAAATCCCGCCCAATAAACAACCGATACAAAAAATATAATTACGATACACGATGTACAAGTAAAATGGTTCTTTGTGTATAAAATATTTTTAATAGCATTTAAAAAACAATTTTGTATTATGTTCAAAAAAAGTCGTCGTTAATAATTGATAAAGCCTATTTTCTGTATCAATACCTTTCTGCGGTTAAAAAATGTAAATAACAATACAAATTATAACAGTCAATTTAACGATTAAAAAAACTTTTTTTTATTTACAATTAGAATCTATTAAAATAAACAAAAATCGTATATAAACAATAATTTAAATTTCATCAAACGATTGTTTAATAAATTTCCCGAATAAAATTACTATACTAAAAATTTCAAAATATTTGATTACTTATAAAAAAAAATCTCTGAACTAAAATTTATTTCAAAAAAAACATTTTTGTTGTCTATAGGCGTATTTTTTGTTTTTACAAAATATGAACGCGTTTACCCTGTATATTCGAATCAATTTATTATAGTGTACCATTTTGCTTTTAACGAAAGGGTACTTATTTCTAACAACCAAAAGCTCAAAAAGTCTGCATTTCGTGGTCCTGACTAAACTTTAATGTAAAAACGAACCACAAACATATTTTGAAATATTAAACGCATGCCTGTCGTTTTTTATATGCTATGCCACATTCAAGAAAAATTCTTCTTAACTTCTCGAATATTTTTTATTTAAAAATCAATTGAGCGCATTAAATGATATTTGACAGAATTTTTTTAAATATATATACAGGGTATTTGGACAGACACTTTTTATTAATTTCTCAGTTCTGGCGTCAGCCAAATTTCATTGAACGTCATATACAACGACAATGTAATCTATTATGTATATATCCGATCGCTTGAGGCAGATGAACGGTTGTATCCGCTTTTTTCAACTATTATTTAATTATCCTGACTGATGCTCGCTGATAAACTAAACCATCTTCTTCAATCCACAATACCTATGTATATAATACGTATAGATCAACTTTAATAGTCGAAATTACAGAATTTATTATACCGTCCGATGGTTCGGACTTGACTTGGTAATACAACATAATTCAATAAATCGGAATTAATCAAAATATATATATACGCACAAAGAACGCTCCGCGAGAGGAAAATCGTGAATACAAAATTAGGTTCGGCGTCCAGGAACGTACCTTAAAAATTTCATTGTGAAATTCAAACATGAATTAATTGTAATTTAGATAGCGGTTATTAATAGTATTTGATTTAAATTTAGTATTTTAAATAAATATAAATTTAAAGTAACATATTGCTAATTTTCTTGGAAATCTCAAAGATTTGATTGATTTCAATAAAAAAATCGGGTATTTTTGACATATCTTGTTCTAGTTGTTCTAAAGTATATATAAGACAAACACGTAGACTAATTGAAACTAGATTTAAGGGAGCATTTCAGATTAAATAGAAAAGATATAAGTGCTGTATACGAGCATATTTTTGACTAACTCAGGTTTTGAATTATTGCGAGTTAAATGCTTATAAAAGTATATACATGCATAAATCTAAATTCAAATTTAATGAATTCTAAATTACTTTTTTGAATTGTTATTCTAAATTAATATAAAATTTCTAAATTAATAGTAAATATATTGAAATATTCTGTATTTAATTGGCTGTAAAAAAATGGCCTTAAAATTTTTTTTTCTATATGTGGAGGATGGTAAATTGTAAAAATTAATAAATTACGAACTAGAAAAAAATATGTTGCCATATAAATAATTTTCGTTGTTTTTGATACACTTCTTCAAACGATTCAATTTTCATAAAACTTTTGGCACGACAATTTGTTCAATATTATTTTACATTCATTATTAAAAAATCTCAAATTGAGTTCGTTTTTTACCATTTTTTCTCTACTTTGGAATTCTACAAACAAAAAACGATCGGGAAAATTTATTGCCTACGTTAGAATATTTGCAACAGTTGAGTGATAAATTGACTGTATTAAGTTATCGAAAAAAAAAATTGATTCAGAAAAAAAAAACACTACACCGAATTAAAAATGGAAATTTAATACTTTTTTATATGTATTATACCAAATATTCGTGATTAAATAATTTGTAAGGGTTATATTTTTCAAAAATTAATTGAATGCTATAAAACTGATACTTGGCATATTGAACTATCGCTGCAAAAGAAAAATTTAAACAAATTGTATAAATAAATTTAAATGATAAATATAACATTGAATTAAATAATATCGGAAATATAGCGGTACAAAATGGCTATTTTTATAAAATTATAAATAATATATTAAGAAAATTTAAAAGAACAAGAGATATCAGAAATATCAAAAGTAATAATTCAACTCCAAAATTTGATAAATTACCATTTTATCCCATAATTGCACGTGGTGTAAATAATATTTTAAATAATACGAAATTCGTTTTGTTCGAAATTCAACAAATTCAACATTAATTACTTATTTCTCTAATATATATATAGGATTTAAATGTTTTATTTTTTATTAGAAATTAGTTTTAACGTCTAAAAACGTTTATAAATATTATTTTAAAAAATCAAAAAAATCCCAGAAGATTAATCAATTACTCATTTTAAAAACGACAGTATATAATTTTTTAATAAAAACTATATCCACCTTAATGTATTATATAAGAGCACACGAAGGGATACAATTTTAAAATATTTTTCTTTGTTAGTGTGCATATAAATATGTGTACCCTTAAAATAAGGGATGTAATTTAATCAAGTGTAAACCACCCGAATGCATATAACAGTAGTTCAGAACCATATTACTAGCACGTTCCCAAAATTGAAAAAAAATTATATATAATTTGAATTTGATTTTTGCAGAATAATTAATGCAATTAAAATTACATTGAACGTGTTTATTTTAGGTTATAGTCTCCAAGAAGATAATGTATATGTCGAATTTAAAAAAAAAAAACGTTGAGAATCACTGGTATATAAAATACAGTACAATTGTAACCCGATATTATATCGAAAGTCCGAGGTTCGTTCAATCTTTCCGACTGTTCCCTGTCTGATATTTACTTTTCATAATCCATTGCACAAAAGATATATAATATCAATATTTTACAATCGACCAAAGAAATATTCACCACTTAAAATTTGCAGAAATACATTGACCAACCGTCTGTATGAATAAATGAAAAATTACTAAAAAAACAACTGAGAAATATCAATAATAATAAAAAAATTGTTCGACGTGAGGTAAAAGTTATTAGCAAACATCGTAGGTGTGTTTTTCTGGATATCAATTTAATTTGGACCTCTCTAGAGCATATTAATTGGAACAAAGCCTGTCAGTTTAAATCATCGATTCTACCTTACGCTCGGATAATTAAAATTGTACGAATTCGTCGTCTATTCAATGATATAAACGAATACTGGACAAATCAGTTCATTATATTGCGAAATATGAATCAAAGACTCAACAAAAAAACGCTAATTTCCCATCGAAGACCAAGGGGCTCAATTATTTGATCAGATTTTTAATTCGCACAAATTATATTCCTTTTGCGCATGTGCATTGTCATGTATACTTACGAACATACCCGAACTATAATCCTCATAGATTAAAAATCGGATCAAAAAATTCAGCAATCAGATTTGCGAGAATAGGGAATTTATTTATAAGCTAGTCATTTTTATTTTTGATTTTTATTCTCTTGGCAATGATTTTTTTAATACATAATTTTGAACAACCTAAAAAAACGCGAGCGGATTTTTAGAATAGAAAGATCCAGGCGCTGAATTATTTGATCAGATATTTAACCCACACAAATCGCTTTCTCTTGCGCATGTGCATTGTCATGTATACTTACGAACATACCCGAACTATAATCCTCATAGATTAAACATCGTATCAAAAAATTCAGCAATCAGATTTGCGAGAATAGGGAATTTATTTATAAGCTAGTCATTTTTATTTTTGATTATTATTCTCTTGGCGATGATTTTTTAATATATAATTTTGAACAACTCAAAAAACGCGAGCGGATTTTTAGAATAGAAAGATCCAGGCACTGAATTATTTGATCAGATATTTAACCCACACAAATTGCTTTCTCTTGCGCATGTGCATTGTCATGTATACTTACGAACATACCCGAACTATAATCCTCATAGATTAAAAATCGGATCAAATTATTCAGCAATCAGATTTGCGAGAATAAGCAATTTTTATAAGCTAGTAATTTTTATTTTTTATTTTTATTCTCTTGGCGATGATTTTTTAATATATAATTTTGAACAACTCAAAAAACGCGAGCGGATTTTTAGAATAGCAAGATCCAGGCACTGAATTATTTGATCAGATATTTAACCCACACAAATTGCATTCTCTTGCGCATGTGCATTGTCATGTATACTTACGAACATACCCGAACTATAATCCTCATAGATTAAACATCGGATCAAATAAATCAGCAATCAGATTTGCGAGAATAGGGAATTTATTTATAAGCTAGTCATTTTTATTTTTGATTTTTATTCTCTTGGCAATGATTTTTTTAATATATAATTTTGAACAACTCAAAAAACGCGAGCGGATTTTTAGAATAGCAAGATCCAGGCGCTGAATTATTTGATCAGATATTTAACCCACACAAATTGCATTCTCTTGCGCATGTGCATTGTCATGTATACTTACGAACATACCCGAACTATAATCCTCATAGATTAAACATCGGATCAAATAAATCAGCAATCAGATTTGCGAGAATAGGGAATTTATTTATAAGCTAGTCATTTTTATTTTTGATTTTTATTCTCTTGGCAATGATTTTTTTAATATTTAATTTTGAACAACTGAAAAAACGCGAGCGGATTTTTAGAATAGAAAGATCCAGGCGCTGAATTATTTGATCAGATATTTAACCCACACAAATTGCTTTCTCTTGCGCATGTGCGTTGTCATGTATACTTACGAACATACACGAACTATAATCCTCATAGATTAAACATCGGATCAAATAAATCAGCAATCAGATTTGCGAGAATAGGGAATTTATTTATAAGCTAGTCATTTTTATTTTTGATTTTTATTCTCTTGGCAATGATTTTTTTAATATTTAATTTTGAACAACTGAAAAAACGCGAGCGGATTTTTAGAATAGAAAGATCCAGGCGCTGAATTATTTGATCAGATATTTAACCCACACAAATCGCTTTCTCTTGCGCATGTGCGTTGTCATGTATACTTACGAACATACGCGAACTATAATCCTCATAGATTAAACATCGGATCAAATAAATCAGCAATCAGATTTACGAGAATAGGGAATTTATTTATAAGCTAGTCATTTTTATTTTTGATTTTTATTCTCTTGGCAATGATTTTTTTAATATATAATTTTGAACAACTCAAAAAACGCGAGCGGATTTTTAGAATAGCAAGATCCAGGCGCTGAATTATTTGATCAGATATTTAACCCACACAAATTGCATTCTCTTGCGCATGTGCATTGTCATGTATACTTACGAACATACCCGAACTATAATCCTCATAGATTAAACATCGGATCAAATAAATCAGCAATCAGATTTGCGACAATAGGGAATTTATTTATAAGCTAGTCATTTTTATTTTTGATTTTTATTCTCTTGGCAATGATTTTTTTAATATTTAATTTTGAACAACTGAAAAAACGCGAGCGGATTTTTAGAATAGAAAGATCCAGGCGCTGAATTATTTGATCAGATATTTAACCCACACAAATTGCTTTCTCTTGCGCATGTGCGTTGTCATGTATACTTACGAACATACCCGAACTATAATCCTCACAGATTAAACATCGGATCAAATAAATCAGCAATCAGATTTGCGAGAATAGGGAATTTATTTATAAGCTAGTCATTTTTATTTTTGATTTTTGTTCTCTTGGCAATGATTTTTTTAATATTTAATTTTGAACAACTGAAAAAACGCGAGCGGATTTTTAGAATAGAAAGATCCAGGCGCTGAATTATTTGATCAGATATTTAACCCACACAAATCGCTTTCTCTTGCGCATGTGCGTTGTCATGTATACTTACGAACATACGCGAACTATAATCCTCATAGATTAAACATCGGATCAAATAAATCAGCAATCAGATTTACGAGAATAGGGAATTTATTTATAAGCTAGTCATTTTTATTTTAGATTTTTATTCTCTTGGCAATGATTTTTTTAATATATAATTTTGAACAACTCAAAAAACGCGAGCGGATTTTTAGAATAGCAAGATCCAGGCGCTGAATTATTTGATCAGATATTTAACCCACACAAATTGCTTTCTCTTGCGCATGTGCGTTGTCATGTATACTTACGAACATACGCGAACTATAATCCTCATAGATTAAACATCGGATCAAATAAATCAGCAATCAGATTTACGAGAATAGGGAATTTATTTATAAGCTAGTCATTTTTATTTTTGATTTTTATTCTCTTGGCAATGATTTTTTTAATATATAATTTTGAACAACTCAAAAAACGCGAGCGGATTTTTAGAATAGCAAGATCCAGGCGCTGAATTATTTGATCAGATATTTAACCCACACAAATTGCATTCTCTTGCGCATGTGCATTGTCATGTATACTTACGAACATACCCGAACTATAATCCTCATAGATTAAACATCGGATCAAATAAATCAGCAATCAGATTTGCGAGAATAGGGAATTTATTTATAAGCTAGTCATTTTTATTTTTGATTTTTATTCTCTTGGCAATGATTTTTTTAATATATAATTTTGAACAACTCAAAAAACGCGAGCGGATTTTTAGAATAGCAAGATCCAGGCGCTGAATTATTTGATCAGATATTTAACCCACACAAATCGCTTTCTCTTGCGCATGTGCGTTGTCATGTATACTTACGAACATACGCGAACTATAATCCTCATAGATTAAACATCGGATCAAATAAATCAGCAATCAGATTTACGAGAATAGGGAATTTATTTATAAGCTAGTCATTTTTATTTTTGATTTTTATTCTCTTGGCAATGATTTTTTTAATATATAATTTTGAACAACTCAAAAAACGCGAGCGGATTTTTAGAATAGCAAGATCCAGGCGCTGAATTATTTGATCAGATATTTAACCCACACAAATTGCATTCTCTTGCGCATGTGCATTGTCATGTATACTTACGAACATACGCGAACTATAATCCTCATAGATTAAACATCGGATCAAATAAATCAGCAATCAGATTTACGAGAATAGGGAATTTATTTATAAGCTAGTCATTTTTATTTTTGATTTTTATTCTCTTGGCAATGATTTTTTTAATATATAATTTTGAACAACTCAAAAAACGCGAGCGGATTTTTAGAATAGCAAGATCCAGGCGCTGAATTATTTGATCAGATATTTAACCCACACAAATCGCTTTCTCTTGCGCATGTGCGTTGTCATGTATACTTACGAACATACGCGAACTATAATCCTCATAGATTAAACATCGGATCAAATAAATCAGCAATCAGATTTACGAGAATAGGGAATTTATTTATAAGCTAGTCATTTTTATTTTTGATTTTTATTCTCTTGGCAATGATTTTTTTAATATATAATTTTGAACAACTCAAAAAACGCGAGCGGATTTTTAGAATAGCAAGATCCAGGCGCTGAATTATTTGATCAGATATTTAACCCACACAAATCGCTTTCTCTTGCGCATGTGCGTTGTCATGTATACTTACGAACATACGCGAACTATAATCCTCATAGATTAAACATCGGATCAAATAAATCAGCAATCAGATTTACGAGAATAGGGAATTTATTTATAAGCTAGTCATTTTTATTTTTGATTTTTATTCTCTTGGCAATGATTTTTTTAATATATAATTTTGAACAACTCAAAAAACGCGAGCGGATTTTTAGAATAGCAAGATCCAGGCGCTGAATTATTTGATCAGATATTTAACCCACACAAATTGCATTCTCTTGCGCATGTGCATTGTCATGTATACTTACGAACATACCCGAACTATAATCCTCATAGATTAAACATCGGATCAAATAAATCAGCAATCAGATTTGCGAGAATAGGGAATTTATTTATAAGCTAGTCATTTTTATTTTTGATTTTTGTTCTCTTGGCAATGATTTTTTTAATATTTAATTTTGAACAACTGAAAAAACGCGAGCGGATTTTTAGAATAGAAAGATCCAGGCGCTGAATTATTTGATCAGATATTTAACCCACACAAATTGCTTTCTCTTGCGCATGTGCGTTGTCATGTATACTTACGAACATACACGAACTATAATCCTCATAGATTAAACATCGGATCAAATAAATCAGCAATCAGATTTACGAGAATAGGGAATTTATTTATAAGCTAGTCATTTTTATTTTTGATTTTTATTCTCTTGGCGATGATTTTTTAATATATAATTTTGAACAACTCAAATAAACGCGAGCGGATTTTTACAATGGAAAATGTTGTTGGTTTCGATCAAACCGCACATTCTTCCTGCACAAAGATATCATATTTAATACGAAATGTTATATCACCTGGCGATTGGAAACCATACATAGAAATTCTCTTTGCACAACGTTGGGTCAACCATCCATCCGAAAATTATTAGAACTGAACATACAATATTCGATATGCTGCTTTAAGAAGAAAAAATAAGTTAATAAGAATGCGCCAGCCATGGATTTCAACTGTTGGTGAAATAACAATATATATAAACGAAAATAAATGTATCAATACGTGGGTTTATTTGAGAAGAATTTTGTTCGAAAATTTTACAATGATTTATTTGAAGAGCACGTATTGGCAAAATGTTTGTATGTGAGAATGGTACAATAAACTTTTTTTTAAATTCATGATATGAAATAAATGTTTCGTAAAATAGAAGGTCTGGGCATTTACTAAAAAAAATTTTTTTTGATTTGTAATTTTGTAATAAAGTTAATTTAAAAATTAGCAGAGAAATTGTTTTTAAAGATATAGTGACGCACTACTTTATATTTTGCAATTATGATATCTATACTTTGGAACAAAAAGGGTCAATGTCCAAATATGGAGCCAATGTGTATGAAAATTAAAAGCAATCAATTAAAAAAAAACAAAAAAAATATTTTACACTATTAATTGGCCAAATGACACGAATAATTAAAACAAAAAAACTTAGAAAAACTATTTTATGAAAATTTTATGAAATTCGAAAACATTACGAAGTGTTTAAAAATGTAAAAACTCACATTTTCCATTTTCCGACACATTACAATATTGGACATTGGCCATTTTTGTACCAAGGTACAGATATATTATTTATATTCATAACTTTATTATAAAATTGATTTTTTGTTCATAATTTTATTATTTCATACTTTATTTTCATCAACATCGTCATTTATTATTCTTATTATTATAATTTTAGTTAAATAGTTTAAAAAAAAATGTTAAATGGTTAAATTTTAATTAAATATTATTATTTAAGGTTATATATTTTTTTAGCAAGGAACGTGATATATTTTAAGTCAAGAATTTTTTCAAAGAAACGTCGTTTTCAACAAACAATTTAGAATTACAAATTATCTTCAATTAGAAAATTACAAATGACAAATCTTGATGTTAGTTACCTGTTCAAAAAAATCTCAAAATTGTGCTCCTTTTCGTCCATTTGAACAAGAGACTCTGGGTCAAAATGCATAATCAAAAAATATTAAAATGCAAAAATTTGCCAAACCCCATCATATTAAGTTGGAAATTTTTGAACATTTGTGATCGACAAATCGACATCACTGCACCAAGTTTATCAAAAAAAATTGTTATTCAGAAATGACAAACATTTTAGGCGATAAAAATGAAAATTGTATACCTTTTGACATCAAATATTCGACCAAGAGTCGTTACAAATCATAATTCATGTTTGATTAATTCCATCAGCCCCTTTATTGAAAAATTATAGCATTTTTTTATGCAAATCGGCTGATCGTATATTTATAATTATATATAAGGTCCGTATTCGCTCGCTAGAGTTAAATGCAACTATATACTAATATGTAATGTGGTCGAGATGAGAATGACTATAAACCAGCGACTATTAACTCGACACGAGTAATATACTAATAAAATCAAAAAGTCATTTAATTATGTTTATCGGCTTTTACGATTCAATATAAATTACGATTTAGTATGTTTGCGTTATGTACGGGTATACGTATAAAAATTATTGTATAAAGCCTTGTCCACAAAGCGCAAAAAAATCGAATTTAAAAGCATTAATCTTTTTTTTGTACTAGCACAAATATATTGTAAACGTATATCAAGATTTTCGTCGTGCTATGAAATTAGGTTCGTTTTTTCGTTTTCTTTTCTAAAAAAATTAATTTAAGCAGCTCTTCTAAGTCTAATTTAAACGAATTTTGTATTTTTTATTTTTTATTCTAAAGCTAAAAAAAAACAAAATTTAGCATTCGGAAATAGCAAGCGTTTTATTACTTACTCATTTCCTTTCTCGCCAATTTTGTTTTGTAGTCTTCCCAATAATCTTAACAAAAAGAAATTACATAATTAACAAAATTGTACACGAATAATTTATCTACTACAAATTATTTTATTTTATATGTTATACTAGTTATAAATTTTTATATCCTAACTAAAATTTGTTTTTACACAGATTTGAAAATTTGCTGTGCGAAAAACAAAAAAAAAATTATTTTTTTACGCAAATCCTTCAGCTATATACGACACCATTAATAATGATTTTAAAAAATCACTTGTAAAAAAATCGGGGACAATTTTACAAATTCTAATAATACAGTTGAATTTGCATCATCCTTTTTCATCCGTTCTTAAAGCATAGACATACACCAACAAGTCAAACTTAGGTGGAAGATACATGTTGGAGTATATATATGTCTGGTCCCTCTTAATTATCGCTGAAGAGATCCAATAAAAGCCTGTGAATCGCAGTGTCTGTGTTAGGTACATTGCCTACATACAACGCAAGCAATAGCGAGTCCATCATATATACACGAATTGTATCATTAGATGTAATTGCTATAAGGGCAATAAAAATATCTGTGCGGAGAAGAAGACATGGATGTTGTCGGCAGTGATAGACAACATCGCCGGACAACAAATGGCTATAAATGATTGTTGTTTTAAGCCGAAGATGTGTTTGTAGGGTGGATATATTGTAAGTCTGCTGAAGATGGCAGCACAGCCTTCGAAATGCGCATGTAGCTATTCAATGCATTGAGTTACGGTATTTTATACTATACATTTTGTCATATAAATTTGCTCACAAACTTAAAAATGCATTTCCACAAAACGATGGTGCATTTTTTTTTTGTTACAATATTTATATATATATATTTTTAATAAGATATATTTATTAAAAAAATTCCGGACAACAAATGGCTATAAATGATTGTTGTTTTAAGCCGAAGATGTGTTTGTAAGGTTGATATATTGTAAGTCTGCTGAAGATGGCAGCACAGCCTTCGAAATGCGCATGTAGCTATTCAATGCATTGAGTTACGGTATTTTATACTATACATTTTGTCATATAAATTTGCTCACAAACTTAAAAATGCATTTCCACAAAACGATGGTGCATTTTTTTTTTGTTACAATATTTATATATATTTTTTTAATAAGATATATTTATTAAAAAAAATTCGAAATTAAGTTCCAGTTAAAACAGAATCGGCAAATTTATTAAAAAAAATTTAAATGTGTGTAAAAAAGCTGCATATACTAAAAATATTAAAAATTAAGCGCGCAGTTTGCAATGTAAATTTTCCTTAAGAAACGTGGTACAATTAGAGTCAATAAAATTTTTCATAGTAAGGTTCTGAGAGCTAATAGTTATATTAACAAAAGTTGAAGAAAAAAAAAATTCCGGAAGCTATTTTGTGCAATAGTACCTTTTTCTTCACTTATAATTTTTTTTGTAAATAATTTTTAGTATCAATAAAAGATAATGTATCGTATATAAAAATATGTCACATCGAATAATCAGAAAAATGAGTATAAATAATCAATTTGGTTAAAAGTGTATTAAAACAAAATAACTTTTACAATGTGTTGAAGAAATTGCAAAAAAACTCGGCATCTTCACATTTTATAAATGGTTCTTTTCATTGATCGTAATTGCCATATGTGTATTAATGAATGCGTTTTTCCAAATGAATTAAAACTAGCAAAAGTGATGCCGATATTTAAGAAAGTTGAGGCACACGAGATTGGAAATTACACACCCATTTGAATCATTTGAAAAAATCCTGGCCCAACAAATTTTGAACTACTTCGAGTCCAACAATTTGTGGTATCAGATTTCGAAAGAACAAGTCAACCATTAATGCAATTATTAATCGAAGATATCTTCAGTTGCTAAAATTTTACTTGGGTAACAATTAATTGAATTATCCAAGGCGTTTGACTGTTATTGATAGATTTATAATTATTTTATTAATTTATTCATAGACAAATTGTCACAATATAAATTTTGCCCAAACAATATTGATTTATTAAACTCCCATTAAAATGTGTGTTGCATAATAATGTTTTATTATCATTTATAAATGTAAAAAGAGGCGTACCGCAAGGCTCTGTACTTGGACCTACTTTATTTACCGTGTACACAAATGATTTTTATAAATGCATAAATATTACAGGACCTATATTATATTGTTTCGACAACTCGTTAGTATATGTAAAAAGAGGCGTACCGCAAGGCTCTGTATTAGACCTACTTTATTTACCGTGTACACAAATGATTTTTATAAATGCATAAATATTGCAGGACCTATATTATATTCTTTCGACAACTCGTTAGTATATGTACAAAGAGGCGTACCGCAAGGCTCAATACTTGAACCTACTTTATTTACCGTGTACACAAATGATTTTTATAAATGCATAAATATTGCAGGACCTATATTATATTCCTTCAACAACTCGTTAGTATATGTAAAAAGAGGCGTACCGCAAGGCTCAATACTTGCACCTATTTTATTTACCGTGTACACAAATGATTTGTATAAATGCATAAATATTACTGGAGCCATATTATATTCTTTGGACAACTCGTTAGTATATGTAAAAAGAGGCGTACCGCAATCCTCAATACTTGCACCTATTTTATTTACCGTGTACACAAATGATTTTTATAAATGCATAAATATTACAGTACCTATATTATATTGTTTCGACAACTCGTTAGTATATGTAAAAAGGGGCGTGCCGCAAGGCTCTGTACTTAGACGTATTTTATTTACCGTGTACACAAATGATTTTTATAAATGCATAAATATTGCAGGACCTATATTATATTGTTTCGACAACTCGTTAGTATATGTAAAAATAGGCGTACCGCAAGGCTGTGTACCTGGACCTAGTTTATTTACCGTGTACACAAATGATTTTTATAAATGCGTAAATATTACAGGACCCATATTATATTCTTTCGACAACTCGTTAGTATATGTAAAAAAAGGCGTACCGCAAGGCTCTGTACTGGACCTAGTTTATTTACCGTGTACACAAATGATTTTTATAAATGCGTAAATATTACAGGACCCATATTATATTCTTTCGACAACTCGTTAGTATATGTAAAAAAAGGCGTACCGCAAGGCTCTGTACTGGACCTAGTTTATTTACCCTGTACACAAATGATTTTTATAAGTGCATAAATATTACAGCACCTATATTATGTTCTTTCGAGAACTCGTTCGTATATGATAAATTCAAAAACTTCAATCATCAACACGTTTGCCCCCCCCCCCCCGCCCGTAAATTAATTAATTCATCTATCAATCGAAAATTCGAAATACGCGGGAAATTATTTATAGTCGACCCAACATCTGTTTATAAAAGCTACTTATTTAGATTTCGGACCGCACTGAGTCGTTAAATACGATTTGAAAGCGAGGCTTGGGGGAGCTTTGGGCTCCCCTATTGAGCCCCCCCATTTGTGTCCGCACATGTTACACATACGATGCACTCTTCATTGTGCTGATCAATAAATCAACGTGTCCCTAATACCAGGACCAGGGAAGAAACGAATGCTATTCGAATAATTCAAACTGACCGGAATAAAATACGATTTGATATGTCGATAATTTACGTAATTCTGAAAATTGTCGCGTTCTAGGCTGAAAATATTGTAATATTGTTCTAGGCTGAACGTCCTTTAGTAAAATCGAAACAATGTGATTTTGCTTAAGGCGGTGGTCTGCAATGTTAAATTTTAACACAACAAATGGTTTATTTCGACTGAAGAATTGTTTTTATAGAAAAGTCGTATGATTTTTAACAAACATTAAGTTTTTGGTTATATAATAACAAATTCTGATCGTATTAACTATGTTAGATACTATTTTTGAAAATGTTAAAATTGAGATCTCATTTTGTCAATTTTTTTTTTTAATTTTGAGACTGCCAAAAAATAATATACGATCGAGAAAAAAAATCCCAATCCCAATGTATATCAAATTTACGTCACTGTTTTGTTTATCAAAAAAAAATTCTTAACTCGTAAATTACAAAACATTTTTGAGTTAAAAAAAAAATGAGAAAAATTCACTTTTGAATAAATAAATAAATCAATCAATCAAATACTTGAATAAACGTCGTAACAATCGAAATACTTTGCATTTGTGATAATCACAAACAAAAACATTTGATCCATAAGTGCCTTCACCAAAAGACCATTCAAAAAAGTATATCAAGAATTTTTTGACACTTTTAAACATTTACCGTAAATGAAAGTAAAGCCCGTGGTAATTTTTACGCAAACAAGTTTTTAATACCACTCTTTTTACGGAGCAATTTTACTGAATGCAACAAATATTTATTTCAAACCTGAACCATGATCATTAGTTAGTTAAAGAGTCCGCAATCCTAAAGATTGGTTGGAAACAGCACGCCATGCCGATCTATCCTGAGCTAATCCCTTCATCTCCCTATAACTATTCATCTCAACGTCTTCAACTATCTGACTCACATACTCCAATCTAGGCCTACCTACCACTCTCTTTCCCTCCACTCTACCTTCTATGATCAATTGCATAATCCCCCCATGCCTAAGGATACGCCCTACTAATCTGTCTCTCCTACGCTGTAACACTCTCCAAATACTTCTCTTCTCCCCCACTAACTCTAGTACAGCTTCATTTGTTACTTTATCTTCCCAACCAATCCTCATCATCCTCCTATAACACCACATTTCGAATGCTTGTAATCTACGCTTCTCTTCCTTTCCTATAGTCCACGCCTCACACCCGTACAGTGCTACACTCCAAACATATACCTTCAGTAATCTTTTTCTAATACCCAAGTCAATATTTGATCTTAAAATCTGTTCTTTTTCTACGAATTCCTTCCTACCCTGTGCTATCCTACACTTTATATCTACCTTGCTTCGATTATCTTTTGTGATTCTACTGCCTAAATAACAAAAATCTGACACTTCTTCGATTCTATTATCTCCTATTGTGATCCTCATTTTTCTACTGAATTCCTTTTTGTCACACCTCATCACTTTAGTTTTACCTATATTTATTTTCATGTTAAAATCCCTAGTCAATACTGCCTGCGTACCATTCAATACCCTTTCTAAATTCTTTTCGCTTTCTTCCAATATAGCTATATCGTCGGCGAATCTCAACATATATATTTTCTCTCCCTGTACATTCACACCTACACTATACTCTTCTTTTACTTTGTTTATTGCATCTTCTATATATAGATTAAATAATAACGGTGAAAGTGTACATCCCTGCCGAACTCCCTTCCCTATTTTTGCTACCTCTTCTTCCCCCTCAATTCTAACTAAGGCAGTTTGGTGTTTATATAAATTAAAAATTATTCTCCTATCCTTATAATCTATACCCGTTTCTTTTAAAATTTTAAACATTATGTCCCAATCTACATTATCAAATGCCTTTTCTAAATCTACAAAAGCTATGCAAGTTACCTTTCCTACCCTCATTCTTTTTCCTACTACTTTTCTTATTGCTAAAATCGCCTCCCTCGTCCCTCTGTTTTTCCTAAAACCAAACTGATCATTATCACGAGTTAATCTTTCTGCGAAATGGTACAGAGAGCTAATCAATATATTTATTTCCGTATCATTACATTATTGATTTAATAGTGGATATAATTAAGCATTTACGTGAGTCAATCAAGTCTCTGGGGTATTTACGATGTGGAGCGAAAAGTGACGTCAAAGAACAGAACGTCTGATACAACAAAAGAACAGAAGTCTTCGACTGCTGGCCGCAAGGTGCATCAAGTTGATTGTAATCGACCAGAGCGAATTTGCAATTTCATACACATACGTTTAAAACGTGTACAGGGCCGTAAGAATAATTGCGATTTTGCAGGATTTGTTTTCGCAAAAAAAAAAAAGTATTTAAATTTTTTGAATTTAGTACATTGATCTAATCAGCTACATCGTTTGAACAGGCTTATATTAAAAACATGCGCATAGTGAGTTTAATTTTTTTTTTTTATGTTATACGCTTTTCTTCAAAATATGGAACGACGAATGTAAACTATACCGTAATTTTTTACTGCATGTTATAACTGTTCCAGTGATTAATTGAGTGCTTAGTGTACATTTCTACAACAATTTTGAGTATATGCAAATGTTACTTCGAAGACTTTGAAGGGAAACAAATGCGAAATGAACATCATACAACCGTTTAAACTCATATGATGCGAAAAGTTACGTAGCAAATATCGACCATTTTCGCTTTTAATTGCTTCTGATCACGGCACAAAACTACATATACAGAGTGTCCCTGTAAATACACTTTATTATAAATTAATTGTAAATATATACAATAAGGTTACTACATCCGCATTTAAATAATAAAAAAAAAATACAAAATTGGTTTCGTAATTTATATGCAGCGAGTAATGGCCGAAAATTAACATATGAAAAATTGGTAAAGATTAATATATGTATAGCCAAATTCGAGAGATGTGAGAAGGGTGAAAAAAAATTGGAATGGATTAATTGGCGATTAAATAAATTATGTATAAAAACTTTTAATATTTACAAAAAAAAATAACACAGCCAAAAGAAAAAATACATTCGTAGAGAAAGAATGTAAAAAAGACTATTGACTATTAAGATTATATATGTTGTACGGTTGTGAGGCTTGGACAATAGAAAAATTTATTATTTAAAAAATTATCACTACAATGTTAAATAATGGTATAAAATATCACCCAAATTTGCTTATTAAATTTTCTTTGATAAATCTAATGATAAATATAATATTGAATTAAATATTATCCAGAATATAGCAGTAAAAAAAGGCTATTCTTATAAAATTATAAAAAACATGTTAAGAAAATTTAAAAGAACAAGAGATATCAAAAATATTAGTAGTTTAGAACAAATTCAACTCCAAAAATGTGGTGTAGATTTTAGTATTTTTAATAAATATAATTTTAAAGTAACATATAATAGTCTTGCTAATTTTCTAGGAAATTCCAAAGATTTGATTAATTTTAATAAAAAATCTGGTATTTATGACATATCCTGTTCTAGTTGTCCTAATGTATATATAGAAGACAAACACGTAGACCAATTGAAACTAGATTTAAGGGAGCATTTCAGATTAAATAGAAACGATAAAAGTGCTGTAGCCGAGCATATTTTCGACTAACTCAGGTCATCCTATTCGAATTAGTTCACTTAAATGATTTAAAAGTGTTTTGAATTATTCCGAGTTAAGTGCTTATGAAAGTATATAAAAATTTAAAAAATTATGCGAAAATAAGAATTATTGATATTTTACACTATAAGTGAAAAAATTATTTGACGATTTTTTAATTTTGTTTAATTTTTTCTTATTTTATCGAATTTTCTTGAAATTTTTTTTCGAAGAATATTACGATGTTATTGAGATTTTTTACAAACATTTGTTTGAATAAAAATAATACGAGAAAAATGTATATAATTATTTTTTTTTTTCGAAAATTCAAGATCATTCAATCATTCAAAAATGTAATAATTTACGGTATTCATTGCTAATGTCTTCAAATTTTTTTTTATTGGTCAGTTGGTAGTTTATTTGTCCAAAATAATATTTGTACACGTTATGGAAATAATTAGTAAAAATATTACATTTATATTTGGTGTAAATAAATTTATAAATATTTATAAAAAACGCACAATTCTTTTAATCGCTTAATCGTTGCGTTTGCGAATTAGAAAAAAATTTAATTACACTTAATTTATTGAAAATATATTTAAATAGCAGCTTATAAACAATTTTAATTCCAATTTGAATTCTTTTTCTATTACGAATTCCACTTTTTTCTAACTTCTAAATAAAAAAAATAAAACGAGTTAGTCCAGGCCAAATCGATATACCTTTTCCAAAACTACTTCCGAAATTGAAAATTACTAAAGGACAATGATCGGAAGCTTTGAACGAATTTATGATATTTTAAGCGAACTTGCGTTTTTAAATTTGATCACCCTGTATGATATGGAAGCACAACTATATTCTAACACTCACTATTGCTCTATTCAACGTCAGGTTGATATTTTTTCGACCTTTGCAATTTGCAACAGAGTGTTTTGCCCGGACTGGTGCGAATTGAAAAATATATGTCCGATATCAAATGTTATGTATTATAAATACGCTCTTTCGTATAAAAAAAAAAAAACGAAGCAAAACAGCAACCATGTTGATTTTGCATCGTATGGATTTATAAATTGAAAATCGGCGTGTCGAAGATAATTTCTTGCACTTTTTAGAAGCTTCTTGAAATGCATATATCTATTATTCTAGCACATTGAAAATTTTAGCACAACACTCTTTTTGAACATCAAATAAATTGGTGTCTTTACAAAAATTGCCCGCCAGCGTGTTAAAATAACAACACGTATAATTAAGATCTTTACGTCTTCGGAAGTATTCGATTAATGCACTAACGTTTCGCGTCTGAATTCAAATCAGCGCATACCTGAAACGATTACGCCACATTTTATAATATGATCGGACAAAAGCTCGAATATAATAACGCGCGGAATTGTCCACCAGCCGAAATATGTCGGTTATTAAAACCTTTGTTCGCGTTTTCAGCGCGCGGGCGCTCCGAGGGTGATACGAGGGCGAAATCGGGTAATTATGGTGACCAGATTGGTCATCGTGCGGAGCCCCGGATGACACAATATGCGTGGTATGTGAAGCATTTTTGCAACATTTTGTATTAATCGGGTACATATCTGTACGTTGGTACAAAAATGGCCAATGTCCAATGTTATACTGTGCCGCAAAATGGTGTTTTTAAATTTTTAAACATTTTCGTAACGGTTTTTCGATGTTTTTTTGTTTTAATTATTCATGTTATTTGGTGCAAAATATTTTTTTTGTTTTGATTTGCATAAAAAAATGCTATAATTTTTCGATAATTATTAATTATTAATCAAATATGAATTATGATTTGTAACGACTCATGGTCGAATATTTGATGTCAAAAGTATAAAATTTTCATTTTTGTCGCCTAAAATTTTTGTCATTTCTGAATACCAAATTTTTTTTAATAAACTTGGTGCAGTGATGTAGATTTGTCAAACAAATGTTCAAAAATGTCCAACTTAATATGAAGGGGTTTGGCAAATTTTTGCATTTTAATATTTTTTGATTATGCATTTTGACCCAGAGTCTCTTGTTCAAATGGACGAAAAGGAGCGCAATTTTGAGATTTTTTTGAACTAACATAGCTAATACCATCAAGATTTGTCTTTTGTAATTTTCTAATTGCAAATAATTTGTAATTCTAATTTTTTCTTTGAAAACGACTTTTCTTTGAAAAAATTCTTGACTTAAAATATATCATGTTCCTTGCTAAAAAAATAATATAACCTCCTTAAATAATAATATTTAACTAAAATTTAACTATGTAACTTTTTTTTTAAACTATTTAACTAAAATTATAATAATAAGAATAATAAATGACGATGTTGATGAAAATAAAGTATAAAATAATAAAATTATCGACAAAAAATCAATTTTATAATAAAGTTAGGAATATAAATATTATATCTGTACCTTGGTACAAAAATGGCCAATGTCCAATATTATTATGTGTCGGAAAATGGAAAATGTAAGTTTTTACATTTTTAAACACTTCGTAATGTTTTCGCATTTCATAAAATTTTCATAAAATTGTTTTTCAAAGTTTTTTTTGTTTTATTTATTCGTGTCATTTGGTGAATTAACAGTGTAAAATATTTCTTTTGTTTTTTTTTAATTGATTGTTTTTGAATTTTCATGCACATTGGCACCATATTTTGGACATTGACCCTTTTTGTTCTAAGATACAGATATCATAATTGCAAAATATAAAGTAGTGCGTCACTATATCTTTAAAAACAATTTCTTTGCAAATTTTTAAATTAACTTTATTACAAAATAATTTAAACAGCAGCTTTGTAAGAAGAAATAGATGTTTTAAAAACTTTTTTTTTACCAAAAAAAAATTTTTTATAAATGCCCAGACCTTTTATTTTGCGAAACATTTATTTCATATTCAAGATTTGTCTTTTGTCATTTTCTAATTACAAATAATTTGTAATTCTAAATTTTTCTTAAAGTCTGTTTAAAATAACGACTTTTCTTTGAAAATTTTTTTGACTTAAAATATATCATGTTCCTTGTTAAAAAATAATATAACCTCCTTAAATAATAATATTTAACTAAAATTTAACCATTTAACTTTTTTTTTTTTACTATTTAACTATTTAACTAAAATTATAATAATAAGAATAATAAATGACGATGTTGATGAAAATAAAGTATAAAATTATCAACAAAAAATCAATTTTATAATAAAGTTATGAATATATATATTATATCTGTACCTTGGTACAAAAATGGCCAATGTCCAATATTATAATGTGCCGGAAAATAGAAAATAGAGTTTTAAACTTTTAAACATTTTCGTAATGGTTTTTCAAAGTTTTTTGTTTTAATTATATTCATGTTATTTGATGAATTCGGTGCAAAATATGTTTTTATTTTTTTTATTTTATGCATATATTTTGGACTGGCCCAAAGTACAGATATTTGGATTGCTGTTGCTCAGCGAAATTTTCGCGCAATCAGAATTTTAGAGTTTTTGGTTATTACGATTTTACAAAATTATCGGGGGAGTAAAAATCCATTTTTGTTGCATAAATATTCTTGAGTATGGAAGTTTTTTAATATAGCAAAACATAGGAATTCAACAAAATGCATTTTTCGATTGGCTTTTACAATCGAAATGCATTCATCTGACTTATTAAAAGGCTGACTAACTGAATAATCTTTCAAATTTGACTGAAAAATAATTCTCAGCTTCAATTGGACATTTTTTGCCATTCCAAAAAAAATACTAGTAGTAAAGTAATCAAAAATTTATTTAAAAATCGATTTGAATTTTTAAGACTTTATTACACGATTAAATCAATCAATTATATAAATAATGTTTCGATTTTTTTAACAACCATACCTAACTTCTTCATTTTATAATGATTCAAAAAACTCACAATTTTAAAACTACCTCTAAATTGACGTTGGCTTGTTCTAATCGTTTCTCAAACACATTCTCGAACCCATCCTTCAATTTTATCTAGCAAATTGTCCGTGCAAATCGGTTCAATTGCATTTTAAAAATTCTACAAATCGTTACGTTATTATTCATTATTTTTAAAATACTGTATTTTTGTTTATTTACGCTGAACTACGCTTTTTGGATATCTACTGTGTAAATTCTACAATATGTAATTTTTACAAAATACTCAATAAAGATTATTAATAATAATAATAATAAATCCCTTTATTGGCATATGCAAAATTAAGAAAGTACAGCCAAAAGGAATGCCATCAAATAATAAGATATAAGGCTCATCCTTGCTCTTCCTGGCACCCCATTATTATTATTATTATTATTATTATTATTATAAATCAATTCGAAATTAATTGAAAGTAACTTGCATTTTAGACGTGGCACAAAACATTACATCGCTAAGAAATTAATTTAAAATTGTTCGAACATGCGATGTAGTAAAAACTAATTTGAATAGTTCATCAAATGAAGATGCATTTTTCTTACTTATTAAAAGCTTGATTGTAATTCAAATTTGACTGAAAAAAAAAAGATTCTTCGCGATAGAGTTTCGAATCAATGGTACTACAGACAGTGAACTCACCCATGTGTCCGTTCTCGTACGGATAGTCGCCATTGTCCATGCGATGTTTCTTCATCTGCTGGTGTTGGAGGTGAGAAGCGGCCAAACTGAGACCGACGGGCGCTCGCTTGGGAGGACGCCCAGGTCTGGAACTGCAAAATAGTAGAGAATTACTGCGGTTTAAGACACGGTGTTGCAACCTACATAAATCTAACTAACATTGCAATCAGTTACAAAACACTATTAATCGGAATACCGCAAGGATCGGATGTGGGACCACTCCTACTTTCGATATATACATTACTAGATAAAACCATATTTCATACTGTTATTTGATAAGAGAACAGATTATACATTTTCATAAAAATATTTCATGTTCTTATAAAACATTGTATTTTTTAATAGTATAAAATATCAACCAAATCAAAGCGTTAAGTAGCTAGATGCGTATTTCGAAGGCTATGCCCCCATCTTCAGTAGCACAAGATAAAAACGAAATAAAACACCTGTGTCATGAATCGTGATTTTTGAATATGCTCGGGTACAGCACTTTTATCTTGTCTATTTAATCCGAAATGAGCTTAAATGCTCTTTAAATCTAGTTTCAATTGGTCTATTTGGGTAATATTCTTGAATTGTTGTGAATAGATTACTCTTAGGTAAAAAAAAATGCGCTGGAGTATGAAATATTCTAAAGCTAGTCACACAATGCGTTTGAATCGACTTTGAATGGAAATCGAATTACCTAAAATATACTTAGCCCCTACAAAATAGATGTATCTTTTGCAAATGCAGCTTGTGTTGGAGGTGCATGAATTTCAGATTGAATCATTTTTCGATTCTATCCGTAGCGTATAAATGACCTGAGTTAGTCAAAAATATGCTCGGCTACAGCACTTTTTCTTGTCTATTTAATCTGAAATGAGCTAAATGCTCTTTAAATCTAGTTTCAATTGGTCTATTTGGGTAATATTCTTGAATTGTTGTGAATAGATTACTCTTAGGTAAAAAAAATTGCGCTGGAGTATGAGATATTCTAAAGCTAGTCACACAATGCGTTTGAATCGACTTTGAATGGAAATCGAATTACCTAAAATATACTTAGCCCCTACAAAATAGATGTATCTTTTGCAAATGCAGCTTGCGTTGGAGGTGGATGAATTTCAGATTGAATCATTTTTCGATTCTATCCGTAGCGTATAAATGACCTGAGTTAGTCAAAAATATGCTCGGCTACAGCACTTTTTTCTTGTCTATTTAATCTGAAATGAGCTAAATGCTCTCTTAAATCTAGTTTCAATTCGTCTACTATATACTTTAAGTTACCTGTTTTTGGGTGATATTCTATACTATTATTTATCACCGTAGTGATAATTTTTTAAATTGTTTTTTTTTCACCCTAATATGGACAGTATGGACTAATATGGATAACAGAACGGCAAAATCTATAACCGATATAAAATATTTCTTTATCAATCAGTGAGAATGCTACAAGGATCTATTTCAGGACACTTAATCTGTGAAATTTACGTGCGATTATTTTTCATCTAGCTGATGATTTTAATCGGTAGCATCTGTCTAAAAAAAAAGCATCGGTTGATACGCACTCTCTAATATTTCGGAGGGCGACGAATAAACCGCTAAAAACGTGCGTGTTATTAAAAATCCCCTACGCCAGAAGCGTAGGTCCAGGTGTTTTCAAGTTTGCCGCGGTACCGAATGCCTTTTCGCTTCTTTTTTTTTTTTAGCATGAGACGGTATAATACGAGCGAGTGACAAGTGATGATTGATCTATCGAATTCTCCGCATTCACCGTCATTGAATCGTAGATCGTCGCAGACTGTTGAAATTATGGATTATATTTTATATAGCGTATTTATGTGTAACTGTTGGCGATGATCGAATGGCGCAAATCGTAATGGGAATGTGCTGTTTAAACATACAGGCCTAATTGTTACAGTTTGAACCCTTTAAAGTTGCGCAGATTAAGCGAGGAAAAAGTCTTAAATATGATTGATTGTTTCCCTCTGGGTGTGTGAGATGGATTGTCGCTAAACCGGTGCGAGAATTCAAATTGTACAAGTTAATTTCTTTAAAAATTTCTTCATCTTCCATATGGTTCAATAAATTTTT
The DNA here is from genome assembly GCA_947310635.1 of Leptodirus hochenwartii. NCBI lineage: Eukaryota > Metazoa > Arthropoda > Insecta > Coleoptera > Leiodidae > Leptodirus > Leptodirus hochenwartii. The sequence continues at coordinate 3,522,976 of OX371178.1, read as the reverse complement.
CTTGTGTTTTGTATTCGATATTACGTCGAAATAAAAGATCATATAAATATAGAAATTTACATGGCGATAGAAAAAATATTTAGATGAATAAAGATTGCATATATTAACTTGCTGTGATAATATTATATAAGAAAAATATGGCATATTAATTTAGTTGTAAAAAAATTTTTACCGAATGGTCGTGGGGACGTAATTTTTTTTAATTCGTTACTTTTATAAAAAAAATCTTCAAATTATCTTATTCTTTGTCTCATCTATCTACTCGTTTGTTACAATTTTTTTCTACTTTGAAACGGTGTTAAAAATTAAAACACCATCGAAAAAATTTGCCCAAACCCGCACTACGTTTATCAAAAAAATGCATCAGGAATTGCAAAACATTTTTCAAGTTAAAAATGAAACTTTGTATTATATTACATGAAATATTTGACAAAAAATAGTTAGAAATTTTAAACTTAAAATGAAAATGCATACAAGTCCGATTATTTGAAAATTCGCGCAAAAACATTTTATCAACTACCTCACTAACTGTATATTCACAAAATAACTTTTTAAAGAATCAAAAAAAAAATCCCACGTCAATCAAATTTGACAAATTTTGATGGTACTGTATAAAAAAAAAACTTTAAAATATCTTATTCTTTGTCTCATCATCTGTCTTCTGGTTTGTTAAATTTTTTTCTACTTTGAGACTGTGTTAAAAATTAACACACCATAAAAAAAATTTGCATAGACCTGCACAATATTTATTCAAAAAATCAGAAATTGCAAAACATTTTTGAAGTTAAAAATGAAACGTTTATACTTTTTATAATATATTACATCAAATATTTGACGAAAAAAATTAGTTAGAAATTTAAAATTTAAAATGAAAATGCATACAAGTCCAATTATTGTAAAATGCGCACAAAATTTTCTCGCACATTTTCTCAACAACCGCCCCTTTATGCAAAATGCATTCATTGACAAAATATATTTTTTTAATAAAATTTTAATCAATTCAAAATAAAATCGCATGTCAATCAAAAAATCGAAAACCAAACACGCAGAATGCTTAACACAAAAATCGGTGTGTAACCGATCGAGGGATAATCCTCGATTTCACGCATTTTCCTGGCCATTTCTTGCGCTGTGTGCTCAACAAACAGGAACACAATAGCCGAATGGCAGAGTATCGAATTCCCTTTATCCCGTCCCGATTTTTACGGGCCTCTACCGCGTCCAATATTGGATTACAATGCACTCAAACAGTCCAAAAATTGCGCACGGCACATTACAACAAAACTACCCCCATACAAAATCGCACCACTTCGTGTTAAACGTGAACTATTACAAAATCGAATCCGTGTTCGATTAGTGACACGATTTTACGGAATTATAGGCTGTATTCTCAGCGGCTTTAAAGGTCATTATATTATATCGGGATGTTTCTACCCCCCATTGCTCAATAGCAAAAATATATACTAGCTGGCACAATACATCTGTTATGCGGATTATAATGCCAAGTATTACTGTTTGGGGGATGCAACTAGAACAACCCTTTATTTTATAAATGTACAATCTCACCGGGGTGCAGCACGGGTTAATACATTTTTCAATACAAACTCTAAAATAATATTCTCCACATTGGTTGCATAAAATATCATGAAAAAAATTCCAATATGCGCATTTTGAAGTCTAAACTTCCACCTTCAATTGAAATATATGTGATACTCTTAAAAATTATCTTAAGAAAGTGATACTCTTAAATTCGCAGCTAGGTAATAATTTAATATAATATAACGATTTTTAATATTTTGTAGAAATATCTAACGCTTCTCACAAGGCATAGAAATACATTTAATATAACAACGGCGACAGTGCGCACCCTTGCGGAACTCCCAAAATATATCCACAAAAATTGACAATACTGTTTTTACGTTCGTTTGCTAAATATCCGAAAAAGTCCAGCATTTATAAATATATGCGCATTTTGAAGTCTAAACTTCCACCTTCAATTGAAATATCTGTGATAGTTAAAAATTATCTTAAGAAAGTGATACTCTTAAAAATTCGCAGCTAGGTAATAATTCAATATAATATTACGATTTTAAATATTTTGTAGAAATATCTAACGCTTCTCACAAGGCATAGAAATACATTTAATATAACAACGGCGACAGTGCGTACCCTTGCGGAACTCCCAAAATATATCCACAAAAATTGACAATACTGTTTTTACGTTTGTTTGCTAAGTATCATCCGAAAAAATCCAGCATTTATAAATATATGCGCATTTTGAAGTCTAAACTTCCACCTTCTATTGAAATATCTGTGATAGTTAAAAATTATCTTAAGAAAGTGATACTCTTAAAAATTCGCAGCTAGGTAATAATTCAATATAATATTACGATTTTTAATATTTTGTAGAAATATCTAACGCTTCTCACAAGGCATAGAAAAACATTTAATATAACAACGGCGACAGTGCGCACCCTTGCGGAACTCCCAAATATATCCACCAAAAATTGACAATACTGTTTATATACTGTTCGTTTGCTAAAATAAACAGTTCATTATTTTAGTTAAAACAAATATAATTACTTCGTTCGTTTTGCCGAAGAAAAATAACGGTAACAGGCCTTGATATACAAACACACACAGACATATAAGCAACCAGCTCTTTAATACAATATTTTTATATGCAATGTTGTATATCCATTAGGACGAATCGCACCTAGTAATACAATTCAAATGAATGTTGGTCTATACATTTTTCGTCTTTGTTTATGTATGTACAATATGCGTGCGTTTGTGTATGTTGAAGTGAGATGGCGCTAGCTTTTATTAGCGGAAATCGAGGCGCGTGTTTTATCCAAGCATTAACACGTGATTGGAGAAAACAAAACGCCGTGCACATTTAGGAAAATATTTGTCTTTCATTTACTATGTGTAGAATAAAATTGTGTTGATAAAAACAACAATTTTTTAAATAATAATCAAAAAATATGTATCATCGAATTTTTAATTTAATTTTCATTGTAATAAGAATAAAAAGTTACATGTATAAAATAGCGATCTTGCGGGGGTTGAAACCATATTACATCCCTCTCTAAAATACGTCTGCAGAAAACTTTTTCGCTCGCTAAAAATCGCATATTGTATTTTAAATGTACGTACATGTAATATTGCAATATGAAATTTCAAGTCTTTCAGCGGCAATTTCAACCTGAATATCTACATGGAATAAAAAATTAATTTCAAAAGTTCTTTCTTGTTCGAACCCGCATATGCAATATTCCCCATAAATATATACGCAGTGGCTATAAAAACACAAACTTTCCATTTAGTTCAATCGAGATATAATAATGTACGAGCTCAAATGTTTCACACAAAATAATCAAATGTTGCTGTAAAATGTTTACTGAAAAAAAAAAATTTCTCTATCAAAAGAATGATTTGTAAAAAAAAAAAAATTTCAGCCTGTCAAAACGTTTTATAGTCAATATAATGCTTCATAATTTAAAATGTGTACGAAAATATAATCCGCGTAATTAAAAACGTTTTTTTTTTATTTGGGCCATCATCAGAGATGAAGTGATTCGTCGATGTGATGATTAATTAAAAATAAACGTGGAAATGAATTTATAATCCTCTGCATGCGGTTATTAATTGAATATAAGATGATTTTGAACAGAGTAAACGAAATGTAAGGTTTCTTATATCTTGCAAAACGTCTTGCAATTGTGTTGTTTTGTCATTTTGAATTTGAATTAGCGTAAACGCAGAAGTACAAGTTCAAAAATTTTTAACTATAAAAAAAATGTCATTGTTACTTGAACAAATGACGTATGGGTAGTAATTAATTATATTATTACAAAAAAAAATGTCATTTTACACTTCAAAAAATTTGCGATGGCAATGTTTAAGATAAAAAAAAATTTAGTACCCACAAAAATATGCAATAAAAAAAATAAAATTGATTGATGTTCACTGCGATTTGTAACAAGATAATACACATCCACAAGACATTAAATAATCCTATAATTCCATTTAGAAATCGGCTGACGGGCCACCCTTTTCCATTTCCAATATAAAAAAGAGATATCATATTATCAATATGACATGTAATAGTCGGAAAAAAAAAATGCAGTGCTTTGGCCAAATCCGCGGCACACGACCCATTCAATTCGCACTAGTCGAACGTGCGCGCTCGATGATTTTTTTTATATACATTTTTTTTTGGGGTGGATTTCAAAGAAAACCGAACCGATATTACAGTCGCAGTGTTTTTTTTTTTCCTCCGGGTAGTGCGGTAGATATCAGTTACTATTTTATGGCTTTCGCGTCTATTTCCATGAACCATTTAACATATCGTATTGTCAATGGAAAACCGACACAAGTCAAAAAATACAAAAAATTTATGTTTATGTTGTATCTGAAAAATATGTAACTGAAAAATAAATATGTTGGTTTGGCCGCCTTTGAAATATTTTATTTTTTACCGATTTTTAGTTATGTAAGTCTTCTATTGACAATAATATTTAATTTCTTAGGCTAAATGTAACATAACACCAAATATGTTACTTATGCATTGTTAATTTTGTGGGTATGTTATGATAAAGCACCGTAACAAATATTTTTATTTTCACTAATGCAAAACTAACTCGATAGTACAAAATTGGTTAAATTATTAAATTCCAAAACACAAAATTATGATAATTTGCTAATGCAATTAAAAATTTACATTATTTCTTTATAAATAATACCTTTGAGATATAAATTTAAAAATACTCAGCTTGCCCTTCTTTATCCACTGTTTGGCAATACATTAAATAAACAAAATTTGGCCACTCTATATTATTTTTTCGATGTAGGAAAACTTCAATTTGATTTTTCTCTAAACATACCATTTTTGAGTTGTGTTACTTTTCTATTGACAGTACGATATGTACACATTTTTTCGATACCAGTGCTTCAAAACGTGCACCATTCATATAGCATAATACAAGAAAAATGGCAACATATCCCTAGAGAGGGATAATAATGCTCGTGTAGATAAGATTAATACTTGAAAAAAAAAAACGCGTGCATACAAACAGCATTCTACCAAAACAGATAAAAATCGAAATGGTAATTTATTCGTTCTTCAAAATAAAATACGGTTTTTCTCGTCGAGTCTTCTAACATTCATTATTTCATTTCGAAACACCTGTAATTATCTGCAGCGGTATCTTGACGTTTCTCCATTTATTTGTATATTACATTTCAAGATTGCGGAATGGTGATAACGTTGGAAAATACGTCCGCATGCTATAATGCCATAATACTCAAGAAAAACCATACCAACATGCTATTGTACACGGTGATTTCCACTCTAAACATTCACTTTAAGTTTTTTTTAAGACTACACAATTTTAGGAACAAAGAACAATTTTGATTTCCGAATTTTCAAATATTTTTTTCAATTGCAAGTCTTGAAATATACTTATCAAATATTTTTTATTAATTTATCGTCCTTTCTTTTTTTTTTTTTAATAGAAGTATTCGGATGAACGACAACAATTTTCAAACTATCGATTTAAAGAGCCAACTATTATTTTAAAAATTTTTTCAAGGCACGTTTTCCAGTTTTCCAAGTTTTTTAAGACTGTACAATTTTATGAACAAAGAACAATTTTTATTTCCGAATTTTCAAATATTTTTTTCAATTGCAAGTCTTGAAATATACTTATCAAATTTTTTTTATTAATTTATCGTCCTTTCTTTTTTTTTTAAATAGAAGTATTCGGATGAAGGACAACAATTTTCAAACTATCGATTTAAAGAGCCAACTATTATTTTAAAAAAATTTTCAAGGCACGTTTTCCAGTTTTCCAAGTTTTTTAAGACTGTACAATTTTATGAACAAAGAACAATTTTGATTTCCGAATTTTCAAATATTTTTTTCAATTGCAAGTCTTGAAATATACTTATCAAATATTTTTTATTAATTTATCGTCCTTTCTTTTTTTTTTTTTAATAGAAGTATTCGGATGAACGACAACAATTTTCAAACTATCGATTTAAAGAGCCAACTATTATTTTAAAAAAATTTTCAAGGCACGTTTTCCAGTTTTCCAAGTTTTTTAAGACTGTACAATTTTATGAACAAAGAACAATTTTTATTTCCGAATTTTCAAATATTTTTTTCAATTGCAAGTCTTGAAATATACTTATCAAATATTTTTTATTAATTTATCGTCCTTTCTTTTTTTTTTTTTAATAGAAGTATTCGGATGAACGACAACAATTTTCAAACTATCGATTTAAAGAGCCAACTATTATTTTAAAAAAAATTTCAAGGCACGTTTTCCAGTTTTCCAAGTTTTTTAAGACTACAATTTTATGAACAAAGAACAATTTTGATTTCCGAATTTTCAAATATTTTTTTCAATTGCAAGTCTTGAAATATACTTATCAAATATTTTTTATTAATTTATCGTCCTTTCTTTTTTTTTTTTTAATAGAAGTATTCGGATGAACGACAACAATTTTCAAACTATCGATTTAAAGAGCCAACTATTATTTTAAAAAAATTTTCAAGGCACGTTTTCCAGTTTTCCAAGTTTTTTAAGACTGTACAATTTTATGAACAAAGAACAATTTTTATTTCCGAATTTTCAAATATTTTTTTCAATTGCAAGTCTTGAAATATACTTATCAAATATTTTTTATTAATTTATCGTCCTTTCTTTTTTTTTTTTTTAATGGAAGTATTCGGATGAAGGTAACAATTTTCAAACTATCGATTTAAAGAGACAACTTTTATTTCAAAATATTTTTCAAGGCACGTTTTCCAGTTTTCCACGTTTTTTAAGACTACACAATTTTAGGAACAAAGAACAATTTTGATTTCCGAATTTTCAAATATTTTTTTCAATTGCAAGTCTTGAAATATACTTATCAAATATTTTTTATTAATTTATCGTCCTTTCTTTTTTTTTTTTTAATAGAAGTATTCGGATGAAGGACAACAATTTTCAAACTATCGATTTAAAGAGCCAACTATTATTTCAAAATCTTTTTCAAGGCACGTTTTCCAGTTTTCCACGTTTTTAAAGACTACACAATTTTAAACAAAGAACAATTTTGATTTCCGAATTTTCAAATATTTTTTTCAATTGCAAGTCTTGAAATATACTTATCAAATATTTTTTATTAATTTATCGTCCTTTCTTTTTTTTTTTTTAATAGAAGTATTCGGATGAACGACAACAATTTTCAAACTATCGATTTAAAGAGCCAACTATTATTTTAAAAAAATTTTCAAGGCACGTTTTCCAGTTTTCCAAGTTTTTTAAGACTGTACAATTTTATGAACAAAGAACTATTTTGATTTCCGAATTTTCAAATATTTTTTGCAATTGCAAGTCTTGAAATATACTTATCAAATATTTTTTGTTAATTTCTTGACCTTTCTTTATTTATTTTTTTAAGCAGAAGTATTTGGATGAAGGACAACCATTTTCAAACTATCGATTTAAAGAGCCAACTTTTATTTCAAAATCCTTTCAAGGCACGTTTTCCAGTTTTACACGTTTTTTAGATTTAGATATTAGGAGATTTCCTAATATCGTGAAATTTTCCTATAGACCGGGATCCCATTTATAGGGACCGTTATAAATGCCTCCTAGGAGACGTATTGGCACAATAATATTATTTATAAAAATGTATATAGTATAACTAATAAAAAATAGAATCAAACGTTTATTTATGTTTGAATACAAACTCCCTAACTTTATTCTGGTGTAGGATAAAACATGTCTCGGCGGTGCAATTGTAATTTTCATGGAACAAGAGAGCGTTTAGTCGAACGGAATGACTTTTTCAGGCGACTTTCAGGAGGATGTATGAACACGCGCCACGCTTTCAGCTGCGGCGAACTTAATTTCAGATTATGAAAGTTTCACCTGAGCTGGGGGAATTTGCAGATCCAACAGATTCAGGTACCAAAAAAATGATAAAGGCCATACAGGGAAAATCAGGAATACGTATTTCGGAAGCATATGCAAAAGTGTATGTAAAAAAATTTAAAGATTATTTGAAATAGAATGAATATTTTGTATTTTTTAAATATGTATTTCTTATTTTAAAAAATTGCAACTTTACGATTTTCTTTCATGAAATTTTCAAAGGTTCTGTCACTTTAATTGATTCTATCGTTTAATTTCAGTCGTTTCAGAATTATCCTTAACTATTAGCGTATATAAAATTCAATATCAACAGATTATGAAAATTTTACCTGAGCTGGAGGAATTTGCAGATCCAACAGATTCAGGTACCAAGAAAAATAGAAGCCATACAAGGAAAATCAGGAATACGTTTTTCGCAAGAGTATATAGCTTATGAAAAAGTGTACGTTAAAAAATTTAAAGATTACTTGAAATAGAATGAATATTTTATATTTTTTAAATATGTATTTCTTATTTTAAAAAATTGCAACATTACGATTTTTTTTCTTGAAATTTTCAAAGGTTCTGTCACTTTAATCGATTCTATCATTTATTTTCAGTCATTTCAGAAATATCCTTAACTATTAACGTGTATAAAATTCAAAATCAACAGATTATGAAAATTTCACCTGAGCTGAAGGAATTTGCAGATCCAACAGATTGAGGTACCAAAAAAAATAAAAGCCATACAGGGAAAATCAGGAATACGTTTTTCAGAAGAGTATATAGCTTATGAAAAAGTGTACGTTAAAAAATTTAAAGATTACTTGAAATAGAATGAATATTTTGTATTTTTTAAATATATATTTCTTATTTAAAAAAATTGCAACATTACGATTTTTTTCTTGAAATTTTCAAAGGTTCTGTCACTTTAATTGATTCGATCGTTTAATTTCAGTCATTTTAGAAATATCCTTAACTATATAAAATTCAAAATCAACAGATTATGAAAATTTCACCTGAGCTGAAGGAATTTGCAGATCCAACAGATTCAGGTACCAAAAAAAATAAAAGCCATACAAGGAAAATCAGGAATATGTTTTTCGCAAGAGTATATAGCTTATGAAAAAGTGTACGTTAAAAAATTTATAGATTACTTGAAATAGAATGAATATTTTGTATTTTTTAAATATGTATTTCTTATTTTAAAAAATTGCAACTTTACGATTTTCTTTCATGAAATTTTCAAAGGTTCTGTCACTTTAATTGATTCTATCGTTTATTTTCAGTCATTTCAGAATTATCCTTAGCTATTAGCGTATATAAAATTCAATATCAACAGATTATGAAAATTTCACCTGAGCTGAAGGAATTTGCAGATCCAACAGATTGAGGTACCAAAAAAAATAAAAGCCATACAGGGAAAATCAGGTATACGTTTTTCAGAAGAGTATATAGCTTATGAAAAAGTGTACGTTAAAAAATTTAAAGATTACTTGAAATAGAATGAATATTTTGTATTTTTTAAATATATATTTCTTATTTTAAAAAATTGCAACATTACGATTTTTTTTCTTGAAATTTTCAAAGGTTCTGTCACTTTAATCGATTCTATCGTTTAATTTCAGTCATTTTAGAAATATCCTTAACTATATAAAATTCAAAATCAACAGATTATGAAAATTTCACCTGAGCTGAAGGAATTTGCAGATCCAACAGATTCAGGTACCAAAAAAAAATAAAAGCCATACAAGGAAAATCAGGAATATGTTTTTCGCAAGAGTATATAGCTTATGAAAAAGTGTACGTTAAAAAATTTATAGATTACTTGAAATAGAATGAATATTTTGTATTTTTTAAATATGTATTTCTTATTTAAAAAAATTGCAACTTTACGATTTTCTTTCATGAAATTTTCAAAGGTTCTGTCACTTTAATTGATTCTATCGTTTATTTTCAGTCATTTCAGAATTATCCTTAGCTATTAGCGTATATAAAATTCAATATCAACAGATTATGAAAATTTCACCTGAGCTGGAGGAATTTGCAGATCCAACAGATTCAGGTACCAAAAAAAATAAAAGCCATACAAGGAAAATCAGGAATACGTTTTTCGCAAGAGTATACAGCATATGAAAAAGTGTACGTTAAAAAATTTAAAGATTACTTGAAATAGAATGAATATTTTGTATTTTTTAAATATGTATTTCTTATTTAAAAAATTGCAACATTACGATTTTTTTTCTTGAAATTTTCAAAGGTTCTGTCACTTTAATCGATTCTATCATTTATTTTCAGTCATTTCAGAAATATCCTTAACTATTAGCGTGTATAAAATTCAAAATCAACAGATTATGAAAATTTCACCTGAGCTGAAGGAATTTGCAGATCCAACAGATTCAGGTACCAAAAAAAATAGAAGCCATACAAGGAAAATCAGGAATACGTTTTTCGCAAGAGTATATAGCATATGAAAAAGTGTACGTTAAAAAATTTAAAGATTACTTGAAATAGAATGAATATTTTGTATTTTTTAAATATGTATTTCTTATTTAAAAAATTGCAACATTACGATTTTTTTTCTTGAAATTTTCAAAGGTTCTGTCACTTTAATCGATTCTATCATTTATTTTCAGTCATTTCAGAAATATCCTTAACTATTAGCGTGTATAAAATTCAAAATCAACAGATTATGAAAATTTCACCTGAGCTGAAGGAATTTGCAGATCCAACAGATTCAGGTACCAAAAAAAATAGAAGCCATACAAGGAAAATCAGGAATACGTTTTTCGCAAGAGTATACAGCATATGAAAAAGTGTACGTTAAAAAATTTAAAGATTACTTGAAATAGAATGAATATTTTGTATTTTTTAAATATGTATTTCTTATTTAAAAAATTGCAACTTTACGATTTTTTTTCTTGAAATTTTCAAAGGTTCTGTCACTTTAATCGATTCTATCATTTATTTTCAGTCATTTCAGAAATATCCTTAACTATTAGCGTGTATAAAATTCAAAATCAACAGATTATGAAAATTTCACCTGAGCTGAAGGAATTTGCAGATCCAACAGATTCAGGTACCAAAAAAAATAGAAGCCATACAAGGAAAATCAGGAATACGTTTTTCGCAAGAGTATATAGCATATGAAAAAGTGTACGTTAAAAAATTTAAAGATTACTTGAAATAGAATGAATATTTTGTATTTTTTAAATATGTATTTCTTATTTAAAAAATTGCAACATTACGATTTTTTTTCTTGAAATTTTCAAAGGTTCTGTCACTTTAATCGATTCTATCATTTATTTTCAGTCATTTCAGAAATATCCTTAACTATTAGCGTGTATAAAATTCAAAATCAACAGATTATGAAAATTTCACCTGAGCTGAAGGAATTTGCAGATCCAACAGATTCAGGTACCAAAAAAAATAGAAGCCATACAAGGAAAATCAGGAATACGTTTTTCGCAAGAGCAAGCTTATGAAAAAGTGTACGTTAAAAAATTTATAGATTACTTGAAATAGAATGAATATTTTGTATTTTTTAAATATGTATTTCTTATTTAAAAAATTGCAACTTTACGATTTTCTTTCATGAAATTTTCAAAGGTTCTGTCACTTTAATCGATTCTATCATTTATTTTCAGTCATTTCAGAAATATCCTTAACTATTAGCGTGTATAAAATTCAAAATCAACAGATTATGAAAATTTCACCTGAGCTGAAGGAATTTGCAGATCCAACAGATTCAGGTACCAAAAAAAATAGAAGCCATACAAGGAAAATCAGGAATACGTTTTTCGCAAGAGCAAGCTTATGAAAAAGTGTACGTTAAAAAATTTATAGATTACTTGAAATAGAATGAATATTTTGTATTTTTTAAATATGTATTTCTTATTTAAAAAATTGCAACTTTACGATTTTCTTTCATGAAATTTTCAAAGGTTCTGTCACTTTAATCGATTCTATCATTTATTTTCAGTCATTTCAGAAATATCCTTAACTATTAGCGTGTATAAAATTCAAAATCAACAGATTATGAAAATTTCACCTGAGCTGAAGGAATTTGCAGATCCAACAGATTCAGGTACCAAAAAAAATAGAAGCCATACAAGGAAAATCAGGAATACGTTTTTCGCAAGAGCAAGCTTATGAAAAAGTGTACGTTAAAAAATTTATAGATTACTTGAAATAGAATGAATATTTTGTATTTTTTAAATATGTATTTCTTATTTAAAAAATTGCAACTTTACGATTTTCTTTCATGAAATTTTCAAAGGTTCTGTCACTTTAATCGATTCTATCATTTATTTTCAGTCATTTCAGAAATATCCTTAACTATTAGCGTGTATAAAATTCAAAATCAACAGATTATGAAAATTTCACCTGAGCTGAAGGAATTTGCAGATCCAACAGATTCAGGTACCAAAAAAAATAGAAGCCATACAAGGAAAATCAGGAATACGTTTTTCGCAAGAGTATATAGCATATGAAAAAGTGTACGTTAAAAAATTTAAAGATTACTTGAAATAGAATGAATATTTTGTATTTTTTAAATATGTATTTCTTATTTAAAAAATTGCAACATTACGATTTTTTTTCTTGAAATTTTCAAAGGTTCTGTCACTTTAATCGATTCTATCATTTATTTTCAGTCATTTCAGAAATATCCTTAACTATTAGCGTGTATAAAATTCAAAATCAACAGATTATGAAAATTTCACCTGAGCTGAAGGAATTTGCAGATCCAACAGATTCAGGTACCAAAAAAAATAGAAGCCATACAAGGAAAATCAGGAATACGTTTTTCGCAAGAGCAAGCTTATGAAAAAGTGTACGTTAAAAAATTTATAGATTACTTGAAATAGAATGAATATTTTGTATTTTTTAAATATGTATTTCTTATTTTAAAAAATTGCAACATTACGATTTTTTTTATTTTCAGTCATTTTAGAAATATGGCTAACTATTAGCGTATATAAAATTGAATGTCTATACTTGGTTTAACAAATCAAAAAAAAATTAACAAAAATAAATGAAACCGCGTTACTTCAAAGGCGAATTTCGCTCTTAACCTGTATAAGATCCAGGTAGCCAACCAAATTACACAGACATTTAGTTCCTGATTGCAGGAAAGCAACAAGAGAAAAGAAGATATAGGCTTACTTATCGTTTATTCGAGATTCCTGCATTTTAACATATCCTCCTTAGGGAATGGGCTCATTCTGAGAGGACTCGAATTAGGGAATAAGCATATGAGAGTGGAACGATGTATATATACATTCACTGCCAGCAAGAAATCGTTTATTCGATTTAAATTCCAGTCATGTGTAGTAAATTGCTACTTAGAACAAAATCAGATTTCATTTCAGTTTCGTAAAAAGAACAGCGGGAAAAAAATTAAATTTTATGTCGAATAAGGGGGGGTATTTTGTCGCTAAAATAACGTAAGTAGTGATTTTTTTTAAGTATGTTAAAAAATATCCATTGAAAGATTTATTTATGGAAATCATACAATTTTTTTTCAAGTGCTTCTTCGGAGAAATTTAAATTTTTGATCAAACGATATTGGAAGATGCTAAAAGAATCATCACCCTATTTAAAAAAAAATTATACCCTATAAAAAAAATAGTTAAATTAAAAAATATATATATTTCCTTTGAAAAACAATTTGAAGTGAGTGATAAAAATACAATTTGAAAGATATCTAGAAATCACAGAAACTTTCTATTGAAATGTTTCATTTGGAAAAATAAAAATCTTTGATTGATGATAAATTTTAAAAAGTCCCTAATATTGGAGAAGACTAAAAGAAACGTCCCGTTATTTTAAAAAATATATTTAAAAATGTGTGTTTCAAGTTCGTTTGAAAATCAATTTATTTTTTTACAAGCGCAATTTGTTTAGAAATTACAAAATTTAATCCATTAAAAATTATATTACACCTTTCATTATTATAAAAATATGCATTGAAAGATTTATGGAAGTTATAGAATTTTTTTTTTAATACTTCTTCAGAGAAATTTTTTTTTTTTATCAAACAATATTGGAAGACACTAAAAGACTCATTTAAAAAAATATTATTACCTTAAAAAAAATAGTTAAATTGAAAAAAAAAATGTATATACTACTTTTATTTGAAAATCAATTTAAAGTGAAAAAATAAACAAAAAATAAACAAATTTGAAAGATGTATAGAAATCAAAGAAAATTTCTATTGAAATGTTTCATTTGGAAAAATTAAAATCTTTGATTGATGATCAATTTTAAAAAAGTCCCTAATATTGGAGGAGACGAAAAGAAACATGCCCTTATTTAAAAAATTATATTTAAAAATGTGCATTTCAAGTTCGTTTGAAAATCAATTTAAATTTTTACTAGCAATTGCAAAATAAATTCCATTAAAATTTATAACACACCTTTCATTATTATAAAAATATGCATTGAAAGATTTATGGAAGTTATGGAATTTTTTTTCAAATACTTCTTCAGAGAAATTTAAATTTTTTATCAAACAATATTTGAAGACACTAAAAGAATTATTTGAAAAATATTATTACCTTAAAAAATGGTTAATTGAAAAAAAAATATGTATATACTTTTATTTGAAAATCAATTTAAAGTGAAAAAATAAACAGAAAATAAATAAATTTGACAGATATATAGAAATCAGAGAAATTTTATATTGAAATGCTTCAATTGGAAAAATTAAAATCTTTGATTGATGATCAATTTTTAAAAAGTCCCTAATATTGGAGGAGACGAAAAGAAGCATGCCCTTATTTAAAAAAATGCGTTTCAAGTTCGTTTGAAAATCAATTAAAATTTTTACTAGCAATTACAAAATAAAATCCATTAAAATTTATACCACACCCTTCATCAAATTTTGCAGAATTTGTACCTGCACTAAAACAAGTGCGTATGTTTCTTTTTTATGTTTTCCTGACCATATTTATGTTCGTTCAACTGTTTTTTATGAAGCTTTTTTTATGGCACCATTACATTTGTCTAAATCGGTTGTGATATCGCGGTACCACCGCTCAAAGCGATTATATATCTATATCTTCAGATGAAACAGAAAAACAGGGACGGCCTAAATGGTAAAAAAAAAATTCTTTGTTTCAATACAAATAGATAAATAATTCGAGCAGAAAAATACCTCGTTCTAATATTGGATTTTTTCAAGTATAAAAAACTGATCATCAATTTTGCGAACATTTCTGGATTTGTTGTTTCTAGCATTACGATTCTGGCTATTTCGTGCGATGACTGTAATTGTTGGGACTGCTAACAGAAGATAAACGAATCACACGGACTGAGCGCATTTTGATACACATATTGCGGCTTAATTCGGTTTTATTACCGGCCGTTTTTTACGGTCCGATTGCGTTGATATACCTTGACCTTACGGAACATTGATTCCAACATCGCCACCATGAAAATACCGTAAAAAAAATACGAAAGTAATATCTATTCAGATCAATTTTTTACAAACATCAGTTCTCCCCCATCTCCACAAATTCAAATTAATACAATCATTATTTTTTTATTTTTTAGTTACATTTTTATTTATTTCTGTTTTTAGATGAATCCAAAACTCGATTAAATTATGCCATTTTATTACCACGCTGCTATAAAAAAAAAAAGTACCCAAAAAGCATTTTTTTTACTTCGCATGTAAGCTGCATTTAATTAATTTTAGCGGCCTCGCTAAGCAATAAAAAAGAAATTACAAACTGGAATACGGCCATTCAATCCCATATCGATAAATTATAATATACAAAATAATTTAATATACCAAAAAAAAAAATTGTTTACAATTACAAATACATTTTTGTATTCGAATAATTAGATTTTGACGAAAGTAGTTTTAATTATCACAATTTTATACGGAGAAAAATCTGTTTGAAATTTAACGGTTAATAATGCGATCTTTTGTTAATTGTGTCAAAATTTTGGCGTGACAAGAAAATCTTGTAAATAATAAAATTTAATTTAGAAGTTGCTAAAAAATTACGGCAAATTCCGTGACTTCGCATATATGTGCATATAAATAGATTCTATATTACTTCAGAATTTTTTTTTGCAAAAAATCTCTTTGCAGTTGTATGTGGAATAGAATGATTTGATTTTAAGCCAATTTTCACAGTTCTATCGTATGTAGTTAGCGCATAAAACTGTATCTCGTTAAGCATTGCCAGTATAAAATGTGCGATTACGCTTAATATTTTCGAATGAAATAGTTTCGTTATCGCAAAGCTGGTTCACTAAATAAAAACAAACAACGTAGAGGCATGTTAAAAAATGTTAATAACTTGTTTGGTTTGGCAGTCGTAATTCTCAACAAAATCTACAATACAGAAGAGAGCAAACTGGTAAAGAGCATTCAATAAAACAGAAGTAATATTTAGATGTTGGGGCGTATAAATCGGTGTTTAATCTGCTGGATTATGCCAGTTTTGAAAAACCAACTTCCTGCATGTGAAAGCCTACAATAGAAAGGGACCATGTGCTCCGAGATGGTGAAGACTACCAGCAGCGCCAGTTACGAATTACAACAAATATTTGTGCTTTTATTTTACGGATATGGCGCGTAAACAGGAGCCTTCCAAGGCGGCCCCGCAAGAACTCTGCCGCTCAAGCGGTTGGATTTATATACTGCAAGAGTTCGCCTGAACAGCAATTTGAAGAGAACAAATAAATAGAATGAAGTTATCATTATTAATATGCCAGTCCAAACAGATGTATCTCGAATCTCGACTGCTCATGTTGGTATGAAATGAAGAGGCTGCTTCAGATTGTCGTAATAATATCAGACGGGAATGTAGCCGATAGATGACACAAGAAAATGCGAGCAGTTTTAAATATATATTAATTTTTTATTCGAAAACTAGTGAGTTGAAGAAAAAAAATCGAGATTTCACAAGGCAATCAAAATGCGGAAAGTATTTAATAATAGCTATTTTATTAAGGGGTCCGTTTTGCTTTTGTCAGATTCTGAAGATATTGGCATTTAAGTTAGGTACGTTTTTTTTTTTAATTCACAAAATTACATTTCTTTTGTCAAAAATGTACACTACTTTCAAAATTTGCTAAATTGAATTGGAAAAGTTTGCTGAATTTTTAAATGTTTATGCACAAATTGACAACAATGTTGATCAAAAATATTCTTGGCTAAGAAGTTGAAAATAAAAATGAAAAATTTATACTTGTTTATATTTTATAACATTAATATATAAATAATAATTTATATATGATGAATTTTAATAATACGTGGCATATTTCGATTTTTTTATTAAATTATTTATGAATAACTCTGAATATTTGTGACGTTTTGTGAACAATTCTTGTCTTATATTAAAAAAAAAATAACGCAGCTCTTCTACAATTTATAATCTCTGCTTAGGCGATATTAACACTTCCATTGAAGATTTGTTCAAAAAAATTCTAGTTAAAATAAACGTTTTCATTCATAGAAGAGAATAAAACTGAAGATCGGTTCCATATTTTTTGTTAAATCTCTAGAAAATTAAATAATCAAATGTAACATGCAAAAAAAAACTCAAGTTGTATAACAGCAAATGGAAGAAGCTGTAATAATTTTTTTTTTAATTTAAAATATTTTTTACTGTTCATATTATTATCTTTATATTATTTTATTTTATTATTCTAGAAAATTGCAATTGTTAAATTGTTCCTAAAAATTTTTTTTTATAACTAAAAGAAAACCAACGAGAGAATTTTTTCTAAATCTAAGAATTGTACAAATAGAAGGGAACTCGAAAATTTCTGTAAAAATCTACGATTTTTTTCCATACGAGCAAAAAAAAAACGAAGGGAGAAACTTTTCTAGATCTAGAAATCGAAGGAAGCTTTAAAAGTTAAAAAAAAAAAATTACAGTTAATTACCGATTTTTTAAGTGTATTGTAAAATCTACGATTACGCAAATTTTTGTAAAATATTTTTCTGCTTAACAAAAAAAAAAAACAGGAAGCGTTTAAAAAGTCCCCAACAAAATCTCTAATAAATTTTGTGCATTTTTTGTGCAGACTATTATTCAAAATGAAAATTCAAATGAAAATGAAGAACTACCGTGGAAGAGTACAACTACAAAAAAAAAATAGTAGAAAATCGAATGATACAGGGTGAGTTTAAACTATTAAAAAAAATTTATAAAAGAAAAATTCGTGGCGCAAATATAAAAATTTTGTTTAGTTAGTTTGTTTTAAATTTAATTAAATAAATTGAATTTACAAGAACAACGAATTTATCGTGAACAAAAAAAATCGATTTTAACCGATATTTTAATTATATAATATTAAAAAGAAATGAAATGAACAAAATCATAGTATATAATATCACCCAAATACCGTAACTTAAAGCATTAAGTAGCTGCATGCGCATTTCGAAGGCTATGCCCACATCTTCAATAGCACAAGATAAAAACTAAATAAAATACCTGTCACGAATCGTGATTGATATACTATTAAACAAAATAGAAGTATTTCAAAAATGGCATATAATATGACCCAAAATACAAGATATTTCATAAATACCAGATTATTTATTGAAATCAATCAAATCTTTGGGATTTCCTAGAAAATTACCAAGACTATTATATGTACTTTAAAATTATATTTATTTAAAATACTATCTAAACCCACAAACAATTTCAATTGTGATAAATCAAAATGAAGTGCTGCAAAAAAAAAACGGAAATGGTAATATTCTTAGGACCAGGTATATATCAATACCCCCGAATTTTTTTTTGCAAAACATTTGTGCTATTAAACAAAATACGTCCATTTTTAAACGCCAGCGAAAATCCAGCCGTTCAATTTCGACAGCAAAAAAAAAGGGCCCTTACTCTACATATTCACGACGTCTTTGTTATACCCCCCGCCGTAGTCCTTGTACTTTGTTGCATCCCTTCGATGAGTAGCCGTTCTTTGTAAAGGGATTCCCTTCCAATAATAACAATACGACTGTTTGCCAAAGTTATATTACTCTTTTCCCGTAATGGAAATGAAACCGAAAATCGGGTTGATTCGATTATACCAGCGCGGGAAGAAGAAGAAGACTTGTTGCTGCGAGCGGTACCAAGGGGATTGCGGAAGACCTAGCCAATTCGCTCGAATGCCATATTTAATTTAATTAATTTTCGATGCGCGAACCACCGGACTGAAAGGAAGATGATTCGTCGCCTTCCGGCTGCAAAATTTAATTAGCTGTGTATCTTTGGAATAATTATTTTCGAACCGAAATCGATATCAGAGACAATTTTGAAGATCGCAAGATTTTTGGTCACGAAAGTGCAATTTTAGCCAAACTTATAAAAAAATTTATAATTCGTTAGTTTTTATTATTAATTGTAACTGTATTTGTGTAACCCATTTTTGGATTTGTTGACTTTATGTTAGTAGTTAACGTGTAATTATTTTTTTTTTTTTTATGGAAAATTGCGAGAAAGAAGGGTGGTTAATTTGATTGTTGATAAAAAAAAAATTAATGAAAATTCCATCTTCTCTGATGCTTAAATGAGTCTATACCATGTTACGGGTATATCGTCCTGCCGAAGATTTATTTATCTCTTCATACATTTATCTGTTTTCCGGCTTAGTATCACGAGCCCACCTAACGTCCTTTCTATATTATATCACCCACGGGGCGAATGTCTAACATGTAACCTATATCTGCCATTCGCACCCCAAGATCGCGGTTATAAAGACAGTTTGTATCATTTTGACAACATAATAGAAAAGAGCGGCACTGTGCAGACCCGCAGAGCGTCCTGCGTTAATAGCGTTTATTTTCACAACATATCATCCTCCTTGGTCTATTCTATTCTTATATATGGCACACTTCTTTCGCCACAAGAAGATATAGTGGTGGATAGTACATCATTGTGGAATAACATTCTTTTATACTGCATGTGTAGTTGAGTTTTGTTGCGAACTTGTTGGCACGCGTGCCAGAGGTAGAGGTGACACGTACAAAAATTAAATTTTGTAGGCACGTGATGGATGTACGTTATAAGCGTGTAAATTTTTAATTTCGCTGTTGCAGCGTAACAGAAAGAAATTTTAAAAAAGATTTTTCCTTCTACGAACAATCAACGATTTTTCATTGAAAAATTCAATTTTAGCGAACATCAAAATTTATTTTACATCTTAAAAAATCAAAAATTATTAATTTCTTTGTTGCAGTGTGAAAAAAAAAATTTCCTTCTACGAACAATCAACGATTTTTAATTTAAAAAATCAAAAATTATTAATTTCTTGGTTGCAGCGTAACAGAAAGTAATTTTTAAAAAAGATTTTTCCTTTTACGAACAATCAACGATTTTTAATTAAAAAAATCAATTTACGGGAACATCAAAATTTATTTTACTTCTTAAAAAATCAAAAATTATTAATTTCTCTGTTGCAGCATGACAGAAACTAATTTAAAAAAATATTTTTCCTTCTACGAATTGAAAAAATCAATTACAGGAACATCAAAATTTATTTTACTTCTCAAAAAATCAAAAATTATTAATTTCTCTGTTGCAGCGTGACAGAAACTAATTTAAAAAAATATTTTTCCTTCTACCAATTGATAAAATCAATTACGGGAACATCAAAATTTATTTTACATCTTAAAAAATCAATTGGGAAATATCCCAAAAATTAAAATATACATTTTTTTAAATTCTGGTTTACAGGTAGACACTTTTCTTTGCATATATTGATAAAAATTCTGCCGATTTTGTAAATGGCTTGGAAAAGGTTTCTGTGATCTTCCGTACATTTTTATTTCAAAAAATCGGCAGTTGAAACATTGAAAAGTTTTTGAGGATTGCTCAAAAAATCTAGCGACGGCTATTTTATAAATTATGTTAAATTACAAAGCCTTTTTTACTTGTATTGAAATAAAATTCTAAATTAATCCAATTTTGAGCCTTCACAAAATTTGAAAACTCATTCAAACTTTCACATTATTTTACTGTCTTAAAAAGCGCGAAATAAAAATTCATAACAACAATGGAAAAGAACTTTTCTCTACCACCTCTAAGCTTATCTACAAAACTATAATTCTTCTGCCATATCATACCACACCGTGTTGTGCAACGTTGTGCTTTTTTCGCTAGCTACTCCTCCGTTTTTACTATTTTCCTTTTGCTTCGGACGTAATTTATAGCTGAAATATATTTCTATTAGTGGTAGACGCAGACAGACACCTACGTGCAATGCGAAGAAGCAATATAAGGGACACCTCGAGGTGATAATAACAACGCACGCATTTCCAAATCCAAACAGCCATAGTATTATACATGGCATATATATATAAGAAATAATAATCCTGGACAAAAAAAATCACACTACTGTATGAGCTAAAGTCACAAATAAATATTTAAAAAATTAGTCCTGTAATTATCTGTTCTCTTTTCAATACTATGGTCAATCGTATCAATTAATTTTTTTTAATATATATAATTTTATATGACATATGCGGTATTTCTGGCAATTGATAACCTTCCTCCAGGAATTTTATATATTGAATAATATTGTTTACATTTATTGTCAATAATTTTTAAAAAATTATGACCCTACACATGCGTGTAGTAACTTATAAAAGTGATTTAAAAATATTTCTTTTAATATCAGCATTTAGATTCGATATGGCAACGGTGGATGGGACTTTTGCTACGACACATGCGCACCACGCACATCATTCATTTATGTACTACCCACGTCATCATAGGGAAATTAAAATATTGTGTAAATTGCCTACAGAAAAAAATATTTACTTTGTTATTATTATTTTTTATATACGGTAAAAATTTCTCTGATGAAAGAGGTGAAGGCAAATATTGTTATTTTAATGATTTTTAATTGTAGAAAAAGTTTTTTTTTTCGTAGAAGATTACAACAAAGCATTATGTATAATTTTAATACAAGATAATATTTTCGAAATGTAATTTTATAAAATAAAACAATTTTGCAAATTGGGATTTTTTATTTTTGACATAATTCAAAAAAATGATCAAATGAGACCATCAATAAAAAAAAAACAATTTATAATTGACCGCTTAAAATTTTATATTTTACATAAGTGGCTGAAAACGTATAATGCTATAAAAAAAAAAAAAAAAGTGAATTATTCAAAATTCGATAGATTTGAAATGCATCGAGCAAAAGAAATTATCAAAAAATTAAATTAATTCTATAAAATCACAATTTAAAAAATAAATAAAAAAACATGGTGAATACACCAAAATTATGTGATTTTTTTCAAAAAAGAATATAATAAATATACGACCCCAATTGATTTCGCAAGTTCAATGCGCCCCCTGGGGGTCTATAAACGACCCCATTGAAAGTCCCTCATCTAGCTGTCATATTACCCCGAATAATATGTTATTTTTTAATTATTAAAAAATTTTAAAAATATTATTACTTTATTCCTTCTATCCCTAACATTGCACTAAAATCAAAATTATAATAAATTAAAAGCTTAAAATAAAAATAAATAAAATTTAAAATATTAATATAAATATTAATTAAATAAATATTAATATTATATATATTATATATATTAATAAAAATATTAAATATTAAATAAATATTAATATAAACTGTCTGAAAATGCATAATGCTATAAAAAAAAATTATCAAAAAATTTAATTAATTCTATAAAATCACAATTAAAAAAATAAATAAAATAACATGGTGAATATACCAAAATTATCTGATTTTTTTCAAAAAACAATATAATAAATATACGACCCCAATTGATTTTGCAAGTTCAATGCGCCCCCTGGGGGTCTATAAACGACCCCATTGAAAGTCCCTCATCTAGCTGTCATATTACCCCTAATAAAATGTTATTTTTCAATTATTATTATTATTACTTTATTCTTTTTATCCCTATAACGTTGCATTAAAATCAAAATTATAATAAATTAAAAGCTTAAAATAATAATAATTTTTTTTTTAATATTAATATAAATATGAATATTATGTATATATTATATATATTAATAAAAATATTAAATATTAAATAAATATTAATATTAATAATTAAAATTTGAAATATTAATAAAATATTAATATTAATTAATATTTTTAAGCACTCTTTAATCAATAATTTTTTTATTGCCTCTTTAGAGGCGGTTCAATTTTTTTATAATAATTTTTTTAATTCTTCTGATTTATGATTTTATTATAATTTCTGATAATATTAAATATTAAATTAATATTAATAGTTAAAATTTAAAATATTAATAAAATATTAATTAATATTATTAGACACTCTTTAATCAAAAAAATTTTTATTACCTCTTTAGAGGCGGTTCAATTTTTTTATAATAAATTTTTAAATTCTTCTGACTTATGATTTTATTATAATTTCTGATAATATTAAATATTAAATAAATATTAATATAAAAAATATTAATAATTAAAATTTAAAATATTAATAAAATATTAATATTAATTAATATTTTTAGGCACTCTTTAATCAATAATTTTTTTATTACCTCTTTTAGAGGCGATTCAATTTTTTTATAATAAAATTCTTCTGATTTATGATTTTTATTAATTATTATAGACAAGCTGATACAATTCACATGAAAGGACACTTAATCCTTAAAGTTAATTACATCATCCACTACTTCCTTGCAGTTGTAGAGGGACATCTTTACTCTATACCTGCAGTAATTTACGAGCCCCGCTTAATTAACAAAAATTTATAATGCATGAAGACATAATTTAATCGCGAGACATATAATAAAGTTATGATCGAGATTAATAATACCGACTACCAACAATTCGACGGAAAATTATTAAAATAAAATATAATACAACAAAATAAAAATAAAAATATGTTTGATTATCGATTATTTTATAAATTCTCGTAGAGATGGGCGGTTTTACCCTTTAAAATGTTCATATTTTCAAATTTCAAAATATCTTGGAAGGACAAATCTACGATTGAAAAGCATCTTGATTCTTCTGCAACGGTAAAGTAGATCGTAAAATATGCAAAATACAGTGAGATGATCCAACTACATAACAAAATGAAAATCGTAAATAAAATACATGATGTGTCAATAATAAATTCATTCAATTTCAATCAATTATGTCGAAATTGAATATTTCGATATTTGCGGAATCGCGACCAACTAATAATTGTCCAATTCGAATTTTACGAATCAATGTACGAGTTAATCACTACGCCTTGGGTCACAATATTCCACGACCGCATTGAATTACCATCGCCATCTCCGTATTTACCATTACCAGCCAGTGTTGCATTTGTGTCAACACACGGTGGCGGGGGATGCAATTCTCTATTGGCCGCGTGAATTAATGATTCGTGCCGTAGAACGTGAGGTTTCAATTTACGAGTCGATTTACGATTATCGAAGAAATAATCGGGTTTTTTTTTTTTGTTATAACATTATATTGATTCTGATCGATGGAAAAAATCGCCCATCTCTATTATACGCCCCAGGCAAACTGTGATTTCCAGTCGATTATTATATTGAAAATATTCCTTCTATCCTGCACCTCCACACCCATATATTCCTTATGCATTTCAGGTCCACAACATACCGTACGAACTATATCGATTTGATATGTATAGGAAATATTATAAATTATGTTTGTTGAAATGAAAAATAATGTTTTGCAAAAGTTTGATTGTTGTTTTCTACGATTTGGTAAAATTTTCGAATTTTTAAAACAAACACTAATTTTAAATAATTCATTCTTCGCGAAAATTGAAAAAAAATGCATTGCAAAATTTAAAATTCGAATATACGGTTCTTTTGGGATAGTTAGTTAGTTAAAGAGTCCGCAATCCTAAAGATTGGTTGGAAACAGCACGCCATGCCGATCTATCCTGAGCTAATCCCTTCATCTCCCTATAGCTATTCATCTCAACGTCTTCAACTATCTGACTCACATACTCCAATCTAGGCCTACCTACCCCTCTCTTTCCCTCCACTCTACCTTCTATGATCAATTGCATAATCCCCCCATGCCTAAGAATATGCCCTACTAATCTGTCTCTCCTACGCTGTAACACTCTCCAAATACTTCTCTTCTCCCCTACTAACTCTAGTACAGCTTCATTTGTTACTTTATCTTCCCAACCAATCCTCATCATCCTCCTATAACACCACATTTCGAATGCTTGTAATCTACGCTTCTCTTCCTTTCCTATAGTCCACGCCTCACACCCGTACAGTGCTACACTCCAAACATATACCTTCAGTAATCTTTTTCTAATACCCAAGTCAATATTTGATCTTAAAATCTGTTCCTTTTCTACGAATGCCTTCCTACCCTGTGCTATCCTACACTTTATATCTACCTTGCTTCGATTATCTTTTGTGATTCTACTGCCTAAATAACAAAAATCTGACACTTCTTCGATTCTATTATCTCCTATTGTGATCCACATTTTTCTACTGCATCCTTTTTGTCACACCTCATCACTTTAGTTTTACCTATATTTATTTTCATGTTAAAATCCCTAGTCAATACTGCCTGCATACCATTCAATACCCTTTCTAAATTCTTTTCGCTTTCTTCCAATATAGCTATATCGTCGGCGAATCTCAGCATATATATTTTCTCTCCCTGTACATTCACACCTACACTATACTTTTCTTTTACTTTGTTTATTGCATCTTCTATATATAGATTAAATAATAACGGTGAGAGTGTACATCCCTGCCGAACTCCCTTCCCTATTTTTGCTACCTCTTCTTCCCCCTCAATTCTAACTAAGGCAGTTTGGTGTTTATATAAATTAAAAATTATTCTCCTATCCTTATAATCTATACCCGTTTCTTTTAAAATTCTAAACATTATGTCCCAATCTACATTATCAAATGCCTTTTCTAAATCTACAAAAGCTATGCAAGTTACCTTTCCTACCCTCTTTCTTTTTTCTACTACCGTTCTTAGTGCTAGAATCGCCTCCCTCGTCCCTCTGTTTTTCCTAAAACCAAACTGATCTTCTCCTAGCCTTTCCTCTACTTTATTTTCTAATCTCCTATAAATAATCTTTAGTAATATCTTCGATGCATGTGATAGTAGACTAATGGTCCTATAGTTCTCACACAAATTAGCTCCTATTTTCTTCGGCATTGTTACTATTCTACTACGCTGAAAATCCTGTGGTACTTCTCACTTCTCATATATTTTACAAACTAACCTGTATAATCGCTCCTGCATTTTTAACCCCTGCGTGTTTTATTAATTCGGCTGGTATCATATCAATCCCCGCTGCTTTGTTATTTCGTAAATCATTTAATGCTCTATGAAACTCTGACCTAAGTATGCTAGGACCTAAGTCATCCTCATCTATCTGTTCCACACTTTCTAGCTCCTCCATGTCCTGCCTACCTTTATATAAATCTTCAAGATACTCCTTCCATCTTCTAACTTTTTCCTTATTTTCTGTGAGTTCCTTACCCTGCTTATCACATATAATGTTACCCTTTGGTTTTACTTTAGAAAAATGTGACTTAATTTTCCTGTAGCCCAAATCTACTTTACCTCTTCTCATATCCTCCTCAATATCCTCACAGTTTTCTTTTATCCACTCTTCTTTCGCTAGCTTGCATTTCCTATTAATTAAGTTCCTTAGTTCCTTATTTTTTTTCTGTCCTGCTTCTGTGTTTCCAATTTTAATTTTCCTTCTTGCTTCTATCATTTCAACTATTTCTTCCGTGATCCATCCCTCCTACCTGCCCTTTTCTTTGTGCCTAATACTTCATTTGCTGCTGTAGTTAACCCATTTCTGATTTCCCTCCATTCGCAATCTATGTCGTTCCTAGATGTTCCATTAGCCATGATTTCTACTTTCTGCTTGTACTTTTCACATACATCAGCTAATTTTAACCTATCGACATCTACTCTGACCTGTTTAGACTTCTGTAATTTCTTGAATTTGACCTCTGAGTCCAGGACTACTTTTGGGATACAGATATAAAAATATTCATCGTCCGTAAAAAATGGCTTTTTTAAAAACCTGCCAAGAGAATGAGAACGGCTTTTTTTTTAAACCCGCCAAGAGAATGAGAACACAAAACCCGTTGAATTAATCAAATAAAAGTGGAGTAATTTTTCTTGCATCTCTCGCACGGAGAGAACGATATAAAAAGTTTGCATTTTTAATTAGACGATTTACCAACATAACTGTGAGAAAGAAGAAGACGCCGAAGGCATTGCGGTGAACCCATTTCAGTTTTAATCGCCCTACGGGGGTGAACTGTAACCCTTTCCCATGCAGCCCTTATGAAGTTATGTTGACACTCCACATGGAGATATTTAACTTAAGATTATTAATATCAAAAAATAATTGTTTACTGTAAAAAGGAGGTTAAATAATCAAAAAAATATATATAATTTTGTGTTAAAAAAAATTCCTTTCGCTGATTTAACGTAAATTTAGTAAATTTGTATATTTTTATCAAAGAATTCAAAGAATTATCAAATTATCAAAGAAAAAAATTCTATTTATATAAATATAGATTGTTTTTTAATCTTCTTTAAAAAATTATTGTTCAAAAAAACCAAAAAATCTACTTGATGTAGAATATTGAAATCATCATCGGGTAGCAAACCTCAGATATAAGCTCAATGTCTTCCGTTTTTCGTAAGTAAAGTTGTTTTTCTCGTTCCTGGACAGACAAGAAGTATTATAAAATTTCGGTAATTAGTCGTTCTACGCTTGTGCATTGTGGCAATGGTAAAAGAGGACTTTAAAAAGCCTTATATAGTGTATAGAAGGAGCAGGTGTTGCTAAAGAATTAAGATATTAGTCCTTCTGGTTAAATCAAGGGCTCCCAACAGGTTTATTGCATTGACCCTCTATAAAAAATACTATTTCTAGTCGACCTTCTTATTTTCTAAATTTTTATTTCGCAGCTTTCAGAATTATTTAAAAAAGTACTTAAATTTATTTAAAATTTTAATTAGATAAAGTTTTTCTTGCGCCTCGTTAACTAAATAATTATACAATTTTCAGTCGACCTTCTTATTTTCTAATTTTTTATTTCGCAAAGAATTTTCCGTTTTCAGAATTATTTTTTAAAAAGTACTTAAATTTATTTAAAATTTTAATTAGATAAAAATTTTCTTACGCCTCGTTAACTAAATAATTATATTATTTTCAGTCGACCTTCTTATTTGCTAATTTTTTATTTCGCAAAGAATTTTCCGTTTTCAGAATTATTTTAAAAAAAGTACTTAAATTTATTTAAAATTTTAATTACATAAAGTTTTTCTTGCACTTCGTTAAGTAAATAATTATACTATTTTAATATAATATTATTAAAATAGTATAATATTTAATAATAATATTATTATTCACATACATAATATTCTTTAACTTAAGTTTATTATAATAGTAAAAAAAAAAATGGAAAATTGAAGAAAAGTCTACACCAAAATATATAACTATAATCTTCTAAAATAAAATGATACTTATTCGAAATACGAACAAACTTTAACCACCTCTAATTACAATCCTTGATATTATCATTTGTAATACAATATTCGTCCTTATAGGTAACTTACATAGTTTATTTAGTACATTTAGTAGACGTGTTCAGGGAATTAAGCGCGAGATGTTCGAGTGTGAAGAAGATGTCAGAAAGTTCATTAGACCCGCGTTGTTCATAAAGTGCCTAATGACGACGATAATAGCACATTGCTATAACATACAGTATACTAATCCTAAGGTAAACTGGAAGACCTCTTTAGCTTAGAAGAAGAAGGTCCATGTAAAATTTGCTAATTTATTGATTTTATTGCTTGTTTTATTCGACGAGAAGGGTCTTCAGCGCAATAGCATAGTGACAATACCAAAAAAGGTAGGAGCTAATTTATGTACGAACTATTGGTCTACTACCGAACATATTTTTTCATTTTGTATGTATTTAATTATTATTATTTTTTTTTTATATCTTATTTTCAATTTTTGTATTTTGTGGTACATATTTTAATGTAATTATTTATTTATTTCTGTCAGAATAAAGACTTTATTATTATTATTATTATTATTATTTACTAACTATACCGAGACACAAAACAATTCAAGAGATCATACTTATAATGAAATACCATTAAACAATTGTTTTAAAAATTTCAAAAAAATTATTTGGGAAAAGATCTATACCGAATAATGATATAATATTCTATATTGTTATAGTGTGCTCATTCTCTCATATTCTCAAATTCTTACTTTCTCATTTTCCCATATTCTCTCATATTATGGCTGGTCTTTAACTGCGCACAAATTTTATTACCGGATTAAAAGATTCTCTTTTTGCGCCAACAACAAAACTCCGACCGAAAATAGATACATCAACTGCGCACACACACACACACACCTGACCTGACCTGACCTGACCTATATTACTGTATACTGACTTTTTTTTTTCTACCGTGTTTTAATAAATGTATTGAAATATATGTGAAATTGGTAAACTACAATGCAAATCTATTTTTATTTTACCCATTATTAAGAATGACACAATGAAAAATACATTCTCTTTTTGTTCCACATTATTATTATTTTTTATTAGAATATTATTAGTTGTTAATAATTTGTAGCCAGCCGTCCGTATACCTGCTTATACGTGTGCGCAAACGAATAGTAGGATTACGGGTGCCGCGCTGGGTCGTAGTTTATGACATGGGATTAGTGCGCAAATAGAAAAGTGCCCATATTATAGTAAAACTTAATAATCTTATAAAAGAGTGAGACTCTCTATGATTGTTTGTTGAAGTGCGTTTGAATAAATAGTAATTGAAGTTTTTGATGTCAATTTATTTATCTGGTAATATGTTTTAAAAATTATAAATAGAACAACATATTTATGACATATCTTGTTCTAGTTGTCCTAAAGTATATATCGAAGACAAACACGTAGACCAATTGAAACTAGATTTAAGGAGCATTTCAGATTAAATAGTAAAGATAAAAGTGCTGTAGCCGAGCATATTTTTGACTAACTCAGGTCATCCTATTCAAATTAGTTCGCTTCAATTGCTTAGTGATCATTAAAAAAAAAAAGAATAGATATATTCACTTCATTTTTGAAGTGAAACTTCTATAGGCGCGCTAGGGCAAATTGGCCTGAACGTCAAGAAAAGTGCAACGCACGCTACGCGCATGCGCCGCATGTACTGTGTGTAAGGCAACCAGTAGACGCTTGCGTATTTTATTATATATTACACAACCACAACTTAATCTTTAAGCTAACAATTTGTTTATCAAATTCGCGATGAGCAGGTTAAAAGAATGTAAATTTAGTGTATGATGCACTGGTGGGTGCATTTCTTTTTGTCGATGGCTCGCTCAGCTGTATCAGATTCATTTCGTTGATCTCTCACACCGCGTGTATCTTCACGTGCCTAAATCAGTGGCATTCAAATTCTCTATATCACTCACTGTGTCCTCACTTAACGACGGTATCGATTCATCCAGTGTATTTGAGGTCGTTGGAAGGTTATGTTGTGCACCGTGTTTCTTTAATGCCCTTTGCCTGGTTCGATACTCTCTACTTCTTTCCAAGGTACTTGTTGGCACTTTTCTTGGCGGTTTATTCGCTTTCTTCCGTTCTCTAAAGGCTCGCACTCTGTCTGTACTTGTCTTTTTCTCCATTTCACTTTTCACATAATGGAAATTGTGTGGAAAAATATATATAAATATATTTATTTTTTAAATTGTTAACAATTGAAAAAAAGCAATGCATGAAATCAACTGTTCCTAGGAGCTAAGAAGTTTCACTTTTACCGCGCGAGAGTCGCACGCATTTTTTTTTTTAATATTTGGATACTTCTCACAATTAACATATCTGCAAAAGTCTGCATGAAGCTTTTAAAATTCAATCAGATCGTAGAGTTATAATTTCGTTCTCTAATTCCGTTTTTTCCAAATCAAAAATAGTAGAAATTTTTGCAGCAATATATTTCACATTTAAATCTTTCTTAAAAGGAAACAATATTCTCATTTTTTTTTAAATCACCACATCTTGCATCAAATCCTCACTAACTTTTTAATGTCTACCACGTATTTTTTTAAAGTTATCATAAAAATTGGGATGTTTTTGTAAATGGCCCTTCATATTTGGAAAATGATCAAAATTTCTTTGTTGGAGATCTTCAATCAACATTACGAACTGACTTTTATAAGCATTAATCACGTGCTTTCTTTTTTCCTTGTAACTTTGAATTCAAATCGCTTAACTTGGATATAAAACCGCTCAATCACTGAGCCAACTTATCTTCGCCTTATTTTGTCTTGTTTCATACGAAATAATCCATTTTTCTGTCCAACTGTTCGCGACCAACCAAAAATCGACATGTTGGCCAAATCTGATCTAAACAATTATTCGACCAAAAATTGAGATATTCCTTGTTTGCGATTTCCCTACTTTCCGAGTGCAGGCAAATTCCATACTAGCAGATTCCCACTGCTACTGTCTGGGTAATTCGATTTCGGGGACTCTGATAGTCCATTTGGCAACATCATAGAACAGAACAGCATTTATACTGTGTGGCAGCTAGCAGATAGCATTTGCCATTTCCATTACTAAAGGTGCTGGCCATATATGACATTTATATTGCGGCCGACTCAATCACAAATGATAATTCGTTTATACATCGGAGGGCGGAGGCGAGGGCGATATCCAAGGGGGCGGCAGAGTGCTAATGAATTTTCCTGCCGCTGCTAATAGTACGAATAAACGCGCCGCGTTTGATATAAGCCATGTTGTCAGATGGACCAAATTTTCAATAAAATCCTCATACTTCGATTTTGTATTTCAGATTACCCAACGGCAGCGAGTTTGATTGTACAGGCCAAGATATAAATTAAATTGAATACACCTTAAGCGAAAATTTAATTTAAAAAAAAGTATCGGGCAAAATCGTATAGGAAAATTTGGCATCTATGGAATATCAATTTTATTTGTGCAAATTTAGTGCGGAATATATCATAGCAAACCTCTGCAACATCATATCGTGAAAGATATGATATGATATGAGAAGCTCGCCGAAGACTATAATTTAATAATTAATTATATAACTAGGAAATGAAGTCGATGGATCTAGTAGACTCTTTGTATTGTATTACGTTATTCTGTTTGATGATGACTATTTGAAAGATAGCTATTTTAAGTTTATTATAGACTTTAAAAGCTTCCGTTTAAATTTTATTTAAATATTCAATGTGATTGGGGAAAATCAAGGACTTTTTTATAAAGATTTTTTTCAATGGTAAAACGAAACTTTTGTCAAATCATAAATTAAATATTTTTGATTAGAAAAAGTTTTTCTATTCGTCGTTTACTTTTTTTTTGTTATGATTTATTAATCCTTGACCATTTTTCTCTCCGAAGATTTTTTTCTGGCAAATTATTGATTTTACTTTCAAAATTTTTTTGATTAGAAAAAAAAATAACGATTCATTTTCGCTACGTTTTTTCTTCATTTTCACTGTCTATGTAATTTTTTACTCTTTTTTTCTACAACATATTTTTTCTTGCAAAATACGAAACTTTTGTAAAATTATTAATTTCATATGTAAAATATTTTGCACTGAAAAAATATTATGGACTCTTTCCCTGCACTTTTTTTGATATTTTGACTGGCTTTTTAAAATTTAGTTTTCTTTA
Organism: Leptodirus hochenwartii; assembly: GCA_947310635.1. Classification (NCBI taxonomy): domain Eukaryota; kingdom Metazoa; phylum Arthropoda; class Insecta; order Coleoptera; family Leiodidae; genus Leptodirus; species Leptodirus hochenwartii. The sequence continues at coordinate 3,490,377 of OX371178.1, read as the reverse complement.
TATAAGGATTTTTAATATATAATTATATAATTATATTATTATATTAATTATATAATGTTTAGAATTTTAAAAGAAACGGGTATAGATTATAAGGATAGGAGAATAATTTTCAATTTATATAAACACCAAACTGCCTTAGTTAGAATTGAGGGGGAAGAAGAGGTAGCAAAAATAGGGAAGGGAGTTCGGCAGGGATGTACACTCTCACCGTTATTATTTAATCTATATATAGAAGATGCAATAAACAAAGTAAAAGAAGAGTATAGTGTGGGTGTGAATGTACAGGGAGAGAAAATATATATGCTGAGATTCGCCGACGATATAGCTATATTGGAAGAAAGCGAAAAGAATTTAGAAAGGGTATTGAATGGTATGCAGGCAGTATTGACTAGGGATTTTAACATGAAAATAAATATAGGTAAAACTAAAGTGATGAGGTGTGACAAAAAGGAATGCAGTAGAAAAATGAGGATCACAATAGGAGATAATAGAATCGAAGAAGTGTCAGATTTTTGTTATTTAGGCAGTAGAATCACAAAAGATAATCGAAGCAAGGTAGATATAAAGTGTAGGATAGCACAGGGTAGGAAGGCATTCGTAGAAAAAGAACAGATTTTAAGATCAAATATTGACTTGGGTATTAGAAAAAGATTACTGAAGGTATATGTTTGGAGTGTAGCACTGTACGGGTGTGAGGCGTGGACTATAGGAAAGGAAGAGAAGCGTAGATTAGAAGCACTTGAAATGTGGTGTTATAGGAGGATGATGAGGATTGGTTGGGAAGATAAAGTAACAAATGAAGCTGTACTAGAGTTAGTAGAGGAGAAGAGAAGTATTTGGAGAGTGTTACAGCGTAGGAGAGACAGATTAGTAGGGCATATTCTTAGGCATGGGGGGATTATGCAATTGATCATAGAAGGTAGAGTGGAGGGAAAGAGAGGGGTAGGTAGGCCTAGATTGGAGTATGTGAGTCAGATAGTTGAAGACGTTGAGATGAATAGCTATAGGGAGATGAAGGGATTAGCTCAGGATAGATCGGCATGGCGTGCTGTTTCCAACCAAGCTTTAGGATTGCGGACTCTTTAACTAACTAAGGATTTTTTATGCAAATACAAAACTTTTGTGAAAGTATTAATTCATAATAAAAATATTACTGATTAGAAAAATGAAGGACACATTTTTCGTACGTTTTTATTCTTAATCTAAACTGCGTATATATTTTTTACAAATTTTTCTCTCTATAACGAATTTATTTCTAGTTTTACAGAAATAGAAAATTTCTCTAAAATATTAATATCAATCATATTCAAAGTTTTTTTGACTAAACCAAAATTTAGGTGTTTTCATATCAATTTTTGATCATTTTGGCTGTCTATATTGACTATTTTTCTCTCCACAGAGATTTTTTTTAAGAAATGCTAAACTATCAAATTATGAATTTTATATTCAAAATATTTTTTTAATACAAAAAAAGAACTTATTCTCTATACGTTTTTATTTTTATTTTGACTGCTTACATAATCCTTTACCACTTTTTTTTTTAAATATCAAATTACCGAATTTACAAAAACAAAATTATTCCAAAAAAAATTAAACACTCCAAATACAATTGTCATAATCATTCAGTTACACACATATCCTAATTGGAATTCCGCACTGTATACAAGAACAACAAAACACAACCCTAAAAGAGTATTCTGCGGGGGGTGATGCACCACCATCAGAAAGGGACGGACTTTGTGGGAGGAAGGGAAGCATGATTAAGAGTCTCGCGAAGAGAAACATTATACAACTCCGCCAGGAATAAGCTACATAAATCTTAAATCGATAAGCCTCGAACTTAGGCGTTTATTGTATACACAGGGTGATAAAATAATTGAAATTTGATAAAAAAAATCAACTACAAGTTAACTCGAAAATAAATTTGTACAGAGGTTTAAATCATTAAGTTAAATGATTAATAAAAACAGATTTTAATAATAATAATAAATCCATTTATTGGCATATGCTAGATTGGAAAAGTACAACCAAAAGGAATGCCATCAAATAACAAGCTTTATAATATATAAGGCTCATCATTGCTCTTGAAGCAATTTTCTTGAACCGTTTAGCGTTCGGCGTCGCCACAACGACAAAAAAACATGCATGAGACTCTCGCGCGGAAACTAGGAGCTAAGAAGTTTCACTTCTTAGCTCCTAGGAAAAGTTGATTTTATGCATTGCTTTTTTCCATTTGTTAACGATTTATTTTGATTGACACTCTGATAATCAAAGAAGGCATTATTAACTGTAATGTCGTACAGTCTATAAAGAGGAGTTTGGATTAAATATTGTAGTTCTTTTATATGGAACAATCATTTATCAAATTCGCGATGAGCAGGTTGAAAGAATGTAAATTTTATGTATGATGCACTAGTGGGTGCATTTCTATTTGTCGATGGCTCGCTCAGCTGTATCAGATTCATTTCGTTGATCTCTCACACCGCGTGTATTTTCACGTGCCTGAATCAGTGGCATTCAAATTCTCTATACCACTCACTGTGTCCTCACTTAACGACGGTATCGATTCATCCAGTGTATTTGAGGTCGTTGGAAGGTTATGTTGTCCACCGTGTTTCTTTAACGCCCTTTGCCTGACTCGATACTCTCTAGTTCTTTCCAAGGTACTTGTTGGCACTTTTCTTGGCGTTTTATTCGCTTTCTTCTGTTCTCTAAAGGCTCGCACTCTGTCTGTACTTGTCTTTTTCTCCATTTCACTTTTCACACAATGGAAATTGTTAGCTAAAAGATTAAGCAGTGCATCATACATTTATAAATGCACCCACTAGTACATCATACATTTAGAAATGCACCCACTAGTGCATCATACACAAAATTTACATTCTTTCAATCTGCTCATCGCGAATTTGATAAACAAATTGTTAGCTAAAAGATTAAGCTGTGTTTGTGTAATATATAATAAAATACGCAAGCGTCTTCTGGTTGCCTTATGCTACGTATACGAACAGTACACACGGCGCATGCGCGTAGCGTGTTTCAGTTTTCGTGACGTTCAGGCCAATTTGCCCTACCGCGCCTACAGAAGATTCACTTCAAAAATCTTGAGAAAGTCGTATAATATCGAAAAAAAAAACGATAATCCGAAGTTCTAAGAATTTTTTTTTTTTATATTCACATTATTTCCATATCAAGCGAATGCTGGAATGATGAAATCCAAATAATGCAATTTCCTCGTGTAATAGATCATATTTGTTCTATTCATTCGGCTAATGTTGTTCCATATAACATTGAGCATTCGAGTAATAGATCTATTTCTGTTTGTCTTTCAATCATCGTATGATATCTTGAGTCCATTTCGGCTGAGCTCATCCATTAGGCGGCAAATATCAGATATCAAATATTATACGCCGTTCGTACGGTCAGTTTCTGATGTCCGATTCCTGGACAAATCGACTTCCCGTCCATTTGATTTATTACCTTCAATTTCCGGCACCTACAAACCGCATATCAGTTGTCTTACGTTGGTAAATAGAGACACATCAATTATTTGACTCGAGAACGTCTAATCAAACAATTGGTATTGGCCAAAAATGATTTTTTTAACAAGTGTGCAAATTGTAGGTCTTTTAGGGTAATGGTAAATAGATAGCGGTAGGTACTTTTTTTTTATGATCTGCGCATTTTTTGCTTTTTATAGATGTAACCTCGTGAGGGGAAAGAAATATATTACACTTCGCTTAAAATAATTACGCAAGTGTATAATTATTAACAGTCGACGCGAATTCATTGTGTGTGGGAGACGAAAATAAAATTCTCCAATAATATGGTTCATTTCCATCATTGCTCGTTCATTTATCGATATTACAGTTGCTAGTGAACAAAGCGTGAAGTAAAAAGGGCCCATGCAGACGTTCGCTCAGCCGCTCGCTGATGCACTGATGATGAGCAACTCAGCGCAATAAACGAAACGTCGTGGAGTTATCCATTCGTTCAAATTCCTATTATTCACACTTCATTCACGCTCAGGCGAATTCGCAAGTACAAATCGCATTCGGGACACGAATAATTATATCTCGATAAAATAATATTCTTCTTCATTTTTTGAACCAAAGTTCATGCGCAAAGAACGAATTCTCTTTGTGTACATGTACAATTCGTTAAAGAAATGCTCGGCTATTTAAGACGTAACAATCTCTTATTTATTTAGTTGGCTTTTTAATGAATCGCCGTTTTTGTTGCAACATTGTAATCGCATTCATTTTACCATATTGAGCAAAACATCGTTGCCAACTCAACGCACGTTAATACGCGAAGAAGTGTGTTTCTTTGCTGGCGCTTTGATTTGTATCACCGAATGAGAATGTATTAATTAATCTGGTAAGTTGGATTATACCGCACCAATTATACCTGCGAAGATTCAGTTGCTTGCCTTTTAATTGCACTTGTTAATGAAATGGTAAATAAGTAGTTCTTTAAATGAACAATTTATATCTCAACACGAGATCAGTGATGGAATTTTTTTCTACGATGGCCAAATTTGATAGTCCTCGTACCAATTTTGGTAATCCTTTTGAAAAAAATGTATATAGTGAAAAATTCTTTAAAAATCCTTTAGTGGGCATATCCCTTATGTCCTTCATTGGTATCATTGGGGAAGTTTAACTTCCGATCCGTTTCTACAAATGAAAGCAAAACTATACTTCTTTAAAGTTACTGATCAACTTGCGCTAGTTAGTTCTAATTGCGGGAGCTTTTAATTAGCTTAATACGATACTATGAAACTTCTCGTACAACAAAAATAATCGCACACCGCGTGTATACATAACATACAAGAACTGTCTTAATTATGCCCGCGGTGAGACAACTAATAATTACCGTATTATTATTTATAATAGTTCTAACACTTCGCTCTATAGGCCACTACAATGAATGAATGCCAACATTGAAGATATGGGCAAATTGAACTAGTTTTCAATTGGCGGTGTCTAGAAAATAAGGTCTTCGTTCAATAGAACTTTGCTGGTTGTAATGATTTTTTAAAAATATATTTGCAAGGTAAAATCATAACGTGTGTTTTATGTAGTTATATTTTCACAACTCTACGAGGGATGCCATGGAATAGGGAGACTTCAGTTTAGAGTGCATGGCCAAAGCGTGGAATGACATATCGGATTACCATCAATGTCGAGATGTTATCACAATAGATGTGACAGATCGCGAGCATGCCTAAAACAATAGCAACCGGTGCGAGTGTTACGGTTCGTGTCTGCACTTACGTTGTCCAATACGATGCGAAAGATGAAGTGTGTAGGTTAAGAATCGAAATCTGATTTTGTACAATGCGTGAAAAGGCGGCTCGAGTATGTGAAATGTTTTCGAAACCCGAAATTAACCCGAATGCTTTTGTTAAAAAACCAACTTAAAGGTTTATGTAACAAACAGAAAGGGGGACCATTCTTACCGAATTCAATTTTTAGTTTTTCAACGAAATCTGCCAAAGTATTGATCCTAAAACAAATTTGCTTGAAGAATTAGAATCCTAATCCAAATTAGAAAATGTCATGTTCAATCGTTGTACGAAGTAGAATCAAAATTGAAAATTTTAACATGGTTTGTCCATGTAAAAATGTTTCCATTCGCACATTTCAATCATTTATATCCTCTAAAATATTCATCTACTATGAAAATGGGAAAACTTGCAGATTCTAAATTCTTGGATGAAATAGTATTAGACAATGGCATAAATAGACATTCGAAAATGTCAATAAAACAATTCATAGGGGGGACCCTTCGCATTTTACAATATTCTTACGATATCTACCAAACTATAAAAAGACTGCTCGAGAATGTGAAATGTTTTCGAAATCAGAAATTTTTGTTTTTAAAAGACTTCCTTTTGTTAAAAAAACCGACCTATTTAGGTTTATCTAATAAACAGAAAAATGGTACCATTCTTACCCATTTCAATTTTTAGTTTTTCAACGAAATCTGCCAAAGTATTGATCCTAAAACAAATTTGCTTGAAGAATTAGGAACCCAATCCTAATTAGAAAATGTCATGTTCAATCGTTGTACTAATTAGAATCAAAATTGAAAATTTTAACATGGTTTATCCATATAAAAATGTTTCCATTCGCACATTTCAATCATTTATATCCTCTAAAATATTCATCTACTATGAAAATGGGAAAACTTGCAGATTCTAAATTCTTGGATCAAATAGTATTAGAAAATACCATAACTAGACATTCGAAAATGTCAACAAAAAAATTCAAAGAGGGGACACCCTTCGCATTTTACAATATTCTTACGACATCTACCAAACTATAAAAATCGCAACAAATCTTCTAGCTACTTCATTTAGAATCCCGAGATCTTTTCCGATTTAGTCGCTGGAAAACAAAATCGAAAATTAGTATATTGCAATTTGACGCAGCTGTATCCTCTGAAACAATCATCTTCAACTATCCTTCGAGCATCTTCCGAATTCGGGTATTACACGTAACAAGGCGTATCAAAAATGCAGTGAGACATGTTTTTACCTCAAAATAAATACGATGGTGCCACCCCCGATATCTGCGAACATCTTCGCACTTCACAGTGGTCTGAATGTCATTCAAATCGGTTTGTGTATTTTTCAGAGTGATGCGCCTCGAGACACGCAGATATATCGAACGAAAGCAAAGGGTGATTTTATCACGAAGAACGTAACCGATCGGTAATTAATAATCGCGATTTTGCATCTGGCGGCGAGGAAATTGATTGTAGTTTTAGCTACTTCGCAGCTAGATTTAACAAACAATTCGCGTTTGTTCGCGGCCGTTTGAAGCGTAATTAAATTCGCCGATCCATTCGCATCTGTCGCGTTTTATCCAAGGATAAATCTCGGCAGCGACTTGTGCCACTTCAGCTCGACGATTGGAATGGGAGGCTGGTGCTCTTACTAGCTCCATTCTGTGCGAGGAGTCGCAATGGATTGATTACCGGCAGAGCGCGATGCTGCGGCACGCGATTCGCAATTCGCGATTCGCTGCGCAAACATTCCGTTTGACATTTGTCAAACATTCAGCTCGCTCCGTAATACACCAATTATTTATTTCCGTCAAATTTCATCCGATTAAATGCGGCCGCATTGTCTGATGTCGCGTAAGCGACAGAGTTCAAGCGGACGTTAAAATAATCGGATTCAAACCTGATGAGAAGTTGGAGTAAAAAAAAATCGGTTATATATATTGCCATTATTTGTTTAGTGGAAACTACCTAAACAGGAAATAATCCCAATTACAGAGTCTAGTTATATGTTGTGATATTCCATATTAGGGAAGACAAATAAAATTACAATGTTTGAAAATCTACTTTCTTATCTTTAACAATCCCAACCAATTCTTCACATCCTGTTAAACATAAACTTGCAGATTACTAATCGTTGATTTATACAGCCTTTTCCGTCCCTCTAAGTGTTGAACATTTTTACCATCTAGCGATTACGAATATTCTTGAGATTGCTTGTTGGTTGAATGGTTTTCAAAAAAAAACATCCATTTCTTATCTTGTCCATAAGCAAATGATTTTCAATTTTACCTATCCTACATGCTCCCCTACTAACATTACTAAATATTTAAATTTAGTAATGTTAGATATATTTTACATTACAATATATAAATTAAAAAATTATAATAATTCAAACTTTGCTAACCATATTTTAGAATCTCACCATAATTTTCCTAGAACAATTTTACATGTTTGTTCAAAGAATCGTAAATTAAATTTGCTTAAAAACGTAAAAACCTTAATTATAATGACTAATTATAATTACAATGGATAGATTGTTTACCTATCTGTACCTTGGAACAAAAGGGGCCAATGTCCAAAATATTGAAATTTGAGTTAAATACATAAATAAAATGGCCAATGTCCAATCCATTCATAGTTTAAGATATACCGTTGTTTTGTGATTTTAGCTTTAGTGCAAAGACGGCCCAAACACAAGTCGTATTATTCGGATGTGCTTTATTTAAAAAAAGGCTAATGTCTATTGCTAGTTGGACGTTGGCCCTTCTTATAGAATCATTTAAATATTCCATTTAAACCATTACGAATATTGAAGATGGGGGGCATAGCCTTCAAAATGCGCATCAAGCTACTTAATGCTTTAAGTTATGATATTTGGGTTATATTCTATTCATACCTTATGTTTAAATATAGAACCTTATTCAATCCGAAAGTTTCAAGGGTCTTACGAAGGGTCTTTGAATTTTTTTGACATTTTCGATTCTCTAGTTATGTCATTTTCTAATACTATTTGATCGAAGAATTTAAAATCTGCAAGTTTTCCCATTTTCATAGCAGATGAATGTTTCAGAGTATATAAATGATTGAAATGTGCGAATGGAAACATTTTTATATAGACAAACCATGTTAAAATTTTCAATTTTGATTCTACTTAGTACAACGATTGAACATGACATTTTCTAATTGGGATTAGGATCCTAATTCTTCAAGCAAATTTGTTTTAGGATCAATACTTTGGCAGATTTCGTTGAAAAACTAAAAATTGAAATCGGTAAGAATGGTACCATTTTTCTGTTTATTAGATAAACCTAAATAGGTCGGTTTTTTAACAAAAGGAAGTCATTTAAAAACAAAAATTTCTGATTTCGAAAACATTTCACATTCTCGAGCAGTTTTTTATAGTTTGGTAGATATCGTAAGAATATTGTAAAATGCGAAGGGTCCCCCCTATTAATTTTTTTTTTGACATTGTTGAATGTCTATTTATGCCATTGTCTAATACTATTTGATCCAAGAATTTAGAATCTGCAAGTTTTCCCATTTTCATAGCAGATGAATATTTCAGAGTATATAAATGATTGAAATGTGCGAATGGAAACATTTTTATATGGACAAACCATGTTAAAATTTTCAATTTTGATTGTACTTAGTACAACGATTAAACATAACATTTTCTAATTTGGATTAGGATCCTAATTCTTCAAGCAAATTTGTTTTAGGATCAATACATTGGCAGATTTCGTTGAAAAACTAAAAATTGAAATGGGTAAGAATGGTACCATTTTTCTGTTTATTAGATAACCTAAATAGGTCGGTTTTTTAACAAAAGGAAGTCTTTTAAAAACAAAAATTTCTGATTTCGAAAACATTTCACATTCTCGAGCAGTCTTTTTATAGTTTGGTAGATATCGTAAGAATATTGTAAAATGCGAAGGGTCCCCCCTATGAATTTTTTTATTGACATTTTCGAATGTCTATTTATGCCATTGTCTAATACTATTTGATCCAAGAATTTAGAATCTGCAAGTTTTCCCATTTTCATAACAGATGAATATTTCAGAGTATATAAATGATTGAAATGTGCGAATGGAAACATTTTTATATGGACAAACCATGTTAAAATTTTCAATTTTGATTGTACTTAGTACAACGATTAAACATAACATTTTCTAATTTGGATTAGGATCCTAATTCTTCAAGCAAATTTGTTTTAGGATCAATACATTGGCAGATTTCGTTGAAAAACTAAAAATTGAAATGGGTAAGAATGGTACCATTTTTCTGTTTATTAGATAAACCTAAATAGGTCGGTTTTTTAACAAAAGGAAGTCTTTTAAAAACAAAAATTTCTGATTTCGAAAACATTTCACATTCTCGAGCAGTCTTTTTATAGTTTGGTAGATATCGTAAGAATATTGTAAAATGCGAAGGGTCCCCCCTATGAATTTTTTTATTGACATTTTCGAATGTCTATTTATGCCATTGTCTAATACTATTTGATCCAAGAATTTAGAATCTGCAAGTTTTCCCATTTTCATAGCAGATGAATATTTCAGAGTATATAAATGATTGAAATGTGCGAATGGAAACATTTTTATATGGACAAACCATGTTAAAATTTTCAATTTTGATTGTACTTAGTACAACGATTAAACATAACATTTTCTAATTTGGATTAGGATCCTAATTCTTCAAGCAAATTTGTTTTAGGATCAATACTTTGGCAGATTTCGTTTAAAAACTAAAAATTGAATTCGGTAAGAATGGTACCATTTTTCTGTTTATTAGATAAACCTAAATAGGTCGGTTTTTTAACAAAAGGAAGTCTTTTAAAAACAAAAATTTCTGATTTCGAAAACATTTCACATTCTCGAGCAGTCTTTTTATAGTTTGGTAGATATCGTAAGAATATTGTAAAATGCGAAGGGTCCCCCCTATGAATTTTTTTATTGACATTTTCGAATGTCTATTTATGCCATTGTCTAATACTATTTGATCCAAGAATTTAGAATCTGCAAGTTTTCCCATTTTCATAGCAGATGAATATTTCAGAGTATATAAATGATTGAAATGTGCGAATGGAAACATTTTTATATGGACAAACCATGTTAAAATTTTCAATTTTGATTCTACTTAGTACAACGATTAAACATAACATTTTCTAATTTGGATTAGGATCCTAATTCTTCAAGCAAATTTGTTTTAGGATCAATACTTTGGCAGATTTCGTTTAAAAACTAAAAATTGAATTCGGTAAGAATGGTCCCATTTTCTGTTTGTTAGATAACCCTTTAAGTTTACTAAATCGTTGTGTAAAAAGTCGACACCAAATTGACGAGGAAATAGTATACCACAAGAACAGAACGATCAATTTATCAATCGGCGACGCTTGATTATTGTATATTTTTCTTATTATTAGTTTCTTCTGTAGTTCTATTTCGAAGGCATCTGTGTGGTGCGTTGTTCAAAATAAACGATAAATATTAACACATAGAGTACAGATGTAAGCGTCGCCTATTTATTCCTAACCGCATATTAATTTTGATATCGTAATATATACGAGCTTATTTTAATATACATATCTGAAGAAAAAAGAGCGCTTTTCATGTGCCCGTATGTTTAGCGTCAATCGCCACCTAGTTCCTTCAACAACATCTGAATATGAACTCAGTTAGTTAGTTATGTATCGGCGTATAAACAATTAGTTGAACACGCCATGTCATATGCTATGACTTTTATTCTGTTTACATCCAAACGGTCTAATTCCATCGAATAAAACACATTCCGCGCCGACCTAAAACAGATTCGCTGGGCGATTTGCAATTTGCGCGTTGAGCCGAAGATCAAATTATATACAAATCGGACCAATCGTAGCAAATGGCAAATGAATGACTACAATTCTGTTTACGTGTGCGGAATTATTACTGAATTTTTGTACGATGGTTTCGAATGCGACGTATTAAGAGAGCGGTTTCAAAATTTGGGCGCGGGTTTTAAATGTCAATTGTGATTTTAAGATTTTTGGTCAAATTTTTGATGCAATATATTGTCAATGTTTAATATTCCGGTTCGAAAGTATTTCGCAATTTTTGAGTCAAGAATTTTTTTGATAAACAGTAAATTTGACACTTCAAATTGTTCAAACTAGGATTTGGCGAATTTCTCCGATAGTATGTCAGTTTTTGGAAGAAGAAAATTTTTTTGACGCTCAATTTTGAGATTTTTTTAATAAATAACAAATACCATCGGAATCTGCCATTATTTAATCCGAACCTTTCTTAGTGTGTGTTAAAAACATTACATCGTTTATGTAAAAAAAAATCTTGGCTTCAAATATACCATGTTTGTTGAAAAAAAATTAAGTAAATTGAAAGGGGAGTAATTAAAAAAAATCTAAGTTATATGCTACATCCCTTAGCACGATTTTACGGCAGTTTTCTATTTGCGCACTAACCCCATGTCATCAATTACGACCCAGCGCGGCAATCTTAATCCTACTATTCGTATAATGCGCACACGTATAAGCAGGTATACGGACGGCTGGCTACAAATTATTAACAATTAATAATATTCTAATAAAAAAAATTAATAATGTGGAACAAAAAGAGAATGTATTTTTCATTGTGTCATTCTTAATAATGGATAAAATAGATAGATAGATAGATAGATTTGCATTGTAGTTCACCAATTTCACATATATTTCAATACATTTATTAAAACACGGTTGATAAATATATAAGTCAGTATACAGTAATATTGGTCAGGTCAGGTCAGGTCAGGTCAGGTGTGTGCGTGCGCAGTTAATGTATCTATTTTCGGTAGTAGTTTTGTTGTTGGCGCAAAAAGAGAATCTTTTAATGCGGTAATAAACTTCCAACGACCTCAAATACACTGGATGAATCGATACCGTCGTTAAGTGAGGACATTGTGAGTGGAATAGAGAATTTGAATGCCACTGAAGATACACGCGGTGTGAGAGATCAACGAAATGAATCTGATACAGCTGAGCGAGCCATCGACAAAAAGAAATGCACCCACCAGTGCATCATACACTAAATTTACATTCTTTTAATCTGCTCATCGCGAATTTGATAAACAAATTGTTAGCTTAAAGATTAAGTTGTGGTTGTGTAATATATAATAAAATACGCAAGCGTCTACTGGTTACCTTCCACACAGTACATGCGGCGCATGCGCGTAGCGTGCGTTGCACTTTTCTTGACGTTCAGGCCAATTTGCCCTAGCGCGCCTATAGAAGTTTCACTTCAAAAATGAAGTGAATATATCTATTCTTTTTTTTTAATGATCACTAAGCAATTGAAGCGAACTAATTTGAATAGGATGACCTGAGTTAGTCAAAAATATGCTCGGCTACAGCACTTTTATCTTTACTATTTAATCTGAAATGCTCCTTAAATCTAGTTTCAATTGGTCTACGTGTTTGTCTTCGATATATACTTTAGGACAACTAGAACAAGATATGTCATAAATATGTTGTTCTATTTTTAATTTTTAAAACATATTACCAGATAAATAAATTGACATCAAAAACTTCAATTACTATTTATTCAAACGCACTTCAACAAACAATCATAGAGGGTCTCACTCTTTTATAAGATTATTAAGTTTTACTATAATATGGGCAGTTTTCTATTTGCGCACTAATCCCATGTCATAAACTACGACCCAGCGCGGCACCCTTGATCCTACTATTCGTTTGCGCACACGTATAAGCAGGTATACGGACGGCTGGCTACAAATTATTAACAATTAATAATATTCTAATAAAAAATAATAATAATGTGGAACAAAAAGAGAATGTATTTTTCATTGTGTCATTCTTAATAATGGGTAAAATAAAAATAGATTTGCATTGTAGTTTACCAATTTCACATATATTTCAATACATTTATTAAAACACGGTAGAAAAAAAAAAGTCAGTATACAGTAATATAGGTCAGGACAGGTCAGGTCAGGTGTGTGTGTGTGCGCAGTTGATGTATCTATTTTCGGTCGTAGTTTTGTTGTTGGTGCAAATAGAGAATTTTTTAATCCGGTAATAAAATTTGTGCGCCGTTAAAGACCGTTTTTGCAGTTATAAATTCTGATTTATTTACCATTTGTGCATTTTGGCGAGTAAAACTGATAATATACCAGACAAAACATCGAAAGTAATAATTTGATATTCGGACAGGTTTTGAGATCACAGGAACGAGGAAAATACTAATGGCAGTAAGTTCTTCCCTCCTTATGAAGAATAATCCGAACATGCATTAATACGTAAATTTCAACGGCGTCAAACACAGATGGAATAATGGAAAGCGCAGCGAACGAAATAACATTTAGCGTAAATTTAAATTGCGCGTAACCGGGGGGTTTTAGACTAAAATTAAGAAGCCATTTCAGTTCTATCCGCTGCTGTCAAGAAAGTGGCCGATACAGTACGCGATGGAAATGGCAGCGATCCTCGAACAGGTCGTTTAGATCAAAGCGAAAATGTCGCTTAATTTGTTTCAATTAGGGCAAATGGAGTTAAGTAAATACATTCACTATAAGAGCCACCGGAGAAAGTCTTTGACTGAGTATAATAATATATACCTGCGTGCTAAGGGTGATGATTTAAATTAAAATTTCGGTATGCAAAGAAGTGGAGGATGTAACGACCCTACGCCCAAGAAGAATTTAAAGAAGCGGCGTTTGCTTACAAAATTAGAACACAGCCTCAATTTAGTATAATTATATTGTCAACAAAAAAAATCGTACAGCAAACGAGCATAAATATTCAATCGAACGAAATACTAACGCTAGAGGATGATAAAAAAATTGTTGATTCATTGAACAAAATTTTTGATCATTGAAGGAAGACATCGAAAAATTAATCGTTACTTGGTACATTTATTGGAATTACTTTATAATATAATAGTTAGTTGAAGAGTCGGCAATCCTAAAGATTGGTTGGAAACAGCACGCCATGCCGATCTATCCTGAGCTAATCCCTTCATCTCCCTATAGCTATTCATCTCAACGTCTTCAACTATCTGACTCACATACTCCAATTTAGGCCTATCTACCCCTCTCTTTCCCTCCACTCTACCTTCTATGATCAATTGCATAATCCCCCCATGCCTAAGGATATGCCCTACTAATCTGTCTCTCCTACGCTGTAACACTCTCCAAATACTTCTCTTCTCCCCTACTAACTCTAGTACATCTTCATTTGTTACTTTATCTTCCCAACCAATCCTCATCATCCTCCTATAACACCACATTTCGAATGCTTGTAATCTACGCTTCTCTTCCGTTCCTATAGTCCACGCCTCACACCCGTACAGTGCTACACTCCAAACATATACCTTCAGTAATCTTTTTCTAATACCCAAGGTAATATTTGATCTTAAAATCTGTTCCTTTTCTACGAATGCCTTCCTACCCTTTGCTATCCTACACATTATATCTACCTTGCTTCGATTATCTTTTGTGATTCTACTGCCTAAATAACAAAAATCTGACACTTCTTCGATTCTATTATCTCCTATTGTGATCCTCATTTTTCTACTGCATTCCTTTTTGACACACCTCATCACTTTAGTTTTACCTATATTTATTTTCATGTTAAAATCCCTAGTCAATACTGCCTGCATACCATTCAATACCCTTTCTAAATTCTTTTCGCTTTCTTCCAATATAGCTATATCGTCGGCGAATCTCAACATATATATTTTCTCTCCCTGTACATTCACACCTACACTATACTCTTCTTTTACTTTGTTTATTGCATCTTCTATATATAGATTAAATAATAACGGTGAAAGTGTACATCCCTGCCGAACTGCCTTCCCTATTTTTGCTACCTCTTCTTCCCCCTCAATTCTAACTAAGGCAGTTTGGTGTTTATATAAATTAAAAATTATTCTCCTATCCTTATAATCTATACCCGTTTCTTTTAAAATTCTAAACATTATGTCCCAATCTACATTATCAAATGCCTTTTCTAAATCTACAAAAGCTATGCAAGTTACCTTTCCTACCCTCATTCTTTTTTCTACTACTGTTCTTAGTGCTAAAATCGCCTCCCTCGTCCCTCTGTTTTTCCTAAAACCAAACTGATCTTCTCCTAGCCTTTCCTCTACTTTATTTTCTAATCTCCTATAAATAATCTTTAACAATATCTTCGATGCATGTGATAGTAGGCTAATAGTCCTATAGTTCTCACACAAATTAGCTCCTATTTTCTTCGGCATTGTTACTATTCTACTACGTTGAAAATCCTGTGGTACTTCTCCCTTCTCATATATTTTACAAACTAACCTGTATAATCGCTCCTGCATTTTTCCCCTGCGTGTTTTATTAATTCGGCTGGTATCATATCAATCCCCGCTGCTTTGTTATTCCGTAAATCATTTAATGCTCTATGAAACTCTGACCTAAGTATGCTAGGACCTAAGTCATCCTCATCTATCTGTTCCACACTTTCTAGCTCCCCCATGTCCTGCCTACCTTTATATAAATCTTCAAGATACTCCTTCCATCTTCTAGCTTTTTCCTTATTTTCTGTGAGTTCCTTACCCTGCTTATCACATATAATGTTACCCTTTGGTTTTACTTTAGAAAAATGTGACTTAATTTTCCTGTATAATATAATATATTATTTAATTAATAAGTATTCGCTTGCTATATAGTATAATAATAATAATAATAATAAATCCATTTATGGGCATTTAAAAAAAAATGGAAATGTACAGCCAAAAAGAATGCCATCAAATAATAAGATATAAAGCTCATCCCTTGCTTTTCCTGGCACTATATAATATAGTAATTCCAATAAATTTACCAAGTAACATTTAACTTTCCTTCAATTGAGATTAGTTCCAAAAAAAAAAAAACAACAGATACACGCATTCAAATGCTACTTCTATATACATCTGTGATGGCGCCAACATTCTATGTGTTTGAAGAATCTGAAGATGTCTATAAGATGAAACGTTTAGGCCCACCCGATGTGTGTTATTCACAATTATATATCTGTTAAATGTCAAAAAAGCCTGCCACCCTAATCTATAATAAAACGGATGCCAGAATACAGGATACTAAAAATACTTTACAATGACATGTGTTATTTCTTCGTTAATTTAATGAAATCTGGATAGATCAAATGTAAGGTTAACGATGGAATTTGAAAAAAAAATAAGTATATGTATAATAGTATAAAATATCACCCAAATTTTCCATATGTAAGTAAATTTAATTAAAGAAAATTTAGAATTTAGTATTTCAATACTAGATTTTTCAGTACCAAAAATCGCAAAGGTGTCATCTACAATTCTAATCCAAACTCCAAAATTTGTTATTAAATTACCATTTGATCCTATAATTGCACGTGGTTTAAATAGCATTTTAAATAAATATAATGTTAAAGTGTTGCTAATTTTCTAGGAAATCCCAAATATTTGATTGATTTCAATAAAAAATCTGGTATTTATGACATATGTTCTAGTTGTCCTAAAGAAGACAAACACGTAGACTAATTGAAACTAGATTTAAGGAGCATTTAATAGAAACGATAAAAGTGCTGTAGCCGAGCATATTTTTGACTAACTCAGGTCATCCTATTCAAATTAGTTCATTTAAAAAGTGTTTTGAGTTAAATACGTATGAAAGTATATAATGAATAATTTAATGAATTTAGCTTCAGGCCCAATCTTGTCTTCGTTAATTAATTAATTTATATTGTTTTAAAAGATTTATAGGTCATATTATATGCCATTTTTAAAATACAGTATATCATGATTCGTGACAGATATATTTTATTTCATTTTTGTTTTGCGTTACTGAAGATGGGGGGCATAGCCTCCGAAATGCGCATCTAGCTAGTTAATGCTTTGGGTGATATTTTACACTATTATTTAACACGGTAGTGATAATTTCTATATGTATAATATTTAACAAGCAAATTTTCTTTTGTTTTTTATGGGCTCAACGTTTATTTTTTAATACTCTGTATTCATTAAATTACTGTAAAAATGAATGCAGGTTTATTGCGCGCTTCTGTGTCGTATAAATGAGATAAGATTTCTTCCTACCAATTCCTTCTTCAGTTTACCACTTGAACAAATTCCATTTTAGTACGTTTGTAGTACATGAATGCGTAGATGTTAATCGCTCAGTATAGTCGTTATTACCCTGAAAGTCTTATAAAGAAAAACTACTTCTAAAAAGCCACGTGTGACGTTCAGCCAGAACCACCCGAAAGATAAATGTCGATGTTGAAGTGCGTTTTTTTTCTTCAGTGTAAAGCTTCGCTACGATTCTATGCCGCTGGTGAAATGGTAATGATTGTGAAATTAAGTGGATTTTGACAGATTTTTTTTGTTTTAGCAAGGGTGGATTTTTTTTGGTTTATGTATAAACGAAAATTTTGCACATTTAGACAAACTAATAATAAATCAAAAAGATATTTTTAAGAGGTTTTAAAAATATTTTAAAAAAAAATCTGCTCCACTAGACTCCAACAATAATTCGTTGTAAAAAAAATATGATGTCCCGAAAAATTCTCGTTGTAAATTTATGTAAATTCTCGGTGATGTATTTAGGATTGAATTATATTTTTATTCAGAACTGTGCGCAAGAACTAGGTGTTGATTAAATTACAAAGAACGTATAAAAAACATTGGCCAGATAAGATCTATATGAGAGCTTGAGAAGAGATAGAAGAATCGTAAAATCAAGCAGCAAATTAACGATGTGAATGAATTATTGTTGATGTGTACAACAACAAAATAAGTGAGATGTTTTTCATTTTGCTGTGGCGTATTTATAAAAAGGTGCAAAAGAACATCTTTTTGGCGTAAAATTACTATATTTTATATCCCAAAGCGTTAAAATAAAAAAAATACAAATCGATGCCTGATGAAATTGGAACATTTAACAATTATTCCAGGCCTAATTTTTTTCTAAATGAAAAACATTTCAATTTTATACGACAAAAATTTACGATGTGTACAAAAGCACTAATTTTTCCAAGTAACAAATAAAACTATAAATTGACTTGTGCGTAAAATAGACTAATACGGAATATATACTAAGAACTGGAGGATACAAACAAGACGAAGAAGTACCGAATACTTATTCTTGTCTAAATAAAATAACATAACACACGTGTGACTCCTATTCTTATAATGAATTAGGTTAGGGTGGAATGGAAGGTATACCGAGTGTTTTAAAGTAAAAAATTTGAAGGAAATTGAATTAAAACTTTTTTTTATTGAATTAAATACCACCGAGTGTTCTGAAATGCAAAATTTGTAAGAAATATAATGAAAAATTTTAGTAATTTTTTAAATGTCGGCAATGAATTGTGTAAATATTGAAAATAAAATTTTAATCATTAAATATTAATTTTTGACTATCTCCTATAAAAAAAAAATTAATAAAATCACGTCGGTAATTTAAATTAAACTAATATAATATTAAAATAATATATGAAAATAAATATAGGTAAAACTAAAGTGATGAGGTGTGACAAAAAGGAATGCAGTAGAAAAATGAGGATCACAATAGGAGATAATAGAATCGAAGAAGTGTCAGATATTTGTTATTTAGGCAGTAGAATCACAAAAGATAATCGAAGCAAGGTAGATATAAAGTGTAGGATAGCACAGGGTAGGAAGGCATTCGTAGAAAAAGAACAGATTTTAAGATCAAATATTGACTTGGGTATTAGAAAAAGATTACTGAAGGTATATGTTTGGAGTGTAGCACTGTACGGGTGTGAGGCGTGGACTATAGGAAAGGAAGAGAAGCGTAGATTAGAAGCACTTGAAATGTGGTGTTATAGGAGGATGATGAGGATTGGTTGGGAAGATAAAGTAACAAATGAAGCTGTACTAGAGTTAGTAGGGGAGAAGAGAAGTATTTGGAGAGTGTTACAGCGTAGGAGAGACAGATTAGTAGGGCATATTCTTAGGCATGGGGGGATTATGCAATTGATCATAGAAGGTAGAGTGGAGGGAAAGAGAGGGGTAGGTAGGCCTAGATTGGAGTATGTGAGTCAGATAGTTGAAGACGTTGAGATGAATAGCTATAGGGAGATGAAGGGATTAGCTCAGGATAGATCGGCATGGCGTGCTGTTTCCAACCAATCTTTAGGATTGCGGACTCTTTAACTAACTAATATTTCGATACCATCGTTATTTTCTTGCACTAATTGTAGCCTGATAAAAATTTGCAATAAATTGAAACGTTGCTGAATAAAAAACGATTGGTTTCATTTTACAAAATTACAAAAAAAAAATTCGATGTTTTTGTTCTTCTTAACATCTGACTTGCATAAGAATATTATAACCCATTTAAAATGGCACCGAAAAAATATCAACTACCAAACAAAACACTTGGTATATCGTTCCACGGCAGCATTCCTAAAAATATTCTCTTATACATTAGTTCTTCGTTCTTTCTTGTAACAAGTAAAGACAGTACCGAGTTAACAACAATGGTATATAATATATAAGATGTGTTAGCGACTGGATCCGGTATAAATAGTTTATAGTGTACTTCCTACAAGAGATAAGGATGAGCGATGAGGGAACACAGACAAACAGACAGACGAAGCACCTGAAGAATGGTAACATTTCATATAATAATGACATTTAAATAGACTTTATCGGTATGCATAATGCTCTTCGTGTTTGTGAATAAATAAATAATCCAGTGTGTAAGTTCACAGTAGCTTGTGTGCTTGTTTGCCTATATTTAGGCATCGTTGCCAAATGTACTAAGAAATCCACAGGAGAATCAACAAGCAAAAATTAAAACAAAATTTTTGTTTGGTTTCAATATTTAAATATTCCAGGGGGGGTGAAAAATAAACATTCATCGAAAATTTTGGAATCTTAATTGTCTGACAATTTTGAGTATCGTGCTTAAACATGAAAAAAAAAAAATTTATGTAAAAGAATGATGTATGGCCAATTTTTTTCCAGATAATGTCAAAACTAGTCGGAAGACTAAAATTATTAAATAAATCATAAATAATAGTATAGAATATCACCCAAATACCGTAACTTAAATATAGTAGTACAAATGGATATTCTTCTAAAATTATAAATAATATATTAACAAAATTTAAAAGAACAAGAGATATTAGAAATATTAGTAGTTTAGAACAAAGTAATAATTCAACTCCAAATTTTGTTAAATTACCATTTGATCCTATGGTTTAGATAGTATTTTAAATAAATATAATTTTAAAGTAACAAATAATAGTTTTAATAGTTTTGCTAATTTTCCGGGAAATCCCAAAGATTTTATTGATTGCAAAAAAAATCAAAATATTTTTTTTTAGAACAATAAATAATATAAACTATTTTTAACACAGAAAATAAAATAGTTATTTCAGAAAGTTAAACAAATAGCATTTGAATTTTGAGTAAAAGTAAGAAATAAAATCCGAAGACAAAAAAATTTGGATAGCAACTTTGATTATGATATGTTTATTAAATGAATTTTGTAATTTTAAAATTTTAATTTAACACAATTTTTTATTAATAAAAGAAGAGATTCGTAACTTGTACGATTATTTATTAAATAATATTCACCAATTTTGTAATTTTAAATATATTAAACGGTTTCTTCACGGGTCTCCATCAGCACCTCTATTATTTTACACATTGAAAAATATATACTAAAATGAAAGTCATTTTAGTAACATTAAAAAAATTATCGCAAATAATAGTCTATATAGGACAAACACGTAGACCCATTGAAACTAGATTTAAAGAACGTTTAGCTCAATGCAGATTAAATAGGAAAGATAAAAGTGCTGTATCCGAGCATATTTTTGACTAACTCAGGTCATCCTATTCAAATTAAGTTCACTTAAATTACTTAAAAGTGTTTTGAATTGAATTATTCCGAGTAAAATGCTTATGAAAGGATATACATGCATAAATCAAAATAAAATTTAATGAATTTAGAAGATTCAGGCCCAATTTCATCTTGTCTATCTAATTTATTTAATGGGAACTATTTATTAATTTTTTTATTTTTTTTGGTAATTTTAGATTTGACAAACCAATGTTTATTGACAAACTGAAGATGGGAGCATAGCTTTCGAAATGCGCATCTAGCTACTTAATGCTTTAAGTTGCTATACTATTATTTAACACCGTAGTGATTATTTTTTAAATCATAAATGTTCATTCATTTCGTTCAAACGCAATATGGCAACATTAAACAAAAAAATGCGTGAGACTCTCGCGCGGTAGAAGCGAAACTTCTTAGCTCCTAGGAAAAGTTGATTTTCACACTGTACCTAGTGGATTATTGAAAAATTGTTTATCAAATTCGCGATGAGCAGGGTGAAAGAATGTAAATTTTGTGTATGATGCACTAGTGGGTGCATTTCTATTTATTGATGGCTCGCTCAGCTGTATCAGATTCATTTCGTTGATCTCTCACACCGCGTGTATCTTCACGTGCCTGAATCAGTGGCATTCAAATTCTCTGTACCACTCACTGTGTCCTCACTTAACGACGATATCGATTCATCCAGTGTATTTGAGGTCGTTGGAAGGTTATGTTGTCCACCGTGTTTCTTTAACGCCCTTTGCCTGACTCGATACTCTCTAGTTCTTTCCAAGGTACTTGTTGGCACTTTTCTTGGCGTTTTATTCGCTTTCTTCCGTTCTCTAAAGGCTCGCACTCTGTCTGTACTTATCTTTTTCTCCATTTCACTTTTCACACAATGGAAATTGTTAGCTAAAAGATTAAGCAGTGCATCATACACTTAGAAATGCACCCACTAGTCAATCATACATTTAGAAATGCACCCACTAGTGCATCATACACAAAATTTACATTCTTTCAATCTGCTCATCGCGAATTTGATAAACAAATTGTTAGCTAAAAGATTAAGCTGTGTTTGTGTAATATATAATAAAATACGTAAGCGTCTTCTGGTTGCCTTATGCTACGTATACGAACAGTACACACGGCGCATGCGCGTAGCGTGTTTCACATTTCGTGATGTTCAGGCCAATTTGCCCTACCGTGCCTATAAAAGTTTCACTTTAAAAAAAACTACTTTTATATAGCAGGTACATATCTAATTCTGCGTTCTTTTATTATTTTCGTTTGGTAAGTACTATCACTGCTGAAGAATTGGTAATTGTAATTTTTCTACGATTACGGTATATAATAAAATTAGCATATAATTACCAGGCGTAAATTACCTGATGAAATAAATTTCGAGTCATTTACCTACGCAATATACATAATAGATACAACTGTAGTTGTCCCAGCTACAGTCTCTAATTTCGAGTTTAATTGCGCTGTGATTAGATTTTTCACAGAAAATGCCATCACATATTTATGCAAATTATGTAACAATTATTACTGCAGCAATTAAAGAAATATTATATACTTGTTATTCCGTATTATATTTTTACTGACGGAACATTTTTCTATATCATGTAAATTGTAGGCTATGCGGTGTAGAGATGTGTAGTTCACTCGCGAACCGTTCACTCTGAACAGTTCAATCAAATGACGGGCGTATTGCAACGACCTATAGGTCACTATGACCTAGTTCGTGAACTATTAACTAGATGGTGCGCGGTGTACGTATTGGTGTACTTGTACTACGTCCTGAGCCTAGTACATCACAACGACTCGTAAACGATGCAGTATACTATACATTACATATACAGTACTAACATTTATTTAGTGATAAAGTGTGTTGGTGAACGGAACGAAATAGGAAACTCGATGCAATATTGCCGAGATGAGTCACAATTTATATGTTGGTATCAGATTTCATTTGGAATAATATAATTAATATATTCGCAAGATTAAATATGTCATGCCATAGCAAATTTTTGCAATAATGCAAAAATAAACATCTAAATCTTAGTTCTTCTATTTCATACTGAGTGCAATGCAATCACTTAATATCAAATCAAAGCCTTGAAGTTTGAACAGAGAAGATTCGGAATAGAAAATATAAATTATAACGCCAAACAAAACGATTCTATCTAGTTCATTTTATTATAGTTTGAACATTTAATTTTCAAGTGTTAGTAAAGTAGTAAACATTTGCATTAGTAACTACCAATAAGTATTTTAGAACTTCATATAAATAATCGTGAGTACCTAGAGAAGATTATATTTCCTTATATATATGTTTTGTATAAATTATAAACATTGTTGTCTTTTCTTCCTCATTCCTAATTCAAAATAAGTATTGTAATATTTCAATTTATTTATTTTTTACCATGTAATATTTTTATATTGAGAAAAAAAGAGATTATTTTTAGTATGTGCATGTATTTGGTCATATAGGTGGTGAACTAGTTCATTTTTAAAAGATGTAGTAGTTCACGACCTATAGTTCGTGAACGGTACATTGAAATGAACTACGAACTACGAACTAGGTCCTCAAAGTGACCTACAGTTTGCCATCGCTAATGCGATGGCATAAAGAATAATTATACAGTTGGAGTTTAAGAACATAAGTTGTAATAATAAAAAAATAATTTTTTTAAATGCCATCTCAATGATATCGTATTATTATATCGATAATTAATTTGCACGTATATGAAGTTATGTTTAAATGAAAATGTAATGCCTGTTTAATATAATAGTTTTATATACAGGATGATTCATAAGTCGAGACGAAAAATGAAATGCCATATACAGAATCGAATTCTATGCAGTATTTGTTGTATATAAGGCTAAAATAAGTTCAAAACTTCAAAATTAAATTATTTTTTTAAAAGTATTTTTGTTTATGAGTTTTGTGATGGTAATGCTTCAGACGGTGATTAAATGGAATGTTGAAGGTTCTACGTATTTTAGTCATAGATGACAGATACTGACAAATTACAACGATATTGCCATTATATGTCAGTTGTTTTTTCGTTGCGTGCCGCGGCTTTTATGTAAAAATACAGCGTTATTCTTTATTTTTTTAAACTTGAATATCTCGTAAGCGAAGCGCAATCGGAAAGAAGTTAATTTATATTTTATGCTTAGAATTCGATTCTGCATTTTTCACCACGACTTATGAAACACCCTGTATAGTAATAATACTTTTTCATTGGAAAATGAATCTGTATATTATTATGCTACTAATAATTGGGATTTATTCGTCAAAATGCGCATTAGAGTTGTAAATGTTTTGAGTTACATTATAAATGCTTTTTTTTGTACCGTTTCTTTATACAATGAAGAAAATTTTTAAATTCATTTGAAAAAACAATTTCTTAAAAAGAAATTTCCGCTACGACCATGTATATTTGCATTACTACAATTTTTATTCGATCAGTATTATACAGGATGTCCAAATGTGTGAAATTTTTTTAATCGACTAGATATTTGTTAGCAATTTTCGTAATTTGATTTTGTTGCGATGTATAAAGTACTTGAATTTTTTTTAGTCTGTTACTTTTTTTTCTAATTGTACTGTTTCTTTATACGATGAAGAAATTTTTTTTATTCATTTGAAAAAATTCATTTTTTGATATAATTCTGATATAATTCTTAAAAAGAAATTGTAGCTACGACCATTTATATATACTACAATTTTTATTCGAACAGTATTATACAGGGTGTCCAAATGTATCAATTTTTTTTATCCACTAGAAATTTGTTTGCAATTTGATTTTGTGCGATGTATAGAGTAGTTAAATTTCTATTAGTGTGTTACTTTAAACGCACTGTATGCTTTATAAGGAATGCGAAAAATTCATCGGCGTTGAAAAGTGTAAAGTGAACAGCGTCGGATATAAGAGAAGAAAAAATATCTAACTGAATCCCCGGCGACGAATTAATTAAGTCCGTCGACATAAAACTGCGAAATAAAGCCGTGAACTCGACATCACTGCGCCCCCAACCCCTGCATGTACATACACTCTGCCTACCTCCGCTCTTGTAGCGTTGGTGGTGGTGCGGCTCATTCTCTCTTTTTCCGTCCAAATTAGCACAAAAAGAAACATTTCTCTGTTCATTAACTCTCCCCCGGGCTAATTTCAAAAGAATTTGCGCCCTTTTTCGCGGGCTCATCGACTGCAGGCTGAAGAAAAACACCCCCTGTGTAAAACTTCGCCATTACAATCCCTCTGCACTCCTCTGACTCGAACGCGTTAACAACTGGGAAAGAGACTTACAAATCTTCGGCATTCCGATACAAGAACTACAACACTGATTCGTTTCGAAGTAAACTGACATTTTAACGGTTCAAATAGGCACTTGCAATATATTTTTTTCTTCTTTGGACAGCTTTAATAGTTTATTTTTTTATAAAAAATAAGAAAAGAATTGTAAAGTGCGTAACAGAAACCAACTTGTTTTTATTCGTTACTCTGTATACACCTTATGCACGCTCAAAAAAAAATTGAAATATTCGACTAAGATTGATTGAAGCTTCTCGAACTTCTCCACCTACTTCACGTTTTTTTTTTCTTCTTGCATTCGGTTTTGCCACACGACGAAATACACATTTCTTCTGCACTCCCCTAAATTATGAGTTGATTAAAAATGCTTAATGGATTCTGAATATACACACCCGACTCGAAGAGGCCCGACCTATCGGAGACGACAGATCTGTTTCAGATTTGCCAATTACTTCCGATCAACCGAGAAGAAAAATTGCCAGAATCATAAATTAGATAATACTATATATGCAATCGAATTTCATAGAACTGCAAAAAAAAATTCTTCGGTGGTAGATATAGCGATGGCAAACTGTAGGTCACTGTAGGAACTACTTCGTAGTTCATTTCATTGTACCGTTCATGAACTATAGGTCGTGAACTACCACATCTTTTAAAAATGAACTAGTTCACCACCTATATGACCAAATACATGCACATACTAAAAATAATCTCTTTTTTTTCTCAATATAAAAATATTAAATGGTAAAAAATAAATAAATTGAAATATTACAATACTTATTTTGAATTAATAAAGAGGAAGACAAAGCAACCATGTTTATAATTTATACAAAACATATATATAAAGAAATATAATTTCGTTCCGTTCACCAACACACTTTATCACTAAATAAATAGTACTGTATATGTAATGTATACTATACTGCATCGTTTACGAGTCGTTGCAATATCGCATCGAGTTTCCTATTTCGTTCCGTTCACCAACACACTTTATCACTAAATAAATGTTAGTACTGTATATGTAATGTATACTATACTGCATCGTTTACGAGTCGTTGTGATATCGCATCGAGTTTCCTATTTCGTTCCGTTCACCAACACACTTTATCACTAAAGAAATGTTAGTACTGTATATGTAATGTATACTATACCGCATCGTTTACGAGTCGTTGTGATATCGCATCGAGTTTCCTATTTCGTTCCGTTCACCAACACACTTTATCACTAAATAAATGTTAGTAGTGTATATGTAATGTATATTATACTGCATCGTTTACGAGCCGTTGTGCGGTTTAGTAGACGACGGGTTCATAGTTCACGAACTAGGTCATAGTGACCTATAGGTCATTGCAAAACATCGTCACAGTACGCCCGTCATTTGATTGAGCCGTTCGCGAGTGAACTACACATCGCTAGTTCGATATCCGTAAACGATTCGTTTTTTTGAAGTAAAATCAAAATTTTCAAAAAAGTTTTTTGATAACATAACCATTTTTCTTCATAATCCAAGGTAAGTGTATATCATTTCTTCGCTAAAATAACACACACAATCTTCTGGGACACTGGGGGAGAGATTTGCTTTATAGCTATGCCAACGTACTCGTTCATTTCAAGTGTAGGGACTCGAGGAGTTATCTAACAACACGAATAAATGTCAACCATAATTCTATTTAATTAAATTAATAAAGATGGCTACGAGACTTGCGGAATTTCTGGTTATGTAACCATATTATAAAGGAAGAAGTCTCTACCCTTGCACTACAGAAGAGATGTTTAAAAAATACAGAATATATATGTGCCCGTATATTTTACAACCCTTACATTTTTGATGTATCAAAAAAAATCACTGTTTTCTATTTTTTTATTTGCCCCCTTCAAAGTTTTTTTTTTTTAATTCCGCTATAAACATTTTTTACGCATTTCCTTTTCCCCATATCAAACTGATACGAATACCAAAACACCATCAAATAATTTAAGACAAAACGGCCCCTTATATTTTGGTAATACCAAAGTTACCCACCCGAACTCGTTTTGCTATAAATACCCAAAATAACAAAATTTCATTAACGTCATTTTAAGGTGAATTTATTGTCAGCAATTTCCTCTTACGTCATATATCCCATCTTCCGCGTTGAAGATGGTCGACTTCTTGTTGCACAATCCAACAGATGATATTATAGGCAGTAAGTCTCTCCAATCAAAATACATTCTAGGTTAATGAGTTTCTTTGGTACAATGAAAATTGGAAAAAATATTTTCACAAATCTGGTGATGTTACGATTGTTTGGTGTGTAAATAGCCTAAGAAGTAAAATGGGTTCCTCGATGGGATGTACTGCGATTTAAAGTAACGTTTTGTGTGGTATTGGGGAGTGCAATGGAGGGCCGTTTATTTTATTCAAATTAGTTTTAATTCGCTGTTACGACGGGATACAATGAAGCAATTATGAGAGTTACGAACAAAGATGTACCCCTACGAGATGTAACTCACCCCCGACGTCTATATATTTATGTAGGTGTTTAAGGGATGTTGCAAGGTGTTATAAATAATAATAATTGCGTAAGTTAAGCGTAAATTGAAATTTACAAAAACGTTCCAGCATTATTTTAACACACTTAAGCAAATATATGAATGGTATTATTTAATCATCCATAAATTATAAAGCTAAGTCAAAGGGGGAGAGAGTCTCTTCCTCTTTGACTTAGTTTGATTATATGTGTTGTAAAAATTATATGTCTTGATTTTGTAAGGAAATAAACCTAAGGAGCTATTTCATAGAATAAATCTAAAAGGGAAATATTTATGAAATATCTTGTTCTAGTTGTCCTAAAATCTAGTTGTCCTAGGACAAACACGTAGACTAATTGAAACTAGATTTAATGAGCATTTAGCTCATTTCAGATTAAATAGAAAAGATGAAAGTGCTGTAGCCGAGCATATTTTTGACTAACTCAGGTCATCCTATTCAAATTAGTTCACTTAAATTCGTTAAAAGTGTTTTGAATTATTGTGAGTTTTTATCTTGTGCTACTGAAGATGGGGGCATAGCCTTCGAAATGCGCATCTAGCTACTTTTAAGTTACGGTATTTGGGTGATATTCTATACTATAATTGAACACCGTAGTGATAATTTTTAAAATAAATATTAAAGTTAGTCCTTTTAAGGAATTATTATTGGGTTAAGGAAAAAAATGCTTTATGAAGAGTAAGGTTTACTTTTGTTCATATACGGTTAATTTGTGAGGGGATTAATTATAATATTGAACGTAAAATTGTTAATCCTAAAAAAGGCCTAATCAATTTACGAGATATATTTCGATAATTTTTGTTTTTGACGGTCGATTTCTAATATCAAGAGCATGAAAAAAAATTTCGTCTTAAAAAAAAACCAACTGTTTCGTACAAAAGAAAAAAGTTGTTAAAAACGTAACAAAAAAAAAATTAACTTACCACAATTAAGCATATTGAATAGAATCGGAAAAGAAACGTACCTGTAACAAAAAAAAAAATTTTTTAGAATACAATTTATCATTTCGATTAGATTATTAATGCGTAATTGCGAAGCAATTTTTGAACCGATTTAAAACTTTTATAAGATTCGTTGCAGCCAAAAAAAAATTGGACACCCTACCACTCAAACATTCAAACGTAATATTATTCTTAATCACGGTGTATATTCTACCAATTTGCATAGGTTTAATGGGGGGCAAGAGGGATGGTGATATCGATACTAAATCGTGACAGAATGTTACGCATCAAGTGTCCATTGGGTAGGATTATGGCCACCCAGATTGCGATGGCAAACTGTAGGTCACTTTGAGGACGTAGTTCGTAGTTCATTTCAATGTACCGTTCATGAACTATAGGTCGTGAACTACTACATCTTTTAAAAATGAACAAATTTCTAGTCGATAAAAAAATTTGACACATTTAGACACCCTGTATAATACTGTTCGAATAAAAATTGTAGTAAATATAAATGGACGTAGCTGAAATTCCTTTTTAAGAATTATATCAGAATTATATCAAAAAATGAATTTTTTCAAATGAATAAAAAAAATTTCTTCATTGTATAAATAAACAGTACAATTAGAAAAAAAAAGTAACAGACTAAAAAAAATTCAAGTACTCTATACATCGCAACAAAATCAAATTACGAAAATTGCTAACAAATATCTAGTCGATTAAAAAAATTTCACACATTTGGACATCCTGTATAATACTGATCGAATAAAAATTGTAGTAATGCAAATATACATGGTCGTAGCGGAAATTTCTTTTTAAGAAATTGTTTTTTCAAATGAATTTAAAAATTCTCTTCATTGTATAAAGAAACGGTACAAAAAAAAAAAAAACATTTATAATGTAACTCAAAACATTTACAACTCTAATGCGCATTTTGACGAATAAATCCCCATTATTAGTAGCATAATAATATACTGATTAATTTTCCAATGAAAAAGTATTATTACTATACAGGGTGTTTCATAAGTCGTGGCGAAAAATGGAGAATCGAATTCTAAGCATAAAATATAAATTAACTTCTTTCCGATTGCGCTTCGTTTACGAGATATTTAAGTTTAAAAAAATAAAGAACAACGCTGTATTTTTATATAAAAGCCGCGGCACGCCACGAAAAAACAACTGACATATAATGGCAATATCGTTGTAAGTTGTCAGTATCTGTCATCTATGACTAAAATACGTAGAACCTTCAACATTTAAGTCCATTTAATCACGGTCTGAAGCATTACCATTACAAAACTCATAAACAAAAATACTTAAAAAATTATAATTAAATTTTGAATTTTTGAACTTATTTTAGCCATAGATACAACAGATACTGCATAGAATTCAATTTTGCATATGGCATTTCATTTTTTGTCTCGACTTATGAATCATCCTGTATATAAAACTATTATATTAAACAGGCATTACATTTTCATTTAAACATAACTTCATATACGTGCAAATTAATTATCGATATAATAATACGATATCATTGAGATGGCATTTAAAAAAAATATTTTTTTATTATTACAACTTGTGTTCTTAAACTCCAACTGTATAATTATTCTTTATGCCACCGCATTAGCGAAAAAGAAATAGAAGAACTATAAAATTTTAATGTTTATTTTTGCATTATTGCAAAAATTTGCTATGGCATGACATATTTAATCTTGCGAATATATTTGTTATATTATTCCAAATGCAATCTGATACCAACACTTAAATTGTGTCTCAGCTCGGCAATGTTGCTGTTGCAATATTGCATCGAGTTTCCTATTTCGTTCCGTTCACCAACACTCTTTATCACTAAATAAATGTTAGTACTGTATATGTAATGTATACTATACTGCAAGTATATATATAGTACAAGTATCAAAACGTACACCGTGCACCATGTAGTTCATAGTTCACGAACTAGGTCATAGTGACTTATAGGTCGTTGCAAAACATCGCCCATCATTTGATTGAACCGTTCAGAGTGAACGGTTCGCTACACCCAGAGTCATTATGACGTGCGATTGTTTTATTACCGCTGATGGATCGGGAATCGTGATGCAACATAATATTTTCCGATTGCATAAATGTATGAACGTTTTCGCGTTTGTTTCGAAGAGAATAAAATATTTAAAACGGAAGGGGGACTTAGGAATGGGATATCAAAATCGTAAACGCGAACACTGATTCGTACAAACGAACTTTTATATATTTTCGAAAAAAAAAACAACAACCAAGTGAGTATTCGCGCTGACAGCAAATACATCATTCGGTGAATATTCAGAACACGATCGAACCAAATTTGAGCGTTGTTAATAAACCGATCCTCTGTACCGCCGATCCGATCCTAATAATTGCTCGCTGAATTCAGCCTTTGCGCAAACACACGAAATTGGCTTTTGTATTTGACGTGCGAACAATCTGCATATCAAACTGGGCGATTTAGGGGACCGATTTAGGTGTTCAGCCAGTGGCAAAAAAATAACTCTCTATACCAGCTGGCTTGACCGATCTGTTTGTGCGGTTTGTGTGTTTGGATTTGAATCTAAATGGATATATTGTTGTTGGTCCGGTGAAATTCGCGCGCCGTTACCGTCACCGAAGTGTGGAGATCAAAGGGTTTCCTCCACGGTGGCGAAATGTTCACTCCTACCAATCTGACAAACTGTTAAAGCGGAAAACATACCCAAACGCTGATATATGACATGGCAACAACTCCGTGGCAATAAATACAGATAGCAAAGTAACATCGCATATCCGAAGAATGCAAACAATGACACTAATAATGATAATCCAACAAAACCTTCGAGTGTTATTATCAGCAAAAATATCCATTTTATAAGATAATAGTATACATCGTTTTTTTTTTAAGTGGCGGACCAGTATCGTCCACTACTGCGCATAAGGGCTGCACTTATATACATCACCGTATACTTATATACACAAGGTACTCAGCCACACCTAGTTTTTCTTTGTGACAATACACAAGCGTACCCACAGCACAGATTCAATGTGCCGTACGACTGACGCCATACTGTTTTGAATAGCACTGCTCTGTACTGTATTGGTCAACCCATTATACAGGTCTTGATTTATGATGCGTGAACTTCCGTCACTTTCCTGCCACTTTCAATAAAACGGTGTATATATACCAGGGGTGGCCAACAAGTCGATCGCGAAGCGATTTTTGGTCGATCGCGAACAGTTTGGCACAAAAACTGTTTATTTCGAATTTGGCACTAGTAAAAAAAAAACACGAAATAAGTTGGCTCAATGATTTTGCATTTCTGGCAGATTTGCCATCCAAGTTAAGCAATTTGAATTCAAATTTGAATAGTTGCATTAATGCTTATAAAAGTCAGTTCGTAATGTTGACTGAAGAACTCCAACAAAGAAATTTTGATCATTTTCCAAATATGAATGACCATTTACAAAAACATCCCAATTTTAATGATAACTTTAAAAAAATACGTTGTAGAACTTAAAAAGTGATTGAGGATTTTGATGCAGGATTTGGTGATTTAAAAAAATTGAAGATATTATTCCATTTTAAGAAAGATTTAAATGTGAACTATACTGCTGCAAAAATTTCTGATATTTTTGATTTGGAAAAAACGAAATTAGAGAATGACTCTACAATCTGATTTAATTTTAAAAGCTAGGGAGCTCGAAGAAGACTTTTGTTAGTTGTGAGAAGTATCCAAATATTAAAAAATGTAGTAAATTCTCGTTTTGGATCAATGTATTTGTGTGAATCGGCTTTGTTTAATCATATTTAAAGTTAACAAAGACGCAGCAATGTTTAAGCTTCACTTCTACCTTTCTAGATGCGCATTTCGAAGCCTAATCCTCCATCATAAATAGCCCAACAATCATACAATTTACATACGCCTGAAATTGTTATATATTTATATTCCAAGCAATTTGTGCTCCGTCCAAATTAATTTTGCAATATCTGATATCCTATTTTCTTTGAATCACTAATAGCCATTAGTTATGCCTCCTTTCGCCAATAATTCCTCTATGAATGTCAAGTAGATGTCTGAAATCCCGTTTGCATATTTGCCGTACGTTTAAAATCCATTTCGAGCAATTTGTGAATGCGTGGAGCAACACTTTTAGCGGAACGGCAAACGATGAGAAAGAACAAGAAAAACCGGGCACTTTATGAGATTATATCGTCGGGAGTTTTTCAATTTCAAACGAAAAGGAACCGACAACGAATAAGTTAAATACAATGCTCTCTATCACATATAGGCTTCTGTAAAATATCCGTTTTCGTTTTGTATAAGCGCGCAATTTGCAGCCAATTTCAGTGTAAATTGGGGCAGGGGGATGATGCCTGCATTGAGGGTTGTAAGTTGCGACGTATTATTTTCCCATTTATTCCTGCACAATTCGCTGTAAACATCTTGGAACAAATTCCACCAAAGCTAAAAGAAATCCAGCATATTTTGAATATAAGACAATCCATGCAATTTCCTTGCATTCAAAATCACGTTAATCTACATTTTTTCGAAGTAAGTTTTAAGTTTAAAAAATTATTACCAAAAGGTGTTAAATAATTGTATAGAATATCAACCAAATGCCGTAACTTAAAGCATTAAGTAGCTAGACCAATTGAAACTAGATTTAAGGAGCATTTCAAATTAAACAGAAACGATAAAAGTGCTGTATCCGAGCATATTTTTGACTAACTCAGGTCATCCTATTCAAATTAAGTTCACTTAAATTGCTTAAAAGTATTTTGAATTATTCCGAGTTAAATAAATGCTTATGAAAGTATCTACATGCATAAATTTTCAGCTTAAGGTCCAATTTCATCTTGTCTATTTAATATGAAGTACTTCTGTCTAGTTGACTTATTTATTTGATAGTATATCAATCATGATTCGTGACAGAGATATTTTATTTCGTTTTTATCTTGTGCTACTGAAGATTGGGGGCGTATCCTTCGAAATGCGCATCTAGCTACTTAATGCTTGTTACGGTATTTGGGTGATATTTTATACTAACATTTAAGTGTTTCCAAGCAAATTTTAACGAACTATAGGAACATTTCCCAGGGGAAGATACAATACCACTCCCATGGGAAACCATCAGTACAAAACGCTAGCGCATATACCACATACACCAACGAAATATTATGTCTTTGATATGTTGAATCCATAATTAGTTCAGAATTGTCCGTAATAAATCTTTAATGGTTTTCTAATGTATATACAGAATGCGCAAATAAATCATATGCAGTATGTCGCTGGAAGATTAATAATTATATGGATACGTCGTTTTATTTAATTCGAAATGGTTATAATTAGTTTTTCTGTTGGATCATCATCAGTAACAATGGTAGAAACAAACGATCTGACCGAACGAAGAAAGATGTCTTAACGATCTGTTCTCATTTGAAAGGTCAGGAAGAAATTATACATCACCACCCCGACTTACGATATGTGGCGAAATCACTGCGATAGTATTTTTTCGAAGAAGCTATTCATCAAGAGTTTAGTCTTAAGCATGAGCACTGCATATGAAACGGTCTGGCCAAAACATATAAATTGAAAGAAATGTTTACATTTCTTCATAAAAAACAAAAATGTATTATAAACTATTGGTCGAGTAAATCCTTACAGGTTTTTTATATTATATTATGTAAATTTTCGACTAGTTTCTGCTTTAGGCCATCATCAGATGAAAAAAGGGTCAGATATTTTTCACCTGATGATGGCCAAAAGCCGAAACTAGTCGAAAATTTACATAATATAAAAAAAAAACCTGCAATGATTTACTCAACCAATAGTTTATTATATTCAACCTTACAAAGATGGACTTCGACAACTTCAAAAATTTATTAATCCAAGCAATCCCGATGACGCTATAAACAATATTGTTTTTGTTTTAAAACGGGGTAATATTGTACCGATGCGCACACAAATAATGGCTCAACTTACAATTAATACAATACATCTGCAGATGAACGGCATTAAGACGAGAGAAGAGAACGGTGGATGATTAAGTCGAGCGCCAGTCATAATTGCCAACACTAAAGACGAAAAACAAAAAGAGGACAGCCGAAATAAAGA
Source organism: Leptodirus hochenwartii (assembly GCA_947310635.1). NCBI lineage: Eukaryota > Metazoa > Arthropoda > Insecta > Coleoptera > Leiodidae > Leptodirus > Leptodirus hochenwartii. The sequence continues at coordinate 3,455,330 of OX371178.1, read as the reverse complement.
ACCACCAGCCCAAATGGAATAACTTGGAAACCGATTTGTTCAGCGTGATGCGGCACTCTCACGAGGAAGCAGCCCCAACAACAATATTTCACAAGTTATTTTTCATTCGGCATAATTTTTCATCTGAGAAACGAGATGACGTTTCATCTAATCGGTCGGTCCTTGTTCGATACGCGTGTAACGTGATACGGTCCTCGTTCAACTCGCAGGGTTTTTGGTTACGTTTGTGTGTGTTTGTAATTTACACATTTTAATTGTTTCTCTTTTGTTCTGTCTGATTGTATTCCGTACGACCTTTCATCTATACGCTACGGATAGAATCGAAAAATGATTCAATCCGAAATTCATCCACCTCCAACACATTTGCTGCATTTGCAAAAGATACGTCCAATTTTGTAGGGGCTAAGTATATTTTAGGTAATTCGATTTCCATTCAAAGTCGATTCAAACGCATTGTGTGACTAGCTTTAGAATATTTCATACTCCAGCGCAATTTTTTTTACCTAAAAGTAATCTATTCACAACAATTCAAGAATATTACCCAAATAGACCAATTGAAACTAGATTTAAAGAGCATTTAAGCTCATTTCAGATTAAATAGACAAGATAAAAGTGCTGTACCCAAGCATATTCAAAAATCCCGATTTATGACAGAGGTGTTTTATTTCGTTTTTATCTTGTACTACTGAAGATGGGGGCATAGCGTTCGAAATACGCATCTAGCTACTTAACGCTTTGATATGGGTGATATTTTATACTATTAAAAAATACAATGTTTTATAAGAACATGAAATATTTTTATGAAAATGTATAATCTGTTCTTTTATCAAATAACAGTATGAAATATGGTTTTATCTAGTAATGTATATATCGAAAGTAGGAGTGGTCCCACATCCGATCCTTGCGGTATTCCGATTAATAGTGTTTTGTAACTGATTGCAATGTTAGTTAGATTTATGTAGGTTGCAACACCGTGTCTTAAACCGCAGTAATTATCTACTCTTCGAAATTTATATCTAGCTACTTTAAGTTACGGTATTTGGGTGATATTCTGTACTATTATTTAACACCTTAGTGATAATTTTTTAAATAATAATCGAATTTTAATATTTATCCAATTCTTGTTTTTGCCTGTAACAAATACTTAACGAATGTGTAGTATTTGAGTTCGGTATTCATTTATTCTCAGCTTCAGATGACCGGAGACCAGACCAAGAGCTCAGCAAAGCGCCAGGTAGTTGAAAACCCACTGTTAACTTTGTACTCCATCACCGAACGAACAATGTTCTTTTCATTACATTACAAATGCAAATATATCCAAGATAATTCACACAACGTATATCGATACATGTTTATTTACCATGAGGTATTATTGAACAATTTTTAACTATATACGTCGCATTAACAAAAGATGTAAACTAACTAAATAAAAAACTCTGTATCGATTGCAAAAATTACTCAAAACTATTTAGCTCAAGAAGCATTCTTCTAATTCCGATCTTGTGATGGTAATCTTTAAAATCGGTCTAGCTTAGAGGTACCCAGAAGAAAATCGTTGCACAATACATATAAAAAAAATGTAGACCACTCATATACCTGGTAAGGAGATCGAAAGACCTATTTATATATATACTACTCCGATTAAAAGATTTTATATTCTTGATCGTGAAACAGGAAGATTCAATGTGAAGGTGAGTAGCCGTCTACTGTAGGCGGCATCTTTAACACTATTGAAAGGCCATTAAAGATAATCCGTGTACAGTGCCATAAAAAATGTCGGGACTCCCTCAAGTAGATATATTGTTAACATTAGTGTAAGAACGGCATTTTTGTAACAAATTTTGGCGCAACTAGATCAATTTTCAATTGACTTCTACACGTCCATCGACTTCTCTCCAAAAAGCTCCATCGAACCCAGGGAGTCAATATCGACCCCATTAAAAAATCGCCGCTTCAAACAAATGTCCATCAACAATTTCTAGACATTGTACGCAATCTAATCGTTACCAACGCGTATTGCACAATCGCAAATTACAAAGGTGGAGATCTGCGTTCGAGCATCCATTACCCAAACAACTCGGAACACCACTAATCCTCTAGAATACCACCTATCCCCAACAACTAATCCACATCTAGGTGCTGATTTGAACCACTGAACATTCAATTCTCATCTTCGCACACACAGTCGCCGTCGTTATTGTTATCACGCACCTCTGCACTTGAAGGTAGGTAATATCTGTTACACTTTGTGACAATTGTGTGCATTTGTCACGTATGGAACAGAATAGATTATCTGCTTGTATCTATCGTGTTTTTCGAATAGAAGAAAGAGACCACCCCCCCATGGAGCACAACACAATACCATATATTCTACAAGAGCAGCAGGAAGCTGATGTTTGAAATGCTACTACTTTAGCTTGTACAACTGGAGGAGGCAAATGGTATTTTTATTGTGACTGGTAATTTAGGCGATGATAATGCGGTAGCAATTGGTGTTACGTAATGACACTCAACAAAGACATAACAATAGAAGATACAAGACACGAGTAACATCTGTCATCACCTACATACAAAACGGATTAACACACATAGTGGCAGAGATGGGACACTTTTCACAACAAAAATAATTACTATAATTCGACCTCCATTTTACAATCAACTTCCACCATATTGCATAACCAGGTCACCCTTCCACGTGCATTCTTTTCTCGTTCCTTTTTCAACATGACTTAATGTATTCATTGGCTGAAAATAAGCAGCGTTAACAAAGGGACAGATACGCAGGGTGTATAAATGAACTACACATTGCCCATTGGTCTGTAATTTCACTTTCGTTCGTTCAACTGGATTCAACGCATTCATTATTCATCAACGCATACCATTTTCTAATGACAATGGCGTAGAGGTAGATTAAATATGGCGGCAAAATTATTGTTATATCTTTCCTTTGAGTGTGCAGGTATTTATATGTATTTCATACGGTTTGGTACACGGGATAACTGCGCTTCTGCATTAAGGACATCCGCAGGAGCTGGATAACCATTACCAGTGCGTTCGATGTTCATCTGTTCTGTAATCGCGTCACACGCATTCTCGACCCGTAAGTGTCATATAAAAAAACGGTCGCTGGGAAGGAAGCTGGGATAGGGATGATGTGTCCCGTTTGGTGCATTCGTGGTAAGTTTTCTTGTAATGTACACGAAACTATGTCTTTACTATGTACGTTGTCCATTCGTTCGATTCATCGCGTTTCTGTCTAATTGTCCCTGAAAGATTGGCATACTGCTTCATTACCCTCGCTGATCTAACCGCACAACAAGATTGTTTGTGGTCTTTGTCGAGTTTTTGTCTTTAAACCCTCCCCGAGGTTTTTATCCAAAGCCTCAACACCGTCAGCCTTAATGATTCAATTAATTTCGCTGATGCTCCAAATATTGTTCGCTACAATAGCCACTTTTACTGTCACAAAAATCTTTGCTACCCTTCAAAAGTCCGTATACTATATCATCTCTTTATAGCGCCCAACGTAAAATATATTTCGCATAGATTTATCTATATCTGGAACGTGTGCCCGGCCTACTTGACCTTTCCTGTTCTTGGATATATAGATATATATATATATATATAAAAGGACGACCCTCGCGCGCACACTGCGAAATATTATTACATACACATTTGGATGAAAAAGACCAATTGAGGGGGCATTTGTAAAACTTTCAAATTTATGTAAAAATTCTTTTGTGGCACCGCAGCAAATAACGGCCATATATCACACGATATCGAGCATCTTGCTTCTGACGGCTTAAATATTATACTACGCCAGCCGAAATCCGAAGAGGACGATCAGTATAAATTCAACGGACACTAAAAGTGACTAGTTGAAACCAGATGTATATACTTGGAATAAATTCCAAATCGCGCAAATTGAAATATTTCATCTATGATCATTCAACGGAAGTATTGAACTAGATTAGTTATATGATCAAATTGCATCGTATAATCGAGACAAACAATTATTTACAAAGCCCATAATTTTTGCATCGTCAATCTCCACACAAACTCCAAAACAACAACAAAAAGCGCAGCGTACAATCTATAACGACATACAATTACTATCTAGATTAAATATATAAAACCTCAATGTCCCATATAGAACACAGAAATAATCAGAAGACTATACATATATACGTGTACCGGACCGAATACTTACTTTGCCGATCTAATGGTGGTATAGATACACTTTATCTTCAATTTCTTACAAGTAAAGACTTGCAGTGCATAAGACTATGATCTTGCGCCGAGCAAGACATAATATATTCTCAATTACCCGGCGACGACATTACAGTAATGACCCAATGAAGAGAAAAACCCTTTTGCACTACTATATATGTTTAATGCATCTCTGTTGGAGGAAAGCAATCCGAAACGTGGTCGTTTCCCAGGCTCTAATACCGATGATGTGTGTAGCCCATAAAGAGACGATATTATCTCAAATGACTGTATTTACCTATCAAACGCTCAACAATATAGTATACGTATATAATGCATCGGAGCAGTTCTGCAAAGTACGAAACATCGAAGCTATAATTACAAATCCTTTTAAAAAAACGACCAGGATATCTGTTTGAACGAAAAGGGAAAAATATGCCACGTCAGAGCTGACTAATGTATCATTCTACGCTGGAGCAGCTGATCAGGGTCTTTCTTTTTCCTTTGGGGAAGTCACATTTGAAGATAGCACCGCCGGAGTTGTACCTTTAAACGAAATTATATAAGGCGATTCTGTTTTTTAAGTTGAAGAGCTTACCTAACAGATAGGGGCATTTATTCAAACTACTGGCCATTTTTTAGGTTCTCACTCGTAATAATAGCCTCGCTATAAGCGATGTGCAAAAGGGAATCACTATTGTCGGCCAATTTGCAAACCAATAATCTGCCACACTATTACTATAATCAACAGAAATCGGACAGATGGAACGAAAGATTTAATCGATAAATTTTAGTCCTCGAGCGATCTCATTAGACGCTTTGTAAATTTAATTTCGGATTGGATTTTCCTGTATTTCGCTTTTCACAGATTACACGCTGCCGGAAATCAAATACTGCACCAAATTCAGATTTCTCTCCCCGCAGAAAGCAGAAAGTATTAACTATTAAACATCATTAGATGCGCAACCGTGAATACTGATGCTTACTGTTTCAGTCTGCTATGGTTTCACTTCCCCACTGTTAATTTGCTTCCGTGAAAATGGGAGATCTCCATTCTACATATAGTACATCTCTGCAGGTCTGTACCAACAGATACAACAAGTTCAAATGCCAAAATCCGAAAAGTTTGTAGTAAAGAATGTATTTGGCAAAATAATAACATGAAATTTGGAAATGAAAAGAAGGATATAGAATTTTTTTAATATATTTAGTTTTAGATGTTTTAGTCGTTAGAAATAATAGTATATTAGAATTTGATATATATGGAAAAGCTACAAATACGGACTGCTATATACCGATCGATTCAAATCATTGTCGTCAACATAAATATGCTGCTTTTAATTTTAATAATATATAATACCTCTAATAGTCTTTCTAATTTTCTAGGAGATCCCAAAGATTTGATTGATCTGAATAAAAAATCTGGTCTTTATGCAATATCTTGTTCTAGTTATCCTAAAGTACTGGATGAAACTAATGAAACTGGATTTAAGGGAGCATTTAGATCATTTCAGATGAAATAGAAACGATAAAAGTGCTGTAAGTGTTTTGAATTGAATTATTCCGAGTTAAATACTTATGAAAGTATATACATGCATAAATCAAAATCAAATTTAATGAATTTAGAAGATTCAGGCCCAATTTCATCTTGTCTATTTAATTTATTGAATAAGAACCATTTGTAAATTTATGTTTATTTTAGGTTTGACAAACCTAAGAGGAATCTTATTTAGTTTTTATCTTGTGCTACTGAAGATGCACTGCCTTCGAAATATGCATCTAGCTACTTATTGCTTTGTGTTACGGTATTTTACTAGCGATATAGAAGTTTTTGATACACGAAGATGGCGATAATTTAGAGGGTTTAATAAAAAGTGCCAAATTTGAATATTTCATTTTTGAATTTCGGCCCTGCAAATTACATCAACTCCTTAACTCCAGTTACAACCAGCGCACGCATTATTAATGACCGCAATGTTGAGATGAGAATTGATGATGGAATAAGATATTTCTCTCATTCGCCAGACTGCCAACTAACATCAAACCAAGGGGAGGATTCAAGGAAGCACTGAAAGAGATTCGTGAACGATGATTTTATACAACATCTTCGGTAAATTCGGCGGAAAATACCATGAACTTGCAGAGTTTGAACGGAAATATGAACCGTCAGTGCAGTCGTCATAGTTATTACGTCATTTCGGCGCAAGTCGTTCGGACATATTCATTTGATAACAAGATAAACGGAGATGAGAAGAAATTGAACAAAGAGATGGAACAAAATTAGGTGGGTGCATATGAGGGTAGGTTTATGAACCCCTAGTAAAGATTATTACTCTTATTATAAAGTAACTTGAGTTAACACAAACATAATGATGAGGAAAATGTTTGGTGTATGCATTTGATTAAACATAACGACAAATGAATTGTTTTTTCGAAAGATTTTCTTTCGCAGGATAATACTGAAAGAACTTACTAATACTCAAGAAACGTCGTCATAAATTTTTCAAAAATATCTTAATAACATATATACACGTTCGATAATGCAGCAATTCGTTTCGCCATTGATTTGAATTTTGAAACGTAGTAATTTACAATCGATATATTCTGGGCAAATACTTTCTCGCATATATAGTTTGATGTGAGATATGCCGTTTATGCAAATTGCGGCGTAATAACCCCGAAATTCTTCTGCAATATAAGCGAAAAGCTGCAGACCATATGGAAACTGACACGTTGGACGAAAACACGCAATATCGTGCCGTTTCTTTTAATCCTGCACCAAAGATACGATAAAACAATCGACGAAACAAGGTGCGCTGTATATTGCACGAAGTCTACTTTACCAGGATACAAAGATTGATTTCGGATATGCAAAATAACATTTTTTGTTTTTGTTTTGCTGAATGGTTTGAACAACATGGTAGAGAATATACACATATGTAAAAATGGCTGCCGGCTAAATAATAGCCCGTAAGTTTTTGTAGACTATACGTTTTGTATCCATTGTTTTTTTCTTTGTATAGACCAACAGAAAAGATGATGATGAGTCGACGTCGATGCATATTGGATTCTGAATACGTTCAGCAAATGCACGAATTCACGAATGTGGAATGGATAATAATCCAAATAATATATAAATGGTTTCCAGAACAGCGGATTATAAATTTTACTCGATTTTTAATTTTGCGAAAATTTTAAAAGATTTTTCTAACAGAATTTTTTTTTTTTTTAAGAAGACAGAATAATTAGATAACCCCGACGAATTATTTTTGAACAAGATTCCTATGAAAATGTAGTTTCAGTAATTCCATAATATATTCATCTTTCTTTCCTCACTTAAAAAATGAAAGGTAAATTCGAAAAGAAATATATTTCCAATTTCTTGGTATCTATAAAATTTGAAAAATTATCACTACGGTGTTAAATAATAGTATAAATAACTTAAATATAGCAGTACAAAATGGCTAATCTTTTAAAATTATAAATAATATATTAAGAAATTTTAAAAGAACAAGAGATATCAGAATTATTAGTAATTAAGAACAAAAGAATAATTCAACTTTTTTATGCATGTTGATTTTATCATGTATATACTTTCATAAACGTTTATTAACTCGGAATAATTCAAAATACTTTTAAATAATTGCAGTGAACTAATTTGAATTGAGTTGGTCAAAAATATGCTCGGCTACAGCACTTTTATCGTTTCTATTTAATCTGAAATGAGCTAAATGCTCATTTATTAAATCTAGTTTCAATTGGTCTACGTGTTTGTCTTCTATATATACTTTAGCACAATTAGAACAAGATATTTCATAAATACCAGATTTTTTATTGAAATTTTCTTAATATGCTATTTGTAATTTTATAAGAATAGCCATTTTGTACTGCTACGGTTTAAGTTACGGTATTTGGGTGATATTCTAAACTATCTATAAACGAATCAGAAAACACAACGAGCATTCGATTGTTAATAATTATCTTTAATTATCTAAAATTGGTATAAATATTTTGGCAAATCCGAACACAATAAAATACGCATATGGTTACAACAAAGAATGCAACAACGCGATCGCAGAAATTACGTTAATACCATATCACTATCTGCACTGCAGAACAACTGTTGCCAAAGAATTGGCAATATTGCCAACAACTGACACACCAACAGCTTTTAGTTAATGTACGAAACACAAAGCTCTATATACGCGTGGTTGTGCATATATGAGTCGCTTAGATGCAAAATGGGTTTTGGAAAGTTAAGTGATGAGATGTCGCGAATATCGTCACGAAACAAGAGCACGTGTTCATTTTTATGTTAAAATCAAAAAAATATATATAAAAAAATTGTTAAAAAATATAAATATAGCATTTTTAATGTTTACGATTTTTTTTTTGCTGAAAAATGTATGGTAAAGTATTTTGAGATATTTTTATCACACATTAAGAAAGGTTCAGATTGTATACAGACAAATTTTGATGATAATAGTCATGTCAGCTACTTCAAAAAAAAAATCCTACAACAGAACTTATCTCTTCCTAAAATTGTTTCTACTTTGAGACTTTACCAAGAACTAAAGCATCAAAATAAAAAATACCATACCCCTTTAATACTTAAGTTGAAATATTTTCAGTGTAAAATTTACATCAATTTATCAAAACATTTGTCGTATATATATTTTTTTCAAACATTATATTTGTTAATTTAAAATTCTTCCTCTAGAAATTAATCCTCATAGAAGTTTGCAAATGATTGCTTGTAAAAAGAAAAAATATATATCTGGGGGTAGAGAAATTAAATTAAATTACAATGTTTCATATCACAATTAAAAACTTCTCTACTTCTTTCCAAGGTACTTCTTGGCACTTTTCTTGTCGGTTTATTCGCTTTCTTCCGTTCTCTAAATGCTCGCACTCTGTCTGTACTTGCCTTTTTCTCCATTTCACTTTTCACACAATGGAAATTGTTAGCTAAAAGATTAAGCTGTGTTTGTGTAATATATAATAAAATACGCAAGCGTCTACTGGTTGTCTTATGCCACGTATACACACAGTACACGCGGCGCATGCGCATAGCGTGTTTCACTTTTCGTGACGGAAGCGTTTCACTTTTCGTGACGTTCAGGCCAATTTGCCCTACCGCGCCTATAGAAGTTTCACTTCAAAAATAAAAATAAATTTGTTGTTCACATTAATTCGCACACTACTGTATGTATGTATATGTATATATATATGTGTGTGTGTGTGTGTGTGTGTGTGTGTGTGTGTGTGTGTGTGTGTGTGTATGTGTGTATGAGAACATGTGCGCTACGATATCTGTATTTTTAAAAAACAAGATATTCGTGATTTTTTATTTTTTTTGGAAATACCCCATTCCTCATCTAAGCTCCTCACATAACCAAAAGTATAACGCACTGTTATAGGTATAGCACAGCATCCCATAACCCAGTATACGTGTTGTGATGCGGTATATTATAAGGCAAACCGATAATTCGCATACCAATAACACAGTTTAATACGCATATCTCTTCGTTGCACTATAGCGTTGCCCTAACATAGCGTGGTGGAAAAGAAACCTTTATGTTTTGTGCTGGTGTATGAGTATCATCTGCCTTCGATTGTGTTGGGTACCCTATACAGGATCGTCAACATTGTTCCAAAATAAAGGACAAAAGGAACAGTCTCATTTCGGAATTGCTAATTTGCTTGGTTGTGAGAACGTGGGAGCGTGCATCAACTGCTGTGGCGAGAGAGCAAACCAGAAACAAAAATCGATACAACGAAAAGTTACAAAATGTAAAAGTAAATAGAGACGAGGTAGAAGTTTATATCAATCATCAAATAATGTAAATACAATGCCATTAGTGGGGGCATCATCGAGGCGAGCGAATAATTTTCTTAACAATAACGTCGAATTAGAACGGGTTGTTTTAGTGAATGCCGATTTTGCAACATTCCGTATATTTATATACCCGTGTGTTATATGAGTGTGGCAAAAACCACAATTCAATATATTGGCCGGGGGCCGTCGAAAATTACACGTACGAATCGCGAAAAAAATCTCTTCTTCTGCATCTGTATATTCCATACTCGAAGACGAACGACGAGAATAACCATTCCAGTCAGACGAACAGTCAGACAGCCAGCCAATCGTTCGAATCGAACGTGGAAGGAAGGAAAGGACGAAACAAACTGATGTTACAACTGCTCGCTGGCCCAACACCACGCGATTTGTTGCAGATTATACAATAGAAGACAATAATACGTTGCACTTGAGAGTTGAGACCAAGGCGAGGAATCAGCCATCGTTAAAGAACATCGATGTCTATCTTATACAAAGCAAAACTCATAATATAAACACATGTATATGTATACAAACTTGTTGCTTGAGATACAAGAAACGAGAAGACAAGTTTTTCTTTCGTCTCTTGGTATATTATAAACGCAGACATATTTGTATGCAAAATGGCCGTTCCAGCGAGTGTGCTGGAGAATGGTAAATAGCTTGTCGTATTCATAACCAACGCAAGGATGTCATTGATTTGATATAATTGCTTATTATGTACCAACTAGTCGGTATATAATTTTCTACAGCCTCAATATATTTGTTTAATGATATGTTAAATGCTATTAAACCTGAAAATGAGTTAGTATACAGTTAGTTGGTGTAAGACATCCTGAGTTTCCATAATAATTATGTTATAAATTGTATATATATATATATATAAACAGTTTCAATACAATTCTTACAATTCAATCTTTAATACATTTAAAATTATTAGATCAAACTCATTCATATGGAAAAGTAGTTTTGTGAAGGTGCGGATTTTATCGAAGGAGCTAATTCTTCCAATCCACATCTTGTGGCCTCTGAGGTTGTAACATTAACGGAACTTTAAACAGATGATGTGAAGTTATTTTGTAACTTGTAAGTGTAAACTTGTAAAAAACTGTAAACAGTAGTAGAGGTAGTGATGCAAAACGAATCGAGTAAATAAAAAATCGATAGACAAAACATTGATAAGTTATGCCCGTCGTATATTTTGTTAGGTCGCTAGAAGACGTAACTACCTATTGAACCAGCGCAAACTAACTTATATGGAAAAACAATTTCGTTATATGAAATAATGTTTCCTTTAAATTGAGTCGTTTTGTGAAGGTGTAGGTTTTATTGAAGAAGCTAATTCTTCCAATCCAAAGCTTGTGGCCTCTGAGGTTGTAACATTAACGGAACTTTAAACAGATGATGTGAAGTTATTTTGTAACTTGTAAGTGTAAACTTGTAAAAAACTGTAAACAGGAGTAGAGGTAGTGATGCAAAACGAATCGAGTAAATAAAAAATCGATAGACAAAACATTGATAAGTTATGCCCGTCGTATATTTTGTTAGGTCGTTAGAAGACGTAACTACCAATTGAACCAGCGCAAACTAACTTATATGGAAAAACAATTTCGTTATATGAAATAATGTTTCCTTTAAATTGGGACTGAGTCATTTTGTGAAGGTGCGGATTTTATCGAAGGAGCTAATTCTTCCAATCCACATCTTGTGGCCTCTGAGGTTGTAACATTAACGGAACTTTAAACAGATGATGTGAAGTTATTTTGTAACTTGTAAGTGTAAACTTGTAAAAAACTGTAAACAGGAGTAGAGGTAGTGATGCAAAACGAATCGAGTAAATAAAAATCGATAGACAAAACATTGATAAGTTATGCCCGCAGTATATTTTGTTAGGTCGCTAGAAGACGTAACTACTAATTTAACCAGCGCAAACTAACTTATATGGAAAACAATTTCGTTATATGAAATAATGTTTCCTTTAAATTGAGTCGTTTTGTGAAGGTGTAGGTTTTATTGAAGAAGCTAATTCTTCCAATCCAAAGCTTGTGGCCTCTGAGGTTGTAACATTAACGGAACTTTAAACAGATGATGTGAAGTTATTTTGTAACTTGTAAGTGTAAACTTGTAAAAAACTGTGAACAGGAGTAGAGGTAGTGATGCAAAACGTATCGAGTAAATAAAAATCGATAGACAAAACATTGATAAGTTATGCCCGTCGTATATTTTGTTAGGTCGCTAGAAGACGTAACTACCTATTGAACCAGCGCAAACTAACTTATATGGAAAAACAATTTCGTTATATGAAATAATGTTTCCTTTAAATTGGGACTGAGTCATTTTGTGAAGGTGCGGATTTTATCGAAGGAGCTAATTCTTCCAATCCACATCTTGTGGCCTCTGAGGTTGTAACATTAACGGAACTTGAAACAGATGATGTGAAGTTATTTTGTAACTTGTAAGTGTAAACTTGTAAAAAACTGTAAACAGGAGTAGAGGTAGTGATGCAAAACGAATCGAGTAAATAAAAATCGATAGACAAAACATTGATAAGTTATGCCCGTCGTATATTTTGTTAGGTCATTAGAAGACGTAACTACCAATTAAACCAGCGCAAACTAACTTATATGGAAAAACAATTTCTTTGTATGAAATAATGTTTCCTTTAAATTGAGTCGTTTTGTGAAGGTGCGGATTTTATCGAAGGAGCTAATTCTTCCAATCCACATCTTGTGGCCTCTGAGGTTGTAACATTAACGGAACTTTAAACAGATGATGTGAAGTTATTTTGTAACTTGTAAGTGTAAACTTGTAAAAAACTGTAAACAGGAGTAGAGGTAGTGATGCAAAACGAATCGAGTAAATAAAAATCGATAGACAAAACATTGATAAGTTATGCCCGCAGTATATTTTGTTAGGTCGCTAGAAGACGTAACTACTAATTTAACCAGCGCAAACTAACTTATATGGAAAACAATTTCGTTATATGAAATAATGTTTCCTTTAAATTGAGTCGTTTTGTGAAGGTGTAGGTTTTATTGAAGAAGCTAATTCTTCCAATCCAAAGCTTGTGGCCTCTGAGGTTGTAACATTAACGGAACTTTAAACAGATGATGTGAAGTTATTTTTGCTGTACAAATTGAGATGCAAAACGAATCGAGTAAATAAAAATCGTAGTAGATGTTTTTCTTATAATATAGCAAAATCCCTTAACAATATCCGTCAAGAAATTCGAAATTTATCACGGACTACTTTGAAACGTTTCCTTTTGCACAAATTAAATTCTAAATAACTGTAAAAATGAAAATTGTCATCGAATGGAATTTTTTTGCGATGTATTCTCAGTTCTTTCTATTAAGGAGCGTAAGTTATGTTGATTACTGATTGAGTTTAGCCTTTTGGCTCATTTCTCATTCGAATGTGACGAATTAAAACACATATTTTAATTTGTCACTTCTTTTTAAACATATATACTTCTTATTTATACTTTACGCAAACACATTCATAAATTAAAACATATAAATAACCTCTTCTTATTACTATCAGATTAGACAGTTTATATTATACACTTCTTCTTGCCAAGGGGTCTTTCATGACAAACAAATAAAGAAAAAACAGACTAGAGGTAGACCATCGATTGATAGGGTTAACAAAATAATAATAGGAACACACATAGTATAAGTGCTATAAGTGCTAGTACTATAAAGGATAGGATAAGTGATTTAAGTGAACTAATTTGAATAGGATGACCTGAGTTAGTCAAAAAATATGCTCGGCTACAGCACTTTGATCGATTCTATTTAATCTTAAATGAGTTAAATGCTCCCTTAAATCTAGTTTGGATGGGTCTATTTGGGTGATATTCGATTATTATTGTTGAATTTTTGTGAATAGATTACTTTTACGTAAAAAAAAATGCGCTGGAGTATGAAATATTCTAAAGCTAGTCACACAATGGTTTTGAATCGACTTTGAATGGAAATCGAATTACCTAAAATATACTTAGCCCCTACAAAATTGGACGTATCTTTTGCAAATGCAGCAAATGTGTTGGAGGTGGATGAATTTCAGATTGAATCATTTTTCGATTCTATCCGTAGCGTACAGATGACCTGAGTTAGTCAAAAATATGCTCGGCTACAGCACTTTGATCGATTCTATTTAATCTGAAATGAGCTACATCCAGTTTCAATTAGTCTACGTGTTTGTCTTCTATATATACTTTAGGATAACGATAGAACAAGATATTTTATAAATACCTATTATTTAACACCGTAGTGAATAATTCTTTCATAATATTGTAACAATATTTAAAAACGGGAATAACATTATAATTACGGGTGGACCAATGGTGGACCAGCAAAAAAATGAATTTTATTTATTATATTAATTTTATTTAGTTTAAAGGCTGAACTTCGCCTTTTAAGTTAACGAGAAATTCGTTGTGTTTATAATATATTAGCGTATTTTCGTGTGTGTATATTTTATATGTATTTGTCTTTTCTTAATAAAGGCTATTGTTATTATTATTATATATAGTGAGGTCGCTAGAAGAGGTTACTACTGATTTAACCAGCGCGAAGACATATTACACGGCCACCACGCAAATATCTTTTAAGGAGCTAATCCGCGGGCATAATTTATATTCCAGTTACAGCGGAGGAACACTGAGGAGACGCACAACTGGCATAAGGAAAGAAACGTGCACGAGGCGGTGGAGCGGATCGGCGACTTGCTCGTTGCGTTGGTATACGTGTATAATTGGCGTCCCCTTAGTCCCCTTATAGTCGCAGATCTGAAGTATTAATTAAATGTAACAGAATAATCCTACAGTCTTCTTGTGTTACTATTTGGCGCTGTACCGCTGCACGGGAAAAGGGATAGCCGCGGTGTAACCAACCACACGGGGGATTTGTGTTTTCTTTTTTAATTGCCGCGGCATAAAGTGAAATGTGTCCAGATCCAGATGCAGTACAACGCGGGGATGTTTTCGCGGATTACGTAAACGTATTGTTTTTCAGACGTGGCGCAGTAGTTTGTTTAAGGTTTGTCTGCTCGTGGCAAAAATCTAGAGCTTTATTAATGAGAAAAAGTTTATAATCTCTCCTCTGGTTGCGGTTTTTCCGCTCGTTTGGCTTTTTCAGGGGTATTAGAAAAAGTATGCGTTGCACAAATGCGGACGCTTCTCTCTCTGATGATGTGTACCCGCTTAAATTCCGTTTATAATTAATGAAATTAATTACACAACAGCAGTAAAAATAAAGGTAGTAAAAATATCTCGCATTAAAAATTGACAAATTTATTTTTAATAATTCACTAAATCGCATCGAAACAAACAAAGAGCAATTTTATTAACTAAATATTTCCCCGCGGGGAATTTATTTACAAAACGGTCTGATATCGGATATCCGTTTCCTATTTCATTTAAACATGGACGCATTGGATTTTATTGCGCGCGGAGATTTAAATGATTTAGTCGCATTTTTGTTTCGAACTCGGATTTTCATTGTACGTGTATTAGCACCCTCATTTCATTCAGGTGCTAATATTTTACGGTGCAAATCCGAAATCGGATAACGTCCGAAAAAATACACTCGGAACAAGTTTGGACATGAAAAATGGCCCAAGTCTGAAATTACCTTGAAATCCTTTTCCTGCATAACTTGAACCGAGAAAAATGTATTAAAAAGAATTAGTTTTACCCATTTAAAAACTAGTTTTACTTTAAAATTTTTAAAAAACTAGTTGGATTGTTTCTAACCCTTCAGGAGATGAATTATATTGAAAAAATCATCGGTCAGAATAAAATGTTTTTAATAGCCGAGTGTTTTGCGCTTTTTTATTATTATTATTGCGAATTTTTATATCATCCCAACGCGATGGGACACACATAACCAAACTTCTTATTCGCGTTTTGCATAAACTATTAATTAACTAAAACTAGTACAAGTCATCTAATTTCTAAACTAGTTGTAACAAATTTAGAAACCACACTACCAATTTTTAAAATGATCACTACGGTGTTAAATAATTGTTAAATGCTACTAAATGCTTTAAATTACGGTATTTCGATATTCTATAATATAAAATATATTGATATTCTATACACTACCAATTGAAAAATAAATTTTCGGGTTTTGATCAATTTCTTTGTACCCGTTGGCAATTTTTTTTCGAACATTGTCCAAAAACCGATTTCCAGTCTAACATACACCATTCCACTTAATTACATGTATCACGCGTGCCACTCTTCGGCCAGCTCGTATTCGGACATCAACCGCCGATTATACACCGAACCCACAATTCCGTACTAAATGTACACGCTGCTTTTATTTCAGGAAATTTTCAGTTAAAAAATACATCCACTCGACCTCGTACAGGATTACAAAAACACAGTTTAATCGACGATACTCTGATCACATATAGCACTGTAAAAACAATAGTTCCACAAGTTTCAAATATGTGTCCACTGCTATTTATGCTATACGTACCGCGTATATACACGGTGTTCTATTCGCGCCGCGACCATTTCTAATTCACAATAACATATAGTATTATCACTGCGGTGTTAAATAATAGTATCACCAA
This sequence comes from Leptodirus hochenwartii, assembly GCA_947310635.1. Taxonomy (NCBI): domain Eukaryota; kingdom Metazoa; phylum Arthropoda; class Insecta; order Coleoptera; family Leiodidae; genus Leptodirus; species Leptodirus hochenwartii. The sequence goes on along the minus strand of OX371178.1, from coordinate 3,438,697 downwards.
AAAATCAGTAGCGACTGACGATGGGAGCACAGCCTTCGAGATGCGCATCTAGCGCTATTTGGGTGATATTTTATACGAACGTGTAATTTATTTGCCAAAATATAGAAATAATCTGCAGACTTGGATCCTGTATGTGTTTTCTCCTTGTCCAAATACCTCCTTATTATACCTTGACCATTCACGTTTGCATTTCTGTACGTATGTCCGTTGTATAGTGAATATGTAAGGACGCAAGGGCTGTTATTAAAACGGAACACAATTTACATGAGTTTACGTGAGCAATTGCTATATAAGAACGCAATATTTATGTTTTTAACTACAGCCTGTCAAAAGATATACGCCACAAAAGCTGACTGAATCCAAAATGTGCGTTCTCTTCAGCCTTGATTGTATTTACAGTTGAAATGACTTACAATTCTAATATGGGTTCATGTAAACAACCTGCAGTGTAAATAAAACATAAGAATTTCTTCAAATATACGTATTTAAATTGTATTTCTATTAAAATGTTGAATTCAATTTTAATTTTTTTTATTCTCACATGAATTAGCTTCTACTTTTTTTGCCCATTATAAAATATTCACTGTTTATATATTAGACACAACTAAATAATGTATACACGAAGAGGATTTTTACTTTGTACATTAACTTATGTTTGTGCCTCGATGAAGTAGTTTAGAATAGTTGTTTAAAACAGGGGTGGCCAACAAATCGCAGATATGTTGGCTTAGTGATACGGCAGATGTTACATCCAAGTTAAGCGATTTGAATTTAAAGTTACAACGAAAAAAGAAGTCACACGATTAGTTGCATTAATACTTGTAAAAGTCAGTTCGTAATGTTGATCTCCAAACAAGGAAATTTTCCAAATGTGAATGACCATTTACAAAAACATCCCAATGTTAATGATAACTTTAAAAAATACGTTGTAGAAATTAACAAGTTATTGGGGATTTTGATACAGGATTAGGTGATTTAAAACAAATTGAAGATATTGTTCCATTTTAAGGAAGATTTAAATGCGAACTACACTGCTGCAAAAATTTCTGATATTTCTGATTTGGAAAAGACTAAATTGACTCTACAATCTGATTTAATTTTAAAAGCTAGGGAGTTTGAAGAAGACTTTTGGAAATATGTTAGTTGTGAGAAGTATCCAAATATTTTAAAAAATGTAGTGAATATATCTATTCTTGTTTTGAATCAATGTATTTGTGTGAATCGGCTTTGCTTAATCATATTTAAAGTTAACAAAGACACAGCTTTGTGATATATCGTCATTGTGTGATATATTAGTAAATTTTGCAGGTACAGCTAATTTTTTTTTTATTGGCGGAGAATTTTGGTAGTCGTCTGCGCATAGGGTTGTGCTTATCGAGGTTATACACTACCAGTGGTGCCAGACAACTAATAAGAAATACTCTAGGTCTAAGAATTTAAATTTGTCACTATTTTATAGATATCGTACAAATTAATTATGACATAAATATAATAAGTATTTATCAACATTTCTTATATTCTAGTATAACTTTTTTTATTAATTTCAAAGAATTCAATCTAATTGCATAAAATGGTTGGTATAACTGTGCGTGATGATTTGTCAACATTGCATTTCTTAGGACGCACACCTTCTGCACTAAACACACCTACTTATTCTTTGGAGAAGGCAGAAGCGTAGCGTATTTCGGTGGAATTATATTTATTGCAATAAGTTATATTTTTGTTCAAAATCGAAATAATATTCTATGCCCAGCTCAAAGTCAACGCAAAGCTATTACCCAAAGTATTTTGTATTTGTAATAAATTTATATCTCTCATCTCTAGTTAATATTAATCCTTTTAAAACATAATTATCTAAATATTCCATCGTTAATAAAAATACGTGTTAAATCAAATATTTTCAATAAATGGGAATGTCAGCTGAAGTTTAAGTGATTTTATTTCGAATTTATTTTCAAACTTTATTAAGTGATAAATAGGCGCCATATTAGACTTCGTATCATTTTTAAATAATATTACTGATACTTTTCATGAATTTGCAAAAAAATATATACTGCACCGGAATATTCAATGTGCTACACGACTGACGCCATACTATTTCGAATAGCACTACTCTGTACTGTATTGGTCCAGCCATTATGCCGGTTTTGATTTATGATGCGTATACTTCTGTCATACTCCGCCAATTTACAAAAAAAAACGAACTGTAGATCGCGATCACTTTTTAAGTAGAAAAGTCGATTTCAAGAACTAACCCATTGGCCACCCCCGGTATAAAACATCACCCCAAAAACCGTAATACAAAGCAATAAATTCAGGAAGATTCCTGAATGTTCTTGAAAATTTTTATAGCAATCCCGGTGAGTGACAGACAGGTATCTTTATTTTTGCTACTGAGGATGGGGGCTTAGCATCCGAAATGCGCATCTAGCTAAATAAATGCTTTGTGTTACGTTTGTTGGGTTATGTTTTATACAATTATTTTTAGATTTTATATTTTATAGTAAATATAAATACACTAAGAAAAAATATAAAAATTAAATAATTTATCATTAGTTTTAATTATCACTACGGTGTTAAATAAATATATAAACACCGTTTTATTGAAAGTGGCAGGAAAGTGACGGAAGTTCACGCATCATAAATCAAGACCTGTATAATGGCTTGACCAATACAGTACAGAGCAGTGCTATTCAAAACAGTATGGCGTCAGTTGTACGGCACATTGTATAGTGCTGTGGGTACGCTTGTGTATTGTCACAAAGAAAAACTAGGTGTGGTTGAGTACCTTGTGTATATAAGTATACAGTGATGTATATAAGTGCAGCCCTTATGCGCAGTAGTGGACAATACTGGTCCGCCACTTAAAAAAAAAAACGATGTATCTCTTGTAAATCAAAAATAAGACATATTCTTTTAAAACTTCAGCAAAAGAACTATCTCCTATCTCTAATCTCAATTTTTTTTTCAACTATTCTCTGAAATTATAGCTTTGTTATTCATTTCCACCCAAATTAGATAATTTTTCCTGCAACTCTCCTATTTAGAATTTAAAGTTTAGAATAGAATAGCGACCATTCAAATTAATCCAACATGGCTACCCCATTTGTAATAAGGGTAATTCCATTCTGCGTGCCGCATAAATTGGGCTTGTACCACACAATTACATCGTCCATTACGAATATATATGTTTGGGTACGAATGCTTGTGTTAATTTCGGTAAACGGGGGTGGTCAGCCGCACGCCCCCTACACCGCTACAGTGCTGCCCTCTGGCCAGTCTGGCCGACAAGTTGACATTTACAAATATCCACAATTATGGTAGGTGCTGACACTTTGGGTAACCATTAAAATACTCCAGCACTTGAAGATCGTTGCAATTGAAAAATCCGAGCGCGATCGATTCAAAAGGGACTTTTCCTTCGAATTGAATTATTGTATCGAGCGCCTGTCGTAATCTAGCGATTATTATTGCGAGGTTTGAATCTGCCTTCTCGCCTAGAAAATCGTTCGCAGCTTATAAAGAGCGGACCACAAATTAGAGGTGATCACATCTTTCGAAAACACCTACAAATACGAATCGAGGATGTGGAAAGTGCTATGAACAATTACGGTCGGCGAAACCATTATTTATGTTCGGCATCTTCGTGGCGTTTGAACCAGTGAGATATATGATGGAAATAGCAACAAATTGTGCGAATAATCGATGCAAAAAGAGAAGGTTATGGATAATGGAGAAGTTACTAGTGTAATTATAAAGTCGTGGGTACTAATGCCCGTTGGTAATTGAAAGAAATGATTTAATAATCAATAAATGAAGATGGATCAACAAATTGTCTAAAGTAAATAACGATTCATTTGAATTACGAAATGATTAATCAAAGTTGTTTTTAAAAAAAAAAAAAAAAATTGATGATACTTTTTTTTTTTAAACTTTAAAGTGCCCCAGCTCTGCAAACATTAATTCTTTTTGCATTAGCATACCGTCATTAATATCGAATTAACTGTAGACGTTTACTAGCCGCTCTTGAATGAGGAGGTAATCTATAGGCGGACGAAACGTCGGCGCAGTAAACAGCTGCAACGTACACCACAAGGACTTAACTTGAAAACATTGTAATATAATTCGAAAATGCGTTTATGCATGTAGAATCGACACACGACCAGGGAGAACGATTAAAATGAAAATTATTGCAATTTTTTTTTTATGAGGGCATTGCACTGTTGTGAGGTGTGTAACATATTAGAGAAGAATGAATTCTGATCAAATTTGTTGCGACAAAAAAAAAACAACCTTTAGATGACAGTGCAAAAGAAATGAGCCATGTTCTCAGACATGGTGTTAGTTGTAGAAGGTGATGTAGCAGGAAAAACAAATATAAGCAGACATCGATTGGGCACACATTTTGTAAAGTTGATTTCACACGTAATTTTATATAAAAATAAAAAAAGTCACATCAAATCATTTTTGTTAAATCATCCCACAATTGTTTATTTATCTGACCACAGATACAATAAAAATTGATTCGTAATGAAGAATCTTCTTTATATGAAACCCAAACCGAAAGAAACCACTCCAAAAACTATAGTTTCTTTTTCTTTGTCGTTCTATTATAAAATTCGGTTGCACTTGAAAAAATAAAGTTACCGTTCGCATGAATGCAATCATCCCCTAAAAATATTACCTAATATACAGTGTGTTTTTATATTATATAAGATTTTTATTCATAAGAGAAAAAATATTTTTTAAATATATGCAAAATACGACAAATAAAAAATGATTTTCTTATAATATAGATGGATTTTTTGCTGGCAATGCTAACGAGATACTGTTTTACCCCTAAACTACATTAGCTCAATCTGTGAAAATTGGTGCAACAATAAGTCATTCTATTCCACATACAACTACAAAGCAATTTCTTCAAAAAAAAATTTTTTTTTAGAAATTTCTGTTCAAAGTTTAGTTTTCTCGCTGTGAAAAATGCAGAATTGCATCTTACAAATATTACCTAATACCATCCCTTAATTAAAGCTTGATTTGGCATCTAAATTTACATGTACTGCTACGATATTTATCATAATAGATAAAATCACACGGTACGACAAATTTCAAACACAAAAAAGCTTCGCCCAAAATTCTAAAAGTGTCGTGTGGTATCCCCTTAATATATTTAGCATACAAAAACATTTTTTTGCGAAATAAAAATGCAATGTTTTATATCACAATTAAAATTATATTGCGGCATAGATAACGCACAGTATACATTTCCATATTTCCATCTGAACCGTCGGCATTAATAGCCGAATTATATTTTGGAACATTTTTTTTTTTTGGGTGCAATGAGGCAAAACGTAGCCAGCCCAAAGCCTCGGTGTTTGTGACCACGTCGCTGCGATAGCGGCATATTGTGTTCCTGGAGGGGCCTATTGTGTTTGTTCTTCGTGAAAGGAAGGAATGGAATAGGAAGAGAGATACATATTGCACGCTTCATGTAAAAGGGATGCATTTACAGTTGCATATACACTACGACTATAGCCAGTGAGCCTTGCACTGTGATATTGCATAAGCGGATTGTGTTATTCTATTCTTTAGGCAATGATATACAGGGTGCGAAACGTTAAGATACATTACGTAATAATACGTATGTAAAATGTTACTATTTCATATTATATGTGAACTATTTCACATGGGCTTCTGTAAGCCTCACCCTGTATATGCAGCCAACTAAATGTAATATAAAATCGAATTCGGTATAGAATGGTTTTGTTTGATAGTAGCTACTGTATATATGTATGTAACTGCAGTCTTCTTATTATGGATGTGTTATTATATAATATTGGTTACATCAGACAATGACACGAAAGATTATAAATATAGGGGTAGAGCGAAAAATTGAAATTGGACCGAAAAATATAAGTACCGCCATTTTGGTATCCATATTTATGAGTGCAAATCTTAATCTGCTAAAAAATCGTATTTAAAAAATGTACACGTTTTCTTTCTATGTAATTAAAAAAATTAAGCGAATGCATAAATGCGAAATTTTAATTTCTTGTTAAATTACGCAATTATTTATTTAAGCAATTATATATGAACGTGTATTTTATTATAATTATTCGACTTAGATAATAAATTATTAAAAATTGTGATTAAATTAAATATTAAAATATAATCGAGGTTACGGCAGATATGCCAATTTATGAAAAATTTATATACGTTTAAGTATTACTATTTATTATTCAAAATTGTGTTTTTTTTGTATAGAAATTAACAAAATTTACGTTGCAACAATATATGTACAAACTTTCGCGTTTACCCTGTATATCACATAGTAATATATTATACTCAAATATTACGTATATAGTTTAATAAATAAATATACCAAAAAAACATTCCCTGTAGTTTTGTAGCAAACGTATTGTTATGTTTAAGTACCCTTCATACTTGGATTTTAAAAAAATGTATTTTCGATGTATTGCTTATAAATGAGCAATTAAGTGATATTGTAAATGCATATCGCAAAAATTTGCAAAAAAAAAAGCAAGATATGTTTGTATATTAGTTAAAGAGTCCGCAATCCTAAAGATTGGTTGGAAACAGCACGCCATGCCGATCTATCCTGAGCTAATCCCTTCATCTCCCTATAGCTATTCATCTCAACGTCTTCAACTATCTGACTCACATACTCCAATCTAGGCCTACCTACCCCTCTCTTTCCCTCCACTCTACCTTCTATGATCAATTGCATAATCCCCCCATGCCTAAGAATATGCCCTACTAATCTGTCTCTCCTACGCTGTAACACTCTCCAAATACTTCTCTTCTCCCCTACTAACTCTAGTACAGCTTCATTTGTTACTTTATCTTCCCAACCAATCCTCATCATCCTCCTATAACACCACATTTCAAGTGCTTCTAATCTACGCTTCTCTTCCTTTCCTATAGTCCACGCCTCACACCCGTACAGTGCTACACTCCAAACATATACCTTCAGTAATCTTTTTCTAATACCCAAGTCAATATTTGATCTTAAAATCTGTTCTTTTTCTACGAATGCCTTCCTACCCTGTGCTATCCTACACTTTATATCTACCTTGCTTCGATTATCTTTTGTGATTCTACTGCCTAAATAACAAAAATCTGACACTTCTTCGATTCTATTATCTCCTATTGTGATCCTCATTTTTCTACTGCATTCCTTTTTGTCACACCTCATCACTTTAGTTTTACCTATATTTATTTTCATGTTAAAATCCCTAGTCAATACTGCCTGCATACCATTCAATACCCTTTCTAAATTCTTTTCGCTTTCTTCCAATATAGCTATATCGTCGGCGAATCTCAGCATATATATTTTCTCTCCCTGTACATTCACACCTACACTATACTCTTCTTTTACTTTGTTTATTGCATCTTCTATATATAGATTAAATAATAACGGTGAAAGTGTACATCCCTGCCGAACTCCCTTCCCTATTTTTGCTACCTCTTCTTCCCCCTCAATTCTAACTAAGGCAGTTTGGTGTTTATATAAATTAAAAATTATTCTCCTATCCTTATAATCTATACCCGTTTCTTTTAAAATTCTAAACATTATGTCCCAATCTACATTGTCAAATGCCTTTTCTAAGTCTACAAAAGCTATGCAAGTTACCTTTCCTACCCTCTTTCTTTTTTCTACTACCGTTCTTAGTGCTAGAATCGCCTCTAATATATATAAAAATATATATATAAATAATTTGTATATATAAACAAAAAAATTTTTTTTTCATTAATCAAAAAATGAATGATTTTTTAAGAAAACTTTGATATTTAAAAAAATGCGCTGCAAAATGTGTTATTTTCAAATGATTTCTGTTGATTCTTAAGCCTTAAATTAAAATTAATTAAATTCAAAGCTTTGCGCATCTAACAAATAGTGCATTGTAATTGATAATTACAATTCGTTAATTTACGGTAGAACCATTAAAAAAAATTGTTGCATTATATCGTTTCTTCACACCGCTTCGAATAAGAGACAGGCACACACATACAAGAATCTAAGTATACAAAACAATTCCTCAACTTGATTTGCATAATTAAATCGCATTATGCGCACCGGGCTCGCTGGCAACGCAACTCAAATACAGTTGTTGTTGCCAGACAATTTCTTGTACTTTATCGTACGGGATATTACCATATCCAAATCGTATGGCAAACGTATTTAGTTCTTATTTGCATATATTCGGTTGTGCCATGATTTTGTGCCCCGCCAAAATCATTTACAATTCGCGCAAAATATATATTTCTGGTACGGTCCTGTATTACCCAGCTGAATACCAAAGAAACAATTCTATTACTAAAGGAATTTTTTTGCGTATTTCATTTTAACATTCATTTGTCGTTGGATTCGACAACAAGTAATTTAAATGTACTAATTTGAATAGGATGACCTGAGTTAGTCGAAAATATGCTCGGCTACAGCACTTTTATCTTGTCTATTTAATCCGAAATGAGCTAAATGCTCCTTAAATCTAGTTTCAATTGGTCTATTTGGGTGATATTCTTGAATTGTTGTGAATAGATTACTTTTAGGTAAAAAAAAATGCGCTGGAATATGAAATATTCTAAAGCTAGTCACACAATGGTTTTGAATCGACTTTGAATGGAAATCGAATTACCAAAATATACTTAGCCCCTCCAAAAATAGATGTATCTTTTGCAAATGCAGCTTGTGTTGGAGGTGGATGAATTTCAGATTGAATCATTTTTCGATTCTATCCGTAGCGTATAGATGACCTGAGTTAGTCAAAAATATGCTCGGCTACAGCACTTTTTCTTGTCTATTTAATCTGAAATGAGCTTAAATTCTCTTTAAATCTAGTTTCATTTGGCCTATTTGGGTGATATTCTTGAATTGTTGTGAATAGATTACTTTTACGTAAAAAAAATTGCGCTGGAGAATGAAATATTCTAAAGCTAGTCACACAATGGTTTTGAATCGACTTTGAATGGAAATCGAATTATCTAAAATATACTTAGCCCCTCCAAAAATAGATGTATCTTTTGCAAATGCAGCTTGTGTTGGAGGTGGATGAATTTCAGATTGAATCATTTTTCGATTCTATCCGTAGCGTACAGATGACCTGAGTTAGTCAAAAATATGCTCGGCTACAGCACTTTTTCTTGTCCATTTAATCTGAAATGAGCTTAAATGCTCTTTAAATCTAGTTTCATTTGGCCTATTTGGGTGATATTCTTGAATTGTTGTGAATAGATTACTTTTACGTAAAAAAAAATGCGCTGGAATATGAAATATTGTAAAGCTAGTCACACAATGGTTTTGAATCGACTTTGAATGGAAATCGAATTATCTAAAATATACTTAGCCCCTACAAAAATAGATGTATCTTTTGCAAATGCAGCAAATGTGTTGGAGGTGGATGCATTTCAGATTGAATCATTTTTCGATTCTATCCGTAGCGTATAGATGACCTGAGTTAGTCAAAAATATGCTCGGCTACAGCACTTTTTCTTGTCCATTTAATCTGAAATGAGCTTAAATGCTCTTTAAATCTAGTTTCATTTGGCCTATTTGGGTGATATTCTTGAATTGTTGTGAATAGATTACTTTTAGGTAAAAAAAAATGCGCTGGAATATGAAATATTGTAAAGCTAGTCACACAATGGTTTTGAATCGACTTTGAATGGAAATCGAATTATCTAAAATATACTTAGCCCCTACAAAAATAGATGTATCTTTTGCAAATGCAGCAAATGTGTTGGAGGTGGATGAATTTCAGATTGAATCATTTTTCGATTCTATCCGTAGCGTACAGATGACCTGAGTTAGTCAAAAATATGCTCGGCTACAGCACTTTTTCTTGTCCATTTAATCTGAAATGAGCTTAAATGCTCTTTAAATCTAGTTTCATTTGGCCTATTTGGGTGATATTCTTGAATTGTTGTGAATAGATTACTTTTAGGTAAAAAAAAATGCGCTGGAATATGAAATATTGTAAAGCTAGTCACACAATGGTTTTGAATCGACTTTGAATGGAAATCGAATTATCTAAAATATACTTAGCCCCTACAAAAATAGATGTATCTTTTGCAAATGCAGCAAATGTGTTGGAGGTGGATGAATTTCAGATTGAATCATTTTTCGATTCTAACCGTAGCGTATAGATGACCTGAGTTAGTCAAAAATATGCTCGGCTACAGCACTTTTTCTTGTCTATTTAATCTGAAATGAGCTTAAATGCTCTTTAAATCTAGTTTCATTTGGCCTATTTGGGTGATATTCTTGAATTGTTGTGAATAGATTACTTTTACGTAAAAAAAAATGCGCTGGAGTATGAAATATTCTAAAGCTAGTCACACAATGGTTTTGAATCGACTTTGAATGGAAATCGAATTATCTAAAATATACTTAGCCCCTCCAAAAATAGATGTATCTTTTGCAAATGCAGCTTGTGTTGGAGGTGGATGAATTTCAGATTGAATCATTTTTCGATTCTATTCGTAGCGTACAGATGACCTGAGTTAGTCAAAAATATGCTCGGCTACAGCACTTTTATCTATTCTATTTAATCTGAAATGAGTAAATGCTCTTTAAATCTAGTGAGACGTTAAATGTTTCAACTAAAAAAAAATTACTTCCAGTTTAACATATCTTTCTCCAAAAAAAAAAATATATATACACTAATAAAAAAACCGTTCGCTTACGGAACCAAGCACTTTTCTCAGTGTAGTCGAAACTTGGCGAATGATGTCAATCAAACTGTTAAATCGCGTGCACGTACGGAACATTTGCAATTGCGATTAGCATACGTACAAATCACCTACAAAATTGACGTTGTGCATATATAGAGTGAACGCAACATTGGTAATTATCATCACTACTTAAAAACACAACACAAACGCTCTTACATTTGAATATTGACTGAAACGGGTAGACAGACACTTGAAAGAATGAAAATTCGTGCGTATAGACACGAAACGATGATGCGAAAGTAGATCACGCAACGTCGCACTCGCACATTTCCGGATTCAGCAATGATCGGATCAACAATGCAGCGTTGCAAAATAATGGTAATTGTATTAAATTCGAAGATTTTTTGGAGAAAAAATCTCGGACGTTGTTAACCGACTGCAATTAAAAAGCTATATTTTTAATTTGGAGTTTTTTTTATCGGTTACCGATTATATGGATGGCATGATTCAGCATTTATTTATCGATCTATAGAGCCGATGCGGCTTAGCTACGTTTATATATTACATTTTTATATATCATCGCTTTAATCCCACCATACAGGAAAATATGTGGAATAAATTAATTTACTGAGAACGGTACATTTTATATATTGATTTATCTTCAGGCATATAATCAGAACTAAATAAGGACACACCATGTATATTTATATATACTATTAACAATTAATCTATTTCTAGTTGTCGGCAGACATTAATATTGCGATAATATCGAGTGAGAGATTTTTTTTTACATTATCTAAATTCATAATATTACATAATATCTTGGGACGAAAATCATTTATAAATACATTTTCTTAATAATTACATAATAAAATGGATCAATAAATCGATTGATATTTCCCCCTACTGTCTTGTTTATTATTAGCATAACCAATAACGACTCAAGATAATATTATACAGGTATAATATTCTGCGAAATCTAATTGAATTAATGTCTTATGCAGCTTGATTCTCCTTCTTAAGAATTACGAGCTGCTTGAGTAATATAAGAATGAACGTCTATAATATTAATGTATAATTGTATACGTTTTATATTGTTTGATTATTAATTTTAAATTAATTATAAATTAATATTTATTTTGAGAAATAATTATATCGTCCCTTATCAAAAATATCGAAAAATCGTGATTGCGTTTTTGATTTTAACCTTAGAATTTTTTTTTACTATTTGTTAAGGTAGTTAAGGTATGAGGCGATAACTCAAAATACCAAAAATTCGAGTTACTTAGTTGTGGTATTAAGGGGCGATATATAAAACCAAAAAAAAATTAAATGAAACTACACGGGAAAAAATGTTGGGCCTCTATTTTGATTTTAGTTAAAAATAAATGTTAGTCGACAATTTAAAGCAAGAGAAAACGTTATTCAGAATATACCCACTAAATTGTGAAGAAAATTGGATATTTGAAAAATTCCAACAGATTATACAGGCGTATCATAAATATTATGGTTGCAAAAAATCGCGAGATTTTTGGAAATTCTTACAAGTGCTTTTATACTAAATTTTAACACGGTATATGAACATTTCTTTTTCAATAAATATTACATTCTTGATTTTTTTTTTATAAGAGCAATAAAACAGACAATAATTTAACAAATATTTTGTTACGAATATGCAGAAAAAAATTATAAGTAACAATATTTCTTTTAACAAAAGAAATGTCATAAGAATATTATTTTCTCCCACAAATGAAAGCTTAAATAATCTCCAAAATAAGACGTTCTGTGATTTTTACAGTTAGTATAATTGATATACAAGCAATTTTATATATTCCCAGCAAAAGTACAGTGTAAAAAATAGAAAAATCTCCATTGTTAAAATTTGTACAAGCGCCCAAAAAAAATCCACAAATAAAAGCTTAAATAATCTCCAAAATAAGATGTTCTGTGATTTTTACAGTTAGTATAATTGATATACAAGCAATTTTATATATTCCCAGCAAAAGTACAGTGTAAAAAATAGAAAAATCTCCATTGTTAAAATTTGTACAAGCGCCCAAAAAAAATCCACAAATAAAAGCTTAAATAATCTCCAAAATAAGACGTTCTGTGATTTTTACAGTTAGTATAATTGATATACAAGCAATTTTATATATTCCCAGCAAAAGTACAGTGTAAAAAATAGAAAAATCTCCATTGTTAAAATTTGTACAAGCGCCCAAAAAAAATCCACAAATAAAAGCTTAAATAATCTCCAAAATAAGATGTTCTGTGATTTTTACAGTTAGTATAATTGATATACAAGCAATTTTATATATTCCCAGCAAAAGTACAGTGTAAAAAATAGAAAAATCTCCATTGTTAAAATTTGTACAAGCGCCCAAAAAAAATCCACAAATAAAAGCTTAAATAATCTCCAAAATAAGACGTTCTGTGATTTTTACAGTTAGTATAATTGATATACAAGCAATTTTATATATTCCCAGCAAAAGTACAGTGTAAAAAATAGAAAAATCTCCATTGTTAAAATTTGTACAAGCGCCCAAAAAAATCCACAAATAAAAGCTTAAATAATCTCCAAAATAAGACGTTCTGTGATTTTTACAGTTAGTATAATTGATATACAAGCAATTTTATATATTCCCAGCAAAAGTACAGTGTAAAAAATAGAAAAATCTCCATTGTTAAAATTTGTACAAGCGCCCAAAAAAAATCCACAAATAAAAGCTTAAATAATCTCCAAAATAAGACGTTCTGCGATTTTTACAGTTAGTATAATTGATATACAAGCAATTTTATATATTCCCAGCAAAAGTACAGTGTAAAAAATAGAAAAATCTCCATTGTTAAAATTTGTACAAGCGCCCAAAAAAAATCCACAAATAAAAGCTTAAATAATCTCCAAAATAAGATGTTCTGTGATTTTTACAGTTAGTATAATTGATATACAAGCAATTTTATATATTCCCAGCAAAAGTACAGTGTAAAAAATAGAAAAATCTCCATTGTTAAAATTTGTACAAGCGCCCAAAAAAAATCCACAAATAAAAGCTTAAATAATCTCCAAAATAAGATGTTCTGTGATTTTTACAGTTAGTATAATTGATATACAAGCAATTTTATATATTCCCAGCAAAAGTACAGTGTAAAAAATAGAAAAATCTCCATTGTTAAAATTTGTACAAGCGCCCAAAAAAAATCCACAAATAAAAGCTTAAATAATCTCCAAAATAAGACGTTCTGTGATTTTTACAGTTAGTATAATTGATATACAAGCAATTTTATATATTCCCAGCAAAAGTACAGTGTAAAAAATAGAAAAATCTCCATTGTTAAAATTTGTACAAGCGCCCAAAAAAAATCCACAAATAAAAGCTTAAATAATCTCCAAAATAAGACGTTCTGTGATTTTTACAGTTAGTATAATTGATATACAAGCAATTTTATATATTCCCAGCAAAAGTACAGTGTAAAAAATAGAAAAATCTCCATTGTTAAAATTTGTACAAGCGCCCAAAAAAAAATCCACAAATAAAAGCTTAAATAATCTCCAAAATAAGACGTTCTGCGATTTTTACAGTTAGTATAATTGATATACAAGCAATTTTATATATTCCCAGCAAAAGTACAGTGTAAAAAATAGAAAAATCTCCATTGTTAAAATTTGTACAAGCGCCCAAAAAAAATCCACAAATAAAAGCTTAAATAATCTCCAAAATAAGACGTTCTGTGATTTTTACAGTTAGTATAATTGATATACAAGCAATTTTATATATTCCCAGCAAAAGTACAGTGTAAAAAATAGAAAAATCTCCATTGTTAAAATTTGTACAAGCGCCCAAAAAAAATCCACAAATAAAAGCTTAAATAATCTCCAAAATAAGACATTCTGCGGTTTTTACAGTTAGTATAATTGATATACAAGCAATTTTATATATTCCCAGCAAAAGTACAGTGTAAAAAATAGAAAAATCTCCATTGTTAAAATTTGTACAAGCGCCCAAAAAAAATCCACAAATAAAAGCTTAAATAATCTCCAAAATAAGACGTTCTGTGATTTTTACAGTTAGTATAATTGATATACAAGCAATTTTATATATTCCCAGCAAAAGTACAGTGTAAAAAATAGAAAAATCTCCATTGTTAAAATTTGTACAAGCGCCCAAAAAAAAATCCACAAATAAAAGCTTAAATAATCTCCAAAATAAGACGTTCTGCGATTTTTACAGTTAGTATAATTGATATACAAGCAATTTTATATATTCCCAGCAAAAGTACAGTGTAAAAAATAGAAAAATCTCCATTGTTAAAATTTGTACAAGCGCCCAAAAAAAATCCACAAATAAAAGCTTAAATAATCTCCAAAATAAGACGTTCTGTGATTTTTACAGTTAGTATAATTGATATACAAGCAATTTTATATATTCCCAGCAAAAGTACAGTGTAAAAAATAGAAAAATCTCCATTGTTAAAATTTGTACAAGCGCCCAAAAAAAATCCACAAATAAAAGCTTAAATAATCTCCAAAATAAGACATTCTGCGGTTTTTACAGTTAGTATAATTGATATACAAGCAATTTTATATATTCCCAGCAAAAGTACAGTGTAAAAAATAGAAAAATCTCCATTGTTAAAATTTGTACAAGCGCCCAAAAAAAATCCACAAATAAAAGCTTAAATAATCTCCAAAATAAGACGTTCTGTGATTTTTACAGTTAGTATAAATTATATACAAGCAATTTTATATATTCCCAGCAAAAGTACAGTGTAAAAAATAGAAAAATGTCCATTGTTAAAATTTGTACAAGCGCCCACAAAAAATCCACAAATGAAAGCTTAAATAATCTCCAAAATAAGACGTTCTGTGATTTTTACAGTTAGTATAAATTATATACAAGCAATTTTATATATTCCCAGGAAAAGTACAGTATAAAAAATAGAAAAATCTCCATTGTTAAAATTTGTACAAGCGCCCAAAAAAAATCCACAAATAAAAGCTTAAATAATCTCCAAAATAAGACGTTCTGTGATTTTTACAATTAGTATAAATTATATACAAGCAATTTTATATATTCCCAGCAAAAGTACAGTATAAAAAATAGAAAAATCTCCATTGTTAAAATGTGTACAAGCGCCCAAAAAAAATCCACATATTTTGGCGCGTATTTTTTCCCGTGTACAAGTTCATTTAATTTCATCGCCGGTATTGATTTAGTTTCGGAGTGCATTAATATTACAAATGCGTTTATGCATTTCCACTCTGCATTGAAACGTTTCAATCCAATACGAAGTTATCGTCAGAGATCAGATGATGATGATGATGTGCGCGATGCGCATCTCCACACTCACACACTCAACAACGATTGACGTACACATGAAGTTATAATTAAAGGGCGCACTTCTATATGGAAAATCTCATTGTCCTAAAATGCACGCGTATATGTGTGCAACATTTCGATAATGGTACATATACATGTGTGTGTTTCACATATACTCTTCTGCGTATGATAATATGAAGGGTAACTTTGCCGCGTAATACCACGCAATGAAAGAACTGGCGGCGCAGTTTTTAACACTCGCTTTCGGTCCGTCATAATGGTTTGTTTTAAGATATAAATGTGCGTATGATATATAAATTGATACGGTCGTGTTTGGACAATATTGTTGAGTCACGGTTGCGAGTGCGGGGCGGCTGAAGAGCTCGCAGAGAGCAACATCACTCGCACACAGCCTGATGCACTGTTTCAGATCGTCCGAGATCGATTAGCACATGTTGTCGGATGCAAATATGTGCTTTGCTACTTTGATTCGTTGATTGCTACTTTCTGCTACTTCCATGACGGCCCTGCGTTCTCTTACATCAGATTATATTGTGTTTATAGTGTATAGATTTTATTATTTTATATATACCGTGCATGTTCAGTAGACAAGTTGTGAATCCCTTGCAAATTTTCTAATCTAAATTTTAAGTTATTTTGAAACTAAATTAAAGGAAACGGAAATTTATTTTCCTAGAGTTTTGATTAGATATGTAGATGACATCTGTGCGATTTTTTGATACTGAAAAATCGAATATTGATGATTTTATGCAAATGTTAAATTCTAAATTTCCTTTCAATTAAATTTACTTATGTAATCGAAAATAATAATCCGTTTTAGATTTAGATTTAGATAGTATTTTAAAGAAATATAATTTTAAAGTAACATAATAGTTCTAATAGTTTTGCTAATATTCTAGGAAATTCCAAAGATTTTATTATTTCAATAAAAAATCTGGTATTTATGACATATGTTCTAGTTGTCCTAAAGAAGACAAACACGTAGACCAATTGAAACTAGATTTAAGGAGCATTTTCAGATTAAATAGAAAAGATAAAAGTGCGGTTTTTCATATAAAAAGCAATGTGATTTCGATTTACACGGTATTCTGAGGAACCGTACTTGCGCGTTAGACGCTGGAAACGATCACTTTCAACGAATACAACAGTTTTTAGACATGTTCATGCTTCGCGGTCTAAAACGGTATAAAACTGTAATAGGATGACCTGATTCAAAAATATGCTCGGCTACAGCACTTTTATCTTTTCTATTTAATCTGAAATGAGCTAAATGCTCCCTTAAATCTAGTTTCAATTGGTCTACGTGTTTGTCTTCTATATATACTTTTAAGTTACGGTATTTGGGTGATATTCTATACTATTATTTAACACCGTAGTGATAAATTTTTATTTTATATACAGGGTGTCTCAAATTTTATCACTCCATTTGTTTTCATTATAACTTTTAATATAGTGGGAATAAAACCGACATGTAAACGACAAATTCTATGACAAATACTTCCAGAAGTCAAGTTGCTATGAAGTCTGCGGACAAAATGTCTGCAAAATAAAAAATTCTACTGCAATTTTATGTCAACAAAATTAATGTAATACACACATAGTGTATGTCTGCTGATCTATGTAGGAAATTTTATATTTCTTCAATTATTATTTTTTATTTCCACGCCGGTTTAGTTTTCGCCTATTTACCATCAACTATTCTTGTATAAAACATCACCAAAATACCGTAACACAAAGCATTTATTAGCTAGATGCGCATTGTATACAATTGTATAGCAATCCCGGTGAGTGACAGAGGTATCTTTATTTGTTCTATTTTTGTGCTACTGAAGAGGGGGGCGTACCCTCTGAAATGCGCATCTAGTTAATAAATGTGTTACGGTTTTTGGGTGATAAAAATGTTTCATAATATAATTGAAATGGTCTTTATTATGGGCGAAGTTCAGTAAATGGTACAAAAAGAAATTACATCATGCGAATTAAAATAAAAAATGAACGACTGTTCTTCCACTTAACTCAGTAAAATATCGAAAAAATGATAAATAGTGGTAATATAACTTTTCATCCCAATTTTATTCACAACATTTTATAAATAAAATATAAAGACAAAGAAATATCAGAAGTCACTCTCACATATAAAGTCATATTATATATTGATGCCTATAAGATACTATACATGACAGAATTTGTAAATTGAGCAAATAATCTCTATATTTCCACTTAAAAGAACTATCCTGTACGTAACTCTTGATACAAGAGGGCAAAGAGTTTATTCATCTGGTGGTATATGAAAAAAATTAAATATTTAACACCGTAGTGACGATTTTACAATCAACTATTCTCTTTTAGTGTATTTATTATTTTTATCTATGCTCATCTAATAAAAAAAAAAAATTTCGGACAATTCACAACATCCGTGGTCCAGAAGGATTATAATTTATTTTATAAATATATTATAATTTATATATTATATTATATAAATATATTAATATTATAAATAAATATAATTCGTCAAAAATTCTTTACTTAAAAAACTCAAATAACAATTAAATGTCTCTTTTTTTTTCTCTAAAGTAGGCATATTGCACAAGCAGACCATATATTATACCGCATATGAACTACTGACTTTTTTCAACAAATAATTGAAATAGAAATAAATTAAATAACAAATACCACAATATTACGAAATAATATTTGAAATTGATTTAATAATGTTCTTCCAAAAATATATAAATTGAAACCATTAAATTTAATTTTTTTTTATCAACGTTTGTTCGCATACAAGCGTTTATATACTTTTATACTTTTCAACGAATACAAGCGTTTTTAGACATTTTTGTACTTCGCGGACTAAAACTGTATTTTTCACGACAAAAAAATATTTTTTATCTCTGAAAATAAATTTATTAACGTCAGAGAGCTGGAAACGTCTAAAAACGATTACCTTCAACAAATATAATTTTTATTTGACTTGAAATTCTCTGTACATCACTGTACGCTATAAATAGTTCTATTTCTTCACGTCAAACAATAGTTTATACAAGATCATGTTCTCTTGTGATATATCTACTGGTTTATTTTCTACGATTTCATTTTTGTTGTTTGTGTTTCTTTCAATCTTTAACACAAAAAAAAACTGCAGCCTCAACGTCAATTTATTTCGATTTGTATCGAACACGTGTTGATATATACGAAATTATTGTCCAGTATTGAAAAGAAACTGGTAAATAGTCTGGTTACATAAGAAGAAAGAATACATTATCCCATCTATACGATATGCCTCGATCTCGATATACGTATTTTAATATGTTTTTTTTTTCTACGGAGATATCCGACGTTATTATCCTACTTTGATGTCTTCGATGTGTATGGAAGACCGATATCCAATATATTGTCGAAAGCACAAGTCATTTCGAAATTAAAACAATCGTAACTTCTTCGAGGAAAGCGTGTAATTAACTTTTACCGATATAATTTGAAATAATAATATTATTAAATTAATCAATCAAAAATCTATTATTTCGCCAAATCGAAAAAGTGTCCATTTCTTCTGTAAACTACTCGTACATTTTTTTTTATACAATTAAAGACAATAGTGATGTGTCAACAATACTTTGCGCCTCCTATACTGACGCATTACTGTTGTCTTTTGTAATAAGATAAGAAAACTTGTAGCGAAATTTAACTTATAATCCTCACCATATTCCAAACGAAAATATTAACTTAAATTCAAGACAAGAACACACCTAACTGTTCGCATTTAATGCACAACATAACTAAAAATATCATACAACATTCCCCATGGTCCAGCACCACACAAACCTTGAAGATCTCTAATTCCTTCACGAGCAACTCTTCTATCCTATTCAAATCTTGCGCCTTTGCTGTACATTTACCACTAGGCGCCATGCATTTGTTTATATCTGGTCGCTCACGAAGAGTAAACCAAGATCTAAGACGAGCTCTGTTTTTCAACTGAATAACATCAATGGGAGTGTTGAGACAACAGCTGAAGGAACGAATTGCCACACAACGAGAAAATAGTTACGCGAAATTGTTGGATTTGAAAATTTAGAAAACTTGATGGCGGTTCAAAAATTGAAAATCATCATGTAAAATTTGGTACCAACCCTTGTCGTTTGAAAGGTTCGTAGATTTAATTTGTTCCTCGAACATCTCTACGTCCTTCTTTTCATTGTAACCAAGATCTAAGATGAGCTCTATTAATCAACATCAATGGAAGTGTTGAGACAACAGCTGAAGGAACGAATTGCCACACAACGAGAAAATAGTTACGCGAAATTGTTTGATTTTGAAAATTTAGAAAACTTGATGGCGGTTCAAAAATTGAAAATCATCATGTAAAATTTGGTACCAACCCTTGTCGTTTGAAAGTTTCATAGATTTAATTTGTTCCTCGAACATCTCTACGTCCTTCTTTTCATTGTAACCAAGATCTAAGATGAGCTCTATTAATCAACATCAATAGGAGTGTTATATAAGATTTATATAAAGGTAGGCAGGACATGGAGGAGCTAGAAAGTGTGGAACAGATAGATGAGGATGACTTAGGTCCTAGCATACTTAGGTCAGAGTTTCATAGAGCATTAAATGATTTACGGAATAACAAAGCAGCGGGGATTGATATGATACCAGCCGAATTAATAAAACACGCAGGGGAAAAAATGCAGGAGCGATTATACAGGTTAATTTGTAAAATATATGAGAAGGGAGAAGTACCACAGGATTTTCAGCGTAGTAGAATAGTAACAATGCCGAAGAAAATAGGAGCTAATTTGTGTGAGAACTACAGGACCATTAGCCTACTATCACATGCATCGAAGATATTGTTAAAGATTATTTATAGGAGATTAGAAAATAAAGTAGAGGAAAGGCTAGGAGAAGATCAGTTTGGTTTTAGGAAAAACAGAGGGACGAGGGAGGCGATTTTAGCACTAAGAACAGTAGTAGAAAAAAGAATGAGGGTAGGAAAGGTAACTTGCATAGCTTTTGTAGATTTAGAAAAGGCATTTGATAATGTAGATTGGGACATAATGTTTAGAATTTTAAAAGAAACGGGTATAGATTATAAGGATAGGAGAATAATTTTTAATTTATATAAACACCAAACTGCCTTAGTTAGAATTGAGGGGGAAGAAGAGGTAGCAAAAATAGGGAAGGGAGTTCGGCAAGGATGTACACTCTCACCGTTATTATTTAATCTATATATAGAAGATGCAATAAACAAAGTAAAAGAAGAGTATAGTGTAGGTGTGAATGTACAGGGAGAGAAAATATATATGCTGAGATTCGCCGACGATATAGCTATATTGGAAGAAAGCGAAAAGAATTTAGAAAGGGTATTGAATGGTATGCAGGCAGTATTGACTAGGGATTTTAACATGAAAATAAATATAGGTAAAACTAAAGTGATGAGGTGTGACAAAAAGGAATGCAGTAGAAAAATGAGGATCACAATAGGAGATAATAGAATCGAAGAAGTGTCAGATTTTTGTTATTTAGGCAGTAGAATCACAAAAGATAATCGAAGCAAGGTAGATATAAAGTGTAGGATAGCACAGGGTAGGAAGGCATTCGTAGAAAAAGAACAGATTTTAAGATCAAATATTGACTTGGGTATTAGAAAAAGATTACTGAAAGTATATGTTTGGAGTGTAGCACTGTACGGGTGTGAGGCGTGGACTATAGGAAAGGAAGAGAAGCGTAGATTAGAAGCACTTGAAATGTGGTGTTATAGGAGGATGATGAGGATTGGTTGGGAAGATAAAGTAACAAATGAAGCTGTACTAGAGTTAGTAGGGGAGAAGAGAAATATCTGGAGAGTGTTACAGCGTAGGAGAGACAGATTAGTAGGGCATATTCTTAGGCATGGGGGGATTATGCAATTGATCATAGAAGGTAGAGTGGAGGGAAAGAGAGGGGTACGTAGGCCTAGATTGGAGTATGTGAGTCAGATAGTTGAAGACGTTGAGATGAATAGCTATAAGGAGATGAAGGGATTAGCTCAGGATAGATCGGCATGGCGTGCTGTTTCCAACCAGTCTTTAGGATTGCGGACTCTTTAACTAACTAATAGGAGTGTTGAGACAACAGCTGAAGAAACGAATTGCCACACAACGAGAAAATAGTTACGCGAAATTGTTGGATTTGAAAATTTAGAAAACTTGATGGCGGTTCAAAAAATGAAAATCATCATGTAAAATTTGGTACCAACCCTTGTTGTTTGAAAGGTTCATAGATTTAATTTGTTCCTCGAACATCTCTACGTCCTTCTTTTCATTGTAACCAAGATCTAAGATGAGCTCTATTAATCAACATCAATGGGAGTGTTGAGACAACAGCTGAAGGAACGAATTGCCACACAACGAGAAAATAGTTACGCGAAATTGTTGGATTTGAAAATTTAGAAAACTTGATGGCGGTTCAAAAATTGAAAATCATCATGTAAAATTTGGTACCAACCCTTGTTGTTTGAAAGGTTCATAGATTTAATTTGTTCCTCGAACATCTCTACGTCCTTCTTTTCATTGTAACCAAGATCTAAGATGAGCTCTATTAATCAACATCAATGGGAGTGTTGAGACAACAGCTGAAGAAACGAATTGCCACACAACGAGAAAATAGTTACGCGAAATTGTTGGATTTGAAAATTTAGAAAACTTGATGGCGGTTCAAAAATTGAAAATCATCATGTAAAATTTGGTACCAACCCTTGTCGTTTGAAAGGTTCGTAGATTTAATTTGTTCCTCGAACATCTCTACGTCCTTCTTTTCATTGTAACCAAGATCTAAGATGAGCTCTATTAATCAACATCAATGGAAGTGTTGAGACAACAGCTGAAGGAACAAATTGCCACACAACGAGAAAATAGTTACGCGAAATTGTTGGATTTGAAAATTTAGAAAACTTGATGGCGGTTCAAAAATTGAAAATCATCATGTAAAATTTGGTACCAACCCTTGTTGTTTGAAAGGTTCATAGATTTAATTTGTTCCTCGAACATCTCTACGTCCTTCTTTTCATTGTAACCAAGATCTAAGATGAGCTCTATTAATCAACATCAATGGGAGTGTTGAGACAACAGCTGAAGGAACGAATTGCCACACAACGAGAAAATAGTTACGCGAAATTGTTGGATTTGAAAATTTAGAAAACTTGATGGCGGTTCAAAAATTGAAAATCATCATGTAAAATTTGGTACCAACCCTTGTTGTTTGAAAGGTTCATAGATTTAATTTGTTCCTCGAACATCTCTACGTCCTTCTTTTCATTGTAACCAAGATCTAAGATGAGCTCTATTAATCAACATCAATGGGAGTGTTGAGACAACAGCTGAAGGAACGAATTGCCACACAACGAAAAAATAGTTACGCGAAATTGTTGGATTCGAAAATTTAGAAAACTTGATCGCGGTTGAAAAATTGAAAATCATCATGTAAAATTTGGTACCAACCCTTGTCGTTTGAAAGTTTCATAGATTTAATTTGTTCCTCGAACATCTCTACGTCCTTCTTTTCATTGTAACCAAGATCTAAGATGAGCTCTATTAATCAACATCAATGGGAGTGTTGAGACAACAGCTGAAGGAACGAATTGCCACACAACGAGAAAATAGTTACGCGAAATTGTTGGATTTGAAAATTTAGAAAACTTGATGGCGGTTCAAAAATTGAAAATCATCATGTAAAATTTGGTACCAACCCTTGTTGTTTGAAAGGTTCATAGATTTAATTTGTTCCTCGAACATCTCTACGTCCTTCTTTTCATTGAAACCAAGATCTAAGATGAGCTCTATTAATCAACATCAATGGAAGTGTTGAGACAACAGCTGAAGGAACGAATTGCCACACAACGAGAAAATAGTTACGCGAAATTGTTGGATTTGAAAATTTAGAAAACTTGATGGCGGTTCAAAAATTGAAAATCATCATGTAAAATTTGGTACCAACCCTTGTTGTTTGAAAGGTTCATAGATTTAATTTGTTCCTCGAACATCTCTACGTCCTTCTTTTCATTGAAACCAAGATCTAAGATGAGCTCTATTAATCAACATCAATGGAAGTGTTGAGACAACAGCTGAAGGAACGAATTGCCACACAACGAGAAAATAGTTACGCGAAATTGTTGGATTTGAAAATTTAGAAAACTTGATGGCGGTTCAAAAATTGAAAATCATCATGTAAAATTTGGTACCAACCCTTGTTGTTTGAAAGGTTCATAGATTTAATTTGTTCCTCGAACATCTCTACGTCCTTCTTTTCATTGTAACCAAGATCTAAGATGAGCTCTATTAATCAACATCAATGGGAGTGTTGAGACAACAGCTGAAGGAACGAATTGCCACACAACGAGAAAATAGTTACGCGAAATTGTTGGATTTGAAAATTTAGAAAACTTGATGGCGGTTCAAAAATTGAAAATCATCATGTAAAATTTGGTACCAACCCTTGTTGTTTGAAAGGTTCATAGATTTAATTTGTTCCTCGAACATCTCTACGTCCTTCTTTTCATTGAAACCAAGATCTAAGATGAGCTCTATTAATCAACATCAATGGGAGTGTTGAGACAACAGCTGAAGAAACGAATTGCCACACAACGAGAAAATAGTTACGCGAAATTGTTGGATTTGAAAATTTAGAAAACTTGATGGCGGTTCAAAAATTGAAAATCATCATGTAAAATTTGGTACCAACCCTTGTCGCTTGAAAGTTTCATAGATTTAATTTGTTCCTCGAACATCTCTACGTCCTTCTTTTCATTGTAACCAAGATCTAAGATGAGCTCTGTTATTCAACATCAATGGGAGTGTTGAGACAACGGCTGAAGGAACGAATTGCCACACAACGAGAAAATAGTTACGCGAAATTGTTGGATTTGAAAATTTAGAAAACTTGATGGCGGTTCAAAAATTGAAAATCATCATGTAAAATTTGGTACCAACCTTAGTCGTTTCAAAGATATTTCGTTCGTAGATTTAATTTGTACCTCGAACCTCTTTGCGTAATTTTTTCGTTGTATTTTTGAAGTGACACAGACGTTCTTCAATTGAACGCACGCGGCAATAAAACTTGACAAGTTTATCTATCCCATTCACCGCAGACAGAACAACATCAACTGAAATCCAGACGCATGAAAGCAGAACAAGTGGAAATAAACCGTCAGCCGAAGTAAGCGCATGCCATCTGTGACTGCGACAGAGATAGATCCATTGACGGGTACGAGATGGATATATAAACAAGCCATTCCCATTCGGAAATGGTCCAGATGATGATACATATAGTAAATGTACGAATGTTGGGATGTAGATAGAAATGTTGTCTGCACAGAAGCAGCAGGTTGAAATACTATAGTCGGGAATTCCATTCATGGAATCGAGTTGAGGCCTGGGCGGCATATTGGGGAGCCCATACAGGAACAGGGAAGCATACGTTGAAATAGGGAGTTTATATGAGTGTATATGTCTAACTGGTCGAAAAGAATAAAAAATGTAGCGATGTGTGAACATATTTTAAAAAAATGTGTTTTTCAAATTATAGATAGTAAAAATTTAGTACAAAAAATTGGCGTGAAATTGAATATTTCGCATTACAATTCGTTTCGCAGCTTTTATGAATATTTTTTTGCTAAAAATTGATGCTAAAAAAACATTTTTATCGAGAAATATTTTATAAACAAAATAATTGAAAATATACAAGGAAAAGCAATAATAATAAAGTAACATATTCAAAATAATAATAAGAACAAAAGAAAAACAAGAAAATGAAAATATGAGAGGAAATTCTTATGTTTAAAACATATCTTAGAAGAAAAGTTTTGTTTATTTGTTTACTATTAATCAAATCTCATCAAAAGAAAACTTTACAGAAATAGAAAAACACAAAATAATTTTTGGTATAGCCACGTACAAACTATTGATATTAGGGAAGAGAAACAAAAAATACAACATAGTGGCAAAATCTATAACCTATGTGAAATTTCTATTTTTAGACAAAATCGTTTGGAAATGCGAATCGTTTTACAACTTTTATCACTCATTCAACAAGTACATCGCTATAAATTAGGTGCAAATTATCCCGGCACCGATTTTTCTCCCGGTCGAATTGTCGGAACACAATGCCCATTCTGTTCGTGCAACTGTTGTTAGCAACCAGAGATACAGCCGACGTAACGACTCCCGGGGAACAATAGGGGGAGGGGGGACAGCCACAATATAAGAATCATCTCAATTGCACATGTAGCATGCGACGCGAGATACGAGTTGGCGTGATAGGGAGCGAGATGCGGGTATAGGGAATTGTCATATTCTGGTGTGAAAAGGGCCCCCCCCAACAGCAACCGTGCACTGGGAATACAAATGCCGCGTACAGGAAACCAGGAGACCGGGAGTAAATACCGTTCGGGCTGTATATACAGATTATACAGGCAGTTAGATATACAGACATACAGTTAGCAGTTGGATGTCGTTGGGGGACGGAAGATTTATTTCAAATCCACAGGTTGTCGCCGCATTTGGGGGGAATGCCAGATATAGAAACGTATATACAGATAGAGAAATCCGACAAACAGCCGGCGAATGGATAATCGCGTGGGCGCGTGGTTTCGTGAATTGGGGGGATGCGCATTTGATGCCAGCGAAAAATATTCTGGAATTGACGATTAAACGGGTGAAAGGGATGATCAAACTTTTAGCGAAGTATTTTATATATCAATTGCTCGGGATATAAAATGCATCAATTCATTGTTGGTAGTTTCGTTAGAATTGAGAAGGAAGAAGAGATTACAGGAAGGATAAAATAGGTACACTTTCGCCGTTTTTATTCAATCTATATATCGAAGATGCAATAAACATGGTGAAAGAAGAGTATAAGTGTAGGTGTGAGAGAATAGGAAAGAGAGTCAGGCAGGGATGTACACTTTCGCCGTTGTTATTTAACCTGTATATAAGCAAAAAATAAGGTATAAAAATATAGTGTAAAATTTAGGGAGAAGAAATAAATATGTTTACATTCCCCAATGATAGAGCTACCTTAGAAGAAAGGCAGCAGCATTTAGAACTAGTATTAAATGGTATGCAGGAAGTAATTTACTCTAGGGATTATGATATAAAAATAAATATAAGTAAGAATAAAGTGATGAGGTGTGACAAAAACCAAGGCAGATGAAAGATGAAATTTTGAGTAGATGATACATTAGAAGAAGTGTCAGATGTCTGTTATTTAGGAAGTAGGATCACAAAGGATAACTGAATTAAGGTATATATAAAATGTAGGATAGCACAAGGTGGGAAGACAGTCGTAGAAAAGGAGCATATTTGAATATCAGATATTCACTTAGGTAATTAGGAAAAGATGAAAAAACTTAGAATAGAAGGATTTGAAATATGGTACTATAGAAGGATGAAGATGATTGGTTGGGCAGATGAAACGAAACGTGACAAATGAAGCCGTGCTAGAATTAGCAGAGAAAAGAAACCTTTGGATGGTACTACAGCGTAGGCGAGATAGACTAGTAGGTCATATTCTTAGACGTGGGGGGTATTATGCAATTAATTATAGAAGGTAAAGTAGACCCAGATTCGAATGTATAAGTCAGATAGTGGAGGACGTGTGGTTTGAATTCTAACTAGCTAAAGTTAAAAATTAATTTTGAAAAAAATGTATTAAACGTCTATATAATTCATTATTGTTAGTGACATGAGAATCGATAAATTTCGGCATTATATCATCTGCTGGTTTGGGACACGCGAGATGAAAGGATGGCACCACCGAGGCCATAAGAACATAAGAAAAGAACAAGCAAAATGCATACGAACACAAATATTGTATTATACTCACAATATCATATTCATACAATGTTGTCTAGGTTTTCACTCGTAGATGTCCAATTTTATGTCCTCCACCTATGCCTCGTAAATAATCGGCAAACAAGAAGAAGATTACCTCGCACAGAACCGTACGAAAGATACGGAACTTCCTTTGCAGAGATTTTAACGTGTATAAAGAATCTTTTTTAAACGAATTTATCTTATATCACGTGACGCTTTTTTTGATGGAGGATACTATCGAAATTCCAAAAAAAATCACAGTTGTTTATTTTTATTCGGACAAATGTCGAAAATACACTTACAAAGACACTATTTTTTAGATTGTAGCCAATTTGGACATTTGCAACTAAAAATCTAGAATTTTCAAAAAGTATTCTGATGCAACCTCCAGTACGACCCTGCTAAAAAGGAGATATTAACACAAACAGAAAGAGCTCAGAATTATATGGGTTATTTAACTTAGTGGCATAAACGTCGCGATACTTCTATATGTTGCATTTATTACGAGTATAGGAAGAACGAATGAGAAAGGGTACCAGAGACTCGGACTTGGAAGTCTGTACCAGCTAAATCATCTCTAAATAAATATTGTTGACAGTTACGCCTTTGCCATTAACAGTGAGCAGTTCGGGCAGACCTATCTGCTGTTCGAGAAAATCACATTGTTATTTACTATACTCAACCACATATACAGATTCTTGTTCTTTTTAGTACTCTTTCTCTGGATGTATTACAAAGATGCAGTGCCAAAGGTATCGTACGAACGGTGCGTGCGAATCGAATTCAATTTCAAATGGACAAAGATATTTCTACAACACATTGCAAAATGCGTCATTAAAGAAGATTGCTTACAAATTTATAACGTAATATAATTTATATATCAATATGCTTCTCTACAATTTTACAATAACCACTTTCAACTTTGTAGTTCAAAGAAAAATAGGAGAGTGGTTAAAAAATACATTTTTAAGCATTCCTTCGAGCGCATTTTTCGCCTAGTATTCTTAACACTGTGGTTTTGTCCGAAATCGTTCCTATGTACCGGGATCCCCTTTAAAGGACCCGTTATAAGCTTATGCGTAGCAGTTATTGGCGCACCATTAATACAAAATAAATAATTTTCACTTTGTTAAGGGGATACCTCACTTCTTCATTGCGAAATTTATTGCAACAATTACTTTCGAGTCTATAGTTAAAAGAAACATGGGAGAGTGATTAAAATTGACATTTTAAAGAATTCCTTCGAGCGCATTTTTCACCCAACGCCTCACACATTTCGCCTATACTATGGGTTAGTTAGAAATCGTTCCTATGTACCGGGATCCCCTTTAAAAGACCCGTTATAAGCTTATCCGTAGGAGTTATTGGCGCACCATTAATACAAAATAAATAATTTTCACTTTGTTAAGGGGATACCTCACTTTTTCATTGCGAAATTTGTTGCAACAATTACTTTCGAGTCTATAGTTAAAAGAAACATGGGAGAGTGGTTAAAATTGACATTTTTAAGCATTCCTTCGAGCGCATTTTTCACCCAACGCCTCACACATTTCGCCTATACTATGGGTTAGTTAGAAATCGTTCCTATGTACCGGGATCCCCTTTAAAAGACCCGTTATAAGCTTATCCGTAGGAGTTATTGGCGCACCATTAATACAAAATAAATAATTTTCACTTTGTTAAGGGGATACCTCACTTCTTCATTGCGAAATTTATTGCAACAATTACTTTCGAGTCTATAGTTAAAAGAAACATGGGAGAGTGGTTAAAAATGACTTTTTTAAGCATTCCTTCGAGCGCATTTTTCACCCAACGCCTCACACATTTCGCCTTATACTATGGGTTAGTTAGAAATCGTTCCTATATACCGGGATCCCTTTTAAAGGACCCGTTATAAGCTTATCCATAGGAGTTATTGGCGCACCATTAATACAAAATAAATAATTTTCACTTTGTTAAGGGGATACCTCACTTCTTCATTGCGAAATTTATTGCAACAATTACTTTCGAGTCTATAGTTAAAAGAAACATTGGAGAGTGGTTAAAATTGACATTTTTAAGCATTCCTTCGAGCGCATTTTTCACCCAACGCCTCACACATTTCGCCTATACTATGGGTTAGTTAGAAATCGTTCCTATGTACCGGGATCCCCTTTAAAAGACCCGTTATAAGCTTATCCGTAGGAGTTATTGGCGCACCATTAATACAAAATAAATAATTTTCACTTTGTTAAGGGGATACCTCACTTCTTCATTGCGAAATTTATTGCAACAATTACTTTCGAGTCTATAGTTAAAAGAAACATGGGAGAGTGGTTAAAAATTACTTTTTTAAGCATTCCTTCGAGCGCATTTTTCACCCAACGCCTCACACATTTCGCCTTATACTATGGGTTAGTTAGAAATCGTTCCTATATACCGGGATCCCTTTTAAAGGACCCGTTATAAGCTTATCCATAGGAGTTATTGGCGCACCATTAATACAAAATAAATAATTTTCACTTTGTTAAGGGGATACCTCACTTCTTCATTGCGAAATTTGTTGCAACAATTACTTTCGAGTCTATAGTTAAAGAAGAAACATGGGAGAGTGGTTAAAATTGACTTTTTTAAGCATTCTTTCGGGCGCATTTTTTCACATCAATTTTTGATATGCTTTTATTATAATATAACAATTTTGCCTATGATACGATTAGCATAATTCCAAACCTAATCACATACCATATATTTTCTACAAACAATGTCTGTCTGTATATGTGTGTGGCACTAATAAATTTAATTTGTAGTTGTGCGTATTATATACCCAGAGTTATTACACTGAAATAATAGAATAAAACTGTATATTCTAATGCCTGATTTACATACTAGTTAAAATTAAAATTGGATCAAAAGAACACTCAAATTCAGTAGCGTGTTATTTCTTAAAAAAAATCACAACCACCAAACAACAACCGGAATTTTCAGAAAAAGGACTATTTATAAATTTATTTTATCTATTTTTTTGTTATTTTAGGTTTGACAAACCAATATATATTGTTATTACTTGTAAATTTCGTTAAAAAAGTTAAAATTAAAATTGTGATTAATTTGGGTGTTATTCCACACAAGAATTATCAGATTTTATTATGACATAAAAACAAATCCCAAATAAAAACAAAACAAATATATTTTTTAAATTTTAGAGTTGCGAATTGCAATATATATATTTGGATTAATTAGGTCTAGTTAATTTTTGATAATTTGGTACGAAAAAGCAAATAAAAATCTATACGAATATAATTTAGTATGTATGAAAAATATATTTTGTTGTAAATTGAAAATACGTAGAAATTATATAAAAAAAATATTGCGTATAAATTTTTTTAGTACGTCTCTGATATATTTAACGTAGTATGGAAAGTATTAGGTTAATTTAACAGGAAATAGTAACGAAATAATATATACGACTAACGTATTATTTTATTGTAACTGAATTTGTGTGTACGTTTTAAACGCTTCTTGAAATTTATTCAGAAAGAAAAGGTTGTTAAATTAGCCGAAGATGTAATAACGTTTCACATGAAACAGGTGAATATGAAAAATTAAAATTAATTTAATAATATAACAAAGCAACAAATTTTGTTTGAGATAAACACGTTCGTGTTTGTGGAATTTCCTGGCGAATGAAGCTGTAATAGTAGAAAAAAAAATTATTTTGTTGAACGGTACATTATTGTACGTCTGCATAAATAAATGTCATTTTCAATAAGTTAATTACATGTGTATTATGGATATTTATCTTAAAGGTCGCGGAATAAAGAGATATAAATTGCAATATGTGCAATTGAGTTCGTGTGATTATTGTAAACTACAATAAGACATTCATTTCAATTATAGTCTATTATATGGATACAAATAATTGGTGAAATTGGCAATAAATTTGATTGGTAATTATTATTTGAAAATATAATTTAAAATTTATTTTTTAAAAAGCTGAAGAAGAATTATTATTTTCTACACTTTCCGAAGGGAAATCATCAAATAATTGTCAAAAAATCACGTCGCGAAGCAAATGGGAAATAAAAAAATGAAAGCAATGTATAAAAATTAATTTTAAAAACTATTAAATTAACCGGCAATGCAATCGCATAATATCACCGTCGGATCCGCGCAAAAGGCACATATAATAAATATTAAAAATTCAGTAGGATTTTCATGGAAAGTTGGAAATTACTTTCCAGTTCGTATATGAACGGGGCACGTCTCCAGTGTAATATCTCCCAAACCCCACCGAAGTAAAGTGAACTGAACCTGGATGGATATCATTCATCATCTGGTACACACCACCACGTGTGTGCAGAAGCTGGTGGTGGATGGAAAATTTTAAAAACTCGCGAAACAACATATCATATATTGTGTTATAAAGCGACTTGCGATGGGGATGTGGAAAGAAGCCAGGAGGAATGTTAGCTTGTGACTTGTCTTTTGGGAAATTGGCCAATGTGAAATTCATTAAAAATACTTTTCTTCCTGTGCGGTTATAAAATGGGAGCTAATAACAATTGTGGCTGTATATTTTAGCCACAATTTTTGCGTGTGAATAAGAGATGAAGTTGCTAAAAAAAAATTATATATTTTGTAGTATTGCATATCGTGAAATCATAGCTTTAAATATCGTATCTTTTCCATATGCATTTATATCTTGATTTGTTTACTAAATATTCCTAAAAAATATTCATTTGTTTAAAATAATCAAGAAGCATGAATAGAGAAAACTACTGGTGCATAAATTTCTTTAATATGCTTCCATTAAACATAAGACAGCTAGAGC
The DNA here is from genome assembly GCA_947310635.1 of Leptodirus hochenwartii. Lineage (NCBI taxonomy): Eukaryota > Metazoa > Arthropoda > Insecta > Coleoptera > Leiodidae > Leptodirus > Leptodirus hochenwartii. Next base: position 3,406,007 of record OX371178.1, on the reverse strand, counting down.
ATAAGGGGTATAAAGCAAAAGTCAAAAATCAAATTTGTTTTTGTATGTATCTATTGTTTGATATTCTATCTCATATTTTAATTTCCTCGTTGATTTATATAGGTAAAATGACGTGTAAAAAATAACATTAAAAAAATATATCAACAGAAGTTTATAAAAATATATAGTTGTATGAAAATCCGCGAAAATGTACAGATGTTTTTTAAAAAAAAAAGAACTTCACAGAAACATTTTTGTTTGCTATAATTTCTTTGTTTTTTTTTCGACGCTGTTAATATTTTACAGCAAAATGATTTGCTGATTTTAAATATTGAGTTAAGAAATGTTCCGTTCGATTAATTTATCAGTTGAAAATAAAATTGAAAATTTGAACATAGGACGTCCATATAAAAATGTTTCTATTCGCATATTTAAATAATTTATATGTTTTCAAATGTGCATCTACCATCAAAACCTCTTGCAGTTTCTAAATTCTTGAATCAAACAAATCCTATTAGAAAATATTATAAACAGACTTTTGAAAATATAGAAATTTTAGCAAAAAAAATCAAAGAGGGTACGCTTCTCAATTTTCAGTTCATTTGCGATTTTTTTCCAAACTGTTAAGTCCTACAAAAAAAAAACTACTTGCAGATTTAGAATCCTGAAATCATTTCCCGTTAGAAAATGGTCTATTCAATGATTTTGTCACTCGAATAGAAAATTGAAAATTTTAGCATCGCACGTTTCTATTCGCATATTTAAACAATTTATATGTTTTCAAATGTTCATCTGCCATCAAAACCTCTTGCAGTTTCTAAATTCTTGAATCAAGTCCTATTAGAAAATATTATAAACGGTCTTTCAAAAATGCCACAATAATTTCAAAATCAATTTTTATATTAACCGATCCATCTGTCTCCATAATCTCCTTATGGAGATACAATTTGAAAAACAACAATATCCACAAATGTTGCACGAAAAAAATCAGCAAAAAGAGGACAAAACACACAGAATCCTCCAGTGGAATGTAATATACATATAAAACTTCTATATTATATTATACCACGCATTGGAGGAACAACAACAAAAAAAAACACTTCATCAACAATTCACGGCTAATTCTTATTTGAAATGAGTTTCAGCCCGGTGTCCCGGGACTCCACGAGGTTATGGTACGAAAGCTTATATATGCGAGAGTTTTACAGGAAAAGAAGAGGACAACGTATGTACTGCACATGTATAGGAGGACCAAGGAGCAAAACATTCATCTATGGATGAATTCTAATTTCCCTACGACGGTAATTAAAACCGACGATTTTGTTGAATATACGCAATATAAAAAATGGCTCGTTGTCCGTGTGTATATACAGCATAAAGCGAAATTTTCAAAAATGCTACATACGGTTTCTGAATTTGTCTTAAAATCAATCAAATCGACGATTGCGCAGTTGCCCAAGTAAAATTAACAATAACATCTGAATATACATCGCTGCCGTATCTAATTTCGTTACACCCTGTTTAAAAGAACACAACAGGCAGCATCTATATCCCATCTTGTATACAAGGAGCGCGCTACGGTGCTTATATTTTAATATTTCATTTATTTTTGCACAAGCAATCAGTGTTTGTACACACAACTTATTATAAATTTTTGCTTAGAATATAAATGACTTTTTGCCACGGAGTCCGTGCATAGTAGACTATATGGATATTGTGGTATGAGATTAGCTAGACCGGTAATGTATACCTGTCCGAGTTCTACGTCAAATCCATGAAGAACGATATACAGGATACATTAAATATCAAAAGAATATCTAGTTACAAGCAGAAGAGAAGAATTTGAAATAGTTAAAGAAGGCGAGCCATTGGGGAAAGAGAGGCTCTAAAAAAGTGGAAACATTATAATAGAAGCCTTAACCATTTCCAACAATTTCGTTGAGATTTTGTAGCCTTGTACACATGCACAGAGATTCATCGCAGTTTGAATCTATCTAAGAGATGAATAAACGCAGGCAACTTATTCCTCGGCTTCTTCAGCGCATTGTATAATACTAAACAACAATACGTATATACAGACAATATTATCTTCTGCCTCTATATATATACATGTACTTCTTCATATGTGTTTGGTGTGATGCTCGAGAATTAATTTCATCTTTTCAGTAATCTTTTGTAAAACTACCTGCATATATATTGTTATGCGCCGATGTGGCATTATCAGAAGATCCGATACAATCTTAATCCTCTAGTCTACAAAGTTTCGCTTCTATAATAGAATAGCTTATAATAAGTAAAGAAGTGCCGATGAAAAGGCATTAATTGAAATGATAAAATATGTAGCAAAAAGAAGCGAAACATTTTGAAATTAATACATGCGAATTGCTACATTTATTTGTCAATAACTAATATAATTGTAAAAGCAAGACTTCAACATGATTCAAATCGAGTTGAAAGTGCTCCCCAAGTATCAACTGTAGCCTATAGTACCATTTTATATGTTTTAGAGCCAACGTTTTTTTTATTATTGAAAAGCAATTGTAAAAATACTCGAAATGAAACCACCAAAACAATATATTGTTTCAAATTCGTACTTTGATTTGCTCTTTAAGAATATGTAATTATATACGATTATTTAAAAAATTATCACTGCAGTGTTATAAATAGTATTATAGAATATCATCCAAATACCGCAACATTTAATTTAAGTTTACTAATTTGAATAGGATGACCTGAGTTAGTCGAAAATATGCTCGGCTACAGCACTTTTATCGATTCTTTTATATATACTTTAGTACAACTAGAACAAGATATTTCATAAATACCTGATTTTTTATTGAAATCAATCAAATCTTTGGGAAAATTAGCAAGACTATTAGAAGTATATAATAAGACTATTAGAAGTATTATAGCAGGTCCGTATTTGTGCTTTTCTATATATATATATATGAAATTTTAATAAATTATTATTTCTAATAACTAAAACATCTAATAAAGCTAGTTAGTTAAAGAGTCCGCAATCCTAAAGATTGGTTGGAAACAGCACGCCATGCCGATCTATCCTGAGCTAATCCCTTCATCTCCCTATAGCTATTCATCTCAACGTCTTCAACTATCTGACTCACATACTCCAATCTAGGCCTACCTACCCCTCTCTTTCCCTCCACTCTACCTTCTATGATCAATTGCATAATCCCCCCATGCCTAAGAATATGCCTTACTAATCTGTCTCTCCTACGCTGTAACACTCTCCAGATACTTCTCTTCTCCCCTACTAACTCTAGTACAGCTTCATTTGTTACTTTATCTTCCCAACCAATCCTCATCATCCTCCTATAACACCACATTTCGAATGCTTGTAATCTACGCTTCTCTTCCTTTCCTATAGTCCACGCCTCACACCCGTACAGTGCTACACTCCAAACATATACCTTCAGTAATCTTTTTCTAATACCCAAGTCAATATTTGATCTTAAAATCTGTTCTTTTTCTACGAATGCCTTCCTACCCTGTGCTATCCTACACTTTATATCTACCTTGCTTCGATTATCTTTTGTGATTCTACTGCTTAAATAACAAAAATCTGACACTTCTTCGATTCTATTATCTCCTATTGTGATCCTCATTTTTCTACTGCATTCCTTTTTGTCACACCTCATCACTTTAGTTTTACCTATATTTATTTTCATGTTAAAATCCCTAGTCAATACTGCCTGCATACCATTCAATACCCTTTCTAAATTCTTTTCGCTTTCTTCCAATATAGCTATATCGTCGGCGAATCTCAACATATATATTTTCTCTCCCTGTACATTCACACCTACACTATACTCTTCTTTTACTTTGTTTATTGCATCTTCTATATATAGATTAAATAATAACGGTGAGAGTGTACATCCTTGCCGGACTCCCTTCCCTATTTTTGCTACCTCTTCTTCCCCTTCAATTCTAACTAAGGCAGTTTGGTGTTTATATAAATTAAAAATTATTCTCCTATCCTTATAATCTATACCCGTTTCTTTTAAAATTCTAAACATTATGTCCCAATCTACATTATCAAATGCCTTTTCTAAGTCTACAAAAGCTATGCAAGTTACCTTTCCTACCCTATTTCTTTTTTATATAAATAGTATTATAGAATATCATCCAAATACCGCAACATTTAATTTAAGTGAACTAATTTGAATTGGATGACCTGAGTTAGTCAAAAATATGCTCGGCTACAGCACTTTTATCGATTCTTTTATATATACTTTAGTACAACTAGAACAAGATATTTCATAAATACCAGATTTTTTATTGAAATCAATCAAATCTTTGGGAAAATTAGCAAGACTATTAGAAGTATATAATAAGACTATTAGAAGTATTATAGCAGGTCCGTATTTGTGCTTTTCTATATATATATATGAAATTTTAATAAATTATTATTTCTAATAACTAAAACATCTAATAAAGCTAACTGATTATTATTTTCGATTTCATAAATATTATTTCATAATATTGCATTATTTCATAAGTTTAAGTTACGGTATTCTATAACTAATATACGATCACGTAATTATACAAACTATAAATCGAATTAATTAAACTGTTGTAAGTTCAAATAAAGTGATTTTTTGCAACAAATGGCATTCACATCACAGACATACCACGACTAAGTTCTAACAAATAATCTCAAATAATATTATAATTTACAACACGAGGCATTAGCGTAATATTAAACACGTTCATTGTTTACATTACGCTTTGTACTTGGATAGTAATAGAAATTGTGATTAGCGACGTATTTATAATATAATATATTGATAACAACTTATCTTTCGGTAATATATATTTGAAGTTGTTAGTTATTGCATTAGCGGTGAATGCCAACATCAGGTGTTCAAGTCATCATGAGAGGTTTGTTAAACATTTAATAAAAACGGTTGTAGGTAACATTATTTTGGGGGGGGGGGGGGATTAATGCTATTTTCAAACGTTCGTAATAATTAATATACATGCTTTTTCAAAAAATAAATCTACAGCGGCAAATGTGAAATTCTTACAATTTGCCGTACATAGAAAATTTAATTAGCGCAAACGTTATTTTAATTTTTATTCGTCCCCGTGTGCCTCGTTTCTAGCAAAGCTGCCATTCGTAAAAAAAAATATGTTTCGATTCATGCGATGGTACATTACTGATCTCACATGAATTAGCTCCTAGTTTCTTCTACATTGTCACTGTATCATACAATATGTAGCAAAAAAAGACTACGTGTCCTGTGTATTTGGCGTAATATTTAATCAAACGAAACAAAATGAACATTCCCCTAATACATATTTAATATTGTGTCGATGGCAATAATTGCAATTAAAGTTGCGATATTAATAATATATCGTACGTGTACGCATTTTAATGAAAAAAAATACACACACACACACACAACGTTGACAGGTATATATAATATGACGCGAGTATATTATTGATAGGGAAAAGGGCACCGATTGAATGCCCCATGTACGTTTGCCCTGATCCCGATGCCATAACATGTCCTAATTGTATTTGCATTTGGCTCCGACATATCGGCGAATATTATCATCAATATCTGCCCCGGAGTTAATTTATTTTCGATACAAGAAATTATACGAGGCAGATTTAATATCCAATTCGCATAACATGCAGTTGATATTTATTGATATCGGCTTAATTGCGTAGTGCCAATAAACATCTTTTTTTGGTATCGCGCGAAATAATCGCATCTTTTTTTCGATAATTACCCAGTAAAATAAAAAATTGATATACGAATCAATTCAAGCAAAATATTGTACCGATTTTAATTAATTCCGGTGCGTATAATAACGCGACCGACTTTATTGGATTCCAATATTACATGATAAAAGGACCATTTAGACACCGAGACCGCATCATTTGTTGGCCAGCGTGTATTTGTATTTGTATTCGGCCGAAGAATCAAATAACACACTTCTTTGCGGGCCTTTGTCCGGCCCTCAACGGGAGGCCACTTACATTGTACAACGCATGGGTCGACGGAAAACACCTCAACAATACAATAAAAGAAACGATTCTTCTTCTGTGTTGCTCGGGATCAAGTAATATATATATATAAAGCCAAAGAGGCGCCGGTCTACCAAAATCACATTTTAAACGAACCACAGTTGGTTTTGGTAGCTGTAACTTTCCTCGGGTTCGCTCAAGAACGGTTCGCACTAGGTAGAGAGTCATATATCATTTTTTAATCAGGCACCGTTGTCCAGAATCTGATTCTGCTCCAACAGCAACACAATAGGCATTATTTATACAAGACAATTATAATGCGGTTGTAACGTATTATCTATAATTATCTCACAAATTGTCTACATAATAAAACGCTGCCCGTAATTATACAAATAAGAATAGTTCGAATGTATCTCTTCAATGCGCATATGTTGAGGATGCAATGTTACATGATTTACCTATGATTAATGCAGCGCCTAACCAAATTTAATTTGAAATTAGATTGCCAGAAAGTTATCATTAATTAAACGAAATTGTTCAAATCGGACATTTCGAAGCTACTTCATTAACATTCCTTACCAATAACGAACTATCCGACGGAGCAAAACTAAAACATCTCCACTCAAAATATCTCATCAAAACTCATTTTGGCATCAAATCCATAATCAACTTTCGAGAGCATTGTTCCATCTAATAAAACAACACATTAGATAGCACACGAATGGAGATATATCTCATGGATAATTGAAGAAGGGGTTAAAGGGACGAACCGCCTCTGCATAACTGAACATACAAATGTGCAATCAAATAAGTGAATAATCTGGACAAAACATTCTTACATTTCAGTTGATCGAGACGAGATTTTCTATTCAAAATACGACACGCAAATTATTGGAAGACAAATAATTTATCATGTACTCGTACAAATTCATTGATTGATTGAAGATGTGAGAATATCTCTCAATCTGGGAAACCATGTTATCTCATCCAACACCCAATATTTTACACATTGTCTTCAACTCGAATATACCATTCACAATGTTATAATTAAGTCCCTTATACAACCGCGTTCTCTCCAATCTATCCGTCTCGTTCGTGCCACTTAACCTACCCCTTGTTTTATAACGATTATAATTACAGTGAGGGCTGTGGATGCGTTTCGACGATTCAAAGGGCACTCCTCAGTCCAATATGAAAATACGGTAGTTCTACAACATATATAGGAAGAAGCGTGCTTCTTCTATCTGTCTAAATGCGCCAGTTATTATTTACTGCGGGCTCCGTTACGATTGTCTTCCGTGGTGTGAAATTCAAGACCCCCAAAATTGCTATATCCGCGTGGCGTGGCGTTCGATAAAACGCATTCGGGCGAGAATTTATATGTTGCATCGGGGGTAGCCCGTAACTGTTTCTATAATTGCGTATATACCAGCGGCGGCGTAATGATACGGTAGTTTGATTAATTCATTTCGGTGGTGGAGGTGGATATAAATTAAAGATAATTGCCGAGGCAACGGTAATGGACATGATATACCGCCTCGTGGTATTGTTTCATTACCGCATACTCTTGTGCCTGATGTTATGCATTTTAGCAGCACAATTCGTAAACGATTGTAAATTCTTCAAAGAAAGTCAGTTTTCGAAACATACCTGGCCGTTGTGCAATCCCTGTAGAGCGTATCAAAGTCTTTACACGAGAGCAGCTTGCATCTATTGACACCGGGTTGGATGGCGCCCAGGCCACGTAGTATCCGAACCTGCTCCACATTACACACCAGTGGGACAATGTCCAGTCGCTTCAGTTTCGTGTACACAGTATGCAAACCCCCAACTAGATGCTTCAGGAAGAGTTCAAAGGCCTGCGGCAGGCACAACATCGTATCACCGGCAATAATGAACGCGGCCACCTTCTGTCCGCGATAGTCCACCAATTTGCACTCGTTTGCCGTGGGATCCGAGGTACTTATCGGCGGTGGACTGTTATACGATCTGGGCGGCCCATGGTGAGCCATAAGATCCAGTGGATTGTGCAGCACGCCCAGGGAGTTTAGTAAACCCAGACCGGGTGGATGGAGGTGACCCAGTCCCATGCTACGAACCAGGTTAACGGTGGATACCGGCGGTGGACTGAGCGGATGACCAACCGACATAGACATACCGGGTGGTAGTTGGCCACCAGGACCTAGAGGACTAGCCAGTCGCGGACTAAGCACTTGGTTATGACTATTGGCCATGCTGTGATGGTGATTGTTGTTGTTTATGAGGGGCGAATTGGGCGGCTTGATTGTGATGATAGGTGAATTGGATGAAGCGTGGCTACTGTGGTCAGAGTCCAGGCCGCCGTGATTCTCCATCATCATATTCATTACACAATACGTATATGCACTTAACCGAATTTGTTAGTCTCGAGTTCAATTGGCACAATCACAACAAGTAGAGTTACAAGTCTAGAATGACATGATAATATCGTGGTAGGAACATCACTTTACACTCTCATTTAGAACGACCACAATATACAGTCAATTACCAGAAATCGCATCGATGCCAATTGGTAATATTGTAGAAACAATTAACGCGACGAACACGATGGGACTTCGAGGGAGTGAGATTATAGCACGCGGGTGCGTAGAGAGCGCCAACAAGACTGAGCTGAGAGCATCAACTGCACATCTGCACATACGGGAGCAAACAACAGTCCAGTCCGACACGGTGGGTACGTACGTACAGTCGACACACAGTCAGTCGTCAGTCGCGGGCGAGATTAGTACAATTGGCAGAACAATTCGGTTGGGGAGATGTCGTAATAGTGCGCGCGCGGGCGGCGGCGGCGGCGGCGGTGGCGGGCGCCACGAGACGGCAGCGAGCGACGATACGATTCCGGGACGATTGTTTGATTGCCGGGCGGGGTTATTGCGCGCACACTATACCCATCTCACTCGCATGCCGACAACCACACTATTCCTCTATGTTCGCACCGCACGGTGGGCACCCCGGTTCCCTTTAGTCAACAGCGACGACGACAATAACATGTTTGTGACTATACCCACTGCAATCACAGCTAACACAACACAACACAACACAACAGTCCTGTTGTGGAATGGAATGGAATGGAATGGAATGGTAGGTTATACCGTAATACCTATCCCACCACCAAACAGAGCAGGCAGACCTAGTGCTGGTGCTCCCGCCGCTACCTAAGGCGACGATGATGATAATGACGATCACACCGAATCGCCCCGTCTCTGTCTCAGAGCGCGAGTGGTAATAACACACACACACATTCAGTGGCAGCACCTCCAGCAACACCACCAAAGACGTTACACACTCGCACATACGAATGCAATAAATAAAAGCATTCGGAAAAAGTATAGGACGGGAACGGGGGGACGCGACCAAGCACCCAGCCAACATACCTCTCCCGCTGGAAGAGGAAGGGTGACGAAACGAGGTATACAATAAGGACATGTAGGCGGGACTGCGACAGGATAGGCTGTTCGACTGGAATTGGGGCGTATTCGGTGATTCGTTCCCCACCTAAGCTGTATTTACTGTAACTGCTGGTGTGGACGCGCTGAGGTACCCAGCGAGACTCCAAAAGAGGGGAATTGCCATTATGGGCGTACGCAGTCGTAGCTCCTAAAGAGTGCGAGTGAGTCGGGCGCACGGCCACAGCCAGGAGGTGAAATATGAGCCCTGACGTATTGATGATGATGATAAAGAATGTCACCAAGACCCCTGGCGGCGCCGACGACGTCGCAAGTCCAAGTCTTGGCAGCTATATAGCATATGCCACCGCCGACCGACAACGACACCATACTATAAGGTATGTGCTTGTGCCACAATCCTGCCTGCCTGCCTTGCCTTGCCTTGCCTCACGCTTGTGCAGAATCAATACGGCAGGGGCGATAGGTGGTGTACGTGATGTTAGAGATGGATCACCTCAGTTTCCTAACCGGAATAATTCCCGAAATGGCAGATGGAGACCATGCTTTTGATCAATCAAAAAGCGTTTGTTATTTTCTTGAAATCTGAACTGGACAAGTTCTCCAATATTTCAAAATGGCTTTCTTTGCGAAGATTGACGCGTACAAAATACGATCTTTGCCATTGCTTCATGCGTATCATTCAACAGCTAGATGCCTAGATATAAATAAATCCTTTACCTTACAAAAGGAACGAATTGATTGATCACCTGCTGCTGTTATCACGAATCGTTTTACATGATAAATTCACTTATTTCGCATTCGATTGGAACATCCAGTTTTCATGCAAACATCCGTACGTCAAAAACACCTATATACGTGGGTGGGGACTCTTCAAGTCCCATCTCATGGTAGATCCCACAACATTCGGATTCGCAGCTATAGTTTGGCACCGTATAACGTACCAGCGCAGAATTTTTTCCTCGTTTTCTGCCTTGTTCATTTTCTATCTGGCATTGTTCACCGCGTGCACATGTATATATGTTTCGTTTCGTTTCGTTATATTATACAGCTCCTTTCTTCGGATTCGTCGACGACGATTCTGTTGGTATATATGTAATGTGCCAAAGCCCAGAGCAAAGCCATCAGAAAGAACGACGTACAATATATACAGTTGCTACTTAAATTCCAACTTCTATATATATTCTTCGGTTCTGCTGATGCTTCTTGTTGTTCTTCTTCTACACTTCCCCAGTCTTTCACAAACAGTTTACCTTATATATATATATATACCAACTCGTGTATAGCGAGCAACAAAACTCCCAAGCAGCGCCAGATGCTAGACACCATTTTTCATTACAGTATGTATCATTCTATTGTTTGCCTTCCTCTTGCTCCTCTCAGATCTCCAGCTTTGCTCCAGCTCCGGCAGTAAGAAGAGAGACGAATATTATAATCATTGTTGCACGCGCTGCTCACAGCGTGGCATACCTTCTTCACACACACACACACACGAACCGACATCTCTTCGCCGTGTATATGGAATTATAATCTGCCAGTAGCGATATTATTATTATTTTTTAATTAGATGCTGCCATTATAGTCGTGGACAGGACAATTTTATCTCGCCACCATGTAGAAGAAACTCCGTAAGCTTTGTAGCGTTTTATATCAATTCAAAAGCAACTCAAAAGCATATCTTGTGATGCTGCCGAGCAAATTTCTTTAATATTATTAATAAATTCAATCAGAAAGATATCCTATATGAAATTATACAACAATCAAATGATGAATTATGGATATAATTAAATATCGTTACCAAGATCAACATATGGTTTTGGTACAGTTATTTGGAACTTTCCTTTCACATATAGGAAATATTATATTACATACCGTAAAAACCCATTTAAAAGATACCACTTTTTTTTGGAATTTTCGAGGTTAAAACTTGGGGGTATCTTATACGCGGGTACAAGCAATTCAAAATCTGGAAACACTTGCAAAAGATGTAAAATGTGATGTTTGAAACATGTTACACACTTTATTTTGATTAATACATTTCAAGAACAATAGGCTCCATTTCTTCAGGCACATCATCCGTATAGATTAAATCTTCATCACAATCAATTTTGTCCTCTAATCCCAGATTGTTCCCAAAAACGATATCATCTTCAGTTCCATCCATTTTCAGACATTTCAACTTTTCTCATAGCTCCACCTTTTTGTCTGGTCAAAAGTCTTCAAAAAGTATGGGGTTTCTTATGCGCGGGGGTACCTTATACGTGGGGTTTTTACGGTACTCATCGACGTCTTATTATTGTACCTTTTTCGTTTTCTTCAGCAAAAGACTTGCCATAAATAAAAATTCTTGTGGCAACAACTAAAACATTATTGTTTCAATAATTTATATATGAACACGTCCAAAATGTTACTAAACTAAAACAAGTCCAAATTTTACTAAACTAAAACAGGTCCAAAATTTACTAAACTAAAACAAGTCCAAAATTTAAAAAGATTTTATAGCACCAAGGTTGTAAATATGCTGAGGTAATTTTAAATATATATTCCTTGATTTATAAAAGGTCGTTGTCCGCCTTCCTACCGAAATTATCCGCACATGTCAATCACACGCACGCATTCCAACACACATTACAAGAACATCCCTTAATATAATAAAAAATCGATAGCTTTATATACCAGGAGCATCCCTTACACGTAGACCTTACGCTACAACTGATAAAACGTGGTCAGTGGGTTAGTAATACCATCGGCTGACATGGTGCGTATATATCAAATAAATCAGTGTTGTCAAACTCGAAAAATGTCGCGATTGCAATTTTCCGTTGTTCAAAAATCAAATGATGCAGCGCCGAAGAAAAAACAATATTATTTTAAGAGGATCAAGCTTGATGAGATTTTCAATTTCAGCGCATAGAGAACCAATGTTCTTCAATAAAATCACGTTCGGTACAGTGAAATAATTGTTTCAAAAAATCACTTTGGAGTCAAATTCGAAAAAGTTTTCGCGGATCAAGGCAGCGAATAAATAGACAATGTTTCTTTTTTAGGCCACGGGCCATAAAGGTTTAACACCCCAGATGTATAGAGCAAGTGCATCAACAGCCTCAGCAACCCTAACAGTATAAAATCGGGGCTGAAGGAATAGGAATAGTCTAGTAAGGGATGATAACAGAATGTATACATAGGAAGAGGGGTGACATTTTTCTGGTGCACACTGTTAGAGGTGTATATTTCTTGTATATAGATCAAATGAGGCATTAGAAATGGGAGGAATATTTTATATATTCAAACTATATTTGAATATATAACGATAGCATGGACCTAAGTATTCTTAATTCAAGATGCATTTTTGAAAGTCGATTTTCGATTTGCAGAATGCGCCTTTTCACTACTATTATTATTATCCAACAATTATTTTAGTTTTAAACAGTTATCAATCTATATTTTTATTAAAAAAAAAAAATTATAGATATTAATTAATTATACATACCAGATCTTCATTAAAAAAATAAAAAATATATTTATATTTAAAAAAATGTTTTTGGCTGTAGTGTTCAAATATTTGCGTTTAAATTTGTGTTAAAATATTAAAGAAATAGTGTTAAAATAACGTAAGTGGTATTTTTTGACACTGTTGCCAACACCTTCATAAAACGTTAAAACATTAATATACATCAGATGCAATAGTTTATATAAAACGCTTTTTTTTTATAATATTAGTAATATTAAATATTGGTATTAAAGAAAATATTAAATAGCCGTAAATATGTGCATAATAACTTACGAAATTTTTTTTTTATATATCAGCATTTAGATTCAATATGGCAACGATGGATGGGACTTTTCTTACGGCACATGCGCACCACGCCTATCAAACATTTAAATACCAGCTACGTCATCATAGGGAAATTTACATTATTCTACAAATTACCTCGTAGAAGAATATTTAATTATATTTTTTAAAATAAACTGTGTATATGTTTCTTCCGAATTATATGGCAAATATTCTTATTTTAATGTAATCTAAAGTTTCATTCGCATAGAAAGTTTCGTTTTTGACGATTCCAAGCCACTTTATTTTCTAATAATATTGCACAATCAATTTTTTTATAATAATCTGCTAATGTATATCAAAGCGCTACAAAAATATTACTATTTTCATCTTCGATGTCATAAACACGGTTCAGATTTTGTTGTGAAATTTATTTCGAGTTTCATAGAGAAGACAAATTAATATAACATATGTCCCAAAAATTCTATCGTGAATAAGCAAGACATACGCGATAAATATTGGAAAAAAATGGATACACCTTGCAAATCCTACCACAAAAAAACTACATCTTTATTTTGGTAGGATTTGGGGAATCCAGTGGGGAATTTATTTTTATTTTTAACACACGATGTATATACTCGATACATATAGCGCATACTAATAATATAATAACATCCAGTGAGATAGCTATGACAGGATCCAACATTTGCTCCTCACACGATAGTATTTGGAGAATAATAGATCCAGCTTATTGTACACGACCCGATCTATTCCGATCCTTACTATGCGCGTGATCCCGAATATCCCATTTGTTGCACACGGGAACATATGCGTCAGGCGTTTGACCGCCAGAGCCTTGCTGTTATTGTTGTTAACTAAATCGGTTTAGTCTAATATGAAGAGATACAATAGATGTGCGGGAGGAATAATAGGTGCAGTGCTAGTGTCTATAGTTGGGCCTATGCTGTGCGATGTGTATGTTGTGTGCGGTTTATGCATCGGCATCTGATTAATATGGCCGATATATCGTCGCGATTATATTACGGAGAGTGGAGGACATGTTCGTGTTGTCGTTATCATAGCAAGTATGTAGATTTAATATATTATAGGGGATGGAAGAGATAATGACGTTGTATTTGTTGCATACTCGAATATATTAATTATACTTGCAAAAAGTAGGCCATAAAATTCTTCTCGTATATATCTGCGGTCAGATGGCACAACTTACGTTATGTGCAATTTTATAAATTTTACAGGAGAGTAAAAAGAATGTTTCTTAAGGCATTGTATCCGAATTTCTACGGATTTAAACGTAGCAAGTTTTTCCAGTATATAAACCTCAAGGGTGTACATATTGATGTACTTGTACTAGGTCCTGAACCCGTCGTGTACTAAACCGTAATCATGAATCACAACGACTCGTAAACGATGCAGTATAGTATACATTACATATACAGTACTAGCATTTATTTAGTGATAAACTGTGTTGGTGAACGGAACGAAATAGAAAACTCGATGCAATATCACGACGACTCGTAAACGATGCAGTATAGTATACATTACATATACAGTACTAGCATTTATTTAGTGATAAAGTGTGTTGGTGAACGGAACGAAATAGGAACTCGATGCGATATTGCAACAGCAGCATTGCCGAGCTGAGTCACAATTTATATGTTGGTATCAGATTTCATTTGGAATAATATAATTAATATATTCGCAAGATTAAATATGTTCTTAAATATGTCATGTCATAGCAAATTTTTGCAATAATGCAAAATAAACATCTAAATCTTATAGTTCTTATTTAAAAAAAATCAACATGTGGAGGCTCTTTGAATAGTTTCTCAAAAATCTGAATCCGACTATGGTAATAAAACATAATTTAAGTGGGTGAGTACACATTTAATTTTCATGATTTTTAGAAATTTTGTTGATAAATTCGTAACGAGTCTTGTACACAAGAAAATTATAACAAACCTGGAGATGTTTGCGTTGAAATTATGTTTTTATGATTATTAGAGTCCTTAATACGCTTTTTGTAATAAATTTGGAATTTTTACTGGTAGAAGAATTTTAAATGCCCTAAGAAAACTAGCAAAAATTATAAAAATCTTCTTGATTTTTTGCTCAAATTTATCCCAACTTTACATCACATAAAATTTCTGGATTTGAATATTTTATCGCTCTGCTCAAGATTTAAAAAACAGCTCAGATATTTCAAAAATTGTTTCTAAACCCTTCCTAGGTGTCAAAATGAGATATAATAACATAAAAAGTTTTTTGGGGGACTTTGCGGAACCTCCAATCGACAAAAAAAATTTCATACATATTTAAGCAAACACCTTAAGACAAGACTAAAATTTTAAAATTTCTAATACATTCAACAATTAATATGTCATATGAATGAACAAAATTATATGATCCGGCAATCTAAAATCAACACAATCGACTTAGTCGATATATTTATATGCGCGCTCTTCAGTCAACATAACCTAACTCTGCAATGTTTACACAAACATCATATTCACGTCAATTTTGCAAATTAACCGTATATACGTATATATACGAAACGCGCTATCTATATATTTTCGTTTCGTCCTCCTAAAATGTCCTATACCTACAAACAAGCAACCATACATGGTTTCAGATCGTCCTGCATACGTGACACGCACTTCATCCGCCATATGTGTCATGGCGGCTCATCCATGTACATATAGCGAGTTTTATAAATTTTATAATTGTTGTCGATGTTGTCAAATCGGTGTATACCTACGCTGATGTTGCATATAGACATTGTGGTTATTTGTCCCTGATGATGGTCATCCCACGATCGATTAAACTGTAAACGAAACGTTGTAGAGCGGCGTATTTATATATTGTCCTCCATTGTCCTCCATCTGCATATTGTGCTGTGCACGCGGCGTGTTGATAATATTATTGTGATTCCATCACAGGCGTATTTAGTGATTTAACGTCCCAAAAGCGTCATTAACGATTTTTAACTAATTTTGTTAATTGCTGGCCAAAAGTTTCGTGGCCTATAACGCAAAATATATCAACTTTAAATTAATGTACTTAAATTGAAGTTTGTTTTAGAAAAAAAAAATTCAAGAATAATCTTATAGATGCCTGATTTATCAGGACGTTTGTGATCCTCAAAAAATCCTGGAACTAGGAAAACGTCTAAAATCGACGAAATAAGAAAATTGGTCATGATAAGAAGAGACCTCGAGCAATTTACGAAAAGAGGCCTAAGAAAATCCTGGAAAAACTGTACGCTTTTAACACCAAATATATCGAGCTCAGATAAACATACTAAAGTTGGAAGATTTTAAATAAAATTGACATATAAATTTCAAAATGGAATTGTAAACAAAGTACCTGACAGTTGCCTCGTTTACCAGAACTTTAAAATATTTGTTGTCATCGAAAATTCAGATTTGGTCCTGGAAGTAAGAAAACGTCTATAAACGACTCTCGAAAACAATGAAATAAGAAAATTGGTCATGATAAGAAGAGACCTCGAGCAATTTCCGAAAAGAGGCCTAAGAAAATCCTGAAAAACTGTACGTTTTTAACACCAAATATATCGAGCTCAGATAAACATACTCAAGTTGGAAGATTTTAAATAAAATTAACATACTCAAGTTGGAAGATTTTAAATAAAACTGACATATAAATTTCAAGATGGAATTGTAAACAAAGTACCTGACAGTTGCCTCATTTACCAGAACTTTAAAATATTTGTTGTCATCGAAAATTCAGATTTGGTCCTGGAAGTAAGAAAACGTCTATAAACGACTCTCGAAAACAATGAAATAAGAAAATTGGTCATGATAAGAAGAGACCTCGAGCAATTTCCGAAAAGAGGCCTAAGAAAATCCTGGAAAAACTGTACGTTTTTAACACCAAATATATCGAGCTCAGATAAACATACTCAAGTTGGAAGATTTTAAATAAAATTAACATACTCAAGTTGGAAGATTTTAAATAAAACTGACATATAAATTTCAAGATGGAATTGTAAACAAAGTACCTGACAGTTGCCTCATTTACCAGAACTTTAAAATATTTGTTGTCATCGAAAATTCAGATTTGGTCCTGGAAGTAAGAA
Source organism: Leptodirus hochenwartii (assembly GCA_947310635.1). Taxonomy (NCBI): domain Eukaryota; kingdom Metazoa; phylum Arthropoda; class Insecta; order Coleoptera; family Leiodidae; genus Leptodirus; species Leptodirus hochenwartii. The sequence continues at coordinate 3,388,698 of OX371178.1, read as the reverse complement.
AACGTCTATAAACGACTCTCGAAAACAATGAAATAAGAAAATTGGTCATGATAAGAAGAGACCTCGAGCAATTTCCGAAAAGAGGCCTAAGAAAATCCTGAAAAACTGTACGTTTTTAACACCAAATATATCGAGCTCAGATAAACATACTCAAGTTGGAAGATTTTAAATAAAATTAACATACTCAAGTTGGAAGATTTTAAATAAAACTGACATATAAATTTCAAGATGGAATTGTAAACAAAGTACCTGACAGTTGCCTCATTTACCAGAACTTTAAAATATTTGTTGTCATCGAAAATTCAGTTTTGATCCTGGAAGTAGGAAAATGTCTAAAACGATGAAATAGGAATTTTTTCATGATATATTTCAGGAACCCCAAATGATTAAAAAAAATATGTACGAATTAGACGTTTTTCTGTTCAGGTAAATGTGTATGAAGAATAATAAAATTCAAAGAACTTATATTATATAAAGTTACGTATAAATAAAATTGCTTTAATCAAAATCTAATCAAAAACCTAAATATTTTACTACGTATAATTTTACGATGCATTAATTTTTGATTTGCTGTGTTTTTTTTAAAGAACATATGACAAAATATAATTAACTGTTGCATACAGAGATGTCAAAATATTAATGTTACCTCACAAGTGCACGATTCTAAAAATCTAAAATATTATGATTAACTCTTCAACATCATTTCCACATGATAGAACAATGAGTATTATGTTTATCTATGAATAGGAAGCGAACAACACAATTATACGATTGAATTGGCATATTCAATTCTGGAGTAAATCATATATACATTCGATTCGATTATTATTATACAGGGGGGAAATATCCACACAAACTCAGACATGCATACAACAAACACCTTTGATCAAATTCATATGGAGGAGTTGAATTTTGCCTCCAATCCCCATTGAGTATAATGTCTTTGTTCTTTTGGTTTTCACTTTTGGACATCCTCCTAATATAGGAGTATTTAAAAATTCATTATATTGCTGAAATTGTAGTTTTATGAAATTATGTATTTGTATAATACATTCTAAGCGGAATTGTAAAATAACCAAAAATAAATTTAAAAATAGTTCTTATTAAATAAATTAAATAGACAAGATGAAATTGGGCCCGAATCTAAATTCATTAAATTGGATTTAGATTTATGCATGTATATACTTTCATAAGCATTTAACTCGGAATAATTCAAAACATTTTTAAGTAATTTAAATGAACTAATTCGAATAGGATGACCTGAGTTAGTCAAAAATATGCTCGGCTACAGCACTTTTATCTTTTATATTTAATCTGAAATGAGTTAAATGCTCCCTTAAATCTAGTTTTAATTGGTCTACGTGTTTGTCTTATATATACTTTAAGACAACTAGAATAAGATATGTCATAAATACCTGATTTTTTATCGAAATCAATCAAATCTTTGGGATTTCCTAGAAAATTAGAAAGACTATTACAGGTATTATATATTATTAAAATTAAAAGCAGCATATTTATGTTGACGACAATGATTTGAATCGATCGGTATATAGCAGTCCGTATTTGTAGCTTTTCCATATATATCAAATTCTAATATATTATTATTTCTAACGACTAAAACATCTAAAACTAAATATATTAAAAAAAATTCTATATCCTTCTTTTCATTTCCAAATTTCATATGTTATTTTAAAATTATATTAATTTAAAATACTATCTAAACTACTTGTATCTAAATGGTAATTTAACTAATTTTGTAGTTGAATTATTACTTTGCTTTAAACTAGCAATATTTTTGATATCTCTTGTTCTTTTAAATTTTCTTAATATGTTATTTATAATTTTATAAGAACAGCCATTTTTTTATTTAGTTTTTAGCTTGTGCTACTGAAGATGGGGGCTTAGCATTCGAAATGTACATCTAGCTACTTAATGCTTTAAGTTACGGTATTTGGGTGATATTCTATACTATTATTTAACACCGTAGTGATAATTTTTAAAATGTTCGTAATGTTTTCGCATTTTCATAAAATTATATAACAATTTTCATAAAATTGTTTTTCAACGTTTTTTTGTTTTAATTATTCAAGTTATTTCGTGAATTAACAGTGTAAAATATTTCTTTTGTTTTTTTTAATTGATTGTTTTTGAATTTTCATACACATTGGCTCCATATTTTGGACAATTTGTTCCAAGGTACAGATATATATATATATATATATATTTGAATCTTGTCTATCCTGTATATTGTAATTATAAGTCTGTACAGGACCGCACTTAATACATGTTGAAAAAATATTTGCTAAACTAAACAGCACGTTGTAAGAAAATTTCAAAATTGAAGAACGTATATATTCTTAAAATAGTCAAATAATTAATTGAAACTGTGTAAAATTTCCGTTCTGTATAATTTCAAAAATATTTATATGTATTATATTTATAATGCTCCGTATGCTATCGATAATAAGCTCACCATCCAACAGTACAAAATTTAAAAAATATCCTCAGTACCGTTCTGTCCACATGATAACATTTAACTACAACATATACACCGTTTTATTAAAAGTGGCGAAAAACGTCAGAAGTTCACGCATCATAAATCAAGACCTGTATAATGGCTTGACCAATACAGTACAGAGCAGTGCTATTCAAAACAGTATGGCGTCAGTCATACGGCACATTGAATCTGTGCTGTGGGTACGCTTGTGTATTGTCACAAAGAAAAACTAGGTGTGGCTGAGTACCTTGTGTATATAAGTATACAGTGATGTATATAAGTGCAGCCCTTATGCGCAGTAGTGGACGATACTGGTCCGCCACTTAAAAAAAAACGATGTATATGTTGCGTTGGAGTATTGTAAAGCATCCAAAAGTCAAAACCAAATTGAATAGGACATACTATACAACAGTCAATCTGCGTGGCTTTCTGCAATAGTTGCGACTAGTCGAGTGTTATGCATATATACAATTGATTGCATATATGCAACTGCATCTATTCATTATTACAATAACAATAGAGCTTATGCGCCACAACTAACTAACTAGCCGTAAGTTCTATATATGCACAAGTATTGAGCTTTGTTGACCATCGAAATCCATCTGCAAATTCATACGCATTTCGAGCCATCCAAAACAGGACCATTGCTTGTGTAGTTTGTCCACACTCTGAACTAATATAGATTCTATTCTCATTATGCGTATACACCAGGTGCTATAAAAAATTTATTTGTCTTTTCGCACAAATAAATTTATTTTCTCGTCTGGTAATAATATTACGTTCAATTCTCTTGAAAACAAACAAACAAAAAATTAAAGAAATTCGTTTAATTAATTAGTCGATGCCTTTTTCTACGTGGCCTTTTTTCAGCACATTAGGCATATTGCACACAGGCCATATGATCAGACAACTTTGGCGAGAAAAATTGAGGTTAGATATGGTATCCAATCAAACACATGACAAATGTATCCGTGCAAAAGAAAAATTCATTCATGTGGGAAGTTCATTTGGGAACTCGTCGAAATTAACACTGGTTTTTAGCGATGGCAAACTGTAGGTCACTTTGAGGACCTAGTTCGTAGTTCGTAGTTCATTTCAATGTACCGTTCACGAACTATAGGTCGTGAACTACTTAGATCTTTTTAAAATGAACTGGTTCACGACATATATGACCATACTGAAAATAATCTCTGTTTTTCTCAATATAAAAATATTAAATGGTAAAAAATAAATAAATTGAAATATTACAATACTTATTTTGAATTAAGAATGAGGAAGAAAAGACCAAAATGTTTATAATTCATACAAAACATATATATAAGGAAATATAATCTTCTCTAGGTACTCACGATTATTTATATGAAGTTCTAAAATACTTAGTGGTAGTTACTGATGAAAATGTTTACTACTTTACTAACACTTGAAAATTAAATGTACAAACTATAATAAAATGAACTAGATAGAATCGTTTTGTTTGGCGTTATAATTTATATTTTCTATTCCGAATCTTCTCTATTCAAACTTCAAAGCTTCGATTTGATATTAAGTGATTGCATTGCACTCAGTATGAAATAGAAGAACTATAAGATTTTGATGTTTATTTTTGCATTATTGCAAAAATTTGCTATGCCATGACATATATAATCTTGCGAATATATTAATTATATTATTCCAAATGAAATCTGATACCAACATATAAATATTGCATCGAGTTCCTATTTCGTTCCGTTCACCAACACACTTTATCACTAAATAAATGTTAGTACTGTATTTAGTTAAAGAGTCCGCAATCCTAAAGATTGGTTGGAAACAGCACGCCATGCCGATCTATCCTGAGCCAATCCCTTCATCTCCCTATAGCTATTCATCTCAACGTCTTCAACTATCTGACTCACATACTCCAATCTAGGCCTACCTACCCCTCTCTTTCCCTCCACTCTACCTTCTATGATCAATTGCATAATCCCCCCATGCCTAAGAATATGCCCTACTAATCTGTCTCTCCTACGCTGTAACACTGTCCAAATACTTCTCTTCTCCCCTACTAACTCTAGTACAGCTTCATTTGTTACTTTATCTTCCCAACCAATCCTCATCATCCTCCTATAACACCACATTTCGAATGCTTGTAATCTACGCTTCTCTTCCTTTCCTATAGTCCACGCCTCACACCCGTACAGTGCTACACTCCAAACATATACCTTCAGTCATCTTTTTCTAATACCCAAGTCAATATTTGATCTTAAAATCTGTTCCTTTTCTACGAATGCCTTCCTACCCTGTGCTATCCTACACATTATATCTACCTTGCTTCGATTATCTTTTGTGATTCTACTGCCTAAATAACAAAAATCTGACACTTCTTCGATTCTATTATCTCCTATTGTGATCCTCATTTTTCTACTGCATTCCTTTTTGTCACACCTCATCACTTTAGTTTTACCTATATTTATTTTCATGTTAAAATCGCTAGTCAATACTGCCTGCATACCATTTAATACCCTTTCTAAATTCTTTTCGCTTTCTTCCAATATAGCTATATCGTCGGCGAATCTCAACATATATATTTTCTCTCCCTGTACATTCACACCTACACTATACTCTTCTTTTACTTTGTTTATTGCATCTTCTATATATAGATTAAATAATAACGGTGAAAGTGTACATCCCTGCCGAACTCCCTTCCCTATTTTTGCTACCTCTTCTTCCCCCTCAATTCTAACTAAGGCAGTTTGGTGTTTATATAAATTAAAAATTATTCTCCTATCCTTATAATCTATACCCGTTTCTTTTAAAATTCTAAACATTATGTCCCAATCTACATTATCAAATGCCTTTTCTAAATCTACAAAAGCTATGCAAGTTACCTTTCCTACCCTCTTTCTTTTTTCTACTACCGTTCTTAGTGCTAGAATCGCCTCCCTCGTCCCTCTGTTTTTCCTAAAACCAAACTGATCTTCTCCTAGTCTTTCCGCTACTTTATTTTCTAATCTGTATATGTAATGTATACTATATTGCACCGTTTACGGGTCGTTGTGATATTGCATCGAGTTTCCTATTTCGTTCCGTTCACCAGGACACTTTATCACTAAATAAATGTTAGTACTGTATATGTACTGTATACTATACCGCATCGTTTACGAGTCGTTGTGATTTAGTACGCGACGGGTTCAGGAACAAGTAGTACAAGTACATCAATACATGTAGTTCATGGTTCACGAACTAGGTCCTAGTGACCTATAGGTCGTTGCAAAACATCGTCACAGTCATTTGATTGAACCGTTCAGAGTGAACTACACATAGCTACTAGTTTTGCTAGAAAGATATATGTTACACCCTGTGTATGTGCACCATGTCCTAATACGAAATCGAACATTATCATACGTATGTATGTATATATATATATATATATAATACCACCAGAAATTACATTTGAAGTTAGTTATGGAATAGATGAATAGATTAGAATATGTGATGTTGTTGATGGAACACGAATTCTGCGTATAATTATGTGTCTGCGAATATATGTGCTGGTGTATGTGAATGAATAGACTGAGTGTATGAACGCGGCCGTTTGTTTCCAATCATATGTGACGGGGGGCTCGATTATACAAATCCACGTATCATCTAATGTGATTGATGCAAATTATATTCAATTTGATTTTAATTTATATTATATACAATGCATTGCTGTTGTTTGGTCTACGATATAACGCAGCGATCAATTTGAACTACTTTGACGATCTACAGCGATTTTGACGTATAAACGTCAAATTCCGCGCGAAAATATATACCTATAGAAAAACAAAACCAAAAAAACTTCCAACAATATGCCGAAACTATCGCAACATCCACGACAAGTAAATGGCTCGCAAATAATTAACCCCTTCTATGCCAAGTGCTGACGGTGTTATCTATGTACACACATCACGTGGCTTGCGCAACACCGTGTATATATATACATGGTGATGCACCATTTCTCTGCATCTCTGCATTATCTCTTCGCCGTGTTGCAGTTCCGCATTGTTCTGCAGAATGCTCGGATGTTGTTGCAGCTATAATATATATATAAAGTGTGTGGTGAATGGCGAATGCATTTCGGTATTTATGTATAACAACAACACCAAGTTGGTGGGTGTACGATTACACTTGTGCCCGGATAGATTTGATTAGACATTGCAGGATGCAACGAGGCAGGATCAGGATCAAACTATACGCTGGAAGGATCAGAATGTAGCGGCGGTGGTGGTGTCACCTTGTGGTCACTGCACGAAACAAAATATTCGATGCACACGAGTAAATGCTATATACAGGGTGAATCTACTAATAAAGAAAATACGCGGTAACTTTAGTCAATGGTCAATGGCCATAAATCTTCACCCGTAATGGTTACTTCTGGTGTACCCCGAGGGTATCACCTGGGCCCTTTGTTGTTCGTTTTGTTTTTAAGTGCTGTGGGAAAATGTTTCGAATATGCTAAATGCTTCTTCGCAAGATCTATCACACGATAAAAGATGCCCGTCAACTGCAATCCGATTTATTTAGATGTGGCGATTATTGTATTGGAAATAAATTGGAACGCAACAATAAAAAATGTTTGATTATATCTTTTACGCGTAACAAAAATCTCATGAATTTAGAATATAAGTTAAATGGTGAATCGCTCCAGTCGGTTCGAGATCTTGGCGTCATACTCGACAGTAAACTTTTATTTAGGCGTTAATAAAAAAATCTAATATTGCTATGGGATTAATTTTTCGAATTGTAAATTATTCACTGACATCGAAGCATTTAAATACTATACTGCTCGTATATTCAATTTTGCATCAGTTAGTTGGAGAGCTCAATGTACCAATGTCTATGGTGATAGGTTGCAAAAATTCCGAAACAAGTTTATAAAATTTGCAGAATATAAGTGAGCTGAACGTATGCCCCTTTTATCTATTTACAAGCGGCATGAGCTGAACGATATAGTTATGCTATATAAAATTTGGAATATTATAGATTCTCCAGAATTACTGTCAAATTTAAGTATTCGAGTCCCTTCAATGCAAACACAAAGTAGTAGTTTGTTCTATACTTCCTTAAATCATATGGTTCGTATTCTCCATTATTACGTTTATGTAAATTATATAACTCTCTGTAATGACAATGTATATATAGACATTGCAAGTCCATATAAAAGAAAGAATCAGAAGGGAAACACATTTCCACAAATTTCATAGGCTAGGAAGTGCTGCACTCTGTTGGTGATATATAAATTATGGTTGTGTTGAAATATTTGATATCTAGGATAAATCCTAGGTATAAATATATATACCTTTGAAATATTTCGATTTTTCGTCGATTTTGGTCAAAGTTTAACCAGTGCCAAACCAATGCAAAATGGCTATAAATCGTCTTAAAACTATATTTTACTGATTTCCGGTACAAATGGAAAAAGTTGAAATTATCGTCGAAAAAAGTGAAAAAGTGGTGTATATATACCTTTGAAATATTCCGATTTTTTTGGCGATTTTGGTCAAAGTTTAACAAGTGCTGCCCAAAACAATGCAAAATGGCTATAAATCGTCTTAAAACTATATTTTACTGATTTCCGGTTCAAATCGAAAAAGTTGAAATTTTCGTCGAAAAAAGTGAAAAAGTGGTGTATATATACCTTTGAAATATTACGATTTTTTTGGCGATTTTGGTTAAAGTTTAACAAGTGCTGCCCAAAACAATGCAATATGGCTATAAATCGTCTTAAAACTATATTTTACTTATTTCCGGTTCAAATGGAAAAAGTTGAAATTATCGTCGAAAAAAGTGAAAAAGTGGTGTATATATACCTTTGAAATATTCCGATTTTTTTGGCGATTTTGGTCAAAGTTTAACAAGTGCTGCCCAAAACAATGCAAAATGGCTATAAATCGTCTTAAAACTATATTTTACTGATTTCCGGTTCAAATGGAAAAAGTTGAAATTTTCGTCGAAAAAAGTGAAAAAGTGGTGTATATATACCTTTGAAATATTCCGATTTTTTTGGCGATTTTGGTCAAAGTTTAACAAGTGCTGCCGTATATATAAAAGTATATATACTTTAGTTTTCAAAGTTCTTCAAATGCTTTCCATTGTAATGTTCATGCAGTTTCCAACTAATCCTTATAGTTGAGGATAAATATATATAATCAGTGATTGCATATAGTGGACATGACTAAACATAATTTACAATATCAATATTTTTACAAAATAATTTCGCCTTATATCTCTTTATATTCGCACTTTTATATTGGGAATTGAGTAAAATTTATTAAATTTTGTTATATACTTTCTTTCTATTTATTTTTTAAATATTTTTCCTACCAATGTACTTATTCAATTACTTGTATACAATGCTATTACGCTTTTATTATTTATTTTAATTATTTACAAAGAAGGTATTTTATATACCTGTCGATTTTTATCAAAATAATCGAAAAATTATCGAAAAAGAGCAAAGGTCGATTTTCATCAAAATTATCGAAAAAATATCAAAAAAAAACAGAGGTCGATTTTCATCAAAATTATCGAAAAATTATCGAAAAAGTACAAAGGTATATTCCTGTCGATTTTCATCAAAATTATCATTTCCCATTAGAAAATGTCCCATTCAATCATTTTTTCACGTTTAATAAAAATTTATAATCTTAGCATGGACAGTCCATATAAAAATGTTTCTAAATGCTAACTTTGAAATTGAACACGCGCAATTAACATCGCGTATTAATTTACAGTTGCTGATCGTGTTGGTATCGCCATCTACATATTTTAATATTAGATGTGTGTGCGACAACGACGATAAACACACACACAGATTACACACTATTTATTCTCGACGAACGCGGCGAGAAATTCAAGTCTAACTACATGGTTACGTGAATGCAATCCCATCTTTGCACATGCTATTTTATATGGGCCGTTTCAATGGCACCTTGAACGGTAAGTTGAAGCGAAGAATATAAACTCGAAAAAGTTGATTGCGTTGGTTGAAACGAGACTTTCGCCGTTTTCTGACAACGTTCTCGCTCTAGTGGAGTATTTGTTATCAAGAAACGCGTTTTTATTATCGGAATTTTATCTATACACTAGTACACCTACTGCCAAGAATATGGCAAATCAGACATAAATGCATAGTTTAAAAACAAAAACAAAAAGAAAATATAATTATTGACCGATTGTTTGAAGACGCTATTGTGTATTTGTTTTGTAATTCATAAATCCAACATAATTTGCTATAAAATGTTTGACAAAAATCAAATAAAATATTAAAAAAAATTTAAATATAAGAAATGTATGTAAAAATAATTATTTATATATATATATAGCATCGCCAGGTCTCGCTTAGAATAATTTGAAGGCAGACACTTTAAGCCACAATTATTGACTATTTCTTTGACTCGATTGTACATGGCCGCTATGCCTTTGACTATGATATACAAGTCTATATGATTGTAGACGAAAATAGTCATTCTTAATTTTCAATTTCCGACTAATTTATCAAAACACTTAAATTTTGAACAAAATGGGCAAAAATAGACATTATCGCTTTAATATAACACCAAAATCATTGAAATCTGTCGAGCCGTTCCGCAGAATTTTTTTTATACGGGTAATTGGTAAACTTTTGTAGTAAGCATGGAATAATGATTTTTATCTTTAAGCGGGACAAATTACCGAAAATCGGGATTGTCCCGCTAAAAGCGGGACGTATGGTCACTTTACTTATTTGAGTTATTAATTTTATGCCATTAAAATTTTATATAAAATAAAATAAGCAAAAATCTGTTAGATAAGCTGTTCATCAAAATTATCGAAAAATTATCGAAAAAGAGCAGAGGTCGATTTTCTGGTTTTCTTAGTAAATTGTTCTAATAAAAGTAAATTTTACAATAAATTACAACTTTTCTATTTCGTCAATAAAATGTGGATCTTTTTATACGAGATGTTAGAGCAATGGTGATATAAGTTTCTAAACTCAAACGCTAATATTTCCTTAAATGGAACACCCTATATATTATTACTCGATTTCTTGCAGAATTATATTACATATCAAAATATATATTTATGGTTTAGTATAATCGAAATGATTTTGCAATACGTAAAGTTGACGTATTATTTATTATTCTTTTTGAAAGGCAATTGTTCAATTTTTAAATATTTTAAATATAAAATTTGCATTCGCAGCGCGCTTGCGTTCGAATATGTATGAAGTAAGAAAAATCTTAATTCGTATGTTAAATAAAAATAAATTTACATTTAATTTGCATTTTACCTGGCACCTACTAGACTCATATTTATTAAAAAACGACAATTGGAGTCATTTTTCAATTAATTTTTCAATCTAGGAGAAGATCAGTTTGGTTTTAGGAAAAACAGAGGGACGAGAGAGGCGATTCTAGCACTAAGAACGGTAGTAGAAAAAAGAAAGAGGGTAGGAAAGGTAACTTGCATAGCTTTTGTAGATTTAGAAAAGGCATTTGATAATGTAGATTGGGACATAATGTTTAGAATTTTAAAAGAAACGGGTATAGATTATAAGGATAGGAGAATAATTTTTAATTTATATAAACACCAAACTGCCTTAGTTAGAATTGAGGGGGAAGAAGAGGTAGCAAAAATAGGGAAGGGAGTTCGGCAGGGATGTACACTTTCACCGTTATTATTTAATCTATATATAGAAGATGCAATAAACAAAGTAAAAGAAGAGTATAGTGTAGGTGTGAATGTACAGGGAGAGAAAATATATATGTTGAGATTCGCCGACGATATAGCTATATTGGGAGAAAGCGAAAAGAATTTAGAAAGGGTATTGAATGGTATGCAGGCAGTATTGACTAGGGATTTTAACATGAAAATAAATATAGGTAAAACTAAAGTGATGAGGTGTGACAAAAAGGAATGCAGTAGAAAAATGAGGGTCACAATAGGAGATAATAGAATCGAAGAAGTGTCAGATTTTTGTTATTTAGGCAGTAGAATCACAAAAGATAATCGAAGCAAGGTAGATATAAAGTGTAGGATAGCACAGGGTAGGAAGGCATTCGTAGAAAAGGAACAGATTTTAAGATCAAATATTGACTTGGGTATTAGAAAAAGATTACTGCAGGTATATGTTTGGAGTGTAGCACTGTACGGGTGTGAGGCGTGGACTATAGGAAAGGAAGAGAAGCGTAGATTACAAGCATTCGAAATGTGGTGTTATAGGAGGATGATGAGGATTGGTTGGGAAGATAAAGTAACAAATGAAGCTGTACTAGAGTTAGTAGGGGAGAAGAGAAGTATCTGGAGAGTGTTACAGCGTAGGAGAGACAGATTAGTAGGGCATATTCTTAGGCATGGGGGGATTATGCAATTGATCATAGAAGGTAGAGTGGAGGGAAAGAGAGGGGTAGGTAGGCCTAGATTGGAGTATGTGAGTCAGATAGTTGAAGACGTTGAGATGAATAGCTATAGGGAGATGAAGGGATTAGCTCAGGATAGATCGGCATGGCGTGCTGTTTCCAACCAATCTTTAGGATTGCGGACTCTTTAACTAACTTTCAATTAATTATAAGTAAAATATATCATATCCATTGACAAAAAGACTGTTTAAAGAACATTAGCATTAAAAAAAAATCAAATAGCAAGTAAAAGTTTATTCTTCTTTTGTTTTTTTTGTTTTATCAACAGCTAATTAAATAGAATCCATATAAAAAATAGAAAAATAGAAAATATACTGTTATTGGTATCTGCATTCTGTAAACCATACAAAATATGTTCTTTTCTTTGGTGATGCGGACACTAAAATATACGTATTGGCCTCATCTTCCCATCATTTCTATACATAACTTTACCTAGTCCAGAAATTATAACACCTGATACAATTCGCAGAAATTCCATATATTTAAATTGCGACGGCTTTTCTTTCGACGGTCGTTTTGTGGAAACGGCTGCACCGATTTCAATGATTTTTTGTGTTATATTTATGCCATTATGGTCTACATTTGCCCATTTTATTCAAAATTTGAATATATTTGGTAAATTAATCGGAAATTAAAAAATAAGAATGACTAATTTTTCTCCATATTCATATATGCAAATTTATTTCTTACATTTTGATTTTTACAAATATTTCATGTAGGATTTATAAATTACAAAATAAATATGCAAAAGCGTCATCTAGCTAATAAATGAAAAAAAAAATTCTTCTAATATTTAAAAAATTTCAATTTTATATGACTTTAATTGATATATAATACATTTTGAATTAGAGTATTAATTTTTTTTTTTAAATAGTTTTATTGGGTAAAGCAATAATGAATTTTTTAAATTTGAAAATCAAAACAAACTAACTGACAATATTTACATAAAATTCTGTTAATATAAACACGCTGAGGAATTTGTTGATAACGAATACTCGAGAGTTGCTGCAGGTGTTCTTGTGTGCGCTGTCGAAGCGAAGATAAGTCTCCGTTCAACTGTTAGACAAGGTACCATTGGAACTGTCCATATAAAATAGCACGTGCAGATAAAAGATTGCGTTTACGTAACAATGTATGCTAAGCCTGAATTGAGCGCTCCGCCCATTTAGAGGTTCGCAAAATTGTTCTAAACTCGATCGAAGCGAATATGAAAAAGTGTGTAATCTGTGTGTACAACCATCGACCCAATACTAGAATTTGCAGATGGCGATACCTTCTCGGTCAGCGTTAACTATTACGTCTTCAAATAAACACGCGCTGTTAATTGCTTCTTCAATATCAAAAGTACAGATATTCAAAGTCGGCATTTAGAAGCAATTGTGTTTTCTTTAAGTTTTTAAACTATGTCCGATTTGCCATAATTTGGTGAAGGGTTTACGCGTATTTGACTAAATCGTGAAATTTAGGAAAACTAAGATGTGAGATCAAAATCACGAATAAAAATATTTTTCAATTAGATACCAAACATAACCTCAAATATTTCGCCAAAGTAGGTATTTGAACTAATCATCTGTTGTCATTTGTAAAACAGCGGAATCGTCTACAATAATATGACATATGACATGTCAGTGGGTAGATTATATTTTGCATTATTAACGAATATTGTCTGAGGGAGAGAGAGAGAGGGAATTGGGAATTAGTGACGTTTCGGTTGGGCAAAAAGTGTCCATCTCCAGCTATCCAGCGTGAAGTTTCGAGTTTGTCGTTTGTGACAATGTAATATACATGGTAGGAGGATATAATATCATCTGCCGTAAATATAAGAGGACGGGAAGAGGCGCGAAGCCGAATTCGCCCGACATTAATCATTATTTGACAGCTCGCACTGTATATTATATATCCGAGAGATGCATCCATCCGTTGGATACGCGGATTGTGTGAGATAGATAGATAATAAGAAAATGGGTAGAAATAAAACAGAATATTAAACGAGGCAAAATGAACAAATATATTTAGAAAAAATTGGTCATACAGTATTTTGAAAAAATTAGGAGCATTTTTTGAAGACTTGCTTTTTAAATTATTATGACCTAATAATAAAACGAAAACAACATTTATATACAACTAAAATTAATTTCAAAACACTTAATTCCTGCAAGTTAATTGTCATCCTCGAGATTGTCATGTAATAAAACTAGAAGAATTTTCGTCAACTCAAAAAGGCACTAGACAATTTTATGTGTCAGAAAAATGCTGTACTGTATGTTGTGATATTTTTACGCACTACAATATGTGACATCGTCACGACTCGTCACACCACATATAAACCGTACGACAACAAACCGTATTGCCATTGCAGCGCGGTCGCCATATTTTCTAGTGATCCATCATCCATCTGTCAAATATGCAAAAGAGACGGCGCAACGCATACGTCAGACACGTTCTAACACCACGTTCGTTCGCAATCTACTTGCACTAGATGCCTATCATTTTATACGTCCAAATATATATGATTGTATACTGCAAAGGTAAATGCGGACGAAGCTACGAACGAGAAAAGATTTGACAAGTCAACGACAGCTAGTATTGTTGATACGAAACAGGAATATAAAATACTGAAGGAAGAAATAATTTTTTTCAATTTGAAGAACAATTTTAATTTTAATCATTTTATTAAAGAGAGTGAAGATTGTTTTTGAACAGTACAAACTTTGTAAAAAAAATATTTTTGTAACACTTCTTAAAATTGATGTCAATTGGCACATCGAATGTCAAAAAATCGACCATAGATTTTCAAAAAAATAAAAAATAAAAATAATAATAACATTTATTTCCAAACTGCAACTTCTACGGTTTCAGATCAAACAAAGCACAATTTAAGACTCACCCAAATGTACCCCCCATATGCATGCCCTAATATACAACTAACTAATGGAGGGGTTGCAGTATACCCCATAAAATTGGCTTTAATACGGACATGAATATTTTATTTCACGTTTGGTTCGTTGACTCACTTCGTCTAGTAGCCAAAACAAAAAGAAAACGGTCATGTATTGTCGAGAAATGCAGACGCAAGACAATCGAAAAGAAATATTCGAAAAATCGAAAAGAAATAATACAAAAATCGATGTATGCTAAATGCTAAATCAAAAATGCTAAATAATTGAATTTTTGGGGTGAATAAAAACTGAAAAAAAACAGCGCAAAAAAATTGAAATGCAGACGCCAGACAATCGAAAAGAAAACATACAAAAATCGATGAATTGTGCAAAATAAATGAATTTTTGGTGTGAAATAATTGAAAAATAGCGCAAAAAAATAATTAAAATGCAGACGCCAGACAATCGAAAAGAAATAATACAAAAATCGTTGAAAATAATTGAAAAACAGCGTAAACTATAAATGAAAAATTGGTTTTGTTCAAAAAAACAAAACCACGACCAAACTAAAATCGTCATAATTCTATTCGGATCGTTTTTAAGTGAATTGAAGTCGCTTTTAAGCCACGGGAATTCGTAATACGCGCACACAATGCCGATATTAAATAGTGATTAGAGATTATCCTTTCTGCAGCCTTTGCATTGAATTATATGCACCATCAGGAATATATAACGCCCATAGTGTATGTATACGTTGAGTCGCTGAAGATTGAAGTCACTGGTTGAATGATGGATCTGTTCTTTATTGCGCATCCGAATGCTTTGTGAGATTGTGATTAGACGTTCAGCAAACACAACATACGGTATATATAATCGTGGTACCTTTATCCCAGTTGGATTCATCATCGGGCACCCCGATGACGATTAGCTGTATTATGCAGAAATGGTATTTAGATGTGGATTAGGATGGGAAGGAAATGTTTGAAATGCTTTTTGTGTAGGATATAAGATGATGGGACGTTTCGCAATTGCGAGGATCAAAATTAAGATGTAAAAATACAATCGATTCGAAGTTTCGTATTCACTATTTTTTTTATACTGACAGATACGTCAAATATTGCAGAAATGTAAAAATTATATACAATCTTTCAAAAGTGACAGAAATGTTGAAAGCGACATAAAAGTCAGAAGTGACAGATACGTCAAATGTTCAAAAAATATCAAAATTATAGATGCAACTTTTGAAAGTGACAGATGCGTCTAAAACAACAAAAACACCAAAAGTGATAGAAACGTAAAATGTATCCAGAAATATCAAAATTATACACTAACCTTCGAAATGGCAGAAATGTCAAAACAGACATAAAGGTCAAAACAAATGCGTCAAATGTTCAAGAAATGTTAAAATTATATACAATCTTTCAAAAGTGACAGATATGTTGAAAGCGACATAAAAGTCGGAAGTGACAGATGCGTCAAATATTCAAAAAATATCAAAATTATAGATGCAGCTTTTGAAAGTGACAGATGCGTCTAAAACAACAAAAACAAACACCAAAAGTGATAGAAACGTAAAATGTACCCAGAAATATAAAAAATTATACACTAACCTTCGAAAATGGCAGAAATGTCAAAACAGACATAAAAGTCAAAACAGCTACGTAAATGTTAGAACGACATTAAAATCAGAAGTGACAAATGCGTCAAATGTTCAAGAAATGTTAAAATTATATACAATCTTTCAAAAATGACAGAAATGTTGAAAGCGACATAAAAGTCAGAAGTGACAGATACGTCAAATGTTCAAAAAATATCAAAATTATAGATGCAGCTTTTGAAAGTGACAGATGCCTCTAAAACAACAAAAACACCAAAAGTGATAGAAACGTAAAATGTACCCAGAAATATCAAAATTATACACTAACCTTCGAAATGGCAGAAATGTCAAAACAGACATAAAGGTCAAAACAAATGCGTCAAATGTTCAAGAAATGTTAAAATTATATACAATCTTTCAAAAGTGACAGAAATGTTGAAAGCGGCATAAAAGTCAGAAGTGACAGATACGTCAAATGTTCAAAAAATATCAAAATTATAGATGCAGCTTTTGAAAGTGACAGATGCGTCTAAAACAACAAAAACAAACACCAAAAGTGATAGAAACGTAAAATGTACCCAGAAATATAAAAAATTATACACTAACCTTCGAAAATGGCAGAAATGTCAAAACAGACATAAAAGTCAAAACAGCTACGTAAATGTTAGAACGACATTAAAATCAGAAGTGACAAATGCGTCAAATGTTCAAGAAATGTTAAAATTATATACAATCTTTCAAAAATGACAGAAATGTTGAAAGCGACATAAAAGTCAGAAGTGACAGATACGTCAAATGTTCAAAAAATATCAAAATTATAGATGCAGCTTTTGAAAGTGACAGATGCCTCTAAAACAACAAAAACACCAAAAGTGATAGAAACGTAAAATGTACCCAGAAATATCAAAATTATACACTAACCTTCGAAATGGCAGAAATGTCAAAACAGACATAAAGGTCAAAACAAATGCGTCAAATGTTCAAGAAATGTTAAAATTATATACAATCTTTCAAAAGTGACAGAAATGTTGAAAGCGACATAAAGGTCAAAAGTGACAGATACGTCAAATGTTCAAAAAATATCAAAATTATAGATGCAGCTTTTGAAAATGACAGATACGTCTAAAACAACAAAAACACCAAAAGTGATAGAAACGTAAAATGTACCCAGAAATATCAAAATTATACACTAACCTTCGAAAATGTCAGAAATGTCAAAACAGACATAAAAGTCAAAAGAGCTACGTAAATGTTAGAACGACATTAAAATCAGAAGTAACAAATGTTCAAGAAATGTTAAAATTATATACAATCTTTCAAAAGCGACAGAAATGTTAAAAGCGACATAAAAGTCAGAAGTGACAGATACGCCAAATGTTCAAGAAATGTCAAAAGTATGCACGCAGGCTTTCAAAATTGACAGAAACGTCAAAATGGACATAAAAGTCACAAATGACATATACGTTAAATATCCAAGAACTGTCAGAAGTCACAAAAGTACACTGTTGGAAAAAAATAAGTAGTTTTTCTCATGTATATACGTTCTTAAATATGTTTGAAATGGATAAATCATAGTGTAATATCCACCGTGAAAGCGTAAAGGACATCTTTTATGTGTCGCGCGTAAAATGCGACTGCAAAGTCACAAAAGCTTAATAGTAAGTAGTATATTTCCCGAGGAGCGATAAAATGGGTGGAAAGTAGCACTTTACACCTTGAGCGGGCGCCAAGACAGGGGATATTGACCAATCCATCAGCAAATAAGATATTCGCCTCTCTTTGGTCTTGGTTCAACTGCAGACCATGATTCTTTGCTATAGTTCCTTCGGCGGTTTGCTATGTACGGTCACCGCAAGTGAGAAGACCATAAAAAATGCCTTGTAACTTGAGGAGCACGGTATTTCGCACCTACTTGGTGGCGTATTTAAGGCGGCCAGGAGGCGAAATTTTAATTTTATCTAAAATCTCGCGTTTATTTATATAGGCAACTAATTGAACAGCTTTTATCTCAAATTTAACCGATTTTTGAGCTGTAGTTGTAATATATACACTATATCTTGAAAATAATTTCTTTATATAAAACATCAGTTGTTTCGAACAAATTTTTTGTTAAAATTGGAACTGTCTCTCGTTCGATTTTTTACCAAAACCATGATTTTTCTTCTTTAATTGCCCTCAAAAAATATTTTATTCAAGTGTTGGTACAAAATAAAACATAGTTTCGCGCAACATATTTATCAAAATAACGAAGCAAATGAGAAAAAAATAATTAAAAAATCTGATACATTTTTATTTGTTAATAATAATCTGAATTAAATAGATTACAAGTATTTTATTTCACTAACTAATTATTTTTGGGAAATTTGCATTTTTACATTTCATTTAGATTTAGATTTACATTTTTGTTTGTAAAATAAGTTGGTTAATAGAAATGTATTTCGTTTTGTAACCCAGAACTTCACTTTTAGGCAGATTATTAAACACGCGCACTATAATTTTGAATTTTTTTTCTGTATATAAATTAATTAGTTAAAAACGAAATTAAATATTGAAATTTCAAATTTTTTTTTGTATTTGACATTACGCAAATATAACTACACTGAGCAAAAAATATCGCTTATATAAAGTGAGGAAAGTTTTCATTCATTAATTGCACATCACTTCACTTATTTAATAAAAATATTAGCAAAAAACGAAATATACTGAAATATTGCAAATAAAATATAATAAAAAAAAAACCACGCGCACAATCGAAGCACATTTTAAACCGTACTTTATATGCTAGAGTAAATAAATATAATCCCATCAAAACAGTTATTTATCACAAATATAGAATATTTTGTAAAAGTCAGATTTATCACTCGAAACTAAATATTTATTAATCACTGCAGATAAAGCAACTTATACCTTATTAAAACACTTTTTTTTCTTATTATAAATAAACACAAAAGAATGTAATTATTTCTCATAAATAATACAAATTCTTTTCAATTTTCAAGTTCTTCACATAAAATCGAATTGCGATTTTATCGTGAATTTTATTTATTTATATATATATAAAAAACACGTAATATAAAATTTTAGGTTCTTTGAGGTATATTATACCTACTGTTGTGTTGAATTCATTTAGATAACGCAGTAAAAATAAGTATTTTTTGAGGAATTTTGACTCATGCTAGTTAGTTAAAGAGTCCGCAATCCTAAAGATTGGTTGGAAACAGCACGCCATGCCGATCTATCCCGAGCTAATCCCTTCATCTCCCTATAGCTATCCATCTCAACGTCTTCAACTATCTGACTCACATACTCCAATCTAGGCCTACCTACCCCTCTCTTTCCCTCCACTCTACCTTCTATGATCAATTGCATAATCCCCCCATGCCTAAGAATATGCCCTACTAATCTGTCTCTCCTATGCTGTAACACTCTCCAAATACTTCTCTTCTCCCCTACTAACTCTAGTACAGCTTCATTTGTTACTTTATCTTCCCAACCAATCCTCATCATCCTCCTATAACACCACATTTCAAGTGCTTCTAATCTACGCTTCTCTTCCTTTCCTATAGTCCACGCCTCACACCCGTACAGTGCTACACTCCAAACATATACCTTCAGTAATCTTTTTCTAATACCCAAGTCAATATTTGATCTTAAAATCTGTTCTTTTTCTACGAATGCCTTCCTACCCTGTGCTATCCTACACTTTATATCTACCTTGCTTCGATTATCTTTTGTGATTCTACTGCCTAAATAACAAAAATCTGACACTTCTTCGATTCTATTATCTCCTATTGTGATCCTCATTTTTCTACTGCATTCCTTTTTGTCACACCTCATCACTTTAGTTTTACCTATATTTATTTTCATGTTAAAATCCCTAGTCAATACTATACTATACTATAATTTTAGACTCATGCTATACCAACAATTTTCTTATCATTGATATGGTAGGCTCGGTGAGTTTTTGGTCATTTTCCCCAGTCTCAATTCGTCTGCACTTCGGCAGTCTGTTTAAAAAGTGAAGTATAATCCCGCTTAGAGAGATCACCATGAGAAAATGGCATACAGTAGAGCATACGTTACAGCGAATGGCCGATAAATTGACACTTATAGGCAATTTTCCACACCAAGAAAGCCGATTTTAATATATAATGTGTCATAATATATCGGCATATGTAGATATGAAGCGTGTATACGCGCAGGCTGTGTAATGTTGGTGGCATAGCCAACATATATGACGTCTAGCAGAAGAAGTATTGTATATGCATATATGCGATTTTATGTTTATATGTATATATATATATATAGATGTAAAGAGTGGTATGGCGATGGCGATAAAAAGCCCTCTTTATATTATTATACATCTATACATCAAATACCAAATCTATATACGTGAATACAATGTACTTGTGTATATACAAAGTGTACATCAACAAGAAATTCCAAAATAAACTAATAATATAAATTTACCTTCCCATAAACCATTAAACCTTAAACATTGTTATTATTTCATTGATCGAGCGGTAATCAAAAATCATCATTCAATTTGATTCCCCAATATATAAACATTTATAATAAAATCAAAATTCTTCTTAAGTTGTTAGTGGAGTGCCCCCCCAATACGCCACAACATATTTTAATCCCATGCGTTTTTTTCCGTCGCAAATTTATTATATAATAGAAAATAATATATAAAATCACTCACCGATTAGGCATTTCCTAAAAGAAATTTCTAACGGCTTCGTCCGTATTCTTCATCTGAAATCAAAAATAAACGAACATTCAGATAATTGAAAAATTCAAATATTTTTCTTGTAAAATGCCTTTTCCAGGCGAATTACTTTACAATTTTAATTATTTGCATTTGAAAAATTTAATTAACCTTCGGATATTTTTTTCTGCGAAATAAATTCTGTAAAAACACGTGATTTCTCTCAATATTTTTTCCACTGAGTATATATCCAAAATAAACGCTATAAAAGTATTATACACTTGTCCCTTTTCACAGCGGTGCTTTCCGCACACCGTGCTATACGAATATATATAACCAACCGTACACCGAATCACTTTACTTGAAAGCACAGACGAATTTCTATAAAATATCGCGGGGAAATATATTATTTTCTCTTCTAGGTTAGCATGAAAATGCGCACCCAGAACAAGACAACATATAAATATGCATTAGAGAGAAATGAATAAAAATACATCCAAATGAATATTTAGTACATATACTCTTATATGGAACGATGCTCCATACATGACGAGCGAGGTTATGTTATGGTAAATGACATTTTGTACCAAAAATACAACAAATGTGTTGGTATTATCACTCCACTTTCATTTAGACAGTTCAAAACATTAAATTACATTATTGTCACTGTGACACATTATTGTTTGACATGTCTCGAACGTTTGACGTATCTGTTACATCTGACTTTTACGTCACATTTTCATAATATATACGTATCTATATTTATCTATATACGTATCTATATTTTATCAAATATTATCAACGTCGACTCTAAAAATCAGAGTATGTTTCGTATGACCAATAAAAAGTTGTATCACGCAAATTTAATACCAATTCTATACAATTATTTAACACCGTAGTGATAATTTTAAAACCAATAAAGAGAATGAATATAAATAAAATTGCAATTATGTAAAACCAAGCGAATATAAAATTAGTGTTATTATTCTACAAAATGTTTCATTACCTTTGTAACAATTATAATATCATTTATAGCATGATAACTTGAAATTGCACTAAGGCAGGCAATATAAATAAAGTAACGATAACACATCCCTTAATTACAATAAGCACCGAGCATATAATAAATTTAATCCTACAGATAAAAACGTGATAAATTTCTTATGTATTTAAATTATATCAAATACATGCGGGTTCGCACTTATTATTTTTTAATGCTGTATAGAAATTTATTTAGTATTCTAGAGGCGAATGGAAAAAAAGGTGGTGAGGCATCAGGTCATATTTTATAATGAACAAACACAAATAAGATATACTATATTGCCCTAGAAATTTCCATAAAGAAACTCTTAGACTAATTGCGGTTATTATACTAAACAACTCGTTGATTCGCCTATATACGAGAAGTTATTATAAGAATTTATAAACTCGAGTTTGGTCATACCCCAATGAAATATGAATATTTTATATACGCTCGCAATCGAGTATAAATTATCAATTGTGTAGAAAGTTCTGGTTCGGATAACGTTGGTTAAAAATCAGCGAATTGCATGTAATTTTGCCCATTTTCCTGTATACTAAACATTGGGCTTCTCTGTTGGGACGCTAAAGAATCTTAGCACCATATTTAGTGCATTTATCACCAGATGCGCCCCCTAATGTCCATTTAGACAAGAAATGAACCATCGGAAGACTTAAAGTGTTCAATCAGATATGGACGATTCTTTGCGCTTGACAGAAATCTCCAGGAAAAATTAATGATCCAAAGTCCGATCTTACGAACTTACCACTTCAGATATAATCATTAATTCTCAAATGAGAAGATAAGACAAAAAGGCTACGTATATACCAGCAATATTAATCATGTTGCAAAACAAAAATATTATAACCATATTGTTACATATTTCATTGTATTTAGTATTCGCAAGAATTGTTTATTTGCGCAATACAAGGTCCTGGATCATTCGGAATGTTTAATTTTGATAAATAGTTCGTTCAAGTTGTTGTAACAGTCAGAAAAATTCCAAGTTTGATTCTCCAGTACAGGGACACTTATTGGTATACTTAAATTGCAGAATTAAAGGTCATAGATAGAGTTTGAAAATCCAAAAGTGGAGGAAAAACCGACCCTTGGAGGAAGCCCAGAAAAGAAAAAGAGCAAAGAGCGCGAACGACGAACTAGAGCCCCGTAAATTACTAAAATTTAAGTTATAATTAGTATAAGTACAGATCCAATGCAATAAATGCGTGAAGTAAATTAATATAATTGAACGGTAAATTAAAAATTAAAATAAACAACCAGCAGAATTGTGCGAAAGTGAACATCGTGTCTCATTCCTTCGCTAACCAAACCAACAAGAAACGGCAAGGGCCAGGGAAGCAAGGCAGACTTCCCATCTCAATTAGAAAAGAGGTTACAACAAAAACACGAATAGAAATAATAACAATAATAAACTTTACAGGCCAAAATGGAAAAAAAACCATTTACATGAAAGAGAAAAGAATGTCATTTTGCCACAAAAGACGAAATTCAACACAAGTAACATCGCAAAAAGTGATTGATACAAATAAAACATCATCATTCCATACGATAATATATATTTACTTACTAATTTCAGTCTCTTCCAGTCTAAATACGAGTTTTATTATGCCGATTTTATAATTCTGTGATGTGACATCATTTCAAGACTAAATCCCACATATGTGGCGCAAATATCCCCATTGCATAAAACGTATACGTTTCATTTCATGTCGATGCTGTATTATAAGTAAGATAATATATCTATATATGTATCGATTACCCCCCCACCACCCGCAAACGCATTATGTACACCGAAGACGGTCTTATCGGAGTCCAACAGCCGTTCCGCCACTGAGTCAATATGCAAAACGCCCGGGATATATCTCATTATGCGCCAGAATATGCTACCACAAACGTTCCAGATAACGTCCACCATATTGCCAACATTTCGGACAAAAAAAAATAAAAGTTTGTTGGTTATACGATATATTCAACAAATCTTTAATAACGTGTCTTGACGCGCATCTTTTGAAGCGACTTTTTATGTATATGATTAATCTAAAATGATTTGAAGTGGTACGTGGCGCGCTCTCTAGAGTATTTGCTGTATTATATGATATTCACATATGGCTTGCGACAATAATTGTACCAGTAGTTCAAAACACAATGCTGCTGCTTTCATAATATTATTAACATTCTAACATATGTCACCAAGTTATAATTAATTATCACCACATTTAACACAAAATATTATGAAATATCGCACGAAATCATCGATTACGACACCAAATACCAACACCATCTGATTCTTCATATATCTACTCTAAACATCAACGTTTGCACGCTATAAATTCACCAAATAGTTATAAATCTGTGACTAAATTATTTGTTTACATCGTACAATGGTGAAGTAATTTCTTCTAATCTTCAACATGGAATCCGACGAAGTTATGGAACTTTATGCTAAGGAAAATGTGAAGTTACACCACTCCCTGACGTACTTTATGTCGTACATAAACGCGTTGGGGACCCTTTTTGTAACCGAATATCTCAATTCGAAGAAAGCTAGATACATAGAATGGAAACCAAATGATGTTACTGTAGAGGCTGATACTCAAGATCAAGAATGGACTTTGGTCAAATCAACGGGCAGGCGAAGTAGAACAATAAGCTCCAGCGAGGGCACCGCTGAAACTTCCCGGGCGAGGTTTGTTAAACTACCGATGTCCGACATCAAAAGTTTTAAGGTAAAATTATCCGTAGATTGTCTAATTTTATAAATAAATTCATTCATTTTTTTCCAATGTTTCACAAGAGGTCGAAGACTATTACCTTTTTGATACGTGACGGCTCGTGCCATTTCAATCTGGGGGGGGGGGGGGGGGGGGGCATTTCTTAAAAAATAACATAGTAGTGGGAAATCTTACCTAAAATGGATGCAAAATGATTAAATTCAATCATTTCTTGAAAGTGAATTCCACTCTTCTATCTTTCATTGATATAAACACATTGATATAAACTTGCACAAGTTTGTGATCAATTTAAATCAGGCAATGGCTTACCTAATTCTTTAATTTTTACTTTGTCCTCAAGAGAAAGTCTACAAAACTCTATTCTCAATAAAGAACTAACACTATTCATTTTTATTAAATTATTTCTATTAAATATATTCTTAGAGAAACACGTGGAAAAATCGTACATACATAACTACACAGAACAATGCAACTATATCTATATCAATTTCATTGTACACTAGGCTTCTCTGTTGGGACGCCGCTAAAGAATCGTAGCCCAGAATAGCTTAATACCAGAACACTGTCTTATCTGGCTATTTTATATCCATTTTCCTGTTTACTAGACTAGGCTTCTCTGTTAGGACGCTAAAGTATTACGGCCCGGAATAGCTTAAAACAACGATATATTCTTAGCTGTAGAAGCAGCGTGACGTCATGTTTCCATAGCAACCCGACCCGCTAGTTTTTATGCGGACAGATGAAACAGATGATATACTGCATACGGTCGCTCTCACTAGATAGGATATATATAGCGCTTCCAATAGATAGGATGAGTGCATAAGCATTATTGCAATTGACTCGTACTTGTACTGGTACTACGCGAACGATAGATATAGAAGATATACTGCATCGGTCGCTGCTCAGACTTGCAACGAACGGATACCACAACGAACGCAACACCGTGTTGTGTTGATTGTTATCGCGGCGCAAGCTTTATCTTTTAGGAAAGATAATTCCGAGATAATATATCGCAATACAATTATATATCTACGGTGATGCGCTCAATGTTCAGGAGGGGAGCGCGGCCCTGCTGCCTGAATAAGGAACCGCCACTGCATTTGATCTAATTATTTAAGATCTATTCCCAATTCCTCATCTTCCATTCAAAATATCAGTAATCACAAAATTCTCGGCCAAAACTTATTGAACTTTCTATGCGCTCAGGTATCTCATTGTAAACAACGGCTTATCTTCCAAGACGGTCACGGAGATGTCATTCATTCTTTCCATTTCCCATCGAGCGACTGCAGCAGTTTAGTCGTAGAACTTCGCAACTTAATGCGTACTGTCGTCAGCAAACGTGACAAACAAATGTACTACGTCCAGGAAGACGATGAGGCCAGTCCTACGTCCGGTGGAATTGGAAGTGGAGATGAACAGCAAGCAGCGCTTGTAAAATCGTTCAGGGATGTGCAGTTGCACGGGGTGCACGCTACCACCCTGTGGAGTACGATGAAAGACTTCAGAAAGGATCCATTTAATGCCACGATGCAAACCTTCGCCAGAGTTGGAGATATAGGTAATAACATATTTCTGTTGTCTTGTAAAAATAGGATACAGCTCTGCCCGCACTGCTATCTTTGTCTATTTCATAAATTGATGGTATTTTACACCTCACTAAAAATACAGTGCATTGTCACGCGACGAACGTGCATCTGCAAATACACCTTTGTTTAATTAATTGTTTTGATGACCAAATATCCGATGTACTGACAATTAAAAAATTATATAATGCTTACATTATAAGCCACATAACATATGTAAACATAACGTGGTCACAGTGCTCTGAACAATTATTAAATGGGCTAGAGACAACTATAAACAAAGCAGTGAAAACACTTCATCAGCTACAGCAGAGAACCACAACCGCTCTAAAGTAAATTGCCACTGTAAAGTGCCACTAACAAAATGCCTCTTGAAATAATATCAAAAGTGGAATTCAACAAACTGGCATATAAAATAATCCGCAAACTAATAAAGAGACATTAAATTTGTAAAAAAACAATGCAGTGCACGAGCATAGAACAAAAACAGCGAAACAGTGGCACGACACGTTGATGTAGTGAACACGACTAAAGACAAAAAGAACTTCAGCTACAAATATAACAAAGTGTCACTAAAAGTGAGAGAAATGAGACCCTACAATTCATCAGTGCAATAATTCTTTATAGCACATTAGAATATGAAAATTACTGAAGATATAGACTAGTTAAATGTAATCTATACCAATCTAGTTTTAATACAGTTTTTGTTAATTAGCATACACTATACACTACCTTACATTTGTCCTTTATACCAGCTAATGAGCTGCCTAGGGTCAAAATACTATCATAAAAAAATTAGTAGCATTGTGCAACATTTTCATTTATGTGTGTATAATAAAATTTGTTTATATTTTGTGTTTGTGTATGTGTGTTCTATTCAAGCGAAATTTAATAGAATGATGTTTTGTAGTTTACAGAAGTGCTGAATCCGGTCTGACTTCTAAAGACTACCAGCAAGTTAACGAATTACAACGAAGTTTAACGGAATTGGAAGATAGTACAACAGTTGCTACAACAAGTCATACTCAGGTTAGCATCAATATATTTATAATGTCCTTAGTATACAATTAATTTTTTATACTTTGCTCAATGGGATATTTCATTGCCTCCTTACCATTACTGCATATCGTTGCTATACTTTCACGATTCCGACTATTCATTTGATATGACTCGTAAAATTTATAAGGGAGAATACGAACTGATCCAACATATTCCGAAGCTACCAGATCGCAAAGACTATCCCCGAGGAAACGCTTTAACGCGAATACAATGGATATCCTTACAAGATAACGAAGGGCGAATTGAAGACGTCGAATCGTTAAAACTGGTCATATTCAGAGGGGTAAGTAAAACCACACACCCATTATCATCTGTAATTAAGCTGAATTTTTCCACCACTACGCGGGTTTGATGATACAAGTAATTCTTAACACGCTGCGCTGATCGTGGGTTCGAATCCCACCACGGGAGTATTTTTCGGAAAAGAAAAATTCATTCCAAACCATGGATGTTATAAATTGTCCAGAAAAATGAAAGAAATACATACCCAGTTGGTGATTTACCCGAAAATCTTTAAAAAAAAACACATCGTTCTAGGGAATTTCATTCGAACTACGTCCCATCGTGTGGAAGTACCTACTCTTGCACTACCCCTGGGATAGTACCTACTCGCAACAACGTGATATAGACGTGGAACGATATACGGAATACTATAGCATGAAATCTCAGTGGCAAGCATTAAGCAAAGGCCAGGAGGAACGTTTTGCCGATTACAGGGAACGTAAGAGTCTCGTGGAGAAAGACGTCAATAGAACAGACAGAGCGATGGAGTTCTATAGCGGCGATGGAAATAGCAATCTGAAAATACTTTATGACGTGCTCATGACGTACGTGATGTATAACTTTGATTTGGGATACGTGCAGGTACGGTTCTATCAATTAATTGCTAGAGTTAATAACTATGTCATTTGATGCTTCCTAACGATTGCGTCGGTTTAGTGACTTTATTTACAATTGTATGCGAAACGTTGCGAAATAAATTAAAAATCTTATCAACCTATAAATGCGCTTTCTATTTCCTTAGGGGATGAGTGATCTGTTATCTCCCTTGTTGTTTCTATTAAGGGACGAAGTCGACACGTTTTGGTGTTTCGTTGGTTTTATGAATAAAGTGGTGAGTTTACAGTTTGCATGAATCGTCTATTTGTAACAAATAATGTTATTAAAAAAATGTCCAATAAATCACCAAAAACTCGGGGCATTTAATAGCTAGATGCACTTTTTGAAGGTTATGCCCCCATCTTCGGTAGCACAATATAAAAACCAAATGAAATACCTCTGTCACTAATCGTGAATGCTATACGGAGGTATTTTATTTTGTTTTTCCATGTGCTACTGAAGATGGAGGCATAGCCTTCGAAATGCGCATCTGGCTATCAAATGTTTTATGTTACGCAATTTGGGCGATATTCTATACAGTTAATCTTGAATGATTTAAATCAACGTCCGTATAGTGTTCCAACTTTGACATTGACCAAGCCGGCATGAAGGAGCAACTTTCCCAATTGCACACATTGCTCGCGTTTGTCGACCCGGAACTGTCCGCGTATCTAGACCGTCACGAATCTGCGAACATGTTCTTCTGCTTCCGCTGGATGCTCGTCTGGTTTAAGCGAGAGCTGTGCCACAATGACGTTATGTCTTTGTGGGAAGTTCTGTGGACAGAACTGCCTTGTATGAACTTTCATTTGTTGATCTGTGTAGCGCTGCTATGTACGGAAAAACGGGTTCTAATTGAAGGCGGCTATGGGTTCACCGAAATACTCAAGGTTAACAAAATTCCCGAGGAACGCGCCAGAGAATATTGTGTTTTGAATATTTTCTTGTATTCCACAGCACATAAACGAGCTGAGCGGCAACATCGACCTACCGTCCATTATAAACCTCGCCGAAGGAATATTCTATCAAATCAAAGAAGCGGCCCATTTAACGAACCAAGTGCGCATTATAATCGGCCTTCCGCTAATCGGAAACGAAACGAGTCAAACGAGCGAAACGAACAGTTACGGCAGTAATGACAACAGCAATTCCGTGGAACTGATCAGCGATCACCAGCAAAGACCTACATCGGAGCAGGCGCACAATGTAGCGTATAATGGTGATGTGGTGACGATATCGACGAATGGTGAGGACAGAAATCGAACGAATAGCGAGGGAAGTAACGTAGATTCAGATTCGGAAAGGAATATCACACGTGGAAAGTTCACGGCGATGAATTATAGCACGTTAAATGATGAAATTGTCTTTGATAGAGGTTTGGAACAATACACATAGATGGTTGATTTGTTCACATTGTCGATTATTATTAAATGAAGAGTTGGCAACTATTTCAGCACGATTTACAGGCGAATTAACAAGTGAATGAAGATTTATAGATTTTCTTTTATCACCGTGTCAGCAAATTTTAGGAGAACCATCTTTTTTTTTATAAAAATTTACAAATCTTGAAATTGTATTTTCTGGGATATTGTCAATATCGATTCAATTACGAACTCTGTAAATTATTCTAACTAATTATAACAATATAATGAACTAAAAACTGGTGGCTGAAGGAGACTGAATTTTATAATTTGTTAAATTTGCAACAAATGAAGATGATAATGATAAAATGGCATTTTAAATGCGATTAAATAATGGTATAGATAGTTTTCGAAGAAGCATATAAAATTAAATTACAACAAACAAAAATGATCAAATCAAATTTATAGATTTTTTAACGTATCTATTTCAATTTATGATCTTTTTTATTAACGGCTATTGCATTAATGCAAGAATTATTACGTTTATTTTAAGATATTATATAATACTTTCTAAATATTAAAGTTCATTATATATTTTACTAATTACTAAATATTGATTTAAAGCAAATTATTAATAATGGGCATAGTCTCGCAGTTCTTAAGCTTTTTGCAGTTTGAAACCTTTTTTGTATTATAGACTGTGATACTATGTTTTTTGAGCTAAAATATTTTTATTGAATAGTTTCATGTATCAATACTTGACATATTTATTCTTTTTCTCCATAAAATCATTTATACTCTGAAATAATTGGTCGTAATTTGTGATTTAGGTTAATTTGTGAAATAATTCTAATATTATGCATAATTTAGTTCCTTAGCTTTGTAAAAAATACACATCACTATTATAATTACAATAAATAATTAAATATCTAATGGCCTAGACTCAAACAACATGTATATTTTGCTGTAAAATTATTTTATGAATAATAAATTTCAATATGGATTTATTTAAAATTGCGTGTGGACAAAATGCTTGAAAATGTTTGTATTTAATTAAAACTATATATTTTGTTGTAATTTATTGTTGTAATTGATGAATAAATTAAACAATCCATAATGCGCTTTCTTTCATTTAGTAGAATTGAGAAGTTATTCATTTAGATTAAGGCAAGGGAGGAATAATTTACGTGTGTTCCAATTTTCTTAAAAGATAAATCAATAAAGAATAAATTGAACCATTACCCAAATTAATATTTGCTTAAGAAATTGCGTCAAGAACATTCATTTTAAATATAGCAATACGGAAATTACGATTGCTTAGTTAGTTAGAGAGTCCGCAATCCTAAAGATTGGTTGGAAACAGCACGCCATGCCGATCTATCTTGAGCTAATCCCTTCATCTCCCTATAGCTATTCATCTCAACGTCTTCAACTATCTGACTCACATACTCCAATCTAGGCCTACCTACCCCTCTCTTTCCCTCCACTCTACCTTCTATGATCAATTGCATAATCCCCCCATGCCTAAGAATATGCCCTACTAATCTGTCTCCTACGTTGTAACACTCTCCAAATACTTCTCTTCTCCCCTACTAACTCTAGTACAGCTTCATTTGTTACTTTATCTTCCCAACCAATCCTCATCATCCTCCTATAACACCACATTTCAAGTGCTTCTAATCTACGCTTCTCTTCCTTTCCTATAGTCCACGCCTCACACCCGTACAGTGCTACACTCCAAACATATACCTTCAGTAATCTTTTTCTAATACCCAAGTCAATATTTGATCTTAAAATCTGTTCTTTTTCTACGAATGCCTTCCTACCCTGTGCTATCCTACACTTTATATCTACCTTGCTTCGATTATCTTTTGTGATTCTACTGCCTAAATAACAAAAATCTGACACTTCTTCGATTCTATTATCTCCTATTGTGATCCTCATTTTTCTACTGCATTCCTTTTTGTCACACCTCATCACTTTAGTTTTACCTATATTTACTTTCATGTTAAAATCCCTAGTCAATACTGCCTGCATACCATTCAATACCCTTTCTAATTTCTTTTCGCTTTCTTCCAATATAGCTATATCGTCGGCGAATCTCAGCATATATATTTTCTCTCCCTGTACATTCACACCTACACTATACTCTTCTTTTACTTTGTTTATTGCATCTTCTATATATAGATTAAATAATAACGGTGAGAGTGTACATCCCTGCCGAACTCCCTTCCCTATTTTTGCTACCTCTTCTTCCCCCTCAATTCTAACTAAGGCAGTTTGGTGTTTATATAAATTAAAAATTATTCTCCTATCTTTATAATCTATACCCGCTTCTTTTAAAATTCTAAACATTATGTCCCAATCTACATTATCAAATGCCTTTTCTAAGTCTACAAAAGCTATGCAAGTTACCTTTCCTACCCTCTTTCTTTTTTCTACTACCGTTCTTAGTGCTAGAATCGCCTCTCTCGTCCCTCTGTTTTTCCTAAAACCAAACTGATCTTCTCCTAGCCTTTCCTCTACTTTATTTTCTAATCTCCTATAAATAATCTTTAACAATATCTTCGATGCATGTGATAGTAGACTAATGGTCCTATAGTTCTCACACAAATTAGCTCCTATTTTCTTCGGCATTGTTACTATTCTACTACGCTGAAAATCCTGTGGTACTTCTCCCTTCTCATATATTTTACAAACTAACCTGTATAATCGCTCCTGCATTTTTTCCCCTGCGTGTTTTATTAATTCGGCTGGTATCATATCAATCCCCGCTGCTTTGTTATTCCGTAAATCATTTAATGCTCTATGAAACTCTGACCTAAGTATGCTAGGACCTAAGTCATCCTCATCTATCTGTTCCACATTTTCTAGCTCCTCCATGTCCTGCCTACCTTTATATAAATCTTCAAGATACTCCTTCCATCTTCTAGCTTTTTCCTTATTTTCTGTGAGTTCCTTACCCTGCTTATCACATATAATGTTACCCTTTGGTTTTACTTTAGAAAAATGTGACTTAATTTTCCTGTAGCCCAAATCTACTTTACCTCTTCTCATATCCTCCTCAATATCCTCACAATTTCCTTTTATCCACTCTTCTTTCGCTAGCTTGCATTTCCTATTAATTAAGTTCCTTAGTTCCTTATATTTTTTCTGTCCTGCTTCTGTGTTTCCAATTTTAATTTTCCTTCTTGCTTCTATCATTTTAACTATTTCTTCCGTGATCCATTCCCTCCTACCTGCCCTTTTCTTTGTGCCTAATACTTCATTTGCTGCTGTAGTTAACCCATTTCTGATTTCCCTCCATTCGCAATCTATGTCGTTCCTAGATGTTCCATTAGCCATGATTTCTACTTTCTGCTTGTACTTTTCATATACATCAGCTAATTTTAACCTATCGACATCTACTCTGACCTGTTTAGACTTCTGTAATTTCTTGAATTTGACCTCTGAGTCCAGGACTACTAAATTATGGTCACTATCAATATCTGCTCCAGGGTAACTCTTACAATTCTTAATCTGGTTCCTAAACCTCTCTTTAACCAGTATGTAATCTATCTGATACCTCCCTATATCTCCTGGCATTTTCCACGTATATATCCTGCGCTTGTGATTCTGAAAAAGCGTGTTTGCTACCACTAGCTTATTCCTAATACAAAACTCTACCAATCTATCCCCTCTATCATTACGTGTTCCTATTCCATATTCTCCTACTATTGAAACTTCCTTTCCCTTACCTACTACGGCATTCCAATCTCCGGTTACAATTAGATTATCCTGTCCTTTAACGTTTGCTAACCTAGATTCAATCTCCTCATAAATGGATTCTACCTCCTCATCATCGTGACTTGAAGTTGGCATATATACTTGCACTATAACTGTGTCCGTTGGCTTCGTGTCTAATCTAATAGTTATAATTCTATCACTAACTTGGCAATAACTCTTTATTCTACATCCCAACTTTCTATTCATTATAAAACCTACACCGGTATGCCCATTATCTGATGCTGTGGTTATTAATCTGTATTCTCCTGACCACGTATCTACTTGATCTTTCCTCCTAACTTCACTAATCCCACGATTGCTTAATAAATATTTATTCCGGAGATTTAATAAATAATATTTTCTACACCTATATAAAGCGAAAATGTTATTATTAATAATGAATGTGCAGCAATCGGAAAACTGGGAAATTTTGTTTCGTTAACAATTTCTAGAAATATACCAGAAAGTTAATCGATATTTTGAAACAATTTAGTTGTTGTTTAAAACAGGTCAATGTTTCGACCTATTCCGTCAGAATTATTTTTAAAAATATTATCGCATATATTATATAAATGCCTGCACATTTGCTTTATAGAATAAAAAACTTTTGAGAATAATTTTGAAGAACTCTGTTGACACAGATTTTTAACTCGCCAAAATTCACCTGCAGGCCATTTTGTTACAGATCAAAAATGCTAAAATTTAAACGCTTCTATCTAACACTTAATTGATATTTTAAGTGGCGAAGATTTTCTTTCTACTCTGTATAAAATAACGCACTGGAAGGTCAACAAGTTTATAATAGTTGTACGAAGTTGTGAACATGCCATTCGTTAGTGAAACACAGTCCATGATACGCGAATGATTTTTTTATAAATATATTTCGCAAATGTAGATCAACAAAAACTCGCAAAAATTTACTTTTTACCCACCAAAGCATGTAATCTTTAAAGAACGCTCAAACTGTTTATTTAGAAAGCAACAAACAATTCATAGAGAAAGATGAATCGAAAAATGTGCATTTTCTAGGTTGTTTATATTTAATGGTGATTTTTTTGCGGAAACTCCGAAAAATAAATAAATATGAAGGTATGTATTTATAATTTAATGTCATAAAAACTTTATAAGAAAAAACTCTTTTAACTAAATTGTTAGTTTTAGATTATTTTCAAAGAAGAAATATTTCATTATCAAAAAACAATGTTAATGTTGCAGCAATTCTATGTAATAACAAATAAATTTTCTTTCTAATAATTAATTATTTTTACCTCAACAGTAACATTAACTACTAATTGATTATGGGACTGTAATCAATTATTTTATTAATTGTTATTTTTCGTTATGGACACTTGTAAAAAAATGTATTGCACTATTAATATGATTCTTTTGTATATATATGGCATTTATTTCATTTTAAAACGTCTCATTGCAGAGCAATATTATATAATATTTATTATTTGCAAATTGTATTCATATTACAGAAAAAATCTATTATATTCTATGGAATATGCGGAACTAAAATCATTACTATTATAATAAAAATATATATATCACATTAATTTTAGCTTTTGGAGCGAAAAAATCGGCTAGAATAATTATTGTTATTAAAGCTAATTCAGGAATTCGATGGTAATTAATTCAATTTATGCAATTTTAATAAAAATTGAAACTTCTCTCCGAAAGTGACTTATATTGTAAATTAAAAATCCCTTAAAAAAACATCTAAAATATCATTTAAAGTTAAAAATATACAATTACTAATAAAAAGTCAATTGTTCATGAATCTGAACTGATTTTTTAACGAACAAATTTATTCACAGAATAATGTGTTTTATTGTTCAATTATTCTATTAGTCTTAAAAAAAATCAAAACATATAATTACAGAAAACTGGTTGTGTTTAATATTCGTTGCATATGTTAGAAATATAATTAAGCGATGCAAATTTGTTACTCGATAGAATATGAAATAATAAATCTACAGATTAAAAATAAAATGAAAGAACTAAAAACTTACAAATTCTTAAGAAAAATCGCGTAATCTAAAATTGAAACAATACAATTTAACGTCACCACTGAATTTAAACAATCACTCATCGCTTTATTCATTTACATAATTATTGCCGAAAATAATCACGTACAATTGTTGACAATGACCATCTAGGTTTTTTATGCATCCAGTTTTTTATTGTTCTTTTTTATGTTGTTAACAATTCGCTGCTTATGAACAATAGGACAAAACCGATTCGATTTAGATGTAAGCTAAATAAATATCACCACCAACATTTTTATCGCGGTTCTCATAAAAATTAAATAGTCATTGTGTAAGTATGCTAATCGTAAAAAGTAATCGGAATTTCTGTTTCATTCTTCTATATTTATCTACCTTATTTACTAGGCAAAAGATTTATATTTGCAATATTACTAAACAATTCATAGGTTTGCAACCACAAAAGCAAACTGCAATTTTCAACTCTAAGTGCTCGAATCATATTCTACAAGAAAATACGTACGATTTTTCGAGAATATGAAAAAAATTCCAAAAAAGTGGGTACCCCTTTCCCAGTATCAAATAATGCAATAATATTGCTGAAGATACTGGTAGAAAAAATTTTTTTTTTAGAAAATTAGATTTTTGGAATTTATCGGATTTTTTTAGATCTACTACAACTTTTGCACTCATTTTTAGCTATTTCTTCCACTACTTTTACTTTGCCAATCATCATTCCTGTCGTGCCAAATGCAATTCCCATCGGATGACAGAACCCAGCAACTCATCTTCGACCTAGACAATACAGCAGAGCGTCACGGAGGAGCACCCGAAGAACCTGGCGAGCAAAAGGTCAACCTAGCCATCGCCCGGGGTCTCCTTCAACTCACCCTGTCTATCGATAGAGCTATTACAACAGACGTAGAAAAGAATGCTGTCTACGCACCAGTCAGCATAGCAAGTAAGATGTATTGAAAGAATGGCTTTGTCAAAATCAAGTAGAATTTATAAATATAAAATATATCTGCCAAAAGATCAATTTTTAAATATATTGTACAAAATGTATGTACGGTGTTCCTCAAGGTAACATTGTAGCAGGTACGCTTTTTGTCCTATACACAAACGACCAAAGACTACAAATATCGGTGTTTTATTGTAGACGCCCTCGCCCTAGTCCTACTCGGTGCTCGAGGTAAAACCTTCGACGAATTAACTAACATTCTCGGGCTCGCATCAAACATCGACATCCAATCAAACTCCCAACGAGTCCACGAGCATTTCGGTCGGCTCCTTCATCGTCTCAGTGCAGTCCAACCGTTCAAAGACAACGAAGAGGTCCGCATTGGAACGGCACTTTTCATACAAAACGAATACCCCATCAGAGAAATATATAGAAAAACAGCCGAGCAAGTTTATGGCAGTGAGATTGTGAATCTAGACTTTAGGGCGGGTGGTTCGAATGCGTTACGAAGAATAAACAGTTGGGTAACGGAGAGGACAGGAGGAAAGATTAGGGAGCTGCTAACAGAAACACCACCCGCAAGCACGCGGGTGATTATAGCCAGTGCGTTGTATTTCAAGGGGGCTTGGGAGATGCCGTTTTTTGATAAGAAATATACAAAGCGGTGAGTAAAAGACCTTTTAAAGTTATGGGAACAATTGTGTAAACATCCCGATGCTATTTAACAGTGCTAACTTCTTCGCCAATGGTCGATCCTCGTCACCAACTTCCCAACCTCTCATGATGAGCAATGGCGGAGCCTTTCCTTATTACAAGGACAATTCCCTCGGTTGCGAGATTATGGGCTTCCCATATAAAGGGAATGCAACCACAATGTACGTTGTCATGCCGATGCAGTCAGACAGCGTGAAACTTCGACAACTCGAGAATAATTTGACACCGGAAACCTTGGAGAGACTCATGAGCAACACGAAGTACGAACAAAGTGTGGTGTTGCTTCCCAAAATGAAGCTAGAAGCAACCGTGGATTTGAGCGATGCGTTGCAGAAAATCGGGGCGAAGACATTGTTCAATCCATATGAGGCGGATTTAGGGCTACTGTCCGATGGAGAAGAAGGAGGTAAGTCAATTTCAAACATCAATGTTAGTATTAAATTTGCGACAAAATCGAAGATATGTATATCATTTTATCTCCTTCCCTTACTTTCTAGCGCTTCCCCAACCCCAATACGTTTCTGGCCCTCCCCCATTCGCTTCATCTGCTGGTTTCCAACAATCAAGCCAAGCCAACTTCCCTAACCGTATACCATCATTCAATAATAACAACCAAGACATAAGCGACCAGCTAATTTTCTCCCGCTTCGGTGGAATAGACTCCGACGAAACAACCAACGCAAACTCATCAGAAGATCAAGTTCTACAGAAGAACAAGACGAATGATACGAAACAATCAAACATGAACAACTGTAGTGACATATTCAACAGTACAAGTATGCTGACAGAATGTCAAGAGGTGTTGAATAGTGGTCAGAATGTTACGTATAGAAAGTTTGGAGACAAGGTGGGACGGAAGATCAACAAGAGGCATGTGAAGAGAGGTAGTTGGGGTGGTCGGCAGTTAGGAAGAAACAGGAGGCAAAGTTTGGATAATCTCAGGCAGCAAAGTGTTGGGCGCAGAAATAATCCCGGGCTATATGCAGATAAGGTGAGTATAATGTTGAGTAAACTCTTATATTGGCGAGATTTAAATCTAGTTTGTTATTTGTTATGGTCAAACACAAGAATGATATTTAAATAACTCACCTTTGAGATAAAAGAACTCTTCACTCCTTAACTGGGGCACTCAAATCTTATTGTAACGCGTAATTATCCTATTTTAATTGAACTTGTTAGGCTTTTGTAGTAACATTATTGTCGGTGCTTGTTTATTTTAAATTTTAACGTATTATCTTTGTGTGACGTTGCAGTAACTTGTCATATCGTCGCATCATCTGTCAATAATTCTTATGTCAGCTGGTTAGCGCAAAATACACAAAGCTAACCTCACTAGTACTGTTACCGAAATTTGCGAAAAGAAATATTTACAAAGAAAGGAAATGCGCGACCGAAAATTTTACTCGAAATTGAAACTTCGGCGACGTTAATATACTTGTGAATAATTTTTCAACTTAGCACCCGATTTTATATGTAGAATTTCTAAAAGTTTCAGAGAGCAATTTTTAACACACTGGCAGGTGATTGTGTGAAATTGACTGATTGACTAAAGAAAAACTGCATGGTTGCCAATGTTATTTACAATGTTTTAAAATTATGTTTTCACAAATATTATAAATAATAATTGGCAAATACCATCGCCAATTATTATCGTTGATTTTTTAATATTTATAATTTAAATATTATTTTTAAAATATATAAAAATAAAAATGAATTATTTACTTAAATTCTGAAATCGTCGTTAAATAATTGTATAAAACATCACCAAAAAAACTTGAATTATTTGTGCTACTGAAGATAGGGGCATAACCTCTGAAATGCGCATCTAGCTAATAAATGCTGTCTCACGGTTTTTGGGTGATGTTGTATACATTTACTTAAATATTTACATTTTTTTTAATAGGTTTTACATAAAGTATTTATGGAAATAACCGAGACAGGTA
Organism: Leptodirus hochenwartii; assembly: GCA_947310635.1. Taxonomy (NCBI): domain Eukaryota; kingdom Metazoa; phylum Arthropoda; class Insecta; order Coleoptera; family Leiodidae; genus Leptodirus; species Leptodirus hochenwartii. The sequence continues at coordinate 3,349,562 of OX371178.1, read as the reverse complement.
CAGAAGCAGCTGCAGTAACGTCAGTAAGTTTATCCCGGGGTGGTGATATAGTGACTTTCAGAGTAGATGTACCTTTCTTATTCTTCATAAAGAATGAAGAGACTAAATTAGTGTTATTTTGGGGTGCAGTTACTTCGCCGACTTCGCAATAAGAAATGGCAAATTAAAAGAGAGTGAAAACTTGTAAGTTTTTATTTTAATAAACATTGTAAGAGTGTAAACATCTAAGATAGTGATGGGACAGTTTGATAAAAGTTTAATTTTAAGTATATTGTATATAAAAAAGCTCCGTAAAATATGTAATAATTATATAAGTTAATATGTAAATGTTAATTTAAAATACAACTAGTCCGTATTTTTATTGACACAAAAAGCTGGAAAAGTGTGCTATTAATAATTATAAAAATGATTTTTTTTTAATGTTTTTACTACTAAAATTAATTATCAGTTTATGAAAAATGTGATCAATAATTTCTGTTACATTTAAGTGAATAGAATAATCAGTACTCACCTTATTATATGAAATTGGGTGATAAAAAATACAAAATATATTTTTTCAATATGTATTTATGACCGATTTTGGTAGGGCAAAAGTTATTACACATTTAAATCTAATTGTATACATGTTTGCTCATCAATATAGATAAATATTTACAGATATAGTCAATAAATTGCTAACAATGTGATGTACTTTATTTTTATACTTTATGTATAGTATGATTTTTTTACAATTCTTTACGATGATAGAACTATATCCTTTTACAAATGCCTTTTTCACTTGTCAGATCTTTACCTTTTACTTTATTAAGATAGAAAACGCCCAAATTCAATTGTATATCGTAAACTTTGTATAATATAATAGAAATTTAACATTAACAAATGCAGATATATATAGATATATATATTCATTTTCAAACGCAATATAAACTCCATCCTGTCCAATCGGAAGCATTCGAGATATTTGCCTTCTCTTGATTTACAAAAATACATATGAAATATTTCAATATTTTTAGGTACGCTTCCAATTATGATAATCTACGTAATAAATACATTAGTCACCCATCAATTCATCACAGACTATATCGAATTTTGTTAGATTCAACGAAACCACAAACTATTAAAAAATATCACCATAATAAAATAAAATAGCCAATTATTATTTAAAAATATACCAATGTTGATTTAATTTGGTAGTAGTAAATATTCGTTCGTACAAAAAAATATGGATTCGATCAACTTCATTAAAATGAAGAAGAAATTTTTTCGGATTTTTTATGATACTTATTTAAAATGTGATTAATAATATTTTTGGCTGACAGTAGATTGACAGAAATATTTAGATTTAATATATTTTAAACAGAACAGAATCAATTATCTTTGTTTTATACGAAAATATTTATTCCTACAAATTGTTTTACAAAAATTATATTAAAAAAAAAACTTAAAAGCTATTAACCTGATTCTCGTTAAAATTAACTTAATTATTCAAAAAATACTAACAAATTCAACAGCGATAATCATTTACCTGCTTTCACCGTTCGTCGTCAATTTTTATTGTATTTATTTTTGTAATGATTCGCGAGCTAGCGTAAAATTTTACATCTCCCTATTCTTAAAATCCCGATACAAAAATAATATGCTTTCTCCTGCCTTCATATTCAATATTTTTATAGTTATCTTAAATCTTAATACGTTTAATATAGCTTCACAAGCTACTCACTAAAATTGTACTTAAGCCCTAAGAGAAACAGTTAAACTATACCCTAATGTTACGTTTACGTCATTTAATATGTATTAGAGGATGGCGCAAAAATTCGTATCTATTTTAATATGTTTATATAAGTTTTGTTGTTGTTGAAATTGATAAATGCTATATTGATCTAGAAACACGCTGGTTATATATTCTCTGAAAAAAATATTGTATTATATTAAGGTAGATCAAATTTGCGCTATCCCGTATCTTACCTACTTCCTAAAATACAGATTGGTTTTAATTATCAATTTATATTTTTCGGTTGTTAAAACAGTAAAGATACAATTATTTGTTAGTTAGGAAAGGAAACTGGTATTGGAGAAAAATCTCGTGCAAGGAAAATTTTAAAGCTGGTTTAAATTACTAATTACTATTGCAGCTATTTTGATATACAGTTACACTTATTTCACTAATTATTTAAATACTATTGATTTGAGTAGATATTACGTTAAGTTTATAGGTATTGTCGATAAATAAATTCGCAATTTGATACGCGAAGGAAAAAACGACACGCTCTAAAAGTAAACATACAATAAATACGTTAAAAATAAAACATTTTCAATGTATAACACTTAAAATACCCTCCGATTTTGAATCGGCAACAGGAATGTAACGAATTGTTTCAAAACTGGACGTAACTCAAATTAACAAACAACAATTTAATAAGTTAAATTCAATTTCTTATTGATAATAGGATATGCTATTGTAAATATCGAATTCAGTAGCAAATATTTATAAAAATAACTATTTCCAAACAGAACTAATATCATCAAAAAATTGTAGAAAAAAATCACTAATGCTACCCGTTTAATTAAGAACAGAAAACAATAAAGAATATTTGAAACAAGCAACAATGTCATATCGTTATAAAGGGCTTTTTTTTTGGCTGTGGATAGATTAATATGGTATTATCAAGCATTAACGACGACGTTGCTTGAAGACCAAAGCATGAATTTATATCCACAGAATAGCAAACAAGAATTTTAAAAGCATTAATTATATATCGTGTTTTCTTGTAAAAGTAAAAATGAGTGAAAAGCGCGAGTAAAAGTTGTAAAATATTGTAAAAGTAAATAAGAAAATAAAGTCAGTCTAGTGTGCTCTTAAGAACTAAATTGTTGTATAAATTAACGAAAATAATTAAAATAAAGGACAATACAACAAAAATTATAAAAATACGACCTGATATTAATGGCAAGGTAGTTTCTAGATTTTCTAGAAATCGGAAAAGTAAAACTACAAATCTGGATTTAAGCTTACGTAAATATTGTGTGCGGAAATTATACGACATAGGGCTTTAATTAGCCAATGTTTAGTTTGATTTTTAAGTACATCGATAGTAATTTCAAGTTCTAATATCAATATTGCCCGAAAACTATTTGAATGCAAATTCAATAAATACAGGGTGTACACTTGAATATACCCAGTTAATTATAATGTCCCGCATTATTCTCTTCATGAATTTAAGTCATTTAAGTACATTATTATTTTACTTAATCTAATTACTACACATTCAATTATATTGTTTTTTTTTTTCAATTTTAATCTTTTTGTACATCGTCATTTTCGAAAAATTTCTCTACCTAATAGGTACATTGATTGATTTGTATAAGTCGACTATTAAAATGTCACAAGGAAAACACAAGACAAAAATGCACGAAATAAATAACACGATTAAAAAATTGCACGTACAATTCTAAACACACCGATTATAAGTTAAAAGGACGATTTTTTTTTTATATGGACATGAAATATTTGCGTAAAAATATTGCGTGAAGCTAAAATATCACAAACTTTGAAAATATTTCATTAATAAAATGGTTGTTTACTTTTAATCTTACGATTTTTAGGACGAAACAAGTCATAAAATATGCAGACGATTCAATTTGTTAGATTATGTCGCCCGGGTCAATCAATAGAAATATTCCATACAATTATTTAGTATTCAGTTTTGAAACACTGTGTAATATAATTATAACTATAATTAGTTCAATGAGGCTGTTCCATAAAAAAATCAAAGGTGATTTTAAGATAAATAATGTATATTCAACTGGTCAAATAATACCCACAATTTATTCTTATTGTGATCTAATCGTCTAATTGAGATCTAATTGAAATCGATGGTTTTTCCACGAAAATATTTGAAAAAAAAATAAGACGTAAATGTTAGAAAAATATAATATATAAAAATTCTAGCGATGAACGAAATAACCTCATATTTATTAAGACTATATTATATTAAATGTAGGAATGGGAATAATATGTAAATTCTGTTTTTTTTTGTATATTTTAATTTTCCGACTAGCTTCGATATTTATAATATATCTTCTGGGAAAAAAAATGGTACAATTATTTTGAAAAATATGGTCTGCTTAAGATTATGTAAAATAAGAAAAGAAGTTAAAGATTACGAACATTTGAAATTGTGGTTTTTCTTCGTTATTTTTTCCTCCGAAAAGAAATGTTTTTCTTCGTAATTTTTAACTTGTTATCTTATTTTTTATAATCTTAAGCAGACCATGTTTTTCAAAATAATTGACCATTTTAATTGACCATACATCTTCTGGGAAGAAGATGTACTATAAATATCGAAACTAGTCGGAAAATTCAAAAAATTATTTTAAAAAACTGAGAATTTACATATTATTCCTATTCCTACATTTAAATTACAACCTCATATAATGGACTTGTCAATTACACTATATTATATATTTTGCATTCCGAAATAATAAAATTTTGAAAAAATTTACACATAATTTTATTTTATGGTACAGCCCTATTGAACGTTGGTGCGCGCGTACTTTTGTAATAAAAATGTCCTTTCAAAAAACTGCATGAATCTACGTGCTTATCAAACCTCAAAAACCGTCATAAAAAAAAGAATTATTACACCAATCAATTTTCCACAATATAATAAAACAATCATTCAGATTCCACCGTATTAAAACCGCAAAAGCGCATATCAAAATCGGACAAAACCAATTTGCTCACCCACACATTACTCTCTCCTCGTTCTCTTCGGTCTGCCTTCACTAACGCCACCGCCAGCATCCCCACTACCTGTCCCATCATCCACGCACGCGCTCCTCAACCCACCGTCGTGACTGCCGCTGCCTCGCATCTTTCGCGAGCCAGGTACCTGCACCTGGCTCAATGCCGTCAGATGCAATGAAATGGCGTGCGTGTTCAGCTTCTCGGCCAGGAGGAGATCTTTCAGCTCCTGCATCTTGCGACTGTGCAGGATTACGGTCGGGGAAGTGTTGTTCTGGTGGTGGAGCGATGACGAGTCGTCCGATTGGTGCGAGAGATGTTTTGGCTTGTCTTTTGATGTTTCGTCAGAATGTTTGTTTTCGGGTAATGGTGGTGTCGCGCCGGTTGTTGATGTTGAGGTAGTACTTGGGGGATTTGCGGTTTTAACTTCAAAGGGAGGGGGGTTTGTGGATGTAGAAGGTTCTTTGTCTGAGGTAGATTTCGGTTTGGTTAAAGGATTGGGAGATGTATCGTCGCTTCCTGAGGAATTTTTAAATCGAAATAAATTTGTAAGATTAAGTATATGATTTGTAGAATAGGGAAATAAAAAACAACTTTGCTTTTACTATCAAGTGGAGGTATATTAAAGGTTGACTATAGTTTCGGCTATGATGCCATCATCAGAATGAATATCTATTTTATATATCGGCGGTTTATATATAAATTTTTACAGGTAACTACATTAAAAAATATTACTCAGGTACAATAACATTGAACAGAATGATTTATAAATATCCATATAACTTAGTATAACCGAATGGGGGTTCTTAATATTTCTGTGTATTTCTGGGAATTCTAGAATAGTTAATTATTTACTTTTCTGAGCAATATGTAAAACATGATTCAAGGTCTGGAATGGTGTGGTTACAATTTAAAGAGAAAGGTTGTTTCTTATTTCCCTATTCTAATATGGACTATCAAAAAGTTACGGCTCAATGAATCCTTTAGTGAATGATTAGGAAAGACAAATAGGAAGTTGTGTGTACTTACTTATGACATTTCTTATGGAGAATTAGGAGAACAAACTTTCAAAGAATTATTGTAGAATTAACACTCGCGGTAAAAGGGAATAAAACTCACAATTCGTTTTACTTGACTTCGCGAAAATAAATACGGATTTTATCAATATTTATAGCTGGCTACCAGCGGTATTAATAATAAAAAAAAACATTCATTGAACCCTTCGGCAGGCGCGGGCATCTCCCAGATGCATAGATATTTTAATTTTACCACGGTTTGAGAATCGCTGGTGTAGGGGACACGTCCTTTCGTCTAGCTGTCTGGCTAACGTAGGAAAGGAGACAGTATCCATTTGGGGTCGCAGGAGGTAAAATTGCCGAGCGTACGGATCAGTTTGCATCTCTTGGATGCTCGCGACTAAAGATGTGAGTATTTGTATATACATATTCTTTTTATTTTCGTATTTAGTGCCACTGTTGTCATGTTTCATGTGCCTCGAGCACTGCAAAATAATTTGCCAGGAATACAGTAACGGAAATAGAGTTACTTCTTGGGGAATGCGCGACTCCAAGTAATCTGATCTGATTTTATTGAAGGGTAATTTTTAATTTTTTTATTAGGTTTTTACTTGAATTATAAATAGTATTTTATTATAATGCCTTCTACTTATTGTATCGATAACCATGAAATGGTTTAATATAGAAGTTTTCTAAAAAAAAAAGCAATTCCAAATACTATTAATTTTGTTATAAATTATCACCGGTTGCAGTTCTCAAATTCAGTCAAATCAATTGGCATTGTTATAGATTCTCATTTTACATTGGTGTGAGCAAATTGCTCACACCAATTTGGTGCCATTTGTAAAAAACTTAACTCAGCATTCTACGCTCTAAGACCTATTTAAGTTCTAATTCGCTGTTAAACATTTATTATTCTCATTTATCTTATAATATTATTATGTGGGGTCGAGCTGTCAATGTTAAACGACTTTTTGTTACTCAACGGCGTATTCTTAAGACTAATTTTTAATTTAACTCCTCGTGTTAGCTGTAAACCGTTTTTTTTTATTGAGTATAATATCTTAACACTCACTAGTATTTATATTTATCGATGTATTAAGTTTGTTAAACTAAATATTAACGACTATATCCAAGGAGCGTGCTTTCACTCTCATGATACTAGATATAAGGATCTGTTACGACTGAATAAGCCGATAATACGTATTATAAAAGGTCGCCTATTTATTCTGCAATATCTCTATATAACCACCTTCCTCATAATATAAAATCAATAGATGACTACAAAATGTTTACAAACAATTTAAAGTCATATCTAGTTGAAAATTGATTTTATGCGCTTAATGAATATTTACCGCAAGTTGTGTGACTCTGTTTATGATGTTTGTAATTATTGTTATATACGTAAAATGTAACATGTGTGCGTAAATGTGCAATACACTTTGTATTATAATTTTTATACTATTTTAAATATGAATTTAAACCTGTATTTCTTTATACCTGACGATTGCATGTACCATATACTTTGTAGCTCACGCAGAAATAAATAATCTTATTCTTATTCCTTCGACAATTTGTCAATAAAAATTGAAATTAAAAAATATACATCTGACAGATGCCCGCGACCATCTAAGTTACTAAAAGACCCGCAGAAGACAAAAGACACATCTAAATTCGCACTTACCGACAAACGGATTGCCACCCCCCTGCAATAGATACTCGGGATTAAGTATCTTCTCACTGCAGCCGGCCGTAAGTGCCTCTAAGCTCGGATGCAACTTTCCAACGCCACCACCACTGTTCAACCCATCTTGTTCTCGGCTACCGTTCTCTTTTTTAACCACCGACGAAGAGCCAGCGGATGCTGTCGTTGACTCGGACGACACGCAATAGTTATTGTTGTTTTGGTAAGATTGCTGTTGTTGCTGACTGCCATTTGTTGTTGCGCGGAGAGTTGAGGAACGATTTGAGAAGTTAGTATTGGTGGAGGATGATTGATTATCAGAATCACCGTTTACTCTAGAAAACGAGTACAGAGATGAAGGTTGATCTGTAGTATCATATTATTTAGTATCATCAAAAAGAGTTTGATAGACTTCGATCAATTTCTTCTTTCCAGAAGTTGTCGTGAATTAAAAGTAATAACAACTAAACGTAATAAACAACTTTTTTTGTATCTTTATAATTATTGAAGCGTTTTGAAGAATATTTTTATTGACGTGTAAATATTTTTGTATACTTGTTAAAAAAACAATTGTAAAGTGGTAAGTATAAAAAATGTCATGGATATTAGACAGAAAAAGCAAAATTATAAAAGGGTGAGTATTGCGTTATTATTTATACCTAAATTAAATAAAAGGGATTTTTATAAATGTTGTTTCACGTGTTACTAACGTGTCCTCACTAAGTACGTACGTTAGTATTATTTAAGTAGATTAATTAGCGTACTTATATATTATTGCAAGTATATTATATTTATATATTAAATATGTTTCAGATTCTCCTTAATTACGACGTTTTTTTTTTCTATAACAAAAACAAAAATGGTTCCATGTGCAAAATGACTGAATTTTTTGTATTTCGAAATTATTTCTATTTGTACGTATTATAAATATATAAATAAATACCATCAATATATTGCAATAAATATTATAAATTACATTGCGCAATGTATTTGAAAATATTACATTGTGCGAAGAAAATGATCAATGATTTTTTAAAATAATTATTAGATTAATGTAATTGACAAACTGTCTATGTATTATTGTAGAATAATGTGCAATTTTCTATGTTTTTTAAATATATAAATGAGTTTTTACACGATTTGTGTGGACCCATTTGACGTAAATCATATGATTTCATAGGTATTCCTTTTTGGAAGTGTTGAAAATAAATATCAACTGCCATAGTTTAACAGATTTTTGTACAACTGCTTGTGAATGAAACTTCTAACCTGTGATTATCTTTTTTATCTGTATGTTGATTTGGTTGTTCGCATACGATATTCACTTGTGCTCGGACATCGGCATCAAATTTTGATATGGTATTGACAAGAGGCTTCGCCCAGCCAATATGTAATACAGGGGTGGCGCTGCCCTCTTCCCATTGGCAGATTCCATCGTAGAAACGCAACAAGTTCGCAAAACACTCGGGCTTCTTCAACATCGTATTGGCACTACAAAAAAAAAGTATTAATACTTTAATAAATATCAATAAGCGCATCTAACGATTTAAATAATTACCTAAATCCCGAGCTTTCCATTTTCATAACATAGGGAATAAGTTCATTGGCAATTTCTAAAAATTCTTTATAAATTTCTTCATCGTCTCTAGAGTAATTGTACCTAAAATTTATAACAGCACATTAAAAACACATATTTTGATTAAATGAATTCACAAAACAGTCTATTCGGTAATATACTGTAATAAAAAACAAACATGACTGGTAAAAATTTAAAAAATCGATTAAGAAAATAAGTTGCGGCATTTCGATCACTTTTAGCACATTCTGTATTATTGAAATTTTACTTTACTGTTACTAAATTCACCGAATGATTTACAATTTAACTTAGTTTATTGTATAATTTGCCCTTACAATCGAATCACATCACTAGCATTTGCCCAACTTTCAAATGCTTCTTTATACATTTTGTTGCGATAGAAATATCCACCTTGGTACGTATAAGGGTATACATGGTGATTATTATAATACATTCTCGCCGATAGTATAGCTTCTTGAAATAACGATTTGCAGGGCATCCTAAAAATACGTAACTCGCCTTAATAATTTCACTCTAAAATAAGTTTTAAACAACAAAAGTATTAAATGAATTCTATGGAAATTGTAATGTTTTAATAATGCACAAATTTATTTTAAATATGTCTCTTCATTAGTTTCATTTTAAATCATTGCAAAACAGCACATAGTTAAAATAATATACGGTATGATGAGTCAGAAATGTTCCAAATATTCCAAACCACATTATTACCTACTCTTTTTATCGATTATTTGATGTTCGTAATATAGCAATTACAGAGTCACAGATAAATTACTGTTTCACTAATAAAAACAGACGTTATTTTAAATATGTAAATAGTTTTACGGCATGATAAATACATGTAAATTCAAATATCGTTCACCACCAAACGAACGACTTATTTCAATAAGTATTTTCGTTGAAATTTTAACTGACGACCTCTGGGTATCTAGCCGTTACAGTTTATATCGTTATAGGTGTATTTAAATTGGTATTACAATAAAATACAAATAAAAGAATCAACAAAATGATATAATATTCTACAATATCAACCAAATACCGTAACTCAGAGCATTAAATAGCTAGATGCGCATTAAATAAATATAATTTTAAAATAACATAATACCCATAATAGTCCTGCTAATTTTCTAGGAAATCCCAAAGATTTTGTCGATTTCAATAAAAAATCTGGAATTTATGAAATATCTTGTTCTAGTTATCCTAAGGTATATATAGGACAAATACATAGACCTATTGAAACTAGATTTAAGGAGCATTTAGCTCATTTCATATTAAATAAAAAGGATAAAAGTGCTGTAGCCGAGCATATTTTCGAATCAGGTCATCCTATTGAAATTAGTTTACTTAAACTGCTTAAATGTCTTTTGAATTATTCTGAGTTAAATGCTTATGAAATTATATACATGCATAAATCTAAATCAAATTTAATGAATTTAGAAACGGGCCCAATTTCGTGTTGCCTTAATTTATTTAATAAGGATTATTTTTTAATTTATTGTTGGTACTTGTTAATTTGTATTGCTTAAAAGATTTATACGTCATATTATATGTCATATTTTGAAATACTTCGGTCATGTTCTTTATATAATTGTATAGCAAGCACGATTAGTGTCTGAGGTATTTTATTTAGTTTTGATCTTGTACTACTGAAGATGGGGGCATAGCTTTAGAAATGCGCACCTAGCTATTTAATGCTTTGTGCTACGATATTTGGGTGATATTCTAAACAATATAGTTGTACGATAATATATTTTCAATATATCTTCACCTGCCGGGAGTTTTGGCAATCTCCTCCAAGTCCCCCAAATTCCCAATTGCCATCGGGTACTTAGACAGATGCCCCAAATCATACAACAACCACAACAGCTCCTGCTGTAACATAGCTAGCTCGCAAGCATCGTGCGTCGCATTCAAACTCGGATTAATTGCCGAAACTAATGCAGCCACCTCCATAGCTCTCGTACAAACCACCGGTTTGTTATTAACATACAACCACGACCTAGACACAACTCCACGGTTAATCTCCTGCCCGCGTTTGTCCTCGTTGCCCTTGCCGTGCCAGGTAACCTCGGCAGTGTCGGTTTGGCTCTCACCGAACACGACCCACGCGTGATCCTCCGACAGAGCCAAGTGAACATCAGTGTACCCCAACATCTGACATCCCGCCACCACGGCGAACGCCACACCGAAACAGTCCAGCTTTGAACCGGTTAGGTAACTATACAGGCTCTGCAGGTGAGGCCGGTCGCGATAATAGCTCCGCGTTAAGGAGTTCCATACAATATCAGAGACCTGAAACGGTCTGTGATGAGTACACGTTTGAATTTGATTGTTCTGATTAGGTCCAGGAATTTTACTATAATTTCGATTGAAAATGTGATTGTACCTTCTTAACAAGCTCCCTAGTGGCATAGACCTTCTTCTCCCCTTTGTTGTTATGACTGACACTGGGCAATGCGCCCAACATGATGGCCCTGAACTTGCTGTAGAGCTCCTCAACCACGTGCAGGTGCAGTACGGGCAGCCCAGTCTGATCGCACTGTTCCATCTGCATACGTCGCTGGACCGTAGCTGGACAAGTAAGACTGTTCTCAATTGCCCCCGCGACGATACTTAACAGCGCCAAGTCAGGTTGTTGTAGACCGTGTTCCAGCTGCCGTTTGAATAACTCAATGACCGTGGTGATGCTACGCAGTGGGAATAAAGCCTTGTCGGAGGTCGTGAAGCCCGCCATTTCGACGCTGAAGCAACCACTTGCAATATTTGTATGAATGGACTATTAGTTGTTGTTTTCACTTAAACATGGGTGGTTTCGCATAAGTTTGGGTCGTGTTTGCGATTTGGTGCGGAGTGTATCGTACGATTGTGTTGTATTATGTATTAAATATGCGGCCGCGTTGACAGAGCGTCGTCAAAACAAATATTTAGAGTAACGTCAATGCGTTGGTGTACAATGTTGTCGGATCAAAAGCGTATGAGTAAAAATTATGCTTAAATAACTAAAAGCATTCAAATGAATGCCAATTTCTATTTGTATTAAATATTTAGAAACTAAATTCCTAATCAAATGTTATTTTCAATCCTCACAAGTTAAATATGAAACTCTAGCCAATGAATACTAACTATATAGTTAGTATATATATCGCTTTAGTTTTTTTAAATTTATTCTTACAAATAGTTTATATATAAAAATAGTTACAAGAAAATATTAATAGTTATGATAAACTAGCTTCTATCAGCAAAAGGATGCTGGTGGTTAAGCCCCTTATGAATTTTTTTTGAAGTTTAATAAAATACTTAAAATTCACTTTTTCCAAATATTTACCATCGAATAAAAATTGCAAAGGTTAAATACGTGATATTTAAATGATGTAATATTAAACAAAATTTTTTTTAGTTAAAAACAGGTCAATTTAGAGAAATTTGTTAGATGTGACATCGCAGCAAGGGTGAATCAACTTATCAACTAATGCACCGGTCAGTGGAAATACATAAAAGAAAATTGCTCTAATTAAAATCATAAATCAATACATTTTATGTAGTTCCATATATTTATTATATACACATAAATAAATCACGAAACATTACAATTCAGTAAACCTAGGCCCCTTTTTAATTTTCTTCCGCTCTTTCTTTTTGACAAGAATTTTTTCGCCGTGTTGTATTTTCTTCGTTAGTTGTTCTTTTCTATACGGATTTATATAACTCGGATCTCGTTCCGTATGATTCATTTCCTGACTGACTAAATGAAGAAGTTTTATCGTACTTTCGTCGATCAAATATTTGACTTGATTCGCGAAAGCAATGCTCCATTGCAGCAGAACGTCCCAATTATTATTACTTTTCAATACTTGTTGCGATATTTCAGGCAATCGTAAGATTACTTCACTAAATAACGCCGTATTCTCTAATATGTTCGAGAGGGAGAATTTAGTGGTGTCATCAACTGGGAATTGAGAAACTCCCGGTATATAATTAGACGATTCTAGCTGAGCACGATTTTCTTGAATGGTGGCAAATATTTTTTCAGCCATTAACATTACCATTGAATACTTTTGATCGTAACTCGATAATTTTAGTAAGCTTTTAACAGCCTCTAGCTGCTCAAATCTTCGGTGTTTGAACAATCGTTTAACTAAGATTGCGTTAAGAAAAATAATTATGGATAATAAAATATTCAAAGACAATATTAAAAAGGATACATAATTCTTCCGCGTTATCTGGATATTGGGTGGAAATCTTAATAAACTTACACTGAAATACTATGGCAAATATGACTAGAAACTTGAACATTTTTAAATAAATATATCCGTAGACTTTGTTAGTAAACAAAAGGTGCCTGTGTTGACATTCTCTATGTTTTAAGGTAGGCAAATGGATATACATATTTGTCTGCGAATATTAATCATTAGTGCGATACTAAATACAAAATAAACAAATAATTAAGATTATTCATTTAATACCAACTTATTTTCCTAAAATAACACTAATTATGTTATATTTATTGATAATAACTCAATAATATTATTTCCCGCAAAAAAAACAATGCTTGACATATTCTGTCATTGTCACGTCATACGGTCACGTTTTTACCATTTTTTAATCGGCTGAGGATCAGCTGTAAAAATGTCGCAAAGAGTTCATAAAGTTGCTGAGACTCCTCTGGAGCTCTTTACTTCAAATCCCGACATCAAAGAGCCCTTTATAAACAGTTTTTGGGGTCCTGCACTATGCAGCACATTGTTTGTTGCTAGCCAAGCTTTCACAAACTGGGCTATAAAGCGACCCATCTATTCAGGTAACCTAGAATTTATTCTTATGTAATTTTATAATGTCTTTTATTTTCAGGTGCAAGTTTATATGTTCTATGGGGAGGACTTGGACTAATCGTTGGTAAATATTTGGGTGATCGGCAAAAGGCATACACTGCGGAATTTGATGCAGTTGTGAGACATTACATTTCTTTACATCCTGATGATTTTCCTCCATTCAGTAAGTATTATAATCGATTGTAAAGTCTTGCCATGTAAGAAATATTATTTACAGAGCGAGAAAAATATTCGGCAGTGCTCGAAGAGTGGTATCCAATTCGTTAAATATTAAGAACATGTGTACAGATTTTAATAAATTTATTATAGTTAAATTAGAAACATAATCGTTATTATAAAATGCTTAATATACTTACCAAGTAAAATTAGCTCGTATAATTGATTTTATTTCATAATTTGGCAAATTATAATTTTAAAATATAGAATATCACCCAAATGCCGTAACAAGCATTAAGTAGCTAGATGTACATTTCAAGCGCTATGCGCCCATCTTCAGTAGCACAAGATAAAACAAAATGTAATTGATAGTATATCAATCACGGTTCGTGACAGAGGTAGTTTATTTAGTTTTATCTTGTGCTACTGAAGATGGGCGCATAGCGCTTGAAATGTACATCTAGTTACTTAATGCTTTGAGTTACGGTATTTGGGTGATATTCTATATTATAATTTAACACCGTAGTGATAATTTTTTAAATATAATTTTAAACTTTCGAAAAAAATTAACAAGACACTAGTAATTTTCTTAAGATATGTTCGAACCTGCACAAAGTATATTTTAAATTATTCGCTCGTTTTAGAGTTAACATACGTGTCTCCATCCTTCTTTTAATTGTTTTTTGAGCTTATTTATTAAATCCTGCATTTCGCTTCTATCAACTAAATTCATGTTTTCACCAGGATCTATAATATGATCGTATAATTCCTTTCCAACAACTTTATTCCAATTGGGTTTAAATTTTTTATTATCAAATTCGACCCATTCTGTGTATCTATATATTTTCGTTCGAATCGAATAGCCCATTATATTTATATTCTTTAATCTCGGTTTGTCATTATTTGGCTTTAGAGTAGGATTCGTTGAATATCTCGGATATTGCGAAAATGCCGCTAATTTTGCTTTATGAGAAATCTATAAGAAAAACGATTTATGCTGATTATATATATTTTGTTCTATTCGAAAGAAGAATGTCTTACTTTGTGATTTAACTTTTTGCCACGAACAATGTTCGAAATCATTAGAGGTACTAAACTTTGGCCCTCAGTGCACAAAATGAGCTCGTCCCGGGTTTGAATGACCGGGCAAGTTTTTAAACTGTCGGAAACACGCGTTAAATTAACCAACGTTGGAAATAAATCAACCAGTTCAGTTAGATCATTAACATAAATAGTTTCGCCGTTTATCAACCCAGGCACATAAATAATTAAAGGTACTTTAGTTGCTACCTCAAAATTGCTGTATTTAGCAAATTCACCATGTTCGCCTAAAGACCACCCTGCAATTCACAAAATTAAAGGTGATAAAATTTTAATTTTTACAATCGGCCACTGTGCTGCCGAATTTATAAATCGCCATTATCCAAATACGTATATAAACTTACCATGATCTGCTGTCAACACTACAATCGTATTGCCGCTCCCTATCTCAGCGTCTTCTCCCCATTTCTTCCCTAAAGCAGCCTTCAACACTTCCCCTACCATATCATCGATATAGCTCACTGTTGCACCGTAATGCTGAGTGATCTGACGCATCGTTTTTTCTGGCATGGCACCGAACGGGAAGCTAAGATTGAGTGCTGCTATGTCCTCCCTCTGTCGGACATCTGCCCAGTGCGCCCATGCAACTGTGGGCAGTAGGGCGGGGCGATAGTGATTGGAGGGAAGTTGGATTTCGGATAGAGGGTGGAATTCTAAGGGTATAAAGAGGACAGGTACAATGTATTAAAAACTTGGAAATGTACAAATTAGTACTTACTCAAATAATCTCTTGGAAACTTCAATGGAATGTGCGGCTTATGAAAACCAATGGCCAAAAAATAAGGCTTTTTCTCGTTTATTATATTTTCATAATTCTTACGTTTGTCGACCAGCTTCACTTCTGTCTCGTTCATATTATAATGTTTTAAAAATTCGATTGCCTTTTGCGTAATTTCCAAATCTGGCAAAGTACCTAATGGTTGATCATCAACGAGAACTGGGCAAAGCAAATTTGATTTTCTCTGGCCAGTTCGCGTCAAGCAAACTGGAGCGTCTTTATATTTATTTGTTTTCGGATGGAATGGTTGTAAAGACCAACTGAATGGAGCGTCATCATTGTTATTGGAAGATTCCCCAACATGGAATACTTTGCCTATTAATATACCACCCTGAAGATGAGTACAAAATTGCTACGAAACATTGCAGTTGTATTCGATACCTATGGAGTGTGTTATATAATCGTTTTCTTTAAAATGCTGAGGCATGGTAGTAAAATTTCCCACAGTATCACGCCAGTAGCTATAAAAATCGTATAGATGCAATGAATCCGGTCTACGACTGGTTAGAAATGAATTTCTGCTGGGCGCACATAACGCTTGCTAAATGATGAATAAAAAGTACAAAGTCTATTGTTTCCTGGCATTGTGTCTACACGTTTGTAATACCTGAGCAAAGGTATTTTTAAATACGAAACTATTTCCCGCCAATTTGTCTATGTTGGGTGTATGGCTATTTTGGTCCCCGTAGGCTCCCAAAGCAGGTCGCAAATCGTCCACAATGATAAATAGGACATTCGGTCTCTTCTGATGCGAATGTATTGCAAATGAGAAACAAAATAGGAGGATAATCTTATTTTTCATATTAATCATTACAATCTGTAACGGAAAAACTCTGTTAAGAATAGCAATATTATTTAGTATGAGAATAATGTTTATTATGCGATATTGCGTGATAAATGTATGAGGTTGTTAACTTGTTATTGAAGATAAAGAAAAAGAATGGTAAAAGCAATGAATACTAACTAGTTAGTATTCATTGGTAAAAGTAACGAATGTTATGCATTTTGTACAATACAAAAATGTATTTTCTGTGCTAAAATAATTTGAAATGGTTAAATATAGACTGAATTTATAAGTTATTAAGTATAAAAGAAATTCTCTTATAATAACGAAAATACATATTTGATTTTACAATTCATGTTCCCCAAATACAATAAATTAGTATTCATTGGTAAAAGTAATGAATGTTATGCATTTTGTACAATACGAAAATGTATTTTCAGTGCTAAAATAATTTGCAATGGTTAAATATAGACTGAATTTATAAGTTATTAAGTATAATAGTTGAAATGATAGAAGCAAGAAGGAAAATTAAAATTGGAAACACAGAAGCAGGACAGAAAAAATATAAGGAACTAAGGAACTTAATTAATAGGAAATGCAAGCTAGCGAAAGAAGAATGGATAAAAGGAAATTGTGAGGATATTGAGGAGGATATGGGAAGAGGTAAAGTAGATTTGGGCTACAGGAAAATTAAGTCACATTTTTCTAAAGTAAAACCAAAGGGTAACATTATATGTGATAAGCAGGGTAAGGAACTCACAGAAAATAAGGAAAAAGCTAGAAGATGGAAGGAGTATCTTGAAGATTTATATAAAGGTAGGCAGGACATGGAGGAGCTAGAAAATGTGGAACAGATAGATGAGGATGACTTAGGTCCTAGCATACTTAGGTCAGAGTTTCATAGAGCATTAAATGATTTACGGAATAATAAAGCAGCGGGGATTGATATGATACCAGCCGAATTAATAAAACACGCAGGGGAAAAAATGCAGGAGCGATTATACAGGTTAGTTTGTAAAATATAAGAGAAGGAAGAAGTACCACAGGATTTTCAGCGTAGTAGAATAGTAACAATACCGAAGAAAATAGGAGCTAATTTGTGTGAGAACTATAGGACCATTAGTCTACTATCACATGCATCGAAGATATTGCTAAAGATTATTTATAGGAGATTAGAAAATAAAGTAGAGGAAAGGCTAGGAGAAGATCAGTTTGGTTTTAGGAAAAACAGAGGGACGAGGGAGGCGATTTTAGCACTAAGAACGGTAGTAGAAAAAAGAATGAGGGTAGGAAAGGTAACTTGCATAGTTTTTGTAGATTTAGAAAAGGCATTTGATAATGTAGATTGGGACATAATGTTTAGAATTTTAAAAGAAACGGGTATAGATTATAAGGATAGGAGAATAATTTTTAATTTATATAAACACCAAACTGCCTTAGTTAGAATTGAGGGGGAAGAAGAGGTAGCAAAAATAGGGAAGGGAGTTCGGCAGGGATGTACACTTTCACCGTTATTATTTAATCTATATATAGAAGATGCAATAAACAAAGTAAAAGAAGAGTATAGTGTAGGTGTGAATGTACAGGGAGAGAAAATATATATGTTGAGATTCGCCGACGATATAGCTATATTGGAAGAAAGCGAAAAGAATTTAGAAAGGGTATTGAATGGTATGAAGGCAGTATTGACTAGGGATTTTAACATGAAAATAAATATAGGTAAAACTAAAGTGATGAGGTGTGACAAAAAGGAATGCAGTAGAAAAATGAGGATCACAATAGGAGATAATAGAATCGAAGAAGTGTCAGATTTTTGTTATTTAGGCAGTAGAATCACAAAAGATAATCGAAGCAAGGTAGATATAAAGTGTAGGATAGCACAGGGTAGGAAGGCATTCGTAGAAAAGGAACAGATTTTAAGATCAAATATTGACTTGGGTATTAGAAAAAGATTACTGAAGGTATATGTTTGGAGTGTAGCACTGTACGGGTGTGAGGCGTGGACTATAGGAAAGAAAGAGAAGCGTAGATTACAAGCATTCGAAATGTGGTGTTATAGGAGGATGATGAGGATTGGTTGGGAAGATAAAGTAACAAATGAAGCTGTACTAGAGTTAGTAGGGGAGAAGAGAAGTATTTGGAGAGTGTTACAGCGTAGGAGAGAGATTAGTAGGGCATATTCTAAGGCATGGGGGGATTATGCAATTGATCATAGAAGGTAGAGTGGAGGGAAAGAGAGGGGTAGGTAGGCCTAGATTGGAGTATGTGAGTCAGATAGTTGAAGACGTTGAGATGAATAGCTATAGGGAGATGAAGGGATTAGCTCAGGATAGATCGGCATGGCGTGCTGTTTCCAACCAATCTTTAGGATTGCGGACTCTTTAACTAAGTATAAAAGAAATTCTCTTATAATAACGAAAATACATATTTAATTTCACAATTCATATTTCCCACATACAAAAATCATCTAAACTGCGCAGAATCGACGTATTAGCAGATTAGCTGCGTATTAAAAGGTATTACTTTTTATTTATAAAAACAAGATCGCTTTGTTTTCAACGAAGTGGCTTTGTTTAGTTATATTGATCGATTATTGCTCGAACGAACAGCACATCGCAACAAGAACTCCCAACATCAATAATTCTATAATTGTATGTAGATTCTGTCACGTTACCTTGTTTTGTGTTCCTCGGAACCAGTCCTACCAATCAGCTGATCTTTGTTGTGACAGCCAGTACAAGCCTTGCAACAACAGCAGCACCTATTTACATATTGATTTCTTCCTACATTATTGTTTATATTGTTGATAAACGATTTGGGATTCAAGTGCAACGATAAAGAGTGTTGACAAATAAGTCCTTCGGGCTGAATACCGAAGCTGATCAGCTCGAAATACGGACGTCAGCTCGCCCAATAAATGAATTCGACTGTCAAGCCAGAAGAATGACGCAGTACTCGTAAAAATGCAAAATTCTCGTTCATAACTCGGTGAGTATTATTTTAATACAAGAAAATCTAATAGCTAAGCCCCCTTGTTAGTCCTTGCGATGGGATTTGTGTAATTGGACGATGATAAGCTGTTGTCACTCTTTGTCCTTCGATATAGTTCAATTCCTTTGTTCTATAGTGCAATAGCAATTATAATACAATTCTCTGAAACATTCATCGGAGACGAATTTTGCCTGTATTTGCTATTACATGAACGGTGATTCAGTCTATGCAAACTCGTATAATACAACTGTTGTTTTTTATTATTCATTGTTATATGTTGCAAATTTTGCCAAAATTGCATAACTATTGTATAGTGAAAATTTCGTAACTTACGTTTTATTGTTATTTTATTTATGTTATTGTTTCTTATGTTTTAAATATACAAACACACATTTAAACATTATTTATATTTGATTTAAAATACATTTCTTATTCATAGTTCTATTGGCAAAAGAATTCTCTATATTTAAAACTATTATTAAATATATTTTGGTCGATACATTAGTTTGTTTTTGTGTAGAATTGATTTACATTCACGTATCATATAATTAATTCTCCCATTGTTAGTATTCACTCAGATACAAAACTGATTACATATTTAATTTAAAATGCATTAAATATTTATTATTGAAACAAATACACTACACCACCAAAAGAACAGATGTTTCTTTCTATTGAAATAAATTTGAATTTATAAACATATTTTAACATCACACTTTGTTTTTAAACATATTGAAAATATTCTGATATGCGACATGCTCAACAGCTGCAACACCTACTCAAATATTTAGCTCAATCAACCACCACAAGAACCATCAACATAATGTCAGCCATCGATCTAACCGCATCCCCCCGCCTGCACCATTCTTCTCGCACATCCCAACCACCACTACCCTCTCCCCCTGCCTCACCCACCTCCTCGTCATTCCCCTATACGGTCCTCCCACAGCCTGTGACCGATCCGAGCCTCCTCGACTCCGTCGCTGGCTTCATCAACGACGTCGTACCGCAGGCCGCCACTGCGGCAGCTGTCGCATATAATGGCGTCGGAGGTGGAAGTGGGAGCAATAGCGCGATGGCTGATGGGGGGAGAGATCAAATACAATGGGCGAGATTCGAGCAGAGGGGTGTACCGCCTGATGAGGGTGGTGGAGAGGATATGGGCTGGGGGTGGATTACCGGCGAGGAGGTCAAAAGGCAGGAGAATGGTGGAAGATACGACACAGGGATGGTATTGGTGTTGGGATATACCTCCGGGGTGCAGGTTAGTGGTTTTGTATATCTAGTAGGAGTTGGAGAGTATATTTAGAAAATCTTTTAGGTGTGGTCTGTTCCGATCAACGGTGAAGCGATACTCCTCCTATCTTGGCGCCATGGGACAGTTCGGGTGCTGCGCATCTTGCAACAACCTTCGGCTGTGTCTAGCGATTTGTACGCCGCCAAGCGGCCGTTGATCGCACTATGCGATAACGCCACACCCGGCGGAAATCAGTACTGTTCTTTGTCCTTCATATCGTTAAAAACTGGAGAACAAGTCAAGGTAAAAACTCCAGAATATTTAAAATCCAACCTCTCAACTCTTTTTGTCTCACTCATAGGTTGCATAAAACATCACCCAAAAACCGTAACACAAAGCATTTATTAGTTAGATGCGCATTTCGGAGGCTATGCCCCTCCATCTTTAGTAGCACAATGATAGAACAAATAAAAATACCTCTGTCACTCACCGGGATTGTTATACAACGTATAAATGCTTTGTGTGATATTCTATACAATTATTTAACGCCGTAGTGATGATTTCATTTATAGGTCATCAAGTTTAGTAAGCCGATCGTGGACGTTCACGCGAACGCCCGCTCCGTCGCCATTTGCCTCTCCGAACGTATCGCCATCTTCAACGGAGCCACATTGGAAGACCATCTGACCATCACGACGTGTTATCCTAGCCCCGGTCTACATCCGAACCCTGTCACCCTGGGCGCCAGATGGCTGGCGTATGCCGATGGGCGGTTGATTCCGGCCCGTCGGAGTGGTGGCGGGAACGAAGGCGAAGGCGTGCAAAGTTACACGGCGACCGTGCTTCATGCTGCTAAGTCGCTCGGGAGAGGCCTCAGGGAATTGGGTGAAACTGTCGCTAGTAGTCTGACAGGGAAGAGTGGTGGGGGCACACTAAGCGGTGGGGCTGGCGGGGCGATGAGCGGGGGAATGGGAGAGATGCAGCAGCAGCAGCAACAACAGAAGGGCGTAGTGACCATACTGGACATCGAGGTGAATTTTTAATATATCGCACATATTTTGTATTATATTATGTTGGGAAAAGGCTAAAAACTGGTTTTGTGAGCTTGCTAAAAATATTTACAAAACAAGTGGTGTTTCAAAAATGTTGGACGCCACGATTAAACGTCTACTTCGATTCTTAAGCCATTAAAACCCACATTTTTATATGATTAATATAGGAATTTTCACGAAACTCCTATATAGTACTAACTCAAAAATACTGATTTTTGCGTTGTGTCACTTTAGAAAAACATGTGCGATATACTACTTAAAATCAATATATAATTCTTTGTCTGGAATTTAAGAGCCCTTCAATTGATCCGCGTGAGAAGTCCATTCAACCGGAAGCTGTAATCGCCCATTTCATCGCACACACAGAGGCGATTGTGTGCTTAAGCTTCGATACAAGCGGCATGTTGCTTTTGACAGCGGACAAGCGCGGCCACGACTTTCACCTCTTCAGAATACATCCTCATCCGGCTGGACCACATTTGGCTGCTGTACATCATCTATACATACTGCACAGGTACTGCCTAAAATAGATCGTCCAATATGATTTCCACTGAATTTATTTACATTGTCGACAGTTTCTCTATTCTTTTCATTGATTTCCAATTTCGAAAAACAGAAGAAAGAAAAAAGAGAATGTATGGTTGTATAAATAGTATAGTGTGGACACTTCCTTATAGTGTTGAAAGTATCAACACTATTTATAGCATATTGTCAGCAACCTATTATTTTAAAATATCGATCTGCAAGTGTGTCTAATTGCGAACCCATTTATTATTCTAATAATTGTGTCACAAATATTCTTTTAAAATTTTTAGTATTTCCCTAAACACTCACTCCCCAGCTAAATAAAAACAAGTTACGTGATGCAATTGATGTACTGTATTATTTGGAGCGACAGATGTGCGAGTATATATTTTCATCCCCATTTTTATAAGCATCCCTGTTAAATTTCATTAGGGGTGACACGACTGCTCGCGTGCAAGACGCGACCTTTTCACCCGACTCGCGGTGGTGCGCAGTGACGACCCTACGCGGCACGACGCACGTCTTCCCGACGACCCCATACGGCGGCCCGATCTCGCACCGGACGCACTCCACGCCGCACATTGTGAACCGCATGTCGCGCTTCCATCGCAGCGCCGGCCTCCATGCGGACCTCGCGTCTTCCGCCGCGTCCACAGCGCCCGGTGTCGGTATGGGGCGAAGTAACAGTCCCGTGCCGATGGTGGACAGATCGGACGGTGTGTTTGGCGTTGGCTGTGGTGGTGTGCTCAATCCCCGATTGGGACCGTATCCCAGTCCGACGATTGTGCGAGCCTTGGCGCAGATCAGGCAGCAGATACAGGTGGGAGTGTCTGTGGGGCAGAGCAGTGTGGGAGGGGCGGGGGTGAGTCAAATGGCTGGAAGGACTCATGGAGGTATGTTGTATTTTAGGTGCAGGAATTCAAATGATTTTGTTTAATTGTGCTAGTATGTACTATTTCGTTTATTTTCTTGTGTAGGTCGACAACGTTTAAGTTCGGGATCTGACAGTGACGGTGTTCAGGTCGCGCTACGCGTTTCAGCCTGTTTCGCTCCACCTAGAGCTTGGCTTGATGGTCTTCAGGTACAATTAATTGAAATAACCAAAATACTTCTTTTTGCAGAAACTAATATATGTATATAATGTGTTTATAGATTTCAAGAGAACCCACAAATGTTATTAAACCTCATGCCAGACCTGTTGAATCGCTATTTATAATGAGCTGTCATGGATCGTTGATTCAGTATGATTTAGATCCGCGTCATTGTACAGGGATACCGAAAGAAAAAATCTGCGACGATACGTCAATAGGTTGGTTTATTCAAACAAATCTTTTAAATTCGTAATGTGATTTATATATGTTAGTTATATTTCATCTTAATCGACTTAAAAATATTCGTAATTATATTTAGCCTGTGTTTACATGCTCGAATAAAATGGGGCCGTTTCAATATACACTAATCATTTTTGGTAGATCAATTATACATTAAATATGTTTATTTTCATTTAGCGCTGGGGTTCCCGTGCAAAGTATTGTTGTCGTGTTTTTCTTGAAATAAAATTTTAACATCATCACATTCATTAAAAATCTTTCTATTTGCACATTTCAATAATTTAAACCTTATAAAATATTCATGTTCCATCAAAACCACTTGCAGTTTCTAAATCCTTGAATCGAATTTAAAATAAAATAAAAAACGGGCTTTTGGAAATGCGAAAATTTTTCCAAAAAAAAAATCAAAATTGTACAGAACTATTAAATCTATGGCAAAACTACTTAGAGATTTACAGTCTTGAAATTATTTCCAGTTTATATTATCACTAAAAACTAATAATTTGTTCTAACAGTAATATCTTATACGCACCGCAAAAGTTTTAACAATTTAGTGTAATAACTATTGTGCGTTCCTTAGAACTGTCCGTAACAGCTAAAGCGCAATGGCCTCTTCAACGTCAACCACACGGTCGCGATTTGCAACTACCGTTATCTGGATCCCTACTATCGCATATATATCAAGAACGGCTTACATACCGGCCTGGAAAACCCGATCACACAGACGACCGCTGGTTGAGCCAAGTAGAGATTGTCACCCATGCAGGGCCGCACCGCCGTCTCTGGATGGGTCCCCAATTCCAATTTCAAACGTACCAAAATGGCGCTCAGGGGTAATTCTACATCTAAATTAATCAATTGCGCGCGCTTTATGTGACATATTATTTTATCGTTCCAGCACACCGCAGAACATTCTGGACACCCTCTCAACAACAGCTGCTACCACATCGAATTTAGCCACCCATCCCTACACCGCCCATCCCAAGCTCATCAACCAATCCGCAGCGATTAGTAAGCCCGTGAATATGCCCCGCTCGTCCGCCCCGTATCCGATTCTAATCGAGGCCGGTTCGGTGTCCAGCTGTGAACCATCGCCGAAACTGTTCGACGCTTTGGCGCACCACCATTTCGAGGGTGTCGGTGGTAAGAATAGTGGTGGTGGTGGTACGGGGGCGGTTGTTGCCAGCGGTGAGACGCAGTTGAGAGAGGATCTGGCCGATGCCATGATGGAGCAACAGCAATTGAATGTGGCCGCTGGTGGTGGAGCCGTAGGCGGAAGCTGTGATGATGCTGGGATGGTCAAAGATACTGGTGAGTTGTTAGATTGAATATATATGGTGGATAAATGGAATATTATATTTAGTTGATCTGTAACTGTGTTTTAATAAGCTTTTATTGAACTTCACGTGTTAGTTAGGGTGAAATCTTGTAAGCTAATTTTGACCCACTTCCACACATCCGATCGACTTGACACTTGCACAAATACGTAGTTCCGGTGACAATACAACATTTTCATAAAAGTTTTGTACTTTCTTGTTAGTTGGGGTGAAATCTTATTTGCTAATTTTGACCTCCTGTCACACTGTTGCTTATCTCGACAAGTTTTTGATCAATCAATCGCTGTCAATCGTTTATTCGATCATTAAATTATAAATGTATGGATTGAAATTATCGAAGACTAAAAGCATAAAACAATGATATTAAAAAAAAATGATTAAGCTTTTATTGAAATGTACTAAAAAGGAAAAAATAATTTTAATACCAGTTTAAATGACTCGCTTAAAAGATTTCCCACATATGACTAAAAATAGAAGCGTGGGGCGTAAATATTGAAATGTCCTTATATAAATATTAATTATGATTTACGTATTTTAATACAATAGTTTTTGCATTCTGCTAGAGCAATTGCAATTCAAAGTCTGTCCTGAGATCTAACCAGATTAAAAGTCAAAACTAAATCGTACTTAGTTCCGCAATTAGTTTTTGCATAACTTTTAATGTTCAGAATTATATAATTAATTAAATAATATTAAATAATACAAATAAACTAAACATTATATTAATATAGAATATCACCCAAATACCGTAACAAGCATTAAGTAGCTAAGATGTACATTTCAAGGGCTATGCCCCCATCTTCAGTAGCACAAGATAAAACTCAATAAAATACCCCTGTCACGGTATTTGGGTGATATTCTATATTAATATTTAACACCGTAGTGATAATTTTTAAAACATTACATATTTATTATATTTAGTTGATCTGTAAGTGTGTTTTTTTTTATAATGTTCTTGGGTATGTATGTACTAGTATACCGGGTGCTGCTACGGAAAACGCAATATACTAAATTCTATATGAATTTCAACCTGTGCGAATATTGGCTCCTAATTATTATTATTTCTTTATTTATGGAGGTAGTATGCACTAAAACGGCCCCCTTCGAATTACAAAAGTACTATAATTATAATAATCGCATTGTATTACAATTGTTCTTAACATAAAAAGAGTTCTAAAAAACTTATTTTAAGTAATCTATTAACAGTGTTTTATACTTATTTTTGGTATAAAAAATATATCAATATTATTGAAATATAAGTTGAATTGAGTCATCAATCTGTTCATTGGCGAGAAAGTCCGTATGGTTGTTGTGCTGCATGTTGGTTTAAATGTTAAAATTAGTTTGCAATAAGATACCAATTACAAAAGCTTTGGAGTTTTGAAATATAAATTCAAAAATCTTTGTTTAATTCCTATAATTCGGTAGTTTTTTATTAGAACGAATCTATCAACGCAGCACCCGGTATATCATTTTAGCCGCTACGATTCTGCGCAAATATTACATCATTAATTATATAGTTCTCCTATGAAATTACTTATATACAAAGACTTTTAAAGACTTCTAGACTGAGGTTAACGTACATCCATATTTATTATACAACAAAAGCTATAAAAATAATACCCAATAGTGATATAGTACAAAATATTATATGTTGGAAAACATCAATTTTATTTTCATGTTATCATAGTCCCTATCCCCTAGTCATTATTTCCTACATACCGGTTCTAAATTCCGCTCCCTTTCTTTCAAGTTAGCTATATCGCCGTCGAACCTCAAAATATATATTTCTTTTCCCTGAATTTTCACACCTACACTACACTCTTTTTTTATCTTGTTTTTACCTTCTTAAAACCGAATTGGTTTTCCGCTAACCTTTCTTCCACCTTATTCTTATAAAGAATCCTTAACAATATCTGCGATGCATGCGATAGGAGTATTATATATAATATTATTATCACTATTATACTATCTTGAAAATCTTGTGGTACATCTTCCTCGTCATATATTCTACAAAATAGTCTAAATAGCGATCTTGCATCTTTCCCCCTGCGAATTTTATTAAGTCAGCGGGTATTCTTTTAATAAAACTTGCCAAAGACTGCATTAATTAAATACTCGAATGTTTTTTATTGTTGTGATTTGTATATTGAATGAACTGAAAAAATGCGTTTTATAGAAAATAAAGTATGTGAGATTGGTCTATGAAGTTGAGCATGTATATTTGTTTATGATTATTTAATTAGAGTAAGTTATAAGATTATTTTGCTTATGTCTGCACTTATGGTTATATTTTCTATAATGTAGACTTATATATACAACACACCGTAGATAAAGCGATCCACCAATCAGAATTAGCCAAATTCAGACTGATAATAACAACATCTAGTAACTTAACAGCCAAGTGTGCACATTAATTTTTAATCGTAACTAAACAATAACAAAAACCATACAAAATACACTTTTTCAACTAAATGTACATATTTGAACATTTAAAAAAAAGTAGTTTCCATATAAGTGTCCTAATTTCGAATCGATAACGATGACTATCTTAAATCTTAAATTAAATTCGATGCGATATTAATTTGTAATTCACCCGCTTTTAGCGCACGGTCGCTCTTTTAATTGCTCATAACTAGTTGAGTTGAAACGAACGACTTTGTGCCAAATGCAATCGAATTCCGATAATGTTACTTCGAATTTAATTTACTAAAAGTAATTTGGATACGAAATTAGGCAACGTCCTGCTGCACTTTTTTTTATGTACTTGTTGCTTCCTAAAAGAAATCTTCTTGAGTCGATGACGTAATCAGTACTCACTGGTATTTGGCTTGTTCTGTTTAGGTGGTCGGTGCGTGATAGTGTCGCTCAACAACAACAAAACAACAATCGACAACATCCCTACGACTAGTCCCGCTACAGTGCACCAACCCCCGCTAACTAAAGTGGTAAATCCTTTAGGAACGGTTTTAACAGTCACCGCTGACGATAATATCGTATCAGCCTTGGATTTGGACACGAACGCTACAATCCTGGAAAATTGCGACGAAAGTTTATTTCGTCCTATTGTCAAATCGAAGGCAGTTGTTTACGCCAAACCTATTTGTTGCCTTCAAACGAAAAATACCGCTACTAATACTATTCATGTTTCCACTTCCAAACCCAAGCAAAAAAAGAATGGCAAAAAATTTGATGCCAAAGAGAAGACGCCACCACCGCTGATTCAACCAGATTCGAACAAATCTTCGGCCAAAAACAAAAAACAGAAGCAAGAATCTTTGCTGATTGAATTACCTCTTCCTACTTACACTCCCAACCCCCTTCTTTCCACTTCTCATCGCGAGGAGATTCAAAAACCTAACGTGGCTCTGCAACAATCCCTGAATCTTGACGATTGCGTTTCATCTTCGGTCCTCTCGCTATCTGTAGATGATGCAATGCAAGAAGCTGCTACAGAATCTTCCGAGCAAACTATCCTGTGTGACTTTTCAGATGTCATTTGTGACTATCCTGAGCAATTTGTAGCGGAAAATCCCCTTCCGGCTATAGTCCCAGATGATTTGGATACTTACGCTTATTCCCCAAGTCCCAGTAAAACAGAAGAAGTATCTCAGAAGAAGAAGCCGATGAAATATGACCGATACCAAGGTTTGGAACCGAAAGATATGGTTGTATCCTCGTCGGAAGAGAATGTTGAGGAAAGAACGTTATCGAAGAAGCCGAGAAAGCCAAAGGCCAAGCTCGGGGTTAGGATCAACAAAGATTCGATGACGGAGTCAAAGAAATCTGAAGATTTCAGTCCGAAAGTCGCCGATCCGGTGGAATTCGAAGTGATTCCAGTGCCGAAGTTCTCGTGGCGTTCTATCGCCGCTAATCCACCATCAAAATTTGAACTGCCCGACGATCACGACTGGACTATTGGAGCATTCAGCACATTCGACGCTTGGAACGAATTCCCAGAAATCGCCAGTAAAAACAAGATTGGCGACAAAGTCATTCAAAAGGAACCGACGAAATCGTGGTCTTCTATCTTAAAAAATCCGAAACCGGAACATTTGGATATCGCCGAACCTGCTGTTATTGACCGAAGAGAAGGGACAAAGATTCTGTTGATTCCGGTGGATTCGGAAGATGAGTTACCGAGATTGGAGGTTGAGGTCAAAAAGGAGAAGGTGAGTTCGGATGAAGATAAACCTGCATCTGGTGAAGGTGAACCGTCAGCTGAAGATGATGATTCGCCAGCGAATGCAATGGATACGGAGGAAGATGCGCAGAATGGAAAACTGAATATGCCCGCTATGAATAAGGTAAATAAAAGAAAGTCGAAGAAGAAGAAAAAATGAGATGGAATGGAAAATTGCTGTACGGTGATATTGTAATTGCGGGCAGTATATATATTTTAGGGGTTGGCAAAAAATGTACTAAAAATGTTAAAATTAAATCGGTAAATAAATCGGTCATTACAATAACGGGTCGAATGTAGATTTATTAGTTGTACAGATTTTTTGAAGGAGACTTCCAAATAACAAAAATAAAACAGTACAGAAAGATTTTGAAGACATTTTTAAATAATCACAACGAAATTGTAAAAATAATTTCTAATAAATATATTAAATGCAGTTGTGCGAATTTTATTTTATTTTATTTTCATTTAAATAATGTATTCATACTTATATTGGCTTGACGCTAGGTAAAAAAATAAGATTACGCAATTGATCCCTTTATGAAATAACCGGTTAAATTTTATTAATATAGCTTTAATTATTTCTAATTTATTCGATAAGTATTATTGCTTGGTCAGTGATTGTTCTGATAGAGAACGACATTAAAAAAGCAATTTGAAAATTTTGCAGTTTAAACATGAACATATATCGATTCTAGTAAGTCACAACTGATTATGATTTTTTGTTTCAATATTTTAAATTTCGCTGCAAGATTTTCATATTTATAAATTGACTGTGAGATAGACCTTTAAATAGTTTATGTTTTTAAAGCAGTATGTTGAATAATATTTATTTTACTCCTTAAAAAGTGTTGTGATTTGTTTTAGGATTGTCAATTCATAGTTTTTTCATTATTTTCGAAAAAATATATACATATGACAAAATCTGTTGTAGTTTGTATTGTATTGTAATTGTATTTTTTACCAATTTGAATTCTGATCAGAATAAATTTGCACATATTTGCTTTCGCTAAAAAATGGGTATAATATAATTAGAATTGTAAGAAAAAATCTCATTAGGTAACAAAAAAATCTCAAAATACAAAACCAAAATAATTCGTACTGATAAACTTGTAGAAATAAATTATAGCATTAGATTAACTTGAAAATAAATAATTTAAGATCCCGAAGTATATACGTTAATTTAAGAAAATTATTTTTCATTTATATAGGGCCCTATTAGTGTATTTATTTTAACAATAGATTATATATTTATTTTTGTATATATTTAAATTATATAAGCCTAAAATTTTCACTTTGAGGATTTTATAAAATAATGTTAATTTTGAGTGATTTTACTCTGTAAAATATGTACATAATAAGTGTATGTTATTGCATAAAATACTATATTAAATATTAATGTATTAGGTTGAAATTGAAAATGTATTTTTTCAATACAGTGTGATTCAAGTATAAATAGTTCACTCATTGAACATTTCTTGTAATTATAAGCTTTTTTATTCGTTTCTACAGTCTAAAAAAGTTGTTGCCTTAACTTCTGGAAATTTTCTGGTAATATGAAAAATTCAATTGAACCAATATTTCAATAGAGACCTGATATTTTTATATAAAATAATCGCAAGTACTAAAAAATACTTTTAATAAAAAAAATCTCACTTTCATCATACGTTGCTTGAAAATAAGATAAATAATTATATTTATGTATTATCTTCGTGTTATTGTGTATAACTTAAAATAGTGACTTTTATTTGTAACGTAGAATCCCAAAATTGTGTTCGCCGATATTTCTGTCTCCAAATTACATTTACAATAATTACGAATATATTTTTATAAATCTTTATAAATAATATTTAACTTGCTTCTGTCGCAATGAAATATAATGTAAGTAGCATTTTATCATAATCATGTATAACTATAAAAAAAAATCTGTATAAAATATTCATTCAATATCATTCATTATTATTACTTCATTTACTGTTCTGGCAGAAAGAGATGTAACGTAGAGAAGATGATAAGAAACTAAATAAAAAGAGATTAGAAACCAAAATATCGTTTTTATTTCCTTAAATTTTCCAATAAAAATCGTTTGATTAGATTATTTAAATTATGGACCAACTTTTAGGTGGTGAACAATCGGTTACGGATGGTATTTATCGCGATGCCGAAGATTTTAGCTCGGCAAGCAGCTTCAGTTCGGCTAGTAGGGCTTCGCCCACGCCCTCGTACACCGGTGACAATCTCCTGCATTTTCCGGGCGATTCGAGTGGCTCCCTCTAGCTAAAGTATATGCCAAATCTATGGTATTGCGAATCTCTCGTTAGAAGAACGACTGACGGTAATGGTGACAGTTAATATGTAAGTTATATTGTATTTTGTATTGGGCATGCGTTGATTGTATATGCTCAGTGTATTGTATTGTATTGTACAGTTGCGCATGCTCAATTAAATTAATGAGAATTTCGTTCATATCGACGAAGTAAAATAATTAGATGACTGATGCATTTCGTATTTCTCTAATAAATATTAAAGTTGGTTGGAAATAAAATGTCAAAGTAGAATATTTATGCACATTTCGAATTTATTTAATCATTGATTGGTATTTATATTGTTGATTTTAAAGAAAAAATCAGTTCTTACGCAAAAAAAATTCTCGCGCAGCCAATTTTTTATTATTTTTTATATATTAGTGAAATACCGAATGTGCAAGTTGTATTGTCATCTTTTATTTATATATTGCAT
Source organism: Leptodirus hochenwartii (assembly GCA_947310635.1). NCBI lineage: Eukaryota > Metazoa > Arthropoda > Insecta > Coleoptera > Leiodidae > Leptodirus > Leptodirus hochenwartii. The sequence goes on along the minus strand of OX371178.1, from coordinate 3,317,481 downwards.
GTTCATTATAATATTTAATGAAATATAATAAAGGAACACAAGTATCTTCGAATTAATATCAATATGCTCTAAAACTTATCTCATTATATTTTCTATGAAAATACAATTGGTTTTTGAATTTTGAATTAGTTAATTTAATAAGTTGGGCGTTTTCAAATATTTTATTTTATTGGGTTATAATATATTATATACTAGGGTTTATTACACTAAGATTTTTGTAAGTTAATCAGAATTCTAGTTAATATCCTTGTGAAAAATATACCGTGTGATAAGAATGGTCATTTTTTGTTATCCATAACTATTAATTTGCCATAATTTTTCAGGATTTTGAAAAATCTTTGACGTATTTGAATTATTACGTCTCAAAATCAACATATTATTTACCATTATTAATATAAAAAAAATACATGCTAGTCCAAAAATGTATTTCCCTACTTACTTTTCTCTTCAGTTAACTTTCTTAAAGATAAATTTATATATAATATATGCACATCACATAATGATTGTGTGTAGATCCTTTTATATTATGCTTATTAAAATATATTATGATAACGATAGATCTATGTTAGCTTAGATTTTATATAACATGTAGAAATGATTAAGCGTAAAAAGTAATATCAAATCTTCCTAAAAAAATGAAATTTCCATGTCCAAATCCAAGCATGCATAAACTCTTCTATCCGCAAGAATATTTTGAATTTAACCAATGTTTCTGCATAATTTCCCGAATTTCAAATCCCTATGGTGGGTGATTAAATTATTATTAAAAGTATTTCAATTGTTTGCCTAAATGAAAAAAAAATAACCTAGACATTTTACACGTACTGTTAGTCACCCATTGTTCTTTTTTCATGTAGCAATTTAAGAAATTCTCTCATAGAATTTGTTAGACTTTATCAATCAGTGAAAATTGTAAACTACTGTGATGGATATAAAATTATTTTCTATTTTTATACAAGATCGAAGAAGAAAAAATTTAATGGCAATATTTAATATTTTTACTATCTTGTTAACTGATTCTCTGTTTAACTGATTTGTCATAAATTAAGTGTGATAATTATACTGAAATATTAATTATAGTTATTAGAATTATACCATAAATAAATAATTCAACAACAGCTATAATTTTTATTTTCTTTCTCTATACTATGTGTTTTTATTTAAATTTGATTTATGTGATTCATTATATTTGTACAAAAAATATTTTCACAAATTCATTTCGTTTACAATTTTACTACTGTCGCTCAAGAAGTTTATTTTACCAAATACTGCAGTATAAATTAGCAAGTGTTATATTTATTAAATGTCTCACGTGAAATGTTTCTAATCAAAAAAGCAGTAGATTTAAATTTATAAGTATTTGCCTCTTGAACTTTGATACTTTGGTTAATTCTGAATATTGGAAAATTGCATTTTTTTAATTGCAGATTTTAACTTTTTCTTATACATTTAAACAATTTCCTTTGTATTACAGAAATACAATATATGTTACTAAAATTGATACTTTAACTATAGTTGATAATGCGTTTTAAATTTCTAAAAGGATTATATTACAATTTACAGAAACTGAAACCATTTGAAATAAAATATGCAAATGTTCATTTTCATCATTAAAATTCTCGTAGCGTTTAACTCGCATTGAATTCACTTTGACTACCACCACCACAACGTTTTACCTGTACTCAGTCGCAATCAAGATGCAGGTACCATTATTATTATTATTATTATTCTACCTGCCTGGTACAACATTACCTATATAATTATATATACTCATTCGTACGGATTAAAATTATTTGCCCATCTACGTCACGCCGCAATTCAAAAATTACACATCGAAAGTGAGTTGTTTATGATTAATACAAACCATCTTTGAAGCAGGTGCGAGATTTAACTTTCCTAGATCTTATGATAATGAGTAATCAACGACCGCTTAGTCATCTTTAAATAGACATATAATAACCCGGATTGGGAGCCGTCGATTTACATAACGAGCATTGTGATGGCCACAGTGTTTGAACAAAGTACTACGGGCGTTGGTGCGGCCGCTCAACATCAGCAACAGGCACTAGCCGCAGAGGAAAGCTCTATAGATGACCAGATAGCGGTACCCGAGGCCCGTTTCGAGTGCCCCATCTGCTTGGCCTGGCTCAGAGATCCGGTCGTCACGGCCTGTGGCCATAGGTTCTGCAGGAATTGCATTCTCTCCTGGTTGGAGTAAGTCTTTTCAACTAGCCAATCTGTTGAAATATTACCAAGAGTTTATAAGAAGGTGGAATGGATGAAACTAATTTGTTAAATTTTACTGAGGCATTTTTTTGTGTGTTTTATTTAGCTATAAAACTATCCATCAACATATTGCAAAATTTAGTATACTAGCTACAGCCTAGCTCTACGTATTCTATAATATTCTATCAAATTCTTCTTAAAACTATTTACATTTCTTATGGATTTTATAAATTCCGGCAATTTATTACTACTACTAAGTCCATGATGTAGAAGCGCATTCTTTCATTTAGAGTAACTTATGTAAAAGTAGTTTTTTTTCTAGTTCCATGTTTATGAATTTCCTTTCTTGTACTAACACTGTTGCCCAGGTAGTTTGGTGTAATGTTTTTTCTTTTTTGTGTATAAAACACAACATGAAGGTTGATGAGATCTTCAACAAAACCACTTGAAAGTCTGCAACATGTCTGTGATTCGGTTATAACGATTTTCCCCTAGAGTAGTTCTCATTGTATGAATTTGAAGCACTTGTAGAGCACATCTCTGTTGTACATTCGCCCCATTAACACCGTCCCACAATTATAATACGATAGCATTATTGTGTTGAATATAGTTTTTCTATTTTTAGCACTTATTCTTTTTAGATGTGCGTCATCTGCATATAGAAGTATTTTGCAGAACTTTAGTATATTATTCATAGCATTAATATATAAGACAAACAATAACGGACCCAGTTTACTTCCTTGGGGTACGCCAATATGTATTTCCTTATTAATAGATTTGTACATCTTGCATTTTGTAACTTGGTACCGCAAATGTAAAGTATATACGTAAGGAATTTTCCCGCAAATTTATAAATATATCTAGAAATTAGTCCCGCAATTAATTGTTTCTTTCTCGAGCTGACGCTACAATTCCGATTTAGGCGTGAGAACGCTTCATGTCCTGTCGACAACATGAAACTAAACCAATCCGACATTTACCCCGATAACTTTACCCGCCGTGAGATAAGCAATCAACGTACCAGGTGCCCCAACATCACCAGAGGATGTCTCGCTGAATTGGCACCGTTGGATGTAGAGCAGCATCTAATGGAATGTGCCTACCGACCGCCGGAAGTTAGACTACCAGAGAATGAAAAGTTACGATGCGCTTATGTCGATACCGGCTGCGAAGAGAAGTTCGAAGATGAACCGGAACTCCAAAGGCATTATGAACAGAATATGCAAAAACATTTGATGGTGAGTTGTAAAAAGAAGTGTGAAATTAGAAAGGAAATATTTGATCAAAACAATAATATGTGGAAGTATTGTTGGATTTTAACGTTAGATTAATTATTCTTTTTATTTGTCATTGTTCATTTTTTTACCTAATTCGATCCGTTGTTGTTTTATTTTGACTTGATCTGTCATTGTTCTCTTTTGACTTGATCCGTCATTGTTCTATTTTGACTTGATCTGTCATTTTTTACTTTTATTTTTCAGCTTGTATCTTCAACTCTTAGCAAGCTAAAAATAAACCAAAGTACCGCCAGTACGTCTTCAATAGCTGAACAAGCGAATTTTTGGGATCCTCCTTCGAAAAGTGACTTGCATCATGGAGGAACTTCGAACGATTCGGTGCAAAACTTAATGAGGTGCGGACAGAATCGATGTGTATGGATGAGTTAATAGTTTTAATCGACTTTCTTGCAGAGCTTTATATGAAAAGATAGTAATCTTAGAACAAAAGACCCGAGAGCAAGATATAATCATAGCGAATATGTCGGCACAAATAAATAGTAGCAATTTGACATTATCCAAGATGTCGCAGAGGTACTGCAATGGTTGCTATTTATGGTACCTGAACGACTTTAAAAAGAAATTGAACCAAATGCATTCCAGCACCCTAGTGCATGATTACAGTCCAGGATTTTATACTTCGTGTAACGGATATAAGTAATTTTATTGTTCTAAAATAATATCAATCGGAACTAAGCTTATGATTTTTTAGATTATGTTTGCGAGTGAATCTATCTCCAAGAGATCCTGGTTATTTAGCGGTTTTAATTCACATGATGAAAACAGATCACGATAATACTTTAGACTGGCCTTTTAGTGCCAGAATAACAATAATGATTGTTCATCCAAGGTGATTTTTAAATGGTGTTAAATGTTAAATGAAGTTGTTTCACTGATCAATATTAAATATAATATATCTAAATAGCAGCAAAATATTAAATATGATTCAATAATTAGATATTGTTTTGAATTTACGCGCCTAAAACGATTGCGTCAATCTTGCGCATAGATGACAATTTGATTCAAATTATATATTCCCACATTTGTTTGAAAAATCGCACTCCTTAAAAAAAATTTCTAGCTTCGAGTATAAAGTACAGACCTTGTTTCTAGGGCACCTCATCGCACTATTAAGGAAACAATGATGTCCAGACCAGAACTAGATGCATTTAAGCAGCCAATCCAAGATCTGAATCCGAAAGGCTTCGGCTACACCGAATTTGCGCTAGTCGAAGAACTTGCAAATGCTGGCTTCATAGAGAGTAATCAATTGATTATTAAAGCTGTCGTTCAATCCGTATAGAAATGTATAGCGTACAATATTTATTCAGTTTTAAACGTAAATAAAAGTTGAACTATATTACGCAACGAGATTAATAGTGACAATTAGCACGTCAATTTAAACGCACATTAATAAAACGTACTTAATTTAATATTGTGTAAATATAAAACAATTTATTTTACATACTGCATTTTTCACTTAAAGTAAATACATAGTATTTGCCAATAGGCTACAATTTTTTATAGCATCATTTTACTACACGTCAGGGAAATTCTAACTTGTGTTAATTCATCATCACAATGTTTCTCAGATACCACAACATTTATATCCTCTAGGGGGTTCAATAATCGTTGTTCGGCCTAAATGTATTGTATCTGGCTTCATAAGTGGACGATTTTCCTTGATTTTATAGGCCAATGTTGTAAATATAGACATTATATGTTTAGCTTCTTCGTCATTTTTAGCAGAAGTCGTAAAATACTATAAAAAATACATTTAAGCGCTTTAGTATTATCTTACACAATATCGTAACTAATAGTTGAACCAAAAATATTTAGTCCATAGCGAGTATTTTTTTAACGTTTTTTAAAAACAATTTCGCGCTAAAAATGTGACGTCACACTTATCCTTTCTATCTAACAGAATTGGTGCTAAGTTTAGAGAGCAGAATCATAAAGAACGGTTACCATACGGTGTTCTTAAGTACAATGAATATTTTTCGCGGATATATTGGACTAATGAAAACGAATTAAAATATCGATTGTACTGTGTGATTGGGCTATATTATTTATTAATAGTTCTTAAAACGGGAAAAGTTAGAAGATGGAAGGAGTATCTTGAAGATTTATATAAAGGTAGGTAGGACATGGAGGAGCTAGAAAGTGTGGAACAGATAGATGAGGATGACTTAGGTCCTAGCATACTTAGGTCAGAGTTTCATAGAGCATTAAATGATTTACGGAATAACAAAGCAGCGGGGATTGATATGATACCAGCCGAATTAATAAAACACGCAGGGGAAAAAATGCAGGAGCGATTATACAGGTTAGTTTGTAAAATATATGAGAAGGGAGAAGTACCACAGGATTTTCAGCGTAGTAGAATAGTAACAATGCCGAAGAAAATAGGAGCTAATTTGTGTGAGAACTATAGGACCATTAGCCTACTATCACATGCATCGAAGATATTGTTAAAGATTATTTATAGGAGATTAGAAAATAAAGTAGAGGAAAGGCTAGGAGAAGATCAGTTTGGTTTTAGGAAAAACAGAGGGACGAGAGAGGCGATTCTAGCACTAAGAACGGTAGTAGAAAAAAGAAAGAGGGTAGGAAAGGTAACTTGCATAGCTTTTGTAGATTTAGAAAAGGCATTTGATAATGTAGATTGGGACATAATGTTTAGAATTTTAAAAGAAACGGGTATAGATTATAAGGATAGGAGAATAATTTTTAATTTATATAAACACCAAACTGCCTTAGTTAGAATTGAGGGGGAAGAAGAGATAGCAAAAATAGGGAAGGGAGTTCGGCAGGGATGTACACTCTCACCGTTATTATTTAATCTATATATAGAAGATGCAATAAACAAAGTAAAAGAAGAGTATAGTGTAGGTGTGAATGTACAGGGAGAGAAAATATATATGCTGAGATTCGCCGACGATATAGCTATATTGGAAGAAAGCGAAAAGAATTTAGAAAGGGTATTGAATGGTATGCAGGCAGTATTGACTAGGGATTTTAACATGAAAATAAATATAGGTAAAACTAAAGTGATGAAGTGTGACAAAAAGGAATGCAGTAGAAAAATGAGGATCACAATAGGAGATAATAGAATCGAAGAAGTGTCAGATTTTTGTTATTTAGGCAGTAGAATCACAAAAGATAATCGAAGCAAGGTAGATATAAAGTGTAGGATAGCACAGGGTAGGAAGGCATTCGTAGAAAAAGAACAGATTTTAAGATCAAATATTGACTTGGGGTATTAGAAAAAGATTACTGAAGGTATATGTTTGGAGTGTAGCACTGTACGGGTGTGAGGCGTGGACTATAGGAAAGGAAGAGAAGCGTAGATTAGAAGCACTTGAAATGTGGTGTTATAGGAGGATGATGAGGATTGGTTGGGAAGATAAAGTAACAAATGAAGCTGTACTAGAGTTAGTAGGGGAGAAGAGAAGTATCTGGAGAGTGTTACAGCGTAGGAGAGACAGATTAGTAGGGCACATTCTTAGGCATGGGGGGATTATGCAATTGATCATAGAAGGTAGAGTGGAGGGAAAGAGAGGGGTAGGTAGGCCTAGATTGGAGTATGTGAGTCAGATAGTTGAAGACGTTGAGATGAATAGCTATAGGGAGATGAAGGGATTAGCTCAGGATAGATCGGCATGGCGTGCTGTTTCCAACCAATCTTTAGGATTGCGGACTCTTTAACTAACTTAAAACAAATTGAACAAATCATGTTCATATTTATGTTCAACTAGTGGCAACGCCGCAAAAATAAACTACTGTCAATGACAATGTATACATTGTCATTGCTACTGTCTAACTATGTCCGGCAACGCTTATTGGATGATATAAAAATGAGGAGGCCCACGGCGTATGTTTTAAATGAACACAGATTCACACCAAGACAATACTATTAGTAACAGACAAAACACCGGAGAAAGAAACAGACGTTTGACACTCCACACACAGACCTAACAAGCCACCACATACAAGACGCGCGTATGTTTTAAATTAATTGCATATTTCGTCACGTAATATCATATATTTTTTAGTTCAAGCCCATTATCACTTACGGGCAGGTTATTTTTATCTGCGAAGATTCGGACTTCATTTGCAGGTACAGCTTCGGTCAAATCGCATTTAGTACCAATTAATACCATGGGCACTTCTGATTCGACGAATTTTCGGCATTCGTTAATCCAGAAATTAACTCCTTGGAAGGACTTTCGCGAAGTCACATCAAAAACAAATACGACACTATCAACACCTCGGTAAAAGCTCGTAGTTAAACTATGGGCAAACCTTTCCTGCCCAACAGTGTCCCACAATTGCATCTAAAACGTATTATTGTTTCAAATCGTATTTACTATACACTGAATTTACTACCAAAATATGTTGATTATCAATTTTTAGAACCCTATCTCGATAATCTGTTTGAGTGGTTGGACGTGCCTCAATGTATTTATTTTCGCAAAATCGAAATGATAAGGCCGTTTTACCGCTGGCCATTGGACCCAGAATTATTATCTTATACTTAGGAATTTGGATATGTCCCTCATTTATAGATTTAATTTCATTTATTTTCTGTGCCATGATTATAAAAATAAAACAATTACGTTTAAAACTTCTAATACCAAATATATCACCAGGTGATTTGTTTTTAATTATATATCTCTATTCCGAACCGAACAAACACGAACACTCCAATTGCGTCTAGCTTCCGTGCTAATAATTTATTCTATTGTAGCTGCTGACTGCTTTGAGACGACTATATACACGGCAGGCACCTCGGAACCATTCGTCTCTCCGGTTATTGCTTCGGTTTTCAGCTGTTTTGGTATACGAGGCGGGAAATGGTAGTTTGTATACAAGTATTTGAACTTGAACAGCATTCCAGTTGCTAGTTCCAAATTACTTAAGATATAAATTAATCTTAATTTTCAAACCAGTGCAATCAATTCAACAATGTTCATCGAGCAGCAGATGGGCTCGTCCAATATGTACACATGGTAAGTGTCCGTAAAGTTAGAAAAATGCACTCATAAAAATGATATAAATTGCATATGTAAATTTAAAAAATGATCACTACGGTGTTAAATATTAATATATGTAAATATAGGCAAATGTTTTGTTATTCTTCTGACATTTGTATTCATAGATTTTCATGTACAGCTCATTTTTTTAAATTGGCGGAGAATTTTGGTAGTCGTCCGCGCATAGGGTTGTGCTTATCGGGGTTATACAATACCAGTGGTGCCAGACAACAAAAAATACTCTCGATCTAAGAATTTAAATTTGTCACTATTTTATAGCTATCGTACAAATTAATTATGACATAAATATGATACTATAATAAGTATTTATCAACATTTCTTATATTCTAGTATAACTTTTCTGCGTTTTGTATTAATTTTCAAAGAATTCATTCTAATTGCATCAAATGGTTAAAACTGTGCGTGGTGATTTGTCAACATTGCATTTCTTAGGACGCACACCCTCTGCATTAGACACACCTACTTATTCTTTGGAGAAGACAGAAGCGTAGCGTGTTTTGGTAGAATTATATTTATTGATAATATAATCGCTAAAAATGCTGAAACCTTTTACCACAATTGTATTTAAAAATACAAATACGTATTTCGGTAGCCAAGCTACCCTCCTCAATGTATTTCGCTTGGAGTGGCGATTCCAAGTGAAGAAAATAATGATGGATTTGGGTATTTATACCCTGCGAGATGAGTTGATGTAATTAATAACTCATTAGCAACTTATGTTTTGTATGTTGTCGAAATATTGTTCAATTGGATTTTGGATACGGGTATTCAAAGTCCAATTGAACAATACTATTTCGAATTTGCCGCGAAACGGTAAACCAAGAAGTGACCCAAGAGCCGAATTGTTCCGAAGTGCTTGCGATATATAGAGTTCGTATTCATTGACAGTACCCTCTGTCTACTTCACATTCAATATGGCGAGATTTGTTTATATCTGGTAAAAATTATCGGGAGTTTTGGGTGTGGTTGAGTGATTCAAATCCACACCGGATAACAGTACGCCCGCTCAGAACATCTGCCACATCCGATTCTGTGAAGTGCAATCCCACAGACGAAACAGTCAAAGAGGAGGTTATATGCTACTTAAACCCTACGAGAATAAGAATCAATGTAATATGTATTGTTACGATAAATAATATCAAGTTGGGGTGAGTATGGTGTGAAATGTCCCGACTAGCCGATTATTTCGTGGTTGTTGGATTTGATCATGCAAAAGAGCGGGGCGGATTAAGCACTGGAACGATATTGCAACGGTTCCCGGAGAAAGACTGGTCGGATACTCCGTTTATCGAAGGCATCGAATGGGTAAGAAAATTCAAATGAGCATTGACGTGCAAATGTTAATTGCCAGAATTTTTTTTTTTAGTTTTGTCAGCCGCAAGGATGGGCCTTAAGTACGGAGAGACAAGAACCTCGGTTCTTCGTCGCTGTTCTTACCGATATCGACGCAAATCGGCACTATTGCGCTTGCATGTGCTTCAACGAAACTGTATCAATAACACCTAGCAAGCCAGTCGATGAGGTAAACAATATTTACAGAAGTTTTTTTATTTTAAACTTTATTAATACTTTATTTATATATAACAGTAAATAAACGGTTAAGATACTCCGCAGCAATGTACAAGACATTTGTAACGATGCAACTAAAATAACTAAAATTTTACAAAAACTAAGTTTACTATATTTTTTAAATGATCGCTACGGTGTTAAATTATTAGAATATCACCAAAATACCGTAACAAACATTAAGTAGCTAGATGTACATTTCAAGCGCTATGCGCCCATCTTCAGTAGCACAAGCTATAACTAAATAAAATACCTTTGTCACGAATCGTGATTGATATACTATGAAATAAATAAGTCAACATGACGGAAGTATTTAAAAAAATATCACTACGGTGTTAAATTATAATATAGAATATCACCCAAATACCGTAACAAGCATTAAGTAGCTAGATGTACATTTCAAGCGCTATGCGCCTATCTTCAGTAGCACAAGATAAAACAAAATAAAATACCTCTGTCACGAATTGTGATTGATATACTATCAAATAAATAAGTCAACATGACAGAAGTATTAAAAAAAATATCACTACGGTGTTAAATTATAATATAGAATATCACCCAAATACCGTAACAAGCATTAAGTAGCTAGATGTACATTTCAAGCGCTATGCGCCCATCTTCAGTAGCACAAGATAAAACAAAATAAAATACCTCTGTCACGAATTGTGATTGATATACTATCAAATAAATAAGTCAACATGACAGAAGTACTTGAAATGTACATCTAGCTACTTAATGCTTGTTACGGTATTTGGGTGATATTCTATATTATAAGTTTAATATACTTGAAAATATAAATTTTGGGTGATAGAATAGTAATTAAAAGATTACAGTTTGCTTATTTTATTTGGTACAGTAAACGTTTAAAATTTAAAATACAGTAAGAGTGGATACCTGAATTAAATATTATAATTTAAGAACTTAATACATCAACAGATGATAGACAAGTTCTAGTTTTCATTTAATAGTTTATTTAAATATTCACTTATTTTTATTTTGTATAATTTAAGGTTTGAATCAATATTTCTTAATTTTAAATGTATTGTATTGAATATTCGAGCTGCTTTGCCCAGCGGATCATTCAATGCTATGTTAGTTCTAGTAGTTGATTGATGTATATTATTTCAATTTCTGATAATGTTCTTGTATGTCTTTTTGAAAACTATTTGATTATTACTATTCGTTATACGGTAAGCAATGGATATTTTTTAGGATGAGGATAGTGTCGAAGGAGAAGCAGCCTTAGTTCGACCAATTCCCGCTATTTCGCATCATAGTATAATGTACGCTCCAAAATGCCTTGTTCTTGTCTCCAGATTAGATTACATAGATACATTCAGAGTAAGTTTATTATCAATAAATATATTAATCAGTTTTAAAATTATCACTACGGTGTTAAATTATTGCATAGAATATCACCCAAATACCGTAACTTAAAGCATTTAATAGCTAGATGCGCATTTCGAAATTATAGTTTTTATCTTAGGCTACTGAATGGGGGCATAGCCTTCGACGAAATGCGCATCTAACTATTTAATGCTTTGGTTACTGTATTTGGGTGATATTCTATACAATATTAAAGCGTGGATGAATAAATTTTCTTCAATTCAATTTTAGAATTGTTTGGGTATTGTGTATACCGCGTACATGGAGAACTTGGGCGTTCCATTGGCCACATTAGTGGGCAATATTCTGGGCTGTGTGCGTGTACCGCCCGCGGGCGGTCCACAGGTACGATTCAGCATTGGGGCGGGTGACCGACAGGCTCTACAGCCGCCCTTAAGTCCAACGTTGCCCATCACGCACACGTCTGTCCATTTACTGTTTCAACAACTAGGTGAGTGCTTAGGCAAAATACTCGAATTAACACGATTTTCAAGAATAAATCTATTTAGTAACGTTGCTTTGTTGAGTCATATTTTTTCGATGACGTATGCCACATCATAAAATTTAATTTTAAATTATTATTTTTTTGTTGTACGAAAAAGAGTTAACATTACCGCGGATATGATCTTGAACTTTACCTATTTTTGTTTTCTATATTTACTAGTTAAATTGTTTTATATTAAATTTGTTGGATGGTTTTGGAACGTGCCCATTTAATTTGAGCATGTAAACAGTCTAAATTTTGTTAAAAGTAATCGACCAATTAAGATTGAATATACCATAATAATATAATTGCACATTAATAAAATGTTTCGGATTCTATTCAATTCTTCGCCAAGCTTAAATTATAAATGCTTTCTGGCTTATTTTGAATATTTTCTAGTTAATCTACAGATCTACAGATTGCCTATTAATACATACAATTGTATTATTACTACGCCATAAGAAGTCAATTAGAAAATATGCAAATAAATTTCTTTGTATATTTAACGCAGAATTTTTCTTAATCGATTAAAGTACAAACTTTGGTTAAGTTTGATCATAATTTTACAAGAACTGAACAATGATTATTTTCATTATGTATCTTACAATTCATTCGAAAGCATACTTTTAAAAATTATATTGTTTTCTTAAATATGCAACATGATAATTATATTCATTGTAGTTTAGATTAGTATTATTAAACTTGAAGCAGTTGATAATTTAATTAAACATGTATTGTATAAAGTGAAATTTATCAAATCTTTACTGTTAGTCGCTTCGTAGTTGCACCGCATTGATTGCTTTCTAAAAATAATAATAAAGCCCATGTACATTCGATTATAATTTAATGCATATTCAAACTTTTTTTTTTGAATTTAAGCAAATATTTACAAAATTCGTTGGAGCATATTAATAATTCAATTTAAGTATGTTTTCAAAAAGTTTTTAATATTTGAACAAGGAAACTACTTGAAAAATCATGTTTTTTTGCAATTTTGAATATATTTCTTAGGAATTCGCAATGTGCTAGTCCTTTTCTGCGCCATAATGACGGAACATAAAATCTTATTCCATTCGAAGAGTTACACTCGTTTATCGGAGGCTTGTAGAGCTTTAACGGCCATAATGTATCCGTTTCGATATAGCCACGTATATATTCCACTGTTGCCAGCTGCTCTGGTCGAAGTTTTATGCACACCAACGCCCTTCGTCATGGGTGTTCACTCCTCCATGAGAGCTGACGTCTCAGAATTGGTCAGTGACAAAAAACATTAGTTAGTTAAACAGTCCGCAATCCTAAAGATTGGTTGGAAACAGCACGCCATGCCGATCTATCCTGAGCTAATCCCTTCATCTCTCTATAGCTATTCATCTCAACGTCTTCAGCTATCTGACTCACATACTCCAATCTAGGCCTACCTACCCCTCTCTTTCCCTCCACTCTACCTTCTATGATCAATTGCATAATCCCCCCATGCCTAAGAATATGCCCTACTAATCTGTCTCTCCTACGCTGTAACACTCTCCAGATACTTCTCTTCTCCCCTACTAACTCTAGTACAGCTTCATTTGTTACTTTATCTTCCCAACCAATCCTCATCATCCTCCTATAACACCACATTTCTAATGCTTGTAATCTACGCTTCTCTTCCTTTCCTATAGTCCACGCCTCACACCCGTACAGTGCTACACTCCAAACATATACCTTCAGTAATCTTTTTCTAATACCCAAGTCAATATTTGATCTTAAAATCTGTTCTTTTTCTACGAATGCCTTCCTACCCTGTGCTATCCTACACTTTATATCTACTTTGCTTCGATTATCTTTTGTGATTCTACTGCCTAAATAACAAAAATCTGACACTTCTTCGATTCTACTATCTCCTATTGAGATCTTCATTTTTCTACTGCATTCCTTTTTGTCACACCTCATCACTTTAGTTTTACCTATATTTATTTTCATGTTAAAATCCCTAGTCAATACTGCCTGCATACCATTCAATACCCTTTCTAAATTCTTTTCGCTTTCTTCCAATATAGCTATATCGTCGGCGAATCTCAGCATATATATTTTCCCTCCCTGTACATTCACACCTACACTATACTCTTCTTTTACTTTGTTTATTGCATCTTCTATATATAGATTAAATAATAACGGTGAAAGTGTACATCCCTGCCGAACTCCCTTCCCTATTTTTGCTACCTCTTCTTCCCCCTCAATTCTAACTAAGGCAGTTTGGTGTTTATATAAATTAAAAATTATTCTCCTATCCTTATAATCTATACCCGTTTCTTTTAAAATTCTAAACATTATGTCCCAATCTACATTATCAAATGCCTTTTCTAAATCTACAAAAGCTATGCAAGTTACCTTTCCTACCCTATTTCTTTTTTCTACTACCGTTCTTAGTGCTAGAATCGCCTCTCTCGTCCCTCTGTTTTTCCTAAAACCAAACTGATCTTCTCCTAGCCTTTCCTCTACTTTATTTTCTAATCTCCTATAAATAATCTTTAACAATATCTTCGATGCATGTGATAGTAGGCTAATGGTCCTATAGTTCTCACACAATTTAGCTCCTATTTTCTTCGGCATTGTTACTATTCTACTACGCTGAAAATCCTGTGGTACTTCTCCCTTCTCATATATTTTACAAACTAACCTGTATAATCGCTCCTGCATTTTTCCCCTGCGTGTTTTATTAATTCGGCTGGTATCATATCAATCCCCTCTGCTTTGTTATTCCGTAAATCATTTAATGCTCTATGAAACTCTGACCTAAGTATGCTAGGACCTAAGTCATCCTCATCTATCTGTTCCACATTTTCTAGCTCCTCCATGTCCTGCCTACCTTTATATAAATCTTCAAGATACTCCTTCCATCTTCTAGCTTTTTCCTTATTTTCTGTGAGTTCCTTACCCTGCTTATCACATATAATGTTACCCTTTGGTTTTACTTTAGAAAAATGTGACTTAATTTTCCTGTAGCCCAAATCTACTTTACCTCTTCTCATATCCTCCTCAATATCCTCACAGTTTCCATTTATCCACTCTTCTTTCGCTAGCTTGCATTTCCTATTAATTAAGTTCCTTAGTTCCTTATATTTTTTCTGTCCTGCTTCTGTGTTTCCTATTTTAATTTTCCTTCTTGCTTCTATCATTTCAACTATTTCTTCCGTGATCCATTCCCTCCTACCTGCCCTTTTCTTTGTGCCTAATACTTCATTTGCTGCTGTAGTTAGCCCATTTCTGATTTCCCTCCATTCGCAATCTATGTCGTTCCTAGATGTTCCATTAGCCATGATTTCTACTTTCTGCTTGTACTTTTCACATACATCAGCTAATTTTAACCTATCGACATCTACTCTGACCTGTTTGGACTTCTGTAATTTCTTGAATTTGATCTCTGAGTCCAGGACTACTAAATTATGGTCACTATCAATATCTGCTCCAGGGTAACTCTTACAATTCTTAATCTGGTTCCTAAACCTCTCTTTAACCAGTATGTAATCTATCTGATACCTCCCTATATCTCCTGGCATTTTCCACGTAAAAAACATTAAAAATCCATAATTCTGTGTGTATGTTACGGTCAACGTAATTAACCGATTGTTATTAATAATTACCGGCTATTATTAATACAAACCAATACAAGAATTAATGGCTATAATTCGGTAATTATTTATAATTCACAACTGTGAATGGTAAATATAATAATTTTAAATACGTCAAACAAAGAAATGGTCGGAAGGGATGAAATTTCTTCAATTTATGACAAAAATTGAGCAGATCACTCTGGAATAGATCGCAAATTATGTATTTCCTGTAAAATTTAGCAATATAAAAATATCCAATTTTCTTAAAAAAATGTTTTTTTATTTAGTTTATTAAGAACTTTTTATTTCATTGGTAATAATAGATGATATTTGTATGTGTCAATATGAAAAAATTATATATTAGCAATACTACAAAATAGGTTTTTATTTGATTTACCAGGTTTCACCAATAATTATTAATAATTACCGGTTAATGTAACTATTTCAATATTGTAATTGTAGAAGTCCATAATTTAAATGTAGGAATAATATGTAAATTCTCAGTTTTTTTGTTTATTTTAATTTTCCGACGACTTTCGATGTTTATAATATATTAATATAGAATATCACCCAAATACCGTAACAACCATTAAGTAGCTAGATGTACATTTCAAGGGCTATGCTCCTATCTTCAGTAGCACAAGATAAAACTAAATAAAATACCTCTGTCACGAATCGTGATTGGTATACTATTATATATATATATAGCTACTTAGTGCATATATAATGCATACTTAATGCATACATCTAGCTACTTAATGCTTTTTACGGTATTTGGGTGATATTCCATATTAATATTTAACACTGTAGTGATAATTTTTAAAATTTATAATATAATCATCGGGAAAAAAATTATCAACTTTGAAAAACATGGTCTGCTTAAGATTATTAAAAACAATATAACAAGTTAAAATTACGTTAAAATGTTTTTTTTCGTAATTTCATAATGGGGAAAAATTCATAATTCGTAAATTCGTTAAAAAAATCATAATGGAAAAATAAAAATAAATGTACATTCGTACATTTATTTCAATATTATTAATCACACTGACCACATAGCCTGGATAGTATTAATAATAGCCGGTTATTATTAATAAAAATCGGATTTATTAGATTAACCGTAACATATATATTTAACAACTTAAAAAAAAACGTAATAAGATGTTATATAATTAAATAAATGACGCTGGTCTATTAGATGGATGTAATAGTGGCAGATTTAGACGGTGGCGCTATAACGGTGCCTGACGGTGTCGCGTTACCATTATTACCCGAACCGTTGCTTGGCAGCACACGAGACGCTTTGGGTTTATTATTACAACCGGAATTAGTGTGCGCGGACAGAGCATTCTCCCCACCAGTTCTACGAGCGCCTGCGCCCGCCATGCTCGACAAAGAAATCAGAGCAGTGTTTATGAGAACTTTTGCACAATTACTCCAAGTAAAATAAATTGTTGTTCCTTCGCTATTTCTGGTAAAAACGTTTTTTTTTTTTAGGGATATCGATCTTGTTTGACGTTAATTCGTATCCATCCGAGGCCTGTTATCACGTTTCACAAAGCGCAATTTTTGGGCGAACGAAATTTGAAAGACTGCGATTTTACAACGCGCGTTTTAGATTGTATGTTTTTTACCAGTTTCGTCGCAGAGCGAGGTCCGTCTTGGCGACCCTGCGACGTATGGGATGAACTTTATAGGTACAAAGAACAACAAAATAACTTAAGACAACTGAAAAACCATCGTTAAGAATGATTTTTTATTAAAAGAATATTTTAGTAATATGTACAAAAATATATTTTTTATAGGGATTATGTCAAGTATTTTTCTTTGATTTTCTTATAGTAACTTATCTGAAATGTTGAAATTTGAATCGCAAGATCATCGACTTCTTCTTGTGCATATTCAAGAGTTGGCACAACAGTTATACACAAATGAAAACCCTAATCCGCAGAGTTACGCTCAGAAAATTCACGTACCCCCAGAAGGTGCTTTCGCTCGGATACATCAACCTCCATTGCCACCCATTAATTCGCAATTAGTAGAGAGTATTATAGAAGAAGGACTAGGCAAGAATAACATTAACTCCAGGTAAAAAATTATAATTTAATAAATAATTTATTGTCGTAATTAATATTATTTAATTTGATAATGAATTAGAATCGTATTATTAGTATCTACTTTAGGTTTTGTCTTAAGTTACATATGATGTACTTTCCAATAATTTATAAGACAAAATTCGTTAATTAAATTAAGCTTTTGTACCGAGATATTTTAATGATATTTTTAACTTTTACAGCGGAGATCATGCTTGGTAAGTTCAGTGTTTAAATGTTGACTGGGCTTTTGTAAAGAATTATAGCTTTTTTAGCACCTTTGCGGCAGTTTTATATACACAATCGTTTTCATAGCAATACTATATATAATTTTTGAAAAAAAAAAATTTCATTGCATTATTTACTTTATTTTAGCAGCTATGTGCTTTATAAGCCTAAATAAATAAAGTACAGCTATGAACATTGAATTCTTCAAAAATTGGCAATTACATTTTTTTATTTATTTATTTATTTATTTATTTATTTATAGGTTACAATCTTTAAGGCCTATACAACCTCGAATAGTTCCCATGGGGCCGCATATTTCTAACTTAAACGAAAATAAAAATTTACTGAGCAATTCCGCGAGGCGATTAGAGGTTTTGAGAAATTGCGTCAATTGTATTTTTGAAAATAAAATCGCCGACGCTAGAAAAACATTCCCGGCCGTATTAAGAGCGTTGCAATCAAAGGCTGCAAGGTAAACTGTTAAAAATACTTTAAAAAATATTTTACGTAGTTTTTATAATAAAATGTCTCGTTATCGTTTCAACAATTCGATTTTTTTAGATTGGCTTTATGCAACGAATTAGCCCAACATGTTGTTGGGAACAAAGCAATGTTAGAGCATCAACAATTCGATTTAGTAGTTCGTCTAATGAATTGCGCTCTTCAAGACGACTCTACCATGGACGAACACGGAGTTGCGGCTGCTTTATTACCTTTGGCAACCGCTTTTTGCAGAAAACTGTGCACCGGTGTCATACAGTTCGCTTATACGTGTATACAGGTAAGAATTCAGACAGACACTAATTTATTCTTTAATGCGGATAATTATAATAAATAATCTATTTTAATTTTTCTAATTCAGATATTAAAAACACAATTACGAATTTCAATAAACTTTATTTTAGGAGCATGCAGTTTGGCAGAACCAACAATTCTGGGAGGCCGCTTATTATCAGGATGTCCAGAAGGACATTAAGGCTCTCTATTTGCCGCGATTGGACACAATATCTCCCAGATTAGGTCTGGACCATTTGGCAATCAGTCCAACGTCTCCTAGAGACAGTAAAGACTTTAGCGGTAATTGGCAAAATCGTAGATCTGTGTTGAGTCGAGTGCATGAACCTAGCGCTCTGGAAATAGGTAAAAATTCAGTAAAAAAATTTTTTTTTCATTTAAATTTGCCTGAATCATTAGAAATTCACAAACACCGTAAAGACCCCAATTATAATTTTCTTAATGACCAATTAGACCTAATCTCCTTCCCATTATTCGATATTTTCTGTAGGTAGATTGTTTATATATAAATAAGTTTTCTGTAATTCGTTTTTCATTTCTTGATAACGCCTAATAGCGAAACTATGGTCGGAATAAATCCTCGTTTTTAACCGTGGTATAAAACACTGTGTTTTTATTTCTCTTCCTTTTTTTATATATTAGAAAAGATATGGGAACAATCAAAATGTTGTTATAATATAATATAATATAATATTACATATAGTACTATTTCTATTCATGTATATATACTATTTATTATTATATGTTCTATTATGTACATATAATACTATTTCCTAATAAAAGTAATATACTGTTTATTGATTTATCAAGATATTTTTATCGTTTGTTTGGGAAATGTGTTTTAGCTGCTGAACAAATGCGTATATCAGCAGCTTTGCAAGCGGACAAACAAAATGAATTATTAACCAGCGAAGAAAGTACATTATACAGTCAGGCAATTCACTACGCCAATCGAATGGTGTCCTTATTAATTCCTCTGGATGTTGCGAGCAGATCTCATCGACCTGATCATTCTTATCAGGATGACGAAAGAGCTAGCAATAGCATCGCAAATAGGTTAGTAATAAATGTGTGAAAGTATACAAGCAGCCGATAAATATAACGATTTTTAGTGTTGCTGAAAGCGATTCTGCTGATGCGGAGTCGGGCTTTGAAGATCAAGACCCGAGTGAAACTGGCGTAACGATCATTAGGTCCGTATCGAGGTTTATCGATAAAGTATGCAATGAAGGTGGTGTGAGTAGAGAACATATACGGAATTTACATCAAATGGTGCCGGGTGTTGTACATATCCATATTGAAACGCTTGAAGCTGTCCACAGGTACGAAATCGAAATAAAAAATTATTTGGGAAAAGAAATAAAAATACAATGTATAATACATAGTCGAATAAATCCTCGTTATTTAACTGTGATATAAAACATTGTACTTTTATTTCTCTTCCCTAATATGGAATATCTCAAAACATAACGGCAAAATCAATAACCTATATAAAAAATTATGTGTATATTGTGTAAATTTTTCATTTTTTTTAGAGAGTCGAAACGTCTTCCACCGATCCAAAAGCCGAAAATACTCACTCCCAATATGTTACCGGGCGAAGAATCGATCCTCGAAGGATTTCGGGTGTATTTGTTACCGGATGGCCGAGAAGAGAGTTCGGCTAGTAATTTGGGTGGGCCGCCATTGCTACCAGCCGAAGGCGCCATTTTCCTAACGAATTATAGGATTATATTCAAAGGAACCCCTTGTGATTCCTTCGGTAAATATCATCCATCTTCACCCAGTATTCCCAAATAGTTAGTCTATACTTATTATTTCTAGCTTGTGAAGAAGTTGTAGTCAGATGCTTCCCAGTTACTTCCCTAACGAAAGAGAAGAAAGTCGCTGTGCAGTATTTAGCGCATTTAGATCAGTGGCTACAGGAGGGGCTCCAGCTTCGCTCTTGTACGTTTCAATTGTTGAAATTAGCGTTCGATGAGGAGGTTACCGCAGAAAATATAGAAACGTTGCGGAAGTTAATACATAAAGTGCGCCACCCGCCCGACGTATTTCACCATTTCGCATTCGCTGGACAAATGGTCGTTTCGCAAACGCCTTTGCATAAAGGAAAAGAGAAAAATGCAACGCTGCGGTATTTATCTTTATTACTAAAACGAAAGAATATTTTTCATTACATTAAATTAAAAAAAAAATACAGAACATAATTTTTGCATGGTATATACGAAAAAAAGAAAGATGGTAGGAAAGGTAACTTGCATAGCTTTTGTAGATTTAGAAAAGGCATTTGATAATGTAGATTGGGACATAATGTTTAGAATTTTAAAAGAAACGGGTATAGATTATAAGGATAGGAGAATAATTTTTAATTTATATAAACACCAAACTGCCTTAGTTAGAATTGAGGGGGAAGAAGAGGTAGCAAAAATAGGGAAGGGAGTTCGGCAGGGATGTACACTCTCACCGTTATTATTTAATCTATATATAGAAGATGCAATAAACAAAGTAAAAGAAGAGTATAGTGTAGGTGTGAATGTACAGGGAGAGAAAATATATATGCTGAGATTCGCCGACGATATAGCTATATTGGAAGAAAGCGAAAAGAATTTAGAAAGGGTATTGAATGGTATGCAGGCAGTATTGACTAGGGATTTTAACATGAAAATAAATATAGGTAAAACTAAAGTGATGAGGTGTGACAAAAAGGAATGCAGTAGAAAAATGAGGATCACAATAGGAGATAATAGAATCGAAGAAGTGTCAGATTTTTGTTATTTAGGCAGTAGAATCACAAAAGATAATCGAAGCAAGGTAGATATAAAGTGTAGGATAGCACAGGGTAGGAAGGCATTCGTAGAAAAAGAACAGATTTTAAGATCAAATATTGACTTGGGTATTAGAAAAAGATTACTGAAGGTATATGTTTGGAGTGTAGCACTGTACGGGTGTGAGGCGTGGACTATAGGAAAGGAAGAGAAGCGTAGATTAGAAGCACTTGAAATGTGGTGTTATAGGAGGATGATGAGGATTGGTTGGGAAGATAAAGTAACAAATGAAGCTGTACTAGAGTTAGTATGGGAGAAGAGAAGTATCTGGAGAGTGTTACAGCGTAGGAGAGACAGATTAGTAGGGCATATTCTTAGGCATGGGGGGATTATGCAATTGATCATAGAAGGTAGAGTGGAGGGAAAGAGAGGGGTAGGTAGGCCTTGATTGGAGTATGTGAGTCAGATAGTTGAAGACGTTGAGATGAATAGCTATAGGGAGATGAAGGGATTAGCTCAGGATAGATCGGCATGGCGTGCTGTTTCCAACCAATCTTTAGGATTGCGGACTCTTTAACTAATATACGAAAAGTTGTTCAACATTTGTTAACTTTGGTTTTTCTTTCCATGGAAGATTGCATTCTTTTTTAGTACTTTTCATGTATTTGTTTATTAGTCCACTCTACTAATTTCGTAATTCTATCATTACATCTTCAGGAGATCAGGCTACAATTAACAAATATATCTTAGATAACGATAGTACACTATAGATTGACAAGCTATGGTACAAATACAAAACCACTTTGTTTTTACTATCAAAGTCTTACTATCGAGTTACGGCTGAATAGATCCTCTTATAAAAGAATTACATTACAATTTCGGTTGTTTTACTTTGGTCAAATTAAATTAGATTCGTTATATATAATGATTGTCAATTAGTAATATTATTTAACATATGTTTCTGTCAGAATTCTTATTGAACATAGGTGTGAAATTTTATTATAGAAATGTATATAGATTCATTCTTTTTTCGATCAGCTGTTCGATATTTTCATGCAGAATGAAACCAACACGAATTGTTAAATTATTTTTTTAATTCGATTTCCATGTATATTTTTTTAGTGGTTTCGCAAAGAAAACATTTTTAAAGACCGCCCGACGAGCCGGTTTCAAACAGAAACCTTCGTCTAAGCAAAAATACGTGCTGCCAACAAATATGGGCACGAATAACGCGAACAAATACTTAACGTCACCTGGCCGGATGAGCTTACCAACCCCCGAAGATTTTGCCAATGACGACGACCTTTCTATTGACGATTTCGAATCGGGACCATCCGCTATCCATATTCCTACAACTCCAACAGGTAAAATACATTTGTATACGAAATACAAAAATATTTACCAGAATTATATTTTTTACTAACAAAACCCTTTTACCATTGAATTTATTTCTCACTTGCAATAGTATAATTTTTTCACATTACATGACATGAAAACTAACTTTAACTGAAACTATCTTTACACCGTATAAATATACATAGGTTACCCATATGGATGATATCTAGTCGTTTAATATATAAACCGTAAAATGGCGCGAGGATAATTAAATTCCCTTTCTCTAGACGCTAAAACGCTTGAGCGACTTGCAGATCGCAGCTATGTCCGCGATTGGCAACGTCTCGGTTTATGCTACAGCAGTAACACAACATCGCCCAGTAACACGGCTCACATCCTGGGCGGCATTATCCCGCCTTCTGGCCAATTCCATGGCCAATACTCGCGTCACGTGCCGCCCGATCAGTTCCGATTGACGTCGGTCAATTCCGTATATATGATGTGCCGTAGTTATCCGGCGTTGCTGTTAGTTCCGCACGCTATTAGCGATGAGAGCATTCGGAGATTCTGCAGGTAAATTGCAGAATTAAAAAATAAATTTATGAAAAAAGTTTGAATAAATCTTGTTCGTGGTGTTTATTTTAATAGATTTTTTTACAATGTGTCGTCGTGTTTTTTACAATAGTTGATTTACATAATTTGTTTAAATAATTACATAATATTGATGTGGTATAAAAATGTTTTACAATTATAATATTCTTATAAATTTATAATCAAAATATTCTGCAACAGTATAGAAAGAAGGCTTCGGTGACTAAGATTTTCTTCAGTCGTGTAAATCTGTTAGTTGATTTCATTGCTTGGGGAAGGTATACTTTTATTGCAACATAGTTGCTTCCTGTTTGTTTTATTCTGCCTATGATACGGCATACTTAGTTCGTTTTTGCTTCATATTTGTGGTATTCACCATTGGTCTGGTTGTTTGATTTGTGTTCTTGTATGTAATTTACGCAGGCATGAATATAAACACCTGTGATGGTAAGTATTTTATTGCATCTGAAATTTAAATTTCGCATATTTTATACTTATTTACATTTAGAAAATCATTGGTTGTCTTCGATACAAATTTATAAAACCTCTAAAATGCCATTGTTTTACTTTAGATGTTACAGACAAGGTAGAATACCTAGTGTAACATGGCGACACCCGCGTACAAGGGCGCTATTATTACGAGGGGCGGGACATCATGGAAAGGGCGTCATGGGAATGTTAAAAAGTAGTCATCCAACTCAAAATGCTTCTACAGAAACTACTTCATCTTTCGAACATGTAAGAATTGTCTGCTCATATTTTGTTTAAGTATATTTTTGTAGTGTTGTGGTACTTCATTTTATTTTAAATTATTTATTTATATCTAGAAATATTTATCAGAAAATTTGCGGCCAAGTGTTTGGATTATTTCGATTTTTCCATACCAACGGTTGATTTTTTTGTTGACATGTTCTTTGTTATCTTCTAGGAGAAATATTTAGCAGCTTTGGTAGCGGCAACTCCGATATTCTCGCTCCGTAAAGGAGCATGGGGCATGTCCGACAGTAGTCTTAGCATCGATTCTCTTCTTCTTGCTGCCGAAGATCATCTTGCTGGAGGTACATTAACACCAGAAGTCGCGAGGAAGTCAAATAATCCGTTTAATAAAGCTATGGGAACTCTAGGGTAAGAATCTCAGGGTTGTTTAACCTTTACAGTTTATTAAAACACTGCTTGTGAAGATTATTATATTTATTGAGTTCCAAACGATTGTTTTTATGGACCATTTTAAATATTTTTTTCAGTATGTTTCCGCGTTCCAGTGGTGGAAAAGGCGGCCCCAAGACATTCGGTCGTTGGGGAAGCCTCAAGGATAAACGGCACAGTTCACAAGCTTCGCTCACTAACGTCTCGCAATCACGTCTAAATGTAATAAATCGTCATAGTACCGCAGCGACGGGTATTGGGGGTAGCAGCCCCAATAATGGGGCAGTTATGTCCGGTTCTGTTGGGCCATTGGGCGGCGTTGCTGATGTAAGCGATTGTGGCACGCTGCCAGCGGATGGAACTGTGCACAGTCTTCAAAAGGTCCGATTTTTTACAATCTTTCACTTTTTTTCTATAAATTAACCCAATATATTCGAAAAAAAAAATCTATTTCTTCCATTTAATAATTGTGTTTCTATACAAATAGATCTACGTTAGGTTATTTTATAATTTTTTGCTACTAAAATTGTATAAAACATTACCCAAAAACGGTAACAAAAAGCATTTATTAGCTAGATGCGCGTTTCAGAGGCTATGCCCCCATCTTCAGTAGCACAATAATAAAACAAACAAAGATACCATAAAGAGAAAGATACAAACAATGATGTACAATTGTATAACGATACCGATGAGTAACAGAGGTATCATTGTTTGTTTTATTATTGTGCTACTGAAGATGGGGGCATAGCCTCTGAAATGCACATCTAGCTACTTAATGCTTTGTGTTACGGTATTTGGGTGATGTTTTATACAATTAATTAACGCCGTAGTGACGATTTTACACAAAAATTGTGTTTTACTCTACAAATATTGAATGCTTTTCTAAGGCTGCCTTGTACATTTTGGGAGAAAAGGCCCAAATGAAGGGAATTAAAATGGACGCCAGTCCGAAAACGGATTTTATTCCAGTAGAATATTACGACGTACGGCATACGAAAACTGCATTTAAAAAATTAATGAGAGCTTGCATTCCTAGCGCTCATAATGTTGAACCAGAACAAAGCTTTTATCGATTAGTTGAAAACTCCGAATGGTTGCAACAGTTGCAGAATATTATGCAGTTATCCGGAGCTGTTGTCGACTTATTGGATCTCCAAGGTAGGATTTTAAGACAAATAATGTCAGTGAATGCAAAAAATTCTTGTATAGAAATACTGTTTTCTTAAAATATATAGTTTTTCACGACTTTCGTTATACCTATTGATTTATTTAATCTTAAACTCTTTAGAAATATTCTCTACTTATAGTATATGTATCTTATAACAATAAAATTTCGCGATTTTGTTTGTTTTTAAGGTTCTTCAGTAGCGATTTGTTTGGAAGACGGTTGGGACATTACAGCTCAAGTAGCGTCGATAGCTCAACTTTGTATGGATCCGCATTATCGGACGATCGATGGATTCCGAACTCTCGTAGAAAAAGAATGGATTGGGTTTGGACACAGATTCAGTCATCGCAGTAATCTCAACGCCAATTCACAAGCCAGTGGATTTGCTCCGACGTTTCTGCAGTTTCTAGATGTTGTACATCAGGTAATAATTTACTTGTTAGCAATTTAAAAATATTTACCTCGTTCTCTGCCGTTGTTTATTTTATTTTATGCCATTTTTTAAATACTTCTATCATGTTGCCTTCTTTATTGTATTTGTATTTAATTGTATAGCAATCATGATTCGTGACAGAGGTATTTTATTTAGTTTTTATATTGTCCTACTGAAGATGGAGGCATAGCCTCGAAATGCGCATCTAGCTATTTCATACTTTAAGTTACGGTATTTGCGTGATATCCTATACTATTACAAACTGTAGATAATGAAGCAGTTCCCGATGGCATTCGAATTCAATGACTATTACCTCCGTTTCCTGGCGTATCATTCGGTCTCGTGTCGTTTCCGCACATTTCTCTTTGACGCTGAGCTGGAACGCGTTGAATCTGGCGTTGCTGCTGTGGAGGACAAACGTGGATCGCTCACGTCGCACCACAAGAGCGTTGTGGACACGGCCTCGGACGACGATAGCGCAGTATATCCCAGTGGGGGAGTGGGACCGGTGGCGGGTAGCAGGGGTGGTGTGGGCTGCGTCCAGCAGTTGGGACAGAGCGTCTTCGATTACATCGAGCGGTCACACGTGCGCAGTCCTATGTTCTTCAATTTTCTCTATATGCCCGACTATGAACACGCGGTAAGTGAATTTATAATTTACTCGATTTATTCGGTGGGTATTATGGAAGATACTTAATAACATTCGCTCGTTTGTGCATCATAACTGGCACTTTATAACATTTGAATACCTACTTAAAAACGCAGGTGCTGCGACCTCAGTCCCACCTACCATCCCTCGAACTCTGGTCGTACTATACTGATGAGGAACTCGCCCACGGCCCAACGTACGACCCGGAGATAATCTCATTGGACCGCCAACAGGAAGAAGAGAACGAAGCAGCGGACGGTATCATCGACCCACCTAATCACACGAGCGCAACCGCGACAACATCGGCACTTGCTCTGCATAGTAACGCATCGCACCGTCGCAGAACGGTTACGGTCGGTTATGATAACGTCGGACAAAGGTGTCCAGATGCGTTCACGCAGCTGTTGGAGGACGTGCATCGAGTGCAAATGGAGCTGGGCCATCTGCCGCAGAAGTGGAAGGTGCTGTGGGATCGGGTGGAGCAACAGTGTAGTGTTTGTGGCACGGGTTCTGGCGGAAGTGGTGGGAATAGCTCCGATTCTCTAACGGTAAGTTGTGGAAGTGATGAAATTTAAAACAATAGTAATATGTGAGTATACACTTATTGAATAAATGTCTATGAGATTAAAGCACAATTTCAGTGTACATAAGTTATTTATTGTGTTTCTACTAGTTTCTCTAATAGTTTCGGCTTGCCCAAGCCATTCTCAAGATCAATGTCTAGCAAGAAACAATTGATAAATAATTAAAAGCGACTAAACTTTTTTGGCGCAATAAGTTTAGTCATAAACATAAGACAATACTTATACAAGACAAATAAGTGTTTTGTATATTGCATCAAAAAAGTTTAGTCGCTTTTAATTATTTATCAGTTGTTTCTTGCTAGACATTGATCTTGAGAATGGCTTGGCGTTGCCGAAACTAGTAGAGCAGCAAATAAATAACTTGTGTACATTGTGCTTTAATCTCGTCGATGTTTATTAAAATTTAAAAGATTAATGACTTGTTTGATACTTTGTAATCGACACTGTTCGTTTCTTCTTCTCTTAAACAGCGTCATGCTTCCTTTAGTACTGCTATGGTACGATCTCATGGACGTTTAGTTCACAAGCGATCTACTTTAGAGATATTAATGCGTGGTAAGATGGTTGGTGCCGCTGAATCTGCTGCTGCTTCTGCTGCGGCAGCATCAGCTGCTAGTGCGCTAGTCTATTCGCATCCGCATCGATTCGAACGGTAATAAATTCATACCTCCAAAGTGTTTCTCCTTTAATTTAATAAAGAGATATTGTGGATTTTTTTTCTTCAGATATAATTATACAACGCCAACATATTGCGACTTTTGTTCGCACGTACTTTGGGGCCCAGTTAAGGCCGGTTGCCGCTGCGTGGATTGCGGTTATGGTGCTCATGAACGATGTTTAGATTCCGTACCAAACACCTGCACGAAATATAAGGTGAAATCTCCAAAAAGAACCTCGGAAGCACACTAATTTCCCAATACACAATTTTCTCCTAAGGTTATCTCTTCGGCACGCACATATGTTTATTCGAGAATATTTTGAAGTTTTTCATCGATATTTTTTCAGGTCGCTGGTGCAGGTAGCACGGGAACAGCGGGAGAGGGAATTGGAGGCGGCGTTGGGAGTGGCACGGGCGTTATGGTAACAAGCACTGGCGGTGGAATTGGAGGACAAACGGGTGTTGTAGGCGGTTTTGGTGTAACTGGAGCCGGCGGATTGGTTGTAGGACTACCGGCGGGGGTCGGTGGCGGTGTGGGCGTGGGCGTCGGCGGTGGTAGTACTGCGGGTGACAACGGTAGCGTGAGTTCAGGTAAGTGCTTTGAATGCAAAAGTGATTTGACGTCGGTCCTTTTATTGATGTTAGAGATAGAAATAAAGAGCAAAAATAATATGACATCGAAAATAAAAGACGGTTACTTTGTTCTTATATCACCAAAATATTAAATAAGAGACAATTATAGTTTTGTGCTATTAACACATTATCAAGCCTTCGAATAAGTTACAATGTACAGATTGAAATTGAAACATTGAAATGTCAAGGGTGGCTACTGGTGGAATTACATTAAACAGAGAAGAAAAGATTAAACCTAGTTGGTCATTTAATAGATTATAATTTGGGCTTTTCCATATTTATGGATTTCTAAGGATTCTAACCAATTTAGTTTCCCTCCTTTAGTACAAATATGTAAAATGTCCATATTATCTATTGCGGGGAAGGTATGATTTGATTCTATTATATGGCTTGAAAAATTGGAATTAATTTTCTTATTTTTAAAGCTACATAGATGTTCCTTAAATCTAATTTTAAAGCTGCGCCCTGTTTGACCAATAATAATCTGAGCAACATAACTTATAAATACCTGGCCGATCGACACTATCTTTATTATTAAAAAGTGTATGAGATAGTGTGTATGGGATTTTTTCAGCTACATTTAAATTATATTTTGAAAGTGTGGTTGCTATTTTATGGGTTATGGGAGGGAAAAATGTGAATGGACCATATTTGAAAGTTGCCGATTTTGGGGACGATGGATATATAGAATTAAAAATCAATAGTCTGCTCTTCTTGTGTATAAGATTCATAATAATGTTATTTTGGAAGCCATTAAGCGTAACAATAAATTTTGGTGATATAAAAACAAAGTAATCGTCTTTTATTTTCCATATTATGGAATATCACATAGTAACGGCTAAATCAATCAATTATTTAATATGAGATATATTCTTGTGTCAACATATTTTTAAATGCATATTTGTTTTGCTGGATACAGTGTGATTGTTTTATAAATTCAATATCAAATTGAAATTCAAATAAATTTTACGATATTTCCGATAAGAGATTTAAACTTATTTTAATTGTTTATATATGAAGAGTCGCATTCGTGGTGGCGTCGTCGTATGAAACATTTTCACGGTAGGGATTATTTAATTTTCGTGGCGTGGAAGTATTCAAATCGAGATTATTTTGTGAATTTTCCCGTTCTTTATACCGTTGGCCATTTTTGAATTCTAATCCGCAAATAACAAGCCCTTCATTGATTTATTTTTAATACTAAAAATACCATTTTACCGTGCTACTAGCTTTCTATTAAAGTTTTGTGATTTGTTTTTAGGCTAACAACTCATTTTAAAGAGTTCTTTAAAAAACTGAAAGTAAAATTATATTCGTCATTTCAATATTTATCTTGTAAATTATTGTACCCCTAAATTAATGTGTAGTATTTTTTTGGCTGATCCAAGTTTCTTAGCTAGTTCTAATCATCTTAAGCGTTTATTTCAGACTCCTTTATCAACTAACTTAAAAAACTACCATCAAATATTTTATCGTAATTATATGCTACATTCGGTATACTCGTAGATCCTTCAATAAAATTCCTACAAGCGTCTTCTTTTCCACGGTTTTCTCTCGATTTTCGTAGGAAGTGCACGCCAAACATCCAGTCAGCAATACTACGCTCAATTCTCTTCTAATGTTGCTGAAAATCGCACACACGAAGGTTATTTGTTCAAACGTGGAGCACTTCTTAAAGCTTGGAAGCAACGTTGGTTCGTCCTAGACTCTATCAAGCATCAATTAAGATATTACGACGCGATGGAGGACTCTCATTATAAAGGACTTATCGGTATGTACCAGTGAAAATGCAGTTTTATTTAGATTTTTTGAATCAATTATTAATTTATGCGACTCTTACGCAAATCTTTTAAATTTTGAAATATATTTTTTACATAAAGTACTTGCTCTACAGGGTAATATCATACACTATATTTTTTATATTAAGGTCTATATTAATTCAATATAGACCTTATACTGTTTTTTATAGGTAATTTATAGCTTGAATAATGTTTCTTTTATAGAATTGGCAGAAGTTGTTTCTGTGACGGCAGCGCCGCCAGGTCCGGGCCCACCAAAGAAAACTGACGATAAATCCTTCTTTGATGTAAGTTTTCTGATCTATCTAACGAATTTTCCGCTCAACAAAATCATTTTTTTTGCAATTTTATCATGTACAAAAAATTATAGTTGCGAACGAGTAGGAGAACGTACAATTTCTGCGCTTCTGACTACAATACGGCGCAGGAATGGATCGAGAAGTTGCAAGCTTGCCTTCAATAAACCTAAGCAAACCTGTTATGTATATCGTAAGCCTCAAGAGTCTTTCCAAAGTTCTATTTATTAGTCATTGTTTTGTTTTAATCATAGATGAAGTATATATATATAAAATTGTTGCTTTTATTGTACTTTCCTTACGGAATATTGCACAATATTGCGGAATATTGCACAATACAAATATTCCGTTTGATACTTCATATTATTTTATATACTCTACTGTGTATTAGAAGTGTCTTAGTTGAGTTTTTTTCTATAATATGCATTACAAATTGCTGAAAATTAATTAGTTGTACCGTTTATTCCGTATAAGTAACAATTAAATTCAATATACTTCGTCAATGGTTTTAATAATCACCTTTCAGACATTAAACCCTAAATAGGTCGACAATAAATAAATATATCATATTATTTACGTGTTTTAAAGACAATATTACGTTAGTTATATTTTTATTTTTTATATTTTATAAAGAATAGGGAAAATATTTATTTATTATTACGCCCGTCGGTTGAAATATTGTTACTGTCGACAACCTCGTTATGTTTAAATCCTATTTTATTAATATTCTATTTGCTCACGTCGCTCCCTACTTATCCCTTGGAGAATATATTCGCTCTCTAATTAGTAAATTGACGTCTAATATATTGCATATCATGCCTTAATAAATTAGTTAACGATGCACTGAAACGGGCGATATTTCGACGAATTTGTAACAAACCCTTTAACATTCCCCGTCAGTATGAAGCGGACATTTTTAACAATCAATTTCGTTATTTTTAGCAAATTACTGCGTGAACTAATGAAATTGTTGTCGAACGAAATAAAAAAAGTAATAACTATTTGTCTATAACTTGTATTAAGTAGTGCAATAGCAATTAATTATAACAAAAAATGATAGTTTTCGTATAATTCTTATTAATATATTTGCCGTTGTCATGTTTTTTTTTTCTAAATAACTAGGATTTTAGTACAATAAATTCGCTTAATAACTAAAATATATTGTTGTTATATATGTGATATTCATTGTTGTTTAGGTTCCTTATTGTACATGATATTATATAAAAGATCTTAGCTCATCTCAACGTGGTGTAGTTTACAACTGCCAAAGTTACTCGCATTGTAAAGAAAATAACATTAATACAATTATTTTTATACATTAATGTGCATGTTGAACAATTGTACGCATTTTGCACGTTGTCATTCTAACTACATTTAATAACAAGTACCGTTTAATAATAAAAATACTTGTTTTATAATATTAATCTATTTTTTTTGTACATGATTTTTTTTATTGTCAATATATAAAAGTTTATAGCAAAACATAATTTCCTATTTATTGATTTCCAAAAGTAAATTCTAACTTTTACATGGGCTTATTTCGTTCAGAGTAAGATGTCAATGAAATCTATCTTGTATTTTTAATAGTGTATTATGCAGATGTAATTTAACAAGTATGTGACCCTCTTAAGAATTTATATTTTTAGAGATAAAAATATAAATTTTATACTTTATACTTTATAAACACCAAACTGCCTTAGTTAGAATTGAGGGGGAAGAAGAGGTAGCAAAAATAGGGAAGGGAGTTCGGCAGGGATGTACACTCTCACCGTTATTATTTAATCTATATATAGAAGATGCAATAAACAAAGTAAAAGAAGAGTATAGTGTAGGTGTGAATGTACAGGGAGAGAAAATATATATGCTGAGATTCGCCGACGATATAGCTATATTGGAAGAAAGCGAAAAGAATTTAGAAAGGGTATTGAATGGTATGCAGGCAGTATTGACTAGGGATTTTAACATGAAAATAAATATAGGTAAAACTAAAGTGATGAGGTGTGACAAAAAGGAATGCAGCAGAAAAATGAGGATCACAATAGGAGATAATAGAATCGAAGAAGTGTCAGATTTTTGTTATTTAGGCAGTAGAATCACAAAAGATAATCGAAGCAAGGTAGATATAAAGTGTAGGATAGCACAGGGTAGGAAGGCATTCGTAGAAAAAGAACAGATTTTAAGATCAAATATTGACTTGGGTATTAGAAAAAGATTACTGAAGGTATATGTTTGGAGTGTAGCACTGTACGGGTGTGAGGCGTGGACTATAGGAAAGGAAGAGAAGCGTAGATTAGAAGCACTTGAAATGTGGTGTTATAGGAGGATGATGAGGATTGGTTGGGAAGATAAAGTAACAAATGAAGCTGTACTAGAGTTAGTAGGGGAGAAGAGAAGTATCTGGAGAGTGTTACAGCGTAGGAGAGACAGATTAGTAGGGCATATTCTTAGGCATGGGGGGATTATGCAATTGATCATAGAAGGTAGAGTGGAGGG
Source organism: Leptodirus hochenwartii (assembly GCA_947310635.1). Classification (NCBI taxonomy): domain Eukaryota; kingdom Metazoa; phylum Arthropoda; class Insecta; order Coleoptera; family Leiodidae; genus Leptodirus; species Leptodirus hochenwartii. The sequence continues at coordinate 3,284,226 of OX371178.1, read as the reverse complement.
AAAGAGAGGGGTAGGTAGGCCTATATTGGAGTATGTGGGTCAGATAGTTGAAGACGTTGAGATGAATAGCTATAGGGAGATGAAGGGATTAGCTCAGGATAGATCGGCATGGCGTGCTGTTTCCAACCAATCTTTAGGATTGCGGACTCTTTAACTAAGAGAATGAGTAAGATGTCAATGAAAACTATTCTGTATTTTTAAGTGTGCATTAAGCAGATGTAATATAACAAGTATGTGACCCTCTTAAGAATTTATATTTTTAGAGAATGAGCAAGATGTCAATGAAAACTATTCTGTATTTTTAATAGTGTGCATTAAGCAGATATAATATAACAAGTATGTGACCCTCTTAAGAATTTATATTTTTAGAGAATGAGTAAGAAGTCAATGAAAACTATTCTGTATTTTTAATAGTGTGTATTAAGCAGATGTAATATAACAAGTATGTGACCCTCTTCAGAATTTATATTTTTAGAGAATGGCAGCAACATCTGCAACAACTTCACATCGGTTTATGACGTGTGTTGTCATCCAACGTCAGTCAGCAACCACAGTGTGATTTTTATACTCAAAAAATATAAAAAATACTTTATAACGAAATAATATTATTAATTATCTAATAGAACAATTCATGCGTTAAATCTCAACTATATGGTGTTACCATTAACTATAATAATTAGATTATATCGAAACTGTTGCGAATTGAAAAGTGCGTGAACTTACGAATATCGGGCTGTGCAGTATTTTCGTGACGGTTCATTTTTCTCAATTATTATCATGCTATACAAAGACAATTAATTTATGCGAGGATCGACTTGGTAATACCGTAATCAACAAGGAAATTGCACATCCTGATACAGATCGCCCTTGGATCGAGCTAGGTAATTGTTATTGCCTTTGTAACAAAGTGTTATTTTTAGCGTTGCCGTTGCTAAAATCGCTGCGTTCTTTCGTTGTCATTGCCATGACAATATTCCCAGTAGGGACATTAAAAATTATTTTGCGCAGCGGACAGTCCGTCCGTTTATTATTATTTTTTTATTTCCGGGTTTAACGTAGCTGCGTTCAATCTCTAGTATATGTACATATGAATGGCGCATTCGTTCGATACACTTCCCACTGCTGGTTAAACTATAGCCGTATAATTCAGTCGTTTGCACCTGAGATTTGTACTACTAATTGTGAAAGTAAAATTCTCGCGTGCCTTTTTTCGATGTGCTCGGTTTACAAATTGTTCATGGTACAATACTGGCATGTATAATAGTTTTCACTTTTTGCCTCGTAAAGTTGTTGCTTTTCATCGAGAGGTCATTGATTTCTGTTTTATATTAAATGTGCGACGTCTGAAAACTAAAAGGTTTGAGGCTGTTTTATTTGGTAGATTAAACTGTCCCAAATTATTTAACGTAGCAACATAAATTTCGCTATGAAATATGCACATAGAATCTACACTTGATCATCTATGTAAGAAAAAGATTTTTTAATTTGCACTATAGTTTTTTTTTATAGATAATGGATGTGGAATTGACTCCTGTTTCCACGTCTTCTATTGACGCCAAAGAAGTGGTAAATAAATGGCTTCAAAAGCACAAAGAAGGCGTCTTATCGGAATCTACTTTTAACGATTACTGGAGAACGTGGGTTCCAAAAATTTACTGGTAATTTTTATATACATTCACAATCATCATTTAGCTTCGCCGCAATACTGATATTAATCCATTGATTTCTTTAGTCCCCCTATTAACGAACCATGTCTGAACTGGTCGTTCCCCGAGGACGAAGCTACGCGAATTCTTTTTCAACCGCTGGAGATGTTTATCTGCGACGACGATCCGGCGGCGTTACTGAACCGTCTCACGCAACTGGACCAGCCGCCCGCTGTTTGCGGGCGTGTGTTTAAGATGGGCGAGCCCACGTACAGTTGTCGTGAGTGTGGCATGGACGGCACTTGCGTCCTGTGCGTGGATTGCTTCAAAAAGAGCGAGCATAGGTGAGCGAATGAGATTGAAATTAACTAGAGTTTTTTTCTAGTTTCTTCTAGTTTTCTTAACTATGTTTGCGAGAATGATGAAGATAACGATTTTTATGTGTATGTGTTTGGTAGATACCACAAGTATAAGATGGGAACAAGTGGAGGAGGGGGATGCTGCGATTGTGGGGATAAAGAGGCATGGAAACGATCCCCCTTTTGTGATATTCATTTGAAAGGATTACAGCAGCAAAGTGATCAGGTGAATATTAATGTGTTTTTTTTTCAAGCAATTTTATTCAGATTCATCAAATTTTCAATAAAAATTTTACATATTTAACTAATATGTTGTTTATTCATGTTAAAAATCAACCATTTTTAACGTTAGAAGAATAAAAAAGTGTTTGATCCTAATTTAATAAACGTATCTTATATATGAATCAGTTTATAATTAGAAAAGTTAATTAAGCTTTCAATGGAATTATAAATATGATTTGTATGTTGTAAATGATAATTTATCTTATACTCGTGAAATCATTTATCATTTGAAATTATTTACGCGTGTATTAAATATAAAAATATTACTCCGAAGAATCGGCAAATATATTACTTCTTTAGCATTTAATATTATTTGTACTAGTTTTTTTTCGACAAAATTGTACTATAGAAATTAAAGATAGATTTTCCATTTTACATTTTTTTATAGTAATAATTATTAATTAAATTACTTGTAGGTAAAGAATGAGCTTCCTCAAGACTTTCTTGATCGTTGCCGTATAGTTTTCTACGCAATTTTATGGAATGCGTACGATTTGCTTACTCAGGATCAAACGATGGGATACAAAATTCGTGATAATGACATGGAAGATAACGACAGTTATTGCACTATCCTGTATAACGACGAAATTCACACCTTCGAACAAGTAAGAAAATGTTGGTAGATTTAATTAGTGCAATGCGTCTAAGATAGATAAATATAGTTTATTGTTTGAAAGTCCAGATTTGGGCATACAATAATATACATAATAGACATATTAAACATATTGATTTGAGCTAAACATATAGATTATGAAGATGAGTTTTTATTAATTTTACAAGAAAATATCTATTAAAATGATATCTTTTTGGTGCCTTGGTTTAGAAATACAATATACTTTGAGTCTTTACGTTTTGTAGTGTAATCTTTTTCTCGAAATATCTCTGCGTAGTCTACAATGATTTTACCGGAGATAGGTGCGCCCCGTTTGTACAATTCAAATTCTACCTTCGACAGGTCATCACAACGTTATCGCGTACGATTAAGTGCGACCAACGCACCAGCATCGAGTACGTAACGAACATCGACCGCGAGGGTCGCGCTATAGTCAAATGTTCGAACTTTATCGCCTGCAACGAACTTCGGACGGATATACAGCGGTTCACATCGCGTCCGGGCAATACGCCATTAAAGGTGCTGGTGGTCCATTCGCATATCGTCGCCCACCAAATTTACGCTATGAAATTGCTCGTGTGGTTGCAAAATTTCCTCGGGCACGGCGAGGCGTTCAGGGCCGTGTTCGCCCAAGTGGCGCTTAAGCCCCAGCAGAGTAGTCCGTCTATTATCACAGGTAAGCGGTTTTGTAAACTTGATTCTCGTTGATACATTAAAAATTGATTTTTTAAATTAAAATTTTGAAGCAATCAAGAGAAATGTATAACGATTGAAATGTCGGGCGATTGCAATCCAGTTTCATGTGAATTTTTACATGGAAAGTATCAAAACTGTGTTAAATTCACATTTTAATCTCTTGTCGGGATAATAATAAGTGAATATTATTATAAAATGTATAAGTACTACAATATTTGTTGGACGTTTCTTGACATTAGTCGCATGGGTTCTTATATATTCCATAAAAAAGTAGTGAAGCATTAAAAATTTATCGATATTTATCAAACAGAAAAAAAAGAAGTCAAAAGTAGCGTAAATATGAAAAATAACAGAGAAGTCAAAATATGCTGATATTTGGTTAATTTTTTAGCTGCCCGTAAATGAATGTCACATACTTGCCATTTTTTCATATTTATCCCATGCATTTATATTCTACGAACGTGCAATGAACAGCTATACCATTTCTTTTGTAAATACTTTTCTAGGAATTATGCTGCGTGATTCTGAGCTCTGGAAATCGGCCAGAACGCATTGGCATCGCTTACTCATCTCGGGCATGTTGTTAGAGTACGAAAACAAAAAAGCCCTGGCCAAAATATTTACCAAAAACTACGGAAATATCATGAAAGACTTTATTAAGGACGACCACGATCACACTTACTCCATATCGTCACTCTCCGTTCAACTCTTCACTGTTCCTACTCTTGGTACATAAATACATGTCTCTTATTAGTTTTTTTTTCTTTCATTTTTACGTAAAACTTACGCTTCATTTAATAAATGTATATATTTTTTTAAATAGTGCCGAACAGTTATATTAAGTAATATTTCTTTGAATTGCAGCTTACCACCTCATCGAACAAGACGAAGTGCTTTTCGTTCTTTTGAACACTTTCCACTCGGAATGCAAACGACTTGTAAATAAGCAAGGTAAGTTGGAATTCGATCGAACAACGCCGAGTCAACAGTTTCAACGAGCACAATTTATATTGTACGATCTGCGCTATCTCCTCGGATCTGTTCCAGAAGTGTGGACAGATAATCTTAGGATAAATTTCCTAAGAGGCATGTCAATGTTGCTCAAAATACTCACCATGATGCAAGGTAAACCCATGATAATAATAAATTTTATTTATTGACGTACAAGGTATTTGACGTAATTACACAAGATGAATAAAAAATTAAAAGAAAACAGCAATTTTTAGACATTTTCCAACATCCAGGATTAAAAATAAAAATTTCATGACAAAAAATATTTTTTATCTATGAAAATAAACTTTCGATTTCGTCGACCACTTTCAAAGAAAACACGCGTTTTTAGACATTTTCGTGCTTCCGGGATTAAAAATGTATTTTTCACGACAAAAAATATTTTTGGTGCTGAAAATTTAAACCCAAGAGCGATATCAGTGATAACTTTGTTCTTTTTTTCTTACTGCCACATAGTGCATACACATTTGTAGTTACTATGATTAGATGCATTTAGCATTTTTAATTATGATTTAGTATATGCCATCAGCCAAATTTGTCTGCATAAAGCGTAATAACATTCTTTCTGCTTTTGAAGGTATGGATTCTGTAACCCGTCAAGTTGGTCAGCATATGGAATACGAGCCAGAGTGGAAATCCGCTTTTAATTTGCACATTAAACTATCCTGTGCAATTTCTTTGACATTAAAGTGGTGTGGAACTGATAAGGTGCGTAAAAACTACAGAAACTATATAAATTAATTTAAAAAAAATAGATTCACTTGATGCGCATCCCCAAATCTTCTATAGCACAAAAATATGATTACAATGAAAATAAAATATTTACGCTGCCACTTTTTTTTTATTATTACAATTGTAAAAATAATCAAATTTGTAGATATTGTGCGCTAATGTACGACTTTAATCGTATAAATTAGAATTAATATATTAAATAAACGAAAGCTAATAAATATTTATAAAATATTTACAGCCGTATCGATTAATTTCACAACGGTTACTAATTATTCAACTAGTTGGTTCTTTATAATTGATCTCGAAACCTTCGCGTCTTCCCAGGTCGTTTTGGTTAAAGCTTATCGGGCGATTCTATCCCACCTGAATCAACATCCGACACAAGACCCAGCCGAGGGACTTGAATTTCACGAGTTGTGCGATCACAGTGTGGGATGTCTACCGTACGACGTCGCTACCAAACCCGTGTCCATACACGTGCCTCTAACGCGTTTCTTAGCTGGTCTACATCTGCACCTGGAACAGTTTGGGTTGAGCTACGATTCCACCGAGTTACAGGCAAGATGAATATGTTTTATTGTAATGTATTATCGTCGGAATATCCGGTACTGTTAACAAATTTAAAGTGATTGAACAAAAATTGATTTAGGTGTTGTCCTCTGCAAGTAAAACGTCCCAAGACGCAGCTGTAACTGCAACTAGACCCACCCCTGTGCAAATTATTGAACCTGTGCTGAGAACTCAAGTTATGATTAGCCAAGTTCATGCTGGTGAGTGCAGAGTTTTAAATTGGTTTTAGATAGCACTGTGAACGATCATTAAAAAAAAAAATATATTGTACAGTTTTATTGAAAAGTTTGGTTTACAAACCTAGTTTCATTACAATAAGATATAGATAAATATACATCTTCTCATTCAGCAGATATCTGCTGGTGTTAGAGAGAATGCTTTAGTAGTTATACATTTAATTTAATTACATAATACCTTTATTTTGTTTTATAATTTAATATTATATTCTATATTATAATTTAACACCGTAGTGATAATTTTTAAAATTAAATTTCTACTCAAAAGTGCCATTATTTTTTAATCCGTATAATTAAATACGAAATTGTGCTGCCAATTTTCGAGTGCTTCTGCTTGCCTATTTATTATGAAGTTAATGGTGCAATTATTAAAATTGGTCATCTTTGATATTTTTATTTTTAAAAAATCACACAAACTGACAATTTTGGAATTTTAATTTAGTTTAAAAGAAAACAGACCGGAACATATTTAGGTAAAATTATTATTCAGGTATGTGGCGTCGAAACGGTTACGCCCTCCTCAACCAACTGTACTTCTATCGCGACGTGAAGTGTCGCACTGAGATGCTCGACCGCGACATCACTCTTCTGCAGGTCGGCAGCTCACTCATAGAGAGCAACGAGTTCCTTATCCATTTGTTGTACAAGTTCCAGTTGCTGAACTGGACGCAACCGCAATTTGAACTAAACGCGTTGCGAGGCAACGAAGAGGATAATATGCGACAACTCATTAATCTGGTGGAGGAGTTCCTGCAGCTGCTCATTATGATTGTGGGGGAAAGATATATACCAGGTGAGTCAAAGTGTTGCTATGAAATGGTGAATTATTTTGTGTTTCAATAGTTAACTGTGAATCACCACAATCAATTATTTAGCATAGCATCAAAAAATTATGATTTTTCCCTAGTATAGTTCTCATTGCATGATTTTGCAGCACTTGTACATTGCAGCCTCTGTTGTACATTCGCCTCGATTAATAATATAGAAATAAAAATTGTAATAGGCATAAGTAGCGTGACCACCGAAGATCGGGTGAAAAAGGAAATAATCCAACATCTGTGCATTAAACCGTTGCCCCACTCCGAGCTAAATCGTTGCATACCGGACGACATCACGTACGAAACCGGCGTTGATGACGTCATAGACGAGTTGGCCTCATTCAAAAAACCATCCTCAAACGGGGGTAAAGGTGTATACGAGCTGAAACCGGAACATTTTGAGGACTATAACGTTTTCTATTATCATTACACTCGCGAGGAATTATCGAAGAGCGAGGAAAACATGCGGCAGAAACGTAAAGTTGCCGGCAAGTTGGAGTGTTGCCCCCCACCGATATTGCCCAAATTGAAAGAGGCGTTTAACTTGGTGGTTAATCTTCTGCAATGCGACGTTATGCTCCATATCATGAAAACGGTTCTGGAGCGATCGCTGAATCTTCGTGCGAGATCTTTCTCCGAGCTGCAGTTGCACAAAGTGCTGCATCTAATCGGGTAATTATTCAACGAATCATTCTCACGTGTTTAAACAATTTTTTTTTTATAGTCCCTTAAAACAAATTTAAATCATTTTTAGCTATGGTTTGCAAGAAGAACAGACGGAGTTTTATCCGTTCCTTATCTTTGCCGAAAGAGCTAAGAAAGTGAATATTCCGGCTTTATTAGAACAGTTGCTAAGTAGTGCAAGAGTTGAGTCGCACAAGGATCTGATTCGGTGGGTTCTGAATAAATTTAAAGCTGTGTCGAAAACGGCGGAACAGTCCAGTTCGCTGGATATTAGTCCTATGGAAAGGTCAGAGGAAAATGTAAAGTCGGTGATCGATGATGAAAAAGCCAGGTAAAATTAAAAGGGACATGCATTCAAAAGAAATTATATTTATATAATATAATTTTTCTTCTTCTAATAAATGACAAATAAATAAATAAATAGGATTTATTCGACTATAGTTTCGCTTATTAAGCATTATCAAGAAATGAAAAACTAATTACAGAAAACTTATTTTTATGTAAACAATCTACTTACAGATAATATCGTCCCTTTTGTCGGCCCTTTTATTAATGTTAGAGATAGAAATAAAGAACAAAAATAATATGAGATATATTCTTGTGTCAAAATATTTTTAAATGCATTTTAGTTTTGATAGATACAGTGTGATTGCTATTATAGATTCAATATCAAATTTATAATTTAAATAAATTTTACGAAGAGAAATAAAAATACAATGTTGTATATCATGTTTAAAAACGATTGACCATCGTTTCGCTTATTAAGCATTATCAAGAATTGATAATATCGAATAATGGGGAGGAGATTAAGTCTACTTGGTCACTAAGTAAATTATAATTAGGGTTTTTTCGGTGTTTGTGTATTTCTAGTGATTCAAGCAAATTTAATTTATGACTTAACGTGTAAAATTGTTAAATTATCTATACTAGGAAAATTATGGTGAGATTTTAAAATATGTTTAGCAAGTTCGAATTAATATTTTTATTTATTTATAACTTTATAGTCGAATAATAAATCTTCGTTTTTAACCGTGATATAAAACATTGTATTTTTATTTCTCTTCCCGAATATGGAACATAACGTAACAGCAAAATCTATAATCTAAAGAAATAAGTAAATAAATTATAAAATAATTCTTCTAAATTCATGTTTTTCTTATTAATAATTTTGTATTTTAGAAGAGCAAAATTAGCCGCAGAGCGTCGCGCAAAAATTATGGCCCAAATGACGGCCGCGCAGAATAGTTTCATGAAAGAAAATAGAGAATTATTCGAAGAAACGCAAACTGAGTTTACTAGAACTGGACCTGTCGCTGTTAATAACAGCACGTCCCTGATGATAATCGATCAACCATCTACTAGCGAAGCGAAACCTGTTATCTGTCCAGATTATAAGGTACATAAAGTTATAAAGAAAACTCGTTATAGTGTTGTTTTTCTTAGCGCCTTAAACAATTCATATTTTTCGGTTTCAGGTCGTGTGTTTGGGTCCAGCTCAATCACCTCGCGTTGTATTAGAAAAGTCATATACATGTATTTTGTGTCAAGAAGAACAAACTGTTTCGGCAACAGGACCGTGCCTTGTTATGGCAGCCTTTGTGCAACAGGCGACTGTACTCTGCCAGTTCAAGCGAGGCCCGAATTCACTCATGGACGTTAGCCAGCATGATCCACTGTTTCTTAACTCAAATCTAGGTAAGTACACTTGTATTGTATTTATAGTGAAAATTACGTAAAAATAGTAAAAGAAGAATGTATGGTTGTATAAATAGTACTTCCTTATAATGTTGAATAATTGATTTATATTCTCGACATATTTCGTTAAATTAATTTAACATCTTCAGGAGAAAATTGTCAGTAAACGTTAGAACATAACAAATTTTGCATAATAGATTAAGTCTCTCACAGTACTTCTTTATATATATATATATAACGCACGCGCACACACACACACATATGTTATTAAAATCATAAGTATGAAGTGTAAAAGTGTGTAATTAGCATAAGATAAAACTAATAATGTGCTACTGAAAATAGGGGCATAGCCCTTGAAATGTACATCTAGCTTCTTAATGCTTGTTACGGTATTTGGGTGATATTCTATATTATAATATTATATGCTGTTTCCTTAATTCCATTGTCTAGTATTTGCTGTAGAAGTATATCGTGGTCCACCGTATAAAATGCTTTTTTTAAATCTATAAAGATAGCTGCAGTTATATTGTTACTATCAAGATTGTTATTTATTGCGTTTAAAAAAATTATTAAATTATTGATGTGCATTTTAAATTTAAGATTGTTCTCTGTATGCAGTCCTAGAAATTCCACAAACTGATGTTCGGCTATTGTTCGAATTAAAAGTATATGTGTCTATCCAGTGTTTAGTTTGCGCTTATTGCTATTAAATTATTAATATTAAACCTACTATAACCTCTCAATATTCAATACCGCAGGTCCCGCCCCTCACATCAGCACGTGCGGCCACGTAATGCACAGCACGTGCTGGCAGCGATATTTCGACAACGTAATGGCCCGCGAGCGTAAACGGCCATATCGCGCCCGTCACCCGGCCAGTTTCGATGTCGACCGGCAGGAGTTTCTCTGTCCACTGTGCGAGTGCCTAAGCAACACTGTATTGCCCGTGGTGCCAGCTCTGGCAACATTACAAGAGCCACGAACTTCCGCGGTGAAGCTTGAAGATAAGCTTGCAAAGAAGGAAACGAAGAAAGGCATGGATAATGATGATGATAATGGAGAGGATACAGATAATGGCGTCGTTGCTATGGAAGAGGATGGCGTAGAAAAGAAGGAATGTGTTGAAGCACAATCTGTGAAAGAATTGCCGTCTGTGCGAGGAGAAGAACAACCGATTAGTTTCGAGGAGTATGTAAATGTGATGAAAGCAATTCTAGCGAAGAAGAAGAGATGGAGCCATGGGGTTTTTAATGCTGCGTAAGTGAGATTGGTAATTTATTTTGATGAAAGATGTTTACAGCAATGGAGACAATTAATTTGCAACTAACTTCAATAATTATTATTACTCTCGTCACGTTTTATTTACCATTATCCTCCATACAGATATCTTCGTGAAATATTCAAGACAGTTCTTTTTAAATTTCCCTTTTCACAGCTCATCAACAGCAGGCACCCAATCGCAACTCACTCAACCAGCACAAGACCTTTCCACTCAACGACAATCTCCCCAACTATCCACCAAATCCTCTCTTAACTCTGCCTCTTCATCCGACAATGAAGAGAACAACGCTCATGTGTACCTGGAGCTACTCTGGCTTGACCATAATTTTAGGAGCATCATCACCTCTGAGCAACAACAACAACCAACAACTGACGACGATAGTGTTGATGTTGAACTACCACCGAACGATGAGAGTGTTATCGCAACGGCATTTTCACTAAACCCACCGGAAGATCAACGAATTCCTCAGCAAGAGATAAGTATGTAGGAGTACTGGTGTATTAAATATAGTTAACACTAGAAGTACCATATCCGTTATTTTGACAGAACTCTGTTTTGTTTTAAAATCACTGAAATACGAAAGGGACCTTTGTGGGAATGAATGATGACTTTTATTTATATAGAAATATAATTCTTTGTGAAAATTTATTTGTTATATATATATCGCACGTGAATTTCTAAAGTGACGTAACTCAAAAAAATTTTTTTGGGGGGAAAAGTTAAAAACTGTTTTCGTGAGCTTGGTAAAAATACTTACAAAACAAGTGTTTCCAAAAAGTTGGAGTTGTTAATCCTTTAAAATCCACTCTTTTTGATTAATAGGAATAGGATGTTTTACGAAACTCCTACATGATAACTCAAAAATACACATTTTTTAGTTGTGTCACTTTAGAAATATATGTGCAATATATAGTATACCTAGATGTACCACAACCCATCAAAATAACGTAAATTAAAAATAAAATATTTAATAAAAAAAATTGAAAATAAAAATATTTAAAATATTTTTATTGTTCAACTAGCTGCAGAACGTATAAATAAATATGAAGAGATAAGTGTGAATTCCACACTCGATAGTTGTTATGAAAATTCAAATATTCGGAAATCCAGCCAAATTGGTTATTGTAACAAAAGTCCATTTGTTTCAGATGTCAAAAGTATCTTTGTGGAAAATGCCCATTCGAAATTCAATCAATTTGCAAGAAATGTGGTGTCTCTTTTAAAGAGAATTAAAATAAATTTTGCCCTATATTGTTACCTATATTTATACGTATATATATACTATAATATATCTCTATCTTATGACGATGTTTTTTCATGAACCCGTCAAATTGACGATTTGGTAGAATTAGGTATACGTAAAATGTTGGTAGTTTTAGTGTTAAATAATTTAAAATAAAGTTTGCTTTATTCAGCTAGATACGTGCGGGAAAATGGGAAGTATCTGAATTGAACTGATCTCAGCTGAACTTTCATCGCCAACAAAATCGATTATTAATATTTTTCACATTTCATTACAATAAATTGTTGATTTTAATATCGAATATCGAAAATTTAATATCTTTCATCTGACTCTTTAATTCATTTAACTCTAGCCACACCTTCTACCATCACCTCTGCCATGGCAGCTGCCGTCAACTCGGCTATGGCAGCTGTCCAATCAGCTGTTGCTGTCGCCTCAACAACAACAGAACCTACTACAGACCATCACGAACAACAACAACCATCACGAGAAGGCACCCGATTCTGTCGCAGACTAGGCAAAAGTAGAATACCTCGATTTGCTGTTGGAAGTGCCATGTCTTCGTCGGTATCCACATCTAGTACTGACGAGGTACTAGTTGAATCAGCTGGTGCGATGGAATGCTCCGTACAACATACCGGCGAGTGTTCCAGCAAGGAGTGCGGCCTGGAAGCTCACCAAGTATACTATCTGCACGGACGGGCCATAGATGATGGAATCGGCGGGAAGAGCGACATGGGAAAGATGAAGCGATTCTGCGATATGTTTAGTCGGAGGAGTCCGAAATATGGACCGGAGTTGAAAGTTATGATACAGGTAAGATTAGGATCGTATGAATTTTTAATTAATTGCAACTAATAAAATGAATACGTTTAATCGTGTGAAGATAAATTCGTATATAAATTTTTATTTTTGTTTTTTTTATTGAACAGTTTTATTATGTAGTTTGGTTTACAAATCTAGTTTCATTTAAAATAAGATATAGATAAATATACATCTTCTCATTCAACAGATATCTGCTGGTGTAAGAGAGAATGCTTTAGTAGTTATACATTTAATTTAATTACATAATACCTTGCATTATAAAAGATTGACGGATCAATTATACATACTTCTTATCTATTCAAATCTGCATTACAATTTGTTATTTTCTTAACTTAATTACGTAATCTATTACCTATTATTTATGTGTAACTTAAGTTTTTTTTTAATATACATATATTTCTAGCTTTTATAGCTTGTGGTAAATGGTTATAATATCTTATGGCCCTAAAAGTTATATCATTCCATCCTTTAATAGTTCTTAGGTAAATGTACATTGCTTGCATTTATAGTTTTGTGTTCATGTATTTTTTGTAATATTGCTTATACATATATATATTTTTTTTTCATATTGATGCATACAAATATTATTACCAATGAAATAATAGTGAAATATTATACTATTTAGATAATAATTATAGATCTTCACTCGTGATTTCTGATCAAGTATCAAGTTGTCTAAAACATCACCCAAAAACCGTAACACAAAGTATTTATTAGCTAGATACGCATTTCGGAGGCTATGTCCCCATCTTCAGTAGCACAATAATTTGGTTTGTATTAATAATAGCCGGTCATTATTAATAAAAAATCGGTTAATTACTTTGATGGTAACATAAATACTATTCTCTCCACCAGGTGTTCGCTCAGGTAACTTATACGCGCGGCCTTAATGTCGACCCGAACCCCACCGATCGTCGTTTGGCGCCCATAGCGTGGAAATCGTGCGCGTACACGGTTCATGCTATAGAGACGATTCTCCGTGCAGAAGAGGTGCCGAGGCCGTTGCTGGGCCATCTGTCCAGCAGGCATAGAGACTGCCTGGAAAATATGATTCGTACGGTGGCGTTGTTGGGCAGCACGTGGAAACAAAGTGTAGTCATCATTGGACATGGCTTAAGACTGCTCGGAATGGTGATGGAGAATGGAAATGAAGGTGAGGTGTTCATGAATTATAATAAAAATAACAAGACATTTTACGCGAAACTCAAACAATACAATTATTATTAAATAATGTGTGTTGTATAAAACATCACCCAAAAACGGTAACACGAAGCATTTATTAACCAGATGCGCATTTCGGAGGCTACGCCCCCATCTTCAGTAGCATAATAAGAACAAATAAAGATACCTCTGTCACTTGTCGCGATACAATTAGACGAAATATCAATGTAACAGCAGTTTTCATCATGTGTGTATTTTGATTTTTTTTAAAAGCGCTTATATGTAGTATGCAATTGATTAGTTTCGCTTGAGAGGTTCTCACCTCAATTAGCTCCTATTTTTTTTTGGCATTGTTACTATTTTACTATGTTGAAAGTCACGCGGTACTGTTTTCCTCGTCATCTATTATTTTCATCTGCGCATTTTATTAATTCTGATGGTATACTATGCAATAAAAATATTACATTTATAAATAAAACAAAAGTAAAGAAATATAAGTTATAGATTATAGATAAAAAGGTAAAATAGATAAATTTATAGATAAAAAGATAGGTAAAAAAAAATTGACCTATCTGGTTATTGCATCAACGCAGTCAATTTCACATATTCACATGTCTTCATGCATCCAGGACCATCAATCCTCCACTGGGACACGTTCGGCATGCTCGCAGCCCTCACTTTCTCCCTGACGAGTTTAATGAACCGCGAAATGCCCGCCTGTGTCCCTATGGGCGGCATCTTGGAGCTTCACACGCTCCGCGTACTCTTCATCTCGCACATAGTTAAGATCCTTATCACAACAGACTACAATGCTTTGTGTTCGAATACCGCTGACTCACCTACCGATCTTGTACTTGATGATGATCACGATATGGAAGTGGTGGATATGGTGGATGTTGATGATAGCACCGTAGATATGGGAGAGTTCGACTCGTTGGACCAAATCTTGCGGTATATGGGATGGAATAGGTTCAGTGTTAGCAAGAAGGTTTTGTGGGAGCATGTTAAAGATGCCTGCAAACCGTTCTTAAGGTGAGGAATATATTTCTTATGCGCGGGAGTTAAAGTAAGATGTGATCTAACAAGAGCTTTAAGGAGTAAGTGGCATAACAGTGGGGGTTCTATCTCAAAATGTTGCAAGTAATATAAATATCGTAATTTTTTTTAAATTATCACTACGGTATTTGAGTGATATTCTATACTATGATCTTCAACATTATCATATATAAAGATGGTATAGAATATCACCTAAATACTATAACTCAAAGCACTAAATAGCTAGATGCGCATTTCGAAGGCTATGCTCCCATCTTCAATAGCGCAAGATAAAAACTAAATCAAATACCTCTGTCACGAATCGGTCATTGCTATATAATTAAATAAAGAAGTCAACGTGACAGAAGTATTTCAAAATATGACATATAATATGTCCTATAAATCTTTTAAACAATACAAATTAACAATTCACGAAACTAAATACTAAATAAACATTGGTTTGTCAAACCTAAAATAACCAAAAAATTAAAGTAATACTTATAAATTAAAAATAGCCCTTATTAAATAAATTAAATACACAAGATAAAATTGGGCCTGAATATAAATTCATTAAATTTGATTTTGATTTAAGCATGTATATACTTTCATAAGCATTTAACTCAGAATAATTCAAAATACATTTAAGGAATTTAAGTAAACTAATTTCAATAGGATGACCTGATTCAAAAATATACTCTAGGTCTACGTGTTTGTCCCAAATTTCGTAAATACCAGATTTTATTTATTGAAATCAATAAAATGAAAAATAATTTAATAAAATAAAATTTTGAAACAGTGGCGGTTCTATCTCAAAATATAAGTAATATCGTATTATGCAACATGATCAACGACATATAAGGATAATAAAAACTGAAATATAACTTATTTTATCTTTTTATTATTTTACTTATGAAATGAAAGTGCGGTTTTATAACTTTTTTTACAGTTACATTTTGCTTTGCCTAGAGAGGGTTGATTACATATGCGCAAGCAAACATCCATATTAAAGTTCGATATTGAATATTTGAAGAAAAATTGATTTGTTTCAAGTATTATCATCATCATAATTAATAACATCATTACAAGTGTCGATATAAATATATTATACTTCTAAACATATTTTTTCTATCTCGTCCAATGATGATGATCGATGACATTGTAATTTTATTATTTTTCTCAGTATCTACAATACGAATTGCAAAACGGGTAAGGATGGGTCACTTTGAATGTATTCCCTGAGGTGGTCGCATTTTTTATTTTAATTTTATCTCAATTTTTGTACTTATGCCACGTCGAGTTAGAAGCACCATTAGAAAATATGTCTAACCAAAGAAATCCATCTCTGAATAGTAAGATAGAAAGCAAAATGATATCACTACTATTCCTTTATCAGACAATATTGTAATTTGTGGCATTTAGGTGCTGCGTGTTGTTTTTTCATTATCTTACGGACGTCCCAGCATCCGCCGATTTGACGCGAATTGGTGGGGATACGTACGAGAATATGTGCGTGTATCTCGGTTTACCTGATAGCTGTGACCAACTAATCAATGACGGAGGATCGGCAATAGGAAGATTAATAAATACGTAAGTAAAAACCGCAAAAACGCAAGCTTGGATTTTTAAACAAATAATGTATATTAATCAAGTTAGTTAGTTAAATAGTCCTCAATCCTAAGGATTGGTTAGAAACAGCACGCCATCTGTCTATCTATCCTGAGCTAATTCCTTTATCTCCATAGTTATTCATCCCACACGTCCTCCACTATCTGACCCACATACTCCAATCTAGGCCTACCTACCCCTTTCCTCCCCTCTACTTTATATTCTATAACGAATTGCATATTACACCCATCTCTGAGAATGTGACCTACTATTCTATCTCTCCTGCGCTGTAATACTGTCCAAATACTTCCCACTAGTATAAACTCTAGTACGGTTTCATTTGTTACTTTATCTGCCCAACCAATCCTCATCATCCTCCTGTAGCACCACATTTTGAATGCTTCTATTCTGCGATTCTCTTATTTTCCTATAGTCCACTCCTCACACCCGTACAATGCTACACTCCACACATATGCTTTCAGTAATCTTTTTCTCATAACCAAGTCTATATTTGATCTTAAAATCTGCTCCTTTTCTACGAATGTCTTCCTACCCTGTGCTATCCTACATTTTATATCTACCCTACTTCGGTTATCCTTTGTAATCCTACTTTCTAAATAAGAAAAGTCGGACACTTCTTCTAATCTATCGTCACCTCTTCTTATCCTCATTTTTCGCTTGCATTGTCATTTCATTTCATTTTCCTTCTTGTCACACCTCATCAGTTTGGTCTTGCCTATATATATTTTCATGTTATAATCGCTAGTCATTACTTCCGGCATACCATTTAATATATGTTCTAAATTAATCCAGCTGAAATGAAATTGTTTTGCCTTTAGTTGGTGTTCACATGAGGCAGTGTCTTCTTATCTCACATCGAGTACATTATCTTCCACGTGCTCCTCAACTAACTGTCATAAATATATCCCTCGCGAGCCGCTCCCTGTAAATCGACTAGTCAATTTGCCGAGCGATTATTCGGAGCTAATCAACACGGTCTCCGCGTTCACCTGCCCAAATAGCGAGCACGAGGATAGCCGGAATCCAACCATGTGCCTAATGTGCGGCGAGGTGCTCTGCTCGCAGAGTTACTGCTGCCAGCAAGATGTGAATAATACCATCGTCGGGGCGTGTAATGCGCATGCGACGAAGTGTGGGGCCGGTAAGAGACGTTTTTTGTTCTTTTAGTTTTTGTTGCTGTTTTTCGAAAGGTTTCGTTATTTCCAAAGTTAAGATTCTATTTCCAGTAACACGACAATCAGACAAATAATGCAAGAATTGTATGGCAATATTAGTGAGTGCATATTTGTATTATTTGTCTGGTTGTTGTACTATTGCAAAAATCACCCGGTGATTTCTTTTAACGAAAAAATCGTATAACTATTAAATGTAATTTACAAGAAAATAAAATCATATCATATATATGATATACTCAACAATTTACATAAATGAAAAAAGATGAAAAAGATATTGCGAGTATGGGGCTTCTGTTGAGGCCGCTAAAACCCAACGTTTGAGCCGACCTTAAGCCGTAGTGTCTAATTTTAAATTGCTTTTATGCTAGGTGTCGGAGTATTTCTCCGTGTGCGGGAATGCGAGATTCTCTTTCTAGCCTCGCCTTATCGAGGTTGCTTCGTTCAACCGCCGTACTTGGACGCGTATGGTGAAACTGATCAGGGCCTGCGCAGAGGTAATCCGCTGCGCCTTTGCGCGGCACGCTACGGGCGGCTGCGCACTCGGTGGTTATCGCACGGTATACACGAAGAGATCGCCCGCACGATCGAGACGAGCAATAATATATTGCCCACCCAGTGGCAACATTTGTAGGCTTGTTTTAAATTGATTTGGAGAAGATGTGATTAAAAAACTGACTA
This sequence comes from Leptodirus hochenwartii, assembly GCA_947310635.1. Taxonomy (NCBI): domain Eukaryota; kingdom Metazoa; phylum Arthropoda; class Insecta; order Coleoptera; family Leiodidae; genus Leptodirus; species Leptodirus hochenwartii. The sequence continues at coordinate 3,265,859 of OX371178.1, read as the reverse complement.
ATATTTTAATCTTACGAGTGTTTTTTAGTTTCTATCTAGCAGGTTTTATCACAATTTAAAGTCGATGTTCCGGAAGTCAACTTCAAATTTTTTCTACGTTTTGTTTCCACTTGGATTTTACTTTATGTTCTTTCAAAGGTAAGCTTTATATGAAATTTTAACTAAACATGACAATTTTTATACATTTTTCAACGTAAATGTTCGGAATTGCTAAGTGAAAACCAATTTGGAAGTACCGGTATTTTCTCATATTGATTAAAATGAGGATTTTTGATATTTAAATGCCATTATTAGCAATAATCCGTAATAAATCAAAAATGATCATCACTTCAGTAGATACCATGACATTTTTTGTAGAAGATTAATTAATATTTTTATGCAAAATTCATGAAGTATTATTTATCACGCAATCTGCTTTCTTTTGACTAATTCTGTATTTAATTTTTTTTTATAAATTTGTTGGACATCGCGTTTTAAAAGATTAAAATATTCTGTGATTTTTAATATCCTTATAGAAAGTGGCGGAATTGGCATTATTTGTTTTAAAAATAATTACATATTTTTTCGTTTTTCATTTTGTCATTATTTTAAATAGTACAATATATATTTTTCAAAAATTATACTACCTATTTGCCATTTGATATTTCATCATTAAGCTGGTTGCTGTTGTGTAAGTAATTACAGAAAATAGTTTATGATGCTGCGACTTTTTATTTTTAGAGAAAAAAAAATCGTAGGTAAATGTAACAATTTTTCTGTCCGTGTTTTATCATCTAGAATTTTTCCTATGAATAGTTAAAAAGAAAAAAAAAACGGAAAAACCTTAAATTGACGCGATGTAGACTTAATGGTAAGGAAAAAATTAGTATGCAATTCTAATATAAAATAATTAAAACCGCTTTGAATTTGTAGGTCATAAAAATGTGAAATGTTTTCCGATTAAAATCATAAGTACCCAATTTGCAATAGTAATACATAAATATATATATTTTTAATTAAAGTATCCAAGAAACTTTTTCTTTCCTAAAATTGTTGTGTCCTTTTTTGAAATTAGATTTATACTTATTTTAAGGTTGGTACTAAAATCCGTTTGAGAGTTTAAAAATCGCTGATAATTGAAAATGATTATTGTGTTTGTTTGTAAAATTTCAGCTGAAATCGCTAACATACTGTATCGCTGATTAACATTACATAAAGTACGTGTTATATAATTATGTTATTTAATAAAAGAAGGAAAATATTGCAGTACTATCAATATTTATTACTTTATATTTAAAAAAGCGGTACATCAAAAGGATATTTTCTATGCAGTGTTATGTTAACGTGAATTATAAATGCTATGCTCAATGCTAATTATATCCTAGGATCCAATAAATTTAAATTGAAAAATTATTCCATAGGATTCTGTCCGAGCATAGTCGGATAACAATACAATGGTTTGGTTTTTTTTTTTTAAGCTTGCGGTGGATTAAGGTTACGTATCCTACGCCGCTAACATAACTTCATCGATCTCCCCAAGCTTCATGATGGCGGCAGTTCTAAGAAATTTTTTAATTTTCATAAATAGCAAAATTACCAATTTGTGATACACCTTCGAGAAATCCGTATAAAAGTTTCGAACAATTCGTGCAAACTGATTTATGGTTCCTTATATTGAGTGCATTCCTACATTGCGAAGCATCCAACTACTGCGGTGTCCATTTTGAAGGTAGTCTCTGTATTTCATTATATTACTTTTATAACAATTCAAAATGTTTTTAAAGGAATGTTATGATTAATTGAATATGTTCAATGATGAACGAGGTAGAAAATTATATTTGAGACTTACGAATATAAATCTTTTTATAATATATTGATTCGTACAAAGATCATGTGCATCATGTAAAGAAATCTTCCGCTGCTATTCCAGACAATTTCTATTAGTTTAGTTAAAGAGTCCGCAATCCTAAAGATTGGTTGGAAACAGCACGCCATGCCGATCTATCCTGAGCTAATCCCTTCATCTCCCTATAGCTATTCATCTCAACGTCTTCAACTATCTGACTCACATACTCCAATCTAGGCCTACCTACCCCTCTCTTTCCCTCCACACTACCTTCTATGATCAATTGCATAATCCTCCCATGCCTAAGGATATGCCCTACTAATCTGTCTCTCCTACGCTGTAACACTCTCCAAATACTTCTCTTTTCCCCTACTAACTCTAGTACAGCTTCATTTGTTACTTTATCTTCCCAACCAATCCTCATCATCCTCCTATAACATCACATTTCGAATGCTTGTAATCTACGCTTCTCTTCCTTTCCTATAGTCCACGCCTCACACCCGTACAGTGCTACACTCCAAACATATACCTTCAGTAATCTTTTTCTAATACCCAAGTCAATATTTGATCTTAAAATCTGTTCCTTTTCTACGAATGCCTTCCTACCCTGTGCTATCCTACACTTTATATCTACCTTGCTTCGATTATCTTTTGTGATTCTACTGCCTAAATAACAAAAATCTGACACTTCTTCGATTTTATTATCTCCTATTGTGATCCTCATTTTTCTACTGCATTCCTTTTTGTCACACCTCATCACTTTAGTTTTACCTATATTTATTTTCATGTTAAAATCCCTAGTCAATACTGCCTGCATACCATTCAATACCCTTTCTAAATTCTTTTCGCTTTCTTCCAATATAGCTATATCGTCGGCGAATCTCAGCATATATATTTTCTCTCCCTGTACATTCACACCTACACTATACTCTTCTTTTACTTTGTTTATTGCATCTTCTATATATAGATTAAATAATAACGGTGAAAGTGTACATCCCTGCCGAACTCCCTTCCCTATTTTTGCTACCTCTTCTTCCCCCTCAATTCTAACTAAGGCAGTTTGGTGTTTATATAAATTAAAAATTATTCTCCTATCCTTATAATCTATACCCGTTTCTTTTAAAATTCTAAACATTATGTCCCAATCTACATTATCAAATGCCTTTTCTAAATCTACAAAAGCTATGCAAGTTACCTTTCCTACCCTCATTCTTTTTTCTACTACCGTTCTTAGTGCTAAAATCGCCTCCCTCGTCCCTCTGTTTTTCCTAAAACCAAACTGATCTTCTCCTAGCCTTTCCTCTACTTTATTTTCTAATCTCCTATAAATAATCTTTAACAATATCTTCGATGCATGTGATAGTAGACTAATGGTCCTATAGTTCTCACACAAATTAGCTCCTATTTTCTTCGGCATTGTTACTATTCTACTACGCTGAAAATCCTGTGGTACTTCTCCCTTCTCATATATTTTACAAACTAACCTGTATAATCGCTCCTGGATTTTTTCCCCTGCGTGTTTTATTAATTCGGCTGGTATCATATCAATCCCCGCTGCTTTGTTATTCCGTAAATCATTTAATGCTCTATGAAACTCTGACCTAAGTATGCTAGGACCTAAGTCATCCTCATCTATCTGTTCCACACTTTCTAGCTCCTCCATGTCCTGCCTACCTTTATATAAATCTTCAAGATACTCCTTCCATCTTCTAGCTTTTTCCTTATTTTCTGTGAGTTCCTTACCCTGCTTATCACATATAATGTTACCCTTTGGTTTTACTTTAGAAAAATGTGACTTAATTTTCCTGTAGCCCAAATCTCTTTACCTCTTCTCATATCCTCCTCAATATCCTCACAATTTCCTTTTATCCACTCTTCTTTCGCTAGCTTGCATTTCCTATTAATTAAGTTCCTTAGTTCCTTATATTTTTTCTGTCCTGCTTCTGTGTTTCCAATTTTAATTTTCCTTCTTGCTTCTATCATTTCCACTATTTCTTCCGTGATCCATTCCCTCCTACCTGCCCTTTTCTTTGTGCCTAATACTTCATCTGCTGCTGTAGTTAACCCATTTCTGATTTCCCTCCATTCGCAATCTATGTCGTTCCTAGATGTTCCATTAGCCATGATTTCTACTTTCTGCTTGTACTTTTCACATACATCAGCTAATTTTAACCTATCGACATCTACTCTGACCTGTTTAGACTTCTGTAATTTCTTGAATTTGACCTTTGAGTCCAGGACTACTAAATTATGGTCACTATCAATATCTGCTCCAGGGTAACTCTTACAATTCTTAATCTGGTTCCTAAACCTCTCTTTAACCAGTATGTAATCTATCTGATACCTCTTATTTATATTATTATTTATATTATTTTATTTATTTTTCTATTTTTAGGGGAACAAACAGTTACGAGACCCAAAAAAGTTCTCACTACAGTGTATTACATTATTAATTTATATAAGAAAACTTGAGAAAAGTATATAATCGTGATAATATAGAATATCACCAAAATACCGTAACAAGCATTAAGTAGCTAGATGTACATTTCAAGCGCTATGCGCCCATCTTCAGTAGCACAAGTTATAACTAAATAAAATACCTCTGTCACGAATCGTGATTGATATACTATCATATAGTATATAAATATATATATTAACAGTATATCAATCACGATTCGTGACCGAGGTATTTTATTTAGTTCAACTTGTGCTACTGAAGATGGGCGCATAGCGCTTGAAATGTACATCTAGCTACTTAATGCTTGTTACAGTAATTGGGTGATATTCTATATTATAGTTAAACACCGTAGTGATAATTTAAAAAATATATAATCATGAGTTTCATAAAACACGAAAAAAAAGATTCCATAGTTTTCAAAAAGATTCGCGTACAAAGTAGATTTATCTTGTATAGTACTTTATGCCATTATAAATTGCAAATAGTAAAATTTGCGATTATAAATTGTTACTTAAAATTTAACAAGTTTCGATATTTTATTTCTGTAGACGCTGCTTGTAAGGCGTATAGCCTTTGCGTAACATGTCGTGGACACAATGGCCACCGCCCACGGCCATGTCAGGCATGCCCATGGCGTCTGCCACCGTTCCTACACCTGCCATGCCTATAGCGCCTGCACCTGCACCCGTAGCAGCCGCAGTTGCCGCTTATCCAGCCGCCGCGGCATCCCTCGATCAGTGGACACAGATGCAACAACAGAATTGGCAACAGTGGGCACAATGGCAACAACAGTACCAACAGTGGCACCAACAGTACGGCGAAGAGGTAGTAAAATGAATATAGTTTCTTTTATATATATAAATATAAATCTCTAGCAAAGCTAGCAAAGGGCAGTGTGCCATGATTTAATTATGTGTGTAATAGGCTTCGGTAATTCACTTATGAATCGTTCAATCGTTTGAACTATTCATCAAAGTGAACGATTCGTGTTCAATATTCCCTATACTGAATTATATATTCGGTATTCACCTATATATTCTCAAACGACTTAATCACTACGTTATTCACATTCAGTACTGTTAATTGTATATTGTGAATTGCATCGCTGATACTGAAGCATAAGATAATAGTAAAACATTAACACTTTTCATTAACAGGCATTAACAGGCATTAACAGTTTTCTGCGAATATAAATGTTTAAAATCTTTTAAATCTAGCAGTAGCAGTCATTTAGTCTAGTCTATTATACACAAAAACTTATTCATACTCAATATATATTTTAAATGTAAATTAACGTAGGTATATTAATTATAATTTGTCTGACTTGGGAAATTTTATTTTTCATCTGAGTTAAAAAATAAAATATTTGCTTTGTATTGAAATTATTACTACAAAATGCCGAAACGAACTAGCCAAATTTGGACGTATTTCAAAGATAATGGGTTATCCAAAGCTAAGTGCATGTAATGTTCGAAATCACTGTTATTTAAAACAGGATCATTGCAAAATGTATTTTCAAATATAATATTCTTTGAGTTAATATTCGTAGCTTAATGTTATTATCCATGTATATATCGTAAATAACGATTCATGTCTGTGAATAATGAATAATCGTTCGTGAATTATTCACTTGAATACTGAATAACTGAATAATTCAACCAAATGAACGATATTTGCCCAAGTCTAGTGTGTAATATTTGTAAATACCAACAATTACACAGCTGTTTCGCTATGATACACTTTTTACGGAGGCAAAATACCCGTTAGATAATATCCACTTTGCTTTATTAATCCACGATTGGATTAATAAAGCGAAAAGTATTATGCAAATGAAAGTTGTGTGATCACACCCCAATTAAAATTCCCTAGCTTATCAAGAAGTATCCAAACATTTCACTGGACAGACAAATATACAAAAATAATGTTAGACTGCTATGTATTAGTTAAAGAGTCCGCAATCCTAAAGATTGGTTGGAAACAGCACGCCATGCCGATCTATCCTGAGCTAATCCCTTCATCTCCCTATAGCTATTCATCTCAACGTCTTCAACTATCTGACTCACATACTCCAATCTAGGCCTACCTACCCCTCTCTTTCCCTCCACTCTACCTTCTATGATCAATTGCATAATCCCCCCATGCCTAAGAATATGCCCTACTAATCTGTCTCTCCTACGCTGTAACACTCTCCAAATACTTCTCTTCTCCCCTACTAACTCTAGTACAGCTTCATTTGTTACTTTATCTTCCCAACCAATCCTCATCATCCTCCTATAACACCACATTTCAAGTGCTTCTAATCTACGCTTCTCTTCCTTTCCTATAGTCCACGCCTCACACCCGTACAGTGCTACACTCCAAACATATACCTTCAGTAATCTTTTTCTAATACCCAAGTCAATATTTGATCTTAAAATCTGTTCTTTTTCTACGAATGCCTTCCTACCCTGTGCTATCCTACACTTTATATCTACCTTGCTTCGATTATCTTTTGTGATTCTACTGCCTAAATAACAAGAATCTGACACTTCTTCGATTCTATTATCTCCTATTGTGATCCTCATTTTTCTACTGCATTCCTTTTTGTCACACCTCATCACTTTAGTTTTACCTATATTTATTTTCATGTTAAAATCCCTAGTCAATACTGCCTGCATACCATTCAATACCCTTTCTAAATTCTTTTCGCTTTCTTCCAATATAGCTATATCGTCGGCGAATCTCAGCATATATATTTTCCCTCCCTGTACATTCACACCTACACTATACTCTTCTTTTACTTTGTTTATTGCATCTTCTATATATAGATTAAATAATAACGGTGAAAGTGTACATCCCTGCCGAACTCCCTTCCCTATTATTGCTACCTCTTCTTCCCCCTCAATTCTAACTAAGGCAGTTTGGTGTTTATATAAATTAAAAATTATTCTCCTATCCTTATAATCTATACCCGTTTCTTTTAAAATTCTAAACATTATGTCCCAATCTACATTGTCAAATGCCTTTTCTAAGTCTACAAAAGCTATGCAAGTTACCTTTCCTACCCTCATTCTTTTTTCTACTACCGTTCTTAGTGCTAGAATCGCCTCTCTCGTCCCTCTGTTTTTCCTAAAACCAAACTGATCTTCTCCTAGCCTTTCCTCTACTTTATTTTCTAATCTCCTATAAATAATCTTTAACAATATCTTCGATGCATGTGATAGTAGGCTAATGGTCCTATAGTTCTCACACAAATTAGCTCTTATTTTCTTCGGCATTGTTACTATTCTACTACGCTGAAAATCCTGTGGTACTTCTCCCTTCTCATATATTTTACAAACTAACCTGTATAATCGCTCCTGCATTTTTTCCCCTGCGTGTTTTATTAATTCGGCTGGTATCATATCAATCCCCGCTGCTTTGTTATTCCGTAAATCATTTAATGCTCTATGAAACTCTGACCTAAGTATGCTAGGACCTAAGTCATCCTCATCTATCTGTTCCACATTTTCTAGCTCCTCCATGTCCTGCCTACCTTTATATAAATCTTCAAGATACTCCTTCCATCTTCTAGCTTTTTCCTTATTTTCTGTGAGTTCCTTACCCTGCTTATCACATATAATGTTACCCTTTGGTTTTACTTTAGAAAAATGTGACTTAATTTTCCTGTAGCCCAAATCTACTTTACCTCTTCTCATATCCTCCTCAATATCCTCACAATTTCCTTTTATCCACTCTTCTTTCGCTAGCTTGCATTTCCTATGTATAAGACGTATAAATTGATTTTGTCCAAATAGACGTGAAACGACAACTTTCATGTATATAGAACCGCTTTTTTCAATAGTACCAAAAAATGGCCGCCCTCCAACAACAACAACAACTCGCCGCTGCTACCGTTCTCCCTCCCGCGCAACAACAACTACCTCTTCCAATTCTGAACGCGACACAGCCCCCACCACCTCCCGCTACCGAACTGAAGCCTCCCCTACCACCCGACGATCCACCCGCGCACGCCACAATGCCGGTGAAGGGATATCAAACCTACACGTCCGCTCCGCCCCCCTTGCCGCCCAACACTAGTGCGCACACTGTCGCGCCGGGCTATTCGACGATTCGCCCTGGATTGCCTCCTGGTTACAATTTGAATACACCGCCCCCGCCAACCCAGGCACAAGAACAAAAGCCAGTTGTCGGCCCTGGCTATGGCTATGGTTATGGTCCAATGCAAGGAGGTAAGGTTTAGGATATTTTTAATGGATTGATTCGGGGGTGTGAATAATTAATAAATTTTGTATATGTATGGTGTGCAGTTGATTATATGTTTTTTAAATTGTAGATTTAAATATATGTATTGTAATTTAACAGTTTTACCGTGTCGGGCAGCATATTAAACAACTTTATCCCATTATATCTAACACTCGGCTTATACATTGACAAATCATGCTCTGGTGCACGTATATTTGCTTTTTGCCTGGTATTGTAGTTTTGTACAATGTTGTTCGCCATAAATAAATTATGGTTTTTAAAGACAAAACATAATATTTCATAAATATAGACCCACCAGACTGTCGTGATTTGTTTAGTTTTAAATAGTTCTCTGTATGATTCTCTTCTTTTTATATTATTCATGATACGCATAGCACGCTTTTGTATAACAAGTACATTTTTTACATCAGTGGCGCAGCCCCAGAAAATGATGCCATATTTCATTAATGAATTAAATTAAATATAACATTGTTCGTTCCATTTCAAAATTATATCGTTTTTTTTTTTTAATATTTCTGGTATTTCCTCATTTACTCGTTTGTAGTTTCTTATAAATTTAACCGTTCTTGTTATTCTCCTTATTTTTTGTAGTTCCATTTTTGATTGTTAATTTTTTTTTATTCGAAGATTCCTCTAAAAAAATTGTTTTCTTGGCCATTTAAATAATTTAATTAGTTAATGTTTATTTCGTTAATATATATATATATATATATCTTTAAGTTGGCTCAGTTTATGTGTATTTCACAAGAACCTAATTCTATGGCCAAAGGCCGAGTATTTAACTCAATTAAGTGCGCATACTAAATTAGCGCTTACGCTATACATTGAACCTGACAGTTACAAAATTCGAATAATAGGTGGCTACAGTTCAATGCCACCGCCGCAACACCAACCACCTCCTAAACAGCCTCCTCCACCTCAACAACAACAGGGTGGCTGGAATCAACAACAACAACCCCAGAATAAGCCACCCATTCCAAATCAACCGCAATGGGGCAGTGATTCGCAACAACAACAATTGCAGCAACAGCAGCAAGGAAATAATAGCAATAAACCAAATCAGAACCAGCAGACGACGGGCAGTTGGGAAAATCAACAAGGAAGAAATAGTTGGTGCGGTAATCAACAAAATGAGCCTCGAAATATGGCAAGTAGATGGAGTGGTGGTGGAGCTGGTGCGGATACAGGTGGGGGTGGGGATGGACCGGGCAAGGTGAACGTTGGATTTAACCAACAGAATCAAAAACAAAGTACTAATAACTTGGTGAGTACACAAATTGTTGTACTTTTTCAATTTATATACTATTACAATAACATTTGAGAAATGACAGGACGTTTTTAATGTCCGAAAGTATTGATTAAGCAAATATACAGATGTATAATGGCATAGGGAAATTTGTCTCATCCATACATATCTCTCTAAATATATACATAGTGATACATAATTAATACTAAAAATGATCTCTTAGCAAAAAGTTAAATCATTGTGATATTATATATTATTTCTTTTCAAATAATATCTGTCACTTTAATATCAACTGCGAGCTGATGATTAAAAATAATGTGCGTATATGAAATAATTTTAAATTACTTTCTCACATGTTAATCGTCTTGATGAAGATCAGGACTTTGACTTTTCTATTAATTCTATATATGTTACTTTACATTTGAAACACAATTTAAGATGTGAACAGACTATTTTTTATGCTCTTTTAATATATAATCTATTAATTTAAAGAACATTTTATTGTATGGGTTAACTTATTTTATTATATTTAAATCAGAAATGGGTTAACTACAGCAGCAAATGAAGTATTAGGCACAAAGAAAAGGGCAGGTAGGAGGGAATGGATCACGGAAGAAATAGTTGAAATGATAGAAGCAAGAAGGAAAATTAAAATAGGAAACACAGAAGCAGGACAGAAAAAATATAAGGAACTAAGGAACTTAATTAATAGGAAATGCAAGCTAGCGAAAGAAGAGTGGATAAAAGGAAATTGTGAGGATATTGAGGAGGATATGAGAAGAGGTAAAGTAGATTTGGGCTACAGGAAAATTAAGTCACATTTTTCTAAAGTAAAACCAAAGGGTAACATTATATGTGATAAGCAGGGTAAGGAACTCACAGAAAATAAGGAAAAAGCTAGAAGATGGAAGGAGTATCTTGAAGATTTATATAAAGGTAGGCAGGACATGGAGGAGCTAGAAAATATGGAACAGATAGATGAGGATGACTTAGGTCCTAGCATACTTAGGTCAGAGTTTCATAGAGCATTAAATGATTTACGGAATAACAAAGCAGCGGGGATTGATATGATACCAGCCGAATTAATAAAACACGCAGGGGAAAAAATGCAGGAGCGATTATACAGGCTAGTTTGTAAAATATATGAGAAGGGAGAAGTACCACAGGATTTTCAGCGTAGTAGAATAGTAACAATGCCGAAGAAAATAGGAGCTAATTTGTGTGAGAACTATAGGACCATTAGCCTACTATCACATGCATCGAAGATATTGTTAAAGATTATTTATAGGAGATTAGAAAATAAAGTAGAGGAAAGGCTATGAGAAGATCAGTTTGGTTTTAGGAAAAACAGAGGGACGAGAGAGGCGATTCTAGCACTAAGAACGGTAGTAGAAAAAAGAAAGAGGGTAGGAAAGGTAACTTGCATAGCTTTTGTAGACTTAGAAAAGGCATTTGACAATGTAGATTGGGACATAATGTTTAGAATTTTAAAAGAAACGGGTATAGATTATAAGGATAGGAGAATAATTTTTAATTTATATAAACACCAAACTGCCTTAGTTAGAATTGAGGGGGAAGAAGAGGTAGCAAAAATAGGGAAGGGAGTTCGGCAGGGATGTACACTTTCACCGTTATTATTTAATCTATATATAGAAGATGCAATAAACAAAGTAAAAGAAGAGTATAGTGTAGGTGTGAATGTACAGGGAGGGAAAATATATATGCTGAGATTCGCCGACGATATAGCTATATTGGAAGAAAGCGAAAAGAATTTAGAAAGGGTATTGAATGGTATGCAGGCAGTATTGACTAGGGATTTTAACATGAAAATAAATATAGGTAAAACTAAAGTGATGAGGTGTGACAAAAAGGAATGCAGTAGAAAAATGAGGATCACAATAGGAGATAATAGAATCGAAGAAGTGTCAGATTTTTGTTATTTAGGCAGTAGAATCACAAAAGATAATCGAAGCAAGGTAGATATAAAGTGTAGGATAGCACAGGGTAGGAAGGCATTCGTAGAAAAAGAACAGATTTTAAGATCAAATATTGACTTGGGTATTAGAAAAAGATTACTGAAGGTATATGTTTGGAGTGTAGCACTGTACGGGTGTGAGGCGTGGACTATAGGAAAGGAAGAGAAGCGTAGATTAGAAGCACTTGAAATGTGGTGTTATAGGAGGATGATGAGGATTGGTTGGGAAGATAAAGTAACAAATGAAGCTGTACTAGAGTTAGTAGGGGAGAAGAGAAGTATCTGGAGAGTGTTACAGCGTAGGAGAGACAGATTAGTAGGGCATATTCTTAGGCATGGGGGGATTATGCAATTGATCATAGAAGGTAGAGTGGAGGGAAAGAGAGGGGTAGGTAGGCCTAGATTGGAGTATGTGAGTCAGATAGTTGAAGACGTTGAGATGAATAGCTATAGGGAGATGAAGGGATTAGCTCAGGATAGATCGGCATGGCGTGCTGTTTCCAACCAAGCTTTAGGATTGCGGACTCTTTAACTAACTAATAGTTCTTATGAACACATACGAATTTATCGTAAATAAAATAATTACTCGTAAAAGATTCTAATTTCTTTAAAATATTCTCAATCATTGGGGTCGATGTGCATTTTAAATAATTGTGTTAAGAAGTGTACGTAGAAGCTGCAAAAGTGTATGAAAATCTGAAAAATTTAGCTAAAATCTGCCATGTCGCCAATAGCTCAAACAGCGCTATCTGTGGACGAATCCGCATGTACCATGGCGACCTCTGCTAGTCGACTCCATTCGAAGGGGGCAAAATTTAACCGAGGGTTATACATTTGTATATTTACTTAATCAATGCCGAAAATAATATATTATTTCTTTGGTTAAATCATTTTAGCAACCGCCGCAGAGTTTATTAACTCTAAATGTGCAAAAACCGCCAAATTTCGAAAATGTGTCGCCAGATTTCGGCAATAAAAACAAAATGAAAGAATTTGGTGGTGGTGGTAATAAAAATTCCGATTTCGAAGGAAAAGTGTTGGATTTCGGAGCAACTAAATCGGATTTCGGCACGAATAAACGCCCTTATCAAAATCAACAACCTGCATCGGATGCGAAACGGAATAAAATGGACGTTCCTCCGCAACAACAATCGCCGCAAAAACAGCAGCAGCAGAATTGGCAAAGCGACGGTGATAAAGGAAATAAAATTGCAGTGTCGGGTAAGTGCGCTCTTATAATTTTGAAGTTTATTAGGATATTAGCGCAGTAACTAATTAAGTATAATTTTAGAAAGTGTCAAAGACGATAACGGTGAAATCATTGATCCAGGTGAGCTATCGTTTATTCTAACAATACATGCTGCTGATATGTATTCAAAAAAAGCATCAAAATTTTAGTACAAATTCTAAAGCTGCAGATTCCACAATTGCCAATTGTGCAATTGTAATTCATTTTAAATTTACGAGCAAATATCGAATACATTAGTGCGTAACTTTTAATTATTACGATTTTGTCGTTTGCGTATTTTAGGGAAACAACAGGAAATCATCGACGATATGACTGAAGCTGAACGTAAGTTCATGAAACAGTTTGCCGAATGGGAGGCTCAGTTCAACAAATGGAAAGAACAAAATCAAGATCACCCGGATAAAGATCAATATAAACAGTACGAGAAGAAATGGGAAACGTGGAGAAATCAGCTGCTTGAACGACGTGAGCAAATGAGGAAGAAACGGCTAGCTGCACAAATGAAAATACAGGTAGGCCCTATGTATATGATCGTTTTGTGTATCTTTCGTACAGCAGAGGATGATTTTTTATTGAATTTTTATTGAATTTATCATTATAATTTCAAGAAATTTCACCACGTTTTAAATTATCTTTAAAATACAGCTGACAAGTTTTCTTGTGAATCAACACGTTTGCGCTTACATGTTTTTCAGATATTTTTTTAATGAAATGAAGCAAGAACAAATACACCTTTCATTTCAAATAATAAATTATGTCTACTGCATCAAATAACCTGTTTTTATCAGAGTTTTGACACATGGTTATTAGGTATCAATCTATTTTTGATTTAATTTACATATTTTCTTAAATTATACAAGAGAATTGTATAAAACATCACCCAAAAACTGTAATACAAAGCATTTATTAGCTAGATGCGCATTTCTGTATAATTATATATAATCTATGTACCTGTCATCTACGGTTGAACATACAAAATATCTACACAAATTCTCTTTCCCAGGTCCATCACATACAAACTGCCCCAATTCCCCCACCTACTGTTGCAGCTCTTCCTTCCGACGCCCAAAAAGCACCAGTAACTCCCTCTATATCATCCCCCACCAGTAACACATCCTCTACTCATTCTTCTCAACATACTCCGCAACCGATTCAACCTCCACCACAACATCAACCCGTTCAACTGCCATCAAATACTATTATCCATGGCGGTCAACCCGACTTTAATAGACCTCCTCCGTATTTGAACAATGAACCGTTACAATTCAAAAGCAAAGTGCAAGCGCAGACGATGCCTAGTGGTGTTATGGAGAATGTTACAGATGCGGTTGCGCAGGAGGGAAGTCACGGCGTTCCCGTGGATACCACGGCGGAAGCGAGTGCTGTTGAGTAAGTGATTAAAATGAAGTTGTGTAGAATATTCGCCAATATATAGTTATTATGAATAGTATCATGATTTGTTGACGTCCGGAAATGTTTAATAATAATTCAAGTTGTGGGTGTATCGGATAATTGTAGACAAAAAGTTTCTTTTAAATTCTTGCTAACGTTTCGATATATTTCTCAATATCTTCATCAGAGCTAACGCATTTATTAGATTAACATATAAGAACACATGTTAAATTTCCAAATATAATAGGATTATCCCACAATATTAAAAATATTTTAAATAACAACAATTGTGTATGCTTCTCATTTGATAAGCGCACCATTGGATACATGTTTCTTAATTTTGACTTTTGGATTAAATTAGTAAATAATACTTTTCGTGTATGAAATTGTAGTAGGGCGCTTTGTAACTTGATTTTTATCTAATTATAATTTTTGCAAATTAATTTCAGTAAGACGACTCAATTAAAATTATGCTCGACTACAACAGTACTTTTTTTTCATTTAATCGATTAAATGAGCTAAATATTTCTTAAAAATCTAACTTCTATAGGTTTACGTGTTTGTTCTTACGACAACGAGAACAAAAGATTTCATAAATATCGGATTTTTTCCTAAAATCAAATAATTCTTTGGGATTTTCCAGAAAATTAGAAGGAATCAAAGTATTAAATGCTACTTTAAATTTACATTTATTCCAAATTCTGTCTAAAACTGCCCGATTGTTTTAACTAAACAACCAATATATGTGATATCTTTTATTCGTTTAAAATTTCCTCAGACATTAAAAGATTTCTTTCATTTTGGCTTTCTATTTTTTTAGTCCAGAAAATGAATTCCTGAAAACATCAACAGTTCCACCCAGTGTGGGTGGAATTCCCGGTTTAGATTTGGGCGACGAAGCAAATAAAACGTCTGTAGACGTAAATAAAACATCCTGTAAATCAGGGCCCGACTTAGAAGCCCTATCGAAGAATATAAACAATATTTTGGGCGATGCGAAGTTGCTCAGTATGTTGTCTATGGTATCGCAGAATAAGAATATTGCTGCCGATGCCCAGCAAATGGTGGAAACAGTTCAAAATGTTCAACCAACTGACCAAGAAACAACACAGCAGTACGAGCACAATAAAAAAATATTGCATCAACAAATGCAATGGATACCAACTAATTACGATGAAGGACGACAGCAGAATTTGGAGGTGCAGCAAAAAAACTTTGGCGTGCCTCCGCCGAATTTTCCTGGACAAGTTTTCCACAATAATGAAAACAGAGATAACTTTAGAGGCAGCTTTAATGAAAATCGTCCAAATTTCAATGATAATCGTCCCAACTTTACTGAAAATCGAAGCTCTTTTGATCAAAGCAGCAACATAGATTTTGATGATAACCGAAGAAATTTCAACCAAAATCGGGGGAATTTCAATGAAAATAGAAGAAACTTTAATGACAACGGTGGAAGTTTGAATGAAAATAGAGGCAACTTTAACGATTTTCGAAATAACTTTAACGATAATCGTGGAAATTTCAACGATTCGAGTGGAGACTTTAATGAAAATCGAGTGAATTTTAATGAAAATCGAGGAAACTGCAATGAAAACCGCGGAACCCTCAATGAAAACCGCGGAACCTGCAATGAAAATCGTGGAAATTTCAATGAAAATGTTGGAAATTTCGATGAAAATCGTGGAACCATCAATGAAAATCGTGGAAATTTCAATGAAAATCGTGGAAATCTCAACAATAACTTCAATAGTAACCGAGGAAGTTTCAACGATAAGCGCGACAATTTTAACGATCGCCCAAACTTCAGTGAAAATCTGACCAATTTCAACGATAATTTTAGCAATAATTTTGGAACCACCTTCAATAGTAACTTTCCTCCCCCACCAAATTGGAATAATCAACAAGATCGCGATAAAAAGCTTGACAATTTCATTGCCAGCAACGATAATATTAACGATTTCGCGCAAGGTAACTTTAATAAATTGCACGAAGCGAATAAGACCGAAGTACAAGAAGCTATTGTACCGCAAGAAGTAATTGCAGAAACGAAACCAGAACCTGAACCAGAACCGGAGCAGGAGCTATGGAGCGGCAAATTAATTGATTATGATCACAAATCGTTGAAAGAAGGTATTTTATAAGCTTTTAATGATGAACTTCACTTGTTAGTTAGGGTGAAATCTTGTAATCTAATTTAGACTCACTTCCACACATCTGATCGACTTGAAACTTTGCACAAATTCGTAGTTCCGATGACTATACAATATTTTCATAAAAGTTTTTTATTTCACTTGTTAGTTGGGGTGAAATCTTGTAAGCTAATTTTGAACCCCTGGCACACTGTTGTTTATTTCGACAAAAAAAATTTAATCAATCGGTCTTTAAATTATAAAAATTATCGATTAAAATTCTCGAAGACTAAAAAGCATAAAATAATAAAAATAAGGAAAAAATAATTTTAATTAAAAAAAAATGTACTATTATTATTTCCTTTCAATTTGTTGGTCGATTTTAACATTATCTGTTTTTTTTTCAGCTGAACCTGAAGTGATGATAGAACCTCTTCAAATCTTCGATTACCGCCATCGTGCGGTTAATCGAATTCCTTTACCGGAGCGTCCAAAATGGCTCGCGGAAATCCTTAAAAACGCCCGCGAATTAGACGCATCCCTAGCTAGGCCGCCATATTTCCAAGGTTCCGACCGCTCTCCAAATAACTTCCGTAACACTAGACCACCATTCCAGAATTATGATAAACGTGTCCCTAATTTCGACAATAGAAATTCGAATTTTGATCGTGCGCCACCTAACTTCGATAATAGGGGACCAAATTTCGACAATCGCGTTGGTAATTTCGATACTAGGTCTTCGTCGACTTTTGATAACCGCGGTCAATCTAATTTCGATCGTGATTCTAAAGGTCCGAATTTCACAAATCGACCACAAAATTTCCATAATCGTAACAACCAACAGCAACAAGATGATCATAAGGATATACAAGATTCATTTCAAGCTATAAACTCGCCCGATTCTTTCGATAATCAACGAGATCTCGAAGAGGACGCTTTCCAAGGTACGGATAAGTTTAACGTTCGAAGTAACACTTCGGTGCCGAGTAAAAGGCCCGAGTTCAACCTCGCCCAGGGAAGCCGTTTCGTTGCGAATAAAGAGCCTATGCTCGATAAAGATGCCCCCATTTTTGATATTATCAATCCGCCGCCGAAAGCTAAAGACAGCAGTATCACGTATATTAAGGAAATTCTCGATGTTCCCGGACGATTTCATAGACCCCCGAGGATTGTTATAATCCTTCGCGGACCGCCGGGAAGTGGAAAGACTCATTTTGCGAAACTGATTAAAGATACAGAGGTACGTGTATAATAATTTTTGGTTTTGCGAAATCCTGTGAGCATTGTAAGATTTCGAATAATTTGGAATAAACCAACTCCACTTGGTCATCGCTTTTGTTATGTTTGAAAATTTATATAGATTCTAGGAAGTTGAATTTGTTGCCTTTTTTAAGACATGTAATATTTCTAAATTATTTAATGCGCGAAAATTCCCTTTACAATCTTTAATATGTTTTGCGAAGGAAGAATTGGGTTTATTTAATCTAAAATCTCTAAAATGTTCAAAAAATATAATTTTGAAATTTCGGCCTGATTGACACACGCGTGCGCACGCACACACACATATATATATATAATTACAATCCGGGCATGAAAGTTTATATACTCCACTCTTCAAAAACGGTACCGATTTATCTTTATTGTTAAAAAGCAAATTAGATAAACGAAACTGCGGACGAGGTTAAGTTGTGTTTTTGCTATTAAAATGCATGTTAATAAATGATACATGTTAATAAATTTTATAGCAATGTTTTGACAGTTTTGGTTTTTGGTCTGGTGGATTAGGATGACCCACCAAGGTCAAAATGTACATCCTATAATCGAAAAGTAGGAAAGAAGAGCTTGTTCAAATATTATGAAAAATCTTTCATTTTAATTTATTGCATATTTTTATTTATTATACATTTCAGGTTGAGGAATATTTATTTCAAATTGGAATTATACCTTTTAAACAAACAACTTATACATAAATATTTCGAACACGTGCCGCAGCGAAATTTTGTTCCTAGTGTTCTATTTTTTTGCAATAGTTCGGCCAAGACACATTTTTTCAAACATGAACAAATTTGTTTCTTGTCTGTTTCAAACAACTCATCGTTAGTCATATTTTCATCAGTTTCGTTGTCAAGTTCCTTAAATCTTGTTAGACCTATAATCTGGAGTAAATTCACATCCAACATATTGTTTGTAATATAATTCTGCAAAAAAAAGTTTGGCCAGTAGGAATTTCAAGTAAAGGTTTCCATAGTGGCACTACGTGTTAATATTTTTTCACGGAGTCCGATTTGGTAATCATGTTTTGGGGGGTGGTTTTAGGTAGAGCACGGCAGCTCTGCGCCGCGGATCCTCTCCTTGGACGACTATTTCATCGTGGAACAGGAGAAGGAGGTGGTGGAGGACGGTAAAACAATAAAACGGAAGGAGATGGTATACGAGTTCGAGGAAGAGATGGAAGAATCGTACCGACAGTCGCTGCTGAAGGCGTTCAAAAAGACTATCACGGACGGATACTTCCCATTCATCATCGTGGACAATGTCAACGAGAAGGTGAAGTATTTCGGTGAGATGTGGAGTTTCGCCAAACAGAACGGATTTCAGGTATGGAGATGTTTCGTATGGTTCACTAATCTGCGTTTTCTTCCAGGTTGTTGTAGTTTTTGTTATAAGGAAGCTTTTATTGTTGTGTTGATTTGTTCAGTCGAAATGGGGTTTATTAGTAAATATATATTTTTCGCAAAGTTTTTATTGACGATTTATTATTGGCACATATTTTATAACTATATCACGTGCCCTTTATTCTTTACACTGCTACATTATTATACAGAGAATTTAATGTATATTAAAAATGCATTATCCACTTTTTAGTGGAGTTCGTAATATAGGAATATATTTATTCGTGGCTCGATTTTTCGAACGTGTGCACCCACGATAATCTTAACAAATTAGTCTTAATTAAGACCTACATATTTGATAGTAACTAGATATTGGTACAGTACCAGATTAATTGAAATTGAATAACAATAATATTTACCACATTATACGCCGATTATAATAATGTAATAATATTTATTATTACTTAAAAATTAGAAGCCTTGATGAATTATGAGAAGGTGGATATTTTCTAATCTCTTTGATAATGTTTTTTAACATTATCTTCTGAGAGAAATGGTAAAACCCGCTTATTTATAACATCGTGTTATAAATTCAATGACCCTTACTGTATTATGACCATTTAAAAATACTGTTTAAATGTGTTCTTAGTTTGACAGTTTGCCTTTTAAATGATTATTTATGAAAAACGAATTAATATTATTTTAATCTAAGGTTAATAATGAATAACGCAAAATCTTCTGATATGATAAATTGAACGCACCCTTTTATGAGAATTTATTTATTGACCATTTATATTAAGCTGTCATTTACCTACCCCTGTGCTAATATAAGGACCCAGAATGATCTAAGACTCATTCAAATTGATAGCAATTACTTTAAAAAATATATTTGTATACCTCTTAAAAATTATAATATGAAGATATTGAATATTATACTGTGATATTTCTATTTGTTTATAAATACTTGGTTTAAAAAATGCAAATCGCATTTCTTTGGAGGAACAGAGGGACGAATATCAATCAAAGAATTATGCTAATCTTTTGGAGAAGATATATTCAAATATTATTTTTGTAGACGAAAACAATGCGTTTAAAATAAATGCATCTTTGTGTTTAAACATGTTATATTCATCCGCAACGCAAAAATAAATCGATGGTTAACACCCCCTTTTACTGCAACTGTATTTTTAAATATAGAAATATGTATTTTGACATCCAAACTGTCTTCATTAGTGTATTCACTTTGAGAGGATAATTCTAACCAAATGGGCAGATAATTGTTAAGATACAATATTTATACTTAACCATTAATTATCTTACCACTTGAAATTAACCATTCCAAGTAAATGTAGGTACTAGTGAAGGGCTTTTATTAGCAAAACACGTATTTGTATATTTAAAAAAAAATTATTGTTAAAGGAGTGGTAACTACTGATCGAGTAAGATCGGTAAGAGAACGAGATATATTTTAGGATTTACTTCGGGTTGCATTTATGATAAACAATTCCTTCTTTTGTTACAAAAAAATGAAGATATTTGAATATATTTTATAATTTATCGTTTAAAAGAATTAGCTGAATTTATCATGTTGATTTTATGATTGAGATTCATAAAAAAAAAATGATACTTACAAAAAAAAACTAGAAAAAGAATAGTTAATTATATACGTTAATACGAAACGTGAGAAAAAAGTGCATAAAATATTTTTTCTACGACCGCATTTTAGAAATTAAATATGTATTTAATTCGAAGAAGATGAATATTAATATTTTTACTGACAGAACAGATCGTAATATTGAATAAATGGATCACAAACACTTTATTGTGGTGAATTTATAAAAAATCAAGCGTTTTTCTTTACTTAATTTTCACCGCTCGTTAAATGGTGGCCCTCAGGTGAACGTAATTGTTTAAAAATTACATATTGTATTTAATCGATTACTTTAAGAACAAAAGCAAAAATATCCGCTTTTCATGGGCAATTTCAATTAATTGCCATCTTTCGTACAATTTCATCTCAATTTAGTTTAAGGTTCACTCGTTCAATTCGTTCACATTGTATTTTACCTAGTCATGCATTAATTCATGTACAACAACAATTAACTCCAATTTCACTTACAACTCTCTCAAACACCCCTCCTTGGTCCACTCTACAATACAACTCCCTCTGCCCCTACACAATACACGCCCCCCACACAGGTCTACGTGTGCACGCTGGACTTGGACCCTATCCAGTGCACGCGGCGCAACATTCACAACCGAACCGCCGCCG
This sequence comes from Leptodirus hochenwartii, assembly GCA_947310635.1. Lineage (NCBI taxonomy): Eukaryota > Metazoa > Arthropoda > Insecta > Coleoptera > Leiodidae > Leptodirus > Leptodirus hochenwartii. Next base: position 3,244,453 of record OX371178.1, on the reverse strand, counting down.
ATATCGAGCGGATCGTGTTCGGGTGGGAGAAGACGCCCGCACATCACCCCGTCCTCGATGCCAGCGCGTACATGAAATCTGACGGCAGCATTCCCGATGTCGAGATGGAGGACGTCGATGCTATGGATAATGGTGCGCCGGATAAGGCAACGGATGATGATGATGGTGATGGCGGTGGGACGCAACAGTTATTGGATGATATGGTGAGTGGCGATAAGCTGGATTTACTGTACGGTGATTGATAGATAGATATATAATAACTTTATTTTTTATAAATATCAGTATATGCAAGTTGTATACATGATATAAATAAAACAGGCGTCAAAAAAATATATTACATCTTCATAATATATTCACTTATATTTTGATTCAAAAAAGTCTTCTACGGTATATAGTACTTCACTAAGAAGGAACGTTTTAATCTCCCTTTTGAAACTTTCAATGGCTAATGGTTTTACCCTCGTTATATATTCTACAAGTGTAGTATATTCCTCTTTCGTAGGTTGTGTTTTGGAATGGATATTAGGTCCTTCGATCTTGTCGGGTAGTTGTGATAATAGAGTGACGTCTTCTTGGTGTTTATGAACAAACATTGCAACATCATAAATGAATTGCAATGATGGTGATGAGTTTATACAAGTTCGAAATGATTTGTGGTAGTTGGATGGCATTGTGGTGGTGTCGCTGCTGCTTTGGTAGCCTCTAGTGTCTAGTTTATGCCTGAATAAAATATCGATTTGTTAGTATAATGGATTTGTTACATTGAATTCATGCACCTTTATAAGTGTCAGATTTTTGTTATTTAGGCAGTAGAATCACAAAAGATAATCGAAGCAAGGTAGATATAAAGTGTAGGATAGCACAGGGTAGGAAGGCATTCGTAGAAAAGGAACAGATTTTAAGATCAAATATTGACTTGGGTATTAGAAAAAGATTACTGAAGGTATATGTTTGGAGTGTAGCACTGTACGGGTGTGAGGCGTGGACTATAGGAAAGGAAGAGAAGCGTAGATTACAAGCATTCGAAATGTGGTGTTATAGGAGGATGATGAGGATTGGTTGGGAAGATAAAGTAACAAATGAAGCTGTACTAGAGTTAGTAGGGGAGAAGAGAAGTATTTGGAGAGTGTTACAGCGTAGGAGAGACAGATTAGTAGGGCATATCCTTAGGCATGGGGGGATTATGCAATTGATCATAGAAGGTAGAGTGGAGGGAAAGAGAGGGGTAGGTAGGCCTAAATTGGAGTATGTGAGTCAGATAGTTGAAGACGTTGAGATGAATAGCTATAGGGAGATGAAGGGATTAGCTCGGGATAGATCGGCATGGCGTGCTGTTTCCAACCAATCTTTAGGATTGCGGACTCTTTAACTAACTATAATTGGAATTTTTAAAAGGAGAATATTTTCTTTGTTAGTAGGCTTGGGCAAATGTCGTTCATTTAGATGAATTAATCAGTTATTCAGTATTCGCATAAGTAACTAGTTCACGAACTATTATTCATTATTCACATATACACGCATCGTGCGATCAGTGGTTATTTACGTTATATACATGGATAACATTAAGCTACAAGTATTAAATCAAAGAATATTATATTTGGAAATAAATTTTGCAACGATCCAGCTTTAAATGACAATATTTGCACATAGCTTTAGATGATCCAGTATCTTTGAAATTCGTCAAAATTTTGTTAGTTCGTTTCGGCATTTTGTAGTAATAATTTCACTACAAAGCAAATAATTACGCGTTAAAGGAAGCCTAGTTAGGGTGATTTTATTATTCAACCAATGATCCTTTTTTTATTGAGTATTATTATATACACTATATATGTATGTTTTTTTTTAAAGTTTTTTAATTTCTGGAAAAGAATTTTTATTTCATTTTACAGATATTGGATAAATTTAGGATAAAAAATCTCGGATATTTTATATTTGTATATTGTGTATATTAAAAATACAATGACTAATTTCTAAAAAAAAAAAACGAATTGCTTTGTATGTTTGAATTGTACAAAAACGATTTTTTTTATTAATTAATTCTTGATGATAAATAATATTTTTCATCATAAATAAATTATTTAAATTTTTCGTTTGTGCTAAATTTAATATGCTAATAATATTTGTAATACAGGAACTATTGTTGAATGATATGACTTCTTGCGTTTTCCATTATGAATATTTAAAAAGGTGTTTATATAAATAAGTAAGAGATATACATAAACAATTTAAAAAATCTTTCGCGAAAGAAGAACTGATATTTTACATTTGCTGCTATTATTTCTAACCGAAATCTGATTAAATAAAGTCAGTTGTCAAATTATTCCTCTATGTCATTATAAACCTCTTAGTTTCATTCAACTTTCGATAGTTGTAGAAATAATACTAACCCATTTGTAAAAATTCGCTTGTTTGTAGATAGATTTAGAAAGTTTAGGAAATTTGAAACACGAATCTATTTTGCATATAAAACAAAAACAAAAAATACGACGAGTGAAAATTTTAAGAATCCAAGCAGATTTTTATCTGTATCGTTTTTTCTCTTTTGTTGAAACATCACTTTTTTTTATTTATAAAAATCGATCTTTATCGCATATTTCGACGTCTGTTCTGTATATTTAATTTATTATTTAATTTTAGATATATAATATATGTGACTAATAATTTTTATTCCTCACAGCTTTAGCACATGCGTCTTCTATTTATTATATTATATTATTGTTAATATGTATTTGTTTGACAATCGAGCAATAGTTCGATAGTCGATCAGAGAATCACTATGTACTAAATAAGGAGAATTCTCCAGGATGATGCATGTAGAAGCAAATGGGACACTTTCGACTGTTCTCTTAACAATCTCGGTAAGTTCCATTATTCTTACTTTTGCACACTAATATCAATATATAATTACAAAAGAATTATTTCTGATACATTCTTGATATTACAAATTTAAGATTAAATTATTAAATAATTGTTGATGCATCTTTTATTGGGAATTCTCAATATTTATTAAAAAAAAATTACAAAGTGATACTTATAGTTCCGTATCTCTCGTCTATTTATTTATTTTTTAACATCTTGTAAATAAAGTTCGTATACATTATAACAGGATTAAAAAATAATTACTACGTGCCAATCCGGCTTATACATTTATTTTTATATTTTTATTCTATTCTTATATTTTGTTTGTTTGTTTGTTTGGAATATAAAGTACATGAAGAATACATTAAACTTTATTGGAAGTGCAAAACTATTCTACATCCCATTGCATTTTGAGTATATTGTGTAACATACGGATTTTTTTCCATTATTTTCTTTGCAAGTTTTTTTTGATGAAATTTCTGTTGTGTGTGATTGCAGCCAAATTGGACGGGACCAGTAAACCCCTCCGCCACAGCACCATGCAAAGCTACCTTCAACTGGACGCCGAAGACGACGACGACGACTTCATTCAACCAGAGTACGTACCGGGGGGGAAGAAGAGGGTAAGTCCTCACATAATACTTGCATTAAAATTGATTGTCGCAAATGTTGCTTTTTGAAACATGTAAATATTTCTTTTCAAAAATTTTGATTAGAAATGTGATTATCTTTATTCGAATGACTTTATTTGCTGGGTAGGAATTGCTTTAGGCTTTACAATATATTTTATTTGTGAATATTCATTGTAATGAGTTAATTTTTTAACTCAACATTACTAATTTATTTGAAGATTTTTACATACTGATGCAATTATTTGATATGTAATTTTCCATTTGGGAAATTTTTGTCTTTGTACATAATTTAGTTCAGTTTTGAACTCTTATGTATCTTGTAATAATTCATTTCACTGCTGTTATTGTTTAATTTCTTGACCCCTACAATACTTGCCAATTTGGCCGCCCTATTCAAAAATATGCCCTCTTTGTATAATTATACGTCACCCAATTAACCCTATCTTTGGTATATTTATTATACGTTTATATATGTTATTTCGCAATTTTATGACTTGAGCTTTTTGCTCTATTATTCCATGGCGTTTAGCCAAATAATATTTATTTATTAATCTATTAGTCCACCTATTAGTCCTGTTATAAAGGAATTGGTTCATTTTAACTTATAATATTGATTTTTATAAATTATTCAACATTGTAAAAAATTTCAGTAGTTTTATATATGAATGAATAATAAGGCAGTATATTTTAGAAGACGAACACAAGAATTAGACTAGATTTGCATTTGCATGCAAAAGTTCCATTATTAGTATAAATGGCGATTATATAGCAATTGGATTTATCATAATTCTCAGCATTTATTTTTTAAGATTTTTTCTTTTTAAAAAATTTAACCTATAACTTTTTAATTATTTAAAAGAAATCATACATTGCACGAATAACTACTTTTGAATTTTAACCAAAGAAAAAAAGTGTGGTTATTTTGCAAGCTTTATATATTTTTTATAAATAATGAAGAGGTAATGAATTTCTTCTAAATTTGTTAAAAAGAAAAAAATGAACATTTAAAAATAAACTTGAGTGACTTGAGTCTATATAGTCTATATATAGAAATTAAAATAAGTCCATTTTTGAAGATGTTTATTAAAAAAATCGTTGCAATAGTTTTACTTTTATTCGAAATTTTACTTAAATTTATATTTACTTAAAGTTTTAAAAATGCTAAAAGTAAAATAAAAAATTCAAGACTTGATCTTTTAAAGATTTCGTCAATCTTGAATTATTTGAAAATAAGTTGGCATTTTTAAAACCAGTTTAAATTTAAATTGAATTACGCACAAAAAGTGGATTTGTATTTTTACAATATTCGTCTTCATAAATATCGCTTATTTTAATTTTTGCATTATACTCTATATACAGTATTTGCTCAGAAATGTGCATCAGTTTAATTCAATTCTTTAATTTCGTTGGGTTAACATTTATTATTTTATAAAAAAATAATAAATTTGTATGTTAAATTAATTTTATATAAATATGAGGAGAGAGAAAGCAATGAGAATCATTTTTCTCAAATATTTTTGTGTTAAATATAATGTTAGTGCACAAAAAAAAGGTTGTCAAAAGTATATCTTATCTTCAAAGTAGATATTATATTAAATAATAACTCAATATTATATTAAATAAACAAATAAACACGTAATGCCTAAGTGAAAGTAACGAGTCGAAACACGCTCTTGGACTTGGTGCCCTCTATAGGTTCGATGGGCGGACGTGGAGGAGCGAAAACAACAGGAAAAGATGAGGGAGGTCGGCTTTGTGGTCGGTCAGACGGATTGGGGCCGCATGATGGACCCGTTCCGGGGTGCACAAGCGCTCACCCACACCAAGTACATTGAACGTACATCTAGATATTCGCTGCACAAATAGATTCGACATTTTAGGGGTTCATTATTATTTTCTTCGCGTACAGAATGAAAATGTTTCTTGTGAACAAAATTACGTATTTCGGATACTATAAAAGTTCCTGATTACTTCTTGAAATATCTGACATTAACCATTTTATTTTATCGCAAATATATCGTTTATTGTTTATATTGTGCAAAATATTAATTTTTTCAATAAGTAATATTGTGTACAATTTTTATTAGCAAATCATAAATTAAATTCGTTCTAACAAAAGTTGTATTTTTAAGACATTAACAATGATGTTGACATGCTTTTGGGAATAAGACAGCAATAGCCCCTGCAACTCAAAATATCCTAAGAAATGTAGGGCGCAAAATTTATATTTTATCCGTATACTATTTCTTATAATATTTTGAGCTGAGTGAACTATTTAATAAAATTTTATTTATTTTTAAATGTGGAAAAATCCAATATAACATCTAAAAGAAAATGAACATCGGTACAAGTAATTATTTCTCGCTTATTTTTCAATAATAAATGATTTATTTGCTGTGAAATAAAGTTGAACTTTTAGCGTTTTTCTGGTATTTTGAAGAATATTGTTGAACCTCTTAGGAATTTTAATTATATCTAAAAGATAGTAGCTTTGATCTAATTAATCGATTTTTATTATTTTTTGAATTATCGAGATCTTAATATTAAATATATATTTTTTATATAATTCAGGAATTAAATTCTCTATTCAATCTTTTGTATCGTCAACTTTTTTTGGACGAAACATAATTGACACACTAATTTATTTGGCACCTACAATTTTTATTTGCATTTCTCGATTAAATACATTATTGCCATATAATCTCGATCATAATCGATGATTTTTTTTTTTTATATATGATCGCATTTTGGAATCCAAATGTCGCTATATAAAATAATAAATTAACGTGGAGCAACTGACCGATAGAAACAGAACAATAACGGGAACTATTTTGGTTAGTTATATTTTTTTCTTTAGTGAAACGATTATTTTTGTAGTGTAATCGCATATTCATTACAGTTTCGAACGTTTATTATTTAAAACACAAAAATACTTTTATGAATTTCTATACATTACGATTTTAATGTATTTAAAGTGAAGATAGTTGTTCAGTCAGTTTAGTCAATATATTTCACATATTATTTCTTAGTATATTGTAATTTAATTATGAAATTAGTACTGTACTGTAAATTAGTACTTATAATTTGATGTAATTGTAGTTTACCGATGTACATCTTATTAAAATCGCTTACAATTGATTTGTTTGTTTATTTTTCAGCCTTTTTTCTGATACATAAGAAAAATGTATAAATTAAGTACAAAGAAAGTTATGTTTTAATGCAAATGTTGATATGAGAATTTTTTTATATAATGAAATATAAAAAATACCTCAGGCGGTATTGCGAAAAATTATTGATTTTTTTAAACTTAGTAGAATGTATTAAAAAAATTGAACAATATCAAAGTTTATGTTCTGTACTTTACTAAACATTACGGGAATACTTTCTCTTGTAATGTTTAGTATCAAAAATAAATTATTAATGGGGGCAGTACCTAATTTATCGCCATAAGGATTTATATATTTTTCTTGTGTTTTATATTCCAAATTATGTATAAACATTTGAGAAAAACATGAAATTTTGCTGATGGCAGAACTTAGCGATAAAATCAAAATACGAGACACTTTTCTAGTTGCATTTTATCCTTGATTTGTTGAAGAAATTCTGTTAAAAAATGTGACTATTTTTTATTGTTATTATTTGATACATTGCAACACTAAATATCTCGTACTTCGATTTTTTTTTATCTTTCCTCTATCATCTTATAAAATTTCATATTTATATGATCATTTATTTCAACGTAGCTTGAAATATAAAACGTAAGAAAAAATATATAAACCACTCCCCAAGGAAGATAAATTTGGTCCTTTACCACCTTAATATATTTTATACACAACGTATAAATATTCTACTAAATCTTAAGGAATTATTTTTAATGCTACTATTATTATACAGTGTGATAATATATGTATATTCTCGTGCAGTTATAGATAAAAACTAAACGGTATTATTTTTTTAGAACATGGTAATGAAAGTGAATACAGCTTTTATATTCTGCACGTCTAACTGATAAATGAAGTTCTATGAAGTGCACAGTTTTTTATTTAATTTTAATTAATAATTTAATTGAACAAACCATTACTTTAATATTAAAACTCTGTGGGCCTTTTAACAAATATCGTAAACTAATTGAAACTTATTATTGATCAGGAACGAAATTCCGTTCAATAGTGCTCTCATCACCCCCCACCGTAGCGATTGTACTAAACTCCCCCATATCCCCCTTCAAGCCCCCTTCAATTACCGCGACTTCATCAAAATCATCTACAACATCCCCACTTTCGACACGAAAACCTCCCATGGTCCCATTATGAAACCAACCATATTTCTTCTGCAAACTATTGCCCAAAAGTTCGTAGAACCTTTCCACATTACTCGAACTGCCCACAGTCGCATTGAATACCTCCACCGACTCCAATAGCTCACTATGTCCTAAGACTGACTCGATGGCGGAATAGTCGAGGTTAACCATACCTTGCTGACCCGCCATCGATGCGGTGTTATTATTGTTAATTGTAGATCTGCGCACGACGCGGTGACGGTTAAAGCGATTGAGGCGCCTCCTAGCGGCCGCCGTGGTCATAACGACCACGCCAGTCGTGTTGGACGAGTGCATGTCGTGCAGATGATCCTGTATACAGTTCTGGAGGATGTTGAGGAAGAACAAAAACGCCAATAAGGTTAGGGCGCTTAATGCGATGTTGGATTTCTTGTGACCGGAACTGCCGTGAGATGAGCTATAATGAGGTGATTAAGGTCTATTCTGTTTGGATGATACATTTTATAAATCACGATATATTTTTTTGCATTCTATTAATTTACCTTCTTTACAGCTTTTATATTTTGTAAGTTTCATTTAATAAAAAACGGCGATTTTTATGTTTACTTAATTACTTAAACAAACTTGAAACGTAAGATTCTAGTATCGACCAAAAAGACTGATTCGTTTTTGGTCAACATTAGATAACCGGAAGTAGCAACGATTTTCAATTAAAATTATTTCAGTAATAAAAATAAAATAAAAATGTGTAAAAAATTATTTTATACAATATTTGTTTGAAAGTTGTTGGCGTGAGTCACGTGATTTTTTAGTTCGAGAACTATTGAGATCTTAAAAATATTTTCTGTAAATATACACTGGAAAATTTCAATATTTTCTAAATTTTTAGTAATTGAAAGTCGTATGATATGCTTTATAACACAGCGTTCAAATTTTCTATCCAATATATTTTTAAATTGAAGTATATATGGATGTTATATCGGGTATATACAATTATTCTTCTGCTATGTAAAAAATATGTTTAATTATTACGTTTATACAATTATTTTTGGAACATTTGAAACACGTGTTTAAAATAAAAAAAACCTAAAAACTATTTGCTCGAAATAATATATAAGCTAGCCTTTGAATGGAGATTTTAAAACTTACTGTCCATTTGCGGGTCCAGACCACTCTGGCTGCCAATCTGGCCCCGAATAATGGTACCTATCCAAAATGGGGGTTTTCGTTGCTGTCGCTAACGAATTTCTATACTGAACACCGTGCATTAAATTATTTAGATTATTTATCGATGGACCTGCCATATTGTTACAAAACAATATATTGCAATATTTTTTATTACAAAAAAATATTGCTATTTCACCCTGGAATGCCCACAAATTTGTTATATTTGTTTATTTTATGCAAAAAAAATATTTTCTGCCTTTCGTATATTTCTATTCTATATTTTTACGAATGAATTGTGCAATTTGATACTATTTTAATATTTTGCTCCAGTGTATTCTGGACACTTAATCTAACACAACTGATCAACTTGACTCCCAAAATACAAAACCCCACCGAGAAATTCTTCATGTCGAGCGTGTTTTACGTTTGACAGAACCTTTGCGTAAATAAATGCTCTTGTAAATTTTTTTACAGTAAATATAAAAATCGCATTTACTCTCCAATGTACTGTTATCCTATATACTATTTTCTTGTCTTTGCCTTTTATATATATTATTAAATATATTATATTGTATTCCACTTTTGCATTGGCTGATGCCGTCTTCGTGGAAACAGAAATGCGTCGCCTTAACTCTTGTGCGGACAGAATTATAGAAGAGTGAAGACATGCGCTGATAAATATTATTTCTTATTAAAATAACGGCGCCGTTAATTTTCTAGATGACTATTTAAGTGTTGGATGTTTTATTTTATTTTTATAATTTTTGTGGAGTTTCTTCACTTGGAAATTTGAGATTATAATCTCATCTGTAGATGCGTCGTCGATGTTTGGTAAAATGCAACGTATTTTTTTTGCATTATTGAGAAAACAGCAACTTTTAAGAAGAAAAAAACTAGACTGAAATGATTATTATTGAATATAACATTTTCTATATTTATTTGTGTGAAGTGTACATTTTTCGTTGTGGCGAAGTCACCGCGTAATATTTTTGGCTTTGTTTATAAATTTAAGAATTAAATAGTTCTCTTCCAAAAATTATTATTTTGGGGAAACGACTTGATTTTTTTAACAAGTTAACAATTGAATTTAAAATTATGCGAATCATCATAAATTTATAATCTTATTCTATTTTAAAGCGTTATTTTGGGAAGTTTATTTCCGAACTAGAATCATTTTGAATATATATTTTTAAAAATGTACAACTTGTGAATTTTATGCATTTTAAATCTGAAAGATTTTTAAATCCCATAATAAAAATTTATTACGTTTCTAAATTTATTTTATTTGAAAGCTTTAATCAAAAATAAAAAGGGGGGGTTTATTAAAAACATTTGTTTATTTATAATAAAACTTTTTATTTATAAATAACATACAATATAAAATATATTAACTTATTTTACAAGTTTAACATGATGTTGGTGAGTGAGTGTCAACATCCAACCTCAACGCTTCTTTTTTTCTTCAAAAATTATTAAAATGAATTATTAAAATAATAATCAACACCATTTTTTTAGATTCGACATTCACTCACCACAAAATTGCGTAATACTTTTTCACTACATTGAACAGATATCAAAATCATTCGGATAAAATCAATCAGGCAAAATTTTCAATCATACAGTCTTTGCATTTTAATTTTTTTATTATAGTCAAACCGCGCACATTGTAAAAATATATCGTAAATATTATAAATGTTCTATAATTCTAACGAAGAAAGCTTTTTCTATAATAATATAATTTGATGATTTGAAAGTTTAATCTTCTCCAATAAAATATCGGTTTTCATTTGGTGAATTTTAAGTGACTTTCTCTATTTTTGCGAACAGAAAATTCTAATATGTAAAATGCAATGCAAATTGGAACTTAGAATATAAATGAGAATAGTATATTAAGAAAAATGCCTTGATAGAAATATCTACATTTATTCAACACGATTTACATTTAAAAACTTGCTTATAGGTGGTTTGTAGTAATAAAATCGAGCTTTAGCACTCGTAAATATTTTAATAAATAATTAAATAGGAATTGACGATTTATTTGAAAATGGGTGTTAAAAATAAACTCGTTATATAGGCGATTTTATGAAAAGGATAAGGAATTTAATTTTAAAAATAAATAAGTTTAGTCAGCGAAAACTGGGATTTGTTAATTAATAAATAAATGAAAAATAAATAAGCAACCGTTTTAATAAATACATATTGTAGTTTTCGAAAAACTTTATATTTATGAACTCGAATGTTGCTCAACGTTAATTATGCCGTGTGTGATGTATTTTTCTACGAATAATTTTTAACATGAATTTACTTCAAATAAATTTGAATTTTTATGTAATTCGTAAATTAATATCGTTTGGAACGTATACAAGTGATTTTTCAAAATGTCTAATAGTTATGAATTTGGCGCCCTGTATAATAAAGCACAATTTACACTTCGTTGCATTCTAAAAATGCCTGGTGGCAATTGTCACCCGATCGGCCACGTCGTCCAGCTTCGTATAACATATCGAAACTATTGCCATCTGTTGTCCGCTCTAGAATGAAACTAGTCGCGTATCTAAAACAATATAAAGCAAATCAAAAAACAAACAAAATTAACATTGATGTTTAAAAAACAATCAGTTCAGTGCTGAATAAATGTATACAATAAAATATCACAGAAAAACCGAAAATATTCATATAGATTATAAACGTATTTATATATTTCAATTTAGGCCCAACTTTTTTAACATTTTTTTTATACCGACAGAATTTTATATTTTAAAATATAAATCGAAACTAACATTATCAAAGGAAAAATATTATTAAATAGTTTTCTTTTGATTAATATCTTAGTTCTTCATTAATATAATAGAGGTCGCCCGATAGTGTATTCTTCCTGTCAATTGAATTATACCTTCTTTTAGACATAAATACAATAACCCCTTTGAATGACGCAAGCGTATTATATATACATGCTACTGAAGTTTGGGGTTTACTTTTCGAAATGCGCATAAATATTTTATGTTACACCTTTTTAAAATAAAATTCTATACAATGAAATACGTACTTAAATTGCGAACATAAATAAAACGGTTTAATGATCATATAACTCTTCTATACTTACGTCCCCAACTGACAGAAGATCGCCCCTGGTCCAATATCGGCGGAGCATTCGCTGTTTGCGTCGCACATGTATCGTTGCATGCAGCCACTATTAGCCGTGCTCAAGGACCGCACGTAGCCCTTCATCATGGCAATGCCGGCCACTGCGGCCTCACTAATCGAATCCTTTCTGCCGATGTTTCTAGCGGCCAGCGAACGGTGCGAGAATGACGTCTTCAGAGCGTCGAGCAAGTTCACCACGATATTGATAAACTAGAGGGAAGGTAATTGATTTAGAAAATTACGATAATTACTTTATAATGAGGCAAACTGTGTTTTTAGTCACTATCACGTATTTTTTAGCTCCACAATGATTTCTAGCTAAGTTGCGCAGTAGAGTGACCTAAAGCACAGTTTACCATTAACTTATTGAAATACGGATTTTAAAATAAAGTTTGGTATAAAATCTGATGTTTAAATATAATAATTTTAAAGAGCTTGTTAGATCATTTGCGCTTGCGCATCAAGAAGGAATATTTTAGAATATATTTGTAAGAAAGTAAATTTACAGAAAGATATAGACACATTAAAAGTTTTTAAAACGCACAAATTTCCACTTAAAAAAATAGTAATTGCATCGCATCTAAAAGACGTATTACAAAAACAATAATAAACGGTTGAAACTATATAATGCGACAGTGTTGCAATTCACGTTAGAGATTGTTTTTTGTGGGTTAACAGTGTACATACCTCACCAGCCTGTTTGGCCATGTTGTTGACCTGATCGGGGTCTCTTGTGCCCACCAGCGTCGAAAGCACCGCCGCCAGAATACCCTGCCAAGTGCAAGAAGCCAAAGCTTGCGATATAACTTTACCTTATTGCCATATATTCTATATTTACTAAGTGCTACATATTATAGTTCGTGCAATATCTCATGAACCATGTAAATATCACAATGTGCATGTCATAAGATAATGCGCGAACTTATACTATCCCACCAATAATATTCAAATACCACAAGATTTTCCGAAGAAATGTGTTGATCGATTGAATTGTTGTGAATTTAGAGTCTCAAAGAAATTTCATATAGTGGTTCCTATATTATAATAATATCCATTATATATACATTTTTAGAACCTCGTCCTATAGAACATATTTTTTTTACAAAATTCTTTAAAACATTAAACATTCATGCAAAAAATGGCAACATTGCAGTGCTAGTATTTAAAGCATTCCAAAAGCGCCCTAATATTTTTATATAGTGCTCTTGGTGTACCAGGGTGTATTTTCTACTACAAATTACATTTTAGAATATAATTAACTAATCATTCCCAATAAGATTCTCTTATTTTCTATCATCGCCTCAATAATTTTTTACCTGCATTGGTGATCCGTTGTCCACCTTATCAATACCATCTCCACCGCCGCCTCCTCCTCCCAAAATAGCCGTGAGGATTTTCAATCCCACAGACAATAAATTCGCCCATGGTGAAGGAGCAATACTTCCATCGTCCAAACCTTCAGACTTATTGGGGCCTACTTGGCCACCACCTCCGGGGTTAAATATCATCTGCATTACCATACCTTCAAAATTTAACAGTTTCTTTCACTTTATGTCCTTTACTTAACATCCTACCTAATGAATTTTCTCTTTATTCACAGCCTATTTATTGCCTCTGCACATCTCTTCAAGTCTCACCTAGCAGATTAGACCAACTGAAGCCTCCTCCACCTCCACCACTGCTTTCGGATATCTGATTTGTTGATATATCATCTAAGTCATCCAATGCTACCTTCTTGATAGCGTTTGGTTTCTCTGCGAATTTTCGTTCTATTCTTTGGGCAGGCAGTTGTGGATTTCGAGCTAAGGGATGATGATAACCAGCTCCTTCGACATGGACTACGTTGGGATAAGCGAGGGTTGTGATCATGCAATGGGACACCAGAAGGGTGAGGAAGATGTAACCTTGGAGGGTTAGTTGATGAGCGTACTTCATTCTGGAAAAGAAATGCTGTTTTAAAAAGATTTTCGATATTTGGATGTCGTGTTGAACGCAAAGAATTTTTTTGCCTGTGTATGAAATAAAACGAATCAATGCTTGGGTTTCCATCTTTTTAATAGTGTGTAAAATTGGGAGCAAAAAGGAACCTCCACGTGGTGCTCCTGGAAACAGCAAATTTCAATTTTCAAATTATATTTCGAAAATTGAACTTTGCTGGCTAATCCTTCTCAGATTTTTTTCATTAAACTTGTTTATAAATATAATGGATCTTTTCAAAAAATGAAACTTTCTACATTATATGTACTAAGTTATTATACAATATAATGTATTAAAATAAAAATATTTGCCATGTATTTCATCAGAGAAATATGTACCGTTTATTTTGTTTTAAATATAGAAATTAAATATTCTTAAGGTAGGCAATTTGCATAATATTGGGCACTATGTAAATTTCCCTATGATGACGTAGGTAGTATTTAAATATATTATATACATGGTGCGCTTCGGTCAGCAAAAGTCGCATCCACTGTTGCCATAGAAAATAATAATAAAAAATAAATATTCAAAGAAAAAAATCTATAAATTATTTTCGTTGGAAGATCCCATTAGATAAAATGTATTCACTTGTTTTTTTTTTGTAAATTTATTATAATGCACGCAAAAAATACCGTTTTAATTTCTTCAAAGCATTTGATATATCTGAAAAATAAATATCACAAAATCTAAATAAATTAAATTATCCCATTCTCATTCCGCTATTAAAACAATATAATTTCATCTTGTAAAAACTGTAATTTCAATAAATTATTTATACATTATTCTCAATTATTTCAATGTTATTTAGCAGTCTTAAAAAGTATTCCATTAAAATTATTTCTCCTTTATGTGTCTTATTAGAGCGCGAAAAAGTGAAGAAGGTAAAGCAAGAAACGCTTTGTCTCTTCGTGTACGTCTTCACCTGCGAGCTGTTATTATTATTACCACTTTTTAAACATCTTTGACACAATTCTCTTAATAGTATCATTATTAGAAATATCTATATGGAAGCGGCGGTATTTCAAATGATAGATATATTCAAAATGATTCAATTAAAACATCAGATCTGTGAAGCTACTCTTGTAATGATTTCAGATGATTGGAAAGAAGCTTTCACTGATTCATATACATCTAATTTATATGATTATTGTAACCATAAGTATGTTTATATATTGTATTTATTCGTTTTATTATTGGTCAAAGGAATCGAAGAAAAAATACTCCAACAATTATTCACCGCAACTGCCATCGTAACGGTTCTTTATAATTTATTATCACTTTAAAATATGCTAAATATTCGTTTATTTAACAGTTCATTTGCGGACATTTACATACTTTTCTAGCTATTTCTTAGCACAATTTTGCGGAACAACGTTCAATATACATCGCAATATTGTTTGTTTTTTGTTTACAAGTTTAACACTTACAAATTACATTTGGAACGTTGAATATACTTAAGAGAAAAGACCGTTAACGGTTTAGATTGAATTTAATAGGTTAAATCGTGTCAAATTATAGATTAATCGATATTAAACACTGTCGGAAGTCACGTGAGATTTAAAATTAAGTGAAGAGAGTAGAATAGCATAGACTTACAAAAATACAAGCGACGTTATCTTAATGCAATATTTCCGCTTATTAATTTATAGTATTAAAAATATATCGTATATATTACATTAAAGAATATAGAATAATTCGAACTACTTGCAATTGAACTAATATTTTGTCGAAATTTAATCAGATTAGAGACGCGAATTATTCGAAAATTTTAATTGTATCGTTTCAAAGATCTATATTAATCCAGGTCAATAAAACCGCATGTGCATTTATTTCCGACTACCAAAGCGTTCATAATCCAATTTTCTTTTTAAATAGCATTTTTGTCCGTACTATTGTTCTTGTTTTTACATTAGAATACACACAATTGTTAAATAACCGTATCATCCAATCGCATTTCGTGCCGTGGTACGTCTATTTGAATTGAAAGCGGCAATTTTCTTCACTTGTATGTTTCGTTCATTCAAATCGGTTAGATCTAGATTCTCGATTCTTCGTTGGGTCATACGCGGTTTGTTGGGCCCATTTATTCATACCGTGCGATAATAATATTTAATGATGCCCACCTACATTTTGAAACCATATTTTGAAAAAGACGCGACAATATCAAACATAAATTGCAGTTTAAAACTATCTGTTTTCTGCCATATGTAATCTTATTTGTTTTTAAGTTTTGTATTCATAAAAAAAAACATTGAATTTTGATTTGCCGCTTGTTAAGAAATGTAGTTTTTTAAAAATAACATTTCGCTGTTTTATAAAATGTAACTATTATTATAATATAGAATATCACCCAAATACCGTAACAAGCAATAAGTAGCATTTCAAGCGCTATGCGCCCATCTTCAGTAGCACAAGATGGGCACATAGCGCTTGAAATGTACATCTAGCTACATAATGCTTGTTACGGTATTTGGGTGATATTCTATATTATAATTTAACACCGTAGTGATGATTTTTAAAAAAGTAACTATTATTGTTCCAATTTCATCAATTGCATTCGATTACAAGTGAAATTGAGTGTTAAAAACGGCAATTAATTGTGAACAAATAGGTGAGGTGATTATCAATAAAACGGTACACCTTCGACTGTAATATAATTACCGAAAAGATTTATACCAAGTGATTTGGTTGCTTAAGTAATATTTATGTCGAAGACGACAATCTATCCGCATTCTAGCGTGCATTGCAGGGCACTAGGTCTGTCATGTCTCTAAATACGATAGCGCGAGCGTGAAAGAAGTACTCGGTGCTCCACCTTACCATCGCGGCTATACCTGCGTTGACCTTGTAACACTTTGCATGATCCGGAGTCCCGTTATGCGGGGGCCATTTATTATACGTATAGTGAAGTGTTTTCTTCGAGGAATTTGTGATATTAATATGGATAGGATATTAATTAATACTATGGCCGTTAAAATAAATTATGATGACCTGAAAACTGGTCAAAACCTTAATTTCATCAAATGGAAAAAAAAGCGAGTGAAGCATGAATTTCCTTGAAATTTAATTATTTTCGTTATTTTGCACAAAATTACGTAGAAGCTAATAATTTGTCGATATAATTCGGTGTTTTCTTCAAGGAGTTTATGCTATTAATTTGAATAGTGTATTTATTAATACTATGGCCGTTAAAATTAATTATGATTCCCTGAAATTGGTCAAAATATTAATTTTATCAAATGGAAAAAAATAATAGAGTGAATCATAAATTTTCTTGAAATTTAATTATCATTTTCGTCGTTTTCCACAAAGTTATGTAGGAGCTAATAATTTGTCAATATAATTGGCATTACTATAATAGTCTTTAACATTTTTAAATGTAAAACCATTTTTACATTTCAATATTGTTCATTTATTATCAAATAGGACATTTTACATTAATATTCTTATCCCAATATAAATTTGGAAACACTGCATGCGCATGTCAATTCAATTTGTTGAAGTAACCTTGCAATCCTGTCACTTTAATTTTTCTTCATCGCAGTCTAAGTAACTAATCAAGCTCGTTTTGCTCTTAAGAAAAACCCGAATTTCTTATATAATAAACGCGCGCAAGTACCCAATTAGTGTAAATCGTGTGCCCTATGGACCCATTCAGCCCCCGCACGAATAAATTTTATGGGTTCTACCAAAAAATATCAAAAAAGTGTAAAATATCGTCTGTTCAGTCGGTTTTTGTAAAAACCTACAGATGTTAGTTTAGAAACACTGTATGCGCATGTCAATTCAATTTGCTGAAGTAACCTTGTATTGCTGTCACTTTAATTTGTTTTCATAGCGGTCTAAGTAACTAATCAAGCTCGTTTTGCTCCTAAAAAAACCCGAATTTCTTATATAATAAACGCGCGTAAGTACCAATTAGTGTAAATCGTGTGCCCTATGGACCCATTCAGCCCCCGCACGAATAAATTTTATGGGTTCTACCAAAAAATATCAAAAAAGTGGAAAATATCGTCTGTTCAGTCGGTTTTTGTAAAAACCTACAGATTTTAGTTTAGAAACACTGCATGCGCATGTCAATTCAATTTGTTGAAGTAACCTTGCAATCCTGTCACTTTAATTTTTCCTCATCGTGGTCTATGTAACTAATCAAGCTCGTTTTGCTCCTAAGAAAAACCCGAATTTCTTATATAATAAACGCGCGTAAGTACCCAATTAGTGTAAATCGTGTGCCCTATGGACCCATTCAGCCCCCGCACGAATAAATTTTATGGGTTCTACCAAAAAATATCAAAAAAGTGTAAAATATCGTCTGTTCAGTCGCTTTTTGTAAAAACCTACAGATGTTAGTTTAGAAACACTGTATGCGCATGTCAATTCAATTTGTTGAAGTAACCTTGTAATCCTGTTACTTTAATTTGTCTTCATCGTGGTCTATGTAACTAATCAAGCTCGTTTTGCTCCTAAGAAAAATCCGATTTCTTATATAATAAACGCGCGCAAGTACCCAATTAGTGTAAATCGTGTGCCCTAGGGACTCATTCAGCCAACGCGCGAATAAATTTCATCGGTTCTACCAAAAAATATCAAAAAAGTGTAAAATATCGTCTGTTCAGTTGGTTTTTGTAAAAACCTACATATGTTAGTTTAGAAACACTGTATGCGCATGACAATTCAATTTGCTGAAGTAACCTTGTAATCCTGTCACTTTAATTTGTCTTCATCGTGGTCTATGTAATTAATCCAAACTCATTCTGCTCCTAAGAAAAACCCGATTTCTTATATAATAAACGCGCGCAAGTACCCAATTAGTCTAAATCGTGTGCCCTAGGGACTCATTCAGCCAACGCGCGAATAAATTTCATCGGTTCTACCAAAAAATATCAAAAAAGTGTAAAATATCGTCTGTTCAGTTGGTTTTTGTAAAAACCTACACATGTTAGTTTAGAATCACCGCATGCGCATGTCAATTCAATTTGTTGAAGTAACCTTGCAATCCTGTCACTTTAATTTTTCTTCATCGCGGTCTAAGTAACTAATCAAGCTCGTTTTGCTCCTAAAAAAAACCCGAATTTCTTATATAATAAACGCGCGTAAGTACCCAATTAGTGTAAATCGTGTGCCCTATGGACCCATTCAGCCCCCGCACGAATAAATTTTATGGGTTCTACCAAAAAATATCAAAAAAGTGTAAAATATCGTCTGTTCAGTCGGTTTTTGTAAAAACCTACAGATTTTAGTTTAGAAACACTGCATGCGCATGTCAATTCAATTTGTTGAAGTAACCTTGTAATCCTGTCACTTTAATTTGTCTTCATCGTGGTCTATGTAATTAATCAAAACTCATTCTGCTCCTAAGAAAACCCCGATTTCTTATATAATAAACGCGCGCAAGTACCCAATTAGTGTAAATCGTGTGCCCTATGGACCCATTCAGCCCCCGCACGAATAAATTTTATAGGTTCTACCAAAAAATATCAAAAAAGTGTAAAATATCGTCTGTTCAGTTGGTTTTTGTAAAAACCTACATATGTTAGTTTAGAAACACTGTATGCGCATGTCAATTCAATTTGTTGAAGTAACCTTGCAATCCTGTCACTTTAATTTTTCCTCATCGTGGTCTATGTAATTAATCCAAACTCATTCTGCTCCTAAGAAAAACCCGATTTCTTATATAATAAACGCGCGCAAGTACCCAATTAGTGTAAATCGTGTGCCCTATGGACCCATTCAGCCCCCGCGCGAATAAATTTCATCGGTTCTACCAAAAAATATCAAAAAAGTGTAAAATATCGCCCGTTCATTCAGTTTTTGTAAAAACCTACAGATGTTCGTTTAGAAACACTGCATGCGCATGTCAATTCAATTTGTTGAAGTAACCTTGCAATCCTGTCACTTTAATTTGTCTTCATCGTGGTCTATGTAATTAATCCAAACTCATTCTGCTCCTAAGAAAAACCCGATTTCTTATATAATAAACGCGCGCAAGTACCCAATTAGTGTAAATCGTGTGCCCTAGGGACTCATTCAGCCAACGCGCGAATAAATTTCATCGGTTCTACCAAAAAATATCAAAAAAGTGTAAAATATCGTCTGTTCAGTTGGTTTTTGTAAAAACCTACATATGTTAGTTTAGAAACACTGTATGCGCATGACAATTCAATTTGCTGAAGTAACCTTGTAATCCTGTCACTTTAATTTGTCTTCATCGTGGTCTATGTAATTAATCCAAACTCATTCTGCTCCTAAGAAAAACCCGATTTCTTATATAATAAACGCGCGCAAGTACCCAATTAGTCTAAATCGTGTGCCCTAGGGACTCATTCAGCCAACGCGCGAATAAATTTCATCGGTTCTACCAAAAAATATCAAAAAAGTGTAAAATATCGTCTGTTCAGTTGGTTTTTGTAAAAACCTACACATGTTAGTTTAGAATCACCGCATGCGCATGTCAATTCAATTTGTTGAAGTAACCTTGCAATCCTGTCACTTTAATTTTTCTTCATCGCGGTCTAAGTAACTAATCAAGCTCGTTTTGCTCCTAAAAAAAACCCGAATTTCTTATATAATAAACGCGCGTAAGTACCCAATTAGTGTAAATCGTGTGCCCTATGGACCCATTCAGCCCCCGCACGAATAAATTTTATGGGTTCTACCAAAAAATATCAAAAAAGTGTAAAATATCGTCTGTTCAGTCGGTTTTTGTAAAAACCTACAGATTTTAGTTTAGAAACACTGCATGCGCATGTCAATTCAATTTGTTGAAGTAACCTTGTAATCCTGTCACTTTAATTTGTCTTCATCGTGGTCTATGTAATTAATCAAAACTCATTCTGCTCCTAAGAAAACCCCGATTTCTTATATAATAAACGCGCGCAAGTACCCAATTAGTGTAAATCGTGTGCCCTATGGACCCATTCAGCCCCCGCACGAATAAATTTTATAGGTTCTACCAAAAAATATCAAAAAAGTGTAAAATATCGTCTGTTCAGTTGGTTTTTGTAAAAACCTACATATGTTAGTTTAGAAACACTGTATGCGCATGTCAATTCAATTTGTTGAAGTAACCTTGCAATCCTGTCACTTTAATTTTTCCTCATCGTGGTCTATGTAATTAATCCAAACTCATTCTGCTCCTAAGAAAAACCCGATTTCTTATATAATAAACGCGCGCAAGTACCCAATTAGTGTAAATCGTGTGCCCTATGGACCCATTCAGCCCCCGCGCGAATAAATTTCATCGGTTCTACCAAAAAATATCAAAAAAGTGTAAAATATCGCCCGTTCATTCAGTTTTTGTAAAAACCTACAGATGTTCGTTTAGAAACACTGCATGCGCATGTCAATTCAATTTGTTGAAGTAACCTTGCAATCCTGTCACTTTAATTTGTCTTCATCGTGGTCTATGTAATTAATCCAAACTCATTCTGCTCCTAAGAAAAACCCGATTTCTTATATAATAAACGCGCGCAAGTACCCAATTAGTGTAAATCGTGTGCCCTATGGACCCATTCAGCCCCCGCGCGAATAAATTTCATCGGTTCTACCAAAAAATATCAAAAAAGTGTAAAATATCGTCTGTTCAGTTGGTTTTTGTAAAAACCTACATATGTTAGTTTAGAAACACTGTATGCGCATGTCAATTCAATTTGTTGAAGTAACCTTGCAATCCTGTCACTTTAATTTTTCCTCATCGTGGTCTATGTAACTAATCAAGCTCGTTTTGCTCCTAAGAAAAATCCGATTTCTTATATAATAAACGCGCGCAAGTTCCCAATTAGTGTAAATCGTGTGCCCTATGGACCCATTCAGCCCCCGCGCGAATAAATTTCATCGGTTCTACCAAAAAATATCAAAAAAGTGTAAAATATCGCCCGTTCATTCAGTTTTTGTAAAAACCTACAGATGTTCGTTTAGAAACACTGCATGCGCATGTCAATTCAATTTGTTGAAGTAACCTTGCAATCCTGTCACTTTAATTTGTCTTCATCGTGGTCTATGTAATTAATCCAAACTCATTCTGCTCCTAAGAAAAACCCGATTTCTTATATAATAAACGCGCGCAAGTACCCAATTAGTGTAAATCGTGTGCCCTATGGACCCATTCAGCCCCCGCGCGAATAAATTTTATCGGTTCTAACAAAAAATATCAAAAAAGTGTAAAATATCGTCCGTTCAGTCGGTTTTTGTAAAAACCTACATATGTTAGTTTAGAAACACTGTATGCGCATGTCAATTCAATTTGTTGAAGTAACCTTGCAATCCTGTCACTTTAATTTTTCCTCATCGTGGTCTATGTAACTAATCAAGCTCGTTTTGCTCCTAAGAAAAATCCGATTTCTTATATAATAACGCGTGCAAGTACCCAATTAGTGTAAATCGTGTGCCCTAGGGACTCATTCAGCCCCCGCGCGAATAAATTTCATCGGTTCTAACAAAAAATATCAAAAAAGTGTAAAATATCGTCCGTTCAGTCGGTTTTTGTAAAAACCTACAGATGTTAGTTTAGAAACATTGCATGCGCATGTCAATTCAATTTGTTGAAGTAACCTTGCAATCCTGTCACTTTAATTTTTCCTCATCGTGGTCTATGTAACTAATCAAGCTCGTTTTGCTCCTAAGAAAAATCCGATTTCTTATATAATAAACGCGTGCAAGTACCCAATTAGTGTAAATCGTGTGCCCTATGGACCCATTCAGCCCCCGCGCGAATAAATTTTATCGGTTCTAACAAAAAATATCAAAAAAGTGTAAAATATCGTCCGTTCAGTCGGTTTTTGTAAAAACCTACATATGTTAGTTTAGAAACACTGTATGCGCATGTCAATTCAATTTGTTGAAGTAACCTTGCAATCCTGTCACTTTAATTTTTCCTCATCGTGGTCTATGTAACTAATCAAGCTCGTTTTGCTCCTAAGAAAAATCCGATTTCTTATATAATAACGCGTGCAAGTACCCAATTAGTGTAAATCGTGTGCCCTAGGGACTCATTCAGCCCCCGCGCGAATAAATTTCATCGGTTCTAACAAAAAATATCAAAAAAGTGTAAAATATCGTCCGTTCAGTTGGTTTTTGTAAAAACCTACAGATGTTAGTTTAGAAACACTGTATGCGCATGTCAATTCAATTTGTTGAAGTAACCTTGCAATCCTGTCACTTTAATTTTTCCTCATCGTGGTCTATGTAACTAATCAAGCTCGTTTTGCTCCTAAGAAAAATCCGATTTCTTATATAATAAACGCGTGCAAGTACCCAATTAGTGTAAATCGTGTGCCCTATGGACCCATTCAGCCCCCGCGCGAATAAATTTTATCGGTTCTAACAAAAAATATCAAAAAAGTGTAAAATATCGTCCGTTCAGTCGGTTTTTGTAAAAACCTACATATGTTAGTTTAGAAACACTGTATGCGCATGTCAATTCAATTTGTTGAAGTAACCTTGCAATCCTGTCACTTTAATTTTTCCTCATCGTGGTCTATGTAACTAATCAAGCTCGTTTTGCTCCTAAGAAAAATCCGATTTCTTATATAATAACGCGTGCAAGTACCCAATTAGTGTAAATCGTGTGCCCTAGGGACTCATTCAGCCCCCGCGCGAATAAATTTCATCGGTTCTAACAAAAAATATCAAAAAAGTGTAAAATATCGTCCGTTCAGTCGGTTTTTGTAAAAACCTACAGATGTTAGTTTAGAAACATTGCATGCGCATGTCAATTCAATTTGTTGAAGTAACCTTGCAATCCTGTCACTTTAATTTTTCCTCATCGTGGTCTATGTAACTAATCAAGCTCGTTTTGCTCCTAAGAAAAATCCGATTTCTTATATAATAAACGCGTGCAAGTACCCAATTAGTGTAAATCGTGTGCCCTATGGACCCATTCAGCCCCCGCGCGAATAAATTTTATCGGTTCTAACAAAAAATATCAAAAAAGTGTAAAATATCGTCCGTTCAGTCGGTTTTTGTAAAAACCTACATATGTTAGTTTAGAAACACTGTATGCGCATGTCAATTCAATTTGTTGAAGTAACCTTGCAATCCTGTCACTTTAATTTTTCCTCATCGTGGTCTATGTAACTAATCAAGCTCGTTTTGCTCCTAAGAAAAATCCGATTTCTTATATAATAACGCGTGCAAGTACCCAATTAGTGTAAATCGTGTGCCCTAGGGACTCATTCAGCCCCCGCGCGAATAAATTTCATCGGTTCTAACAAAAAATATCAAAAAAGTGTAAAATATCGTCCGTTCAGTTGGTTTTTGTAAAAACCTACAGATGTTAGTTTAGAAACACTGTATGCGCATGTCAATTCAATTTGTTGAAGTAACCTTGCAATCCTGTCACTTTAATTTTTCCTCATCGTGGTCTATGTAACTAATCAAGCTCGTTTTGCTCCTAAGAAAAATCCGATTTCTTATATAATAAACGCGTGCAAGTACCCAATTAGTGTAAATCGTGTGCCCTATGGACCCATTCAGCCCCCGCGCGAATAAATTTTATCGGTTCTAACAAAAAATATCAAAAAAGTGTAAAATATCGTCCGTTCAGTCGGTTTTTGTAAAAACCTACATATGTTAGTTTAGAAACACTGTATGCGCATGTCAATTCAATTTGTTGAAGTAACCTTGCAATCCTGTCACTTTAATTTTTCCTCATCGTGGTCTATGTAACTAATCAAGCTCGTTTTGCTCCTAAGAAAAATCCGATTTCTTATATAATAACGCGTGCAAGTACCCAATTAGTGTAAATCGTGTGCCCTAGGGACTCATTCAGCCCCCGCGCGAATAAATTTCATCGGTTCTAACAAAAAATATCAAAAAAGTGTAAAATATCGTCCGTTCAGTCGGTTTTTGTAAAAACCTACAGATGTTAGTTTAGAAACATTGCATGCGCATGTCAATTCAATTTGTTGAAGTAACCTTGTAATCCTGTCACTTTAATTTGTCTTCATCGTGGTCTATGTAATTAATCCAAACTCATTCTGCTCCTAAGAAAAACCCGATTTCTTATATAATAAACGCGCGCAAGTACCCAATTAGTGTAAATCGTGTGCCCTATGGACCCATTCAGCCCCCGCGCGAATAAATTTCATCGGTTCTAACAAAAAATATCAAAAAAGTGTAAAATATCGTCTGTTCAGTCGGTTTTTGTAAAAACCTACAGATTTTAGTTTAGAAACACTGCATGCGCATGTCAATTCAATTTGTTGAAGTAACCTTGCAATCCTGTCACTTTAATTTTTCCTCATCGTGGTCTATGTAACTAATCAAGCTCGTTTTGCTCCTAAGAAAAACCCGAATTTCTTATATAATAAACGCGCGTAAGTACCCAATTAGTGTAAATCGTGTGCCCTATGGACCCATTCAGCCCCCGCACGAATAAATTTTATGGGTTCTACCAAAAAATATCAAAAAAGTGTAAAATATCGTCTGTTCAGTCGCTTTTTGTAAAAACCTACAGATGTTAGTTTAGAAACACTGTATGCGCATGTCAATTCAATTTGTTGAAGTAACCTTGTAATCCTGTTACTTTAATTTGTCTTCATCGTGGTCTATGTAACTAATCAAGCTCGTTTTGCTCCTAAGAAAAATCCGATTTCTTATATAATAAACGCGCGCAAGTACCCAATTAGTGTAAATCGTGTGCCCTAGGGACTCATTCAGCCAACGCGCGAATAAATTTCATCGGTTCTACCAAAAAATATCAAAAAAGTGTAAAATATCGTCTGTTCAGTTGGTTTTTGTAAAAACCTACATATGTTAGTTTAGAAACACTGTATGCGCATGACAATTCAATTTGCTGAAGTAACCTTGTAATCCTGTCACTTTAATTTGTCTTCATCGTGGTCTATGTAATTAATCCAAACTCATTCTGCTCCTAAGAAAAACCCGATTTCTTATATAATAAACGCGCGCAAGTACCCAATTAGTCTAAATCGTGTGCCCTAGGGACTCATTCAGCCAACGCGCGAATAAATTTCATCGGTTCTACCAAAAAATATCAAAAAAGTGTAAAATATCGTCTGTTCAGTTGGTTTTTGTAAAAACCTACACATGTTAGTTTAGAATCACCGCATGCGCATGTCAATTCAATTTGTTGAAGTAACCTTGCAATCCTGTCACTTTAATTTTTCTTCATCGCGGTCTAAGTAACTAATCAAGCTCGTTTTGCTCCTAAAAAAAACCCGAATTTCTTATATAATAAACGCGCGTAAGTACCCAATTAGTGTAAATCGTGTGCCCTATGGACCCATTCAGCCCCCGCACGAATAAATTTTATGGGTTCTACCAAAAAATATCAAAAAAGTGTAAAATATCGTCTGTTCAGTCGGTTTTTGTAAAAACCTACAGATTTTAGTTTAGAAACACTGCATGCGCATGTCAATTCAATTTGTTGAAGTAACCTTGTAATCCTGTCACTTTAATTTGTCTTCATCGTGGTCTATGTAATTAATCAAAACTCATTCTGCTCCTAAGAAAACCCCGATTTCTTATATAATAAACGCGCGCAAGTACCCAATTAGTGTAAATCGTGTGCCCTATGGACCCATTCAGCCCCCGCACGAATAAATTTTATAGGTTCTACCAAAAAATATCAAAAAAGTGTAAAATATCGTCTGTTCAGTTGGTTTTTGTAAAAACCTACATATGTTAGTTTAGAAACACTGTATGCGCATGTCAATTCAATTTGTTGAAGTAACCTTGCAATCCTGTCACTTTAATTTTTCCTCATCGTGGTCTATGTAATTAATCCAAACTCATTCTGCTCCTAAGAAAAACCCGATTTCTTATATAATAAACGCGCGCAAGTACCCAATTAGTGTAAATCGTGTGCCCTATGGACCCATTCAGCCCCCGCGCGAATAAATTTCATCGGTTCTACCAAAAAATATCAAAAAAGTGTAAAATATCGCCCGTTCATTCAGTTTTTGTAAAAACCTACAGATGTTCGTTTAGAAACACTGCATGCGCATGTCAATTCAATTTGTTGAAGTAACCTTGCAATCCTGTCACTTTAATTTGTCTTCATCGTGGTCTATGTAATTAATCCAAACTCATTCTGCTCCTAAGAAAAACCCGATTTCTTATATAATAAACGCGCGCAAGTACCCAATTAGTGTAAATCGTGTGCCCTAGGGACTCATTCAGCCAACGCGCGAATAAATTTCATCGGTTCTACCAAAAAATATCAAAAAAGTGTAAAATATCGTCTGTTCAGTTGGTTTTTGTAAAAACCTACATATGTTAGTTTAGAAACACTGTATGCGCATGACAATTCAATTTGCTGAAGTAACCTTGTAATCCTGTCACTTTAATTTGTCTTCATCGTGGTCTATGTAATTAATCCAAACTCATTCTGCTCCTAAGAAAAACCCGATTTCTTATATAATAAACGCGCGCAAGTACCCAATTAGTCTAAATCGTGTGCCCTAGGGACTCATTCAGCCAACGCGCGAATAAATTTCATCGGTTCTACCAAAAAATATCAAAAAAGTGTAAAATATCGTCTGTTCAGTTGGTTTTTGTAAAAACCTACACATGTTAGTTTAGAATCACCGCATGCGCATGTCAATTCAATTTGTTGAAGTAACCTTGCAATCCTGTCACTTTAATTTTTCTTCATCGCGGTCTAAGTAACTAATCAAGCTCGTTTTGCTCCTAAAAAAAACCCGAATTTCTTATATAATAAACGCGCGTAAGTACCCAATTAGTGTAAATCGTGTGCCCTATGGACCCATTCAGCCCCCGCACGAATAAATTTTATGGGTTCTACCAAAAAATATCAAAAAAGTGTAAAATATCGTCTGTTCAGTCGGTTTTTGTAAAAACCTACAGATTTTAGTTTAGAAACACTGCATGCGCATGTCAATTCAATTTGTTGAAGTAACCTTGTAATCCTGTCACTTTAATTTGTCTTCATCGTGGTCTATGTAATTAATCAAAACTCATTCTGCTCCTAAGAAAACCCCGATTTCTTATATAATAAACGCGCGCAAGTACCCAATTAGTGTAAATCGTGTGCCCTATGGACCCATTCAGCCCCCGCACGAATAAATTTTATAGGTTCTACCAAAAAATATCAAAAAAGTGTAAAATATCGTCTGTTCAGTTGGTTTTTGTAAAAACCTACATATGTTAGTTTAGAAACACTGTATGCGCATGTCAATTCAATTTGTTGAAGTAACCTTGCAATCCTGTCACTTTAATTTTTCCTCATCGTGGTCTATGTAATTAATCCAAACTCATTCTGCTCCTAAGAAAAACCCGATTTCTTATATAATAAACGCGCGCAAGTACCCAATTAGTGTAAATCGTGTGCCCTATGGACCCATTCAGCCCCCGCGCGAATAAATTTCATCGGTTCTACCAAAAAATATCAAAAAAGTGTAAAATATCGCCCGTTCATTCAGTTTTTGTAAAAACCTACAGATGTTCGTTTAGAAACACTGCATGCGCATGTCAATTCAATTTGTTGAAGTAACCTTGCAATCCTGTCACTTTAATTTGTCTTCATCGTGGTCTATGTAATTAATCCAAACTCATTCTGCTCCTAAGAAAAACCCGATTTCTTATATAATAAACGCGCGCAAGTACCCAATTAGTGTAAATCGTGTGCCCTATGGACCCATTCAGCCCCCGCGCGAATAAATTTCATCGGTTCTACCAAAAAATATCAAAAAAGTGTAAAATATCGTCTGTTCAGTTGGTTTTTGTAAAAACCTACATATGTTAGTTTAGAAACACTGTATGCGCATGTCAATTCAATTTGTTGAAGTAACCTTGCAATCCTGTCACTTTAATTTTTCCTCATCGTGGTCTATGTAACTAATCAAGCTCGTTTTGCTCCTAAGAAAAATCCGATTTCTTATATAATAAACGCGCGCAAGTTCCCAATTAGTGTAAATCGTGTGCCCTATGGACCCATTCAGCCCCCGCGCGAATAAATTTCATCGGTTCTACCAAAAAATATCAAAAAAGTGTAAAATATCGCCCGTTCATTCAGTTTTTGTAAAAACCTACAGATGTTCGTTTAGAAACACTGCATGCGCATGTCAATTCAATTTGTTGAAGTAACCTTGCAATCCTGTCACTTTAATTTGTCTTCATCGTGGTCTATGTAATTAATCCAAACTCATTCTGCTCCTAAGAAAAACCCGATTTCTTATATAATAAACGCGCGCAAGTACCCAATTAGTGTAAATCGTGTGCCCTATGGACCCATTCAGCCCCCGCGCGAATAAATTTTATGGGTTCTACCAAAAAATATCAAAAAAGTGTAAAATATCGTCTGTTCAGTTGGTTTTTGTAAAAACCTACATATGTTAGTTTAGAAACACTGTATGCGCATGTCAATTCAATTTGTTGAAGTAACCTTGCAATCCTGTCACTTTAATTTTTCCTCATCGTGGTCTATGTAACTAATCAAGCTCGTTTTGCTCCTAAGAAAAATCCGATTTCTTATATAATAAACGCGTGCAAGTACCCAATTAGTGTAAATCGTGTGCCCTATGGACCCATTCAGCCCCCGCGCGAATAAATTTCATCGGTTCTACCAAAAAATATCAAAAAAGTGTAAAATATCGTCTGTTCAGTTGGTTTTTGTAAAAACCTACATATGTTAGTTTAGAAACACTGTATGCGCATGTCAATTCAATTTGTTGAAGTAACCTTGCAATCCTGTCACTTTAATTTTTCCTCATCGTGGTCTATGTAACTAATCAAGCTCGTTTTGCTCCTAAGAAAAATCCGATTTCTTATATAATAACGCGTGCAAGTACCCAATTAGTGTAAATCGTGTGCCCTAGGGACTCATTCAGCCCCCGCGCGAATAAATTTCATCGGTTCTAACAAAAAATATCAAAAAAGTGTAAAATATCGTCCGTTCAGTCGGTTTTTGTAAAAACCTACAGATGTTAGTTTAGAAACATTGCATGCGCATGTCAATTCAATTTGTTGAAGTAACCTTGCAATCCTGTCACTTTAATTTTTCCTCATCGTGGTCTATGTAACTAATCAAGCTCGTTTTGCTCCTAAGAAAAATCCGATTTCTTATATAATAAACGCGTGCAAGTACCCAATTAGTGTAAATCGTGTGCCCTATGGACCCATTCAGCCCCCGCGCGAATAAATTTTATCGGTTCTAACAAAAAATATCAAAAAAGTGTAAAATATCGTCCGTTCAGTCGGTTTTTGTAAAAACCTACATATGTTAGTTTAGAAACACTGTATGCGCATGTCAATTCAATTTGTTGAAGTAACCTTGCAATCCTGTCACTTTAATTTTTCCTCATCGTGGTCTATGTAACTAATCAAGCTCGTTTTGCTCCTAAGAAAAATCCGATTTCTTATATAATAACGCGTGCAAGTACCCAATTAGTGTAAATCGTGTGCCCTAGGGACTCATTCAGCCCCCGCGCGAATAAATTTCATCGGTTCTAACAAAAAATATCAAAAAAGTGTAAAATATCGTCCGTTCAGTTGGTTTTTGTAAAAACCTACAGATGTTAGTTTAGAAACACTGTATGCGCATGTCAATTCAATTTGTTGAAGTAACCTTGCAATCCTGTCACTTTAATTTTTCCTCATCGTGGTCTATGTAACTAATCAAGCTCGTTTTGCTCCTAAGAAAAATCCGATTTCTTATATAATAAACGCGTGCAAGTACCCAATTAGTGTAAATCGTGTGCCCTATGGACCCATTCAGCCCCCGCGCGAATAAATTTTATCGGTTCTAACAAAAAATATCAAAAAAGTGTAAAATATCGTCCGTTCAGTCGGTTTTTGTAAAAACCTACATATGTTAGTTTAGAAACACTGTATGCGCATGTCAATTCAATTTGTTGAAGTAACCTTGCAATCCTGTCACTTTAATTTTTCCTCATCGTGGTCTATGTAACTAATCAAGCTCGTTTTGCTCCTAAGAAAAATCCGATTTCTTATATAATAACGCGTGCAAGTACCCAATTAGTGTAAATCGTGTGCCCTAGGGACTCATTCAGCCCCCGCGCGAATAAATTTCATCGGTTCTAACAAAAAATATCAAAAAAGTGTAAAATATCGTCCGTTCAGTCGGTTTTTGTAAAAACCTACAGATGTTAGTTTAGAAACATTGCATGCGCATGTCAATTCAATTTGTTGAAGTAACCTTGTAATCCTGTCACTTTAATTTGTCTTCATCGTGGTCTATGTAATTAATCCAAACTCATTCTGCTCCTAAGAAAAACCCGATTTCTTATATAATAAACGCGCGCAAGTACCCAATTAGTGTAAATCGTGTGCCCTATGGACCCATTCAGCCCCCGCGCGAATAAATTTCATCGGTTCTACCAAAAAATATCAAAAAAGTGTAAAATATCGTCTGTTCAGTTGGTTTTTGTAAAAACCTACATATGTTAGTTTAGAAACACTGTATGCGCATGTCAATTCAATTTGTTGAAGTAACCTTGTAATCCTGTCACTTTAATTTGTCTTCATCGTGGTCTATGTAATTAATTCAAACTCATTCTGCTCCTAAGAAAAACCCGATTTCTTATATAATAAACGCGCGCAAGTACCCAATTAGTCTAAATCGTGTGCCCTAGGGACTCATTCAGCCAACGCGCGAATAAATTTCATCGGTTCTACCAAAAAATATCAAAAAAGTGTAAAATATCGTCTGTTCAGTTGGTTTTTGTAAAAACCTACATATGTTAGTTTAGAAACACTGTATGCGCATGACAATTCAATTTGCTGAAGTAACCTTGTAATCCTGTCACTTTAATTTGTCTTCATCGTGGTCTATGTAATTAATCCAAACTCATTCTGCTCCTAAGAAAAACCCGATTTCTTATATAATAAACGCGCGCAAGTACCCAATTAGTCTAAATCGTGTGCCCTAGGGACTCATTCAGCCAACGCGCGAATAAATTTCATCGGTTCTACCAAAAAATATCAAAAAAGTGTAAAATATCGTCTGTTCAGTTGGTTTTTGTAAAAACCTACATATGTTAGTTTAGAAACACTGTATGCGCATGACAATTCAATTTGCTGAAGTAACCTTGTAATCCTGTCACTTTAATTTGTCTTCATCGTGGTCTATGTAATTAATCCAAACTCATTCTGCTCCTAAGAAAAACCCGATTTCTTATATAATAAACGCGCGCAAGTACCCAATTAGTGTAAATCGTGTGCCCTATGGACCCATTCAGCCCCCGCGCGAATAAATTTTATCGATTCTACCAAAAATATCAAAAAAGTGTAAAATATCGTTTGTTCAATCGGAATTTGTAAAAACCTATAGGTGTTAGTTCACCTCGAACGGCTGACATTGCGAAGTTTAATTTACGTAAACTAACCTGACAATTTACGTTGAACTAACCTGAAAATATTTGATATGCTATTCTCATCTAAATATCTCATAACAAAATAAAGATTTGGTGCGAACGTGATGACGCTCTGGTCGTGCAGATATTTAAGCTTGATTGACGAGGTAAGCTTTATTTAAATCGTAAGAAATTGCTTGAGATTGTAAACGTTTTAATGAGTGTTAAAAATCGTTCGATATAACAATGACATATTTATTTTTTGTCGGATGTTTTTTTTACGTTTGGTGAAATTATTACATACTGGTTGAGTAACATTATTCTTCTGCACAGAAGTGTAATTAAAATGATGATTATAAAACTGAATATTTACGGACATTTGTTTATATATTTATAGAATTAATCTAGTGCGAAGCAAATAATCCCAATATTTGATTAAGGCAAGCATTTCGATGAGGAAAAGACATGATTACTGCTTTTACACAACTTGCTAAATGTTGCTAAATGCAACTACAGTTATCGCATAACATACTGCTGCAAAATACAGTAGTACCGGAAGTACTTTAGACTTTAGCGTGAGTAGAATGTGTAAAAACTGTAATTTAATCTAGATCATTTGACTAGTGACTTGTTGCCTCGTCTAACATTACATTCTCAATACTGATGCATTACCATTAGGAGATGTATATATAAATCTAGCGCCTAGTTGCCTTTGTACTTCTTTGTCACGAAAAAGAACTTGGTGGTGTAAATTAAAATTGCCCCACACGTATATTTTTTGTGTTGTTAAAAACTTGGCTTACATAAAAATTCAGGGCCAAAGTAAATCGATAATTTTCTCAATCATTCATTTTGCATATCCAAACAAGATTGCTCCAGAATTTCACGCATCTCTTCGCGCATAACACAACAAATTGATACATCCGAATGAGTTTCCGAATGGGTAACAATAAAGCAGCTATTTCTTGATGCAACAATCGCTGTATTTACCATTACAGAAAAAAACGTGCCTCGCAATATTGCAGTTATTGTTTGAACAATATCTGTCCCCTCAGTGACCAGGGACAATACGAATTGTCTTCATTCGAAGATTGTGCAAGAAAAAAACAATACTAATTGGGGCTTATAAATATGACAAAAGAAAATGGAATAGTCGATTGCTTGATGGTATTCTTCTTGCGTTCTCCAGTTGTTTGATAATAAAAAGAAAACGCACACGAATCAGTTGTTGTAAAATTGTTATTGTTGCGTAATTGTTATTGTTACGGTGCCAAATTGCGTATAAGAAACATGGTAAATGCGTTGTTTAATTTTAAGAAAAAAACTACATGAAATTAATTTTGATTTCGGAATATGTAAAATAATTGAGTGTCTAATTTATATCCGCTTCAAATCAGTTTACCTTAGCCGTCATTCTATCGGCAATATTTATGTTTTATTTTACATTCTTCACAGTGTTTTCTGTTCATTTGAAATGCCTGTGTGGGTTTTTTTTGATTTACAACAACATACTGAAGAAACGACAATTCTTTTGCACGTTAATCGACAGTTGACAATCAAAATAAACTTGTTATAAAAGCTTATATAGGGTGCGTACTGTTAATTTAAAAAAAATATATATATATCATCATGTCAATGGCTAAAAAGATAAGTTCAACTTCTCCAGCTATTCTTACGTTAAAGTCGTTAACATCGCGATGGAAACAAATATGTCTGCTGTGGTTTTTGTTAAGCCTTCATGTTTCTTTGCTTATTCCACTATCTTTACAATACCACGTATTCCGTTATCGCAACAATAACAACAAAAAGAGAATTGATCACCACTGGTTTTGTAGCTTGTAGCAAAACCACTAGCCCGTTGTCCAAGAAGTTACAAACAAAAGTCGTCGCAAGAAAAATAGATTATTGTATTGGTTTGAAGTATTTTTGCTATTATCTTTTTTTTTTAATTCGTTTTCAGTTTTTCGATGAAATCTTCCAAACTGTTAATCCCACTTCAGTACAACGCACAGATTTGGAATGCTAAGATCATTTGCTATTAGAAAATGTCCCATTTTATCGTCCCAGAAAATTTTAACATGATATAAAACTGTTTCTGGTTGCGTATGTCAATCATTTATATCTTCAGAAATGTTCATCTCCCATCAAAATTCTAAATACTTGTATTAGAAAATACCACAAACTGACTTTCGAAAAGCACCAACTCTTTACAAAAAAATAATAATTCATAGGGACTTCTCATTTTACAATTTTCATTAAATCGTCCATTCAAATAAATGGACGAATTAAGCGTATATAATATAACTGGTATGTCTTTATTTAGTTATAACTTCGTTTTCTATCAATCTTTACGATTTTCTATTTTACTATATTTAGTCTATCAGTAATGTGATTATCTACGCTTTTAAAGACTTAAAACGTTAATACAAATTTCTCGTGTTTCACTTTCCATCTATATAGCAATAGGTGAGCTGTATTATGACCATAGATTCTTCTTTGCATATTATCAAGCCTGATGGCCTTTCTTTTCTAGTCCAGTCGTACATATAAGTTCGTTCTTAGTGTGTATGTACAATATACAGTGTTGCCGCTACCTAATTTGAACATATGAACAATTGTACTTAAGCCGAACGATTGAGAGATTTGTGATTTTCTTAATTTCGACGCATTTTTGATCAAAATTCGTCCACTTCTAGATTTATTAAAAAAATTGTATGGCATTTGAATTTTTGAAAATAAAGTGTTGTAGACTATTTTTTTGTTTTTACAAAAAAAATCGCTTAATATATTCGTTTTTTCAATTAATTCCTAAGGAAATGGTTTCCCATATTATTTTTTCTATCTTCGTTTTTAACACTTATGCGACCATTTAAAAATTTTCACAATATTTAAGAGTGAAATTTTAAGATACATTTTAAGCTAAATTCATATGTATAAATTTCTAATATCCGATATAGAATACCGTCATTCAGATCGGTACAAGTTAAGAAAGCTATTCAAAAAATTCAATTAATAGTGAAGCTGATTCATTACAAAAATAAAGCACTAGTAAAAGTTCGTTCAACAGCTCGTGCGTTCGAATATTAAGAATTTTGAGCGGAATAAAAAATTGAAATTTGTATGCGGTTGTGTTTAAATTCTATCAATTTTCTTCTGATTTATTTATATTGCTCCAATTTACATCTTGAACAAAAATTGTTCGAGGAAATCAAACTTCTATCCTTCATTTTTGACATTTTGAAACAAATCATTAACTATATCTTTTCCACGTATCAATTTTAAAACAATGCCATACCTCAAATAAAAAATTAAAAAATCACAACTTCCGCGTGTCATCAATTTCCTTCGTACAAACGCCAAGTCAAGTATTTACCAACATTTTCGCGGCGTTACAAATTTTCGCAAACTTTTACTATTGCTCGTGCCGCAGAGATCAGTGTCCATCAGCGGCACTACACATGGCGAAATTGCAGCTAACTCACAGTTTGACGTTTCTGTTCATATTGTGATTAACCACATATGCACGTCCGTGTGTTTACTGTATCGAGGTCAGCTCGATGCTGCCACGAAGAGTAGGCCACGAGCGATCAGGTGCATTAACCTGGTGTGGTCGTTTCGATCATCGTTCTATAGGTATCTTTAGTCCTCGTGCACGAAGACCAAATCAGTAGAATTGATCGAATTGCTAGCTATTTGTGGTTTTCTCAGTAATTGCATTTTTTTGAAGAATTTAATCTAATATTTCTAAGTATATAAAAAAGCTAGTACCTTGCGGAACTCGTTGAAGATACAAATAGTTTCTCTTGTGGTGATGTCTTTAATAAAACGAATCATTTTTGATTTTGCACTGTATAAATTAGAATATTCAATTTTTTTTGGCGCAAATTTTAAGCCACAAAAATCGTCATTTAATATTTTGTTGCACTAAAATATTATACGGTTTTCTTTTTAGTTTCGAGTAAATGAAAAGTAGATTAATCAAAACAACGGCCAATCCGATTTCTTTCGCTTACTTTTTACAATTACTACCTAAATTTTAAATTAACATCATCCTCGTTAGGTGCAATTTATCCACTTTTTATTTCGCTGCAATGTAAGTAATTTGAAAGCAATCGAGAAATAATTGCTCGGCATTTATCTTTAAACCGCGCAGGTACTCTAAAAACAAGCTCTTTTTATCGCTCTTCATTTTTAGACTTTGGTTTTCGTTAATCATCTGCATCCAATGAAGGATGTTGGAATTTTTGTCATTTAAAAGGCGTGTGTTGTTTTTTTGAATTCTCATTTGCATATCTCGAAAAGAGAATGAATTTGTTGAAATTTTATACTGAAGATTGATCATTTTTTTTTTAATGATTTTAAGGATTGATGATTAATTTTGATAAATCTACTTTTCATTGACACAAATCGTTGCGGAATTTGAGAGAAAGAACCAATTCATCTCATCAATTTTATAGAAAAATAATAAAATACTTTCGATACGGCTATAAAATGCGAGCTGTCTTGAGGCAGCTTTCAGTCAGCCGTTTCGCGGAACAGTTTTAATTTTATATATTCAGAAAAAAATTATGTGGACTCGATAGAAGCGTTAATTAAATCAAACTACACTATAAACAATTAAATTCCGCCGCGATTAATTATAGCTCTTGCACTAGTTAACCACTTGTGCTTTTACTGTTGCACTAACCAGTGTTGTTTCTAATAAAAATTAGTCGATTTTGAACTACATCTGAAAAGGAGGAACCTACTTCGTATAAAAAATTTTATGGCCCTCATCGAGTTGAAGAACTGGTATATATATATTTCTAAAGACTCACCTGATTCTTGCAATCTGCCGTATCTATGCAAATGTTCTCGCACGAAGTCTTCGGACTTCTGGTGACCGTCCTCAAGTACCTTGCCGATGTACTTTACCTAACAGTCAAAGTGGTACTACCGTATCAATGGTGGCACACTAAAATCACCTCTATTTCTCTTCCTCGTTGGTATGCGAAAGACTACACTTGCTGATTAGCTCAAGTAGTCGTCGTCGGTCGAAGATCTTCACGTAGAAGTGGAGGTAGTACCGAATACAGTAGTTCTTCGAACGGCTGTTCGGCTTAACAATTACAGCACGTATATTTCGAATATTGAATGCTGTTTGGGCGATATGTGGCAGTAAAGAGTCAGCGCGGCAAATGTCTGGTACCGCCTTGAACTTGGCGCTTTTATAGTATGACCTAGTTACCTAGGAGGATGGTGTTGGTTGTACCCGACTAGGTAGTGCAGCGAGAGATTCAAGACATGAAGATTGGCGGTGCTGTGGTTTTTTTTGTTTAAGATCGCGAAAGATTTGAATGTATGTATGTGCGAGTTCATTTGGTTTTGACGTTTGGACACAGATAAGATTTTTGTAAATGGAATTGTTGCAACCGACAATATACAGGATAGACAAAATTACAATTTCTATTTTTATACAATGTTAGAATATTTATAGACAAATTAAATATGTTATTTACAAGATTAACAAAATATTGTTTATTTATTTTAATGAAGCTAAAAATATAATGGGTACACCTGTTTTTATTTTTTTGACAATGTTTTTCAAAATATATTCGAAATATAAAATTATTTTTTTTAATAATTTATTTAATTTCCATGAATATTCCAACACTGAATTTAATAAACTATAAATTTGAATCTTGCTTATCCTATATTCGTTTGTGCAGGACCGCACTTAATACGTTGCACAGAATATTTGCCAAACTAACGGCACTTACTAAAAAAAAAATCGAAATGAACACCGAATATCCGTTTTTTTTAAGTCAAAATTAAACTATATAAAATTTGCATTCATTCTAAAATATTTATTGATCTTATATTTTTTAATATATCTCAGTTTATCGTCTAAAAGTAAAAAAGCATCGCAAATACAGTTCAGTTTACGATGTATATAAATACTCATGTATTGTAAGTTGTTAAAAAGCCAAAGCCAAAAAGACTGGGACATACTCGAAGAATTTTATTTTACCAAGAATGAATGAACTTTGTATACTTTAGTTTGAGGAATTTTTGGACAGACTAATTTTTTAAATTCGAAATCAGGGATAGTCGTACGTTATTTTTAACGTGCCAAATAGTAAATAAATATTTTATTTTTTTGGGGGGGGGCAAATTTGGTGAAATTTGTTAAGTAACAAATTAGATTTAACAAATTTCTTCTATGTTTATTCAACAAAATATACCTTAATAACAATAGTAGAAATAATAATATGCGTATAATTGAATTTGTTGTTTTATCAGATATTATGATATCATCTAACTAAAAAAATAATATTATCTACCTAATTATATTTAAATTTGTTGCAATATAACGATTACAAATTGCGGTTCAAATTTAATACTTCTAATTATCAAATTTGATCATAAATGTTCTTCTGCTAAGGCTATTTTAAATTATTTTTAATTGATTAAATTTTTGTTAAACTTTAAAATGGCTTCGTAATTTTACTTTATAAACTAAATTAGAAAAAAAAACTGTTACTTCATCGATTTAATCAATTCCAATTTTATCATTACTACCTACATACTATACTAAATTCTGCTCCCTTTTTAATACGACAACTATATCGTCAGCGAATTGCAACATATTTATTATTTACCTTGAATTTCCACTCATGTATAATATTTTATATGACATCTTCTGTATATATAGATTAAATAATATCGGCGAAAGTATGCATCCCTGTCGGACCCTCTTTCCCAGCTACGAAATAGCTGTTTGGACCATGCCTTTTCATAATTCTACTTAATTTTTTGTGGTACAAACAATTTTGTGCTATAGTTTTGTTGTTTGTCTTTCTTGTTGAGTGCGATATCATAAATAATATCTACTGCACAAATAGTTCCTCTTATTCGAAATTTTAAAACTGAGAATTTAATATGACGAACCTTTTTTTTATTTGAAGATTTTCATTTAATATATTTAATTTTTATTTATTGCGTTTAGTGATTTAAAGAATATATTACAAATCGCAGTTTTTGTGTTTGTAATATTTCTAACAAAGTGACAATTTTTTTTTTTGCGAATGACGTTATTGATGTCCATTATTTTTTAAATAAATCTTATACAACATAATAATTTCCGAGCCTTTTAAAATGTTCTCTTTATTTTACGGAACGC
This sequence comes from Leptodirus hochenwartii, assembly GCA_947310635.1. Lineage (NCBI taxonomy): Eukaryota > Metazoa > Arthropoda > Insecta > Coleoptera > Leiodidae > Leptodirus > Leptodirus hochenwartii. The sequence goes on along the minus strand of OX371178.1, from coordinate 3,204,937 downwards.
CCTATATAGTAGGTAGTAATTCAATTTTATTGTAGTACAAAATTCTTAATAAAAATGAAAAAACAAGTATTTTTTAATTTAAATATTATTGTCTTGTAAATTATCTTGGAACAGAATATATTTTGAAAAGTTTAATAAAAAAATATAAAATTGAAAATATTCTTCAGAAAATATTTATCATGTAATATAAAAATTTTGTATGTTTCAATCGGATTAATGGTGCTTTTTGTGACTTGCAAAATAATAAAATATTTTTAGTTTGAAATTCTTGGACCAATATACTGTTAGAAATAGAAGGTATTTTCAAGCACTCTGTATATATATTTTTTAATCTCTTGTTAATTTTCTGGGCAAAGTATATAATTACGAAACTTGCAATATTAATAAAATATATTTTTTAATTATATACAACCAATATACTCTTAAATAGAGAAGGAATTTAAAAAAATACCCCGTATTTTTTGGCAAAAAAATTTGTGACCTGCAAAATTTTTCTATAGCAAAATATTTTGACAAAAAAATTTCTATTTTTTGATTTGAATCATCGAGCTTCTTGAACTAATACACTGTTATTTTTTTGATATCCTGTATAATATTTCCCCAAATCTCTTGATTAATTTTTTCCCAAAACGAAAAATTACATGACCTGCAAAAAAAGTCAAATATTTTGACAAAAAAAATTCTATCAAATACCCAATTTTATAAAATTTATAGGTATTTTTTAATAGCCTAACATTAAAAAAAAATTAATTCTATAACATTTCCCTGTATAAAATTTCCTGATTATTATTTTTTGCTCAAAACAAAAAATTATTGAATACACTGTATATTATTTTGACCTAGGAATATGGAATTAGTTAATGTTAACAACTATTTGAACTATTAGGAAATATAACTGTTCAATTTTCTATGCTAATTGACACTGCGCAAGAAGTTGGTCTTCCACCATCAAGTCAAGTTCAACATATATACTCTGTCTGATTTGCATCGGCAAAACCAAACCATACGCAAATTGCCATCAAAACACACACCATTTTTTTTTTAACCACAATTTCTAGCTAATTATTCAATTAAACGAATAAGTTAATCAATTCTGTAATAAATAAATGAGAAACTCGTAAAATTATATATGTCAAATTTTATACCATATTGAATTGCATATTATATTGACGCTTTATATAGTCTTCCACAAATACATCAATCGTATATATCGGATATTCGTTATAATTTTTGAAAATTTATTTTTACAAACAAAAATGTATTTCCAATTTATTTGAATGATATGTTTTTGGCAGGTGGTTATATAATTAACATTTTTTTGTGTAATATTAGAGAAAAAAAAAGTAATTAAAGCAACCATTAAGTAAAATTTATCAACTATAACATTTGTGTAATAACTTGTATTTATATTAAATTTCTTCTAAAATCTGCATTTAAATTCGAAATGGCAACGATGTATGGGACTTTTTGCTATAACACATGCGCATTTAAATCGGACATTTAAATTATCACCATAGGGAAATTTACATTGGATCAAATGTTTTGCAAGTTGCATACCTTAAAATATTTAATTTCTTTTTTTAGTAAAAATAAAAAGTGCATTCTTCCTCGATAAAATACATGAAAAATATTCTTAGTTTTCTAATTTTTGCAGAAAAAGTATCTTTTTTCGTGAATTGTTTAAGAAAGTTATGATATGACCTAAAAAAAATACATGAAAATTGTAAAAATTACAGAAAAAAGCGGCATAAAACTAAGTGTAAAAATAATACATGGTCATGAATTGTTTACGAACTGACGAAAGTATTTTATTTCGTTATATTATAATAAATTCAATTTTTACATCATAATACGATATCCTGTATTTTTATAGCTTATATCACGTTATAAAAATTGCCTCATATATTTTTTTTATATGATTTAATAGAAATTGCTGTTTCTGAGATCGCCGGTGCCAGTAAATGAGCTCACATCATTTTTAAAGGTAGATACAATAGAATTATGATTCGAGTTCAAGTTTTTATTATATCGCAAAACAATAGGAATTTTTCCAATTATTACGAAACTGGTCTTATATTATAGTATAAGAACGTTAAGCATTACAGAATTGCAACATAACTTCATGTAAAGTAATTTTTATAACAAAAATTATTAAAACTCAGTAAATTAATTTTAGCAGTCGAAATAAATTCGAAACAAAATTCGATGTTATATATAAATTTCGTTCGCCTTTTTTCAGGGGCACTCTTTTATAAGCAACTGTTAAAAAAAAAAAAGCTAGCCACTAAAAAAATCGAAATTCTTTCGTTTTATTAATATTATTATTTTACAATTTAAAAAAACATGCGTGCAGACTCTCGCGCGGTAGAAGTGAAACTTCTTAGCTCCTAGGAAAATTGTTTATCAAATTCGCGATGAGCAGGTTGAAAGAATGTAAATTTAGTGTATGATGCACTAGTGGGTGCATTTCTATTTATCGATGGCTCGCTCAGCTGTATCAGATTCATTTCGTTGATCTCTCACACCGCGTGTATCTTCACGTGTAGAATCAGTGGCGTTCAAATTCTCTATACCACTCACTGTGTCCTCATTTAACGACGGTATCGATTCATCCAGTGTATTTGAGGCCGTTGGACGGTTATGTTGTCCTTTAACGCCCTTTGCCTGGCTCGATACTCTCTACTTCTTTCCAAAGTACTTGTTGGCACTTTTATTGGCGGTTTATTCGCTTTCTTCCGTTCTCTAAAGGCTCGCACTCTGTCTTGTACTTGTCTTTTTCTCCATTTCACTTCTAGAAGTATCACTTCAATTTTTTTTTACTAATATTTAATGCGTTGATTTTGATTAATTATCTCAAAAATGGTACCATATAAAGAAGGAAAGTATTGTTTTTTGTAAACACTTTCGTCCGTTGTCCTACCACCCTGTATTTCGAATTTGTATAATTTACTTTATACCGTTTTAAGATCATTTTAATGACGGTACTTGTTTAAATATATTATCTTAAATATTCTTCGTAAGGAATGAACAAAGTATAATGAATAGTTCACGTAATAATTTAATGAAGTATGTATTTATTATTAACAACGAGCATATACTTAAATGTCTGCTAAAAAAGAAAATTATTTTGTTATTACGAAGAAAGATTGTAATTATAAGACGTATTATTTAATATTAATAAAGAAAAAAGTTACGAATTAAGAATTAAAATAAAAAATCATTTTTTTTTCAAATAATTTATCAACATTTTAAAACTTTATAGTCCATTCTAACAGTACTTTAAGTTATAAAAAAATTAATTTACTTATTAATGAGTATAAACAATCATTCGTTTAGAAAATGTCCGTTAGTAATGTTAAAAACCTAAGATATACTTTTTTAAAAATACATATTTTAATTTTTTAAACAATCTTAAAAAGCGTTATAGTTTTCCATATAATTTTTTGACTTCGCATCGTTTTTTTTTTAATAACAACCTGTATATAAGTGATCACTTTAACATTTCCTCCGTATATTATGTCATGTCAACTGTCAGTAAGAAATCTAACTGTAGTTTAGACACTTTTTATGTAACACCGAATTCTTGAATAATAATTTAGCATACACTGAAGAAAATTTAAATTTAAAAATTAGCACTTCGAAAACTTGAATTGCTAATTTGAAAAAGTATCGTGAAAAAAATATTTAAATTTTCTTAACGTTCATCTTTCGAAAGAACATTTTTTTTTACGTATGACAAAATTAACATATAATTTTTTTCAATGTCTTCTATATATAATACAATTCTGCATCTTCTCAAATAGTTTCTTTCTCATTTCTCTTTTCTTTATATATTTTTTTATTGTTCCATTTTCCTACTCTTAATTCTTGAACGATGCAAAAAGTATATCAGAGTATAAAATATCATTTAATTATTTAAGTTTTCTTAATCTATCTTTTATGAAAAAGAAACTGCACCAGATGTTTAAAAAAAATAAAGTTTTTCTTTTTATATATTTTATATTTATTCTATATCTATATATATTTATTATATATTAAATTATATTTTAATATTTAATATTTTTGAGGTAGGCAATTTGCATTACATTTGTCCCAATATAAATTTCCCTACAATGACGTAGGTGGTATTTAAATAGTGCGCATGTGTCATAACAATAGTTCCATCCACCGTTGCCATATAAAATCTAAATGCTCTTGTTTAAAGAAATATTTTTATAGATTCTTTTATAATTTTTAAATCATATTTTAACGTGTCAAAAAGTATATCAGAGTATAAAATATCATTTAATTATTTAAGTATTTCTTAATGAATCTTTAATGAAAAAAAAAAGAAAAGATATTTTACACCAGATATTTTAAAAAAATAAAGTTTTTTTTATATATTTTATATTTATTCTATATCTATATATATTTATTTTATATTAAATTATATTTTAATATTTAATATTTTTGAGATAGGCAATTTGCATAACTTTGTCGCAATATAAATTTCCTTACGATGACGTAGGTAGTATTTAAATAGTGCGTATGTGTCATAACAATAGTTCCAACCACCGTTGCCATATCGAATCTAAATGCTCTTGTTTAAAGAAATATTTTTGAAACATAAATATTTTCTAAAAATATATAATGATGGATAACAAAAAAACAACAACTAAGATTGATTATTGTTGGTTTGGAAGATCCCATTGGATATTAAAGTAAATTAAAAAAATTAAAGTAAATTATGACATATTAAAAATATAAATTCCAAGTATGTAATCTTAAATAAATATCTACTTTAAAAAATGATCTACGTGTATTAAAGTTATTGAACTATAAACGGTAGTTAATACATACACCGGGTGATTAAAATTATGTCACTTTTAAATTTTTCGAATTTTTGAAATGCATTTTTCAAAATATTTTGTGTAACGTACAGAGAAAAATATAATTAATTTTACGCACCGCGCAAATTTTTTAAAATTATTTTATTACATGGCCTCTTTTAAGTACACACATATATATATATATATATATATATATATATATATATAGTATAAAATGTGCTAACATTTTGAAGTAAACGTATCTTCATATATATGCCACAAGCGTTATTGAAAAGAACAGTTAGGAAGAAATATATTATCGTATATAAAATGTTTTGCGGGGTCCACCAACGTTTATTAAAAAAAAATCGATATTAACCGATTGACATCCATTTCACGTAATTTTCAATTTTCGTTACCGCTTTTTTATCTTTTTGCTAAAAAGAATTAATCGTTACCGCTTTTTTATCTTTTCACATTTTTTAATATACAAATATGCATTTCGACAGCCGCGCTGCTTTCCTCAGTGTATTTGTTCATTTTGACTTTCTGCCATAGAAAATCAAATTTTTAGAAAAAATGACAAATTTGCAATTTGGACAAATAATTTAATGTTTTGATCAATTTTTTTTGCTAAATTAAGTTTGAAATTTAATTAATATTAATTATTTCTAAATCGATTATTCCTAATATTGGAATTTATAATTTTTGTACAGTTTCTAAAATTCTGAGTTGGTGGAAAAAATCTTATAAACAAAATGTTTATAATTTTTTTTCGTAAAATAATGTCATTTTTGTAAAATCGCAAAATAAAAAATACAAACGCAATAAAAAATTATTATAAAAAAAATTAAATTCAACAAATTAATGCTACAAAATTATTACAAGACTCATTTTACATAATAACAAACACTTCGATAACTAAACTGCCTTCTTCAGTGTCTATGTTCTTCAGTATCTAAAAATGGTAACTTTGCAATTAATTGGTTGTTTTTAAATTGATATTTTTAAATTCAATTAATAATTTGCTTTTTCCTAATAATGAAATTTGTGAAAATGTATATTTTTGTGCAGCCCCTGATATGTGATAAAAAAAACGTTTTTACATATATTTTCTTATAATAATAAAATCAAAAAATCATGCAACGAATTTTTTGTAATTTTTTTCGTGAATTAATATAATTCTTTTAATATAGTAAAATACAAAATTAAATTATTATCGAAAAAATTGATTGGAATTCAATAATCTCAATCAAAAACTATTTAAATTAATAATTTAATTCAAAATATATAATAAGATATATTATCATAATTTACCAGTAATAAAATTGATCATAATATCATTAAAGAAATTTTATTATCGTATTTACAAATTAATTAAATATAAATCACTTTTTAATTTTTCCTAAATTAATACCATTTTTTAATCGACTGATTTTATGATTTTTAGATATTTTCTTCTTCTTAACGTTCATATATTCCATTTTTCAATTTTCGTAGCCTTTGTTGTTCTGTCCAATTCTAGGTTTGGAAAAAAAAGTTTTTGATTCAATTAATTAGACCCAAAAATCGTCACAAATGTATTTTTAAAAAATCGAATCATTTACCAAAAATCCCATCTAATTCACTTACCATTTCCTCCTTCTCTCACACCAATAAACTGGATTTTCCTACTCACTCTGGCATCTCGTTTCGCATAATCTGGAAGATCATCATCATCATCACCTTTCTTCAATCGAATGTCGATATCATCAAATTCGCGCTCTGCTATCATCGTAATCTGTTTGTGCGTTTGCATTATGCTGTTCCTTCGCTTCCTTTTCGCTTTCTCGTATTTGGCAGGGTTGACCAAAAAATTTAAGGCGTCGTGCAACAATCGCCATTTTATAACGTTGGTTGTGACGAGAACAGTTAACAGCGACAATGAGATTACGAACGATGCCAAAGCGTTTAAGAAAAATATCGCCATTATATCCATCGTAGAGAAATTGTACAGAATCTCCGCCATTCTAATTCTAAATTAATTTGGTGCACTATTGTCCCCACTTGTTGTTATTACGTTCATTTCGTTTATTGCACAATTATTTAAACATCGCAATTTTGTAGCGAAAAAATCGTTTTCTAGTTATTTCGAAAAAATTCGATTTTTTAGTCGTTGTTTCTATTTTTCCAGATTTTTTTTAAATCTAACTCAATATAACCTGTTCGTTGACGTTTTACATTTATTATTGCATCGCAAATTATCAGCTTTCCATCCGATATAATATCGATAAGAAATATTGATAAAATATATTTCATATCTATAATTTTTATTTGATTTTTTTTTTTTTTTATAATAATCTTTCTGTAATGTATTTTTGGCTGCTACTTTGCGGTCAGTATTTTTTAACATTTTAAATAAATGGTCAGTATTATAGTTAAAATATTTTTAAATTTTATAATTCGTCAGTATTTATTTTCAGTATTTCTTGAACAAATTAATAAAATTTCATTGCGAAATTGCGATTTAATACCGACATTTAATTATTGGATCAATATTTTAATTAAATGGTCAGTATTTACATAGTTTTTAATTAAAATATTTTCTAAATATAATAATTTTTAATTGTTGGTCAGTATTTATATTTATTTTTAATATTTACAGACTAAAGTAAGCGACAAAATTGTACTGACCAAATGCGATTTAATACTGACACTTAATTAATTTGTAGTTGCAGATTTAGAATCCTCAAGATCATTTAACATTAGAAAATGTTCCATTCAATCATTTCAATGAATTAATTTTTTATATAATTTTTAATTATTATTAATACTCTAATTAGAAATGTATTAATTGAAGTCATCATATAAAATTGAAATTTTTTTAATATTAGAAGCAATTTTTATTAGTTAGATGGCGCTAATTCATATTTATTTTGTAATTTATAAATCCTACATCTTTTGCTATAAAATATTTTAAAAAATCGAAATAAAATATTTAAAAAATCAAAATACAAGAAATAACGGTCTATATGAATATAGAGAAAAATTGGTCATTTTTATCTTTTAATTTACTTATAAAATATATTTAAATTTTTAACAAAATAAAACGACTGTCGAAAGAAACGCCGTCGCAATTTAAATATATAGAATCTGTCAAAAATATTCATATATACTAATTTACAAAATATTGACCATTAATATTTATTAATAAATTAAAATTTTGTCAGTATTTTTATTGAAAAATGCTAGCCAAATAACGACAAATGTTTATTTTTTGTGATATCAATTTTTAATAAAAAAAAATAGTGCTTGTTGAAATTAAAAATTGCAATATATATTTTTATATTTGAAATATTATAAAAAATAGCGCCAGACATTTAAACAGTACTCATTTTCATAATTAGTTTTTCATTATATATCTAAAGGCCTTGTATTATGACAAACCGGAAGTATAATCCATTTGATAAATCAAAATACTTTTTATTTACATTAATAAAGATATTTTTTTTAATATAATTAAAAATAACGTTTTGTCGTATAATATAAAAAAATGACAATTTACAATATTTTATCGATTAAATATTTATAAAATCATGAAGTAATATTTCATATTTGTCAATCATACGTCAATTTCTAGATTGTCGGTTGATTCTAAAGTGTCAACGTCAATTAAGCTGTCATTATCTTGTGTGGAGTCAACGTTTGTTTCTTTTGTTGCTTCTTTCGTATGCCTCCATTTCATTCTTCGATTTTGAAACCACACTTTTACCTAAATATTTAAAAAAATATTATAAATTTATTTGCATTTATATTTAATTATTTGCTAAATTCTCTTTTATATAAATATGGTATTTTATATAGACAACTCTTAATACATGCATTTCTTATATATATAACGTACAGGATATATCGTAAATTATCAATATTAAATTTAAAAATTAAATTGTAAGATTTTAAAACTAAAATCTGAAATTATAGCTGAAAATTTAACTTTATTGACATATTTGACATACTTGCGCATCTGTCAATCCCAAAGTAGCGGCTAGTTGTCTTCTATCAGGTTTTGTAATATATTTTTGCAGTTGAAATCGTCTCTCTAAACCTTTCCTTTGTAAATTACTAAATACGGCCCTGGACCAAGACCGCTTTCGTTTACCATTTATTGTTGTTGCTCCAGTGGCGTTATTCGGCGAAGTGGCCGACGGGGAGGGGGGCAAAGGTATCCTTACAGCTAAAAAAATGTGTGTTTTATTTATTTGTTTAATTTAATAATACTTTTTGTTAAAATTAAAGAAAAAAAACAGTGTTGAAATACTAAAAATCGAATATGGTGACAAAAATGGATACATTTTGACATTTTCGGAAATCAAAAATTCGACCTTCCCTAAAAATTAGTCAAATTAATTAAATGATTCAATTAATCGTTTGTAGAAATATTTATTATCCTGAATGATGTTATAACTATTATTCTCTTATTATTTGTTATGTCTTCGTGGGATCTTCTGTCTTCATTTAACCTCGAGTTATATTTTTATTTATTTGTTTATTTATTTAACCGAGCATCTGCCGGAATATATGAGGCACTCTGTATTGCGTTTATACATATTACAAGACATAAAATGTCTTGAAGGTCTTGAAGAAGTTGAGGAGCTAACAATATGTGGTTGTTTACCACAAGTGGATACAAATTTGAAAAAGCAATTTTGTCTTGCTTTTACATGCGTATTTATTTATATAAGCCCTAATTGGCTGACATTAAAATTTACTAACCACTTTTCAGTAGCGTCACAATTCAAAATTTTTGTACGTTTTAGAAGAAATTTATTTTAGCCTGTTTTTTTTTTTAAATTGTTGACATGTTCAAAAAAATTTCAATTTCAAACGCAATATTGTTTATAATTTCGTTCGATATACGAAATGATTTTTTTTTTTTATTGGGCCATCTATAAAAATCAAATGGGTTTTCCACATTTTTTTGTACAATCGATTTCTTTTCGTTTCATGATTTGTCTAATTTAAAGTAGTGATATATTTTGCGGAATTGGAAAAATTCCCGATTCCCGAAGGCAAATATTTATAAGAAATCGGGAAAATATTTACAGAAATTGGGAGAATTAAGTTTTGGTAGCGTTGTATAAAGTTACGCCGTAAATAAAGACGAAATTTTAAGTAGATCTAAAGTATTTTTAAATACAAACATTCTTTTTGTTCAGATATTTTTGTTGTAACTTTCTTGCCGTATTATTTTTTTAGCGGAAAATTTTAAAATTAGCGAATTAAGATTCGTTTTTAGGAAATATATAATTTTTTATTAATTTTTTATTGCCTTACCTTTCGAAATAAACCGTATGGAAATATATTAAAAATCATTTCCATGTCAAAATGTGTGTCCAAAATTTACAAATATTTAATTTAAAAAAGCAAACTTATCAATAACAAATAATTGTGGAAATTAAAACAAGCTTCGGAATATTTTTTCTATGTGATATTTCAAATAGACCATATATTGTTGATAAGGCATAAGAACTACTGACTTAACTAAAGTAAACATTACGTATCAGTGCGTTCTTTCAGAAATAATAAAAATATAAATTTAAATACTTAGTAAAAAATATATAAAAATAATCGGAAAATGCACAATGACGTTACATGTCAACAGCAGTGATTTAATACAAATCAGCTGTTTCATATTTATGATCATTTGTCATTTGACAGGCGATGAAAAATTAAAATGCCTACTTTGGCGAAAATGTTAAAGTTCGTGTTGGTATCCAATTAAATACATGTCCTTATAAGGTATTTATATATTTTTTTATATAACAATTGTGAAAATGAATTTACTTCGTTTTTATAAAACGTTTGCGCTTAAAAAGTTTTTATCCGCCTCGGTATATTCTTTTCTTTATATAAGAGCAGCTAATATAGATTTTGATTATTTTCGAGAAGGAAATTATTCCAACATTTAGTATATATGTTGGGCACTTGGCTCGTGTAAAGCATGTTTATTGTTACAAAGACATATCCTGTGTTAAGTGATGGGGATACTTTCGTATATACATCTCGCTTCCTATGCTATTACCATCAACCAAATAGATTATCCCAGAAGATACAAAATTAGCTTTCAGATTACCCATTTTATCGTACGAACAAACGCAACAAACATTGTTGCCATAATATATATAGAACCAAATTGCCACTTGTCTTCCAAAAAAAGCTTTAAATCAATCCATTTTTAATTAGATATATGATGAATAATCGTGGCTCTGGAAGCGACCCTTGCAGAACACCATACATAATGCATACTACTTTAAATATAGCTTTCTTTAAAAATGTTGTTTAAATAAAAGTTAAGGGGACGGTTTACAAACCATAAGCTACAGCTTCTGTTGATGAAATGTTTTTGATCATAGTTGAATCTAGGCGCCATCTGTATTACAATAAGTCAACCAAATTGCCAGTTGTCTTCCAAAAAATGCTTTAAATCAATCCATTTTTAATTATATATATGATGAATAATGGTGGCTCTAGAATAGACCCTTGCAGAACACCATACATAATGCATACTACTTTAAATATAGCTTTCTTTAAAAAGGTTGTTTAAATAAAAGTTAAGGGGACGGTTTACAAACCAGAAGCTACAGCTTCTGTTGATGAAATGTTTTTGATCATAGTTGAATCTAAGCGCCATCTGTATTACAATAAGTCAACCAAATTGCCAGTTGTCTTCCAAAAAATGCTTTAAATCAATCCATTTTTAATTATATATATGATGAATAATGGTGGCTCTAGAATAGACCCTTGCAGAACACCATACATAATGCATACTACTTTAAATATAGCTTTCTTTAAAAAGGTTGTTTAAATAAAAGTTAAGGGGACGGTTTGTAGCTTGTGTTGATGAAATGTTTTTGATCATTGAATCTAGGCGCCATCTGTATTTCAATAAGTCAACCAAATTGCCAGTTGTCTTCCAAAAAAAGCTATAAATCAATCCATTTTTAATTAGATATATGATGAATAATGGTGGCTCTGATCGACCCTTGCAGAACACCATACATAATGCATACTACTTTAAATATAGCTTTCTTTAAAAAGGTTGTTTAAATAAAAGTTAAGGGGACGGTTTACAAACCATAAGCTACAGCTTCTGTTGATGAAATGTTTTTGATCATAGTTGAATCTAGTCGCCATCTGTATTACAATAAGTCAACCAAATTGCCAGTTGTCTTCCAAAAAATGCTTTAAATCAATCCATTTTTAATTATATATATGATGAATAATGGTGGCTCTAGAATAGACCCTTGCAGAACACCATACATAATGCATACTACTTTAAATATAGCTTTCTTTAAAAAGGTTGTTTAAATAAAAGTTAAGGGGACGGTTTACAAACCAGAAGCTACAGCTTCTGTTGATGAATTGTTTTTGATCATAGCTGAATCTAGGCGCCATCTGTATTTCAATAAGTCAACTAAATTGCCAGTTGTCTTCCAAAAAAAGCTTTAAATCAATCCATTTTTAATTAGATATATGATGAATAATGGTGGCTCTGGAATCGACCCTTGCAGAACACCATACATAATGCATACTACTTTAAATATAGCTTTCTTTATAAAGGTTGTTTAAATAAAAGTTAAGGGTACGGTTTACAAACCAGAAGCTACAGCTTCTGTTGATGAAATGTTTCTGATCATAGCTGAATCTAGGCGCCATCTGTATTTCAATAAGTCAACCAAATTGCCACTTGTCTTCCAAAAAAAGCTTTAAATCAATCCATTTTTAATTAGATATATGATGAATAATGGTGGCTCTGGAATCGACCCTTGCAGAACACCATACATAATGCATATTACTTTAAATATAGCTTTCTTTAAAAAGGTTGTTTAAATAAAAGTTAAGGGGACGGTTTGTAGCTTGTGTTGATGAAATGTTTTTGATCATAGTTGAATCTAGGCGCCATCTATATTTCAATAAGTCAACCAAATTGCCAGTTGTCTTCCAAAAAAAGCTTTAAATCAATCCATTTTAAATTAGATATATGATGAATAATGGTGGCTCTGGAATCGACCCTTGCAGAACACCATACATAATGCATACTACTTTAAATATAGCTTTCTTTAAAAAGGTTGTTTAAATAAAAGTTAAGGGGACGGTTTGTAGCTTGTGTTGATGAAATGTTTTTGATCATAGCTGAATCTAGGCGCCATCTATATTTCAATAAGTCAACTATCAAATATTTTATGCAAAATGTACCAAATGTACCATTTTTGATTTTTGCCATCAAATGTGTTTTTTTTTATTTCTGATTCGAGAATTTTTTGATAAACATATAAATTGGACACTAATAAAATATTCCAACTTTTATATTCTAACATTTTTTTTCATGGTTAGTTTTTGGGAGTCTCAAAAATAGGAAAAAAGTTGACAAAACTGAAATTCGATTTTTAGATTTATTAAAAAATATTTATCATAATTAATATCGTTACAATCGGTCATTAGGTAATCTAAACCTTTCTTAGGGTGTGTTGAAAATATTACGTCCTTACAACTGTTCAACCATTTTCAACAATTAAAATAGTAGAGTCGCCTAAAAAATAAAATATTATATATATAAAAAATTCTTCTAAACCGCTTTCCCTATAACAATTTATTATAATAATACCCATTCTTTTTTTCAAATTTTTAAATTCAACTTTCAAATTTAAATCAATTTAAGATTATTATCTGATTTATTGGTATTGGTTTTTTTCCGGAAACGTACTTTCTTGTAAAAAAAGAATCGTACTTTCCTACTAAAAAAATTCTCGACTCAAAATATACCTACGTAAAATGAACATTTTACAAACCGCCCTCTTAAAAAATATTATATTACATATTAGACAAGAATGTGGAAGACAATTATTAATAAAAATTCTTGTTCTAAATCGTTTTTCTCAAAGCCAATTTTTTAAAATATTATTTATGCTCAGAATTTAAAATTTCTATTTCCTCAACGTATCAAATTTAAATTAATTTAAAATATGTATTTTTTAGAATTATTTATTGCTAATATATAATATATGCGCTAATCGCTTTTCAGAATGTTCCAACATTTTGTGTTATTTTTTCCTTCATTAATAAAATGAAAAATTAACATGGCAAATGTTAACGTTAATTATATTATTGAAGATTTTTTTTAACCTTTTAATTATCCAAAATTTAACATTCTTTGAATTTTGAAAATTATCACTACGGTGTTATATGCTTTGAATATATATTCTATATTCTTTAAAAAAAAAAAAAAAAACTTAAAAACTCTTAAAAAAAAAATCCACTCCTTCATATATTTTTCAACACATCGCATACGTAGCATTTTTTTTGCGATCGATTTAACGACACAAAACAAAAATCGGTACTGCTTCGTGTTAACCAATGACAGGTCGCCATGTCCGCAATTAAAATTAACAGTTATTATAGCCAGCTTTAATTAACATTTAGTGTCTTTTCGCGGCAATAAAGCTACTGTATAATTGTCATGTAGCTTTCATAGCTGTACCTCTAATTCTTATTACTCTTCCCATAACTTCCATAACCTCTTATTGAGCTTGTATCATATAATATGCAAGAAAGTTAATTTCCAAGCACCAACAAGTTGGCACTTAAAAAAAGTACAAGGGAAAGTACTTAAAAATACACTAAAAATATATTCTTTTAAATATATATTTACTTTCGCAGAAAAAAATATAATTTAACAATATATTTGTCAAAATACTATATTGCCTATTTACGTTGGGCCTAATTAAACCTGACTTGGGTCCTGACTGACTTGGGTCAGGTCAGGACTATTTATAAAATTCATACATCCGTTTTTCAAATAAAGAGGTATTTTTGTAATGATCTCACATCGATCAATTTTTTTACATCATCAATTAAATTGCGATAGTATAATCACATGACATTTAACTGTCACTCGTGACACATGTCACTATACGTTCTTTAATAATTAATTCAATCTGCTTCGATGAAGACAACTCAAGAAAAATTTAAATTATTTTTCATCGTTTTACACTTTTGTAATTATTGTGCAAAGCTTTAGATAGATTTCTGGGTAGATAAACGAAACATCTTAATTTAAATTAAGGGTCGCCAAACTTTATTCTCGCATCGATGGCTTAAAAAAAAATTTTTTTTATCGATTACTTTCAATTTTTACGATATATCTCAAGATTTTGTATAAATATATCAGGTGGATTTTTAAAATGATCTTATATTTAAGAAGATACACATTTTAATAATTATTAAATCAGAAAAGATCTCTATGCACATTATTCATATTAAAATATTTAAAGTAATCTCTAAAATGAAATAAAAGAAAAAATTGCATTCGATTTGATTGTTATTATTCGTATTATTTGAAACTGATCTCAGAGTCGCAAAATTTTCGCAATTTTCAAATTTCAAAAGATCCATTTCATTGATCTTTTTAAATTTCCATTGACGTTCTTTATGTCATCCCATTCTAACTCCCTAATTCTAAAAAAAAAAAACCGTTCTTTTTAACTAATCATATAATATATCATTCCAATCGCGCAAGCGCGAGTTTCGTTGCTAGTCAACCTCTTCATTCATCTGCCCCATGCTGCACATCGGCGCTGAACGCCTCGGATATAGGCTTACTAGATTCAGGTATCATATAGATTTTCTAGGTCACATTTGGTCAAATATATGAATCATGGTACTTCCAATCGGCCTCTGTAGGTTTTCGAGTTTGGACATCTTTCAACCCATTTGGGTTATATATCGACCTCCATTAGTTAAATCATAAAAAAAAACGATGTTTGTTTAGTCGAATCTCTTACTCTTTAACAAATCATTCAATTGCAATTGTCCATGTCTATATACCACCTTGTTATGGTTTACCATCAAAATTCGAAGGGCATAATTTAACTCATACCTCGCGTTATTTGTTGGACGATTAAGTACCAACTTACACTTCTTTCGCTTTGCATAAAGCTCATAATACATATGAGCCAACAAGTAACTGCAGAAGGACAAAATGAGGTACATACCCATAATCCCTCTCGGCTAAATATGTCCCATATACAATGCGATATTACATGGGTAATACGCACGCAAAGCAAAGAGCAAAGACAGTGTCGCGGATGGATTCAGTTACAATTTATAGTAGCTGAGCTGAAGAGGTCGTATAAATAATATTATGTCAGTGTGTTTTGTATGCCACAGGACGTAATCTTGAGGTTAGGAATTTGCGTTTGCGTTGGTCAAAAGGATGCACGTGTACCAAGTTGAATTAATTTTTGGAAATTTGATCTGGAACATTAAGGGTAACCAATACTCATTTTAGGCTTGGTTAATATTATCCCGTGCGAAAGTCAAACTATTTGTGCCAAATAAATGAAATTTGAATCGAAATCAAATTGGTCCTTTTCACTCACAAATACGTTTAAAAAATCATATTATATGTATTTAGTTAAAAGATAATCGACTTTGAATATTTTGCAGTACTTCATGACGTCCTATTCAAATGGAGTAAGCGTGCTTTATACTTTTATAGCGCAATAGTATCATAAAGTATCAATTAAATCTCTATATAGTTTAATTAAGCTATGGTATGGTATAATAATGCCATGTCCATTTTTCACAAGAAGCGTGGTAAATTTTGAGTGAAGAATTTTTATTACAATAAGTCGTGAGGGCCTATTTTTTGAAATATACATTAAGAACGGTTTAGATTAGATATTGAAGATGCTAATGCAGTCAGGGAACTATTAGAATATCGTGTAAATCTTCATCAGTGATCAATTTTTCATTCTACAAATTCTTCGAATATATAATATTTTATGTATATGCTACATTTTTTTAGTATATATTTTTATAAATCGTGTAAATCTTCATCGTAATCAATTTTTGATACTACAAATTCTTCGAATATATAATATTTTATGTATATGCTACATTTTTTTAGTATATATTTTTATAAATCGTGTAAATCTTCATCAGTGATCAATTTTTCATTCTACAAATTCTTCGAATATATAATATTTTATGTATATGCTAGATTTTTTAGTATATATTTTTATAAATCGTGTAAATCTTCATCAGTGATCAATTTTTCATTCTACCAATTCTTCGAATATATAATATTTTATGTATATGCTAGATTTTTTAGTATATATTTTTATAAATCGTGTAAATCTCCATCAGTGATCAATTTTTCATTCTACAAATTCTTCGAATATATAATATTTTATGTATATGCTACATTTTTTAGTATATATTTTTATAAATCGTGTAAATCTTCATCAGTGATCAATTTTTCATTGTACAAATTCTTTGAATATATAATATTTTATGTATATGCTACATTTTTTTAGTATATATTTTTATAAATCGTGTAAATCTTCATCAGTGATTAATTTTTCATTCTACAAATTCTTCGAATATATAATATTTTATGTATATGCTACATTTTTAGTATATATTTTTATGAATCATGTAAATCTTCATCAGTGATCAATTTTTCATTCTACAAATTCTTCGAATATATAATATTTTATGTATATGCTACATTTTTTAGTATATATTTTTATAAATCGTGTAAATCTTCATCAGTGATCAATTTTTCATTCTACAAATTCTTCGAATATATAATATTTTATGTATATGCTACATTTTTTAGTATATATTTTTATAAATCGTGTAAATCTCCATCAGTGATCAATTTTTCATTCCACAAATTCTTCGAATATATAATATTTTATGTATATGCTACATTTTTTTAGTATATATTTTTATAAATCGTGTAAATCTTCATCGTAATCAATTTTTGATACTACAAATTCTTCGAATATATAATATTTCATGTATATGCTAGATTTTTTATTATATATTTTTATAAATCTTGTAAATCTTCATCAGCGATCAATTTTTCATTCTACAAATTCTTCGAATATATAATATTTTATGTATATGCTACATTTTTTTGTATATATTTTTATAAATCGTGTAAATCTTCATCGTAATCAATTTTTGATACTACAAATTCTTCGAAATATAATATTTTATGTATATGCTACATTTTTTTAGTATATATTTTTATAAATCGTGTAAATCTTCATCAGTGATCAATTTTTCATTCTACAAATTCTTCGAATATATAATATTTTATGTATATGCTAGATTTTTTAGTATATATTTTTATAAATCGTGTAAATCTTCATCAGTGATCAATTTTTCATTCTACCAATTCTTCGAATATATAATATTTTATGTATATGCTACATTTTTTAGTATATATTTTTATAAATCGTGTAAATCTCCATCAGTGATCAATTTTTCATTCTACAAATTCTTCGAATATATAATATTTTATGTATATGCTACATTTTTTAGTATATATTTTTATAAATCGTGTAAATCTTCATCAGTGATCAATTTTTCATTCTACAAATTCTTCGAATATATAATATTTTATGTATATGCTACATTTTTTAGTATATATTTTTATAAATCGTGTAAATCTCCATCAGTGATCAATTTTTCATTCTACAAATTCTTCGAATATATAATATTTTATGTATATGCTACATTTTTTTAGTATATATTTTTATAAATCGTGTAAATCTTCATCGTAATCAATTTTTGATACTACAAATTCTTCGAATATATAATATTTCATGTATATGCTAGATTTTTTATTATATATTTTTATAAATCTTGTAAATCTTCATCAGCGATCAATTTTTCATTCTACAAATTCTTCGAATATATAATATTTTATGTATATGCTACATTTTTTAGTATATATTTTTATAAATCGTGTAAATCTTCATCGTAATCAATTTTTGATACTACAAATTCTTCGAAATATAATATTTTATGTATATGCTACATTTTTTTAGTATATATTTTTATAAATCGTGTAAATCTTCATCGTAATCAATTTTTGATACTACAAATTCTTCGAATATATAATATTTTATGTATATGCTACATTTTTTTAGTATATATTTCTATAAATCGTGTAAATCTTCATCAGTGATCAATTTTTCATTCTACAAATTCTTCGAATATATAATATTTTATGTATATGCTACATTTTTTAGTATATATTTTTATAAATCGTGTAAATCTTCATCGTAATCAATTTTTGATACTACAAATTCTTCGAATATATAATATTTTATGTATATGCTACATTTTTTTAGTATATATTTTTATAAATCGTGTAAATCTTCATCAGTGATCAATTTTTCATTCTACAAATTCTTCGAATATATAATATTTTATGTATATGCTAGATTTTTTAGTATATATTTTTATAAATCGTGTAAATCTTCATCAGTGATCAATTTTTCATTCTACCAATTCTTCGAATATATAATATTTTATGTATATGCTAGATTTTTTAGTATATATTTTTATAAATCGTGTAAATCTCCATCAGTGATCAATTTTTCATTCTACAAATTCTTCGAATATATAATATTTTATGTATATGCTACATTTTTTTAGTATATACTTTTATAAATCGTGTAAATCTTCATCAGTGATCAATTTTTCATTCTACAAATTCTTCTAATATATAATATTTTATGTATATGCTAGATTTTTTAGTATATATTTTTAAATCGTGTAAATCTTCATCAGTGATCAATTTTTGATACTACAAATTCTTCGAATATATAATATTTTATGTATATGCTAAAATTTTTAATAGTTCTATTAGAATGGATTTGTGCAGCTTAACATTATAAGGAATTATAACATTATAAGATGAAGGATACAGGGAAAAGGCAAAGACTGTCACATTTCTACACTTTTGCGAAAATCAAATGTTAAAGTTTGAAAGTCAGTTAATGTTTCATCGTAAGTTCTAAAATTTTGAAAAATGAATATAACCAACTACGTTTTAATGAATTATCAACTATATATATTTCAATTATTTATCTTATTTGCACAAATATATATAAAAGAAAAATAAGTTCAACTATATAATTAAAACGGAGAAAACAAGGGAGACATCAACAGATGGCGGGTGTAGTTTTATTTTGATTTTTTTTAACTATTCTTGTTTTTTCTGTTATTTCATTCTGTTATTGATAGATTTTGACAATATTATGTTAGATACTTTTTTTTGAAAAATCTTAAAATGTGGCTTTTTTTTGCCAATATTTTGATACTCTACCAAAAATTAATTAACACCATTGTAAAATTTTACCAAATCCTTAATACTTAAATAGACAAATTTACATCACTGCACACTATATTTATAAAAATGTCTTGAGTCAAAAATTACAAAACGCTTTTCAAGTTAAAAATGAAAAACTTTATACCTTTTGTCATATCTTAAATGGCATATTTGCCCAAAAGTCGATAGAAATCGTAAATTCATAATTAACTAATTTTGCGCTCAAGTCCAATTATAATTAAAATACGGACAAAAACATTTTATTAACAAGTGCCTCCTTAATAAGACAATTTTGAAATATTCTTATGGACTTGTGCTTGATATCAATTCTTTATTAACACTTGAAATTTATTGTTACAAAAGATTATAAAAATCAAGCAGATTTGAATACTTCAACGTAAATAAATACTTTTTATACATTTTGAAGAAGAAAAAATTTACCAAGTAAACTAGCTTTTACATGTCTTCTTTATACACACATTCTTTTCTACATGCGTTTTTTTCCCTCAAATTTTTATTACAAGCCCCTGTAATAATTTTTATTAGTATATTCTATTATAAAGAAGCACTTTTTAATTTTATTTAGACTAGGGAAGGTCTGGCTTATGTCAAATACGAGCCATATGCATAACATAGTCCTCACGTTGAAATATTCATTCGGTTTTATTGTATATTTATCTGTTAAACTGTTACCGCATCATATACACGTTTTGCCTCTTTTATAAATCTTGAACTCATTAGAAACACGAATATTATACAGGAATTGACTGAAAAACAAAACAAACATTATTTTTTAGAATTTTTTCTTTTTACGTGCGACAATTTTCGCCAAAGTAGGCATAGTGCACAAGAAAACCACACGTCATCGACACACGCATTTGAACTACTAAAGTAAAACTACTCACTGAACTAATACGAACATACGATCCGTTTCTAAATAAATAATTAAAATAAACCGATTAATTAACAATAACTTAAAATACTTAAAAAATATTCGGCTATAATTGGAAAAAGCACACTGATATGTCAATTACATGTCAAATGCTGTAATTGTATACAAATCAGCTGTTGAATCATAAATAACAGCTGATATAATAAAAATGCCTACTTTGGCGAAATTTTGAGGTTAAATACGGTATCCAATTAATATTTTTTTGATGTGCGTTTGTTTTTTTACCAAAAAATCAGAATTATTTAATTATTGATCGTAAAATATTTTTTTAAACTATAATTAAAAAAAAAACTTATCACACGAAATATTTAAAAAAAATCATTTCTTACATTATATTATTTTTATTATTAAAAAAATTTCATCCTGTATACCGGGCGGTTCGTTTTCTTGACGTGCGGTCAAAATTATGATGATGAATATTTAGTGTAATATTCGGGGCCACACGCTGCGATTAAATAAACATTTTTTCGGGATTATTATACATAAGATCATATATATGTATATAGATCGTGCGTTACCCCACAAAAGTGATTATTTCGGGCAAAATATCCAGCCTCGGGTCATAATAAGTTCGGTTTCGATTGTTTACTAGTTTTCGGGAAAGACATACAAATAGTTCCGCTATACCATAAAAATAACACATAAATTATGATCGCGAAGTAGAAACAATCATTTTTGCTTAAACGTACAGTACAATTTCATCAAACTTTAACTATAATTTTTTTTTTTCAGAATTATAACTGTTCCAAGTTTCAATTTTATTTTAATACGCGACTCGATATTCGTTAGTTTTTAATATTTTCGCCAAAGTAGGTCATATGTTGTTTAAATTGAATTTGAACTACGCACGCAGCCAGTAAAGTAAATTTGAATAAATAATTAAAATGAATCTAAGAAAGAGATTTTATTATCATAAAATTGTTTTTTTACGCGTTCTAGAATTTATTATATGAGCAAATTAAAATGGTAAAATTACTTAGCAAATGCTTGTTACTCAGCAATTCTTATGGTAATTTAAGTGCCTAATAAACATTATTACATTCGCGTTAGTCGGAAAAATACAATTTAGTTACAAAGTAACCGTACGTCGAAGAATTTACAACGTTCGTTATCTGATGGAAAAACACCGAAGAAGATAAATCCGTAGATTTCGTTTCAATATTTTATAAGTGACAGAAAATAATCAAAAATTTACTCCTCCGATAAATTTTCGGAATTGTTAAAAATGATTTTTCTCCACAATAACAAACATAATAAATAATAGATAAAGAAAAAATTATAAATCTTATAAACTAATTATTAAAATCAAAAACAAGGAAAATGATTTATATGGCAAAGATTAATAAAACGTACTTTTTTCTATAAAAAAAGTTTTGAGGGTCCCGTTTTTTGTCTCCTTTGTCGAAATATGGTCACTTTTTCGCTTCAGCATTTTTTTTTTGTAATATTAATATAATTATGTAATAATTTGCAATATTACTTTTAACATCGGTATTCAGATTCGATATGGCAACGGTGGATGGGATTGTTGCTATTGCACATGCGCACTATTTACATCAGACATATAAATACTACCCATGTCGTCATAGTGAAACAAATTTTATGCAAATATTCTTATTTTAATGTTTTCGAGTTTGAGAATGAAAAAAAATTCTCGCGGATTTGAGAAACCTCTACTTATTACAAATTAACCTCCAAGTGCCATAAACGTCATTCGTGAATAAGAGATTTAATAATAAACAAACAATTAGACCTATTCATAAAATTGCTTCAACAAATTCATGTTGTATTTTCAATGATAATTTTCTATATGCACCATTGAATTATCTGCTAGATAATATTTAGTTTTCTGTCGATCGGGTGATTTATCTCTAGTTATCCAGACATTTGACCAAACATCCACATCAAAGGAAACTGTGTTTATAAATGCAAACACTGCGTATAATATCGTGGCCATACCAAATTCACGATCTCAATAATACAAATGAACTGCCGTAGAAACATATCAATTCAAAATCTAAACTTATTGAGAGATGAATCCAAAAACTCTGCAAAATGCTTCAATAGAAAAGTCATTCAGACTTTTTAAGACGCCCACAAATTCCAAATCGCAAATACCTCAAGAAATATATCAAATCAAATTCCGTACAGAATAAACCTGCCCCCAAATCTTCAATTCAAAATTCACCACAAGCAAAAGCCTTCGCACGCACAAACTAACTCTCTATCAACATTCACGCCAAATCTCCTGGTCTTGATACAAGTCATTCAGACTTATTAAGACGCCTACAAATTCCAAATCGCAAATCCCTCAAGAAATATATCAAATCAAATTCCGTACAGAATAAACCTGCCCCCAAATCTTCAATTCAAAATTCACCACAAGCAAAAGCCTTCGCACGCACAAACTAACTCTCTATCAACATTCACGCCAAATCTCCTGGTCTTGATACAAGTCATTCAGACTTATTAAGACGCCTACAAATTCCAAATCGCAAATCCCTCAAGAAATATATCAAATCAAATTCCGTACAGAATAAACCTTCCCCCAAATCTTCAATTCAAAATTCACCACAAGCAAAAGCCTTCGCACGCACAAACTAACTCTCTATCAACATTCACGCCAAATCTCCTGGTCTTGATACAAGTCATTCAGACTTATTAAGACGCCTACAAATTCCAAATCGCAAATCCCTCAAGAAATATATCTAATCAAATTCCGTACAGAATAAACCTTCCCCCAAATCTTCAATTCAAAATTCACCACAAGCAAAAGCCTTCGCACGCACAAACTAACTCTCTATCAACATTCACGCCAAATCTCCTGGTCTTGATACAAGTCATTCAGACTTATTAAGACGCCTACAAATTCCAAATCGCAAATCCCTCAAGAAATATATCAAATCAAATTCCGTACAGAATAAACCTGCCCCCAAATCTTCAATTCAAAATTCACCACAAGCAAAAGCCTTCGCACGCACAAACTAACTCTCTATCAACATTCACGCCAAATCTCCTGGTCTTGATACAAGTCATTCAGACTTATTAAGACGCCTACAAATTCCAAATCGCAAATCCCTCAAGAAATATATCAAATCAAATTCCGTACAGAATAAACCTTCCCCCAAATCTTCAATTCAAAATTCACCACAAGCAAAAGCCTTCGCACGCACAAACTAACTCTCTATCAACATTCACGCCAAATCTCCTGGTCTTGATACAAGTCATTCAGACTTATTAAGACGCCTACAAATTCCAAATCGCAAATCCCTCAAGAAATATATCTAATCAAATTCCGTACAGAATAAACCTTCCCCCAAATCTTCAATTCAAAATTCACCACAAGCAAAAGCCTTCGCACGTACAAACTAACTCTCTATCAACATTCACGCCAAATCTCCTAGTCTTGATACAAGTCATTCAGACTTTTTAAGACGCCTACAAATTCCAAATCGCAAATCCCTCAAAAAATATATCAAATCAAATTCCGTACAGAATAAACCTTCCCCCAAATCTTCAATTCAAAATTCACCACAAGCAAAAGCCTTCGCACGCACAAACTAACTCTCTATCAACATTCACGCCAAATCTCCTGGTCTTGATACAAGTCATTCAGACTTATTAAGACGCCTACAAATTCCAAATCGCAAATGCCTCAAGAAATATATCTAATCAAATTCCGTACAGAATAAACCTTCCCCCAAATCTTCAATTCAAAATTCACCACAAGCAAAAGCCTTCGCACGCACAAACTAACTCTCTATCAACATTCACGCCAAATCTCCTGGTCTTGATACAAGTCATTCAGACTTATTAAGACGCCTACAAATTCCAAATCGCAAATGCCTCAAGAAATATATCTAATCAAATTCCGTACAGAATAAACCTTCCCCCAAATCTTCAATTCAAAATTCACCACAAGCAAAAGCCTTCGCACGTACAAACTAACTCTCTATCAACATTCACGCCAAATCTCCTAGTCTTGATACAAGTCATTCAGACTTATTAAGACGCCTACAAATTCCAAATCGCAAATCCCTCAAGAAATATATCTAATCAAATTCCGTACAGAATAAACCTTCCCCCAAATCTTCAATTCAAAATTCACCACAAGCAAAAGCCTTCGCACGCACAAACTAACTCTCTATCAACATTCACGCCAAATCTCCTGGTCTTGATACAAGTCATTCAGACTTATTAAGACGCCTACAAATTCCAAATCGCAAATCCCTCAAGAAATATATCAAATCAAATTCCGTACAGAATAAACCTTCCCCCAAATCTTCAATTCAAAATTCACCACAAGCAAAAGCCTTCGCACGCACAAACTAACTCTCTATCAACATTCACGCCAAATCTCCTAGTCTTGATACAAGTCATTCAGACTTATTAAGACGCCTACAAATTCCAAATCGCAAATCCCTCAAGAAATATATCAAATCAAATTCCGTACAGAATAAACCTTCCCCCAAATCTTCAATTCAAAATTCACCACAAGCAAAAGCCTTCGCACGTACAAACTAACTCTCTATCAACATTCACGCCAAATCTCCTAGTCTTGATACAAGTCATTCAGACTTTTTAAGACGCCTACAAATTCCAAATCGCAAATCCCTCAAAAAATATATCAAATCAAATTCCGTACAGAATAAACCTTCCCCCAAATCTTCAATTCAAAATTCACCACAAGCAAAAGCCTTCGCACGCACAAACTAACTCTCTATCAACATTCACGCCAAATCTCCTGGTCTTGATACAAGTCATTCAGACTTATTAAGACGCCTACAAATTCCAAATCGCAAATGCCTCAAGAAATATATCAAATCAAATTCCGTACAGAATAAACCTTCCCCCAAATCTTCAATTCAAAATTCACCACAAGCAAAAGCCTTCGCACGCACAAACTAACTCTCTATCAACATTCACGCCAAATCTCCTGGTCTTGATACAAGTCATTCAGACTTATTAAGACGCCTACAAATTCCAAATCGCAAATCCCTCAAGAAATATATCAAATCAAATTCCGTACAGAATAAACCTTCCCCCAAATCTTCAATTCAAAATTCACCACAAGCAAAAGCCTTCGCACGCACAAACTAACTCTCTATCAACATTCACGCCAAATCACCTGGTCTTGTAGCAAACGGCCTGATGGGTTGCTGATGGTGCAAACTGTACTGATGTTGGTATACCCCCGATAATCCTCCAGGTTCTCTTGCTGCATTCAACACCTCGTGATGGTGCAGTGCGTATCTTGAATTATTAGAATTTTCTGTAGATACGTCGTGATCAGTTGACGAATGATGTCGATGGTCCACGGTGGTTGGCTGTTGGTTGTGGTGTGATGACGCCATGGCGCCCAAAGAACAGCATCGAAACATTGATGTAACGCAATCTGAGCAAGGAATCATGACCTGAAAAGGAACAATAAAAGCGTTCAATTCATTGAATGAAGAATAAAACGAATTCCGGATTGATTTTTCTATTAGGTAATACGCAAACGATTTCGAAATCCAACTGATGGATGTTCTTTGATGAATCTTTGTCAAAATAATTTGAATTGGACAAAGTTTTTTGGGTTCTTTTTGCACTTACTTGTTGGGGTTTGTATATTTCAGCATCATTCAAATTCGACACAACTGCAGATGTGTTCAATGATGCTACAGCGTCGTTGGATAGATTATCATCTGCCGTCGGATTGGTTACTCTATATCGAATTGGTCCATTATCTGTTGATAACAAACGATCTATCCCGAATTTTAGCGTGTCTTTCGGAGACCTAGAGGTAGGTCTCAGGATCGATATGTCCATTTCTTTAAAGTCGAATTCAAATTGGAATTCTTTACGATGAAGTTGAGTAAAACATTTAGATAGAACAAGGTCTTTTTGGAGATGGCTTCTTGTGTAACGTTTTGGAAATCTAATCTTTTGTCAATTCTAAATACACAATGCTCACAAAATTTGTTTTCAAAATTTCACCTTCTCTTCATAAAGTATCTCACATTTCAAAATAATATCCGCAGTAATTTGATCGTAATTTTTCAACACCACTTTCAAATCATTTCATTTTCTATATAATCCTTCAAAAAAAATTTCAAAATCAAGTCAATTTTTCTTTTCAACAACGAAACACTGAAAAATGAAAAATGAAACAAAAATGAATTCTTTAGGAATAAGTTGAGTAGCACATTTAGGACAAGGAGATGGTGTTTCGTGTAACGTTTTTGAAATCGAATCTTGTCACAAGAACTGATAATTCGAAAAAGTGAAAAATTCCTCTTCAAATGTTCATGTCTTCATCGTACAGAGTATTTATCTCACATTTCCAAATAGTGCGCACAAAAATTTTCAGTTTTTTCAACACTCTTCTCAAATCACTTTATTTCAAAAGCTACCCATCACTAAATCCATTTCGCCACACTTCGCAATCCTTCGAAGATCGTTTCGAAATCAAATCCATTTTCCAAGTACTTAACACCACTAGCGTTTCACTAAATCTTCACTCAAATCAAATTGGCCACGATACTAAGATAGCCAATCGTCCTTTCAGCAGGTACCACCACGCGGTGGCGCTACAGTAGCCCTTTAATCGCGCACTAATGAAGCACGCATCAGTGTCCACGACATGCTCACGTGTCTGCACAGAACGCTTAGCGCCAACTACGATCAAAACAACAATTTGGGCGGTGGCCGCAGGCCTAAGTGTTTATGTTAACACCATGTTATCATTATACGCAGCGATTCGCATCCGTTCACAAATTCCATGCAGTATATACATGAGTGTAATGAATGATCAAAAAAAAACTGGATCTAGATGGAAATGAGTTGTACATTTTTGATTAGAACAAACAAACAAATTGGATTAAATATATCGTTTTTTTTTGCGTGGCTTTATTATTCGTTGTACGGGCAAATTGATATATTTCGATCACTTGGTACGTGCGTACCATAAGGTTATATACTGCAAGCTAGTATTGAACATCGAGATCAAGTGAGATAATGAAATGGCTATCTGCCCTCTTTCATCTCTTTACCAGAGGCGGAGTTTACGAAGATTTCTGCCTTGTTATTGGTTGCTTTATATATATATAAATGTGCTGTAGAATCGGTCCAGATGCAGCGCTGGATGCTGTATGTGCGTTCAGAATGAGTGTGCATCGAATATTGAGGTTAGATTGTGCGTTGGTGCGCTGCATGGTTGATTTGAACGGTTGGTTGTTGAGTATGGAATAGAGGATTTTGTAAAATGGATGCTTCTAGCCATTGATTTGATGTTTTCAAAAAATTTCGCTGCGTTGCATTTTTTTTTTTATAAAAAAATTTCTTGGAATAAAATTGTTTGCTAAAATATATACTTTTTTGAAGTATCATTTTAAATGATTTTGGAAATTGTGCGACTTTTTATTATATTTTGTATGAAAGATTTAGCAACGAAAAATTCCATTATAGAAACAGATCCAGCTTTATTTGATTAAATAAATACCTATTAAAACTAATAAATAAATCAGCAGGTGGACAGGCACCCATAAAAATGTAAATATCCTTATATAACACCAATTCTTAATGCTTCACAAGTATACTAAATATTCAGCCAATATACAGGGTACTGTATGCCAAAATATGTTTAACTTCTGTTTAAAATTATCCAATACAATGAGATCTTTCGCAAGAAATTTTTTTTTTCTATACCTATCAATCGTTATTATTAAAATATTTGGCTTATATTTCTTCAGAAACGTATGCACCGTTTATTTTTTAAATAAAGCAATGAAACATTCTTACGGTATGCAACTTGTATAACATTTCAATCTCCCTACGATGACGTAGGTATATTTAAATGTCTGATGTGCATGGTGCGCATGTGTCGTAGCAAAAATCCCATCCACCGTTGCCATATCTAATGTTATAAGAAATATATATTTTTTAAGTTGTAAAACATTTTTGTGGTTGATAATTGCTTTTTTACATTCGTCTTAACGAAAATATTTAATTCTATCAATATTAAAAAAGTATAGCATATTACACAAGCTACTTCATCTGATGTATATTTATTTTTTAACTTATGAAGAAGATATTGGCAACAATGTCCAGAAATGTCACATATGTCAAGAAAATATTTTAATACTACCGCAAAAAAACATTTCATTCAAAAAAAATATATAATTGCGAACATTTTTGATATAAATATATTTTTTGTTTATATAATGAAGATCTGGTATTTTTAATGGAAGATAAAAAATAAATTGTTAATTGTGGATTATATGGAAAAGTAAATTACGAAATCAATTTCCCAAAAAAAAATATTTTGTATTATTTTTTATAATCCACTTTAATTCTTTGATAAATTAATGAGTGTAGAACATTATTAGACATTTATAATGAGAGTTAAAACATTTTCACGTTTGTATGACATTTCTATTAGTAGTGACAAATATGACATTTGTAACTAAGTTCAATTCTCATAATATTGTTAAAATTGTTTTCCAAAGTCTATTAAGGGGATACCGTACATTTTTCAATATTAAATTTTTATTTTATCTCTCAATGGTCCTATATTTTAAATATACAAAATTTCATTTTCTAAATATCTCATTATTTTATCGCTTAATTTAACATTTTCGCGTTTGTGTATGACATTTTCAGTAGTAGTGACAATTGTGACATTTGTAATTAAGTTCAATTATCATAATATTGTTAAAATTATTTTCCAAGATTTATTAAGGGGATATCGTACATTTTTCAATATTAAATTTTTATTTTCTCTCTCTATGGTCCTATACCTTAAATATACAAAATTTCATTTTCTAAATATCTCATTATTTTATCGCTTAATTTAACATTTTCGCGTTTGTGTATGACATTTTCAGTAGTAGTGACAATTGTGACATTTGTAATTAAGTTCAATTATCATAATATTGTTAAAATTATTTTCCAAGATTTATTAAGGGGATACCGTACATTTTTCAATATTAAATTTTTATTTTCTCTCTCTATGGTCCTATACCTTAAATATACAAAATTTCATTTTCTAAATATCTCATTATTTTATCGCTTAATTTAACATTTTCGCGTTTGTGTATGACATTTTCAGTAGTAGTGACAATTGTGACATTTGTAATTAAGTTCAATTATCATAATATTGTTAAAATTGTTTTCCAAGATTTATTAAGGGGATACCGTACATTTTTCAAAATTAAATTTTTATTTTCTCTCTCTACGGTCCTATACCTTAAATATACAAAATTTCATTTTCTAAATATCTCATTATTTTATCGCTTAATTTAACATTTTCGCGTTTGTGTATGACATTTTCAGTAGTAGTGACAATTGTGACATTTGTAATTAAGTTCAATTATCATAATATTGTTAAAATTGTTTTCCAAGATTTATTAAGGGAATACCGTACATTTTTCAATATTAAATTTTTATTTTCTCTCTCTATGGTCCTATACCTTAAATATACAAAATTTCATTTTCTAAATATCTCATTATTTTATCGCTTAATTTAACATTTTCGCGTTTGTGTATGACATTTCCAGTAGTAGTGACAATTATGACAAATGAACTTCAATTATCACGCACACAGTAAAAATTGGATAAAACGAAATTGGAAAAATATTTTTTTTAAATTCTTACATACTCTGTTGATCTTAAAGTTGATTCTTCTAGTGAGATAATATATTACTGTTTAACATAATAAGCTGTGTTGCCGCGGATGGTTTTATAAGCTCGATGGTCAAGCGAAGTCAGCTCAGACCACACAGTATGTTTAAAGGAGTTAAAGAAGTAAAGTACCATGGTAAAAAGAGGATAATGAGACAGTGGACCTTAAAGGAGCTCTGTAATCATATATTATTGAATTATGCTTTAAATATTACACTCGAAACGACAGAAAAGAATTGGAAATAAATTATATCGGAGCCCCAGAAATGTATACGCTAAAATTTTCGATATACCAACGAAAAAGCACCAAATAAAAATGCAGCCAAATATTGTGGAGCTTAAAAAATTATTTGATATATTAAAAAATCATTGTTCATTTGCTTTCATTGTGATATTTGTTTAAAAAAATTTCTTTGCAATTTAATTTTAAGTACGCACAGTATATACAGGATCAAATCCATACGAATTTTAATATTAATTTGCATTTTAACAGAATATTTTAAAATTTCGGCACATACGCAATATCCGACCAGTACATATATTGCACATCAATAAATAAAATCGGAAAATTAAATTTATATTCATATTCAATATGAATTTGTACCTTATTTTGTATATTAACACTTGAATCGATAAATAATGTTCAAGGAGCGATTAACAAATCATAGATATTAATAAATATTACACGATATGTAATTGGGGATGGTGTAAACTACTCAAAACAATCCGCGAAAAAATATAACATTTTTTTCGCGAGATTGTTAAGGGGATACCCCATTTTTAGACATAAAATTTATTTTTGAACCGTTCAAACTCATCTGTAAAAAAATGATTTTTTTTTTAGTAATTTCAATTAGTACAAGCAAATTTTGTAGATGTCGCTGTATAAAAATTGCTAATTTAATTACCAAATTATGACTTAATTAAGCGATAAAATAATAAGTTATTTAGAACATGAAATTTTGTATATTTAAGATATCTGTAGACTGTAGAAAAAAATATTTTTACACAATAATCTTTTAAATAAAACTTAAGACACGATATCAAAAAAAAAACAACTTAAATACCGTTATTGGTGCAAAATCGATATAATGCAATAATATAACACAAAAAAAAATTTCGTTGCTTCGGCAACCCCCAATGCACTACCCAATTTCCAACACTTTCACGCGATTTGAATTAACACTTTTATGGGCCGTTCCGTATATGTTCGGTGTGTGTTATGTGCGCATGGGGCACACATAAATAAGGCTATTAAAGGTGAGGTGTCCCGGTGGGGCGCCGCTGCCCCCCTCTGCGAGACTTACGGCCCCACATCTACACATGGGTACCCTATACTGTGTCCAGATATACCTGTCCTAGATATTTTCACGTTTTAATAGGTCCTTGCGCGCTTTAATTGATGTAAATGTACGTTTTTTTTTTGTTTTTTTTTTGTAATAAAAAAAAATACAGTTTACGGACGGCTGTATAAATATTTGAATAAATTAAGTAAAAATCAAATAAAATCAAATATTAATGAAATAACGAAATGTTTTTGAGCTTTTGCCTGTTGGATTTTGTATAATTCAAATTCGATACAATTGCAGGTATATTCGCAATGAGACCAAATTGATTAGATTTATCCCAAATTTTTGCTTGTCTTTTGGGGACGTTGGGGTAGGTCTTAGGCTCGATATGTCCGTTTTTTTTTAAGGCAATTCAAATTCGAATTGTTTAGGAAGGTCTTTTTTGTGGAGATGGCTTTTTGTGTAAAGTTTTGGAAATATAATCCTTTGTGATTTGTCACAAGAATTGTTAATTTTAAATAAATCACAC
The DNA here is from genome assembly GCA_947310635.1 of Leptodirus hochenwartii. Classification (NCBI taxonomy): domain Eukaryota; kingdom Metazoa; phylum Arthropoda; class Insecta; order Coleoptera; family Leiodidae; genus Leptodirus; species Leptodirus hochenwartii. The sequence continues at coordinate 3,172,524 of OX371178.1, read as the reverse complement.
AATGGTCACAAAATTCCTGTTCAAATTTTCATGTCCTCTTCATAAAGTATTTATCTCAAATAATATGCGTAGTAATTTATTGTAAAACATTTTTTTTAAACACCCCTCGTAAATTATTTCATTTTTTAAATAATCCTTCACCACTTTACAAAATTTCAAAATTTAAAATTAATTACAATTTAACTATAATCAATCCCTCAAGAAAATGAAATTTATCAAAATAAAATCTGCAAAATTTAATTGATATAGTTGTACAATTAAAAAAAAAATACAGTTTATGGTCTGTGAGATATATATATATATGTATGTATGCATGCGCACAGTATAAATTTTGATAAAATAAAGTGTTAAAATGTGTTTAATTTTTGAAAAGAAATTTTGATTTGATTTTTTGATTTTGATTTTTTTTTGATTTTTTGCTATTGATTTTGATTTGTTCGAGGGATTATTTAAAAAATGAAATTATTTGAAAAACATTTCATTTATATATATCTGTACCTTGGAACAAAAAGGGCCATTGTCTAAAATATGGAGCCAATGTGTATGAAAATTCAACAAAAATTTTAAAAAACATTTCACACTGTTAATTCACCAAATAACATATATAATTAAAATAAAAAACTTTCAAAAACAAATTTATGAAAACCAATACGAAATTGTTTAAAATTCAAAAAAATTCCATTGTCCGGCACATTTTAATATTGGACATTTTGTACCAAGGTACAAATATATAAATATATAATATGACGAAAAAATATGTTAAAATTCCTTGTAACAATAGTTTTTTTTTTTTAATCTGCTACTTTTTAATTTTTAATTCACTAATTCAAACCAGAATTTCTGAAATAAATAGTTTTTATAAAAAAAACATCTGCAAATCCGACTATATATCTATTGATATTTGACGGCAGCTCTTCTTCAGGTAGACTCTATTTGACAACGATTTCGTTCGTGGTACGAACATATAGAGCTGTGCATCCTCTTCGCACATCTTCAGTTGTGTTGGTGAACGATGTTGCACTTGCACTCTTGTATATTATATCGTTGGTTATAAGGCGAAGCCCCAAACGCCGCAATATACCATAAGGTGCTTTATTGCCATTACTAATAACATGCTTACATTAGCCCCGGCATTAATCACATTTTCGCTCAATAAATATATTTGAATAAATATTTATATACAGTGCGAGACAACTACTCAATTTTTTTTGATTGAATTATTTTGATTAATTTCATTATTTTGTTTAGTTAATTTGAAATTATCAGCTTTAGGCTAACTCTTAAAATTTATTTCATTAAAAAATCAATTTAACTTTTCTATGAAATTTTTATGAAATATTCAAAATACAATTTGAAAATAAATTTTATAGTTAAAGAGTCCGCAATCCTAAAGATTGGTTGGAAACAGCACGCCATGCCGATCTATCCTGAGCTAATCCCTTCATCTCCCTATAGCTATTCATCTCAACGTCTTCAACTATCTGACTCACATACTCCAATCTAGGCCTACCCACCCCTCTCTTTCCCTCCACTCCACCTTCCACGATCAATTGCACAACCCCCCCATGCCTAAGAATATGCCCCACCAATCCGTCTCTCCTACGTTGTAACACTCTCCAAATACTTCTCTTCTCCCCTACTAACTCTAGTACAGCTTCATTTGTTACTTTATCTTCCCAACCAATCCTCATCATCCTCCTATAACACCACATTTCGAATGCTTCTAATCTACGCTTCTCTTCCTTTCCTATAGTCCACGCCTCACACCCGTACAGTGCTACACTCCAAACATATACCTTCAGTAATCTTTTTCTAATACCCAAGTCAATATTTGATCTTAAAATCTGTTCTTTTTCTACGAATGCCTTCCTACCCTGTGCTATCCTACACTTTATATCTACCTTGCTTCGATTATCTTTTGTGATTCTACTGCCTAAATAACAAAAATCTGACACTTCTTCGATTCTATTATCTCCTATTGTGATCCTCATTTTTCTACTGCATTCCTTTTTGTCACACCTCATCACTTTAGTTTTACCTATATTTATTTTCATGTTAAAATCCCTAGTCAATACTGCCTGCATACCATTCAATACCCTTTCTAATTTCTTTTCGCTTTCTTCCAATATAGCTATATCGTCGGCGAATCTCAGCATATATATTTTCTCTCCCTGTACATTCACACCTACACTATACTCTTCTTTTACTTTGTTTATTGCATCTTCTATATATAGATTAAATAATAACGGTGAGAGTGTACATCCCTGCCGAACTCCCTTCCCTATTTTTGCTACCTCTTCTTCCCCCTCAATTCTAACTAAGGCAGTTTGGTGTTTATATAAATTAAAAATTATTCTCCTATCCTTATAATCTATACCCGTTTCTTTTAAAATTCTAAACATTATGTCCCAATCTACATTATCAAATGCCTTTTCTAAGTCTACAAAAGCTATGCAAGTTACCTTTCCTACCCTATTTCTTTTTTCTACTACCGTTCTTAGTGCTAGAATCGCCTCCCTCGTCCCTCTGTTTTTCCTAAAACCAAACTGATCTTCTCCTAGCCTTTCCTCTACTTTATTTTCTAATCTCCTATAAATAATCTTTAACAATATCTTCGATGCATGTGATAGTAGGCTAATGGTCCTATAGTTCTCACACAAATTAGCTCCTATTTTCTTCGGCATTGTTACTATTCTACTACGCTGAAAATCCTGTGGTACTTCTCCCTTCTCATATATTTTACAAACTAACCTGTATAATCGCTCCTGCATTTTTTCCCCTGCGTGTTTTATTAATTCGGCTGGTATCATATCAATCCCCGCTGCTTTGTTATTCCGTAAATCATTTAATGCTCTATGAAACTCTGACCTAAGTATGCTAGGACCTAAGTCATCCTCATCTATCTGTTCCACATTTTCTAGCTCCTCCATGTCCTGCCTACCTTTATATAAATCTTCAAGATACTCCTTCCATCTTCTAGCTTTTTCCTTATTTTCTGTGAGTTCCTTACCCTGCTTATCACATATAATGTTACCCTTTGGTTTTACTTTAGAAAAATGTGACTTAATTTTCCTGTAGCCCAAATCTACTTTACCTCTTCTCATATCCTCCTCAATATCCTCACAATTTCCTTTTATCCACTCTTCTTTCGCTAGCTTGCATTTCCTATTAATTAAGTTCCTTAGTTCCTTATATTTTTTCTGTCCTGCTTCTGTGTTTCCAATTTTAATTTTCCTTCTTGCTTCTATCATTTTAACTATTTCTTCCGTGATCCATTCCCTCCTACCTGCCCTTTTCTTTGTGCCTAATACTTCATTTGCTGCTGTAGTTAACCCATTTCTGATTTCCCTCCATTCGCAATCTATGTCGTTCCTAGATGTTCCATTAGCCATGATTTCTACTTTCTGCTTGTACTTTTCACATACATCAGCTAATTTTAACCTATCGACATCTACTCTGACCTGTTTAGACTTCTGTAATTTCTTGAATTTGACCTCTGAGTCCAGGACTACTAAATTATGGTCACTATCAATATCTGCTCCAGGGTAACTCTTACAATTCTTAATCTGGTTCCTAAACCTCTCTTTAACCAGTATGTAATCTATCTGATACCTCCCTATATCACCTATATTTATAAATTTTATAAATATCGTTAAATTCATAAATACCTAATCTGCGGGTTCGAATCCCATTCCACTTTTTTTTTTTATGAAAAATAGTTGGTAATGAATTACTTTAATATATTACCTTTTTTTTTTTATTTAATTGAATCAAATTCCCTATTTAGTCAAAGAAAATATTAAAAATCTGTTTGATTAAATTAATTTAGTAATATACGCATTTTGATATATATGAAAGAATTTTTTTGAAGTGAAACTTTTATAGGCGCGGTAGGACAAATTGGCCTGTGAACGTCACGAATAGTGAAACACGCTACGCGCATGCGCCGTGTGTACGTAGCATAAGGCAACCAGTAAACGCTTGCGTATTTGATTATATATCACACAAACACAATTTAATCTTTTAACTAACAATTGCCATTGTGTGAAAAATGAAATGGATAAAAAGACAAATACAGACAGAGTGCGAGCTTTTAGAGAAATATATTTTTTTTAAATTGACAAATAGAAATGCACCCACTAGTGCATCATACACAAAATTTACATTCTTTCAACCTGCTCATCGCGAATTTGATAAATAATTTTTCAATAATAGGTACAGTGTGATCGAATATCGAATAAAAAAAATCGTTAACAAATGGAAAAAAAAGCAATGTATAAAATCAACTTTTCCTAGGATCTAAGAAGTTTCACTTCTACCGCGCGGGAATCTCACGCATTTTTTAATCTTTTCTTACCATATTATAATTTGATGCGTTTTTATTTTTTAAATGAAAATTTTAATTAATTATTTCAATTTTTTGTCGATTTAGTTACCTAATTCGTCGATATCGTAAACAAATTAATATATTTATTATATTCATCATCTACTTGTGTTGAACTTCGCCCTTTGTAGCAAAATTACGTTCTTTTTCTCTTTCATGTAAAATTTTTTATTTTATTTTTTCAATTTTGCCCACAAAAATTATTATTATATAAAAAATATGTTGTATATATTTCTCATGTTTTTTACATATATGTTCTTCATCATCTAATTTGTACACATTGTGAAATATTTCAAGCTTATTTATTTATTTATTTATTTATTCAAATAAATCAAATAACATGATCTTGGAAATTTATGAAAATATTATCTTTGGATTATGTACAACATCAAAGTTAACATTCAATTCGCTTCTTTTCCTGGTTCTCCAGGAAATAATTAAGTATTCTCGTTCGATGTGAAAAATTAACGATATTAATTATAGATTTAATTAATGTCAAAGCAAGTGTTTGTGCAAAATGTTAATTAAAATATGTTAATATAGGTTTCTTTAATTTATAAAAATATATTGAATCAAGGCATAGTTAAAATATAATATTATATATATATATAATATAATATATATAATATAAAAAGTAAAAAATATAGAAAGGGAACAAAGAAATTTAATTTATTAATAAATTATTTATCGAATAATTTTTTATTTGGATTATAAAGCGATCATATACTTATACAATTAATTAATTAATTAGTATTGACATTACTAATTAATATATTCGATTTTCGAAATATTGTACATTTATATAAATTATACTAACTTAACAAAAAAATAAACTAGAACGAATATTTTGACCCAAATCATCATTTAATAAGAATAATGACTTTTTTAATAAGCCCCATTTATTATATGCATTAAAATATATACAAAAGTTTATATATTTTTCTTCCAACGATGAATTTGTCTACAAAGCGGAAAATTGCTTCATTTTATATGTGCAGTTACGTTACATGTCAAAACTGTCAATAAAATGAACTAAAAACGTTCCGAAGCATACAATATCGATGACATAAATCCAAATTAAGATCTTACATTACATAAAAATTCGTTTAAATCAATTTATTAATTAAGGAGTCAGTTTAAGTAAATTCTTTAAACCAGTGATGTTCGCCGACGATATAGAAAGCGAGTAGAATTTAGAATAGATATTAAATGGTATGCAGGAAGTAATGACTAGGGGCTATAATATGAAAATAATTATAGGCAAAACCAAAGTAACAAAAATGAATGCAAACAAAAGATGAAAGAGATGATTGGAATAAAAGAAGTGTCATATTTCCGTTATTTAACAAGTAAAATTATATAATGTAGAATAGCAGAGGTTAGGAAGACATTCGTAGAAAAGAGCAAATTTTACAGTTAAACATTGACTTGGGTATTAGAAAAAGATTACTGAAAGCATATGTGTGTGAAGTGGAGCATTGTACGGGTGTGGGGCGTGGACTATAGGTTAAGAAGAGAAACGCATTGGAAATGTGGTGCTATAGGAGGATGATGAGGATTGGTTGGGCAGATAAAGTGACAAATGAAGCCGTGCTAGAATTGGTAGAGAAGAAGAGAGGTATTTGGAAGATATTACAGCGTATGAGAGATAGCTTATATTAGGTAGGTCATATTCTTAGACATGGGGTGTTGTGAAATTAGTTATAGAAGGTGAGGTAGATGGAGAGAACTCAGAAAGAAGAAGTTTCGCTCAGGAGAGAATTCAAATGACAAATTGACAAACTAACTTTTTTACCTTACAAAAGTTCAGGAGTTTACATTTATTTTGTAATATACGATCTTTTCCATCATATCTCGTCGATTGAAATATAATTTTGTACCTCAACGTCGTTACTTCTTCATTTACGGATTAGTTACCCATCGAATAATTAAATTTAGCATAATCTACAGTCGTATGATAATACGCATAAGCCTCTGAAAGGGACGCCAAAGCTTCGAACATATTATCTGCATTAGCACCTGGTGGCCAGAGTATCGGACGAGATTCCTCCAAGTCCAACTCTTCTTCAAATTCTTTAAAACTGCCGCAAACAAAAATGTACATTCATGGCTTCAAATGCGAATATAAGGTCCTTACCCATCGCTTCGTTTATTTCGGATATAACCAGGTCGCCTCTTCCTCCTCTTCTTCTTCTTCTTCCTCCGCCTCCTAACAGGCGTCATTGTCGTTACCATCACCACCACCGTATTTTGATGCTTACTCTTCAAAGCTTGCACAATTAAACATAGCAAATACCCACCGAATGCTAGAAACGCCAGAGTCGTTACGGACATTTGAAAAATGGATTGTATCGACTTCTTGTTGGATTTCTTGTGGTAATCGTCGTCATCGTCGTGGTGGTGGTAGCCACGATTTATCATGTGCTTCCGTCGATTGACTATTGATTGTTTCAATGGAAGTGCTTCTGGTTGATTGTTTGTTATATTACTGTTAGTTCGATTAGAAAATGTTTCGGTCCCGTTCATTTTTGGATCTTGAAGAGGTTCTTCTAAAGTCATAAGATCATAATCAAAGCTTTCTCGTACTTTCAATAACCTTTCCAACGGCAATTCACTTAGAATTGAAACATCTGCTACACCGTCCAAATGCACTTGGGCGTACGCCTTTGCAGTAAGTACAGCAAAGATTATAATCACCATCGACATGATTTTAATTGGGGATTAGTTCTTGCTTGCGCGCTAAGAATTTGAGTCCATTTTGGACTTTTACGTATCTTCTTGACTCTATCCGATCGACTGATGTGTTTTAATCTGGGCTACCAGTAACGTTACCGCTGGAAGATTATCTTGTGTATAAGGTTGACGTGAGCTGGTATACAAGAGCCGTGTCATTATCTTGCGCGGTGGTACCTAGTTTACCTGGAGACACAATTTCCCGCTTGGTAAGCCAAGTGGAAGCAGTTATCAGTGGCATGTTGTGCAGATTATAAAATCTGATATAATTGGCTTTGTTAGAATAAAATTTGTTCCCGAAATTAGATTTGTTTGTTTCGGAGGTCGAAATGAAATGTGAAGAATTCGCCGAATGAACGAATGCAGCTTGAATATTCTTTGCGCCCGAAAGATTTTCAAATGTACGTCTTCACTGACTATCAAACTGTACAAACGCAACAGTTAGCAGTTCTGCCTGACGACGAACATTCTTGTTGTCGTTCCATTTTACTGACTTCACTTAAAACCCTCATCTCAATCCTCAACGAAAACAGTTCTTCTTCAACCTCCAACGTACAAGCCACAGTTTCTCATTCAATCACAATCAATATGTTCTTTACAAAACTCACTTTTATCATTGCCTTTTTCTGCATTATCTCGGATACCTCAGCGTTTAATTCCGAAGCAGCTGGCGCTGTTTTTGGTCAAATCAAATCTGGTTTTCAAGCAGCCGGACGATTCCTTGGTTTGGATCATGCCAGTGGAGTGGCTGAACTCGTGGCTAGTGCGTTTGGGAAAAATTCCAGAAAAAGTGACGCTTCGGACTATAGGAATGATATTTTTTCTGGATTTTTGAGGGTCTTAGGGTTTGACTCACGAAGGATTGGAGCGATTGCTGTTAATGCTATCATCTTTGTTGCCCAATTGGTATGTTGAATTGCTATCAATTTAGTGTAAGTGTTCCCGTTTCAAAAAAATGTTCCCCTTTTCAAATAGGAATTTTCGATAACTTCAAGAAGACACTCAAATTTTTTTTTTTTACGATCGGTTTTTGTATGCTTTTTATTGGTTTGTGCATTGGTTAAATATCAATTGATAGAACATTTTTTTGTGGGATTTTTTAGGGGTTGAGGATTTAAAATTATATACCTCCCAGAATTGATACAGTCGATTTTCCGGAAAGAAATTTGTAATAAAGGAAGCGCATTTTTTAGAAGATGGTGCTATTGCAGAGTCAGATGATATTCTTATTTTATTTTTAAAATATTTATCTTTTTTTTAAAGTTAAAATTTTTTTTTTAAATTACAATTGCTTTTAGATATAGTTCAAATGCTCAGGCAATATTTTGCAATAGATCTACAAATAATATTCTTTGCTTCAAATAAGTCAGTGTGATATTTATTTTTTTAATTATTTGATTAAATTTACTTAAATATACATAATTATGCTTTTTTTGTGAGTTGCTTAGTTGCTTTTTTTTAGATTAATACAAAAAAAAAACACTATGTTCCTTAATTTTTTAAAAAGTATTGGTTTTTTTTTATTTCAAACTAATTTTTAATAGAATTAAAGGTAGCATGATATATCAAATAAAAATAATTGAAATACATTTAAAAAATTGGATACCTGACCTGACTTTATATCACTATTTTCAAAAAAATAAAAATTTCTTTAAAAGTCACTGAAATTATCGTTGTTAGATTACCACTTCGCTTGCTGGTAAATACAGCAAGCCGACCCTGTCTTACCAGCGGTCCCTAAAAGAGGGTAATCCCCTGGAATGGGCCCTTACCAGCCCTCACATCATCGACATGCTACCCCATATAAAAGATGTCGATCTACCCGCAAAGGTCATTCGACACGTGAGAGATAATTCGTTTGATGAAGATACAGGGTGGGTTCGCTCTTTAAAACTATCTTCTTTTATCTCTCCATCTCTTAGATTAGCCGCTCTTCTATTTTTAAATATCTTAATATTGAAAAATTCGAAATTGAATTGGTTACAATTGAGTGATTTTCTTTTTTGGGTCCGCCTTGATTATCTTTTATTATTCTTCAATTGTCTTTAAAAAAAAATCTGAAATGAATTGATCTTCTGTTGATTAGAAAAACTCTCTATACGTGATTTTCTTTTTTTGCGTCCGCCTTCATTATCTTTTTTATGCTTCAACTGTTTGTTTTTTAAATCTAAAATAAATTGATTCTCACAAATTTATTTTTAAATAATGAATCTGACCAAGATAATATTTTAGATGCATACAGTTATTAGTGTGTAAGTCGCGCCCCTTTGTACGCGGAATGCAAAGAGCGTTAACTGGGGAGGGAGGTATTGGTGCTCGTAAAGGTAAAGAAGTATTGTATGAGTTCCTGCCAACGTGGCAACAGTGGGAACAAATTGGGGACAAGTGTGAGGAGGAATTCCCCTACTGTACAGTGTTGCTGTAGGAGGAAATGTGCTAGATTTATGGATTTTTGTTAACAAAATGATTTATCATTTTTTTAAATCTAGAATTGTTTATTATAATGAAAATGATCAAATTTTTGATTTGGTTACAAAATTGGTTTGGTAGTAAAAATTTCATATTTGGGTTCTTATTTATTTATTTAAATTATTTAATTATATATGGATATTACTTACGACTATTTTTACTTAATAGTAATGGAAATTCAAATGTTTTATCTCAAACAAAAATATATTTCAATCATTTTTGGAAAAAAATGTAAGAAACAAACAAAAAATGTAACAAAAAAAACTTCAAAACGATAATTATTTTCAAAGTTTTTATTTTAAATATTTAGAAATTCACAAAATACAACAATTTGGCGATATAAATAACATAACATCACAGACTTGCTTTTCAGTTTCAAATTGAACTAATTTTTAATATAAAAATATTAAACATGTTAATTTCTTATAAATTTTAATTATAAAAATATAGTGTATTAAGTACAGTCTATTAAATTTGAATTTATAAAAAACTGGCATTCTATATTTTTCAATATATAAACTATATATAATATAGAATATCACCCAAATACCATAACAATTTGTTACGGTATTTGGGTGATATTCTATATTATAATTTAACACCGTAGTGATAATTTTTAAAATATAAACTATATAGTAATATTTAAAAAATGTTATTCTGCAATCAAATATTTTTGAAGAAATTACAACACGTGCGTTTGTTTACATTCGTTTAAAATACATGACATTAAGTAAGCAGATGTCACGACGCGCCTGTATAATCGGTTGCCTATATGTTCATTGTATCTGACGTTTCTACTCTTATTGTATTTTCATAATTCAAAACCCGGTACAGAATTCAGTGCTTAAATTTTATTACCCTATTTCTATAACGTAAAAACAATTTATGATCTTAACAAATCTTCCAGTTCGGCGCATTGATTATGTCTTTCGTGAGATTTTCCTGATTTTAAATCGCACAAAATTTGCAGTCTGCATTGAGTATCCTCACATGTCGGTCTAGTTGGACTATCCCTATAATAATATCTGCAAAAAAATACCACCGTGTAACAATTACTAAACGATTATTCACATGAATTTCTAACTTGTAGAATAGGTTAAATAGTTGAGCGTCCGCAACCATTCTATCGATGAGATCAGACCATTCTTGTGGTCTTAAACTTTGAAATCCGTAACTTAATCTTGCTGAATATAATTGCTTCCAATCGGTACTTTTTGGATTATTGTCGCCATTTATAGCAGCTTTATTCGCCTTTTCTAAGTCGAAATAATACGTTTCGTGATCTATTACCTCCTAAAAAAATCATGGTTATTTTTTTCGGAATTTTGAAGTTTTTAATATCTTGGTTTTACATTTTTTTTATCAAAAAGTTTTATAAAGAACTACAATTAATTTATGTAAAAACAATTATTAAACGCGTCATGAGTATGACTTAATAAATTCGTTAAAAATTGGAAAAGTAAATACTCACTCGGGTAGTTTCGTTATGATCACCATCCACGTAATAAATCCTATATCCTGGATTATTATTTTCGAACGTGGTAACAGAAGGTCCAATATAAGCTATATTTGTAGCCCTTTCTAAAAAATAAATAAATAATCTTCCCTTGATTTATAATTTTTATAAACCAACAGACCGACGTCAATTCTTAATTCTGAACAAAACTAAAATTTCTTACTGGAATTTTCTTCGTCGTAAAATACTTCAAATTCATCTTGATGCGTGTGGCCATAGAACTGAGCCGTAACGGTACTTTCGTACCGGTTAATAATCGTATAAAAATTTCTAGACCAAACTTTGAAACAATCTGATTGACCTGGAGGTATATGACCTACAACATAGTCGATTTATTTTTTCGTGTTTCAATTTGGCTTTTTTATTTATTTGGTATCTTACCAATGATATGAACTTTTTCGCCATTATTTTCTGCTTCTTGTAATTGATAAATCAGCCATTTTAGTTCATTCGCTGGGTCCGTTGAATTAACAAACAACCACCTGAAAAACATTTTTTTTAAATTCTTCTAAAAATATGCATATATTCCATCGCAATTAAAAAAATAGCAAGTTTTTTTTTCAATATACCATCCGTAGGAATGACAATAATTCATATTCATTGAAACTATCCTAAATCCAGGCCGTAGTAAGACAGAATAAAAACCACCGTGAAGAATTGACGAATTGACTTCTGCAGGCAGCCATTTTTGCCATTCCGCTTGGATTTCGTCATAAAGCCATTTAATTGAGCGTTCTTCTAACGGCACCCAAGGAGGAGGAAAACTTCAAAAATATATATAATGCTAAAAAGTTCATTATATTTCAATGATTCGAAATTTTGTACCTTCCAGCTGGTGCACTTTCATGATTACCCAAAGCAGGAAAAATTGGGACATTCGGGAACATTTCGAACATTAATCTCACGGTGTATTTTATATTTTCCAAGTTGTCTCGTTTTGTTTGGTTCCATATATCGTGAGGGGGTAAATCTCCAGTCCAAATTATATAATCGATATCCTAAAAATATTTTTTTATACATTTTGAAATTGTGCCAGGCCACAAGAAGCTACAATTTTCGTACCTTGTGATTTTCTGCTATACTTTCTAACATATTTTCTAACATCATTCGGGGAGTGTCACATTTTGGATAGGAGCCCCATCTACAATAAAAAAAAAATTGTAATAGAACGAGCAGCTTTTTTGGCTTGAAAACATTATTTCTCTCGTTATCAGGAAGAAATTATTTTATGAACTTACTTTCCTGATAGTTCAATTTCTTCCTCTACTGGTTCAGTGCTGTAGCTTCTGCAGCAAAGTGGCTCTTGGCAATTTGCCGGAGTATCTGATTGATAATCCGGATCAAAATGTGTATCGGATATTTGCAATACTTTAAACACTGGCACCCCGTACTGAAAAATGCATTAAAACTTATTTGGTCAAGGAAAAAATTCACCTAATTATATATTAACCTTCGGAGGATTAGGCACTTGAATAGGAGGTTTGGGAACGGCTGGTAGTTCTATAGTCCATTCGTGAGAAGGGTTTGGAATCTCCCCGCAGGATTCCCCAAGGACCAAAGAACATATTTCCTCAGAACCTTATGAAAAAAAAATGAACTAAATTAATTGTTAAGTAAAAAATGTTTTATTACACACTAGCATGTTTATTAAGAATTTTCAAAATGTCATTATTACTTGATAAAAACAATTAGATCTCCTTAGAACAAATGACATTTTTCTGCAGTTATATAAGAATATTTGCCATTTATTTATAATACATCACAGAAATATGTATCGTTTATTTTTTTCTAATAAGGAAATTAAATATTCTTAAGGTAGGCAATTTGCATCATATTTGGCCCAATGTAAATTTCCCTATAATTACGTTGGTAGTATATAAATGTATCATATACATGGTGCGCATGTGTTATAGCAAAAGTCCCATCCACCGTTGCCATACCGAATCTAAATGCTGATATTAAAAGAATTATTTTTATAAATTATCAACACACATATTTATCAATCGTAAATATGATTTTTCCATCAAAATGATATTTAATATTTGTCGTGATGAATGTTTTTTAAATCTTGAAGTTATTAGCAACAGTGTCCAAAAATAACGCATGCGTTATAGAAATATTTTAATACTACCGCCAAAAACATTTGATTCAAATGTTTTTTTTTTTATATTTTTAAAAAACTAGTGAAGATATTATACACACACATATATAATGGGCGTATATATTAAAAAAATAATTACGAACATAAAATTGTGAAAAAAAAACACCAATATTTTTTGCTTGGAAAAAACGAAAGTTTTGAAATGTTGATTTCTTGCGATTTTTTTACAATCTTCAATATTCACTCTCTACAAGTCTACACCTATTGCGTTTTAATGATTTTTTTTAAATCCTTCATTCAAAAAGTGCATGTCATTTTTCTATATTATTACGGTAATTAGAAATCTGACTTTTTCATCTATTTGTCTAACGACAAGCTCATTACAAATGTTAAAATTAATGTTCATTATTTTTAATAACGCCCAACGCATTACAATTTCCGTTTGTAATTTATTATTAGTTACCAAAAAATAAATTCGATGTTTTCGTACAAAAAAAAATTTGGAGATTTTTATTTTACGTCCTCATTAATTGTATTTTGAATTTTATTAAATATACTTTCTATATAATTTTCTTGCGTGGTTAAATTTAATTTAATATTAAAATACGATTAATAATTTAGCATATATATTTTGCCAATATTAAATACTGCAATATTTTTTCGAAATAATATTTTAATGTGTCCAGTCTTCAATGTCAAGACTGGAATTTGTTACACCATTTTAAAGGTTATTGCATTTTAATTTCACCCAATTCGCATACCCATAATACGTACTTATAATTTAAAAACAAGGTTTTTCGACAAAAAAATTTCTGTCGGTATGCAAAATAGTTGTAGAAATTTATTTTTAAACGAACTACATCGATGTTTGAGTATATTTTTAAATTTGTTGTAAATACACATATTTTTAAGTGTGAAATTACATTTTTCTATGACGTTTTTAAATCGTAAATGCGTGCAATAAATAGCTAATGCATTTGTTTATAAAAAAAATAATTATCGTAAATAATTGGAATTTCGTAAGACTAGAAATTTATATGAGCACGAGTAAATAAGTTTGAAATTATAAAATTAATATACAATAAATGGGAGTGTAAATAAATACACGTCGAGTTATTAAATTAAATTAAAAAGGCATTGAAATTATTCTAAATGGATTATTAAAAAGTCTTTACCAATTTTGGTCATATTTACTGCTGGCAGCAAATCGGGAGAAAATACTTCAAAAATTCCATCGCAAACGGATTCAATTTCAATTTTAAAGCCCACACAAATATTGACAAATTTTTCTTTTAATTGGTCCAGTGGCGTGCCTTTATGCACTTCGAATTGCAGCAAATTTATACCTAAAAATCAAAAGTACACAGTATTTTTCAATTTATTTACTATTAAATGAACTTGATAATGAAATTTTAAAAAAATAACACCTACTAGTAAAAATTATTACATAATAACCTGGCAAAAAATTGTTATCGATTTCCTTAGTCATTTCAGCATTTTTGTTTGTTTGTTTATTTATTTATTTAATGCTTCGTTAATTATTTTGTCGAAATACAAAGTATATATAAAGTATATACATTGCTAATTTGCTTAACAAAAAAAATTATGTAATTTGTCAAATACTTTATTTAAATTTTGCTTTATTTATTATTTATTGGAAATATTAGAAATAAACCGCCAATTTAAAAAAAAAGTATTCTACGTAATTATATTTTTTGACAATATAAAATTATAGTAACAATTTTAGTTAGTATGTAGTTTAAAAAGTTGTAAATTTTGCTTCCTAGTTAATTACATAAAATTGCAATAAAATGAGAATTTACTGGCAGGAACTGACAAGAATATATATTTTCTAACTATTTTTATGTTACGTTGATTTATAAATAAAATTTTATTATAATTTAATACGAAAAATTTAAATTTTAATACCACCAAATGAATCATTGTTTTAAAATTTACAGAAGCGCAGAAAAAATAAATTCTTCTTCAGTTTTGTATTTGAAAAAAGGTTATTGTTATTTTTTTAATATTATTAAAAAAATATTTTTGAATCACGAGATCAACTCTAAAAAAAAATTATTTTAAAAGAATCATTTAGATCAGTCTTGATAGTATTTTAAATTTGTATATAAAAAAAGAAAACATATATTTTTCTACAAATTTGTTCCAAAAATGATTTTTATGTTTTAAAGCATTGTTTTTGCATCACAAGGTCAACATTTTAATTTTTTTTGCGATTTTCTATCACATTATTGTTTATTTAGAACTAAATAAAAATTATCGAAATTTATCAACAAATTGAAAATTATGAAAAACTCAACCTATTGCATTTGAAAGCTATTTTTTCATTGATTTTACTTTTATTTTACTATTTGAAGCTCAAAATAAAATTCCATGATTTTTTTATTATTATTATAATTATACATAATTATTTTTTTATTTACCTATTTTACATGTCGCACAAGAAAATTTACTACGAACAGAATCTCCAACGTTTTTATCTGGATTTCTTAAAATTTGTTTCATATTTTCATCTAAAACCAGTCCATCCGAAGATTTACTCTAAAAAAATTTTTTCACACATTTATATATACATTTTTCCAATTTTTAGATATTAAATAATCAAATACATGAGCAAAAACTTAACACATCAAAAATATTTGAGAAGAAATATGTATAATTTTCAAAATTTCATTATTTTGATTCTTGCCTTATAAAATTTTAAATCCAAAGTTAAAAAAAAATTCTCGACATATCATATTATAAACACTATTATTGAAAAAATATATTATTTTTATCTATAATTAAATTAATTGTTTAATCTTACGTGTCAAATGTCAAATATGACAGCCGATGAGTTAAAGTACCTACTTTGGCGAAAAAAAAGAGGTTATATATCGTAAAAATGTTTATTTTACCATTCTTTTTGAAACTTCTGGCAGAATATGATTTGAATGCACTTCTTTAAGAAGGGCCTCCGCGTGAGGTTTCAATTTATATTCCCAGGGGTCCTCAAAATTGATATTTTCGTAAAATATCGCAGGGGCGGCTTCGGACGTAGTTTTAGGACGTTCTGTGATTATTGTTGGTTTTGAAATTGTAGTTGGATTAACTAATAAAATAAATACATTGTCATTAGCATTTAAATATTTTGATAAAAAAAAATTTAAACAATTACCTGTTTGTTGTTTTTCAATTACTACAATCGAGCCATTTGCTAAAAATTAACAAAAATTCAAAGTATTTTTATAAATACTATTCCTTTATTTTTTTTTAATTACCTATTCTATTGCTATAATTATTTTTTCTATCTTGCACTATATGGTGTGTCCCTGGATCTAAAAAAAATAATTAATTTTTACAAATTTTTTTAATTAAAAAATATATACTCGACAAATTTACTGATTCCGTACCTGAGTATGTTACTAACTGCATTAAAAAATTTAAAACGGATATACCGAATTTTATATTATTCCACAAAATCTGTAAAATAATTTAAAAATTCTCTTATTTTTTTTTAATCAAAATGAATTTGCAAAAATAGTTTCAGAATATTTTGTCTTTACGTCAAAATTCAATCAAAAAAATATAGCATCACTTTTTCATTTCTGAAATAAAAAAATTATTTAAGAAAAAAGG
Source organism: Leptodirus hochenwartii (assembly GCA_947310635.1). Classification (NCBI taxonomy): domain Eukaryota; kingdom Metazoa; phylum Arthropoda; class Insecta; order Coleoptera; family Leiodidae; genus Leptodirus; species Leptodirus hochenwartii. The sequence continues at coordinate 3,155,682 of OX371178.1, read as the reverse complement.
AAATTAAAATTTTTTTTTTAATTATTTAAAAATTTAGTCGTTTAAAAATTAATTTTTAAACGACTATATTTGAAGACCATCAAAGTGATGGTAAATATTTAAAAATAAAAAACGTTTGCGTAAATTCTCAGAATAATCACAATATAAAAATCCCCATCATTAATTATAAATATATAATTATTTCAACAAATTATAAATTTTAAATTTCTTAGCACTACGATACTCGATATATTTACCAAACTTCTATTGATTTTATAAAGGTACACATAGACTTTGTATTTTGTACGTGATTTTTTTCTATCAATATTTCAAATTACAAAAAAAAACTGTAATTAATGAACTGGAATTTAATCTACTTTATTACACTATTTCGTATATATTAATATACAGCAAGTTATCGCTTTAACAAAAAGCTTGAAAACAAAAATTATTCTTTTCGTACGATAAATTAAATCTTTTAAATTTCAATTTCAATATTTTCATATAAAACGAAATTTTTTTTAACACTAAAACAAATATTTTTTAGAGAATAAAGATCATTTACTTCTTTTATCGATTTATATTTAGTTTTAGACGTTTCAAATATCTTCTTTATCTATAATTAAATCAAAAAGTATCAAATTCGGTTATTGTAATATATCATTACATACTAAATAAAAATATACAGGCTGTTCCAAAAATTTTTAATTGCATTAATATTTTTATAATCGTTTAACATAAGAAAAATAAAATAAAATTATTTATTAGAGTACGATTTTGGAACAACATGTATATTATGGCATTTTATTTCTGTTTCAGCTTTCACTTTAAATTGCACTTTAAAAACAATTTTGAATGACACCTTGATAACAATCTTTTAAAAACACAAACAAAAATGTATATTTTACCTTTTTCGATAGTTGATTTTTGCATATTACATGTAAAACTAAAAATATATTTAAAATTAGAAGGGTGATCATAAATTTTAAACAAACAAATTTGAAATTTTTTCAAAAGTACAAAATTTTACAATACATTCATTTTAACAAAAAAAATATACAGGAGAATATAAATTTTAAGGGAATCGATATTTTAGCGATTTTTTTCTATATATTGGAATTTTTAACCATTTACGTAACATCAAAAAATTTTGAATTGAATTTTTGTTTAATTTTCCATCACTTTGTTATTCAATAACAAAATCACAAAACTTGTATTTGTTAATTACATCTCACAATTAAACAACACCCATACTAATACAAAAAATATATATTATAAAAATCAAAACTAAACAATAAAATCAAACAACTCAACTGTCACTTACCATTTTTTTTTTTTTTTTAATATATTTCTTTAATCAAAAAATCCGAAAACTAATTCATGTATGCACTATTGTTTTTGCTAGTTGAACCTTAAAACAAAATTCTTATGCAGTCGTGATTTAACTGTTAAGTCGTCTTACGAATGAAGACACCGCTGAGAGACTTCTCGACGAACCTCCAAGGCTAACAGCTTATTATTAAACTTTATACGGGCGAAATAAACACGCGCGAAACATCACGATGTGCTCGTTCAAATATTCATTGAACACCTAAAACTAAAACTTGCGAATGCATCGACGTTAAGTTGTCCAATTGTGTTTAGAATAAATGCATATGTAAATGACTATCTGCGTAACGTATATTTTGTCTTGTATGTATTTAGTTTAGTACACGGCAGGAAACGTAACTCTAAATCCCAGTACCGTACTGTAATTAGTCCTTTGTTTCGTTCTAACGCGATAGTATTTAACGGCACAAATGATCAGTTTTTAAACAATCATTATTGTTGTTCGACAATGCGTTAGTTATACTAAGATCGCAATTTTTTGCGCTATCCCTACATCATGCTGTTTTAATTAATATAATTTGTATTTTCCGCGAAGAGTTCCTGTGTATGAGATCAGTACGTTAGTACTATTATTATTTTTTTTTAATTCGCAACACGCGCGCGCCGTTATTGCAAGTTCAATCCATGTGAAGTAGTGACATAAAAAAAAATTCTAACTTTAATGGAAATAACTAATTAAAATGTTGGTAATTGCTGTGCTCAATCAATTAAAGTTTTTAGATGTTTTGTATGTCAACCCAATTAACTTCTTATATATTATAATGTTAATTTAGAAAGAAAATGTAATAATATTTGGTACGATTTTGGCTAAGAATAGCTGAATTAGGGATAATGATTTAGTGCGCGTTCCGCGATACAGATGTGTTTACGAAGTAGTCTACTCTGTAGGGGTATTAAGGTTGCCATATTTACGATGCATCAAGAAGCTGACCTATGGATCTTAGGTCAGGCCAATGACGATGTATATATAGACATTGCAAGTCCATATAAAAGAGAGAATCAGAGGGGAATCACATTTCCACAAATTTTATAGGCAAGGAGTGCTGCACTCTGTTGGTGATATATAAAATATGGTTGTGTTGAAATATTTGATATCTAGGATGAATTCTGCTTGATTGCATTTATTATAATAACCTTTCACTTTTATCGACGATTTTTTCAACTTTTTCCATTTGAACCGGAAATCAGTAAAATATAGTTTTAAGACGATTTATAGCCATTTTGCATTGTTTTGGGCAGCACTTGTTAAACTTTGACCAAAATCGCCAAAAAAATCGGAATATTTCAAAGGTATATATACACCACTTTTTCACCTTTTTCGACGAAAATTTCAACTATTTCCATTTGAACCGGAAATGAGTAAAATATAGTTTTAAGACGATTTATAGCCATTTTGCATTGTTTTGGGCAGCACTTGTTAAACTTTGACCAAAATCGCCAAAAAAATCGGAATATTTCAAAGGTATATATACACGACTTTTTCACTTTTTTCGACGAAAATTTCAACTTTTTCCATTTGAACCGGAAATCAGTAAAATATAGTTTTAAGACGATTTATAGCCATTTTGCATTGTTTTGGGCAGCACTTGTTAAACTTTGACCAAAATCGCCAAAAAAATCGGAATATTTCAAAGGTATATATACACGACTTTTTCACTTTTTTCGACGAAAATTTCAACTTTTTCCATTTGAACCGGAAATCAGTCAAATATAGTTTTAAGACGATTTATAGCCATTTTGCATTGTTTTGGGCAGCATTTGTTAAACTTTGACCAAAATCGCCAAAAAAATCGGAATATTTCAAAGGTATATATACACGACTTTTTCACTTTTTTCGACCAAAATTTCAACTTTTTCCATTTGAACCGGAAATCAGCAAAATAGAGTTTTAAGACGATTTATAGCCATTTTGCATTGTTTTGGGCAGCACTTGTTAAACTTTGACCGAAATCGCCAAAAAAATCGGAATATTTCAAAGGTATATATACACAACTTTTACACTTTTTCGACGAAAATTTCAACTTTTTCCATTTGAACCGGAAATCAGTAAAATATAGTTTTAAGACGATTTATAGCCATTTTGCATTGTTTTGGGCAGCACTTGTTAAACTTTGACCAAAATCGCCAAAAAAATCGGAATATTTCAAAGGTATATATACACCCCTTTTTCACTTTTTTTGAGGATAATTTCAACTTTTTCCGTTTGATCCGGAAATCAGTAAAATAGAGTTTTAAGACGATTTATAGTCATTTTGCATTGTTTTGGGCACTTGTTAAACTTTGACCAAGATCGACGAAAAATCGAAATATTTCAAAGGTATATATACACCCCTTTTTCACTTTTTTTGAGGATAATTTCAACTTTTTCCGTTTGATCCGGAAATCAGTAAAATAGAGTTTTAAGACGATTTATAGTCATTTTGCATTGTTTTGGGCACTTGTTAAACTTTGACCAAAATCGACGAAAAATCGAAATATTTCAAAGGTATATATACACCCCTTTTTCACTTTTTTTGAGGATAATTTCAACTTTTTCCGTTTGATCCGGAAATCAGTAAAATAGAGTTTTAAGACGATTTATAGTCATTTTGCATTGTTTTGGGCACTTGTTAAACTTTGACCAAGATCGACGAAAAATCGAAATATTTCAAAGGTATATATACATCCCCTTTTCGAAATATTTCTGTTTGTGGAAACTACCTCAACAGGATATAATCCCAATTACAAAGTGTAGAGGATATTAGGAATATATGGGAAGGGTGGGAAGCCTGTTACTATATATATATATATATATACCTGTATATATGTGATTCCCGTCTGATTCTCTGTTTTATGCAATGTCTATATATACACGGTCATTATCTATGTATAGATTGTCATTGGTCAGGCGTTTAATATCTACTATTATGACTTATTTTGACATATGGATATTTTTTCAATTTACTTAATTTAATATTTTATCAATTATTTAGCAGGAATATTTAAATCAATTGCAAATTTATTAGGGCAACACTGGATTTTTATGGTGTAGTGTCAGTTGCCTATATTTATTTTCCTTTCCTTACCTGGCTATTCTAAGCCAGAATCGTACCCAATATTTTAATTCTTTTCAAGTATTTTAATTCTTTAATTCTTTTCAAGCATTATAATTTTCTTTAGATTAATATATTTTAAATTCATTATTCATAGATGTCTTATATGCAACTTGTGCGACACATTGTATTGCTTACTAGCACTTGCTTACAAGCACTAGCAAATTACATAACCTCACAAAATGGCCGTGCGCGTTTCATGTGTTGATCTTGGTTTCGCCGGAAAATGTGCTGCCAATTTGCTTTCCAGCCGTCATTTTCCAAGTAAAATCGGTGGAAAACCCGCCTGGCTAAGCCTATCCAACTTACCAACACAAAAAGACTTACAATGCACGAGTTGCGAGGCCCAACTCGTTTTTCTATGCCAAATCTATTCGCCTTACGAAGAGGACGATGCAAATTTCCACAGAACTTTGTTTGTATTCATCTGCAGGAGCACTCAATGTAGCGTACGCAACGACAGTACGAATATTCTGGTTCTCAGGTCTTGTTTGCCGCGAAAGAATGAATTTTACAATTTTGAGCCACCTGACGATTGCGATAATGCCGTTGCGTTTGATTACGGGCAATATGGCTTTAATATGTGCTGTTGCGGCTGTTTAGCTACAAAAGTCTGTTCTAAATGTAAGAAGGTGTTTTATTGTTGTAAAGATCACCAAATTTTCGATTGGAGTAATCATAAAAAATATTGCCCACAACTAGCGAAAAATGCGGAAATACCTGCGTATGAATTTTCTTGGAGTTTGCTTTATCCTGAATTTGAAATTCTTAACGAACAAGAAGAAAACATTGATGATACTAAATTAGAAGCCGAAGATGCTAAAGTAGAAGCCGAAGATGCTAAAATGGAAGCCGAGGATGCTAAATTAGCGGCCGAAGATGCTAAATTAGCAGCTGAGGATGCTAAATTAGCAGCCGAAGATGCTAAATTAGCAGCCGAGGATGCTAATTTAGCAGCTGAATGTGACCAATTGAAACAATTAGAACAATTAAACATCTCCGGTACGATGCAAGAAGTCTCGGAAGCAGATCTTCAAGCTGCTTGTACAGCTGAAGATAGACAATTTTCCAAATTTCAAAAGAGAATAGCTTCGGATAGGCAGCAAGTCGTTCGTTTTGAACGTGGTGGTGAGCCGCTATATATCGCTGAATGTCCGAAAGTAAATTCAATTCCCAAATGTGTATATTGTGACGGCGAAAGGCAGTTTGAATTTCAAATTATGCCCCAAATGTTGTGTGTTGTCGACGAAATTGATGTTGATTTTGGCATTGTTGCGGTGTATACATGTAAAAAAAGCTGCACGGAAAAGGATTGTTATAAAGTTGAATGTGCTTTTAAACAAGATGTTGCTGAACAGAGTTTTTAATTATAGATCAAATTGCGCTTAAATAAGTACCGTGTGTATAAAATTTATTGTATTTAAAATGTAAATTATTCCGTAATAAATATTTGATAATTTTGTTGTAGCGTATCTTCGTGAAATCTTTTGATTTTAAACCTATAAACTAAATATAATTGAAATTTTATCCTTTTATCCATAATTATCTTACTAATACATAGATTGTGAACTAAAATAAGTTAAAGAGAGCGTACGAAGAAAATACTAAATAATGGCAAATAAATTTTAATATATTCGGCAAAATATGATAATTTTACTCATTTCCTTGTCAACATTTTGTAATTGCCCTCTTATTTTCTTTAAACAAATCAATGCATAAAGATAAGCTCAGGGATAGTTTTTTTTTTAGTTTAAAAACAATTTGTTCTTTACCGACAGTACTTTAAAAACAATATATTTCAAATAAATTAGTAGTTAACAAAAATTGTTATCGCAAAATAGTTTGTTTAAACATCATAAACTAGTATTTTGCAAAATACTTAAATATTTACACGCTGCTCAAACTTGTTCAAATATAGTATTTGTTGGTTTAAATTTACGTTGGTTGGTACAATCTTATCTAGATTAATATTTAAGATAAATAAATAATACCGGCGATGAATAATATCTAAACAATTTTAATTTTACGTTAAGTACGGCAACATTATATTTTTTTTAAGGTACAGGATCACAAATATATTAAAACTCGTATAATTAATTAAATGATTACAGTATGTACATTGCTATGGTAGACAGCTACCTTAAAAACCCAGTAAATATTAATTTATTATGTTTATCTGGATATATAATTACTTTTTCAAATTGTAAAACGCGTAAATATGCCAGTCATTTAATTACAACATACAGCAACGTAGAATAATTAATCGTGGAAGATTATTTTTTAAATTTAGATTTCATTGTACAATAGTAAATATTTGAACGTGCTTAAAATGATTTTATATATATATATATATTTACTTCAAATATTACCAGAAATAAATTTGTACAGCATTTTATGACACTATTACAAAAACTGGCTTTTGTAATTGCTATAACAATGGCAACTATGTATTACAATCGTTAATATCGGCTATTTAGTACTTTAAATCCCAAAAACGAACAGAAGCGAATAATGCAATATTCCTAACTGTTACATTGTCGAAAATTTATTTTAAACATAGTTGTAGAGGAACTTTTTTTACTGTTGTATTTAAGAACACTTAATTTTACATTTTTACGTTTCAGTATCTTCCAAATGAAAATCTAAAAAAAAAACTATTTTCTCACATCTTGGGATACATTTAATTTATATTTAAACGATAGATCGAATTGGTTTATTTTGGTAAAAATTAGCATTTTCTGAAGCAAAAATTTTCAAAATCAATCATTTATCGAAACTTAAAATAATGTTCATTTAAAAGAAACTGACTAATTTGATTCCAAACAAAAATTCTCACTCATCCCAACATTTTCAATCATATTTTTACAAGACACTACCCTAATAACACATCAGAGTTTAATCCACTTACGTCCCAATCAAGCTCTGTGCTGTTGATTCTTCCGGATCATATTTTCGAATTGCATGATAACAGCTTGCGGTCCAGGTGTGAAAATCTCTTCTTCGGGAGCATCGCACAACTCCGCCAATGATTTGGCCACATGCCTACTCCTCCCCAAGTTGCTAGTTGATTCCCGTTCGTAGTGCCTTTCCAATTCGTCTTCTGAATCATACTCCCGATCTCTATGGCCATTATTTTGTACAGCCACGAATAATTCACCCATCGAACGTGCCGATTTCATACCATTACACATCGGGTAGTCGCCAAACTCCTCGCCACGATTTCGATCTTCGTCCTCATCTTTGCCGATATCTGCCAAGTTTAATGTACTTAATGATTTTCTATGCGCGTGTAATTCCTTTTCCCTTGAATGCATCTCCTGGAATTCGCGTTTCATGCGCTCTTCAATCGGCACGAAGTTTTTGCGGACAAACATACGTTTTGACGGGTCCACGGTCATCCTAGTGGTAGCTTCAACATCCGGAATGGCTTGTTGCAATTGCGACTGGTGTGCGGAGAAACCATCTACTGGCAACGCTTTTACTTGAGCGACTTTGCCGCGGGATTCTATGAACTTTTTCATTGCACCTCGCATACCTTTGGCCGTAGTGAATATTCGTTGGTAAGGCATTGATGAAAATGCTGAACCATTTTGCTCTTGTTGCGGAGTAACTAAGCTACTTGAAGATATAGCCCTTAGTAGGGGAGTCCAATTCGATTTCGCTTGAGGTTTGGATTTGTTGAAGCCATTCAATTTGATAAGACCATTCGTAAGTCTTGGCGTAACCTCCGCGTCTTCATTATCACTACTAATTGCTGCGGATGATGTGGCTTCCTGCTGATGGCTAGGGTGTTTGGTATTGTATAGATGTTGGTACTGCACGTGGAGCTCCTTCTCTCTGCGCGTGTTCTCCATGATGTCCTGCTGTATGCGGGACAACGTTTTGTTTGCCTCGGTACTTGTGGATGGCATGGTAACCCGGTTCTGCACTCTGTGATGCCCCGTTTCACTAAACAGCCGAAACACGAAAAGAACAAACAATAGTGGATTGTGTCCGAAACCGAACGATTCGTGATGGAGATGGCGATGGCCACCTGTCTTGACCAATTCACCGTGAGGTGAAACAGAAATAGTTACCACTTCTTGTATTACAGTACAGGGTGTTTTTGCAGTTGATTTTGGTACTTTATGATTGAATTTATAAATATTCGAACCTCTTCGGTTTTAAATGAATTCAACAGATTACGTTTATTGTTGTGGTTTTACAAAATATTTAAAAAATATTGAAGTTTCAAAATCTTTTATAAATATGTTTCATTATCTAATTAAGCTCATTTATCTAACCAAAACAAAAAAAAAACCTTTTAATTTTCATATTATTTGAACAAATTTCTTGGCAATTTTCCAAATTCTAATCGGATGTTCAAAAGAAATTACAATAAGATCAAATTTTATAAAAATCAAATATATTTTTAGATTTTTATAGCTCAGCTATCGTTTCTTATCAATAACAGAATCGTAAATACTTTTTCATTCAATTGGTGATAGCCAAGCAAACAATTTTGAACTTGATTAGATTTGGACATCTTTATTCAGGAGCAATAAATCCTAGTTTAATGATTTTTAAAAAGCACCTCCTGTCCTCAACAGAACTTGACTTTTTACTACACCCTGTTTAAACCATGGTACCACCACAACAATATTTGGCTTTACTTTTATTTTATATATCTACTTTAAAGCAGTAGCTTGACGCAGTTTTTTAACTAATTATTTTCTGGTATGTGATGTCAGACCTATTATAAAGGGGGAATGTGTACTAATGAAATACCAACACATGGCACTCACCAATTTTGGAACAATTGGAACAACAGCCACTTAAAAGGAAACACGAATGCAAATATCGAGTCGTCCGAAAGCCGAAATTGTTACTATTCGCGTTATTTCTGAGGGAATTGAAATGGTGCACTAATGTTGCCCAAATTCACAGCATTAGAAAAAAACAACACTAATTATCGCCGTATAATCCAGATAGCATATAACTGATTAGATTAAAACCAGTACCTACAGTGAAATTTGTTCCTCCACTAAACACCGATCAATTAATAACGCGAAATTAGCGACGACAATTCAATTAACTCCACCAAATCTACGTTCTGATTCCATGGTTCAGATGAGGCTTCAAATTGTTGCTCACAAATTGTATTGTTCTCTGGTGTTTGCCAGATCATGGCCGTGCGCTATATGAAACTATTTCGCCTCTTATTGTGTAATGTCGTTTGGGTACTGCTACAGCTAAAGGTACTCCTCTAATTCCGACTCTCGTAAAGTTCTATACTGCCCCATGTGATGTGGTGTGACATACATGGTGTGTGCATTTGGTCCTGGCTTCCAGTCTGTGATACCGTTTAGAAATGAACAAGTTTATGCTACAATATAACGCGAAAAGGACCAACTTTTTTGCAGTTCTATATCAAATTAACAATCGCGATTAAAGGTGATTGCTGCTAAAAAATTGCATCCATATCCGTGATCAAGTTTCGCGTAAATTGCACGACCGACATCTTAGAAACAATTTTCAATTTTTAATACGTCTTCCATAATATTAAATGCTTCAAACGTCGTTTCTGAACATACTATCATTTCCATTTTTGACTTTTGGCCTATTTCAAATTGTTTTAATATTTAGCATTTAATTCTGTAATTTAGATTTTGTTAGATTGAACCTATCTATTTATTGATTAACTATTATCATGATACTGAAGATGAAAGCTTGACTTTAAAAAGGCGCATCTATGTGATAAACTCGTCACTACTTCCACCTAAATGAAGTAGCTTTAATCTTTCGATTTATTTTTTAATCGAAATTTTGTTCCGTTTGACGCGTTGCCCAACTATTGTTGTTTCAATGAAAATGGAAGCTTAATCCTCGATTAGCGCATTTGGTTTATAAACGATTCGAGGCCACTATTTCAATTTATTTTTCAGTGATTTCTTGATGTAGAAAAAATTCAATATTTTCGATTTTTTTTTTTTATTGATCAGAATTTTCATGTTGTTTGATAATACCCGTTGTTCTGAAGAAGGAAGCCTACCAAACGAAATGCGCATCTAGCTTCGAATTTACCATTTTCAATTTTGTACAGTATCGTAATAAACGATATATTTTTGGTGTAAATTAATTTCTTCAATCTTTCCGATTTTTTGTTAGAATTATATCGTTTTTGTTACAACTGCGTTGTATTACTGAAGATGGCAGCTTGGTCTTCGAACTGCGCACCTAGCTTCGAATTCGTCAATTCTAGCTGTTCACAATACCATAATAAATGATTTAATTAAATGTCAATGTTTTCGATTTATTTTTAATCCACATTTTCTTTAATATGTTTATACTATTGACAATGAAAGCTTAGCCAATGATATGCATATTTAGCATCAAATTCGCCATTACCTGCTTTTTACAATGTTTCGTAGTATAGACTAATTTCAATTTTCTCCTTTTCATATTTTTAATCGATATTTCTCGAAGATTTAACCGATTCTCTAATAATTGTTGCACTACTGAAGATGGAAGCGTAACCATCGAAATGCACATCTAACTGCGACACCACCATTTCCAGCTTGTGGCAGTATCATAATCGAGATCTGCTGGTATTGTCTCTACACATACCGTGCGTTCGGTTCGAACCTATACGTTTTGATCGGCGGTTCGCATTTTGTGTACCCGAAGCCGTATGCGCCAATGCGAAACGGTTCACGAGAGGTCACAGACCAAGTTTATCTCCGCCGCGATATCTGGCACAGGTAAACCGGTATCGTTCGTTCGTTCGTTCATATTGTTACACGGTCTCTTGCGAGCCCGCTAAGTCACATACCGGCACAGCTGGACACGTTGGCGATTTCGCGTTTGTGCGCTGGCCCTGTACAGTACGCTTGGGTAATTCACCTATGAACCGTTCAATCTGAACCATTCGTCAAAGTGAACGATTCGTATTCTGTATTCCACTGGCGGTTCCTTGTGCAGGCCGCAGGGCCGCGCGCCCCTCCTGAACATTGCGCGCATCACCGTATTTATATAATTGTATTGCGATATTTTATCTCGGCATTATTTTTCCTAAAAGATAAATCTTGCGCCGCGAACATACCTAACACTCATACCTCAACACGATATGGCAGTCAAATGTATATGCCCTATCTGTTGGAAGCGCTAGAGTTAGAGCGACCGTATGCAATATATCTTCGCAATATAGCTATATCGTTAATATGTTGTACAAATTCCAGCGCCACCCAGCCACACAGTACAGGTTAAATGCATATGCACTCATCTCACTCTATTGCAAGCAATCGGTGAGAGCGACCGTATGCAGTATGTCTTCTCTATTTCTTCGGTCCACTTGTACTGTGTGCAACGACTAGTGTGCAACATTCCAGCGGCTTTGGGTGAGTCATAGCAACATGACGTCACGCTGCTTGTACAGCGAGAATATATATCGTTGTTTATGCTATTCTGGGCTTCGATTCTTTAGCGTCCTAACAGAGAAGCCTAGTATACAGTAAAATTGATATAGATATAGTGGCATTGTTCTGTGAGTTACGTATGTACGATTTTGTCACGTGTTTCTCCAAGAATATATTTAATAAAAATAAATAGTGTTAGTTCAGGTTAAAAACGGAATTAGAAGTCATTTACTCGCGTCCGGATTTTTATCAAATAATTGGAGCCACAAATTTTCTTTCGTTATTACTACAAAATAATCTCACGTGAAACTTTCCCGGAAACTATAAAAATACTTAAAATTATTTTAAGAACCCTGATGACCACTGCTGAATCAGAGGGTTGTTTTTCAACACTTAAAAGAATGAAGAATTTTTTTGCGAAATGCTATGGGTAATGATTGTTTAAACGCGTTGGCGATGATGTGTATTAATAAAAATGTGGTGCGAGATATTTACAATTTTAACGAAAAAGTTTTTGAAAAGTTTGTATCAATGAAAGATAGAAGAGTGGAATTTACGTTCAAGAAATAATTGAATTTAATCATTTTGCATTCATTTTAGGTAAGATTTCTCACTATTATGTTATTTTTTAAGAAATGCGCCCCCCCAGATTGAAATGGCAGGAAATACAGGAAAATGGATACAGAATAGCCAGATAAGACAGTTGCATTGTTCTGTTTAGTTGTGTATGTACAATTTTGCCACGTGTTTCTCCAAGAATATATTTAATAGAATTAATTTAATAAAAATGAATAGTGTTAGTTCTTTATTGAAAATAGAGTTTTGTAGACTTTTTCTTGAGGACAAAGTAAAAATTAAAAAATTAGGTAGGCTATTGCCTGATATAAATTTATCACAAACTTGTGCAAGGAGTGTTTATATCAGTGAAAGATAGAAGAGCGGAATACCACTTTCAAGAAATGATTGAATTTAATCATTTTGCATCCATTTTAGGTAAGATTTCTCACTATTATGTTATTTTTTAAGAAATGCGCCCCCCCCCGCTGATTTAAATGGCACGAGCCGCCACTGCAGTATTTCCTATACCGAATTGTAATCATTTATAAATTCTCATACGAACGAATTCGGAGCACACCATTTATCCTACCGACCATTCCTCCTACTCGTCATTCACCCTACCGCCATTGCTCCTAACAGTCAAGTATCATATTCGTCATTTATCCTAAACGTCTTTTACCCTACGCTTTAAATAGCCGTTCGACACAGTTCGTAGTTTATCCTATCGTCACTATCCATTAGTTCATTAGACTATCCATTAGATCCACTATCCATTTATCCATTAGTCACTACGTCATTCACATTCAGTCCTGCAAATTGTATATTGCGAATTGCATCGCTAATACTCAAGCATAAGATAATTGTAAAACAATTGGAGGCATTAACACTTTTCTGCGCATATAAATATTTAAAATCTTATTTAATCTAGCAGTATCATTTAGTCGTAACATACACATAAACATCTTCATTACTCAATATATATTTTAAATGTAAATTAACGTAAGTATATTAGTATCAATTATAATTTGTATGACTTTAGAAATTCTATTTTACATCTGAGTTAAAAAAATTCAATATTTGCCTTGTAGTGAAATTATTACTACAAAATGCCGAAACGAACTAACCAAATTTTGACGAATTTCAAAGATACTGGATCATCTAAAGCTATGTGCAAATATTGCCATTTAAAGCTGGATCGTTGCAACATTTATTTCCAAATATAATATTCTTTGATTTATGTTAATGTTATCCATGTGTATATAACGTAAATAACGACTGATCGCACGATTCGTGTATATGTGAATAGTGAATAATCGTTCGTGAACTATTCACTTGAGTGAATACTGAATGATTCGCGTAAATGAACGACATTTGCCCAAGCCTAGTGTAAGGTCTGTGGTATAGTCGGTGCAAAGATTGATGCATTTTTGTTTGTTCTCATAATGGGATCGATTAAATCGTATAAAAGATTTATTTTCGGATAATTTGTTCAAATAAATTTGGCAATTTATAGATTAATTGAAATTAAAAATTGAGCAGAATATTATTTAATCTGTTCGTTGAACCTGTAACAAGAGTATCGTGTAGGTGTGAAATTTCAAAGAGATAGAAAGGGACGGAGAGAGGAAATATATCTGTTGATGTTCTCCGACGATATAGGATATCTTAGAAGAAAGGGAGCAGAATTTAATAAATGATTATCTAACTAATAGATTAATATATTATAACAACATAATAATTTTCTTTTAAATAATTTTTTTCTTCTCCTTTCTATATAATTTCTTCATTTGGTGTCTTACGTTGAAGTTTTCCAATTAAAATTATTACTTCCAAATATTTCTATAATTTCTTGCGTTTTCTATACGTTCCATATGTCTGGTTCATATTTCGATAACTTAATAAAATTCTGCATGAGACCATTGGAATTGGAATGTCCTCAACTTCTCGCCAAAAGGCAAAGGTAGACCAGATCAGATTGGCTTACCTTCTTCTCGTTTAATATGTGGGCCAACCGCTAACATGTCTTGAAAGATACAGATTATATGTGCGTCTGACCTATAATTATGGACTCGATGTAAATAAATGCGTGGGTCAATTTGTCCACGGTCAATCTTGTTATGGATAGTCACTTTTGAAATTGTTTATTTGCATTTTATTTCGTTATATAATGGATAAAAAAAATCTGGCGTTGCCGTTAGGATTGTAAAACTAATTATTTTGGGGCGTTAAATAATAAAAAGAAAAATTTGGTGAAGTTAAGTTCGTCGAAAAAGTCTTTATAAGGAGGAAAATTAAATTAAACGTGCGCTAAAAATTAACCGTATATTCTTAGAAAATTATTTATGTATTAAAAAATGTTTTAAATTTTCTAGTTTGAATGAATTGTTTTTAGCAGTAGTATTAAAATATTTGTGTGACGTATGTGGTATAAAAGTTGCCAATAAATTCTTCATTAGTCAAAAAATAAATATATATCAGATGTCATCATTTATGTAAAAAAGCATTTAATATTAGAAATATTAAATATTTTCACGAAGGCAAATATTAAATAAAAATTATCAACCCTTACAAAATATTTTTTTAATATTTCTTCAAAAATCAGCATTTACATTCGATGTGGCAACGGTGCATGGGACTTTTGCTATTGCACATGCGCACCATACACGTTTAAATACTACCTACGTCACCATAGGGAAATTTACATTGAATCAAATATTACGCCATGAGAACATTTAATTTCTCGATTTTGCAAAAAAATAAACGGTACTTATTTCTTCGATCAAATTAATGGCAAATATTCTAGCTTTAATGTAATCTGGCTACAGAATCATTCTGTTTTTTTCCTTGGAAAAACTCATTATAAGGAAGGTTATTATATAATTTAAATATTTTTGCTCAGATAGTACTATATCATGTCCTATATAATTCGTAATTTTATATTCGTGATCTAATGTATTAATTAGTTCTTGCCGCTTTGACGGTTCTTCATTTTCCCACATAAATTTTAACGCTACAATCATATTTAAGTACAGCATGATTTGTTATTAAAAAAATATTAAATTAGGAATTTTGCTACAGATATGTATTATTTATATATCTATTATCAATTGATAATTGACTACTTCAATTTTAAATACGTTTGTTTGAATTTTTTTTTTTAATTCAATCACATTCCACACTTAAATAAAAATTTATAAATTCCTGTATTTCATTTCAATATTTTTAAAAGGAATGTTATCAGGATTTATTTTGTTCAATCAATTGAAATAAAATATGATTAAGCTGTCGAATTTTTTAACATTTTCATCTTCTATAAAATATTATATATTAGAATTATCATCACTGTACAGGGTAATACATTTGATCAATAATACATCTTCCTTTGGCGATATTAATTTTTTTTTATTATGGATATATTTTTCTTAAATCCCAAATAGGGAAATTATTACTAATGATGCATTATTATATAATAATTCTAATTGATACCATACCTAATGAATAATTCTATAGGATTTTTTAAATTTCGATTCTTACGCAATTCTATTCTAATCCACGTGGTATTTATATATTAAATACAAAAGAATAATACTATAGAGTATAATGAATACAAGGCAATAGAAAATTCATATTTATTAGAACTGAAAATATTAGTTCTTTGTTCATCATTGAAAATCCATAATTAGTTGTTCTTATGTTTTTTTTTTTAAATCGATTTGAACTTATATAAGCCAAGGCATAGTTTATCGGTTATGTCAAAAGAACTATATTAGAAAATTGTTTAATCGTAAATTTACCAAATATTTCGCGAAATTAAAAAAAAAATTGCTTTATAAGAAAAATTCTAACTTTTGTCATAATAATTCGTGCTTATTATGACTTTAATAATTCGTCATAATAAGATCGTGCTTAGTTTGGATTTTTAATTTTCATACAGGACGCTAGTTCACTGGAAGAGTGGAAAATTATTTAAAAATTAAAGTCGTTTTGCAAAAATAAATAAATACATTTTACGTGTAGGTCAATATTCTTTAAACAAAACTAAACAGACTAACTAAGAAACGATGTTAAATCAAGATTTAACACGCGCATTTCCTGTATGAACTTATCTTTTATCACATTGATGCTAAGAGCAAGTCTTTCACTATTTACCTCGAGAGAAATTCCTTCGTAATTCATGACTATGTTAAATTCGCTCTATATTAACAAGATATTGCGTATGGCGGATGTCGGAATGGCATTCCATAGAAATAAATTCGTCTTTTGAGCCTTACTTTACAGACTTTCCAATCAAATAGAATTGAGATTACTCAATGTTATTGCCATGATTAAGATTATGATGATGCTATGCGGAGAGTTATCGGTAAAGAAGTTGATGCATTTTAACGGTTCTTTTGACGAGAAATATGCTCTTGATGGACTATATTATTTTTTCTGCTCAATCTGTTACTATAAATACTTCACATAACAAAAGAATTACATTTACACGGCTTTTGAAGATTTAAAAATCCATAATTTGATTAATT
This sequence comes from Leptodirus hochenwartii, assembly GCA_947310635.1. Classification (NCBI taxonomy): domain Eukaryota; kingdom Metazoa; phylum Arthropoda; class Insecta; order Coleoptera; family Leiodidae; genus Leptodirus; species Leptodirus hochenwartii. The sequence continues at coordinate 3,138,747 of OX371178.1, read as the reverse complement.
TCAATCTACTCTTGCCTATTCATTAATATCAAGTGTGTTATTGGTATGATTGTTGTATTTTTGACGATGGAAGTATAACTTTAGAAATACACATGTAGCTTTATGAAATACTAAAATAATTTTGCATAAGCCTTTAAAATTGGTCTATCGTTTCTGCATTAAGGAAATATAATTACTGAAAATTTTAATATACTTCTCTGTATATGGAGTTGACAGCAGTACCAGCAGATGAGGCACATATGTAGCAGCATCTGTTATGCAGCTTGATAAAACGTCTGGCCAACAGTTGGCTAATGTGCAAATCTAATTACACCACTGACTTCCATTTGAAAAAAAAAAACCGTTATTCTAGCCAGATAAATGAGATATTTGCAATTTAAATCTATTTATGCAGCGAATATAAGAAATGGCTAAGAAACCACGTGACTTGCTTAGATAGAGAAGTAGCGAACAAATATTGAGAAAAAATCGCTGGAGAAATTGTATGTATTTATAAATGAAACATAATTTCACATCCGATTATTGGGTTAGGATTGATTAAACCATTTAAACGCTAAAGCATTGACTTAAAGACATAGAAACAAGAGGGCATTCTTTACTTTTTGGTCCCAATGGACTTAAAAACGTTTTTACGTTGAATACTCTATATATATTTTTTAAAACAAGTCTTTTTTTACTGGGTGTTGCGTCGCCAAACGCAACATTGTAAAGCATCTCATATTAATTTCGATTTGTTCCACATATTGGCTGCTCTAATTAGTTTACAACATAATAATTATTAAAAACTTTTGGAAGTTTTTAAGTACGTGTTCAAAAACATTTGTTTCAATTTTTTAACTTCGGTAGTTTTCAAAACAAGTGAAAAATAGTACTTTAATAATTGTCAATATCTGTCACTTTGAAAGGTTTCACTTGTTGTTTTATTAGTTAGTTAAAGAGTCCGCAATCCTAAAGATTGGTTGGAAACAGCACGCCATGCCGATCTATCCTGAGCTAATCCCTTCATCTCCCTATAGCTATTCATCTCAACGTCTTCAACTATCTGACTCACATACTCCAATCTAGGCCTACCTACCCCTCTCTTTCCCTCCACTCTACCTTCTACGATCAATAGCATAATCCCCCCATGCCTAAGAATATGCCCTACTAATCTGTCTCTCCTACGCTGTAACACTCTCCAAATACTTCTCTTCTCCCCTACTAACTCTAGTACAGCTTCATTTGTTACTTTATCTTCCCAACCAATCCTCATCATCCTCCTATAACACCACATTTCGAATGCTTGTAATCTACGCTTCTCTTCTTTTCCTATAGTCCACGCCTCACACCCATACAGTGCTACACTCCAAACATATACCTTCAGTAATCTTTTTCTAATACCCAAGTCAATATTTGATCTTAAAATCTGTTCCTTTTCTACGAATGCCTTCCTACCCTGTGCTATCCTACACTTTATATCTACCTTGCTTCGATTATCTTTTGTGATTCTACTGCCTAAATAACAAAAATCTGACACTTCTTCGATTCTATTATCTCCTATTGTGATCCTCATTTTTCTACTGCATTCCTTTTTGTCACACCTCATCACTTTAGTTTTACCTATATTTATTTTCATGTTAAAATCCCTAGTCAATACTGCCTGCATACCATTCAATACCCTTTCTAAATTCTTTTCGCTTTCTTCCAACATAGCTATATCGTCGGCGAATCTCAACATATATATTTTCTCTCCCTGTACATTCACACCTACACTATACTCTTCTTTTACTTTGTTTATTGCATCTTCTATATATAGATTAAATAATAACGGTGAAAGTGTACATCCCTGCCGAACTCCCTTCCCTATTTTTGCTACCTCTTCTTCCCCCTCAATTCTAACTAAGGCAGTTTGGTGTTTATATAAATTAAAAATTATTCTCCTATCCTTATAATCTATACCCGTTTCTTTTAAAATTCTAAACATTATGTCGCAATCTACATTATCAAATGCCTTTTCTAAATCTACAAAAGCTATGCAAGTTACCTTTCCTACCCTCTTTCTTTTTTCTACTACCGTTCTTAGTGCTAGAATCGCCTCTCTCGTCCCTCTGTTTTTCCTAAAACCAAACTGATCTTCTCCTAGCCTTTCCTCTACTTTATTTTCTAATCTCCTATAAATAATCTTTAGCAATATCTTCGATGCATGTGATAGTAGACTAATGGTCCTATAGTTCTCACACAAATTAGCTCCTATTTTCTTCGGCATTGTTACTATTCTACTACGCTGAAAATCCTGTGGTACTTCTCCCTTCTCATATATTTTACAAACTAACCTGTATAATCGCTCCTGCATTTTTTCCCCTGCGTGTTTTATTAATTTGGCTGGTATCATAACAATCCCCGCTGCTTTGTTATTCCGTTGTTTTATTATATAAAAGAAACAAACACAATTATATTTTTAATTCATAAAATTTTAACATGAAAATAAATATAGGTAAAACTAAAGTGATGAGGTGTGACAAAAAGGAATGCAGTAGAAAAATGAGGATCACAATAGGAGATAATAGAATCGAAGAAGTGTCAGATTTTTGTTATTTAGGCAGTAGAATCACAAAAGATAATCGAAGCAAGGTAGATATAAAGTGTAGGATAGCACAGGGTAGGAAGGCATTCGTAGAAAAAGAACAGATTTTAAGATCAAATATTGACTTGGGTATTAGAAAAAGATTACTGAAGGTATATGTTTGGAGTGTAGCACTGTACGGGTGTGAGGCGTGGACTATAGGAAAGGAAGAGAAGCGTAGATTAGAAGCACTTGAAATGTGGTGTTATAGGAGGATGATGAGGATTGGTTGGGAAGATAAAGTAACAAATGAAGCTGTACTAGAGTTAGTAGGGGAGAAGAGAAGTATCTGGAGAGTGTTACAGCGTAGGAGAGACAGATTAGTAGGGCATATTCTTAGGCATGGGGGGATTATGCAATTGATCATAGAAGGTAGAGTGGAGGGAAAGAGAGGGGTAGGTAGGCCTAGATTGGAGTATGTGAGTCAGATAGTTGAAGACGTTGAGATGAATAGCTATAGGGAGATGAAGGGATTAGCTCAGGATAGATCGGCATGGCGTGCTGTTTCCAACCAATCTTTAGGATTGCGGACTCTTTAACTAAACTAAAACCTTGATTAGTTTTATAATATCAGAAATTGTTTGTATTTATGTTTATTGAAAAAATATATGTGACAGATATTGACAATTATTGAATTAAGATTTTTTGTTCTATCTTAGTCGTGGCTAATATTATATCACTCAATGTTGTTCAAACTCTTTTTTAATTATCTTGAAAACCACCAAAAATATTAAGTTTATTTAAAATTTCGAGTATTTTGTCTTACGTTTCTTGTTTACTAATTAATGGAGCCAACTTTTGAGCAGATCGGAATTGCAATGTTACAAAGAGACAGAAAATAAAATAGGAAGGTTCTAATAAATGAGTTCGATCAAAAATGTAATACTGGTTAATAATTTTATTTATTGTTTATTTAAAAAGTACAGGATGTTTATTTTAGTTTATAAGAGGTGATAATAAAAATAAATTAATTTAAGTAGATTTTCGTGATTATTCGAACAATTTTATGAGACTAATGATTTTAAATTATTATAAAGCAATTTTAGTTTTAAGAGATACTAATAATTCTTCGTTTGAAGTACGAAAATTATGTTAAAGTGTTTACCTGTAACAAAAATTACAACGTTACAAAAACCACTTTAAACACAAGTAAAATATTTTGCACTTACAATATCATCAATTTTCAAGATGCTTCTAACAGTCTCCGTTGCCAAAGTAATGGCGCTAGTTGACACCAACAATGGCTGTACCACGTGTTCTTCCAAAATATCCGTGATAGCGCCTTTGCGCACATTAATACCCGTGGACGTTTCGCCCTTGGCGTGGCGACTCCTCAGTTCGGTCACCGTCTAATATAATTTTTAAACACAATTTATCGTATAATCCACACGACCGCGCCAACGTTTAATGTCACCTGTATCGGATTCAAGCCGGCATTTTCCGCGAGGGTAAATGGCAACACCTCCAACGCATTGGCATACGCCCGCATACACAAAGCGTCCAGTCCGTGCATACCGTCGGCGATGGCCGCTAGTTTCCAGGCGATCTCGATCTCGGGGGCGCCACCCCCCGCTATCAGCGACGGCGTACGCACCAGACAACGAACTACGCACAAAGCGTCGTGCAAAGATCGATCGGCCTCCTCTAGCAGAAGCTTGTTCGAGCCACGCACGAGAATCGAAACTGTTCTGCCCGCGTTCTGAACACCTACAAAAGTTAAAAGAAAAAAACGAACTTGAAAGATAATAATAAACGATCCAATTACATTTGTAAAGAAACGCAAAACGGGAAATATTATTTTCTTTACTAATAAATAAAATATCGAAGAAAAAAAACGATTAAAATGAAAAAGGACAAATTTATTAAACGATTTATTTTACCGGTTATCTTAACCATTCTACTGCCGCCAACTCCGACTTCTTCCACCAATTCGGCATTCACCAAATTCTCCGCCGTGAAATGATCCAAGGAAGCGATCGGACGACATCCCAAAGATTTACAAACGAATTCAACATCTTCGCGCTCGATATTGTTAACAACTAATACCTTTATTTTGTCCAAGAAATGTAACGCCAGATCAGAAACAGCATCACGAAGAATCGACTTCTGAATCTATAAATATAGTCATTTATTAGTCGCATTTCAATTCTTTTACGAAATAAAACGCACCAAAAGAACATTGCAGCCAGATTTCTTGATCTGTTTGACGATGTTTAAAATATACGTCCTTTCTTCTTTGAGAACGCGATCCATAGCAGCGTAATCGCTCACGATGACATTATGGTCCATGTCCGTTTTTGGAGCGGAAATACAGAATTGTATGAAACCGATCTTGGCCTTTTCTATGCGCTTGGGGCCGTTAATATTAGCGGCTTTTTGGGGGAATATAATCCCTTCCACTAGTTCGGTGTCCTCCGTCGTACCGCCCAATTGTTTGATTACTTTGATGTCGGAAAGGTTTACACTTGTGAAACCTTTTTAACGTCCAGAAAACAGCGGTCATTAATATTTAAAAATAGGTCAACAAATACGTACATGAAATTTATGAATTTTTACCTGGTTCCACAATTTTCAAAACAGCATTCACAGCCAATTGAGCCAGAGCTGTAGATTGCTGATGCACCACTTTAGAATTTAAAGAAGTCGAAGCGCTTCTCACGAGCTGTTCTTTATTATCTAGTTGAATAGGTACTGCAATATCGTTCAAAATCTATTTTATAAAGAACAGAACGCTGTCGTTATAAAATCACTATTCAAATTCCCTTTTAAAATACTTACTTTCACGGCATGAACGGCGGCTCGCTGGAAACTCTCACTAATCGCTGTAGGGTGGATACCTCTAGCTAGCAATTTCTCCGCTGCTTCTAGAAGAGCCCCAGCTATGATCACGACAGTCGTAGTACCATCTCCGGCCTCAATATCCTGAGCCCTGCTCAATTCTACCAGCATCTTAGCCGCTGGGTGAATAACGTTGATTTGCTTGAGAATCGTGGCTCCGTCGTTTGTAATAGTAACTTCGCCATTGCTGGCTTGAATCTAGAATGAAATTTCGGTACTTATACAATCAAGTTTAGGTCAGTATAAAATTGTTATTACCATTTTGTCCATACCGCGAGGGCCTAAACTTGTGCGTATAGCATCGCTGACGGCTATGAAAAGAAAGCAACATTACAAACGCAGCTATAAAATCATTTATTTATCGATTCTATTCAATTTGAAAGTTCGTGTAATTAATATCAAATCATATTTCTTTTTAATATCTCGTGATACGATTCATACCTTTCGCTGAATTAATATTGCTCAGCCGGACATCAGCCGGTTTACTTTTATCCTTATACGCGACTCTGCGGCTTTTATTCATGTCACCACTTCCAGGAGGGCCCGTCATGATTGTAAATTATAGATTTATTTCGTTTTTAATACGAGAAATTCTTGGATGCAGCAGGATTAAGGATTTTTTTGAAATCTTAGATGCACCTTTGTTTATAATTTACTCTATTGACAGAGTTGTCATTATGTTACATATATGACAGAGTTCATATAGGTAACATATCGTTCGTGAGCGTGATACAGGTTGCATATATAAACTGAATTCAAAACTCGTTTTTTTTTTTTGTATAGGTACTATCGTGATCAAAATTCTTTTGACTTCCCTATTGGATTTTGTTATAAAAATGAATATTAAAAAATTTATTTAATTACGATAATTCTATGCGGATTTTTATTTTTAAATTGAGATCGCGCTAAATAATTCTAGAATATTTTTGTGAGTTGTGAGTACAAATAATAAAATCAAAATCTCGCGCATCACGTAAACCGCTTATCTTTTTATATCACGAGATTAGCAAAGAGAAATCATTATCCAATAATTATCTCCGCTGTTCTTTACCAAAAATAAATTTGTTTTTCCCATAAATTTCTTAAAATATGCTTTTTACGCATAAAATAGTATCTTTGATATATCTGGTGTGGCAAGGAGCATATATTTGAAAGTTTAGCAGCAAAAATCAAAAGTTCACAAACTAATTATTAGTGATTGGTCCAGGCGATTATGAAAATATGAGTTTGAGCGATAAGCCACTCATTAATAATAGTATAGGTCGCAGTTTTATACCAGAAAAATTATTTAAAATATTGGTTATTGGAGATTTTGGAGTTGGTAAGAAAAATTAAATAAATTTCTATATTATTCTAATTAACGATCAATATATTTCTTATAGGTAAAACGTCTATTGTAAAGCAATACACGGAAGGTATTTTTTTTTGTTACAAGTACTCTTAAATATTATATAAAGACATTCCAGGAATTCCTAAATAATCGATATTTTTAGCGCCTTTCTTTGCATTCCTAACATTCTTCAGAATAATCAATAAATTCTGTTATATTATACTGTATCAGAGTCATTATATATAAATTATAAATTAAAATTAAAAATTAAATAAAACTATAAATTAATTTCAGGAACTTTTAATCAAAATTATAAAGTAACTATTGGCGCGGATTTCAGCCTTAAAGAAATTATACATAACAATAAATTAAAAATAAATCTGCAACTTTGGGATATCGCTGGACACGAAAGATTTGGATATTCAACGAGCATTTTTTATAGATATTCGTAATTAAATTATTATTGAAATTTACTTTTTTATGTAAAAAAAAGATTGTTAATATTTTTAGTGTTGCTGCCGTAATTGTTTTCGATTTAACAAGACCGTTGACATATAATTCAATTGAAAAGGTTCTTATGAAAAACTAAAAATAATTTGATAAAAATATTATAGCAACTTTTTTAGTGGCTTGAAGATTTGCGTCGAAAAGTTCGACAGAAAAATGGAGAAAATATACCTGTGATTCTATTGGCAAATAAAGGAGATATAACTACCGATACCTTACCACCAAAAATAAACATCTTTTGCAAGGAAAATGATATTTCGAAGTGGTTTATAACTTCAGCTAGAGATAGTGTTAATATTGGTACGATTCGTTAGGAAAAACTACAATTCGGGTGGTTAAACTGTTGTTTTTAGAAGAAGCTTTTCAATTTGTGCTTGACAAGGTAATGGACCTCAACGACATTATTTCAAATGATAATGAATCAGTCGATTCATTTCAACTACAAAGATCTGCTGACGAAGGATTTTCGAAAAAATGCTGCAGATCTCAGTAATTTTTCTAGACAATTATGATCTCATATAAACACTTAATATTCTAACAAATTATTTAACTTTTATTTATACAAACAAACTACAAACGAGCATTCCATAAATTTAATAATTTATAAAAACTTTTTTATTTACAAATTCAACTGCCCTTTAACTTTTGAGCCGCCGCTAACGCATTTTCATTGGCTACCATTTGGAATTCTTGAAAGCGCTGCGATATCCGCTGATTCGCTTTTAGGAACTTCTCTAGGCAGTTTAATGCGCATTTCTCCTGGAAATAATGACCCGAATTAATATCTATCAATACCCCGTACTCTTAGTACATAAATACCTCCTTCGGCTTTATATTTCTACTCGTAAAATCGGACACGCAATCGTTGAAACACAATTCCGATAATTTGTTGTAGGATATGAGGAATTCCTTGAACTAAAAAGTATTCATTGTCAATGGGAATTTGCTGTTTTTGATGATATATTTACTGTTTTGACTTGTTCAGCTTCTAGATTTTGTGTATCTATTGCCGGTGGCAGTGGTACGCTCATTATAATTATTTAATTGATATTTATTTCCCTAAATTTATATATTCAATCAATATTATTTGTTATATGTGAGGTTATGTTGCGGTCTGGTCTGACTTTTTTCAGTCATGCCAATTGCAGATTGTGAAGTAGTAGATGTCAAGTAGATATTACAAGCTCCGTGAGATGTCGCTGTCAGTACAACTTTCGGCATTTTTTGACAGCAATGTGTTGTTGATTCTCGTGGTGCTACGTTACTTTAAATTTAAAATTTCTCGTTATTATGCGGATAATCTAACCAATTATTTGTTACGAATAACTTATGTATACGATCGCGTTCGGGGCGATTAATCGAACCATGTGCTGACGGCGAATACAAACAAATCCAACATGTATCGAAATCCCAGCAAAAAGCCAATGTACCCTTCTCACAATTGTTCGAACAAAAACTGTACCGATACTGATCTGGTAAAAAAGCGTCGTTCCAGTGATTTGGACTATATCGGCTCTAGATCGGATAATAAGCTGTTACGAAATTGCAATAGATCGAAAACACGATGTCCCAAAGACCAAGAAATGTTGGGCTCTTGCTCCAGACAAAAATTTAACGACATTGTTTTAGTAAATATCACGGATCGGCATACAGCTAATGCTAATTGCTGTGGACACACGAAAATTAAGAAAATGGGTAAATCGTGTAAGAAAAGTCAAAAAAGTTCGAACGGTTCAATTACAAATAGTAAGCCCGTAATACGAACTAAGCCCGGCGTTAAAGAAAACAGCCCTAATTATGCTGGTAAGGGTAAAAAAGGTGCGGTTGTAAAGTGCAGCTGTAAAACACTACCCAACAGTCTAATTGGCCAAGAAAACGTTAAAGAAACCATCAAATTATCTGGAACTGACGATGAAGATCCGATCAAAAATGCCCTGCAACTCACTAATCAAATCAAAACGAACATCGACAGCATTCGCGCCCAAAGTAATAAACGATGCTCTATACAAGGTCTACCACAATGTAAATTCGTAATCACCGGCAAACCAACACCCGATATCAAGCCAAATATCTCTTCAGTAACGGCTCCGTATATACAAAAACTAAGGGATGAAATAAACGCTAATCGAAATCATAGCACACAACGTCAACCGCCCTCCTCTATCTCACACGCTGACCAAGAAATCATAAATCTTCGAAACGAAATACTGCAATATAAGTTAAAATCCGAACAGGATTTGCCGCAGGCGATGGTTATAGAAGTGTCTTATTTAAATGATGGTGAGGCAACCGACAAGAAGGTGATTTTATCGAAAAAGTGCTCCCGCGATGAGAATTGTAGCAAACACACCGAATGCCAAAAGAATTGTAACTTCACCATAACCGATTACAGCGCAATAACTGAAAAGCCTGTTATAGACGAAACGCAATCAATTCGAAATAAACTAGACGAAATTGAAGATCAATCGTCTGTTCAACAGTCTAGAGAATCGTTCGATTCGGCTGTTAATTCGATTACTAATCCAGTTAGCCAGTTGAAAGGAATCGTGCGCGTGTCCATTAAAGATAAAAGTGATTTGACGAAAAGTCGAAAAAAGAAAGGTGGTACTCCAGCTACGGAGGATGGAGACTCGACTGGACATGCGTTTGATGAACTTGGTGAGTCACGATCAGATTTTGCGTGTTAATAGTAATTGAATAGACATTGCAACTGTATAGGTAAAAGAGAATCGTTTTTGAGCAATTTTCAAGGTCCAGGAAGTGCTGGAACCTATTGAGTACGAACGGTACTACCGTTTTTTGTAGTTTGATTACAGGTTTCTTTTATCACGCAACTTTTATGTCAGCCGACTCAAACTTCAAGGATGCGCATGTTTGTCAATTCAATCGTACTTCATCGTATTGCTTCGAGATATTTCGGTTATTTAATAATTATTACTCTGAAAAATTCTCGAGTCGATCTAATAGCAAATCTATTCATTGCTGTCAAGTATGACAAGATTGATAAATATTTAAAGAACTAAATATATGGAAAGATTGAGTACGGATTCATGAATTGCAACAGGGCAAATGTTTGATTTCGATTTGTTATCATATTTTGTTTTGTTTACATTCAAATTTAAATAAATTGCAACATGCATTCCAAGTGGACAATACGATTGTTTTAGTGAAATTCTCTTCATTTATAAAAAATGTTGTTTTGTTCCTATATGTATTAGCGTATTTCTTTGAATGAATTTAGGTTACATTTATTTTTTGTGGAATTTTATTCGATACTAATGCCATCTCTCGCTATCTTTATTTTTTGCGCTACTGTAAAGATAACGACAGGTGTCGCTAGTTGTAAAACAACCGCTTAAAATGGATACGCATTTTTAGATAGAGTCTAACCATTTTTTATATAGAGTTGCTCTGCCTATAGAAGAAGAAAAAGTTTGTTTTTTGCCGATAAAATAAATAGAATTCTCAGCAACAGTTGATTCTGACAAGCATACGCACTGACGTACGTCACCTGGAACCATCAAAATGAAAATATAAACATCAAAATGCGGAATTTGAAAAAGTAATAAAAAAACTTAAATCAAAAACATTAAATAAACAACTCGAAATTTGCAGTATATACCAAATCCTCTGACAGGTTTGATTCCTTGAAATATTCTAAAATATTAATGTAATTTTTACCAATTTCTCGATCAATTACTACTCCTGTTGGTGGACAAACCTTTTTATTTTACTGATCTTCAAAAATTATGTTAGAAAAATAACATTTCCTGGCACATTTATTATTCTGGTGATTTTTCGCGTTTGGTTAGTTTCTAAATAGTTTTTTTTTTTTTGCTAGTCCACGCAAAATTACCAAAAATTTCGTTTCTTTGTTATAGATCCGGACACAGTAGACACAATCGACGAAGAAGGAAACATATGCTATAAAGAGAATAAATCCCCATGGAATAGTAAAGAGAAAGTATCAATATCGAGTCTTGATTCACATGAAAATGAAATTCTGAATAAGCGATTGAGCAACAAAGAAGCTGATTTGCCGTAAGTGATAAATTAAGATTGTAATATTTCGTTTGCATTGTTGAAAATATTTGGTAAACGATGGAGGTGTACTTAAATTTTGAAGTATTGGTAGATATGCTTGGATAAGTTTTTTTGTTTTTTTGAGATATCTACCAAGTTATTACACCTACAGCAAAAAAAAAAACTACACGCAAATTTAGAATTCTGTAAACATTTCCTCGTAAGAAAATGCCCCATTTGATCATTTTATTACTAGAAAAATTTAACATTCGACGTCCATATGAAAATGTTTCTATTTACTAAATACTGAGATCAAATACTATTAGAAAATATCATAAACAGGTTTTTGAAAATGTGAAAATTTTACCAAAATCACTCAAACGTAAATTTAAATTATATCCTGACCATAGCATATTTGTTTAAAAAGACCTGACCCATTTGGATTTTTGCATTACACGTCATTAATAATCTTTCTAATGAGTTTATCTTCGTTTGAAAATAATCTTCCAAAGTCGATACTCAAAAATTGGTTTAACATACTATTAACAATAAAATGATTAGGATATTTAATTTTACGCCGACTAAAGCTGCATTTATAATATATAAAAATATATATTATAATTATATAAATACTGTTCGTTGTAAGAATTAAATGCTTATTGCGGTATAGTGATTAGTTAATTGTGCTACGGTGATTTTACTGTGATAATAGAAGCGAGGTAAGTACGAGCGATTCGTAATTTAAGTTTTTAATACCCGCCTAATTAATCCAGGCGCATTTTTTATATCGGTACTTTTACCTCTTGGAGCTTACGGCATTGCCAAAACTGCAATAGTACCGTTCTGGCTCTTCACATAGTTTTTATTCGCATTCCTTGTGGGTTTTTTCCATCTGTGTATGTATGTTCTACTTCTTCAACGCACAGGTCTTCTTTGGCCGCACCATTATCCTTATAAAGCAAGTAATGTTATTTCAAAAAAGTGCTACATCTTGAGAATCTTTGGTTCTGATTGAAAATTTAAATTTGTTTTTGAATTAAGTTTTTTTGAGGTTTTCGTTGCAATAATTTTTCTTTTGTCTTAATTGTGTAGCAACAAGTACTCAAACGTCAAACATTTTTATCATGGCGTGTTCCAAAATAACTACAATTATCAAGGCGAATATTAAATACCAATCATCAACCACAAACGTGTATATAATAACTTTTAAAACTAGTTTTAAAAATACTTCTTTGAAAATCAGTATTTAGACTCGATATGGCAACGGTGGATAGGATTTTAGCTATGACACATCAGACATCTAAATACTACCTACGTCATCATAGAGAAATTTACATTGGCTCAAATGTTATATAAGTTGCCTATTTTAAAAATATTTAATTTCTTTATTCTTCAAAAAATGAACGATATATATATATATTTCTAGAACAACTTAATTTTTTTCGTGGAAGAGTTCGAATTATTATTTTTTATATTATTTATCAACATTATGTGATTACGCATAATACAATTGCTCATAGTTATTTTTTATATTTAAAAATAATAAATAAAACAAATTATTACGAATGATTGTGTTTTTTTTTGGCGGCAGTTATGTGTTTTTCTGCATAGGCGCCAATTGTATGAATCAATTTTTATGGTTATTACTAACATATTGTTTAAACAATAAATTAATCTGAATTTCTTGGTAATTAATTAATTTTCAACTTAAAAATTATATCAAATTGATTGTATATTGCGATTACGGTTATAGAATATTTTAAGGATTATTAATCTCTTCGAAAATTATGAATGTCTGCAAATAAAGATGCAATTTCGGCCATTTATTAGTTTTATAGCACGATAGTACAGAATATATTCAAACATTTCAGCTGCTAACTCTTAGATGTATAAGTTCTATATGTAGGTATAAACTAAAAAAGAAGCACACTTCCTTCCGCCATTCTTGATATGTTGGCCTTGTTTGCCAAATCTATATACTGAATGTTCTTTAAATCGTCTTGTCCCGTATGTATTTTTCATACCACACAATTTCGAAATATATACAATTTGACATATGTCACATTTACCGTCCAACTTCACACTTAACAAAATAAAACTTAAAACCGCATTTATACATAACATAACCTCACTATCACGTTCTCCTATAATCTAACTGTAATTATATCGAACAAAATTTATTTTTGAATTGTACATACGGTGTTTATAATATACAAATTTCAATCGATAAATTCGTATGTTCTATATTTGCGCATACTTTCAAAGACATATGCTTCTGTCCCTTTATATACTCACAATACAATACCAGAACCTATATATTTATCTTTTAAACACACCTGAAGATACAAGTAGGACCTTTTTACTTTAGGCTTTAATCGAACAACGACAACTGCATTATTATACAAACGTTTCTTTCTTTTCTTCTCTACGTCTTCTTGCGTGTTTTGCATCTCTTATATTGGCGTGCCTTGCATAACTAAACTAGAGGACGAACTATTATACAAAACAGGCTTTCCCTTTCATTGGCAGCATTTGTTAGTGAAAGGAAGCAAACGTTGGTTTCTTCAAGTCTTCTACTGGCTGACAATGTGTTCGCTGTGCGTAAGCGCGCCTGCACCTTTTGTTTGGTTTTTTTTTTGTAATGGTTTATATTATGCGTTTACATTGCCAAATTACATTGTAGGAACTTGTCTATTTTTTTTTTTAAATAGTATTAAGATTCATGAATAATTGTTTGTCCATTTTTTTCCTTAAATATTTTAATTTCTAAGAATTTTCTAGAAAAAAAAGAAAATAACTTTCACTTGGATCGAGCACATTATATATATTTCAGTCGTCACTTTTTAAAGCATTAATGAATTTTTTTATCTAATTGAACGCCACTGCAGTTAATAATCCAAATCTCTCTATATAATTTTCTTTATTATCACATTCATAACTCTATTTAAAGAACCCCTCGTATTTATTCTTTGTCCAAAAATAAGTCTGTTCCTAAAAGGGGGCCCATGTTTCTTTAAGAGATATTTCTCTACATTATATATATACCCCTTAGGAAATATCCAGGGGACATTTATACCTGCAGTAATATTTTTTTCTTACTGAAGCTTTCTTTGTTAGTGAAAATATTTAATTTTTGAATTTTTCTAATTTTTTTAATTGATTGGAAATTATTCCAACATTCTATAATTATTTCATAATTTAGGCTCGTAAGTGCATTTCTATTTATTATTAGACATATATGCAACTTGTAATGCACTCTTGGCAATATAATATACACAATTATTTAAAACTTTTCACTACATCAACACGAGCAGTATTCTATTTTCTTCGAATTAATTATATATAATTTTTATTTTTAAATTACAATTTTTATTGTAAAAAATTTGCAATTTATTGTTATTTGCTATACTTTCATTACCCTACCTTACCTATGGCTACAATCGTCCGCATATACATGAGCCTCTTTAGCTCAGTGGTAGAGCACTGGTCTCGTAAACCAGGGGTCGTGAGTTCAAACCTCACAGGAGGCAATTTATTCTTTTACATTTTTTTTTTGTTTAAAAAATAATTGCCAGTCTATATATTAATTTTTGTTATTAAAAATAATATTCTTACTATTTAAACAGAAAAAAAACTATATTATACAATCACTATACATTAAAAATAAGAATATTTAATTTTATGTTTTAATTTTGATTTTTAGTGCTGGCTTTTCATTTTTTTTTTTTATAAAAAAGAATTGCCGATCTATATATTCATTTTGGTTATTAAAAATAATATTTTTACAATTTAAATATTAAAATACTTAACTATATTATATACTCATCACTATACATTGAAAATTAAAAATTTTAATTTTCATTTTTAGCATTCTCGAAATTAATTAATTAATCAGCCCCCGTATAACGCTATTTTCATTAGCAAATATATATCTATACTCTAATTAAATACAACTCACCTAGCTAACACCTCATTGATAAACATTCATGTCTTCCTAACCTTATATTCATAGGAAATAAGGTTCAATACATATGATACGATCACTACATAATATGTTCAGTTAAAATCTTCTAATATCGATTTGCGTAATACTCTTGTCACGCGATTCTATTCATCGGCTGATTGGTGAGAGTCCACCACCCCCGCTTATTTACCTATATACTCTATATATGCGAGGGTTGGTAAGAAATAATGATATATGACGGAATGGCGGAGGGTGAGGGGGCGATGAAATGACTTTCATGTCATATAACGCCCCCACTTGGTGTTATATAAATTGTATCCCGCTATATTTCGTTGAAAAATAAAGTGAGTTGTGTATGGTATGAAATAATATATACAGCGTGTTATGGAATTTTTTTTGTTTTTCCGTAAGCTGTTTGGGAATTTGTATGTTGATTGAAATTGTTTGCAATTTTTTTTTGGTTTGCGTTTTATTTTTTTGATCCAAGATTCGAATTTCTAATATGTGACATGCCACATAAATAATTTTTAGCGTGAACATGTATTTTTACATTCACTCTGACGAAATATAATATAAAAATTTAAATCTCCCGCCAAATACTATAGGCAACTAATCTAACGTACGCTTAAAGTGGTTTGCAATTGAAAATGCACACATTATGCATTTATATTATAAAGCCATAAAAATATCAAATTAAATGAATTTTGTACTTAAAAAATTAAAAACTTATATAAAAAAAAATTTAATATACATAGTATATTGAAATTTTGGAAAAAAAATAAAAATTAAACAATTTTTAAAATAAAATCTGATTCAAGGGTTCAAATCTGATATCAACATCCCCCTCCACCTATTATATTGACGTGGCACACCGTCATCCTGGGATAGGTCCAGGTTTTTAGTTGATCGGCTCTGATATATAGCTACAAAAATAATAACGCGCATGTCCGTGCTTTTTTTTGACCCTTACGGGGGTGCGGCAGTTCTCGATTTCGCCACCACAATCATAATGGCGGGGGTTGTTTATTTTATACTGTGTGTTGACTTTTGGCGGCGATTAGAGATGCGCTATGGAGATTCGGTATCGATACTTTATATCGATATTGAGTTAACGATTTTTAGAAAATGTTTGTAATAAAGTTTAGAGAAAGAATTAAATAGGACCATTTTTTTAAAATTATTTTAAAAGAAACATTTGGGGGAAATATTGTATTTTTGCAAATATTGTTGTGGAATTTATTAAAAAACTCAAAAAGAGACGTATTTTAATTAATAAAATTTAAGAAACTTAAATAGATTAGTTCAAAGCTGGTTCATGAAGATTTAATTTCTCTTTATAATAAATTTTACAATAACAACTAAATCTTTAAAACGAAAATGTTATGTTTAAAAATTCAATATATCGTGTTCTTTTAGTGGATTGTATATTTAGTTAGTCATGATCGATGTAATAAAAAAGTATCGATATTTCAAAAAATATCGACATATCGTATGCATCTCTAGCAGCAACCGCTATAGAACAGCCGTATGGATCAATAATGAACACAATTCATAATTTACCTCCAAGAAAAATGTGAAGATATTGATGCTTTAAAAAAAGGAGTTTTTTTGGAAAGTCAGTTGATCAATTGTATAGATAAATTTATCGTAATATGACATTTCGCTTTATTTTATTAAAAGTAATTAAACAATTATTAAATTTTTAACATGTGTAAAACATTTTTTATATTTGTTCAAACATACAATTTTTAACATTTTTATGAATAATGTTTCATAAGCAATAAAACTTAATTTAATAGATATATCTAAGCACAAATAGCCGAACTGTCATTTATGACGCCCGCTGTCACTTTATTACCAACATAATTTTAAAATAGTTAAATTCTCCAAATATATCAATGCCATTTGTAAAAATATTTATTTTTCTATAATATGAACTCAAATGACATTATAGACAGAAATTCAACATAAAATGCACAAATATGATCAAATTAAATAGTTTCCTTTAGACTTGTTCAATTTTCGCAACATAAAACATCATCACTTGTAATGTTAACAATTTTATTCTTCTTTCTGCCGTTTATCAAAGAATTAAGAAGTCCATTCGATTTACTCATGCAAAATCGATTGTGCAATTCTGCACATCTTCGTTATGACCCCTATTGTCGTCTTGCAGATAAAACCTTCTTTTATACATTCACGATGTGTTAAAAAGTCGCGTGGCAACTTCTGGATTATATAGTTTATATACCTCCGCTTTATAGATGTTGCAACATCTACTAAAATTGTCAACAATCAATAGTTTCGAACTTGAGTCACGATATTGGCTCGTAATAATATTTTAGATACTTTATTAATGCAATGTGTATCTTTGGAAGAACATTTTTCTTCATATCTAGTGCATATTTCTTTAATCTGGCCACGCAGCATGAAACACCATTGGTCTCTGGTTCACTTCACCATCGCATATGTGCTCTGATCATAACTTTTTGTTCCTTTGTTGAATTCGTTTTCTTTGTTCATTTTGCACTGTTGTTGCGATGTACTCTCGAAGATGCTGATGCTGATAATACGCTTTGTGTTGTGGTAAGCCTATCTTACAAGAACACCACAAGGCAAATGACAAATAAAGACAATAATCGGACCTGTTCCATGTAGTATATGCAGCTCTTCTGGTGCAAAAATATCCTGAATATCGTGAATTTTTTTTGGGAAGCTGTCCGCTTGGTTTTAATCACCCACAAATTTTTTTTTTCTCAAAATAAACTAATAATAAATGCATTTATTGGCATATGAAAATTTTATGAAAGTACTGCCAAATGATACGCTTTATAAGATATAAGGCACATCCTTGCTCTTCTTGGCACCCCTGTAAGAATTAACAATTTTAATTTTTTTTATAATTAACCATTACATTCGTACGCTTCCCCTCTTATGGTAATTGGATGTGTAGTTCCCTATTTTAGTAGAACTAGAAATGATCTAACCATTTACAGTCACGTCATGTGTGTAGAGCCACGCTAAAATCAACGTACCGTGCCCAGAATCCAGATGTAGCCCATTATCCCGCGTATGTCCAGAAAAGGGGATTAGGGGGACCCTTATTCAGTGCCGGATTTACAATGAAAATATTCTTCTTTCGGTACGCACTCGATATAAATCTCACTAGAATTTCAAACAAAATAACTCTATTGAAGTAAGCGCACCAAAAGCTTATATGTATTGTGAATTGAAAGAAAATATTGTATACATGCCATTTTTTCTTTTAATAATTTATTACAAAATACCGCATACGAAATGTTATTACAATAAAAATGATTTCGTAAATAAATCAATATTACAATATTTATTTTAGTTCTCGTTTGACGTTTATACGTAAACAGACGCGTGTCAAACAAATAAACACTTACCATGGTAACGCTGTCAAAACATTAAGTCGGCCATCATGAATTTACTGCAGCGACGTCAAATTGACGTTTCTAAAGTCAAAACAATGAAATAAAATATAAATAATCACATTTTGTTGTAGTATTCAATAAAATAATGTTATTTTGCATAAATATCAGTCGAAACGATTCATTTTATACTTTTTTTATATTTATTATACATAGTATACTTTTTTTAAAGTTATACAAAAAATTGATGCGAGTGAACCCACGCTTTTTTTTTGCTGCTCCCCAGTTGGCCGGGTGATGATTCCCTATTCCCTTTTTTTTTGCCGGGGGGTGGGGGCTTTTAGCCCGTCAATATATACAGAGCGACAGCTCATTCTCATTCCGTGCAAAAAGTCGTATGACCAACCCATGCCATGTGCATGAGAACCATACGGGATGAAAGGGATTCTGCGTGTGCGGGATTTCTGGATGGGAATGGCAGCGGGATTGTGTAGGTGGTAGTATAGTGGGTTCAGACGGGTCTGGAATAGTAATTGCGTTCATTGTTGTATATAGGAGAGTGTGTGAGTGTCGGATTTGGGCTGTAGGTATTGATCTTGCAGATGCGTGGTGATGATTAAAGATGAAATTTATATTTTCTTCTTTAATTTTTTGTAAATAATATATTTGTAACTAATAAAATTAATCTTAAATCTTGTTTTGTTTTGGTTTCGAAATTATTATTGCCGATTTAATTATAAAAATGGAAACTTTACAATACATAAAAATATATTTTGTTTTTAATATAGAAATTAAGGTGCAGATCATCTGACCCAATGTAAATTTCCCTATGATGACGTAGGTATTATTTAAATGTCTGATATGCATGGTGCGCATGTCTCATAGTAAAAATCCCAGCCAGCGTTGCCATACCGAATCTATTATTTAAATCTATTCTCTAAATAAATATTTTTTAAATGACTTTTATATGTTATTACACACCCATTTATTATTGAAAATGATTAATTAATTAAAATACTTAATATTCCAAATTTTATTTTAAAAAAATAACAGAGAACAGTTTATTTATAATAAATAATAAAAATACATCTAACAAAAAAATATGTATTAATAATTATTAATTATAACTATAAAAGATAAATTTCTTTCGCTTCCTCTTTTCTCCTGTTCGTTTTCATATTTACCTTTTGTATATATTTTGAAGATAAAGCACCATTTTTGATAACAGTGCTGTCCTCTTATCAGTTTTTTATCAGTGTACCTTTCGCTCCTTGTAATATTTACATTTCTCTAAGTAATATTTGATTTGAGTGTCGCAATGTTCGAACGGTATCGTTATCATGTAGTCTATATATAAATTTTACCTGAATTTTACGATAAGAACTGATAACAAAACAAGGCAACGCCATATCGATAATACAAGTTACACAATTCATAATATATTGCATAAAAGGGGTGTGCATAGATGTATAAACTGATAAAAATTATGAAAATAAAATTTTAAAACATCGATTTCAGGTATCGGACTTAATTTTTTATTCGAAGTTAAAATTGGCTTATTTTATATTTTATCTAGAAAATTTTATCACAACAAAAAATGGTTTTAATGAGATTATAATTTATTTTTTTAATTAGTTTTGAGAAAAAAATGTTTGGCACGTCCCTGTGCGTATTTTTAATTATGCCTTTTACCTGCGTAATATTATTATCAGCTGAACAAATTTTGGTGTAAACAGTTTAACTTATCTTATCAAAAATTTTGAAGAATATTTTTTTTATTAAAAACATCTTACTCTCAAAAATATCTATGAATAATTTTTTTTTATAAAAACTACATTGTTTTTGTTAATCAAACGTTTTAAATTGTTCGTGTAATGTCATGTTATGGAACACCCTGTATATATGTAGTTAATTTTTATACTGGTCTAAAAATGATAGATATTGGCAGCACCTGTAGATAAGCACAATGTATTCAGCCATTTTGTAAGATGAATGTAAAGAATATTTTTTTGATAAAAATCATTTAATTTATTTAGATTTTTTTTTCATAATAATTCAAACAGTATTTTAACATGAAACATGAACGTTCATATTATGCTACGCTATTGAACACCCTGTATTTAAATAGTTCACTTTTGTACTAGCGTAAAAATGATAGCACTGGTCGGTAGATAAGTGGATGCAAAAAAGTAATATTTTTTTATTAAAAATTTCATAAAAATTTTAAATATTCTTTTTAAACAATGGTTGAAATACATTCATATTATGCCACGCTGTGGAACATCCTGTATATAAGTAGTTCAATAGTTTTCTATTTTTATTGTTAAATATGAATTATATATCTATTATTCTATTAAAAAATTTTAAAGGATATAATTAATTAATTTTTTATTATTAATTTAAGTAGATTTAGTCTCAATTAAGTGTACGAAAAGTGTCAACGTTGTTTGGATAATTGCAACTCAAGCAACGTCGGCGCATTAGTATCCGTTCTTCCTACCACAAGTAATCTATCTGTTAGACGTGCATATTTCGCTCTTCAATTTTTCGTGAAATCGGTTAGAAAAATCGCGTTTAAAGGCCCGCAACTATTCGTTCTAGTGAAAATAGCGTGTCTACTTTCGAATTCACGTAAAATCCGCGTCCGTAGAGTGAAATGTTTCGAAAAAATCGTAAAAAACTCGGAAAATTTATTTCGCTCGCGTCGGTTGTGAAGTTGGTTTCTAATCGCCGTACAGGTCATACAGGTCGACTTTGTGACGAACGTCCGTACTTCAATTTAAGGTTATGATTGCATAGTTTGCATCTAGTGTCAAAATGACTGTTGTTTAATTCACTACTAGCAACAGTTAGTCAGTAGATTAACTTTATTTAGACAGCCATATTGCAAGATGGATGTAAATATTGTCAATTTCTGGACATCGATTATTATTTAAATTATTTTTAATGTTTCTGATTTTTTAAGTTGTGAGTACTTGAAAAAATTGAAAATCAATAAAATAATTGAAATCAGTTTCTTTAAAAAAAATCTATTACATTGTATATAATATTTTTTAATTTAAATTTTATTACAAAATTATTATTATTTTTTATTTACATTATTTTTTTTTTACAAAAAAAAAAATTTTTTTTTGAAAAATTTCCAATTGCATCGTGTATAGATCACCTTGCGGACAAATAAAAATACGCATAGAGAAAATCATATGTCCTGACATATAGCAGGTTTTGAGTTTAGACGTTTCGTGCTGATAGGCAATTTTCCTCCACAACTAAAAAACACGCATGTCTTGTATTTATTACAATTGTTGTTGCTATTGAAAAGGGAAGAATTATATTAATAATACCGAAGGAGGGTACCTAAGTACCGGGTACTAACAACATTAAACTCCGTAAAAATTAAGGATTATCTATAGACTTTACAAAAAGTAGACGGGCGATTATTAAAAAAATAAAATTCGTACAATAATTTTAAAGTAAAATATTAATACCCTTTCAAAGTTTTATTTACACCTGATACGTTCTGGAATGTTGTTGTAAATTAGCCTTTAGTTTAATTCTTTTATATATATATTTTTTTTTTCATAAAAAACTTTTGTGTTTACTATTTTGTAAATTCCAATTAAATTTCCGAAAACTTTACTTTAGGTAGTACATTTTTTAATGTTAGTTTGATTTTCTAGACTTTTTTGTAGGTCCGTAACTTTACGTAATTTGCGAAAATGTCGTCCTTCTAATGGTCACGACTGATCTACTACAAAATGTTGAATCGCATGTTAACACGCAACAATTTTGTATACGAAGACGTACATAAAATGACGCATTGGTATAAGTGTAATTATGATGTAGAAATGTTCTTCGTAATGGTTGAAATACTTGAAGGTCTAACAAGGGCTTAAATTCAGTATTCATGGGCTTTAGAAGAAAAAAAATTTAATGATTTTCATTTTTTGATTAATTCTTTATTAAATTTACTATAATACTATAAATTAATTTAAAATACAAAAAAACACAATATATCTTTATACAGATTTTTTTTTTTGGAAAAGACTCGTCAATTTCTTACAGTACTTCATTGAGACTTTTTTTTTGAAAGCCCTTAATATTTTATTTGGAATATTTTGATCAGCTGACTAGCAAATTGACAATATAAAAAAATTTCTCGACTCAGAAATTACAAAACACATTTGAAGTTAAAAATGCGCAAGTTTTTATAACTTTTGACACAAATGACATCAAATATGGAAATGGTAAATTCATATTTCATTTATAGAAATACAGATGGAGCTAGAACCAATAATTGTAAAAACATTCCAAATACAATTTGTTCACCGTTCATTTTTAAGTATAGTTGTTTTACATTCATGCAGATTTATTTAAAAAGATTGCTAAATTTATTAATCATCTACTTATCTAATAATATACACTGCGATTTCAATTAATATTAAGTCACCTACAACTTGATAATATACAAATACATAAAACAACATCGGTCCTACAAAAGATGCTTGGGGAACCCAATACTACCAAAACAACGTTATATATAAATATATTTAAAAAATGTATTATTATTTTTAGAAATTAAATCTCAGTTTGATTTTTTTTTGTGATATTTCAATTTCAATTTTTTCAAATAGAACGTATTTTATTTTAAACTCGCGGTTTCTTAATCGCAAAAACGTCATTTAAATCAATCTCCATGAATACCATAATATATCATAGTAAATGTGGCAATTCGCAACAGATAAGGAACTGTGACAACCAATATTTATTCAACTTATCAGTTCACTCGCTTTTTGTTTGTTAAAATTAATCTATGGCCAAATATTGCCGCTTCTATAAATAGTTACATAATCTCCTATTTTTGAACTATTCATTTTATATTTACATATGTATTTACGAGTCTGATATCAAACCTAACCTCAATTTGTTTTCACCGGAATAGGTAGTTTAGTTTTTTATCGACTGTCATTTATGAAACAGCTGATTCGTGTGCAAGCGCCGCGACATTTAACATGTAATAACACCGTCGCTTTCTCCGATTATAGCTGAATTATATAATATTTCGGCATTTTTCGTTATTAGTAAGTTAGTTTTTTGAAAAAAATTCTATTTCTATTTTAATTATTTGTTGAGGAACGCACTGATACGTTATGTTTATATTAGTTAAGTCGGTAGTTCTTATGCATTCACAACAACGTATAGCCTACTGGTGTAATATGCCTACTTTGGCGAAAAGTATTGCCAATAAAAAAAACATCTTTTTAAACGTTTCGAATACTCGACGACAACAAATACATCTTATGCACTACATAAATTAACATTTATAGACTATTTTCGTTAATTTCAATGAAATTTAAAAAAAAGTTGCACACACTTTAATTATCAAAATCTGAACAGCAAAGCAATTTCCATATTATTTAAAAAATTGCGTTTCGTTTCGCGTTATCAATCTTAAATGCCACAACTAGTTAGTCCACCATGACACGCGGTATATATTTACAATTATTATAATTATGACAGGTTTCAATTTTTATATTTTGGTGTCGCAGGAATCAGAAACGATAACAACAACAACATGCAGACGTTCTATTATCAGTTCAGTGGGTTTTTTATGTCGTAATCATCTTGTTAGTGTAAAAATAACATCATCGATTTTGTTGACATCCAATATGGGCAGAGCCGTAATCCTTGCATTTTTTTTTTAAATAAATTTACTTCAATAAAATTTCAAATTATAAATCATCTGCTTATTGATTTGAATTTTACAATTACTATTGATTTTTATTTAGTCAGTAATAAAAATTGGCATTTTTGATAAAGATTTAGGTTAAATAATAATTGATTCTGACAGTACTAGCTGTCTTAGTTACTTAAAAAAAAAAAAAATGAAAATTGAGTTTAATTTTCGTTAAAATTTGTCTATTTTGAGAAGAGTTAACACAGCCGCAGAAAAATATGCCGCATCCCCTTAATAGCTAAGTTGGAACAGCTGATTGTTAAATTTACATCACTGTATCCCTGTTTGTGTACAAATTTCTCCACTCAAAAATTACAAAACATTTTTGAAACAAATAATTAGTATTGACATATATTGACTTGAAATATTTGATTAAGGCTCGTTAGAAATCGTGAATTCACGGTTGACCATTTGAAATACAGATGGCGTACGCCCAATTCCGACAAAATACACACGGAGAACATTTTATCAACAGCTATACCAATCGCCTTCTTACAACCGATCCCTTAACACAATTTTTTTTTGAAGTGAAACTTCTATAGGCGCGGTAGGGTAAATTGGCCTGAACGTCACGAAAAGTGAAACGCTTCTCTTTCTCTGACTCCAACTGGCAGTTTGAGAGGAAAGAGAGGGAGAATCGTTTCTACTCTCTCCGTCGCATACATCGTAGACACGCTACGCGCATGCGCCGTGTGTACTGTTAGTATACATAGAATAAGGCAACCGGTAGACGCTTGCGTATTTTATTATATATTACACATACACAGCTTAATCGTTTAGCTAACAATTTCCATTGTGTGAAAAGTGAAATGGAGAAAAAGACAAGTACAGACAGAGTGCGAGCCTTTAAAGAACGGAAGAAAGCGAATAAACCGCCAAGAAAAGTGCCAACAAGTACCTTGGGAAGAAGTAGAGAGTATCGAGCCAGACAAAGGGCGTTAAAGATACACGGTGGACAACATAACCTCCCAACGACCTCAAATACACTGGATGAATCGATACCGTCGTTAAGTGAGGACACAGTGAGTGGTATAGAGAATTTGAATGCCACTGATTCAGGCGTGAAGATACACGCGGTGTGAGAGATCAACGAAATGAATCTGATACAGCTGAGCGAGCCATCGACAAATAGAAATGCACCCACTAGTGCATCATACACTAAATTTAATCCAAACTCCTCTTTATAGACCGTACGACATTACACAGTTGATAATGCTTTCTTTGGTGATCAGAGTGTCAATCAAAATCAATCAAAATTAAATCGTTAACAAATGGAAAAAAAGCAATGCATAAAATCAACTTTTCGTAGGAGCTAAGAAGTTTCACTTCTACCGCGCGAGAGTCTCACGCATGTTTCTATTTTTTTCAACTTTCGACCCAGAAGCATTCCGCACAGTCCACCTCTGACATATCGAATTCTTCCATTCGATCCGTTATCAACACACTCGGCTCTTATCAGTTTTATTCCTAAATGCACTGAGTACTTGTACGAGTCTATACGAACGGATCGATTCCGGGATGAACTAACTGACTGTTCGTTCAAGTCAACCGTATAATGTCAACACTATCGACAAAGCGACGGCGTTATAGCTTATGAAACGGGACAGTGTCATCATCTCGAGGAACATGTGAGAACAGCAACAATTGATTGTACTATGAACTTTAATCGTCTATCGAGACCGAAAAAAATGGTAACTGTGTGTATGTAGACGTATCGAATTGCTCGCACAATATCACAACATGTAAACAAAGTCGTACGAAAGCGAAATATTCCATCATGTGCTCCGGAGGTGACTGACAATTCGAAAAACCACTGTTCTCGATTTGTGAACGAATCCCGTTCAAAATAAATAATGTCTGCGGAATGACGGATGACGATGCCTATATGGGGGCGCCTCTGATATTTCATCTAAATAATAAGATATATTAATTAAATGTCAATATTAAAATTCAGTTTTATGAAAACCAATCAAGAATAAATGAATTTGATAATAAAATTTCGCCGCAATGTAATATTGATTCGGGTATACATGTGCGTTGTTGCCAAATGCGCAACTGTAACAATAAGGGAGCGCAAACCGTATTATTTTATTAATAAAATAATTACGTGAATAAAAAAAAAATATTTATATAAAATAAAAAGTTATTTATATTTTTTGAACCATTAAAAAAATATTATTAATATAGGCAACATTTGACTCAATGTGAATTTCCCTCTGGTGACGTGGGTAGTATTTAGATGTCTGTTATGCATGGTGCGCATGTGTCATAGTAAATGTCACATCCACCGTTGCCACACCGAACGGAAATGCAGATTTAAAAATATATACCACTATAAGTTATTAAAACTATGTCTATGGTTGATAATTGTTATTTAATATTTGCCTTAATGAAAATATTTAATATTACTAATTTTAGATAGACGATAAAAAATATTTAAAAAGATTAATAATGATTTTATATATATAATATTACATGTATTTAAATTTATCAAAAAAAAATACGAAAAATTACATGCAATTAATAGTGAACAAAAAATTTTGCTTGAAAAAATTGAAAAACTTGCAATTTTACAATGATTTTTATTTCGTGATTTCTGGTGATTTTCGATTGATTTTTGAAAATACTTAAAAAAAAAGCTTATTGTATAGACTACTGCATCTGATGTCAATTTATTTTTTAATTTATAGAGAAGTTATTGGCAACAGTGTCTAGAAATACCACATACGTCACACAAATATTTTAACACCTATTTAATACAAAAACATTTCAATCAAATGTTATAAAATTGAAAAATATAAGTACAAATATATTTAAAAATATTTTCTAATTTTATAGAAAAAAGCATAATATGAAAAATTGTTATATAATTAGTATCAATAAGAAAAAATATATTCAAAGCTCTACATTTTGCTTTTAAAATCAACGGTAACCTTAATTTTAAAACTAAAAAAACACATCGTCATGAATACTTAAAAAAACAGATCGACAACATCTTGTTATCTTCATGATAAAAAAACGAACTATTTTTTAGTAAATTTCAACCATCTGCGATTTTTAAATTATGATATTATCTTATATACAGTGTGAACAAAATAAATGCAAACAATTTTTGCCGTACCCTGTATATTATAATATATTGCATAACGTAAACTTGCATCATTACGACCAGTTTGTAAACAATTTACGATCATTTTGCAAAATATTTAGGGAATCGTAACTATATTTATAAATGAGATACGTATCTGAGATTAGAAAAATAAATAAATACATAAATCTGCAGGGAAAAAGGTCTCGGAATCGATTAGTCAAATAATATTTATCTTTACATTTAAATAAGGATTTAAATTTTTTAATAATCTAACCACACAGCCAAGTGAAATAAAAATATCGAAATAAAAATTTTATTCAAAAAATTATGATTTTGATTGATTTATCAATTAATTTATTGATTTGATGAATTTATTCTTTTGTTTATGGAGATAAATGTATATTTAAATAAATAGATGAAGCAACGTCATTCATAGGCGACGTTAATACTTGATAAAACAATACAAAAAATTAACTGGGTTAATGATGTCATTTTAAATTTGTTATATTTCTTCAAATATTTACCTTCTTATCAATTATGCAAAAAATATTTGCACGCCATATGAGTGCAATTCTATATTTCTTACATATACAGGGAGGACCACTTAAGCCGTCACGGAATATCCTGCCAAAATAAATAAAGATACAAAGCTGAAATTTTGAAATTGTATGTATATTTGAAAACACTATGTCACAAAAAAAATGTTTTATACAGGGTGTTCAATTTTTATGTGTGCTGTGTTCAACTCTTTTATTTTAAATAGAACGATATAGGTAGTTTTTTCGATCGTATTTTATTCTGCTTGAATTTTGGTTTATCAACGATTAGTACATTCGTTTTTTCATTTTCGAAAATATGCAAAAAATCAAAATAATGACCCATAACAATGGATTTCTGTAACAACATGAAACTTTAAAATACGATTTACAAGATGTAAATGTACTTGACTAATGTATTACTTTACCCATATTTTATACAGGGACATTGATAAATGCATTTGAATTGTAAAAAAAATTGAACACAACACCTTATATATTTTAAATTAGTCTTAAGTAAAAAAAAAAATTTATAAGCTTAGGTGGACTACCCCGTATAATATCACAGTACGGATTCTATATAGAATATGTCGCTAGGTGACAAGGTTTGTAATTAAACAATCTGGGTCACAACAAGCTGGATTTTAGTTGTTTTTTTATGCGACACGCATCCACAAAATTCGCTATTTTGATAGCTTATCAACAGTCGAGTCACGTGGTTTAGCGTTTAGCTATCGGGACTGAAAAATACATTTTGATGGCCACGCGTCGATCGATAGTGATTGTACGTAATTTGCGGTGGTCTGATAAAGATTTTTTTATTTTATATCAGTCTGTTGCAGGGTTAGGTGTATACCATTACCATTTGTATTAACGTATTACCCATTTGCACTTTTTCGAAAAAAATTCCAACTTTTTCTGATTGACTGGAAATCTCTAAAATTCGTTTCTAGTACGATTTCTAATCATTTTACGTTGTTCTGGAAATTTAAAATTTTTTGACAAAATCGACGAAAGAATTTAAATTTTCGACGCGTATATAATATACCCCCGTTGCACCTTTTCGACAATTTTTTCAACTTTTTCTGATTGACAACTGGAAATCTCTAAAATTTGTTTCTAGTACGATTTCTAATCATTTTACGTTGTTCTGGAAATTTAATTTTTTTTGACAAAATCGACGAAAGAATTAAAATTTTCAACTCGTATTATTTTTCGACCCCTTTGCATTTTTTCGACATTTTTTTCAACTTTTTCTGATTGAACTGCAAATCTCTAGAATATGTTTCTAGGACGATTTCTAATCATTTTACGTTCTTCTGGAAATTAAAAAAATTTTGATCAAAATCGACGAAAGAATTCAATTTTATCGACCCCCTTTGCACCTTTTCGACAATATTTTCAACTTTTTCTGATTGAACTGGAAATCTCCAAAATTTGTAAGGTAATGGAAATAGAAAGGGAAAATATTTTACTTATTTCTTATAATATATTTTAATTTAACTTTTAATACTGTGAATATAACTTTCTTTTTTAGTAGTTTTTACAAAAATAATGTTGAGCCGTAGTACTGTGAGTGAAATGGGTCTGATACCGATTTTAATCATTAATGCGGATTTATTTCAATATTTAAATTTTTAGTACATTTTTTTAGCAGTTTTCGAAAGAAAAACGAATTCGCCGAATATATCGGTATAAAGCTCGAGTTACACTAAGCAAATTTGTACCTGTATTTTTAACAGATCAAGAAATAATTAATTGGGCAGTGGTAAAATATAAAATTGAAGAAAGGGCCCATCTGCATTTTAATTAGCTAATCATAAATTTATGATTTTAATGACTGTTAAGAAATCTTAAGAATTTTTAGAAAAACGTAATGTAGTGATGTAAATTTGTCACGCAGTCTTTCCAACGTAAATATAAAAGGGGTTCAACAAAAAATTCCGATAATGACACAATCGCAAAATAGAAAAAATCTTCTCCAAAAAGAATTTCATATTTAGATTTTTTTTAAATATCTAGTTCGGTAAAAATCTGTAATAACATGTTGACATGTTAAAATGTTTTCCTAAACCTTTCTTAGTGTTGTTTAAAAATATTACTTTTCTACAAAAAAAAATTCTTCACTAAAAATATGTCATGTTTCTAAACATGAAAATTAACATTGCAGACCGCCAGAACACCAACCGATTTATAGTTTAAAGCTAATACTTCTATTCTAATAAATTTGTTAATAATTTTCCCCGTTTATTTCTTATTTTTATTTTTCACACCTCTACTAGAAAATTCACTATCGTCCTAAAGATTACTCTGTCTCTTTCTCCCCAATTATATAAAACCTCTACACTACAGGGTGATCCAAACAAATCAAACTATGCAAATTCGCTCACATTTCTTTTCATTTAATCATTATTGTTTACACCGTTAGAAAATGACATCTTTATGACAGCACAAACAAAAAAACGATTACTGAATTGACGCGAAAACACTTTAAATAAATCGCCCGATAAATTGCACATTTGGCACAATCCACGCGGTGCACCTTATCCCCCTCGAAAACGTTGGCAGGCCTGGCCCAAAACCGGGGCGCAGGCAAGTTTTCCTGCCCGCTTTTCGACCAGGATCCCAGCAATCGCTGGAGATGCACGCCACGTAAATTGCCCGACTGTGTGACCGCGCTTCCTGTAGGATATGAAATATACCTGTACAAGAAATGAGGAAACTCGATGTTGTTGTTTTGTCAACTTACTTGGTTGATGTAAAAACCTGTCTTTGATTGAGATAGAGTCGCAGTTTTAGTTTAATCTATTTTTTTAATTTAATTTAAAGACAATATCACTAGTTACACATCATTTTAATAATTACATGCACTTAACATAATATTTTTTGTCATAGTAAATATATTGTCGTTACGTTTACGTAAAAGTGTCTAATTTTTGTTAAAACTTATTCAATTTTCTTTTTTTAACTATACATTTAAATTTTTAATTGAACCAGAAAGAAAACTCCGAATCTCTAAAATAATCTAAAAAATTAATTTTTTTTTAGAACTTTAGGTATAGTCCCGGTGATAGTACGAGTGGTCAATTTTTCGATACTTTTTTATTAAAAAAAAAATGTTACCAAAAAAATCTGCACACCCTGTTTATAAGATATATATACCCTGTGCGTGTTTAGCTCTTGTGCTTTGCTTAGGTCATTGCGCAGGACTAACGAGCGCATAACGCGTCCTGCTCCAGGACCAGGAGGCTGGATCAGGAGCAGAAACGCTGGCAGGACGCGGGAGTAGCAGAAGAACGATCAATAATGTACTTTTGCACCTAGGTGTTGTTTCAAACAGCGACGGGTTCACAAAACGGTTTTATAGAAAAGTACAAATATTTAGTTTATTTTCATTGAAAGGTTTTTTTTTAACGCAATTTAAAAAATACGCTTAGGTTAATATATCTAACACTTTAGTTAGTTAAAGAGTCCGCAATCCTAAAGATTGGTTGGAAACAGCACGCCATGCCGATCTATCCTGAGCTAATCCCTTCATCTCCCTATAGCTATTCATCTCAACGTCTTCAACTATCTGACTCACATACTCCAATCTAGGCCTACCTACCCCTCTCTTTCCCTCCACTCTACCTTCTATGATCAATTGCATAATCCCCCCATGCCTAAGAATATGCCCTACTAATCTGTCTCTCCTACGCTGTAACACTCTCCAGATACTTCTCTTCTCCCCTACTAACTCTAGTACAGCTTCATTTGTTACTTTATCTTCCCAACCAATCCTCATCATCCTCCTATAACACCACATTTCGAATGCTTGTAATCTACGCTTCTCTTCCTTTCCTGTAGTCCATGCCTCACACCCGTACAGTGCTACACTCCAAACATATACCTTCAGTAATCTTTTTCTAATACCCAAGTCAATATTTGATCTTAAAATCTGTTCTTTTTCTACGAATGCCTTCCTACCCTGTGCTATCCTACACTTTATATTTACCTTGCTTCGATTATCTTTTGTGATTCTACTGCCTAAATAACAAAAATCT
Organism: Leptodirus hochenwartii; assembly: GCA_947310635.1. NCBI lineage: Eukaryota > Metazoa > Arthropoda > Insecta > Coleoptera > Leiodidae > Leptodirus > Leptodirus hochenwartii. Next base: position 3,106,681 of record OX371178.1, on the reverse strand, counting down.
GACATTTCTTCGATTCTATTATCTCCTATTGAGATCCTCATTTTTCTACTGCATTCCTTTTTGTCACACCTCATCACTTTAGTTTTACCTATATTTATTTTCATGTTAAAATCCCTAGTCAATACTGCCTGCATACCATTCAATACCCTTTCTAAATTCTTTTCGCTTTCTTCCAATATAGCTATATCGTCGGCGAATCTCAACATATATATTTTCTCTCCCTGTACATTCACACCTACACTATACTCTTCTTTTACTTTGTTTATTGCATCTTCTATATATAGATTAAATAATAACGGTGAGAGTGTACATCCCTGCCGAACTCCCTTCCCTATTTTTGCTACCTCTTCTTCCCCCTCAATTCTAACTAAGGCAGTTTGGTGTTTATATAAACTAAAAATTATTCTCCTATCCTTATAATCTATACCCGTTTCTTTTAAAATTCTAAACATTATGTCCCAATCTACATTATCAAATGCCTTTTCTAAGTCTACAAAAGCTATGCAAGTTACCTTTCCTACCCTATTTCTTTTTTCTACTACCGTTCTTAGTGCTAGAATCGCCTCTCTCGTCCCTCTGTTTTTCCTAAAACCAAACTGATCTTCTCCTAGCCTTTCCTCTACTTTATTTTCTAATCTCCTATAAATAATCTTTAACAATATCTTCGATGCATGTGATAGTAGGCTAATGGTCCTATAGTTCTCACACAAATTAGCTCCTATTTTCTTCGGCATTGTTACTATTCTACTACGCTGAAAATCCTGTGGTACTTCTCCCTTCTCATATATTTTACAAACTAACCTGTATAATCGCTCCTGCATTTTTTCCCCTGTGTGTTTTATTAATTCGGCTGGTATCATATCAATACCCGCTGTTTTGTTATTCCGTAAATCATTTAATGCTCTGTGAAACTCTGACCTAAGTATGCTAGGACCTAAGTCATCCTCATCTATCTGTTCCACACTTTCTAGCTCCTCCATGTCCTGCCTACCTTTATATAAATCTTCAAGATACTCCTTCCATCTTCTAGCTTTTTCCTTATTTTCTGTGAGTTCCTTACCCTGCTTATCACATATAATGTTACCCTTTGGTTTTACTTTAGAAAAATGTGACTTAATTTTCCTGTAGCCCAAATCTACTTTACCTCTAACACTTAAGATTACAAAATTTTAATATCACAATAGTGGTGTATATTATTTAGTACGGTCCTGGCCTGAAGGTATATGTAGAAAACTGCAATATGTGAAAAATTTAAAGGATTTTCCACGATTTCTTGCTCTGCAAAATATTAAATTTTATGAAAGAAAATTCCATTCTTCATATGAAAAAAATCAAACCCATTCACCTTATAATGTAGTAAAAAAAAATTTTATACTATCGTTCTGCAGTATATAAATTTTAACCCTTTAAAATTAAATCGCTCTGTAAAACCGGTTCTTTTATTATTATTCATATTCTTTCAGTTTAATTCGAGGACGATTTTGAAAGGGTCCGTCCTTCCCTTCCTGCTTTTTTATATATTAACAAAGCCAGCAGGAATATTCCTGCTACATTTCACTCTCTTGCAATGGCTTCATTTTTTCGTTGCTCCCCATTGCTTTGTATTGAACACGGTTTTTTTGTAATTTTTTTTTATTTAAGGGTTGCCATCTAAAGTCGTTTTATGATACAGTATATAGAAATTTGAATAATGTCCTAATATCGTGTGTTTTTGAATGAAGAAAAGATGCATTATTTATAAAAAAAAAAATTTATTGGTATATGTTAAGTTCTCGTCCTGCTACTTTTGTTCTTTTTATATGATTTTTTTAAGAAAATATTTCAGGAAAGAAATTTAAGTTGAAAAATTAGTGATAAATTGTATTCATTTATATACCTTCCAAGGGGCGATTTGAAAAAATATTTAGAAAAAATCGATTGACTTAAAACTGTAAATTGATGCTCGTTCAATTAGTTAAGAGGGCGATCTGATATATTCATTTATTTAAAAAATTATCACTACGGTGTTAAATAATAGTATAAAATATCACCCAAATACCGTAACTTAAAACTTAATAATATTAATTCACCATAAGAAGTTAGAGAATTTTTTTTTTTAATTACCATTTTTTTAGCATGGCTTAAGAATGGTTTATATTACGTAATAGCGGTATTAGATACTTTTTAAAAAATCTCAAAATCGAACTAAAATTTTTCTTCTACTTAGACTGCCAAAAACTAACACACCATTGAAAAAAATGCCGAACCCCCTTAATATATAAATTGGAATATTTCAAACAACTGAGTGTCACGTTTACGGTACTGCACTGTTTGTTAAAAAAATCCTTGTCTCAAACACTTTTCAAGTTAAAAATTTTAATTCTATACTTTTTCAACAAACATTTAAGCGAGAGTCGTTAAAAAATTATAAAATAATATATCAAATTATTTCCGCCAAAATCGCAAGTGTGAAAAACTAATTCAACCACTTTTTTTTTAAATTCTAGAAATTCTTTTTTTTTGCTTACTCTATAAGTAAAATTCCCTATCGCTTGAGCGAGCGCGCAAACCGCACAACGTAAAACGTCAAAAAATTGCAGTGCAACAATTCTATATTTTTATTCTTTATATCGCTAGTGAATGTTAAATTTGATTTATGAGCTTCTATGATTGGAACCATATTTACCCTGTATACACTTAATCACATTTTGCATTTGCAATATTGCGAATATTATAAGCTAAAGTTCACAAGACCTTGGACAAGTCTGTTGATATTTAAAATACACATAGAAAAAAAAACATAGTTATATTTACCTACACATTTTTTTTAAATTTTATACGTCTGTAAATAATTAAGCGTATATGCATGTGAATGATCAATCACAAAGAAATGACGTCAACAGCGTTATATGTTTTGACTTTGCGTTTTGATATTTATCTTTGACATTGTTACAATTGTACAAAATGAATGAATGAAAATTGACCTAAAAATATAGTCCAATTTAATGACTGTAGATTAAGTAGATTTGGTATTTGAAATGAAAAAAAAGTATGAATCAAAGGAAATAAATGAAGTGCGTCAGAATGGAATAAAATAGTTTTTATAATTTCGATGACGAATCGTTCGAAATAGTACAAATCTGTTGCATTTACTCTAATGTTTGGTATATTAGAAAATACGATTGCCAAATTTTTTCATTCAATTTTCTCGATGAGTTTTGTAAGTGGGATTTTCCGGGAAATACAATATTAGTCCGAAACATTCCTCTATTTTATTTTGTCTCTATTATTATATATAAATTATATTATTTATTACACATAACTATTATGATCGTTCTTAAGGGGTTACCGCACATTTTTTAACCTTATATTCTTGCAATGTTTGATTAGGTACAGTTTTACCCTCAAAGCAAGTTAGGATTTTTTGAAATTGGGCTTGTAATGAACCAATTTTTTACAAATATCTTGGCAACGTCGCATTCTAACAAATTACAATTTACGTGTTCGTAAGTACTTGAATGTCTGCTATGAAATGGGATCAAAATATACATAGTATTCCATTAAAAAAAATAAGACCAGTTTTAATTGCGCTTTCATGGTTCATCCTGTATACTTGAAATTAATTTTAGAGTAATTCTATATAAGATTGCAATTTTTCGTATTTCTATTTGAATTAGTTTGGGCAGGGGATTCCGATTCGCTAGAACTGCCCAGCCCTGTTTACTTAATTCAATATATATTCCAATTTACCATGTCTAACTTACTTTTTTTTTCTTTATAATTCGATATCTTACATGTACAGAATTGTATCTTTCAAATTTTGCTTAATTTGTCGTTTAATTAAGCCGTATCGAATTTTTTGGTGCAGCGATATAGCGACATCTACAAAAAAATTCATGCTCTAGTAAGATGTAAGCGCAATTAACAACAGATGGCGTTGAGTGGAATAATAAATTTCTGACTGAATTTTATCGCTACAAAATTCGAAAAGTGCGGTATCCCCCCTTAATAGGCTAACAAAAATTATTATATGTTAGATTTATTGAAAAGTTTGACGCTTGCGGGGAAAAATGAATAAAAAATTTCATTTTTTTTTACATTATTTTTGTCAATGTTCTATCTTCAGTAATTTATCAGAATTGTATCTTTCAAATTTTGCTTAATTGGTCGTTTAATTAAGCCGTATATAATTTTTGGTGCAACGATATAGCGACATCTACAAAAAAAATCTTGTTCTAGTAAGATGTAAGCGTAATTAACAACAGATGGCGTTGAGTGGAATAATAAATTTCTGACTGAATTTTATCGCTACAAAATTCGAAAAGTGCGGTATCCCCTTAATAGGCTAACAAAAATTATTATATGTTAGATTTATTGAAAAGTTTGACGCTTCCGGGGAAAAATGAATAAAAAATTTCAATTTTTTTTACATTATTTTTGTCAATGTTCTATCTTCAGTAATTTATCAGAATTGTATCTTTCAAATTTTGCTTAATTGGTCGTTTAATTAAGCCGTATATAATTTTTGGTGCAACGATATAGCGACATCTACAAAAAAAATCTTGTTCTAGTAAGATGTAAGCGTAATTAACAACAGATGGCGTTGAGTGGAATAATAAATTTCTGACTGAATTTTATCGCTACAAAATTCGAAAAGTGCGGTATCCCCCCTTAATAGGCTAACAAAAATTATTATATGTTAGATTTATTGAAAAGTTTGACGCTTGCGGGGAAAAATGAATAAAAAATTTCATTTTTTTTTACATTATTTTTGTCAATGTTCTATCTTCAGTAATTTATCAGAATTGTATCTTTCAAATTTTGCTTAATTGGTCGTTTAATTAAGCCGTATATAATTTTTGGTGCAACGATATAGCGACATCTACAAAAAAAATCTTGTTCTAGTAAGATGTAAGCGTAATTAACAACAGATGGCGTTGAGTGGAATAATAAATTTCTGACTGAATTTTATCGCTACAAAATTCGAAAAGTGCGGTAACCCCTTAATAGGCTAACAAAAATTATTATATGTTAGATTTATTGAAAAGTTTGACGCTTGCGGGGAAAAATGAATAAAAAATTTCAATTTTTTTTACATTATTTTTGTCAATGTTCTATCTTCAGTAATTTATCAGAATTGTATCTTTCAAATTTTGCTTAATTGGTCGTTTAATTAAGCCGTATATAATTTTTGGTGCAACGATATAGCGACATCTACAAAAAAAATCTTGTTCTAGTAAGATGTAAGCGTAATTAACAACAGATGGCGTTGAGTGGAATAATAAATTTCTGACTGAATTTTATCGCTACAAAATTCGAAAAGTGCGGTATCCCCCCTTAATAGGCTAACAAAAATTATTATATGTTAGATTTATTGAAAAGTTTGACGCTTGCGGGGAAAAATGAATAAAAAATTTCAATTTTTTTTACATTATTTTTGTCAATGTTCTATCTTCAGTAATTTATCAGAATTGTATCTTTCAAATTTTGCTTAATTGGTCGTTTAATTAAGCCGTATATAATTTTTGGTGCAACGATATAGCGACATCTACAAAAAAAATCTTGTTCTAGTAAGATGTAAGCGTAATTAACAACAGATGGCGTTGAGTGGAATAATAAATTTCTGACTGAATTTTATCGCTACAAAATTCGAAAAGTGCGGTATCCCCCCTTAATAGGCTAACAAAAATTATTATATGTTAGATTTATTGAAAAGTTTGACGTTTGCGGGGAAAAAGGAATAAAAAATTTCATTTTTTTTTACATTATTTTTGTCAATGTTCTATCTTCAGTAATTTATCAGAATTGTATCTTTCAAATTTTGCTTAATTGGTCGTTTAATTAAGCCGTATATAATTTTTGGTGCAACGATATAGCGACATCTACAAAAAAAATCTTGTTCTAGTAAGATGTAAGCGTAATTAACAACAGATGGCGTTGAGTGGAATAATAAATTTCTGACTGAATTTTATCGCTACAAAATTCGAAAAGTGCGGTATCCCCTTAATAGGCTAACAAAAATTATTATATGTTAGATTTATTGAAAAGTTTGACGCTTGCGGGGAAAAATGAATAAAAAATTTCAATTTTTTTTACATTATTTTTGTCAATGTTCTATCTTCAGTAATTTATCAGAATTGTATCTTTCAAATTTTGCTTAATTGGTCGTTTAATTAAGCCGTATATAATTTTTGGTGCAACGATATAGCGACATCTACAAAAAAAATCTTGTTCTAGTAAGATGTAAGCGTAATTAACAACAGATGGCGTTGAGTGGAATAATAAATTTCTGACTGAATTTTATCGCTACAAAATTCGAAAAGTGCGGTATCCCCTTAATAGGCTAACAAAAATTATTATATGTTAGATTTATTGAAAAGTTTGACGTTTGCGGGGAAAAAGGAATAAAAAATTTCATTTTTTTTTACATTATTTTTGTCAATGTTCTATCTTCAGTAATTTATCAGAATTGTATCTTTCAAATTTTGCTTAATTGGTCGTTTAATTAAGCCGTATATAATTTTTGGTGCAACGATATAGCGACATCTACAAAAAAAATCTTGTTCTAGTAAGATGTAAGCGTAATTAACAACAGATGGCGTTGAGTGGAATAATAAATTTCTGACTGAATTTTATCGCTACAAAATTCGAAAAGTGCGGTATCCCCCCTTAATAGGCTAACAAAAATTATTATATGTTAGATTTATTGAAAAGTTTGACGCTTGCGGGGAAAAATGAATAAAAAATTTCATTTTTTTTTACATTATTTTTGTCAATGTTCTATCTTCAGTAATTTATCAGAATTGTATCTTTCAAATTTTGCTTAATTGGTCGTTTAATTAAGCCGTATATAATTTTTGGTGCAACGATATAGCGACATCTACAAAAAAAATCTTGTTCTAGTAAGATGTAAGCGTAATTAACAACAGATGGCGTTGAGTGGAATAATAAATTTCTGACTGAATTTTATCGCTACAAAATTCGAAAAGTGCGGTATCCCCTTAATAGGCTAACAAAAATTATTATATGTTAGATTTATTGAAAAGTTTGACGCTTGCGGGGAAAAAGGAATAAAAAATTTCAGTTTTTTTTACATTATTTTTGTCAATGTTCTATCTTCAGTAATTTATCAGAATTGTATCTTTCAAATTTTTCTTAATTGGTCGTTTAATTAAGCCGTATATAATTTTTGGTGCAACGATATAGCGACATCTACAAAAAAAATCTTGTTCTAGTAAGATGTAAGCGTAATTAACAACAGATGGCGTTGAGTGGAATAATAAATTTCTGACTGAATTTTATCGCTACAAAATTCGAAAAGTGCGGTATCCCCTTAATAGGCTAACAAAAATTATTATATGTTAGATTTATTGAAATTTTTGACGCTTGCGGGGAAAAAGGAATAAAAAATTTCATTTTTTTTACATTCTTTTTGTCAATGTTCTATCTTCAGTAATTTACATATAAATATATATAAATATCCATATAAATAATTGCATTAAAATTGCCATAATGTGACTACTCTATACTCGTACATATAATAAATAGAAATTTAATTAATTATTCTCATCTTCTCGAACAAATTTGTCAATTATTAATTTTCTATTCAATCCGCATCGATATCATCAATCAGTTTAATTATATTCCGAGGCGAACTGAACTCGTCACTTTATTATAAATAACTTCGCAAATATCTATTGAATTTTATATCCTAATTATATAAATAATGCTATTACAATGCATTTCGTGAAACATAATATTGTGGATGATTTAAATAAATATATTTTATGAAAATAATGAAACTTGGCATACCAGTAAATTATTTTCAAATAAACAACGTTTCGATTTTTCAAAAAATAGATTAAAAAAAATTTTTTCAACGAAAATAATTTGTATACGAGTTCACAAATGATAGTAACATAAATCGCCACAGGAGGCAGCACCAATCCACCAACTGACGGATATTGACAATTATATATTTTGTTCGCGAAATATTTTTTATATAATTAAAAATGAATTTAGTACTTAAGTGTGCTTAAAGAAAAAAAATTAAAAAAATATATAGAATTTTTTTTTTTACTCGTAGATAAATGTAAAATTACACAGTTTTGTTTTTTCGATAACAAACGCCAGTTTTATCTCAATAATTACGAGTGAAATATTGAAACTTCGACTTATTAATTTGATTTTTGATCAGGGCCGCATTATCGAACCGATTAGATATCGGTTATATTATAACGAATTCTTGATAAAACAATAGCAACGTCATGTAATTCCATTGTTTACGATTATCTTTCGGCAAAAAATGATTAATTGAATCGCTGAAAATAATTGAATTCGTAACGATAAGTAATCGTACGTTTATTGTATTATCAATGCAAACGATTATTTATTGTTCGATTTTATTTATTAATCATCTAAGTTTATATATTTTATATATGGGCAGTGTGTACGTGTATACATCATTTTTTATTTGGTAACCTAAAAAGTTCGCCAAAGTAGGCATTTTAATTTTTCATCGGCTGTTATTTACGAAATACCTAATCGGTAGCATTTTACACGTGACGTGAATTCCGATTATAGCCGAATACTATATGCTCGTAATCGAATGTATTTTATATCAGTTTAAAATGTTATTTCGCGATATTTTAGTGAGTTTTTCAAAATTAATCATTTTGTATTTTAAATAGTTGTTGTGGAGCGCATGTTTGCAATAGTTAAGTCAGTAGTTCTTATGCGTTGACAAGAACATATGGCCTGCCTGTGCAATATGCCTACTTTGGCGAGAAATATCAATACATGGAAAAACAATTATAATTTACAGTTTAATCTTTTATTCTATATGACGTAATTTATTTATTTGTACTAAAAGTCTATTTCTATTCTAAAACGAACGCGGAAGCAATTTGACGGAAATGTAAACAATAAACGTCCGAAACTGAAATTAGACATCGCATAAATTGTAAAATCTATTCGGTAATTTTATTTTACGATTTTTGTAAAATACTGCTATGTAAATTTTGACATATAAAATCCAAAAAAAAATGGTCTGAAAAGTTGGACATATTAACTAATTATATACGCAATGTTTTGTCTAATATACTACACTAATTTCTTCAAATTAATTGTGGGCTAATGACTATTCATGCTGTTACAATTACCACATGTTATATACTCCAAGATATAATCTGAAGTTACTCTTATTTTCGTCTGGGCTTTTGTTCTTCTTGAGACTATCACACCATGAGAAGAATTTAAAACAATAGACCTGATTTATTCATTCCCGATGTCAAATTAAAAAAAGAAATAGTGATTTACATGAATAATTGTTCATTTCCTGTGTTTCTTTTGTTAAGCCACTCGAGTTCTTCGGCCGATGAAGAAAAAAGATTTTTTTTTGTACGGCTAGAATACATTAAAATAAGAATATCTCATCAGAGGAATATAAACCGTTTATTTTTTAAAAAGTAACGACATTAAATATTCTTAAGGTAGGCAATTTACATAACATTTGACCCAATGATGTATTTAAATATCTGATGTAAATAGTGCGCATGTGTCATGTGTCCACCGTTGCCATATCCAATCTAAATTCAGATAATGAAAGAAATATTAAAAAAAAAATTACTTTCATAAATTATTACACACATATTAATATATATTATTTAAATTCGCTTTAATGAAAATACTAATCGTCGACTAGGTTAGTTTCGAACGTGGTTCAACTGTATACATCTTAAGACTCTTTGATTCTTGCATAAACACCTCATTGTTTTCTGCGTCACGGATTTTATTCTCATACGAAATTCAATGGCGTGAAGTGAATCCATCTTGTTCGCACCATATTTGATGCTAATAGTCAGTCTGGGTATAAAATCAACTGAATATTCTTCAGTTCTCGACGATCTGACAGTAAATTGACTGTAGAAATGAAGATGCGGATATCTTTTGTAGCGGAATAAAATTCGAAATGAACTCTGTACTGATTATTTTTGTTTAAACAAAAACTATTTAAAAAATTCAAGTATTTTTTTTTATTTCAACAGAAATATTTATCATTGGCCAATTTTTTTGAGGTCAACGAATTTTTTTTTTTAATATTTTCCATTAAATAATATTTTCTAACAAACGAGCGATTATCATTGCCGATGGAAATATACATTTTTAAATGCGAAAATAATATTTGCTTTTCATTTAACACCTAATAGTTTCGCATGAGAAATTAAGGAATACCCTGTACATAGTACAAATTATTATCTTAGTCTAAAACAAACATAATGTACGTTTGTTTTTACGCACACTGACAATGAATACATTCTGATAAAATAATGGCACAGGAAAATATTTAAACAATCGTTCTGATAATTTGTTATCATTGTTATTTTAGACTTATATAATCAGATAGTCATCCAGTCAATAGAAGAATAAAGGCCTTGCATAGATACTCTGAACTGTCACTATCTACCTCAAAATTACCGTCGATAATTAAATATAGCCTTTTACAAGATAAGCGGCTGTTATCTGAATAAAAATTTGCGCATGTCCCATCATTTTCTAACGGTTTTCTAACCGTTTTAGAAATGGAGAATGTTATCTCAAATTCATGGATTTGTTGATCCAAATTTGAACAAAATGTATTCATACAATTTACTTAAAAAGCGTGTAAAGTTAGAAATAATTCCTTCAGTTATAATCAAAAAATGCCTTTTCAATTTTGTTGACTGCAAAATTTTTGTAGAAAAAACAAATTCATTTGTACGACATTTTATGTGACCATTAAGAATGGTTCAAGTTAAAAATACGCGCTTCTCCATCAAAATATGATTTACAGCACAATTTTACATAATTCGTCTCCATTAGAGAAGATGTATTTCTAAACCATACGCTTGGAACTTAACAGCACTTTCGAACCATATGGCCGCCATTTGACTTTGTAATTATTCGAAAGTATCAGCGTAGCAATATCTTTAAAATTCTACCATCATACATGGTGAATTAAAATGAGTACATTTTTTTTTTTGAGAAAATTATTGCTACTTCCTGATGATTTTTCGCTGGTTGATGGTGAATCGATATATAACTCACCCACCAAGTCAATAATATATCTGCACTGCAAACCCCAACAGGTAAAACCACTAAATCTGTTAAATAATCCTGAAGTCCACGTCAACAGCAATATTCGTTCCAGTCCAGACATGTCTCGTTATCAATTAAACGCTAGTGATTTTCATTTAAACACGTGGACTTTTATCGCTGTGATATATCCAAAATTCAGCTCACCAAACTACCATCTTCCTCCTCAGGGAATAATCCTCATTATTCACACACCACATCCTGATGATGCATTTTCCACTGTCCTATTACACATCTGCAGCAGATGTGGTTGGAAATATCTGATTCTGTTCGTAGTTGGAGCAGCGCCAATATATATATCAAGTATTGATTTCGTCATTCTCCATATCAAATTGGTGCAACGAACACGTTCACCTGTACACGTCTTCCTCTCCCCCCCCCCTCCCTGTGTGCGCCGCTCTTTCTCCACTAATCTCGTCAAATTGCAATGTGGGTCATTCAAGGTAATATCTTAACTCGTTGCCCTGCGAGCTGCACGCGGCTTCGTCTGGTAAATGGAGATCCTGACCTCACGATAAATCTAGGACGCGATATGGAACTGAAAGTCCTAGAAAGAATCTTGAGGTCGTAATATTCTGCGGTTTATTTGAGTGGGGCCCATTGCATACATTTTATTTTGGGATGGCTAAATTTTGTTTACAGAGTTTATGGTTTGCAATTTTTGTTTTTATGATACTTAACCTGACTTGAAGGTTGGATGAATTGGATGAGGACGTATGTTTTAGAATTTGATTCAAATTTGGAATTTTCATTCAAAAAGGAATTGGTACAAATTTAATTTTTCGCTAAGTGTTGCAGTCGATCAGCTTTAAAAAAATCTAAACTTATGGCTGTACGAATCTTGAGGTCGTAATATTCTGTGGTTTATTTGAGTGGGGCCATTGCATACATTTTGTTTTGGGATGGCTAAATTTTGTTTACAGAGTTTATGGTTTGCAATTTTTGTTTTTATGATACTTAACCTGACTTGAAGGTTGGATGAATTGGATGAGGAGATATGTTTTAGAATTTGATTCAAATTTGGAATTTTCATTCAAAAAGGAATTGGTACAAATTTCATTTTTCGCTAAGTGTTGCAGTCGATCAGCTTTAAAAAAATCTAAACTTATGGCTGTACGAATCTTGAGGTCGTAATATTCTGTGGTTTATTTGAGTGGGGCCATTGCATACATTTTGTTTTGGGATGGCTAAATTTTGTTTACAGAGTTTATGGTTTGCAATTTTTGTTTTTATGATACTTAACCTGACTTGAAGGTTGGGTGAATTGGATGAGGAGGTATGTTTTAGAATTTGATTCAAAGTTAGAATTTTCATTCAGAAGAGCTTTGGTATAAATTTCATAGTGTTGCAGTGGTTCAACTTAAAAAAAATCCAAAATTACGGCTGTATTTCTATCTTTTCGTTGCCCCGTAATCATCTCATCAATGATAACTCTTTACAAAAGCCCATACATTTCACGAAAAGAACGAATAAGATAACAAGTCGATGGCATTTTTTAAAATCACGGTGGTTCCGTGATTTCGTCGCGCAACATCCAATCGTCCGTTCAATAACGTCCAACACCCCCCCGCAAGCCCAATGAACGACATCCCTTCCACCGTTCGCGCAGTCCCTTGAGCCCCCAGAGCTTACATCGCAGCACGTAGAGTGCAGTGAACGCGCTCGCTGTTTATCGATCCGAAAAGAAACGTACATTTATCATCTTGGTCTTGGTCGCTTGGCTGGAGAACTACCCCTGTATATACCATGGGGGGGGGTGCTATATATCTCTGAATTGGCGATTTCTGCTAGATGGTCAAGTTGGGCGTAGGAAGATTTAATGTCGTCCAATACAGCAAATGTGGTTGGGGTGGGTTTTTGGCAAGTCCATAAGCAGATCTTGGTCCATATCATTAAAAAACGATAATCATTTCCTGAACTACCTTTCGCTCGAGCGTTCGAAAAAATGATTGATTTTTAATTTAACTGCCTTACCAAATTTATTACCTCACTTCAACTAAGAAACTCGTAAGATTTCGCTGTAGTTTCCCCGTGGGTGACCTCTGCAATTATTATTTAATATCCAGCTAGTGTGTTCGGTTGGTTAGTCGACCCAAACTTTCTATTATCGATGGTAGACGTAATACATACTATAATAATACTTCCTGTACTTTTTTTTCGGCTGGGCAATCATTCATTTGTGAGTTCAAGGTTTTAACAAAACACGGTCCAATGGACAGTCCGTATCTAAACGTGGAGCTTAGCCTCAGTATATATATGGCATTTGTTATAAATATAGTTTGCGCTTGACGAATTTTAGACGCATGTAATTATGATTATTATTTAAATTGTATAGTTTTACCAGTGAATTAGGTGGAACAGAACAGGTAGTTGTATTTGTATTTTTGTTGCGGGCTTAAAATAAATAAAATGTACTTTTGGATTTGGCGAACAAGACATTTTTTCATTGGATGAAGCACTAAATCATTCAATCTTTCGACTTGAAATTAAAGTTGTTGTATGTTTTAATTTTGCTTCGAAAATTGGATTTCGTATACTTTCGATGGTAGGCCGCCATCCCTTGAAAAAGAAGGTGTGTTCATTACTGAAAAAAAATCTTGATGCCAAGCAATTCTGCTATAGAAAGAAATGCAATCTTCAATTCTAGAGTTACAAACAAATTTCCAGTATTTCTGTTTCGGCCATTCGGTTTCAGCATGTGGTGTATATTTTAGTTCTGGCCTAAAAATACTTCCATCTGTATATAGTAGACATACGCATATTTTTAGATTACGCATATATATACGTATGTTAAGTCTTTGTGAGGATTTGTAGTTCTTTTGGACTTGAGCGAGGCTTGTTCCGAATTGGGTTTATTAAGAGACTAGGTATGCGTTTTTGAACAAATATATCGCCATGAAATGTATGTAATTGTAGGTAGTAAGATCTAATCGTACAGATCATTTAAAGCTCCAGGATTTATCAACTAAAGATTTACTCGATGCCAGGGCGCGGTCAGATCATTCGTTGTCAGTATGGGAATTTGAAAATAGCAACAAGGAAAATAAACAATAACTCCTTTGCTTTCATTTGCTCAGGCTGACTACATACGTGTCATTAAAAACTGTAGATGTAAACGGTTTTGGCATTTCTGTATATATAAAACACATCAATGTTGTTGCCTCACCAACATCTGGCTTACATCAAACAATTGTCTGCAGATACAAATACTCCCGTAGCAGTTTACGTATTTTCCTGTTTGGAAAGTATAAAATTGCATGTGATGTTATATATTTTTATTTGATAGCTTGTTGGTTTTTTAAAAAATTGTATGTTAGATGATTTGAAAAATGGTCTTGGGATTAGCATTTGATTAGTACATCATATTTTTAGCACCCTCTCACATTAGTTCATTCAATGTTTTATTCATTCGTTAAATATTTCATGTAATTAAAACATTATTTAATTTGAATTAATATCTTTAATTGTGAACACCAGTTAATCTTAATTTACTCGATTAAGAATATGTGGGTGCTATATCCTCGATTATACGACTGACGCACTTAAAAAAATAAAGTTGGTCTTTATACATTTTGTTGTCCTATAATTAGAACATTTCCCAAAATAGAGTAATTAAAAAAAATAAGTTTGACAACATTAACTATATAATTAGATCGCTAATTGTGAAACCCTGTTGATTGGAATATTAACTTTTCGGTTGATAAATATACGGTCGTGTTCATTTTTCAGCTTTTAACGCTTAAATGATTTCTTATTGTGAATCGATTAAAAAATCTACTATTTCCCAAAGATATTGGCAGAATGATCTGAAGAAGAATCGTCTTCCGTTTCATGAAATTTAGAAATTGACAAATTTCACCAATTTCACCAAAAACTTCACCTCAAGTACTTCGATGTAGACCATCGCGATAGATGGTAAAAAAAACTTCTAGTTCGTGACATGTTCGAGGTTTTGCTGATCCTCTCATCGATTTGTGCCACGATAGATATATTGTTGTTTATGAAAATGTCTCATGTGAATACGACGAACGAACGACCTTTTCATGCTTTCAGCGTCGCCTACGTCAGCAGCAATAAGCCAGCTGCTGCAAATTGCCGCGACACCGACACCAACAACCTAGGCAAGGAGGCCCCCGTGCCGGGCCAATTTCTAGGTGACGATTCACGGTCTGGTCACGTGCCACCGTTGTGCTCCTCCTGGCTGGCTGTAATGGTGCTTATCGTACCGAGAGCCTTCTAAATTCAGAATGAAAACTTCCGATTTGTTTTGTTTTGTGGAAACAATATTATATTGTACCTCAACAGGATAATAATCCCAATTACAGAGTGGGATATTAGGAACATATGGGAAGGGTGGGAAGCCTGTTACTAGAGCGGTTCGCTATTCCGCTAAAGCTTAGTTAATTGTATCCGTAACTAAGAATGGTACCGACGAGTAGAGGATAGGTGGCGCTGAGCTACGGTCGGTCACCCATCCAAGCACTGACACCTATCGGGTCGTTGCTTAACATTGGTTATCGATGCTCAATGCATTACCCGCATAAGCCACTCGTGTTTTTTTTTGCAAAAATTGCATTATCTTGTAGATTAATGGGGTCAGAATTGAAAGCTAAAATGTTGCATTGTTGCTTTTTTTTTATATAAAACTATTACGTCACTTCTAAACACATAATATTCAGCAACAACTTTTTATTTAGCGATAACTTTTATTTCTCTTCGTTGCAAGTTTTCTTTTGATAGTTTCCATCCGATGTATAATTTCGTTCAATGTTTTCGATTCTCTGATCTTTATCGTCGTCGGCCTGTCGTTTCACTCGGCTGTATCTCCTGACGTGAGTCTCCTCAGATATTTCGGAATAACAGATTATGGCTGTTCTTGTGTGCTTGTCTTTACGACCTAGCTGCACACTAGCAATTGCTAGCACGCTTGTGGCGAATGGTGGAGCATCTACAGCGGTCGTTAGGCCAAATGAAATGAGGAACAAATAGCGGCACCGCATCAATTTATCATTTATGTTGTTGACTTTAGCGCTCCGTTTGAATCCACGTATATATGCGATGTTACTTTGATTATCTGAGCCGTTGTAAACATAAATGCCGTTATTACACAAGCACCAATTAGCTGAGGCGACTTAGTTACGACCTATCATAAGTTAACGATAATTTACTTTTACTGGCTTGTGTAATCTACAGTAACAGGCCAACTTAAGCTCTTTATATGTGGTAATAATATAAACGTGGCGCGAAAGTAGGTTCATGAACTTTGGTGCAAATGAGCTTCAGTGCAGAAGAGCAGCTCCCATTGGCTGTTAGGGCTGAACTGGACTTTTGACACAACATAGCAAATATAAAGCGATCGAAAGTGCTATCGTTTATTGCTGTGGCGGCGGTAACTACGGGTCACCCCAAAAACATAACAATGGCCTCTCCCCCAAATTATTGATTTTCCCAATGAAGCCGGCCCCACCAAAAGCATAGAACTTTCGAATTCGCCCTGAATTAGATGGACGTGCAGAAATGCAGTTCGGCTCGTATAAACAAAAATAATACTGCCACTGTCGAGGATAAGTTTAAACTATGGAAAAATAGGTCAATTGGAAAATGGTGACAACAAAGCATCTAACATTGCTGTAGATATAATAATAATGGTCACCAAAAGCAACAACAATATCAAATCAAAATTGCAGTTAATTAATTAGAAGCCAGCACAATCCTCATCTGTATAACAAAACATTAATGTACAGTGTTGCCGCTGCTGCTGCTGCATCATCATCATCACAATGGTCGTACAGTGTTGCAACATTACGGGACGTAACATCTAGTAAACAGCACACGGGCAGTGCTTGTGTGTGCCGCCTTCGCAATTGCGTTGCTTTGCTAGCGTGTTGTTATCATCAGTGTGTGACGTAGCACCGGGAGCGACTCCGCTGGATTGTATAGTAGGACTATGGCCATTGGTCGGGTGACGTCACTAGGTCGATAACTAGCACACACACATGTATATATATATATACAGGCATATATATAAGCGGCACGGCACGTCCGTGTATGTGGTACGCTGTGTGTCCCCTTCGTCTCGCCCCACCTCGTCTGCTAGCATGCTATAGTCTGTACTCGTAACCGACAGCAGTGTGTTGGTTTCCCGCTTTCCTACGCCACCTCGCCGCTTCGTGCTGACGATGAATTTCTGCTCCCCTTGCGCTTGCCCCCCAAATCTTATGTGCAGGGCCGCGGCTCGTTATGTTGGCGTTTCGTGCTGTTCCGCGTACTGCATGCAGTAGTCGCGTCGCGTCGTGCCGCACCACCAACACGCCAACGCTACAGACTTATGGACGTTCACAGTTTACATTAGGCGAGGAATGTTGGACGTTGCCATATGTGCACGCATTTCATTTTTTATTTCGATATAATATAACAAAATAGTTAGTTAAAGAGTCCGCAATCCTAAAGATTGGTTGGAAACAGCACGCCATGCCGATCTATCCTGAGCTAATCCCTTCATCTCCCTATAGCTATTCATCTCAACGTCTTCAACTATCTGACTCACATACTCCAATCTAGGCCTACCTACCCCTCTCTTTCCCTCCACTCTACCTTCTATGATCAATTGCATAATCCCCCCATGTCTAAGGATATGCCCTACTAATCTGTCTCTCCTACGCTGTAACACTCTCCAGATACTTCTCTTCTCCCCTACTAACTCTAGTACAGCTTCATTTGTTACTTTATCTTCCCAACCAATCCTCATCATCCTCCTATAACACCACATTTCGAATGCTTGTAATCTACGCTTCTCTTCCTTTCCTATAGTCCACGCCTCACACCCGTACAGTGCTACACTCCAAACATATACCTTCAGTAATCTTTTTCTAATACCCAAGTCAATATTTGATCTTAAAATCTGTTATTTTTCTACGAATGCCTTCCTACCCTGTGCTATCCTACACTTTATATCTACCTTGCTTCGATTATCTTTTGTGATTCTACTGCCTAAATAACAAAAATCTGACACTTCTTCGATTCTATTATCTCCTATTGAGATCCTCATTTTTCTACTGCATTCCTTTTTGTCACACCTCATCACTTTAGTTTTACCTATATTTATTTTCATGTTAAAATCCCTAGTCAATACTGCCTGCATACCATTCAATACCCTTTCTAAATTCTTTTCGCTTTCTTCCAATATAGCTATATCGTCGGCGAATCTCAGCATATATATTTTCTCTCCCTGTACATTCACACCTACACTATACTCTTCTTTTACTTTGTTTATTGCATCTTCTATATATAGATTAAATAATAACGGTGAGAGTGTACATCCCTGCCGAACTCCCTTCCTTATTTTTGCTACCTCTTCTTCCCCCTCAATTCTAACTAAGGCAGTTTGGTGTTTATATAAATTAAAAATTATTCTCCTATCCTTATAATCTATACCCGTTTCTTTTAAAATTCTAAACATTATGTCCCAATCTACATTATCAAATGCCTTTTCTAAGTCTACAAAAGCTATGCAAGTTACCTTTCCTACCCTCTTTCTTTTTTTTAACAAAATAATAAATACATTAATTAGAATATATAAATCTATAGGTACGACTGCTGCTAAACAAGGTAACAAGCAGGACAGTCTTAGAAACCGTATATTTTAAATAACATCTACTATTCTAACTTTAATGAACAAAAAAGATTAATATAAAACACTACCGTAATTCTTATTATTAACTGTCGTCTTACAAGTAGAAATTATTTCTGGTGATTTAAGGTCAAACCTTAAATCTTTGCATAGTTTGAGCTTATATATATCATAAAATATATATGCTTATAATATTTAAAATCACGTCCGTAATAAGTATCAATTGTTGTTCAAAGTTATCAGGTATCATTGGACCAATTAAATAACTATTTCAGATCAATGGACGTTTCGGTGTTTATACTTTGAATTATTAAATAAGTGTTATTATTGTTATTATTATGTGTGATTGGGATCAGATTGCAAACAGCTCGAAGCCAGTGAAGCATATCTGCGTTAATTAAGAAAATAATTTAGTTGAGGTGAGATTTGTATGATTTTTAGGCAACCCATATAATAACTTCCAATAATAAGAGGAAGGTGAATGTATACAACAATTGTTATTGTACGTTAAGCACATGTTATTTAAAGTATAATTTGATATATTCCCTGTGATTTATGCGCAATATTAAGATGTTAATTGCCCCGTAAGATGCTAATTTCCTGGTACGCTGGCACAAAAACTAAATATTTATAGAATTCTAAATGAAATCAAATTAAGGTATGTTTTTTTATTATTGCAATCATATAGTGAGTAGTGATTGTACGTATATATTTGTACCCTGAAGAAGGTGATGCGTTAAATTCCAAAACGTCGCTTGATCTGAACTAGTTATTTAATTTGTTGGATGATTACTTTGAACATAACTATATATGCTATGTGTCATAAAACTCAGTTACTGTCTCAAATAGTAAATTATAGCTATAAAGTTGTTCAGAGCTAAATTTAAACTTGACTCGATCTCTTCTGCGCTGTCTCGCTAATATTCTTTGTGCAAAAACGATGTAGATAGGGTACTCGTATTAAATTAGGAATTCCCATGAAAATTCATTTTGAGCAACATTTTCTATATTCCTTCCAAACTAATTGAAATTAGTTTCATATTAAAGTGAGCGATCAAATAATTCTCGAAATATTTCACAGCCAGTCTTCAAACAGATGCTTTTTGACGGGGATATAATATTCTGTAAACCGTAAATCATTGTTTACCAATTGTATGGATTTAATTTTTCAAAAAAAAGTATATATCTTCAAATATTGTACAATAATATGAAACGTGACATCAGTGCACAATACAGTTTCTCCCACCGAGAGCACACTTACGGCTTATATGTGTGCTGGTTTGGCTGGTTCAGTTGTTGGTTTGTATATTTGTATATGCGATGAAACCAGGCCGTGCCAACAGCAGCTAACAGCAGCTAACAGCAATGTAGCCAAGGAGGACGACAACGCTGATCGGCTGCAGCAGCGTTTCGTACGCACCCAAGTGAGCTACGCTACAGCCCGAGCGAGAGCGGCGGCTCGGTTCAGTCAGTAGAGGAGCGACAGCAGTGTTGTTCGGTGCTCACGGATAGTGCTCATAAGCAACAGTAGCATTTACAGCTTGGTTGTGCTAGTGGCTAGTGTATGTGTCAGTGTGCATTCTGTACGGTATGTTGTATGACGTGGGTCTGTGGGCTCTGCTAGTGTTACGATAGTGCGCGTTGCAACACTGCGAAAGCTACGTGCTTAGCGGAAGCGGTGTGATAAATCGTGTATCGCGCCAATACACCACACAATTGCAATCGACCAAGTGGCGCGTTGGGTGGATCGTTCATCCCATCGCACGCGTACGTGCTTTATTCCATGTGTGTTGCACGACATCCAATATTATCTGGTGGTGTTATGATTTGCATGATGGTTGTGTTGTGAGGCTGTACCTCCTCTCGCACTGTAGTTTTTTTTTTTTTTTAGAGGAGAGCGGCTAGAGCAAATAGTGCTGCGTGTGTATCGAGTGCGCGTTTACGGTAGATGGTGAAGATGTCCGTGATGCAAATGCAGCAGGCCAAGAGGCAGCATTGCTACTTGTGCGATCTGCCTCGGATGCCCTGGGCTATGGTGCACGACTTCAGTGAGGCTGTGTGTCGTGGCTGTGTTAATTATGAGGGCGCCGATAGAATAGAGGTTGTTTTGGATGCGGCGCGACAAATGAAACGCGCCCACGGTTTCCAGGAACAACAGCAGCAACAACAACGGACTTCGTCCGGTAGTCACAATGTTGGTGGGTCTAAAAGCCATCGGTCGTCTATAAGTGGCCACGATCATCAGAATGGTGATGTGATGGCCACTAGGCAACAACAACAGCAGCAACAACAACAACAACAACAATCGGCCATGGCTACTGCCGCTGTACATCATTCGAATTCATATGCATTGCACCATTCCCGCTCGATGGCGGATTATACGCAAACACAACAGCAACCGCCTCCTCCACCGCCCCGTGGCTCCGAGCACGATGCTCTAGTAGCAACTAGGGCCACCGTACGAATCCCCACTGGTGCTCACTTGACCGCAGCGGCCGTGACCCACCAACATAACATGCATCACGCCAGTAATGGGCGCCCTACCGCCCTGCAACAACAGCAGGGTTTAAAACGTGGATTATCAATAGCGGACGACGATGATGGCAGTGGTCATCACGTCCACCATCATTCTAATGGGGACGTAAGTGGAGCCAAAAGAATGATGTCTGTGGAGGAGCACGGTGGTAATTCGGCTAGGCCGCCTTTAACACGCGGTGAATCTCTGCCTGCCGTTTCGCTGGCACAACCATTTGCTGTCGCAACGGAGAGGACATTCAAACCGGATAAGCATCCTAACAGAACTGTGTCCTTTGATGCAGCCAGCGTTTTCAAACCGAATGGTGAGCATCTGACTGACCTATTTCTCATTTATATTATGTTGGAACGGCATGTGTCTGTAGCAAACACCTGGCAAAGAACTGGGATAGGAATGTATAGTATCTGTGCTGTAACACCGCTAGACCAATTCATGTTAGTTGTAGACTCGGGGCCCACTGGACCATAGTTGTACTGTCAGCCAGCATAACGAGTTATATATATATAAACTATGATAATAACTTAACTAGCTGAAGCTGAGTTACCCAACTATAGTACCTAACTAAAACTGGTCTTGGTATTCTGAACATGTACTCATCATTCGTCACACGCACTGCATTGAAATATAAAGTGCTTCATGGCTCTTGTTCATGTTTATGCATATGCATTACGTTTCGTCGGGTTGAGTGATGCGTGGTGGTTGTTGTTGGCCGCCTCTTTGTCGTTCGACCTCTGGCTGTCGCCGAAGAGGATCGGACCAACAGCGGTTTGAGTCGGTTGGTTTAGATTGCCTACATCCGGTTCAACGGTCTACCACTCGCCACTACATGCACTCACAACTATGCTCAATGCTGTTCAGTGACAATATCAGATGCACATCCGTCGTATGACCGACGCTCTTGCGTTTAATACGGAGTCAATTGTTGGTAATACGCCGCCTAACGTAAATACATTCAATTTAGCTCGGACTCCGTCTAAATATAGCCTCGGTGCAGAGGAAAAGAGAAAGAGGCGGTGTGGCGAGTAGCCTTTGAATTGCGCCAGCCAAAACGAAATGTGCATGATGTGTTATGAAACATTTCTGTGAAGCGGAGAGTATTTTGGACGTACTTTGTGTGGTCTGGGTCGTAGTTGCTTTCACGCCGTGTATTTAGCAACTGTGCGTGACGTAGTTGGGTGGCTCTCTTTTAAAATTACGAACCGCAATGTCGATATATAACGCAATCTGATGACCGCTTGCCTGGCTGGGGATTACTATAAACACTAGCTAGCGCGCAGCATGTTGCGTGCCCGCAAACCGTTTTTTCTTCTTTACGTTACCACATATTTCTTCTTGGGCTGCGTGCGTGCATGTATATTGGTATTGGTTCTTGCCAGACCGGTTCTTTTTATATACGAAATACATAATGGTATTGCATTACTTGCGCACGTCACGCCTGCCTTTCACAACACACTTGCTCGAATCCCCTTGGTTGGTTTTGTTGGTATATTCTCCATCCATCCGTACATTACATTCTTCAATTTCCGAATGCATTTTAATATACAATATACATCATCTACCTGCCGACCCTCTTTCAACAAACGTTACCTCTGGCATTATTATGGATGGTAAAATACCGTTGTTGCTGCTTCTTCTCTCTGACTAGTCGCTGGACTTGAGTGCCCCTGCATTTTTTTTTTTTTGGTCAGGTGTAACCATACAAAGCCACAATTATTCGTCTCGAACATTGTATTTTTTTAATGAATAATCTTTTTGTTGTCCAGAAGAAAATGGAATATAACAAACCATTAGTGGTATAGTCCAATATACCACCAATTGTTGTAAATATACTTAAAAACATTTTGACGAATTTGAAAATTCTGCAAATTTATGAAGTTGGCGATATCTTCCCGTATAAGTAATGAATAAACAAAATTTATAGAGTTTAGTAATCATTGGTGTGGCCTTTAAATTTCAACATCTATGCCGTCGATGATCATTATAACCGATTTGTAATTGTAACCTTGCTTAGAGTTCTCGCTTAGCATCAGTTGAGTTACAAGGAAATTGGTGGCAATTTGCGATGGTCAGGCGTCGTCGTTCGTTGGTTGTTGCTACTGCTGCTTTTGAAATCGTCTTTCATTAATATGACACAGACATTACGACGTGGCTCGCGAAATAATTGGCAAGCCATCACAACAACGATGGCGAACAACAGCAGCAGCCCGCGTTACTTTGTCGCTGTTTGCGATGTTGGTTATTGAACGTAGAACGAGCCAATGAAACGGTGGCTCTTGCTCAGCCTTGGTTAATTTCACAACTCGTTTAGTGGTTTAATTTGGACATTTCCAGAAAATTTCACGCTATTTTTTTATCGAACGCAAATATTTAATCTTCGAACAATGTTGTAAAGTCATATATCAACCACATGTTTGATAATTCACTCCTAAAAAAAATCTTTTCGTCAATGCAGACGAGGTCTTTTGAATTTTTCCGTGACCTATAAAATTTATTCAAAACATATGATCTCTGTTATGGCATAGTAGTAACTGTATCCGACTCGGAATCTTGAATAGATTTAGGCTATAACCTGTGACTCGGTCTGGATGATCATCTTGCGTTTGCTCATATATTTAACATATTTTTTATGCGCGCACAGAATAGTTCATGGTGCAGACGGCGTTAAAGCTGCTTTGCTAGATGCTTGCATACATCCATCTGGTATCATAATAGGTAGATGGTGCTCCTCCTGCAGAGCAAAGGTGTCGTTGCTCAACCAGTCGGACGATACGACGACATCGTGGTCTGCGGCGGTGCTCAGTGACCTTGATCCCTGCTTGGTAGCTTTCTCACGGACCCAACACAAGAATATACGCACACATTCACCATGCATACATACGTGCAAACACGTAGCAAGCTCTTCGTGTTGCTAAACGAGTCGTGCTTGTGCAACGCCGTTTTCATCAACCATATCCATGAACGTTGATGGATCCGTAGATGGATGGCCAGATATCGCATTTAATTCGCTCGCCTGTGAGCTGGTAGACCAGTGACTTTATCAATTGTACACGTGGGTTGAATCGATGTTTAGTCGAGCTGGTTTTTTTTTTTGTAATTTGGCTACTACGTTATATGCTGGTGCTATGGAAAATTATCCACGACCCTCACACATGCGTACCTTAATTTCCATACGATTTACTTTTCATGGCATTTCTGTGGTTCTTTGTACTCTTCAATATATGTACTGCTTTGACTATAGTGAAGTTGGAGACTGGAACCTTGCTCTTCTCGTCCGTACTGTTTATAATAACATTGCAACAGCAATAACAGTGGCCTAGACAATACGATGAACAACACACCAAGACAGGCCATTGTTACTTTATATTGACGATTATTATATATGGGTAAGGCACATGCAATAACATTGAAGAAGAACAAAATATCAATACGCTGTAGCGCACTAAAAGATATATATATATATATATATCGCATTTCTTGTATTTTGTATTGTATTTTCTTGTATTTCCTATATGTTTCCCGGTATATATATATATACATGCATGCATACATACATACATACATACATATATACATACACACTCACACACATATATATATACACACATACATACACACATATATACATACATACATACATGCATACATACATATATACATATATACATATATACATATATACATGCATACATATATACATGCATACATATATACATGCATACATATATACATGCATACATATATACATACATACATACATAACATATGGGAAATACAAGAAAAACGAAACGGTTTGCAATTGCAACGGAACCGGACGTTGCGAAAGTTTGAGAATTAGGATTTGAAGGGGAAAAAAAACTTTGAATGGGATCAGAAGAGTGTTTTGCGTCCCTTTGTGGAAGTGTGCAAATATTTAATTGGAAGTATTGAAAAAAGTATATGATGGGCCAAGAAGAAATTGATATTACTTGAAGACAAAGTATGTAACATTAAAAATGTTACATATGCAGTTTTCAGAAAAACTTGGTAAGTTTGGATCATTCAACAACTTTCTTCCCCCCAATTCGCATGCGACTTTCATATTTGATGTTGGTTTATTTTATATCACTGGTACGTTAATATTTTGGTCCTTGATCTTGGAAAGTCGCAAGCGCAGACACTAAGCGATGCTGATGGCGACATATATTCTGACGCAATTGCGCAACGTCATCGTCTATACTATATCTGAACCGGAGTTGGGAATTCGCTATAGATAGAATACACCACAATTCTATTCATTATATACGCATTATTATGGCATAGTACAACACCACGAATATTACAAGAACTGAGAGGGTAGGAAGAATTTCGCCATCCAGTAAGGGGTCGAATGGGACACAGAAGTTACGTTGTATTTCCAGTTCGGAGCAACAGATCGTAAATACGTCGCTTGACGTTGGTGGTGTTTGTAGATCGAGATAGCGTTTGTATGTGGTGACGTCACCCCGTACAGCTAACCATGAACCAACTCCCGCTTCGAAGTTCCGTGCGTAATCAATATCTTATTTCGAGTAGGGGGGGGGGGGGCACAAGCTGTAGTATGAATTCTTACTATCACGCCATAATATCAAACCATTCCTTTTGCGATGGATCAGGGCAGCGATGGATATTTTTATCCCCCACCACTCTCAGTAAACATTTTTTTTTTTAAGGATGGCGCACTGATGGCACTCCTCCCATCCTCTCCTTATGGGCCTTACAACAAACTTTTTATTTGACATTATTTATATAACTAACTCTTATATAAATTCATGGCACATTCAGGACACTCCTGTGAATTCACAACGTCCATGGTCCGGAAGGGATTTTTCCTCAAGAAAATATCCCTGACCGGTGCCGGATTCGAACCAGCTAACAGCGCGACGTGCTAGCATGGTGTTGGTATTACCCAACGACTATACCGCTGTGCCACACTGCCTCCTCAGTAAACAATAGAAGTATCATAATGATTGCGTGTTTATGTACAGTTGAATCATCGATCTGTTTTTGCTTGAGGTATTTATGGATTATCATCGAGGTTGTTGTTTTTTTTTAACTCTCCGCTTTTCTGATATTCTAATCCGTTGACAAGAACAAATTATTGTTACACCAACACCAACAACTCACCAAAACATTAGTAGGCTCACGTGGGCTTCACATACAGCTACTTTTACAATGTAAACAAAGCCGCAAATCATGTTGGTGTGGTACGTAGGCTGGGATTTTTTCTGTGGTGGATTAATAATTTATCTCGGCAATTTGAATTCTACGAACGAAGCAGTATCATGTCTGTACCAGACCACCAACTAGAAACTCATTTTTCGAACAGATATCGAAGAGTTATACTGAAATCATGTTTTATATCAATTATTTATTGCTGTTGCGTGATCTATGATTGATTAAAAGCAGCTTGCAACAATTGCCAAGATACTTTCAGTTCAATTATGTCTGGACTTGATAAATGTTCTTGGCTATAAATCTTTAAATTTATATGTATTATCTTGTTCATGGCTGCGTTTTGCGATGATGCGGGTATATTTGTACATTTTCAATTCTTCATTAAATATGTATCCTACTGCCCTAGTTTAATATATATATATTTTTGCTATGCACGAACATATGTTGCGAAGGGAGTGTTAACTATAAGGGTTCCACATCAGCAGCTGTTTCATTTCTTTGTATTACGTTGTCAACTTTCGTATCTCACCTGATTATGTTGATGCTTATGTTGGCCTCATGGCATGATCAACATCATCTGTATGAATGGCGTAATCTGCAGCTGTTTGTTCGCTTTTCGAGTTTTCTTTTCGTAATTCTTGCCTGTTGAGTTTCCGGTTTGTAAGGATGCAGTTCTAAATAGTTTTGATGTGAAAAAGTTCTATACTATTTCGATTGGTTTTATTGCTAACGAATTGATTAATCATTTAACAAGAAACTTGATTTGGTATACCTCATGGTGGAAAATCAAAAGTTGATAACAGTATTTTCAATAGTTCGTTTTCGTTTTAAATTCTTTAGTTGTATTTAGAAGTCAAAAAAAATAACAGAAAAAACACCCGAAACCTTTACATTCGTACGCTTTTGTAAACCTCAGGATATATACTATTCTTGTAGATATATCTTCATCGTCTTCAGCTGTTGTAAATAGTTATTCACGTATTTATATATATACTTCTTTAAGAAGATGACCATACCATCGTTAGGGCTTCGCATAACATTTTATATGTGCTGCTAGCCAACGGTATTCGAATCACCTGTACCTGTATGTGCATGTAACTAAAGCCAGACGTGTTTGCGGATGCACCTTCCGTTTCTTTTTTTTGTTGTTTTGAAGACTCCGTCTGTTGAAACTTGACTGTTGAACATATAAGCGAACGTTCTTGATCGTATCGAAGGTAGATCGAAATGCAGATGTAAAATGGGGGCAAAAGGTGGAGTGCGGGCTGGAGGAAGTGAGGTAGAAATAATTTGATGGGAAATAGGACAGATGAACATATGATGCTACAAAATTTAAAAATTGGGTCATTTTTTTTTTGGTAGTTTTTCCTCGGAATTCAATAGGCTGTATCTTTACGTGACCGATGTTTAATTTTTTTATTCATAGATTTACAATGCTTTAATTGAAGTGGTTATGTATTGTCTAAAATCATATGATGAAGATCTAATTGTAATGACTTCCTCAATCAAGATTATTATCAGCTCATGCGTTCTTCAAATTACTACCTCCAAAACTATATAAAGCAATCCACCTGCCGCCTATTTTAGAACATCAGATGGTTGCTATTTAACAGTCTTTTTTACCTTTCTCCTCCGTGAATATTTTTTAATGATGCACAATTAATTTTTGCTAGAATTCGTGGAACATTCATCTAATTTTTTATTTTTCCCTCTATCTCTTTATTCTGTTCAAAGTAACTCTGTACGCTAATCTTTTCGTTCTTTATACTTTGTTGAAGTTTCTGCTCTTTTACCTTCTACCTAGGTAAAGGTCAAGTCAGGTCAAGGATCAATGTGAGATAAAATACGAGTACTGTACAACTATGATGAACAGATGTTCTCTGATGACTTAAAATGTAATTTTGAAAAGTCCAAAGACATTTCAACATTTAAAAGAAAAATAATTGCATGTGATTTATAGATTTTGTGTTTTCTCATTACGAAATCGTTGCAAATATCTACACCACAAAAAAACAATCAAATACGTGTGATTTTCCAGCAGCAACAATGTTCATTGTTGCTATTCATATTGTTCTCTATTGTTGTTTTTGTACCTGTTGAGATTTCATTGTTTAATTTCATCTCAGGTGTAATTTATCACAGTTCACTGCTCGACTGAAATGCTTATTATCTACTACTAGAAGTAGGTATAAGTCCGAGTTACGTCACAATTGTCGTGAGAGTTTGGTACGATGCTTTTGTTGAAATATGGTGCCTTGTAGGTTGCATATCAAGTACGTGGGAGTGTAAATTTCAAAGTCAAACTGATCTTGAAAATAACGAATTTTCGTCCGAAAAATTATGTGGGATTTTGCTAATAACAGGCGTTGTTTGTTGTAACAAACATTTAAAACAAGCAATTTTTTTCTTCACCACTTATATAGCTAATACCACAAAAATAAAACCGCGATTAAAAGAATTTAATAGCTCGATGCGTATTTCGTAGGCCAAGCCCTCATCGTCAGTGGCGCAAGATAAAACTAAATAAAATACCCGTCAGTAACCATGATTTGTATAATTGAATCAAAAGTCAATGTAGTAACATCAATCTTTGACGTGTATAATATGACATTTATTTATAACGGTGATTTTCCATTAGAAAATTCAAGTCACTATTCATGACTATAACGTGAAAATTAAATTGAAAATTTGAACATAGGGAAACGTCCTATTGGTTTGATTCTTTAAAATTGGACCACATTGAAAACGTGCAAAGAAAATCATTTTCCGCCGTCTATTTTTTATAGTATATTAAAGAACGAGTTTCATAAGGCAGGTTTTATTGCACGATTTCAAGTTCTAAAGTTCTAAAGAACGAGTGTTATAAATGACTTATGAAATGAGTTTTTTTTCTAATTTGCGTCTTTTATGCCCTTTTTAAATAAAAAATCGAAATTTAAAAATGTAGGGAATTTTTTGACTGTTGGTAGTAACTATTGGCACATTTGAAACATTTGAAATAAATTGTCAATTAAATTTTATTTAACCTATTTGTTGCTTTCTATTGTAGTTTGACGTTTGATAACTGGCAAGCAGAGCTACCAACTTTGAAACACTAAATTGCCTTATGCCATAAGCGAACTCAAATTCGCTATAAACGAACTCATTTGGGTTCGTTAATAGCTTTATTAGAAACGCAAATTAGAAAAAAATCTTTTTGTTCCGTCAAGTAGTTTTATTTATTTTGGCAAACTTTGCCGGCCTATTTTGTATGTTGTACGATCCTAAGCACAATATTATTATGAATATTAGCTAGCGATATTTGCGTTGTCGCAATGTATATGGTACGAGGTCGTATATTTAAGTTCGGTCACATGACCTTTCAGTTGGGACTTCGCTATCTGCGAAGGTATGAGTCAGTTGTCGACAAATGTCAAGCGGCCACAACGTGCTACATATTCCAACAGGAATAATATATAGCACAACTCACAGTCAGTCACGATCAGCTGATTTGTACACATAAAATATTATCATTCATAAATAGACTACTACATTTTTGCCATTGAATCTGGCCAACTTTCGATATTCATATTTGATAACCTAGAAATTGTGAAATGTCGCGTGCCGTATTTTAAAATATTTTTCTAAATTGCGTTTCTACATATACTATATACTTTCTACATATAATTATTTTTTTCTAATTGCAATCTAATAGAGCTGTTAACGAAACTAAATGAGTTCGTTTATAGCGAATTTGAGTTCGCTTATAGCATAGGGCAATTTAATGTTTCAATGTTGGTAGCTGTGCTTGCCAGTTATCAAACGTCAAACTACAATAGAAAGCAACAAATAGTTTGATTTTAATTTCGTGCCTGAAATGTACAATTGTACGTCAAACTATAAAGGAAAGCAACAAATAGGTTAAATAAAATTTAATTGACAATTTATTTCAAATGTTTCAAATGTGCCAATAGTTACTACCAACAGTCAAAAAATTCCCTAAATTTTGAAATTTCGATTTTTTTATTTAAAAAGGGCATAAAAGACGCAAATTATAAAAAATTGTATAAAAAACTTATTTCATAAGTCATTTATAACACTTGTTGCAATGGAACTCGTGCAATAAAACCTGCTTTATGAAATTCGTTCTTTAATATTCTATTATTTTACGTAAACAGTATTATTTTACTTATAATGAGGCAGTTATTATTAAATTATTGTAAATGCTACTTCAGTTTATTAGCTTAGGATATATTTTTTTGCTGATATTACAAAAAAAAAATCAAATATATTTAGCAAAACAAGTATATAAAAATATATATTTGACCATTGTTATTGTTTCAGTAGTCCAAATCATTTTATTATGTACGTAATATTGTACTCGAATACGATTGTTTTTGCCTTTTTGATAACAATATTAATGTGACTATTCCTTTCAAAACTGGAATGTTTAATTTAAATTCAAATATGACCTCCTTTTTAAAGCGATTTTGCAGAAACACGAAAATACAAATCGCGAACGATGTAAAAAAATCGCGGTACAAAAAGCTAGTCACACGAAAATTAAGTATGAAATCGAAATGACATTGTTTGGATTTTACGCCTTGGAAACAATAAAAATTGAAAAACAAAACAGTAAAAATGTTACAGTGCGATCGAAAAATTGCGATTTATTATTTTTTAGTTAATTTTCAGAGCGGTCATTTTTTTATATTCAATTTTTCTATATTCACTCAACGACTTGTACAGTTTTATTGTTGAATAATCCGTTTAATAAACAAAATTGCTATAAAGCGGATTTTTCGTATATTAAGCGAATGGCAGATAACATCAGTACCAATTAAAATTGCACGACATTTACTATATTGAACGTTTATTTATAAACATCAATAAACTCGGGAATTCAAAACAACTTTTTCATGTTTCTTTTTTGTGCTAAATTTTTTTATGTGCTAAAATTATACAGGCGATTTGAAACAACATCCATGCTATGAAATAAACAAAAATACGCAACATATTGAGTAATATTATAATAACGTAGACATTTCATATTATTATTAAAAATGTATTTGGTGGCACATTTCGAATAGATAATAAAACTTATTTTTTGGAATTCTTAAATGATAATGATAATTTTAGTATAGGTAGTAGGTATTTGAAAATCTGTATTAAAATATTATCTTCAAGAACGTAACGTAGTAATTGAGTTAGTTATTATTTCTAACTCATTTCTATTATTTACTTTTACTTAACAAAAACATATTCTAAACTATTTCAATGTATTTTGTTAGAAACATATTTTTAAACGAATTGAATTAATAATTAGTAAACCCTTTACCAAAATATGGCAAATCAGACATAGTTTAAAAACTTGAGGAAAATATAATTATTGACCATTTGTTTGACTCGATTGCTTATGATAAATGGTTGCTAAGCCTTTGATTAAGATATGATAGTTAAATGGATTATTTATTTAGTAATTTATAAATCTTGCATATTCTGCTATAAAACATTTGAATAAATCGAAATAAAATATTTAAAAAAATCAAAAATATAAATGTATAAATAAAAACAAAATCATTGCATCGCCAAGTCGCGAACCTAGTTCACATTGACTACGATATATGGAATATAGAAAGTCTTTATTTTTTAATTTTGGACCAATTTAGCAAATATATTTAAACTTTGAACAGAATGGGCAAATGTAGACCACAATCGCTTTAATTTCACACCAAAATCATTGAAATCGGTCCATCGGTTTCCGAAAAACGACTGTCAAAAGCAACGGATTGAATTTATATTTAAAACCATTTAGTATAGGCAACTCTTCTATCGCATCGCATCGCGTCGTATTGATTACTTTGTGCGATCGTAGCATTAATTCCCACATATCATCAAAATATATTTAAAATGCAAACAACTTTTATTATTATTTATTATATTTATATATTATTATAATTTAATATTATTTAAATAACGCCTTGTTGCATTAATTAGAAAAATGGCAGTAGATGTGTGTGTGACTAAAGTGACATGAGTCACTAAAGAAATGCATCATGTCATCATAGATTTATTGTCAGTCGTTTTTGTTAAGGTTAATTAATTTTTCTACTAAAATGTTTCATATATTCTGGTATTACGAATGGAAAATTTACGTATCTTGAGAAAGCTGTGATAGTTATTATATAACCATCGAAAAGGCAAAGTTGTCAACATCATTGGTTCATTTTGCTTGAAAATAGTGTGAAGAACGGATCGTTGCCTGGTACTAAATTTATTACTAAAATCCTTCGTACCATTTTATTATTCGGTTTATTTTATCTTCATTATCATAGCCACAAAGCTCCAGGGTATATATTTACTTTTAATTTTTAACTTATCGTCCCACTTACACGTTAGTTTGCTTTTTCAGGTTATAACGTGCCAGTGTCCGTAGCGAACGCGCAACAACAGCCCATTTCGAATGGTACAAATCAACAGCAACAAACTACCCCCGGTGGTTTGCGCACCACGAGCTCACCGCCAGACGTTCAGCAACAGCAACCACCGAATACATCAGCCGGTACGCAACAACACGCCAATGGCAACGCTAGCGGTAACGGCAAAGTGCCTGTACCGATTCCGTTGTCTGGTGTGGGCAGTGGGAAGATGTCGGTCGGGTTGCATCCCGGTAGTGTTGGTGTTGGTAGTAGTAGTGTGTCGATGCCCTCGGGTGCAGTGCTGAATGGTCCTATTAATGGTAAATAGGTTGAATGAGAGCTTCGAGTGGATGCTGCGCGTCTGATTCCGACGATTACCCTCTTAGATTTTTTTGATTGCTGGATAGTTATTTAGTCAAATTTGGTCTGTTATTTTAATTATCGATGTTATGGTGAATTTAATTGTTATTTATATGGATGGAGCGTAAGAGTCAAAAAGTCGTTTGATCTACTGCAAGTGTAACTTACTGAATCAAATTTATATCAACCAATATTAAAACGGTATAATCTACATAATAATTTTGAGCAATTTGTAACGCATTTTTCTGTCCATATAAATAATTCATGTAATTTCTTTACATTACTGTTGCATGAAGTACGTAATTGAGTAGAGTACAAATTAGTTTGGTATTTGTGTCTTTCTGTTTGATTGCGTTCTATATTTGTGGGCGATTTTATCGCAGATACGTTACCGTTACCTGGCAGCCCCCGTTCTATAAGCGGCGGCAGTCCACCTGGTACCACAAATACCACACCTGGAGTTCAACAACCCGCCCCACGATCAGCTAGCAGAGGCTCGCAACACTCGCCAAACTCAACGGGTAATAATAATAAAATTACAAATATCAAATTTCAGTTAGCAATCAACGTTGAAATAATATTGCAGCGGGCAACAATCCTCCATCCACACCCACCACCCCGAATAACACATCTTCGACACCTCCCACCTCGACGGCGATTCCCGGGCCGCCACCTACCGGTCGCCGTTCGAGCGGTTCCCGTCACGTGTCAAGCACCACCGGCGGCATCCCCACCACTGCCGATGGACCACCCGGAGCTACCCCGCCCGGTTCACTGCCGGGCAATGACAATACAGTTGCGAATGGTAGTAGCGAGGGATCACCACCGGGGAGTGCCGGTGGCACCGCTGGGAAAGTGGATATGTCCGCAGCAGCTGCGGCGGCGGCTGCAGCTGCCGCAGCGACTTTGAAGTGTACTTTGTGCCAGGAGCGGCTGGAGGATACGCACTTCGTACAGTGTCCCAGTGTGACGGTGCACAAATTCTGTTTCCCGTGCAGTAGGGATAGTATTAAACGACAGGGGGCGGGATCTGAGGTAAGTCACAATTTCGCACATGTTGCATACAAGATTTTTCTACGAACTTATAAAAGAAAAAAACACTTGCAAAAACGTATAAGGAATTTCGTGATATAAAAACTAAATAACGTTTTTTTTTTTTAAATCCCTTATGCAATGAATGATCACAGAGTAACGAATGAATCAATTCAATATTTATAAAAATTGATATTTAAAAAGGGGATCAAAATAAATGTTTATCAAATTAAAATCTGAACCCCCAGCACTGTGCTCCAAAAAAATAATGCCTGTATTTTAAATACACTATATGGTTATACCGAATTAAGTAAATGTTCACCAAATGTATACTGGGTTATTACTACTGTTAATTTTTGGTCAGAAAAAGAACTTGAGATTTAGTCGTGAATTATTAATTTTAATTTCAGTTCCAATATCATAAGAAATAACATAATTATGATTACATTTTCCCCGTTTTAAAAATATGTAGTATTACGTTTGGTAAATATTATTTTGCTTACAAATGATAAAAGAGACTAACCAGAAGTCAATATCTGGTTATTGATTTAAAATTAGATATCGTTCAAAATTTTGTGAACATTTACAATTTTTGGGAAACGAAAAGTTTTTTTTTTAGTGGCAAATAAGATAATAGAGTAACAAGATGTAAATATCTAGTTAACACTTTAAGATTAAATATGGTGTAAAATTGGTGAACATTTACTATTTTCGGGAAACGAAAGTAATTTTTTGTATGCATTAAATTTGGTAAGCAGTTAAACACAAGCCATTTAAAAAGTAGTGACGATTTGAATACTTATTTGTCAAGATAAGCATATGTATTAAGTATCAACGTTAATTAATAGTAGATAAATATCCAAAATAATTTTACGTTATAAACTGCTAAAATTTAGAAAATAATAACAAAAAATTGTTATGAGCGATACAACAAAATATGTTCTTTCTGATATATAGAATGCAGAAGCCGTTGCTATTTCTACTCGTTATTTATAAACTGCCTACTTTATGAAGTAATTACTCCGTGCTTCGAGCGACAATTTTTCTCTATAAAAATAATGGCATTAGTAAATACATGAAAGATGTCGCATTTAGAAAAGGCGAACGTTACATACCTTAAAAATCCAGAATATTTCTGAAGCAAGAAATAGAAACATTTATGATAGAAATGTTAGATTTTATTATATTATTTTCTAATCATCATTGTTAAGTAGTAAATTATAATAAATAAAGTAGTTTATATAATAATTATATTGCTTTCGTTTCGACACTAAAACAACAATCGATTAGTCAGTTTTTTAAAACAGTTTATACAAAAATATATTTTTATTTACGCCATTTTTAACATAATAAATATTTTATTTATAAAAAAGGTAACAAATTCAAAATGCAGAAATGTGCAACTGTAGACCAAAGAAATTGTTTCAGGTATATTGTCCTTCCGGGGAGAAATGCCCTCTCCTCAATTCGGCGGTTCCTTGGGCCTTTATGCAAGGCGAAATCGCCACGATCCTCGGCGAGGAGTTCAAGCTGAAGAAGGAGCGGGAAACTTAGGGCTCACTATACCATTATCCGCAACAAACACATTTGCCGACGTCCGCGGTACCGACCGGTACCACTGGCACCGCTGATCAGCAACACGTTGCTAATGCGCCGACGCAATTGGAACAACCGACGTTCGTGCACCTAGAATCCGGTGAAATTTATTACGAAATCACGACGCCATACTGCGAAGCGTTCAGCAGTTCCGCAACAACAATGGACGTGGCCGCGCATAGTTCGAATGATTCGTATAAAATGGTGCAGTACGAAGAGTTTACTGTGGAATATTAACGTTGTGAACGCCGGATTGGTCAAATAATGACGTTTGATGGCAATATTGTTGGCTGGAGATGATTTAAGCAATTACTTGTTGGTCGGAATCGACTCGTTTGAATTGAGTATTTTTTCCAAGGCTGTGTCCGATCGTAATTGTCTCTGGGGATCTCCGATCTCACAGAAGTCATTTTTTTCTTCGTATTTATGGTTTATTTTTTGAGGCTATAGAATCGCCGAATAATTTGTATCTATATATTTCAGTTTTTGGCATAGACATTTTAATATGAGGGAATAATTTGGCTCTCTTACGTTTGTATTTTTAAATTGAAGATTATTGGTTAAATTTATATCTAACAATCTTAATTTAAAAAATGTACACATTTTTGAGCACTCCAAAAATTTTGTACTATGTCTATGTAATTTTTTAGTTTATTTTTTTTCGATACAAAATTATATTTTGTAAATAACATCTTGTAAATATTCTTGTCGGATTTTCTTTATTTTTATTTTACGTGTATTGTACAAATGCGTGTTTTTATAGGTTTTATTCATTTTTTTTTGTCGTTATAAAAACGCACAAACTAGAAGTAACAGAAACTTCGGTTTTTTGCTTTTTTGTTTTCTTTTGTATTTAATATAAATGGCAAAGCATATTTGGTACAACTTATAATATACATAATATTTGATGTATTTATTTCGGAGCCAGCTGTAAATATTGTATATTCATCAGCTGTTAATTAAGGTAATCATTTTCGTGAACTTATCGCTGTATAAAGCGATAAGCGATACCGTTCTTATTATAAGTTCTTTTTGCAAAGAACTATTCTAATCTTGTCTATAAAGTAGCCGCATATATCATGGAAAAGTAATAACATAGCTATATTGAACTCCCGTACTTCAAATTAGAATAACTGATTGGTTTCCTTATACAAAAAAAAATATATATATAAAAATGTAGCAGCTGAACTTGATGTATTATCAATGTTTTTGGTAATTTTGCCCAACAAACACTTTTAGAAAACATAAAAATATTTTCCCCGCTACATAAAAATCACTTATTTTTTAAGAAGGTGCTTTTCATATACAGTGTCACATTATTTTCTACGAAACTTATATTACTTGCTACTTTAAATAATTATCTTTATTTATAATATCGTTAGTGAATATGAATTGTAAAAGTAAACTAGTCAAACCATGGAACGATCTCGGCTATCGTTCCATCATAGGAACTCCAAAACTCGCTGGTAAATTGTAAGATCCAATTATTATGAGTAAATTTAAAGAAGCATTAAAAGGAAGTACATTATACGCATACCTACTTTAACTTGTGTATTTATCTCAACATGTTTGATGGTCGATTATCGAACACAAATAAGGAAAGACATTCAACAATAATGATAATATATGTGCCCAAAATGATCTATTAATAAATTTGTATGATTGTATCTATACGATTTTTGGCGATATATATTATTGTGTTTGCTCGAATTGTTTTAATAATTAATATATATATTTATATAATTAATATATATTTGTATATAACTTTCCCCAATTCCCGCCCCATTTCAATAATTAATATTGTATACCTCTGGTCCTTTGAGCCCCATCTTTTTAAATAGAAACCAAGAGCAGAAGTAAAACAATCTATACATTGTCAATATGGAACACTTTTTCTACGAAAAAAACAAATAATGCGAGTATATTGTCATAATGTGTAATAAAATATAGAAATTAAATTTTCTAACGAAACGTTGTATAGGACGAATTGTGATAACAAGAATATATACAAAAGAAACTAATTAAAACTGCATTTATTGAGTATTGACAATGTGACTGACCTTTTTAAGAACATTCATCGAAGTTTCGTAAGGAACTAAGATAATGTCTTTAGAGAAACCTTTGTAAGTTAAAATAAATAAAAACGCTTGTACAATACCCCCATGCTGTTGTATGTCGAATAAAACTAATATTCAATGTAGATGGTTATTTATTTTTATACCATAAAAATAGACTCGTACCAGGACTTTTCCTGACTGACTGCAGTTAGAATATAATATAAGAATTTACTCTATTTATATTATGTATAATATTCTAGTATAAATGATTAATAAATTTAATAATAAAATAATAAATGTGAGTATGTATATATAGAACATAAGAACAATTGCTTACAAATTTATATGTACCTTTTTAGTAACGTTTAAATTTCTTTTGTTTCAGGTCAGAAAATGATTCACTTGTAAATGAATCATTCCTCCGCGACCAAATAGCTGGTATGAAAAAAATCGACAAGCTTGTAGAGGAAGCCGAACAATCAATTAGTAAAGTCGTTAAAGGATTTGACAAATTCTTCATGGACCCGAATATTAAATCTCGCGCATCGATGGACTTGATAGACATTAAACGAAAAGACCTCAAATTCGATATCGATGATTCTTGCGACTGTCCGCAAACACTAAGATGCGATTGCGAATCAAAAGACTTGGACCAAGAAAGCAGCTTAGGTATACAGTTTTCACCAGCACCTTCTGAACCTCTAACAACAGAACCAATTAGTGATACGGATCATTTGAATACGATCTCGGAGCAGTCAGAATCGATTGTTGCCAGTCCATCAAACAGCGGATGCAATATTAAATCTGTACTCAGCGATATAGTTAGCCAAAATGATGAATCGCTACGTGACGAGGACATTAAAATGAATGCAAAGATATCAATGGACACGCGCAATACAGTCCAAATACCTCCATTAACAAATCCTATTGAAGAGGCGCCGCTTCTACGAGAAGCTGGTACAGAAACTGACGATATGAAAAATCGCTTGAAAAGCAATGGTTTGGAGATCCAAAACATGCCAGGGATTGAAATTCGATCCTCTTTCGTCGTGCAGAAGATATACAACATAAATATCCAACCGTCGTCAAATTTAACTGATCCTGTCCACGTTCCGAACAAGAAGAATGCCTTTTTTATCGAATTGAAGCATGATGATCCGGTTATAGTGCAGATGGTAGGCTCTCAACGGGCCCCGTATTTCGACAATAAAGATAAGGAACCCATGGAGATCAGCGTGGTTAAGGCACCAGTTTCTACCGTTCAAACTCGTGAATCGATTACACAAACTCCAAATCGTAAGATGGGCAAAAATTGTAAATATTGTATGCATAAAGTAGACAGTACGCCTGAAAATAAAGAAGAAATCGTGGATGAATTGTTCGACGATATACGAGACTTTCAAATACCCATGGTTTCAACTAGATCAGTTGACGCAAATAGTAACACCAGCAGTGTTAGCGAATATGTTGTAGTACAAGATGACGCGACTCAGGTCTCTGCTAGTAATATTTCCAGAGATGATCGAGTGCAAGCATCAACTTCAAAAAGTTGTAACATACAGACTTGCGGTAGTGCCCCAAAAGAACCTGAACAAATTGAAACGTTTGTTTCCACTGGGACTGCCTCAAGTACGAATATGCGACCTCCAATACGCGATCTTCCGATGGATACCTACCAACCAATTCCGTATGATGAAGAAGAGATTGTTGAAATAGAGTTATTCAACAAACCTCTGGAAGGTTCAGATGTCACACCTTTTGATCTATTGAAGGGCACAGATTCCAGGCTTACAGATGTAGAAAAAGCTCAATGCACACCGAAATCGCTAGATTCGTCAAGATGCGGAAGTAGAAAATCGATGGAGGAAATGAAACCAACTGATAAAGACGATACAATCACGTTACAACCCGCCGAAAAAAAAAATGCCGATAACAATTTTATGTTAGCTCCAGTTGATTCCTGCGATTTGATGAACGGTTGCCCCATTCGTACGGTAGTGCGCGTTGAAAAACCCGATAACTTCTCAGATTTGAATGATTTTATCTGCCTTGCAAATGCTTATGATTTCAACGCGGCCTGCGAAGATAATATATCGAGTGCTGGCATTAATACAACCGGTTCCAGACAAACTGCACCAGCGGATCAGATGGCAATGAATAAGAACGCGAATGAACAAAAGCTAATTGACCTGATAGGATTCAAAGTTAACTGTAGGCAGCGTTTGGATGAATCTGATCAGAATGATAAAAGTTGCATGCGATGCGATACACCAAGGATACGCGCGAAGAATGATGAAGAACAAAAGAGAATTGATCTGATAGGAAGCAAAGTTAACGCTAGACAGCAACCGAATGAATTTGACGAGATTGACAAAAGTAGCAATCGATCGAGTATCCAAAGTTCTACTGACGAGACTGAGGAATCAAAAAAACGTAACGACAGTAACGCCAGCTCCATTAGCCGATCCGAACGACCCATATCATCCGCAATTAGAGACACCATACAAGAAATTTCAACTGTAGACCTAAGTGCAATCGATACTGCAAATCTAACACCCACCGTGGATATCGAGGGCGTTCAAATTATGGAAACGACCTACGAATCCTCTCGACTGCAAAATTTGTATCACGCGCCATATCCGGATCGAGCACCACCCGCCGGCCCAACAAATCCAAATCCAACCGCAATGTCGGCTATGGTCCAATACGATCAGCAAGGTGTTAACGAAAGTCTCGGTCAGAACTTACTCTTGGCCCAGTTACGGGATGACGCCACGCTAGTGTCTTATCATAAGCGTCCTAGTGCTTATATTGACTCGTCTTCATCGGAAATCAGCAGTCATTCAAGCGGCGATTACCCGGAAAGGAACAAATATCTGATGCGCGCCAAACGGCGTCAGTTATCTTACCAAAGAGGTATCATTACTGACGATCCAGATGATTTCATCTTGAGTAGATGTCCGGAAAGGTATGACCCGCTGTCGGATGGTGAATTGAGTCATTATACGACTAGTACTGGAGAAATGCTTCCGATAGGACCGCGCTTGTTAAAGAATAAAAACTTTATGCGCAGGAGGCCCGATAGGATATTCCAAATGGAGCTAAATCAAAGGAACATACACATCCATAGGCAGCATAATTATTTTAATAATTGGGTTTCATATTATGTCACAGATAATGCAAATTTATAAGTGATTTTAAATCAATTCCATTGCCAATTTATTTTTGTGATGAAACAATTTCTCTTAAGCGATGGTATGGAATATTATATTCTAATATTTGTGTTTTAATCGCGTGAATTTTTAAATAATAATTTTTTCATGTAATTTGAGACTTTAATTGTGTAATTTAAAAAGTGTAATTTAATTATATTTTAAATAATGGTAACTTAACGAGTCAATATTTAATAATTGATATATTGTAGACAGCTAATAGTACGGCGGCGATGCATTAGTTGCCTATATAAAACAAGACATTGAAAATATTTAAATACGCATTAGTTGGCTATGAAATTTATTCTAGTTAGCGTGTTACCGTGGAGCGGTGCGCATGTTGTGTCCGTAGCTGTCAAATGTGGTAAACAAGCAAAACATGGCTGCGCTTATAGATTCTCATCATTTCTTCCACACAAAATAGAATAAAACAGTAAGAAATCCCCGTAAAATTTACAAACCGATATGCTCTAATACATTACGTACAGGTGCGCCATGTGATTAAATGCCGTTTTACATACGGGACAACCGTTTGCAATGAGAACATCGATTTCAGCTGTTTACCGAGCTAAGAAGTGGCGATTAAAGTTAATTCCGTACGTAAAATTGATTTAGTAGAGGCGTAATGCGCGACCGTGCCACCGTTGTTGGTGTTTAGTGTGTTCGGAGTGCATTTTTGGGTGGACGGATGCCGCCGCTGGTGCGAGACCATCACCACGTCCACGGCAAACCCATGGAATCAATTGCCACTCACAGTAATGGCCACGATAGCAGCAGCAACAGTAGCACGATGCGATACCCACTGGCGACGCCCAGTAGCCCACTTAGTAGCGCCCACCATATCATGCAGCAAACACCTACACTGTGGACGGCTCTGTACAACTACGAGGCCCAGGGCGAGGACGAACTGTCCCTGCGCAAGGGCCAGATTGTTGAGGTACTCTCCACGGATGCGAATATCAGCGGGGACGATGGCTGGTGGACGGGCAAAATCGGCAATAAGGTATAACATCTTTTCACGCAATTGCATAGAATATCACCAAAATACCGTAACTAGAAGCATTAAATAGCTATATGCGCATTTCGTTAGCTGTGCCCACATCTTCAGTAGCACAAGATAAAAATTATATGAAATACCTCTGTCACTAATCGACAATTCAATAAAGAAGCCAACATGACGCAGGCATTTTATTTCGATTTTATCTTGTGCTACTGAAGGTGCAGGCATAGCCTTCGAAGTGCGCATCTAGTTATTTAACGCTTCGAGTTACGGTATTTGGTTGATATTCTATACTATTATTTAACACCTTAGTGTTAGTTAAATAGTCCTCAATCCTAAGGATTGGTTGGAAACAGCACGTCACGAGCCACGAGCTAATTCCTTCATCTCTCCATAGCTATTCATCCCGCACGTCCTCCACTATCTGACCCACATACTTTAATCTAGGCCTGCCTTTCCCTCTACTTTACCCTCTATAACTAATTGCATAATACCCCCATGTCTAAGAATGTGACCTACTAGTCTATCTCTCTTGCGCTGTAATACTCTCCAAATACTTCTCTTCTCCTCTACTAACTCTAGTACGGCTTCATTTGTTACTTTTTCTTCCCAACCAACAATCCTCATCCTCCTGTAGTACCACATTTCGAATGCTTATATTCTACGTTTCTCTTCTTTTCGTATAGTCCACGCCTCACACCCAGTACAACGCTACACTCAACACATATGCCTTCAGTAACAAGTGAAATATCAATAGCGAGTGAAACAACTTGTTATAATCTAGGAAGAGCCAGCGGAAATTGGTCTTTGGAAAAAATTAGAACTTGATATCACAAGACGAATTCTTTCTGCAATTTAGTTCGTTGGTCATCTATCCTAGGGATTAGTTTATCGATCTATCCTGACCTAAATCCTTCATCCTCCCTATAGCTATTCATCCCACTATCGTCCTCCACTATCTGACCCACATACTACAATCTAGGCCTACCTATCTCTTCCTTTCTCTCTACTCTACGTTTTTCATTTTTTCATTTAACAAATTTGCTCGACATTTCTCATTTTTTTTAGCTTAGTTAGTTGGTAGAAATCCTACCCCTCCCTTCCTCTCTACTCTACCTTCTATAACTAATTGCATAATACCATTTTTAACTCTATCTACAAACCAAATCTTCATCATCCTCCTCTAGCACCTTCCCATATGTTCCTAATATCTTCTATAACTTCACTCTGTAATTGGAATTATATCCTGTTGAGGTAGTTTCCATAAAACAAATACATTTCAAATTCTTCTAATGTACATTTCCCTTCCTCACCAATAGTCCACGCCTCACACCAGTACAATGCTACACTCCACAGTAGTCTCTTCTAATACCAAAGTATTTTTAATATTTGATCTTCGAATTTCCTCCTTTTCTACGATTTTCTTACGAATGTCCTATCCTACATTTTAGATCTAGCTTACTTCGGTTGTCCTTTGTATTCCTACTTCCTAAATAACAAAAGTCTTATACTTCCTCCTATTCTAATCCTTACTTTTCGCTTGCATTCCTTCTTATCACACCTCACCACTTTGGTCTTATTATATTAAATTATCACCGTAGTGTTAATTTTTAAATCTTTACATACATTATTCATAAATCGTACAATTTGAAAAATCTAGTTTAAATTTCCAATTGCACAATCGATAATTCCAGGTGGGAATTTTTCCCAGTAATTTCGTCAACCACGACGACCCACTCTTACACCTCAACTCGATCATCGGCGACGTGGAGCCGATGGAGATCGACTTCGGCGACCTGTGCGTCAAAGACCTGATCGGCGTCGGTGGTTTCGGCAAAGTCTACAAGGGCACGTTCAACAATCGCGAGGTGGCTGTTAAGGCGGCCCGGGAAGATCCCGATTTCGACGCGTCTGTGACATTAGAGAATGTGGTAAAGGAGGCGAAGTTGTTCGGGCTGCTGGAACATGTGAATATTGTGAGTTTAGTGGGTGTGTGCTTGGAACAGCCGAATGTGTGCCTCGTGCTGGAATATTGCAGAGGGGGTAGCCTCAATCGGGTCCTGGCCAAGTGGAAGATCAAACCGGATGTGTTGCTGCATTGGGCCATTCAGATTGCCA
This sequence comes from Leptodirus hochenwartii, assembly GCA_947310635.1. Lineage (NCBI taxonomy): Eukaryota > Metazoa > Arthropoda > Insecta > Coleoptera > Leiodidae > Leptodirus > Leptodirus hochenwartii. The sequence continues at coordinate 3,062,437 of OX371178.1, read as the reverse complement.
AGGGGATGCAGTATTTGCATTACGGTGCGCCGATTTCGCTGATACATAGAGATCTGAAAAGTTCCAATGGTGAGTATTTTTTTAAATAGTTTTTATCACGGTCGGTGGTTTTATATATGAACAAAAATGTGGTATATATCGTCAGTGAAGTGACAATACCTCCTATCTGCTTTGAAATTTTAGTGAGCTGGGAGATGTTCTGAACATGTGCAATAAACCTAAGAATCTGTTTGATATAATGTCGTATTTTTTTTTGGATTTTTCTAAGATGGGAGGGAGATTGTCACATCGCTGACGATGTATAAAATTAAGTACTTTGACAAATAAAATTTGTCATATTGAAACCTTTTCAAGAAACAACTTAGATTCTAATTAGTATCTTCGTGAATAAATCAAACACTAACATTTTTTTCGTATCTGCAGAAGTATAAATTAATGTGATGTATAACATTTGCTTAGACAATAATCTGAGATTATATGGTGCATAAAATTAAGTAAGTATCGCGAAATATTATTGAAAATATAAAGAAAAAATTGGCGATAAAACAACGTAAATTGGAATAAATATCGTAAATATTTGAAATATTAAAAAAATGTTAGATAAGGAAAATATTAGTAGATAAAAGAAATATGAATATACAAGGCAATGGTAAAAAAGTACAAATACAAAATATTTCTAAAATGGAAACACGTCGCATAAATTTTCCAAGTTATCCTCCCCTCGCAATAATCTCTTATGCAACTGCCATTATCATTATCTTTATATTATATAGTACGAAAACTAAATATGGAATGATTACCTACCAACAGATCTTTATATTCAAATAATAACTCTAGTCTATTATGAACATTCTATTAATTTACAATTATTTATTATTGTTTTGTTGAAATATATATTTTTAATTTAGAAGGATTTTTATAGTGTAGTTTTAATTATATCCAAATATTATCATCAATTTGTGATTAAAATTCGTAAAAAAAAAACAGGTTGATTTAGTAGGATTTTTATATTTTATATAAAAAATTATGCCATGCCAAATGCTACCCTGTAAATATTTAAATTAAATCACCCCAACTGATTGTACTAACATCGTATAGTATTTACTTCGAATTTTCCTTTTGTTGAGGGGCGGATAAATTGAAAATTTTATACATCGCATTTCCGTTAGGGATATATTTTGTGGCCTTTAAAATTGTATAGAATATCACCCAAATACCTTAACACAAAGCGTTTAATAGCCAGAAGCGCATTTCGAAAGACATGCTCTCATTAGTACCAGTACAAGTTTAAACGTAATGTTTATATTATTGAAATGTCTCGTCTAGTATTTTTTGTATCCACCTATTGATATTTTCCCGATTTCACAAAATTTTCGTTTATTTAAAGTTCCAAAATAATTCTAGTTTGTGTTATTTCGTATATTCGTATCATTTATTGTATATCATCAATTTTTCATTAATTTTTTCTGTAGTATTTTCCAATGTTCATTCCACTTTGCGCACCATATTTCCTAATGGGCCACCCCTCGCCTTTATCATTATATTCCATATTATAAACTCGTACACGTACTCGACAATATGTTACAATATATTATAAAATTATATGCAATTTATAACAACAAATCGCAAATAATATGAATCTATTGAATATTCATAAGTGGCAGTTTCAGCTAACCGACCGAAACCGCAACCTATTCCAGCTGCAGCAGCTGCTTGCGAGATTAAGTCAAGTTTATTGCCTCATTGGTTCGTAAATGACGAAATTGCATTCATTGCCCGTATCTTGCTAAACGTGGGAACTAAGACACGACTCGCATTTTTTTCTACACTTACTAAAACGCAATTAGCCGTTTGTAAATACTTTTGTTCTTCTTATAAAAGTGTATATACCTACACTTAATTCATCGAATTTGCACGAGAACAAAATAATCATTGTCTTTATTGAAGAGTTCCCAATAGAATTAGTATAGTCACCCTCAAGGGGTAGATAGAATTTAAAAAAAAGGGTTGGCAGAACTCAAGAGGTCGATGTAGACAAGTCGAATAGTTTTTAGAAATTTCGGATACTTTCGGGAAATAAAATAAAATTTCTGAGGTAGCCCATTAAATATATATATTGATATGATACCAGCCGAATTAATAAAACACGCAGGGGAAAAAATGCAGGAGCGATTATACAGGTTAGTTTGTAAAATATATGAGAAGGGAGAAGTACCACAGGATTTTCAGCGTAGTAGAATAGTAACAATGCCGAAGAAAATAGGAGCTAATTTGTGTGAGAACTATAGGACCATTAGCCTACTATCACATGCATCGAAGATATTGTTAAAGATTATTTATAGGAGATTAGAAAATAAAGTAGAGGAAAGGCTAGGAGAAGATCAGTTTGGTTTTAGGAAAAACAGAGGGACGAGAGAGGCGATTCTAGCACTAAGAACGGTAGTAGAAAAAAGAAAGAGGGTAGGAAAGGTAACTTGCATAGCTTTTGTAGACTTAGAAAAGGCATTTGATAATGTAGATTGGGACATAATGTTTAGAATTTTAAAAGAAACGGGTATAGATTATAAGGATAGGAGAATAATTTTTAATTTATATAAACACCAAACTGCCTTAGTTAGAATTGAGGGGGAAGAAGAGGTAGCAAAAATAGGGAAGGGAGTTCGGCAGGGATGTACACTCTCACCGTTATTATTTAATCTATATATAGAAGATGCAATAAACAAAGTAAAAGAAGAGTATAGTGTAGGTGTGAATGTACAGGGAGAGAAAATATATATGTTGAGATTCGCCGACGATATAGCTATATTGGAAGAAAGCGAAAAGAATTTAGAAAGGGTATTGAATGGTATGCAGGCAGTATTGACTAGGGATTTTAACATGAAAATAAATATAGGTAAAACTAAAGTGATGAGGTGTGATAAAAAGGAATGCAGTAGAAAAATGAGGATCACAATAGGAGATAATAGAATCGAAGAAGTGTCAGATTTTTTGTTATTTAGGCAGTAGAATCACAAAAGATAATCGAAGCAAGGTAGATATAAAGTGTAGGATAGCACAGGGTAGGAAGGCATTCGTAGAAAAAGAACAGATTTTAAGATCAAATATTGACTTGGGTATTAGAAAAAGATTACTGAAGGTATATGTTTGGAGTGTAGCACTGTACGGGTGTGAGGCGTGGACTATAGGAAAGGAAGAGAAGCGTAGATTAGAAGCACTTGAAATGTGGTGTTATAGGAGGATGATGAGGATTTGTTTGGGAAGATAAAGTAACAAATGAAGCTGTACTAGAGTTAGTAGGGGAGAAGAGAAGTATCTGGAGAGTGTTACAGCGTAGGAGAGACAGATTAGTAGGGCATATTCTTAGGCATGGGGGGATTATGCAATTGATCATAGAAGGTAGAGTGGAGGGAAAGAGAGGGGTAGGTAGGCCTAGATTGGAGTATGTGAGTCAGATAGTTGAAGACGTTGAGATGAATAGCTATAGGGAGATGAAGGGATTAGCTCAGGATAGATCGGCATGGCGTGCTGTTTCCAACCAATCTTTAGGATTGCGGACTCTTTAACTAACTAATTTTTTATACAAGGGTGTCTATGCGCCAAATTTTCTTAGACCATACAATAAAAAAATCAATAAATTTTTGCTCTTTACAATATTAAGCATTTTTCGATATAATTAATGTTCGTCTGTAACTATATACCAAACATTTTGCTCTCATTGCATTTTTCTAACATTTTGCCTTCTATTTGAACCTACTTTCTATTTACCTGCTAAAGTGACAAATATTTTAGTAGGCAGTAGTTTATTAATATGATAATGAATCCGATAATGTAGAAGAACACGATATTGTAAGTCGTATATTAAACACGATTTGCCCACATTTGTTTTCTCAGTATTATTGTCATATGAGAAAGTATCTCTGGAGGAATATAATTAAAAGATATCTATTAAGTATCAATACTTCGCATTATGTGATAATGTTTATTCAGATATCCATACAGTAGGATATTTTGTTGGAAAATGTGGAGATTATGAAATATCGATTTCGGGTATCGGATGAAAATATATAAAAAAATTTATCGTGTAGAGTTTTCTTTATGGATATATTATATTCAATACCAGATCTTCCTTATATGTAAATTAAAATATTTGTTATTATAAAAAAGTTAACAATTGTGCAATATATGAATAAAATGTTTTTGGCGGTAGTGTTATTTTTTTTTAAATCAGCATTTAAATTCGATATAGCTGATGAAATATAAAGGATGAATGTAAAAGTAAATAATTTTAATGCCTAGGTAAAATTGTAAAAAATTGTTTTTGTTCCTTTAATTTTACGATTAGATATTTGAGTATCGACACTGCAAAAAGTTCGCTACAAAATCATCGATACTTAAGTTTATATACTTCAAAAGGAATGAATGTACTTTTTTTAATTGGGCGAAGAACTATAAGGGATAAAATAGGAAATAATCACATTTTTACCAACCCACATACCCTTTATTTATATTTCACCTAATGTGAATTATCATCCACATTCTATTTTGCATCTTTAAACTAAATCTACCCCAGCACCGATACATCATTTCCCATTTTCCTTCTTCTCGTGCACATCACCTCGTTTCACTGCAATCTTCACTACTCCTACCCTGTGTAATCCATTATTCACGGCCCCTTTGGGAACTTTATTTACTGTCCAATTCCAAGTCTCCGATACTTTGCCGCTATTTTCTACATCCACAATATTATAGAAATAGAACATGCACGATGTTCGATCGATAGCAGGTCACTTCAAAATACCACCCCTATATCGGCCATCTGTCATCGTATCGAAGGGAGGATGTGTACGTAGAAGAATCAAAATTAATATTGGATTAGAATGCACATGTAGATACTAAGAGTTGCCTTGGGTCAGTCGTGAAACGTAAATAATTGTTTGAAATAGTTGATTTAAAAATGCAATTAAAAATTATTGTCTAGTTTCTTAAGGGGGCGGTTTGCCATGTTCATTTTGCCACAACGCATGGTATTTTTTGAGCCAGTAAAAATTTTCGCAGCAAGGACTTAATATTTTTAACACACATCAAGAAAGGTTTAGATTAGGGAATGTAAGACCTTTAAAAAAAATCTGAAAGATAAGTTTCATTTTCGATTAAAAAGATTTTCACTTTTAGACTCCGCTATCCGAGAATCATACCTAAGTTGGTATGTTTGGATGGCAAATCTACTTCACCGCACTTTTTTTTTTTTTTAATAAAAAAACGATGTACTTACAAATTGCAGGAAAAAAAAGACTGGAAGGCGGAATGTTTTTTTGTTTTTATTAATTCGACATGAAACATTTGATCAGGAGTTGTTAGAAATCGTAAATTCCTGATTGAGTTATTGAAATATAGATGGCGTATTATGTTTATCGTTGATCAAGTGCTGAGTTGCAATTCATCGAGAATTACGAAAATCCTCCAAATATAGATTTTCAACACACGTAGTAAACAATATAATATTAAATGTATAAATAAACTTAAAATGTGACCAGGCAAGATTTCTAATGATAAAAAAATGATATAAAGTTATATTTTAGCAATAGCACCGTTTTGTTTAATAACATTTATTATTTGTATAAATATTTTTTTTGTGTGAATAGAAGATCCTATATAATAGTAAGTTACGAAATAATATCCAGTAATCAGAAAGATGAGTTTATAAATAGCGATGTTATGTATTTGGTAAAATTGTAATCATACATCAATACGAAGAGTTACAATAGGCGGAATTTATAAAAATTATAAGAAATCGTCACCTTCACATTTTATAAAATCGGTTAAATAATTCCTTTCAATGATTGCAACGTTGCGCATGACGTAATTATAATGTAGACTTATTATTATCAAAACTTTCGAATTAAAATTGAACTATTTAAGACGCCGCATTATAAAATTATGAATTAAATTCGTAAACTTTTTATCAACAGGTGCCCCCAACTGTCCCCCTTAATACCCCCATGTCTAAGAATATGATTTATTAGTCCTTACATTTATATATATATATATATATGTGTGTAACTATTAACTAAAAATATCTGTGGTCATTTTTTCGCTTAGTTTCTGCACCTTGTTTTGAGTTTGTCTTCTTTTTATTTTTCAATAATATCGATGAAGATATCGCTGTTAATAAATCGTTATTGATTGTGTTCCGTGATCGATTGGAGATATATATATATATATATATATATAGTAATAACCCGCTGTTCGCGAATCCGGTTTAAATTACTCTGTTTGATTAAATGTTTCTGTATGAATGGTTGATATATGCAATGAGAATGTTTATATAGACGTTGCAAGTCCATATACGAAAACGAATTAACTTTAAGCGGTTGATTTTCATGTGGCGACATCTGTTGATATCTTCCACACGAGAACTTGGTGAAGATAACTGAAGAGCGCGCTAGTATATTGACCAAATACACGGGAACGAAATTTTGACAATTTTCTACTTAGTGTGGCGCCATTGTCTCCCCATAAGCAATATGTTAATTGAATACGATACGCGCGTTGCGTCCCCAATCGACTTAACCCAAGCATTCGATTACTGTGCGCGGGAAAATGCGATATGGCCACGGTCAGCTGTTCGACATCAGCAACAACAAAACAATGAATAAAATGTGTTAAATATTCAACAACCCGGGTGAAATGTATCGAATTGATGAAATTCGATAAAATACATTGTCATTGGCATTAGTTACACTGCACATTTAATAAATATACGAGCCATATATTAACTTGCACTCCTCAATATATTCCACCTCTTACACTCTATCAAAAACAATTTTTAAAATGCCCAATTCGTAAATTAAACTTCCGTCATCAACAAATATTTCACTTTTGTCACTCATTACAATTTCTTTATAATTGTACCTAAAGAAGTATTTGATACAATTTACTACCTTCAAAACTCTTCAATTTATTTTCTAGAAAATCTTTAATAATTTTCAGCAAAAAATAAATAAAAAGGAAATTCCTTCCTTCACAAAGATAGCTAAAATTTGTATTTACTACTTGTTGTGTTGACTTTTATATATCGTAGAAATCTAACAGAAATACGTTTTACATATATATTTTACAATAAATTTTACACAGCACAGGATCGAACGTACGACCCCACGGCGGCAAGCTATACTTAACGCCGAGCCACTCCGACACCGACAAAACATGATTTTATTAACAGTATAAAGTACACCCTTGCAAAGAATATTAAAATAAAACTCGTCAAAAAATCGAAATATTTCAAAGGTATATATACACGACTTTTTCACTTTTTTCGACGATAATTTCAACTTTTTCCATTTGAACCGGAAATCAGTAAAATATAGTTTTAAGACGATTTATAGCCATTTTGCATTGTTTTGGGCAGCACTTGTTAAACTTTGACCAAAATCGCCAAAAAAATCGGAATATTTCAAAGGTATATATACACCACTTTTTCACTTTTTTCGACGAAAATTTCAACTTTTTCCATTTGAACCGGAAATCAGTAGAATATAGTTTTAAGACGATTTATAGCCATTTTGCATTGTTTTGGGCAGCACTTGTTAAACTTTGACCGAAATCGCCAAAAAAATCGGAATATTTCAAAGGTATATATACACCACTTTTTCACTTTTTTCGACGAAAATTTCAACTTTTTCCATTTGAACCGGAAATCAGTAAAATATAGTTTTAAGACGATTTATAGCCATTTTGCATTGTTTTGGGCAGCACTTGTTAAACTTTGACCGAAATCGCCAAAAAAATCGGAATATTTCAAAGGTATATATACACCACTTTTTCACTTTTTTCGACGAAAATTTCAACTTTTTCCATTTGAACCGGAAATCAGTAAAATATAGTTTTAAGACGATTTATAGCCATTTTGCATTGTTTTGGGCAGCACTTGTTAAACTTTGACCAAAATCGCCAAAAAAATCGGAATATTTCAAAGGTAATATTTATAAATAATTATTTCAAATGAATATTTCAAATATACACGACTTTTTCACTTTTTTCGACGAAAATTTCAACTTTTTCCATTTGAACCGGAAATCAGTAAAATATAGTTTTAAGACGATTTATAGCCATATTGCATTGTTTTGGGCAGCACTTGTTAAACTTTGACCAAAATCGCAAAAAAAATCGGAATATTTCAAAGGTATATATACACCACTTTTTCACTTTTTTCGACGAAAATTTCAACTTTTTCCATTTGAACCGGAAATCAGTAAAATATAGTTTTAAGACGATTTATAGCCATTTTGCATTGTTTTGGGCAGCACTTGTTAAACTTTGACCGAAATCGCCAAAAAAATCGGAATATTTCAAAGGTATATATACACCATTTTTTCACTTTTTTCGACGAAAATTTCAACTTTTTCCATTTGAACCGGAAATCAGTAAAATATAGTTTTAAGACGATTTATAGCCATATTGCATTGTTTTGGGCAGCACTTCTCAAACTTTGACCAAAATCGCCAAAAAAATCGGAATATTTGTTCTATTTTTCTAAATAATACTTAAATTTAAAAAATTGTTTCCTGTACAATATGTATATTTTTCTTCTCTTCGTATCGTTTTTCTTCCAACTCGCTGGCGTATCCTTGCCTTTTATTTAGGGCCTTATAAATTATGTCTGCTCCATGTAGAACGCACAAAACCGAGGAGTAATACGTTTTTGCTTTGACTATACCATCCTGGAATAAAAGAAAAAGAAACGAATAAGTATAAGCTCCTTTTTGTGTACAGTGGGCTTCCATTGCTTCTGAGAGCCGATATCTCTTCCAACTTAGCCATAATATTTATCACCGTGCAGATTATTTGTTAGCTACTGTTTTTAGAAAAAATCCAGAGGTGCTTTAGCTATAGGAAAAATATTCAATGTACTTGAAAAAAAAAATTTTTTTTTCGTAGAGCAATTGCTAAATTGGTAAAAAAAAATACCAATGACTGATTTTGTGTTTCAAAATGTTTACTTCGAGCCCAGAATATAAATGGATTTTTTTATCAAATTTTTACTCTTACCATTTTCTATCAAATGCCACAGTATTTTTTCTCAGTACAAATTTGTATTTATAATCATTATTTACCCATTCACACACAAATCAAATAATAAAGATTTAATTTTCTTCCGAGTTTTCTTCTATTTTCTTCACTACGACACGACGTACAACGTTTCATTATTATTTATTTTTACAACATCGGGAGAGCATGTTTCGTTCACATTAAGGTCAATTCGACGTGGCCCATTTCCTCTACGAAATCTACGCTTCTGCATCAAAATCCCGTCGTAAATCGACCGCGAAAATTGGATTTTGCAACAAAAAGAAAATATCAAATCGCTCGATTCGAAAGCTCGTGCTTTATAGACCATGGTACGCCAATTATAGGTCAACTAGAACATTGTTGAAAATGTATGATTGTACGAAAGGTTCTTTCATGGTTTGGTTAAATTTTGCTATTTTAGTTTTTTTGCGTTTGCGGAACGCGTTTAGAAATTGTGTTGTGAAAAGACCTTTACTATACCCTTGAAATAGGTCAATTTTTGGGAGTAAAATAGCTAAAATGAACATCCTGTATAGCAAATGCGAATTTTTATATTGAGTAGGCAATGTAGCTAAATATTCTTCATGTGCAAAAGTATTGTAAATGTATGAAAATTTCTTGAACTAAAGGTTCATTCACGGTATGGTTAACTTTTGCTATTTGATTAATTTTATTGTGCGGAATGCGTTTAGACATAGTGTTGTGAAAAGACCTTTACTATACCCTTAACTTAGTGTTTAGTTTTTGTGATTTTTGGCAGTAAAATAAGTAGAATGTACATCCTGTATAGCAAAAGCGAATTTTTATATTGAGTACGCAATGCAGCTAAATGTTCTTCATGTACAAAAGTATTGTAAATGTATGAAAATTTCTTGAACTAAAGGTTCTTTCACGGTATGGTTAACTTTTGCTATTTGATTAATTTTATTGTGCGGAATGCGTTTAGAATTTTGTGTTGTGAAAAGACCTTTATTATGCCCTTAACTTAGTGTTTAGTTTTTGTGATTTTTGGCAGTAAAATAAGTAAAATGTACATCCTGTACAGCAAATGCGAATTTTTATATTGAGTACGCATTGCAGCTAAACATTCTTCATGTACAAAAGTATTGAAAATGTATGAAAATTTCTTGAACTAAAGGTTCTTTCACGGTATGTTTAACTTTTGCTATTTGATTAATTTTATTGTGCGGAATGCGTTTAGACATAGTGTTGTGAAAAGACCTTTACTATACCCCGAAATTAGGTGTTTAGTTTTTGTGATTTTTGGGAGTAAAATAGGTAGAATGAACATCCTGTACAGCAAATGCGAATTTTTATATTGAGTACGCATTGCAGCTAAATGTTCTTCATGTGCAAAAGTATTGTAAATGTATGAAAATTTCTTGAACTAAAGGTTCATTCACGGTATGGGTAACTTTTGCTATTTGATTAATTTTATTGTGCGGAATGCGTTTAGAATTTTGTGTTGTGAAAAGACCTTTACTATACCCCGAAATTAGGTGTTTAGTTTTTGTGATTTTTGGGAGTAAAATAGGTAGAATGAACATCCTGTATAGCAAAAGCGAATTTTTATATTGAGTACGCATTGCAGCTAAATATTCTTCATGTACAAAAGTATTGAAAATGTATGAAAATTTCTTGAACTAAAGGTTCTTTCACGGTATGGTTAACTTTTGCTATTTGATTAATTTTATTGTGCGGAATGCGTTTAGACATAGTGTTGTGAAAAGACCTTTACTATACCCTTAACTTAGTGTTTAGTTTTTGTGATTTTTGGGAGTAAAATAGGTAGAATGAACATCCTGTACAGCAAATGCGAATTTTTATATTGAGTACGCATTGCAGCTAAATGTTCTTCATGTACAAAAGTATTGAAAATGTATGAAAATTTCTTGAACTAAAGGTTCTTTCACGGTATGGTTAACTTTTGCTATTTGATTAATTTTATTGTGCGGAATGCGTTTAGACATAGTGTTGTGAAAAGACCTTTACTATACCCTTAACTTAGTGTTTAGTTTTTGTGATTTTTGGGAGTAAAATAGGTAGAATGTACATCCTGTATAGCAAAAGCGAATTTTTATATTGAGTACGCAATGCAGCTAAATGTTCTTCATCTACAAAAGAATTGTAAATGTATGAAAAAATCTTGAACTAAAGGTTCTTTCACGGTATGGTTAACTTTTGCTATTTGATTAATTTTATGTTGCGGAATGCGTTTAGAATTTTGTGTTGTGAAAAGACCTTTACTATACCCCGAAATTAGGTGTTTAGTTTTTGTGATTTTTGGGAGTAAAATAGGTAGAATGTACATCCTGTACAGCAAATGCAAATTTTTATATTGAGTACGCATTGCAGCTAAATGTTCTTCATGTACAAAAGTATTGAAAATGTATGAAAAAATCTTGAACTAAAGGTTCTTTCACGGTATGGTTAACTTTTGCTATTTGATTAATTTTATTGTGCGGAATGCGTTTAGAATTTTGTGTTGTAAAAAGACCTTTACTATACCCTGAAATTAGGTGTTTAGTTTTTGTGATTTTTTGGGAGTAAAATAAGTAGAATGAACATCCTGTATAGCAAAAGCGAATTTTTATATTGAGTACGCATTGCAGCTAAATGTTCTTCATGTACAAAAGTATTGAAAATGTATGAAAATTTCTTGAACTAAAGGTTCTTTCACGATATGGTTAACTTTTGCTATTTGATTAATTTTATGTTGCGGAATGCGTTTAGAATTTTGTGTTGTGAAAAGACCTTTACTATACCTCGAAATTAGGTGTTTAGTTTTTGTGATTTTTGGGAGTAAAATAGGTAGAATGAACATCCTGTATAGCAAAAGCGAATTTTTATATTGAGTACGCATTGCAGCTAAATGTTCTTCATGTACAAAAGTATTGAAAATGTATGAAAATTTCTTGAACTAAAGGTTCTTTCACGGTATGGTTAACTTTTGCTATTTGATTAATTTTATGTTGCGGAATGCGTTTAGAATTTTGTGTTGTGAAAAGACCTTTACTATACCTCGAAATTAGGTGTTTAGTTTTTGTGATTTTTGGGAGTAAAATAGGTAGAATGAACATCCTGTATAGCAAAAGCGAATTTTTATATTGAGTACGCATTGCAGCTAAATGTTCTTCATGTACAAAAGTATTGAAAATGTATGAAAATTTCTTGAACTAAAGGTTCTTTCACGATATGGTTAACTTTTGCTATTTGATTAATTTTATGTTGCGGAATGCGTTTAGAATTTTGTGTTGTGAAAAGACCTTTACTATACCTCGAAATTAGGTGTTTAGTTTTTGTGATTTTTGGGAGTAAAATAGGTAGAATGAACATCCTGTATAGCAAAAGCGAATTTTTATATTGAGTACGCATTGCAGCTAAATGTTCTTCATGTACAAAAGTATTGAAAATGTATGAAAATTTCTTGAACTAAAGGTTCTTTCACGGTATGGTTAACTTTTGCTATTTGATTAATTTTATTGCGCGGAATGCGTTTAGAATTTTGTGTTGTGAAAAGACCTTTACTATACCCTGAAATTAGGTGTTTAGTTTTTGTGATTTTTGGGAGTAAAATAGGTAGAATGAACATCCTGTATAGCAAAAGCGAATTTTTATATTGAGTACGCAATGCAGCTAAATGTTCTTCATCTACAAAAGTATTGTAAATGTATGAAAATTTCTTGAACTAAAGGTTCTTTCACGGTATGGTTAACTTTTGCTATTTGATTAATTTTATTGTGCGGAATGCGTTTAGAATTTTGTGTTGTGAAAAGACCTTTACTATACCCCGAAATTAGGTGTTTAGTTTTTGTGATTTTTGGGAGTAAAATAGGTAGAATGAACATCCTGTATAGCAAAAGCGAATTTTTATATTGAGTACGCAATGCAGCTAAATGTTCTTCATCTACAAAAGTATTGTAAATGTATGAAAATTTCTTGAACTAAAGGTTCTTTCACGGTATGGTTAACTTTTGCTATTTGATTAATTTTATTGTGCGGAATGCGTTTAGAATTTTGTGTTGTGAAAAGACCTTTACTATACCCTGAAATTAGGTGTTTAGTTTTTGTGATTTTTGGGAGTAAAATAGGTAGAATGAACATCCTGTATAGCAAAAGCGAATTTTTATATTGAGTACGCAATGCAGCTAAATGTTCTTCATCTACAAAAGTATTGTAAATGTATGAAAATTTCTTGAACTAAAGGTTCTTTCACGGTATGGTTAACTTTTGCTATTTGATTAATTTTATTGTGCGGAATGCGTTTAGAATTTTGTGTTGTGAAAAGACCTTTACTATACCCCGAAATTAGGTGTTTAGTTTTTGTGATTTTTTTGGGAGTAAAATAGGTAGAATGAACATCCTGTATAGCAAAAGCGAATTTTTATATTGAGTACGCAATGCAGCTAAATGTTCTTCATCTACAAAAGTATTGTAAATGTATGAAAAAATCTTGAACTAAAGGTTCTTTCACGGTATGGTTAACTTTTGCTATTTGATTAATTTTATTGTGCGGAATGCGTTTAGAATTTTGTGTTGTGAAAAGACCTTTACTATACCCCGAAATTAGGTGTTTAGTTTTTGTGATTTTTTGGGAGTAAAATAGGTAGAATGAACATCCTGTATAGCAAAAGCGAATTTTTATATTGAGTACGCAATGCAGCTAAATGTTCTTCATGTACAAAAGTATTGTAAATGTATGAAAAAATCTTGAACTAAAGGTTCTTTCACGGTATGGTTAACTTTTGCTATTTGATTAATTTTATTGTGCGGAATGCGTTTAGAATTTTGTGTTGTGAAAAGACCTTTACTATACCCCGAAATTAGGTGTTTAGTTTTTGTGATTTTTTGGGAGTAAAATAGGTAGAATGAACATCCTGTATAGCAAAAGCGAATTTTTATATTGAGTACGCATTGCAGCTAAATGTTCTTCATGTACAAAAGTATTGAAAATGTATGAAAATTTCTTGAACTAAAGGTTCTTTCACGGTATGGTTAACTTTTGCTATTTGATTATTTTTATTGTGCGGAATGCGTTTAGAATTTTGTGTTGTGAAAAGACCTTTACTATACCCCGAAATTAGGTGTTTAGTTTTTGTGATTTTTGGGAGTAAAATAGGTAGAATGTACATCCTGTACAGCAAATGCAAATTTTTATATTGAGTACGCATTGCAGCTAAATGTTCTTCATGTACAAAACTATTGAAAATGTATGAAAAAATCTTGAACTAAAGGTTCTTTCACGGTATGGTTAACTTTTGCTATTTGATTAATTTTATGTTGCGGAATGCGTTTAGAATTGGTATTGTGGAAAGACCTTTACCATACCCTTAAATTAGGTAGATTTTTGTGATTTTTTGTAGATAGAATGAACATCCTGTATAGCAAATGCGAATTTTTGCATTGAGTACGCAATGTAGGTACTTAAATGGTTATGGGCTGCGTGTACGAAAGGACGGTGACCTATGTGCGGTTGCGGTTCACATTCACATTGGCACGTCATCTCGTATTACCAGCTCCCTGTAGCCCAAGAACACAATCTTTGATGATTTATTTTGATGATGTTAATGATGATACTGATGGAGTCTCGTGTCCCCCCCCAAGTCTTAAAAAGCCCGTGATAGAGAACAAAATTTTAGCATTTTCGAAGGTAGATTTTTGTTTTAAATTTCATGGCTGTAGGTTTTTTTTTGAATATTTCTTACATATGTCGATTATGACTTTTAGCCCATTGAGAATATCTATTTTTATTAAATTATGAGATGTTGAATTGTTACTTTATAAATTTGTTTGATTTTTTTTTATGTAAAAGTTTAAATTTTTAATATATCGAACAAAAGCAGAAATAAAAAAGGCAAGTGGTTGTTAAGTATAGTAAATTTTAGAAATATCTTTTTTATCGTTTTGAAAAAAAAATAAAAATTACTAGGCAAAACAAAAAACTGTTTTATAACAAAAAAAAACGGCATCGCATTGTCAGAAATTAGTTAAGATTAATCTGGTAATTATTGAGAAAGAGATTGGTTGAATTATAAAAGTAAATTTTGAAGCCAGTGATAAAAACGAGGGGCGAATAAATAGGAAATATTTTATACAAAATTGTAAGTGTTGTAAAAATATGGGAAATATCTGCAAATATTTGTAAATTTCGTAATTAATAGAAAATTCTTCTAGAAATCTAAATAATATATCAAGAAATACGAAAGTATTTTACATCGCCCATTTTTTTCGTTATTTTATCAATGGTGGAAATTTGGTGCATACAATTTTGCACTTATCCACCCCTCGGATGAAAATATTGCTATTTACACAATACACAAAAAATTTAATGTATTATCGAACAACGTACAGAATCACTTTCTCCAGGCTATAATATTTTTTATAAATTTATTTTCACCTTATCTTATGTACATTTTCTATTTTTAATTTAATCTCCAGCAGCAAGCATCTTTTGTAATGAAATTCTGAACTAATAAGCTCAAAATCTAATATTCCTTGCTCCATTTTGAACAAAAGCAATTTTTCTTTCCGCCTTATTTGAGGAGTTTTATTACCGTTCTCCTTGCTGGCAATATAAATTACAACCGCGCCACTCTTAACAGGGTATTCCACAACGAAATCACAAAAAACAAATTTATTTTTTTCAATTTTAATCTTAAAAAAATTTTAAATAATTTTTTGTTTCAAATATCTAAATAAAAAAAAAAAATAACGTAACAAAAAAAATAGAAACTACAATTTCGATATACAAAAAAAAGGAATTCTTTCTAGTACCATGAATTTTTTAACACACTGTATGGTGAAAAGTTAATAATGCGAAACGCGTGTGGAAATATTAACACTCGTTAAGAAAAATAAAGGAATAGCGTTTTAAAACGGAGCAGTTTATTAACGAACCGTTTGACAGATATACTCGCCGCACTAAAACGTGTCGTAAAAATTTTTCTTTACTGCGAAGCTATTTTTATGTTGCCATACCTCTTATAGTTACATACCCTATTAAGTGGTTAAATTTCAGTTCACAAAATTTTGCAATAAAAATATCAATTTAGAAGAAATAGATATGTTGAGGAGGTCCACCAACAATATAGTTATCTTGGGAGGAAGGGAGCAGAATTTAGAACAGGTATGCAGGAAGTAATGGCTAAGGATGATTGTAGTATTAAAATAAATATAGGCAAGTAATGAAGTGTAACAAAAAAGAATGAAGGTTAGAATAGGAGATGATAAAATAGAAGAGGTGTCAAACTTGTGTTATTTAGGAAGTAGGATTACAAAGAATAACGTATATATAAAAAATAGGATAACACATGGTATGAAGGCATTCGTAGAAAACTAGTAGATTTTAAGATCAAATATTGACTTGTGTATTAGAAAAAGATAGCATTGTACGGGTGTGAGGCGTGGAAAGGAAGAGAAACATTGGCTTAGTATGGACCCTCGCCGCGGAACTTGTTGATTTTAATTATTTGCCCAACTACATTTCATATTCTACTCTTAATATATATACATTTTAAATTTTCGATTAATATTTCGCAGTTCTGCTAAGCGAAGAGATAGCCATAGCCCCCGACGATCTAACAGCGAACCTCTTGAAGATTACCGATTTTGGTTTGGCCCGCGAGGTCTACAAGACGACGAGGATGTCCCAAGCAGGGACGTACGCTTGGATGGCACCGGAAGTGATCAAACAAAGCACCTTTAGCAAGGTAAGAAATATATTTATGTTGGCTCAATGAGGCACTTTCGGTCCGAGTTGCATACACGATTTTTGTAGTGGATGTTCGAAATAGTGATTTGTTGCTTTAGGCTAGTGATGTTTGGAGCTACGGCGTTCTCCTTTGGGAACTCCTAACTGGGGAGACTCCTTATAAGGGGATTGATACATTGGCAGTGGCGTACGGTGTAGCCGTGAATAAACTAACGCTGCCTATTCCTAGTACGTGTCCAGTGCCGTGGAGGCAACTCATGGAAGGTAAACAAATGATATGAATTAAAATTTGTGCAATTTTCGAAATAATGGGTGATTTTTTTTTTGCGTTATTTATCAAACGAACAATTATCGTGTTTTTCATTACAATTAAAAAAAATTATATTTCTTTATGCATTTATTATCAGGCGCTTCAATAAATTAACAATCACTTTAAATTGTTGCGATTAATTATTTTGTGCAATCGAAATGCCAATTTGATTGCCATTTCAGAATTAAATTTAAAAATATATACAGGAATTATGTAAACATATTGATGACTAATCGATAGCCGTTATAATGCCTATTAATTTCAATTTAGTTTGTCATAATTTTATTTTTCTTTAAATTTAATTCTGTTTTTTTTTTTAATTTCTAGTTAATGATTTGATTATTTGATATAATTAATAAATTCATTTTTTTCTGAGAAAATTTGAAGTCAGTTATTAGTTTATTAACTATGAAATGAATCATTTTCGATAAAAGGAATGAATATCTACTAAAATATTTTTTTTGATGAATGCAAATTTTTTTCTGCGATTTTTTTAGTACATATAAAAATACTTCTAACTGCAATTTAACAAAATAAAAAGGTATATATTTTTAAATATTCATCTCATTAAAACCACTTGCAAATTCGAAATTCTTGAATAAAATACTATTAGGAAATACCATAAATAGAGTTTTGAAAATAAGAATATTTTACTAAAAAAAATCAAACAATTTCTAATTTTTCAATTTTATTTTTTTTGACGATATCCCCCATTCTGTTAGTCCCACAGCAAAACTACTTGCCGATTAGAATCTTGACATCACTTTTTAATAAAGTTTTAATTTTTTTATGGTATATTTTTATAAATAAAATAAAAAGTTTTTGGATTCTAAATTTCGAAATGAAATCCTATTAGAAAATATCATGTGGAAAGTTTACAAAAAGTAACTTTTTTGAATCGATCGATATGTTTTTGAAAAAAACTACATTTTATCATTTAAAATTATTTTTTTAATTATATATTTTTGTTAATAATTTCATGTAATAATCTAATAAATTTTATTTTTAAACAACCTCTGTCATATCCTGTCTCGTCTCGTGTTTTATCGATCACATGTTTGGTCATTTTTTTTTTGTGGAAAATCACTTATTTTTTAAATGTCAGTTTGTAAATCTATATTGTACTTACATGCGTTTGATATTTATAATTTTGTAGAACCAACGATTTTTCTGCAACTAACAAATCTCAAAAATTTGAAACTAAATTCGATTGGATTCGAAATATTCAAGAATCTTGGAAAAAAATTGTCAAATTTTGTAAAAATTATTATTAAACTTTTACATCGTACTAAACATTTTTTTAATAATAAAAAAAAAAAAATTTCTTACTGTTCTTCAATAGTATGGAACAAAAAGAAAAAGTAAAAAAAATTACAATCTAAAAATCTTTCTATTTTTTTTTAAGTCTGAACAATATTGCAAAAATTAAACAAAATTAGTACTTATTTCAGTAAATCGTAAAATAAAAAAATATATATTTTAAAGCATTGTTTTGTTATATCTTTTATTTCTGTAACTGAAATATATATTAAAAAATTGCACGTGATTTTTCCAATAAAATGTGTGCCATTTTGCAGCTCGGTATAACATTTCTAGTATAATATATTTGTATGTGTATAAATATAAAATAATCGCGATTTGGGATTTCCCTTCACCGCAAATAGCCAGCTATATTTAACCATTGAGTTTGAAAGTTTTACGAATGTATAATGTTATTTTCTGCATAGCATTTTTAATTAATTAATCCTAGCAATTCAACTTTTAAACTTATTTTTAAACTTTTAAACTTATTTTAATTATATTTAAAATATCCATAAAGTTTATTGCAAAATATTACCAAATAGCGAAACAACTAATTAATTTCAAAAAAAATTGTCTATTTTTCGCTCAAATCGAAAATTAAATTTAAATTTAAATTATCTGTCAACCACTATATTATCGACAATTTTTTTATCTAAACATTTTTTTTACGATTCTAAAAAAGTTTTCGCTTTGTTTTTAAATGTTTGTTTATTGATTGTAAATTGCGAAAGGCGCTTACTATTAACCGCAGTTTATCAAATGCATAATTTATAATATACTACAAACAAATGTGAGGCACTATGAACCAAAGTCGGGGGAAATTTTATTTGAAAAATGTATTTTAATTTTATAGTTTGATTAATTTGGTCGAGTCATTACAATTTTCTTTGAAAATTAATAAAAAATATATTATTTCTGTTAATTTAAAAATGCTTCTATGTATTTAAGTATTTGTGTCTATTTTCTTCGCATTCTTCTGGTTCTGGTACTCTGTGTTTATACATGTTTTGAATATACAATAGCAAAGACACTCGCAGCATTATAATGAATTTGCGGTTCACCTAACAAAGAACACCATATTTACCATTCTCAATAAAAATATTATTAAAAAAGAATATATGAAAGAACCGTTAAAGCATTTTTTTAAATTGTTTATGTGCAAAAATTCATCGTTTTCCTTACCTACTATTTATATCTTACTATATTTGGAGGGAAATCAGAAATGGGTTAACTACAGCAGCAAATGAAGTATTAGGCACAAAGAAAAGGGCAGGTAGGAGGGAATGGATCACGGAAGAAATAGTTGAAATGATAGAAGCAAGAAGGAAAATTAAAATTGGAAACACAGAAACAGGACAGAAAAAATATAAGGAACTAAGGAACTTAATTAATAGGAAATGCAAGCTAGCGAAAGAAGAGTGGATAAAAGGAAATTGTGAGGATATTGAGGAGGATATGAGAAGAGGTAAAGTAGATTTGGGCTACAGGAAAATTAAGTCACATTTTTCTAAAGTAAAACCAAAGGGTAACATTATATGTGATAAGCAGGGTAAGGAACTCACAGAAAATAAGGAAAAAGCTAGAAGATGGAAGGAGTATCTTGAAGATTTATATAAAGGTAGGCAGGACATGGAGGAGCTAGAAAGTGTGGAACAGATAGATGAGGATGACTTAGGTCCTAGCATACTTAGGTCAGAGTTTCATAGAGCATTAAATGATTTACGGAATAACAAAACAGCGGGAATTGATATGATACCAGCCGAATTAATAAAACACACAGGGGAAAAAATGCAGGAGCGATTATACAGGTTAGTTTGTAAAATATATGAGAAGGGAGAAGTACCACAGGATTTTCAGCGTAGTAGAATAGTAACAATGCCGAAGAAAATAGGAGCTAATTTGTGTGAGAACTATAGGACCATTAGTCTACTATCACATGCATCGAAGTTATTGTTAAAGATTATTTATAGGAGATTAGAAAATAAAGTAGAGGAAAGGCTAGGAGAAGATCAGTTTGGTTTTAGGAAAAACAGAGGGACGAGGGAGGCGATTCTAGCACTAAGAACGGTAGTAGAAAAAAGAATGAGGGTAGGAAAGGTAACTTGCATAGATTTTGTAGATTTAGAAAAGGCATTTGATAATGTAGATTGGGACATAATGTTTAGAATTTTAAAAGAAACGGGTATAGATTATAAGGATAGGAGAATAATTTTTAATTTATATAAACACCAAACTGCCTTAGTTAGAATTGAGGGGGAAGAAAAGGTAGCAAAAATAGGGAAGGGAGTTCGGCAGGGATGTACACTTTCACCGTTATTATTTAATCTATATATAGAAGATGCAATAAACAAAGTAAAAGAAGAGTATAGTGTAGGTGTGAATGTACAGGGAGAGAAAATATATATGTTGAGATTCGCCGACGATATAGCTATATTGGAAGAAAGCGAAAAGAATTTAGAAAGGGTATTGAATGGTATGCAGGCAGTATTGACTAGGGATTTTAACATGAAAATAAATATAGGTAAAACTAAAGTGATGAGGTGTGACAAAAAGGAATGCAGTAGAAAAATGAGGATCACAATAGGAGATAATAGAATCGAAGAAGTGTCAGATTTTTGTTATTTAGGCAGTAGAATCACAAAAGATAATCGAAGCAAGGTAGATATAAAGTGTAGGATAGCACAGGGTAGGAAGGCATTCGTAGAAAAGGAACAGATTTTAAGATCAAATATTGACTTGGGTATTAGAAAAAGATTACTGAAGGTATATGTTTGGAGTGTAGCACTGTACGGGTGTGAGGCGTGGACTATAGGAAAGGAAGAGAAGCGTAGATTACAAGCATTCGAAATGTGGTGTTATAGGAGGATGATGAGGATTGGTTGGGAAGATAAAGTAACAAATGAAGCTGTACTAGAGTTAGTAGGGGAGAAGAGAAGTATCTGGAGAGTGTTACAGCGTAGGAGAGACAGATTAGTAGGGCATATCCTTAGGCATGGGGGGATTATGCAATTGATCATAGAAGGTAGGGTGGAGGGAAAGAGAGGGGTAGGTAGGCCTAAATTGGAGTATGTGAGTCAGATAGTTGAAGACGTTGAGATGAATAGCTATAGGGAGATGAAGGGATTAGCTCAGGATAGATCGGCATGGCGTGCTGTTTCCAACCAATCTTTAGGATTGCGGACTCTTTAACTAACTATATTTTAATTTTCAGATAGTATAATTTTTTCTACATTTTTTTTATAAATTCATTTGTTTCATTTAATATATATAAAAAAACCTTTATATAATTTTGAACCGTGTCTAACATGTTTTTTTCTTTCTTGTTCTTCTTTTGTTTCTTACCGAATATTTGATTTCAGCTTGTTGGGAATCTGATCCGCATAAAAGACCAACATTCGACACCATTTTAGAAGACTTGGATAACATTTTGAATTCGTCGTTCACGCAAACACCACATGAAAGTTTCCACACGATGCAAGACAAATGGAAACAGGAAATCGAAGAGGTCCTCTTAGATCTTCGTAGAAAAGAAAAAGTAATTGATTTTTTTTTATGTAGTGTTGCTTTTTATACGAACGTTTTATTTAAATCAAGCAAAATAAGTGAATTTTATATTTTATTAAAAAAATATTTAATTTTGTTAGTTTAATCCTACTATTAAAATTTTGAATTATATTGTTTTTAAAAATTAAAAATACTAACAAATTATTTTTTACACATTGCTTTCGTTTGATATTCAAAGGCATGCAAATCGTTCGAAGAGGTAAGGAATTCAATATATTAAAAAAAAATATTGTTACTTTTTTTACTATTAATTTTAATATAAATATCGTTCTGTCAAATGTAATTTAATTATTGACTTTTTAAAGAAAATAAATAATTATAGCCACAATTTTAAATAAATATAATATTCTCTGAAATAAAAAATCTATTAAAATTATTATGAAGTAATATTTTCAAAAATTGTTTTTTCAGGAATTACGATGTAGAGAAGAGGACTTGAACCGGGCTCAATTAGAACAGCGAAAACATGAAGAGCAACTACGTCAAAAAGAACAGGAACTAATCGCTAGAGAAATAAGTTTAGTAGAAAGAGAACTGAATTTAATCATTAATCAGCAACCTACGCCTAATAAACGAAAAGGTACTGTCGATAAAATACATTTAAAAAAATCATGAAATACAATATTATTGACATACTTTTGATCGGTTAAAAATGATAAAAAGTATTTAAATAATAAAATTTGCGCATGCACATGTCATCTATTGTCTGTATCTAATAAAAAACGAACCTGTTAATTTTATTACAAAGTCATTAAAACAAACGATACATCAAAATAAATAAAAAAATTTTGAAGGAAAATTTAAGCGTTCTCGGCTGAAACAGCTCAAAAAGCAGCCTGGCACAAATATCAGTTCCCCTTCGGATTTCCGGCATACAATAACAGTGCAGCACACCACTGAGTCCAAGTCATTAGCCAGTGGCGTGCCAATTAGTCCACCTCCTGGATCACCCACCATTTCTGGACTGAGGGCTTTAGTTCGTAAGTGAAAAATTAAATTAAAAGTTTAAAATGTTGAGGGAAATATTTAATTTAAAATTTCGTGAATTATTTCTACGAGGACAAATAAATTCTGTATTTTAAAGTGAAATTCACAACATTAGGATGGCGCGATTCATTTTACAAAAAAATAAATTTATTAGTACTTTTCCACTTTGATTTAATTAATTAATTTAATCAGCTTTTATTGTATATGTATAAAATTCACGTCGACACCATTTTTATCGTTTATTGTTATGTCTTTTATTTGAACAAACGTTGAACAAATTTCCCAGAATTTTGCATGTTTCGAATTCGTACTATCGCAAGATTTTGTTTGTTTATTGTTTAGTGATTTTACAGTATTGTTTTAGTTTGTTTGGACTGATATTGAGCTTTGTGTAAGGTTGTAGTGCGAATTTTTGAATGTTTCGCAATTTATTACAAAATTATAAATAATTTTCTTTGAATTATCAAAAATATTATATCTTGAAATTATATAGTTTTGCAGGTACAAGCTTCGTCCAAATGTATAGGTTGTAAATAAATTATTTAATTCTTAAACAAAATCACAGCAATCGCTTTTAAACTCTTAAAAAAATATATAATTTTTTTTATTCAAACCGACTAAATAGAATACAAATTATCAAGTTGAAAATTGAATACTTTTGTGTAATTTCAGAAAACATGTATATTAAATTAAAATTAGATTGACATCTAATAACCACCTGTCAAAACTTGAATCAAATCATCATAAAAGCAGGTACAAATTATAGATACAATTTATTGATTGGAGCGAGAGAGGTATTCGTTTTTATCTTCATTTCATAAAAACAATCGGAAAACGATCTAAGCGCGAACGTGTGTATTCACGGAACTATGTTTCGTTTAACTCTGTATACAGCTGTCATTTGTAGTTCAAGTTTATAATTTAAGGAGGCGGTTGGTAATATTTCTTGGTAAAATATTTTTTTTCTGCGCATTTTATCATAATTGAATGTATATTTTATGTGTATTTCAATAAGCCAATTATAAATAAACGATTTCTAACGACATTTTGTTAATGATTTGATGAAATATGTGTCAAAAATATTAAAATTTCCTATTTCACTGAAAATTAATTTCTAATTTCTGAGCGAAGAATTATTTTGGTACATATATGAAATGTGATGAAAATCTAAAATGGATAATCTAAACCGTTTTGAATGTGTTTTAAAAATATTACAACGTTAAAAAAAAATTCTTTATACAATATTTCTTATGGAAAAGTAACATGACAAATCGCCTCCTTAAATATTTTTTACGAACATGCCAAAGAAAAACGTTGATTCATTTAAATTCTCACCTTTTTCCATTGCACACGAAACTAATCCCACTCATCTAAAATTACCATTTTTTTCCACAAAACTTCAACACGATGTTTCACCCCCCCCCCCCCCACTCGCATCCATGCCACATTTCACTCCATCACACGACCCTCACAATTCCTCACCAACCGCATCGTTTCATTCCAGTCCCAGCCGACGGCGTAAAAGGGCGCACGTGGGGCCCATCCACCTGCCACCAACGTGAGCGCGGACAACTACCGACACTGCTCCCATCTAACGTACCGCCCAATCACGACGCGCAGCGACCGCCAGGTGGCGCGTTCAGTCGCAGCGCTCCGAATCTGGGCCACAAGCAACAGCACGGCCGACTCAGTCGATTCTACACGCAGACCAACAGCGCAACGCAACAGCAGCAACATCACGGCGGGGAGAGAGATAACATAGGTGAGATGAGACGGCAAAGTGACGCGGTGATACATAGTACAAGCAAACCGCCAGCAGATGGCGTTAGTAGTAAATCCAGTTTGCAGGATCTTAGCAGGTTCGGTAGACGCGATTCCTCGTCGAATGATTCTAGTATAGATAAAGTCCTGCAGGTGTTGCTATATAAGCTCAAAAATAGCTTCTCTTTGGTGGATAAGTATCGTACGATCGAGGAAGTGTCGTCTTCCTCCGCGGACGGCGGGTCGATTCAAGATCAGACG
Organism: Leptodirus hochenwartii; assembly: GCA_947310635.1. Taxonomy (NCBI): domain Eukaryota; kingdom Metazoa; phylum Arthropoda; class Insecta; order Coleoptera; family Leiodidae; genus Leptodirus; species Leptodirus hochenwartii. The sequence continues at coordinate 3,037,472 of OX371178.1, read as the reverse complement.
AGACGATCGAATTCGATCGGTAGTATAACCGAGTCTATGTACGATACCGTCTTTGCCACGAGCAAATTTATGATCGGGGTGGGAAGTTCCGCCGCGAACTCGACCGGGAATTACGCGGAAGCGTCCAAGAGTTTGCTGGCGGACAATCGAAATAATAACAACAATAATAGCGGCAGTGTTAGGTCCTACGTTAATTTGGTGAATTTGACAAATATTGATGATAAAGAAGACGGAGAGTTGTTGAATGAGTAAATTTAAAAGAGTTAAATCGTTGGAAATCTACTTTTAAACAACCAAAATATTGGAATAATTTATTTTTTTCTATGCAAAAATCGGTGATTTTCCATATTATCGATTATATATTATATCTAAAATTGTCGAGTCAAAAGTGTAAAAATTTCTAATGAATCTTAACGAACCGTAATTGGACTTGAATGAATTTTTAAAAGTCATTTGCCCACCTCAGTTTTTATTATTTTATTAGCTGTTTATGCATCAAGTTAAAAAATATTGAATAACACGATGAGTTTGTAGAACACAATTTTGCACGTGTTGCATACAAAAATGTTTTTGCAAACGTTAAAAAATTTCTAAAAATAGATAAAATATCTAATAAACTTATAAAAATAGATATGTTTAGAATTTTATTTATTTAAAACGTTTGTAGAAAAAATGTTTTTAAAAGTTGGCCATTTTACTGCATTTTAAAAATGTATTAACATTTTACAATACATTTTTGAAAATAATACATTATTTTAAATTTCTTTTAAATTTATTGCTCTGTCGAAAAAAAACAGATTTTTAAAAGTGAAATCGAATAAAAATTAGAATATTTTAGTAAAAAAAAACTTACTTATTTCATGTAGTAGTAGGATTTTAAAAATATTTTAAGTTACGATTTAAAAAAACATAGTGAGAGCAAAAATAGACTTGCCAAACATATAAATATGTTTTTTAAAACAATTAAACATAATAATGAATTTTGATTACAATAAAAAAATATATCTTAAAATGTAAGATGTTAATTCCAAAAAAATTTCAACTAATTACTTGTAATCAAAAGTAAAACTTGTTAAATTTGTTAAAAATGAAGCACTTTAAAATTAATTTCTTCAATAAATTGAACTTCTCATTTTATTGGTACAACAATTTTATTAATAATTAAAATATCCGTTAATTTTACCTTTTAATTATGTATAAATGTTTTTATTTATTATATTAATTGGTTTTCAATTAACGAATTGATTCGGATTAACTTGTTGTATTTTTGTTACATAGCTGAAGGTTTTTCTCAGGAAAGCCTGCCAAATATTCCATGTAAGTTTCTCTCACGTAGCTAACCTTAAATAGAGTTTTATTTTTATAGTAGATGAAAGAGCATTTAAAATGTGGTGTAAAAGTGTGTTTTTGATTTTTAGTGCAATAATTTCTCGAAAAAGATTTTATAAACATACAGTTAAAAAAGGGAATTTCTAAAAATTGTGGCCTTCGTTTTTTTTTTTTATAAGTGAAAAATTAGTTTGACCTGTTGGATGACCTTTATTTTTTTTATAAAAAAAATATTTATGTAATTTTTTTTATTAGCATGCGATTTTTGTTATTTTTGTTGATTTTAAAATAGTTGGTTTATAAATTGTAGCCATGTCCATTATTGTTTATCTAATTGCATATTTTGTGATTTGTCTTTGTAAATGTTTTTAAAAATTATTTCAAGCTCTTATTCTTTGGTTGGTGATGGCAGTTTTAATAGTAAACTATTGTAACCGATTTATTTTCCGAATAAACATTCTCACGATGTTTTGTAATTATTTTATTTTACTCACGCATGCGACAACATTCCGTTCTTTATTTAAAACTTGTAGATTTTGCGCACTAAATTGTATTTTTTTTTTTATTAATATATAAATTTATTAACTTGGACACTAATATTTAATAAAAACAAATAATACCGCTAGAAATAAAATTTTAAACAAAAACTTACGTAAGTATAAAAAAGATTTCTTTATTTGGTGTTGGTGTTGTGATTTTAATTTGTGTTTTTTTTAGTTGGATTAATTTTATTATTGGCTTTATCTAATTGCTTCGTAGTTTTGGTGTTGTGATTTCTGCTTATTTCCTATTTATTATTAAGTGCCGTTTTTAAGATGTTTTTATTTATCCACAAATTCCAAAAATATTTTTACAATAAAATATTCTAAAAGGATAAGTTCTTTAAAATATAAATTAATATATATTTACATGTGTTATATATATATAATTTTTGTATAACATGTATGCCTTAGCGCAAAATACTAACTTCAATGTTATTTTGTATGCTTTTCTTAGATTTTATGCCCATTTTATCGATGGACGAATGGGCTATGCCGGGCCCCGAATATCCAACCCTGCCTAAATCCAGTGTGCCTATGCCGACCCTGTACAATGCGGACGGTAAGTCGCAAATAATTTTGTTTTTAATTACTATTTTCACATATAAATATTTCAAATTTCGCAAAAAAAAAGTTTTACTTCAAATTTTATTGCTTTAAAACACAAACATTTTTCATTTATACCACATTAGATACATAAATAACTACACTTAATTTTGATTATTATACATTTAATTTCATTTCTAGCTTATTTTGGACGATATTTGGACTTTCTCACATCTTTCGGCGAATGATTATATCTTCTATTATAATATCCCGACGTTGATCTAAATGAATGTGGCCTTTTTCCCGTAGATTTTCCTTTCTTTAATAATGCACTGTTACTTGGCACTTTGTTGATCATCGACGCAGGTCGAGGTTTCATCACATTTAACGGATATATCTATAAAATAAAATCGAACATCTCTTTCGAATTGGAAAACATCTCATTACCTTGGAAGAATCTTTTTTTTTTCGCATTTTAAAGTCCAGAAAACAAAAAGAAGTGAGATTGTAGTGTTGAGGATTGTAGGCTGATTCGTTTTCGGTCAGTTTCGAAAGTAAATTTTTATAGAAATGATTATAAATAATTGATAATCATTTAATTGAATTCACTTAGCTGGTACTTTGTGATATTCCATAATATAGGGAATAATAGAATTTTACTTAGTTTAGTATTTTTATATTTATCTCACCAATATAGCATTACTATTCGCTCTTCCCGGGCCACCGCCACCTGCATTCCCCCCACCACTGACACTCACCCAGCTCGGGCAGGCTAGCGTCGTGTTGATAAACACGTTCGGATCCAACTTGTTTGTCACGATTTCCCTTTCTTCATCTAATTGTTGTCCACTTTTCCATACCAATGCCTCTGCAACATTCTTCAACGTCGATGTATCTTTAGTTTGTATTTGTCCGTTTCGATTATCCTTCCCTAATGCCGTTTGGATTCCACGCTGATTCTCGTTCGATCGATATTGTGGAACGATATAGTCGTACGGATTGTGCAGTAGGTGGGGGGCGAGTTTGCGCATTATCCGACCAGTACATTTAGACGGTAGGTTCGTGGAAAAAGTATACTGCCAACCGATTATGCCCAAATGGGCAACACACATGCGGAAATACTTACTGAAGTCTTTAGCTGCGGGATGTAATTTACAAATTTTCGAAATCAATTTCAAAAGCAATTTTTATTTATTTAAAACCGACCGTAAAACGGGGTTTACCCACACAAAAAGAAAAATCCGATTCCCTTGGACCACAGCCACACTGTAGGTCTCAACCAGACGTTATAATACACCAAACAAACACAAGCATCATCCCCCATCGGCTCCAACTCAAACACCTTAGAGTTCACACTAAGCGCCAACGCTTTGCGTCCATTCTTCACCGATATGCCCGCTTTAGTTGTGATCTCGTAGCCCGTAATAGCGTCCAAATCGTTCAAACCATTCACGTGAATACCGCATTGTACTGGCGATCCTTCGGGTAATGGGTTATATGTCCACAGGAACAAGAAGCCGTCGTGCGCTAGATAGAAGTCCTTGATGTCATTGGGCAGAAACACCCCGTTGTAGTCCTCCCACTGTAGGATGTACGACTCGGTTTGCGGCTTAAGACGCCGCAACGACACGTCCGTGATCTGTTTATTCGCGAGTAAGATTTTGGGCAGGTTGAGGAGTAGGTTTTGGTGGTAGGAATTCGCGTAGACTTTCTCCACTCGGATCTTGAACCGTTCCATGGCAATGCAGGGATTAACGGGGTTGATTTAGACATTTTACACGTTGACCCATTGCGAGAAAGTATATCAGCTTTGGCCGTATGAAAATTGTGACCTAGTTTTTGATGAAGGGAATGTCAGTTCGAAAATTGGAACAAATGTAAATTGCGTTTTACTGAGTTATATATATATTTTTTTTCAGGGATTAAGATGAAACCAAAGCTGGGAATTGTCGAATTGGTTCTCTACAACATTGCGGCCATGTTGGCTGGAGTTGCATCCGGCTATGACGTGAGATTATCAAATGTTAGTCCATTACATCCAAATATTCAACCAAGGTAAGTCCAACCAAATAAGCAACAATATTTTGCTGGTGTTCTAATCTTTGCATACAATTTAATTTCTAACCACATGTAATAAAATAGAAATATCTCGTTAAAGAAATCATTTGTCTGGTCACGAGCTCATACCCTACCCACATCACTCAGCCAATCCGAACACCGCTTCAGATGACTACGACTACGCACCCTGCACGACCGCGTATGCGCACAACACTTACCACGGTCCCGCCCGTCACTACCGATCGTACTTGCTCAACACGCAACTCATCAACCCACATATAGCCGACGACCAACAGCAACAACAATCGCAACAATCGCAACAGAGACATCATCATTTGTTGCACGGACAGAAGCCGCTGAGGTTCACGGACTCGCCGCAGCATCATTGCAGTGTTGGTGGAAACAGAGGGGACGGAATTCAACAGGTGAGAATTGTATAAATTTCAAAAGTGACCAAAATGTTATATGAGTGTCAAAAATATACCATAATTATCGTAGTTAAGGCATTACCAAATTACTATGGACAGAGTAAATCTATATAAAAACGCGTATCGATTTGAAGCGATTGTTTTGCAACTAGCGACATCTGTCGATATCTTTACTTATGTAGTGAGTAAAGATATCGAAAGAGGACACTAGTCTATGGTTAAGGGTTTTTTAAGTGCCATAAGCGTCGAAAATGCCAATATCAAATAAAGCAGAAATCTCTTTAGGATAATATAATAATGCAAGATAGTTTTGAATTTGCCTTTATATTTTTGTTATTCATTTAATAAGAAAACGATGTCAATTTGTTTGCTGTATTTATAGATTGCTCCCAATCCATCACCAAGACGAAAATCAAGTTCTACGAGCAACGACGGCTCTGAAATGTATATACCGTGCGAACGAGGCGCTACTATTTATATACCTGGTGATTACCACGATAATAATCATACTAATATTGGATACGTAGGTAATTTAAAAAATATTTTTTTATATCAATTTTTTATTATTTCTTAAAATTACAATTGTATCATATGCTAAGGTTACCTACCATGCTCAGACCAACAACCTTCCTCCCTAACTCCACACCTGTCCACAACCACAACGACCATCTCCTCCCATTCACACTCGCACTCGGACTACTCGACCACCGGCACGACGGCAACGCTGTACGGCACCGACTACGCCTACGATAATCCCAGTAGTGTGGGCAGCGTTACGTCACGAACGCAGATTATCACGAGTACGCCGCAGCGGCAACATGTCACGCACGTGACAGTGACGGGCGGTGGCGAAATGGTGGGCACGCGCGCTGGACATAGAAGGACAGGCAGTGACGAGGTGTCAAATGCAAGCGATGGTGGCGGTGAGTGAAACTTGAGAATGAAAAAATTATGCTACGAAATGATTTGAAGATATTGTTAAAGATTATTTATAGGAGATTAGAAAATAAAGTAGAGGAAAGGCTAGGAGAAGATCAGTTTGGTTTTAGGAAAAACAGAGGGACGAGAGAGGCGATTCTAGCACTAAGAACGGTAGTAGAAAAAAGAAAGAGGGTAGGAAAGGTAACTTGCATAGCTTTTGTAGATTTAGAAAAGGCATTTGATAATGTAGATTGGGACATAATGTTTAGAATTTTAAAAGAAACGGGTATAGATTATAAGGATAGGAGAATAATTTTTAATTTATATAAACACCAAACTGCCTTAGTTAGAATTGAGGGGGAAGAAGAGGTAGCAAAAATAGGGAAGGGAGTTCGGCAGGGATGTACACTCTCACCGTTATTATTTAATCTATATATAGAAGATGCAATAAACAAAGTAAAAGAAGAGTATAGTGTAGGTGTGAATGTACAGGGAGAGAAAATATATATGTTGAGATTCGCCGACGATATAGCTATATTGGAAGAAAGCGAAAAGAATTTAGAAAGGGTATTGAATGGTATGCAGGCAGTATTGACTAGGGATTTTAACATGAAAATAAATATAGGTAAAACTAAAGTGATGAGGTGTGACAAAAAGGAATGCAGTAGAAAAATGAGAATCACAATAGGAGATAATAGAATCGAAGAAGTGTCAGATTTTTGTTATTTAGGCAGTAGAATCACAAAAGATAATCGAAGCAAGGTAGATATAAAGTGTAAGATAGCACAGGGTAGGAAGGCATTCGTAGAAAAAGAACAGATTTTAAGATCAAATATTGACTTGGGTATTAGAAAAAGATTACTGAAGGTATATGTTTGGAGTGTAGCACTGTACGGGTGTGAGGCGTGGACTATAGGAAAGGAAGAGAAGCGTAGATTAGAAGCACTTGAAATGTGGTGTTATAGGAGGATGATGAGGATTGGTTGGGAAGATAAAGTAACAAATGAAGCTGTACTAGAGTTAGTAGGGGAGAAGAGAAGTATCTGGAGAGTGTTACAGCGTAGGAGAGACAGATTAGTAGGGCATATTCTTAGGCATGGGGGGATTATGCAATTGATCATAGAAGGTAGAGTGGAGGGAAAGAGAGGGGTAGGTAGGCCTAGATTGGAGTATGTGAGTCAGATAGTTGAAGACGTTGAGATGAATAGCTATAGGGAGATGAAGGGATTAGCTCAGGATAGATCGGCATGGCGTGTTGTTTCCAACCAATCTTTAGGATTGCGGACTCTTTAACTAACTAATGATTTGATAGAATTGCAAAATCGTCACTACGGCGTTAAATAATTGTATAAAACATCACCAAAAAACCGCAACACAATGCCTTTATTGGCTAGATGCGCATTTCGGAGGCTATGCTCCCATCTTCAGTAGCACAATAATAGAACAAATAAAGGTACCTCTGTCACTCACCGGGATTGCTATACGTATTTATTATTATTTGTTCTATTATTGTGCTACTGAAGATGGCGGCATAACCGTCGAAATGCGCATCTAGCTAATAAATGTTTTATGCTACGGTTTTCGCGTGATGTTTTATGGAATTAAAATAATGTTTTGTTGACACTTTTGACGTTTCTGTGACAGCTTTGACGTTTCTGTCAATTTAAACGGCATTTTTTACATTTCCGTCAACAAGGATATTGTCGGTGATGTGACAATACCACCTATCTGCTTTGAACTTTTAATGCGGTGGGAGATGTTCTGAACATGCGCAATAAACCTAAGAGTCAGTTTGACATATCTCAGTTTTCGAATTTTTGTAAGGTAGAAGGTATTGTCACATCGCTGACGATACATTTTCTTGGTTTTATTTAAAAAAATAACGCGTGCAATTCCAGTTGCCGGATGCTGTCCCTGAAATTATAGCAAACTGCGTTTTTTTTTATATAGATAAAGCGTCTTTAACAAACTCATGCTCCTACAACATAAACTCTTCGTGTATTAACCCAAGCTTCCGCTTGGACGATGAGGTACATCACAGCGATTTGGGCGCCACTTTTGTTCCCGTCTCTTACGTCAGACAACAATATCCTAGTATTAATACAACAGGCAGTAGAAATAATTCTTTAGACTACGGGGAACGCGAACGACCGACAGTTCTCGATGTAGTGTACACTGGCGGTGGTACTACCGGGACCAAACTGAGGAGTAGCATGAAGAGGAATAATTACCAACATCAGCAACAACAATCTGGAGGTAATAAGAATGTTTAAAAAATCAAAATTGCACTATTTTCCTACTTAATCTTCCTGTAAAAAACAATGAAATGTTTTGCGTGATGGATTACTAGGCAACCGAACATATAATATATAGAATATCACCCAAATACTATAACAAGCAATTTGTATATATATTATATCAATCACGATTCGTGACAGAGGTATTTTATTTAGTTTAATCTTGTGCTAGTGAAGATGGGGGCATAGCCTTCGAAATGCGCATCTAGCTATTTAATGCTTGTTACGGTATTTGGGTGATATTCTATATTAATACACTTTTGTATTTTCAGTTTTCTATGAAATAATTGCTTAGCAGATTTGAAAAAAAAAGTTATTATTCTATCATTTATTGTGTTAAAAAAACTCACGTTCATTGCTGTATATAGGCAACACGCCTACAAATCCAACACCACCAGACAGTTTAACTAGTGACGATAGCAGTTATGTATCGGCAAAAGATAGCGCGAATAATTCGGTGAGTCGCGTTCGTTTCTCACCGACATTGATCGATCTGAATGAGCCTACATCGCAAGCACCGAGCGATGCGCAAACGCAACTGCGCAGATTACGACCGCGGCCGAGTTTGGCCGAAATGGAACGAGAGTTTAAATCCTGAGATATCAAAGAGTAAGACAATTAGTCCTACTAATTTTTATTATTTCGTAGAATACTCGTGCCGATTTTATAGTTTATTATATATTGTACGTTTAAAATTATCCGGAAATTAAAGCAAATGAAGGGGAAAATTAAAAATTATTTCGTAGAGAATAATGAGATTAACACCAACAAATTTCTTGATTATAATAAATTTATAAAGTTTTTACATTACTTTTGTAGCGAGAAAATATGATATTTATTTTAAAAATTATCACTACGGTGTTAAATAATAGTATAGAATATCACCCAAATACGTTTCGATGGCTATCTTCAGTACATCTAGATACTTAATGCTTTAAGTTACGGTATTTGGGTGATATTCTATACTATGATATTTATTGATTTTTTTTAAAATAATTCGTTAAGATGAAATTATTGAAAGATCCAGCTTATATAAAATGGATTTGTAAATAGTATTTTTTGTTCATAAATGGATTAGATAAATTAATTAAAATAAATTTGTGTGGCCTTTACGTTGCAAAAATTCTTCGCATTAATAAAAAAAAAATAGTCTTCTTAAAATCGTTTAATACAAAAAATTGTTACTAAAACGAAACTATTTTTTAAGAAAACTTATCCGCAATGTGTTACTAATCACCATAAGAATCTCAAATCTAACTAATAAAATAATATAATTTAATTAAAAAAATATAATTTATTTTAAAATAACAGCAAATGTACTTTTAATGTGTTCAGAAACAAAAATTAATTATAGTAAAGAGTCAAAATACAATCTCTTGTGCCTGATTTTTGCCTACAAGTGATAATTATTTAAAAAAAAATGTAGTGTGCATTAAAAGAAACATTTATTGTAGCCCTGTCATTTTATGAATTCTTTTATCCATTTATTGGAACATGCGCTGCCTTAAACGTAAATTTATCGTATTTTAGAATAGGGAAACAAGTATTGTTGATTAGGATGTCTATTTAATGATCCTAATTTCAATTGATAGAAAATAAGTAGGAAAATAATACGCGACATTATTTTTTATTCCATTATGCATTTTGGATTTTAATTTTTAAGACTGGTTTTAGACATTCCATGAACCTCCACTAGTTTGTGCCTTTCGTTCAACTTGAATGGGCATAATTTTGTATATACACTTATTTCAAATAAGTTTTCATGTAAGAAAATGCACCAAGTCCAATATTTTACGCCTAGTTTTAATGTTTAATATTTTTCACACTTAAAAATTATAACATTAGTCGTACTCTTATCCACGAATTTTATTTTTAAAAAATGTGTGAAATTATTATTTGTTTATTTTTTTCTAAGATCAGAATTGAGTGATATTATTCTTTCAAAATAATAAATGAATAGAAAAATATATACTTCGATTCTCTATCTTGTAACGTGGCCATCTGTACTTATTGAAATATTTTATTTAATATATATTTTAATAATAATTGTAAATATTACTGAGGAAATTGTGCTATCGTAGATATTACACAATATGTACATTTGCGCTTCCAGTCATAGTGTATTAAATTATAATTATAAATTATTTTGTACTCGTTGTCTGTATGTAACTAAATTATTTATTTGTCAACGCATTTATGTATACATTCCCTTATTATTTCTATTGAATATATTGTCTTTAAACAGATTCTTAATATATATAAATGATAGTTGTATTTTATAAAATACTCATTGAACAACTTTTGTCAAGAAAGATGGCATTGTCACCGAATAACTGTAAATATTATTTGTTAATATAACCTCTGTTCTTTTTCGATAATTTTTCGATAATTTTGATGAAAATCAACAGGTTTTACACGCCACTGTATCAACGTGTTGGAAAATTGAATTGATACGTTACTTCAAAGCGTAATTACGTTGATTCGAAGCAATCGGGAAAAGTTGAGAAATTCATCGAAAAAATTTCTATCGTTTTGGATGGAAAAAATGTCGTTTTTGGTGAATAATTCAAAAATGAAAAAAATAACCGAAAACGACTATAAACAGTCCTAGGGAACGTTTTTATTGATTTCCGGTTCAAAAGGAAAAAGTTGAGAAATACATCGAAAACAATTCTATCGTTTTGGATGGAAAAAATCTCTCTTTTGGTGAATAATTTAAAAATGAAAAAAATAGCCTAAAACGACTATAAATGCTTCTAGGGGACGTTTTTACTGATTTCAGGTTCAATCGGAAAAAGTTGAGAAATTCATCGAAAAAATGTCTATCGTTTTGGATGGAAAAAATCTCGTTTTTGGTGAATAATTTAAAAATGAAAAAAATATCCTAAAAAGACTATAAATGGTCCTAGGGAACGTTTTTATTGATTTCCGGTTCAATCGGGAAAAGTTGAGAAATTCATCAAAAAAATTTCGATCGTTTTGTATGGAAAAAATCTCGTTTTTGGTGAATAATTCAAAAATGAAAAAAATAGCCTAAAACGACTATAAATGCTTCTAGGGAACGTTTTTACTGATTTCCGGATCAATCGGGAAAAGTTGAGAAATTCATCGAAAAAATTTCTATCGTTTTGGATGGAAAAAATGTCGTTTTTGGTGAATAATTTAAAAATGAAAAAAATAGCCTAAAACGACTTTTATAGTTCCATAGAAGCATTTATTGCTTCTATGGAACGTTTTTACTGATTTCAGGTTCAATCGGAAAAAGTTGAGAAATTCATCGAAAAAATTTCTATCGTTTTGGATGGAAAAAAGCACGATTTTGGTGAATAATTAAAGATGAAACAAATAGCCTAAATAGCCAAATAAATGCTTCTAGGGAACGTTTTTTACTGATTTCCGGTTCAATCGGAAAAAGTTGAGAAATTTATCGAAAAAATTTCTACCGTTTTGGATGGAAAAAATCTCGATTTTGGTGAATAATTAAAAAATGAAAAAAATAGCCTAAAACGACTATAAATGCTTCTAGGGAACGTTTTTACTGATTTCCGGTACAATCGGAAAAAGTTGAGAAATTTATCGAAAAAATTTCTATCGTTTTGGATGGAAAAAATCACGATTTTGGTGAATAATTAAAAATGAAACAAATAGCCTAAAACGACTATAAATGCTTCTAGGGAACGTTTTTTACTGATTTCCGGTTCAATCGGAAAAAGTTGAGAAATTTATCGAAAAAATTTCTATCGTTTTGGATGGAAAAAATCACGATTTTGGTGAATAATTAAAGATGAAACAAATAGCCTAAATAGCCAAATAAATGCTTCTAGGGAACGTTTTTTACTGATTTCCGGTTCAATCGGAAAAAGTTGAGAAATTTATCGAAAAAATTTCTACCGTTTTGGATGGAAAAAATGTCGTTTTTGGTGAATAATTAAAAAATGAAAAAAATAGCCTAAAACGACTATAAATGCTTCTAGGGAACGTTTTTACTGATTTCCGGTACAATCGGAAAAAGTTGAGAAATTTATCGAAAAAATTTCTATCGTTTTGGATGGAAAAAATCACGATTTTGGTGAATAATTAAAAATGAAACAAATAGCCTAAAACGACTATAAATGCTTCTAGGGAACGTTTTTTACTGATTTCCGGTTCAATCGGAAAAAGTTGAGAAATTTATCGAAAAAATTTCTATCGTTTTGGATGGAAAAAATCACGATTTTGGTGAATAATTAAAAATGAAACAAATAGCCTAAAACGACTATAAATGCTTCTAGGGAACGTTTTTTACTGATTTCCGGTTCAATCGGAAAAAGTTGAGAAATTTATCGAAAAAATTTCTATCGTTTTGGATGGAAAAAATCACGATTTTGGTGAATAATTAAAGATGAAACAAATAGCCTAAATAGCCAAATAAATGCTTCTAGGGAACGTTTTTTACTGATTTCCGGTTCAATCGGAAAAAGTTGAGAAATTTATCGAAAAAATTTCTACCGTTTTGGATGGAAAAAATGTCGTTTTTGGTGAATAATTAAAAAATGAAAAAAATAGCCTAAAACGACTATAAATGCTTCTAGGGAACGTTTTTACTGATTTCCGGTACAATCGGAAAAAGTTGAGAAATTTATCGAAAAAATTTCTATCGTTTTGGATGGAAAAAATCACGATTTTGGTGAATAATTAAAAATGAAACAAATAGCCTAAAACGACTATAAATGCTTCTAGGGAACGTTTTTTACTGATTTCCGGTTCAATCGGAAAAAGTTGAGAAATTTATCGAAAAAATTTCTATCGTTTTGGATGGAAAAAATCACGATTTTGGTGAATAATTAAAAATGAAACAAATAGCCTAAAACGACTATAAATGCTTCTAGGGAACGTTTTTTACTGATTTCCGGTTCAATCGGAAAAAGTTGAGAAATTTATCGAAAAAATTTCTATCGTTTTGGATGGAAAAAATGTCGTTTTTGGTGAATAATTCAAAAATGAAAAAAATAGCCGAAAACGACTATAAACAGTCCTAGGGAACGTTTTTATTGATTTCCGGTTCAATCGGGAAAAGTTGAGAAATTCATCGAAAAAAATTCTATCGTTTTGTACAGAAAAAATCTCGTTTTTGGTGAATAATTAAAAAATTTAAAAAATAGCCTAAAACGACTATAAATTATATATATTATATTATTAAATATATTTCTCAACTTTTTCCGATTGAACCGGAAATCAATAAAAACGTTCCCTGGGATCGTTTATAGTCGTTTTAGGATATTTTTTTCATTTTTTAATTATTCACCAAAATCGATATTTTTTCCTACAAAACGATAGATTTTTTTTCGATGAATTTCTCAACTTTTCCCGATTGAAACTGAAATCATTAAAAACGTTCACTAGAAACATTTATAGTCGATTTGGCTATTTTTTTCATTTTTGAATTATTCACCAAAAACGAGATTTTTTCCATCCAAAACGATTTTTCGATGAATTTCTCAACTTTTTCCGATTGAACCTGAAATCAGTAAAAACGTCCATAGAAGCATTTATAGTCGTTTTAGGCTATTTTTTTCATTTTTTAATTATTCAGCAAAATTGAGATTTTTTCCATCCAAAACCATAGATTTTTTTTCGATGTATTTCTCAACTTTTTCCGATTGAACCGGAAATCAATAAAAACGTTCCCTGGGATCGTTTATAGCCGTTTTAGGATATTTTTTTCAGTTTTAAATTATTCACCAAAATCGATATTTTTTCCTACAAAACGATAGATTTTTTTTCGATGAATTTCTCAACTTTTCCCGATTGAAACTGAAATCATTAAAAACGTTCCCTAGAAGCATTTATAGTCGATTTGGCTATTTTTTTCATTTTTGAATTATTCACCAAAAACGAGATTTTTTCCATCCAAAACGATAGAATATTTTTCGAGGAATTTCTCAACTTTTTCCGATTGAACCGGAAATCAATAAAAACGTTCCCTGGGATCGTTTATAGTCGTTTTAGGATATTTTTTTCATTTTTAAATTATTCACCAAAATCGAGATTTTTTCGATACAAAACGTCTATCGAAAAAAATTCTATATTTATTCGATGAATTTCTCAACTTTTTCCGATTGAACCTGAAATCAGTAAAAACGTTCCCCAGAAGCATTTATAGTCGATTTGGCTACTTTTTTCATTTTTGAATTATTCACCAAAAACGAGATTTTTTCCATCCAAAACGATTTTTCGATGAATTTCTCAACTTTTCCCGATTGAAACTGAAATCAGTAAAAACGTTCCCCAGAAGCATTTATAGTCGATTTGGCTATTTTTTTCATTTTTGAATTATTCAGCAAAAACGAGATTTTTTCCATCCAAAACGATTTTTCGATGAATTTCTCAACTTTTTCCGATTGAACTTGAAATCAGTAAAAACGTTCCCTAGAAGCATTTATAGTCGTTTTAGGCTATTTTTTTTCATTTTTTAATTATTCAGCAAAATCGAGATTTATTCCATCCAAAACCATAGAATTTTTTTCGATGTATTTCTCAACTTTTTCCGATTGAACCGGAAATCAATAAAAACGTTCCCTGGGATCGTTTATAGTCGTTTTAGGATATTTTTTTCATTTTTAAATTATTCACCAAAATCGATTTTTTTTCGAGGAATTTCTCAACTTTTTCCGATTGAACCGGAAATCAATAAAAACGTTCCCTGGGATCGTTTATAGTCGTTTTAGGCTATTTTTTTCATTTTTAAATTATTCACCAAAAACGAAATTTTTCCATCCAAAACCATAGAATTTTTTTCGATGTATTTCTCAACTTTTTCCGATTGAACCGGAAATCAATAAAAACGTTCCCTAGAAGCATTTATAGTCGTTTTAGGCTATTTTTTTCATTTTTAAATTATTCACCAAAATCGAGATTTTTTCCATCCAAAACCATAGAATTTTTTTCGATGTATTTCTCAACTTTTTCCGATTGAACCGGAAATCAATAAAAACGTTCCCTGGGATCGTTTATAGTCGTTTTAGGCTATTTTTTTCATTTTTAAATTATTCACCAAAAACGAAATTTTTCCATCCAAAACGATAGAAATTTTTTCGATGAAAATCGCAACTTTTTCCGATTGAACCTGAAATCAATAAAAACGTTCCCTAGAAGCATTTATAGTCGTTTTAGGCTATTTTTTTCATTTTTGAATTAATCACCAAAAACGACATTTTTTCCATACAAAACGTGGAAATTTTTTCGATGAATTTCTCAACTTTTTCCGATTGAACCTGAAATCAGTAAAAACGTTCCCTAGAAGCATTTATAGTCGTTTTAGGCTATTTTTTTCATTTTTGAATTATTCACCAAAAACGAAATTTTTTCCATCCAAAACGATAGAAATTTTTTCGATGAATTTCTCAACTTTTTCCGATTGAACCTGAAATCAGTAAAAACGTCCTCTAGAAGCATTTATAGTAGTTTTAGGCTATTTTTTTCATTTTTTAATTATTCACCAAAAACGAGATTTTTTCCATCCAAAACCATAGAATTTTTTTCGATGTATTTCTCAACTTTTTCCGATTGAACCGGAAATCAATAAAAACGTTCCCTGGGATCGTTTATAGTCGTTTTAGGATATTTTTTTCATTTTTTAATTATTCACCAAAATCGATATTTTTTCCTACAAAACGATAGATTTTTTTTCGATGAATTTCTCAACTTTTCCCGATTGAACCGGAAATCAATAAAAACGTTCCCTAGGACCATTTATAGTCGTTTTAGGATTTTTTTTTCATTTTTAAATTATTCACCAAAAACGAGATTTTTTCCATCCAAAACGATAGAAATTTTTTCGATGAATTTCTCAACTTTTCCCGATTGAAACTGAAATCATTAAAAACGTTCCCTAGAAGCATTTATAGTCGATTTGGCTATTTTTTTTCATTTTTGAATTATTCACCAAAAACGAGATTTTTTCCATCCAAAACGATAGAATATTTTTCGATGAATTTCTCAACTTTTTCCGATTGAACCTGAAATCAGTAAAAACGTTCCCTAGAAGCATTATAGTCGTTTTAGGCATTTTTTTTCATTTTTCAATTATTCACCAAAATCGAGATTTTTTCGATACAAAACATCTATCGAAAAAAATTCTATATTTTTTCGATGAATTTCTCAACTTTTTCCGATTGAACCTGAAATCAGTAAAAACGTTCCCTAGAAGCATTTATAGTCGATTTGGCTATTTTTTTCATTTTTGAATTATTCACCAAAAACGAGATTTTTTCCGTCCAAAACGATAGAATATTTTTCGATGAATTTCTCAACTTTTCCCGATTGAAACTGAAATCATTAAAAACGTTCCCTAGAAGCATTTATAGTCGATTTGGCTATTTTTTTCATTTTTGAATTATTCACCAAAAACGAGATTTTTTCCGTCCAAAACGATAGAATATTTTTCGATGAATTTCTCAACTTTTTCCGATTGAACCTGAAATCAGTAAAAACGTTCCCTAGAAGCATTTATAGTCGATTTGGCTATTTTTTTCATTTTTGAATTATTCACCAAAAACGAGATTTTTTCCATCCAAAACGATAGAATATTTTTCGATGAATTTCTCAACTTTTTCCGATTGAACCTGAAATCAGTAAAAACGTTCTCTAGAAGCATTATAGTCGTTTTAGGATATTTTTTTCATTTTTGAATTAATCACCAAAAACGACATTTTTTCCATACAAAACGTGGAAATTTTTTCGATGAATTTCTCAACTTTTTCCGATTGAACCTGAAATCAGTAAAAACGTTCCCTAGAAGCATTTATAGTCGTTTTAGGCTATTTTTTTCATTTTTGAATTATTCACCAAAAACGACATTTTTTCCATACAAAACGTGGAAATTTTTTCGATGAATTTCTCAACTTTTTCCGATTGAACCTGAAATCAGTAAAAACGTTCCCTAGAAGCATTTATAGTCGTTTTAGGCTATTTTTTTCATTTTTGAATTATTCACCAAAAACGAAATTTTTTCCATCCAAAACGAAAGAAATTTTTTCGATGAATTTCTCAACTTTTTCCGATTGAACCTGAAATCAGTAAAAACGTCCTCTAGAAGCATTTATAGTAGTTTTAGGCTATTTTTTTCATTTTTGAATTATTCACCAAAAACGAGATTTTTTCCGTCCAAAACGATAGAATATTTTTCGATGAATTTCTCAACTTTTCCCGATTGAAACTGAAATCATTAAAAACGTTCCCTAGAAGCATTTATAGTCGATTTGGCTATTTTTTTCATTTTTGAATTATTCACCAAAAACGAGATTTTTTCCGTCCAAAACGATAGAATATTTTTCGATGAATTTCTCAACTTTTCCCGATTGAAACTGAAATCATTAAAAACGTTCCCTAGAAGCATTTATAGTCGATTTGGCTATTTTTTTCATTTTTGAATTATTCACCAAAAACGAGATTTTTTCCGTCCAAAACGATAGAATATTTTTCGATGAATTTCTCAACTTTTTCCGATTGAACCTGAAATCAGTAAAAACGTTCCCTAGAAGCATTTATAGTCGATTTGGCTATTTTTTTCATTTTTGAATTATTCACCAAAAACGAGATTTTTTCCATCCAAAACGATAGAATATTTTTCGATGAATTTCTCAACTTTTTCCGATTGAACCTGAAATCAGTAAAAACGTTCTCTAGAAGCATTATAGTCGTTTTAGGATATTTTTTTCATTTTTGAATTAATCACCAAAAACGACATTTTTTCCATACAAAACGTGGAAATTTTTTCGATGAATTTCTCAACTTTTTCCGATTGAACCTGAAATCAGTAAAAACGTTCCCTAGAAGCATTTATAGTCGTTTTAGGCTATTTTTTTCATTTTTGAATTATTCACCAAAAACGACATTTTTTCCATACAAAACGTGGAAATTTTTTCGATGAATTTCTCAACTTTTTCCGATTGAACCTGAAATCAGTAAAAACGTCCCCTAGAAGCATTTATAGTCGTTTTAGGCTATTTTTTTCATTTTTGAATTATTCACCAAAAATGAAATTTTTTCCATCCAAAACGATAGACATTTTTTCGATGAATTTCTCAACTTTTTCCGATTGAACCTGAAATCAGTAAAAACGTCCTCTAGAAGCATTTATAGTAGTTTTAGGCTATTTTTTTCATTTTTTAATCATTCACCAAAAACGAGATTTTTTCCATCCAAAACCATAGAATTTTTTTCGATGTATTTCTCAACTTTTTCCGATTGAACCGGAAATCAATAAAAACGTTCCCTGGGATCGTTTATAGTCGTTTTAGGATATTTTTTTCATTTTTTAATTATTCACCAAAATCGATATTTTTTCCTACAAAACGATAGATTTTTTTTCGATGAATTTCTCAACTTTTCCCGATTGAACCGGAAATCAATAAAAACGTTCCCTAGGACCATTTATAGTCGTTTTAGGATTTTTTTTTCATTTTTAAATTATTCACCAAAAACGAGATTTTTTCCATCCAAAACGATAGAAATTTTTTCGATGAATTTCTCAACTTTTCCCGATTGAAACTGAAATCATTAAAAACGTTCCCTAGAAGCATTTATAGTCGATTTGGCTATTTTTTTTCATTTTTGAATTATTCACCAAAAACGAGATTTTTTCCATCCAAAACGATAGAATATTTTTCGATGAATTTCTCAACTTTTTCCGATTGAACCTGAAATCAGTAAAAACGTTCCCTAGAAGCATTATAGTCGTTTTAGGCATTTTTTTTCATTTTTCAATTATTCACCAAAATCGAGATTTTTTCGAAAAAAATTCTATATTTTTTCGATGAATTTCTCAACTTTTTCCGATTGAACCTGAAATCAGTAAAAACGTTCCCTAGAAGCATTTATAGTCGATTTGGCTACTTTTTTCATTTTTGAATTATTCACCAAAAACGAGATTTTTTCCATCCAAAACGATAGAATATTTTTCGATGAATTTCTCAACTTTTCCCGATTGAAACTGAAATCATTAAAAACGTTCCCTAGAAGCATTTATAGTCGATTTGGCTATTTTTTTCATTTTTGAATTATTCACCAAAAACGAGATTTTTTCCATCCAAAACGATAGAATATTTTTCGATGAATTTCTCAACTTTTTCCGATTGAACCTGAAATCAGTAAAAACGTTCCCTAGAAGCATTTATAGTCGATTTGGCTATTTTTTTCATTTTTCAATTATTCACCAAAAACGAGATTTTTTCCATCCAAAACGATAGAAATTTTTTCGATGAATTTCTCAACTTTTCCCGATTGAAACTGAAATCATTAAAAACGTTCCCTAGAAGCATTTATAGTCGATTTGGCTATTTTTTTCATTTTTGAATTATTCACCAAAATCGATATTTTTTCCTACAAAACGATAGATTTTTTTTCGATGAATTTCTCAACTTTTCCCGATTGAAACTGAAATCATTAAAAACGTTCACTAGAAACATTTATAGTCGATTTGGCTATTTTTTTCATTTTTGAATTATTCACCAAAAACGAGATTTTTTCCATCCAAAACGATTTTTCGATGAATTTCAAAACTTTTTCCGATTGAACCTGAAATCAGTAAAAACGTCCATAGAAGCATTTATAGTCGTTTTAGGCTATTTTTTTCATTTTTTAATTATTCAGCAAAATCGAGAGTTTTTCCATCCAAAACCATAGAATTTTTTTCGATGTATTTCTCAACTTTTTCCGATTGAACCGGAAATCAATAAAAACGTTCCCTGGGATCGTTCCCCCGATTTTTTTCATTTTTGAATTATTCACCAAAAACGAGATTTTTTTCCATACAAAACGATAGAATATTTTTCGATGAATTTCTCAACTTTTTCCGATTGAACCTGAAATCAGTAAAAACGTTCCCTAGAAGCATTTATAGTCGTTTTAGGCTATTTTTTTCATTTTTAAATTATTCACCAAAATCGAGATTTTTTCCATACAAAACGATAAAATATTTTTCGGTGAATTTCTCAACTTTTTCCGATTGAACCGGAAATCAGTAAAAACGTTCCCTAGAAGCATTTATAGTCGTTTTAGGATATTTTTTTCATTTTTGAATTAATCACCAAAAACGACATTTTTTCCATACAAAACGTGGAAATTTTTTCGATGAATTTCTCAACTTTTTCCGATTGAACCTGAAATCAGTAAAAACGTTCCCTAGAAGCATTTATAGTCGTTTTAGGCTATTTTTTTCATTTTTGAATTATTCACCAAAAACGAAATTTTTTCCATCCAAAACGATAGAAATTTTTTCGATGAATTTCTCAACTTTTTCCGATTGAACCTGAAATCAGTAAAAACGTCCTCTAGAAGCATTTATAGTAGTTTTAGGCTATTTTTTTCATTTTTTAATTATTCACCAAAAACGAGATTTTTTCCATACAAACGATATAATTTTTCTCGATGAATTTCTCAACTTTTCCCGATTGAACCTGAAATCAGTAAAAATGTTCCCTAGAAGCATTTATAGTCGATTTGGCTATTTTTTTCATTTTTGAATTATTCAACAAAAACGAGATTTTTTCGATACAAAACGTCTATCGAAAAAAATTCTATATTTTTTCGATGAATTTCTCAACTTTTTCCGATTGAACCTGAAATCAGTAAAAACGTTCCCTAGAAGCATTTATAGTCGATTTGGCTATTTTTTTCATTTTTGAATTATTCAACAAAAACGAGATTTTTTCCATCCAAAACGATTTTTCGATGAATTTCTCAACTTTTTCCGATTGAACCTGAAATCAGTAAAAACGTCCATAGAAGCATTTATAATCGTTTTAGGCCATTTTTTTCATTTTTTAATTATTCAGCAAAATCGAGATTTTTTCCATCCAAAACCATAGAATTTTTTTCGATGTATTTCTCAACTTTTTCCGATTGAACCGGAAATCAATAAAAACGTTCCCTGGGATCGTTTATAGTCGTTTTAGGATATTTTTTTCATTTTTTAATTATTCACCAAAATCGATATTTTTTCCTACAAAACGATAGATTTTTTTTCGATGAATTTCTCAACTTTTCCCGATTGAAACTGAAATCATTAAAAACGTTCACTAGAAACATTTATAGTCGATTTGGCTATTTTTTTCATTTTTGAATTATTCACCAAAAACGAGATTTTTTCCATCCAAAACGATTTTTCGATGAATTTCCCAACTTTTTCCGATTGAACCTGAAATCAGTAAAAACGTCCATAGAAGCATTTATAGTCGTTTTAGGCTATTTTTTTCATTTTTGAATTAATCACCAAAAACGACATTTTTTCCATACAAAACGTGGAATTTTTTTCGATGATTTTCTCAACTTTTTCCGATTGAACCTGAAATCAGTAAAAACGTCCTCTAGAAGCATTTATAGTAGTTTTAGGCTATTTTTTTCATTTTTTAATTATTCACCAAAAACGAGATTTTTTCCATACAAACGATATAATTTTTTTCGATGAATTTCTCAACTTTTCCCGATTGAACCTGAAATCAGTAAAAATGTTCCCTAGAAGCATTTATAGTCGTTTTAGGCATTTTTTTTTCATTTTTCAATTATTCACCAAAATCGAGATTTTTTCGATACAAAACGTCTATCGAAAAAAATTCTATATTTATTCGATGAATTTCTCAACTTTTTCCGATTGAACCTGAAATCAGTAAAAACGTTCCCCAGAAGCATTTATAGTCGATTTGGCTATTTTTTTCATTTTTGAATTATTCACCAAAAACGAGATTTTTTCCATCCAAAACGATTTTTCGATGAATTTCTCAACTTTTTCCGATTGAACCTGAAATCAGTAAAAACGTCCATAGAAGCATTTATAGTCGTTTTACGCTATTTTTTTCATTTTTAAATTATTCACCAAAAACGAAATTTTTCCATCCAAAACGGTAGAAATTTTTTCGATGAAAATCTCAACTTTTTCCGATTGAACCTGAAATCAATAAAAACGTTCCCTAGAAGCATTTATAGTCGTTTTAGGCTATTTTTTTCATTTTTAAATTATTCACCAAAAACGAAATTTTTCCATCCAAAACCATAGAATTTTTTTCGATGTATTTCTCAACTTTATCCGATTGAACCGGAAATCAATAAAAACGTTCCCTGGGATCGTTTATAGTCGTTTTAGGCTATTTTTTTCATTTTTCAATTATTCACCAAAATCGAGATTTTTTCGATACAAAACATCTATCGAAAAAAATTCTATATTTTTTCGATGAATTTCTCAACTTTTTCCGATTGAACCTGAAATCAGTAAAAACGTTCCCTAGAAGCATTTATAGTCGATTTGGCTATTTTTTTCATTTTTGAATTATTCACCAAAAACGAGATTTTTTCCATCCAAAACGATAGAATATTTTTCGATGAATTTCTCAACTTTTTCCGATTGAACCTGAAATCAGTAAAAACGTTCCCTAGAAGCATTATAGTCGTTTTAGGCATTTTTTTTTCATTTTTCAATTATTCACCAAAATCGAGATTTTTTCGATACAAAACATCTATCGAAAAAAATTCTATATTTTTTCGATGAATTTCTCAACTTTTTCCGATTGAACCTGAAATCAGTAAAAACGTTCCCTAGAAGCATTTATAGTCGATTTGGCTATTTTTTTCATTTTTGAATTATTCACCAAAAACGAGATTTTTTCCATCCAAAACGATTTTTCGATGAATTTCTCAACTTTTTCTGATTGAACCTGAAATCAGTAAAAACGTCCATAGAAGCATTATAGTCGTTTTAGGATATTTTTTTCATTTTTGAATTAATCACCAAAAACGACATTTTTTCCATACAAAACGTGGAAATTTTTTCGATGAATTTCTCAACTTTTTCCGATTGAACCTGAAATCAGTAAAAACGTTCCCTAGAAGCATTTATAGTCGTTTTAGGCTATTTTTTTCATTTTTGAATTATTCACCAAAAACGAAATTTTTTCCATCCAAAACGATAGAAATTTTTTCGATGAATTTCTCAACTTTTTCCGATTGAACCTGAAATCAGTAAAAACGTCCTCTAGAAGCATTTATAGTAGTTTTAGGCTATTTTTTTCATTTTTTAATTATTCACCAAAAACGAGATTTTTTCCATACAAAACGTGGAAATTTTTTCGATGAATTTCTCAACTTTTTCCGATTGAACCTGAAATCAGTAAAAACGTTCCCTAGAAGCATTTATAGTCGTTTTAGGCTATTTTTTTCATTTTTGAATTATTCACCAAAAACGAAATTTTTTCCATCCAAAACGATAGAAATTTTTTCGATGAATTTCTCAACTTTTTCCGATTGAACCTGAAATCAGTAAAAACGTTCCCTAGAAGTATTTATAGTCGTTTTAGGCTATTTTTTTCATTTTTAAATTATTCACCAAAATCGAGATTTTTTCCATACAAAACGATAGAATATTTTTCGATGAATTTCTCAACTTTTTCCGATTGAACATGAAATCAATAAAAACGTTCCCTGGGATCGTTTATAGTCGTTTTAGGATATTTTTTTCATTTTTTAATTATTCACCAAAATCGATATTTTTTCCTACAAAACGATAGATTTTTTTTCGATGAATTTCTCAACTTTTCCCGATTGAAACTGAAATCATTAAAAACGTTCACTAGAAACATTTATAGTCGATTTGGCTATTTTTTTCATTTTTGAATTATTCACCAAAAACGAGATTTTTTCCATCCATAACGATTTTTCGATGAATTTCAAAACTTTTTCCGATTGAACCTGAAATCAGTAAAAACGTCCATAGAAGCATTTATAGTCGTTTTAGGCATTTTTTTCATTTTTTAATTATTCACCAAAAACGAGATTTTTTTCCATACAAAACGATAGAATATTTTTCGATGAATTTCTCAACTTTTTCCGATTGAACCTGAAATCAGTAAAAACGTTCCCTAGAAGTATTTATAGTCGTTTTAGGCTATTTTTTTCATTTTTAAATTATTCACCAAAATCGAGATTTTTTCCATACAAAACGATAAAATATTTTTCGATGAATTTCTCAACTTTTTCCGATTGAACCGGAAATCAGTAAAAACGTTGCATAGGACCATTTATAGTCGTTTTAGGATATTTTTTTCATTTTTGAATTAATCACCAAAAACGACATTTTTTCCATACAAAACGTGGAAATTTTTTCGATGAATTTCTCAACTTTTTCCGATTGAACCTGAAATCAGTAAAAACGTTCCCTATAAGCATTTATAGTCGTTTTAGGCTATTTTTTTCATTTTTGAATTATTCACCAAAAACGAAATTTTTTCCATCCAAAACGATAGAAATTTTTTCGATGAAAATCTCAACTTTTTCCGATTGAACCTGAAATCAATAAAAACGTTCCCTAGAAGCATTTATAGTCGTTTTAGGCTATTTTTTTCATTTTTAAATTATTCACCAAAATCGAGATTTTTTCCATCCAAAACCATAGAATTTTTTTCGATGTATTTCTCAACTTTTTCCGATTGAACCGGAAATCAATAAAAACGTTCCCTGGGATCGTTTATAGTCGTTTTAGGCTATTTTTTTCATTTTTAAATTATTCACCAAAAACGAAATTTTTCCATCCAAAACGATAGAAATTTTTTCGATGAATTTCTCAACTTTTCCCGATTGAAACTGAAATCATTAAAAACGTTCCCTAGAAGCATTTATAGTCGATTTGGCTATTTTTTTCATTTTTGAATTATTCACCAAAAACGAGATTTTTTCCATCCAAAACGATAGAATATTTTTCGATGAATTTCTCAACTTTTTCCGATTGTACCTGAAATCAGTAAAAACGTTCCCTAGAAGCATTATAGTCGTTTTAGGCATTTTTTTTCATTTTTCAATTATTCACCAAAATCGAGATTTTTTCGATACAAAACATCTATCGAAAAAAATTCTATATTTTTTCGATGAATTTCTCAACTTTTTCCGATTGAACCTGAAATCAGTAAAAACGTTCCCTAGAAGCATTTATAGTCGATTTGGCTATTTTTTTCATTTTTGAATTATTCACCAAAAACGAGATTTTTTCCATCCAAAACGATAGAATATTTTTCGATGAATTTCTCAACTTTTTCCGATTGAACCTGAAATCAATAAAAACGTTCCCTGGGATCGTTTATAGTCGTTTTAGGATATTTTTTTCATTTTTGAATTATTCACCAAAAACGAAATTTTTTCCATCCAAAACGATAGAAATTTTTTCGATGAAAATCTCAACTTTTTCCGATTGAACCTGAAATCAATAAAAACGTTCCCTAGAAGCATTTATAGTCGATTTGGCTATTTTTTTCATTTTTGAATTATTCACCAAAATCGATATTTTTTCCTACAAAACGATAGATTTTTTTTCGATGAATTTCTCAACTTTTCCTGATTGAAACTGAAATCATTAAAAACGTTCACTAGAAACATTTATAGTCGATTTGGCTATTTTTTTCATTTTTGAATTATTCACCAAAAACGAGATTTTTTCCATCCAAAACGATTTTTCGATGAATTTCTCAACCTTTTCCGATTGAACCTGAAATCAGTAAAAACGTTCCCTAGAAGCATTTATAGTCGATTTGGCTATTTTTTTCATTTTTGAATTATTCACCAAAAACGAGATTTTTTCCATCCAAAACGATAGAATATTTTTCGATGAATTTCTCAACTTTTTCCGATTGAACCTGAAATCAGTAAAAACGTTCCCTAGAAGCATTATAGTCGTTTTAGGCATTTTTTTTCATTTTTCAATTATTCACCAAAATCGAGATTTTTTCGATACAAAACATCTATCGAAAAAAATTCTATATTTTTTCGATGAATTTCTCAACTTTTTCCGATTGAACCTGAAATCAGTAAAAACGTTCCCTAGAAGTATTTATAGTCGATTTGGCTATTTTTTTCATTTTTGAATTATTCACCAAAAACGAGATTTTTTCCATCCAAAACGATAGAATATTTTTCGATGAATTTCTCAACTTTTTCCGATTGAAGCTGAAATCAGTAAAAACGTTCCCTAGAAGCATTATAGTCGTTTTAGGCATTTTTTTTCATTTTTCAATTATTCACCAAAATCGAGATTTTTTCGATACAAAACATCTATCGAAAAAAATTCTATATTTTTTCGATGAATTTCTCAACTTTTTCCGATTGAACCTGAAATCAGTAAAAACGTTCCCTAGAAGCATTTATAGTCGATTTGGCTATTTTTTTCATTTTTGAATTATTCACCAAAAACGAGATTTTTTCCATCCAAAACGATTTTTCGATGAATTTCTCAACTTTTTCCGATTGAACCTGAAATCAGTAAAAACGTCCATAGAAGCATTTATAATCGTTTTAGGCTATTTTTTTCATTTTTAAATTATTCACCAAAAACGAAATTTTTCCATCCAAAACGATAGAAATTTTTTCGATGAAAATCGCAACTTTTTCCGATTGAACCTGAAATCAATAAAAACGTTCCCTAGAAGCATTTATAGTCGTTTTAGGCTATTTTTTTCATTTTTGAATTAATCACCAAAAACGACATTTTTTCCATACAAAACGTGGAAATTTTTTCGATGAATTTCTCAACTTTTTCCGATTGAACCTGAAATCAGTAAAAACGTCCTCTAGAAGCATTTATAGTAGTTTTAGGATATTTTTTTCATTTTTGAATAATCACCAAAAACGACATTTTTTCCATACAAAACGTGGAAATTTTTTCGATGAATTTCTCAACTTTTTCCGATTGAACCTGAAATCAGTAAAAACGTTCCCTAGAAGCATTTATAGTCGTTTTAGGCTATTTTTTTCATTTTTGAATTATTCACCAAAAACGAAATTTTTTCCATCCAAAACGATAGAAATTTTTTCGATGAATTTCTCAACTTTTTCCGATTGAACCTGAAATCAGTAAAAACGTCCTCTAGAAGCATTTATAGTAGTTTTAGGCTATTTTTTTCATTTTTGAATTATTCACCAAAAACGAGATTTTTTCCATCCAAAACCATAGAATTTTTTTCGATGTATTTCTCAACTTTTTCCGATTGAACCGGAAATCAATAAAAACGTTCCCTGGGATCGTTTATAGTCGTTTTAGGATATTTTTTTCATTTTTTAATTATTCACCAAAATCGATATTTTTTCCTACAAAACGATAGATTTTTTTTCGATGAATTTCTCAACTTTTCCCGATTGAACCGGAAATCAATAAAAACGTTCCCTAGGACCATTTATAGTCGTTTTAGGATTTTTTTTTCATTTTTAAATTATTCACCAAAAACGAGATTTTTTCCATCCAAAACGATAGAAATTTTTTCGATGAATTTCTCAACTTTTCCCGATTGAAACTGAAATCATTAAAAACGTTCCCTAGAAGCATTTATAGTCGATTTGGCTATTTTTTTTCATTTTTGAATTATTCACCAAAAACGAGATTTTTTCCATCCAAAACGATAGAATATTTTTCGATGAATTTCTCAACTTTTTCCGATTGAACCTGAAATCAGTAAAAACGTTCCCTAGAAGCATTATAGTCGTTTTAGGCATTTTTTTTCATTTTTCAATTATTCACCAAAATCGAGATTTTTTCCATCCAAAACGATAGAAATTTTTTCGATGAATTTCTCAACTTTTCCCGATTGAAACTGAAATCATTAAAAACGTTCCCTAGAAGCATTTATAGTCGATTTGGCTATTTTTTTCATTTTTGAATTATTCACCAAAATCGATATTTTTTCCTACAAAACGATAGATTTTTTTTCGATGAATTTCTCAACTTTTCCCGATTGAAACTGAAATCATTAAAAACGTTCACTAGAAACATTTATAGTCGTTTTAGGCTATTTTTTTCATTTTTTAATTATTCAGCAAAATCGAGATTTTTTCCATCCAAAACCATAGAATTTTTTTCGATGTATTTCTCAACTTTTTCCGATTGAACCGGAAATCAATAAAAACGTTCCCTGGGATCGTTCCCCCGATTTTTTTCATTTTTGAATTATTCACCAAAAACGAGATTTTTTTCCATACAAAACGATAGAATATTTTTCGATGAATTTCTCAACTTTTTCCGATTGAACCTGAAATCAGTAAAAACGTTCCCTAGAAGCATTTATAGTCGTTTTAGGCTATTTTTTTCATTTTTAAATTATTCACCAAAATCGAGATTTTTTCCATACAAAACGATAAAATATTTTTCGATGAATTTCTCAACTTTTTCCGATTGAACCGGAAATCAGTAAAAACGTTCCCTAGAAGCATTTATAGTCGTTTTAGGATATTTTTTTCATTTTTGAATTAATCACCAAAAACGACATTTTTTCCATACAAAACGTGGAAATTTTTTCGATGAATTTCTCAACTTTTTCCGATTGAACCGGAAATCAATAAAAACGTTCCCTGGGATCGTTTATAGTCGTTTTAGGCTATTTTTTTCATTTTTAAATTATTCACCAAAAACGAAATTTTTCCATCCAAAACGATAGAAATTTTTTCGATGAATTTCTCAACTTTTTCCGATTGAACCTGAAATCAATAAAAACGTTCCCTAGAAGCATTTATAGTCGTTTTAGGCTATTTTTTTCATTTTTAAATTATTCACCAAAATCGAGATTTTTTCCATCCAAAACCATAGAATTTTTTTCGATGTATTTCTCAACTTTTTCCGATTGAACCGGAAATCAATAAAAACGTTCCCTGGGATCGTTTATAGTCGTTTTAGGCTATTTTTTTCATTTTTAAATTATTCACCAAAAACGAAATTTTTCCATCCAAAACGATAGAATTTTTTTCGATGAATTTCTCAACTTTTCCCGATTGAAACTGAAATCATTAAAAACGTTCCCTAGAAGCATTTATAGTCGATTTGGCTATTTTTTCATTTTTGAATTATTCACCAAAAACGAGATTTTTTCCATCCAAAACGATAGAATATTTTTCGATGAATTTCTCAACTTTTTCCGATTGAACCTGAAATCAGTAAAAACGTTCCCTAGAAGCATTATAGTCGTTTTAGGCATTTTTTTTCATTTTTCAATTATTCACCAAAATCGAGATTTTTTCGATACAAAACATCTATCGAAAAAAATTCTATATTTTTTCGATGAATTTCTCAACTTTTTCCGATTGAACCTGAAATCAGTAAAAACGTTCCCTAGAAGTATTTATAGTCGATTTGGCTATTTTTTTCATTTTTGAATTATTCACCAAAAACGAGATTTTTTCCATCCAAAACGATAGAATATTTTTCGATGAATTTCTCAACTTTTTCCGATTGAACCTGAAATCAGTAAAAACGTTCCCTAGAAGCATTATAGTCGTTTTAGGCATTTTTTTTCATTTTTCAATTATTCACCAAAATCGAGATTTTTTCGATACAAAACATCTATCGAAAAAAATTCTATATTTTTTCGATGAATTTCTCAACTTTTTCCGATTGAACCTGAAATCAGTAAAAACGTTCCCTAGAAGCATTTATAGTCGATTTGGCTATTTTTTTCATTTTTGAATTATTCACCAAAAACGAGATTTTTTCCATCCAAAACGACAGAATATTTTTCGATGAATTTCTCAACTTTTTCCGATTGAAACTGAAATCAATAAAAACGTTCCCTGGGATCGTTTATAGTCGTTTTAGGATATTTTTTTCATTTTTGAATTATTCACCAAAAACGAAATTTTTTCCATCCAAAACGATAGAAATTTTTTCGATGAAAATCTCAACTTTTTCCGATTGAACCTGAAATCAATAAAAACGTTCCCTAGAAGCATTTATAGTCGATTTGGCTATTTTTTTCATTTTTGAATTATTCACCAAAATCGATATTTTTTCCTACAAAACGATAGATTTTTTTTCGATGAATTTCTCAACTTTTCCCGATTGAAACTGAAATCATTAAAAACGTTCACTAGAAACATTTATAGTCGATTTGGCTATTTTTTTCATTTTTGAATTATTCACCAAAAACGAGATTTTTTCCATCCAAAACGATTTTTCGATGAATTTCTCAACCTTTTCCGATTGAACCTGAAATCAGTAAAAACGTTCCCTAGAAGCATTTATAGTCGATTTGGCTATTTTTTTCATTTTTGAATTATTCACCAAAATCGATATTTTTTCCTACAAAACGATAGATTTTTTTTCGATGAATTTCTCAACTTTTCCCGATTGAAACTGAAATCATTAAAAACGTTCACTAGAAACATTTATAGTCGATTTGGCTATTTTTTTCATTTTTGAATTATTCACCAAAAACGAGATTTTTTCCATCCAAAACGATTTTTCGATGAATTTCTCAACTTTTTCCGATTGAACCTGAAATCAGTAAAAACGTCCATAGAAGCATTTATAATCGTTTTAGGCTATTTTTTTCATTTTTAAATTATTCACCAAAAACGAAATTTTTCCATCCAAAACGATAGAAATTTTTTCGATGAAAATCGCAACTTTTTCCGATTGAACCTGAAATCAATAAAAACGTTCCCTAGAAGCATTTATAGTCGTTTTAGGCTATTTTTTTCATTTTTGAATTAATCACCAAAAACGACATTTTTTCCAAACAAAACGTGGAAATTTTTTCGATGAATTTCTCAACTTTTTCCGATTGAACCTGAAATCAGTAAAAACGTTCTCTAGAAGCATTATAGTCGTTTTAGGATATTTTTTTCATTTTTGAATTAATCACCAAAAACGACATTTTTTCCATACAAAACGTGGAAATTTTTTCGATGAATTTCTCAACTTTTTCCGATTGAACCTGAAATCAGTAAAAACGTTCCCTAGAAGCATTTATAGTCGTTTTAGGCTATTTTTATCATTTTGGAATTATTCACCAAAACCGAAATTTTTTCCATCCAAAACGATAGAAATTTTTTCGATGAATTTCTCAACCTTTTCCGATTGAACCTGAAATCAGTAAAAACGTTCCCTAGAAGCATTTATAGTCGATTTGGCTATTTTTTTCATTTTTGAATTATTCACCAAAATCGATATTTTTTCCTACAAAACGATAGATTTTTTTTCGATGAATTTCTCAACTTTTCCCGATTGAAACTGAAATCATTAAAAACGTTCACTAGAAACATTTATAGTCGATTTGGCTATTTTTTTCATTTTTGAATTATTCACCAAAAACGAGATTTTTTCCATCCAAAACGATTTTTCGATGAATTTCTCAACTTTTTCCGATTGAACCTGAAATCAGTAAAAACGTCCATAGAAGCATTTATAATCGTTTTAGGCTATTTTTTTCATTTTTAAATTATTCACCAAAAACGAAATTTTTCCATCCAAAACGATAGAAATTTTTTCGATGAAAATCGCAACTTTTTCCGATTGAACCTGAAATCAATAAAAACGTTCCCTAGAAGCATTTATAGTCGTTTTAGGCTATTTTTTTCATTTTTGAATTAATCACCAAAAACGACATTTTTTCCAAACAAAACGTGGAAATTTTTTCGATGAATTTCTCAACTTTTTCCGATTGAACCTGAAATCAGTAAAAACGTTCTCTAGAAGCATTATAGTCGTTTTAGGATATTTTTTTCATTTTTGAATTAATCACCAAAAACGACATTTTTTCCATACAAAACGTGGAAATTTTTTCGATGAATTTCTCAACTTTTTCCGATTGAACCTGAAATCAGTAAAAACGTTCCCTAGAAGCATTTATAGTCGTTTTAGGCTATTTTTTTCATTTTTGAATTATTCACCAAAAACGAAATTTTTTCCATCCAAAACGATAGAAATTTTTTCGATGAATTTCTCAACTTTTTCCGATTGAACCTGAAATCAGTAAAAACGTCCTCTAGAAGCATTTATAGTAGTTTTAGGCTATTTTTTTCATTTTTTAATTATTCACCAAAAACGAGATTTTTTCCATCCAAAACCATAGAATTTTTTTCGATGTATTTCTCAACTTTTTCCGATTGAACCGGAAATCAATAAAAACGTCCATAGAAGCATTTATAATCGTTTTAGGCCATTTTTTTCATTTTTTAATTATTCACCAAAATCGAAATTTTTTCCATCCAAAACCATAGAATTTTTTTCGATGTATTTCTCAACTTTTTCCGATTGAACCTGAAATCAATAAAAACGTCCATAGAAGCATTTATAATCGTTTTAGGCTATTTTTTTCATTTTTGAATTATTCACCAAAAACGAAATTTTTTCCATCCAAAACGATAGAAATTTTTTCGATGAATTTCTCAACTTTTCCCGATTGAACCGGAAATCAATAAAAACGTTCCCTAGGACCATTTATAGTCGTTTTAGGATTTTTTTTTCATTTTTAAATTATTCACCAAAAACGAGATTTTTTCCATCCAAAACGATAGAAATTTTTTCGATGAATTTCTCAACTTTTCCCGATTGAAACTGAAATCATTAAAAACGTTCCCTAGAAGCATTTATAGTCGATTTGGCTATTTTTTTTCATTTTTGAATTATTCACCAAAAACGAGATTTTTTCCATCCAAAACGATAGAATATTTTTCGATGAATTTCTCAACTTTTTCCGATTGAACCTGAAATCAGTAAAAACGTTCCCTAGAAGCATTATAGTCGTTTTAGGCATTTTTTTTCATTTTTCAATTATTCACCAAAATCGAGATTTTTTCCATCCAAAACGATAGAAATTTTTTCGATGAATTTCTCAACTTTTCCCGATTGAAACTGAAATCATTAAAAACGTTCCCTAGAAGCATTTATAGTCGATTTGGCTATTTTTTTCATTTTTGAATTATTCACCAAAATCGATATTTTTTCCTACAAAACGATAAATTTTTTTTCGATGAATTTCTCAACTTTTCCCGATTGAAACTGAAATCATTAAAAACGTTCACTAGAAACATTTATAGTCGATTTGGCTATTTTTTTCATTTTTGAATTATTCACCAAAAACGAGATTTTTTCCATCCAAAACGATTTTTCGATGAATTTCAAAACTTTTTCCGATTGAACCTGAAATCAGTAAAAACGTCCATAGAAGCATTATAGTCGTTTTAGGCTATTTTTTTCATTTTTGAATTATTCACCAAAAACGAGATTTTTTCCATCCAAAACGATTTTTCGATGTATTTCTCAACTTTTTCCGATTGAACCGGAAATCAATAAAAACGTTCCCTGGGATCGTTCCCCCGATTTTTTTCATTTTTGAATTATTCACCAAAAACGAGATTTTTTTCCATACAAAACGATAGAATATTTTTCGATGAATTTCTCAACTTTTTCCGATTGAACCTGAAATCAGTAAAAACGTTCCCTAGAAGCATTTATAGTCGTTTTAGGCTATTTTTTTCATTTTTAAATTATTCACCAAAATCGAGATTTTTTCCATACAAAACGATAAAATATTTTTCGATGAATTTCTCAACTTTTTCCGAATGAACCGGAAATCAGTAAAAACGTTCCCTAGAAGCATTTATAGTCGTTTTAGGATATTTTTTTCATTTTTGAATTAATCACCAAAAACGACATTTTTTCCATACAAAACGTGGAAATTTTTTCGATGAATTTCTCAACTTTTTCCGATTGAACCTGAAATCAGTAAAAACGTTCCCTAGAAGCATTTATAGTCGTTTTAGGCTATTTTTTTCATTTTTGAATTATTCACCAAAAACGAAATTTTTTCCATCCAAAACGATAGAAATTTTTTCGATGAATTTCTCAACTTTTTCCGATTGAACCTGAAATCAGTAAAAACGTCCTCTAGAAGCATTTATAGTAGTTTTAGGCTATTTTTTTCATTTTTTAATTATTCACCAAAAACGAGATTTTTTCCATACAAACGATATAATTTTTCTCGATGAATTTCTCAACTTTTCCCGATTGAACCTGAAATCAGTAAAAATGTTCCCCAGAAGCATTTATAGTCGTTTTAGGCTATTTTTTTCATTTTTGAATTATTCAACAAAAACGACATTTTTTCGATACAAAACGTCTATCGAAAAAAATTCTATATTTTTTCGATGAATTTCTCAACTTTTTCCGATTGAACCTGAAATCAGTAAAAACGTTCCCTAGAAGCATTTATAGTCGATTTGGCTATTTTTTTCATTTTTGAATTATTCAACAAAAACGAGATTTTTTCCATCCAAAACGATTTTTCGATGAATTTCTCAACTTTTTCCGATTGAACCTGAAATCAGTAAAAACGTCCATAGAAGCATTTATAATCGTTTTAGGCCATTTTTTTCATTTTTTAATTATTCAGCAAAATCGAGATTTTTTCCATCCAAAACCATAGAATTTTTTTCGATGTATTTCTCAACTTTTTCCGATTGAACCGGAAATCAATAAAAACGTTCCCTGGGATCGTTTATAGTCGTTTTAGGATATTTTTTTCATTTTTTAATTATTCACCAAAATCGATATTTTTTCCTACAAAACGATAGATTTTTTTCCGATGAATTTCTCAACTTTTTCCGATTGAACCTGAAATCAGTAAAAACGTCCTCTAGAAGCATTTATAGTAGTTTTAGGCTATTTTTTTCATTTTTTAATTATTCACCAAAAACGAGATTTTTTCCATACAAACGATATAATTTTTTTCGATGAATTTCTCAACTTTTCCCGATTGAACCTGAAATCAGTAAAAACGTCCATAGAAGCATTTATAATCGTTTTAGGCCATTTTTTTCATTTTTTAATTATTCACCAAAATCGAGATTTTTTCGATACAAAACGTCTATCGAAAAAAATTCTATATTTATTCGATGAATTTCTCAACTTTTTCCGATTGAACCTGAAATCAGTAAAAACGTTCCCCAGAAGCATTTATAGTCGATTTGGCTATTTTTTTCATTTTTGAATTATTCACCAAAAACGAGATTTTTTCCATCCAAAACGATTTTTCGATGAATTTCTCAACTTTTTCCGATTGAACCTGAAATCAGTAAAAACGTCCATAGAAGCATTTATAGTCGTTTTAGGCTATTTTTTTCATTTTTAAATTATTCACCAAAAACGAAATTTTTCCATCCAAAACGATAGAAATTTTTTCGATGAAAATCTCAACTTTTTCCGATTGAACCTGAAATCAATAAAAACGTTCCCTAGAAGCATTTATAGTCGTTTTAGGCTATTTTTTTCATTTTTAAATTATTCACCAAAAACGAAATTTTTCCATCCAAAACCATAGAATTTTTTTCGATGTATTTCTCAACTTTTTCCGATTGAACCGGAAATCAATAAAAACGTTCCCTGGGATCGTTTATAGTCGTTTTAGGCTATTTTTTTCATTTTTCAATTATTCACCAAAATCGAGATTTTTTCGATACAAAACATCTATCGAAAAAAATTCTATATTTTTTCGATGAATTTCTCAACTTTTTCCGATTGAACCTGAAATCAGTAAAAACGTTCCCTAGAAGCATTTATAGTCGATTTGGCTATTTTTTTCATTTTTGAATTATTCACCAAAAACGAGATTTTTTCCATCCAAAACGATAGAATATTTTTCGATGAATTTCTCAACTTTTTCCGATTGAACCTGAAATCAGTAAAAACGTTCCCTAGAAGCATTATAGTCGTTTTAGGCATTTTTTTTCATTTTTCAATTACTCACCAAAATCGAGATTTTTTCGATACAAAACATCTATCGAAAAAAATTCTATATTTATTCGATGAATTTCTCAACTTTTTCCGATTGAACCTGAAATCAGTAAAAACGTTCCCCAGAAGCATTTATAGTCGATTTGGCTATTTTTTTCATTTTTGAATTATTCACCAAAAACGACATTTTTTCCATACAAAACGTGGAAATTTTTTCGATGAATTTCTCAACTTTTTCCGATTGAACCTGAAATCAGTAAAAACGTTCCCTAGAAGCATTTATAGTCGTTTTAGGCTATTTTTTTCATTTTTGAATATTCACCAAAAACGAAATTTTTTCCATCCAAAACGATAGAAATTTTTTCGATGAATTTCTCAACTTTTCCCGATTGAACCTGAAATCAGTAAAAACGTTCCCTAGAAGCATTTATAGTCGTTTTAGGCTATTTTTTTCATTTTTGAATTATTCAACAAAAACGACATTTTTTCGATACAAAACGTCTATCGAAAAAAATTCTATATTTTTTCGATGAATTTCTCAACTTTTTCCGATTGAACCTGAAATCAGTAAAAACGTTCCCTAGAAGCATTTATAGTCGATTTGGCTATTTTTTTCATTTTTGAATTATTCAACAAAAACGAGATTTTTTCCATCCAAAACGATTTTTCGATGAATTTCTCAACTTTTTCCGATTGAACCTGAAATCAGTAAAAACGTTCCCCAGAAGCATTTATAGTCGATTTGGCTATTTTTTTCATTTTTGAATTATTCACCAAAAACGACATTTTTTCCATACAAAACGTGGAAATTTTTTCGATGAATTTCTCAACTTTTTCCGATTGAACCTGAAATCAGTAAAAACGTTCCCTAGAAGCATTTATAGTCGTTTTAGGCTATTTTTTTCATTTTTGAATATTCACCAAAAACGAAATTTTTTCCATCCAAAACGATAGAAATTTTTTCGATGAATTTCTCAACTTTTTCCGATTGAACCTGAAATCAGTAAAAACGTCCTCTAGAAGCATTTATAGTAGTTTTAGGCTATTTTTTTCATTTTTTAATTATTCACCAAAAACGAGATTTTTTCCATCCAAAACCATAGAATTTTTTTCGATGTATTTCTCAACTTTTTCCGATTGAACCGGAAATCAATAAAAACGTTCCCTGGGATCGTTTATAGTCGTTTTAGGATATTTTTTTCATTTTTTAATTATTCACCAAAATCGATATTTTTTCCTACAAAACGATAGATTTTTTTTCGATGAATTTCTCAACTTTTCCCGATTGAACCGGAAATCAATAAAAACGTTCCCTAGGACCATTTATAGTCGTTTTAGGATTTTTTTTTCATTTTTAAATTATTCACCAAAAACGAGATTTTTTCCATCCAAAACGATAGAAATTTTTTCGATGAATTTCTCAACTTTTCCCGATTGAAACTGAAATCATTAAAAACGTTCCCTAGAAGCATTTATAGTCGATTTGGCTATTTTTTTTCATTTTTGAATTATTCACCAAAAACGAGATTTTTTCCATCCAAAACGATAGAATATTTTTCGATGAATTTCTCAACTTTTTCCGATTGAACCTGAAATCAGTAAAAACGTTCCCTAGAAGCATTATAGTCGTTTTAGGCATTTTTTTTCATTTTTCAATTATTCACCAAAATCGAGATTTTTTCCATCCAAAACGATAGAAATTTTTTCGATGAATTTCTCAACTTTTCCCGATTGAAACTGAAATCATTAAAAACGTTCCCTAGAAGCATTTATAGTCGATTTGGCTATTTTTTTCATTTTTGAATTATTCACCAAAATCGATATTTTTTCCTACAAAACGATAGATTTTTTTTCGATGAATTTCTCAACTTTTCCCGATTGAAACTGAAATCATTAAAAACGTTCACTAGAAACATTTATAGTCGATTTGGCTATTTTTTTCATTTTTCAATTATTCACCAAAATCGAGATTTTTTCCATCCAAAACGATAGAAATTTTTTCGATGAATTTCTCAACTTTTCCCGATTGAAACTGAAATCATTAAAAACGTTCCCTAGAAGCATTTATAGTCGATTTGGCTATTTTTTTCATTTTTGAATTATTCACCAAAATCGATATTTTTTCCTACAAAACGATAGATTTTTTTTCGATGAATTTCTCAACTTTTCCCGATTGAAACTGAAATCATTAAAAACGTTCACTAGAAACATTTATAGTCGATTTGGCTATTTTTTTTCATTTTTCAATTATTCACCAAAATCGAGATTTTTTCCATCCAAAACGATAGAAATTTTTTCGATGAATTTCTCAACTTTTCCCGATTGAAACTGAAATCATTAAAAACGTTCCCTAGAAGCATTTATAGTCGATTTGGCTATTTTTTTCATTTTTGAATTATTCACCAAAATCGATATTTTTTCCTACAAAACGATAGATTTTTTTTCGATGAATTTCTCAACTTTTCCCGATTGAAACTGAAATCATTAAAAACGTTCCCTAGAAGCATTTATAGTCGTTTTAGGCTATTTTTTTCATTTTTGAATATTCACCAAAAACGAAATTTTTTCCATCCAAAACGATAGAAATTTTTTCGATGAATTTCTCAACTTTTTCCGATTGAACCTGAAATCAGTAAAAACGTCCTCTAGAAGCATTTATAGTAGTTTTAGGCTATTTTTTTCATTTTTTAATTATTCACCAAAAACGAAATTTTTTCCATCCAAAACGATAGAAATTTTTTCGATGAATTTCTCAACTTTTTCCGATTGAACCTGAAATCAGTAAAAACGTCCTCTAGAAGCATTTATAGTAGTTTTAGGCTATTTTTTTCATTTTTGAATTATTCACCAAAAACGAGATTTTTTCCATCCAAAACGATAGAATATTTTTCGATGAATTTCTCAACTTTTTCCGATTGAACCTGAAATCAGTAAAAACGTTCCCTAGAAGCATTTATAGTCGATTTGGCTATTTTTTTCATTTTTGAATTATTCAACAAAAACGAGATTTTTTCCATCCAAAACGATTTTTCGATGAATTTCTCAACTTTTTCCGATTGAACCTGAAATCAGTAAAAACGTCCATAGAAGCATTTATAATCGTTTTAGGCCATTTTTTTCATTTTTTAATTATTCAGCAAAATCGAGATTTTTTCCATCCAAAACCATAGAATTTTTTTCGATGTATTTCTCAACTTTTTCCGATTGAACCGGAAATCAATAAAAACGTTCCCTGGGATCGTTTATAGTCGTTTTAGGATATTTTTTTCATTTTTTAATTATTCACCAAAATCGATATTTTTTCCTACAAAACGATAGATTTTTTTCCGATGAATTTCTCAACTTTTTCCGATTGAACCTGAAATCAGTAAAAACGTCCTCTAGAAGCATTTATAGTAGTTTTAGGCTATTTTTTTCATTTTTTAATTATTCACCAAAAACGAGATTTTTTCCATACAAACGATATAATTTTTTTCGATGAATTTCTCAACTTTTCCCGATTGAACCTGAAATCAGTAAAAACGTCCATAGAAGCATTTATAATCGTTTTAGGCCATTTTTTTCATTTTTTAATTATTCACCAAAATCGAGATTTTTTCGATACAAAACGTCTATCGAAAAAAATTCTATATTTATTCGATGAATTTCTCAACTTTTTCCGATTGAACCTGAAATCAGTAAAAACGTTCCCCAGAAGCATTTATAGTCGATTTGGCTATTTTTTTCATTTTTGAATTATTCACCAAAAACGAGATTTTTTCCATCCAAAACGATTTTTCGATGAATTTCTCAACTTTTTCCGATTGAACCTGAAATCAGTAAAAACGTCCATAGAAGCATTTATAGTCGTTTTAGGCTATTTTTTTCATTTTTAAATTATTCACCAAAAACGAAATTTTTCCATCCAAAACGATAGAAATTTTTTCGATGAAAATCTCAACTTTTTCCGATTGAACCTGAAATCAATAAAAACGTTCCCTAGAAGCATTTATAGTCGTTTTAGGCTATTTTTTTCATTTTTAAATTATTCACCAAAAACGAAATTTTTCCATCCAAAACCATAGAATTTTTTTCGATGTATTTCTCAACTTTTTCCGATTGAACCGGAAATCAATAAAAACGTTCCCTGGGATCGTTTATAGTCGTTTTAGGCTATTTTTTTCATTTTTCAATTATTCACCAAAATCGAGATTTTTTCGATACAAAACATCTATCGAAAAAAATTCTATATTTTTTCGATGAATTTCTCAACTTTTTCCGATTGAACCTGAAATCAGTAAAAACGTTCCCTAGAAGCATTTATAGTCGATTTGGCTATTTTTTTCATTTTTGAATTATTCACCAAAAACGAGATTTTTTCCATCCAAAACGATAGAATATTTTTCGATGAATTTCTCAACTTTTTCCGATTGAACCTGAAATCAGTAAAAACGTTCCCTAGAAGCATTATAGTCGTTTTAGGCATTTTTTTTCATTTTTCAATTACTCACCAAAATCGAGATTTTTTCGATACAAAACATCTATCGAAAAAAATTCTATATTTATTCGATGAATTTCTCAACTTTTTCCGATTGAACCTGAAATCAGTAAAAACGTTCCCCAGAAGCATTTATAGTCGATTTGGCTATTTTTTTCATTTTTGAATTATTCACCAAAAACGACATTTTTTCCATACAAAACGTGGAAATTTTTTCGATGAATTTCTCAACTTTTTCCGATTGAACCTGAAATCAGTAAAAACGTTCCCTAGAAGCATTTATAGTCGTTTTAGGCTATTTTTTTCATTTTTGAATATTCACCAAAAACGAAATTTTTTCCATCCAAAACGATAGAAATTTTTTCGATGAATTTCTCAACTTTTTCCGATTGAACCTGAAATCAGTAAAAACGTCCTCTAGAAGCATTTATAGTAGTTTTAGGCTATTTTTTTCATTTTTTAATTATTCACCAAAAACGAGATTTTTTCCATCCAAAACCATAGAATTTTTTTCGATGTATTTCTCAACTTTTTCCGATTGAACCGGAAATCAATAAAAACGTTCCCTGGGATCGTTTATAGTCGTTTTAGGATATTTTTTTCATTTTTTAATTATTCACCAAAATCGATATTTTTTCCTACAAAACGATAGATTTTTTTTCGATGAATTTCTCAACTTTTCCCGATTGAAGCGGAAATCAATAAAAACGTTCCCTAGGACCATTTATAGTCGTTTTAGGATTTTTTTTTCATTTTTAAATTATTCACCAAAAACGAGATTTTTTCCATCCAAAACGATAGAAATTTTTTCGATGAATTTCTCAACTTTTCCCGATTGAAACTGAAATCATTAAAAACGTTCCCTAGAAGCATTTATAGTCGATTTGGCTATTTTTTTTTCATTTTTGAATTATTCACCAAAAACGAGATTTTTTCCATCCAAAACGATAGAATATTTTTCGATGAATTTCTCAACTTTTTCCGATTGAACCTGAAATCAGTAAAAACGTTCCCTAGAAGCATTATAGTCGTTTTAGGCATTTTTTTTCATTTTTCAATTATTCACCAAAATCGAGATTTTTTCGATACAAAACATCTATCGAAAAAAATTCTATATTTTTTCGATGAATTTCTCAACTTTTTCCGATTGAACCTGAAATCAGTAAAAACGTTCCCTAGAAGCATTTATAGTCGATTTGGCTATTTTTTTCATTTTTGAATTATTCACCAAAAACGAGATTTTTTCCATCCAAAACGATAGAATATTTTTCGATGAATTTCTCAACTTTTTCCGATTGAACCTGAAATCAGTAAAAACGTTCCCTAGAAGCATTTATAGTCGATTTGGCTATTTTTTTCATTTTTCAATTATTCACCAAAAACGAGATTTTTTCCATCCAAAACGATAGAAATTTTTTCGATGAATTTCTCAACTTTTCCCGATTGAAACTGAAATCATTAAAAACGTTCCCTAGAAGCATTTATAGTCGATTTGGCTATTTTTTTCATTTTTGAATTATTCACCAAAATCGATATTTTTTCCTACAAAACGATAGATTTTTTTTCGATGAATTTCTCAACTTTTCCCGATTGAAACTGAAATCATTAAAAACGTTCACTAGAAACATTTATAGTCGATTTGGCTATTTTTTTCATTTTTGAATTATTCACCAAAAACGAGATTTTTTCCATCCAAAACGATTTTTCGATGAATTTCAAAACTTTTTCCGATTGAACCTGAAATCAGTAAAAACGTCCATAGAAGCATTTATAGTCGTTTTAGGCTATTTTTTTCATTTTTTAATTATTCAGCAAAATCGAGATTTTTTCCATCCAAAACCATAGAATTTTTTTCGATGTATTTCTCAACTTTTTCCGATTGAACCGGAAATCAATAAAAACGTTCCCTGGGATCGTTTATAGTCGTTTTAGGATATTTTTTTCATTTTTTAATTATTCACCAAAATCGATATTTTTTCCTACAAAACGATAGATTTTTTTTCGATGAATTTCTCAACTTTTCCCGATTGAAACTGAAATCATTAAAAACGTTCACTAGAAACATTTATAGTCGATTTGGCTATTTTTTTCATTTTTGAATTATTCACCAAAAACGAGATTTTTTCCATCCAAAACGATTTTTCGATGAATTTCTCAACTTTTTCCGATTGAACCTGAAATCAGTAAAAACGTCCATAGAAGCATTTATAGTCGTTTTAGGCTATTTTTTTCATTTTTTAATTATTCAGCAAAATTGAGATTTTTTCCATCCAAAACCATAGATTTTTTTTCGATGTATTTCTCAACTTTTTCCGATTGAACCGGAAATCAATAAAAACGTTCCCTAGAAGCATTTATAGTCGTTTTAGGCTATTTTTTTCATTTTTGAATTAATCACCAAAAACGACATTTTTTCCATACAAAACGTGGAAATTTTTTCGATGATTTTCTCAACTTTTTCCGATTGAACCTGAAATCAGTAAAAACGTTCCCTAGAAGCATTTATAGTCGTTTTAGGCTATTTTTTTCATTTTTGAATTATTCACCAAAAACGAAATTTTTTCCATCCAAAACGATAGAAATTTTTTCGATGAATTTCTCAACTTTTTCCGATTGAACCTGAAATCAGTAAAAACGTTCCCTAGAAGCATTTATAGTCGTTTTAGGCTATTTTTTTCATTTTTTAATTATTCACCAAAAACGAGATTTTTTCCATACAAACGATATAATTTTTTTCGATGAATTTCTCAACTTTTCCCGATTGAACCTGAAATCAGTAAAAATGTTCCCTAGAAGCATTTATAGTCGTTTTAGGCATTTTTTTTTCATTTTTCAATTATTCACCAAAATCGAGATTTTTTCGATACAAAACGTCTATCGAAAAAAATTCTATATTTATTCGATGAATTTCTCAACTTTTTCCGATTGAACCTGAAATCAGTAAAAACGTTCCCCAGAAGCATTTATAGTCGATTTGGCTATTTTTTTCATTTTTGAATTATTCACCAAAAACGAGATTTTTTCCATCCAAAACGATTTTTCGATGAATTTCTCAACTTTTTCCGATTGAACCTGAAATCAGTAAAAACGTCCATAGAAGCATTTATAGTCGTTTTAGGCTATTTTTTTCATTTTTAAATTATTCACCAAAAACGAAATTTTTCCATCCAAAACGATAGAAATTTTTTCGATGAAAATCTCAACTTTTTCCGATTGAACCTGAAATCAATAAAAACGTTCCCTAGAAGCATTTATAGTCGTTTTAGGCTATTTTTTTCATTTTTAAATTATTCACCAAAAACGAAATTTTTCCATCCAAAACCATAGAATTTTTTTCGATGAATTTCTCAAATTTTTCCGATTGAACATGAAATCAATAAAAACGTTCCCTGGGATCGTTTATAGTCGTTTTAGGATATTTTTTTCATTTTTTAATTATTCACCAAAATCGATATTTTTTCCTACAAAACGATAGATTTTTTTTCGATGAATTTCTCAACTTTTCCCGATTGAAACTGAAATCATTAAAAACGTTCACTAGAAACATTTATAGTCGATTTGGCTATTTTTTTCATTTTTGAATTATTCACCAAAAACGAGATTTTTTCCATCCAAAACGATTTTTCGATGAATTTCTCAACTTTTTCCGATTGAACCTGAAATCAGTAAAAACGTCCATAGAAGCATTTATAGTCGTTTTAGGCTATTTTTTTCATTTTTTAATTATTCAGCAAAATTGAGATTTTTTCCATCCAAAACCATAGATTTTTTTTCGATGTATTTCTCAACTTTTTCCGATTGAACCGGAAATCAATAAAAACGTTCCCTAGAAGCATTTATAGTCGTTTTAGGCTATTTTTTTCATTTTTGAATTAATCACCAAAAACGACATTTTTTCCATACAAAACGTGGAAATTTTTTCGATGATTTTCTCAACTTTTTCCGATTGAACCTGAAATCAGTAAAAACGTTCCCTAGAAGCATTTATAGTCGTTTTAGGCTATTTTTTTCATTTTTGAATTATTCACCAAAAACGAAATTTTTTCCATCCAAAACGATAGAAATTTTTTCGATGAATTTCTCAACTTTTTCCGATTGAACCTGAAATCAGTA
Organism: Leptodirus hochenwartii; assembly: GCA_947310635.1. NCBI lineage: Eukaryota > Metazoa > Arthropoda > Insecta > Coleoptera > Leiodidae > Leptodirus > Leptodirus hochenwartii. Next base: position 2,993,256 of record OX371178.1, on the reverse strand, counting down.
AAAACGTTCCCTAGAAGCATTTATAGTCGTTTTAGGCTATTTTTTTCATTTTTTAATTATTCACCAAAAACGAGATTTTTTCCATACAAACGATATAATTTTTTTCGATGAATTTCTCAACTTTTCCCGATTGAACCTGAAATCAGTAAAAATGTTCCCTAGAAGCATTTATAGTCGTTTTAGGCATTTTTTTTTCATTTTTCAATTATTCACCAAAATCGAGATTTTTTCGATACAAAACGTCTATCGAAAAAAATTCTATATTTATTCGATGAATTTCTCAACTTTTTCCGATTGAACCTGAAATCAGTAAAAACGTTCCCCAGAAGCATTTATAGTCGATTTGGCTATTTTTTTCATTTTTGAATTATTCACCAAAAACGAGATTTTTTCCATCCAAAACGATTTTTCGATGAATTTCTCAACTTTTTCCGATTGAACCTGAAATCAGTAAAAACGTCCATAGAAGCATTTATAGTCGTTTTAGGCTATTTTTTTCATTTTTAAATTATTCACCAAAAACGAAATTTTTCCATCCAAAACGATAGAAATTTTTTCGATGAAAATCTCAACTTTTTCCGATTGAACCTGAAATCAATAAAAACGTTCCCTAGAAGCATTTATAGTCGTTTTAGGCTATTTTTTTCATTTTTAAATTATTCACCAAAAACGAAATTTTTCCATCCAAAACCATAGAATTTTTTTCGATGAATTTCTCAACTTTTTCCGATTGAACCTGAAATCAGTAAAAACGTCCATAGAAGCATTTATAGTCGTTTTAGGATATTTTTTTCATTTTTTAATTATTCACCAAAATCGATATTTTTTCCTACAAAACGATAGATTTTTTTTCGATGAATTTCTCAACTTTTCCCGATTGAACCTGAAATCAGTAAAAACGTCCATAGAAGCATTTATAGTCGTTTTAGGCTATTTTTTTCATTTTTTAATTATTCACCAAAAACGAGATTTTTTCCATCCATAACGATTTTTCGATGAATTTCAAAACTTTTTCCGATTGAACCTGAAATCAGTAAAAACGTCCATAGAAGCATTTATAGTCGTTTTAGGCTATTTTTTTCATTTTTTAATTATTCACCAAAAACGAGATTTTTTTCCATACAAAACGATAGAATATTTTTCGATGAATTTCTCAACTTTTTCCGATTGAACCTGAAATCAGTAAAAACGTTCCCTAGAAGCATTTATAGTCGTTTTAGGCTATTTTTTTCATTTTTAAATTATTCACCAAAATCGAGATTTTTTCCATACAAAACGATAAAATATTTTTCGATGAATTTCTCAACTTTTTCCGATTGAACCTGAAATCAGTAAAAACGTTCCCTAGAAGCATTTATAGTCGTTTTAGGCTATTTTTTTCATTTTTGAATTATTCACCAAAAACGAATTTTTTTCCATCCAAAACGATAGAAATTTTTTCGATGAAAATCTCAACTTTTTCCGATTGAACCTGAAATCAATAAAAACGTTCCCTAGAAGCATTTATAGTCGTTTTAGGCTATTTTTTTCATTTTTAAATTATTCACCAAAATCGAGATTTTTTCCATCCAAAACCATAGAATTTTTTTCGATGTATTTCTCAACTTTTTCCGATTGAACCGGAAATCAATAAAAACGTTCCCTGGGATCGTTTATAGTCGTTTTAGGCTATTTTTTTCATTTTTAAATTATTCACCAAAAACGAAATTTTTCCATCCAAAACGATAGAAATTTTTTCGATGAATTTCTCAACTTTTTCCGATTGAACCTGAAATCAGTAAAAACGTTCCCTAGAAGCATTTATAGTCGATTTGGCTATTTTTTTCATTTTTGAATTATTCACCAAAAACGGGATTTTTTCCATCCAAAACGATAGAATATTTTTCGATGAATTTCTCAACTTTTTCCGATTGAACCTGAAATCAGTAAAAACGTTCCCTAGAAGCATTTATAGTCGATTTGGCTATTTTTTTCATTTTTGAATTATTCACCAAAAACGAGATTTTTTCCATCCAAAACGATAGAATATTTTTCGATGAATTTCTCAACTTTTTCCGATTGAACCTGAAATCAGTAAAAACGTTCCCTAGAAGCATTATAGTCGTTTTAGGCATTTTTTTTCATTTTTCAATTATTCACCAAAATCGAGATTTTTTCGATACAAAACATCTATCGAAAAAAATTCTATATTTTTTCGATGAATTTCTCAACTTTTTCCGATTGAACCTGAAATCAGTAAAAACGTTCCCTAGAAGCATTTATAGTCGATTTGGCTATTTTTTTCATTTTTGAATTATTCACCAAAAACGAGATTTTTTCCATCCAAAACGATAGAATATTTTTCGATGAATTTCTCAACTTTTTCCGATTGAACCTGAAATCAATAAAAACGTTCCCTGGGATCGTTTATAGTCGTTTTAGGATATTTTTTTCATTTTTGAATTATTCACCAAAAACGAAATTTTTTCCATCCAAAACGATAGAAATTTTTTCGATGAAAATCTCAACTTTTTCCGATTGAACCTGAAATCAATAAAAACGTTCCCTAGAAGCATTTATAGTCGATTTGGCTATTTTTTTCATTTTTGAATTATTCACCAAAATCGATATTTTTTCCTACAAAACGATAGATTTTTTTTCGATGAATTTCTCAACTTTTCCCGATTGAAACTGAAATCATTAAAAACGTTCACTAGAAACATTTATAGTCGATTTGGCTATTTTTTTCATTTTTGAATTATTCACCAAAAACGAGATTTTTTCCATCCAAAACGATTTTTCGATGAATTTCTCAACTTTTTCCGATTGAACCTGAAATCAGTAAAAACGTTCCCTAGAAGCATTTATAGTCGTTTTAGGCTATTTTTTTCATTTTTAAATTATTCACCAAAAACGAAATTTTTTCCATCCAAAACGATAAAATATTTTTCGATGAATTTCTCAACTTTTTCCGATTGAACCGGAAATCAGTAAAAACGTTGCATAGGACCATTTATAGTCGTTTTAGGATATTTTTTTCAGTTTTGAATTAATCACCAAAAACGACATTTTTTCCATACAAAACGTGGAAATTTTTTCGATGAATTTCTCAACTTTTTCCGATTGAACCTGAAATCAGTAAAAACGTTCCCTAGAAGCATTTATAGTCGTTTTAGGCTATTTTTTTCATTTTTGAATTATTCACCAAAAACGAAATTTTTTCCATCCAAAACGATAGAAATTTTTTCGATGAATTTCTCAACTTTTTCCGATTGAACCTGAAATCAGTAAAAACGTCCTCTAGAAGCATTTATAGTAGTTTTAGGCTATTTTTTTCATTTTTGAATTATTCACCAAAAACGAGATTTTTTCCATCCAAAACGATAAAATATTTTTCGATGAATTTCTCAACTTTTTCCGATTGAACCGGAAATCAGTAAAAACGTTGCATAGGACCATTTATAGTCGTTTTAGGATATTTTTTTCATTTTTGAATTAATCACCAAAAACGACATTTTTTCCATACAAAACGTGGAAATTTTTTCGATGAATTTCTCAACTTTTTCCGATTGAACCTGAAATCAGTAAAAACGTTCCCTAGAAGCATTTATAGTCGTTTTAGGCTATTTTTTTTATTTTTGAATTATTCACCAAAAACGAAATTTTTTCCATCCAAAACGATAGAAATTTTTTCGATGAATTTCTCAACTTTTTCCGATTGAACCTGAAATCAGTAAAAACGTCCTCTAGAAGCATTTATAGTAGTTTTAGGCTATTTTTTTCATTTTTTAATTATTCACCAAAAACGAGATTTTTTCCATACAAACGATATAATTTTTCTCGATGAATTTCTCAACTTTTCCCGATTGAACCTGAAATCAGTAAAAATGTTCCCTAGAAGCATTTATAGTCGTTTTAGGCATTTTTTTTTCATTTTTCAATTATTCACCAAAATCGAGATTTTTTCGATACAAAACGTCTATCGAAAAAAATTCTATATTTATTCGATGAATTTCTCAACTTTTTCCGATTGAACCTGAAATCAGTAAAAACGTTCCCCAGAAGCATTTATAGTCGATTTGGCTATTTTTTTCATTTTTGAATTATTCACCAAAAACGAGATTTTTTCCATCCAAAACGATTTTTCGATGAATTTCTCAACTTTTTCCGATTGAACCTGAAATCAGTAAAAACGTCCATAGAAGCATTTATAGTCGTTTTAGGCTATTTTTTTCATTTTTTAATTATTCACCAAAATCGATATTTTTTCCTACAAAACGATAGAATATTTTTCGATGAATTTCTCAACTTTTTCCGATTGAACCTGAAATCAGTAAAAACGTTCCCTAGAAACATTATACTCGTTTTAGGAATTTTTTTTTCATTTTTCAATTATTCACCAAGATCGAGATTTTTTCGATACAAAACATCTATCGAAAAAAATTCTATATTTTTTCGATGAATTTCTCAACTTTTTCCGATTGAACCTGAAATCAGTAAAAACGTTCCCTAGAAGCATTTATAGTCGATTTGGCTATTTTTTTCATTTTTGAATTATTCACCAAAAACGAGATTTTTTCCATCCAAAACGATAGAATATTTTTCGATGAATTTCTCAACTTTTTCCGATTGAACCTGAAATCAGTAAAAACGTTCCCTAGAAGCATTTATAGTCGATTTGGCTATTTTTTTCATTTTTGAATTATTCACCAAAAACGAGATTTTTTCCATCCAAAACGATTTTTCGATGAATTTCTCAACTTTTTCCGATTGAACCTGAAATCAGTAAAAACGTCCATAGAAGCATTTATAGTCGTTTTAGGCTATTTTTTTCATTTTTGAATTATTCAGCAAAAACGAGATTTTTTTCCATCCAAAACGATAGAATTGTTTTCGATGTATTTCTCAACTTTTTCCGATTGAACCGGAAATCAATAAAAACGTTCCCTGGGATCGTTTATAGTCGTTTTAGGCTATTTTTTTCATTTTTAAATTATTCACCAAAAACGAAATTTTTCCATCCAAAACGATAGAAATTTTTTCGATGAAAATCTCAACTTTTTCCGATTGAACCTGAAATCAGTAAAAACGTTCCCTAGAAGCATTTATAGTCGTTTTAGGCTATTTTTTTCATTTTTAAATTATTCACCAAAATCGAGATTTTTTCCATACAAAACGATAGAATATTTTACGATGAATTTCTCAACTTTTCCCGATTGAACCGGAAATCAATAAAAACGTTCCCTAGGACCATTTATAGTCGTTTTAGGATTTTTTTTTCATTTTTAAATTATTCACCAAAAACGAGATTTTTTCCATCCAAAACGATAGAATTTTTTTCGATGAATTTCTCAACTTTTCGCGATTGAACCGGAAATCAATAAAAACGTTCCCTGGGATCGTTTATAGTTGTTTTAGGATATTTTTTTCATTTTTTAATTATTCACCAAAATCGATATTTTTTCCTACAAAACGATAGATTTTTTTTCGATGAATTTCTCAACTTTTCCCGATTGAAACTGAAATCATTAAAAACGTTCACTAGAAACATTTATAGTCGATTTGGCTATTTTTTTCATTTTTGAATTATTCACCAAAAACGAAATTTTTCCATCCAAAACGATAGAAATTTTTTCGATGAAAATCTCAACTTTTTCCGATTGAACCTGAAATCAGTAAAAACGTTCCCTAGAAACATTATACTCGTTTTAGGAATTTTTTTTTCATTTTTCAATTATTCACCAAAATCGAGATTTTTTCGATACAAAACATCTATCGAAAAAAATTCTATATTTTTTCGATGAATTTCTCAACTTTTTCCGATTGAACCGGAAATCAATAAAAACGTTCCCTGGGATCGTTTATAGTTGTTTTAGGATATTTTTTTCATTTTTTAATTATTCACCAAAATCGATATTTTTTCCTACAAAACGATAGATTTTTTTTCGATGAATTTCTCAACTTTTCCCGATTGAAACTGAAATCATTAAAAACGTTCACTAGAAACATTTATAGTCGATTTGGCTATTTTTTTCATTTTTGAATTATTCACCAAAAACGAAATTTTTCCATCCAAAACGATAGAAATTTTTTCGATGAAAATCTCAACTTTTTCCGATTGAACCTGAAATCAGTAAAAACGTTCCCTAGAAACATTATACTCGTTTTAGGAATTTTTTTTTCATTTTTCAATTATTCACCAAAATCGAGATTTTTTCGATACAAAACATCTATCGAAAAAAATTCTATATTTTTTCGATGAATTTCCCAACTTTTTCCGATTGAACCTGAAATCAGTAAAAACGTCCATAGAAGCATTTATAGTCGTTTCAGGCTATTTTTTTCTTTTTTGAATTAATCACCAAAAACGACATTTTTTCCATACAAAACGTGGAAATTTTTTCGATGTATTCGCAACTTTTTCCGATTGAACCTGAAATCAGTAAAAACGTTCCCTAGAAGCATTTATAGTCGTTTTAGGCTATTTTTTTCATTTTTAAAATATTCACCAAAAACGAGATTTTTTCCATCCAAAACGATAGAATTGTTTTCGATGTATTTCTCAACTTTTCCTGATTGAACTGTAAATCAGTAAAAACGTTGCCTAGCACCATTTATAGTCGCTTTAGGCTATTTTATTTATTTATTTATTATTCACCAAAAACGACATTTTTTACATACAAAACAGAAATTTTTTCGATGAAATTCTCAACTTTTCCCGATTGCTTCGAATCAACGCACTGCTTTGAAGTAACGTATCAATTCAATTTTCCAACACGTTGATACAGTGGCGTTGCTTCTGTGCAGTACACTGCACTGTGTAAAATAGATGATGAGCTTGGCGCATATACTGAGTCTAGGATTGCAAAGCGCTTGCGCCAGTCACTGGACAATGTGTAAAATTCCGCAATTTTATATCGAAAATTAAAAAAAATTCTTTAGAAACGCGTAATTGTTTACAAATTTAGAATGAACCTAAATCAATATAATTTCAAATGTACTTTAGTTTTCAAAGTTCTTCAAATGCTTTCCATTGTAATGTTCATGCAGTTTCCAACTAATCCTTATAGTTGAGGATAAATATATATAATCAGTGATTGCATATAGCGGACATGACTAAACATAATTTACAATATCAATATTTTTACAAACGAATTTCGCCTTATATCTCTTTATATTCGCACTTTTATATTGCCACAAAACCTACTTAACAAGCCAAGAGCTATGACTCACGCCAAACCTCATACAAATAACTAATCAGGAGAAGGAAGCGCAAGCTTGAAACTCCATTTTACAGGTCCTACCAGGTCCCCCATCAAACACGCCTTTTATATTGGGAATTGAGTAAAATTTATTAAAGTTTGTTATATACTTTCTTTGTATTTATTTTTTTAATATTTTTCCTACCAATGTACTTATTCAATTTTATATATACAATGCTATTACGCTTTTATTATTTATTTTAATTATTTACAAAGAAGGTATATATATACCGGTCGAAATTTTTTAATTATTTACAAAGAAGGTATATACCTGTCGATGTCATTTTAATCAAAATTATCGAAAAATTATCGAAAAAGAAGAAAGGTACATACCTGTTGATTTTCATCAAAATTATCGAAAAATTATCGAAAAAGAGCAGAGGTCGATTTTCATCAAAATTATCATTTCCCATTAGAAAATGTCCCATTCAATCATTTTTTTCACGTTTAATAAAAACTTATAATCTTAGCATGGACAGTCCATATAAAAATGTTTCTAAATGCTGACTTTGAAATTGAACACGCAATTAACATCGCGTATTAATTTACAGTTACTGATCGTGTTGGTATCGCCATCTACATATTTTAATAATAGATGTGTGTGCGACAACGACGATAAACACACACACAGATTACACACTATTTATTCTCGACGAACGCGGCGAGAAATTCAAGTCTAACTACATGGTTACGTGAATGCAATCCCATCTTTGCACATGCTATTTTATATGGGCCGTTTCAATGGCACCTTGAACGGTAAGTTGAAGCGAGGAATATAAACTCGAAAAAGTTGATTGCGTTGGTTGAAGTGAGACTTTCGCCGTTTTCTGAGAAAGTTCTCGCTCTAGTGGAGTATTCGTTATCAAGAAACGCGTTTTTATTATCCGAATTTTATCTATACACTAGTACACCTACTGCCAAGAATATGGCAAATCAGACATAAATGCATAGTTTAATAAAAACTAAAAAAAGAAAATGCAATTATTGACCGATTGTTTGAGGACGCTATTGTGTATTTGTTTTGTAATTCATAAATCCAACATCATTTGCTGTAAAATATTTGACAAAAATCAAAATAAAATATTTAAGAAAATTTAAATATAAGAAATGTATGTAAAAAATAAATATTTAGATATATATAGCATCGCCAGGTCTCGCCTAGAATAATTTTAAGTCAGACACTTTAAGTCATAATTATTGACTATTTCTTTGACTCGATTGTACATGGCCGCTAAGCCTTTGACTAAGATATACAAGTCTATATGAATGTAGACGAAATTAGTAATTCTTAATTTTCAATTTCCGACCAATTTAGCAAATACACTTAAATTTTGAACAAAATGGGCAAAAATAGACATAATCGCTTTAATATAACACCAAAATCATTGAAATCTGTTGAGCCGTTCCGCAGAATTTTTTTTATACGGATAAATGGTAAACTTTTGTAGTAAGCATGGAAATAATGATTTTTATCTTTAAGTGGGACAAATTACCTAAAAGCGGGATGTATGGTCACTTTACTTATTTGTGTTATTAATTTTATCTAAAATAAAATAAGCAAAAATCTGTTAAGTAAGCTGTTCATCAAAATTATCGAAAAATTATCGAAAAAGAGCAGAGGTACATACCTGTCGATTTTCATCAAAATTATCGAAAAATGATTTTATGCTTTTAGTCCCCAATAAATTTAATAATTTAACGATCGATTGATTAAAAACATGTCGAGTGTGCAAGCAACAGTGTGTGATCGGGGGTCAAAATTAATTTACCAGACTTCACCCTAAACTAACAAGTAAAGTTAAATAAAAGCTTATAGAAAAATGTTCGCCGGACACAGTTCAAATACATAGTCATAGTGTAATCAATTAAAATATATTCGCATTAATAATACAGTTCACAAGCCAAAAAAATATTCTGAAAAGCAGACAAAAAAAAAAATAATACTCTCTCTGTCCAGAAATAAGTGTCCAATATATAAGTAATTATAAGTATATAATTTTGTAAATTAAAATATTGAATTAAATTATTCTTTGGAAAATGGACACTTATTTATGGACATTTAAAAATCGCAAATCGCATATGGACTGAGGGAGTAAAAAATAAAGCCGCAATCACTGGCTATTTGCTAATGCACAGCGGCTTGATAGGCTTAGGTGAGAGACTAACTCTAACCGGTCTACATAACGGTATGAGACTCCTCGAGCTGTGGTCACTGGCACGTGGCGGGGCATCTACGAGACGTGTCTCCGGCACCGCCACCGCTATGCCCAGCTCGATGTTGCACGGTTCCGACCACACCTGATGCGACACGAGCACGGTGGTGAGCAGCCGCCACGGCTGGCCACCCTCTAGTTCGGTGTCTGTATCTATCGGGCGCAGGTGATCGATACGCGGCACGACAACCTGCACGCGCTGGTCGGGGTAGCGCACCTGCAATCGCAAGCGGCCCGGATCTTGCAGATGGCGCAATTCCGCTTCGAAGGGAATGGCCATCACCAGGCCAGCGGTGAACTTGAGCGAGGTGTCCGTGCGCCCGGACGGTTCTACGATTTCTGCGGCACTTATTTGCATCTGAAAAATAATTGCGGAAACGAGGATTATTTATTTATTTATTACGCGGTACTTATTTGCATCTGACAAATTTATACTTATAATACATTATACATTATGAGATACCGCAAATCAGTTGAATCGCTTTTTAATTTTTGTTCCAACTCATGCGAATTTCTAAGTAAATCTAAGTAAACTAAGTAAACTAAGTAAACTAAGTAAATCTGCAATGCATATATCAAGAGAAAAACTCACATTTTTATTTGGATGAGGAATTTTCGGCATAGGCATTTGATATAGCAACATAGACAAAGTAGTAACAATAGCCGATGGTTCGGGCTTCTCTAACGCACTCATTTCCCTTAAGACGCGATTGGTAAAAGCATCCGGTTCAATTCCGGCACTTACTAAGTACCGATGCAGTTCCACCGTGGTACGGAAAAAATGACCGGACGTCGTCGTTGCCGAGGACAGATTTTCTAAATTAAAAACCAACACTCCCGCGTTTTTTTTCACGAATTTCATAAGTTAGTATAGTATTTTAGATTTTAATTGTTATTTTGTGTGTGTGTAATTTTAGCCTGAGGAAAGTATTGAAATAAATCTACTTACTTCTTCTTTTTACTTCTTCAATTTATTTTCTAAGCAACAAATCGTTGTATAATAGAATTAAAGGATTTTGTTTTATTATATATATTATAATATTTCTTAATTAAATATTATGTCGAATAAATTGTTATATTACAATTTACAATTACCTCTGAGTTCGTGTAGGAGATTAACAGCCAAAGCTCGCAATCGGAACATGAAGAGGCCGCAACGTTCCGTCTCTGTTTGGCCCACGAATGTGTATAGCAGACTGTCGCACTCGGACAACAGGCTGTCGATGCATTGCAAAGTATTGTGCGGTGCGCGTGCGCAACCGCCATCCCCTCTGGTACCAGTGCCCGTTAGCTGCGCTGTGAGACGTGACAACAACAATCGGGCGCCTATGTACCTACTTGCATATTGTGCAGCACCTAAACAACGCACGAACATCGTCGCTTTTAAAATTTACAAATTCATTAAATAATCAGATTTCAGATTTAATGGGTGATATAGAGTACTTCCTTATATGATACATATTCATTAAATAATCAGGTTTTAGATTATATGAGTGAAATAGAGTACTTCCTTAAATGATTTTTCGATTATATTGGTTTCGAGAAATATTTCTCATCATCAGACCAAACGATATAATCATGTTTCAAAAATAGCAGTAAAAGTACAATATTGGTATATAAATTATTGTTGTATATGAACGATATCACAGTTAAAAAGTTTTTGTATAAAATTATGTAAAAGATTATGTTATAGTGTAAAATCGGCCATCGGTAATAATTATTACCTACTTTAATGAAATAAACCAATTTTTGAACAAAAATTGTACTTAATACACTTATGTATAATATACTTATTCCGGGGTACAGATATTTTATTTCATTTTTAATCGCATCTAGTATTTTATTGGCATTCCTCGTAGTTTCACGATATATTACCTGCAACAGCGACATCCATGGCACCAAGCCTCTGCAATTGTCCTTGCGCAGTTTGCAGTTGCGTTTCTCCCGGTTCGGTACCACCGTGGCCTGTCGCCAGACTGGAAACAATTGTTTCTAATGCACGCATACTGTCCGGGGGTGGCGCGTAAACACCTGCACATTTAAAATACACGCCAAAGATGCAACAACTAATTTATCTGCGCACTGTGATCATCGTGCAATACAATTTTTGGAGATTATGTGTGCAAATTTACCGGAACCGCATGCACCGAGACCGTCCAGGTGTTCCAGAGCTGGTACCAAATACGGCATTGTGTCGCGCAGGTAGCGATAATGGCGTCTGTGCGCTTCCTAATTGGCAAATAGGAACGTTAAACTCGCATTGGGTGGCGTTGAGTATATAGATATTATACGGTACGGTTGTGTACTAATAAATATTTATGTGCTTTTAGTTACAACGGTAATGAATGCGAAAATAGATTCAATCTCAATTTAATGCGATTGAATTGAACTTGACTACAATTACAATTTAAAATTGAAGTCAAGCTACGAAAAGTATAGATATACTTATATAGTGCAGTAGCATTAAAAACATTTTTAAATTATCACTACGGTGCCAAATAATCGTATAGAATATCACCCAAACACAGTAACTTAAAGCAATTGATAGTTATATGAAAAAAAACGAAAAAATGAGGAAAATAATAGGATTCTACAGAATTCGGATGAATCACTAAGAAATTTAAATCAGAAATGTTTCTACAATATTGTAAATGGTCAAGTTTCAGAAGATTCCTAACAGATATATAATATAGACTAAAATTAAGTTTGCAAGCAATATGTTTTTGAAAATCGTTTTGAAGAGACTATGTATATTTCGTTTTTTTCAGAAAAAATATTCGATGGTAATTACGATATTTACGAATTTTGCTAATATTATTTAAAATCAGTAAACTATAACTATTATATAACTATAACTATAACAACTATAACTATAACAACTATAACTATAACAACTATAACTATTTATTGAAACTAGATTTTGAGGAACATTTAGTGTCGAAAAATTTAATTCTTTCGTCGATTTTGATCAATTTTTTTTAAATGTCCAGAACAACGTAAACTGACTATAAATCGTCCTATTTGGGTGATATTCTATACAATTAAAAACATTGTTAGTACTTTTACGTGACATATTTCGCTAATACTGTATTAGCACGAGTCTAAAAAGTGAATTTCGCGAAATCTAGTATCTATACGGTTTAACTAATTCTAATCAAACTTGGTAACCGAAAGATATAGTGACACATGTAGCTCGTTTTATTAAAAATATAGTAATGTTTTTGTAACGTATAGTTGATTATACCCGTTGGTAATGTTCGACTGTTCTTTCGTAAAGTGATTAAAAAATTAGATTTTTAATTATAAGAAGTAGTTGTCTAAACGTCCAATATTTACCAGTATACTACTGAAGATGGGGGCATAATCTTCGAAATGCGCATCTAGCTAGTTAATGCTTTGAGTTACGGTATTTGGTGGGTGAAATTCTATACAAACTTCAAAAGCGATTATTTTTTAAATGTTCCGATTTGCAACGAAAGTTGATAATACCACAATTTTTTTGCGAAGGGTACCAACTAACCTCCAGTAGCGGAGCAACGCCGACCGAATAACGTGCGGCATTTAGTACGACCACCAGCTGACATATGTACAGTGGATTGTCCACGTCCGGTTCGGTGGTGTCCAGATACGGATGCACGGTCAGCAGCAACGGTACCAATGGTAACACGAGTTCCGGATGGCGGGCGCCCAAACGCTGCAAGCAACGATACGTGCTGCGCTTATCGCCTGGATACCGGCGCAAGTTGTCCAGCAACCGGTCGATGGTGAACTTGACGCCGACCGTTGTGGCCATACGGCAGGCCGCGAGCATCCCGTGTAGACCGAAGCGCACCTCCTGAGCGAAATCTTCCAGGGCACCCAGAATAGTTTCTACCTGAAAGGATTTACCATCCAATATCTCATTTGCTTTTTACTGCCATTGCGAATTCAATACAGAGCCGGCATCGTTCGGCTAGATAAATTTCAATAGTTGTATAAAATGATTATTATATTCCTTTTGGCGTGTAAAATTATTATAATTCGGTGGTAAGATGGCAATATATAATATGTTATGTTTTTGGTCATTTTCTGATTTTCACTCAAGTGAAACAATACATGTTGAGGTCTATATGCTGGCCAACTTTGCTTTGTCACAACGGCTTTTAAATTTAAACTTAATTTTTACTCTCTTGTAAATTTTATCAAATTGCACATATCATAATTTACCATCTTACCACAGATATAACATGACCTTTTTTGAACAATATAAAATACGATTAACGACGCAAATAAGTAATAACAATAAATAAGGAGTAGTCAAACCGAAAATAAAAAAAAATTAATCCTTATTAAATAAATTATTAGGCCTTAATCTGAATGTGTTAAATTTGATTTTGGTTTATGAATGTATAGACATTCATAAGCATTGAACTAGGAATAAGTAAAAAACACATATAACCAATTTAAGTGAACTGATTTCAATAGGATGACCTGATTGATCAAAACTATGCCCGGCTGTAGCACTTTTATCCTTTCAATTTAATCTGAATTGAGCTAAATGTTCCTCAAAATCTAGTTTCAATAAGTGTATGTGTTTGTCTTCTATATTATATACCTTTGTTAGGACAACTAGAACAAGATATTGCATAAATACCAGTTTTTTTAAATTAAAATCAATCAAACCTTTGGGATAAATGTATTATATGCTACTTTAAAATTGCATTTGTTTAAAATCCTATTTAAACTACGCGTAATCATACTATTAAAAGGTAGTTTAATGAATTTAGAAGTCGAATTGTATTGTTTAATTGGTTTTTATACTTAAATGTACTGCTTTTGCATATATTGCGGACTTTTCACAACAATTCAAATTATTCTTCCGAAAAAATAATGACAATAAGACATATTTTCCAAATCCACGTTATATATTACAGATATAACGTTGATTATATTTTATTATAATTTTATTTTTTGGATTTTTTGGATCTTGGATATATTACCTGGTCATCACGTAAGATAATGTGCGCTGATATGAGTCGGAGACTATCAATAGCTTTGAGACGAACGTTTTCGATCTCGTCATTGAGCATATCGACGAGGTAATCCAAGGCGAGATTAGCGAAATCGCTGTTTTGTTGAGAAAGACGACAGATCGACTGCACAGCCGCTGACCTGATCTAACATATATTTACAAGTCACTATTTGCTACCAGAAAAAATAACACATTGAAACAGGGATTCAATGTGTTATTTGTGAGTCTCAGTTTGCTGATTGAATATTTGACATGTATTAAAATGCGCGAAACATTTGTTCTTCAATTAGGATTGAAACGAAACAATTTTCTGTCAGAATGACTTAATATGAGTGTACAAATCAGGCAGAAGGTGCGCAAGTGTTGGCCCGGTCAGTGTGAACCTTGGACGAAAATGTTTGAAGACCCCTGCTATAGCCGACTATGCCGTGTCGTACTTACCTCAAGGAACTCGTCCTCCAAGCCATGTACGAAAGCGCCACATGCACCGCTACCGATCAAACTAACGCTGTCTTTATCGAGTAGTTCGCGCGGCCGATCTTCCGCCCATCGGCGCCCGTTCGCCCACTCGCCGCTAGTAACATTCTCCCATGCCAATTCGTGAGCGGTGCGCTTCCTGCGCATATTCGACATGAGTTTCTTGTCCAGGGTCTGGGTAAGGAACTGCGCGCCCACGGATGTCATGCCGCCCAGAATGCCGCAGGCGAGCGCACGAACGCGCGGCGAGAGGTCCGTTACCAGACCACATACCTTGGCGAATGCGTCGTCGACCAGCCGCAAATATTCTTCCGGCTGATCACGTGACGCGTGCTCATTCGGATCGCTGTCATTGTTCGGTAGAAGAATCACTCTACATATGTACGATGGGAACATTGATAACGTTTTCATGTAGTAAAAATTAAGGGCAATATATCTAGGCCTATTGATTGATTGATTGATTGAGCTATACTTTAAAGAACATGTGACAAAAATAAGAAATAAAATTGTGTCGTTAATTGGTGCAACAATGCCATGCGGAAAGCTTCCGAAAAAATTAGCGCAGCTTATATATCTAGGATATATCCGAACACTTATTGACAACATGGACGCACAGAAACAAGAGTGACTTACGTTTCTGGGTACGTTCGTGCCAACTCCGCCAGCAGTTCTAATGCAACCTGTCGCACAATCTCGTTGTCGTCGCGCAGCGCCTCACCGACCGGCTCGTAGAGGGCGGCTGGCAGGCGGCCACCTCGTGTCGCCCACGCGCCCACCGTGCGCAAAGCCTGCGCCCGGACCCGAGCATCGGCATCACTAAAGTGGGCACTGACCAGGCTCAGGTCGTCGTCGTTTCTCTCGCTACTAGCCGCAATATCGAGTACGATGGCGGCGAATTCGCCCACCATCTCCAAGCATTTGCAGCGCACACGTTGGTTCGTGTCGCGGATGTAGACACGGGCTATGTCCGTGAGACGGCGGTGCGCTTCTTGCACGGACGGTGACGAGGGTATTACGCACTTGCCCAACCGTAAGCAGCTGTCCATACCCTGAGCGAGCACTTTATGGGACTTGTCGTTGCGTATTAATGAAACGATCTCCTCGATTATAGTCGTCGTCAAGTGCTGTTGTATAGAAAATCTATAAGTTAGCCACATTTCATTGCTTTTGTTATTTACAAAGGATAACTGAAGTAACGTAGATATAAAATGTAGGATAGCACAGGGTAGAAAAGGAGGATGCTACAGGAGGTGGTGCTACAGGAGGATGATGTGTGATTGGTTTGGAAGATAACGTAACAAATTAAGACGTGTTACGAGTTATCAGGGGAGAAGAGAAGTATTTGGAGAGTATTACAGCGCAGGAGAGATAGACTAATGTCACATTCTTAAACGTGGGGGTATTATGCAATTGGTTATAGAAGGTAAAGTAGAGGGAAAGAAGGTAAAGTAGGTAGGCCTAGATTGGAGTATGTGGGTCAGATAGTAGAGAACGTGTAGGATAAATAGCTATAGGGAAATGAAGGAATTCGTTCAGGATAGCTCGACAGATGGCGTGCTGATTCCAACCGATCCTTAGTTTTGAGGACCATTTAACTAATTAGCCACACTTCCTTATTGATATTAAAAATATTAATGTACAACGTTTTAAAGCTATTATGAAAATTATTTAATTAGAAATGCCTCTTATAGCATTGATGAATACTTTGATAAAGTGAGTAAGTTAGAATCTAAATGTCAATTCTATTACTTGATTTTTAACTTCGTTTAATACGTTATAATAATTTTTCTGTATAGTTAGTTAAAGAGTCCGCAATCCTAAAGATTGGTTGGAAACAGCACGCCATGCCGATCTATCCTGAGCTAATCCCTTCATCTCCCTATAGCTATTCATCTCAACGTCTTCAACTATCTGACTCACATACTCCAATCTAGGCCTACCTACCCCTCTCTTTCCCTCCACTCTACCTTCTATGATCAATTGCATAATCCCCCCATGCCTAAGAATATGCCCTACTAATCTGTCTCTCCTACGCTGTAACATTCTCCAAATACTTCTCTTCTCCCCTACTAACTCTAGTACAGCTTCATTTGTTACTTTATCTTCCCAACCAATCCTCATCATCCTCCTATAACACCACATTTCAAGTGCTTCTAATCTACGCTTCTCTTCCTTTCCTATAGTCCACGCCTCACACCCGTACAGTGCTACACTCCAAACATATACCTTCAGTAATCTTTTTCTAATACCCAAGTCAATATTTGATCTTAAAATCTGTTCTTTTTCTACGAATGCCTTCCTACCCTGTGCTATCCTACACTTTATATCTACCTTGCTTCGATTATCTTTTGTGATTCTACTGCCTAAATAACAAAAATCTGACACTTCTTCGATTCTATTATCTCCTATTGTGATCCTCATTTTTCTACTGCATTCCTTTTTGTCACACCTCATCACTTTAGTTTTACCTATATTTATTTTCATGTTAAAATCCCTAGTCAATACTGCCTGCATACCATTCAATACCCTTTCTAAATTCTTTTCGCTTTCTTCCAATATAGCTATATCGTCGGCGAATCTCAGCATATATATTTTCTCTCCCTGTACATTCACACCTACACTATACTCTTCTTTTACTTTGTTTATTGCATCTTCTATATATAGATTAAATAATAACGGTGAAAGTGTACATCCCTGCCGAACTCCCTTCCCTATTTTTGCTACCTCTTCTTCCCCCTCAATTCTAACTAAGGCAGTTTGGTGTTTATATAAATTAAAAATTATTCTCCTATCCTTATAATCTATACCCGTTTCTTTTAAAATTCTAAACATTATGTCCCAATCTACATTGTCAAATGCCTTTTCTAAGTCTACAAAAGCTATGCAAGTTACCTTTCCTACCCTCTTTCTTTTTTCTACTACCGTTCTGTATAATTATGTTGTATTGATGAATTTATGGTACGATTATGGCTGAGAATAGCTGAATAGGGACAATGATTTAGCGCATGTTCCGCGATACAGATGTGTTTACGAAGTTGCCTACTCTCAAGCGGCAGTAAGATTGCCAGATTTTCGAGCGCATCAATCAATGAATCCTAGCTCAGGTCTTTAATATCTAATATTAAGACTTACATATGGATATATATTTTGTTATTTTACAAAATTTATCAATTATTTAGATAGAATATTTAAATCGATCGCGTACAATTTTTGACGGTATCCCTAGATTTTTCTCGTGTAGTTTTAGTTGCCTATATTCATTCTACTTTACCTATCCCGGCTATTCTCAGCCAGGATCGTACCGAATTTATTATTTTTATGGTACAATATTTTACTGTATAAACACCAATCAAATGTATTTGAATTACAAAAATATATATACATAGATACCTCCGTATTTGGTTCTAAACCCAAGTCAGCTAACATCGATAAGATCTTGACACGAACGGCGGATTCAGCCTCAATTTTAAAATGATCGCTGAGCTTTTGTACAGCCTCGGGTATATCGGCCGCTTCTAATTCTAAAGCGTCCGATATACGCAGTAACGTTCGTAGGGCGTCATTACTGGTCTTGCTACTCTCCAAACAGCTGATAAGTGCGAGTGTTGTATTTCCCGGCTGGATTTTCTTCACCAGGCGCAGCTTCTTTACTTTATTTTCGTAATTGGGTGCTTCCTAAATTGTGACTGCTATATTGCCGGCGATTAATTTAAAATGCATTTTCAATACCTGTATTGTTTGACTGTATTCCGCGAGGGCTCGTTTTTTAAGGACAGCGGCCATTGTCATATAGCAACGAGATTTATTCTTTACATTAGTTTATGATATAGAATTAATCTCTCCGCTTGACATTAAGTAAATTTTAACAAGTTTGAAACTTGATGTCCATTGAACAGCTGTTGTAAATATACATTTGAGGTTCGATATAATTCGATATAATCCTAAGGCAATGACAATGAAAATGTATATATAGACATTGCAAGTTGATATAATCTAGTTGATTCAATAGCCACAGCGGTACATGCGCTGTTTGCAATTTCTTTCGTTTTTTATCGGGTTAGTACGCGGAAGAGTTCGGATAATCAATAAAAATATTTATATTTCCAAATTATATTCATTTACCGCAACCAACGCATAGTTGTCAAATATTACATGATTTGTATAGATTGGAAGAATTATGATCAATTCATTTATGCGACTGTTATATATACATTGTCATTGTCAGTGATATCAATGACAATGTATACATAGACGTTGCAAGTTCATATACGAAAACGATTAACTTTAAGCGATTGATTTTCATGTGGCGACATCTGTCGATATCTTCCCCACGAGAACTTGGTGAAGATAACTGAAGACTGCGCTAGTATATTGACCAAATACACGGGAACGAAATTTCCGTTTTCACTTTCACGTTTTTTTTTTCACAATTTTTCAGTTTTTTCGACGATAATTTCAACTTTTTCCATTTGAACCGGAAATCAGTAAAATATAGTTTTAAGACGATTTATGGCCATTTTGCATTGTTTTGGGCAGCACTTGTTAAATTTTGACCAAAATCGCCAAAAAAATCGGAATATTTCAAAGTTTTTATACACGAGTTTTACACTTTTTTCGACGAAAATTTCAACTTTTTCCATTTGAACCGGAAATCAGTAAAATAGAGTTTTAAGACGATTTATAGCCATTTTGCATTGTTTTGGGCAGCACTTGTTAAACTTTGACCAAAATCACTAAAAAAATCGGAATATTTCAAAGGTATATTATATACACGAATTTTTCAATTTTTTCGACGATAATTTCAACTTTTTCCATTTGAACCGGAAATCAGTAAAATATAGTTTTAAGACGATTTATAGCAATTTTGCATTGTTTTGGGCAGCACTTGTTAAACTTTGACCAAAATCACCAAAAAAATCGGAATATTTCAAAGGTATATATACACGAATTTTTCACTTTTTTCGACGATAATTTCAACTTTTTCCATTTGAACCGGAAATCAGTAAAATAGAGTTTTAAGACGATTTATAGCCATTTTGCATTGTTTTGGGCAGCACATGTTAAACTTTGACCAAAATCACCATAAAAATCGGAATATTTCAAAGGTATATATACACCCCTTTTTCACTTTTTTCGACGATAATTTCAACTTTGTCCGTTTGAACCAGAAATCAGTAAAATAGAGTTTTAAGACGATTTATAATCAATAAAACGTTAAAATCAATGAAAAATTGAAATATTTCAAAGTATTTATCGATTTATCCTAGATATCAAATATTTCAACACAACCATAATTTATATATCACCAACAGAGTGCAGCACTTCCTGGCCTATGAAATTAGTGGAAATGTGATTCCCCTCTGATTCTCTCTTTTAAATGGACTTGCAGTGGCTATATACACATTGTCATTGCAATGACATGAGTATTTTTTGAGCCATTTTTTAAGAAACAAAAGTCATCACGTGGGTAATGTCAATATCTCTTCGTTTTTAGGTTATTATGCTGTTTTATCATTAGTAACGTCAGCAAACAAATTAATATATAAAGTGTATTTTTATCTAGAAGCATGTTTTAAACCCATTTTTTGTTTTAGATTTGAAAAAAGAAATAAACTAAACTAAAGCCACCATGGAAAACAGAGAAGAAAACATATTATTAAACCTGCTATTTACTAAAGACGATGCCGGTAAGATAACAAATCTTCATATTTCGATGTAATTCTACCTTAAGCTTACCTCAGACGCATTATCCGTGGAAATTAATTTAAACGATTATCTTACGAAATTGGGAACGTATAAAGTGGACGCTTTAGATAAGGAAACCGTAAAGCTGGCCGAGGAAAAGGCATCTATATTAGAACACACCCAAGAGCTCGCTGTTAACAATTACAAAACATTTATCGAGACCGCGGATTGTTCGAGAGCCCTATTTAAACAATTCAACGCGATTGAGAGTAAATTAGATAATCTATTACGAGATACGCTAACATTTGAAGAAAAGTGTCGAACGTTCGCTAGCGAAACTAGAGGCATAAATACTTTGCGCAAATTGAATACACTCACATTAACCCGAAATGCGCAACTCTTGGAGATTTTAGAACTTCCCCAATTGATGGACTCGTTTATAAATGACGGCTTGTACGAAGATGCTTTAGAACTAGCGGCTTATGTAAGAACGAAGCTATATGGACGTCACACCCATATACCGATTTTTAAGGTAGCTATTTTGTGACAATAGAAAAAAAGCTGTATATAACATCACCCACTACCGCGTTTTTTTTAAATCGTTTTTAACTTCATTAGCCACGTAAATATAAACCTGAAGATAACAATAATTCGTCAGAACAGACGATTTTTAAAAGACATTCCTCCTTATAGTTCATAATTAAATATAGTTATATCGAAATATTGGTATTTTGTGATCTTTAATTGTACAGAATATCAATCAGATGTCGTCACTTAAAGCATTAAATAACTAGATGCGCATTTCGAAGGCTATGCCCCCATCTTCAGTAGCACAAGATAGATAAAAACTAAATAAATATGTCACTAATCGATATAAGTCAACGTGACAGTAGTTCAAAATATGACTTATAAATCTTTTGAACAATACAAATTAACAGTTAACAATAAAAAACTGTCCTTATGAAATAAATTACTTGGACTTGGATTTATAAATGTAAATTATAATTATTTTGATTAATAATTAATTAATTTTGAAATACGTCGTGTCATGTTGACTTTTTAAATTTAATTATATAGCAATCTGTTATGTACTATATAATAATGTAACTGTTTGAGATTGACAAGATTACATTTATATATTTATATTGGTTAATTGAATCTTTATTATTATACAAAATATGAAAAAATTATTAAAAAAAAAAATCACGAATAGTATATTTTACTTGTGCTACTGATGATGGTGGCATAGCCTTCGAAATATGCATATAACTATTAAACGCTTCGATCTATGGGTGGTAATACAATTATTTAACACAATAGTGATAATTTTTAAAATAGAAAAAAGCACTTTAAATATTCAATACAAAATAGGGCATTAACGATGATATTGGAAAATCGTGGTTGGTCATGTTACACAAACTCCTGGCAGAATTACGATCGGACATTACGTTGCCGAAATGTTTGCAAGTTGTTGGCTATTTGAGGCGGATGGATGTGTTCTTAGAATCCGAGCTGCGTCTGAAATTTCTGCAAGCGCGCGATTCTTGGCTTCAACATTCGTTGACTATTATTGCGACCGACGATGGTATATCTAGCATATGCCCACTGTATAATACGTTTCGATTAAAACGCGCGTCATTTTTAGTTAATTACCATTTGAGTAAGACCGTGGAAGTCACGCGGGTGAATCTGTTCAATATAATCACACAGTATCGTGCGATTTTTAACGACGACGAACATAGCCCTTTAGCGGATATAAAGAGTAAACACGTAAATCACAATGTGATATTCTTCAGTTGGATTCGGAATAAGGTTTGTACATCACCTGAATATTTATTTGCCGGAAAGTTACCTACCAATTTCGTTTTTTTTTTTTTTTTTCATATGTCGGTTTAAGATTGACGAGTTCCTAGACATTGTGAAATACGATTTATCGATTATCTTCGGAATTAACGACGATTCTAACACATTCGCTTCGGGCGTACACGCTACGTCCCTCGATTCAATACTTGGTCAGTGTATGTACTTTGGCCTGAGTTTTAGTAAGGTCGGTGCCGATTTCCGGCCGGCACTCTTGCCTATTTTTACAGATGCGCTGTTGGCTACCTTTCGGAATACAGTGTCCATCGCAACGGATGGATTCCATCAGAATATGGACCGATTTACTTTATTGAATAGGTAAAATGCCGACGTAATTACTGTATATTAAATGCCATTTTTGATCCGAAATAACGCAATTGTGAAAATCTAATAAACGTTGCGCGTGCGTTAGAAATCATCCCAACGTGCGCTGGTCCAAAGCAAAAAATTCAGAGGATCCCATTCAACCGCCGGACAGCTTGTTGGAATTCTATCCGTTGGCGGAATATTTGAACCATGTATTAACCGGATTTAATGCGTTACGATTATGTCCGGCTTTGGCGGTCGTACAAGATATTGTGCGTATATTGCACAATTCGCTGGTACTAGTCGCAAAAGGTAATGTTCAAAATACTTTTGAAATAAAAGTATTTGCCATGTATTTCGCCAGAGAAAAATGTAGTTTCTTAAAAAAAAATTAAGTAATAAAATTTTCTTACGTTCGTCAATTTGTATAACTAAATGTCCCTATAAAGACTTCGGTAGTATTTAAATATCTGATATGCACGGTGCGCATGTGTCGTAGCAACAGCCTCATCCACCATTGCAACATCGAATCTAAACGCCGATATTAAAATAATCATTTTGTACACAATTCAAGGTATAATGCAACTGTACAGCCTCGAACAGCAAGCGTTCACTCCGAACGCCCGTGACGCATTCACCCGCCTCTGTTTGTGTTACGCGGACGATTTGCTGCCGTACGTGCAGCGTTGCTTCCACTCAATATATCCCACCAATGTCATCTCTACCCACCTGGGCATCACGGTGCATCAGCTCCACGCACAGAAAATATCGTTCTTGGATCGCGCGATGCTCACGGCGCCCATTAAACACTTGCTACCGAACGTTTCCGGACGAACTACTGCGAACACACCAACTAATGTGACGGATAGAGAGGACACGGGGGAAAATCTCGGTGATAATGGCACGGACGAACAGACACCGACAGAAGATCAACCGAGCTTGGGTGCTGTTAATAAATGAAGATGTTTAATTAGAATTGATAGTATTGTTGTTATATGAGTAAGTTAAGTAAGTAAATACGTTTGTAATAAATCAATTCAATTATTGTGTTAAAGTCTTGTAAAATCATTTGTATGAGACATTTTATTAAATTATTTTGATTAACGAATTACATAAAGTTTTTTTTATTAGTTAGTTAGCTAGTTAAATAGTCCTCAATCGTCACACTTCATCACTTTGCTCTTGCCTATATATATTTTTTAATCTTATATTCCAGTCATTACTCCCTGTATACCATTCAATACCTGTTCAAAATTCTGCTCCCTTTCTTCCAAGATAGCTATATCGTCGGCGAACCTTTACTCGTTTTAATCTAATTTAATTTACTTGAAATTATTACATTTTAAGCGTAGAACAAAATAGAAGATATTGAAATCGATTTTACAGCTCAGTTTTCGAATAATTTGTATCCAATTATCGTTCAATAGTTCTGAATGCTCGGCAAACCTCAGCATATATTCTCCCTGAATTTTCACATCTACACTATACTCTTCCTTAACCTTGTTTATTGCATCTTCTATATACAGATTAAATATTAAGGGCGAAAGTGTACATCCCTTACTGACGCCCTTTCCTATTTTTGCGCCCTCTTCTTCCCCCGCAATTCTAACAAAAGCCGTTTGATGTTTATAAACATTGAAAATAATTCTATCCCTATAATTTATTCCGGTTTTTTTTTTTAAGATTCTAAACATGTCCCAATCTATATTATCGAATGCCCTTTTTAAATCTGCCAAAGCTATTTAAATTACCTTTCCTACTCTCATTATTTTTATACTGCCGTTCTTACCGCTAAAATAGCCTCCGTCGTGCCTCGGTTTTTCCTAAAATCAAAAGGATTAAATTACAAACAATGTATTTACGACTCAACAGTATTATTACATTTTGATTAATTACATTTTTGTAGATATAAAGTGTAGGATAGCACAGGGTAGGAAGGCATTCGTAGAAAAAGAACAGATTTTAAGATCAAATATTGACTTGGGTATTAGAAAAAGATTACTGAAGGTATATGTTTGGAGTGTAGCACTGTACGGGTGTGAGGCGTGGACTATAGGAAAGGAAGAGAAGCGTAGATTAGAAGCACTTGAAATGTGGTGTTATAGGAGGATGATGAGGATTGGTTGGGAAGATAATGTAACAAATGAAGCTGTACTAGAGTTAGTAGGGGAGAAGAGAAGTATCTGGAGAGTGTTACAGCGTAGGAGAGACAGATTAGTAGGGCATATTCTTAGGCATGGGGGGATTATGCAATTGATCATAGAAGGTAGAGTGGAGGGAAAGAGAGGGGTAGGTAGGCCTAGATTGGAGTATGTGAGTCAGATAGTTGAAGACGTTGAGATGAATAGCTATAGGGAGATGAAGGGATTAGCTCAGGATAGATCGGCATGGCGTGCTGTTTCCAACCAATCTTTAGGATTGCGGACTCTTTAACTAACATTTTTGTTAAGATCCTCCTACATTTACGATTAGATAATATTTAATACTACCGTTTCGCGTTGTATTATTATAATTTGACACTGTAATAGATAATAAATATAATTAATGTTCAGAAAACGAATTGTATTAGTGAGTTATATAAATACGGACACACGTAGAATATATTCCAAGGCTACAAAAGTATATACATTCATTCGATTTTCTTGCGTAAAATTATTTCCAGAAAACGTATAATTAAAAAAATAACATATTTCCTATGGCAATAAACTTTTTGTACTGCACCGAAATAAAATGGCATCAAACTACTTTTAAGCCGCCAAATAAGGACACGATGAATAAACTATTATCCGAATTAAATTAAGCAATCTCCATTTATATCCGGAGTATTTTAAACACGATAAATTATTGTTTTCTCCGTTGTTCAACATACTCCAGAGCCCCTTGTAAAATACTTTTTTCCGAAGCTCTCATCTGAATCGCCAAAACAGAATGCACCGAGAGAGACTGCTCATTATTATTCTCGTTATTTTTCTGCAATAGTTGATAGTCGTGGTCGAGACTTGTTCGATATGTTGCTAGCAGAAGTTTAATTCGCATTTGCAAAAATGTCCATACTTTCTTTTCCAATGTGGTATCCAAGGCGCAATCTGCACATTTCAGATCCTCATACTTTCCACTTGCCAGCCAATAAGATAGTTGTTCTGTGAACGATAACAATATTTGGACGATTTTTTGCAGCGTAATAATTTTTTTTTTTAATAACATCCAATTTTGTGTAAAATAGATTTTTTCTATTATAATATTTCTATAAGGCAAATTAAAAAATGTATTAAAAATTAAATGTATTAAAAAATTATTTTATAAATTTGGTATGGTTTTTGATTTGCCTTACAATCAAGATTAAATACTCACCATCATTCATGTTAAAAATGCGTAGGAAGGCTAGAAGACTACCGTTTAATGGTTGACTGGTATTGTTCAAAAAGAATGTAGTGCTCGAATTGATTGATAATTTTTGAAGTAATTCGGTACGTTTGTCCTTCAAAGGATCAGCCTGACTAATGCCCAGAGACAATCCGTATCTATCGTGATCATTATTCTCGTAGAAAAATCTGCAATGACATTCATAAAATTTATGATATGCAATTGAATTAAATGTAAATTCTAATTATATTTTCATTTCATGTATTTATTTGGTAGGTTTGTTTATTACGGCATGTGCGAAATCTCACAATATCACAAGTTTTGAATTCTTCTTGAGGCATAGTTGATTAATAATAGTGGTAACGCTTTTTCTATTATAAAACATTAAGCTTATACAATAATTGTAGTGTTCATTTTAACTAATTTCGGGAGTATTTTAATACTATCTTCACATATTTAGCCGACAATAGGAAGTAATAACAATGGCACACCCTGCCACTATTATAAACTTTACATTGTGTTTTTACACTGCTTCTTGATTCCTTTTATACAACACTATTTGAAATAAGTGAAATTACAATTTGTAAATCTCTTTGTACATATATATGGGCGAAACTAGTCGCTATAAGAAACTAGTCGACGTCGCCATAAGAAACTGACTTAGCGAGTCCGCGGATAAAGCAATTCGCCTATAAATATATATATTCAAAGAACTATTTTATGTGAGAAATAATATTTATATAGATTGTTGCGATTTGTCATATAGTGAAACTAAGTATGTAAAAAACGCATACCCATTGTGAATAAATAATTCAGCATTTGTTCTAGTCCCATAGAATATGAAGAGCTGTTCACCCGATTTAAAATTGCGCACAGCTGTACATTCACTTCTATCTAGTGTTGGATTGTAATTTGTGGTAATCTGAAACATAAATATACAAAATAAGCATGCCGCCAATTTAGATTAAATACAGGAAATAACACGATTCGAATCTAATTATACCGTACAATTATATTTTGAATTATTTACGAGCACTATAAGATCAATTCATTTATTTCCACGGGTAACGTACAAAAAATAATTGCTTTTTTAATTTTGGAGATTTGGAGGGTATGATGACAATTGGTGGTTTCCTACATAAGGTAGAGTATTTATGTATTTTTTAAAAGGAGGCTTCGTGACTGCGTGCATTTTGTCTGGGTTCTATTCAATATATTTGGTGCTCCATGATGGATGGATTGTGTCTTTTGAGAAGCTGGACAGTGTTAAAATTTTACGCTAAAAGGCATTTATATGGACCGAAATGCAAACATCCTTACGATTTGTTAATATATATTATTGACTTACATTTCCATTCGTATGATTGCACAAATCCCACAATGGTATCAAGGCGTTAACAGTTGCAGAATGATCTGAAGAAGGAATTGTGTTTTGGCGGGTCATTATAGTAGATACAGCCCAACTAGGAAATAAAAAAACAATTTCATTCGAATTAAAAAAATCAATTAGGAAGTACTTGAATAAATTCAATCAAAACGTTATTTATTTATTATAGGAAGAGGATGAGGAGGAAGAGCAAGGATGAGCCTTATATCTTTTAAGGCTTATTATTTGATGGCAACGTTTTGGCTGAATTTTCCTAATCTACATATGCCCATAAATGTAATTATTATTATTATTATTATAATTTGACGAAGATATTTTAAAGCAGTTTGAAGATTTGTCAAGTATCAATTATTCTTATTCGAGAAACTCGACGTTTGTTTTACAAAATATCGAGGAAAACGTTATTTTAATATTCATTGCAAAAATACACGAGTTCTATTCATTCTAAATTAAATTTACCGATTTAGAATAATTTAAATTAAATCGCATAATGGATACATGTAACTCTTCTGAGTGAATATTTTAGCATATGACTTCCTTGAATGAAATTTTCTAATATCAGGAACAGATAGCATTTATAATTTTAATAATAACGAAGATTTTATTATAACGGAACTTGGATATCTTGCGGAAGCAATACATTTAAATGATAAATTGAAAACATGCCATTATTACAATTTGGATTTATGTATTACATATGGTGTAGTGTATCACTATTCATATATTTATTTCTTCATATATTCCGCAATTAAAAGCACGCTATGTTGGATGATGACCATTTGTCCGGAAGTGCCATCCACATTGAAGAATAACGAAGACATATCGCATGTTCGATAGCTTGTTTTTAATGCCGTTTTAAATGTTTTCTAATTGCTATGTGTCAACGAAGAGTGTATGGTGAAATTAACGCGCTACATAAGAAAGTATTTCGTCTAATTCGTGCGTACAGGGGCGGTTTAGACAACTTTATTGTAGAGTAGAATTCTATTTTACATGTTTCGAAATTTACTATCGTGGACATTTACCATTCGCTATTTTAATACGTAAAAGTTGTCGAGCATGTCATTAGAAAAATTGCAAAATTTATTTAATGCAGTTCTGCCTCATTAGTCGTTACCCCTCTCAATTTTTTTCGAAATTTTGCATGAAACAAATCAGCTTAGGTTTTTTTTTTCACTTTTTCTTCGTTCTTCCAAAAAAACTTTAATTAAATTAAATATCAATCACGATTCGTGACGGAGTTTTTATCTTGTGCTACTGAAGATGGGGGCATAGCCTTCGAAATGCGCATCTAGCTACTTAATGCTTTAAGTTACGGTCTTTGGGCGATATTCTATACTATAATATTAATTAAATAGTTGGCAATTATTATTTTTTTAAATATAAGCTTATTAGTTAGTTAAAGAGTCCGCAATCCTAAAGATTGGTTGGAAACAGCACGCCATGCCGATCTATCCTGAGCTAATCCCTTCATCTCCCTATAGCTATTCATCTCAACGTCTTCAACTATCTGACTCACATACTCCAATCTAGGCCTACCTACCCCTCTCTTTCCCTCCACTCTACCTTCTATGATCAATTGCATAATCCCCCATGCCTAAGAATATGCCCCACTAATCTGTCTCTCCTACGCTGTAACACTCTCCAGATACTTCTCTTCTCCCCTACTAACTCTAGTACAGCTTCATTTGTTACTTTATCTTCCCAACCAATCCTCATCATCCTCCTA
The DNA here is from genome assembly GCA_947310635.1 of Leptodirus hochenwartii. Lineage (NCBI taxonomy): Eukaryota > Metazoa > Arthropoda > Insecta > Coleoptera > Leiodidae > Leptodirus > Leptodirus hochenwartii. The sequence continues at coordinate 2,963,984 of OX371178.1, read as the reverse complement.
TAACACCACATTTCAAGTGCTTCTAATCTACGCTTCTCTTCCTTTCCTATAGTCCACGCCTCACACCCGTACAGTGCTACACTCCAAACATATACCTTCAGTAATCTTTTTCTAATACCCAAGTCAATATTTGATCTTAAAATCTGTTCTTTTTCTACGAATGCCTTCCTACCCTGTGCTATCCTACACTTTATATCTACCTTGCTTCGATTATCTTTTGTGATTCTACTGCCTAAATAACAAAAATCTGACACTTCTTCGATTCTATTATCTCCTATTGAGATCCTCATTTTTCTACTGCATTCCTTTTTGTCACACCTCATCACTTTAGTTTTACCTATATTTATTTTCATGTTAAAATCCCTAGTCAATACTGCCTGCATACCATTCAATACCCTTTCTAAATTCTTTTCGCTTTCTTCCAATATAGCTATATCGTCGGCGAATCTCAGCATATATATTTTCTCTCCCTGTACATTCACACCTACACTATACTCTTCTTTTACTTTGTTTATTGCATCTTCTATATATAGATTAAATAATAACGGTGAGAGTGTACATCCCTGCCGAACTCCCTTCCTTATTTTTGCTACCTCTTCTTCCCCCTCAATTCTAACTAAGGCAGTTTGGTGTTTATATAAATTAAAAATTATTCTCCTATCCTTATAATCTATACCCGTTCCTTTTAAAATTCTAAACATTATGTCCCAATCTACATTATCAAATGCCTTTTCTAAGTCTACAAAAGCTATGCAAGTTACCTTTCCTACCCTCTTTCTTTTTTCTACTACCGTTCTTAGTGCTAGAATCGCCTCTCTCGTCCCTCTGTTTTTCCTAAAACCAAACTGATCTTCTCCTAGCCTTTCCTCTACTTTATTTTCTAATCTCCTATAAATAATCTTTAGCAATATCTTCGATGCATGTGATAGTAGACTAATGGTCCTATAGTTCTCACACAAATTAGCTCCTATTTTCTTCGGCATTGTTACTATTCTACTACGCTGAAAATCCTGTGGTACTTCTCCCTTCTCATATATTTTACAAACTAACCTGTATAATCGCTCCTGCATTTTTTCCCCTGCGTGTTTTATTAATTCGGCTGGTATCATATCAATCCCCGCTGCTTTGTTATTCCGTAAATCATTTAATGCTCTATGAAACTCTGACCTAAGTATGCTAGGACCTAAGTCATCCTCATCTATCTGTTCCACATTTTCTAGCTCCTCCATGTCCTGCCTACCTTTATATAAATCTTCAAGATACTCCTTCCATCTTCTAGCTTTTTCCTTATTTTCTGTGAGTTCCTTACCCTGCTTATCACATATAATGTAACCCTTTGGTTTTACTTTAGAAAAATGTGACTTAATTTTCCTGTAGCCCAAATCTACTTTACCTCTTCTCATATCCTCCTCAATATCCTCACAGTTTCCTTTTATCCACTCTTCTTTCGCTAGCTTGCATTTCCTATTAATTAAGTTCCTTAGTTCCTTATATTTTTTCTGTCCTGCTTCTGTGTTTCCTATTTTAATTTTCCTTCTTGCTTCTATCATTTCCACTATTTCTTCCGTGATGCATTCCCTCCTACCTGTCCTTTTCTTTGTGCCTAATACTTCATTTGCTGCTGTAGTTAACCCATTTCTGATTTCCCTCCATTCGCAATCTATGTCGCTCCTTGATGTTCCATTAGCCATGATTTCTACTTTCTGCTTGTACTTTTCACATACATCAGCTAATTTTAACCTATCGACATCTACTCTGACCTGTTTAGACTTCTGTAATTTCTTGAATTTGACCTCTGAGTCCAGGACTACTAAATTATGGTCACTATCAATATCTGCTCCAGGGTAACTCTTACAATTCTTAATCTGGTTCCTAAACCTCTCTTTAACCAGTATGTAATCTATCTGATACCTCCCTATATCTCCTGGCATTTTCCACGTATATATCCTGCGCTTGTGATTCTGAAAAAGCGTGTTTGCTACCACTAGCTTATTCCTAATACAAAACTCTACCAATCTATCCCCTCTATCATTACGTGTTCCTATTCCATATTCTCCTACTATTGAAACTTCCTTTCCCTTACCTACTACGGCATTCCAATCTCCGATTACAATTAGATTATCCTGTCCTTTAACGTTTGCTAACCTAGATTCAATCTCCTCATAAATGGATTCTACCTCCTCATCATCGTGACTTGAAGTTGGCATATATACTTGCACTATAACTGTGTCCGTTGGCTTCGTGTCTAATCTAATAGTTATAATTCTATCACTAACTTGGCAATAACTCTTTATTCTACATCCCAACTTTCTATTCATTATAAAACCTACACCGGTATGCCCATTATCTGATGCTGTGGTTATTAATCTGTATTCTCCTGACCACGTATCTACTTGATCTTTCCTCCTAACTTCACTAATCCCTACAATATCCAGTCTAAGTCTCTCCATTTCTAATTTCAAATTCTCTAAGCTTATTAATTAGATCGAAATTTGTGTGCATTAATTTTGATCTAATTTAAAATATTGTACAGATGTTCGAAAACTTTAGAACACTGTTGTAGTGGTTTATAAAAAACGAGGGTAATAATTTAGAATTGAAGATATAAAAATATACCACATCCAACCTCAAAATCTTCGCCAAAGTAGGCTTTTGATGGACTGTCATTTATGACGTATTTGACGTATGTAACGTACATTAATTTTGATTTAATTTAAAATATTGTAAAGGTGTTCAAAAACTTTAGAACACTGTTGTAGTAGTTTATAAAAAACGAGGGTAATAATTTAGAATTGAAGATATAAAAATATACCACATCCAACCTCAAAATCTTCGCCAAAGTAGGCTTTTGATGGACTGTCATTTATGACGTATTTGACGTATGTAACGTACATTAATTTTGATCTAATTTAAAATATTGTACAGGTGTTCAAAAACTTTAGAACACTGTTGTAGTGGTTTATAAAAAACGAGGGTAATAATTTAGAATTGAAGATATAAAAATATACCACATCCAACCTCAAAATCTTCGCCAAAGTAGGCTTTTGATGGACTGTCATTTATGACGTATTTGACGTATGTAACGTACATTAATTTTGATCTAATTTAAAATATTGTACAGGTGTTCAAAAACTTTAGAACACTGTTGTAGTGGTTTATAAAAAACGAGGGTAATAATTTAGAATTGAAGATATAAAAATATACCACATCCAAGCTCAAAATCTTCGCCAAAGTAGGCTTTTGATGGACTGTCATTTATGACGTATTTGACGTATGCAACGTGCATTAATTTTGATCTAATTTAAAATATTGTACAGGTGTTCAAAAACTTTAGAACACTGTTGTAGTGGTTTATAAAAAACGAGGGTAATAATTTAGAATTGAAGATATAAAAATATACCACATCCAACCACAAAATCTTCGCCAAAGTAGGCTTTTGATGGACTGTCATTTATGACGTATTTGACGTATGTAACGTACATTAATTTTGATCTAATTTAAAATATTGTACAGGTGTTCAAAAACTTTAGAACACTGTTGTAGTAGTTTATAAAGAACGAGGGTAATAATTTAGAATTGAAGATATAAAAATATACCACATCCAACCTCAAAATCTTCGCCAAAGTAGGCTTTTGATGGACTGTCATTTGTGACGTATTTGACGTATGTAACGTGCATTAATTTTGATCTAATTTAAAATATTGTACAGATGTTCGAAAACTTTAGAACACTGTTGTAGTGGTTTATAAAAAACGAGGGTAATAATTTAGAATTGAAGATATAAAAATATACCACATCCAACCACAAAATCTTCGCCAAAGTAGGCTTTTGATGGACTGTCATTTATGAAGTACTTGACGTATGTAACGTGCAATAATTTTGATCTAATTTAAAATATTGTACAGTTGTTCAAAAACTTTATAACACTGTTGTAGTGGTTTATAATGAACGAGGGTAATAATTTAGAATTGAAGATATAAAAATATACAACATTCAACCTCAAAAATTTCGCCAAAGTAGGCTTTTGATGGACTGTCATTTATGACGTATTTGACGTATGTAACATCAGTTTGCATTACCGTAGTTTTTTGACATTTCTTATTAGTAAGCGTTGGTTACTAACCATCAAATTGAACTATTTGTGGAGAAACGCAATGTTTATACAGTCTACTCAGTAGTTCAAATGCGTTGGTAATAGGTGGCCAGTTCGGTACTGTTCATAACAAGTGAACAGATAAATTATGAAAAAGTGGGCGCTGTCTACCAACTGTTATACTCAATTTCTTTTCTAATAACTATATAATATCACAAGTCCAAACTTTGTTGAAAATATTAGACTATTTTATATTGGTAATTAATTATTTGTACACTTCTACGATTTGGACGGCGAAAAAAAAATTGTAAAATACTTTCTATGCCCAAATTACGCCAAAGAGACAGATTATTATTATTATTATTACTCCGATGTTACTGCATCATAAAACTTTTCTGCACAATTTTTTTTATTGCGAATTTGCATCGATAAAACAGTTTATTTATTTCGAAAAATTCAATTTAGCTAAATAATGAATTGACGGAAATATATGAATGCATTTTTTCGGACATTGTTCTTCTTAATCTAACAATTTAATCGGATCGTTCCAATGTAAAAAAAAAAAATGGAAAGGTTTCTCGCCATAGATATACAAATAACACTTTAATTGTTCCAATTATTAACCACGTCTTAATGATAGCCAATTCGCTGCTGAATTATGTCAATTATTCGAAGATTAAGACAATGCGTTTCGTACAAACATTTTAAAATTAATTAGACGAAATATTCGAATGTATGTGACTACTCGAGATGCAGAGCAAAGAGTAAAACAATATGTTACTTTCAATTTTTGCTCGAATTTACCCATGCTTCGAGGACGCTGGTTGTAAAATTTAATTAATTACGGGGTATTCGTGATACCCAAAATGAACAATGCCCCCCAAGCGAAGAAAACGGCCACTTAAAATCATGTACTTTAAAACTGACTAAACAAAAAACGGCTTCACTTTATCACCAGCGAAAGTTTCTAATTAATTATATACGTGAAATAATTCGCCTCATATTGTGCACGGGAACAAGAAACTATAATAGTGTCCTTAAGTGTATATTGTAATTAACGAAAGTACTTTCGTTGTTGTTCGAGGAGAGAACAATCATCCATTGTAATTAGCAAATTTTTTGATGAACTTTCAGATCTGTAAGGAAAGGTAAAAGTAATTGGTTATTTTAACAAGTATCCTGTATTAATATCGCACAACGAAATAACTAAAATGTTTTTAGTCGATACGAACAAATATATTTTTATTTCTCTGAACGGTTGTTGCATTTAATTTTGATATATTTTCTTTTGTAGTTTTTCTGAATTTTTATTTTTATAAAAAATGATGGTACAATTTGTATTAATAATATTTTTTTGTAGAGACTTTTTCGTCACCCCTCTGCTCGGGGTGATGAAATTGGCCAATCGTTCAATTTTAAATGCTATTCATATTGAATAATTCCATTGGTACAATGTCTTAAGGGGTGACATTGTGCGACACATTTTTTTTCTCTTCTAATTCTTGTGTGATTCAAATTAAAAAAAGAGCACATAAAATAACAGATGAAAACCTCATCACCTAAACAAGAACTAAAAATTTCTACCAAAAATAAGAACATAAAATTGTGTCAAAAAATGACGGTATTTATAAAATTTGCTATGTAATTTTTTTGCGAGAAGCGTTATATATTTTGAGCCGAGTATTTTTATTTTTTTTGAGAAACATTCGAATTAGGTGATAATATTACCCATGTGTAAAATTTTTTTAAATATCGAACAACCATCAGGAATAATATCTGATTCATTATCTATTAAATGTTGTTTTCAAAAATCATGTTTTAATATGAAATATATATTTTTAATATTTTTTTTTTAATAGAAACCTTTCCTATTAGAGCTAAGAATATAATATCGCATTATTTAGTTAAAGAGTCCGCAATCCTAAAGATTGGTTGGAAACAGCACGCCATGCCGATCTATCCTGAGCTAATCCCTTCATCTCCCTATAGCTATTCATCTCAACGTCTTCAACTATCTGACTCACATACTCCAATCTAGGCCTACCTACCCCTCTCTTTCCCTCCACTCTACCTTCTATGATCAATTGCATAATCCCCCCATGCCTAAGAATATGGCCTACTAATCTGTCTCTCCTACGCTGTAACACTCTCCAGATACTTCTCTTCTCCCCTACTAACTCTAGTACAGCTTCATTTGTTACTTTATCTTCCCAACCAATCCTCATCATCCTCCTATAACACCACATTTCAAGTGCTTCTAATCTACGCTTCTCTTCCTTTCCTATAGTCCACGCCTCACACCCGTACAGTGCTACACTCCAAACATATACCTTCAGTAATCTTTTTCTAATACCCAAGTCAATATTTGATCTTAAAATCTGTTCTTTTTCTACGAATGCCTTCCTACCCTGTGCTATCCTACACTTTATATCTACCTTGCTTCGATTATCTTTTGTGATTCTACTGCCTAAATAACAAAAATCTGACACTTCTTCGATTCTATTATCTCCTATTGTGATCCTCATTTTTCTACTGCATTCCTTTTTGTCACACCTCATCACTTTAGTTTTACCTATATTTATTTTCATGTTAAAATCCCTAGTCAATACTGCCTGCATACCATTCAATACCCTTTCTAAATTCTTTTCGCTTTCTTCCAATATAGCTATATCGTCGGCGAATCTCAGCATATATATTTTCTCTCCCTGTACATTCACACCTACACTATACTCTTCTTTTACTTTGTTTATTGCATCTTCTATATATAGATTAAATAATAACGGTGAAAGTGTACATCCCTGCCGAACTCCCTTCCCTATTTTTGCTACCTCTTCTTCCCCCTCAATTCTAACTAAGGCAGTTTGGTGTTTATATAAATTAAAAATTATTCTCCTATCCTTATAATCTATACCCGTTTCTTTTAAAATTCTAAACATTATGTCCCAATCTACATTGTCAAATGCCTTTTCTAAGTCTACAAAAGCTATGCAAGTTACCTTTCCTACCCTCTTTCTTTTTTCTACTACCGTTCTTAGTGCTAGAATCGCCTCTCTCGTCCCTTTGTTTTTCCTAAAACCAAACTGATCTTCTCCTAGCCTTTCCTCTACTTTATTTTCTAATCTCCTATAAATAATCTTTAACAATATCTTCGATGCATGTGATAGTAGGCTAATGGTCCTATAGTTCTCACACAAATTAGCTCCTATTTTCTTCGGCATTGTTACTATTCTACTACGCTGAAAATCCTGTGGTACTTCTCCCTTCTCATATATTTTACAAACTAACCTGTATAATCGCTCCTGCATTTTTTCCCCTGCGTGTTTTATTAATTCGGCTGGTATCATATCAATCCCCGCTGCTTTGTTATTCCGTAAATCATTTAATCGCATTATAAGCGCTTAAATTTTTTTTTTGCATGTTTATATAAACTCAAAAATGCGCTTTATAAAATAATGTAAAAATATACTATTTTAATTCAAGATTATTTTAAAGAACACCATTAGAATACACCCCCGGATACTTTTAAATGAAATTAGAACATATTCCAGCCAAAGAATGAGGTCCTCATTTCACACTTTTTGATAATTTAAAAATTGTCACTGTATGGCGTTAAAAAGTTTTTATTTTTTAAGTTAATTGAGTATCGAAATTTGTGTATTAATTGAAAAACTATGGATAATTTGCTTTTTTTGCATGAAAAGTTTATATTGCCTTATCCTGTATTGGCGAAATTTCAGAAATTTCAAATATGAATGAAACAAATAAAAAATAATGAAACAAACTTTAAAAAAGTATTATTAAGCGAAATAGAAGTAAAAGAAGTAAAGTACAAGTATTCTTTAATATGCCAATATAAATATGGTCATACTTTCACTTAATAATAATAATTAGAAATTAACATTCTTTAAAAAAACACTAAACTAGACATGTCGAGAAATACACCAGGCATGGTCTTTTTTGTTTGCTATCTTTCTTTCAATTATTTTTTCGCTAAACGCTAAACCCCCCCCCCAACTAAAACTCTTAGTTAAAGAGTCCGCAATCCTAAAGATTGGTTGGAAACAGCACGCCATGCCGATCTATCCTGAGCTAATCCCTTCATCTCCCTATAGCTATTCATCTCAACGTCTTCAACTATCTGACTCACATACTCCAATTTAGGCCTACCTACCCCTCTCTTTCCCTCCACTCTACCTTCTATGATCAATTGCATAATCCCCCCATGCCTAAGGATATGCCCTACTAATCTGTCTCTCCTACGCTGTAACACTCTCCAAATACTTCTCTTCTCCCCTACTAACTCTAGTACAGCTTCATTTGTTACTTTATCTTCCCAACCAATCCTCATCATCCTCCTATAACACCACATTTCGAATGCTTGTAATCTACGCTTCTCTTCCTTTCCTATAGTCCACGCCTCACACCCGTACAGTACTATACTCCAAATATATACCTTCAGTAATCTTTTTCTAATACCCAAGTCAATATTTGATCTTAAAATCTGTTCTTTTTCTACGAATGCCTTCCTAGCCTGTGCTATCCTACACTTTATATCTACCTTGCTTCGATTATCTTTTGTGATTCTACTGCCTAAATAACAAAAATCTGACACTTCTTCGATTCTATTATCTCCTATTCAGATCCTCATTTTTCTACTGCATTCCTTTTTGTCACACCTCATCACTTTAGTTTTACCTATATTTATTTTCATGTTAAAATCCCTAGTCAATACTGCCTGCATACCATTCAATACCCTTTCTAAATTCTTTTCGCTTTCTTCCAATATAGCTATATCGTCGGCGAATCTCAACATATATATTTTCTCTCCCTGTACATTCACACCTACACTATACTCTTCTTTTACTTTGTTTATTGCATCTTCTATTAGTTAAACAGTCCGCAATCCTAAAGATTGGTTGGAAACAGCACGCCATGCCGATCTATCCTGAGCTAATCCCTTCATCTCCCTATAGCTATTCATCTCAACGTCTTCAACTATCTGACTCACATACTCCAATCTAGGCCTACCTACCCCTCTCTTTCCCTCCACTCTACCTTCTATGATCAATTGCATAATCCCCCCATGCCTAAGAATATGCCCTACTAATCTGTCTCTCCTACGCTGTAACACTCTCCAGATACTTCTCTTCTCCCCTACTAACTCTAGTACAGCTTCATTTGTTACTTTATCTTCCCAACCAATCCTCATCATCCTCCTATAACACCACATTTCTAATGCTTGTAATCTACGCTTCTCTTCCTTTCCTATAGTCCACGCCTCACACCCGTACAGTGCTACACTCCAAACATATACCTTCAGTAATCTTTTTAAAAACTAAAACTCTAAAAACAGAATTTTCAACAAGTATTCAATTTGTACATCTACGAATTGAAATGGCAGAAACCCGTACGAATATTTTTATTGCAATGAGTTGCGATCGCTTTCGCCATTGAGCTATTTATATGATACTCTTTAGCAAAAAAAAAAATTACAGTCAATGGTAAACGGTCTGACATATCCTAGTTTCCATATCCGAGTATTTACAGTAATGTAGTATAAATGAACCAGATTTGCAGTTACAATACGTGTGTATTGTTGTGTCTTCGCGATTGTCTGATGCACTTGAGTACAGATGCAGACCTTGTGCACAATAGCAAAGTGTGAATTACCACCGAGCATTGTTATTATCATATGGCGAAATCCGGCCATAAATCGAGCGAAGAACGAATGTTAAAGAACCGATGCGTATTATCTATAAACACGGGTATTATACCAGAACGATTGGAGCTGGCGATGTGTCGTTCACTCGCGAACCGTTCACTCTGAACGGTTCAATCAAATGACGGGTGTAGTGTGACGATGTTTTGCAACGACCTATAGGTCACTATGACCTATAGGTCGTGAACTATGAACTATATGGTGCACGGTGTACTTGTACTAGGTCCTGAACCCGTCGTGTACTAAACCGTTCATGAATCACAACGGCGCGTAAACGATGCGGTATAGTATACAGTACATATACAGTACTAACATTTATTTAGTGATAAAGTGTGTTGGTGAACGGAACGAAATAGGAAACTCGATGCGATATTGCAACGGCAGCATTGCCGAGCTGAGTCACAATTTATATGTTGGTATCAGATTTCATTTGGAATAATATAACTAATATATTCGCAAGATTAAATATGTCATGCCATAGCAAATTTTTGCAATAATGCAAAAATAAACATCTAAATCTTATAGTTCTTCTATTTCATACTGAGGGCAATGCAATCACTTAATATCAAATCAAAGCTTTGAAGATTGAACAAAGAAGATTCGGAATAGAAAATATAAATTATAACGCCAAACAAAACGATTCTATCTAGTTCATTTTATTATAGTTGGTACATTTAATTTTCAAGTGTTAGTAAAGTAGTAAACATTTTCATCAGTAACTACCAATAAGTATTTTAGAACTTCATATAAATAATCGTGAGTACCTAGAGAAGATTATATTTCCTTATATATATGTTTTGTATCAATTATAAACATTGTTGTCTTTTCTTCCTCATTCCTAATTCAACATAAGTATTGTAATATTTCAATTTATTTATTTTTTACCATTTAATATTTTTATATTGCGAAAAAAAGATATTATTTTCAGTATGTGCATGTATTTGGTCATATAGGTAGTGAACTAGTTCATTTTTAAAATATGTAGTAGTTCACGACCTATAGTTCGTGAACGGTACATTGAAATGAACTACGAACTAGGTCCTCAAAGTGACCTACAGTTTGATTGGACATAGAAATGATCATTTAAGCACATTTAATTGTGCACAATACTTCAATTTATTGTTTAAATTCCAATCAAATGATTCCTAATTTTTTACTAATAAAAATACGTGCTTTTTACTTTAACAAAGTTAATAATAACATAATTTGTTTTGTTAGAATTTATGCTGTAGTAAAATATGTAGTGCATTGTTAGCTGGCCTAGTGTTATAAAATAAAATAAGTGTTGTATCCTATCGTCTTGAGCGAAATATACTTTTCATTAAAATGATTCCTTGAACTAGATTGAAATTCTATCTGCCACTTTAGCGATGATAAGAATATGTTCGTATCTTACATAAATACAGACGTATATGAAGAACTTGTATGGTATATATAGTACTTATAGACACAGAATACGTCTCGCCCATAATCCAATAGTAAATTGCTTACATTGCATAAAAATCGTGTACATTTGATGCCATCTATTGAGTATACTTGCAAATATAATCGAGCGATAAATTGACCTAATCACATCGATACAAATTCTTCTCATATTTACCATAATTTCTTCAGTAAGTTGAAGAGTATTAAAACAATCGTCTCGTATTTCGACTTTTGTTAATGATTTTTAATTCGCCATCCATAATCCAATAGTAAATTGCTTTCATTGCATAAAAATCGTCTACATTTGATGCCATCTATTGAGTATACTTGCAAATATAATCGAGCGATAAATTGACCTAATCACATCGATACAAATTCTTCTCATATTTACCATAATTTCTTCAGTAAGTTGAAGAGTATTAAAACAATCGTCTCGTATTTCAACTTTTGTTAATGATTTTTAATTCGCCATCCATAATCCAATAGTAAATTGCTTTCATTGCATAAAAATCGTCTACATTTGATGCCATCTATTGAGTATACTTGCAAATATAATCGGGCGATAAATTCACCTAATCACATCGATACAAATTCTTCTCATATTTACTATAATTTCTTCAGCAAGTTGAAGAGGATTAAAAAAATGCAATAAAACAATCGTCTCGTCGTATTTCAACTTTTGTTAATGATTTTTAATTCGCCACCCATAATCCAATAGTAAATTGCTTTCATTGCATAAAAATCGTCTACATTTGATGCCATCTATTGAGTATACTTGCAAATATAATCGAGCGATAAATTCACCTAATCACATCGATACAAATTCTTCTCATATTTACCATAATTTCTTCAGCAAGTTGAAGAGTATTGCAAAAAATGCAATAAAACAATCGTCTCGTCGTATTTCAACTTTTGTTAATTATTTTTAATTCGCAAGTAATTTGGAAAATGGCCTGTTCATTTAACGATTGAAATTTCAGGACATAGGATCCCAATTAATATATTGAAGAGATTTCATTTAATAACAACATTTTCCCACATTGCGAATAAATGAACCACACAATGCAATAATAAATTTAAAAAATCGTCATATTTTTAATAGTACATTTTTATTTTAGTGTCCATATCAAGTTCAATCTTTTGTACCATTTATAATTTTCATTTATTATATAGTCGAGGATAATAATGTTTAAAACACACGGACGAAACGTACAGTAATTAATCTACCATTAAGTGCCATGTCTTGTGTTTGTGTGCATTACTGCCAATCAATTGAAATATGTAAAACGTGTCAAATCAATCAATATTCTTCTGTTGGTTTGGGTTACAGAAACGAACGGTTTTTCATGAACTCGTAACTGTTAAACTGCTACAACTTTTCACGCATTCTAAAGAACCTAAAATGAGCATTCCAAAAATATCGTGGGTAAAAGGGATTGATAAAGAGGTCAATTTATATTTAAGATATTAATTTATGTTGAAAATTTCAGATAATTTTTTGTTTCGAATTGATTAAAACAAAAAATCGAGCATAATTGTTTTTTTTTAATATTAGTTTATTTAATTTATTAAAATCTATAATAATTTTTTGTTTGAAAACTAATCGGATATTACTAGTTTATATTTCGTAATGTTATATCGCACGAATTGCAATATTAAGTAAAAAAAAGAAGTTATTAATGACCATATTTAACATTGAAGTCAAAATATTAGTAAGATTTTTTTTTTATTATTTAAATTTTGCATGTCGCATATAAAGAAATATTTTCAAATTGTACTTTTAAAATTTACACAAAAAATAGTGTCGAATTCATTTGAATAAATATTTGATGATACAGGTAGGTTTGTTACGAATTCGAAACAAACTGAAGAGATATTTAACATACGCAAAGCAGGTGATACGCCGGAGGATTCATTTCATCTTCCATGTGCTCATTTACGTCTTGGACATAAATGTCGTGATAACACCACTTGCGAATTTCTACAAACATTTCCACAAGTGTCTTAAATCATACGTTTTATTATCGAGAGAAAGTATCAGGCGAAGAGATAAAATTCAACATACCGTGTGTTTATTCCGTGCATATCGCAATTTTGTTGAATCTAATAAATTGATTTATTATTATTATATTTCCAATTTTTTCATATTGTATACACAATATAAAACTACATTAAAAAAAATATGAAGTGTTTTTTCTTTTTACTATTATTTCTGTACTTAGCACTACTATTGTTATTGCTCTACTCCAACTCGTCGTCATCACAGGCGAAAAGAATTTAAATGGTAATAGCTTATATACTCAACTCCGCAATAAACTAATATTTAAAAAAGTTTTTTCATGTTTCTCCAGAAAATTTGTAGTTATAATAATGGTACGATTAGTTTGAACAATTTTTTTATTTTCTTCGTAAAAAAAAATATAATTTCATTTTGTTGAGGAACCAATTTCGTGGTTTAAAATGCTTTTACGGATTTTCTTCGCTTGATGGGTAAAATTCAAACATTTGCCACTAGTGAAAAATAATTATTTAACATATTGTAGATTTTTTTGAAAAAATATGAAAAATTTGTTTCTATTTTGGTGTTATAATGTATATTAATGTGTGAAGATGCGCTACAGTAATTTTATCAATTTATTGTGGAATTTCTTTCGTCAAATAATTGATGACATAATTTTTTTATTGACAAGTTTATTTGATTTTTCAGTATATATTAGAACGATACATATAAGTAATAAAATAAAATATTAAATTAAAAAATATATATTAAAAGAAACTGAAAATTAGATCGTTACAAAAAGATTATTAGTTCCATGCAATGCGAAATCAATGATTTAACTCCACCGATAATATTACATATTATACAAAATTAGTGCCAAAAAGTGGAAGTTAAATTCTCCTTTTAAAGCATCAGATACATTTAATCACACAATACAATACAAAACAATCGTTAGATTGTTGATATATATATTTTTTGTAATATTATTTTAAGGTCCCATCAATTTATATCAATTTAAGAGCAGCGTCTCCGAAATGTTCACACACTTCTCCCAACAGATGCCGCTAGTGAAAATTGATACGTTCGCTCATCGTATAATTTACGACTGAGAAGTGTAATAGCGCCTTGCAAATATAAAATCAGTACTATCAACTATTTATGTAACATATAGAGTGTTTAAAGTATTGTTTTTTTTTAAAACTGTTTGAAGAGCCTATCAGTTATTAATAAAATCTTCATATATATTGCAAGTAAAAGTATTATAACATATATGATGCGGAATCCCTGCTTTTCGTATGAGAAAACGCTGGCCTTAATGTATTTTTTTTACCTCAAAGTCCATAATAGAAAATTGGTGCACTTAAATGAAAAAAAATCTTGCTATGCTACTGAGGTAACATACTACAATTTATCCGTTTGTTTCAGAAATAATGTTTTTCAACTGTCATAATTTAGAACAATTCTTCGAAGGATAATCAATGAAGTGGCAAGATAGAATTTTTTTAGTATTCTTTAGTCCGTAATAGAAAAATTATTTTATCGGTGGTGTATTTAAATGACAAAAAAACTCGCGAAAAATCTTGTTATGCTACTAAAGTAGCATACTACAATTTATCAGTTTGTTTCAATTTTTTTTTTCCAACTGGAATAATTCTTCGAAGAATATCAACGAAGTGGCAAGATAGAATTTTGTTGTATTCTTTAATGGATATTAGTTTCCAATATTTTACAGTACCCTTGCTAATTTATAAATCTAATTATTTATAAATTTTAATAAAATATTTCTATGCAACTTATAATTAACGGAGACAGGGATTAAAGAATGGAATGATATGATAATAGTTAAGCTAATCACATTTTTTTAGGATAAAACGTGTACATGAAAAACAGTCAAGTTCTGTGAATTTTAGATTAAAATATTTAATAAGAAATATAAGAAATTCCTTTATGCCTTTATATCCACGAAAAACATTTTTCAGTATTAGTTCGAAAATTAATAATTTATTTATTAATCGAACGGAGGAAGTCTAATTGTTTATACGCCTCAAAAAAAAATCCTCTATCATATTTGGTACAATTAAAAACAACTTAAAAATTAAACCGTTTTCATGGCACATATATTTTAAATTAAATGTACTGCGGCACAAGAGAAATGTGTCAAAAATAATCGTCTTGAAAATTTGTTCTTCACGCTTAAAAATACGTAATCGAGCGAAATATCGTAACGTGCATAAATAGAATGCGGCAATATCATTTCTTCTTCTTCGCGACCTTGCGGCGTTAACAACCGACGGCATTGATGCCATCATCATCATCGAGAGACCACTGACTGCTTTGCAGACGCCGCGTGGTGTATCATTACCCTACTTTTTCACTCCGGAAGATAAAATGCACGCAAGGAAATTTAATCATATGAAATTAACCCGCGCCTGCTTAACGTTATTAGTTTGAAGAGATACAGTTTATGACGCATCACTAAATATATATGACAGAGGCGGAGTATTGAGATTCGGAGTTACGAAAAAATATTTCTTTCGACAAAAAATTCGTTGGTTGTGGAGTAGCAATGTGTAGTTCACTCGCGAACCGTTCAAACAATGACGGGCGTACTGTGACGATGTTTTCGCAACGACCTATAGGTCACTATGACCTATAGGTCGTGAACTATGACCTAGATGGTGCACGGTGTACTTGTACTAGGTCCTGAACCCGTCATGTACTAAACCATTCATGAATCACAACGGCTCGTAAACGATGCAGTATAGTATACAGTACATATACAGTACTAACATTTATTTTGTGATAAAGTGTGTTGGTGTACGGAACGAAATAGGAAACTCGATGCGATATTGCAACAGCAGTATTGCCGAGCTGAGTCACAATTTATATGTTGGTATCAGATTTCATTTGGACTAATATAACTAATATATTCGCAAGAATAAATATGTCATGCCATAGCAAATTTTTGCAATAATGCCAAAATAAACATCTAAATCTTATAGTTCTTCTATTTCATACTGAGTGCAATGCAATCACTTATTAATATCAATTCAAAACTTTGAAGTTTGTACAGAGAAGATACGGAATAGAAAATATAAATTATAACGCCAAACAAAACGATTCTATCTAGTTCATTTTATTATAGTTTGTACATTTAATTTTCAAGTGTTAGTAAAGTAGAAAATATTTTCATCAGTTTAGTTAAAGAGTCCGCAATCCTAAATATTGGTTGGAAACAGCACGCCATGCCGATCTATCCTGAGCTAATCCCTTCATCTCCCTATAGCTATTCATCTCAACGTCTTCAACTATCTGACTCACATACTCCAATCTAGGCCTACCTACCCCTCTCCTTCCCTCCACTCTACCTTCTATGATCAATTGCATAATCCCCCCATGCCTAAGAATATGCCCTACTAATCTGTCTCTCCTACGCTGTAACACTCTCCAGATACTTCTCTTCTCCCCTACTAACTCTAGTACAGCTTCATTTGTTACTTTATCTTCCCAACCAATCCTCATCATCCTCCTATAACACCACATTTCAAGTGCTTCTAATCTACGCTTCTCTTCCTTTCCTATAGTCCACGCCTCACACCCGTACAGTGCTACACTCCAAACATATACCTTCAGTAATCTTTTTCTAATACCCAAGTCAATATTTGATCTTAAAATCTGTTCTTTTTCTACGAATGCCTTCCTACCCTGTGCTATCCTACACTTTATATCTACCTTGCTTCGATTATCTTTTGTGATTCTACTGCCTAAATAACAAAAATCTGACACTTCTTCGATTCTATTATCTCCTATTGTGATCCTCATTTTTCTACTGCATTCCTTTTTGTCACACCTCATCATTTTAGTTTTACCTATATTTATTTTCATGTTAAAATCCCTAGTCAATACTGCCTGCATACCATTCAATACCCTTTCTAAATTCTTTTCGCTTTCTTCCAATATAGCTATATCGTCGGCGAATCTCAGCATATATATTTTCTCTCCCTGTACATTCACACCTACACTATACTCTTCTTTTACTTTGTTTATTGCATCTTCTATATATAGATTAAATAATAACGGTGAGAGTGTACATCCCTGCCGAACTCCCTTCCCTATTTTTGCTACCTCTTCTTCCCCTTCAATTCTAACTAAGGCAGTTTGGTGTTTATATAAATTAAAAATTATTCTCCTATCCTTATAATCTATACCCGTTTCTTTTAAAATTCTAAACATTATGTCCCAATCTACATTATCAAATGCCTTTTCTAAATCTACAAAAGCTATGCAAGTTACCTTTCCTACCCTCTTTCTTTTTTCTACTACCGTTCTTAGTGCTAGAATCGCCTCTCTCGTCCCTCTGTTTTTCCTAAAACCAAACTGATCTTCTCCTAGCCTTTCCTCTACTTTATTTTCTAATCTCCTATAAATAATCTTTAACAATATCTTCGATGCATGTGATAGTAGGCTAATGGTCCTATAGTTCTCACACAAATTAGCTCCTATTTTCTTCGGCATTGTTACTATTCTACTACGCTGAAAATCCTGTGGTACTTCTCCCTTCTCATATATTTTACAAACTAACCTGTATAATCGCTCCTGCATTTTTTCCCCTGCGTGTTTTATTAATTCGGCTGGTATCATATCAATCCCCGCTGCTTTGTTATTCCGTAAATCATTTAATGCTCTATGAAACTGACCTAAGTATGCTAGGACCTAAGTCATCCTCATCTATCTGTTCCACACTTTCTAGCTCCTCCATGTCCTGCCTACCTTTATATAAATCTTCAAGATACTCCTTCCATCTTCTGGCTTTTTCCTTATTTTCTGTGAGTTCCTTACCCTGCTTATCACATATAATGTTACCCTTTGGTTTTACTTTAGAAAAATGTGACTTAATTTTCCTGTAGCCCAAATCTACTTTACCTCTTCTCATATCCTCCTCAATATCCTCACAATTTCCTTTTATCAGTAAATACCAATAATTATTTTAGAACTTCATATAGGTAATCGTGAGTACCTAGAGCAGATTATATTTCCTTATATATATGTTTTGTATAAATTATAAACATTGTTGTCTTTTGTTCCTCATTCCTAATTCAAAATAAGTATTGTAATATTTCAATTTATTTATATTTTACCATTTAATATTTTTATATTGCGAAAAAAAGAGATTATTTTCAGTATGTGCATGTATTTGGTCATATCTAGTTCATTTTTAAAAGATGTGGTAGTTCACGACCTATAGTTCGTGAACGGTACATTGAAATGAACTAGGTCCTCAAAGTAACTTACAGTTTGCCATCGCTATTTTATACGTACTTGATGTGCGGCAAAATAATTCTGGCCATAGTATTCGTACACTGCTCATTAGCAACTTTCGGACTTTCAAAACGTTCAGTTTGCCGTCTTTGGGCAGATAAAAAGTTCGTTTTGTTTTGCTTTTTTATTTATGCAAATATTTTTTAAGTAAGATAATATGTGCAAAATTATTCTCAAGAGATATAAAGTAAATTGTACGATTATATTCTTGAAAAACAAACAGATTTATTAAACAAATTCTATCTTTGCTGACTAAAAGTTACAGTAAAGACGATACAGAATTTATTGTTTGTATGTTTAGAAATTAATTTACTTCCATTGCCTTTCGCAAGTACTTGTAAATATTTTCAAAAAATCCTTCCTCGCGAGCTATTTTTGTAGTCGTACTCAAGACTCGAACGTATTATTAAGAAAAATTCTAAAATTACTTGTTATAGAATTTCAAGAACGCGCTTTTGGGACTTTTTTTGGGAGTCTACTGTTGATTTGATCGACTCATTGACTACGCAATTAATTTGATCAAAACTCAATTCCGAATGTCCCCTTCGGATTTGCAAATAAAAAATAAATAAATTGGGAGGAAATTTAATTTTTATGTTGTACCGAACGAAATATCGAATTGAGTACATACAAATCGAGTAAATGTCCCCAAAGTTTCAACATGTTAATAATCGACGTTTACGAAGTCGAAAATTAAAAATCACCTCGCAAGAATTTCACAAATGCACGTGCATTTTCCCAGTGGTCAATTTGTCCCACTACATGATCGTTCATTTCTTGTGCATACGGCGCTCTTGAAGACGGCGGTGGCGGTGAAAGGCCCTCTCACTTACCACTTCTTCGCCTCGCACAACTACCGTCTCAAATCCAACAGAGACGATTGCCTCCACCACACTGCACAATTCTTGTGAATGGTCCCAAATCCGTCTGCTCGTATACATGCAGATAATCCGATGTTGTTGTTGTTGATAGTGTGCGCGTGATTGTTGGTGGAAGACAATGCGTTTCGTGATAAGTCGCAGATGAAATCCATCGCAGATGAGTTGGTTATCTTATCTGGACTTCTTGCATGAGCCTGCCGAAATGAGTGCCGGACGATTTGGACTAGTTTGATTTTTGGTGTGTGTGTGTGGATCTTTTTCTTCTGGACAATTTCCGGTACAATGGTTCGCGTATGTTGGATTTTAATGTTGGCGGTGGTAACGTTTCTGTGGGCCAGTGATATATCGTGCAGTGACAACAAGACACAAGTCGTGCCACGTAAAAATCTTGCGATGAATGAAGATGCACAAGGGATAAATGTTCAAGAGCGAGTTGCGAGGAAATTTTACGGAAATGACGTAAGATGCACTACTAGATGAAGCGTTGCTAATTTTTTGCTTTTGTTATTTTATTTAGTTTTTATCTTGTGCTACTGAAGATGGGGGCATGGCTTTCGAAATGCGCATCTAGCTACTTAAGGCTTTAAGTTACGGTATTTGGGTGATATTCTATACTATCATTTATTATTATTATTAATTTTAGATTAATGATCAAAATACCAAATAATCAACCGTTCAATTAGCAAAAAAGGGATTACGAATAAATCCATTCATTTTAACTATTGTCTCTGTCCACAACGACTTAAAAATCTTGGCACGAAAGAACATTACGAAATCGCCCGAAAAAAATTGAGCAAACGTTGCACGTTGACTAGCAATCAATGAATTTATTTTAGGGCGATTTAAAAAAATATTGTAAAAATATAGCATTCAAAATAACCTAAAGATTTTCGTCTAAGCCTATATTTGTCTTCCTTGAAGACACACGAATTTGCAGCTTAAACATATTCCAAAATGTACCATTATTGCAATTTCGGACGATTATATAAATAATAAAACACGATTTTCTCTGTCCCTGGTCGGAATTATTAATCGTGTGACGCCCCTGGACGGATTTCAGGATTTTTTTTATCACCAAAATGAAGCTATTTTCCATAGCGGCAGAATGGTACCGCTTTTAAGACGGTTTGTGCGATTTTCAGGACATTGTTACATTGAAGTATGCTATGAGAGAAAAGTGTTGGTAGCCCTGCCAACTATTGTGTTGGCAGCATCTACACTGTCACGTACGCAATGACGTGTTTAGTCACGCAGAAACAAATAATATATTAATAAAACGCGTATTTATTTACCTACATATAGTCTACCCAACCTACACATTGCGATGACTAGCGTATAGTGAAAACGCGTACTTTTTAACATGCCGCAGTTATTTCTTTCGAAAATTATTCTACAATATTCCATTAAAAATATCAAACAGAAGCATTATTTTGATTATAATACACATCCGTTTTGATATCATCTAACGGGAATGGATCACGGAAGAAATAGTTGAAATGATAGAAGCAAGAAGGAAAATTAAAATAGGAAACACAGAAGCAGGACAGAAAAAATATAAGGAACTAAGGAACTTAATTAATAGGAAATGCAAGCTAGCGAAAGAAGAGTGGATAAAAGGAAATTGTGAGGATATTGAGGAGGATATGAGAAGAGGTAAAGTAGATTTGGGCTACAGGAAAATTAAGTCACATTTTTCTAAAGTAAAACCAAAGGGTAACATTATATGTGATAAGCAGGGTAAGGAACTCACGGAAAATAAGGAAAAAACTAGAAGATGGAAGGAGTATCTTGAAGATTTATATAAAGGTAGGCAGGACATGGAGGAGCTAGAAAGTGTGGAAGAGATAGATGAGGATGACTTAGGTCCTAGCATACTTAGGTCAGAGTTTCATAGAGCATTAAATGATTTACGGAATAACAAAGCAGCGGGGATTGATATGATACCAGCCGAATTAATAAAACACGCAGGGGAAAAAATGCAGGAGCGATTATACAGGTTAGTTTGTAAAATATATGAGAAGGGAGAAGTACCACAGGATTTTCAGCGTAGTAGAATAGTAACAATGCCGAAGAAAATAGGAGCTAATTTGTGTGAGAACTATAGGACCATTAGCCTACTATCACATGCATCGAAGATATTGTTAAAGATTATTTATAGGAGATTAGAAAATAAAGTAGAGGAAAGGCTAGGAGAAGATCAGTTTGGTTTTAGGAAAAACAGAGGGACGAGAGAGGCGATTCTAGCACTAAGAACGGTAGTAGAAAAAAGAAAGAGGGTAGGAAAGGTAACTTGCATAGCTTTTGTAGATTTAGAAAAGGCATTTGATAATGTAGATTGGGACATAATGTTTAGAATTTTAAAAGAAACGGGTATAGATTATAAGGATAGGAGAATAATTTTTAATTTATATAAACACCAAACTGCCTTAGTTAGAATTGAGGGGGAAGAAGAGGTAGCAAAAATAGGGAAGGGAGTTCGGCAGGGATGTACACTGTCACCGTTATTATTTAATCTATATATAGAAGATGCAATAAACAAAGTAAAAGAAGAGTATAGTGTAGGTGTGAATGTACAGGGAGAGAAAATATATATGCTGAGATTCGCCGACGATATAGCTATATTGGAAGAAAGCGAAAAGAAATTAGAAAGGGTATTGAATGGTATGCAGACAGTATTGACTAGGGATTTTAACATGAAAATAAATATAGGTAAAACTAAAGTGATGAGGTGTGACAAAAAGGAATGCAGTAGAAAAATGAGGATCACAATAGGAGATAATAGAATCGAAGAAGTGTCAGATTTTTGTTATTTAGGCAGTAGAATCACAAAAGATAATCGAAGCAAGGTAGATATAAAGTGTAGGATAGCACAGGGTAGGAAGGCATTCGTAGAAAAAGAACAGATTTTAAGATCAAATATTGACTTGGGTATTAGAAAAAGATTACTGAAGGTATATGTTTGGAGTGTAGCACTGTACGGGTGTGAGGCGTGGACTATAGGAAAGGAAGAGAAGCGTAGATTAGAAGCACTTGAAATGTGGTGTTATAGGAGGATGATGAGGATTGGTTGGGAAGATAAAGTAACAAATGAAGCTGTACTAGAGTTAGTAGGGGAGAAGAGAAGTATCTGGAGAGTGTTACAGCGTAGGAGAGACAGATTAGTAGGGCATATTCTTAGGCATGGGGGGATTATGCAATTGATCATAGAAGGTAGAGTGGAGGGAAAGAGAGGGGTAGGTAGGCCTAGATTGGAGTATGTGAGTCAGATAGTTGAAGACGTTGAGATGAATAGCTATAGGGAGATGAAGGGATTAGCTCAGGATAGATCGGCATGGCGTGCTGTTTCCAACCAATCTTTAGGATTGCGGACTCATTAACTAACTAACGGATTAATTTAAAAAAAATCATTATTCTCAGACTAGTTTTATAATGTTTTGCGTTACTGGCACCACCTAATGTTGTGGGTTCAAATCCCACTCTGGACCAGGGATAATTTCTTTAGAAAAATCCCTTCCGGACCATGGACGTTGTAAATTTTGCCATCCAGCAATTCCTTGAATGAGCATATTGGTCGGATTTTCACCGAAAGAATTGATTTAATCCAAAAAACAACACAGAAAAATTATAAAGCTTGTTACATCGTAACGCAAAACTAGGCAATAGTCTAAAAAAATATTTTAATTACAATATTAATGAGTTCATTTCAACACGGAATCTCTTTGTAAAATATATTATAAATTAATGCATCGTAGCGCGGTTAAAACAATCGATAGACATAATTATTAATTAGTAACAGCGGCGTAACTTGAGAGGCTTAAAAACAAATAACCCGATACTATTTAAATAAATACTTTTGTTAGTAAAGAAATTATTTATTACAGTCGAAAATTGTGCCAATTAAAATAAACGCGGTCGAAATATTTTGCAAAATGTTAACGCATTCAAAATGGAAAATAAAAAATGACTTCTTGTTGAAATTATTTGATTGAAAATTTATTGGGACACAATGGCGAAGAATAGTTTTTGTATCAAATTCTTTAATATATCGTAAAGAGAAATTAAAAAATCTATTAAGGTCTCAACACAATTATCTGCCCAACCAATCCTCATCATCCCCCAGTGGTCCACGCCTCACACCCGTGCAATGCTACACTTCACACATATGCCTTCATTATTCTATTTGAATGCCTTCTTTATCCTCTTCCCAAATAACAAAAGTCTAATACTGTTTCTATTCTATCAGCTCCAATTCTATTCTTCAACTTTCGCCCTTTAGATATACTTTAAAAAAAACCGAAATTTTACGTAATCCCAAGTTTTCTTCTTTCATCAAAAATGTGGGTACTGATTATAAGATGCGTGTAGAAGTTAAGGTCATTTCCTTTGTTGGTGTGCCTAAAGCAGTGCAACTTCGCATTTTCGTAATTGCATTTTCCTTGTTTACACAATTTGATGGAAGCTGATTATTTGGGTACTTAATGACCTTTGATTTGTCATTTTACAAATCGCTACTTTCCCTTTATAACATTTGCAATCAAGATGCAGCGCAGATCAATAGTCAACTTTCTCAATGTTATGAGCGACGATATTTCTTCGCACGCATGATTTAGAATCTTGTCAAAAATGATTTGGCAAAAAATTTACGAATCGTTTAGTTGGATTTTTGATAAAGGGTGTTTTGTTTTATATTACAATAGTTAGATTTTTGATAAAGGGTGCTTTGTTTTATATTATAAACTGAGTGCAAACGAACTACGACCTCATAGACACATGAGGACATAACAAAGACATATATATCGAATTGGGAGAAGAATTGGTTCAGTGCATCAGGTGAAAATAACACGAGTGAAGTGATTTTTATAAAAATTTAAGTAAACGCAATTCGATTGCAGCAAATTGCGGAAAAAGAAGACTCGAACAGTTATGTTAAAAACATCCGACTACGGCGCAATTTTAGCAAAACTATTATTTGGAAAATACGAACGGCACAAAAACCTTCGATAATGCATATTAATAAGAAAATGAAAATGTTTTAGGGAACTGTTACGTCGTTCCTGAATCGATTGTTACTTTTTGAAAAGCAACCAATTTTTTTATCACTTAGGAATAGCGATGTGTCGTTCACTCTGAACGGTTCAATCAAATGTGACGATGTTTTGCAACGACCTATAGGTCATTATGACCTAGTTCGTGAACTATGAACTAGATGGTGCGCGGTGTACGTATTGATGTACTTGTACTATATATACACTTGCAGTATAGTATACATTACATATACAGTACTAACATTTATTTAGTGATAAAGTGTGTTGGTGAACGGAACGAAATAGGAAACTCGATGCGATATTGCAACGACTCGTAAACGATGCAGTATAGTATACATTACATATACAGTACTAACATTTATTTAGTGATAAAGTGTGTTGGTGAACGGAACGAAATAGGAAATTCGATGCAATATTTATATGTTGGTATCAGATTTCATTTGGAATATTATAATTATTATATTCACAAGATTAAATATTTTCTTAAATATGTCATGCCATAGCAAATTTTTGCAATAATGCAAAAATAAATAGCTAAATCTTATAGTTCTTCTTCTAATTGTACTAGGTCCTGAATCCGTCGTGTACTAAACCGTTCATGAATCACAACGGCTCGTAAACGATGCAGTATAGTATACATTACATATACAGTACCAAAAGCAGCATTTATGTGATAGTGTGTTGGTGAATGGAACGAAATTATATTTCCTTATATATATATATGTTTTGTGTCAGTTATAAACATTGTTGTTTTTTCTTGCATATTCTTATTCAAAATATCGAAATTGAGCATCAATTTGATCGCATCGCTGTAATGTTTAATTTTTTTTAAGCATCATCTGTCGCAATTTTACATTGCACAATATTCTTTTACAATATTTGAATAGTTCAATGTGCGAATAAAAATTCAATAGCAACTTTTGATGAAATATTTGTACACCTCTTCATTATTTGCTAAGACATATGGGACATGCGATACTTCGTGGTGAGACAATTTAACATTCGTATTACACAAAACAAAGTGTTTACTTGAGTATCCATATGGTGAATAAAATATCGTTTTATCGCAGATCTAAATGAGACCAGACTGTCGAAAGTGAACTTACATAAACGTTGCCTTTATCTGTGGCACAATTACCGTCGTCAAGTAGGAAATGTAATTTATATAATAAGATGTAATTTTATCGACGCTTATATGAAAAATCGCTTATGCAATGTTTAATTAATTTAGATAGCGCTTTATCGCAACCGAACTAAACCACGAACTGTTATAATATTATTAGTTGATTCCATTGTGTAAAGTTTCGTACGAGAAATAAAATCGATTTCATCAAACCCATGCTCGTGTCCTCATCGGTTTTTTTTTACAATAGTTAAACAGAAAAAAAAATTAATATAACGGCATAAAAAACGGATTTCTTCAAATCAATTGCCATTAGATGACGTTGTTTCAAAGGAAATTAGAAAACGATGACGCGGTGTTGATTTTGTATAAAATCATCGGATAGTAAAAATACAGCATTTTATGACTTAAGCTTTAAATTACGCCCAAAGAAACGTTAATAGAGATATCATGTTGGAAGAAAATTCTGTGTATTTTCTATAAGTAATTTATTTTATATTCGCAAAAAATGTCAGCAGTTCGAGGATTATATTAAAACCTTTTGGCGTGACAAAAATGTTATAAGCTGAAAGAATTAATTATCTGCTTGAACAAACGTTTTTGAGAAATAAATTATTTCAACGGCCATAAAAATACAATTTATGACGGAAACTGCAAGTGGCAACAACATGATCGAGGTCAACTTCAGATAGCTATCATACCACCGTTTTAACGTTTGTTTTTCTCATTTTTTACATTTTATGTTGGTTATAAGTATTTCAAATAATTGTTAAAATACATATATTGACAAGTTATGTTATTGTTTACGCGTTCCGCATGTACTAAAGTACGTCATTGTGTGTATAAGTCAATTGTTGCTGCCAACATAATATTTGGCAGGGCTACCAACACTTTTCTCTCATTGCATACGTTAATGTAACAAAGATGAAGATTCTGGCCTTTAAAAAAATACGCTGTACGTCCTGAAAATCGCACAGACCGCCCTAAAAGCGGTACCATTCAGATGCTTAATTGCGGTGACAATAAAATCCGTCCAGGGGCGGCACAAGTTTAATAATTCGGAAGTGATCGACAAAAATTATATATTATGTATAATTACCAAATAAAAAAATGTGTGTATAAGTATAAATCAATTGTTGCTGCCAACATAATATTTGGCAGGGCTACCAACACTTTTCTATCATTGCATACGTTAATGTAACAAAGATGAAGATTCTGGCCTTTAAAAAAATACGCTGTACGTCCTGAAAATCGCATAGACCGCCCTAAAAGCGGTACCATTGAGATGCTTAATTGTGGTGACAATAAAATCCGTCCAGGGGCGGCACATGATTAATAATTCGGAAGTGATCGACAAAAATTATATGTTATGTATAATTACCAAATAAAAAATTGTGTGTATAAGTATAAGTCAATTGTTGCTGCCAACATAATATTTGGCAGGGCTACCAACACTTTTCTCTCATTGCATACGTTAATGTAACAAAGATAAAGATTCTGGCCTGTAAAAAAATACGCTGTACGTCCTGAAAATCGCACAGACCGCCCTAAAAGCGGTACCATTCAGATGCTTAATTGAGGTAACAATAAAATCAGTCCAGGGGCGGCACACGATTAATAATTCGGAAGTGATCGACCAAAATTATATGTTATGTATAATTACCAAATAAAAAATTGTGTGTATAATTATAAGTCAATTGTTGCTGCCAACACAATATTTGGCAGGGCTACCAACACTTTTCTCTCATTGCATACGTTAATGTAACAAAGATGAAGATTCTGGCCTTTAAAAAAATACGCTGTACGTCCTGAAAATCGCATAGACCGCCCTAAAAGCGGTACCATTCAGATGCTTAATTGCGGTGACAATAAAATCCGTCCAGGGGCGGCACAAGTTTAATAATTCGGAAGTGATCGACAAAAATTATATATTATGTATAATTACCAAATAAAAAAATGTGTGTATAAGTATAAATCAATTGTTGCTGCCAACATAATATTTGGCAGGGCTACCAACACTTTTTCTCATTGCATACGTTAATGTAACAAAGATGAAGAATCAGGCCTTTAAAAAAATACGCTGTACGTCCTGAAAATCGCACAGACCGCCCTAAAAGCGGTACGATTGAGATACTTAATTGAGGTGACAATAAAATCCGTCCAGGGGCGGCACATGATTAATAATTCGGAAGTGATCGACAAAAATTATATATTATGTATAATTACCAAATAAAAATACATATCTCATAGACATTATACATTTATGCTTGTTTCTGTTACTTCTGAACGTAATTGTAAGAGAAAAATGCACCGCCCAAAAAAATAGGCGTCGCTAATTGTTACTTTGTCAGCTACATAATAATTTTAAACAAATCATCAACAACGAATGTATATGATAATCATATATCCACTTTGATTGTTGATGTTTAAATTTGTGCCACGCTTGATGTAGATTTCTTGAAGAAGAACGAACTAATAACATTAATAAAGAGTGGCATTTAAATTGTTGGAAACTTTCGTACGGACCAATAGTTTTCGATATTACTTTATATATTTTTGTGTTCGGTTAATTTTTTGAAAATCAAAACTTGGACACTTTATAATTACCCACATCGCAACCGAACTAAAGAAATAAAGCTTATATACGCAAATATTTAATTTAAGAAAAATTTTACAAACGAATAAAACATATTTCGAAATAATAAGATATAGTTTCATGCAATGGACTCTTTGAAAGTCTTGTTAATTTAACACTTTGTTCACAGTCAAAAAATGTTGTGCCTCGTCTCCGTGAAATTGCCAATTGAAAAATGAATAAATGCTCGAAGCTAGTTTTGGGCTTGGAAAACTTTCAGTGCTCTAAAATTGTTTTCGGACATTGTCCGGATTTTGAAAATCACCACGCGAAGAGATTTCTTTTGGAAAAGAAAAATTTCCTCCAGTACCATGCACATTACGAATTGCCCAAAATTGATAAATAGCATACCTTCATGGCAATTAGAAAAAGTTCTGTTGGCCGATAAATACCACTTCTAAATAAAATTTTAAATGCCGCAAAATAAAATCAATCATCAACAACTCGATTTCTTCATCGAAATGGAGTTATTAAAAGGCACACAGTCATATTTTACACAGACTTCCAAGAAACGCGTTCATCGTATTATTATACGCCTCCACAACCAAGCCAGTTACTTCTTCGTATTGACACGCGCATGAATTTCTCGCATGCGGAAAATCGTGGGCATATTACACGGACATGAAGCAGTTTCATATTCATTCGATCTACACTTTAACGACGTTACAAGAAGGATTAAAAACAATTCCACGTGAAGTAATACGCAATGCCAACGAATTAAATAGAAAGATTAAGCAGCTCGCATGTGAAGTAGTCCCATTTAACTGCACATCAAAGATTAGTAATAATGAGGAGCATACTTTATGTCCATTAATATTTATGATGGCTTTCTTTAAATGTAGGCGCAAAAAAAAAAATTGGGTTATCGATTTATCGATGTGCCGGTTGGTTGCGCACAAGTGAAATGAAGAGTGGCTATAAGAGATATTCGTTGAAGAACAAATCTGCTTTTTTAATTGACTATGCGTTTGTAATGGATTCAACAAAATGCAAAGATGCTGTGTACATTAAAAAAAAAATTAAAATTTTAGTTAAAAATAATAACAATAACAATCAAATTCTAACGGTGTATTTCGATGTTACTTCGAATATTTCTGCCTTGTAAAAATCGTTAAAATTCTTTCTCCTGTTTCAATTTCCTGAAATTTATATTAATACTTTTTAGACTTTTAACACATATTAATGCCTCTTTTCTTTGGGCTATAAACGGGTTTGTAATAATGTTTATATAGATGGATCAGTTCAAGAGGGTAACAACTCCAAAAACCATATTCAGAGATAATTTGATGTTAAGTTTATATTAATCATCATAACTACAATAATTATTTTGTTGTTCAATTAAATGGCCCGATTCTTTTTAGATGGGTCAGTTCAAGAGGGTAACAACTCCAAAAACCATATTCAGAGATAATTTGATGTTAAGTTTATATTAATCATCATAACTACAATAATTATTTTGTTGTTCAATTAAATGGCCCGATTCTTTTTAGATGGGTCAGTTCAAGAGGGTAACAACTCCAAAAACCATATTCAGAGATAAGTGGCTTTTAAGTTTATATTAATCATCATAACTACAATAACTATTTTGTTGTTCAATTAAATGGCCCGATTCTTTTTGATACTTAGAAATAAAGAAGATATCTATTATATAGATGGGTCAGTTCAAGAGGGTAACAACTCCAAAAACCATATTCAGAGATAATTGGCTTTTAAGTTTATATTAATCATCATAACTACAATAACTATTTTGTTGTTCAATTAAATGGCCCGATTCTTTTTGATACGTAGAAATAAAGAAGATATCTATTATATAGATGGGTCAGTTCAAGAGGGTAAAAACTCCAAAAACCATATTCAGAGATAATTGGCTTTTAAGTTTATATTAATCATCATAACTACAATAAATATTTTGTTGTTCAATTAAATGGCCCGATTCTTTTTGATACTTAGAAATAAAGAAGATATCTATTATATAGATGCGTCAGTTCAAGAGGGTAACAACTCCAAAAACCATATTCAGAGATAATTGGCTTTTAAGTTTATATTAATCATCATAACTACAATAACTATTTTGTTGTTCAATTAAATGGCCCGATTCTTTTTGATACTTAGAAATAAAGAAGATATCTATTATATAGATGCGTCAGTTCAAGAGGGTAACAACTCCAAAAACCATATTCAGAGATAATTGGCTTTTAAGTTTATATTAATCATCATAACTACAATAACTATTTTGTTGTTCAATTAAATGGCCCGATTCTTTTTGATACTTAGAAATAAAGAAGATATCTATTATATAGATGGGTCAGTTCAAGAGGGTAACAACTCCAAAAACCATATTCAGAGATAATTGGCTTTTAAGTTTATATTAATCATCATAACTACAATAACTATTTTGTTGTTCAATTAAATGGCCCGATTCTTTTTGATACTTAGAAATAAAGAAGATATCTATTATATAGATGCGTCAGTTCAAGAGGGTAACAACTCCAAAAACCATATTCAGAGATAAGTGGCTTTTAAGTTTATATTAATCATCATAACTACAATAACTATTTTGTTGTTCAATTAAATGGCCCGATTCTTTTTGATACTTAGAAATAAAGAAGATATCTATTATATAGATGTGTCAGTTCAAGAGGGTAACAACTCCAAAAACCATATTCAGAGATAATTGGCTTTTAAGTTTATATTAATCATCATAACTACAATAACTATTTTGTTGTTCAATTAAATGGCCCGATTCTTTTTGATACTTAGAAATAAAGAAGATATCTATTATATAGATGGGTCAGTTCAAGAGGGTAACAACTCCAAAAACCATATTCAGAGATAATTGGCTTTTAAGTTTATATTAATCATCATAACTACAATAACTATTTTGTTGTTCAATTAAATGGCCCGATTCTTTTTGATACTTAGAAATAAAGAAGATATCTATTATATAGATGCGTCAGTTCAAGAGGGTAACAACTCCAAAAACCATATTCAGAGATAATTGGCTTTTAAGTTTATATTAATCATCGTAACTACAATAACTATTTTGTTGTTCAATTAAATGGCCCGATTCTTTTTGATACTTAGAAATAAAGAAGATATCTATTATATAGATGGGTCAGTTCAAGAGGGTAACAACTCCAAAAACCATATCCAGAGATAATTGGCTTTTAAGTTTATATTAATCATCATAACTACAATAACTATTTTGTTGTTCAATTAAATGGCCCGATTCTTTTTGATACTTAGAAATAAAGAAGATATCTATTATATAGATGCGTCAGTTCAAGAGGGTAACAACTCCAAAAACCATATTCAGAGATAAGTGGCTTTTAAGTTTATATTAATCATCATAACTACAATAACTATTTTGTTGTTCAATTAAATGGCCCGATTCTTTTTGATACTTAGAAATAAAGAAGATATCTATTATATAGATGTGTCAGTTCAAGAGGGTAACAACTCCAAAAACCATATTCAGAGATAATTGGCTTTTAAGTTTATATTAATCATCATAACTACAATAACTATTTTGTTGTTCAATTAAATGGCCCGATTCTTTTTGATACTTAGAAATAAAGAAGATATCTATTATATAGATGGGTCAGTTCAAGAGGGTAACAACTCCAAAAACCATATTCAGAGATAATTGGCTTTTAAGTTTATATTAATCATCATAACTACAATAACTATTTTGTTGTTCAATTAAATGGCCCGATTCTTTTTGATACTTAGAAATAAAGAAGATATCTATTATATAGATGGGTCAGTTCAAGAGGGTAACAACTCCAAAAACCATATTCAGAGATAATTGGCTTTTAAGTTTATATTAATCATCATAACTACAATAACTATTTTGTTGTTCAATTAAATGGCCCGATTCTTTTTGATACTTAGAAATAAAGAAGATATCTATTATATAGATGGGTCAGTTCAAGAGGGTAATAACTCCAAAAACCATATTCAGAGATAATTGGCTTTTAAGTTTATATTAATCATCATAACTACAATAACTATTTTGTTGTTCAATTAAATGGCCCGATTCTTTTTGATACTTAGAAATAAAGAAGATATCTATTATATAGATGCGTCAGTTCAAGAGGGTAACAACTCCAAAAACCATATTCAGAGATAAGTGGCTTTTAAGTTTATATTAATCATCATAACTACAATAACTATTTTGTTGTTCAATTAAATGGCCCGATTCTTTTTGATACTTAGAAATAAAGAAGATATCTATTATATAGATGGGTCAGTTCAAGAGGGTAACAACTCCAAAAACCATATTCAGAGATAATTGGCTTTTAAGTTTATATTAATCATCATAACTACAATAACTATTTTGTTGTTCAATTAAATGGCCCGATTCTTTTTGATACTTAGAAATAAAGAAGATATCTATTATATAGATGTGTCAGTTCAAGAGGGTAACAACTCCAAATACCATATTCAGAGATAATTTGATGTTAAGTTTATATTAATCATCATAACTACAATAATTATTTTGTTTTTCAATTAAATGGCCCGATTCTTTTTAGATGGGTCAGTTCAAGAGGGTAACAACTCCAAAAACCATATTCAGAGATAATTGGATGTTAAGTTTATATTAATCATCATAACTACAATAACTATTTTGTTGTTCAATTAAATGGCCCGATTCTTTTTGATACTTAGAAATAAAGAAGATATCTATTATATAGATGCGTCAGTTCAAGAGGGTAACAACTCCAAAAACCATATTCAGAGATAAGTGGCTTTTAAGTTTATATTAATCATCATAACTACAATAACTATTTTGTTGTTCAATTAAATGGCCCGATTCTTTTTGATACTTAGAAATAAAGAAGATATCTATTATATAGATGTGTCAGTTCAAGAGGGTAACAACTCCAAAAACCATATTCAGAGATAATTGGCTTTTAAGTTTATATTAATCATCATAACTACAATAACTATTTTGTTGTTCAATTAAATGGCCCGATTCTTTTTGATACTTAGAAATAAAGAAGATATCTATTATATAGATGGGTCAGTTCAAGAGGGTAACAACTCCAAAAACCATATTCAGAGATAATTGGCTTTTAAGTTTATATTAATCATCATAACTACAATAACTATTTTGTTGTTCAATTAAATGGCCCGATTCTTTTTGATACTTAGAAATAAAGAAGATATCTATTATATAGATGGGTCAGTTCAAGAGGGTAACAACTCCAAAAACCATATTCAGAGATAATTGGCTTTTAAGTTTATATTAATCATCATAACTACAATAACTATTTTGTTGTTCAATTAAATGGCCCGATTCTTTTTGATACTTAGAAATAAAGAAGATATCTATTATATAGATGGGTCAGTTCAAGAGGGTAACAACTCCAAAAACCATATTCAGAGATAATTGGCTTTTAAGTTTATATTAATCATCATAACTACAATAACTATTTTGTTGTTCAATTAAATGGCCCGATTCTTTTTGATACTTAGAAATAAAGAAGATATCTATTATATAGATGTGTCAGTTCAAGAGGGTAACAACTCCAAATACCATATTCAGAGATAATTTGATGTTAAGTTTATATTAATCATCATAACTACAATAATTATTTTGTTTTTCAATTAAATGGCCCGATTCTTTTTAGATGGGTCAGTTCAAGAGGGTAACAACTCCAAAAACCATATTCAGAGATAATTGGATGTTAAGTTTATATTAATCATCATAACTACAATAACTATTTTGTTGTTCAATTAAATGGCCCGATTCTTTTTGATACTTAGAAATAAAGAAGATATCTATTATATAGATGCGTCAGTTCAAGAGGGTAACAACTCCAAAAACCATATTCAGAGATAAGTGGCTTTTAAGTTTATATTAATCATCATAACTACAATAACTATTTTGTTGTTCAATTAAATGGCCCGATTCTTTTTGATACTTAGAAATAAAGAAGATATCTATTATATAGATGTGTCAGTTCAAGAGGGTAACAACTCCAAAAACCATATTCAGAGATAATTGGCTTTTAAGTTTATATTAATCATCATAACTACAATAACTATTTTGTTGTTCAATTAAATGGCCCGATTCTTTTTGATACTTAGAAATAAAGAAGATATCTATTATATAGATGGGTCAGTTCAAGAGGGTAACAACTCCAAAAACCATATTCAGAGATAATTGGCTTTTAAGTTTATATTAATCATCATAACTACAATAACTATTTTGTTGTTCAATTAAATGGCCCGATTCTTTTTGATACTTAGAAATAAAGAAGATATCTATTATATAGATGGGTCAGTTCAAGAGGGTAACAACTCCAAAAACCATATTCAGAGATAATTGGCTTTTAAGTTTATATTAATCATCATAACTACAATAACTATTTTGTTGTTCAATTAAATGGCCCGATTCTTTTTGATACTTAGAAATAAAGAAGATATCTATTATATAGATGGGTCAGTTCAAGAGGGTAACAACTCCAAAAACCATATTCAGAGATAATTGGCTTTTAAGTTTATATTAATCATCATAACTACAATAACTATTTTGTTGTTCAATTAAATGGCCCGATTCTTTTTGATACTTAGAAATAAAGAAGATATCTATTATATAGATGCGTCAGTTCAAGAGGGTAACAACTCCAAAAACCATATTCAGAGATAAGTGGCTTTTAAGTTTATATTAATCATCATAACTACAATAACTATTTTGTTGTTCAATTAAATGGCCCGATTCTTTTTGATACTTAGAAATAAAGAAGATATCTATTATATAGATGCGTCAGTTCAAGAGGGTAACAACTCCAAAAACCATATTCAGAGATAAGTGGCTTTTAAGTTTATATTAATCATCATAACTACAATAACTATTTTGTTGTTCAATTAAATGGCCCGATTCTTTTTGATACTTAGAAATAAAGAAGATATCTATTATATAGATGGGTCAGTTCAAGAGGGTAACAACTCCAAAAACCATATTCAGAGATAATTGGCTTTTAAGTTTATATTAATCATCATAACTACAATAACTATTTTGTTGTTCAATTAAATGGCCCGAT
Organism: Leptodirus hochenwartii; assembly: GCA_947310635.1. NCBI lineage: Eukaryota > Metazoa > Arthropoda > Insecta > Coleoptera > Leiodidae > Leptodirus > Leptodirus hochenwartii. The sequence goes on along the minus strand of OX371178.1, from coordinate 2,928,693 downwards.
TCTTTTTGATACTTAGAAATAAAGAAGATATCTATTATATAGATGGGTCAGTTCAAGAGGGTAACAACTCCAAAAACCATATTCAGAGATAATTGGCTTTTAAGTTTATATTAATCATCATAACTGCAATAACTATTTTGTTGTTCAATTAAATGGCCCGATTCTTTTTGATACTTAGAAATAAAGAAGATATCTATTATATAGATGTGTCAGTTCAAGAGGGTAACAACTCCAAAAACCATATTCAGAGATAATTGGCTTTTAAGTTTATATTAATCATCATAACTACAATAACTATTTTGTTGTTCAATTAAATGGCCCGATTCTTTTTGATACTTAGAAATAAAGAAGATATCTATTATATAGATGTGTCAGTTCAAGAGGGTAACAACTCCAAAAACCATATTCAGAGATAATTGGCTTTTAAGTTTATATTAATCATCATAACTACAATAACTATTTTGTTGTTCAATTAAATGGCCCGATTCTTTTTGATACTTAGAAATAAAGAAGATATCTATTATATAGATGCGTCAGTTCAAGAGGGTAACAACTCCAAAAACCATATTCAGAGATAAGTGGCTTTTAAGTTTATATTAATCATCATAACTACAATAACTATTTTGTTGTTCAATTAAATGGCCCGATTCTTTTTGATACTTAGAAATAAAGAAGATATCTATTATATAGATGGGTCAGTTCAAGAGGGTAACAACTCCAAAAACCATATTCAGAGATAATTGGCTTTTAAGTTTATATTAATCATCATAACTACAATAACTATTTTGTTGTTCAATTAAATGGCCCGATTCTTTTTGATACTTAGAAATAAAGAAGATATCTATTATATAGATGTGTCAGTTCAAGAGGGTAACAACTCCAAATACCATATTCAGAGATAATTTGATGTTAAGTTTATATTAATCATCATAACTACAATAATTATTTTGTTTTTCAATTAAATGGCCCGATTCTTTTTAGATGGGTCAGTTCAAGAGGGTAACAACTCCAAAAACCATATTCAGAGATAATTGGATGTTAAGTTTATATTAATCATCATAACTACAATAACTATTTTGTTGTTCAATTAAATGGCCCGATTCTTTTTGATACTTAGAAATAAAGAAGATATCTATTATATAGATGCGTCAGTTCAAGAGGGTAACAACTCCAAAAACCATATTCAGAGATAAGTGGCTTTTAAGTTTATATTAATCATCATAACTACAATAACTATTTTGTTGTTCAATTAAATGGCCCGATTCTTTTTGATACTTAGAAATAAAGAAGATATCTATTATATAGATGTGTCAGTTCAAGAGGGTAACAACTCCAAAAACCATATTCAGAGATAATTGGCTTTTAAGTTTATATTAATCATCATAACTACAATAACTATTTTGTTGTTCAATTAAATGGCCCGATTCTTTTTGATACTTAGAAATAAAGAAGATATCTATTATATAGATGGGTCAGTTCAAGAGGGTAACAACTCCAAAAACCATATTCAGAGATAATTGGCTTTTAAGTTTATATTAATCATCATAACTACAATAACTATTTTGTTGTTCAATTAAATGGCCCGATTCTTTTTGATACTTAGAAATAAAGAAGATATCTATTATATAGATGGGTCAGTTCAAGAGGGTAACAACTCCAAAAACCATATTCAGAGATAATTGGCTTTTAAGTTTATATTAATCATCATAACTACAATAACTATTTTGTTGTTCAATTAAATGGCCCGATTCTTTTTGATACTTAGAAATAAAGAAGATATCTATTATATAGATGGGTCAGTTCAAGAGGGTAACAACTCCAAAAACCATATTCAGAGATAATTGGCTTTTAAGTTTATATTAATCATCATAACTACAATAACTATTTTGTTGTTCAATTAAATGGCCCGATTCTTTTTGATACTTAGAAATAAAGAAGATATCTATTATATAGATGTGTCAGTTCAAGAGGGTAACAACTCCAAATACCATATTCAGAGATAATTTGATGTTAAGTTTATATTAATCATCATAACTACAATAATTATTTTGTTTTTCAATTAAATGGCCCGATTCTTTTTAGATGGGTCAGTTCAAGAGGGTAACAACTCCAAAAACCATATTCAGAGATAATTGGATGTTAAGTTTATATTAATCATCATAACTACAATAACTATTTTGTTGTTCAATTAAATGGCCCGATTCTTTTTGATACTTAGAAATAAAGAAGATATCTATTATATAGATGCGTCAGTTCAAGAGGGTAACAACTCCAAAAACCATATTCAGAGATAAGTGGCTTTTAAGTTTATATTAATCATCATAACTACAATAACTATTTTGTTGTTCAATTAAATGGCCCGATTCTTTTTGATACTTAGAAATAAAGAAGATATCTATTATATAGATGTGTCAGTTCAAGAGGGTAACAACTCCAAAAACCATATTCAGAGATAATTGGCTTTTAAGTTTATATTAATCATCATAACTACAATAACTATTTTGTTGTTCAATTAAATGGCCCGATTCTTTTTGATACTTAGAAATAAAGAAGATATCTATTATATAGATGGGTCAGTTCAAGAGGGTAACAACTCCAAAAACCATATTCAGAGATAATTGGCTTTTAAGTTTATATTAATCATCATAACTACAATAACTATTTTGTTGTTCAATTAAATGGCCCGATTCTTTTTGATACTTAGAAATAAAGAAGATATCTATTATATAGATGCGTCAGTTCAAGAGGGTAACAACTCCAAAAACCATATTCAGAGATAAGTGGCTTTTAAGTTTATATTAATCATCATAACTACAATAACTATTTTGTTGTTCAATTAAATGGCCCGATTCTTTTTGATACTTAGAAATAAAGAAGATAGCTATTATATAGATGCGTCAGTTCAAGAGGGTAACAACTCCAAAAACCATATTCAGAGATAAGTGGCTTTTAAGTTTATATTAATCATCATAACTACAATAACTATTTTGTTGTTCAATTAAATGGCCCGATTCTTTTTGATACTTAGAAATAAAGAAGATATCTATTATATAGATGGGTCAGTTCAAGAGGGTAACAACTCCAAAAACCATATTCAGAGATAATTGGCTTTTAAGTTTATATTAATCATCATAACTACAATAACTATTTTGTTGTTCAATTAAATGGCCCGATTCTTTTTGATACTTAGAAATAAAGAAGATATCTATTATATAGATGGGTCAGTTCAAGAGGGTAACAACTCCAAAAACCATATTCAGAGATAATTGGCTTTTAAGTTTATATTAATCATCATAACTGCAATAACTATTTTGTTGTTCAATTAAATGGCCCGATTCTTTTTGATACTTAGAAATAAAGAAGATATCTATTATATAGATGTGTCAGTTCAAGAGGGTAACAACTCCAAAAACCATATTCAGAGATAATTGGCTTTTAAGTTTATATTAATCATCATAACTACAATAACTATTTTGTTGTTCAATTAAATGGCCCGATTCTTTTTGATACTTAGAAATAAAGAAGATATCTATTATATAGATGTGTCAGTTCAAGAGGGTAACAACTCCAAATACCATATTCAGAGATAATTTGATGTTAAGTTTATATTAATCATCATAACTACAATAATTATTTTGTTTTTCAATTAAATGGCCCGATTCTTTTTGATACTTAGAAATAAAGAAGATATCTATTATATAGATGGGTCAGTTCAAGAGGGTAACAACTCCAAATACCATATTCAGAGATAATTTGATGTTAAGTTTATATTAATCATCATAACTACAATAACTATTTTGTTGTTCAATTAAATGGCCCGATTCTTTTTGATACTTAGAAATAAAGAAGATATCTATTATATAGATGGGTCAGTTCAAGAGGGTAACAACTCCAAAAACCATATTCAGAGATAATTGGCTTTTAAGTTTATATTAATCATCATAACTACAATAACTATTTTGTTTTTCAATTAAATGGCCCGATTCTTTTTGATACTTAGAAATAAAGAAGATATCTATTATATAGATGGGTCAGTTCAAGAGGGTAACAACTCCAAATACCATATTCAGAGATAATTTGATGTTAAGTTTATATTAATCATCATAACTACAATAACTATTTTGTTGTTCAATTAAATGGCCCGATTCTTTTTGATACTTAGAAATAAAGAAGATATCTATTATATAGATGGGTCAGTTCAAGAGGGTAACAACTCCAAATACCATATTCAGAGATAATTTGATGTTAAGTTTATATTAATCATCATAACTACAATAACTATTTTGTTGTTCAATTAAATGGCCCGATTCTTTTTGATACTTAGAAATAAAGAAGATATCTATTATATAGATGTGTCAGTTCAAGAGGGTAACAACTCCAAATACCATATTCAGAGATAATTTGATGTTAAGTTTATATTAATCATCATAACTACAATAACTATTTTGTTGTTCAATTAAATGGCCCGATTCTTTTTGATACTTAGAAATAAAGAAGATATCTATTATATAGATGGGTCAGTTCAAGAGGGTAACAACTCCAAAAACCATATTCAGAGATAAGTGGCTTTTAAGTTTATATTAATCATCATAACTACAATAACTATTTTGTTGTTCAATTAAATGGCCCGATTCTTTTTGATACTTAGAAATAAAGAAGATATCTATTATATAGATGTGTCAGTTCAAGAGGGTAACAACTCCAAAAACCATATTCAGAGATAATTGGCTTTTAAGTTTATATTAATCATCATAACTACAATAACTATTTTGTTGTTCAATTAAATGGCCCGATTCTTTTTGATACTTAGAAATAAAGAAGATATCTATTATATAGATGGGTCAGTTCAAGAGGGTAACAACTCCAAAAACCATATTCAGAGATAATTGGCTTTTAAGTTTATATTAATCATCATAACTACAATAACTATTTTGTTGTTCAATTAAATGGCCCGATTCTTTTTGATACTTAGAAATAAAGAAGATATCTATTATATAGATGGGTCAGTTCAAGAGGGTAACAACTCCAAAAACCATATTCAGAGATAATTGGCTTTTAAGTTTATATTAATCATCATAACTACAATAACTATTTTGTTGTTCAATTAAATGGCCCGATTCTTTTTGATACTTAGAAATAAAGAAGATATCTATTATATAGATGTGTCAGTTCAAGAGGGTAACAACTCCAAATACCATATTCAGAGATAATTTGATGTTAAGTTTATATTAATCATCATAACTACAATAATTATTTTGTTTTTCAATTAAATGGCCCGATTCTTTTTAGATGGGTCAGTTCAAGAGGGTAACAACTCCAAAAACCATATTCAGAGATAATTGGATGTTAAGTTTATATTAATCATCATAACTACAATAACTATTTTGTTGTTCAATTAAATGGCCCGATTCTTTTTGATACTTAGAAATAAAGAAGATATCTATTATATAGATGCGTCAGTTCAAGAGGGTAACAACTCCAAAAACCATATTCAGAGATAAGTGGCTTTTAAGTTTATATTAATCATCATAACTACAATAACTATTTTGTTGTTCAATTAAATGGCCCGATTCTTTTTGATACTTAGAAATAAAGAAGATATCTATTATATAGATGTGTCAGTTCAAGAGGGTAACAACTCCAAAAACCATATTCAGAGATAATTGGCTTTTAAGTTTATATTAATCATCATAACTACAATAACTATTTTGTTGTTCAATTAAATGGCCCGATTCTTTTTGATACTTAGAAATAAAGAAGATATCTATTATATAGATGGGTCAGTTCAAGAGGGTAACAACTCCAAAAACCATATTCAGAGATAATTGGCTTTTAAGTTTATATTAATCATCATAACTACAATAACTATTTTGTTGTTCAATTAAATGGCCCGATTCTTTTTGATACTTAGAAATAAAGAAGATATCTATTATATAGATGGGTCAGTTCAAGAGGGTAACAACTCCAAAAACCATATTCAGAGATAATTGGCTTTTAAGTTTATATTAATCATCATAACTACAATAACTATTTTGTTGTTCAATTAAATGGCCCGATTCTTTTTGATACTTAGAAATAAAGAAGATATCTATTATATAGATGGGTCAGTTCAAGAGGGTAACAACTCCAAAAACCATATTCAGAGATAATTGGCTTTTAAGTTTATATTAATCATCATAACTACAATAACTATTTTGTTGTTCAATTAAATGGCCCGATTCTTTTTGATACTTAGAAATAAAGAAGATATCTATTATATAGATGCGTCAGTTCAAGAGGGTAACAACTCCAAAAACCATATTCAGAGATAAGTGGCTTTTAAGTTTATATTAATCATCATAACTACAATAACTATTTTGTTGTTCAATTAAATGGCCCGATTCTTTTTGATACTTAGAAATAAAGAAGATATCTATTATATAGATGCGTCAGTTCAAGAGGGTAACAACTCCAAAAACCATATTCAGAGATAAGTGGCTTTTAAGTTTATATTAATCATCATAACTACAATAACTATTTTGTTGTTCAATTAAATGGCCCGATTCTTTTTGATACTTAGAAATAAAGAAGATATCTATTATATAGATGGGTCAGTTCAAGAGGGTAACAACTCCAAAAACCATATTCAGAGATAATTGGCTTTTAAGTTTATATTAATCATCATAACTACAATAACTATTTTGTTGTTCAATTAAATGGCCCGATTCTTTTTGATACTTAGAAATAAAGAAGATATCTATTATATAGATGGGTCAGTTCAAGAGGGTAACAACTCCAAAAACCATATTCAGAGATAATTGGCTTTTAAGTTTATATTAATCATCATAACTGCAATAACTATTTTGTTGTTCAATTAAATGGCCCGATTCTTTTTGATACTTAGAAATAAAGAAGATATCTATTATATAGATGTGTCAGTTCAAGAGGGTAACAACTCCAAAAACCATATTCAGAGATAATTGGCTTTTAAGTTTATATTAATCATCATAACTACAATAACTATTTTGTTGTTCAATTAAATGGCCCGATTCTTTTTGATACTTAGAAATAAAGAAGATATCTATTATATAGATGTGTCAGTTCAAGAGGGTAACAACTCCAAATACCATATTCAGAGATAATTTGATGTTAAGTTTATATTAATCATCATAACTACAATAATTATTTTGTTTTTCAATTAAATGGCCCGATTCTTTTTGATACTTAGAAATAAAGAAGATATCTATTATATAGATGGGTCAGTTCAAGAGGGTAACAACTCCAAATACCATATTCAGAGATAATTTGATGTTAAGTTTATATTAATCATCATAACTACAATAACTATTTTGTTGTTCAATTAAATGGCCCGATTCTTTTTGATACTTAGAAATAAAGAAGATATCTATTATATAGATGGGTCAGTTCAAGAGGGTAACAACTCCAAAAACCATATTCAGAGATAATTGGCTTTTAAGTTTATATTAATCATCATAACTACAATAACTATTTTGTTTTTCAATTAAATGGCCCGATTCTTTTTGATACTTAGAAATAAAGAAGATATCTATTATATAGATGGGTCAGTTCAAGAGGGTAACAACTCCAAATACCATATTCAGAGATAATTTGATGTTAAGTTTATATTAATCATCATAACTACAATAACTATTTTGTTGTTCAATTAAATGGCCCGATTCTTTTTGATACTTAGAAATAAAGAAGATATCTATTATATAGATGGGTCAGTTCAAGAGGGTAACAACTCCAAATACCATATTCAGAGATAATTTGATGTTAAGTTTATATTAATCATCATAACTACAATAACTATTTTGTTGTTCAATTAAATGGCCCGATTCTTTTTGATACTTAGAAATAAAGAAGATATCTATTATATAGATGTGTCAGTTCAAGAGGGTAACAACTCCAAATACCATATTCAGAGATAATTTGATGTTAAGTTTATATTAATCATCATAACTACAATAACTATTTTGTTGTTCAATTAAATGGCCCGATTCTTTTTGATACTTAGAAATAAAGAAGATATCTATTATATAGATGGGTCAGTTCAAGAGGGTAACAACTCCAAAAACCATATTCAGAGATAAGTGGCTTTTAAGTTTATATTAATCATCATAACTACAATAACTATTTTGTTGTTCAATTAAATGGCCCGATTCTTTTTGATACTTAGAAATAAAGAAGATATCTATTATATAGATGTGTCAGTTCAAGAGGGTAACAACTCCAAAAACCATATTCAGAGATAATTGGCTTTTAAGTTTATATTAATCATCATAACTACAATAACTATTTTGTTGTTCAATTAAATGGCCCGATTCTTTTTGATACTTAGAAATAAAGAAGATATCTATTATATAGATGGGTCAGTTCAAGAGGGTAACAACTCCAAAAACCATATTCAGAGATAATTGGCTTTTAAGTTTATATTAATCATCATAACTGCAATAACTATTTTGTTGTTCAATTAAATGGCCCGATTCTTTTTGATACTTAGAAATAAAGAAGATATCTATTATATAGATGTGTCAGTTCAAGAGGGTAACAACTCCAAAAACCATATTCAGAGATAATTGGCTTTTAAGTTTATATTAATCATCATAACTACAATAACTATTTTGTTGTTCAATTAAATGGCCCGATTCTTTTTGATACTTAGAAATAAAGAAGATATCTATTATATAGATGGGTCAGTTCAAGAGGGTAACAACTCCAAAAACCATATTCAGAGATAATTGGCTTTTAAGTTTATATTAATCATCATAACTACAATAACTATTTTGTTGTTCAATTAAATGGCCCGATTCTTTTTGATACTTAGAAATAAAGAAGATATCTATTATATAGATGGGTCAGTTCAAGAGGGTAACAACTCCAAAAACCATATTCAGAGATAATTGGCTTTTAAGTTTATATTAATCATCATAACTACAATAACTATTTTGTTGTTCAATTAAATGGCCCGATTCTTTTTGATACGTAGAAATAAAGAAGATATCTATTATATAGATGGGTCAGTTCAAGAGGGTAACAACTCCAAAAACCATATTCAGAGATAATTGGCTTTTAAGTTTATATTAATCATCATAACTACAATAACTATTTTGTTGTTCAATTAAATGGCCCGATTCTTTTTGATACTTAGAAATAAAGAAGATATCTATTATATAGATGTGTCAGTTCAAGAGGGTAACAACTCCAAATACCATATTCAGAGATAATTTGATGTTAAGTTTATATTAATCATCATAACTACAATAATTATTTTGTTTTTCAATTAAATGGCCCGATTCTTTTTAGATGGGTCAGTTCAAGAGGGTAACAACTCCAAAAACCATATTCAGAGATAATTGGATGTTAAGTTTATATTAATCATCATAACTACAATAATTATTTTGTTGTGAATGGCCCGATTCTTTTTGATACTTAGAAATAATGAAGGTATCAATATTCCTAGCAGTAATTTGAATATGGAACTAACTCTAAATGTTTGATTGTAGAAATGAAAAATGTCAGAATATTAAGATGGGAATAAGTACGTAGGAGGCAGATTGAAAATAACATTTGAGTTATGAAGCTGAAGCTCTGAAGCAATGTGTTGGCATTATTAACTCAAAATTACGAATTTTTGAGTTGTTACCCTCTTGAATCGATATATTCTCTATCGGTGTACAAGTCGAATATAAGAAACAGAATTTATTTTTTATTTTTTTAATTCAGAGACAACTATCTAAGCCAACTTATGTTTTTACTGTTCCTTTTGTATTTTTAGTTTACCTTTATTCATACGTCCATTTTCGAGCAAAAAATCATACTTTTTCTAAGGCTTAAGCAACTACACATAAATCGCGTCCAAGGGCCTATCAAGACGTCTTGTTACACAAACAACACAGGGCCACGGATGAGAAAAAGGTAACGAGTAAAAACACAGAATTTTAACGTACAGTATGATATATTCTACGCGATATGTTAAAAAAATGGAAATTAGCCGCAGTATAAAATACAAAATAAATCGGGCGTGAAATTTATTAAAAAATTATATGGACTCGTTCGTATAAAGCGTACTTTCTATATTGTGGTTTGGTTATGGATATAACGTTAGTACTATATATAAACGTAGTTGAGGTAATAATAGATGGAATTGCAAAAAAAAAAACAATTTCGCTTGCCCAAGTGCAATTAAATAATATACTATAGTAAGAAACTTTCAGCCAATTCAAAGCGAAATTGAAATTTTTGCCCAAAAGCATAGAAAAACAAATCAAAAAACAAATGTACAATAAAGTTCCATCACGAATTAAAAATCTGTATATAAACAAATATATTGTTTATATATAGATTTATTGTTTTACATAGTGAAAAAATTGTATATTGATTATATAAATAAATGTCTACAAACTATGTTGGAAATGTATTTTTAATTTATTTACTAAATATAAAAATTAATGTAGGTTACTTAACATTGACTTGTGTAAATACAATTGTATAATAAGTACCAATAAATTTATCTTATCTTATCATAATGATAAGCACACAAGTGGGCTTGAATGGGTTCTTTTTCTTGCAAAAGAGGAGGTAGAAAAGAAAGTTGACTAAGCAACAAGAAATTCTGTTTTTCTAAACAGAAAAATTGTACTAAACTGGTAATATTATAAAAATATAGTACGTGTCTAATTAAATCATATTAAATTAATATAAACAAATTTTGCAGGGACTTTAAGGGTTGTAATGTATATATGAAATATGAGGTAATTGTTAAAAATATTTAATTTGATTTAAACAAACAACTCAAGTTTTAGTTTGGGATTATCGATGGGAAAAAAACGTTTTGATATTAATTTGTAAAAGTTATATGCGGGGTACATGGGTGAGGTTGGTATGCAGGAAGTAATGGCTAAATTAAAAAAAAAATATGAGGGGTGAAATGGAATGTTAGATACAAGAATATACCAATTTAATATTTTTGACTGAGAGGTATCGATGATAATATGAGTGGATAATGGGCAATAATGGATAATGGAGAGGAGATCTTAGAGGACAGTGGTGGCGATCATATAATTTTTTTTTGGCTGTGAAAATAAATTTATTAACGCCAGAGGACTAAAAATATCGAAAATTGATCACTTTTAAAGAAAACTGCGTTTTTTTTAGACATTTTCCTGCTCTCAGGATTAATAATGAATTTTTCAAGACAAATTTTTTTTTTTTTTGTGAAAATAAATTTATTAACGCCAGAGTACTAAAAATATCGAAAATCGATCACTTTTAGAGAAAACAAGCGTTTTTAGACATTTTCGTGTTTCAAGAATTAATAATGAATTTTTGACAACAAAAAACATTTTTTTTTACTGCGAAAATAAACTTATTAACGCCAGAGAGCTGAAAACGTACAAAATCGATCACTTTTAAAGAAAACAGGCGTTTTTCGACATTTCGTGCTTCGAGGATAAAAATGATTTTTTCAAGAAAAAATATTTTTTGTGCTTTGAAAATAAACTTATTAACGCCAGAAGGCTTAAAATGTACAAAATCGATCTCATAAAAAGAAAACTGGCGTTTTTTCAGACATTTTCGTGCTTGCCGGATTAAAACTGATTTTTTCAAAACAAAATTATTATTTTTTGGCTGTGAAAATAAATTTATTAACGGCAGAGTACTAAAAAATATCTCAAATCGATCACTTTTTAAAAAAACTGTCATTTTTTTTAGATATTTTCGTGCTCTTAGGATTAATAATTACGAATTTTTCAAAACAATTTTTTATTTTTTGTGAAAATAAATTTATTAACGCCAGAGGACTAAAAATATCGAAAATCGATTACTTTTTAAGAAAACATTTTTTAGACATTTTCGTGTTTTCAAAATAAAAAATAAAATCTTCATTAAAAAAAAATTAATTTCTACTTTTGAAAAAATTGCTCTGCAGTTGTTGATGTGTCGGGCAGTTTTTAATAATAAAAAAAAAACATTAGAAAAAAATGAGAAAGTTTTAAAATCATCATCTCAGCCAGTCAAAGATATCACCAAATACAATTTATTTGCCGATAAAATAAATTCGATGTTTCTGCAAATTAACTAAACTGTCTAAATATTGTGCAAAAAAAATCGTAGTCACTTCATGTCAATGACACTTTATATCAATGTCATTTTTGACACTTCATGTCAATCTCATATTTGACACTTTATGTCAATGTCATTTTTAGATCCGCCATCGTCTCGACTGACGCGAGTATATTTTGTAAAAGAAAAAAATGTTTCTATAAATATAACTATAAAAATGTATAGTTTATAAGCGTATAAAATTACATCACCTATAAATAAATCGTTCAAGTGGCAATATAATTAAAATAAAAACATAAAAGCGAAGTACACGAACGATTGATTACGCAAATTGTTTAAATAGTCTTAAAAAGGGAGATGATCTTATCGTACCAAACATAATGTCCTCCAACAAAATCAAAAAAAGTACAATATATAATTACATTAACGAGCAATTAATATCTTTAGAAAATGTTAAGATATAATCTTTTTACTTGCACTCAATCAAAAAGTTACCCACAATAAAGATAATTCAATTAAAATAATGAACGACACAGCTCATCCGGATTGTCGGCGATTAAATTAGTAATTATTCGCGATATCAAATTACGGATTTAAATTATTTTCGTCTATTATACCAGCGGACATCCGATGGATGATCTTGTAATAAGCATCTTAGCTTAATTGTAATCATGATCAATTTCCTCACTGTTGTAGAAGAGATCAATGAAGATTACGTTGATTGGCGCATCCATCATACAATAGTAATTAGTAATGCAATCATTACTTGACAACACTAATTTAGGGAAAAGAAATTAAAGTACAATGTTTCATATCACAAATAAAAGCGAGGATTTATTCGGCGATAGTTTCGCTTATCGAGAAATAAAAAACGAATTACCGAAAACTTATTTAGATATAAACAATCGTAACCAATAACTATAGGACCATTAGCCTACTATCACATGCATCGAAGATATTGTTAAAGATTATTTATAGGAGATTAGAAAATAAAGTAGAGGAAAGGCTAGGAGAAGATCAGTTTGGTTTTAGGAAAAACAGAGGGACGAGGGAGGCGATTCTAGCACTAAGAACGGTAGTAGAAAAAAGAAAGAGGGTAGGAAAGGTAACTTGCATAGCTTTTGTAGATTTAGAAAAGGCATTTGATAATGTAGATTGGGTCATAATGTTTAGAATTTTAAAAGAAACGGGTATAGATTATAAGGATAGGAGAATAATTTTTAATTTATATAAACACCAAACTGCCTTAGTTAGAATTGAGGGGGAAGAAGAGGTAGCAAAAATAGGGAAGGGAGTTCGGCAGGGATGTACACTCTCACCGTTATTATTTAATCTATATATAGAAGATGCAATAAACAAAGTAAAAGAAGAGTATAGTGTAGGTGTGAATGTACAGGGAGAGAAAATATATATGCTGAGATTCGCCGACGATATAGCTATATTGGAAGAAAGCGAAAAGAAATTAGAAAGGGTATTGAATGGTATGCAGACAGTATTGACTAGGGATTTTAACATGAAAATAAATATAGGTAAAACTAAAGTGATGAGGTGTGACAAAAAGGAATGCAGTAGAAAAATGAGGATCTCAATAGGAGATAATAGAATCGAAGAAGTGTCAGATTTTTGTTATTTAGGCAGTAGAATCACAAAAGATAATCGAAGCAAGGTAGATATAAAGTGTAGGATAGCCCAGGGTAGGAAGGCATTCGTAGAAAAAGAACAGATTTTAAGATCAAATATTGACTTGGGTATTAGAAAAAGATTACTGAAGGTATATGTTTGGAGTGTAGCACTGTACGGGTGTGAGGCGTGGACTATAGGAAAGGAAGAGAAGCGTAGATTAGAAGCACTTGAAATGTGGTGTTATAGGAGGATGATGAGGATTGGTTGGGAAGATAAAGTAACAAATGAAGCTGTACTAGAGTTAGTAGGGGAGAAGAGAAGTATCTGGAGAGTGTTACAGCGTAGGAGAGACAGATTAGTAGGGCATATCCTTAGACATGGGGGGATTATGCAATTGATCATAGAAGGTAGAGTGGAGGGAAAGAGAGGGGTAGGTAGGCCTAGATTGGAGTATGTGAGTCAGATAGTTGAAGACGTTGAGATGAATAGCTATAGGGAGATGAAGGGATTAGCTCAGGATAGATCGGCATGGCGTGCTGTTTCCAACCAATCTTTAGGATTGCGGACTCTTTAACTAAACCAAATACCGTAACTTTGAGTGATATAGTAACATTTGGGTGATATTCTATACAATAAAATTTGATGAACATAGATTTTTTTAATTGCACAAATGTTCGATTGGTTGTGTATATATTTGATAGGTTATATATTGAAAATTGTATTCGTTCTCTGCACACATTGCATGGGCAAAGTGCCTTTGCAAATTGCAAAGGCACTTTGCAATTTCACATAGTATGAGATGTGAACAATATAGCGATGTGTAGTTCACTCTGAACACTCTAGTTCATTATGACCTAGTTCGTGAACTATGAACTACATGTATTGATGTACTTGTACTAGGTCCGGAACCCGTCGTGTACTAAACCGTAATCATGAATCGCAACGGCTCGTAAACGATGCGGTATAGTATACATTACATATACAGTACTAACATTTATTTAGTGATAAAGTGTGTTGGTGAACGGAACGAAATAGGAAACTCGATGCGATATTGCAACAGCAGCATTGCCGAGCGAGTCACAATTTATATGTTGGTATCAGATTTCATTTGGATTAATATAACTAATATATTCGCAAGATTAAATTTGTGATGTCATAGCAAATTTTTGCAATAATGCAAAAATAAACATCAAAATCTTATAGTTCTTCTATTTCACACTGAGTGCAATGCAATCACTTAATATCAAATCGAAGCTTTGAAGTTTGAACAGAGAAGATTCGGAATGGAAAATATAAATTATAACGCCAAACAAAACGATTCTATCTAGTTCATTTTATTCTAGTTTGTACATTTAATTTTCAAGTGTTAGTAAACATTTTCAGCAGTAATTACCAATAAGTATCTTAGAACTTCATATAAATAATCGTGAGTACCTAGAGAAGATTATATTTCTTTATATATATGTTTTGTATAAATTATAAACATTGTTGTCTCTTCTTCCCCATTCCTAATTCAAAATAAGTATTGTAATATTTCAATTTATTTATTTTTTAGCATTTAATATTTTTATATTGCGAAAAAAAAGAGATTATTTTCAGTATGTGCATGTATTTGGTCATATAGGTCGTGAACTAGTTCATTTTTAAAAGATGTGGTAGTTCACGACCTATAGTTCGTGAACGGTACATTGAAATGAACTACGAACTAGGTGCTCAAAATGACCTACAGGTTGCCATCGCTAGAACAATAGTTCTTTTGTAATAAGAATGACATTGCGATTGGAGGTTTATCAATGCCCCATATTCTATAGCCATTGAACGTAATTAAAATAGTTAAGAATTCCCATTGTTCGATATTTTTAAATGTCCATGAAGTAATAATTTTGCCAAGAAATTTAAATGACACCGTAAAAATAAAAATTTTAAATAATTAATTATTACTGTGTGATTTATTTACTATTTACAAATTTATTAATAAATTTTGGCGATATAAAAACAAAGTATCCGTGTTTTATTTTCCAAAATTGATTTTATATAGAAAAGGATGTCTGAAAAATATATCGATGGAAATATCTTTTTTTAAGAGGGAGAAAATTAATTTCAAAAGTATCAATCTAGATGACGTAATATTTTACATTGTCCACTAAAAATTCATTTTATTTACTAAAAAAGTGGCCGAAAAAAAATCTATTTTATCGATTGGTAAATAAATTTCTTTTTTTTAAGAAGGACAAAATTAATTTCAAAAGTAACAATCTAGATGACGTAATATTTTACATTGTCCACTAAAAATTCATTTTATTTACTAAAAAAGTGGCCGAAAAAAAATCTGTTTTATTGAATGATAAATAAATTTCTTTTTTTTAAGAAGGAGAAAATTAATTTCAAAAGTAACAATCTAGATGATGTCATATTTTACATTGTCCACTAAAAATTCATTTTATTTACTAAAAAAGTGGCCGAAAAAAAATCTATTTTATCGATTGGTAAATAAATTTCTTTTTTTTAAGAAGGAGAAAATTAATTTCAAAAGTAACAATCTAGATGACGTAATATTTTACATTGTCCACTAAAAATTCATTTTATTTACTAAAAAAGTGGCCGAAAAAAAATCTATTTTATCGATTGGTAAATAAATTTCTTTTTTTTAAGAAGGACAAAATTAATTTCAAAAGTAACAATCTAGATGACGTAATATTTTACATTGTCCACTAAAAAATTCATCTTATTTACTAAAAAAGTGGCCGAAAAAAAATCTATTTTATCGAATGGTAAATAAATTTCTTTTTTTTAAGAAGGAGAAAATTAATTTCAAAAGTAACAATCTAGATGATGTCATATTTTACATTGTCCACTAAAAATTCATTTTATTTACTAAAAAAGTGGCCGAAAAAAAATCTATTTTATCGAATGGTAAATAAATTTCTTTTTTTTAAGAAGGACAAAATTAATTTCAAAAGTAACAATCTAGATGACGTAATATTTTACATTGTCCACTAAAAATTCATTTTATTTACTAAAAAAGTGGCCGAAAAAAAATCTGTTTTATTGAATGATAAACAAATTTCTTTTTTTTAAGAAGGAGAAAATTAATTTCAAAAGTATCAATCTAGATGACGTAATATTTTACATTGTCCACTAAAAATTCATTTTATTTACTAAAAAAGTGGCCGAAAAAAAATCTATTTTATCGATTGGTAAATAAATTTCTTTTTTTTTAAGGACAAAATTAATTTCAAAAGTATCAATCTAGATGACGTAATATTTTACATTGTCCACTAAAAATTCATTTTATTTACTAAAAAAGTGGTCGAAAAAAAATCTGTTTTATTGAATGGTAAATAAGTCTCTTTTTTTTAAGAAGGAGAAAATTAATTTCAAAAGTAACAATCTAGATGACGTAATATTTTACATCGTCCACTCAAAATTCATTTTATTTACTAAAAAAGTGGCCGAAAAAAAAAAGCGTTTTATTGAATGGTAAACAAGTCTTTTTTCGTTTCATAGAAGCCATCGAAGAAATTTGCGACTGTATCAATATGTAAAATATTAGATTAGATCAAACATTAGATCAAATTTTTACCTCTAACTGGCAATGTTTGAAATTAAAAAAAAATCTTTTTTTTTTCGTGCAACGTAAAACGCAAACAAGTAATATATCTAAATCAGAACTTGTAATAATATTGCACATTTTCACTTAAGACATATGAATGATAATACTAGCACGAGGTCGTTTGATTGAAATCATAAACTATATCGTATGGTAATAGTTTAAATACCTTTGCGCCAATAAATAATTACAGGTAGCGTTTGTAAGTAACAGATTTGAAAGAGCAAGTACTTCTTGTACATTGGCCGATGTTGATAAATGCAAACTGATAGTTAATATTAAATAGAATCTATTTTGCGGCATGGTCAAATGTGAGATCTTAAAATAGTATTTCGGCAGAATATTTTATTTGGATTTGCTAATTTTCGATCAAAGATATTGTCAAAACGATTGATATTGAACACCCGGAGGTCGATGACATTTTCAAAAAGAATTAATGGAACTCGACGGTGGTTTGCGGTCGATGGACAAGTCGGAACATTATTGTTTGGTTATCGAAATTTTCAATTAACATTTTCCAATTTTCCAATCGATCACTTCCCAATTAACACGATTTTTTTTAATTGATTTAACAGCTAACGTAGTCAGGCTAGTAAAGAATCAGTTTTTAAAAGTTTATTTTTACTAATTCGCGTAAAATATTCGGTTTCTATAAAAAAATCTCAGAAAATAAAATGAAAATTCGACTAAAATGGAATATTTCGAATCTTCAATATCAGATATTTGAAGAATTTATTTGGGGAAAGTAATTATTATACCGCCCCCTATATAAGATCCATTCTCACGATACATACCCCAAAACGTTTTGAATTTTGGTATCTCCAAATTGGTATAAATCTCAAGTAGAACACAAAAATTGTTTGGCACTCATTATTAAAATGAAAATGGTTGAATGTTGTTACCACCTCTTGGTGGTGGTAAACCACCGCCGCCGCCACCACGAAACTTATGTTAAAATAATGGCTGAATTACGCCCTTCCATTTGGTATATCACTCGATGGGGTGCACCAACTAGTTCTTCTTTAGGATTTTTTTTTATAAAAATGAAACAGGCAATTTACAGCGCGAGTTAATTTGAAGACCTTGCCGAACAGTTGAAGCGAGACTATTGTACCTTCGCTTCGACGGCACTCAAGAACATCTGCAGCTGTCGGCTCGAGTATTGTTATCAGCAAATGTGTTTATATTAACAGAATTTTATGTAAATATTGTCAGCTAGTTTTGATTTTCAAATTAAAAATAAATGATTATTACTTTACCCAATATAATTAACTTACCTATTTTAGAAAATATATTTTTTGTTATTAATAGTCTAATTAAAAGTATATTATATATTAATTGAAGTCATCATATAAAATTGAAACTTTTATTATTAGAAATTTTTTTTTTAAATTATTAGCTAGTTGTATATTTATTTTGTAATTTATAAATCCTACATATTTTGCTATAATAAAATATTTAAAAAATTAAAATATATGAAATAAATTACTACTATGTATAAATTAAAAAAATATATATTTGCATCGCCAGATCTCATTTTTTATTTTTTATTTTTGCAAGAAATATAATTCAAAGAGAATTATTGATCTAAATTGATCTAAACTGATTTATTGTGTGAAATTATGCACAATTTTATTAATGTGCAATATAATATTAAAATATTAAGATAAGATAATTTAAAAATATGGTCTAGAATTTGAAGCGTAAATTGACAAGTGTAAAAATAGGCTTCATAAGAGTGAAGATAGTTAATTTAATTAATCAGGCAAGTACAAGTGCAAAAGTGCGGAAGTTGTTCCTGAAAAATATAATGCAATTCTCAAATTAACAAGTAGCTTATTCTGCTGTAATATTTAGGTAGCCTTTTACAGTTCTTTTAATGTTTTTTGACATTTAATTTGATTTGCACGAATTCCTACAAAAATTACACGAACAATCAAATTTTTATAAATTTACATCATTGAAATTAGATCCTTGAAGATTCAAAAATGTTATTTATAAAATTATAGTTTCTTGTTAAAATTGGATAAAAGATTTAAAAGAAATACTGTTGCGCTTTATTCTGATTTATTAAAAATTTGTCGATTTTTTGGTCAAAATTCCAATGCAGGGCAAAAATATTTTCTATAATCAGCGAACGGTGAACGAAAGAAAGAAATACGTTTAAAAAAAAGACACTTTTACAGGTATTTTAGTGTAATTAATTACGATTTTTTTTGTTTTGAACCTTTGAACAAAAACTTATCAATTATTTGATATGGTGCAAATGAAAATTAGTAAAATAACGATTTTACTCCAAATATACGTGCAAATAGATCATTCTTATCTTAGCTCATTCACAGAAATGAAGATTTTCCAATCCTTGTGTTTAAAACAAGATATTTTATATACAAGTTTAAATAGGAACAACCTGAAGTTTTCATTTTACTTAATATCCAATAACGGTGATGGCAATTGTTATTATAAATCAGGTAATAAATGTTATATATTCGAATTTAACTGTTATCGTACAATTCATCACTTTCTACATTCCATTCCCATTAATTTTAAATTAATTGCGGCGGAACTACCTAGAAATATATTTCGCCTGTTCCGCAACACGAATGAAGAAAATTAGCCACCATCATTAGTACTGTATCATTATTACCAATGCTCCGAAGAAGATTATTAACAACACTGTCCGATTTCCATAATAAATTCCAATACAGGAAATGAGAACGGAATTAATATAATAAAAATACGATTCGCACTTTTCACTTTCACAATCGGTAACTGCTTAATTAATACCAAAAATAATTCTTACACCAAAATGAATCTAAAGGTATGTTATTCTTGAACTAATAACTGTTCTGGGAAACAACATTTAAGAATGATGCAATTATATTTATTAACGCTTGCAGATTATATAAAGTTGTCGGCAATTCCGATTGAAAAGTATTTGCAATCGAAAGCAAGAATGAATAAGTTATTGCGCAAATTTATCTATCCCTATTATGGTTATTAAAAGGCCATTTCTCTACAAGTTCTTCATTTGATGATGATTTTAATTGAACATAGAATTTTGTTGTTTAATTGGTTCTAAATGGAAGTTTGAGGATGAAAAGAATACGAGTAAAATAATCGATGAAGAAACGATTTAATTTTATAGTTTCATTGCCGAAAATAAGGCAGAGGCTATTACTATTCTTCCCCATCAATAATACCTCCAGAAGGATTCAAAGCTCATGTCTTATTTGAATGTATTCGATGATAAGTTGATAGAAAATTGTTCAACATATTTTTTTGGTCGCTTTTAAAATTCACTTTTTGCCCATGCTCGGGTATTAATTTTATGATGAATTTTATTAATATTTGATGAAATCTTAAATATAAAAATATTTCAACGTCAAAAAAAATCTTATTCAGAATAATCTTAAACCAACCCAATTTATCATGTTAAAAATCGTCACTTTTCTTCTTCCAGCAATGGAGAGTGGTGCCGAACAAAGCTGCTGCCAACAATGCGCAGGCTCCAGAAGTATCCGCCACATCTGCACCGGCCGTACAAAAGCGACGACGGTTACGCAAGCGCAAACGACGCCCTCAGCCGCCACTATTCAGCATCACCGAGGGTGAAAGCGAAGACATCGAAGACCGCTTCGTAAAACGTAAGCAGCCTCAACAACGTCCTCATCGATTGGACGGTATGCACGAACCGTGGAAAGAGATGGAGGAGGAAGGGGCGCAAAGAGCATCCACTCGTAGAAGAGTTAGTCCCATTTACGCTTTAGCAGATCCACCGCAAATTGTTGGTGTGAAGAGGCGGCCAGTTGTTGAGGTGCCAACGAACCTACCCGATCTGAAGATGCTATTGAAGCAAAGCGGTGGGCAAAGTTTGAGTGAGATTTTGCAACAGCGAAATTTATCTCTGGCGGATTTGCTGCGTGGTCAACAGGCGGCCATTTTGGCACTGACCGATCGACCATCGCCCGATTTGCGTTCGGATCCGATCAGTGAATATATGAGTCCTCCGAAGCCGGACGAAGTTAAAGTGATTTTTAAACGGATCCAAACTGGTATTGGAAAAGACGTACACGCGTACGTAGAATCGGTAACTGAAGAATCGACCGAACGCACTCTGAACAGAGACATTATCGACGCCCAACGTAAGCGGCTATCGGTCTTGTACAATAAAGAAAATAAATTGTACAGCGATGTGACTAAATACGATGTTATCACGGAAGCTACAACAGAGAAACGAATCTTCGTTCCATCACATCCAAAATATTACACATCGATAAATTATAGGCCGGAATTAGAAGATGTAAGCGTTGCGCCAGAACGTATGAGAATGCCCACGACAATGGATCCGCAACCAGAAACTCTTGCAGAAACCACGACATTAAAAAAATCGTTGCTGATAAAGCACTTACCTAAACTAAAAAGCAGACTGCCTATTACCAGCGCCAAATTGATGAAAAAGGTCACATCACCAATATCCACAATAAAATCAGAACGAAACGATTCTGGTGAAACGATAGTACCGGTCCAAGCAACGAAAATAGATATAAAAGACTTATTCGGATTTAATACGCTGGTAAAAGCGGAGATCAAATCTAACAGTAACAACGACAAGGGTCCATTGAAGATGACAATTGATTTGGACGGTATTATAAAAACCACGCAGAAAGCGGATACAGAAAATATCCAAACCAATTTGATATCGGACGATAGCACCACTTGGTCCACTGAAATAGAAACGGGTGATAAGTTAAAGACCGTTAGTGCCAAAGATGAAATCATGGAAGTACTCCGAGACGAGATTACCAAAGAGAAGCTCACGAGATTGCTTCAATTTAGGAATATGACCATTGAGGAATTGGTTGAGCAAAGAGAACGTGGATCCAGTCAACGGCATCTCGCCGACATTTTCCACAATGAAACGCGAGAACCGGAATCTGTGGACGAGGGTCTTATAAAAGCGCTGAGTTCAATTGATCGCCAGCCGAAGAATACGGTTCTTCAAAGCGTGACAAGTATGTCTTCGCCAACTCATACAAACATGGAAAAGAATGGGGATTTAAATTCTGATTACGGCGTTACGAGTTTCCCTGCATATAAAATTGCCACCGACAGTGCCGAAAAAGAACCGAATCAAGATCCAGTGTGGACAAGCGACTACCCAACAACCATCCGACCTGATCATTTATCAGGAAGTCTTCCGCTGGATGCAGTAATTGACCACACCAACGATTTGTTTATACGCGAAATGCAGCAGATTGACGAGATCGAAAACACCATCGCCCAAGCTGTTAACGAAGAAGAAAACGAACAGATAACGCACCAATACGGCACGGAGGAAGAGTCCTTCAATATCCCATATGGTGTGAAGTCGGCCATCTTTGCCAGTTTAGCAATCATCGGTATATCGCTAATCGTCTTCTTAACCATATTGGTCATTTTCCGTTGGACGCAAAGGCAGAAGAAGCGGCTGTGCTATAGTGACAGTTTTTCGTGCTCAAAGAGCAAATTGCCAATTCTAGATGTGGCGTTGGATCCGCACCATCGGTCATTGCGAACGATTATGAACGAGACATTGGGACGAAAGAATAATGTGTACAAAGCTCATCTGCAGAGCATGTCGGACTCTTGGGACAGTGGCAAATCTTACAAGTAGTGTCTTTCGATCGGCCAAATGTGATGTTATGTGCAATATTTATATCTAGAGTTAATAATCGACGAACAATAAAACAGTAACTATTAGATTGCGAGATTTCAGTTTGGAGTTTCGTCGTTTTTCTGTTTCTGTAGGATGAGAACGTTCAACTGGTGTATCCCCAAGGATAGGGAGGTTTGGAAAGGACCCGATAGTGCGATTTATTCTTCTCAGAAGGAATTCCACGAAGATGTTATTTGCAAAAATGTTATTTTGTGAGAGTTTAACTGAAAGAGGCTTTTGACGTTCAGTCAGTTTATGATATGCAAAGTCAATATATTCAGAATCTTTATGTATATATTTGAATGTCCCGCAAAATATTCTGATCTTTATTTAACTATTTCCAGGTAAAATGGAACGTCAAATTGTAAAAAAAAATCGTTCGTTTTTTAACATGTTTCAAATACAATAAATAGCAAAGTAGAGTAAATTTTGAAAAGGGAAAAGCAATAGGGAAGAGAAATCATTTTTTAAATTTCTCTTCCCTAAAATGGAATATCACAACATAACGGCAAAATCTATAACCTATACAAAAATTATAATAAAAAGAAATATATAATTTTTAATGTGTATAAATTATCTATGTGCTCTACTTATAAGAAAATATATTATTCCATGTATATTTTTTTCGTAAAAAAATGCCCACGGCGTTATTTTTCGTTATTAAATTTTTGTACTTCAAAGAGTTAGAAATTTCGCTTGATAAATGATTGTTATTTTCGTTTCTGGAAACATTGCTTTTAAAAATCGCATACTAAAAATAACTTACATTTGTTCTTTAAAGCGTTACGAAAACAAATTTAATTGACAGTTTTGCGGTGAATTTGAAATCAAAATATTTGGACAGTACGCCCTCTTATTGAAATTCTGGATACGCTACTGTATTTACCTATTATATATGAATTTTTTAAATGAAATTTCAAGTTTAGTATGTTTATAGCAAAAACGTATTACAACCGCAATAAAGGTGTTTTTTTTTTTTAATTATAGCATGTTATCAATATCAAAATTAATGTATAGAATTATTTAGGTTCAGCCATCATTAACTTGCTGACACTATTTAAAAAATATTAACTTTCGAGTCTAGTCATTTTTACTAGGGGTTCGGCAATTTGTCTAGCATTTCTCCAATTTTGATTTTTTTTGTATAATATTTTTAGAGAATGTTCCCAAAGGATGGGGCTTTTGAACGGTATATTCCTTATATTTTTAAATTTTTAATAACTCGTCGAAAAAAAACCACAACTTTCATAAAAAAAATACGATTTTTCAGACGTTATTTTATCGAGAAAACGAGTGAAAGTTTTTGAAAATAAAATTGACCATTCCATAGCTAGACATCTTGTCTACAATCACAAAAAAATGCATAAATTAATTTGCTTTCGTTTAATAGGGGCGCTAATGTTAGTAAACCCTTGCAAACGAAACGGCAGGGGTTCAAGAGCGTGTCTAGCATTTGCACAATTTTGATTATTTTTGTACAATATTCTTAGAGAATGTTCCCAAAGGATGGGGCTTTTGAACGGTATATTCCTTATATTTTTAAATTTTTAATAACTCGTCGAAAAAAAAACCACAACTTTCATCAAAAAAATACGATTTTTCGGACGTTATTTTATCGAGAAAACTAGTGAAAGTTTTTGAAAAAAAAATTGACCATTCCATAGCTAGACATCTTGTCTACAATCACAAAAAAATGCATAAATTAATTTGCTTTCGTTTAATAGGGGCGCTAATGTTAGTAAACCCTTGCAAACGAAACGGCAGGGGTTCAAGAGCGTGTCTAGCATTTCCACAATTTTGATTATTTTTGTACAATATTCTTAGAGAATGTTCCCAAAGGATGGGGCTTTTGAACGGTATATTCTTTATATTTTTAAATTTTTAATAACTCGTCGAAAAAAAACCACAACTTTCATAAAAAAAATACGATTTTTCAGACGTTATTTTATCGAGAAAACGAGTGAAAGTTTTTGAAAAAAAAATTGACCATTCCATAGCTAGACATCTTGTCTACAATCAGAAAAAAATGCATAAATTAATTGGCTTTCGTTTAATAGGGGCGCTAATGTTAGTAAACCCTTGCAAACGAAACGGCAGGGGTTCAGGAGCGTGTCTAGCATTTCCACAATTTTGATTATTTTTGTACAATATTTTTAGAGAATATTCCCAAAGGATGGGGCTTTTCAACGATGTATTTATTATATTTTTTAATTTTCGGTAACATGTCGAAAAAAAATATAACTTTCATCATGATACACCGAAACAGAAGAACCTAATTTTGGATTCTATAATTATATCGATACTTCAACAAGTATCGAAGTATCGTATGCATCTTTATGTATGTATAGAGTTTCTTTGGCATTTCTAATATTATAATGTATTACTCATGATTTATAAGAATGTGAAATTGTTGTATATTCAATGTAAAATTAGAGCGTTTTCACATTCTATGTGTAAGTGAGTATATAATCGATTTATTTTCTATAAAATATAATCAGATTACACGGACAATATTTGAAAAGAAATTAGCCAGATTATAAACTATGGCATTAATATGAAAGCACAATTTTCGAATTTAAAAAAATCATCGGAATAATTAAATTAATGACAAACAAATGAATACTGTTATCGATAATATAATTTGAATAAAGTCGGCATCATGAAGCGTTTTGTATTTTGAAATTTTATTACACGAAGAAACTACAAATGTTTATTGTTGTAAATCAATTATTAACGATGTTTCGATTGATTTATTTGGCGATCATTTCTATTATCGTACTCACCAATAGTCCGAGAAGGTAAACTGCTTTTTCAATGCCTTGCAGACGGGATCATCGCACGCCCAAATTAATTTGAAAAAATACGCGTATTGCCGACATATATTACGAATTTGCACGATGGCGGGTCGTAACGTGGGCGAGCCGATTAGTTCTTCGAGTTCCGACTTTATAAAATACAAGATCGTCGTGTAGTAATCGGGTAGAATTTTAAAATACGGTTTCCAGAAGGACGTGCCCGAATACTTTTCTAACAGCAAATATATCGCGAGCTGCACATTTGGCATATTGTTCAACAACGCATCTTTTTCGATAAAATCTTTCAATGCGGTATTTTGCGCATTTTCTACGGAGAACATAACATTTCTCGGTATCGTGATTATGGTGGCACCTTCTTTGATATTTGTATCCGCTTTTAAGCCCAAATCGAAACCGGGAAATTGATGGACGGTTACATTTTCAAATTTCGCGCCATTCTCGCGCAGCCACTTCGTGAATTCGTCGATGGTGGCAGCACTGTACCGATCTGACGTACGCTTATTGTCGATAAGTTTCCCTTCTATTTTACCGATTATTGTCAATAATTCACTGATATCTCCGAATACCTGCAATTCCTTCGCGTAATTATTGCTGGGCGATTGCGTTGTAATTAACAACAATTTGTCCACAGCTCGGTGAAGATCCAATTGAATTGACGTGAGGTTATGTCCGTCGTATGTTTTCCCGTGCTGCTTGGATTTGTTCGCTTTATCACTTTTTCTACCCATTTTTCGCTTAAATATATGTGGCACTTAGGCAACGCACTGATATTACAGAATGAAAGAAAATTAGACTAGTATACCCAATTACCGGTTAAAAATAGAATTGTTACGATGTCGACGCGACGATAATGCATTCTCATCGTGTTCGCTGGTTGCCTATATATATCTGTTAGCGAAGAGGATGATAGATGGCGGTACAAGATGATAGAACATCCATTTTTATAAATATAATTATTATATAATGTTAATAGGGTCATTTTCCACAAAAAAACGAAACATTTTTTTGGAGGCAGAAAACATTAAGATAAAAATATTTTCCATACAAATTATCAGAGATATATGGTTAGGAGTCTGGCTGAGAATAGCCTGTGAGTGAAAGGAAACTAAACATAGGCAACTAAAGCTATACATTAAAAACCTAGGTTGCCATAAAAAATTTTCAATTGATTTAAATATTTAATAAAATACTCAAATTTCGCCAAGAACAATCAAAAAGTGTTTGACTACTTTTCTATCATGGCCCAGTAGAAATTATTACACATTTGATTCATGAATTTTTTTATTGCCTAGGTCATTTTTGTTCAAAATCCCCGCAAAAATCATTTTAGAAAAATATGTAAACTATATGATGCAATGGGTAAGAGCGAGAGAGTGTGAACGCGCATGCATTTTTTAACAATTAATACTTCGTGCTAAATGCTGGTATTTGATTATAGTGGCATATTTTCTAATTACTCGTGGTAATTATAACGGGATGTTCCATAATCATTATACAACAGTATAACTTGTATAACCCACTCTCACCTCAATCACCAAATTATATTCTGCTATAATTGCTGTAAGCTCTATTTATATGTACTGTGGGTTGCCAGTGTATATGTTACGGTCAAAGTAATTAACCGATTATTATTAATAATTACCACTATTTATATATAGTGGAGTACATATATTATTGTAAGCATAATAATATGACCACATTTTTAATACATACGTTTAAAAAATTTCGATTGCCGCGCATTTTAGATGGACAAGGCATTTCTTTCTGTTCTTGTTGATAAAAAGATGATCTTGTAATATTTTTGTCATTACTCACTCATAACCCCCCCACACACAAATTCTGGTTACGCTACTGCAGTAGACACGTCTCAAAGTCACTTGATGTGTCTTAACATTTTATGCACATTCGTGGTTTTCTATTCTATACAAGTGCATATGAATTAGATCCCAACTCGATCTTTCGATCCTAGTTCGATCTTTCGATCTTACTATCCTAGTTCGATCTTACCGTCCTAGTTCGATCTTACGATACTAGTACGATCTTTCGATCTTACGATCCTAGTTCGATCTCACGGTTCTAGTTAGATATTACGATCCTATTTCGATGTTACGATCCTAGTTCGATCTTACGATCCCAGTTCGATCTTTCGATCCAGCGCGTTTGATCGATTCTTTTTTGCATTTCTGCCATCATTGAACTGCATTATTTGAATAGGAACCATAAATTCACGTTGAAGATTTATCTATAAATAGATGGACGAAACGTAAAACCGTCCTCAAATGTTTCGGCCTTTCGCACTCCACACATACCACCGGCATATTCGCTACACTAGTCCATATAGATTACATCCCAGATGAGTGGCGGGATTTAGGGTCAATTATCCCATTTTCCCGTTTGCTCTATTGGCGCAGAGTTGGCATCGTGAGCGTGCCGATCCGACAGTGTCGAGTGTTGAAACAGGCAAGGCCAAGGTTGCGCTTCCTTGTCACGCGAATCCAGGACATCATTGTGCCAGACACTTACATCCTTTAGCGTTGATGTTACGGCATCTTAACACGTCCCGATCTCGATCACGAAGTCTTTTCCTCGACGACTATTTATACACTTACCGCGTAGTTGTGAATTTACATTACGTTAATTTCTTAATTTTAAATTAATTTAAAATCTGTAATTTACAGATTCGTCAATTTGTTATTTTAATTTCTGGACGGGTTATTTTAGAATTTTATTGATTTAATTTTACATATCGCGAATTTCATAAAAAAAATCTCTTAAGTTGTTATAAAAACCAATATCAATTATTTATTAATGAGATTTTTTTTAGTTGAACATGATTTTAAAGTTCATAGTTCGTCGCTTTTCAAGATGCTTGCGTAGAATTAGATTCGTCAATGTATTATTTTGAAAGATTTCTTTGTACGGCATTTTTAACTTTTCAGGAAGGTTGCTTAATATTCGTTTATTCATAAATTGTTTATTTGTAAGACACGCACACCTCTCATAATAGTATTATTACCAACACTTTCATACTCCACATAAAATGCGCAGGCGCAATATTCAGATATGCGCCGTGTTCTCCAGTATTTACCATTTTCTTGCTGGCTTAGTTGAATTATGCAACTCATAATACAGAGAGTATGGCTAATAGCCTAAGATACATTCTTATCTGTTTAAAATTCGAGCTAGTTAGTTAAAGAGTCCGCAATCCTAAAGATTGGTTGGAAACAGCACGCCATGCCGATCTATCCTGAGCTAATCCCTTCATCTCCCTATAGCTATTCATCTCAACGTCTTCAACTATCTGACTCACATACTCCAATCTA
Source organism: Leptodirus hochenwartii (assembly GCA_947310635.1). NCBI lineage: Eukaryota > Metazoa > Arthropoda > Insecta > Coleoptera > Leiodidae > Leptodirus > Leptodirus hochenwartii. The sequence continues at coordinate 2,899,557 of OX371178.1, read as the reverse complement.
GGCCTACCTACCCCTCTCTTTCCCTCCACTCTACCTTTTATGATCAATTGCATAATCCCCCCATGCCTAAGAATATGCCCTACTAATCTGTCTCTCCTACGCTGTAACACTCTCCAGATACTTCTCTTCTCCCCTACTAACTCTAGTACAGCTTCATTTGTTACTTTATCTTCCCAACCAATCCTCATCATCCTCCTATAACACCACATTTCAAGTGCTTCTAATCTACGCTTCTCTTCCTTTCCTATAGTCCACGCCTCACACCCGTACAGTGCTACACTCCAAACATATACCTTCAGTAATCTTTTTCTAATACCCAAGTCAATATTTGATCTTAAAATCTGTTCTTTTTCTACGAATGCCTTCCTACCCTGTGCTATCCTACACTTTATATCTACCTTGCTTCGATTATCTTTTGTGATTCTACTGCCTAAATAACAAAAATCTGACACTTCTTCGATTCTATTATCTCCTATTGTGATCCTCATTTTTCTACTGCATTCCTTTTTGTCACACCTCATCACTTTAGTTTTACCTATATTTATTTTCATGTTAAAATCCCTAGTCAATACTGCCTGCATACCATTCAATACCCTTTCTAAATTCTTTTCGCTTTCTTCCAATATAGCTATATCGTCGGCGAATCTCAGCATATATATTTTCTCTCCCTGTACATTCACACCTACACTATACTCTTCTTTTACTTTGTTTATTGCATCTTCTATATATAGATTAAATAATAACCGTGAGAGTGTACATCCCTGCCGAACTCCCTTCCCTATTTTTGCTACCTCTTCTTCCCCCTCAATTCTAACTAAGGCAGTTTGGTGTTATAAATTAAAAATTCGAGCATATTTAGAAAATAATATTCATAATACACGTTGCTAGAGTTTTCAAAGATTTCGACGATGGCATTCATTCAATTTATTATTTCGTCTGTTACATCCTTTTTAATTACGGCCAAGCAAAAATCATTTTTAAGTTTTTAAGAAATACGAACAATTTTGTTTCAATAAATCAGTACTTTCTATATATAGAACTGAGTTGTTTTCTTGATGTGTTGAATGTAAAATAAATTACGACCTTTCTGTAAATTGCTTGAAATTTTAAAGAAAATTCGTTGACTGTATCTCGACTGATGCGAGGAGGAAAATCATAATATATTCTTTCATGTTAAACCGAATTGTTTTCGTACAAATCAATAACAATAAAAAATTCTACGCATACATAAACAAAGATATATACTTGAAAAAATAAATTTCGATTTGAAGATGGAAATTTGATATTTAAAGGAACAGTTCAGTTCAAACAAATTTACCAGAAGGATTAATTAAAACGAATCAACAGTTAATTCATAATGAGATAAATTATATATCGGGTAATGAGCTGGAGGTTTTAGGCCCAGCAAAGATATATAGGTAATGATATATCACGTCAGAACCGGTATGCCTCAAGGCTCAATAATGAGCCGCTACTATTTCTTCTATACGTAAATGATTTATTTAGTACAAATGCAGCAATAAAATTACTTACTTACTTACCATCTGGCTACAAGATAAAGGGTACTATTCTTTTCTCGATTCTCACTTTCCATTCCAGTGTCCAGTATTGGTTGGGTAGACGATTTGCTTATGTGCTTTATAGTGGTTGTTCCTTTCCAAACTGCTCTCTTGTGCCATGCGTCACGCGGATGCTGGATGACACGAAGAGGAACAACCAGCTGGAGTAGCAGCAGCCAGCCAGCGTTGGGGCCACAGCGACCGCATCCATGCCACGCTCCTAGCAGGCGGCGCAGCACAGCATCCTCTTGCGTGCACTCCTGTGGCGTCACCAGGAGATTACTCTTCCGCCGTTAATGCTATGGCGTCATTGGCGGGAACGGGCCTACCTACCGCCAGACACCTGCGGAAAAGTGCGCTTTCTTGTAAGTTAAGTTGAAAATTGCTCGTAAATGAATGTAGGTCGAACATAAATTGTTTTATTTCGCTCATTTCGACTGCTGTTTATTTCATAATTTTTGCGAAGCGTGCTCTATAATGATACTGAAGATTTTCAGTGATATAAACTGGACTAAACATTGTTTTAAGGACCATAGTTAAACTACTCGATATAAGCGCAAGTTCGTTTTGTTGATGGTGAAATTAAAGTGCGCGTTGAAGATGACGATATCGGTGAAGTTTTTGCTGTTGGTCCTTCTGCAGTTTGGTGAGTAATTATTAGCTGTAAAGATTTCCGGAAGGAAATATCTTGCGGTGATCGCGATAATAAATGGTTCAATCGAGTTTTCAATTAAGTTTCGCGGCGACGGAATAAATGGTTCGCGTCACTTTCGGCGATCTCGTGAATAATTATTTTATAAGTTTGGCCGGCTATTGTAAAAGCCACAAAAGGGCGCAGGTGCCCGATCTTGTGGTGTCATTTTTATTAATAGAAAGGCCGTTAATTAAGCGACTTAAATTTATAATTATTTACATCGTAATAGTGTTTAGTAATTCATAAATAATTTGTTTAAAATTAAAAAATAACAACTTATCTACAATAAATTATAATTACAATAAAATTAATTACACTTTTATCCTTTGGGTCATAATTATAATTTTATATATTTTTGCACTTAATTTTATTTATCTATATATTTTAGTATTTTGACATAAATATATTTTTTCTGATAAAACCAATAAATTGAATTATTATTATTATTATTTTATTTTTTTCCGATTGAACCAGAAATCGGAAAAAATGAATGCTATTACCATTTTTAGTAATTTTATGCCGTTTTTGATACTTTTTAATTTTTCACCAAAATCGACCAAAAATTGAAATTTTTCGAAAGGTACCTTTTGCACTTTTTCAACTTTTTCCGATTGAAATAGAAATCGCAAAAAAAAATCCTACTACCATTTTTAGTCATTTTATGCCGCTTTGGACACTTTAATTTTTTACCAAAAATTGCAAATTTTTACACTTTTTTCAATATTTTCCGATTGAAAACTTACTAAAAATAAATTCTAGGACCTTTTTAGTCGTTTTATACTGTATGAACAATATTTATCAGGACAAATCAATTTTTTATTATGCTATTTATTAATTAATATATGGAAAAGTAACGATTAAAAAAAAAATTCTCAAGTTTTATTTTTAAATCTATAGTATCTACTAATTCAAAATCGACTAATTCAAAAATAATTATTTTAATTTATGTTAAAATAATTTTAATTTATCAAATTAATTTATATTTATAATTAATAATGCAATATTTTTTTTTTAACATAGTACATAATTTTCAGATATTCTTATATATTACAGAAAAAAATCACTTTTAATATAGCATTAAATTTTATGTGGAAACTACCAAATGTCATCAAAAAGTCTCTATAACTTTATATTTGATTATTTTCAAATATCTTAAAATTTGCAGATGTAAATGTACCATACAAGCTTTATAGCAAAGTTACATTAATAAATTGCATTAACATTTGTTTCGGTACTCCCGACTACCTTTTCCTAAGTAAGTTAAAGAAATTTCATGGAAAGTTTTGAAAATAATGTAATTTTGAATGTACGGTTTCACAATCGTAAATTGAATCATTCTTTTTGAGTTGTGTAAAATGGGAAAGTCTCGTTCCGAAGTTCTAAAATACACAATAATTAATTTTGAAACTTCTGGTTATAAATAGTAAATACCATCGGTGACGTTTAGTGAGTCTGGAATTTACTAAAAAAAAGTCAAGATAAAAGACCGCGAAAAATGGACTGTGCTGTATTATTTACACTTTTATATTTTGATCAAATTAATTTTTTTTAGAGGGATTTGCATTCATTTTGAGTTAGTTAGAAACTGATAAGATAAATTTTAAATTATATGAAATTAATCGATTTAACTATTCTAAAACTTGCAGATAATTTCAAGTTCTTTTTCGCAATCTAAAGTCCCTTTCCGTAATTATGGAATATACGAAGATATCTTGATGAATAAAGGAAACACGGTGTATATATATGTTTAATTAAAAGCAAGACCTCAGGTCAGAGCGTTTTGTATTTCATCTTGAAATCTGCAACTAAAAATATCCCTTTAATGGTTGTAATCTATACAAGGTGGAGTAACCCTGGACATTTGCACAATTGTATAAGGGAAAATACATAAAATAAGAAACTGTATTATTTATAGTGGTAATTCTTTTTCTATAGTAGCAAATTAAAAATGAATGTGAACCGAGACGTCAGGCTCTATTGAAACTGCATTAACTTGCTTAGAAAATGAATTTAACTTCGCATGTAAAATCTAAAACAGTAACTATCATTTCAAGCGTTAGTTAGTTAAAGAGTCCGCAATCCTAAAGATTGGTTGGAAACAGCACGCCATGCGAAGTATATCCTGAGCTAATCCCTTCATCTCCCTATAGCTATTCATCTCAACGTCTTCAACTATCTGACTCACATACTCCAATCTAGGCCTACCTACCCCTCTCTTTCCCTCCACTCTACCTTCTATGATCAATTGCATAATCCCCCCATGCCTAAGAATATGCCCTACTAATCTGTCTCTCCTACGCTGTAACACTCTCCAGATACTTCTCTTCTCCCCTACTAACTCTAGTACAGCTTCATTTGTTACTTTATCTTCCCAACCAATCCTCATCATCCTCCTATAACACCACATTTCAAGTGCTTCTAATCTACGCTTCTCTTCCTTTCCTATAGTCCACGCCTCACACCCGTACAGTGCTACACTCCAAACATATACCTTCAGTAATCTTTTTCTAATACCCAAGTCAATATTTGATCTTAAAATCTGTTCTTTTTCTACGAATGCCTTCCTACCCTGTGCTATCCTACACTTTATATCTACCTTGCTTCGATTATCTTTTGTGATTCTACTGCCTAAATAACAAAAATCCGACACTTCTTCGATTCTATTATCTCCTATTGTGATCCTCATTTTTCTACTGCATTCCTTTTTGTCACACCTCATCACTTTAGTTTTACCTATATTTATTTTCATGTTAAAATCCCTAGTCAATACTGCCTGCATACCATTCAATACCCTTTCTAAATTCTTTTCGCTTTCTTCCAATATAGCTATATCGTCGGCGAATCTCAGCATATATATTTTCTCTCCCTGTACATTCACACCTACACTATACTCTTCTTTTACTTTGTTTATTGCATCTTCTATATATAGATTAAATAATAACGGTGAGAGTGTACATCCCTGCCGAACTCCCTTCCCTATTTTTGCTACCTCTTCTTCCCCCTCAATTCTAACTAAGGCAGTTTGGTGTTTATATAAATTAAAAATTATTCTCCTATCCTTATAATCTATACCCGTTTCTTTTAAAATTCTAAACATTATGTCCCAATCTACATTATCAAATGCCTTTTCTAAATCTACGAAAGCTATGCAAGTTACCTTTCCTACCCTCTTTCTTTTTTCTACTACCGTTCTTAGTGCTAGAATCGCCTCTCTCGTCCCTCTGTTTTTCCTAAAACCAAACTGATCTTCTCCTAGCCTTTCCTCTACTTTATTTTCTAATCTCCTATAAATAAACTTTAACAATATCTTCGATGCATGTGATAGTAGACTAATGGTCCTATAGTTCTCACACAAATTAGCTCCTATTTTCTTCGGCATTGTTACTATTCTACTACGCTGAAAATCCTGTGGTACTTCTCCCTTCTCATATATTTTACAAACTAACCTGTATAATCGCTCCTGCATTCTTTCCCCTGCGTGTTTTATTAATTCGGCTGGTATCATATCAATCCCCGCTGCTTTGTTATTCCGTAAATCATTTAATGTTCTATGAAACTCTGACCTAAGTATGCTAGGACCTAAGTCATCCTCATCTATCTGTTCCACATTTTCTAGCTCCTCCATGTCCTACCTACCTTTATATAAATCTTCAAGATACTCCTTCCATCTTCTAGCTTTTTCCTTATTTTCTGTGAGTTCCTTACCCTGCTTATCACATATAATGTTACCCTTTGGTTTTACTTTAGAAAAATGTGACTTAATTTTCCTGTAGCCCAAATCTACTTTACCTCTTCTCATATCCTCCTCAATATCCTCACAGTTTCCTTTTATCCACTCTTCTTTCGCTAGCTTGCATTTCCTATTAATTAAGTTCCTTAGTTCCTTATATTTTTTCTGTCCTGCTTCTGTGTTTCCTATTTTAATTTTCCTTCTTGCTTCTATCATTTCAACTATTTCTTCCGTGATCCATTCCCTCCTACCTGCCCTTTTCTTTGTGCCTAATACTTCATTTGCTGCTGTAGTTAACCCATTTCTGATTTCCCTCCATTCGCAATCTATGTCGCTCCTAGATATTCCATTAGCCATGATTTCTACTTTTTGCTTGTACTTTTCACATACATCAGCTAATTTTAACCTATCGACATCTACTCTGACCTGTTTAGACTTCTGTAATTTCTTGAATTTGACCTCTGAGTCCAGGACTACTAAATTATGGTCACTATCAATATCTGCTCCAGGGTAACTCTTACAATTCTTAATCTGGTTCCTAAACCTCTCTTTAACCAGTATGTAATCTATCTGATACCTCCCTATATCTCCTGGCATTTTCCACGTATATATCCTGCGCTTGTGATTCTGAAAAAGCGTGTTTGCTACCACTAGCTTATTCCTAATACAAAACTCTACCAATCTATCCCCTCTATCATTACGTGTTCCTATTCCATATTCTCCTACTATTGAAACTTCCTTTCCCTTACCTACTACGGCATTCCAATCTCCGATTACAATTAGATTATCCTGTCCTTTAACGTTTGCTAACCTAGATTCAATATATTCAATATCAGATATAATTCATCCGCAAAGAATGGGTCACGTAGAGCAGAGGTAATAGTCTCACGACGATTGCCGTGGTTGTACTGAATGAGCGCGAGCGCTTACTCTGCTAATATCTTCTATGTACTGCTGCATGTTGGCGATCGGCTGTGATCGGAGGTAGTCGGTGTAACATATAGTAACGCGCGCGCTCACCGCCAACATGCAGTACCATAATGTACATGCGCTATCTCGGTACCGGGATCAGTTAATTTAATATGCTCCGAAACAAAGCTTGTTTCAAACTGTTTCTGCGGTTGTAGGTAAGGCTAACATGTATTTTACGAGTGTTTACAAATTGAGTCGATTGTATGAACGCCTTTAGATGATTCTTGACGATTTGATTTCCAAGTTTTGTTGAAGTGTGTCCAAGATAGAGGAAGAGAGAGTCAGTGATTGACGGACATGTTTCTTAAACTTTTTTTTAAAATGGAAAATAAAAGACGGTTACTTTGTTTTTATAACATCAAAATTTTGGTTTTTTTTTACTCAATGGACCTTCAATATGAATAGTGGAATATGAATAAATTGATTCACGATTTTTGGCCCATAGTTAAAATAAGATATAGTCTTGACATGTATTTTTTTCAATTGAGAGACATAGCGATTTTTACAATAATTAATGTTAATTCTGAATTGTACTAAAAAAAAGTACGAAGCTCGAAATTGACGTGTAAATAGGCAAAGATTGCAATAATAGTACGCCGTAGTTTGAAAACCAAATAAATATATCTATGATTGTAACAATTTGAATAGTGATATTCTTGATCATTCGCAATCTAAAATACTCTTCATTATCTTTTGCAGCCTCGCACTAACGTCACACTAATTGGATTTACCTATAAAAATAATTGGGGAGCAAGAATAGCCTAGACATCGAGTGCATTATTGCACGTGACTTCAAATTTCATTTCCGTACGTTTCAACCTGTCAAGTGCAGAATTTCGGTTTCGGTCAATTCGACAATTAATCGAATTATCAATGTGGCGAAGCAACATCGGGTTTTTTCAAAAATTGGATAGAATTATCCTATTTTTTAAGTGGTATTATAACTAAGTTATTCTTGTTCAAACCCACTTAGAATTATCCAATGTCCAACCGGATTGACATGTCTTTTTTTTTTTTAATAAAACAGAAACGCTCGATGAAATTTCAAAAATTTGTTTGAGCAGTTCTTGAATGATATTTTAGAAGGTACGCTACGCTGGAATGAATTTGGTTTTTACCAAGAGATGGGGCTATGGTTTGTCCAGTATAAGTTGGGCGACAATTTTTTTTTCATTGTCATTTGGAGAATGGCCGAAAATAATTTCTATATGTGCCACAGAAAGATGCGTAATTCGGGCCTTGATATTTGATCAATTAATAAAATGAATATCAGTTGAGCAGTTTCGTTGGATGGACCATATATGTGTCTACATACTTCTCTCTCTTCATGTTCTGAAAAAATAAAAAATAAAAATAGTAAATGATCTGCATACGCATGGTAGACTGGAAAAATATAACATACTGAAGGCAAGACAAAGATATGTTGGTACAACCTATCAGTGGCGGCTCGTGTCATTTCATGCCTTTTAAGTGTTAAAAAACAACGCTATGATTCAGCAGTGGTCATCGGGGTTGTTAAAATAATTTTAAGTATTTTTATAGTTTCCGAGAAAGTTTCACTGAGATTATTTTGTAGCAATAATGAAAGAAAATTTGTGGCTCCAATTATTTGATAAAAATCCGGACGCGTGTAGATGACTTCTAATTCTGTTTTAAATCTGGTTTTATCCAAAATTGGATATGCATGACACATGGTTTCCAAAAGGTCCACTGGAAATTGTTTAGAAAATGTTGGCATCGATTTCGTGTTAAATAACTCAGCGGCTTGTAGATGGCCACGATATAAGAATCTGTCCTTCATCTGTGTTATATATATTTTTGTAAATATCTCTTGTAAAATGCCGCGTAAATGTCCGGTTTTGAGCACTCCTTGCACAAGTTTGCGATAAATTTAAATCAGGCAATAGCCTACCTAATTCTTTAATTTTTACTTTGTCCACAAGTGAAAGTCTACAAAACTCTATTTTCAATAAAGAACTAACACTATTCATTTTTATTAAATTATTTCTATTAAATATATTCTTGGAGAAACATGTGGCAAAATCCTACATACGTACATATCGCATATACACAGATCAAATGCTACTGTCTAATCTGGCTTTTATATATCAATTTATATACATATATATATACTACTCTCTGTTCTCTTTGAACTTCTCTAGGACGTTAAAGAAGCGCGACATCCAATAGATCGGTCGCCTGCACTCTATGATACACTCATCTCATTGTATATGTACTGTATATATGTATTTAACTTGTACTGGCATTGGATAGCCGCTGGGAATCTGTGAAACATATTAGACGATGTAGCAAGGAGAAAACCGAAGAAAGAAACAACCGTTTTGAGAAAAACTAACTGTTTTTCTTCAAATTTTACAATACGAGAAAATTCTGTACTTTATATTAGAAAAGTCAATCGACTGTTATAGAAAAGTCATTGTAGAGACACCAGTTGAACAAAAATACAAAAACGAAGAATTTACATTTTGATATACGATTGTCTTTTGTTGGTAGTTGATCGTTTTGTATTTAAATGTAAATATCGTTGAGATCCTTTCCAGCATATAACGTATCGTTTTTCTGAAGGAATGTTATATAAATTTTGTGGAAAAACAAATTTATTCAATCGAAATATGACGAAGTTTATTCTACGAACCAAACTCACAAAAAAAAAAAAGATTGAATAAGAAATATTATAAGCGGATGAAGTGCGTTATAATACTAAAATTAGTTGTTCTGGATTATAGATTTTGATTTTTTTTTTGTTCCATATTTAATCACTGTTTAATTGACGATTTTCAAAAATGTCAACATTGTAAATAACAACTTACCAATGTATAGAAATTTCAAAACACTAAACCTTTTTTAAAAACACTAATATATCTAGTTTTGTTTTAGTAAATGTTTTAGAAAAATTATAATTATAACTAAGTTAAATACGCCTACGTTGTATATAAAATGGCAGAAAGTGCGCCATTTTCTTTTAACGCCAGAAGGAATAAATAACTAACTTATATATGGGAAACTATTCAATTTTAGGTGGAGCGTATTTTTGAAAAAATATAACAAAAAAGTCTCATTTCGTCGGAAAGATTGACAAATGTCACTTCAATTAGCTTAGTTATTTTAAGGGTTATGTTTATATCATTTGACTTTTTGTTATCTCAATTTGTCACTAGATGGCAGTAGTTCAATTCATTTCGCGGAAAAGTCATCGGTGTTATATAAAATGCATACACAATGTACAAAATTAAACTTTCCTAATAATTTTAGGCATTACACAGAATACCTAGGTAGTCTGTAAATAGTATTACTGTATTTTACATTGATTTTAAACAGTTTTCACTATTTTAATGAGAAAATACTGCAAAAATGAAATGAATTATAAATATTTTCACATCCAATGTTTCCACTCAAGTTTCACACCTGGTATATATTCCGCGTACATAAAAAAGCGGCTGTTTTTTCAGTTAAAATTCCAGGGGGGGTTTTCGAGTATTGTATTTTTGGGCACAGGGTGATTTTACGTTTAAATTACAATTACAATTGTAAATATTACAATAATTACAATTATTACAATATTACAATAATTATAATTACAATTGATTACAATTGTAAATATTAATTGTTTAATTCAATTCCGCGCATAAATATATACAAACAACAAATGCTTGCGTGAATCTCCTGAAATAATAATTACACCAAAGTGTAGATTCTAAGATCCTACGCTAATATTGACACAATTATCGTATAAATTAACGGATAAAATTAAACTGCCTTGAAATATAATATATACTACAGACAAAAGGGATTCGGTTTTTGGTAGATATCGATATTTCGTAATGTTCTTGTCGATTTCAGTATGGAAAGAAAATACTTGTAAATACAAGTATTGTACATAGTTTTAAAAAATTGCTGTGAAGTTATCCACACTTTTTCCATCGGGGGTTAACCGACAATGCCCGAATGACATTAGAGATGGGCAGGCTACAATGTAGTGATAAATTAATTAAGAAGTATTATCCAATGTTCTTAGATTAATGAATTTATTGAAGATATTGAAAAATATATCGAAACGTTAGCAAGAATTTAAAAGAAAATTTCTGTCCACCATTACCCACAACTTAAATTATTATTGAACATCTCCGGACGTCAGAAAACTACGATATTTGATATTATATTTTATTAAGTAATTGTGTGATTTTATATTAAAAAAATCGCCCCAATAGATGACGCTACGATAGTTTTAGAGGATCTTATTTTGCCCAGAATTTCTACATACTCGTGTACTGAGTGTCATTTTTTTAATTTAAACAATATTTAAAAATGTGTATGAAAAATTGGGGATTCTTTGCGCTTGGATTTCAATATCATTTATTTGTCATTTGCTGGGTTCCCATAAAAAAAATGGGAAAATATAGTATGGATTTAATTTATATTAAAAAATAATTAAATTAAATTAAAATATATATATATGGTAATTTGACTAATTCCAATGCATTGACTCATTAATGGTAAAAAAATTGAAAAAATAAAAAGATCTGTTTTTGGAGGCGCCGGGCATCGATCCCGGTACCTCTCGCATGCTAAGCGAGCGCTCTACCATCTGAGCTACGCCCCCGTTGAGATACACTAAAATGCCTACATATCCAATCGAACTCGTAATATAATCTAAATTAGTTGATACAGTTCATAAAATGATGGCTACATATACGCTTGCATATGACAAACAAGTCTGCATAAATATCACACTTAAAACCGGATGTCATAGCAATAACTATGACAGTGCATGACAATGAGGGTGCAAACTTATGACGGAGGTGGCTGCGAGAGTGCAGGCTACCACAGTGCAGGGCTATTGGTGTGCATGGTTCTCAGCGTTGTGTGTTGCGCGTGTACTAGAATACACGGCATCGTTGTTTTAGCCCGCATACTTGTTATATCTAATAACTGAACGCGTATACGAATTTATAAATTAGTGGCTACAACATACAACGTTGCCAAGGCATATATTTAATAATATAAATAAATAATAAAATACATACATTTAATTTGTGGTTTTAAGCGCTGTACTCTGGGATTCGTGCACTTCAATGACCATGCAGAACTATTGCCATATGTACTCTACTCTCGTATCCAGCTCAGTTATAAGCTTGCACTCTTATATCCGTTCACTCTCATAGCCTGCACCCCTAGCCATCGCCTTCACCAATACTCCCGTTTGTCAATTTTATGATTTTTAACGTCTTTAATCGAATGTTGAATTTTCAACTTTGGCTTCTATTCATCAATATTATATCCTAAATTAATTGTCAATGTTTGCTATATTTTATTATATATTTATAATTACTGTGAAGTTGCCAAACCTCCAACTTTACGTCATAAATAGAAAACCTTCTCTTCGGCTTCAATTTTGTTTGTCACTGATTTTTGTATTTCGATTTTTTTTTTTAGATTGTACGTTTCTATCGTTTTTAATATATAATGTTGTGCAAATGTGATTTTATTATTATTCATTTATTTTAATGCTTCGATGAAATTGTCTGGTCAAAGTAAAATGCGTATTTCAGTTTTAAATCAACGTACAATATTCAAATTACTATATATATTTAATTATATTGGAAGTTACATAAAAGGCTAGTTTAGTTCTTTTGTAGGTCAAATTTTATGCTAATAATATTGGCTATATATGCGACGTTGCGCAAACTCAAACTATACAATTTAAACTCGATTTTAAAATGCTAAAAGGGCAGGGATATATTGTATTATATTTTCGGTTTCTGCATAAGTCATAATCATTTTTCAATCTATTTTTATAACAGTCGAATATGTAAAGGGTTGGCCAAAATAATTTGTAAACAGCGATATAAAAAATATATTGAAATTGAAAATAAATCATATTTAAGAATCGAGCTTTTTAAATTTTATTTTGTGCAATAAAAATTTATTATATATATTTTTATTAATACCTTTTCTTTTATAATAAAAACAAAAATAATTTCCTACAATTGCAATGGTTTAAGATAACAAATAGTAGACTTGAAAATACATTTTTGTAATTAATTTCATGTAAAAAAATTTTATCGACGAAAAAAAACATGAAAAAAAACAATTTTTAAATATAAATATCGTCTATATATTGTATTTAGTAAATTATACTTTATTTTAAATTCTTTAATGAATTTTTTTTGCAAATATATCGTACGATATATATAAAAAATTAAATCATCATATCTGTAAAATTTATTTAAATCAAAGATTATACATGTACATTCTGTACAATGGTTTGTGCTCTTTGGAAGCACCAAATAAGTCAATCTCAAAATATTTTGGACACTCCTGGATAAAAGGAAAACGCGTATATAAGATTTGAATCTGTCTCAATAGTAAGGACCATTGTGTTGATATAAAGCATATATTATTTCGTAGGTGTTATAGAATCCCGATTCTGCATACATTGAGGCAATTTATTTTCTTCTTTGCGGCTATAATAGTTTTTCCGAATTTTCCTGTCAGGCAACCATTTGTATTTCGCCATTATATGACATTATATCAATATCAAGGCATGTATTTCTATTTCGGTTTCTTGTTGTATCTTTTAGATTATTAACAGAGTTGTCAGATCGGCATTTTACGTGCTATTTTTGCATTTTTTTTTTGTATTATTGTTTTGGCATTTTATCGTATCTAAATATGAAATATTAAAGTTCCAAATGCGATTGTTAAAAAATACTGTGTAAAAAAATTGAAATATCAAATAAAATTAAAGAGACATTGATGTGATATGTTTAACCTACGTTCTATAACTAATTGTGCAATTGGTTATAGAACGTAGAGGTAGAGGGAAAGCAAGAGGTAGGTAGGCAATAACTAACTAAAAAAAAAACTGCAAAATCTAATACTTTAAAATGCCAATACATTAAACACACTGTATATGCTACACAAATAGGTAAAGAAGATATATTTTCAAACATCAGATTTCATATAGGCAGAGGAATTTATATATATGAAGCGTAGTTTAACATTGAATCTATACGGGATTTGAGAAAATTGGCAACAATGGTACAATCAACTAGATAAAATATGGTCAATTACAGAAATTATTTAAAAAATCAATAAATTACAGAAGTCAACGTAATTTTTTTTCAATCTATGACATAAATATTTTAGCAATCGAAAAAAAGACTAACGAGATTATTTTGAAAGTAAACCCGAAAATAATTTTAAAAATAAACCCTTAAAGGTAAATTAATTTATAAATAATATTTTCATTTATTTATTTGTCAGTTTTAAGATATCCAAACACTTGTTTAAAGTAATTTTGATTATTTTTGCACAATATTAAAAAAAAAATTTTAAAGGAAGGGGCTTTTGAATGGTATATTTCTTGTATTTTTAAGGGTTCGGCAACGTGTCTAGCATTTCCGCAATTTCGATTATTTTTGTACAATATTTTTAGAGAATGTTCCTAAATGATGGGGCTTTTGAACGGTATATTTTTCATATTTTTATATTTGCAATAACACGTCGAGAAAAAATCACAACTTTCATCAAAAAAAGAATTTTTTTGGGGACGTTGTTTTATCGAAGAAGCTAGTGAAAAAAAAATGAAAAAATTGAGCATACCATAGCTGGACATCTTGTCTACAACTAGTAAAAATTGCGTACTTTAATTTGCTTTTGTTTAATAGTTGGGCTAATGTTAGTAAACCCTTGCAATCCAGCATAAAAACATATGAAATTACTTAATTTGGGCCACATTTAGCATAGCATAGTACAAGGAATTCATAATAGATGGTGCTGGTATACGAATACATTATTTATGAAGTAAATCTACGTGTCCATGCTATACGATTTTTCAGACGTTGTTTTATCGTTTTCTATTTTCATAAAAGTACTCATAGTACGTTTATTTGCAATATGTATGAAGATTTTATTAACAACTGAAAGCCTCAACCACACGTAAACGTTGAAATGCCGATACATTAAACACACTGTATATGCTACACAAATTGTTAGAGAAGATATGTTTTCAAACATCCGATTTGGAATGTGTATACATGGCGCGTAGTTTAGAGTTGGAGAGTATTGGCAACAATGGTGCAAACCCGTTATACAATACCAGTACAATCGACTAGATAAACGACGGTCAATAAATAATTTCGAACCACTAGCGGTATCTGTTGGCAGAAGTTTGTCAAATTTTTGGAAACGCTGATTTTAATAAAAATATTACGTTTTTACGACGCGTCTGTAAGAGAAATTCTTATCTCAAAATATACCATATATCTGATATAAAATTAATCGTTCATTTTCGTGTATCAACGGAAATGTACTTTGTTCCTTTTTAATCCGAAAAGTACGGGAGGATAATTCTGTGTTTGCGTGGAAATTTAAATGTATTTGGATAGGCACCGGGGACAAAATAGCGCCTCGGTACATCGCTAATGTGTGTTGAAAGGCTTTCAAGATTTATCTGCGATAGAATGTTAAAGTACAGGTCAGTTCCTTTATATATGGAGTATCTTTGTTGATGTTTTTCATTTGGTCTCATGTGTATATGCAAGTTTTATTGCACAATAATTTATCAAATATATAGGGTGATATTTACATATGAATGAAGTTTTATTTCTATAAGTATTATGTCTCGATTTACATTTCGCAAATAGGATCGCCGAAAACAATAATAAAAAAATGGCAATTTATTATTTAACGCCGTAGTGACAATTTTTAAAAATTACAGTCTTGATTTTTTTGACAATTTTGTTAATTAACAATTTGAACTACAAATTAGAAAAATAAATTGTATTAATTTGACAATAGAACTAAGCACAATTTTAATTTCCAAATTGTGAAATAAAAATATATAGTAATAAAAAATGCATCTAGCAACATTTTTATATGTAGCATTCAGCGAATGTTGTCCGAATATTTCATAATAATTTGCATTGATATATTGAACGTCATCGAAAGTGTAAATTAAAAGTGTCAATAGTGTGCCAATGCACTGCATATGCCTCCTAGGGGCAAGACATGGGCAACGACGCTCTGGCCTATAGAGTGGTCCCTATACAGGGATCCCGGTCTATAGGAAAGATTCAGGCTAACCCACGGTATTAGGGGGATTAGGCTGAATCGGTGGGGCGACGGCTAAAATATGCACTCATTGGTCGGTGCAAGGCAAGGAGAAACCAGCACTGTACATTTCTCAAGGCTACAGCAATGAAAATGTCGATATTGGAATAGGAACACGTAATGATAGAGGGGATAGATTGGTAGAGTTTTGTATTAGGAATAAGCTAGTGGTAGCAAACACGCTTTTTCAGAATCACAAGCGCAGGATATATACGTGGAAAATGCCAGGAGATATAGGGCGGTATCAGATAGATTACATACTGGTTAAAGAGAGGTTTAGGAACCAGATTAAGAATTGTAAGAGTTACCCTGGAGCAGATATTGATAGTGACCATAATTTAGTAGTCCTGGACTCAGAGGTCAAATTCAAGAAATTACAGAAGTCCAAACAGGTCAGAGTAGATGTCGATAGGTTAAAATTAGCTGATGTATGTGAAAAGTACAAGCAGAAAGTAGAAATCATGGCTAATGGAACATCAAGGAGCGACATAGATTGCGAATGGAGGGAAATCAGAAATGGGTTAACTACAGCAGCAAATGAAGTATTAGGCACAAAGAAAAGGGCAGGTAGGAGGGAATGGATCACGGAAGAAATAGTTGAAATGATAGAAGCAAGAAGGAAAATTAAAATAGGAAACACAGAAGCAGGACAGAAAAAATATAAGGAGCTAAGGAACTTAATTAATAGGAAATGCAAGCTAGCGAAAGAAAAGTGGATAAAAGGAAACGGTGAGGATATTGAGGAGGATATGAGAAGAGGTAAAGTAGATTTGGGCTACAGGAAAATTAAGTCACATTTTTCTAAAGTAAAACCAAAGGGTAACATTATATGTGATAAGCAGGGTAAGGAACTCACAGAAAATAAGGAAAAAGCTAGAAGATGGAAGGAGTATCTTGAAGATTTATATAAAGGTAGGCAGGACATGGAGGAGCTAGAAAGTGTGGAACAGATAGATGAGGATGACTTAGGTCCTAGCATACTTAGGTCAGAGTTTCATAGAGCATTAAATGATTTACGGAATAACAAAGCAGCGGGGATTGATATGATACCAGCCGAATTAATAAAACACGCAGGGGAAAAAATGCAGGAGCGATTATACAGGTTAGTTTGTAAAATATATGAGAAGGGAGAAGTACCACAGGATTTTCAGCGTAGTAGAATAGTAACAATGCCGAAGAAAATAGGAGCTAATTTGTGTGAGAACTATAGGACCATTAGCCTACTATCACATGCATCGAAGATATTGTTAAAGATTATTTATAGGAGATTAGAAAATAAAGTAGAGGAAAGGCTAGGAGAAGATCAGTTTGGTTTTAGGAAAAACAGAGGGACGAGAGAGGCGATTCTAGCACTAAGAACGGTAGTAGAAAAAAGAAAGAGGGTAGGAAAGGTAACTTGCATAGCTTTTGTAGATTTAGAAAAGGCATTTGATAATGTAGATTGGGACATAATGTTTAGAATTTTAAAAGAAACGGGTATAGATTATAAGGATAGGAGAATAATTTTTAATTTATATAAACACCAAACTGCCTTAGTTAGAATTGAGGGGGAAGAAGAGGTAGCAAAAATAGGGAAGGGAGTTCGGCAGGGATGTACACTCTCACCGTTATTATTTAATCTATATATAGAAGATGCAATAAACAAAGTAAAAGAAGAGTATAGTGTAGGTGTGAATGTACAGGGAGAGAAAATATATATGCTGAGATTCGCCGACGATATAGCTATATTGGAAGAAAGCGAAAAGAATTTAGAAAGGGTATTGAATGGTATGCAGGCAGTATTGACTAGGGATTTTAACATGAAAATAAATATAGGTAAAACTAAAGTGATGAGGTGTGACAAAAAGGAATGCAGCAGAAAAATGAGGATCACAATAGGAGATAATAGAATCGAAGAAGTGTCAGATTTTTGTTATTTAGGCAGTAGAATCACAAAAGATAATCGAAGCAAGGTAGATATAAAGTGTAGGATAGCACAGGGTAGGAAGGCATTCGTAGAAAAAGAACAGATTTTAAGATCAAATATTGACTTGGGTATTAGAAAAAGATTACTGAAGGTATATGTTTGGAGTGTAGCACTGTACGGGTGTGAGGCGTGGACTATAGGAAAGGAAGAGAAGCGTAGATTAGAAGCACTTGAAATGTGGTGTTATAGGAGGATGATGAGGATTGGTTGGGAAGATAAAGTAACAAATGAAGCTGTACTAGAGTTAGTAGGGGAAAAGAGAAGTATTTGGAGAGTGTTACAGCGTAGGAGAGACAGATTAGTAGGGCATATTCTTAGGCATGGGGGGATTATGCAATTGATCATAGAAGGTAGAGTGGAGGGAAAGAGAGGGGTAGGTAGGCCTAGATTGGAGTATGTGAGTCAGATAGTTGAAGACGTTGAGATGAATAGCTATAGGGAGATGAAGGGATTAGCTCAGGATAGATCGGCATGGCGTGCTGTTTCCAACCAATCTTTAGGATTGCGGACTCTTTAACTAACATCGAAAGTAGTAAAAAAAGGTAAATTATTATTATTATTTAATTGTTATATATTATTATAATTATTATTAAATAAAATTTAGACAAGAATGTTTTACTAAACAGTTGAATAAAAATTTAAATAAAACATCCAAGTTTTAAAAATTAAATTTTTAACTATTATTCGATATAGCTAAAGTGTAAGATTTACAAAACATTTTAATGATTATCTGACATCTTAAGTCATCTACCCTGTATACGATTCTTATAAGAAATAAACGAATAATTTAGAACTTACTCTAGTTAATTTACATGTTAAACTTTGATCAAATGCCTATAATATAAATAATGTATTCAACCTTGCATAGGTATTTTTCGTTTGGCCTTTTTTTGAAATTGAATTTTTAATTAACAGCGACAATGAAAATTTATCCGCCAAATCAAAGTCCAGCTTTAAACCCGATTCGTTTTTTTATTTTTTTTTTATTACTTTTAATAATAAATAATAATTAAAGGCGTGTGCTAATTGTACGAAGAAATTTGAAGAAATTTGAAGCAAATTAATAATAATAATAACAATAACAACAATAATAATAATAACAATAACGACAATAATAATAATAATAATCTTTATTTATATATAATAAAATACAAAAAAATACAAGAACAAAATATGAACATGTAAATTTGTGCAATAATAAAGGATTATGATATGAAAATTGTTTTTGATATGGGTAGCAATTTTCTTTTACGTATGTAATAATTTTAAAATTATATAATATAAATTTAAAAAAATTCCTTCCGGACGATGGATGTTGTGTATTAGCGATGTGTCGTTCACTCGCGAACCGTTCACTCTGAACGGTTCAATCAAATGTGACAATATTTTGATACGACCTATAGGTCACCATGAACTAGTTCGTGAACTATGAACTAGATGGTGCACGGTGTACGTATTGATGTACTTGTACTATATATATACTTGCAGTATAGTATACATTACATATACAGTACTAACATTTATTTAGTGATAAAGTGTGTTGGTGAACGGAACGAAATAGGAAACTCGATGCAATATTTATATGTTGGTATCAGATTTCATTTGGAATAATATAATTAATATATTCGCAAGATTAAATATGTTCTTAAATACGTCATGCCATAGCAAATTTTTGCAATAATCCAAAAAGAAACATCTAAATCTTATAGTTCTTCTTCTAATTGTACTAGGTCTTGAATCCGTCGTGTACTAAACCGTTCATGAATCACAACGGCTCGTAAACGATGCAGTATAGTATACATTACATATACAGTACTAACATTTATTTAGTGATAAAATTACAACAGCAGCATTGCCGAGCTGAGTCACAATTTATATGTTGGTATCAGATTTCATTTGGAATAATATAATTAATATATTCGCAAGATTAAATATGTTCTTAAATATGTCATGCCATAGCAAATTTTTGCAATAATCCAAAAAGAAACCTCTAAATCTTATAGTTCTTCTTCTAATTGTACTAGGTCCTGAATCCGTCGTGTACTAAACCGTTCATGAATCACAACGGCTCGTAAACGATGCAGTATAGTATACATTACATATACAGTACTAACATTTATTTAGTGATAAAATTACAACAGCAGCATTGCCGAGCTGAGTCACAATTTATATGTTGGTATCAGATTTCATTTGGAATAATATAATTAATATATTCGCAAGATTAAATATGTTCTTAAATATGTCATGCCATAGCAAATTTTTGCAATAATCCAAAAAGAAACCTCTAAATCTTATAGTTCTTCTTCTAATTGTACTAGGTCCTGAATCCGTCGTGTACTAAACCGTTCATGAATCACAACGGCTCGTAAACGATGCAGTATAGTATACATTACATATACAGTACTAACATTTATTTAGTGATAAAATTACAACAGCAGCATTGCCGAGCTGAGTCACAATTTATATGTTGGTATCAGATTTCATTTGGAATAATATAATTAATATATTCGCAAGATTAAATATGTTCTTAAATATGTCATGCCATAGCAAATTTTTGCAATAATGCAAAAAGAAACATCTAAATCTTATAGTTCTTCTTCTAATTGTACTAGGTCTTGAATCCGTCGTGTACTAAACCGTTCATGAATCACAACGGTTCGTAAACGATGCAGTATAGTATACATTACATATACAGTACTAACATTTATTTAGTGATAAAATTACAACAGCAGCATTGCCGAGCTGAGTCACAATTTATATGTTGGTATCAGATTTCATTTGGAATAATATAATTAATATATTCGCAAGATTAAATATGTTCTTAAATATGTCATGCCATAGCAAATTTTTGCAATAATCCAAAAAGAAACCTCTAAATCTTATAGTTCTTCTTCTAATTGTACTAGGTCCTGAATCCGTCGTGTACTAAACCGTTCATGAATCACAACGGCTCGTAAACGATGCAGTATAGTATACATTACATATACAGTACTAACATTTATTTAGTGATAAAATTACAACAGCAGCATTGCCGAGCTGAGTCACAATTTATATGTTGGTATCAGATTTCATTTGGAATAATATAATTAATATATTCGCAAGATTAAATATGTTCTTAAATATGTCATGCCATAGCAAATTTTTGCAATAATGCAAAAAGAAACATCTAAATCTTATAGTTCTTCTTCTAATTGTACTAGGTCTTGAATCCGTCGTGTACTAAACCGTTCATGAATCACAACGGTTCGTAAACGATGCAGTATAGTATACATTACATATACAGTACTAACATTTATTTAGTGATAAAATTACAACAGCAGCATTGCCGAGCTGAGTCACAATTTATATGTTGGTATCAGATTTCATTTGGAATAATATAATTAATATATTCGCAAGATTAAATATGTTCTTAAATATGTCATGCCATAGCAAATTTTTGCAATAATCCAAAAAGAAACCTCTAAATCTTATAGTTCTTCTTCTAATTGTACTAGGTCCTGAATCCGTCGTGTACTAAACCGTTCATGAATCACAACGGCTCGTAAACGATGCAGTATAGTATACATTACATATACAGTGCCAATAGCAGTACTAACATTTATGTGATAATGTGTGTTGGGGAACGCAACGAAATTATATTTCCTTATATATACGTTTTGTATAAATTATAAACATTGTTGTCTTTTCTTCCTCATTTTTAATTCAAAATAAGTATTGTAATATTTCAATTTATTTATTTTTTACCATTTAATATTTTTATAATGAGAAAAAAAGAGATTATTTTCAGTATGTGCATGTATTTGGTCATATAGGTCGTGAACTAGTTCATTTTAAAAAGATCACGACCTATAGTTCGTGAACGGTACATTGAAATGAACCACGAACTAGGTCCTCAAAGTGACCTACAGTTTGCCATCGCTATTGTGTATTGTCTTTAGAACTAAGATCAAAGAGAAATAAGTTTGACTTGATAAGAAATTAGTAAAAAAAAATGTTTTTTTTATCTAAAAAAGCTGAACCACTAAAATCTAAAAAAAAAAACGGCAGTATAAAATGAGTGTAAGCAAATATGTTTTTATGGAAATAATTTCTTGTCAGTTAAAAAAATGAATTGATATACATAATTACGTATAATTTTTTAAATAATAAAACGTGCGAATAGAATTTGAATAAAAAAAAAGTACAAATTGTCCGTAATTTTGGAGCTTCTATTTTTGTATACGCAGCAAATTTGCGTAATTTGCTCATTGACAAATTACAAGAAAAATAAAGTCAAGGCGGGAGACGAGATGGTTATATATTAAACTCGCCTTTAACTACAGGTAAGTTCAAGACCGACCACATCTGTTTGGCCACATTAAGCGATAAATTCGCAACACCAAATTCGCTAAATGCATTACAACTGCATGCAGACACATCGTAACATTTGATGCACATTTGCAGATAAAGCAAATTTTGTTCGGTTTTTTGTATTGCAAAGATATTTTTTTGTAGTTTTACGCTGTATGTTATAAGTGATACGTAAAAAAAAACGAACTTTAGAAAAATTCAGTTAAATAATCGGTACGTAAAATATATATCAAAAAAAATCATGATTAAATCTACGCGCGCTACAAAATTCTTCATGTCTTGCGGAATAGTGTTGGCGGTGTTGTTAGGACTTCTTGTCGATTGTATATTGTATGTGCCTCCGGTGCCGGAAATACGGGAAAGTTGGTGGGGTCCAGATAATGAATCTGCCATCGATACGAAGATATACCCTTTCCGGTTAAATGTATCGCAAATGGCAAGTATAACATTTTTTTAAAAGAACAAAATTCGGAAAGATACATTTTTTACATAATTCATTAATTAAATTAGTGATGCACTTATTTCAAAGAAACCGAAATTATATTTGCAAATGTTTATATATAACGTTCTAACTTTATTCTGTACTACAAAAGTGGCGACTCTCTCAAAACCCGTTTCGTACCATTTTTTTCGAAAAGGTCCTAGACGATTTAAAACACAGAATCGAACGCACCCGAATAGCCAAACCACTGGAAAACAGCAAACAGGAATACGGAATTAATCCCAGTCTGGTGTACAACATATCCCGATATCTTATCAACGAATATAATTGGCCCGAAAGACAGGAACGCCTCAACAAATTTCCCCAGTTTGTGACGAACATACAAGGCTTACAAATTCACTATATCCACGTTAATCCTTCGTCCAATATAACTGACAGGGTGAGAGTACTACCCTTGTTGATGCTACATGGTTTCCCAAGTAGCATGGTGGAATTTATCTCAATTATTCCATTGTTAACTGACCGATATGACGATATTGCATTTGAGGTGATTGTACCAAATATTCCTGGATTCGGGACCTCAGATGGTACCACCAAATCGGGATTGGGTGTGTATTTTTAACGTATATATTCTTTATCCATTTTTGTTCTGAATACTCTATGATTAATATAATACTATAATTAATAGTATGAAATTATCATCGAGGTTTTGTACAATTTTTGTCTAATATGTTTTAAATATTATAAAAATTGCCGAAGGGTATATCATCCCTATATTATTATATTAATCGATCATCGATAGATTATTAAGTACATTTACGTGCTTATTATGTGTATATATATACCGGGTGTTTCGCTGGTGGGCGGGACATAAGAAATCACATGTTAATTTTGATGTTGCCGCTTATTAAAAAATTCCCTAATCCCTTTACAGAAAAATAGTGCATATAATAAATTACGGGAATTTTCTTCTGAATCTGGAATACTTTATTTTAATTCTCTAACTTTGGTTGTTTTCAAGATATTTGACGAAACGTGGACCTACAATTATATAAGAAAACACATGTTAATTTTGAAGTGGCTGTTTAAAAGATTCCCTAATCACTTTACAGGAAAATAATACATATCATAGATTACGGGAATTTTATTCTGAATCTGGAATACTTTATTTCAATTCTCTAACTTCAGTGGTTTTCAAGATATTTGACGAAACGTGGACCTACAAATACTTAAGAAACCACATGTTAATTTTGAAGTGGTTGTTTAAAAGATTCCCTAATCACTTTAGAGGAAAATAGTACATATAATAGATTACAGGAATTATATTCTGAATCCGAAACACTTTATTTTGATACTGTAGCTTCAATAGTTTTGAAGATATTTAACGAAATGTGGACCTACAATTACATAAGAAATCACATGTTAATTTTGAAGTGGTTGTTTAAAAGATTCCCTAATCACTTTACAGGAAATTTGTATATATAAAAGATTATGAGAATTTTATTTTGAATCTGGAATGCTTTATGTTAATTCTCTAGCTTCGGTGCTTTTCAAGATATTTGACGAAATGTGGACCTACAATTACATCAAAAATCAGATGTTAATTTTGAAGTGGCTGTTTAAAAGATTCCCTAATCACTTTAGAGGAAAATAGTACATATAATAGATTACAGGAATTATATTCTGAATCCGAAACACTTTATTTTGATACTGTAGCTTCAGTAGTTTTGAAGATATTTAACGAAATGTGGACCTACAATTACATAAGAAATCACATGTTAATTTTGAAGTGGTTGTTTAAAAGATTCCCTAATCACTTTACAGGAAATTTGTATATATGAAAGAATATGATAATTTTATTTTGAATCTGGAATGCTTTATGTTAATTCTCTAGCTTCGGTGCTTTTCAAGATATTTGACGAAATGTGGACCTACAATTACATCAGAAATCACATGTTAATTTTGAAGTGGCTGTTTAAAATATTCCCTAATCACTTTAGAGGAAAATAGTACATATAATAGATTACAGGAATTATATTCTGAATCCGAAACACTTTATTTTGATACTGTAGCTTCAGTAGTTTTGAAGATATTTAACGAAATGTGGACCTACAATTACATAAGAAATCACATGTTAATTTTGAAGTGGTTGTTTAAAAGATTCCCTAATCACTTTACAGGAATATAGTATATATGAAAGATTACGAGAATTTTATTTTAAATTTGAACCTCATTATTTCGAATCACTGGCGTTAGTAGTTTTCAAGATATTTAACGAAACGTGGACCTACATTGGCTTTGAAATTAGTAAATGGCAATATGTTGATTTTTCATTAACAAATTGCAAGTAATAATTTTTTTTATGAAAACAAAAATAAGCATGAAAATTACTTTATTAGATGTAACGTTAGGCAACATTAAACACAACATAAAAAATTCTGTAATAATTTAAATTAGTCGTTCAAAAATAACCTCTCATTTTCAGCTAAAAAAAATACCCCAATTGTAAAATTCCTTCACCTTAAAATTCACCACCCGGTATATAGTTTGACTTTTATGTTTTAAATAATACGACAACTTTTGAATGATTTTCTAGCAATTTCGTATTTTTCGCGTCTACATTATTTAATACATTTAAATCAAAAAAATACAAAAATTACATAATAACTCGATTAATTCGTTTCTATCGCTATACAGGGTATAATTTTATTTTGGAGGCATACATGTTAAATTATACAACGAAAATTATTATAACAAAACAACGTTTAAAGAATACAATGACCACTCACTTTTAGGAATAAATAATTTTCATAATTCATTGTTTCTACTATAATGTTGAATTTTTCTTCAAACAATTTTACACCCTGTATAATATAATCCTTTTCGATAATCATTTGGAATGTCAATTTGAATAAGTAATTCATTTGCAATTTTTATTTTTTCTTATATATCATATGTTAATTTAATTTAATTCATAATTTCGAACCATAGCCAGAATTTGAACTTAGAATCAAAGATAAATATCGTAATATACTTTGCCAGTTATTCGTGGAAATTAACTTGAATAAGTAGCAATTTTCAAACGTAGTTTGACTTGGCGTGAAGATATATTGCATTTAGTGTATACTTTTTGTGAATCACTTTGTATTAATTGATTATGATTTATACGAATATAATTGGAAATTAATTTGATTATTTGTTAATTAATTGTAATTGCACACCGGAGCCATTTATGCAGTTAATGTATTTTTTTTTCTAAAAGAAATGATGTCTAGTAATTTAACACGATTTATTATATGTGACCATTTACAGTACCGTGCAAATTAGTTGGGACAAGCGGAAAATACCGTAACAAAGACACAACTTTTTTTTTAATGCTTTATTAGTTCACTTATAATACACATTTCTATTCTACCTATTTATAACAAACGTACATACTAAAGATCTTAGTCCATCCCTCAGGCCGTTTTTACACTGGTATAAGAGGGTATGGTTTTTTATTAAAATAAACTTTAAATTAGTCTATTAAAAACTTTAAACATTAAATCAAACTAAAATATTTATTTGTTTGGTATAGTTAATAGTGAACGTGACCCGCTTTAGCTTTAATTACTTCTTGTACCTTCTCAACCATTGATGCCACTATCTTAACACACATCTCCTCTTCACTTCAGGGTCGTGGTATACCACACAGCTTTAATTACTTCTTGTACCCTCTCAACCATTGATGCCACTTTCTTAACACACATCTCCTCTTCATTTCAGGGTCGTGGTACCCTAACACAGCTTTAAGTACTTCTAGTACCTTCTCAACCATTGATGCCACTAGCTTAACACACATCTCCTCTTCACTTCAGGGTCGTGGTATACCACACAGCTTTAATTACTTCTTGTACCCTCTCAACCATTGATGCCACTTTCTTAACACACATCTCCTCTTCATTTCAGGGTCGTGGTACCCTAACACAACTTTAAGTACTTCTAGTACCTTCTCAACCATTGATGCCACTAGCTTAACACACATCTCCTCTTCACTTCAGGGTCATGGTACCCTAACACAGCTTTAAGTACTTCTAGTACCTTCTCAACCATTGATGCCACTAGCTTAACACACATCTCCTCTTCACTTCAGGGTCATGGTACCCTAACACAGCTTTAAGTACTTCTAGTACCTTCTCAACCATTGATGCCACTAGCTTAACTCATATCTCCTCTTCACTTCAGGGTCGTGGTATACCACACAGCTTTAATTACTTCTTGTACCCTCTCAACCATTGATGCCACTTTCTTAACACACATCTCCTCTTCATTTCAGGGTCGTGGTACCCTAACACAGCTTTAAGTACTTCTAGTACCTTCTCAACCATTGATGCCACTAGCTTAACTCATATCTCCTCTTCACTTCAGGGTCATGGTATACCACACAGCTTTAATTACTTCTTGTACCCTCTCAACCATTGATGCCACTTTCTTAACACACATCTCCTCTTCATTTCAGGGTCGTGGTACCCTAACACAGCTTTAAGTACTTCTAGTACCTTCTCAACCATTGATGCCACTAGCTTAACTCATATCTCCTCTTCACTTCAGGGTTGTGGTACCTCACACAGCTTTAATTACTTCTTGTGCCTTCTCAACCATTGCTGCCACTAGCTTAACACACATCTGCTCTTCACTTCAGGGTCGTGGTACCCCACACAGCTTTAAGTACTTCTTGTACCTTCTCAACTATTGATACCACTAGCTTAACTCATATCTCCTCTTCACTTCAGGGTTGTGGTACCTCACACAGCTTTAATAACTTCTTGTGCCTTCTCAACCACTGCTGCCACTAGCTTAACACACATCTCTTCTTCACTTCAGGGTCGTGGTACCCCACACAGCTTTAAGTACTTCTTGTACCTTCTCAACCATTGATGCCACTAGCTTTACTCACATCTCCTCTTCACTTCAGGGTTGTGGTACCTCACACAGCTTTAATTACTTCTTGTGCCTTCTCAACCATTGCTGCCATTAGCTTAACACACATCTCCTCTTCACTTCAGGGTCGTGGTACCCCACACAGCTTTAAGTACTTCTTGTACCTTCTCAACCATTGATGCCACTAGCTTTACTCACATCTCCTCTTCACTTCAGGGTTGTGGTACCTCACACAGCTTTAATTACTTCTTGTGCCTTCTCAACCATTGCTGCCATTAGCTTAACACACATCTCCTCTTCAATTCAGAGTCGTGGTACCCCACATTTTCTATCATTTTGGTTTTCGTCATGCAATCCATCTTAGATATGCGCGCTTTAATAATGGGTACATACATTTTCAATAGGGTCTAGATCGGGTGAATTTCTTGGCCACTCCAATACCTTCAAATGTTCTGGGTAAAGAAACCTTTAGCAAGCTTAGAATTGTGGCACGGAGACAGGTCTTGTTGAAATACCCGTTGGGAAACAGTTGGGGCCATTTTCGCCGATGTACTTTTAGCTGTCCATCATTCCTTCAATGGGTCCCGAATCTGTAAAACGTCCCCCAAAACATGCCCTTGGGTGGGTGCTTGCGCGTGTCCATTACACGGCTTGGCGTTCCTTCGCTTGTCCCAACTAATTCGCACAGTACTGCCGTTATTTTATTATTTGATAAATTGTCTTTAATTTCACCCGCTATACAGCGGCTATTCATTACCATCTCACTAGAAAAGCGACAAAATCTTTCTCTGGTGGCCACGAAGGTGCGGCCATTAATCACACTCTTGTCATTTGTTCGTCCTCACCTTCCGCCCATTCTGCACCACCCAAACTTATTCGATCTTCTCACCTCAACGTAAATACGTATAGACTGTGTCGAATTGGCGGTGATCATGAAGAACCTCATGCACCGCATCGGTCACCGGCACTACTACGTCTTCGGCACGGATTGGGGCAGCGTGATCGCCGGTAATATGGGCATTCTGTTCCCCGAGGACGTGTTGGGCATCTACAGTCCCATGTGCATTTCGCTGCGGCCCAAGTCACTGGTGAAGTTCGTTTTGTGGGAACTGTACCCGTTCAAGCGGGTGCACGAGCGATACCGTCGCCCGTACAATTCCCTTTCAGCGATTGTGTTGGATATGATACGCGATCTGGGATATATGCATCAGTTCGGCAGTGAACCGGACACGATTGGTAATATGTCTAATGGGATGTGGGATAAATGTATAACCCCTTTGATCTGCCCCCCAGTATTCTACCCAAGTGGTAAAACAGAAAATTTAACCAAGTATATATTTTTCCATATTTAATGGATTTTTCTTTTGACTGTCTACCAATTTCTTATTGTATTGAACTAATTTCTTAAACTACTTGCCATCACTATCTCTTTACCTACTCTCATACCTATCATGGATACTCTTTTGGATACCTACGAAGTACCTAGCTTTGGGGGAAAGACACTGGCTACACTTCTTCTTCCGTCATGTCAAAATATACACAAATTGGAAATAGACCACGGATTTTGGAATTTGTGGTAGCAAATTAGGAACTATCATCGTTGAATGAAAATGTTTAAAGTATAAGTGATCGAATTTACTACGCAGCCGCCATTGCGGAGGAAATTGTAAAGGATTTTTTAAACATTGAAATTTAATAAAAATACATGTGCTGAGAGCACTCTCAAGAGACGTAACTTTTTATTTCAATATCAAAAGATGCAATTCTTCACCAATCTACATGCGAATTTTAATTAGTTAAATAGTCGTCAATCCTAAGGAAGGGTTGGAAACAACATCTCTCCATAGCTATTCATAGTTCCTTCATTTATCCATAGCTATTCATCCCACACGTCCTCCACTATCTGACCCACATACTCCATTCAAGCCAATCTACCCTACCTTCTATAAATAATTGCATAATACCCCCGTATCTAAGAATGTGACCTACTAGTCTATCTGTACTATACGCTGTAATACTCTACAAATACTTCTCTTCTCCCCTACTAACTCTAATACGGCTTCATTTGTTATTTATCTTCCCAGCCAATCCTTATCATCCTCCTGTAGCACCACATATATTCGAATGCTTCTGTTCTTTACCTATAGTCCATATCCCACACCCGTACAATGCTACACTCCACACATGCCATCAGTAATATATTTTCTAATAACCCAGTCAATATTTGATCTTAAAACCCGCTCCTTTTCTCTACAAATGCGTTCCTACCCTGTGCTATCCTACATTTTATATCTACCTTACTTCAGTTATCCTTTGTGATCCTACTTCCTAAATAAGAATAGTCTGACATTTCATCTATTCTATCATTTCCTATTCGTTCGTTTGCAATCCTTCTTGTCACACCTCATCACTTTGGTCTTGCCTATATTTATTTTCATGTTATAATCCCTAGCCATTACTTCTTACATACCATTTAACACATGTTCTAAATTCTGCACCCTTTCTTCCAAGATGGCTATATCGTCGGCGAACCTGAACATATATATTTCCTCTCCCTGAATATTCACACCGACACCTACACCTCTTCTTTTACACTTTATTTATTGCATTTTCTATATACAGATTAAATAACGACGGCGACAGTGTACATCCCTGTGCCTAACTCCTTTTCCCATTCTCGCTACCTCTTCTTCCCCCTCAATTCTGACTAAAGATGTTTGTATAGATTGAAAATAATTCTCCTATGCTTGCGAATGTTATTTTAGGAATTTTACAAAATTTATTCCATCTAGGAATTAGCTTGAATGATTCGCCGATCGGTTTACTGGCGCAGATACTGAATCTATTGTCGAAGGGCACAGACTGTCGGTTCGTTTCACTGGACGATGCCGGCATCAGTAATTTCGATCTGGACATTGTTCTCGACAATTTCATGATACACTGGATAGGAGGTCAGGTCTACTCGACCACCAGATTGTACGCGGAGTCCCTTTCCATTCGGGGCTTTTTTAAATTAAGTTTGTAAGTATCTATCGAATGGCTACAATGTGGCTACAATATTTCTTCGTAAGGAAATATATGGCACAGGCTCTAAGTTGTTGATAACGCCTAAGAACTAATGACTTGATCAATGTAAGCAATACGCTTCAGTGACGTTCCTTAATCAAATATAAATGGGGAAGAGATATAAAATTACCAGTGGCGGCTTCTTTTGAGGCCCCCCGCCCCCCGTACATTGAGCGCATCACCGTAGATATATAATTGCATTGTGATATTTTAACTCGGCATTATTTTTCCTAAAAGATAAAGCTTGCGATAGCACTCAACACAACACGGTGTGGCGGCGAGCAAATGTATATGCACTCATCCTATCTGTTGCAAGAGATAGAGTGAGAGCGACCGTATACAATATAGCATCTGTTTCTTTGGTTCGCGTATCGTATGAGCCGCAAACAAACTAGCGGCAGCGGTTTGCTATGGCAACGTGACGTCACGCTGCTTCTACAGCTAAGAATATATCGTTGTTTTAAGCTATTCAAGGCCGCAATTCTTTCGCGTCCCAACAGAGAAGCCTAGTCTAGTATACAGGAGAATGGATATAGAATAGCCAGATAAGACAGTTACATTGTTCTGTGTAGTTACGTTCGTACAATTTTGCCGTACGTGTTTCTCCAAGAATATATTTAAAAAATGAATAGTGTTAGTTCTTTATTGAAAATAGAGTTTTGTAGACTTTCTCTTGAGGACAAAGTAGAAATTAAAGAATTAGGTAGGCCATTGCCTGATTTAAATTTATCACAAACTTGTGCAAGGAGTGTTTATATCAAGGGAAGATTGAAGAGCGGAATACCACGTTCAATAAATGATTTAATTTAATCATTTTGGCGAGGTAATGAGGTGTAATTAGGTGTAGTATCCAATATCACAAGTATATATATAAGGATATATTTATTTTATAACATAGAATCTCATTTCGTTTCGCGTTTTTTTTTAAGACACGGAAATCAAAAATGCACTAACGGTCATGTTCCGGCCGTTATATTTTCACATATATTGATTCGTTCTTGGTAACTGGAGGAAGACGGCAATTTATACTAAGAGTTCAGACTCTGTAATAACACGACAGACCACCCCCGTATATAACTTGATAACATAATGGTGAGCCACATAAAAGAACGTGAGAGAAAATTGTTTTTACCTTCGCCTCTTTCATCGGCCAGATAGAAAATAAATGTTTGTTTAATAAAATGAAAATATCGACACATTGGGACACAATAATAAAACCGGCGAAATATTTTTTATAATTTATAATTTTTTAATTTTATAAAATTTATAAAAAAAAATTAATTTATAATTTTTGATTGGACCAATAAATATTTCGCTGGTACAAGCCGAAAGCTATTTCTATGCTTTTTATAATAAAAATTAAGGAACCTATGCGCTTTAAGTTCAAAAGGGTCCTACTTCAAAATATCCATTTTTTTGCAACAAAAATGCAAATGAAAAGTTCTCATTCCTTTTTAAAATTAAGTTAATCGTTTTCAAATCGCGTTCTGCATTATATACAATATTGATGGGTTCTGGAATTACCGCGAATAAATATAACGAATAGTAAAAAAAAACCAAATTAAAGTGCTTGGTTGAAAATTTCACAAAATGAAAATAAATATTAAAAAAAAATTTATTGAGATTAGCGAGAAATATTTATAGTCTTCTGATATTCAGTACTGAATGTACTGAATAAAAAATTGAAACAAATAGCGCCAGCAAATTTATTTTTCGTCATCCCATTTTCGAAAAATGAGAATCATAAGACATACATCATTGCGTACAATTGAAATATTTTTTAAATTAAACGCTAAATGTATAGAATACCGTAACATAAATCATTTAATTACTATATGCGCATTTCTAACACTATGCCCCCATCTTCAGTGGCACAAGATAAAATACCCCTTTCACTAATCGTGATTGCTGTATAATTAAATACAGAAGTCAACATATATTTTTTTCAATCTGACATAAATTTCTTAGCAATAGAAAAAACGACTAAAGAGATTATTTGAAAGTAAACCGTAAAATAATTTTAAAAATAAACCCTAAAAGGTAAATTAATTTATAAATAATATTTTCATTTATTTATTTGTCAGTTTTAAGATATCCAAACACTTGTTTAAAGTAATTTTGATTATTTTTGCACAATATTAAAAAAAAAAATTCTAAAGGATTGGGCTTCTGAATGGTATATTTTTTTAAGGGTTCGGCAACGTGTCTAGCATTTCCGCAATTTCGATTATTTTTGTACAATATTTTTAGAGAATGTTCCTAAATGATGGGGCTTTTGAACGGTATATTTTTCATATTTTTATATTTGCAATAACATGTCGAGAAAAAATCACAACTTTTATCAAAAAAAGATTTTTTTTGGGACGTTGTTTTATCGAAGAAGCTAGTGAAAAAAAAAATGACCGTACCATAGCTGGACATCTTGTCTACAACCAGTGAAAATTGCGTACTTTAATTTGCTTTTGTTTAATAGTTGGGCTAATGTTAGTAAACCCTTGCAATCCAGCATAAAAACATATGAAATTACTTAATTTGGGCCACATTTAGCATAGCATAGTACAAGGAATTCATAATAGATGGTGCTGGTATACGAATACATTATTTATGAAGTAAATCTACGTGTCCATACTATACGATTTTTTAGACATTGTTTTATCGTTTTCTATTTTCATAAAAGTACTCATAGTACGTTTATTTGCAATATGTATGAAGATTTTATTAATAACTGAAAGCCTCTTCAACCACACGTAAACGTAAAAACGCCGATACATTAAACACACTGTATATGCTACACAAATTGTTAGAGAAGATATGTTTTCAAACATCCGATTTGGAATCTGTATATATGCAGCGTAGTTTAACATTGAATCTAAACGGGATTTGAGAGAATTGGCAACAATGGTACAAACCCGTTATACAATACCAGTACAATCGACTAGATTTCGAACCACTAGTGGTATCTGTCGGCAGAAGTTTGTCAAATGTTCGGAGACGCTAATCTTAAACATCTTTTTATGTAATTTATTTATACTTTCATAATGTTTATTACAATCTCTCCACGAATCACCTTAGAATACCGGTAGACCCAACGGTGCCCGTGTCGTGCCCACAGTTGCCCGGTGAGATCGTTTATTTCCCCGACTGGATTCTGACCGACAAGTACCCGAACATGGTGCGCAGTACCATGTTCCGCGACGGCGGTCATTACTACAATTACGAGCGGTCTGCCGCCACCACAATCGCCGCCTCAGCAACGGGCGGCAAGAGTCCCCTCAACCAGCACGAGATGGCCGCCGATATATTCCAATCGGTGGCGCAAATGAGATTACAGCGATCGTAGTGTGTGTGTGTATCTTTTAGTGGTAAATTGCTGAGGCTGGATGTGTGTGTGACTATTTATTGTATATTTGGCAACATTCAGCGTGTGAGATTACGATTACAAGAAGTCAAATGTTTACAAGAAGTGTTGTCTTTATATAATTGATCGAAGCATTCACACAGAGAAAAGATTACTTGTACAAAAGTAACATTTTGATCCGAGTAAATATACACGCAAGTGAATATATTTTCTTGGATTAAATCGAGTTATTAGACAGAAAATATGGTGATATTATACAATCTTTTAGTGCAATGTACTGGGATCTTTCATTTTTTTAAACAAAATTATTCCTACCACTGTGCAAGACTTAATGCAGACTTAAGACTTAATCAAAGCTTAAACTTAAACAAATCAATTATTTTTATTGATACTCCTTTACTTTAGAAAATAATAATAAACTGCTTCAAAACCATCGTTTTTATTTCTACCTTTAGCTATAACATTCTCCAAATGGTTTATTTTCAGAATTTCTAATGCTAATTTCTATCCAAAATGCAAGAAATATTCTCGCAGAATTTCTAAAAAATTATGGATTTTCTAAACAGTGTTAAATTTGTTCGCTACAATTAAAATCACATTTTGAACCCTCATTTGTTGGATTTTTTAAATGGTGATCGTAGCAATAATTTTTTTGAAAATATAAATCTAAATTTTGCTTGAAGAGAAATGCCAATCAGCAAAAAAAAATTCAGGGTGTACGTTTATATTGTGCATGCAGTAAATTGTCGTGTTTTTTTATAGATATTTAGTGCATTTTGAGTTTGTACCAACAAAACAATTCCTATAAAATCAGCATTATAAGGAATTTTTAAATACTACCACCCCCAATATAAGAGCCACTCTCATGATACATACCCCAAAACGTTTTGAATTTTGGCATCTTCAAGTTGGTGTAAGTCTCAATTAAATCACGAAAGTTATTTGGCACTGCTTATTTTTTAAATACAAATGGTCGAATGTCGTTACCACGTCTTGGTGGTGGTAAACCGCCGGCCACCACGAAACGAAACGTATGCTAAAATAACGACTGAATTACGCCCTTCCATTTGGTATATCACACAATGGGGTGCACCAACTAATTCTTCTTTGGGAATTTTTTAAAATCAAAATTCAAGAGGCAATTTACAGCGCGAGTTAATTTGAAGAACATCAAGTTGGTATAAGTCTCAATTAAATCACGAAAGTTATTTGGCACCGCTTATTTTTTAAATACAAATGGTCGGATGTCGTTACCACGTCTTGGTGGTGGTAAACCGCCGGCCACCACGAAACGAAACGTATGCTAAAATAACGACTGAATTACGCCCTTCCATTTGGTATATCACACAATGGGGTGCACCAACTAATTCTTCTTTGGGATTTTTTTAAAATCAAAATTCAAGAGGCAATTTACAGCGCGAGTTAATTTGAAGAACATCAAGTTGGTATAAGTCTCAATTAAATCACGAAAGTTATTTGGCACCGCTTATTTTTTAAATACAAATGGTCGGATGTCGTTACCACGTCTTGGTGGTGGTAAGCCGCCGGCCACCACGAAACGAAACGTATGTTAAAATAACGGCTGAATTACGCCCTTCCATTTGGTATCTCACTCAATGGGGTGCACCAACTAATTCTTCTTTGGGAATTATTTTTATCAAAATTGAAGAGATAATTTACAGCGCGAGTTAATTTGAATACCCTCTCCAACAGTTGAAGCGAGACTACGAACGCTTCGATAGCAAATCAAGAACACCTGCAGCAACTATCTCGAGTATTCGTTATCAAGAAATTCCTATGCGTGTTTATATTAACAGAATTTTATGTAAACATTGTCAGTTAGTTTGTTTTGAATTTTTAATCTAAAAAAATTGATTATTACTTTACCCAATATTATTCCTTACCTATTTTAGAAAATTACTTTTTATTATTAATACTCTTTTTGGGTGATATTCTATACTATTAATACTCTACTGTAAAAATACTAATACTGTAAAAATTTCATTTTATGCCAAAGCAACAATATAAATATAATAAATATAAATAAAGATAATATAAATTCTCTGAGCAATCCTATTTTTTATATATACAGAATTGCATTTTTTAAAAATTTGGTTTTTTTTTTGTAGAGCGACAACAAATAATGAATTTCTACAATAATTATTGATGAGCAGATGAGCAAAATGAACAATTGAAAGTTTAAAGTATAGTGTCTTATTATTTGTATATTCATTTTAATTATTGAGAATTTTTTTACAAATTGATTACCATTAATAAATCTATGGTATTGTGGTGATCACTTTTCGTTCATTGGTATTAATCTCTAGAAATTGGACAACATTTTGCCATTTGTTATAAAAATATTTTGCACAATTTAAATGTACTTTAATTTTTTCAATTCGCCCTTCCCCCATTCCAACATGTTGTGTTGTGACGCCCATGAGATGATATACACTATATTCTCAGCGACTAATTAATTATAATATTTAATGACAAAATCAGCTCAGGGTGTGCTTTGTTTGGACAGGTATCGGATGTTGGGGTGACGAGAACGAGGCCCGCTTGATGCGCCATCTGATGGGGGACTATGATCCGGCGGTACGACCCTCCGAGAACTCATCCCTACCGCTAACAATCACTTACGGCGTATCTTTAGCAACAATTATCGATGTGGTGAGTTCGCTAATATAAAATAAACGTTATCGCCCGAATTGAAATTGCACTTTTGCGCACCGAGATTATTTCTAAATAAGCAATTGTTTAGTTTGGTATATAACAATGCTTCGAAATCTTCTATGTAAACTTATACGACACAGAAATCTATCGATTCGGGTCCTCAAATAAAACTGTATTCTGGAAATATTTGAACGTGTTGCAGTTCAAATAACAATTTTTGTATAATTTTAGTATACGGATGAAGAATATTTCAAAGTCGAACAAAATAGTTTATTTGAGAAAATACTTTTCACTTTTCGTTTGAAATATTCATTCATTCACTCGTATTTGTCTTCAAATTGAAACGTGTTAGTTAGTTTCCGAATTGAAATTGAAACGTTTAGATATAGATAGATAGATAGATAGATAGATAGATAGATAGATAGATAGATAGATAGATAGATAGATAGATAGATAGATAGATAGATAGATAGATAGATAGATAGATAGATAGATAGATAGATAGATAGATAGATAGATAGATAGATAGATAGATAGATAGATAGATAGATAGATAGATAGATAGATAGATAGATAGATAGATAGATAGATAGATAGATAGATAGATAGATAGATAGATAGATAGATAGATAGATAGATAGATAGATAGATAGATAGATAGATAGATAGATAGATAGATAGATAGATAGATAGATAGATAGATAGATAGATAGATAGATAGATAGATAGATAGATAGATAGATAGATAGATAGATAGATAGATAGATAGATAGATAGATAGATAGATAGATAGATAGATAGATAGATAGATAGATAGATAGATAGATAGATAGATAGATAGATAGATAGATAGATAGATAGATAGATAGATAGATAGATAGATAGATAGATAGATAGATAGATAGATAGATAGATAGATAGATAGATAGATAGATAGATAGATAGATAGATAGATAGATAGATAGATAGATAGATAGATAGATAGATAGATAGATAGATAGATAGATAGATAGATAGATAGATAGATAGATAGATAGATAGATAGATAGATAGATAGATAGATAGATAGATAGATAGATAGATAGATAGATAGATAGATAGATAGATAGATAGATAGATAGATAGATAGATAGATAGATAGATAGATAGATAGATAGATAGATAGATAGATAGATAGATAGATAGATAGATAGATAGATAGATAGATAGATAGATAGATAGATAGATAGATAGATAGATAGATAGATAGATAGATAGATAGATAGATAGATAGATAGATAGATAGATAGATAGATAGATAGATAGATAGATAGATAGATAGATAGATAGATAGATAGATAGATAGATAGATAGATAGATAGATAGATAGATAGATAGATAGATAGATAGATAGATAGATAGATAG
This sequence comes from Leptodirus hochenwartii, assembly GCA_947310635.1. Taxonomy (NCBI): domain Eukaryota; kingdom Metazoa; phylum Arthropoda; class Insecta; order Coleoptera; family Leiodidae; genus Leptodirus; species Leptodirus hochenwartii. Next base: position 2,861,284 of record OX371178.1, on the reverse strand, counting down.
ATAGATAGATAGATAGATAGATAGATAGATAGATAGATAGATAGATAGATAGATAGATAGATAGATAGATAGATAGATAGATAGATAGATAGATAGATAGATAGATAGATAGATAGATAGATAGATAGATAGATAGATAGATAGATAGATAGATAGATAGATAGATAGATAGATAGATAGATAGATAGATAGATAGATAGATAGATAGATAGATAGATAGATAGATAGATAGATAGATAGATAGATAGATAGATAGATATCTTTATTGATGCTTTAATTTGAGTTAGACTAATAAAATAATAGAGTTCCTTATGATTTTCTCATATAATGAAACATTGAAAGAAGCCGAACTAAAATTAATTTCAGTAGCTGCGAATCGAAAACTTTTAAATTTCACGTCATATCTAAACTTGATTAATAAACATAACAGCGAATAACTTCTTGGTTGATTGGCAGTGTTCATTACCGCTGGTCTAGCTGAAAGTTTTTAAAATAATAGCGTGATATCGCAACGTCGATTAAAACGAATAAAAGTTCTGTATTTGGTGGCTGAACGAGTGCAACACGCAGGCATCTCTTATAGGATGAGAAGAACCAGATCCTGACCACAAACTGCTGGATCACGCAGATCTGGATCGATCACCATCTCAAGTGGAACGCATCGGATTACGCGGGAATTAAAGTCATCCGCATTCCATATATGCGCGTCTGGAAGCCGGACATCATCCTGTATAACAAGTAGGTCCATAAATGAGTTGGTTTTTATGTCTATGCGTAGATATACGATGTGATTACACGATCGATATTTCCAAATGCAAGAGGGTTTGTTTTATATTTGGTTGGTACGCAATGGTAAACTTACACTATACTGAGATTATGAAAATAAAACTCACGCTCATAAACAAAATAAACTTGTAATAAATGTTCTGTTGCTATTTATATTCACTTTTCAATACTTCTACTGTATTTGCACTGTATATGCACTATTTAATACGTAGATATAGACAGCACCATCTCTTATGAATTCCTTACACTACGCTATGCTAAAAATGGCCCAAATTAAGTAATTTCATATATGCTGGATTGCGAGGGTTTACTAACATTAGTCCAACTATTAAACTAATGCAAGTTAAATTACATAATTTTTACTGCTTGTAGACAAGATGTCTAGTTATGGAACGGTCGAACGTTTTACTTATTTTTTCACTAGCTTCCTAGATTAAACAACGTCTGCAAAAATCACCCGTTTTTTTAATGAAAGTTGTGGTTTTTTTTCGACATGTTATTGAAAATTTTAAAATATAAAATATATACCGTTCAAAAGCCCCATCCTTTAGGAACCGTTCATAAAAATATTGTATAAAAATAATCAAAATAAATGGGGAAATGCTAAATACCTTAAGCCTTAACGCATTGCGCTTGAAATTAAAAAAAGAAAAAAATACTTTTCCTATTTCTTTTTATATTTTTTAACCTTAATTTGAATATATCGTTCTTTTGTAGTTGTTTTTTTACAAAAATATTGTAAAATCGTATTATTGACAGAAATCCAATGAGAATTACGTATTTCGCATTTCCTTAAAATTTTCGCATTTATATTAAAAATCGCTATTGAAAAGATATTATTAATTATTATTATTGTTCTTTGGTTGTAATTTCAATTGCTTCTCTTTCTCTCCAGCGATATATACAGGATAGTATTTAGCAAAAATACTTGGGTCGTTTTTCTAAATCTGTTTTTTTTTCAAATAATAATTGCTCTTGATGGCTGCTTTTACATGACCGAATTAAGAATTTTTATCATGAAAAAAACTTCGTCAAGAAATATAAAAATTATATTATTGCTATGTCCATAAGTAGAATCGAGGCCATATCAATAATGCACTTTTGTAATCCTTTTTCATTTGTAACTTTCATCTTTCGTGTGTTGAAAATCGCATTATTTCATCCCAAGCGGAGCATTAATTATTTAAATATAAAAATGACTACATCGTTTGTTTACCCTGTACTTGTAAAGCAAGCTATTTGTACAAGAAATGTACAGGGAACTCTACTATGTATGTAAATTTATGTTATTTGTATAACACTCTATATAATTTATTAGCACAGTCGAATGCAAATACGCGAAATATTTAACAGCAAAGTTAGTCGTCGAAAATATAATCTAAAATATTAATTAGAAAAATATTTTATCAAACCGCTAAAACATTTTTTTGCGTAGGCATTTTTCTTACTATCTTACTCGGACTTATTAATTATACAAAAAAATTATACAGTGTAAAAATAAATTTAATGAAGTAAGCAGTACCTTTTATACATTTGCAGACCTTGCAAGTTTTTACATCGGATTGGAAACATCTTGAAGGAATCAACGCAAAACATTTTCCAAGTCCAAAAAAAAATACTTTAAGAGTCGCTAAATATCTACAAATGCCAGAAGGAAGAGGCGCGTGTATATTAAAATTGAAGACTACTTTTATATATACAGAAAATTGTAGAAGTGTTGGATGTAGATTAATTTCATAATTCACTGCAGCGAAAACTTGATTAATTAAATAACGCCTAATTGTAAAATGATGCGAAACTTTTCCGCTACGTCCTCAGTACTGGTACACTGTCAGAAGAGTCTGTAAATTAATTATAAATAGTTTGAGTATTTATGTTACTGTTTCGCTGATGCGAATTTCAATTCCTTAAGTGCTTTGATATACGAATTCTGTTAAAAGTTACTATATATATATTTTTTAATCTTTAAAAAAACTTTATTAATCTATTATTATTGCTGTTATTAATACTTTTTATAAATGATTTTTTTTTACTTTGAACCTTTACGTATCAATTAACTATGATATAAATTGATTACTTACAAAGACTTTCCATACTGACGCTACGTGCCAAATGACTCGATTAGATTGATAAAAGAATTGAGTTTACGTATCAATTAATTAAGATAGAAATTGATTACTTACAAAAACTTTGCATACTGACGTTACGTGCCAAATGACTCGATGAGATTGAGTTTACGTATCTATTAACCAAGATAGAAAATGATTACTTACAAATACTTTGCATACTGACGTTACGTGCCAAATGACTCGATGAGATTGAGTTTACGTATCAATTAACTAAGTTATAAATTGATTACTTACAAATACTTTGCATACTGACGTTACGTGCCAAATGACTTGATGAGATTGATAAAAAGAGTTTATGTATAAATTAACTATGATATAAATTGATTACTTACAAATACTTTGCATACTGACGTTACGTGCCAAATGACTCGATGAGATTGAGTTTACGTATCAATTAACTAAGTTATAAATTGATTACTTACAAATATTTTGCATACTGACGTTACGTGCCAAATGACTTGATGAGATTGATAAAGAGTTTACGTATCTATTAACCAAGATAGAAAATGATTACTTACAAATACTTTGCATACTGACGTTACGTGCCAAATGACTCGATGAGATTGAGTTTACGTATCAATTAACTAAGTTATAAGTTGATTACTTACAAATACTTTGCATACTGACGTTACGTACCAAATGACTTGATGATATTGATAAAAAGAGTTTATATATAAATTAACTATGATATAAATTGATTACTTACAAATACTTTGCATACTGACGTTACGTGCCAAATGACTCGATGAGATTAAGTTTACGTATCAATTAACTAAGTTATAAGTTGATTACTTACAAATACTTTGCATACTGACGTTACGTGCCAAATGACTCGATGAGATTGATAAAAAAAAAGTTTACGTATCAATTAACTATGATATAAATTGATTACTTACAAATACTTTGCATACTGACGTTACGTGCCAAATGACTCGATTAGATTGATAAAAGAATTGAGTTTACGTATGGTACCATCAAATTCTATATATTAGGTTTATGTTGCAATCTTTCGTAAGGATTGTAATGGCGCGCTTGATTTTGTAACATTGTCCTGCATTCGATAATGATGTTGGTGTTACAGTGCCGATCCGCAATACCAATCATCGGTGATCAATACGAACGTGATCGTGTCCAGCAATGGTGAGGTGGTGTGGCTGAGCCACGGCATCTACAGGAGCAGCTGTGACATCAACGTGGAGTACTTTCCCTTTGATCTACAGAGTTGCCGCATGAAGTGGGCGTCTTGGACATACGACGGATACCAGGTAATTAGCGGCCGCCCAATTGTGCTTGTAATTGTGCTTCTTCAGCTACTGTATTTTTAACGGTATCATACTGCGGCTATGTTTATTGTGCCGCGATTGTTATATCGAATTTTATGAGCTTTTATCTTGTTTTTTATTTTTGTTGAAATTGTTACGAATTTCCGGCTATTTATTCGTAGTATTTATTATAATTGTAGAGCAATACTTAAACTTCCAAAAGTGCCAAAAAGCTAAAATAGAGACAAAACATTCGCAGAGTTTATTCTAAGGCTAAACGTTCATTCTAACGTCAATTGTTCAATTATGAAAATAATTTACATATTTTTTTATACAATTATATATATATATATATATATATATATCAAATTCAATTATACAAAAAATTTAATTGATTCACGCTATTTTCGTCGATATCGAAAGTGCCCCCTTGGGTATTTTTTAACAATATCTCACCAGATCCTTACAGCAAAACTTCCAAATATTTCATCTTCAGACGAAATTAGTCCATATAAAGTCTTGCGCGCTATACGTTGGCTATCTCATTAGTTCTTGTCAAAATATTCTGCATTCCGGCAACATAAAATCGATATCGACGCCCGAGGCGACACAATTTATTACGATAGATGGAAATAATGGATACGCTGATTCTGAAATATACCGCGAATTCTTGCTGTATTTTGTTAAAAATGTGATCATGACGCTTTTAAATTGGACACAAGCATTCCGAAGGCTCATTTTTGCTCTGTGTTTCTGTCATTGAGAAATATTTGTAAATACACTCAATATTGAGCACTTCTTCATCCACATTTCAAATAATATTCGTGCCAACATTTTTTTTAAATTGAAATTAATTAATTAATTTATACCAGTGGTACGAAGGTATCGATTTTAATATTCCATCACGCACTATTTGGAATAGGAAAGTTTGAATTATTTCTGGTTTTTTATAATCGAACTTTACATGCGCTTTTACAGATCGTGCTGAAAGAGAAAGTTTAATTGACGAAACCAACATAATCCAGGGGATGCTGCGAAATACTGAAAAATTCCCAGATTAGAAAAGTTTATAATTCATGTGAATGGTTATTTTTTAAATCGAAGATCGGTGATGCAGAAATAAAATATATTCACAATTATCGAACATCAAGAAAAAAATCCCTGGAACAACGAAAAAAACGTGTCAAGATAATTGTAGCAACTTTTTATAAATTAAGTATTTCGCATTTTTCATTTATCATTTAAATTCAGAAATTAGAGGAAGATAATAATATTATATACCATTCTATATACAGCTAAGATGCCAAAAACGGAAGAACCGAAGAGTTAAAACAAAATGGATTCACATATTGAGCTTAAAACATTTTTCATGTATGCAGTTCTAACATTTAATTTTAAATGAATTGTATAGTTCTTTTGATCTTGCTTTACAACGATATATCGCTTTAGTATTTTTGAAATTAATTATTTTGCGAAAATTGCGGCAAAACTGATTATTATATTAGCATAAAACCTTCAAATATAATTTACAAATTGCGAATGTACTGTACAAATGTACAAGCTTACCTACATTTTATACAGGGTATTAATAATAACACTTGACATTTGGATATTTTGAATAAAAAAAAAATGAAATTTTACTCGTTACTCTATCCTTTTTATTATATTAACGTCAGCAATCTCTATATGGAATAGTATGGCTTTATTAAGCTTTATTAAGACACCTTATCAAAAACTGATATTTTTTAATATAATTGAAAATGTTGCCAAGCAAAACCAAAAAAAAACATTAAATTGCATTTAATTTTATAATTCTAACCATTATTATTAGCTTCTATTGTAATTATATAACAAACTAAGTCTTTAGATTCGATTAAATTCATCTAATTTAATTTAATCTCGGGCGTTTAATTTAATCTGAGACGCCAACATTTTTGAATGACAAAAATTATTTTTGTTATTCAAAATAATAATTAAAAAAACTAGTTTCTGCGTAAAATTTAAAAAAAAAAACATGCGTGAGACTCTCTCGCGGTAGAAGTGAAACTTAGCAACTATGAAAAGTTGATTTTATACATTGCTTTTCCCATTTGTTAAAGATGACCAGGTAATTCTGGGTGGACAAAACCATTTGACTTCGATAACATTGGAATGGTATTCCGAGTGAGGGCATTTCGGCATGAATTGCACGCTATCGCATCTTCAGTGATAATGGCTGGAAACGCAGTATGTAAAAGTTGCTCGTGCTTAGGATCAACAGGTTTCACATCGTTCTTAAACCATATTCGATCACATATGGAGCACACTGTACCTAGCGGATTATTGAAAAATTGTTTAGCAAATTCGCGATGAGCAAGTGGAAATAATGTAAATTTTGTGTATGATGCACTAGTGGGTGCATTTCTATTGGTCGATGGCTCGCTCAGCTGTATCAGATTCATTTCGTTGATCTCTCACACCGCGTGTATCTTCACGTGCCTGAATCAGTGGCATTCAAATTATCTATACCACTCACTATGTCCTCACTTAACGACGGTATCGATTCATCCAGTGTATTTGAAGTCGTTGGAAGGTTATGTTGTCCACCGTGTTTCTTTAACGCCCTTTGCCTGGCTCGATACTCTCTACTTCTTTCCAAGGTACTTGTTGGCACTTTTCTTGGCGGTTTATTCACTTTCTCCCGTTCTCTAAAGGCTCGCACTCTGTCTGTACTTGTATTTTTCTCCATATCACTTTTCACATAATGGAAATTGCTAGCTAAAAGATTAAGCTGCGTTTGTGTAATATATAATAAAATACGCAAGCGTCTACTGGTTGCTTATGCTACGTATACACAGTACACGCGGCGCATGCGCGTAGCGTATTTCACTTTTCGTGACGGAAGCGTTTCACTTTTCGTGACGGAAGCGTTTCACTTTTCGTGACGTTCAGGCCAATTTGCCCTACCGCGCCTATAGAAGTTTCACTACAATAATTATTAATATTTAAACTAAAATAACTAAAAATAACTAAATTAACTAAAATTAAAAATAAACAGACATCGCGTAATGCTGAATATATGTTCGTCCTGTATCCATAATTGGTGCACATGTACTCGTGGATTGTCTTCTACATCGAAACCAAAGCGAGTTAAATACGAACACGAAACCTTACTTACACTATGCAACCGCGAATTGTATTGTTATCGTCTTCAGCTCGTAATCGATAAACGGCGAATTAGGTCTTATTGAAGTAACAATGCAAGATTCCTAAATTAATGGCACCTGTGCCTGAAACTGTGCAACAAATTGCCGCTGGATATTTAGATAAATGTAGGCAACTAAAACTACACTATATTTGGCAGTAAAGATTTTTGCCTACCTGAATCGACTTACAAAAAATTGTATGATTTTTTTTAATAAGAAATTGTAACGGATCGCAGAAAAATTAGTTAATTATCGAGAAATGATAATAGCCGCTGGATATTTAGTTAAATGTAGGCAACTAAAACTACACTATATTTCGCAGTAATGACTTTTGCCTACCCGAATCGACTTACAAAAAATTGTATGATTTTTTTAAATTAGTAATTGTAACGGATCGCAGAAAAATTAGTTAATTATCGAGAAATAATAATCACCGCTGGATATTTAGATAAATGTAGGCAACTCAAACTACACTATATTTCGCAGTAATGATTTTTGCCTACCTGAATCTACTAACAAAAAATGTACGATTCTTTTTTAATTAGTAATTGTAACGGATCGCTGAAAAATTAGTTAATTATCGAGAAATAATATCGTTAATGATTCGATGTGATTTTTTAATATGACTATTATTAACAACTATAAAAGTAAACGACGGGAAGAAGAACAAGTTTTTCATTATTTAAATTTTTAAATATTACTAGGAATAATTTTTTTAAACATCTTCCTTTTCTTATAATAATTAATTATTATATTTATATTAATAATTAATTTTTCATTTTTTCCCTGGCTCTGTAATATTGCGCTTTGTGGTCTGTAATGCAATATATTTGCGTATATATTCTTCCACACTTTAATAAAACGAGAAATAATGCCCGCAATGAAATGTTGAGTATTAAGGGTACTTATATTTTATATAATCCACTATTGTATGATACTAACACGTCATTTGCACAACACTGCAAGAGATGAATATGAAAATAAATGAATAAAAACGTGATGAATATAAAACTAGAAGGAAAAACCAGTAAATCTGCATTAATATGCAAAATGTAATAGGTAGGCTAGATTAAAAAATAAATTCATTACATATTTAAAGAAAAAATATTCAAGGATATAGATTAATTTTACAAACAATATTTATATCGACGTGAATGCTATCTTATCAAAATTCGAATGAAAAATAATAGTGTATTAAAAAACGAATTTCATAAGGCAGGTTTTATTGCACCGAGATTTCTAAAAAACGCGTGTTATAAATGACTTATGAAATGAGTATTTTATACAATTTTTTCTAATTTGCGTCTTTACGCCCTTTTTAAATAAAAAAATCGAAATTTCAAAATTTAGGGAATTTTTTTACTGTTGGTAGTAGCTATTGACACAATTGAAATATTTGAAATAAATTGTCAAATAAATTAAAATTAAACTATTTGTTACTTTCTTTTGTTGTTTGACGTAAAATTGTACATTTCAAGGACAAAATTTAAATCAAACTATTTGTTGCTTTCTATTGTAGTTTGACGTTTGATAACTGGCAAGCAAAGCTACCAACTTTGAAACAGTAAATTGCACTATGCTATAAGCGAACTCAAATTCCCTATAAACGAACTCATTTAGGTTCGTTAACAGCTCTATTAGAAACGCAAATTAGAAAAATATTATTTTGGTATTCAATTCATTAACGTACTATTTAATGCAACTTATAGTCGGTTTTTTTCTAACGTTCTAACAGAAAGATATACAAAGTGGAATTAACTGAAAAATATTATTTCGAAATCGATACTATATATTCAGCACAATATCTATATTTTGTATCAATTTAATTAACAAAAAGTAGGAGTAAGATTAATTAAAATGGATGGCAAGAGCGTCTGTCATTTTCTACCGTTATTTGTGGAATTTTAAACAAAATTTAAAATTGTAAGTAGATGGGAGAATGTAAGTTGTAAAATTCAGTTAATAACAAATTTCAAAATAATTGTGGAAGGTACACTAAAATGGTCAATCAAAAATTCGTTTTTACTCAAAAAATATAAACCGGTTGGAATCTTTTAATGAGCGATGAGGAAGTTTTACGAAGAAATACAACTTTAATTTTTTTTACACAGCATTCCAAAAGTACTTGAAAAAATATGTAATCTTACTTTATTTACTACATTTATTCCTTACATAGACATATTTAAATGTATAATTTATGTAAAAAACAAATGGTTTATTTGCAAATTGAATAAGTCAAATTGATGAAATATAAAAATTTTGTACAGTTAATTTAATTTCTTTAAGGTATTTATATATTGCTATAAGCTCAGGTGTCGATAAAACGTTTCAATAGGATAAAAAAAAATTACGTGGAAATTTGAATTTTTAAATTTGAATTTGAAATTTGAAACTGATGAACTATAAAAATTTTGTATACGTTATATTTAATTTCTTTAAGGTATTTATATATTGCTATAAGCTCAGGCGTTGATAGAAAGTAATTATTTGAAAAATTGAATGGTTTATTTGCAGATTGAAGAAGTCAAATTGATGAAATATAAAATGTTTGTATACAGGTAAAGGTATATATATTTATATAAAGGTAACTTGCATAGCTTTTGTAGACTTAGAAAAGGCATTTGATAATGTAGATTGGGACATAATGTTTAGAATTTTAAAAGAAACGGGTATAGATTATAAGGATAGGAGAATAATTTTCAATTTATATAAACACCAAACTGCCTTAGTTAGAATTGAGGGGGAAGAAGAGGTAGCAAAAATAGGGAAGGGAGTTCGGCAGGGATGTACACTTTCACCGTTATTATTTAATCTATATATAGAAGATGCAATAAACAAAGTAAAAGAAGAGTATAGTGTAGGTGTGAATGTACAGGGAGAGAAAATATATATGTTGAGATTCGCCGACAATATAGCTATATTGGAAGAAAGCGAAAAGAATTTAGAAAGGGTATTGAATGGTATGCAGGCAGTATTGACTAGGGATTTTAACATGAAAATAAATATAGGTAAAACTAAAGTGATGAGGTGTGACAAAAAGGAATGCAGTAGAAAAATGAGGATCACAATAGGAGATAATAGAATCGAAGAAGTGTCAGATTTTTGTTATTTAGGCAGTAGAATCACAAAAGATAATCGAAGCAAGGTAGATATAAAGTGTAGGATAGCACAGGGTAGGAAGGCATTCGTAGAAAAAGAACAGATTTTAAGATCAAATATTGACTTGGGTATTAGAAAAAGATTACTGAAGGTATATGTTTGGAGTGTAGCACTGTACGGGTGTGAGGCGTGGACTATAGGAAAGGAAGAGAAGCGTAGATTACAAGCATTCGAAATGTGGTGTTATAGGAGGATGATGAGGATTGGTTGGGAAGATAAAGTAACAAATGAAGCTGTACTAGAGTTAGTAGGGGAGAAGAGAAGTATCTGGAGAGTGTTACAGCATAGGAGAGACAGATTAGTAGGGCATATTCTTAGGCATGGGGGGATTATGCAATTGATCATAGAAGGTAGAGTGGAGGGAAAGAGAGGGGTAGGTAGGCCTAGATTGGAGTATGTGAGTCAGATAGTTGAAGACGTTGAGATGAATAGCTATAGGGAGATGAAGGGATTAGCTCAGGATAGATCGGCATGGCGTGCTGTTTCCAACCAATCTTTAGGATTGCGGACTCTTTAACTAAATACAGTTATATTTAATTTCTTTAGGGCATTTGTATATTGCTATAAGCTCAGGTGTTGATAGAAAGTAATTATTTAAAAATTTGAATGGTTTATTCGCAGATTGGAGAAGTGAAATTGGTGAAATATAATGAATTTTGCTTACAACACTGTTAAGGCGATAACACATTCGTTATAGTTGCAAATAACAATGTGGAAGACAAATCTGCCTATCAACGTACGCTATTATTCATTCGTTGGTACGTTGCTTGCTATATGTGCCATTCTTTGTGTGAATTTTGCAATAGGTTTTAGCGAGGTAGCTTATTGTATAGTTTGATATCCGTTTTGCGTTGAATGTGTATTTGAAATTGACGTAGCATGTGCACATAATGCTATTACACACTGCTTGTATCGAATATATCAAATACATCCAACGGATTAGCTTCTCTTGTAAATGTTACGTTCGAAACCCAAAAGCCGATAATTCCCCAAAACTAATTTCAAGCCCGAAAAATGTCACGTAACCAAAAATGTTTACTTTTAAGGTATCCTAAAATCAGTTTTAATGAGCGGAACTAGTTTAAAGAAAATTTAATATTTTTTCTGAGCCATTAACAGTTTTATCAGTCAAAATAATAGTATATTAAACAACGAATTTCATAAGGCAGCTTTTATTGCACCGAGGTTTCTAAAAAACGCGTGTTATGACTTATGAAATGAGTTTTTTATACTATTTTTTCTAATTTGCGTCTTTACGTCCTTTTTAAATAAAAAAATCGAAATTTCAAAATTTAGGGAATTTTTTTACTGTTGGTAGTAGCTATTGACACAATTGAAATATTTGAAATAAATTGTCAAATTAATTAAAATTAAACTATTTGTTGCTTTCTTTTGTAGTTTGACGTACAATTGTACATTGCAGTGACAAAATTTAAATTAAACTATTTGTTGCTTTCTATTGTAGTTTGACGTTTGATAATTGGCAAGCAGCGCTACCAACTTTGAAACAGTAAATTGCACCATGCTGTAAGAGAACTCAAATTCGCTATAAACGAACTCATTTGGGTTCGTTAACAGCTCTATTAGAAACGCAAATTAGAAAATAGTATATTAAAGAACAAGTTTCATAAGGCATTGCACGAGTTCAAATTTAGAAAACGAAGTTTTCTAAAGAACAAGTGTTATAAATGACTTTGAAATGTGTTTTTTATACTATTTTTTCTAATTTGCGTCTTTTGTGCCCTTTTTAAATAAAAAATCGAAATTTCAAAATTTAGGGAATTTTTTGACTGTTGGTAGTTACTATTCACACATATGAAATATTTGAAATAAATTGTCAAATATTATAAAAACTATAAAACTATAAAAAATTATAAAAACTAACGTTAATTGTCAAATAAATTAAATTTTTTTTAAAAATTATCACTACGGTGTTAAATTATAATATAGAATATCACCCAAATACCTTAACAAGCATTAAGTAGCTAGATGTACATTTCAAGCGCTATGCGCCCATCTTCAGTAGCACAAGATAAACTAAATAAAATACCTCTGTCACGAATCGTGATTGATATACTATCATCAATCACGATATTCTATATTAAAATAAATTAAAATTAAACTATTTGTTGCTTTCTTTTGTAGTTTGACGTACAATTATACATTTCAGGGAGAAAATTAAAATCAAACTATTTGTTGCTTTCTTTTGTAGTTGACGTTTGATAACTGGCAAGCAGAGCTACCAACTTTGAAACACTAAATTGCCCTATGCTATAAGCGAACTCAAATTCGCTATAAACGAATTGATTCTGATTCATTAACAGCTCTATTAGAAACGCAAATTAGAAACAATAGTTTTAAGGAAATCGAATTTTGAGAATAACATGAATATTCGTATTACCTGTAGAAGAGTGTTGATAGAACAGAATCTTCTACTTATCTCACGTTGGTGGCGGAGGTGACGGCTGACACACGTCACGTCACTTCGGGTGCGATCGTAGCGATTATTGGCTAGGAAAGTGTATGGTCATGAGAGTGGATTATAATTACAAGACTATATGCCTTTTAAAGTTTGCAAAAATTGTTTATATCATGTATTGTACTAAGACCAGGCAATAAACGAGTTTTATGTAAATAATACTTATATATAATATATGTATATACGAACTTTAAGCTCGTAGTACATTTTTATTTCGATTTTTTTTATGGCAAGATTTTTCCAACTAATCTCTAATAATTGATGAAGTTTATAAAATTATCGAGTATCAAATTATATTTGGACAAAAGTAATTTAGTTAGTTAAAGAGTCCGCAATCCTAAAGATTGGTTGGAAACAGCACGCCATGCCGATCTATCCTGAGCTAATCCCTTCATCTCCCTATAGCTATTCATCTCAACGTCTTCAACTATCTGACTCACATACTCCAATCTAGGCCTACCTACCCCTCTCTTTCCCTCCACTCTACCTTCTATGATCAATTGCATAATCCCCCCATGCCTAAGAATATGCCCTACTAATCTGTCTCTCCTACGCTGTAACACTCTCCAGATACTTCTCTTCTCCCCTACTAACTCTAGTACAGCTTCATTTGTTACTTTATCTTCCCAACCAATCCTCATCATCCTCCTATAACACCACATTTCGAATGCTTGTAATCTACGCTTCTCTTTCTTTCCTATAGTCCACGCCTCACACCCGTACAGTGCTACACTCCAAACATATACCTTCAGTAATCTTTTTCTAATACCCAAGTCAATATTTGATCTTAAAATCTGTTCTTTTTCTACGAATGCCTTCCTACCCTGTGCTATCCTACACTTTATATTTACCTTGCTTCGATTATCTTTTGTGATTCTACTGCCTAAATAACAAAAATCTGACACTTCTTCGATTCTATTATCTCCTATTGTGATCCTCATTTTTCTACTGCATTCCTTTTTGTCACACCTCATCACTTTAGTTTTACCTATATTTATTTTCATGTTAAAATCCCTAGTCAATACTGCCTGCATACCATTCAATACCCTTTCTAAATTCTTTTCGCTTTCTTCCAATATAGCTATATCGTCGGCGAATCTCAGCATATATATTTTCTCTCCCTGTACATTCACACCTACACTATACTCTTCTTTTACTTTGTTTATTGCATCTTCTATATATAGATTAAATAATAACGGTGAGAGTGTACATCCCTGCCGAACTCCCTTCCCTATTTTTGCTACCTCTTCTTCCCCCTCAATTCTAACTAAGGCAGTTTGGTGTTTATATAAATTAAAAATTATTCTCCTATCCTTATAATCTATACCCGTTTCTTTTAAAATTCTAAACATTATGTCCCAATCTACATTATCAAATGCCTTTTCTAAGTCTACAAAAGCTATGCAAGGTACCTTTCCTACCCTCTTTCTTTTTTCTACTACCATTCTTAGTGCTAGAATCGCCTCTCTCGTCCCTCTGTTTTTCCTAAATTTAATTTAATCCCCAAAATAATGTATATATTCAAATGAAAAATTATTTCATTTTTCATCTATAAATTTTTGGTCAATTTCTGATATGCGAAGTTTTGAATTTGTAAAAATGATTCCTCAAATATCCTACGATGGATTCCTCTAATGGTCAAATCATTAATTAATATTGGAATTTGGAGAAGATTTTTGTTTGCATTATATATTATTTTCTCTCAGTCGAAATATCAACTATCAAAGTTCCCGTTTCCAAGTATCGATAAGTAAAGATAGTATTGAACATCGTTCAAGGGACTTAAAGATGTGTTATCCCGCTCGCACCTTTAGTGTATAATCCATTACTTTGCCGTCAATCACGTTGATTGATTGATTGGGTTTACTTTGGGAATCGAGACGGTGGCGTCCTGGAGGAGTCCACGACACTGGAGTGTCCTTAACGAGCGCTGACCGAATAAAATACTCTTTGCACTCGTGCAGCTCTGGCAAATAATCTGAGAAGAGCTGCCACGCAAAATCGATTTTTCTAACATATTTTGCAAATGTTTTTATATTAAATGAAGCCAAAAATCAAAGTGGAAATATATTTTTAAGTTTATCTAAATTGATTATTTTAATTATTTATGTCGTTTAAATTATCGAAACACTACTATGTGATCCACAGATCGATTAACATTGAAGATATTTTACTGCATCTTAAATGTCAATGTTAACTAAATTAAATTTTCAACTTTTTTGTGAAGCGAATGAATACGCGCACAAAGCATTTTTTTTTTTTTTTTAGTTAGTTTGCGCAGGCCTTTTGAATTTCATTGATTTATTAAATACAAAATTGCCAAATCGAAAATTCATTTTTTAATTTTTTTATCATAAATGTATGAACCCAAAAAAAGCAATCCAATATTAAGGCCAGCAGAAAAAGCAGACGTTCGGTAGCATATTTGTCATTTCCGCAATTTTGATGATTTTTGTACAATATTTTTAGAGAATATTCCTAAAGGGTGCGGCTTTTGAACGGCATATTTTTAATATTTTTTAATTTGCAATCACATGTTGTAAAAAATCCATAACTTTCAATCAAAAAAGACGATTTTTCGGACGTTGTTTTATCGAAGCTAGTGAAAATTTTGAGAAACAGTTTCGACTGTACCATAGCTGGACATCTTGTCTACAACCAGTAAAATTTGCGTAATTTAATTTGCTTTCGTTTAATAGTTAGGCTAAACGTTGCATAAAACATATGAAATTACTTAATTTGGGCCATTTTTTGCATAGCGTAGTGTAAAGAATTCATAATAGATGGTGCTGGTTTGCTAATACATCCTTTACGAAGTATATCTATGTATCTATCCATGGTAGTGTACTTTATTCAAAATGTGATATTCAAAGAAAATATTTTACTGCATCTAAAATGTCAATGTTAACTAAATTTATTTAAGTGATGTGAATGAATACGCGCACAAAGCATTAATTTATTTCTTTTTATTTAGTCAGTTTGCGCAGGCCTTTCGTATATATTGCCTCTTGTAGCATTTGCTTTGGTCAAGGGAAAAGCAAGCAAACAAAAGCCAGCATATCTTATCTTATGCTCTTTTTACAACATTATAATATTATAGGGTGATCTTTCATTTTCGATATGTAACACTTTGATAACTCTTTTTAATTTTAAAAGCATATACGCTGAAGGCTATACTTCCCTTCATGCCCTTACGTTTCGGTAATAATTATATAACCAACTAAAAATTTATAAATTTTGAAATAATGCACTCAGCAAAAACCCGAATACAAGAAATGGACAAGGATATTACTAAACATACACCGAAACATTATCCAAGTTCAGAAGACACTTTTGTCACACCTCATCACTTTGGTCTTGCCTATATTTATTTTCATGTTATAATCCCTAGTCATTACTTCCTGCATACCATTCTTCTGAACCTGTTCGAAATTCTAAATTCATTTTCCAAAATTTCTAAACATTGTCCAAGTTCAGAAGACACTTTTGTCATACCTCATCACTTTGGTCTTGCCTATATTTATTTTCATGTTATATTCCATGTCATTACTTCCTGCATACAATTATTCTGAACCTGTTATAAATTCTAAATTCATTTTCCAAAATTTCTAAACATTATCCAAGTTCAGAAGACACTTTTTGTCAAAGCTCATTTGTCACACTTACAACTTACTAAATGGTTCATATTTGAAAAAAATATCATTGATAATAATTATTAATTTTTTTTAATAAATTTTCAAAGATATTAAATCCTCATTTAAACATTGTAAAAAAAAAATTGAAAGTTGAAATTTTGAAAACATTCGTAAATTTAATCATGTGCGATGAATAAAATGTAAGTTAAGTATTAAAGCGTTAAGAATTAATTAATGCTTGTTAAGTGAGGACAAGAATTAATATAGGAAATTCTTTCCGTTTTTTGGGGATGTTTTATACAACACATTCTAACACTTCCGAACGATACTGAAGCTTCCTTTTTTTATATTAAAGTAGTTACGTTGGCACTTTTTCAACCTGATTTTTATCATTTACATTGACATCGTTTTTATTCCAGGTGGAGTTGATGAAACAGTCGGAAGGTGGCGACATGAGCAATTACCAACCGAATGGGGAATTCGACCTGGTCAGTTTCTACCCAGTGAAACACATTCAGTTCTACTCGTGCTGTCCAGAACCGTACCCAGACATCACGTACACCATCAAACTGCGCAGAAGACCAATGTTCTATGTCTTCAACTTGATCCTCCCCTGTATTCTTATCAACTGTATAGGTAAGAAATTATATTGGTAAAAGAATTATTTATGTGGGCTTAAACCGTCCTTGTAAAGTATGGACAAGAATTGGCATAATAAATTCTTTCGAAGAATTAGGCCACCATTTCACATTGAGGCAGTGCCTTTAGTAAAAAAAAAGATTTGTCATGTACTAAACCATTCATTTATATATTGAAGACAAACTATGTTCGGATAATTAAAAAATCTTGTTAGTAATGCAGTCTTTTTGGACGAATTATTAAATTATAATACTAGGTATTTTAATAGCAAAAATTGAAATATTTTCCTGTATGATAAATAAAGTTAAATCTAATAAATAAACATGTTTATAATAATTTGCAATTTTAAGAAGTGATGGATCAATAGTAATAATATATAAAGACTTAAAAATCTGGCAAAAGCCACTCTATCTAAATTTTTATAAAATCATTAGCCATGCTCCAGATAGATTTTTTTTTTACTGTACACTCAAAGACACTAGTAATGCGTTGATTTAATACAGCGCGTGCGCAGTTTGCGCTCTCGATACATCCCACAACTGCGCATGGGTCCTGTGTTGGACCCTTGCTGTTATCTTTGATTTTACGTTGAAAATGTCGTGTGTAATTACAGCGTTATTAGTGTTCTACGTTCCATCGGAATCGGGTGAGAAAGTAACACTCGGCATCAGCGCCCTCCTCTCCATGACCGTGTTCCTGATGACAATTCGGGAGACACTTCCACCAACGGAGAAAACACCATTAATTAGTACGTTCAACAAATCGTCTATTCTAAAAAAAAAAAATTACTACGGTATTAAATAATAGTATAAAATATCACCCAAACACCGTAACGTAAAGCATTAAGTAGCCAGATGCGCATTTCAAAGGCTATGCCCCCATCTTCACTAGCGCAAGATAAAAACTAAATATAAAAACTGAATTAAGACACTATGCAATTATGCAAAGTGTCTTTTAGCTCAGTTTTTAATACATCGAATTCTTCTTCTAGGCCTGTATTATGGTACGAGCATATGTTTGGTAACATTCGCCTCCGGACTGTCGGTGGTAACGTTGAACATTTACCATCGGGGTGTTCGGGGGGCCGCCATACCAAAAATCCTTCGCACGATCGTCCTCGAGCGACTCGCTCGACTCATCTCGATGCGTTTCGAGATCTCCGCCTCATCTGCGCAGCACCGTAAGGCCAAAGTTCAGGTAAAATGACCAAAACCATGGACGATTTGAAAGTACGAATGAGCTCCTTTGAATTGAACGGTCAAACCTTAAGTGGAGAAAAATTAGAATTTGAAAAAAAAAAAGATTTACATTCGCTAGCAAATTATATTTAATTTGATTTAATTTATTTATTTTCATGCAACTTTATGGTAATCAAAGAAGTCGAAGAATAAATATATGTACAACCTTTGGCAAAGCCGAATTTTCCGTCGGTCCTTTTCATAAATATATTGAATTGATATTTCATCGAACCGAAAATATTTCAGCATAACTTTCCGTACTGAAACTTTTTTAATCTCCGATTGACGGCTGTTAAGTTGGAAATAGCATTGCCATTTGCAGTTGTGAATATTTGATGAAGTGTGAAAATATAATTAAAATTTTGCAGCTTAATCGCAAGTAAACTGTTGTGAAGTTTAACTCTTTAACAGAAAACGCAAACTGTACGAAGATAAATTAGTAAATTACAATTGATTTTATGAATTTTTTTATATCTTTTAATAATTTTATTATCTTTTACTGCGATATATTTACAGGAATCTATTTTATTTATAGCAAATCCTCTTCTGCATATTACATGTTTATTCATTACGTCCGGTTATTGAATTAAAATTAAATCCTAAAATGGCAAAAACTCAAAATTAATTTCAAAAATCATCAAATTCAGATTCAAAGCTGATGTACAGCTGTGAAAAGCAATTGGCGATTTGTTTCGAATTACATTATGATTTAGTAAATACAAAATTGACAAATCAAAAATTTATATCGCCCTGTTTTATTTTTTATTATTATAAATGTTGAACCCAACAAAAGCATCCAATATTAAGGCCAGCGTCTCTTCATACGAAAAGTAGGGGTTCGGCAGCGTGTCAAGCATTTTTGCAATTTCGATTATTTTTGTACAATATTTTTAGAGAATGTTCCTAAATGATGGGGCTTTTGAACGGTATATTTTTACGTTTGCAATAACATGTCGAAAAAAAATCATAACTTTCATCAAAAAAAGGTGTTTTTTTCGACGTTGTTTTATCGAGGAAGCTAGGGAAAGGATTAGAAAAAGGTTTGAGCGTTCCATAGCTAGACACCTTGTCTACAATTAGAAAAAATTGCGTAATTTAATTTGCTTTCGTTTAATAGTTGGGCTAACTTTGCATAAAACATATGAAATTACTTAATTTGGGCCATTATTTGCATAGCGTAGTGTAAGAAATTCATTATAGATGGTGCTGGTTTACTAACCCATTCTTTATGAAGTATATCTACGTATCCATGGTAGTGTACTTTATTCAAAGTGTGATAAGATATAAGTTAAATGTGTAACAGATAAAACTATTCAAAATAATGTTTTGAAATATTTCATAAATGTTTCACAAAAATCGCAACTCAAAGCTTTTGTGAAAACTAAATATACATTTCGATGTTAAAGTATCATCTTGATTAGCATAACAATCAACACATGGGTTGTTATTGTTACGCTACTGCAGATGGGAGTTTAGCTTTCGAAATGTATGCTTACCAAAATAAATCCTTCGGTAACTTTAAATTTATTTGATCAAACTGCTTAAAAAAATTTAGAATTAGAAACTAGTATATCTTTAAAGAGTTCTGGACATTTTGAGTTTTGTATTATATGATAATCGTTAGGAACTTACCCGATTGATATAAGCTATAAGCACAATTTTAGCGTCTCGAGGCTTTCGAAATGTGGACGTATAGAAGAATGTTAAAAATTAGCTGGAGGGACCGAATAACAAATGAGGATGTGCTGCAAAGAATCCAAAAAGAGAAAGAGATTGCTGTCGCTGTAAAAACGAGAAAACTGCAATATTTCGCACATGTAATGAGGAATCGGGAAAAATGCAGAAAGTTCTACGACAAATAATACCGGGAAAAATACAAAGGAGAAGACCCCCTGGTAGAAGAAAAACATCATGGCTTAAAAATCTTCGGGAATGGTTTAACAAATTGACAGACCAACTGTTCCGATCCCAAGTTAATAAGGTCATCATCGCCAACGTTCATTAATGGACAAGAAGAAGAAGATAAGCACAATTATCCTGATTCTTCAAAAGTGCATGAATTCGGTTCACGATTGCAATTCATTCACCATCTTCGGACAGATGATCCATTTAGAGCATTTACCACCTATCCAACCATTCGGGTTTTATTTTATGTCTCCCCATCAGTCAAATGTGAGACATATATACCGTACGTTTCACTTTCAGCTTTCAGCGAATATCCCTCCACCATCCACCATCAAATAGCAGCATTAGATGATAAATGGTGTCCGCTTAGTTTTGAAATCTGCAACTTATTGCCGGCCAGATAAACTTCCTTCTGATGCGGCGTATTTTCACGAAGAATGACTCTGAAAATATGTTATAATAACATTAGAATTCCTACATTTATAAATACTAAAAACTCATTGTTAAAAATGTACAAAGGCATTTGATATGAAGCATTCCCTCTACATTCATATAGACTTAATAAAAGGCTCTATTAGAAACAATCGCGTCAAACAAATGGTCAATATTTAACTATTACGTCTTCAAATTAACTCGCGCTGTTCAATTTCAAAAGATACAGGTTTTCAAAGTCCATTTTTATATGGACGTGTTAAAATTTTCAATTTTCATTTTACGCGAAAAAATGATTGATTGGAAGATTTTCCAAATGGGAAATGATCTGAGGATTCTAAATCCGCAACTTGTTAAAAATAGAAACCATAAATTGATTGTAAAATATTGAACAATCGTGCCAAACGTTTTACGAAAATATAATTACTAATCCGAATCTATTGCAGAAAATTCTCCAAGTGAATAAAATGTGTATCAAAAATGATTTATATGGCAAAAAAATAATAAACTAAACGTTTTTTTTAGTAAGAAATTTTTTTGAGTGTTTTTGTCTCGCTTTTTTAGAATATTTAGAGAAAAAAAAATTAGAAAGCAAGTAGATAAATAGCTTTTCCACAATACAGAATGTCCCATAACTATCCAGTATAATTATTAGATTATATGCACTTACCTGTAACTGTAAGTGACGTTATAATCTTAAATATACGAAGAATTAAATTAGTATAAGATTAATCCATAGTATCGTTCCAGTCCCTGGGATTACCACAATTTTACAGGTCTCTTCTCTCGGTGTATTGTATGTTGCCTACCTCCCGCGCACAGTCATTATTCGATTTTGTGTTTTTGAGGAAAACCACGTTATTTTAGTTACTGTTCGATTTATAGTTGTTTTTTTTGGTTCCATAACTATCCAGTATAATATATTCTTAATAATATAAAGGATTGATTGAGCCGTAACTTTTTCATAGTCTATATTAGAATAAGGAAATAAAAAACAACGTTACTTTTACTATCAAGTAGAGTATTACAATCAACTCTACTTGATAGAAAACTTGTTTTTTATGAAAAAGTTACGCCTCAATCAATCCTTTATATTATTAAGAATATATTATACTGGATGGGACCAAAAAAAAAACCAAAAACAATTATAAATCGAACAGTAACTAAAATATCGCGGTTTTCTCAAAAGCACAAATCGAATAATGACTGTGTGCGGGAGGTAGGCAACATACAATACACCGAGAGAAGAGACCTGTAAAAGGTTTTCCGTATTTTATTGTTAATAATTTAATTTAAATTAATTTTGTAACACAAACATGTGGACCAAGCACATAGACATTGTCCGTAACTATCCGCATAAATGCAACCCGAATGAAATATTTCTATTGCTTTGACCCGAACTATGTCTCTTGTTAAAGTTATGAATAATCATAACGAGACCATTTATCCATATTGCAACTAACGAGGATTGTCGCAATATTTACATATCTCTTATACCAACATTTATAAACATAACAGTGCCGTGTCGATGATTCAAGAATATTCAAAAATTTAAACTAGTAAAAAATAGCGGCGTACGATTTTTATTAAATTATAACATTTTACGCACGTCTATTATGAGAGATTATAAAAAAATAGATTAAAAAATTTTCTTTTGAATGTAAATTTTTATCTACAGGATTATATTTTCTAGTGATTGTATCCAAGAGCAAAAAAATTTTAAAAAATCGGCAAAAAAAATTTTTTTAATTGCCTAAAATAAATGTTTTAGCATAAAGATGTGTAAAAAAAAAATTGCTATTGAAATTTTAATGAGGATTTGAAATAAAGAGAAATTCTAATACTAACTAATTTTTTGTATATTTTCTTTACTTTTCAATCTTCGTTATAAAAAATTGTAAATACTTTAAATGTATAATTTCTCTTTTTTTCGATTGATATGTAGAATTAAATCTAAATATTTCTGCGTATTTAATTTTTTATTATTTTCTGAACATCGAAATTTTATAAATTTTATAAACATCAAAATATACGCATTGGTTTTCTTTTCATTTATAATACGGCCATATGATTTTAGTACAAAATAAATAAATGAAGTTCAAAATAATCTTTTAAAATATACGTCAATATTCGTATTTTTTTAGTTATTGAAAATCGGATTGAACATTCAATCAATTTGAAATATTGTTCAATTTTTTTACTTCGTATCTCGATTTGAGTCGATTTTAAACCCTAAAGTCCCCTTCCGTATATTCGCCACCGATACATATATACACAGTGAAACTTCTAGAAAAAAAATCGGTAAAATTAAAATTGGTTTGTTTAAATAATTTAATCAATTGCGACTATCCATTTCTTTAGATTAAATTTAGCATAATTCTTGCGTGCCTTTATATTATACTGACATTAATAAGAAAGAGATGTAATAAAACGTCCATTGCGGAACATAAAAGATAAAAGGCTAGAATGTAACGAAGAAGAAGATTTAGAGAATTTGGAATGAATTGTAACGAATTGAATTTAAATAAAGTAATTGTACTATCTAAATTAGTTATTTAAATATATGTATTAAAGCGAATAATTGATGTACCCTCAATAATAAATTACGACTACGAAATAAATAATATAATTGATGTTTTAAAAATAAAATTAAGTCAGAAAATAAAATATCCGCTCTACTTATAATTTGCAATATTGAGTACATATTTTATTAAAATAAAGAATTATTTATTTATACTGATTGTTAATTGAATTTATAGTTTAAATTGCAATAGGTTGAGTAAACCTACGTTTTAATTTATACTAAATTGCTGTTGGTAAAAGTGTAATAAATTCGTTTGTTAGTTTTGAATATATGGGTTTTATAACATTATAATTTCATTTTACAAAGCAAAACTGCACAAATTGCAAGACTAATATAATATGCAGAAAATAAAAAATTAAATTTCCTTGAAAGTACTTTAACTCTGTACAATGTGATTTATATATTGCAGTTTAGTTTCCACCGAAAAGTCCACCGGGAAAAATTTAGATAGTCGAAATGATCTACGGAGCAAATTTCGTGTCACATTACAGCGGATATAAACTGCTAATTTAAAATATTTTTCTCAATAAAAGTTGAAAATCAATATTATAAACTTATCATTTACAAATATTGTTTCGTTATTCATTTTTCTTGCAACATTATATCAATCGAAAGTAGCCTTGAAATTTTTTCTAGTTTTTGTGTCGTAATTAAAAAATATTTTGTCAATATCTAAATTTTTAAAACGAACATCGTTTATGTAAAAAAAATATATTTTTCTCTGTAATCTGTTTTTTTTTTGCACTAATGCGAGTTTAGACAACACTATTTTCTACCAAGATAAGATTTATTACTTATTATTTTATATTCTACCAAGGTGAGATTTATTATTTATTTATTTCTATCAATTTATTCGTTACCTTGCAAAAAAAAACACTTTAGCGTTTTTTTTTGCAAGGTAACGAATAAATTGCAATCCTTTTTAAAGAATATTAAGTAAATTGTAAACTACTAATTATTTATATAAATTGTACATAATTAAGTAGTTAGAAAACATTCTCAAAGTAATTTTATTTAAATTAAGTTTGAAATAATTATTTGGTTTGAAAATTAAAATTATTAAGGGTGTATTTTTAACCATTTTTTAACCAATATAAATAGACAATATATTTTTTCATATATTACAGTTTCAAGTTACTAATACCTGCGAACTTTTACAAGTATTCTCAAAACGTTGCATTGTCATTCGTACAAACTGTTGATAAAAAATAATTTATATACAGAAGAATATAATTCTGTCGACCTATTTCACTACTATTTTTGCGTTTTCATCGAAACCTTTAGTAGAAAGAATTAAATATATAAATATAGCAATAGCCTTTCAATAAAAATCGCGAAGAAATATATTAGTAATATTTTTTACATACTGCTCTAAACAAGCCGATGAACGAAGAAGTGTATTTCCTCAACACAATGATTCTTGAGAAAGAGTAGTTGATATTTTAAATCATTCGATACAAATAAAACAATAAAAAATGTACATACGTTTTATTAAATCGCGGGGAACTATAAGAAACTATAACACATATAAAAAATGTCAATATATCTCTATTCACATTTTTTACTAAATCGCACATTTTTATAAAATCTTTCGGATTCACGAACGAAAAAACGAAGAGTTTATTCACGCGGCGAAGTGAAAGAGGAAAATTCGACCGTGTTATGTT
This sequence comes from Leptodirus hochenwartii, assembly GCA_947310635.1. Lineage (NCBI taxonomy): Eukaryota > Metazoa > Arthropoda > Insecta > Coleoptera > Leiodidae > Leptodirus > Leptodirus hochenwartii. The sequence goes on along the minus strand of OX371178.1, from coordinate 2,836,184 downwards.
TGCGCGTCGACAGGCGAATGAAGATTTTTCCTTTTACCTCTTTTCTCTTTACAGCTGGCGGGACAAATAGAAAAGAATTGCACATATTAGTCTGGTCATGGTCCACGTACAACTAGGGCCTTCGTAGAATTTGTTATCTCTTAGTATTTACTTACGAAAGAGATATTGGCAACTATGTGTACAATTATCACATGCGAAATACGAATATTTTAACACTACCGCCAAATTCATTGTATTCTAATACTATAAAATTGAAAACATTTTTTAAAATATAATTTGGTGTTTATAATGGATATTTATAAGCATCAAATTATATTTTAAGATTATGCCAAAATTTAATAATAAATGCAATAATATCAGGATGAATTGATAGAATAAAAATCTGAACTTTTAATATAAATCGCATTATGTATTTCATTTCTTCATCTATTAAATATAACGGGGCATTACTTCAAGAATATCTGGAATACACCATAAGCAAAATGTGTGCTCTCCAGGTTCACAAAATTGGCAAAATCAATCGTGCTGAACATTTTTTTTTAATTTATAAAAACTATGTTCGCTTTTGCAATACATTTTTAATTTGTATCAAATATTTGAAAGAATTTTTTTATATTTCTGCTACTTGTGCAGAATCTTCCACTATAAAATTTTATTAACACCTATATAAAAGCGGAGGATATAAATATATCAGTAGGTAATCTTGAGGACACAATCTCGATGTCCCCAAGATTACATAATTATATCTTTAGTTGTGCACGTAAATAACATATTTTGAAATTGGAATTAATTTCTATCAAATTTACAGTTTGGTAATTAAATAATAATAATAATATTTAATTACAATAAATAGTAGAGATGATATTATTAGTAAGTTTAATATATTTATATACAATAAATTTATAGACTGAAGAGTTATAGAAATTTGAGGGGCTATGATATGAAATCCACATTTGCGTCTCAACCCTTTTGCGTAATAGTTAATTGATTATTTTTCATTTTTAAAGAAAAAGAGAAATATATTTTTATTTAGAAGACGACGGTTTTAGTTGAGATATTAATTAATATAAAATATCTTTTAAAACAATACAAATTAACAATTAACGAAAATATTGGTTTGTGAAATCTAAAATAACCAAAAATAAATTTAAAAAAAGTTCTTATTAAATAATTAAAGTTCATTCAATTTGATTTAGATTTATGCATATTTATGTATATACTTTCATAAACATTTAACTCGGAATAATTCAAAACACTTTTAAGTAATTTAAGTGAACTAATTTGAATAAGGTGACCTGAGTTAATCAAAAATATGCTCGGCTACAGCACTTTTATCATTTCTAATTAATCTGAAATGCGCTAAATGCTCCTTAAAACTAACTTCAATTGGTCTACGTGTTTGTCTTCTCTATATACTTTAGGACAACTAGAACAAGATATTTCATAAATACCAGATTATTGATTGAAATCAATCAAATCTTTTGGATTTCCTAGAAAATTAGCAAGACTATTATACGTTACTTTAAAATTATATTTATTTAAAATACTATCTTAACCACGTGCAATTATAAGATCAAATGGTAATTTAACAAATTTTGCAGTTGAATTATTACTTTGTTCAAACGACTAATATTTCTGATATCTCTTGTTCTTTAATATGTTATTTATAATTTTAGTAGAATGGCCATTTTTAAATGAGATATTAATATCAAACTTTCTTGTATGTATACGGCAGCAGCAGCAGCAAGAGGTGAACCCGCAGACGGGCACACGGCTGGACAGTCCCTGGCCGTTAGCTGACAAGTGCCCGCAGGAGGACGGCTATTACATGCAACAACGGCCCCAACAGAACCAGTCCAACCACCAGCAACAGCAGCGATCGCCCAGATTTCTTCCCAGGCATCGCACCACCGATAATATGGGTGAGTTTAATTACGTGAATTTGGATTTTCAATTACTTACGACCTCGTGAAACTGGTCACGCTGTCCGCAAAATATTGTTGACTCACCTTAATCGAAATGCGATTCTTAAGACTCGAAATTCGAATTGCACTTTAACTTTTATGAAAAATACTTCTACTTTTATATATTGATTATGTCCATGACTACATTCTTGAGTTTCTACATATGACAATTTTGGTCTGAAGATGAGATATACCTCTCGAAACCGGTAACCAATATAAATCAAAAAATCTTACAAGGACTTACTTCTTTCTACCCTATCAGAAATATTAACTTATAATAAGGATATTCCAACAAATTATTTAGTATATTCTGGGAATATTTAAATGCTGTATGGGTTATTATAGAAACGGATCCACATTTCAGCTTAGCCATCGTTTGGTAGAAGAAATGCGATGAAAACTATTTTTGAACTTTATGTAAAATTGCCCAGTACGTGGTGACTTTACCTAGATCCACACTAGCAGAGTTATAGAAGAATTTCGTCGCTTCTAAAAAAATGCGGACGAAATTCTCGGAGTCGAGATTGGTACCTGACCTGACCAGGCTAGATGCGCATTTCGGAGGCCAAGTCCCCATGTTCAGTAGCACACAATTGTATAGCAATAGGTTTTATAGTCAGAAATGTTTAAAGAAAAAGCGAAATATACCGATTTTTGGTTCGTTTCCATTGTTGCAGATGCGTTCGAGAACCAAATCATTCGCATCCTGAACAAAGTGCACGCGAGCATCGACCGCAACGAGCGGCGACTCACCGAACAGGAGCGCCGCGAACTCATGGAGATGGAATGGAAGCAGACCTCCATCATTCTGGACCGTCTGCTGCTCGCCATCTTCGTCCTGATCACCATCATCTCTACAACAACGATCCTGTGCCGCAGTCCCGTGGACACGGACACCACGGACGTCACTTAGTATCCAATGAACGCAACATTAACAAAGCGCAAATGAAAACATTGTGATTTTCTCTTTACCATTAAGGCAACTATCAAAATACAAGAGGTTGATCTGGCAAATACTAATATTAATGTAGATAGACAGTATTCTGTAGGCTTGTGTAATTCACCCATGAATCGTTCAATTCATCAGAGTGAACGATTCGTATTCAATATTCCCTTTACTGAATTATATATTCTGAATTCATTAATATATATATTCTAAAATGAATTATTCACTACGTTATTCGCATTCAGTAATGAAAATTGTATATTGCAAATTGCATCGCTGATACTCAAGCATAAGATAATAGTAAAACAATCGCGCATTAACACTTTTCTGCGAATGTAAATATTTAAAATCTTTTTTAATCGTTTAGTCTAACTGCTAGTCTAACAAACATAAACATATTCATACTCAATATATATTTTAAATGTAAATTAACGCAAGTATATTAATATTAATCACAATTTTGTATGACTTTAGAAATTCTATTTTACATCCGAGTTAAAAAATAACATATTTGCTTTGTAGTGAAATTATTACTATAAAATACCCAAACGAACTAGTCAAATTTGGACGTATTTTAAAGATACTGGGTTATCCAAATCCACGTGCAAATATTGTTCGAAATTACTGTCATTTAAAGCTGGACCATTGCAAAATGCATTTCCAAATATAAACGAGCTCTTTGAGTTAATACACGTATCTTAATGTTATCCATGTATGTAACGTAAATAACGGCTGATCGAACAATTCATGTATATGTGAATAATGAATAATCGTTCGTGAATTATTCACTTATGTGAATACAGAATAACTGAATAATTCACATAAATGAACGACATTTGCTCAAGCCTAGTATTCTGAATAGAGTAACTATTACACGACCATGTTGTGTATAATACGAAGAATTATTATTATTGTTGACATACTATGTGATGTATTTAATAGACTAATTGTTCGAAATGTGGATGAAAACATAACAATAAAGAATAGAATTTACTAGACACAAAATTGTCGATTTTTTTTTATAAATGTACAAGACGATGAAACTAGTTCAGAAGCTAATGTTTATTTTCGAAATAAAATATGAGCGATATACTATAGGAGTTTGCTTTGCTTTGCATTCAGCATTACAAATTAAAGTTTAATTATTATACAAGAGAATGGAAGTGAATGTATGTGAAAAACGAAAATAAAGACAAGTAATATAGAATATCACCCAAATACCGAATATTCGGTATTTGGGTGATATTCTATATTATAATTTAACACCGTAGTGATAATTTTTAAAAAAGACAAGTAAGTTTATATAAAACAATCTATGATAATTACAACCATTATGGTATAGCATATCATTAACTATGCGAATAAACGAATATGTTTCTTTATAAAATAATATGCGATGTAAAAAGTTAAGAAAAAGAAAAGTTATATGTAATTACACACGAAATTTACGTCTATAATAATGAATTATAAAGTAATCAGTAATAATATAACAAATATTTCCTATTTGCATAATTACGCGAATGCACAATATTTTCATGTCATTTTAATATCTATTTTCATCAGAAAAATCTATAAATTGTACATTTATCGGAGATGCCTTATATATATAAATATATATATATATGTGTGTGTGTGTATGTGTGTGTGTTTTTTTAAGAAGATTCCTTGATATTCTGGCGCCATGTTGCGTGAAACGGTATTTTCAAAATCTTAACGCGAGTATTAGGCAGATGTTCTATAAGAAGCCGCTGCAATTTAGGCATTGAGAGCACTTCTACTTCCGGTGGATCCGTCATAGGTTCATCATTAGCTATGGTATCTGCGGATAATACGCAACATCGTGTCACAATTGCTCCAACAAAAGGAAATTGATAAATACAATGTTGCTATACAATTGAATAAAGAAGTCAACATGACAGAAGTATATCAAAATATGATCTATATATCTTTTAAACAATATACAATTAATAATTAACGAAACTAACAAGTAACAACGATAAATATTGGTTTGTCAAACCTAAAATAACCAAAAATTAAATTTAAATAAATTTAAAAATAGTCTTTATTAAATAAATTAAATAGACAAGATGATATTGGGCCTGAATCTAAATTCATTAAATTTGATTTAGATTTATGCATGTATATACTTTCATAAGCATTTAACTCGGAATAATTCAAAACACTTTTAAGTAATTTAAGTGAACTAATTTGAATAGGATGACCTGATTCAAAAATATGTGCGGCTACAGCACTTTTATATTTTCAATTTAATCTGAAATGAGCTAAATGCTCCTTAAATCTAGTTTCAATAGGTTTACGTTTGTCTTCTATATATACTTTAGGAATATATAGGATTTTTTTGGAAAATGTAAATAGACAAGTTTTTAATATCGATTAAAAATACATCATACCATACAAATGCATTATAATGCACTAATTGATCAATTAAATCGTAGAACGAACCTCAACAAATATATTTCCTTTCTCTGAATTTTCACACTTACACTTGTTCTTTTACCTTGTTTATTGCATCTTCTATATACAGGTTAAATAACAAAAGTGTATATCGAAAGTGTACATCCCTGCCTCACTCCTTTTCCTATTCTCGCTACCTCTTCTTCCCCCTCAATTCAAACTAAAGCCGTTATACGTTTGTATAGATTGAAAATAAATCTCCTGTTCTTATGATCTATTTTTAAATTCTAAATATTATGTCCCAATCTACATTATTGAATGCCTTTTCTAAATCTACGAAAGCTATGCAAGGTGTCTTTCCTACTCTCATTCTTTTTCCTACTACCGTTCTTAGTGCATATATAATTGGTTAATTAAATCGCGTCGAATTTCGTTACTCACCGGGACCGGGGATGGGCTTAATCACTGGTATACATTCGGTACCTTTCGGTGGAATGCTTGCCGGTTCATCGCCCGCCTCCGCAACGACAAACAAGTCCGTGACACGCAACAGCTCCAACGTAACGCCCCACAAGAAATACGTCAGCGTCTCGCTCAAACGCATCACCCCGCTCAGCACCAAATGATTCGACGTGGCACTCTGCGATATATACGTGGGAATCAGGAGCAGCTTCTTTATGTTCCCGCACGCCCCTATCGCCTTGTCGAAGCCAACCTTCACGTCGAAATTTACCAGTTCGAGTTGGTCAATGTGTGGCATGGATCGCACAGTGGACAGTATTTCGCACGTGTGACAATCACCTTGGCCCTTCTCCAATCGCAACTTTTGCAGGTTGATCAGCCGGATCAGAATGTCGGAACAGAATGCTAATGGTAGATCGGAACAGTCGCCCAATTCCAACGTTTCCAGCTCGGCTAGATCGCCGATTGGTCCTAAGTCGACGTTGCGCAGATCTGAGATGGACGTCAACGACAAATGCTTCAACGTCGCCTTGATCTCGCGCAATGGCGTTAAGTCACTGCGCAACGTGAAGCCATTCGCAGATTTCACACTCAACGTCACCAGACGCGTCAGGTTCGCGAACGTGTCCAGGCTCAGCGACGGACCCACCAAAGACTGCGCGATTATCGACTCCAGCATTTGATTCGTCTTCGCGAGGCGCTCTACAACGAGCGCGGGACAATTGCAGAACTCGATCGAGCGCAACGTGTCCACTTTGATGATATGTTCGGAGAACGACTGCCACTTGTCCATGTACGTTCCGTCGTCATCCACGGGGATGAATTCGACTTTGCGCATGTCCAAGCGCTGTGTGCCGTGCTTGTCGAGGGCATTCGCCAGGCCGGCGAAACTGCACATTTGCGAGTTCTTCAGGCGGACGGTTTTCCATAATGTCGGATGATTGGCCAGATCGCGCCACATAGTGCACACACAGCCGGCACTTAGCAGATCCTGTACCTTCAGGTGCGCGAACACGCTCAGAAGGGTGTTGTAGCCGAACGATAATTGTTTGAAGTAATTGTCCATGAATTTCTCTTCGGCTATAACGTACGATTCGCGACGAATATTGCTCGATTTCGGAACACTTACTTTCATTCTGAAAGAATTAAATTCTTTTCTGTAAGAATGCAAAGAAAATCGTGTAAAAACGATGAAACTGTTTAATACTTGCGCGCAAAAATATTGACTGTAAAACTTTATTTTATTTACAATGTATGTCATTCTTAACGACATTGTCAATTCTTACCAAATATAAAACTGCCTCTAGAAGTCAACAAACTGAATATATTCTAAGCAAACTTCATTAAGCAAAGTGGAATTTTACTTAAGAAAGTTATCCCATTTACAAAACGCTTTTGTAAAAGCAGCAATTATAGAAATATTATATAGGTTTGTTAAGTTTTTTAACGAAACCGAGGATGTGATATACAGAAGAAACGTGATATTTTTACCACTTCTTTATCACTTTATCGCTATATTTGAAAGGAGATAGCTTAATCGACACACACACACATTGGCATGAAAGTTAATATACGTTTATAGTTACACTTACATAGGCGGAGAGGACGATTGCTTTGACGAAGGAGGCGAGTCCCAAGTTGGGGGAATTCGTTCCGATATCTGCGATTTGTCAGTTTTATTAATTTTCGTAATCTGCTGTATCGGCATTTTCTTTTTCGTCGGTCGCAATTTAGACCGGATCTATAAATTACGTGAAATGCGAATGAATTTTCGATATTTCATCAAATGTACGCACATATTAGAAGCGATGTCCGAGAACAAATTTATTAATTTGTGACATTTGTCGAATAAAACCGAATATCACAATAAACAAAAGAAGTAGATTGACAAAAGATGCCGATCGTATTGAGGAAAAAAAAACTTGAACCAAAATCTGATAGCTACTGTGGTCCAAATTTTTTGATGGTGTAAAGCCTTAAGAAATCTAACAAATTTTATTTAACAAATTTCACAATTATTTTTATATTTACTAGCAGACTTTGTATACAAAAAAAACAACTTTAATTAATTCACGAATTATTTCTAAGTGCAAGAATTTAAAATTACGTCAACCATATTTTGAACTCGTTGTGAATTTGTGAATCTTTAGTTCTTTTCTAAGAACGGTGATTATAACACTTATTTCACCGATATTCAGTAATTTGGTAGAATTTTAGTAAAAATGGCATCACTACCTCAAAATATTAAATTTTCACTCGAATATTCGAATTATTCCAGTTTAATCTGGGTATTATTTTTTTTTTTTGTCATTTAAATCGATTAAAAATTACTTGCGAAGATTATCAATTGTAGCTACATACTAAATTATTTTTAGTATATACTACATACTAAAGTATATTTAATTTTAAGTCTGTTTAAATTAATATGTTATTAATTGGATTTTATCGTAGCTCAAACGATTAGCTGAACTATAAGAACAAATAAACGTGATTTCTGAAAATTACGACGTTTTTCTACGTATATATAAATAACAAATAAATTTGAATTACTCGGTCCTTATTATACTAAAGTTACGTACTTTCGAGACAAATTTTCGCACAAATTTCTTGCCAGTTGTAATCTTTTTAACTGCCTTTTTGGCTTCTTCTTTATTCTCTTCGCCATCTAAAACAAAATACGGACATGCAATTTACTGTAAAATATGAACATTCACGTACTTGTAGGCGCTTCATCAACACTGCGCTTTTCCTTCTCTTCATCTACAACTGATTCTTCTGTACTTTCAATTTTCTTTTTTTTGGTCGGAATTTCGTTCATCTTCGCGGAATTTGATCGCTTCAACGACTTCTAAAAAATAATACAGACCGCTGATGGAATCCGTAAATGAAATAAACCATCACTCACTTTCTTATTCACTTCCTGGGTGGCAGCTTGAATTATTGCGGCATCTTTTGCGATATCATTTACGATCTTTCCGTGATTCGGATCGTCTCTACCGGCCATAGATTTGGCAATGAAATCTTCCATTTGCGCCACAGCTTTCTTAAAAGATGGTGATTTGCTATTCTTGCAGAAATTGTTCTTAAATTCTGCGTAGGGTTTAAGACTACCTATTTCAATCCACGCACTTAAATTAAATATAGATTAGTATACAATTTAGAAGCTATTCATAAGCACATACTAATTATTTGTTCCGAAAAAGAATATGCACAGCATTCCTTTTTTGGGAGCAGCTTTTAAATAATCCACTGGTGGAGTCACCTAAAACAAAATTGCGTGGGTAAATAAAGTAAAATAATGTGGAGGAATTTACTTGTCCGGGCCAGTGAGGAAAACCCTTCATTTTTGCCCTGCAATATTAATTATTTGTTATATATAATGCGTACAAAGTATTCATCTACTTGGATCATAATTATAGCTACCAAACGAGATCTCCAGTTTTAAATTCGGCGCCCATTGCACGCAGATTAATTTGTGATGTACTGATAGCAAATATATTCGTGAAGAACTGCGCGTGTATAGCTTCTTGTGTAGCATATATTTTAAACCATGTAGTGAAAATGTTACTATACAAATCACAATGTAATGAATGAAAAAACGCTCAAATTAATGCTGAAAATGAAAGACGCCAAACACCTAACCCTACTTTTGCATAACAGATTAGTACTGCCACCTGCAATCATAGGAGGTAACCTTCTAGAAACTTTAATAATGACAATTGTATAGGGATATATATGAGTGAACTAATTTTAATTGTTTGTGTTTTACGTGGTATCGTTTAGAAAATTCAAATATTATCTCATAATGATAATATAATCAAAATCCATGAAAGTATGCCAAGCTTTTTCTAAAGCCATGTTTATTTGTTTGTACATTCTCATGACACTGGTGACACTTGTATGTCATTTCGGATAGAGAAGGATAATAAATATAGGCAACTAAAACTACACAATAAACATGTAGGGTAGCCCTACAGAAATTGCAATTGCATCATTCAAAAAATATTAAATTGAGTAAAATTTAAAAAATATCCATGTCAAAGAAAGTCTTAATAGTAGGACCTGACCTGACCTTTTTTCTCGACCCTCTGTCAAAGTTTTATTAATTTTTTTTTAATTAAATTCCGTTTTATAGCAGGGCAAAAATCGCGGTCCAAAAAAAGGGAGAGGAGCATGTTTCCAACGCGTCTTTCTTTCGGTTCGCCCACAATCATTTATTATCAACTGGTGTTTATTTAATCGATAACAAAGGTGCACGTGTCTTCCTTGGGTGAAACGTCTCACACTGTGTTACCCTGAGAAGAACAAGAGCCTTTGTCCCTTTGCAGTCTCCAGAGAGCTTTTCTTTTATTATTCCAATCAAAACCTTTACCAACAAAACAAGAACAATTTTTAAAAATATATAATAAATAAACGCATGTATTAATACACATCTCTTTATTCATTTTTCAATGGTAGATAAATTAGTACATTAAAAAAACAAGCAACTGTCTTCAGTGTTCAATCTCATCGGCGTAAATAAACACACCATAACCACCATCAGTTTACATAATGAACATAAGCCATAAAATATGAACATAAAATAATACGAGTTGTTCACTTGAATATCTTGCCCTGGTTGAATTTGCCGCCCTTTTTATCGGCACCGGTCCAGCTGAAGTATTGCTGGACGAGCTTCTTGGTCTCCTCGGACTTGGCGTCGAGCTTCTGCCATTCGTACACCTCGTAGTCGATCTGCCAGTCCGCACTGAGGGTGAACGCCAAGTCTTGGCCTCGCCACACCCACACGCCGCTGATTGTGCTGTTATTGTCCTCGCCGAAGAGACACACCGATGCGAACGCTTGCTTGCGCATCTTATCCAGACGCTGGAACATGCCTGGCGGAACGTTATAAATTAAATCACTGCAATTAGGGCGAATTTATACAATTTACCTGTGATTAGATTGCAGCTCATGAAGACCTTGGTGAGTTCCTCGGGGTATTTATATTCGCCGTACCAGATGGAGTAATGGTCGGCGTCGAATTTATCAAAGAAGTACGGTATGGACTTGGCCTCGTCCTCGTTGGAATAGCACCGCTTAAAATCGTCAAAATTAAACGTTCCTGGAATTAAAAAATGGGTAGCGAAAATTTGGGCACACCTCATTAAAACACACATACACACCTTTTGGCATATTGGCAAATGGGTCTTTGCTCTTTGGCTCTTCAGCTAGCGCTGCATCGGCCAAATCCATTTCTTCGACAGGCTCCGCTTCTTTCTTGGGCGTGGGCTTTTTCTCTTCCTTCTTCGGCTGTTCTTTCTTTTCCTTTTTACCTGAGTACACAAAAATATCCATTGAAGAATATATTAATTTTTATTTTTTTGTAGACTTTACCGCGTCTTTTGCCACTTTTTGTCGGCTCATTTCGACAGTTATTTTGTTCCTTTTGTACCTCAGCGGCTTGTAATGATTATATAAATATTCGTAATTACTATTTTGTATAACACAAATTTGTAACGCTTTTTATAAACCAAAAAAGAACGCTATCCGAGTGCATTATCAACTTATAAATATTTAACGTAAGTAGTTCAAACGTATAAATGACGGAAGTAGTTTAAATGTTTGGTTGGAGTTTTTTTTGGTGGTAAAAGCGATTTGTGCGCAAAATATTTTTAAAACCTCACACGAAAATCTAATTAATAAATATTAATTACCTTGTTCGGCTGGTTTCTGAGAGCCAACCACCTGTTGATACTTCTTCGTATCTACAACGACCACTTGAGAACAAAGCGCCACCTCACCAATGACAGTCTTAAACTGTGGCTGATTTATCATTGTCAAGAACCACCTATTTGCATAAAATTTTCGACAAATATGGTAACGTCATTACGACTGCGCCGTTTTGACGACATACCTGTTGACATTGACGTATGGTTTGCGGTATTCCGGATCCATGACCTGTTTGTAGGCATTTAAGAGGGCGCTAGCAACGGCAATGTCGCCCAATGTGATACGTTCACCCACCAGAAACGTACGGATGCCCAGGTGTGTATTGAGGGCAGATAACACTGATTTGGTATCTTCGCGACCGCGTTCCCAAGACTGATGAAAATGAAAATTGAACAATTGACTAATTGATCTGATATGAAATTTTATATTAACCGGCTATTTTTGACATCTACATGTTATTCGGGCCTTAAAATTTGATAGAAAAATGATTTAAAAATTGGCATGCTTATTTTGAATGTATTTTACATTAATGCCAATAAAAATTACATAAAACTTTTATCGGGGTAATAGTAAAAGCTTAATATATCTCTTCTTGTTACGAAATAACACGTTTTAAAATATTTAATCGCCTTTGGAAGAGAATTACACAATTATTAGTAGAAAAATTGACCTTATTGTAACTTATTGGATGAATTTTCGCTACAAAAAAATGGTGTATTTCTCCACTGACCTGTTTGTTGTATTGCATAATGCCCATAACTGGGAAATACCACGCACAGGTCGGTGGAAGAACTTCGGTTTCAGCGAAAGTGATCCACTGCAGCACTTCGGCCTTCTCGAAGTCATTCGAACCTTTAAGTTGAGGGCTAGATACCCAATATGCAATGGCATTAGAATCATTCAGATATCTACCATCCGACGTTTCAAATGCTGGTACCTGGAAGAAAAACATGTGTATTTAATTTATAGAAAGTAAAGATGTTATTAAAATGGTCTAAAAATGTATAGAAGTATATATTTTGGCTTATTACAATTACTTTTTAAATCGGCGTCGCATGAATACAATAGCAATTTTCAGACAAATATTAATCAAATTTGAACAGTAAAACGTACGGAATTGTATCTTACCTTGCCAGATGGGAATTTCTTCAGGAATCCTTCAGTCTTGTTGGTTTCCCCGAAGACGAAATTAGGTGCGAGTTTGACGTTTGTGCCAGCATATTGTGCGGCGACTAGCACCTTGTATGCGCGGAAATTTTCGGGGTAAGTGTACAAAGTCTGCAAGAAATTTTCGCGTTATTAAATATCCGCGTAATAATAAATCAATTCGGAGTAGGATTTAAGTCAAGATGACCCTAGAAAGTATCGGATAATTGCGGAAAATCGTAAAATACTTACACCGGCAGCCATAGCTGAATTAGTTCGTGTTGTTGAAAGAACGAAGCGGACAGCTGATGTACATAGTTGCCAGTTATCAAAGATTATAAAACACCCGTTGGTAAAATATATACTATGCAACGGGAAATCTGTTAGATATATTTAACAAAGATTTAATTGGAATATATTGGTTTTTTTTTGTAAATTACAGTTATTATATAAAAGAAATATTTTTTTGAAAATTTATAATGTTGCATCAATGGAGTTCAGCTAATTATTTTTAGAATAATGACAGATGGTAAATTTTAAATGTGTGCCATTTTTTATTTTTTATACACAATATATTGCTGTAATTACAAATGTAACACAACATTATAAGTATATTATTATTTTTTTAATAACTAGATACAATAATTTGTTTAGCTGCCCATATAAAAATCTATTTTTCCTTGATAATTCTATAGAGCGCCATCTTGAACTCTTAAAAATGACGGAACTAAAAGATTGACAGTTCTAGGTTTATATCGTGCAAGTGCTGAAGTAGCAGGAACGTGGATCACGATGGTAAATATCACCAATTTTCTGCAATATTACCAATCCCCCGGCACGTAGAACTTACCCAACATCTTCAATACACTTTACCTCACATCGCTTAAACCTTAAAAAGCCCTTCACTAGTCCTCGCACGACGTATTTTCCACTACGGGACAAACTCATCCCTATCACCCGTGTGTGACTTTTATCGTATCGGCCGTCCCATTTCAATCGCATAAAATGTTTATATATCGATTATTTTCAGGGTAACGAGACATCACTACCCATGGAGCTATGCTCAAACTGTAAGTAACCGCGATATTATTTACTCCGCGCTTTCGCATTACCGAAACCGTCTTTATTCAAATTAGTTGACGCGGATGAGATTCGTCGTCTCGGCAAACGCTTCCGGAAACTGGACCTGGACAACTCCGGTGCTCTGAGCATCGACGAGTTCATGTCTTTGCCGGAACTGCAACAGAACCCATTGGTGCAGCGCGTCATCGATATATTTGACGCGGATGGCAATGGGGAAGTCGATTTTAAAGGTATGCACGGTGAGTTTTCGGCTCTTTGGGAGGATGTTTATGTTCGTTTGGTGTGTAGAATTTATCCAGGGTGTCTCCCAGTTCAGCGTGAAAGGTGACAAACTGTCCAAACTACGCTTCGCCTTCCGTATCTACGATATGGACAATGATGGGTATATCTCCAATGGAGAACTCTTTCAAGTAAGTTTCTTTTTCGTGCAGATGTGACAGGTTTAATGTCAGTGTGACAGATAGTTGAAACGATTCGAATGTATCTTAATGAATTTATTTAAGACATTTTGATCGGGTTTGTTTTGCGTGATTTTGGGATAGGTTTTAAAAATGATGGTTGGGAATAATTTGAAGGACACCCAACTACAGCAAATTGTCGATAAGACAATTTTATTCGCCGATAAAGATGAGGATGGAAAGATTTCCTTTGAGGAATTCTGTTCCGTAGTTGGCAACACTGATATCCACAAAAAGATGGTCGTTGACGTCTAAATTTGAAAAAGCAAATAACATTTTAAAAAACACAAATTTCGATTTCTTTTCAAAACTAAAATATCGCGTTTAATTGACGTCAACAACAGTAATTGAATATATATTTTAAAAATCAGTCATTATTTATTGATAGATAAAATCTAACAACCAAAATAAGATCGAATTTATGCTACCTAAATTACTTATAATTAAGACCCAAGAGATCCTTATTAACCCTTTAGATATCAATGTTAATTAATATTAAAATTAAATATTACAAATACAAACATATTAATACATCACTACTTTATTCACTAATATTTAAAAAGAAAAGTATCAATTAGGACTTTACATCGGACAAAAAAAAACTAATTGTTTATGCGTGATTATGATAATGTATTTCATCCATTATTTATTCTTAAGTCAATTCGTATACTATAACTATTTCACCACGTACTTTAAGAAAATATATATATCTAGGATTATATGAATAATATAAAATAATAATTAAATTTTAAACTGTTCAACGGAAAGTTTACAATTTAATATAATCGATTTTAAAGGGCAAAATTTCTGATGAGAGAAAAATATTAAATTTAAATTGATTGAACCTGTGTATAGCTTCGTATTATACTAACCAATATGGTTTTTGTTATTTTGTTGATTAATCGCATATTTATATAGTATATATATATAAATATATATTTATAAAATATAATTAGGAATGTTGCCGCGATTCATTATCGATAACTAAATGTTTTATATAAATATTGTATAAAAAACAAACAATATTTCTACACAAATTGTGGGCATAAACTCGAATATGCCTACCAAATAAAAAAATTATAATTTGTTTCAAAAAAAAACAGAAAATGTATCGGCAATATTGATATTAATTATATAAGTAGGCGTAACAAAAATAAAAACATTAATTATAATAGGCGAATGACACAGTAATAACAACATTCTTATAATATATATAGCTAACTAATATTAGACTATATTATCATATAATAATTATTTATACTTTTATCTAAATGTTGTACGTGACTGTGAAAATTCAAAGCAAAGCGCTACCCTTATATTCATTCATTCTTTCATTCACACTAACAAAAAAATTAATATTATCAAAACCAGTAACACTATACTTAAACTAGTACTTATTATTATTATTATTGTGTAGTTAAAATCGTCATATTTAACTCTACTATATTCGTAGATAAAACACGTAAGTCACGCATCTATAAAAAAACATTTCGCATTTTCAACTGAAACGAAAAACAATTCTAGTCATCTTGGCCGATACTGAAACAGATTACCAGCGTGCACTCTGATACCGATCTGCTTCAGTATTTTTTTAATTAGTCAGGCCTTGATATTACTAACATTACCTTAAAACCACAAAAAAAAAACCTTTTTTTTTAGCTATACGAACTACTTTTGGAATGAATTAAATCATTTTTAAATTTGTATTATTCAACCTAAAGTGAAAAAACTACTTTTTAATTATATTTAAACCATTTTAAAGAATCTGTACGTAATTACAAAATTTCAATATCCCCGGCCCAATATTCGTACATGGTAGTTGGGTTGTATAATATACGCGTAAGTCGTGATTACCATACATGTTGAGTTGCATAACAAACAAACGTATACGCAATGTCTATTTTAGCGCCTGCTATTTTGGTGCCGCGGGATGATTTTCTAAAATGGTTTGTAGTTTTCGTGTAGATTATGGGGTGATTATATCGCTGATAGTTCTTTCCTAGATGTGTGTGGTCTTTGTAAGGTGCGAACACCGATGTAATATTAGTTTGGAGGTTAGAAGCGTCGCTAAAAAGTGGTTTGTTCATAACGGTGATTTGGGAAAGTGGTTCGTATTGCTTTGAGAAGGCTGTTTGGATGGTTTGAAGCCATATTTATATGTAGTATCGTTAGTTGTGTGCTATATAAGGAATAAGGCAGTCGATTCACTCATGCGTAGCCTACGTTATTAAATTAACATTGCATTAATTAATATCTATAGCGTTAGTGCAAAAGATATAGCCTACATATTGTATAATATATTATTATTATAGTTATTCTTCACACACACCGCTATAATTATTACCCTTACAAAAAGTTAATTGGCTTTTTTCTAGTAGAGCGAGGAAAATCATCGATATATCTAATAATGCATATTATTGACTTTAAACTTACAAATATTTACAATAATGGTTGTGTTGTGTTGCATATAACTAAAAAATATTAATAATTATATATAAATATTTAAACAAAAAATGAAGAAAAAAAATACAATGTATATTTTAAAAAACCTAGTTGTTCTATTTAAGGTTTATGTTGTTCAAAATAAAATTATTTCACCTCTCCAATTTGTTTCTGTTCTTTTTTTTTTAATTTAGAAGTTTTAGTCGAGTTAAAAGAAAATTTTGTAGTTTTTTTTTATATCTGCTCGCAGTTGGAAAATTTAGTATAATTCGTTAAAAAGTCTATTTATTGAAGCAACATTTTTACTATTTGTAATATAATTTTAGTAAATATGCAAATTTGTGCATATGCAATAAAAAGCAAACAGAAAATAATTTATTTAAGCAAAATTGTGACTATTTTTAATATAATTTTGCATAAGTTAATTAATTAACTTATAAATTGTGTACTTTTGAAAGTTTGAAAAAAAACACGAAGGGTTCAGAAATTATTTATTTATTAAAAATGGATAAAATTTTAATTTGTACATTTTTTTTTTCAATAGCATGAAAAATACATTACTAAAAAATGAAATATAAAAAATATAACAAGTAGTTAATTACATAATAGAGGACGATTTTTTTAAATAAATCTTTTCAAATAGTTCAAATTCGTAATTTTTTCAAACACTGAATATAACAAAAAAATGTCACTTCTAATATTTTTATTGTAATAAAAATGTATTTCTGTGATATTGCAGAAGAACTTTTCCAATTGCGCTCACTATTGACTTATTTGCGCCTATAAATAAAATATTCGAAATATTTAAAATTATATTTG
Organism: Leptodirus hochenwartii; assembly: GCA_947310635.1. Classification (NCBI taxonomy): domain Eukaryota; kingdom Metazoa; phylum Arthropoda; class Insecta; order Coleoptera; family Leiodidae; genus Leptodirus; species Leptodirus hochenwartii. The sequence continues at coordinate 2,818,737 of OX371178.1, read as the reverse complement.
AAAGTCTTCAAGAGATTGGCAAAAACGGGATTTTTAAATATTTACGGAGTTTTAAGTGAGAACTTGGCAACTAGGCTAATATGATCTGAGCCCAGCTCATAGTTCGGTATAGCAACGTTGCGTAGATCGTACAACGTCGGCAATGTATACCGGGCGATCAAACTTAGCTTCCAATCTTTGCCTCGAATACCAGACGAACGACTAAAAGATATATTTTTTTATTATATTGCGCGATTTAATTTTTTTATTAAATTTAATTAACGATTTCATTTTATTTAATCAATTGAAAACACTCGCTTAAATTTTTTTTAATTATTATTTTTAAAAAGTAGCTGAAATAACGTAAAATATTACATAATAAATGTATTTTTATTTATTTTTATATATTTTAGTATTTTTCATTCAATATTTCAAATGCAGCAACTCTTTTCTCTTTCAATTTGAAAAAAAAATTACTTATAAGCGCACATTAATAATTTTCTAAAAAAAAAACGTCTCACTTGTAAAATATATAATCCGTAGTAATCCATTCTCCCTGATTCGTCGTTCCCTCAGGATTGTCAAAAGTGCCGTGATTATAAACGGACTGAAATTGAAATTTATGCTTCAACGTGCCGGTGGAAAATTGTTTTTGATGTTCAGTATCTTCTGGCAAAACTGGTTGTTGCTTTTTGTATTCTGAATTATACAACGGCAATTTTATTAGTTGTTCTTCACGAGACAGCTTGCTGTCTCTAATTATATTCGTGGCAGAATGTTGACAAAAATCTTTAAAAGAAAAATGCCCCCAATATTTTTTTTATTTAGTACGACGAAATATGCAAAATTAAACGTAATTTTTGAAATCATGATTATATTAAATTCAATCATTTGAACTACTTAATAAATCTTAAGACGAACTAATGTTGTATTTAAAAAATGTTTTGTTGGTGAAGAGATTTCAACAAAAATCCTCGAGAAAATTGAGCCTTTTTTTACCTGTAATTCTTAAAAACGGTGGAATAAGAACTTTCCCAGTGGGCGATGTGGTATTTTCCTTAGATAACGTGCGTGTGTTTAAATGTTCGTAATTTAAGTAACCAGATTTAATAAAATCAACAACGGACGAATCGGGCGTTGAATTAAAATCACCCACCAAAATAATCGGATGATATTCGCTAAAAATATCAATAAATAAAACGAAAATTCAGCGGAACAACAGAAAAAAAACCAACGACAAACTCGGATCCGTGCCATGTCTAAAAGCCATCCGATCAATTTCGGTCAGCAACACCTGCATTTGCACCAATCGGATGTCCTGCCGTCTCGGATTGAACAACAAATGCGTGTTTGCGACGATTATTTCTTGATTGTTACCTTTCGCTAGAAATTTCGCTATAATGGCGACATTATCACGGTCTAAAATGCCCACTCTGGGCTGATTGTATTCTACCGTAATGAATTCGAGCAATTTAAACATCGTGTCACGGTAATATATCGAACATCCGTCCGTTTTCGAACCGGTCCGCTTTTTATACAACCCGTTATAACCTAAAATTGACAATGTAAAATTTGTGCGCATGTGCACAACACCCGCGCACACCTAAATATTTAAAATTAGCATCGAATAATTCCTTATGCGATTCTTGTACTTCTTGCAAACAAATAATCTACAAAAAATCGATAAAACTACTCGATTAATACGCATAATAAAATATTTACATCACAGTTGAATAATTGGAATTCCTCCGTTAAATTTCGCCAACGCACGGGCCATTCCAAGGCCGCTTCTTCTGTCCTGTAATACAGTTCCGGATGAGACTCCAGCAAACCTTGAGCCAACACGTTGTAGTTCAAAATTGAAAAGTGGAAGCTTCTGTCGCTATTCGAGGGTGGTCGAATAGTTTGCCACTGGCGATGTGGTCTTTGCGTGGGACCTATAAAGGGGTGCATAAGACCCTGGCAGTTATTTCAATTAAAAATCGATTTGGGGGGTAATAATACATTTCGCCTGCAAAGCGCCGTCTTCGTTAAATTTAAAAGCCACCTGCTCGGGCGGTAAATCAAAATAATCCAAAGTGGATATTTTGTCACCGATGTCTTTGCATATGAACAATTCTTTTTCAGAGGGGGACAAGTAGTTGGTTACATCAAAATCGTCGGTTTCGAAAACTGTCTCGATTGTTTCTTTATCGGCTAAATGAATGTTTTTTGCTAATTGCGCATGATATAAGGTAGTTACAGGCGGTGGTAGATGTAATAAAGGCGCAGGTGGGGTAACGTACATCATATCCTGCACGAAACTATTTAAGGCACTGCCAAAGTTATTGGGGTTCGCCGGCGCGAAGCTAAAATCGATTTGATTCTCTAAAACCGTGAATCTATCAATTAACGACGGGTAAGTGGGCAAAATATCGTCGAAATTTAATTGCGCGTGTTGCGCCGGTTGCATAGCATAAGGTTGCGGCGTTAAATTTGAGTGCTGATACAAAGGATTTTGATGATACTGCACTTGATTATTCCACATATGCGTAGCTGGTAATGTATACGGCTGGTACGTATTCCCGTACGTGTTCCGCACATTGGGATTGTAACCGAACGCGTTCGCTGGCCGTCTATTCTCGCCTATGTTCGCAGGGGGATTTGTATACGTGTTACAGCAAGGGTATGTGTTCGTACTTGGGTATCGATTCCAATCCGGTGGTAGTCTACCATTTAATGGGTTCGAGTTCGGTCCTCCGGACATCCTAAAGCTACGCACAATACAAGATTCTACGTTAATCTGTTTAAGGAATGTTCGAGCGAAGTTTGTAATCATTCCATGTGACCATGTGTCGTTGACTCTTATCATAGGATTTTGTACTTGTCCATATTTAACTTCATTTACAATTTGCCAGAAAATAATTTTTGTGGGTATTCTTGTGATAGAGAATGCAGTACTAATATCGTTGTTTGTTTTAAATGATTATCAGAAATTAAAATTTGTTATACAATCAACTTTTAGATTGACATCTTGAATTTTATGTCACCTGTCATTGAAGTGTCGAAGTATTTAAAATATATATATGATTAACAACATTTTATTAGCCGGAAAATGTTTTATGTGCGCATTCTTGTGATAGAGAACTAATATCGTTGTTTATTTTAAATGATTATTGGAAATTAAAATTTGTTATACAATCAACTTTTAGATTGACATCTTGAATTTTATGTCACCTGTCATTGAAGTGTCGAAGTGTCTATTTAAAATTATATATACGATTAAAAAAATAATAAAAACATTTTATTAGCCGGAAAATGTTTTATGTGCGTATTCTTGTGATAGAGAACTAATATCGTTGTTTATTTTAAATGATTATTGGAAATTACAATTTGTTATACAATCAACTTTTAGATTGATATCTTGAATTTACGTTACCAGTCAATGAGATCTTGAAGTGTCTAATTACAAAAGATATATACGATTATAAAATAATAGAAACATTTTATTTTAATTGGAACAAATACTAATTATAAATCTGAAACACATTTAAAAATAAATTTTTATTTCGCAGCGCAATAAAATTTTATTTATTATTGAGTGGGCAGTATTTGCCTCTCTAAGTGCCAATGTCATTGTCAGTGCCGATCAACTAAATCTTTTACATAACCTAACAATTGTGCACAGTAACAGACGCTTAGTAAAAACGTTCAATAAATACTCCAATATTTCACATATCATATTAAATAAGCAATTTTTAAACATAAAATACTATTGTGCACACAAAAAGTGATTAGAACGGTGTGAACATGGACAATTTAGAAGAGTCCCTTATTTCTTTGGATGCCGATATTCCTCCCGTAGATAAACCGAGCGAAGAATCATCTCCGTCATTGGACACAATTTCGGACGTAAAGGCCGAAGAGGTCCAGCGCGAAGAATCATTAAATCCAATCGCGTTAGTTGGATCAGAGGAAACCATTTCGGATGTCGATAAAACAAGCTCAATTATCGAAATCGGTAATGAAAACGACGCGGTAAAGGAAGAGAATAACATATCCTCTATCGATATATCTGATCGTATTAAGGAGGCTAAATCGAACCTGAGCGAATTTTTGAAAGTTGAAGACGATCCGCCTCAAAATGCCGTTTTGAATGAATTTGAGGAGGGTCTCGAGTCGGCACGCGAAAGGATTATAGAAGATTTAATGAGTAATACTGAAACAACACCTAAGGACGAATTATTAACGTATACCGCGCATTTTGATGTTTTAAATGCGAACAATACGGAGGTGAAATTGGACAACGAAGATGCTAATACGGAAGAAGTTAATATGGATATCGACACAAGCTTGAAGAATGAAAGTGCGGAATTGGAGATAGTTGCTGAAGATAATGGCAAAAGCGCCGCTACTTTTGAAATGAACGTCGAAGATAAAATCAAAGAACTACTCGTACTTGAAAATGACAAAGAGGAGAAAATTATTTCTCCACTGACGTTAGTGGAATCAAAAAATTCGAACGCAGCGCCGGAAGAAGTCGAAAAGGAGAGTGAATGTGACAAGTTGCCCACTGTCACGTCAAAAGATGACATCGACACGCTCTTGTCGACTTTAATGCCCGATTTGGAGAGCAGTACGAAACCGGAAGATATCGCAATTATGAAGAAACCTGCCGGCGCAGCGTCCATTCAATACCTGCGGGACGTCCTGGACAAACCAGACGAACGGGGAACAAAGAGAAAGATCAGTACGGATAGTGAAAGTGACGAAAAGTCCCCAAAGAAGGCGAAAGTTCTGCCCAACCTGCCTGAAGTAACGCTGACGAAGGTCGGCTTTACGAAGAAGAGGCGCATGAATTTTGACGATTTGATGTCGAATTTGACCAAAATTAAATTGCCCAGCAGCTCGTGGAAAGTTAAAATTAGCGCTGGCAGCAATCCGTTTAGTATAGTCGAGTTCCATGAGAAGGTGAGTGCAGATATATTTTTATTTGGTTAAATATGTGTTTTATATGTTCGCTCGTATCGCTATCTATAAAGAAATTGATGTACTATATTCACTGTTCCAACGAACGTCAATGTCAATATTCCTCTCAAAACTATTTCTATTTTTATAGATTAAAAAAAAAAAAGATTATTTTTAATTTCATAATTTTTATTGTTATTCCTGCGAATGTATTTTTTGTTTGACTAATTGTGTTCTGCTTGTTCGGTTATGGCGCCATCTATACGAAAATGGAAGACCATTTTTCTATATTACAATGAACATCGATATTCTCCTTAAAACTTCTTATTTTTCAAAATTATTTATTGTTTCAAACTTCATAACTTTTATTCTAATGAAATAGCCTGCCAATATTTTTTATTTGGCTAATGTGTTGTTCGTTAGTAGCGACATCTATACGAAAATTTGTGTACAATTTTCATCTGTTGCACCGAAGATCAATAATTTCCTTAAAACTGTTTTTATTGTATAGAATATTTTTTTTAGATATTCATTTAACATTGATTATAAATTGCGTATTTTTCATTCTACTACATTCGCTAGCGATTTTTTTAATTTGGCTAAATATGTGTTTTGTGGACTCCCTCGTGACGCCATCTATAAGAAAATAATTAAATACTTTTCTCTATTGCAATGAACGTCAATAATCTTTTCAAAACTATTTTTAGTTTTATGAAGGGTTTTTTAATGAAATAGCCTTTAATATAAGTTTTTGAAGTTTTATTTCTACAATACTGAATAATCCGTTTAAAAAACCGGTGGCGAAAAGGCCTATATTATAATTGAATTTTAATTAATTTTTGTTAGCGCCATCTTTTCGATTTAATATAAACGCGAGTTCGCTTTAAAACGCTTTTTAAATATCTGTTTCTTCGAAAGTTTATTTCGCAAATCAAGGATGTGTACAATTTATATCAAGAACATTTTTATAGAAAGGCAAGTATAAATAAACCTTTTAAATTAAATATTTGAGTTTAATTGGCGCAGTCGTTAGAAGGTAATAATGTTCTCTTTAATATGTATTGGTGCATTTTTATATTTTAAAATGGTACGTTTTTTTCAGGAAAAATTGCTTCGTTCTGTAAAATTCCTGAAAGAGGATTTTCAACACAAAATTTCGTTCAATAATTTACCGGTTGAATTATTGGGAGCGCCGCAGGATGTTCAATCGCTAGATGACGTTTCGGTGCTTTTAAGCATCGTAAATACTTTAGTAAAGCACGATCCTGTTGTGCATTATTTATAAAAAAAATTATATAATTTGTGAAATATATTTATATTTTACTTAAAATAAATAATACGATGTAAGAGCAGATTTATTAATTATAATTAGTTTAATTTAAAAATATTTTAAATTGTTTATATATAAATCACATTTCTTGTGTCTTTAATTTGTCTTTAAACTAATTTTCTTCAACGTTGTACTATAATTTTTTACTAAATTAGAATTTGGGCGTATAGACTTTTTATTTTGAGACACTTTTAAGTACATTCCATTGTTATCCATTACTTAAAAATATTATACAGAAAGTCGTATGTACTAAAAAATGCACTTTTTTGTAAAAACTTTGGACTGACAGAAAATTCGTAATATTTATTTTATTTATTGCAGTAAAATTAGATCTTAGCAATACACAAAAAAACTTTTATTCTAAAAAACAATGAATAATACTCACTGAGAACGTTGGGTAGAAAAAAAATTATTATTAGGTTTTTTTAAGAATCGGATTAGTATTAATTAATTTTCAAAAAAGTAGAATTTTATGAATTGTCAGTAAAAAATCGCACATATTAAAAAAAATATTTTAAAGAACATGTTGAGTCGAAACGTCAATTGGGTAGTTGCGGTTGCATATATCTTTGGTGACATGTTTTTTTAATAGCCCACAAACGTTCTCTTCGAAATATTTTTTTTTATAGGAACAACAAAACAATATAATTATTTTATTAGTAAGATTCTAAATTCTATATTTTACACAAATTTTTGTTTGTTAAACAATTGTTTATATTTTATTATTAGTTAGTACGACTTGTTTGAAATATAGTTTAATTCTATTCATAGTTTAGTCACTCTAAAGTATTTGTTTCCATCAAGTTATTGAAGTCTTAAGTGTTTTTTATTTAATTTAAAAGTACACGATCGATTTATTTATTGCCTATTGTGATTGTTACTTTCTATAAAAGATATTTTAAAATAAGCTGTTGATTGCACACTGCCTTGAAAAAATATTTTTCTAGATGAAATGCGCGATATTTACAAAAAATAATATGAAACATGAAAAAAAAAAAACGTTGCAAATGCTTTAAATCGGTTCAAAAAATAAACAAGCAATAATTTATTACTTCAATCTGCTGAGATCAGAAATTTTTTTTTTTAAGTATGCTTGCTTAAAAAAATCGGGTAATTATTAAGCCTTAATTAGTCGTTGGATAAAAAAAAAAATCGATCCTTCGTTCTATAACAACGTATTAATAAATAAAGCTTAAATTCATTTATATTTTAAAAAATCAACTATTTTTCGAAATCGTTGGACATTTCTTTATATAAAGATAAGAGGCAACTCTGGTTAAAAATAAAAAATATATAATAAGCGATAAATATACTAAAATAATAAATTTTTAAAAAAACACGCAATAAAGGCAAAAGAAATTCAGCATATATATCCGTAGGAAATGTCAATATTGATATTGACAACTATCAAAGTTTGTAGGAGAAATTACATCTTCAGTTGACGATAAAAATGATATTTTATGTTTTTACTATAAATATAAAGTTTAATAGTACTTTTTCCGTTATTTATGTATTGTTTCCTTTTATACTAGATCTCCATTTTGAAAATGTATATCTCCCCCCCCACGTTATTTTCGTTTTGAAATAATTCCCAAAAAAAATATTTTTGATGTGTAAAATGCATTTTTCATTTTGCGTGTGTTTTAAAACGTTTATGTAAAATGATTATTATTTCTTCTTGTTGACTGTAGAGGGCGCTGCGACCCTTTGGGGCGTCGATGGTCGCCCCGAATTGACGCCCTGGTATTGGTACTTTGCCTTCTTCTCGGAAGGCTTTAGAATCTAACGAAAAATGATCTTTCATATAAAAAATATTTTTTAAATGTTCGAAATTCAATGTTATGTAAACGTTATTTTTTAATTGAATCGAACATAAAAAAAAAAAAACGGTTTTATATCGCAAATTTGATACCCCCGTATAAAAAGTTGGGGGAGAAATCGTAATTTTCGTTTGTCTAACCTGAAAACTGCACATTAGTGTTTCATCTACACTCATCATGCCGCCAGCGTTATCAAATTCACCGCAATAATTAGGCGCGCTGAATAATGTCACCAGTTGACGTTTCGCGAAAAATTCGTAACCATCTTCGACCACCTTCGGTGAAAAAAAATTACATTTTTTTGGTTAGAAATTTAGATATTTGAAAAAAGTTTTAAAATTGCAAAGAATTTTTTTAATACCTGGTGAGCTCTACAAATAAGGTCCATATCGTGCCGATTGAGAAATTTCGTGACAACATCGGCGCCGAATGTAAACGAAACTCCCCGGTCGTTCTCCCCCCACCCCTGTACGTCTTTATCAGGATCGGACCACAGTAAATCACATAATAAACCTTGAATTTTTTTTTATATATATAATTATTTGTAAAGATAATGTGATAATATATTTTCAAACGTTGAAAATTGTAAAATTTTTAGGCGAGTTTTTGATTAGGTTATCTATTTTTTGTTGATTAAATTAATGCGGTAAATAATTAATAATCGTGATATTAAGAAAATTACGAAATTTATTTACTTAAAAAATAAAAAACCCACTTTTCAAAATTTATTTACTTACAAATAAAATTCGTCTTTCTGGTCGATAATGTTTAGTACCTGTATCAGGGACGTCTGTAGGGCGCAACAGTCGCCGGATTTGTTCCATGCCTTGCAGGTCAGGACTAAGACCGCCATGGCAACAAAATATTTTTTCATCAATTATAGCAGAGATTGGCAAACAGTTGAAACAATCCGTAAACGTTTTCCATAATTTTATATTAAAACGCCTTTTACCTGGTGTCAAAAGGACATTTTTTGTTAAAAAAAATTTTAAACGAATATTTAAATATCTGATTTTTGCTTTGAACTTTTTTTTATATATTTTTAGTAACATTTTCATAATTTGCAGTTTTTTTTTGAAATGTAGATTTTTTTTAGCTAGTTATAAACTATAAATTATAAACTAATGTCAAATTCGCGCATAAAAGAAACTTATTTATCTATATTATGTTCAAAAAAATATTTTTTTGGAATATACACAATTTGTGAACCAAAAAAAAATTTATGTGATATTTACACAAATATTGCGCTTCGGAATTGTTTAAGCGAATATATTTTGAACAATAAATTGTGCTATTAGAAGAAAATCTATTAGAGATATAAATAAAATTTGCTACAGATTTATTACAAAACCGTTTCAATAATACATTTTTTTACATTTTAAAAACAAATTTCCTCAAAAATAAATTATTTCACGCTCAATAAAAAATATCCACTCAGTTTTTCTGGTTTTAATTAAAATTAAGATATTTAAATGCGTGTGGAACTTAAATTCCATAATGCCCAGCAAGTGGCATTATTAATAGTTCAGTTAAAACAGGATTTCATCAGCCACAAGATATTAATAAATATAAACTTGCCAAAGCTAAATGAATGATTGACGCATGGCCAAAACATTTTAAATTGAAATAGAAATTATATTAAAGCTAATCAAATCGATTCAGAAATTGCAGTTTATAATTTTTTTAAATTTTAATAATTTATTGAAGAAACTAATGGATTTTGGTGTTGGTTTAAAAAAAACGCTGTATTAATGAAGAAACTATTTTTTAGAATTATTTAAATTTCAGTTTTATTTTTTTATTTTTCGTGCAACATATAAATTAAAGAAATTTCTTAAAATAGCCAACAAAAAACGCGAAAAATCTAAAAATAATTTCAATTATCAACAAATTTTGAGTTTAAAAAAACGAAAAACTGCCTCAAAGTGCGCAATTTCTTTGCGAATTTCTAAATAACTGCAATATTTTCGAATTTATTCATTAAAATTTTCTTCCAAATAAACTCGAGGAGGTACCAAATCGATTAATTTGATTCGAAAAAAATGTTTTAACGTCAAAAAAAATCACGACTTACACTCATCGTAGAAGCCGTAGATCCTGTTGATGCTCGCGCATTCGTGATTGCCTCGCAATAAAAAGAAATTCTCCGGATATTTTATTTTGTACGCCAAAAGTAAGCATATCGTTTCGAGGGATTGCTTGCCACGGTCCACGTAATCCCCTAGGAAGAGGTAATTTGCCTCGGGAGGAAACCCTCCGTACTCAAATAATCGCAGGAGATCCGTATATTGACCGTGAATATCCCCTAAATATATTCAATGCATCGAAAATATGTTAGGACAGAAATTTAATTGTATTTATTTTTTTTGCAAAATGAAACGTTTCAAAAGTGACATTTTGAAATTCCTGCCAAAAAAAATAATTAAAAGACAGCAACGATTTTTTTTCGATTTTAAAACAACTTAACGCAGAAATCAATTACTCACGCAATATGGATGTTTAATATGAATAAATTACTTATGAAAATCGAAATAAATTCAATGCATCGAAAACATGTTCGAACGGAAATTAAATCGAAAAAAAAAGGAAATTTATATTTTTGCAAATTGAAACTTCAAATGTTAAATTTCGAAATTCCCGCCAAAATTTTATTGAAAGATAGCAACGACTTTTTTTTGTGGATATTTTTTCGTTTTTACAACAAGTTAACGCAAAAATGAATTACTTAAGCAAATTGGATGTTTAATATGAATAAATTACTTCTGAAAATCGATAATAGAAAATATCAACCGATAAATGACGATGTTTATTTACGAATTCGAAAACAAGACCTTGTGATTGACAAAATTTTAAATTAGGAATAACGTAAAAACAGCGCAATTATTGGCTATTTAAATTACAACTTACCGCATATTTTAAGCGGTGCCTCCAATTCAAGTAAAATCGGCTGCTGTAGGAATATTTCCCTCGATTTCAGGCACAGACTTCGCACTTCGCCTTCGGTCATTTGAACAGCCTTTCCGGGTCGACATCCTCTAACTAAAAACAATCGGCAAAAAACCGCAAATTTTAACATTCGACCGAATCTAGCAACTAGAATCAACGCAATATGTAATAAAGCCTCTACCGAATGAACATAACAAAAACCGGTTTTTCGACGTTCGTTACGTTCGGACGAAAAGATATCTGTGAATTTCGTTTTCTTCTTAGACTGGGGAATGGGTTGTGGTTCTTTTCGTACCTTACAAACTTGTATCAAACCCAATCCAAAAAAAAACACGAAAAGCAAAACAACAAACATAGAAATGAGAGGCTCAAAACAAATCGCTGGAAAATTGTTCGTTATTACGCCACGCGAAGAGTGTAATGATGCAGCGGTCTATGTTTCTATAAAATGCGTTTGTTCGCAATAGAATAATATATTAGTAATCGGATACAAATCGCACAAGTACAGATCCGAGTGGATATCGCGTTGGTTTTCTTGGCATACGCAAAAGAGACCGTAACGCAATTTGTATGACATTAAACGGTACGACATTCTGAAAATCGGATACGATTTCCAATTATATAACGTAATGGTTACCTTCTAATAATCGCTGGATTAGATTGTCCACGTTCAACTCTGATTCGGCCATTTTAATACTGTATTTTTTCTGTCTTACGAGTTTTGACAGAACTTTGAAGGCTTCGGCATTTTTGACTGGGAATTTTACAAGTGTCTGATCGCGTTATAGGCAACCAAATACACATAGTGCCAAATATGCCAAGCTTAAATCGAATATAATTTATTACGCCAATAAAAATCGAACTTTAAACAGTATTATATAAATGAATATATTGCGTTAATATGTCGATAACATTTCTAAAAACGAATCAACGTTATAAATATACGTTAATAAGCATTGGACTTTTATTTATCAGAAAAATATGCGTTTTTGAGCAAATATTGCACCTCGCCTATGCTATCTATGACACAAAGATTTGTTTGTTATCGCACCTTGTTATCGTCGTTTATCAATAGATAACGGAATGAGAGCAATTTCTGCTAGTTGAAAGACAAAGTGTTTAATGTACAAATACATTGGGAAGGTATTTTTTCCTCGCTAACGGCAGAAATAATAACCGAATTAATTATTCAGTTGCGTTAGGATATTTGTTTTTGCGGCATGGGCCGAATTAAGACGTGCGCGCTTTTAGCGCTTTTTATATGTGCGTTTTTTCTAATATCGTCACCAGTAAAAGCTGAGGACTTTGGTGGTGGTGATGTAGAAAAACTTAGTGAAAGTGATCATGTGGATAATCTACTTTTAGAAGGTAATACAATTTGATTCGTTGAAGAAATTTCGGGGAGGGGCTAATGAATTATAAATTGATTTTAGATAAAGGAAAATTAAAATTAGACGAATTAGAACAAACGCGGGCGAGTAAAGATGATCTAAATAGCAATTTAAAAGAAAATAAGGCAGATTTGGGTGAGTAATCGTTAAAATAAATCATTTTATCCATCTGAATTAGTTACCTGAGTCATATTTTTTAATCATTTTATTGGGACTTACGTACGATAATATATTTCGCGATAAAATTTGTACACGATTCGTTAAAATCGATTTTTTTTTTTTACCCATATCTACTTTATCTATGTATTAAACAAATAAACCTTTTAAGGCCAAGAATGTACTTAAATTAATTGCGAATCGACGATTTTTAAAACGCGATTATTATTTTTTCCCGATTTTAATGTCAAAATAATTTTTTTCAATAAATATGGTTTTAATAAATTTGTTAAGATGTTGAGGAAATCGATACGCTGGTCGAGGATGAAGATGGCGACGTTGAAGTTTTCGATGAAACTGACCCGTCAAACAATGACCCGCGGCCAGTGCCGGCTAAAACGCCCAAACAAACACTTCCTTTGCCGCCTGTGGACGCTAGAGGTATCAGAAACGGTAAAATGGTGATGAGTCATTATGATCCGAACAGCTGGAGTACGTAGAAATTTTTAATAAAAAGAATTTTAAAAGTATATATCATCGCATAATCATAATTCGTTCGTTTTTTTTTTTTAAATTGGCGCAGTCGTTCAGAGTTTTTGACAAAATAAAATCTTTTAGATCGCGCAGTCGTTGGTTTTTTTTTCACGCATTAAATGTCCATTTTTGACTTTTCTCTTCTTAAAAAAAAACACCTTTTTGTCTATTATCTAGGTATATAAAACTTTTTTTTCGCTGACTACAAAATGTTTACCAAGTATATAATTTACATTTCAAACACCGACAATTATAATCTATTTTATCTAAAAAAATTTAAATTGCATACATCGCGCAAATCATATATCCAAAAATGTTCATGATTGCAATATGTTCTGGTTGTATTTTGTTTGTGCGATTGCTCACACCTGTAAACAAATAGAGATTAAATCGGCCAAAAAAATAACATTTTTATCTACGAAGCTCCAAATAAAAAATAAAACAGCATTAAATTAAACATTAAAAAAATTGTTAATTTTAGTCATTTTCGCTGATAAAAAATGTCATAATTAAAAATACTTTCATTTTGATATCTGTCATTTTGACGTCTGTCACTTTGACATCGGTTATTTTGACTTTTGGCATATGCACAACGTAGATTCGTTACTAAGTGACTTTGCACCACCGGAGACATCGCAGCGAAGCGGTGGCGCACCATACCTCATAACCGAGCAACGTTTGAAAGAAATTCGCGAGCCGCTAATGTACTGGTACTGGGACCAGGGCGGTACTTCGGAAAACATCGGCGACTACCAACGGCACGTGCACGAATCAACGAAAACCGTACACAAAAACTTGAACTTCCAGCTGCCATTCTTCGGCTTTCGTTACAACTACACGAGAGTTTCACTGAACGGTAAACAAATTGCGACATATCGTCGATTTTCTTAATCGTAACGATTCGCGTGTTTATAGGCATGCTCGAGTTCTCGGATCCGCCGCAAATGTATCCCTCGTACCCGTTGACATTCCCAAATAAGCGCTGGCCTAAGGAGAACGATCCCGCATTCATCGGTATCTTCATGTCGAGCTGTCGGGTGGGTGCGGTTCGAGCCGAGGATGTCGACCAACGTCGACCCGGCGTGTATTTCAGGATGGAGAGGGATCTGCAGACGCGCAACGATATTATGGGGATTGAGATGCGCGAGCGCATCAAGTGGGATATTAGGACGGGTATGATCGGTGCGGAGACATTCGATCCGAAGCACGTGATCACCGCGACGTGGAAGAATGTTACGTTTGCTGGTGGGATTACCCAAAGTCTTCATAAGGTAGGATTTGTTTGGTATATTTTTTATATTAGTGTTATATAATGTATATATGTTATATAATTATGTTATATAATTTTATATTAGTGTTTGTATAATATTTTTATATTTTTTATATTAGTGTCAGTAATGTTTATCGAGAAAATTGTTTAAGTTGTTGACTTGTCAAAATTGGCAACGTTGTATTTTTTTCCTGCTGCCATCTACTATGTGTAATGGATTTTTATAGTTTGCAGTTTTGAAATCTTCACCGAAATAGCGCTTCAATCGCAAATGCAAAAAAAAAAAATTTTTAATCATTTTTAATTTTATTGGAATTATTGTTCAATCTACAAAATAACAACGATTATTTAAGAAGAAAACAAACAGATTAAAATTTATATTTTGCAATAATTTTTTGCACGTAAAAGAAAAATTGGCGCATTATTTAAGTATCAAATTTGATATATTGGTGCTAACAATTTTCAAATTTACTTTTACAAAAATAAATGTTTAATGTGCATTTCTTTCTTAATTAGCAATCATATTTCACCGTTTAACAATGTTATCAATAATTAATAATCTTACAAATTATTTTAATAAAATTACCAAAAATTACAAATTATTTTCAATCACATTTAAAAATATCATATATTACCTATTTCAGACCAACACGTTCCAAATCGTCTTAGCCACAGACGAAGTCTTCACCTACTGCATTTTCAACTATTTAGACTTACAGTGGACGTCGCACACGTCAGCAGGTGGCGACACTTTAAGCGGAGAGGGCGGCACCGCCGCATATGTCGGCTTTAACGCCGGAAACGGCACCAAAAGCTACGAATACTTACCGTACAGCCAGGGTACTGTCAGTAGAGACCTCACAGGTACCTAAAAAAAAAATCCTAAAAAACGGGCGCAGTCGTTAGGACTTTCTATAACGTTATTTTCCAGGTCGTGGATGGGGAAATCGAAAAAAAGGCCGTCACATATTCCGCATCGATGAAAAGATCCTTCCGGGTTCTTGCAACAAAGACATAGATGGCGCTAATATGCGCTTGAATTTTGCGCCGGAAAGTGGTAACATGTTGGGCGGCACTGTTGTCAATATTACAGGTCCCTGCTTCGAACCGAATGACCGGGTTAAGTGTAAATTCGATGTTATGGACGAAGTTATTGGAATTGTCGTCGATACGAACAGAGCCATCTGTGTGCAGCCAATGTTGTACGCTGAAGGTTATGTTTTGCTGCAGATTGCCCTTAATAGTGACGTGTATAAATGGAAGGGCAGATATTATGTTGGTGAGTAATAATTGTGGAGTTTCGTTAAATATATATTAAATATATGAGAATAAATCAATATTTCTAAAAACGATTGCAAAAAAACGAGAAAATGGAATATTTATTATTTTAAAAACAAATCTACAATTTTTTAACTTTAGCAAAAACAATTTAAAAAGCTCGCTTTTTATTTTTCACGCAAATTATTTTTTAAATTATTTAAAAAATTGTTAATTGGAAAGATTTCATTATTGATATTTTAAAAACGCACATCTCCTCATTTTACATTCAAATATTTTTTTTTACAAAAAAAATTATATTTTAGAAACTCCCGGATCGGCGGCAGAAAAAATCTACTTCTTCGACGAATCGGTGCACGAAAAGACACCCAATGAAGTGCGCATAACGTGGGCGAAGCACAATCTGACGACGAACGAGAACTCGCCCGTGCGCATCTCGCTGTGGGGCTACCGAGAGACGACCATTCGACCAGAATTCCTTTACATCGACACGCTGAGCGAAGGTCAAACAAACAGCGGCGATTTTGTCATCATACCAGGCAACTTCAGAAACAGAGACAATAGGAAATTGACAGACATTAAATTCGGGTTTATACAAATTAATCTTACAGATTCTATACAGGTGGATCAAGATACAGGTAGGTGACTTTACAAAAATATATATATTTTTTAGATTATTGTCGATATATTGTACTAAAATTAATGTTGTTGACTTTTACCCAGTGGCGGTTCCTTATGCAGGCCGCAGGGCCGCGCGCCCCTCCTGAACATTGAGCGCATCACAGTAGATATATAATTGTATTGCGATATTTTATCTCGGCATTATTTTTCCTAAAAGATAAAGCTTGCGCCGAACATATAAAGGACAGATTCTCATATCGTGGCCATCTACAAGCCGCTGAGCTATTTAACACGAAATCGATGCCAACATTTTCTAAACAATTTCCAGTGGACCTTTTGGAAACCGTGTGTCATACATATCAATTTTTGAATAAAACCAAATTAAAAACAGATTTAGAAGTCATTTACTCGCGTCCGGATTTTTATCAAATAATTGGAGCCACAAATTTTCTTTCATTATTGCTACAAAATAATCTCAGTGAAACTTTCCCGGAAACTATAAAAATATTTTAAATTATTTTAACAATCCCGATGACCACTGCTGTATCAGAGCGTTGTTTTTCAACACTTAAAAGAATTAAGACTTCTTTGCGAAATGCTATGGGTAATGATAGTTTAAACGCGTTGGCGATGATGTGTATTAATAAAAATGTGGTGCGAGATATTTACAATTTTAACGAAAAAGTTTTTGAAAAGCTTATATCAATGAACGATAGAAGAGTAGAATTCACTTTCAAGAAATGATTGAATTTAATCATTTCGCATCCATTTTAGGTCAGATTTCTCACTATTATGTTATTTTTTAAGAAATGCCCCCCCCCCCCCCAGATTGAAATGGCACGAGCCGCCACTGCTTTTACCCCCGTTATTGTTACAAAAAAGGGATGTAATTATATTACGGGCAGTTCGAAATAATGAATATATTTAAAAAATATTTGAAAAATAACGTGACAAATTTACGTATGGAACGTGGCAACCATCAATTCGAAATTACGCCCGTGATTTTAAATTTTTTTAATTGTTGAAGAAATTGTTACCGGCAAAAATCAAATATCAAATTTGATACTTAAAAAATGCGCAATTGCCTTTTCACATACAATTTTGGGTGATATTCTATACTATTTAAAAAAGAAATGTGCAATTTTTCATTTTCGTTTAAAAATAAAATTTAAAACTGTTAAAAAAATATTTGTAAAATGTGCTATTTTTTTATTATTGAAAAATGGTTTAGTGGCAAATATTGATTTTATTTATTTAAGAAAATGCAGATTTTTTTCTTTTTTATGTAAATATTTAAAAAAATTATTGCAGAAACCGACAAAATGGAATATTTATTGTTTTAGAAAGAAATCTGCAATTTTTTTAATTTTGGTAAAAATTATTTCAAAATTGTTGCAAAAAATATTTAAAAAGTGCGCTTTTTTATTTTTCGTGCAAATATATTTTTTAAAATTGTTAATTGGAAAAATTTAGTTTTGATATTTAAAAAAATGCACATTTCTTTATTTTACATTCAAATAATTCTAAAAAATGTTGAAAAAATGGTTGAGTGGCAAATATTGATTTTTTTTCATTTAAGAAAATACACATTTTTTTGTTTTATCTGTAAATATTTTAAAAAATTATAGCAAAAAAACGACAAAATGGAATATTTATTATCTTCGAAAGAAAACCGCATTTTTTTAAATTTAGTTAAAATAATTTTCAAAATCATTGCAAGAATTATAATTATATTACGGGCAGTTCAAAAAAAATAAAACATAAAAATAACGTGATAAATTGCCATATGGCAGGTGGTAACTTTCAAATCGAAATCACGCCCGTGATTTGGTCGCGCCCGATCCCACTGGGCTGGTACTTCGAGCCGCAATGGGCACGTTTGTACGGCCCCAAATGGACCGAGCAACTCTGCAACGATTGGATCATGAAAGATCGTTTCTTAAAGAACTTCGCGCACGAACTCACCCAATGCCCCTGCAGCATCGAACACGCCACAATAGACAAAGGGCGCTTCCTTCCAGACGCCGATTGCGATAAAGACGCCAACCCCAAGTGCCCCTATCATCGGGGCGCGTTACATTGTGTCCGAACGGGAATACCGACGTAAGAAATAATTTATTTCTTATTATTAATAAAATTATTTATTTATAATAACAGTATTATAAAATAATTTCAAAAATTATTTTTTTTTTAATTAAATTAAAAATATATATAATTTAAATAAAAATAAAAAAAGTATTATAAAATATAAAAAAAATTGGAATGAATTTGAAGATATTTTGATTTGGTTTGTTGTGGGTTTTAGTATGGAAGGTTCTGAACAGCAATGTTGTTACGATAAGATGGGATATTTGATGTTATCGTATGATCAGCAATGGGGTAGTTCGCCGAGAAGGTCGCATAATTTGGGCTATTTGCCACATAATGAGGCGAATAAAGTCCCGACGTTGTCGCATTGGTTCCACGATATGGTGCCGAAATATTTGTGTTGCAGGTAAAAAATTTTATGCAAAAATTCGACAGATAAATTATAAGTCTTTATTATTGATTCGAATGCTGCTTTTTTATGAAATCTTGCTTTTTTTTATGAAATGAAGCTAAAAACAAATAATTTGCGTCTATTGCATCACTAAGCTTATTTTATTATATTTTTATCAAATAATTTGACAAATGAATTGTTAAAAAAATCTTGATTTAATTTGCATATTTTCTCAAATTATACAAGAGTGTGATTAATTTTCAATCGTATGGGGGACACCTTGTATTCCATGTAGTTGGTACGTACAAAACTGCGATAAAAGAATTTAAACTACGTTTATATAACGCAAAAAAAAACAATAACATTAAATATTCATCGAGAAATTGCGAATTATTTACAAAAGGTACTTCGAAAGTTGTTTTTTTCGGAGGCTATGCCCCCATTTTCAGTAGCACAACAATAGAACAAATAAAGATACCTCTGTCGCTCACCGGGATCGCTATACAATTGTCTCTCCCAATTTCAGATGGCAAGAAGAGCAATCGGTTGGCTGCGAAACGTTACGTTTCGAACGTCGCCCGACGCAAGATTGCGTCGCCTACCAGCCGCCAGCGATTGCGGGCGTGTTCGGTGATCCGCACGTGGTCACCTTCGACGATGTCCGGTAAATCAACAAACAGTCAGAAGCTCGAACTAAAATTCGAACTAAACACGTAAACAATATTGCATGCAGGTACACGTTCAACGGTAAAGGTGAATTTGTCCTGGTACGCACGGACGACAAGACCATGTCGTTGAACGTCCAGGGCCGTTTCGAGCAAATGCCCATGAACGCGTACGGTGAAGTGAAAGCGACCCAACTGACATCTATCGTCGTGCGCGGTAACGGAACCGACCCCGCCATCATTGAGATCCGACAGCGGCCGGAAGAGGCCAGATGGCGGTACCGGTTGGAGGTGCTGGCCAATGGACAGCCGGTGTACTTCGACCGACCGTCGCTGAAGTTTCAACACTTCGCCGGTGAGTTTATTAATTTTATTAATTATTAATTGAAGAGCTGCCTGGAAAAAATGTTGCAAACGAGATTTTTTTTAATATGACAGGAATTGAACAGAATGATTTTCTTACCTCTAATTCATATATTATTACGATGATTTTATTTTTTAGTTTTATTTGGTGCTCAGTTATGATCTTAAATTTAATACTGAAATCGGACACTTATTTCTTGACAGAGGGAGTATTTACTTTGATGTTACTTTGTGTAAAAATTTCTATAGTGGAAAAACGTTGCTAGTGTTGTATTTGCAACTATACACTTGTTTTGATTTAAAATCATTAAAAATTATTTCAAATAAAAACAAGCACACGTAACGTTTTTCCACTGACTGCCTATTTTGATCACCCACAATTTCTATTTTCAGTTATTTTATCGCCCGATAGAGTGAGCTATTCAACATATAATATTATATGCAACATTTTTACACTAAAATGTCACGTTTGAAAAAAAATGTCACTTGCAACGTTTTTTCCAAGGAGTTTGCGAATTGAAATATTAAATTTTTTCTTTTTGTAGGTGCCACTGTATATACGCCAACGTATATTTTGAACCAATCGGAGGTTATTGTTATGTTGGACTCGGGTGCTGGCGTGGAGGTTCTTGAAAATCGCGGATATATGTCCGCTCGAGTCTTTTTGCCTTGGAATTATATCGTAAGTCTAGTTGTTTTGTTTATTGTTTATTTATTCAACGGGACGCCATTTATAGCGGCTAATTGTATATTTATATGTTTATATCACAATATATATTTATCACCATTTATATCACAAAAATGTCCTAAAGTTCTGGCTTACCCTTAAATTATTTATTATTTAATATCGCAAATGATATGAAACTCGACCAAAAAACAACAACAACCAAACTATCGTCATTTTTCAACTGCGTCTACAACAATTTATTATAGAACAAAACTCGCGGTCTGTTCGGCAATTGGAGCTTCGATATGACTGACGATTTCACACAACCGGATGGCACGAAAGTACCTGTCGGACTGAACATGAATGACTTTGCGAGCGTCTACAACGACTTCGGAATGAAATGGATATTAGAGCAGCAATCATTCGCGGGGGTCGGAGGAAGCCTTTTCACATACGAAAACGGCAAATCCTCCAGTAATTATAATAATCGGTCGTTCGTGCCCGAGTTTCGTACCTCACCGAGGGATATATTACCGCAGAATCTGTCAATGGAAATAAACAAGTAAGATTTTGATACAATAAAAAAATCCCAATAAAAACTTGATTTGAAAGTTGATGAACAAACTTGAAGTTGATTTTTGCTGTTTTTTTAGAGCATATGAATTTTGTCACGAGACATATCAATGTCTATACGATTACGCGATGACTTTAAGTAAAGACCAAGCGCATTTTACGACGAATTACTTGAGTACAATTGTAAATTGGAGGGAAAAGAATACGAAAACAGTCGTATCTTGCGGAGTGCTTGAAACGCCGCGCTTCGGTAGAAAGAGCAACTTCTTATTCATACCTGGAACGAAGGTAAATAACCATTGTCCATGAATATGTCATAAAATTTATCATTTCAAGCTTGTACATTTAATCTGCGACAATTATTTTGAATTTGTTTCTAAATTTCTACATTTTTTGTTGCATAGGTGACGTTTGAATGCAACCAAGGGTTCATTTTAGTGGGTGACCAAAGGAGGGAGTGCACATCTGAAGGCCATTGGGATTTCCCTATGTATGGATATACCGAGTGTTTACGTGAGTATTCTTTAAATTTATTTTAATTATAAAATCAAAGCTTTTTCAAAAATAACGCCTTCAAAATTTTCTTTAAAATTTCTAAAAAAATCGATTTATCAATAAAATATTAAAAAACTGCCCAAATATGGCGAAATATACAAATTTTGGTAGGTACATATTTTTATTATTTTTTAAATACATCGTAGTTTTTTGGGGGGAGAATTTTATAACCGATTCATAACAAATTCATAAAATAATACAAACTTTTTATGAACCTTTTTTTTAGTAAAATATCATAAACTCGTAATTTCTTGCCTTTATCTTAAAGATAAAACAGCTATTTAAGATAAGCCAATGAATCGTTTTAAATATTTTATTACTCTAAAAAAAAACGTTGAAAAACCCATTATTAGTTTTTTATATATAAATTAATATTTTTAATAGATTTATAGATCAATTTTCGACATTATCTTTATTTACGTTATTTATTTTCTGCAAACAATAGCTATTGTTTCGTTATTTTATCCATCGTTTGTCGCTTGCTTATTATTGTGTAATCCGTCCCATTAAATTTCCAACATTGCAAAATTTAATTATCCACTAACTTTGCTTACAGTCAGAAATAAGATTTTGTCTCAATAGTAAATATTGTCTACAATTATTTTTCAACGACACATAGCTTATATTTCTTTTAAGTACTAGAGGTAACGAGTTCATTATTTTTTGTTACGTTATAAGTAAAGGAATTTTAAAATTGGCGTGTTCGATGCATTAGTATTTTTTTTCATTATCTTGTCTTCTTCACCATATTAATACTTTCCACCATATTGGTTTCCATTTAAAATTTTTCAACGTTTTAATTTTTCCGGTATATATTAATTTTTACACCATCCCGATTTCTCCATTGTCTTGTTTTCTCCACATTATTAATATTTTGCCCACCATCTTGATGTTTCAAACATCTTGATTCCATCTTTTCCTCCATCTTAATTATTTCTACCAACTTGATTTTTCCACCATCTTGATTATTTCTACCATGCTGATTTTTTCCACAATTTCGCTTTGTCAACCATCTATCAATATATTCATTGTTTTGATTATTCCGCCATAATTTCTCCACCATATTGATGTCCAGTATCCGTAGTTTTTCTACCATCCCGACTTCTCTCACCCCTTTTATTTTTATCATCGTAATTTTTTCCTACATTTGCATTTCCCTCCCCCGTTATTTAATTTCCGCCGTCTTTATACCACCGCCCAAATCTTCTTGACCCACCCATCAGGCGAACAGGAATTCTCTTCCCGTTACGCCGCCATCACATTCGGCATAATAATGGCGATCATGATCCCGCTGCTGATCATAATCGCCTACCTGGGCAAGACCGTGTACAGTCGTTACCAGCGCGGCCTCGACCCGATCTACGTGCCGCCATCTCGTAGCAGCAGCCGCGTGCGTCTCGACCGCCTCGACGACGATATGTCCACCATCCGCAAGGGTGACCTATCCACGCCCGACTACCGACCCAATCCCCATCCGGACTTCACCTACCGCAGCCCCGTCAACAGCGAACAGAGTCAGGACAGTTTGAACAGCGCGAAGAAGCGCAGAAGTTACGATCGCACCTATCGCACGGGTGAACCGATCAAAGGCCTACCCACGGACACGTTCGCTGACGGATCTGAGGTTAATTACGACGGAGATTCGAGTCAGATTAACAGCGGGAATCCGGAGTATTTCCATTCGGTTTCTAATCAGGCGTCGGCATCGCCGGAAATCGATGAATCGGTTCATGGTTCGCCTCTGTACGCCATACCGCATAAAACTGGCTATAAGTCGGCGACGCTAAGAAAAGCTCCGCCGCCACCAGTGCCGGATCTAGTTGATACGAAGAGGAGTCAGAGTAATCCGAATTTGTTGCTCGATAATGACGAGAAAGCGCAATTTTTCAGGCAGAGGAGTTATGGAACTGAAGTGTGAAATGCGAGTTTATGTGAGGAAAATTTGGAAATTGTATTTAGGGGTTTTGCCGCCATTTTGTATTTTTGAAAAATCCATTTTTAATGTTATATAGAATTTTAAAAATTATCACTACAGTGTTCAATTATAATATAAGAATATCACCCAAATACCGTAACAAGCATTAAGTAGCTGAGATGTACATTTCAAGGGCTATGCCCCCATCTTCTTTAATTTTATTAATTTATTTATTTTTGGTTATTTTAGATTTCACAAATAAATATTTTGCTGTTACTTGTTAGTTTCGTTAATTGTTAATTTGTTTTGTTTTAAAAGATTTATAGGTCATATTATATGCCATTTTTTAAGTACTTCTGTCATGTTGACTTATTTATTTAATAGTATATCAATCACGATTCGTGACAGATATTTTATTTAGTTTTATCTTGTGCTACTGAAGATGGGGGCATAGCCTTCGAAATGTACATCTAGCTACTTAATGCTTGTTATGGTATTTGGGTGATATTCTAGGTTATATAGAATATTTTACAATTTTTTTATTAAAAATAAATCGCAATTTTATAAAAATTATTAATTATGTATATAAAATATCTACTGTGCAATGTATTAAATATTTTATATATAAAATCTCATCTCGGTACGGGCCATGTCATCTCTTCCACATTTCAAGAATGTATTTTTGTGCTTTAACTTTTATGTTGCGTGCTTTTTTTTTCAAGGTTTTGCTTTCTGAAATCAAAATAAATCGCTTCGATTTTTATTAATATATTCTAAATATTGTGGAATGGATGATAAGACTGTAAATATTTTATTTCAAATTCCTATTCCACAATATTTAAAATGTATTTTTTTGTAATAAAACGGGTTGGTATTTATATTTACCTGCAAATGTAAAAAATATTGTCTAATATTTTTGTGTAAAAAAAAATTCAGGCGAACAAGAATATTCATCAAGGTACGCCGGATTAACTTTTGGCATTATTTTGGCTGTTATGATTCCAATTATTTTGGGCTTAGTCTACGGTGGTTACAAATTTATTCAAAAACGTAACGAAGAAAACGATTTGGAAGAAGAAGACGAATTAAAACGGTAAATTATTATTGAAAAAATACATATTTTGTACTAATAAATTTTATTTTTAGTCGCGCTCAAGAAGCAGCCGCTCTAAAAATGCGCGTAATATCAGATACGGATTCAGATCCAAAAGGTACTATGCGCTTGGATGATTTTGACAATAATCAGTCGACATTCGGGAAAAATCAGTCAACATTTGGTGGAAATCAACCACCTTATGAAGAAAATCAGATAGCTTATGTTGCAAATGAAACAAATTATGACAGTAATCCACAACAGCAACAACAACAAGAATATGACGATAATAGAGTTAGCAGTCCAGTTAGCCAAAGTGCCAAAACCACAGAAATTTATTAAAATAATTACAAATTAACATTAAATATATAAAAAAGTCATATAAAGAAAAACATATACACCCAAAATGCATTTATATAATTTAACATAATTTTACATCATAGCTAAACATTTTTCTACGCAAATAAATTGTATTCATAAGTTGTAGTTATCGGGTATTTTCGGACAATTCAAAATGAAACCACCTTCTTCTAAAGCGACGTTTCGAAATATATTGCAATTTCTTCTTCAGGCTATAAAATACGTTAAAATTTGGACCATTACATAAATTGTATTATATAATGGTCCAAATTTTAACGTATTTTAAATCCTTAAGAAGAAATTGCAATATATTTCGAAACGTCGCTTATGAGAAGGTGGTTTCATTTTGAATTGTCCGATAATACCCGACAACTACAACATATTAATTCATTACGTACGAGAACTAAGATTAATTATAAATTATATTCATTTCGTATTTTTATTTTCACCATTTGAACTTGCAGCACAAATGATGCGTCATGTTTTTGTATTTTTTATATTGTATTTTAAATATTAATAATTAGAACGTAGCGAATAATAAGTTTAATCAATGTATATTTGTCTATTAGTCGGCATTACTTTATCTAATTATTATTATTGGTAAGTTATTTTGATTAATAAATAAAAATGGTAGCTAATTACCGTATTTGTAATTTTACATTAAAAATTCTAGCTCAACTGAAATAAACATTTTGATATATACAATTAAGTTTTGATGGTTTATAATTAACAACACGATTGTGATTAATAAATTTATTTTTGAATAATCGAGTCGATAGCGGTCAAATGTACGTTGGTGTACATGTATCTGATTGGCATGTCAATTTATTCAAATAATTACAAAATAACATTAAATATACAAAAAATGTTATTACTAAATAAAAATATATACACCAAAAATGCAACATAATTTTACATCACAGCTAAACATTTTTTTACGCAAATAAATTGTATTCATTCCGGTTTTTTTATTTTCACCATTTGAACTTGCAGTACAAATGATGCGGCATGTTTTTGTAATTAATATTAATATTAATAATTGTAAATAATATGTGCAATCAATGTGTGTTTATCTGTTAGTTAGTATTACTTTATTTAGTTATTTTGATTAATAAATAAAAATGGTTGCGTATTAGTAATTTAACATTGAAAATTTTAGCTCAACTGAAATAAATAGATAAAAAAATCGACAATATATTCCTTCATTTTACTATATATAATGTATATAATTAACAACGCGATAATTTAGTTTTGAATAGCGGTCAGGCGTATGTTGGCAACAATGTATCCGATTGACATGTCAATGTTGGCTACTTAAGCGGATGCATGGAACGATACGTCAAGTGCATTACTCATTCAAAATTGTCATTAATCATAAGTCATATTTCGTAACAATTTTCGGACAGTTTTTGTCTTATAAAATTCGCAAATAAATTCCCATACTGCACCGAATAAACGGCAAAAGCGACGTGTGCAAATCATCTGTTCTCCAGTACTTGTATCCATCGGCACGTAGAGAAACGACGCGAGCCGAGCCACCATCGTGTTCCGTCCATTCAATCTTCTGTCGAATAGCTCGAACGTAGCTAGACGAGTAAGTGTGTTTTTGTTGTGATATTTTATTAAATTTCTATACCATAAGCGCGACTTTACATTTACTTTAACGCCGCTCGGTGGACCACCGACATCGGGTAAGTGTCTCTGCACATTCCCAATCGACACTTTGTCATATTATCCCCCGAAAACGAGCCTGCAATTGTCGCACAATCTCCGACCCGTGCGTCATGCCCCACACATTCGGGCAACAATTCTCGGCATTTTCCATACGCGCTTTTTTCTACCATCAAATCGATTCGATTATATACCGTCGTAATTGCGAATAACTAGGGCAAACTTTTAAGTAAAGCAGGTAGATCATTTGGACGGCATACGTCAATTGCACAGAAATGGTGGTTTCTTTTACCTATGTTTTCTCGGTAAAGAAAAAAAATTCTCCCCACACTACGACGATGCGGATTTAGTTGATTCTTTGTGTCCGCGCGCGAAACAACAACCCATCAATTAAATCCGTCACGAAGCGCCGTATCGAAATATTATCAGCTACATGTTCCAGTGGTGCTATATAAAAAAAAAAACATGTGTTCGAGTTTGTGCTATTTCCCTATTTCATTGTGAGCGCTGACTCTGGTCCTTCACTCGTGCATTCGGGGTCAACAAAATCGCCGCAGTGCCAATATCACCTTTGTTCGTTATTATGCGTTGCGGTTGTTGAATGTGTCGTATCCGCGTACTATTATTGCTCGATTGTACGTGTATAGTTCACCTGCTAGAATATCGTCGTCAGCTCCAGTTATTCGAATAGTTCTTGTTGACGCCAAGACATCCTCGGTATGCGGACCTTGAATTTGACCTCTACCCCCCCCTACCCGGGTACCATCGAAGTAGTACTCGGGGTACCATCGATGTAATGTACTTCCATTCGCGGTGGGACACAATTTCACGAAAACTTTATTTGATTAAACAATTCCGCTGTTGTCTAGTTTTTTAAAGGTAGTTACCGACTAATTTAAACAATAAATTGATGGTACCCTTGCTAAATAAAAATGAATTTTGAATAATCGTCAACATCAAATTCAATGAACTATACTTTTATACCATCTCATCTAGTTTTCGGAGGTATTCCCGACAAGAACACCTTGTCCGCACTCACATCCATCTCTGTTCCGTACACGCTTAGTTTTTGCAAAATAGAAATGAATTTCGAATAATCCTCAACTTTATCTACATCAAATGAAATGGAACAATACTTTTATACCTTCTTATCTAGTTTTCTGAGGTATTCCCAACAAGAACACCTTGTTCTAACATCCATCTCTATTTCGTACCCGCTTAGACTTTGCAAAATAAAAATGAATTTCGAATAATCCCTCAACTTTATCAACATCAAAGAAAATGAACTATACTTTTATACCATCTCATCTAGTTATCGGAGGTATTCCCGACTAGAACACCTTGTCCGCACTCACATCCATCTCTGTTCCGTATCCCCTTAGTTTTTGCAAAATAGAAATGAATTTCGAATAATCCTCAACTTTATCTACATCAAATGAAATGGAACTATACTTTTATACCTTCTTATCTAGTTTTCTGAGGTATTCCCGACCAGAACACCTTGTTCTAACATCCATCTCTATTTCGTACCCGCTTAGACTTTGCAAAATAAAAATGAATTTCGAATAATCCCTCAACTTTATCAACATCAAAGAAAATGAACTATACTTTTATACCATCTCATCTAGTTATCGGAGGTATTCCCGACTAGAACACCTTGTCCGCACTCACATCCATCTCTGTTCCGTATCCCCTTAGTTTTTGCAAAATAGAAATGAATTTCGAATAATCCTCAACTTTATCTACATCAAATGAAATGGAACTATACTTTTATACCTTCTTATCTAGTTTTCTGAGGTATTCCCGACCAGAACACCTTGTTCTAACATCCATCTCTATTTCGTACCCGCTTAGACTTTGCAAAATAAAAATGAATTTCGAATAATCCTCAACTTTATCAACATCAAATAAAATGAACTATACTTTTATACCATCTTATCTAGTTTTCTAAGGTATTCCCGACAAGAACACCTTGTCATCACAACCATCTCTGTTCCGCACCCGCTAAAATTGATGCACCCGCTTAGATTTTGCAAAATAAAAATGAATTTCGAATAATCCACAACTTTATCAACATCAAATAAAATTAACTATACTTTTATACCATCTTATCTAGTTTTCTAAGGTATTCCCGACAAGAACACCTTGTCATCACAACCATCTCTGTTCCGCACCCGCTAAAATTGATGCACCCGCTTAGATTTTGCAAAATAAAAATGAATTTCGAATAATCCACAACTTTATCAACATCAAATAAAATGGAACTATACTTTTATACCATCTTATCTAGTTTTCTAAGGTATTCCCGACAAAAACACCTTGTCATCACAACCATCTCTGTTCCGCACCCGCTAAAATTGATGCACCCACTTAGATTTTGCAAAATAAAAATGAATTTCGAATAATCCTCAACTTTATCTACATCAAATAAAATGGAACTATACTTTTATACCATCTTATCTAGTTTTCTAAGGTATTCCCGACAAAAACACCTTGTCATCACAACCATCTCTGTTCCGCACCCGCTAAAATTGATGCACCCACTTAGATTTTGCAAAATAAAAATGAATTTCGAATAATCCTCAACTTTATCTACATCAAATAAAATGGAACTATACTTTTATACCATCATATCTAGTTATCTGAGGTATTGCCGACAAGAACACCTTGTCATAACATCCATCTCTGTTCCGCACTCGCTAAAATTGACGTACCCGCTTAGATTTTGCAAGATAAAAATGAATTTCGAATAATCCTCAACTTTATCTACATCAAATAAAATGGACTATACTTTTATACCATCTCATCTAGTTTTCTAAGGTATTCCCGACAAGAACACCTTGTCATCACAACCATCTCTGTTCCGCACCCGCTAAAATTGACGCACCCGCTTAGATTTTGCAAAATAAAAATGAATTTCGAATAATCCACAACTTTATCAACATCAAATAAAATGAACTATACTTTTATACAATCTTATCTAGTTATCTGAGGTATTGCCGACAAGAACACCTTGTCATAACATCCATCTCTGTTCCGCACCCGCTTAGATTTTGCAAAATAAAAATGAATTTCGAATAATCCACAACTTGTATCAACATGAAATAAAATGAACTATACTTTTATACCATCTTATCTAGTTATCTGAGGTATTCCCGACAAGAATACCTTGTTCTAACATCCATCTCTATTTCGTACCCGCGTAGATTTTGCAAAATAAACATGAATTTTGAATAATCGTCAACATGAAATAAAATGAACTATACTTTTATACCATCTTATCTAGTTATCTGAGGTATTCCCGACAACACCTTGCCCTCACTCACATCCATCTCTGTTCCTCACCTACATTCATGTATACATCGGTCTTTCTTTCATCATCATCACAGTGAACATCATCTTTGATTTAATGTTTCGTCATTCTTTCTGGTGGTCTTCCAGCGCCAGCTCGACGATGGTGTGCTTTCTGCTGCACGTACGGTCAACGACCCCCCTCTCCTTCACAACTGAGTGACGTTTACCCAGCAGAATTGTTCTGCAGCTCTCCGACGAGAGATGCGCACCTTATCGCTACCTTATTTTAAAATGATCACTACAGTATTAAGTAATAGTGCTATACAATTATATAGCAATCACGATTCGTGACAGGTATTTTATTTCGTTTCTATCTTGTGCTACTGACAATGGAGGCATAGCTTTCGAAATGTGCATCTAGCTATTAAATACTTTGATTTGCGGTATTTGGACGTTATTCTATACTGTTATCATATTTGTTGCGAGGGGATGTTCTATTTCGGCCCAGTTTATTTGTTCGCATCTCTAAAAATACACCCTCGTTTGCACCAGATTTCAGCCATCTCCGTCTATCAGCACGCGCCCTTTGCCGTCTCTCTCTTGCCCTACGATCTGGCGATGTATATATAGTATATTTTCCATGTGGATGTTCTACATAATATCGTATACGAAATACTACGGGGGCTAGAACAAGCCCCTGCCCCCACCTTCCCGATAGCGTAAACCAGCTTCGTGTTTGTTCGGGTGTTGTCGTTGTTTTTTTGATAGATGGTTGCTTGATCCCACAAAATAATGCAATTGCAGCGAAGTATTTTCTATATGGGCCGCTCCGCTCCTATATGATTTTTTTAAATTATCTATTGAAAAATATATATATTTTTTGTAATTATAAAAAATGCACGTTGGCTCATTTTTCTAATTTTCTAATACAGGGTACATAAGATTTAAAAAAAATGTATTGAATGTTGTTACGAATTTTTCATTGATTTGTTTATTTTAAAAAAGTTTACGGTTAAATTTCATTTAATTTTTATTATACATGGTGATACATAAGATTTTAAAAAATGAAGTGAATGTTAACTCGATTTTTTTTTAATTATATAAAAATGCTGGATGATTAAAATTCTCTAAATGTCGTAAATGAAGTTTTATTGTACAGTGTATATAAAATTGTCGCGAAGAGTTTTTATTTATTAAAAATATATATGGGAAAAATAATGGACAATTGATTTTTGTCGTAAATAAATTGTTATTATACAGAGTATATACGAATTTTATACAAAGGAATAGATATTAAAAATCGTGCGAAATTGATTTTTTTAAGGCCAATATATTGTACTTCGGGCAATATAGTGCCGATTATAAAAAAAAACTTTGTTAGAGAAATTTTTCAAAAAAGATTTTCGTGATTATGTCATGTTGTTTTCTATAATTCCACGTGGAAAATTCATTTTACCAGTTCGATTGTGTATTTGGTCTAGTCTTGTGTTTTGCACTTTCTTTTTGCAAAAAATTGATTATAAAGTCTAGACAGTTTGTCTAGACTAGTCTTATAGATGCTCCATTTATACTCTTATATATTATCAATTAATTCCATCGATAACAAATCCCTTATACAGCTGTGTATATAAAAGTTTACTCTTTATATTTCGCGTTGTTTATGCCTTTTTTTAAATCATTTTTAACAATAGAAAATTCAAAAAAAAGAGTAAATGTTTTTTTTTTGTAAAATAAAACATTCGTTAAAAAGTTTTAATAAATTATTTTTACTTTTTTTATTCTTAAATTTTTTTAAAGTTTAAATGACAAAAATATGTTTGTAATTTTTATAAACAATATATACAATATATACACCTACTTTTATTTTTTAGCAAAAAAATAAAAATTTAAACATTTTTTTATGTTAAAAAATTAAAAATTCAACGCATTTTTAAAAATAATTTTTGTTGAAATTATTTGTTTTTATTATCTTCGTTAAAAATTGTCTAAACCATTTTTTTTAAATAAAAAAGAAGTATATTTTTCTGGGCGTTATTAAAAAAAAAATGCGATTATACTTAAATTTTACTAAATTAAACTTGAACGAAATTTAATCGTAGACAAATTCATTTTTATACCATTCTTTGTGCTAATAACTGAATATTACTGTTAATATATTTTTGCAATATATACAGGGTGTTCCAAATAAGAGTCCATATATATACATATATTACCAAATGATTTTTTTTATCCGAGAATTTAAGAGAAGTCGACAATTTCAATTTTAGCAAGACTAATATTTTATTAAGTGTCAACAACGTTTTTTTATATACAATTATAATTTTACCTTCATTACACAAATAAATCAAAGATTTTTTTATATTACTAACAATTATTAATTATGTACACTTTCTTTGACCACTGTGCATATGTTAACAATTAACTAAACATAATTTTGGCAACAGTTTCACTCGTCAGATTTTCACTCTTTAAAGGCATAAATAAATGGATAGAAATCTGCATTGTTTCAATAGTTATGTATAGTTCGTTTAGTACGTCGTGCACCTTATGTGCATATAAAACTACATTCTGTTTGAGTGTTTGATAGATGGGAAAGCCTATGTTTGTCAGACATAAACGGCAAATAATCTAGGTCAAATGGGGCCTTCTGTACTTGTCTAGTGTAAATAATATTTTGGCATATTAAATTAGTGTTGTTTGGATTGAGTGTGCTAAAAATAGGACGCAAGTAATCAAATATAACGCCGTACAGGGCCGGATTTATTGTAATATTAAAAAATCGTTTTTATAACGCATTTTAAAATTTACTTCGGTTTTATTTGATTTTATTTGCGATTTTTTTTGTTGATATTTTGGATTACCCTGTAGTTTTATATTGTTGAATTACCACTGCCTAAATTCATAAAAAGGTTCCTAGAAGTGTACTTTTTATAAAAAAAAAATGTTTATGCTAATTATAAAAAAAAGGATTATTTTTAAATCGCTCGAATTTTTTATTTCTTAAATTTTTAATTACTCTAAGAACCAATAAAAATTACTTGCTGATAAAATAGGTATTTAGAAAAAAAATATTACAAAATTATTGACACAAAAAAAAATTTAAGATAAAAAAAGCTAAAGAAGTTTATTTTTATCTATTTCAAAGTATTTATAAGAAATACTTAAAAATATTTTTCAAACGAAATGGTAATTTTAACGAATTTACAAATTTATTGACATATTTTTATTTTGAAAAATCGCTCAAGTTTTTATTCTTTTATTCGAAATATTTTAGATTGACAAATATATTTTAAAATGCCTTTTAAACGCTGTAATAATTATTGAAAAAATAATTAGAAAATTATAATTTTATGATATAATTTACCAAATATTTCCTCAAATTTCAATTAAAAAATCATATCAAATTTAAAAAAATCAATTTCACTATAAACATTATTATTAAACTACCAGAATATTACCATTTTCTTTAACCCCCTGTATATAATTGCACTACATCTAAGTACTTTTAATAAATAATTTTACTATATAAAAAATAATTTCTATAAAAAAAATAGACTCGAAATTACTCAAACTACTCGAAATTTTATCTATACAAAATCTTATCCAAATACACAGCGCGAGTTTAGGTTTTTTTTTTAGTATATAAAGCCTTGATCCAATGAAATTTTGCGAAAATATTTACATAATCTTATTTTCTACATTCTGTTCCGTAAAACACTATAAAAATAATTAAAATTCAAAATATAAAAAAAACAATTTGCTTGTATTTAATAAAATACAGGTGCGAATATGTATATTAATTTTTTAATTACTTTATATTTCTTCCAGATTGTTGGTGTATAAAGAAGAAAATAAAAAGCAACAACAATAAATTAATTTTTAACAATTAAAAGCAACAAATCAGCCCAAGAAGCAATTATCAGAACAACTAAAGAAACAAACGCTACGTGTAAGATTGAAATATTTATCAACGTTTTATTATTAAATAAACAATCACGATTATTGTATTATATTAATATTCGAGTGTAAGCAGTTTAACATCGCAGAAATCAACAATAATAACATAAAATAGAGAATTTGCGATAGCAGAGCGAAAACGAGTTGCTGCTGTCGTCTTTTGGCCTGTATATAGGCAATAGTTCATACGTGAGATTATATATTGACATCTGCCGGCGGTAGGTCTAGTGGTGTGTTGTTCGCTGTGACGTCATATCCGGCCGTAGTTGTGGAAGGTGTCCGGGTGGCTCGTTACCGAGGGTATGTCAAACAAAAACTTTTTTTTTTAATTCATAAAATTGATGAATTTTAATGTAATGATACACAAAAAAATGTTTCTTTGTATTGTCGAAATCATTTTTATTGTAAAATAAAGCGAAATGTTTTTTTCTAATTCAAAAATATATAGTAGAAAAAGTTTAGTCAAAATACAAAATTAATACGCAATAGCGTCATCTAGCGTATCTTAATCAAAGGCTTAGCGGCCATTTATCATAAACAATCGAGTCAAACAAATGGTCAATACTTGTGTTTTCTTTAAGTTTGTAAACTATACATTTATGTCTTAATTACCATATATTGGCAAAGGGTTTATTATTGTAAATGTAATTCAATCGCGAAAGTAAATAATTCACATTTCTACAAATTTTTGTTTACATTTTCATTGTTTACATAACAGCCATTTTCAAACATTAGCTATGACTCGTACATACGCCATTGCGCATGGTTCATCAGTTGCATATTCAATTAAACAAAAATAATATTACGCGGGAAATTTTAATATTCCAACAACTGGTTGAAGCAAAATCATTTTTCAAGCCGGTTTTTATAACATTTAAATAAAATCCATATTTTGGTCAAGTGCTTTTTAATAATTTTATATTTTCCATATAGTCGAATAAAAAAATCGCTTTTTTGATTTGTTTTAATATATTTCTTTAAAAAAAAATACCATTCGAGAGCCAAAAATATATACAATAAGAATTACGAGCGATTGGTTATCGAAGGCAGAGCAGAGGTAAATACACGGATATATATATATATCCGTGTGTTTGAGATATATATATATGTGTGAGCATACTAGTTTGGTTGGTTGCAGAGGTAGTACAAATAGCGTGGTAATCGGTGGTAGTACAACGGCTCGCGGCGGCGGCGGTTTTGTAGCGGCGGCCGGTGGTAGCGGTAGGCAACAGCAGGGCGTCGTAGGGGGCGGCGCGACGGTTGGTAGCCTGCTGCGGGACACCGCCGGCTCGACGACGGATTGTCCAGCCCGTCCGTCGGCGGCGACGCAAGCAGCAGCAGCAGCGGCGGCTTCTCTCTCCACTTCATCGCACCACCACCACCACCACCAGGCGGCGGGGTCAGCGCAGCATCAGCGCGCGACCATCGTTGGTTCTCTATCAGCACCACCAGTGAGAGGAAGTAGCGGCAGCAGCGGCGGCGGCGGCGGCAGCAACGTCGGTGTCGATTTCCATCATCACCACCAGCACCATAGTCAGCTGGCGCCTAACAACTCTTCAGCAGGTATGTCCCGTGTCCGAACGACTGCGCCAATTATACACACCCGCCTATATCTAATCCGACATATTTAAAAGAAAATCGTTTCCGTTGGTTGTGAACTTGCACTTGCAGTTATTGATTTTTTTTAGAATGAAATAAAAATTTGCGATGTTGCCATTTCGAAAATTTGCTGTCTGTACAGTAAATATTTGGTTATAAATAACGGTATAAGTATTTTCTTCAAACGTATTATAAAATAAACATGTAATTCATTATACAATGGTCATTTTTATCTATGCTGCATTTACTATAAAATAAATTTGGATAATAAAATTATTGCAATTCCTTGGAAAAAATATATTTTCATTATTTATTA
Source organism: Leptodirus hochenwartii (assembly GCA_947310635.1). Classification (NCBI taxonomy): domain Eukaryota; kingdom Metazoa; phylum Arthropoda; class Insecta; order Coleoptera; family Leiodidae; genus Leptodirus; species Leptodirus hochenwartii. The sequence goes on along the minus strand of OX371178.1, from coordinate 2,782,958 downwards.
ACTGTCATAATTTAAGTATTTCCAAAATTTTGAAACTATAAATTCATATCTGCCATAAACTGTCCGGTTCGTAAATGTACTTGTACATTCTTCTCTTCGCGATGATCTTTTTTTATGTCATGGTCATGTTATTATCGCGCAAATTTAATGCGGCATTTATTTCGGCACTTTGCGGGATTTTAACATTTATCTCGCAGTTTTCGAATGCGTAGATCTAAAAAAAAACAATAATGTTATAAATTAAATGTAACAGATAATTGAAAAATTCCACGTTGTTGTTTTTTTATCAAATAGTTTTGTAATATTGATATATTTTGTATTGTGACTCGAAACATTTATTTATATTTTAAAATACCAAGGTAACTTTTATTGAATTATTCAAAAAAAAAATTTTACCTGGACGAACCGAATTTGATTGGGAACGAAATTCTGATTAATTTGTTTCCGGATTTTTTTTTATGATCATTAAAGTGAACATAAAGTAACAATATTTGATTTTTCATTCATTTCGAAAAACAAAGGTTTATTTAATCTGACCATCCCATACTCTTCGGCCAGTCCTTTAACTTCTAAATATAATAAAATATTAGCTCAAAAAGATATCCATTTCATATAATTTACATACCTCCATATTTTGCGTTAATTGATGCATTTTCAACGTCGCAAATAAATCAAATTGATTGATTTATTACTGCTAATTTATAATGCAAGTTATAAATGCATCTTAAATAGATTTTAAAATATATCTCATCTGGCGTTTTGAAAAAAAATATTGTTTTTGTCCCAATTTTTATTTTTTCTCAATGCCGTCTATAAGTTTAATTTGAAGAAACTTGACTTGCATTGGCTCGTATATACACATTGCGCATGTGTCATTAGTTGCATATGTTATATAAACAGAATGAATTTGCGCGAATTCAAATCTTCAAATAACTACGTTTGGAGTATATTCATTTTCAAGCCGTTTTTATAAATGCGGAAATAAAATTGCAACATAAATCGAATTAATATAATTTTTTAAATTAAAAAATGAAATTACAATTTAGAAATGGAATATATTTCGTCGTGGACAAGATATCGCAAAAGAAAACGATTAATTTGGCAACGTTTCGTCTAATTATTAATTGTGGGCCATTGTCTTTACCAATCAGCTATGTACCGCCATTGACCATGTTGGCTTATTACACATTGTTTACACCAATTTTACATCATATTAATATGTTGCTTGTATAGTTCGTACCCGCATTTAGTATCTGTTCTCTACCATATTATGTTCTACACTCATATTATCAACTAGTGATTATAAGGCTTGAGGAAGTCTACAGAATTAGACGAAACGTTTTCTTTTACGATACCTTGTCCACGACCCAATATTCCATTTCTAAACTTATCCACTGGACGAATATTTCCCACTCGAAATCGGCAATATATTTCCTTGTTGTATAAGGTGGTGGAGGTTCAGCAACAAGCAGCAACAAGGCGGCGCACAGTACATCGTCCACGTCATCATGCCAGGCGACGGCCGCAGCGGCCATCAAGCGACGCTGGGTGCCGCCGTCCACGCTGCGCTATCGCTCAACGGTCACGCCATCACCGCCGCCACAGCAGCAGCAGCTCAACAACAGTGCCCAGCAATACGGCAACACTGCGCCGGCGATGGGCGGCGCACGGTACGGCGGCACACCCGTTGGCACGGTGCCGACGATACCGCCAGGCGGCGGCAACGCTGGCACCGCGCCCACAATGGCGGCGGCGGCGACACAAGCTGGCATTGGCACGGCGGTGGCTGGTCTAGGCGGCAGAGGCGGAGGAATCGGTGCGATTGAGGCCGCGCGCCAGGACCAGGTGTTCCGTAAGGTGCGCGGTATCCTCAACAAGCTCACACCCGAGAAGTTCCAGAAGCTCAGCGATGATTTGCTGCGCATGGAGTTGAGCTCCTATCCGATACTAAGAGGTTAGAAAGTGTTTGAAAAAATGTCGTTAACGAATTCAATTAATTCGTTAATTCAATGCGAATTGTTGAAAATAGGAAAATAAAAATTAAAAGAAAATAGGAAATAATTTTTGTATAACCAATTTGATATGTAAAACATCACCCAAATACCGTAACTAGGAAGTATTTAATAGCTAGATCCGCATTTTGGAGGCTATGCCCCCATCTTCAGTAGCACAGTGCTAATAAATGCTTTGTGTTACTGTTTTGGGTGATGTTTTATATAATTATTTAACGACGTAGTGACGATTTTACAATTTTATATAGTTTGGGGCACTAAAATTCCTTTATAAATAAATCGTGAGGACGTAATATTTTTTTATCACCCATTAAGAAGGACTTAGGTTAGGAATTTACAAATTTTGATGCTATTACCTATTATAGATACTTTTTTTAATTCGAAAAGTTGAGCTTTTTTATACTTTGACACTCCGCCAAAATCTAACACGCCATTAAAAAAAATTGTCGACGCCTTTATACCCAAGTTGGATTATTTCATACAGCTCAGTGTAAAATTAACATCATTGCACTTTTTATCAAAAAAAATCTTGATTTGAAAATGATAGATTTTTGAATGTTTTAATATAATTTTTTGCCATATCTTTTGTCAAATATTTTACGAATAATCGCTAGAAATGAATCGACGTGTTTTTTTTTATTGGCTTATATATATAAAATACAGATAGGTCTAACGTCGAATTATGGAAAAATATACTTAAAAAATAAATAGGTGCCACTAAACGTCCGATTTAAAAAAAAAGCTTAATAATTCAAAGCTAAATGTTCGAATTCAAAACTTTAAAATTTTATTTTACGAAAAATTTCATAAAATATTTTTTCCAAAACTTAAAATAATATAGAACTGACATTTTTCACAAATTCAATTCAATTTCATTTTCGAGTCTTGTAAAAAAATATCTTTTTTAATATATTGTTTTTTACAGCTTATATCGTACTAAAAACAAATTCAAATTTCATTATTATCGTTTTTATCGATTGGATTTGGAATTGACATCGTTTCATTGACATTGAACTATATAAAATGTCCGATAAAAGTCAATTAGGAATGTCAGATCTTATGACATGTTAAATATGTACTCCACAGTCACGCTCTCGTGATTTTATAGAATTCTTGTCATGTTTAGACGTAATTATATATAATTACATGCTTCGAATGGCCGCTGATATAGAATGAGAAATATACAAAAGAATTAATAAAATTTCTTCAAGGAAATGTTGTAATTGCAATTCCAATGGAGAAATATTAGTTTTTCATTATAAAAAAAATATATATATTTTATGTAAGTTGTTTTGTCTAGTATTTTGAATTTAAAAAAAATGAAAATATATAATACAGCATTAAATTTCCTGGAAATAAATAACGAAGTATTAAATTCACGGTAAACTTTGAACTTCATTTTCTTATCAAAAAAATACGCACAATAAATATCCTTTTTAACATTATATACAAAACAATTTATTATAACAAAATAAAAAGAATAACTGCGAATTAAAACGAATACAAAAAAATGGACTTCTATTTTAGATTTCTATCTTGCAATTTTACATAATATCGCTTCATATAATATTAGTAAGTTAATTGAATGACCATCGGTATAATCAAATATTTATTCGCCTCACATTTCGCTTTATTATCCTTCACCAAGCTAGAAATAGAATCCAGCCAGAAGAAAATCGATAAATTGAGAAAATGTAATGAACTATTTACCAATCGGATAAAACATTGGTATGAAATAAAATGAACCGCTGCCTTTGGTTTCAGTGAAAGTATTTTTTTTAAATTGCAATTTTAAAAATTCACGGGGTTACAAAATGTAATTTTAAAAAAACATATTGCGAAATTTTTATGTTTTTTAAAGTAAAAGTAGGTCAATTTTTTTGTAAAAGTAGGTCAATAGATTATTTTTTATAAATAATACTTTCAATAATAAGCAAAAATCAATTTCAAAAACAAATCGTTTACCTAGAAAATGATATATAAAAATTTAAATTAAATTAATTGAACGTCGTTAATGCTTGATAAATTGACATTTATATTAATTGTAAAGTTGATTTCAATCAGTTTTTAGAAAAAAAAAAACAAAAACAATTTTATTGCTATTTTTTAAATTATTTTCTCCATTTCGATGATTTAAAAAAAAACATTTATAAAAAAATCAACTTCAAGACTCTGTATTCTTATTTTAACAAGTATTAAATATACCATTTTTATATCCATCTAAAATACTTTTATTCAAAGCCAACTTTTGTATTTTGATCTATTCATTTGGTTGATAGTTTCTTTTTTCGATACTTCTTTTTTAGGCGTTATAATATTGATCTTCAACAAGGCCCTGGAGGAGCCGAAATACTCCTCAATGTACGCCCAATTGTGCAAGAGATTGAACGAGGAGGTGCCCCATTTCGTCAAGGATAACAAACAGTGCTGCTTCAATCTGCTGCTACTGAACAAGTGCGGCGATGAGTTCAGCAAGCGCAGGGAGAACCTAGAACAGCTCAGCAACGCCGCCGATCATCATCCAGACAGTCTTCTGGATGAGGTAACACATCGATTCGATATAAAAGTATGGCTTTTTACTGACAAAATATCATTTAAAAGCTGCACAAATAACATATATGTACAAATTTAGAAGAAACACCGACGCAATGTCAAAATTATTGACGTATTTGTCACTTTGGCGTGACCACGTGACTTGTAGCAATAATTATCCAGCAAAAATTTGTTTAAAAACAATTTTTTAAAGGTTATTTATTTTTTTATATGAAACAGTCTACTGAGCAGTTTTAAACCATTGATTTAATTCGAAAAAAATATTTTTTTAACTGTCAAAATAATGTTTAAAAGATGCATAAATAACAAATATGTACAAATTTAGAAAAAACACTGGCGAAATGTCAAAATTATTGACGTATTTCTCACTTTGACATGACTTGTAGAAATAATCAATGTCAAAATAATGTTTAAAAGATGCATAAATAATAAATATGTACAAATTTAGAAGAAACACCGACGAAATGTCAAATTTATTGACGTATTCGTTACCTTGACGTGACTTGTAGTAATAATCATCCCCCAGAAAATTGTTAAGGTCTTAATTTTCTAAATATTGATCAACAAGAAAACATGTATATAAATCCGTAATTTTTTTTTCGGGCAGGAGGAGCGTCGCCACTTGGCCAAGCGCAAGATGCTGGGCAATATCAAGTTCATGGGCGAGCTGGGCAAGTTGGAGATCCTGAGCGGTCACTTGTTGCACAAGTGCATCCAGGAGCTACTATACACTTCCAACAGTCTTATTAAGATGGGCGAGGATCCCGCCGAAGATCTCGAGTGCCTCTGCCAGATCATGCGGACTAGTGGCCGACTATTGGACTCTGAAGAGGTCAGTTTTCGAGTCTAATATTATTGTGAATTATTGATATAGAATGACAATGGACGTAAAATGTTTTGTTATTTATCTTTTTGTGAAAAAATGAACTTTTTAAAAAGGGAAATTGATGTTTTTTTAATCAATGCTTTTATAATTAGCAACATGAACAAATAGATTTGAAATAATTTAATTTTTTTTATTGTCAAAAGCTTCGCAATATTAAAAATGCCTTAAAAATATTTTTTTTAGGACTCTTACAATTGCATTTATATCTTGCGAAATTTTTAATTAAAAGTATAGGAAAGAATAGGAAAGTGAGCAAAAAAATACATTCAGCTAAAATGATGACGAATCAAAAATTGCATGTTACTATTAAAAATACAAATTTATTACGTTTTATAAAACTATAGATTAATTAATACCTGTCATGAATGACATCTACATTGCGCAAGTCTGAGAAATTTAAATACTTCAAAATCGGCGATATTGTAAATTGAAAATGTATCGTCAAAAATGCAACCTGTTGCAAAAATGCAAACAAGAAAATTTATGATTTTGATAAATTTCTACGTTTATATAGCAAATTCGATAATAGTGTTGGTTATTTTATTGAAATTTTTATGAATTGTTACTGTCGTTTACTGTTCAGTTAATAAAAAATACATTTTGTTGAAAAATAATGATATAAATTTGAATTTAATCGCTCGAAGCATTGGCCAAATCCAAGTCTATATCTACGATCTCTTGGAATACAATCAATGTTTGTTTAAATTGTTAAAATCCTCCCCTTTTTCGACATTTTATTTAATTTTTTGCTTGGTCATTTGCGATCGTGGGTTATTTAAATTTTGCCCAAAATCGATCAAAAATTGTAACCTGTATGTGGAACTTTTAAATCAACCAAAATCAAATAATGAAGATAAAGATAGTAAAATAAATAAATAAAATATATAAATAATAAGATAGTGTAAAATTTAAAAGTTGCTGCACAAGCCGAGTGGCCTGCATACATTGAGCATCGATAACCAAAGCTAAGCAACGACATAACATTATGGCCTAACGTACAATTACAGAGTCAACCGCTCGTGAACCAATACTTCAAACGCCTAAACCAGCTGGTGCTGAAGCAATCGCTACCGCCGCGAATCCGTTTCATGCTCAAAGACATAATCGACCTGCGCGCGAACCACTGGATGCCACGCAAGGCGACGCTGGTCGAGGGCCCGATGCCCATCCAACAGATCCGCTCCCCGGATGACGATCACATTCTCCTCTCCTCGTCGAATCGCCTCGGTAGTGGCGGCGGCGGTGGTGGTGGCAACTCGTCGAGTGGTTTGCTTGGCATCGGCCAATCACATCATATCTCTTCGATGCACGGAGGCGGTGGTGGTGGTGGCGGCGGCGGCCAATCATCTATGCACCACCATAACAGCATGATTGGCGGTTATGGTGGGGGGAGGGATGGCGGCGGGTATAGAGGAGGAAATCGCGATCACCATAGAGGCGATGGTGGTGGTGGCGGCGGCCATAGAAGTAGCGATGGGGGCGGTGGTCGGCACCATGGCGGCGGGGGCGGTGGTGTTACTGCTGGCGAACATTTGGGTGGGGATCATAGAGGTGGCGAGCATAGGAGCGGCGGTGGGGGCAGTGATATGCTGTTCAGGCACCCGATGAAGACCAGAGGAGGAATTATCGGTAAGTAATTTTTATGGCGCTATTTTTAAACGTTTTTTGCAAGATAGAATAGAATAGAATAAAATAAGCTTTATTGATTAATCTACAATCAATTGTCAAATAATATAAGTATATAACAAAATTACAGTAGTTTTACATAAAGTATTTACATAGTGTATCAAAGTAAGAGAAACAATCAACGATTTTATATTCATTCAGGTTATAAGGTTCTATCTTAATGAGGAAGTTCTTCAAGTTCTTAAACATAGAAACATTTATGTCACCATATTCTCTTTTGATCTTGTTGTACATCTTGACAGCTAGACGTTCGTGCGAAGTAACATTAAGTCGAGTGAAGGGATAATTATTGATATGTCGTGGTCACATCAAAATGGCAGATACGTCAATAGTTTTGAAATTTCGTCAGTTTTTCATCTAAATTTGTACATATTTGTTATTTATGCCTCTTTTAAATGATATTTTAAGATCTCAAAGGGTTGTTATTAATCAAATTGTAAGAAAATGTGAAAAAAAAATCGTCCAGTAGACTGTTTTGTATATATTTTTATATATTTCCTTTTTGAGATCAATAAAAAAAAATGAAAAGGTCTTAAAAAGCAAATTTTAAACTTTTTTTTTTGTAGATCGACACTTCATAAGATCGGTGGTTCCGTAAAATCAAAATTACGATTTTGGGGGATTTAGTTATGTTAAATGTGTTTTTTGAATTGGCAAATGTTTATGTTTTTTTAAATAATTTATTTTACTTTGCGCGTGCGAAATTCGAACGCGCCATTAAAAATATTGTCGAGGCCTTTATTCCTAAGTTGGAATATTTCGATCAGCTGAGTGTCAAATTTACATCACTCCTCTATGTTTATTAAAGGAGTTCTTGACTGGGGAATTATAAAAGATTTTTGAAGTTAAAAATGAAAATTTTAAATTTTTGTCATATAGTTTATAAAATATTGTACGAATAGTTGCTAGAAATGATTTTTAAATGTTTTTTTTTTACTAATTATTGTTATAAATCATGTCACGTCAAAATGACAAATACATCGATAATTTTGAAATTTCGTTCGTTTTTCTTATAAATTTGCACATTATGTTCCTATTATGTTGAGTTTTTTTTTGCAGAGGAGATGTTCAAAGGTATGTCCTTAAATCCGAATAGCGCCACCAACCAATCGGGCGGCGGCGGCTATAATTCGAACTCGTCCAACGGTTACGCGGGCCGTAATTCCGGCAACTCGACCGACGGCAATTCCGGCAATAATAGCGGCGGCGGTCAGACGCAGCGTGAACGCGATAACGCCGCATTTAGTAACAATTCCAGGGGTGCGCAGCGGTCTGTCGGTGGCGGGAATTACGGCGGCGGCGGCGGTGGGGGACCGAATCAGAACCGGGGACAGTATAAGCATAATACCAGCGGCGGCGGTGCCGGAAATCAACAGTATAATAACCGTAAGTCTTTTATTTTTTCAATTTGTGAATAGTTATTTATTTAATATGTTGTCATTACAGTATAATTTTCATTGCATGTTATATCTTAGTGATGGTCACATGTTTGAGTAAGTCAAATATTTGTAGAATTTAATAGCTCATAAAATACTGCCGTTTTGTGATTTCTTTAATATATAATAATTAGGCCTCATTATATATTTTTTTCTGGTTTTATAACTATGAATATCAGCGTATAAATTAAACTAATTAAAATTTTGATGAACATATAAGAGGCAGTGGAATATAAAGATACTATATACAAACCTACACACTCGCACAATACATAGATTTGTGTTGTATGGAGAAATGAACTTTAAACATAATTTTTCTCTAGTGACATTGCTGATTGTCTTAAGCGGCTATCTGCTAAAATTAAAAGTATTTTTGTTTGTCTAATTTTTAAATTAAAGCATCTAAATTTTAAGTAGATTGTTAATGCAGTCATAATTTAAAGGGCTATTCAGGTACTATTCATTAGGTGGGTTATTAGTTTCTTCGTGAATTTTATCTAGATTATTCTAATCTTATAGGGACTATTTTTTATATCATTGGGAAGTTTGTTATAGTCTGCTTTGGCATTTTGTGTGTATTTTCCTATTTTTGTTCTGGAGTGATGCATATGTAGATTGTCTTTAGTTCAAGTGTTGCAATTGTGCACTTCACTATTTGTTGGGTTTAGATTTTTGTAGATTATGCATTAATCTATATATGTACTAGTTTGCAGTTCTGAACTTTAATTAGCTAGGATAATTTTAACTGGTTTGTTATTATGTACACCTCGACTGTTGAAGTAAAATGGTTTAATTTGAAAAGACTCCAGGATTATGTTTAGTTTTCGTTGGAGTGGTATTAGGTTTATTTCGTGTATATTTTTTAGAGTCCAACAAAGAATTGGCGCCCCGGTTTAAAAAGAACCTCATTGTGCGCGATTTAAACTTGGGCGAGGTCGAATTGCGGCCCTCAATCAACCCGGGGGCCTTCAATAAGGCCGTTACAAACGTCAAGTTGAACAATCAGGTATGAATTTTAAATGAAAATATTTTAGCGTAACGAAATTTCGTTTTCTTCTATATTTTTACAGGTGAATGCGCCACTGCCGCAATTGACGCGCCCTCTACACGAACCGAACGTTGCCAATTCGCTAAATATCACGTCATCATTGGTCGCTGTTACCAAAACAACGGTTGGTACGGCAACACTGGGCAGTATCACAACCGGTATAAATTTTAACAAAAAAAAAACTATTTTTGTGTCAATTAAAGTTAATTTCGGTTACAAAAACATTTTTCATTAGGCACGTCGATCGTTTCGCCATTATTAATGCACAACAAGGATCCGCTGCCAATAAAAACGGTCCTGGCGGACAAACAGTCGAAGAAGAACCAAAAAGACAAAGGCGCGAACCGGGAAGAGCTGGTAAAACGTTTCGGGCAATTGGTGCACAGTTTCACGCAAAATGAACTGAATTTGGACGAGGCGATCACCGAAATCAAGTGAGTTATATTCGAATATAGAACGTGCGATTTGTGGATTTGTTGCGAATTGTTATTTTGTAGGGAGCTGAAGATACCCGAGAAGTTCAATAGGGACGTATTAAAGGCTAGTTTCCACACGGACATGAATCGGAAGTTTGTGCAATTGGTGGGTGCGCTTCGTAGGGACGGACTCGTTACTGGCAATCATATGCAAGAGGTCTTAAAAACGGTCTGTGCTCAATTGAATGATGATGCCGAAAATGAGGTAAAAATTTCCATAAAAACATTAAAAAAAAAAATTATGATATTTTTAAATATAGAATTATCGATTTTTAACTGCATTTTTTTTATATCTTCTTTTTGTTGATTTTTGCCAATATTTTACCAATTATTTTAGATGTCTCAGATGGCCCAAGTGCTGAGTTCTGCCGTTCAGGAACAATTATTATCCATAGCGGAAATAGCGGGAAATATAACTGAAAATGGAACGCATTATCCTTTGTTCTGGTTGGTCCTGCAAGATTTACATCAAGCTATTGGTAAGACGGACCTGGACAGGCTGTTCAAAGAAAGCAAGGTTAGTGTTAATTAATATGGCAATATTTCGAAAATACTATTTGTGGGATATATATTAAAAAAAAAAAAAGTCGAAAATAAAAGATGTTTAATTGAACTGTTCATTCATTTATTATAAGAAACTAATAGTTTATTTTTTAAATGAATATTTATATTTCCATTATGTAAGAAAGGACCGTTCATTTTTTTAATAGATAATCGATTATTTCGTTTTTTACAGAAAGAAATATTAATTATATATTTTTTTATGTTTATTTACAATTCAAAGATAAGAAAAAAAAAAAGTTCGTCATTCGACTTTTCATTGTGACTTTTGGGAATAATTAAGAAACCATAGTACTTACATCAAATAAATATATATATTTTTAATGAACCGTACTTTTTAAGTGAACTGTCCTTTTTTAAATGAACAATCTTTTTTAATCGAATTGTTTGCAAAAATGAACAAAAAAAAAATTTTGATCGCGCAGGTAAATCTCTTAACGCAACTCGGGACGGCGATCAACGCGAACCAATCGCCATCCCCCACTCCAGCAGCCAACACCAATGTCGTCATCACGAACGATTCGAGCGGCGGTGGCACAAGTGCCTCATCCACGACCACCACCACATCGTCCGGCCGTGAACTGGGCGAGGTGTTGGAGGCGCGCGGTCTCACCCACCTCTGTCCGTTGCTGCGCGTCCAGGCGCAGCTGGCCAAACAGTTGCAAGCGGATTCCAGTGCCCACCATCTGTACCGCTGGATCAACGAAAACTTGGACGTGCCTAGTCACACCGAGCCTGGATTTATCAATGCCCTGGTCACCGTCTTGTTGCAGTTCATTTCGCAGGTAAAATAAAATGTATTTCTTGAAATTGTCCTAAAAACTTATACGCACGCAAAATAAACAGAATTGTTGAAAGTTAATTTACAATTAACATGTACTTGCAGAGTTTTCGAAAAAATCTCCTGAAAGGCCTCTCTGGTAGTCTTGTTTCTTTTTTTAATAAAAGATATTTATTAGATGAAATGATTGGAATTTTATAACAAATCTTTTTTTAACACTTAGTTAAATTTAAATGCTTTTTTCTTTTATTAATTGTTTAAAAAAAAAGTGAAAATTTAATTTGAAGCTAAATAAATCTCAAAAATAAAAATTGTTGGTAATTCATTTACCAAACTCTGATTTCTAAAAATTGAAGCAAAGTAAAACACAATCACAAAATCTTTTCAGGAGGCTGCTTTAGGTACCAATCAACAACAACCGGCCTCCAACACAAACACCACCACCTCCACCTCCCCAATCCCACTAGCCACACCAGACCAAAACGCCCCATCTACCGACAGCAACTCCAACACGCCCGAAAAGCTAGAACACGAACCGAAGAACGCGTCTGCTGTTCCAGCCGCCACGGACCGAGACAAGGCCCTCGCGGACAGAGAACGCACGCTGCTGAAGAAGTACCAAGGCGTTCTGCAGAAGTTCCTGCACGACCAGCCGGGATTACAATTGACCGCTCTTTACGCGGTACAGGTACAGAGAAAACCGACCGTCAAATTTGCCGTTTCTTTGAGGGATGCTAAGTTGTTGTTTTTTGTTTTTTTAGGTGTATTTCCATCAGTTGGGATTCCCCAGGGGGCAGTTGTTGCGCTGGTTCAACGCCCTGTACGATTTGAATGTTATCGATGAAGAGGCATTCTTCAGTTGGAAGGAGAATGTCACTGATGTTTATCCGGGCAAAGGAAATGCGTTATTCCAGGTACGATTTTTTGTTAAAAAAAAACACATTTTTTTGTGAAAAAAATAACAATTTTTTGTTTTACCAAAAAAAAACTTGTTAAAAAACGACCGTTTTTTGTACATGTTTCTCGATTCGGTGCATGTTTTAGGTGAATTCTTGGCTCACGTGGTTGGAGGAGTCGGAATATGAGGAGGAGGAAGGTGAGGAGTAATTATAAAGCCCAACGTTCGTTTTTTTCTTTTTTTCTTTTTAGAAAATTCAATAATTTAAAATATCTACTCAGAAAATATGGTGACTTTTTACAATTAACGTGTACTTGCAAAGTTAAAAAAAATCTCGTGAAGGCCTTTTTGGTAGTCTTTATAATACAAGTTTCTTTTAGAAAAAAAAAAAGATATTTCTTAGATGAAATAATTGAAATTTTATAAGAAATGTTTTTTACTGTTTTATTTAAATTTAAATCTTTTTTTTTTCATAAATTGTTTAAAAAAATATTTTTTGGGGGAAATTTAATTTAAAACAATAAATCTCAAATAAAAATCTTTTATAATTCATTTTTACATTTTATTAAATATTTCAATTATGTTGTTTGTAAATATCTTTTTTTAAATTTAACGAACACCGGGTATATAAATGTGTACAGGGTGTCACCATATGAAAACGAGCATGTTGCTTCTGCTTTGTCTTCTGTGTTGAAAAAAAAACACAGAAAGTGATTTTTAGAAAAATTTATGTATTGTTTTTTTTAAAACTTATTGTAAGTTATTATCTTATGGGAAAATTCGGCTGGGATGAACAGGGGAACGTACGAGCTGGGATCCTAGTCTATTTTTTCTTTAAAAAAAATTTTCCTTTCGATTTAATTTAAAAAAAACTATTTAAGTAAGTAGGAAACCTCCAAATTGACTCGATGATATACATATTATATTTTTTATTTTTCTCTGTGGTTTTTTTTTTAAATATTTTGGAGGACAAAAACAATTATTAGGAGTATAAAATAAAAATCGTGGTTTTCTGTCTTTTGATTAGTCAATATTTAAAGGTTGACATTAAAAAAATCATAAAATTGTAGTGTAAAGTTTAAAAAAAACTCCTTTTTGAGTTAAATAGATAAAAACTATTATTTAATTTGAAAATATATTTAATTTTGCTGAATTTTTTTTCTTATATATATAAAATAAATTAAATTAAGTAAAAAAGTCTGCTTCGCGCACCAAAATGAATAATTGAAATATTAACTAATATACCTAAAAATTAAAATTCAATACTTCACTTTAAGGAAATGGTCTACTACTACATAATACAATTTTTAAAAACCCTCGAAAAAAATGCAAAATAAAGAAATAATAATTACTTCACGTGGATTAAATACAACCGTCTCAAATTCTATTTAAATTAACCGTCAGATTTGGGACCGGCTGTATAAACAGGCGTGAACTAGTGGAATTGTACAATATGTTATTATTACGCTGTATTTGTGAGTGAATGGTCCTTTTTTATAAATATATAAATGATAAAATGAATCGGAAATGGTCTCGTAATTAAATACACGGCATTTTGTTTGATTCAAACGACTTGAGCGGCCATTTTGCCAATCGTAAATATGATAAATATACATTATAGCTTAATTTTAATTCACTCAACAAGCATGTCGTACGTTTCAAATAAACAATTGATCAAAAGACCTTTAAATACAAAAAAAAAAATACTTTGATAATTATTTAAAAAAAACAATTTCGAACCAAAACTTTTGGGGCGTGGTATATATATATAATTATATATAATCGACTATTTAATTTATCGCGCCCCCCTTTTAGAGGCGTCCCAAGACAAGTTGAATGCGCAAATCGAATTTAATAAAACAAAAAATCAACGTTAATTTATAATTTTTGACGCTGTATGAAATATATTCCCCGTATTTCTGTTCGATTTATTTTAAAATAAAAGTTGGATGATGTTTCCCTGTGTCTCGTGCTAATGAAAATAATTAAGAAAAAAGAAATAGGAAAATGGAAATTAGATTGAACTGTCCGCTAAAAAAAAGTTAAAAAGCCGAAAATGTTAGGAATTATAACACATTATGTTTGCTAGAAGTTTAAATGTAATAACGGGTATGATGTGCTTTTATCTGTTATTCTTAATTTTTTTTTCTTTAAGAAACGAATAAAAAAGTCCGTTTATATAAAAAAAAATTACATACTGATAAATCTTGTGTTCTGCTAAATCAACTGAATATTTTAGACTAATCTATACGATATATAGTTTTGATTGCTAAATGAAAACAAAATTATATATCCAGCATATTCTCGTGGACATTTTTTTTGGTCCGATACTTTGTTTTCAAAATATTTTATTGTTGAATTCGCTGTAAACACTTAGCTTAGTCACTGTCACAATTTAATAAAGAAATATGTACTCTACAAATACAATTTCCTATACCACCATTCCTCGTTTTTTTAAGTGTCCAAACGCAATTAAAATTTCGCGCACAAATATCATATTTGTCCAGAGACATTTACTTGACTCAAACATTCTATTTTACATTTTATACTTTATTTGCATTTTTCAGATTCTAATAATACAATACGTATCGTTTTAAGAACATCAAAACTTAATTATTCGTGAAATTCTAATATATACAGCCCCTAAATTAAAAAAAGAAAAAACACGGAAACTATTTTTTAGCTTCTTGTTTTTTCGCATCCAAAAGTGCGCTTTTAATACCAGCCTTGTCCAGCTCCTCGATTAGTTCCCCAGATTGATGTAGCTGCAGCAAAATATCACAACCACCGATAAAGTCGCCTTTAATAAAGATTTGCGGGATTGTTGGCCAATTAGAGTGGTCCTTCACACCTAAACATACACAAAAATAAATAGTATAGATTTTCACGGGACATATACTCTATTCTGTACCTTGTCGTAAGTCTTCATCCTCCAATACATCGTGCGAATCGTAAGTAACTCCATGCATCCGTAAAATCTGCACTACGGCATTGCTAAAACCACACCGGGGTTTTTCCGGGACACCTTTCATGAACACAACGACCGTGTTGTTTTTTACTTTATTTTTTATGTCCTCGGCTATATTTGTGGTACATAATCTGCGGAGATTATTCCCCAATCGGAATATCTGGGGATTACGCAAGAGATTCATATTTAGTAAAAAATGTCTCGTTCTTACGAATTAATACGCTTGATCTAATTTATTTTCGTCACTTTATGTTGGCAAAGTGACAGACAATTTGTTGTCTTGTTAATGTCTTGTCATTGATTTGTCAATGCCGCCAATATAAATCAACATTAGAGGACGTTTTATAGATTTTAATATTATTAAATTTTGTAAATTAATTAATTAATAATTCGCTAAACGAATAATTTAATTGATTAGTATAAAAACCATAGAATATATTCTGAATCTTGTAATATGTATAGATATACATACATTGATTTGTCAATGCAGCCAATATAAATCAATCTTAGAGGGAGTTTTAGATATTATAATATTATAAAATTTTGTAATTAGTTAATTAATATTTCGCTAAATGAACAAGCTAATTGATTTATATAAAAACCCTAGAATATATTCTTAATCTTGTAATATGTATAGATATACATAGACATCCTCAAAATTTTAATTGGTTCATATATAAACACAGATATAAAATCCCAAAAACTATCACTACGGTGTTAAATAATAGTATAGAATATTACCCAAATATCACCGTAATTTAAAGCATTCAGTAGCTAAATGCGCATTTCGAAGGCTATGCCCCCATCTTCAATAGCACAAGACAAAAACCAAACAAAACACCTCTGTCACGAATCGTGATTGACATACTATTAAATAAATAAATCAAAATTACGAGTTAAATACATATGAAAGTATATACATGCATAAATCTAAATCAGATTTAATGAATTTAGATTCAGGCCCAATTTCATCTTGTCTATTTAATTTACTTAATAAGAACTATTTTTAAATTAATTTTTGGTTATTTTAAGTTTGACAAACCAAGTTTATGGTTGTTACTTGTCAGTTTTGTTAATTATTAATTTATATTGTTTTAAAAGATTTATAGGTCATATTATATGCCATTTTTGAAATACTTCTGTCATGCAGACTTATTTATTTAATAGTATATCATGAATCACGATTCGTGACAGAGGTTTTTATTTAGTTTTTATAATGTGCTACTGAAGATGGGGGCATAGCCTTTGAAATGCGCATCTATCTACTTAATGCTTTAAGTTACGGTATTTGGTTGATATTCTATACTATGGATATAAGATATATAACAAGATGAAAACTGTAAGCAAACTATAAAATAGTGGAAAAAGAACCTTCCATGACTACTAAATTACAATGCTTCTCAGTCCACGAAACTTGCTCAAAATCAATTCTCCAAAAATCATTTTAACTATTCAAATGTAAAGGCAACAATGGGCAATGTCAGCCATCAATATGCATATCATAACCTAAAAGCAATTTCGAACTTAGTACACAACCCGATCATGTGAGATTATCTTTTCAAAATTGCATTTCTGTGGGCTTAGCTGTTACAAAAATGTCATCCTTGTGGTTCCCTTTAATCGTAAACGCCGCGATGTCCGTGTGCAGTTATATATTAACAGTCCGATTAATTCCAAAGTTAAAAGATATGTTCATCAAAGCCAATTTATTCGGTATCGATATGAGTAAAACAACCAGTGATAAAGTGTGAGGTTATATCAATCGCACCAAGAAAAACCGCGGAATTATGTATTCTGTGTTCTGTTTCAGACCTGAAGCCCTCGGAGTCGTCTCCGGGTGCACGTTCTTGATTACCATGTTCCTGTTTATACCATTTCCATTCGGTAATACGCTTCTAAATGGACAATTTCAACACGAAAAGGTACCATTGAAAAAAGTCTTATCGCACTTGCGTTATCTAGTTGATTTCTTTGGTAGTTTGTAGAACTTATAGCGGCACTTTTGTCGATCTGTTGTATGATCTTGTTGGGTTTCGCTGACGATGTCTTGGACCTGCGTTGGAGACATAAGTTGCTATTACCAACGATAGCTTCTTTGCCGCTATTAATGGTGTACTACGTCAATTTCAACTCGACTACAATCATCGTGCCGAAACCGTTGAGAGAATGGTTCGGACTTTCTGTGAGTTGTAAATCAATTTCACATCAAATGCCTCAAATGCTAACATTTCTTCTAGGTAAACTTAGGCTTATTTTACTACCTTTATATGGGAATGTTGGCTGTATTTTGTACCAACGCCATAAACATTTTAGCCGGTGTTAATGGACTGGAGGTTGGACAGAGCGTTGTTATAGCCGCTTCTATTGCCGTTTTCAATTTCATCGAAATGGACCGAGATCGATCTCAGCATCAATTTAGCTTGTACTTCATGCTGCCTTATATAGCCACCTCGTTGGCCTTATTGAAGCACAACTGGTGAGTGAATTTTACAGAAAATTTCCAAAAAAAAAACCAGGTTATTTAGTAATTATTAAGACATTAAAAGGCAGGGAGTAATTTTATTACAATTTAATTATTTTATCACAGCCTTCTGTCGCTTTGATTGCGCTAAAAAAAAACGTAAACATATGATTTTTGAGATTTACAGCGTGTTTTAAGCTAATTTTCGTAATAATCTAATTTCGAGTACATATTTCCCAATAAAAAATCGAACTGAAAGTTATTTTCGAGTACAAAATTTGGCGCGTAATAATTTTCGCTGAACTTGTGCGCTCTAACCAGCTCAGTGTTGCCATCGATATAAATTCCATTCTCGATCAGATCTTCGATATAAGTCTTGTCGATTACTTTACCATTTTTAAGTCCACGCGGCCTGTTCGATAGGAATTTGATAATCTCTTCTGGATCGTCGCAATATTCGCAAAACCATCCGCCGAAATGGTTCAAATCCCCGATAACTAAACGTTTATTAGTCGTCGTCGAATTGCTCAACAATTCTAGATTATCGTCGTAGAATTGTCGGATTATTTTTACGCTGGTCAAATAGCCGCTTAAAATCGTTTTTTGCGGATGCTTCCAGAAAAATCCGAAGACGGACCATCGCAAACGAAATGTCGTTAATAATGGGAAGTTGTTGTAGATTTTCAAGAATTTTAGCGAGGAATTGTTCGGTATATCGAAATTGCTGTTGCTGTACAAAATTAAATCGTCTTCTTTTAGGTTTGCGATCAACTTCTTAACACGCGTGAAACATGTGGTCAAGCTGCCCGCTTTGAAGTACAAGATTTTTTTGTGGTACCTCTTCAGCTTACCACTATCTAAATTAATTTTCAAAAAATCGCCTCGCATTTCCAACAAAACAAACAAATCGACGACTTCCCAAAGCTCGCCTAATCGAATTTCTGTTAAAACCATATCCGTTTCCTCCACGTGGAACAAGTAGATCAATCTCCGCTCGAATTTGCGCTGTACAATCCGATTTTTCGACGATTTTTGCGACGTCAGTAGAGCCCTCCATACGCTTTCCGGCTGTCCGCAATCGTTACCATGCCAGAACGGTAAGCACTCGCATTTCCAATTGGAATATCTGCGCCGTTCCATCGATTTAATATCCGTGCCATTGTTGTAGCACAAGCTCGAATTGAAATCCGTAAAAAACTCTTTGGTCGTCACATAATCGACCAGCGTAATTTGCGTGTTCAAGATATACGATGTTTTGTTGCGGCGGTTGTTGAGTTCGTGCGCCGTTTTCACGAATATAACGTGATTTCCCGATGTTTCCTCCGCCGGTTTATCTTGGATGATGAGATAGAGGGAAATTAGTACCGTTTGCACTATTATGATAAACAGGATCGACTTTCTACTAGCGCACAAACGGCATTTATGCATGTTTTCTTGGTTGGGTTACATTTTGTGGCAAAGTGTTTGGCTGATTGACCGACGCCCTTATCTTATTAACGTAATTACAACAGAGGCATCCGCAATAAATGCACAGATATAGCTATTTTGGGATGATGCGTCATTTTCATCTCTGACAGCTGATTTCAATCAAAACAAATCTGAAAGTAGGTTGACAATGTCATAGGGCATGCACTGTCATTTTACATTCGAGGGGAAATAAAACTGGACTTATTGAACAGTTCAAAAATATCCTTTGAAAAATGCGATTAGTATTAATTTAAGGGCCGATTTAATTTAAATTATATTAAAATATAATATTGAATTAAATTATCAATTTAATTGGAGAATGGAGGATGTGTTTCTTTTACATCTGACAGCTGAATTCAAGCAAAACAAATTTGAAAGTAGTTTGACAGTCCGAGGAGAAATGAATTGGGTTCAAAATAAAATAGAAATATTTGGAATTATCTAATTTAATTTCGTATAAATTAGCGCATGCTATTTGGAAATAATTTGAGGGGCAAATTAGTATATTAAATTCATTATTTAAAAGTAAAATTTTGTGATTTTTATGATTTGTATACTTTCAGGTATCCTTCCAAAGTTTTTGTAGGTGACACATTTTGTTATCTGTCTGGAATGACATTTGCTGTTGTGGGAATTTTGGGACATTTTAGTAAAACAACGCTATTGTTTTTCATTCCGCAGGTAAAATTTAATTTTACAACGCTGATATTTGTAAAGAGCAACAACGAATTATTTATTCCACACATTTTTTTAGGTTTTTAATTTTTTATACTCAGTGCCACAACTGTTCCATCTCGTCCCGTGCCCAAGGCACAGACTGCCAAAGTTCAACTCAAAGACTGATCGTATGGAAATAAGCACGACGAAATTTCGCAGTCGAGATTTAAACATCTTAGGCAAGTTGATAATCAAACTTTTTGCTATGTTTAAATTGATCAGGTGGCAAGAAAAAGATGGACACGTAACTACGAATAACTTTACATTAATTAATTTAATTCTATTGTGGTTTGGACCGTTACACGAGGCTAAATTAACGAAAATTTTAATTGGAATTCAAATCACTTGCACTTGTATAGCTTTTTTGATCAGATATCCATTGGCGCATCTTTTTTATGACAAGGATATTGACTATAACTTGTGATACGTGTTAATTTATTTTATACAGAGTGGCCTAATTTTCAATAATATACTTTCACTAGTCTTTTTTAAACGATTTTTAGAACACTTTATATAAAATATCTGAATATCAATTTAAAAAAATTTACATCTCTTTGAGAAATCATAGCGTGCTTGAATATAAGTAGCTTTATTGAAATTTAAAATAATGACGGTTTAAAAAATACTTTTAAATAAAAGTAAGCTGTTCTCGCGGTGCTTAAGATTAAAGCGTAGGATTAAAATATCCTAGATGATATTCTCACTTTTTTTTTAACAATGGGATTAAAACTTTTAAAAAGTACAAATAAATAAATATAATACGTATTTTATTTAGTGGTTTCGTTTTTAATTGTCCAATAAAAATGAGCATTTTTTTGTTCATTTTTTACATCCAGTATTGGCGAACTATAAATAAATGGAAAATGGTGATTTTTATTTTTCAGGTATGAACAAATTATTTCGGGTAAAATTGTTTTCTTATCGATAATTCGAATTTCCAGCAGTCAGCATACTGAGTAAAGCGGCCTTTTCCTTGTCTTTTTTTCTAACCACATCGATGCTTCTATTTTTCCAGCAACTCTTTCGCAATTTTATCGGTCTACTTCCCACATATCGCCCTAAAATATTCTTTAACTTAAATATAGCTTTAAAGTGAGCTTAGATATTAATAAATGTATTAACAAAAATAACTGTTCGTTATTGCTTTCATACTGAACAATAGCAAAATACAATGTCTACATACGAACCATTCATTTCTTTCATAGCTTTCGTAAAATCTGCTGGATCTTTAAAGCTAATAAATCCGTATCCTTTACTCTTGTTCGTTCTTTTATCCCTTATTACTTTCGCTCTTTGAAACGACGGAAATTTATTAAAAGTCCTCGTTAACAACTCGTCGGTTACGTCATTCCCCAAATCACCGCAGAATATCCGAAAATCATCATCAGACCAATCCGCTAATGAAGTGTCCTCCCACGTTTGTCCTCCGGCAGTCCTCATCAATTTTTTATTTTTACCCCGACGTTTGTGATCGTCGCTGAAAGATTGTAACGCCGAACTAGCTTTACCTTAAAAAAAAAATCGATTTTTCGTGTTCAAAAAATGGTTGGCATATTTTTGACAATCATATCATTGTCATTTATGGCACTGCCAATCGAAATATTTTTCACCTTGCGATATAGCCAACTCAGCACTAACTTTATCCCCCTTTAGCTTCTTTAATTTCTTTTGCACTTCACTTTGCAAGCTGGTAAAGTCTACGGTACTTTGTTGTACTGGCACAATTACCTGCTGTTGCGCATGCGCATTGGCTTGCGCGGCAGCTTGTGAATTATTAGCTTGCGCCTGCCCAGGCTGACATTTTGCCCCAGATGACATTTTACTGCCGCTCTGATTGTACAGGGTCGGCTTAGCTGATACAACAGCGGGGGCTATAGTTGGGGCATAGTTATTGTATGGTAAATGTCGATGGGCGCGCATATTAGCCCCAGGAGCGGATGATACACGATTAACCTATAAAACGAATTGCGACAGTTTCTATACGGTACGGGTTTTTTTTTGTTTGGTTACTTGGTGCGGTATGAGCATTGGATGTGACATCGGGGGCATCGGTGGTGGGGGTATATTTCCGAAACTGGGCACACCAAACGGGGGCGCTGCAAATGGAGCTGGCGTGGACGAAATTTCCGCCTCAAATCTGTAACAGTAAATTATAATTCTTGCAGTTTCACTAGTAAATGTTTAAAAAACCATATTAACACCCAAAAATATTACGAAAAGTGTATTCCGAGGTTATGAATGCGAATTAAACGTTTAATTACCTGGACATTTCGTCCTCCATTCGGCGAAATTTGTCTTGGGATTTATTCATATTTTTGTTTGGCAGCGTTTTCTAGCACTTTATTTTATATTAATTAATACTTCTTAATTCAAATATTGAAATAAAATTATTAAATATGTATATTGTTATTGTATTTACTTTCAACCATATTATACAGATGGCGCGCTATCAATGAGTATGCTGAAGTTAGCCCTTGGTATGATTCTAAATTGAAAGTTAAAAAATTCTCTCGTTCATTTACCAATTGTAATTAAAGACCTACATGTCGTTTATTACATATTTTTTATTTCTCTTATAAAGGATAGAATTGGTGTATTTTATTACAAATTTGCGTAGATTGTTTTTATATTAACTACATATTGTAAACAATGACAATGTATACAATGACTTGACATATTGTAAGTTACGGCCGCCATAATTTTTGTAGCGAATTCTCAATATTATCATTTATTGCGATCAATACATTTTTTTCAAACTGCATCCAATTTGATTTAATGTTGACCCATGATAAATGTCCCCCAATTACTGAACTACACATAATTTACGACGTGCGCAGGCGCAGCGGCCTCACGGCCGATGATTGCACTACATCCAGCCTACGCAAAACATTCGTCGCATTTGTATTCGGAATTTGGAACTCGAATAGCACCACGGAAAAGCGCTCGTCATCGTCGCCGTGCCGCAATTAATATTCCCAGCGCAGTAAAATGGCGGAAACGCAAGACCGTGCGGAGAAACTGATACTGGATGACGATCAAGAGCCGTCCGGACTGTTCGCCAGCTACGTGCAGGAGATCGTACAGAGTCCGGTGAATCTGGTGCTGGTGCTACTAATAGCGTTCCTCCTGTACAAAATTGTCAAGTCATCCACGCAGAGTGCGCCGCCCGTGGCCCCGCGGGAACCGGAACTGCCCAAGCTGCGTAGGGACTTCACGGTGCCGGAGCTGAAGCCGTACAATGGTACAGGGCCGGACGGAAGGGTCCTCGTCGCTGTTATGGGGAACATCTACGATGTGACCAAAGGGAAGAAATTCTACGGCCCAGGTCAGTTATACGTAATTCCATCCCCCCCCCCCCCCCCCCCTCCCCCGTTTATGTTTAAAATCTCGGTAAGATTTTTTTTTTTAATGAGCGTAATAAAATTAATTAGGCATGCTTGTTGCGCGCAGTAGTTATTACGCTTAGTTTAAAGTTCGAGGCTTTTAACGATTCAAAAAATTGTTATTGGAATTGGTCATTATAAAAAAAATTATATTTATACATTATTGTGTTGGTAAAATTTTTTTAATTAATCATTTTACATTGCAAAAATAAACTGCGCCTGTATTATTTAAGTACATAATTTTTTTTTAGTTGCAAAATGCTTTTATCTAATTAAATAATCGCCAATTAGTAAGAATGGGTCAGTCGGTAATACAGGGTATCTGTAATTTTTGTTCGCATTGCCAAAATTCCAAGTGTGTAAGTGTTCCATTTGCAAGTTCCAAAATGTAAATATATATTTACATTTTGGAACTTAAAAAGTTATATATTACTATTGAGAAAGAAAAAAAAGACACTTCTCCTTAATTTTCATTATTATTAGACGATTCTGGCAGAGAATGGCCGAATAGGGAAAGAAAAATAAATGTAGGCAACTAAAACTACACGATAAAAACCTATAGTACCCCAAAAAATAAAATTGATTTAAATATTCTAGCTACATAATTGATAAAGTATTTAATTTAAAAAACACCCATATAATAATAATAATAGCCTTTATTGTTGATACAAAATTGACATTTATATAGAAACAAATATAAGATTATGCAATAATATCAAAATTATAATTAAAATATTCCTCTACGCCATTTTGAAAGATGCGCTTCAAATGGCATCTTAGTTTTTGAGCCATATGTCAAAGTAAGTAATAATTAAAGTATTAAAATAATTAAATAAGTAAGTAATAATAGGTATTAAAGACCTGATCTGGGATGCATAGGTCAATTTCTTGATGCATCGAAAGTTTGACAACCGTAATACGCCTTGTGAGTAGGCAACTTCGTAAACGCAACAGTATCGCGGAACACGCACTAAATCATGATCCCTATTCGATTATTCTCAGCCAGAATCGTACCCAATATTTTTGTATAGTTTTGTTTGTATTTTTATGGCGGCACCGTAGGAGGTAATTACGCGGCCTTTGGGGGTAGAGATGCGACGAGGGGCTTAGCCACATTCTCCGTCAGTGCTACCAATGACGAATATGATGACCTGAGTGACTTAGATGCAATGGAAATGGATTCGGTGCGAGAATGGGAAGCCCAATTCAAAGGTAAATAATTATTTTGAGCAAAAAAAACATATTAAAAAGCCGGATTTGAAAAAATATATATGAAAAAAAAATTATTGGGTTTTTTTTAACTGCATATTTTGTCTAATGCTTTAATTATTTTCTCATTTTACGTGTTTTAATATTTGACCTTTACTATTTTAGTATTGTAATTTCATTATTCTCCCATTGTTTTGTGCCATATTTTACGTTAATTTGATTAAATTATTCTCGAAATAAACCACCGAGTCAATTTTAAGCACGATATAAATTAAATAAATTAATGCGATATGCGCGAGAAATAGAAATTGGAAAAGTCTTCAAGAAATAAGAAATTTAGCTCATGTTTTATTGATTTTTTGCACTGCTTATAAATTTTTCTGGATAAAAATCGATACATTTTTTATTGACTCATTTTTATATTTTCGCGTTGCACCCGAAAAAATGATGTAAAGTAGATTCCAAGGCTATTTACTCGTATTTTTATATATCGCTATAATTTGGAAGTCTTATTTAAAATCTACGTTCAAATTGGTGTTAGTTATGTCATCGAGATATTTTTTTACATTAAAAATAAATAAAATCGCTGCAACATTTTAAAATATACGTCAATTTAATGCACTTTTATACCCATCGATTTAAAAAAAATTATTTAACTAAATTAACTGATTTATTATTATTTATTTTTTTATAAATACAAAAATATCAATTTGTGATTTGATACATTCAAAATATTTTTTTTGTATTCACTGCATATTTCAAAAAGGCAGTTTTAGCAAATATTAACAACGACTTTAGCAGTAGGAACATAAAATATCATATATCGTATTTTTTATAATGTGATTTTTTTTTTGTGATTTAATCGAAAAATATATTTTCCAGAGAAATATTATTTGGTAGGAAAATTATTAAAACCAGGAGAACAACCCACCAATTATTCAGATGAAGAAGATGAAAAAGAAAATGTTTCATCAACTTCCGATAAACCAAAAGATGAATAATTTTCACTTAGAATAAAAAGTTTTTTTTATCCACATTTTGAGATTAAAAACGTAAAATATTTTTTATTTCAAAAATTCCTATAATTAAAATTAATTTTTAAAAGATTAAAAAATAGGCATCACATTGTTTTGCAAATTAATTTTTTTATTCACATTAAAAAAAATTTTAACGTCCGAATTTTATAATATCAGTAAATTTCTCAATTTTACTAGTTTATTTTAAATTTAAAATCACTTTCAATAACAAATTTATTGTTTTTTAAAAATATAAATACCAACGCATTAAAAAAAAATCTAAGACTTTAAAATTTCAAATCACGAAATTAATAATTCATAAGAAAAAACCTTAAAAATGAAAATTATTTGAGCAGACTGAATAATATACAAATTTTTGCGCAACTTTGGTTGCCTACCCACTTTAATCACGTGATAGTCCTGAAATAATTAAGAACGATATATTTTTCTGAAATATTTTTGCATTTAATATACCAAATATGTTGACGAATCAATTTTTCTTGAACATATTGGAGTGTGATAATTAATTAAACAGAATAATACATTTATAAAAAAATATGCGTATTTACACAAATCGTGTTTGTTTTATTTATTTTAAATATTGGTATTATCGTAGAAATGTCAAATTTGACATGCATGTCATATAATGTCAAGTTTATTGTACATAAATAAAATAAACGCGATGAAACAAATACGTAAATTTTTTTTGCGTTTTTTTCACGATTGACAGTTAAAGATATGCGTCTTTTAATCATTTTATGTTGTCAAAATAATATAAGATGGAAGACTGTATTTTTTTTAATTAAATATTTTTTATTGGTTATAATTGCTAATTTAAATATTCCAATTTTTGCGTTGTAGTTTTGTCAAAATATTTTGAAAACAACAAATAATATTATTACGTAGTTGTCAATTTACATTTTAAAAATATTGCAGTTTAGTTTTATTTTGCAAACATGTCAAGTTGACTTTTACCGGTGACAGCGTTGACGTAAATTTGACATTTTGTAAAATAAACGCTGACGCTTTTGAAAAGGTTTAAGTACTTATAGTGTGTAGGATTATAATGTATTATTGTATTTTCGGACTTAATAATAGTTATCTTTTGGTGACAGTATCTTTCTTTATAATAAAACATTATTATTTCTGTGGTTTTTTTTTTTTGTAATTCTGTTACAATTAGTGCTTAGTGTTATTATACAAAGGGATGTAAACATATTGTAACACGATTGATAATTTTATTGTATTTTTTGTTATGTAGTTTCTAAGAAAAAGTTGCTGTAATTTGTTTTAAGCCCTGTCCTGTTCACGCACCATACGTTTCTCATTCTTGTCTAACATTTCTCCGAATGTATTCTAAAATCTTTTGTAAAAATATCATGGTTTATGTCGACAAATAAATTAATTTAGTGGCTTTTACATAAATTCCTTCTAATTTTTGTGGATTTTTGAAGATGGCGGGTATAAAATTTGCATTTCGCGACAATTAAACTATTCGGAAGTAAGTTCTTCACGAAATCTGTTCTACATTTTATCGTGTACTAAAACTTTGTTCGGGGATGGTGATGCACAAAACCGAATTCTTCGTGGCAATCGATTTGGCTAAACTAAATTTATTTTCTACACTTCGCAGATTTTATTAGCAACGAAAAACATAACGGCATAAATTACAAAATATTCTCCGGCGCGATTACTACGAGTCAGTTTCAAGATATTCGCTTCCAAGGTTCTCTGCGTCCGTGCAGAGTCGGCGCGCGCGGTGACGTCACACATGTCTACCAACCCCGCGTCAACGCAGTCATTACCACCGCGCGCTCCAATCGCGATATTTCAGCGCGATCACGTGCCGCTCGGCAGCCAATCACCTGGCAAGTCTGACTTACATTAGAGGAAGCAGCATTTCTGACAAGCGTAGAAAACTTTCATCAACACAACGGCCGCCATTTTGAGGGTTCGAGATCGCGTTGAATTTTCGGTATAATCGCCAAATTGTTGTTATTCATGTAAATTAAAGTGCTGGTTTTTCGCCTAATTCCGGTGCGACGAATCGAACGGTGTTTGTATTTGGCGTGTGCGGGATGCGGAAGTGTCGCATCGTAGTGTAAATAGAGTGGCCGATCTAGAATCATTGTGCAGTTCCCTCGGACGATGGAGAGAGGCAGCAGTGTCTGCAGTATACGGTAGATTGGTACGGAGTATACACACAGCACCTACATATGTATATGGTGCGTGTATAGTCGGTCCAATGATGGCCGATGGTTCGCTCGCGGCGAATTATTATGTGCCTTGGAAGATGCCGCGACGCTCGGACATTCGATACATCGACTGTTTGGCATTATTTGCACGGTACGGACGCCCGCGGTCTTCGTACGGACCATGCTGAATGTGCGCGAAATTGCCGTGAATTGTGTGACATATAGAGCGAGCCGTTTACCTCGGCATCGGCAACATTGTTGTGCCGCTGCATTCTGCGTAGTGGACTGCTGAAGACGGCCGATAGAATGGCCGATCACCTGGTGGATGGGCCCCCAAATGCGAAGCGCCAAAAGTTGGACGCCTTCCAGGGGCCCTCGGACACATCCGGTAAGTACCCAGCCGCTATTGTCGCTCGCTCGCTGGCTGGCTGCTACTCGGCGCACGTATCGCATATGCCCCACAACTTCCCCCAATCCGTAAGTTGTGCCTGTTGCGTTCTCTCCGGTTGTGTTCGATGCCATCTCGCGTATCCGTACCGCACGTTTAAGAGCGTTTTAAAGTAGAAGAAGGCGGTCCGTTTCACATGTTGCTAAACATTGCACTCGCAATGTATGGAATGCACATATTAAACAGCTGTTTTCTATCATTCTTTCCAGGTTTATCATTTTTTAACTATAATAATATCTGTATAAAACATTACCGTGACGTAAAGCATTTATTAGCTCGATGCGCATTTCGGAGGCTATGCCCCCATCGTCAGTACCACAAGAAAATAACGAAATAAAATACCCGTCTGTCACTCACTTGCCGCAATTGTATAAATTGCTATACAATACTCAATTGTCGCGGTGAGTGACAGAGGTATGTTTATTTGTTTTATTATTGTGGTACTGAAGATGGCGGCGCGTAGCCTCCGAAATGCGCATCTAGCTAATAAGAGCTTTGTGTTACGGTTTTTCGTGGTGATATTTTATTCAATTATTTAACGCCGTAGTGGCGATTTTACAATATTGCTTCTATAGCAATTCTTGACCGATCATTTTAAATATAAATACTCGTAAATTTTTACATTTGACCGTTGACATTTTCTTTAATTTCATTTATTTTCGTATCTTCTTATGCCGATAGGGTGGTTGGGGTTTTGTTCAGTCGCTTACGTTTAACGTCCGCCACGAATTAATAACGAAATATAGAACGATAAATTAATTAGACAAAGCGAAATTGACTCAAATCGGTAAAGCGGATTAGAAACTAATTTGATGGAGCCTGTTCGAAAGTGGTGTTGAAGTAGATACGGTTGATATGTAATAAAGCGTTATCTAACCACCCCTGTACCTGGTTACAATGTAGTGTCAATGCAACATGCGTACGCCAGCTACGCTGGTTTGGGGCCGCCCTTGAGCGCCTTGGGGCCCGCTGCCGTGGCGACGTGCTCCGCCAGCGGGGGCCCACACATACTCTCCGGTGGTGGCCAACTCAATCCGTCAATCCAACAATGGAATTCCAACTCGCACCAGCACCAAAGTAAATACTATCGTACCTATTAAGACACTATAACTAACCATTTCATTTTCGATTTCAAAACGCTCCCAACTAACAAAACAAATCTAATATTTTGGCTCTTCTTCAGAAACGATTCAAGCTAACAGCAATCAATTGTTCCTTTTATATTAATAGCCTAAACGGATATCTTAACTAGCTTTAGTCTCATTCTGTGGCCGTTCATAATTTTTGTGTATAAAAATGGTTTTATTTGTCTAAAAATAAATCCGTAAAAGCGACTGGGTACAAATCCATCAACAATTTTTGTTAATAGCTACTTATCAATAATTATTTCTTCCATTTTATATATTTTAATTTAAGCGAAGCTATTGGTAATATTTTGTAGATCGATTTTTATTTCTAGTTGTTTCGATTAATTAATTCTCGTAGTGTAGAAAAATGTATATATTCCGTTATAAGGCAATTTTTCCATTCGTTAAGAACTTTTCTAGTAAAAATTTGAATTTCGCGCTTGCGCGAGAACGTGTCAATTGTTTATATCGTTAATTTGACACATTCCCCCTCCTATTTTTTTGAGGGGGAGGAAATTACTTTCAACTATTATATAATATTGCACAATCGAAAAATTACGTTTAATGGGAAAATGTGTCTTCAGCCAAGAAAATCGAAACCCTACCATTGTCCAGTATGTTCCCATTTCTTCGAGAGTGTTGTTTTTACGTTTGTTCGAATCGTATTAGACGTGCTCACGAATATGGAAGATATGATCGACCTGGAGAATGATCTGCCGGACGAACTGATGACGCCCGGGCCTTCGTGGGGCCTTTCGACTGGCAGCGGCACCTCCGGCACGAACACCAACAACAATAACGCCGGCGGCGTCTCAACTGATTCGCCGTCCAGTCAGAAACCGCCCGCACAGGGACCGGGCCCCGGTCAAGGGGGGCCCTTGCAAAATGGAATTGATAGTAATGATGTTCCTAATGCGATGGGAAGAGGCGGCCCTGGACAAATGAATATTAGTCATATGTTACAAGTAAGTGCGAAGAAAAATGGGTAATTCATTGTGAGATTTTTTTTTATTGTTAGTAATTTTATTTGTTGAAACACAATGCATACAATTTTTGATCAAGAGTTGTTAGAAATCGCAAATTCATGATTGAGCTATTGAAATACAGATCGAGTTCAGTCCTACTTTGTTTATCATCGATCAAATGCTGAGTTGCAATTTATGAAGTATTACAAAAAGCTTCTAAACATAGATTTTTCAACTTAAGTAATAAATAACATAATATTTTTGTGATTTAAAAAATATAAATAAATTTAAAATTGATCACGCAAAATTTCGGAATAGAAACAGCATAAAGTAATATTTTTATAATAGTACCTTTTGTTTATTAATATTAATTATTTGTATAAATATTTTTTTATGTCAATAGAAATTAATATATCTTATATAATAGTACGTCGCGAAAACATATCGAGTAATCATGAAAGACGAGTATAAATAGCGACATTGTGAATTTAATAAAATTGTATTCAAACATCAATACAAAAAAACGTTTACAATAGATCGAAGAAAATGATAAAAACTCATCATCTCCGCATTTTATAAAGTCAGTTAAATGATTCCTTTCGTTGATTACAAGATGTGCCTGAGTCAACTTTAATATACCCAATGTCAATATTTTTTAATTATAATTGAACTATTTAAAATTAAATGACGTCACAATATTAAACTATAAAATATTTTTTAAACAAGTA
This sequence comes from Leptodirus hochenwartii, assembly GCA_947310635.1. Lineage (NCBI taxonomy): Eukaryota > Metazoa > Arthropoda > Insecta > Coleoptera > Leiodidae > Leptodirus > Leptodirus hochenwartii. The sequence continues at coordinate 2,751,937 of OX371178.1, read as the reverse complement.
TTTCAAGCCGCCCCATTAAATAAAAAAATACTGTTGTTTTTTCTTAATCATTTTGCAGATTTTCTATTTAAATAAATCTGAACTAATTTTTAATTGTGTTACAATCTTTGTGGTACTCTAAATAATATGTCTAAAGAGATCAACTTAAGAGTACAGTGTAAATAATAATTTAGAAAAATATATATAAACCCGAAAAATTGCAGGGCAATACGAAGACATTAGTGAATAACGCTATGGCGCAGGCGGCCGCGGCGATGCAGGCGAACAAGAGCCCCAACAACACGAACGCAAATCCAAATCTCCAATCACCACCCAACGTTTCCGTCTCGGTTAAAGACCCGAACGCCCAGCAACAGCAACAACAGCAGCAGCAACTCGCCATGCAATTGCAACTTCAGCAGCACAATAACGGGCCTCAGCAACAAGGGCCGGGCGGTGGCCTGGGCCCTATGGGCGGCATGGCTGGCGGCGGTCTGGTGAAACAGCAAGGTATCGGCGGTATGATGCAGCAGGGAATGGTTGGCGGCCAGCCGACGCAGAATGGTCCTATGATGGCAGCTGCAGCTGCGGCGGCAGCAGCCAGAGCCGCCGCTATGGGTGAGTTTTCTTCGTGGTAGTGTTTTTTTTTGTACTTTTAATGTTTAATTTTTGTAATAATAAAAAAGGCTATAAGAAAATATAGAAATGTGCCGCTTGAATGCTGAAAAAGATCGAAAAAGATAGAATAGAATAGAATAACTTGCTTAAATTTTACAATTTTGCAAATGTCAAAATATACATATTCGCAAAATTATAAGTACAGAATTAAAAGAAGTAAGTACAGAATATAAATAAAATTGTTACATAGTTAAAAAGACATATTACAGTTATTAAAATCATCTACCGTATAGAACGCATTCTTAATAAGAAAATCAGACAGTCTTGTATTTAACATATTTACTGGAAGAGAGATCTGAAATTTATTGGCAGTTTCATAAATAGTGACATTGGTACAATATACATTTTTGAGATTTTGTTATTCTGTAAGTTGCAATGTATATATTATCATATATATATATATTATATTATCTTTGTTTCTTGTCGGATAGCTATGAACGTCAGAGTGACAATTTGACCGATTTTTTTCGCAGCGTCTAACTTTTTTGGAAACACTACTTGTATTGTATGTATTTTTACAAAGCTCACAATAACAGTTATTCTCCTTTTCCAAATTTTATTTATTTATAATTTATTTGTTTGAGTTGTCACTTTTGCATTACATGTGCGATATAATACATAGACATTTAATTGCCAGGGGTGCCAGGAAGAGCAAGGATGAGCGTTATATCTTATATAGCTTATTATTTGATGGCATTCCTTTTGGCTGTACTATCCTAATTTTGCATATGCATTTATTTATTTATAATATATTCAATTATTAGAGTTGTGTCAATTTTCTGATGTATTATTTTATATAAAAGCACAAGATTTTGATGAGATTAGTTTATTCACATGTGAGCGTCTATTCTCACATGAGATTAGTTTATACTGCTTTAATGCTTCATTGTAAATTATGGTTCCGTTGTGAAAATGAAACTTAAACGCTAGAATTTTTTTCTGCGCTCGTTCTATCCTGGAGCGGAAGAAGATAATTTATAATTTCACGCGTACAATCGGGGACTTTTTTTAATACATCGCTTTCCCGTGGTAGGTATGCCGCCTCAGATGGTCCCCAGAGGCGTTGGCGGCAACATGATCGGTGGCGGACCTGGCCAAGGTCCCGGTCAGGGCCAGCACGTGGGCAGCGTGGCGGTGGTCCATCCGAGCATGCGCATGCAGGGACCACCGCCACCCGGCATGCTTGGCCAACAGGGTCAGGGTGGTCCCGGTTATGGCACCGTTAGCTACGGCAACGGTCCCTCCCCCCACCTGCAGCAACAGCAGCAGCAGCAACAACTGCAACAGCAGCAGCACCATCGCAACATGGCTGCTGCGGCGGCGGCCGCCGCAGCTGCACAGGCTGCGTCCGCTGGCGCTGTCCAACAAGGACCGGGAGGTTAGAATTTAAAAAATCGAACAGAAAAATGTGATTTTTTTCTGAATAAAATTATATTTTTTAAATTAAGTAGATATACAACATTATTTATTATTTCATAAATAAAAAGGAATTTGAAATTAAGTGAGGGCAATTTAACTACATTTTTAATAAATACAAAATTGACGTATTAATTAAATAGGTCTATTTTTTAATACATTTTTTATTATATACACTTCTATAGTTCTCTTTTTTTCAATTACTATTCTGTTCTAAAGGCATATATTTTTATCATTCGACAACTCTGTCCGTATTTAAAAATAATTTCTTAGAAGAATTTTCCTTCTTAGAATTAAAAATGGAACAGAAAAATGCGATTTTTTTTTCTGAATAGAAATATATTTTTTAATATATAGCATTCTTTATTTTATTTTTGTAAATAAAGACGAATTTTAAATTAAATTAAGGCATCTAATAAGTTCTTTTAAACACAATTATTTTCGTCTTAATGTATTTTTTAATACACACTAACAGATTGTTCTATTTTTTTTCGCCAACTTTTTGTTTTAGCTATTCGGTTCTAAAGGAAAAAAAGAAGTATAAAATGTCTACTGCCCCCAATATTTTGAGCCCAGTTTGTAATTGCAAAAACATTTCATAGTTTTACATTTTAAATTTTAAAATGCAATAAAAGAAATTGGACAACTGTTGCTCGAAATTAGCAAGAATAGCGAAAAACATTATTTATTTATTTATTTGGTAACGGTTTCATCCAATTTACAAACAAATTGTAATTACATTATAGTATGTTTGTAACGTAAATAATAATAATAACATAATACTCGATAAAATAGTAATAATACAAGTTTAATAATAAAACACATAGCAATTATAAAATGAAAAAAATCAATTTAGCATCAATACACAGATCCCACTCAATGGTTCTCCTAAGGTATAACAACATTACAGTAATATTACAGTTTAATTACAAAAAAAAAAATTAGATTACATTAGCCAACCGCAACATACGAGACAAACCCCCATGAAACCCGTAATTCGTGCTGTGATACGGCAATGCAAGCAACTGTCTATGTCGCACAATGCAACTTGGTACATGCAAGCCAATTCTAATCAATTATGAAAATCACGAAGATTTAAATTAATGAATTTGCGTGTCTTTTTAAAGACACGCATTTTTTTGCAATATTTGGTTAAAATTCCAACGTAGAAAAAAATACTATGTATGTATAAGTTGAAAAAATCCAGTGTCTACGATTTTTTTTGCGTAATTTACCGAATTTAAGAAAATTTTATATATTTTTTAACATTATACAGAATATAAGAAAATTAAATATGTTTTTAAATATTCATTTTTATCTTTAACATCTGACAATCATAAGCTGAATTACTAGATACTAATAAATCTTCGCGATTATTAGTATTAATATTAACAAGTAAAATTTCAAAAAAAAATTATATATAATAGGTCCAGGCCAACAGCCACAGGGTCGATTCCCACTGAGCGTTGGCGTGGGCGTAGTTCTACCAACGACCGTATCCCAGCAGCAGATGATGCAAGTTCAAGCGCAAGCCGCCGCCGCAGCCGCGGCAGCGAACTCTAACGTTAGCGGCGGTGCGGTTGTGGTGGACGGTGTACCGCAAAGTGGTGGTATGGCTGGGCAAGCGCAACCGCCCGCTCCCAGTCCCGCGCAACCACAAAGTGGCGCTCCGAGCGGCGGCCAGCCTGGACCTCAACAAGCGACGCAGCAAGGTAAGATTCGATTGAATTTGTTGTGATTTTTTTTTGGCAAACTTTTATGGAAAATACTGAGGTAAATGGTAGAATTTATTCGTAATTTAGCAGATTTTATTAAAGTTTTATGAAAGTATTCAAATAAATGTTTTATAATGGAAATAATAGAAATTTATCAGCTTTTATAGTTTTTGAAACAAAACTTTCGTAAAAATATAGAAATAAATGTTTTACTAGACTTTATTTTTTTCCCATTTTATTTATTTTTATCGAAATGGCAGTTGTTTTTTTAACCCTTTTTAAAATTATACAAATAAATGTTTTATACTTTTTTTTCTTTTTTCAAAATTAGCTGTTTTTCTTAAGTATTTTGCTAACTATTTAATTTAGCAGCTCTCATTTTTTTTTCAAATATGCAAGCTTTTATTAAATTTAAAAAATGCGATTAAATGTTTTACAATAGAATTTGAAATTTATTTTATTTAAAATTTATTTATTTGAAATTTAGCAACTTTTATTAAACTTTTTAAAAATATGGTAGTAAATGTTTTAAATTAGCTGATTATTTATTTATATATTTATTTCAATCTTAATATTTAATTTAATTTATTTTCTTAGTCTTTTAGCAAACTTACGAATAAATGTACAAATAAATGTTGAACTATTAGAATTTGTTTGAAATTTAGCAGGTAGTTTGTTCTCAAATATTCTATTTATATATCGCATGTACATAATAACACATTCTTTAGATGGCCAACAACCTGGCGGCACTGGCCCCGGTCCGGGGCCGGGCGGCGGTGGCCCAGGGCAAGCGGGTAGCGGCCCACCCGCGCCCTCCACCGACCCCGAGAAGCGGAAACTAATCCAACAGCAGCTGGTACTGCTGCTGCACGCGCACAAATGCCAGCGCAGAGAGAGCCAAAACAACGGCGAGGTGTGGCAATGCACGTTGCCGCACTGTCGGACCATGAAGAACGTCCTTAACCACATGACTTCCTGCCAGGTGCGTAAATCGTGTGATTGAGGAGGTATATTGTGCTACTGAAGATGGTGGCATAGCCTTCGAGATGCGCATATCTAGCTATCAAACGCTTCGAGTAACGGAATTATTAAAAATTCAATCGCTAATAGAATACAAATTACTTTTTTTTAAATAAAAACAATAAAACTAAACACTACTTTTCTTTGGAAATTAGAAATAATCGTTTATATTCAAGCTAAATCCAATAAAAAAAAAGCTTAAGAAGCTTTATTATGCGTATAAATAACAATATTATTAAATAGGTTATATATTTTGCCGTTATGTTGTAATATTCCATATTAGGGAAGAGAAATAAAGCCACAATGTTTTATATCACGGTTAAAAACGAGGATTTATTCGACTATAGTTTCTATAACTATAGCTTCCATTTCTTGATAATGCTTAATAAGCGAAACTATAGTGGAATAAATCCTCGTTTTTAACCGTGATATAAAACATTGTATTTTTATTTCTCTTCCCTAACAATATTTTACTTAAAGAAATATGCTTCAGTATTATTAAACAATGTATATATTTTTTATGTTTCGACTAGGAAACCACCAGATGACATGTATTTAAATTTTTACCGAATGACTTTTAGGCGGGTAAATCGTGTCCGGTGCCGCACTGCTCCAGTTCGCGGCAGATCATCTCGCACTGGAAGCACTGCGTGAAGAACGACTGTCCGGTGTGTCTGCCGCTCAAGCAAGCGGACCGCAACCGCAACAATCAGCAGCAGCAGCAACAGCAAGCGCAGCAACCGAACCAGCCAGCTCCCCCTCCACAGCCGCAGCAGCAGCCGCCGCCACCGCCCACATCAACGTCCGTTGTGGGTGGCAGCGGCGGTATCAATCCCAGCGCCAGTGATATGCAGCGAACGTACGATACGTTGGGATTGACGAGTGCGGGGGGAACGGTCGTGCCACCCGGGGCCGCACAGGCCGCGGCGGCCGCACAAGTCGCCGCCGCCGGTTCTGGCGGCATGATGGGCACCGTCGGATTAATGGGCGCCGCTGGGAAGACTAGACCAACGCTGGGTGAGTACATTTTATGCGTTTATTTCAATGTATCACGAAGATTATTTTATATTAACGGATTATTTTCAGTCGCCGGCAATCGACTCATAGTTGTCAAATATTACACGATTGGGATAGATTTGAAGAATTATGGTCTACGACGATTCACTAATATATCCTGTGATCAATAAATATTAGGAATTATTAAATATCTTAATTTACCGGTAATTTTTTTAAACTGCATGTCAGCCTCGTATAATATAACTATTCAGCTAATGACAGAGCAATATAGAGAGTTGCAGCTGTGCGTGAAAAAAAAACGATGATAAAATGCATCAGTTTTTATCTCTTGTCAAAATTAGGCTGAGTAAATATGTCAAAGAATTTGTCAAAATTGGGAAAACGGCGACTGAAACTGTTGAATTGATTGGTCAAGCTTATAGACAATCTGCTCTGAGTAAATCAATAGTATTCAGATGATTTAAACGTTTTAAAGAAGTTTTTAAAATTCTTGGCCAAACGTTCCATTCCGACACTTCCACAACCGCGGCATTCTCCAGCAGACTTTTTTGTTTCCTCGATTTAAAAAGTTTTGAAAGGACATTGATTCGAGTATAGAGACATTATTATTGAGAATAGCACGAGAGACCTTAAATCGATTCCAACCGATGCCTTTTCCAAAGCATTTGATGACTGTAAGAACGGTGGAATAGATGTATTTGTTTCATATTTTGAAGAACACAAATATTTGTAATATCTGTTGTTTTAATAAACGTTTAAAAAGTTATACTTATATTCCTGATATTTATTGATCAGCCCAAGTAATTTAGTATTTACGAATTACAACAATGCAGGCATACTAAATGCATGTAAAACATGAGAGTAGATAACCTGCCTTTACTTATGTTTATATTCATTTAATCATATTATTGTACAGTTATTGAAATTAACATGATACAATTGAATGAAAAAACTGGATTGATTTTTAAATAAAGATGGAAAGGTTATTTACACTGATTCATTATAATTAAAATATGTTGATATTGCCATTGGATGCCAAATACGAAATCTTAGAAGATATGATTTAGCGTAAGTTAAGAATCAAATTTGAGCCCTAATTACGTATTTATTTTCACATGGAGGTTCTTACAGCAGTTTAAACCATCCATTCTAATCACAAAATACATACACTGTCTTTCAGATGATTCGCGGAATGAGAATTGAAACAATATAATCTGCACTAGTTTGAATTGTTTGCTCGCACCAGCTTAGATGAAAAGTGGTGTCACATACATATGCGATATCTTCGCAAATAACTAATTTTTCTATTGTAGGTGGCGGTGTTGGTCCTATTCCGAACCAACAACAATCCCTCAACGCCAACAACACGAACTCCAACCCTCCGAACGCCCTCGTCGGCGCCCTATCGTCGACGAACGCTCCGAACAACAGCCAAACAGCCGACCAACAACTGCAGCAACTCATGCAACAGCGCAGCCAACAGCTCGGTGGTAGACCGCTCGGGCCGAACCAACAGCAGCAGCAGCAGCGCCAACCGCAACTCACGTCGCCGCCGAACAGCCTCGGTGAGACGACGAACGCCGCCGGCTTGACGCCGCAACAACAGCAACAGCAGAATAGCATCGCACAAGCTGCCGCCAATCTGCAGCAACAGGTGCAGGGCCAGATGCAGCTGCAACAGCAACAGATGCAACAGCAAGGGATGTTCGGTTCGGGTGGTCCGATGCGCACGCAGGTGGATAATAATGGCCAGGTGCAGGTGGTGACGGACGGGCTGATGGGTGGTGGCAGTATGGGCGGTGGGGGAATGATGGGCGTCGGTGGACCTGTTGTTGGTGCGCTGGGCGGGCTCGGTGGTATTGGCGTGGGCGGATTGGATGGGAGAGTTCAGTTGCCAGGTGAATATTATTATTGTTTTGCTAAAAAAAAATGATTTTATATAAAAAAAAAACTAATTATAGCCTAAAAAAATACCTTCTGTACGTTTAAGTGACCTAAAAAAAATATTTTCTTTCTCGTTTAAATTCGCTTTTAAAGCGAATTTAAATATTTAATATTATGGAAAAAAGTTTTAGTACAATTAAAATATATATTTTTGTACTTGACAACTTTTGTTACTTTTTGTTACTTCAACTCTTGTTGAAGTTATTTTTAAATTTTCGTATTTTTTTTGTAGGTGGATTACAACCTGGACAAGTAACCGCCACACCAGTACAAGGAACGAAAGAATGGCACCAGCACGTAACGCCAGACCTGCGCAATCACCTCGTCCATAAATTGGTCCAAGCCATTTTCCCCACTCCAGATCCACAAGCGATGCTCGACAAGCGAATGCACAATCTCGTCGCTTACGCGAGAAAGGTAAGTAAATTCGTGCTATAATCGAAAGTAAATTCAAGAAATAAAAAATAATGCAAAAAAACTTATATATATTTTTGTCAATTTATTTTTTAGAATCGAAGAAACATTAAAAAAAAGTCTATTGAGATGAAAATGGTTTTTTGATGTTTAATTTTAACGTCAGTTATTATTTTTAACTCTTCACGAATAAAATGACGTTTATAATACAAACGCGTTTTATGCCCTTATGCAAAATTCTGAATTTATTATTCTAAAACTTGAAGACTAATAAAATATAATTGGTTACTTTTTTAAAATAGATTTATAATTTTGCAATATTATCAATTCTATTTCTAAAATTAGCAACACTGATAAGTTGATGTTGCCATTTTTATATTTACATATAACACGCTAGATTAATTTCTTTTTTTAAATACTTTGTGAAATATGAAAAAAAAAAATTCTCCTACGTTAAATATGGACATTCGAAGATAAATAATAAGTAAATTATTTAAAAATTATAATATAAAACACAACTCTTTGCATACAAAACGAATAACTAGACTTTACGGTTCCTTAATCGCTGACCTGACCTGACTTCGAACAGCCATTTTTATATTTACATATAACAACGTTAGATTTAAATACTTTGTGAAATATGAAGAGAGAAAAATCGTCTATATTAAATATGAACGTTATGAAGATTAATACGTAAATTATTAAAAAATGATAATATAAAACACACCTCTTCGCATACAAAACAGATAACAGACGTTTTTTTCAATTCCTTATCAAAAACATTGCATTTTTCTTTGTCAGGTGGAAGGCGACATGTACGAAATGGCGAACTCCCGCTCCGAATACTACCACCTCCTAGCCGAGAAGATCTACAAGATCCAGAAAGAGCTTGAAGAGAAACGTATGCGCAGAAAAGAACAGCAGCAACAGCAACTGCAACAGCAACAACTGCAACAAGGCCAAGTCAATCAGCAGCAACAACAACAACAAGTGACTGTTACCGGTGCGCCTCAACAACAGATGCAACAGCAACTACCACCGCAACAACAACCGCAGCTCAGGCCAACTGGACCCGGCGGCCTCGGACCTGGCCAGGTGCAAGTGCAAAGGCCTGGATTGGTCGGACCGCCAGGCACGTTGGTCGGTGGCATGAAGAGTAATTCACCGGCGCTATGTACGTATTTTTTAGTTTAATGTAAATTGAATATATTTTTAAATAATTTATTATGTAAATGGTTCAAATTAAATGTTTACCAAATTAAACTCTGAACCCTTAGCACGGAACTCCAAACAATAATGGTTATACCAAATAAATTCGGTATGTTCTAAAGTAAATGTTCCCCGAATGTATCAAACTAAATTTACGCGACAATACTGCCAACATAAATATTTACAACCTACAAATACCTGGTCACCGTTTTGTTGCAGTTCATTTCCCAGGTGAAATAAAATGTACTACTTAAAAGTCCTAAACACTTATACGCGTGCAAAATAAACGTGATTGTGGAAAGTTAATTAACAATTAAAATGTACTTGCAGAGTTTTCAAAAAATCTCGTGGTAGTCTCCATTCTGGTAGTCTTTTCTTTCTTTTTTAATAAAAGCTATTTATTAGATGAAATTTAGAACAAATATTTTTTAGGGAAGAGAATAAAAATACAATGTTTTATATCACAAATAAATGTTTTATATCCCAATTTAATTGCGATATAAACATTGTATTTTTATTTCTCTTCTCTAATATGGAATATCACAACATAACGGAAAAATCTATAACATATTTAAATATTTTTTACACTTTTAGTTCAATTTAAATGATTTTTTCTTTTTATTGTTTAAAAAAGTTTTTTAATGAAAATTTAATTTGAAACTAAATAAATTTCAAAAATAAAAATCTTTTATAATTCATTTTTACCTTTTATTAAATACATATTTCAATTATGTTGTTTGTTAATATCTTTATATATATAATTTTAATATAATTGCTTTGGTAAGCCAAGGATGAATCTTATTAAGCGATTTTTTTTTACCAAATTAAACTCTGTACCCCTAGCACGGTACTCAAAAAAAAACAATGAATATCAAAAATACTTGTGAGATACCAAACGATGATAGATCGAAAAACGGAAACTGCGTCACCAAAAAAATAACGGTTCTTATTGTTTTAATAATGGCCTGTATTTTAAATACTATGGTTATACCGAATTTAGTAAATGTTCACCAAATGTATAAAACTAAATTTATGCGACAATACAAGTATTTACAGGTAACTGCGGGCAGGTGTCCTATACCCATTATTACTACTGTTATTTTTGGGTCAGTTTTTTTTTTGATTTTTCAATTTTAGAACTTCAATGGAAGAAAAAGCTTTCAATAGTAGCCATGTTCTTTTTCACTTTGTGCTTAAAAGTATTTACATCTAACTGTCTTAATTCTACGCCTAGACAATTAAAAAGCCTTATTTCTAAATAGACATGACCTTTTTGTTACAGTGTTAATCGATAGAGAGGTGGAACTATGTTTGCATAATTTCTAGTGGCAAAAGAATGTTCAAACGAATTGGAACTATGTAACAGTTGTAAACTATAGTAACAGTTGTAAAATACGTAAACTCGGTAGAGTCAGTATTTTGTATTTAATAAACACTGGTCTGCATGACTGCCTAGATTGCTAGTTTGCCATTAATCTAACGACTTTCTTTTGAGCCCTGAATGCCAATTGAGAATCTGATCCACAATCCCAAAATATTAGGCCACAGGATAGAGTCGCCTGTACCAGAGGGAAGTATATATTATTCCTGAGTATGTCAATTAAGACGGTCGGTTTGATATTTCTTATAAGGAAACTTAAAGAGCTAATCCTCCTTACAACAAATTCAATGTGTGTGCTCCAGGTTAACTTTTCGAAGTTTTTATTTATTTGTCAGTAATGGCGTCGGGTGTATTACCCCCCACCTCGCAACCGAACCAAACGCCCGCGACACTGAACAATGCCATCGCCAGCGCGAATTCATCGATGGCCAACGCCACAAACGCCCGCCAACAACAGCAGCAGCAATCTATTAACTTATTTAATAATCCGAACACGCCGCAGCAACAACAGAACATTGTTGGCTCGAACGGGCCGAACAGTGTGCCCGGGCCGAGTCCGGGCGGCGGTAATAACCGTGCCATCGACAGTATGCAACCGGGCCTTAGTCCGTTCGGCCAGCCGCTCAGTCAACAGAGCCAGCCAGCTGGAACGCCGCAGCCACAACAGAACGTCAGCTATCCGCCCAGTAATGGGCCGATGATGCCACAAATGAGTCCCATTGGTGGTGGACAGGCGACAACGTTCAATGACGTGAGTATCTCCTGTAAATTTATGAAAAGAGTGTGATGTTAAACGGGTTATAGATTTTGCGGTAATGTTGTGATATTCCATATTAGGGAAGAGAAATAAAAAATACAATGTTTTATACCGCGGTTAAAAACAAGGATTTATTCGACTATAGTTTCGCTTATTAAGCATCGAGAATTTTTAAATTGCAAATTAATTGATTTCTAGAAAACCAAGTAAAAACAATAGTGACGCATCGTTCACGTATAAAAAAAGGAAAACTTTTTATATTTCCTATACGAAAATTTGTAACGTTTATGGTTAGTTAGTTAAAGAGTCCGCAATCCTAAATATTGGTTGGAAACAGCACGCCATGCCGATCTATCCTGAGCTAATCCCTTCATCTCCCTATAGCTATTCATCTCAACGTCTTCAACTATCTGACTCACATACTCCAATCTAGGCCTACCTACCCCTCTCTTTCCCTCCACTCTACCTTCTATGATCAATTGCATAATCCCCCCATGCCTAAGAATATGCCCTACTAATCTGTCTCTCCTACGCTGTAACACTCTCCAGATACTTCTCTTCTCCCCTACTAACTCTAGTACAGCTTCATTTGTTACTTTATCTTCCCAACCAATCCTCATCATCCTCCTATAACACCACATTTCGAATGCTTGTAATCTACGCTTCTCTTCCTTTCCTATAGTCCACGCCTCACACCCGTACAGTGCTACACTCCAAACATATACCTTCAGTAATCTTTTTCTAATACCCAAGTCAATATTTGATCTTAAAATCTGTTCTTTTTCTACGAATGCCTTCCTACCCTGTGCTATCCTACACTTTATATCTACCTTGCTTCGATTATCTTTTGTGATTCTACTGCCTAAATAACAAAAATCTGACACTTCTTCGATTCTATTATCTCCTATTGTGATCCTCATTTTTCTGCTGCATTCCTTTTTGTCACACCTCATCACTTTAGTTTTACCTATATTTATTTTCATGTTAAAATCCCTAGTCAATACTGCCTGCATACCATTCAATACCCTTTCTAAATTCTTTTCGCTTTCTTCCAATATAGCTATATCGTCGGCGAATCTCAGCATATATATTTTCTCTCTCTGTACATTCACACCTACACTATACTCTTCTTTTACTTTGTTTATTGCATCTTCTATATATAGATTAAATAATAACGGTGAGAGTGTACATCCCTGCCGAACTCCCTTCCCTATTTTTGCTACCTCTTCTTCCCCCTCAATTCTAACTAAGGCAGTTTGGTGTTTATATAAATTAAAAATTATTCTCCTATCCTTATAATCTATACCCGTTTCTTTTAAAATTGTAAACATTATGTCCCAATCTACATTGTCAAATGCCTTTTCTAAGTCTACAAAAGCTATGCAAGTTACCTTTCCTACCCTCTTTCTTTTTTCTACTACCGTTCTTAGTGCTAGAATCGCCTCTCTCGTCCCTCTGTTTTTCCTAAAACCAAACTGATCTTCTCCTAGCCTTTCCTCTACTTTATTTTCTAATCTCCTATAAATAATCTTTAACAATATCTTCGATGCATGTGATAGTAGGCTAATGGTCCTATAGTTCTCACACAAATTAGCTCCTATTTTCTTCGGCATTGTTACTATTCTACTACGCTGAAAATCCTGTGGTACTTCTCCCTTCTCATATATTTTACAAACTAACCTGTATAATCGCTCCTGCATTTTTTCCCCTGCGTGTTTTATTAATTCGGCTGGTATCATATCAATCCCCGCTGCTTTGTTATTCCGTAAATCATTTAATGCTCTATGAAACTCTGACCTAAGTATGCTAGGACCTAAGTCATCCTCATCTATCTGTTCCACATTTTCTAGCTCCTCCATGTCCTGCCTACCTTTATATAAATCTTCAAGATACTCCTTCCATCTTCTAGCTTTTTCCTTATTTTCTGTGAGTTCCTTACCCTGCTTATCACATATAATGTTACCCTTTGGTTTTACTTTAGAAAAATGTGACTTAATTTTCCTGTAGCCCAAATCTACTTTACCTCTTCTCATATCCTCCTCAATATCCTCACAATTTCCTTTTATCCACTCTTCTTTCGCTAGCTTGCATTTCCTATTAATTAAGTTCCTTAGTTCCTTATATTTTTTCTGTCCTGCTTCTGTGTTTCCAATTTTAATTTTCCTTCTTGCTTCTATCATTTTAACTATTTCTTCCGTGATCCATTCCCTCCTACCTGCCCTTTTCTTTGTGCCTAATACTTCATTTGCTGCTGTAGTTAACCCATTTCTGATTTCCCTCCATTCGCAATCTATGTCGCTCCTAGATGTTCCATTAGCCATGATTTCTACTTTCTGCTTGTACTTTTCACATACATCAGCTAATTTTAACCTATCGACATCTACTCTGACCTGTTTAGACTTCTGTAATTTCTTGAATTTGACCTCTGAGTCCAGGACTACTAAATTATGGTCACTATCAATATCTGCTCCAGGGTAACTCTTACAATTCTTAATCTGGTTCCTAAACCTCTCTTTAACCAGTATGTAATCTATCTGATACCTCCCTATATCTCCTGGCATTTTCCACGTATATATCCTGCGCTTGTGATTCTGAAAAAGCGTGTTTGCTACCACTAGCTTATTCCTAATACAAAACTCTACCAATCTATCCCCTCTATCATTACGTGTTCCTATTCCATATTCTCCTACTATTGAAACTTCCTTTCCCTTACCTACTACGGCATTCCAATCTCCGGTTACAATTAGATTATCCTGTCCTTTAACGTTTGCTAACCTAGATTCAATCTCCTCATAAATGGATTCTACCTCCTCATCATCGTGACTTGAAGTTGGCATATATACTTGCACTATAACTGTGTCCGTTGGCTTCGTGTCTAATCTAATAGTTATAATTCTATCACTAACTTGGCAATAACTCTTTATTCTACATCCCAACTTTCTATTCATTATAAAACCTACACCGGTATGCCCATTATCTGATGCTGTGGTTATTAATCTGTATTCTCCTGACCACGTATCTACTTGATCTTTCCTCCTAACTTCACTAATCCCTACAATATCCAGTTTAAGTTACGTTTATGGTAAACATTATTTTCAATATTTCGTTTTAACAATATGAATATAGAAGAGGAACAAAAATGTTTTACTAAAAATAATTTATTTCTTATGTATTTCTTAGATATAATTATTTAAATATAACCCACTAGGCTCGTTACTTCCTGCATACCAGTTATTACATGTTCTATATTATGCTCCCTCTCTTCCAAGATAGCTGTATCGCCGGTGAACCTCAACATATATACTTCCTCTCCCCGAATTTTCGCATCTACGCTATACTAATTTTTACCTTGTTTATTGTATTTTCTATATACAGGTTAAATAACAACGGCGAAAATGTACATCCCTGCCTAACTCCCTTTCCTATTCTCGCTACCTCTTCCCCTTCAATTCTAACTAAAGCCTCTTGGTGTTTATATAGATTGAAAATAATTCTTCTAACCTTATAATCTATTCCCGTTTCTTTTATGAATCCTAACATTATGTCCCAATCTACATTATAAAACGCCTTTTTAAAATCTAAGTTACTTCTCCAAATACCATTCTTTTTTTTAAAATACTCTTTCAGCTAAAGTAGCCTCTCTCGTCTCTCTGTTCTTCCTAAAACTGAATTAATCTTCGTTATTTTCTAACCTTCCTATAAATAATCCTTAACAACATCCTCGATGCGTGCGATATTAAGCCTTCATTCTCACAGAAGTTACTACAATTTTACTACTTTACCTACAATTTCCATCAATCAGGTTCTGCAACGACTGGATCCATCACCCGGTCACGCGCTCTCGCTCCACCCAACACCGAATCAACAACGAACTCACCCGCAGCAACAACAACAACAGCCGATGAGTAATTCGACTATGCACATGCCGCCCACGCCAGATACGATGATGGGCGCCAGTACAACGACCAGTGCTACGATAGCGAGTAATAGTTTAGCCTCCACAACGCCTGCCACGACGCCCACACCGATGCAGGTTGCGCAGCAACAAGCGCAACATATGCAGCAGCAGGGACCAAAGAGCGTCAGTTCCAGTCGAGGTCAAAGTCCCAGTGCGCCCACGACGCCCAGCGTCCTCGCCTCACCGCAACACCACTCTGCCAATATTGGTAAACCAGTTTTTATTTTGTAGTTCCAATTTTTTTTTATATTAAGTTATCGATAGAAATGTTCTCGGTTCAAATGTTGAATTTTTGATATGCAATAGTAATTTTTTTAAAGCAGAATACCAAAAAACAAAATATCTAATTCAATCCACAATTCATTATCTGTCATTTTGAAAGCTTTTTAATTTTACTACTTTCATAAAAACAACATGAAAAAATAATTACTTTGTAGCGTTTTTTTAAATAATGTTATTTTTTGTAAAAAAAAATCGGTTGGTGTATTTTTCGTTCGATGCTCGTTTTCTTCGGGCAAAGGTGGATCAAGCTTTTTAATTTTGCTATTTTCATAAAAAAAAAACATCACTTTCTAAAGATTTTTTTTTAATAACGTTAATCAAATGTTAATTTTGCGTTAAAAAAAATCGGTTCATGTATTTTCGTTCACTACTCGTTTGCTTCAGGCAAAGGTGGGTCAAGCGTTTTAATTTTGCTATTTTCATAAAAACATACAAACAACCACACGAAAAACAATTATTTTGTAACGATTTTTTTAATAACGTTAAGTGTAAAAAAAAAACTGTTTGTGTATTTTTCATTCACAACTCGTTTTCTTCAGGCAAGGGTGGATCAACGCCGCACTCAACCTCCACCACCACCGCCTCCTTATTGACCGCAGCGTCGTCGTCCAATTCGACTTTGTCGAATTTGAACGCGTCGTTGACAAATTCGACGACGCAGCCCGCCTCCCGAACGCTGGGCGGCGGCGGCAGTAGTATTATTTCGGCGATCACGGCCGCTGCGCAACAAGACGACGACAGTCCCCCACCGTCGGCCAGCGGTGGTGGCGGCGGCTGTGGCAAGGGCAAACTCGAGATGATGAAAGCGGACGATATTAAAGAAGATCCAGATGGACCGGGTCGATGCGATAATGGCGGCGGAAGTGACCACGGGGGTGAGTTATATATCGCACATGTGTTTCTAAAGTGACAACTTAAGAAAATACTTTTTTTGGTAAAAAAAGTTTTGAAAAAATTAGACGCCACGAAAACAACGTTCGAATTGTCATTTTTATCTATTTCGATTCTTAATACACGAGGTGATGACTCAAAAATACCGATTTTTGAATTGTGTCACTTTAGAAATACATGTGCGATATGTTTGTGTATATAGTGTGTTTTGTCCTCTGGTGGATTTAATATGAATGCCCGAACAAATTTTTTATGTTGCTAAAAATGACGTATTTCATTGACTGTGTACATTTCAAATTTTCAGTTTTGGTCGTTTATTTTCGTTTTAAATTAGAAAATTTATTTGAATTTATTAATAAAAAAAAGACGAATCAACAATAGAATCCATAAACGTTATACTGTTATTTTTGTAATTTCTGACAGTTTCTGACTAAATTCTGACGCAAACGTCGAAACATTCGTCGAATCTTCTAATTTAAGCAGTAAACAAATACAATCCGATTAAGAAAATGATGTATTTTTCACTCTCTGGTGAATTTAAAATGAACGCCCTAAAAAAAATTTATGCTGTTACAATAATTACTTCATTTTATTGTGATTTTGTTTAAATTTCAAAATTTGGCGCCGTTTTGGTCGGTTATTTTCGTTTTTTTATTTCTCATTCCCGAATATTAACGAAGATGATTTATTAATAAAAAAGGAAACGCGAATCAACAATAGAGTAGATGAACGTTATATTGTTATTTTTGTAAATTCTAACCTCCATTCTGACGCAAACATCAAAACATTCGTCAAATTTTCTAATTTAAGCAGTAAACAAATACAATCGGATTAAAAAAAAAACATGTATTTTAAGAAGTTGAAATTAGATCTCGAAGGTCCCGCTTCGTTTCCAGGTAAGAATATCGGCAACGAGATGTCGGGTATTAAGCGCGAGATCAAGACGGAGGTGAAGGAAGAGATGGACACGGATCCGCCGAAGGGGGGCTCTGCTGGCGGCGTGGGCGTCAAAGCGGAAATCAAACAAGAGCCCCTCAGTCCGAGTGACACCAAACCCACACCAATGGACACTAGTACCAGTGGTAGCATGTCAACCACCACGTCTGATAAGAAATGCAGTAAGTGTTGTGTTTTCTTTTTATTAAAGGGATTTTTTTTGTATAATGAGATTTTCCATTTTATTTTATTTATCTTTCACAGAAAAAAACAAACTTCTATAGAATATCACCCAAATACCGTAAACCAAAACAATTAATAGCTAGATGCGCATTTTGAAGACTATGACCCAATCTTCAGTAGTAAGATCCTCAACCTTCACTAACAAGATAATCACTAAGTAAAATACATCTATTTATATTAATGAAATGTCAATATGACAGCAGTTTCTCACCTTCTACGATCTTCGACGTATATAATATGAAATTGTGATCAATAGAAAATATGACCAACGATGTATGCAAGTCCTAACAATAATTCAGGGGTAGTCAAACTAAAATAATTGAAAATAAAATAATTCTTCATTAAATAACTTAAATAGACAAGATGATACTGGGCCCGAATCTATTAAATTCATAAAATTTGTTTTTGATTTACGAATGTATGTACTTTTATAAATTCAACTTGGAATATTTTTAATAGGATGACTTCATTGACAAAAATATGCTCGGCTACAGCACTTTTATGCTTTCTATTTAATCGGATTAGATGAGCTAAATGCTCCTTAAATCTTGTTTCAATAGGTCTACGTGTTTGTCTTCTATATTTACCTTGGTTAGGATAACTAGAAAAATATACGATTTTTTTACGATTAGAACAAGACATTTCATAAATACCAGATATTTTTATTAAATTAAAATCAATTAACTCTGGGATTTTCTACAAATTTACCGCAAAACTATTCGAGGTATTAGAATGCCTTCTAACTTAGAAATAATGATATATCATGTCGAACTGATTCTTAAGTTTATTGTGCATGTTCAGAACATCTCTCAACTCATTAAAATTTCAAAGCAGTTAGGAGGTATTGTCACATCGCTGACAATATGGTACTTTAATCTTTTCATTCAAAATCCTGTCTAAACCACATGCAATAATAAGGTAGTTTAACAAATTTAGAAGCCAAATCGATACTTTGTACTAAACTAAGTTACTAATATTTCTCGTTCGTTTAAATTGTCGTAATATATTATTTACAATTACTAGAAGAATAGCCAATTTGCACCGCTATATTCCCGATATTATTTAACTCAGTGTTGTATCTATCGATGGAAAATTTAATAAGCGGCAAAAAAAAAAAACAGCATATTTATGTTGGCGACAATGATTTGAATCGTCGCTTATATAACAATGTTTTAAATTGTCGCTTATGTAATAGCTTTTCTATGAATAACATTCTAATTTTTTTTAAATTCTAATCTAACTTTTTATCATTACTTCTAATGACGAATGACGAAACTTCTATTACTTTTAATAAAACATCTACGAAAAGCTGTTCTTCTTTAATTGATATAGTGTTAATATATTGAACACCATTGTGACAAATTTACATTTAAAAAAAACTTGTTTTTTTTTGGTAGTATTTAAGCCGGATGAGTTGCGTCTAAAACTAATGCCAACATTGGAGAAATTGTACCGCCAGGACCCCGAGAGCATCCCGTTCAGGCAGCCCGTTGACCCGCAAGCGTTGGCCATTCCGGACTATTTTACGATCGTAAAAAGGCCCATCGATCTGTCTACTATAAAGCGGAAACTGGATATTGCCCAATATACGGACCCGTGGGAGTACGTGGACGACGTATGGCTCATGTTTGACAATGCTTGGCTGTATAATAAGAAGAATAGTCGCGTGTATAAATATTGTACAAAGGTAACAAAATTTTTTTCTTCTCTGCAATCGAATCGACGATATCAGAAACAATCACGTAAGTCGCGATTCTACATTTTTAAGGAAAAGCAAAAAAACTTCTTTTTAAATTTTATTATTTCCCAATTGTCTTATTTAAAAACGGTTTCATCCAACTTACAAATAAAATGTTATTATTATTACATATTACATATTAAATATTAAATATGCATATTAATACAATAAGAATAATTTAAATCATTTGAACAATTTGTTTAAATTCTAGACGTCAAATTATATTTTGGACTGATGTTGTTTCTGCACCTAATAAGCTTCTTATTCAATTTTGGTAACTGAAAACAAAAATATTTGATTTAATTAAGAACTACTTACTGTACTACACTACTCGAATTAGTATATTTTATCATAAATAAAATATAGAATGAAAAATAAAATTAAAATAAATAAAATCCCGTTTAAATATTGTTCCAGTTGTGGACGAGTAAAACAAAAACAAAAAATAAACGGAGATGGAGAAAAGTTTTTCTTAAGATTCTTTGGTACGTGTTTTCCATACGAAACAACGTTTGTCATCGGCTTACGTTATTTCTGCACTGAATGGAATTTTAAACTGTTCAAACACTTAAAGACAGGCCCGATTGATGTTTTATTTTTCTGCACTCAATACTAACTTAAATTCAGGAAAATATTGACTCGTGTGGTTTCTGATCTCATCGATTGATCTCTCTCTCATAATAATCGTTATGTATTTGTTCAGATTAAAATAAAATTTATTTAGGTCCTGAAAAAATACTTTTTTAATCGTTAAAATTTTTTTAGAAGTATAATTTTTTTAAACTTAGGCTGTATATTTGAGAAATTTTGCATTCTTAAAAAATTCGTTTTTATTACGTGTTTTTTTTTGTAACTTTCAGTGTTATCATTTTTCGTCTGTATATTGTAATAATTATTATTTATTTGTGTAAATTGCAATTAATTTTATTGGTTATTTTAATTTCACTCGATTTTGAATGGTTAAAAAAAACGTATTTTTTGTAGCTCTCGGAGGTGTTTGAGCAGGAGATAGATCCAGTGATGCAATCGATGGGTTATTGTTGCGGTAGAAAATACACATTCAACCCACAGGTGTTGTGCTGTTATGGCAAACAGCTGTGTACGATACCGAGGGACGCCAAATACTATAGTTATCAAAACAGGTACGAAATCGCTAGAAAATTTGCACTAAAATCTCGTCATTTTCTTTAAAAAAAAAAAACGAGTTGTATAAATTCTACGCTGATATCTCGTTGGAATTTGCATTTATTTATATATACATTTCTATATTTGTTATTTTGTGTTCTAACATATTTTTATGAAATTTTTATTTATATTAACTATTTTTTGCAATTATTTAACAATCTTTTGTAAATACGTTTGTTGGACGTCGAGTTTTTATTTACTTACTTATTTATTTGTAAATAACAATCAAAATTTACAATAAAACTAATCACAATTTCGTTGGTAAAATATTTTAATTGAGTAAAATATAAAATTGCCCATTTCCGTCGTGGCATTTTCAGAAATAAAATTTATTATTGTTGCCATTTGATTGATAAATGCTTTCAAACTAAAATGGTGTCTTCCGCATGAAAAATAAAGTATTTTTTCTACTGCTAAGATTCATAAAAATAAAAATATTTACAGTCATTCTGTCGGAAAAATATGTACGGTTTATTATTTTGTAAATATAAATTTTTGGGTAGGCAATTTACGTGACAATGTAAAATTTCTTATGATGACGTAGGTAAATGTCTGATATGTGTCATAGCAAAAGTCCAATCCACTGTTGCCATGTCAAATCTTTAAAATTCTGATGTCAAAAGAAATTGTAATTTTAAAATTACTGTTGTTAAATTATTTAACACATTTATTTCTTAATAATTTTTATTTAATATTCAACTTAATGCAAATAATTAATATTACTATTTAAAAAGCCAATTGTCTAAACTATTCATCTTATTTTTTATATATTAATTTTTTATTTGCAAAGAAGCTATTTGGCAACAGTATCTAGAAATACCACATACGTCACACTTTTTTTTTACGATCTAGTTACCACATTTTATAAAATTATATTTGTATTTGAAAGTTACTATATTTTTTTTAAATATTTGTATCTAAAAAGTTTTATGTAATAAATATCTGGTATATCTAATCTATAAATTATTTACTGTCAGGAAAAGTTTAAAAATAGATTTTTTTTAAAGATATTTAAATTATTACATTTTTTTTTTTTAATTAATTTACATATTTTATTGTTGATGCAGAAGACCTCATTACGCATAATTTCTGCAAATAATATTTATTTAATTAAAAAATAATAATTAAATTATTTATTTCAAAAATCGTATCATTGTGTTTTTTTTTTATAATATAAATGGGACAAATCATGATCTAAACTTAACCATTTTTTATCCGCTTTAATAAACTACTTAAAACCCGCACCATATTGCGCTTAGTTCACAAATTGGCAAACAAAAAAATAAATCTAACACGGCTTTTTTCCACACTCTGTGTGTTTCTCTATATATGCAACGCTGCTTAACATCACCCTCCTCCGCTGTTGCGTCCACACACATCGTCACTAATATGCACGAACCAATCATGTGTCATCTAACTGTCACACGTGATTCGACTCAACTCGCCAATAAATCAATCAACCACAACTCGGGCTTATAACGCGATTGTTTGCCTTTGTGTTGACAATAACTGCCCATCAAACGTGTAAACGATCACAGTCTAAAGGCCTACGGTCTTGGCTCCAACAGATACACCTTCTGCCAGAAGTGCTTCAACGACATCCAGGGCGATATCGTCACATTGGGCGATGATCCAACGCAGACGCAAACGTGAGTCCATTATTAGATTTTGCTTTTGAAAATAGTTTGTCCTGTTATAATTTTTTTTTATGTTCTACAGTATATTTTTAAATTTGATTTATAGTTAATTATTTATAATTCGCAGTTTTTTTGCTATTAAAAATGAATTTAACGACAAAAAAACTGTTCACATTGAATTTTATCACTCTGTAAAAATATTTTCACACATTTTAATAAATTTTTCTTTCTCTACAAAACTTCGAAAAATATTAATATATAGTTAAGAATTTACATAATTTTAGATAAATATTTGATCAAGTATAAAAAATTAGAATCATCCAAATTGACGAGAAAGCAATTCTGCACATCAAATTTTATATATATTTTTGTACTTTTCGCATGTTATAATTTTTTCCAACTCTTCATTACATTGTGAAAATTTTAATATATCTATATTTTTTTACTACTAAAAATTGAAACTATCTTAATTAACAACAAAAAATAATTTTCAATTATAATTCTGCTCATAAAATTTTAACATTTTTTGTACATATATATTTTTGTATGTTATAATCCTTTTTTTTATAAAACCTTTAAAAAATAGTATGTAAAATATTCATATTTCGCAATTTTAACATTAAAAAAATTCAGTTCTAAATATCTTGTTCTAGTTTTCTAATCGACAAAATATTGGAACAAGTTAAAATATAGATAAATATTTACATTTCGCAATGTTTTTTCTTACTATTAAAAATTAACGCCAACCAAATTAACAACAAAAAACTTTTCAAATCGAATTTTGTGTTTTTTTTATATATATATATATATATATTATCGTGCGTTCTGATTTTTTTCTGGTACTCTACAAAACATTGGATTTTTTTAAATATATTTTACTATCAAGAATTTAAAACGTCAAATTAACAGGAAAAAAATTCTTCACATCAGTTCTTTTTTAAATATTTTCGACATAATCGTTTTTTTCTACTCTTACAATACATTAAAAAAATATAGATTTTTTTACTATTCAAAATTTAAACCATTCAAGTTAATAAAAAAATAATGTTAACCAAATTTTATCAGTTTTTTTTTTATATATATTTTCGTATGTTATAATCTTTTTTCTATTTTACAAAGCATTGAAAAAAGTATTTAATCAAATACTTATATTACGCAATTTTATCTTTTTTTTAAATTTTGTACGTTTTGTAGAAAACTACAAAACATTGAAAACATTACTACAAAGTTAAATATTTCGTAGTTTTATATATCGTTTTCAACTATTAAAAATTAAAATCATTCGAATTAACACAACAATAAAAACTCTTCTCTTGTAATTTCTTCTTTTAACATTCTCGTACATTCTTTCAATATTTCTTTCCCACTCTACCTCACCAGCGCAATACGCAAGGAACAGTTCAAAGAGATGAAGAACGACCATCTGGAGCTGGAGCAGTTCGTGTTGTGCGGTGAGTGCGGCCGCAAGGTGCACCAGATCTGCGTGCTGCACCACGAGGCCATCTGGCCGTCGGGGTACGTGTGCGAGGAGTGCCACAAGCGGCGCGGCTCGACCAGGCGCGACAACAAGTTCAGTGCGAAACGATTGCCGGTCACCAAGTTGGGCGTCTATATTGAGACGAGGGTGAATAACTTTCTGAAGAAGAAAGAGGCGGGCGCTGGCGAAGTCAGTATACGAGTGGTGAGTGTTGTAATTGCAGAATTCTTTTTTATTGATTAATTCATTTATAATTGGAACTTGAAATTGAAAGAAATTGCTTCAGTACTTTTAAAATATATATCGCACATGTAATTTTTTTTTCTCCTAAAAAAACATAAACTTACTCTAAAACCTCTTTGACAAAAAAAAAATATAGGTTTCGAGCAGTGAAAAGATCGTGGATGTAAAACCGGGCATGCGTAGTAAATTCGTAGAAACGGGCGAACAACAGGGTGACTTCCCCTACCGAGCCAAAGCCTTATTCGCCTTCGAGGAGATCGACGGCACTGACGTTTGCTTCTTCGGAATGCACGTGCAAGAGTACGGCAGCGAATGCAGCGCACCAAACACCAGGAGAGTCTACATCGCGTATTTAGATTCCGTACACTTCTTCAAGCCACGACAGTTCCGGACGGCCGTATATCACGAGATATTGCTTGGTGAGTTTTCACAAAAAATGTTTTTTTTATCGATATATAAATGTTTTTCTTTGTAGGTTATATGGATTATGTGAAACAACTGGGCTATACGATGGCGCATATTTGGGCGTGCCCGCCTAGTGAGGGCGACGATTATATCTTCCATTGTCACCCTTTAGAACAGAAAATACCCAAACCTAAAAGACTACAAGACTGGTACAAGAAAATGCTCGATAAAGGCATTATTGAAAGAATCGTCGTCGATTATAAAGATATACTTAAACAGGTGAGAAAAAAATAATACAAAAAAAAATGAAGATTTTTTTAAATATAAATGTTTATTTTTTTACAAAAATGGTTTTTTTTCCTTCAAGATGTGTGTTTTTTTTTACAAAAATATATTTAATTTTCTTGCAAAAAAAAAAAAATAGTTTTTATATAAACACAAAAATAAATACGATATAGCTGTTGTGTTTTATTCGACTTTTTATAACACATTAAACTTTTTTCTCAGGCCATGGAAGACAATTTGCGATCGGCCGCTGACCTACCATATTTCGAGGGCGATTTCTGGCCGAATGTTTTGGAAGAATCGATAAAAGAACTTGATCTCGAAGAGGAAGAAAAACGACGACAGGCAGAAGCGGCTGAAGCAGCTTCAATCCACGCGGAGGATTGCGACGGAGCTGGCGGAGCGGACGGAAAGAAGAAAGGCCAGAAAAAGAAGAGCAAGCAAAGCAAAGCGAGCCAACGAAAGAATAGCAGCAAGAAAAGCAGCACACCACAAACCGGCAACGATCTCAGTGCAAAAATATTCGCTATGATGGAGAAACATAAAGAGGTAAACGATCTTTTTTTGTATAAACCAACAGAAATTTAAAATATTAAAACAAATGGTGGTATAATGGACTACGTAAATAAAACGATTGATATCTTGCAAACGTTTCGATGTGTATTTCGCCATCGAATTGAGCTACAAATTGTATAAAACATCACCCAAAAACTGTAACATAAAGCATTTATTAGCTATGTTTTATACAATTATTTAACGCCGTAGTGACGATTTTACAAGAGATATGTCGTTTTATGTAAATCATTTAACTCAAATTTATATCATAAGTAATATAACTCAAATTCCTTACCCGTACGATCTTTAATTGTAGAACACACATTATTCGCCGTTTTAACATTATAGAAAACCAATTTATTCGAATCAAATTTTAAGATATTTTAAATTTTATGTGACAGGTTTGGTATAAAGGGAAATTTAAACAATCTAGTATTATTTTTACAATTAGGTACCTTATCATTCCAACTCATATTAAAGCAACGGTCAATAAACAATTTCGGATGAATTATTGTTGATTTTAAATGTGTTTTTTTTCAGGTGTTTTTCGTTATTCGGCTGCATTCGGTCCAATCGGCCGCTTCATTGGGGCCAATCCAAGATGTCGATCCGTTCATTAATTGTGATCTAATGGACGGCAGAGATGCTTTCCTCACTATGGCTAGGGAGAAACATTATGAATTTAGTTCGTTGCGAAGAGCTAAATTCAGTACGATGTCCATGCTGTACGAGCTACATAATCAGGTAACAAAAATCATCCGTCGATTGGTAATAATTGAGGCTGCTGCTTTTAAGCTCGATTGTTTTCGGTATTAATCGAAAATTTGAAAATTTACGAAAAATAATTGTTTATTATGCGAGGGGGCAATTTATATATATTTTTCAAATGATATATATTTTGAAGCGAAAAGAATCGCCAGGGCGTAATATTTTTGACACGCTTTAAAAAAATGTTTAGATTACGTAATGACAGATTATTGAGAGTTACTTTTTTTTTATGTATATCAAAATTAAGCTTTTTTTACTTTAAGATTCTGGCATTAAAAATAGTATAACATCAAAAAAAATTGGCGAGGCCTTTATACCTAACTTGGAATGTTTGAAACAGCTGATTGTCAAATGTGTGTCACTGCACTAAGTTCATAAAAAAATCTTCACTAAGGAATTATGAACACATTTTTTCCAACTTAATTTTTTTTTTACTTTTTGACATATATTCTAGTTTTTTTCCCCTTTGTTTTGTGTATAATTTACGACATTGCAAACAAAAAAAAAACTTATATTATTTAAGAGGGCAATTTGACGTGTTAATTTTACACGAAGTTACTTATTTAAAATCTCAAAATTCTTTTCGTCTTTTTTTCTTCCTATTTTGAAACTGCAAAAATCGCTCATTTGCATAAAAAATAGTCATTTTTAGCTCGTTTCGTGCTTTCTGAATTAAAATTGAACTTAATAAGAAGAAAATATTTTAAATTCTGATAAATCTAGTCTTTTTAATGTGGGGTGATGGAAACTTCCAAAATCGCTCGTTTTCAACAAGAATAGTAGTTTTTGGAGGTTTTCGTCCTTCCAGGACTAAAATTAAATTTTTTTGACAATAAAAAAACAACTGGGTAATAAATAAAAAAATATATATTTTAAAACGCTTAGATTTCTTAATGACAGATCCTGACAGTATTAGCTAAATTCGTTACTGTTTAAAAATCTCAAAATTGAGCATTTTGTCAAATTTATTTTTCCTATTTTGAGACTGTCCAAAACTAACGCACATAAATTGATCGAACTCAATACAAAAATTATTTTTATAAACGACTGCGCAATGACTTGACCGAGGTTCAAAGAAATGCTTCTTACTATCTAAATTTTTAAAAAATTAGTCAACAAAAACATGCACATTTTTCACAAACTCGACACCGTTTCCCCACCAGGGCCAGGACAAGTTTGTATACACGTGCAACTCGTGTCGGTCGCACGTGGAAACACGTTACCACTGCACCGTGTGCGACGATTTCGATTTGTGCTGCCAATGTCACGAGAAAACTGGCCATCCGCATCCCATGGAGAAGCTCGGCCTCGACCTAGACGATGGCAGCTCACCGTCGGACGCCACCAAGACCAATCCGGACGATCTGCGCAAGTTGAGCATACAGCGCTGCATACAGAGCCTGGTGCACGCATGCCAGTGCCGCGATGCGAACTGTCGCCTCACCAGCTGCCAGAAGATGAAGAGGGTCGTCACACATACAAAGGTATACATTCGTGATGTCGAACAATGCCGCTTAGAAATTGTTTCCTATTTAATTTTTGCGGTGTATTTTCAGGTGTGCAAGAGAAAAACGAATAAAGGTTGTCCGATCTGCAAACAGCTGATCGCCCTGTGCTGTTATCACGCGAAACATTGTCCAGAAATGAAGTGTCCAGTGCCGTTTTGTAGTAATATCAAGCACAAGTTGAAGCAGCAACAATTAGAGCAAAGACTTCAACAGGTATGATCCAAATGACCGTTCGTAATAAGTATTTATTTATTTATTTATTTAAATAATGTGCGAAATAAATGTTTCCAAAAAACATGGCTATAAAATGAAAAATATGCAAATATATGCAATTCTGTGCAAAACTTTATAATAACAAATTGGCAAAGAAATAATTTGTTCGTAATTTGAAAAAAAAAATACCTTAAATGCCGTATTTATTTTCCCAAAGTTCATTACTGTTTTATTGTTAAAATGCAAATAAAAAATACTTGCGAGAAATCAGCGCCATTAATTTACAGCTTGCCATGACTTTGACAACTGCATCAGAACAACAAAAAATGTTGGACTTATTTAATAACAAAATTTAAATTAAAAGAATAAACATTAAAAATAGGAATTTTCTTAGACTATTGAGCGAACTATGAAAAATGTAATCATTTTTAAGGCGCAATTGTTACGTCGCCGAATGGCGGTAATGAACACGCGCACCTCCGCCCCAGTGACCCCACAAGGCGGCCCGCCAACCCCATCCACACCCAGCGGCGGTACCACACCCACACAACAACCGCCCACGCCCACACAGCCACAAGGCCACCAACACAACCCCAATCAGCAGCAAATGACTGCGAACAATAGCCTCATGAGCAGCAGCAGCAACAACAACAACATGCTTAGTGGAGTTGTCGGCCAACAACAACAGCAGCAACAACTAGTTGGATTACCGCCCAATGCACAGCTGATGATGCAACAACAGCAACAACATAACAACATGCAACACCACGGTGTTTTGGGACATCCAAACAGCATGTTGCATCATCAGCCGACGCAGCAAGGTGGTGGTATACCCGGTAGTATGGTGGGCATGGTCGGTGGATTGAAACAGACAGTGGGCGGCGGTAGTGGCAGTTTGCAGCAACCGCCCGCCAATGTACTGCAGGTCGTGAAGCAGGTGCAGGAGGAGGCGGCCAGACAACAGGCGCCCCAGCAGCAGGTGCAGACGCACGGTGGGACCGTCGTCGGTGTTGGTGGCGGTGGTATCGGTGCATACGGTGAGTTTATTTGATTTTTTTTTTGCTGTTATACTAAATTTCACACGAAATGAGCACATTTTTTACTGTTTCTGTCCAGTCTATGTTGCTATGGTTTGCATTAAGCGACTATTTTTGTTTAATCAGCTATGTTGAACATGGGTTTGAAATAAAATAACTTAGTTATAATACCACTTATGTTCTGAGCTCGAGTCTTCGATTTTTTTACATACAAAAATCGAACGAAAAAAACTCCAGTACTTAATTACCGAACTTATCATGTATTGGTTTTGCTTTCTATGAAAGATTGGATTAAAAAAAATACTTTTCATGTATTTCTTTATCGGTCCACTCTACTAGTTTCGTAATGCTATAATTATAGTTCTTTATTCAATCACCAAATACACATAAGATGCCAATAGTATATGTATAAAATATGGTTGGTGTGGAACGTATCATAAAGTCGTTTCAAACTATAAAATTATGAAAGTTCGTAAAGGTAAAAATATTGGCAAAAATCACAGCAGATCACAGTAAATTTTAATAAGATATTCGAAAATAAAATATAAATTTAGAACAGTATTATAAAACACGGGGATATCACATAGAACAAAGAACGACAAACATATCAAACAAGATAATCAGAGATAAAAGTTATATTAAAATTAAGGACAATAATTATAGTATAACATATATCACATAGAACAGATAACGATAAACGTATCTATTATGTTATCATTACATCTTCAGGAGTTTGGTCAAACTAAATTAGATTCGTTATATACAATTATTGTTAATTGGTAATATTATTTTTTACATAAGTTTCTGTGCGAATTCTTATCGAACGAAAAGTGTGAAATTTTATTATAGAAATATACATGTTTTAGCTCAAAACGTAGATTAGCGCGTATTTCTTTACACATTATGAATTGCATTTACACCAATTCATACCTGACACGCCTATCGTATGTATCCTCAGGCAAAGGTGGTGTCGGTGGTCTATCATCCCTCACCACCAACCCGTCCATGGGCGGCCCAGTTCCCCAACAACAACAACAGGTCATGCCCCCGCCACAAATGGCCTCGCGAATGAACCCCGTCTCCCTGCAACCGCCCCACCTACCCAACCAGCAACAACAATCCCAGTCCGGCGGCAATCTGCTGCCGATGGACCAATGGTCCACGACGCCCGGACAACAGCAACCGCCACCGCAACCGCCGAACCGCTACGGCGCCAATCCGATGTCATCGTTGCGCCAACCGGCCACCGCCGCCGCCGCCACCAATGCGATCCAGCAGCAACTGTTGCAGGGCCAAAATGCGACGGTCGGTGCGCAGGGTATGCAGCTCGGCCAGCAGCAGATGCAGCAGCAGGTGCGGCCGCAGGGGCCGGGCGGCATGAACCAACAGCAGCCCGGCGGGCAACAGCAACAGGCGGGCGGCATGCAGAACAAACAGGCGCTGTACCAGCTGATGCAGACGCTGCGCTCGCCACAGAGCACCGAGCAACAGCAACAGCTATTGAATATATTGAAGAGTAATCCGCAGTTGATGGCCGCTTGTATCAAGCAGAGACAGGTTGGTAGAATAGAATGAGTTTTAGACACTTCCGTGTTTGTAGTATTAAAAACGATTTTTTGTGCTTCCGACATTAAAACTATGTTTCACAACAACAAAAAAAATTTCTCTGCAAAAATAAATAAATGCAAATTATTTTTAGTTCTGAAATTTTACTCTTTTCACTCGTGTGTGTGTGTGTTTATATTCAGTTATATAAGTACATTTTGGTTTTTAGAATTTTATGATTTATGAAGCTAGATTTGCGCAATGTTATTCTTGCAGCAAAAAAAAAAGGGACAATTAATCCCGTCATTGCTAGGCCACCAACCGTGAACTTAACCAGTTGAAAATGCCCCAGTTAAAAACATAACCGGATATCTATGTGGATGAAATGTTCTCCCAATGTCAAGAATATCCGATTTTGAATAATATTCAACCCTATAAGAAACATATATGTTTTGAACGAATTTAACAATATACTTATATATTTAAATAAGGCGTCCTTCCACGGAATTTATAGCATACTTAAATTGTTATCACGCCTTCTACATTTGGGCGCGACAAATTTTTAATTAATTCCAATCATTGCCCATTCATTGACAAAATAACCAGTTCATTTTTGCACACCATCCTAACCTCCTAATCGATCCAGGCTGTCTTACAGCAACAACAAGCCGGCAATGCCGCGGCGGCCGCAGCTGCTGCCGCCGCCGCTGCCGCAGCCGCTACAGCTGCGGGCCCGACGACACCTCAGGGTCAACCCACACCAAACCAATCGAATCAACAGCAGCAGCAGCAACAACAACTTCCTCATATGATGCAACAGCAACAACAGCAACAACAACAGCAGCAGCAGCAACTCAATCAACAACAGCCTGGCAGTAGGATGCAGCTGCAGAACATACTCGGCCAGGGACAGGGACAGATGCAACAAGGCCAAGCTGTCCAGATACAGCAGCAACAGTGGTATAGGAACCAGCAGATGCTGCATATGCAACAACAGCAACAAAGACAACAACAGCAGCAGCAGCAACAACAACAGCAGCAGCAGATGTTCCAGCAACCGCCCAGTTATCAACAGCAGCAACGGTTGCCGGGTATTAGGCAGACGCATTATAATAACGTGGTGAGTTGAAGATTCTTTTCGTTTCTTTTTTTTTGTTTATTTCCAGAGTTTTTTTTTTTTAATAATTCAATCCATTGATTTTTACTTACTTAATAATCAATCGACTTTCATTTTTTAAGTTGTTTTTTTATTGAATAATTGTTAATTAGAAGTTTTATATTTGAAAATCAACGAGTACGATTAATATTTACAGAAATTGAAGAAGATTCGTGAAATATAAATGATTTTGTCAATTTTTCAAAATATTATAATGCGAATCTATCAATCTATCTATCACTAGATTAATCAATCGACTAATTTGTTAAATTGTTCTAATACGATCAAAAAGAAGCTCAATTTTTAAATAGTTTAATATCGCTAGAATCTGTCACTATTTTACCTAAACCTTTCTTAATTCGTGTTAAATATAAATTATTATTCCAGAATAAACAATAATACTTCAAAAAAGTTGACTTTACAATATAAATATCTTAGTATAAATAACCAAACTGTCATTTCAAACGACTTATTACCGATATAATTTCGAAATAGTCAAATTCTCCAATTATAATAGTGTTGCCACTTTCAAACATGATTATTTTACTAAAATATTATCTCAAATGACTTCTGCATACAGAAATATAGCATAATTCGGTTTTATTTTTTATTTTTTTTAAGGATTTTTATTGAATTTCTCTTTACTAATTTTTTTTTTACCAACATCATCAGGACCAACAACAACAATACCTCATGTCCCAACTGAACAAATCCACCGCGGGCGCGAACAACGCGGCCCAAGCTGGCCCGGGCGGAACAATGGGCCCCCCACCACCCACCGCCACCAATACCATGACCGCCATCCAACAGCAACAGCTCATGCAGAGCGTGCGCAGCCCACCGCCCAACCGCAGTCCACAGCCGAACCCATCGCCCAGGCCACTGTCGGGCGGCGGCCCGATACAACAGCAGGTCGACGGCAGTGGCGGCGGACCGGGCGGCGACGTGGGCGGCGGGCCGCCCGTCATGACGCCCCAGGACCAGCTCAGCAAGTTCGTCGAACAGTTGTAGTTGTTGCTGTACAGGAGCCTCGCGACCGGTGAGTGTGATCATGTCGTCTAATCTACCTGAGTACAAAACCGTGATATAAATCGTATCGTATAACACACGTATGTTTAGCTTTTATCCGTTATAATCGCGTAAAAGTGTTGTTCACGTGCGATGAACTAGACTATAAGTTTATTTTCAAGACCAACCGTATATTCTAACGAATCGTTCGCTACTTACGTAATTTAAAATATCCCCCGCCCGCGCCCCGCCCCGAACCCTCATAACCCCCGAAAAAAAAAAATTTAATGTCTGCCAAATTTGAAATGTGCTACGTAAATTAAAATATAATTTTGCGATTTTTTTTCAAAGTTCTATACATTGATTTATTAAGTACGCCGCTGAAACCGTAATTTATTTATTTATTTATTTAAATTAATGCCATACTTTTTTAAAAATAAATTACAATCGTTTCATTGATGAAGAATGATGAACCAAATAATGTTGTAAATATAAACGTAATAAAATATAATCATATATTAGAACTATATCCGTTGAATAATACTTTTTTTTAAATATATATATATATGAATGGTGCATTTTGAATTTGGTATTACATTTTTTTTGTAAAACAAAATCGATGCCTAAAACGAAAAAGACTTTTAAAAAAACAGTACTGCGCCAACTCGATGTGTAATGGCTGCTGGGACCATTGACGATGGCCGCTCTAATATGGCGCCCATGGTGGCCATTACACACAGCGCATTATGGATATTTATAATTAGTTTCGTGGCCCCCGTAAATAATTTACAATATTTTTTTGTATCATATGAAAATTGTATAAAAAAATAAATCTATTTTTGTGTATAAAGTTAGGTATTAAAGTGCAGCAAAGAAAAAAAACACTCGGAAGTAATTAATAATAGTAATAATATTGAAGCCCCATTTTATAATTTGTACATATCTACGTATATATAATAAATATTATATTTACTTTGTATATTAGATATGACAAAACAATTACCATATTATAAATAGTTATGGTTAATAGTGAAATAAACGGTTTTTTTTTCTACTACTTGTGTATAAATGTAAAAAAAAATAACGATGATATACTACTAATTAAAAATCGACTAGCCGACGACGTTTTCGATGCTGAAATAATGAAATCAACTATTTCATACCGATAAAAGTATTTTTGGCTTTGCGAGGCTGTGTTTTCTATTTCTATAGTATAATAAATATAATGAACAATTTAGTGTGTTTTGAAACGTTAAGTGGACTATTTGACGTTGACAGGTATCTGTCAATATAACAACTTTATATACACGGTGCTCAAAATGCCCGGCTAATACACAAAAACTCCCCGAATTCTCTGAATATTATACAATTGTAAATAAATTAAAAAGCAAACGTACAGTATATAATGGGGAAGGAACGAAATTACTGAAAATCTTTTTTTCCCGTTTGTTGTCGTGATTTTCTAGTTATGAAAATAAATAGTTTTTTATAATAATATTTTTTTAATACCCTACAAATAGAGTCAATAACTTTTATTTTAATTTTTTTTTTACTCATTTTATTAAAAATATTTAAAATGATTTTATTGTATAGGTAATATATTTTTTCATATCGAGTAATAATTAAAATGAGCTTTGTAAATAAACGTAAATATTAAGATAACGATGGAATTGACTCAAAATAAGGTATAAAATATGCGACCGTTTTGGCGGACATTTTATATAGAGGGCGCTGTGATGTCTAATTTAACAAAATGGACGTTTTTAAGGGGATTTGTTGGTTTGAAAGCCCGAATAGGAAATGTCAATCAAAAATGACAGATTAGAAAATAAGTCGTTTCGTTCCTGCTTCAGTCAGTATACCACCATTAATATAGTCCAGTGTTCGAACATTACTTAAAAATACATTATATTCCAAGAAAACTAACGTTAAAACGAAAATTTGTCAAAAATAAACGAAATACTTTTTCAATTAATAGATATAATAAATCTTAAAAAAAAAAAAACTTTTTTTTCTGTTTCGGTGGGAATATTTTGTATCTTCAGAACACAACTAAATTTTAAAATAATCATCCTATATTATAAATATGAAAATAATTGTAGTTGGTGTTTATATCGTGTAAATTTTAGTTAAATCATTGTAGTAATATTTCATCCAAAATTCGTCAGCGTATTAATTAACATTATAAATATATACATTTAAAGTATAATTATATATAAATATAGAAATCACATTTTTTTATAAACGGAATGCTTCTACGCACTTCGTAATATATATATAAGATAAATAATTATTGTTATTTAATATAAAATGTATATATACCGAAGTAAATAATAAAATAAGCAGCTGACCGGCCAGCTGTAAAAATATTTAAAAAAAAACACATATTTAATAAAAGAAGCGAAGCGCAAAAACAAGCACACTTTTTAATTAATATCTACGCTGCGCAAAATATTTGTACTATATTTTATACTCGATTTATTTTGAGACTTATTTCGTTCGCATTTGCATTGTGTGATTTTTTTGCAAATTGCGACGACTGTTTTGACGAGTGCGGCAATTTATTTCGATTGCGGTAATTTTATTTAATAAGTGTGTTGTATTTATATTTATAATATAATAGAAAAATGAGATTGATTGGTCGATTGGATAATGATAATGAACGAGACGTTTTCGCTGTCGGTAGCTGTAATGTGATGTGATCTGCGGATCCGCCCCCCTTCTTTTGTTGTTTTCAAAGTCTTTATAATTTATATATAAATATATATAAATATATATAATATATTGAATATTGAAATGTTGTACGTGTACATAGGGCATGTAAATAGTGTATTATAAATATCAAAACAAAACGACAGAACCTTGCGTTGAGGAAATGATGATATATAGTGTTCCCGTTTATATAATTATAATAAAGTAAATGACTCGATATTGCATCTCTCTACTGACTATATGTAATGTTGATTGACTTGTCTGTGTTCGTTTATTTGTCCCTGGTTTAATGGTGACAAAATTGGGGCGATTATAGCTATAGAGAGATATGTGGCACCGCTGGCCTTAAATATACTTCACCCGTTCATCAATTGCCCGCCCGTTGTAAATCGATCGATTGATTGTCTTTCTCTGCCAGTGCAATACTTATTACACTCCATCCTTTTTAATTTATTAATCTACATTATAAATTACATACTTTTCTTATAGACTTTAATTTTTCTAGTATTAAGCATTATATAAAACAAGGAAATATATTTGAAAAAAAAAATTATTTTCTTTACGTTTTTTTTTCTTTCATTTTCAGCAAATTGTCAAATGTTGACAGATAACTTTATAAAAATAACACTTCGTTTTCAAGAGGAAAATCATTGTAATTAAAGCAAATTAGTTATTACATCATTAAAGAAACAAAATGTACTACATTTACAATAATTAAAAAAAAAAAAATCTAAATCCGGACTCTTGTAATCACATTGTCGCAGATGAAGGATCAACTTGCGGCATTAACAGTAGAATACTTTCTTTACAAGTTTTGTATTATATATGGTGCTGAAACATTAAAAACATCGATTTATCTATTACCAATTAGTTATAATGCTCTCAAAAACGCTACCCGTTCGGATAAGTCCAACTAAAAGTACGAATACAACGAGGTTCGATAAGACAGCCTCGCGAGTCTTTTTCTTTTCTTCGTCGTCTTGACGTGGGGCAGTTGTGATGCCTTGTAAACGATGCATGGTAGTTGAGCCTCAGTTTAGGCTTTTTTTTATATGAAAACTTATTTATTTGATACGAAATAAATTTATGAAATAACCTCAATACGATGTTAAAATAGTTGAAGGCTCGTATTATTTGACATGTCAACGTGACATGAATATCGAATCATTCATACCACTTATAGGATACTATACATTTCATAAACTTCCTAATAGTGTAATACAAACTTTCTTAAATAAAGAAATACACATTTCAAAGACATGTTTTTATTTGCAGTATCTACGATAGTTAGATGGCAATTAATAAGAGAAATTAAAACTATAATGACGAAATATAAATCGATGTTAATTATTAAGAAATTTTCGCTTTTATTATCACGTTGGTTAACCTTCTGACATGTTATTATACAGAAACGTCACGTACGTCAAATTGTTTACATCTAATTATTTCTCAGTTTGTAAATTCTTAACATGGAATTCGAAGATAACCCATTAATAATTAAAAAAACAATTTACGGCGGCAAGCAATATCGACCATTTGAAAACGGAACTAAGGTATTTATTATAATCTCCTCCGAACAGGCCGGCATTATTTAAATTGTTATCGAAGGCGTTTTTTCATTTCCAAACGCGCTTATGCGATAATGACGAGACCGTCTTGGATGATTCTCGTAAAATGGGACAGGGAAAGCCGATGGAACTTGTTATTGGGAAAAAGTTTAAGCTAGAGGTTTGGGAGGCTTGTATACAAAAGCTGGCCGTTAATGAAGTAGCGTCTTTTACGGTGGACAAATCGGTAAATCAAACTAAATCGTTGCCGATAAAAAAAATGTATGTCGTTCGTTTTTTTACAGCTTGTAATGCAATATCCTTTTATAGCGAAAACTTTACGAGAGGTCAGCGGTGGACATAAGGCGGCGCATAGCTGCGCCATGACTTTGCAAGCCAAAGGCATTGGATTCGAGGATCTTGACAAATTCCTCAAAAATCCGCGTAATTTGGAATTTATTATCGGTAATATTTTCGTTTTGAAGTTTGTTCGAATTCAATTTATTTACCGCCCGTAGAGTTGGTGAAAGTAGAACAACCGGACGAGTATGAAAAACAAAATTGGCAATTGACCGAAGATGAACGTATCCAATTAATTCCATTGCGAAAGAAAAAAGGAAACGCTTTGTTCTCGCAAAAGGAGTACGATAAAGCCGCGGACTGTTATCACGAAGCTATTGGCATTTTAGAACAACTCCAATTGAAGTAACTAATTTTTAAATCCACGTCATATATTTATCGGTTTGATACATTTTAAATCGAAAAAAAAATTGAATGATAAAATATAAAATTAGTTCGGTGTTATAGTATAGAATATCACCCAAATACCGTAACAAGCATTAAGTAGCTAGATGTACATTTCAAGGGCTATGCCCCCATCTTCAGTAGCACAAGATAAAACTAAATAAAATACCTCTGTCACGAATCGTGATTAACAAAAAAAAATCGAATTTAATTTCTATAAACCCAAATATGAAGAAAAGTAATGGGAATTTTGGCATCTATAGCCATAATAAATTAAATTAGTTTGTGTATAAATTTTCGTTAATTGAAATTTTAAACACTTATTCATATTTTGTTCTAAAATCAATATTTTGGGCCCTGAAAAATGTGGATAAAATTACTTACATGGTCCTAAAAATGTAATAAATCATTAAATTTTTTATACTATTCTTAATGTAAAATTAGTAATATTAAGGATTACAAATATCAACTAATAAATGTTAATTGAATAATTTATAAAATATTTCTTTTAAACTCAGCATTTAGATTCGCTATGGCAACGGTGAATGGGATTTTTGCTACGACACATGCGCATCGTGCATATCACACGTTTAAATACTACCCATGTCATCATAGGGATATTTACATTGTCAATTATTATTCAAATTGCCTATTAAAAAAATAATAATTCATGTTTTTTAAAGTTACCGTTATTTATATATTTCTCTGTTAGATATTATTTTAAATGTAGAAAAAAATCTGTTTTTTTTTACGTGGACGATGTCATTAAATGAAAGTCGGAATAAAAATGGACCGAAAAAAATACATAAAACTACCTTAAAATTCAGTCTAATTAATAAAATTTAATAAACGGAAAATAAAAGACGGTTACTTTGTTTTTATATCGCCAAAATTTTATTAAATAATACAACTATAGTTTCGTGCTATTGACACATTATCGAGTCTTAGAAAAAGTTACAATGTACAGATTTACATCTATATATACCAATCTATTATTATGGATAAGTAGTGGGATTACATTGAACAGAGAAGAGAAGGTTAAATCTCTTATTCAATAATATTTTTTTGTGATATAAAAACTAAGTAAACCGTCTTTTATTTTCCATATTATGAAATATCACAGTAAGGGCTCAATCAATCAATTACAACAACAAAATATGGCATATCTTAGTACTTTAAATTTATCTAGTGTTAAATTGTTACAGAGAAAAACCGCACGACGTCGAATGGTCGTCGTTCAACGCCCAGAAGCTTCCCCTCCTCCTCAACTACGCCCAATGCAAGCTCCTCACGGGGGACTTCTACGCCGCCATCGAGCACTGTTGTACCGTCCTCCAGGCCGACCCTGACAACGTGAAGGCGCTGTACAAGCGCGGCAAAGCGCACATCGGCGCCTGGAATCCCACCGAAGCTAGGGCGGACCTGCAACGAGCCGCCCAGCTCGAGCGAGGCCTCGATGCGTTGATCCAGAAGGATCTGCGCATGCTCGATGGAATGATCAAGGAAAGGGACAGAGAGGACAAAGAAAAAATGCGCAAGATGTTCGCGCCGTGAGATTGTAAATTGTTTTTATTCGAGGATGTTTTTATTTTAAACTTGTTTCTTTTTCGATTTTATTTTTTACATCGATAACAATTAATTATTAAAGTTGTATTTAATATTTAGCGGAAATAAATAGATAGTATATTTTCGTTTTAAATAAATATATTTATTATTGTTGATCTAATTGAATGCCAATGTTGATTTTAAAATTGTATTTATCACTAAAAATTCTATATAAAAAAATGCCTTTTATATTTTTTCATCAGAAAAAATCGTGTTTTTTTATCAAGGATTTATATGTGATTTTATTCTCTCGTTTTTTATTCCAACTCTGTCATTTAACGATATCTTCCACATAATTTTTTTGTTCTACATATAGAAAATGCCAAATAATATCAAACATAAATATATAACGTTGACTTAAAAAAAAATAATTTAATTTAAAATAGTACTTGATTTCCCTCCGATGACGTAGATGGTATTTAACGGCTGATCTGCGCATGTGTCCTAGCAGAAGTCCCATCCACCGTTGCCATATCGAATCTAAATGCCGAGTTTAAAAGAAATATTTTGTAAAATTATTTTTATAAATTATTTAATTTATTTTTGTTAGTTGTTATTTGTCTTGATAATAATACTTAATATTACTAATTTTACATTAAGATTTGCATATACATTTTAATAGTTTATTACATTTTTAGGACCATGTAAGTAATTTTATCCACATTTTTCGGGGCCCAAAATATTGATTTTAGAATTTAGCTGAAGTGGACAAAATATGAATAAATTTTCATTGAATTTTTTCAAATTTCATTTAATAAAAATCAATACATGAACAAATTAAATTTATAGTAGCTAAAGACGTCAAAATTCACATTACTTTTCTTCATGTTTGTATTTATAGAAATTAATTTTGATTTCTTATATAAGCAACACTGACCTAATTTTATATTTGATCATCCAAGATTAAAATAATTTAATTACTACCTATAATTTTTTAATTTTGAATTAAATTCTCAAATTACGCTACATCGAAATGTTTACCTTCACAATTTTATTTATTACATATTCTCTAAACACACTACACTTAAGACAACATGGCAACGTCGAGTTAGTTTTGCATCTAACATCTATTATTAGTAAGCCAGCTGTTTCAATTTCATATGTTTGGTCTTTAGTTTAATATTTTTTAGACTATTCGATTGTTTTAATTAAAAAAAGATGGTTTTGCACATTCGAAACATTCGACCAATAAAAGGTGAGAATATTATTTCGTTTTATTATATTAATTTATTAGCTTCTATTAATTTCCTATACATTTACATCTATTTATCTTCAAAATATTGTCTTAAACGTATTAAAATTATTGAAGTTATTCAAGCACATATAAATTTCTCGTGTAGTATAGATTTTTTTAAGTAAATTGTTTTTTAATTTAATTTTATATAATGGGATTTTAATGGACTTTGTTCAAACGGTCGTTCAAAGGTCAAATAACAATATTTTCTTTCTAAACATGTATATATATAAATAATAAGAAGTTTTATAAATGTTTTATGAGTAAAATAAAAATATATATCAATTTGATACTACCAAAAAAATTGTGGTTATATTTTTAACATTTTGCAGCTAAGCAACTATTAGCCAGATGTTTTTCTTCAGCAGACAGTGTTGTCACACCTAAAATCACCACTCACTACACAATCCATCCAAGGGAACAAGACCCAAGATGGAAAGGTACCATTTTTCCATCCAATAAATTGAACATTCATTTTTTTTGTAATATTTGTATGCGATTCTGAATCACAATTTCCATTTAGGGAATTATAGATATAGGCAATTAAAGGGGCAAGAAGTATTGGTTGCCTATATGTAAAATTATCAAATTAGCTATATTCTGGCTGTATTTTGATAAAATGTTAAATTAAATTTTTTTTGCGGCAATACATTCATTGTAGGTCTTAATAGCAAATATCACAGATCCCACCTATTGTTTATAATGTCTGGTTTTTAATACATTGAAAATCTTGAATCTTCACTAATATTATAGTAATTTGTCAATTCTTCAAGGCTCTTAGTATAGGCTACTTTATAAACACAGCTGTATCACGGAAAGTATGGCGTATAGCTATCCTAAGTCATGTATAATTTTTTTTAAAATTTTTATTGAGTTTAGATGTGAATATGGAACGTTTTGGGGACGAAACGGACTTGCTTATTATCGGCGGAGGCCCTGCAGGTATGGCCGCGGCCATAAGGGCTAAACAAATCGCCGAAAAAGAGGGAAAAGAGTTGAGAGTTTGCTTGGTGGAAAAAGCCGGCGAAATTGGCTCGCATTTGCTGTCGGGTAAAATTTTTATTAAATATTTATTCGAAAAATTTTAAATATTTTTTTAGGTGCTTGTTTGGATCCTAGATCTCTCAATGAACTTTTTCCGAATTGGAAAGAGCTCGGAGCTCCGTTGAATACTGCTGTCAAGGAGGATAAATTCTCCTTTTTGACAGCAACTGGAAGGATACCCATTCCGGTGTTGCCATTTATGCCTGTATACAATCATGGCAACTATCTTATTCGATTGGGCCATTTAGTTAAATGGCTGGGCGAGCAAGCTGAAGCATTAGGAGTGGAAATATATCCAGGTAAAAAGAAATGAATAGAAAATAAAAATGGAAACATTTAATAATTTTAAATGATGCATGTAAAAAAAAATTTTTTGGGGGGGAAATGTATATATTTTTAATTTTTGGAAAAAAAAAAATCTTTGAAAATACATACTGCCAAAGAGTAAATAATACGAAAATATATACAAATATATAATATAAAAAAAAAATTAATCGTGTGCAAATTTTTTATCGAATTTTCAGAAAAAAATAATATATTTGAGAATTTCTTTTTTTTGAGATTTTTTTTAAGTACAATTTTGAGTTTTTGAAAAGAAATCATATTTTCGCGACGTAAAATTATTTGAAGAAAAATCTTGAATTTAGATTTTTGAAAAAAATCGGTTTGATAATTTGATTCTTTTGAAGATAATTTGATCTTTTTCTATAATAAAATATATCAAGAAGAAATTTTGGACATTTTTTTTGAATATTTTTTTTTGAAATTTTGTTATTTTATTTTTTTATAAAACTATTAAAATTTGACTTTTACTAATCTTGATTTGATTTTTAATTATTTTGAAGAAAAATATGATCTAAAATAGGAACAAATTTTACCGAGTTACATAATTGTACAAATTTTTACCAAAAAAATCAAAAATTAAAAATTAAATTTCTTGGTTTTTTGAAAGAAAGAAAAAATGAAAAAATCTTGTTTAGAAAAAAATTTTTTGCCAAACATTAGTTAGTTAAACAATCCGCAATCCTAAAGATTGGTTGGAAACAGCACGCCATGCCGATCTATCCTGAGCTAATCCCTTCATCTCTCTATAGCTATTCATCTCAACGTCTTCAGCTATCTGACTCACATACTCCAATCTAGGCCTACCTACCCCTCTCTTTCCCTCCACTCTACCTTCTATGATCAATTGCATAATCCCCCCATGCCTAAGAATATGCCCTACTAATCTGTCTCTCCTACGCTGTAACACTCTCCAGATACTTCTCTTCTCCCCTACTAACTCTAGTACAGCTTCATTTGTTACTTTATCTTCCCAACCAATCCTCATCATCCTCCTATAACACCACATTTCTAATGCTTGTAATCTACGCTTCTCTTCCTTTCCTATAGTCCACGCCTCACACCCGTACATTGCTACACTCCAAACATATACCTTCAGTAATCTTTTTCTAATACCCAAGTCAATATTTGATCTTAAAATCTGTTCTTTTTCTACGAATGCCTTCCTACCCTGTGCTATCCTACACTTTATATCTACTTTGCTTCGATTATCTTTTGTGATTCTACCGCCTAAATAACAAAAATCTGACACTTCTTCGATTCTATTATCTCCTATTGTGATCCTCATTTTTCTACTGCATTCCTTTTTGTCACACCTCATCACTTTAGTTTTACCTATATTTATTTTCATGTTAAAATCCCTAGTCAATACTGCCTGCATACCATTCAATACCCTTTCTAAATTCTTTTCGCTTTCTTCCAATATAGCTATATCGTCGGCGAATCTCAGCATATATATTTTCTCTCCCTGTACATTCACACCTACACTATACTCTTCTTTTACTTTGTTTATTGCATCTTCTATATATAGATTAAATAATAACGGTGAGAGTGTACATCCCTGCCGAACTCCCTTCCCTATTTTTGCTACCTCTTCTTCCCCCTCAATTCTAACTAAGGCAGTTTGGTGTTTATATAAATTAAAAATTATTCTCCTATCCTTATAATCTATACCCGTTTATAAACATTATTTATACCATATATTTTCTGTTTAAAAATTAAAAGATATATTGTTTTGCAGGTTATGCGGCGTCTGAGATTTTATACCATCCCGACGGTAGTGTAAAAGGCGTCGCGACGAATGACGTCGGAATAGCGAAAGATGGCAGCCCCAAAGAGAATTTTGAACGTGGTATGGAGCTACATGCAAAAGTTACGATTTTCGCTGAAGGCTGCCACGGACATTTGTCCAAACAGCTTTTTAAACAATTTGGTTTAAAAGAGAAAAGCGAAGCTCAAACATATGGCTTAGGCAAGAAATTAATTTTTTTATAACGATTAAATTGTGTTGCGACTAGAAGAAATTTTTTTTTTTTAATTTTATTATTATTTTGTGCTGGGATGCAAAAAAAGTTTATGATAAAAAAATTAACAATACTCACAAATTGAGATTTAAATAAAAATAAATTATTTCATTTCATTTTAATTTATTCAGTTTTGTTTGAAATGTTATATATTTTTAGGCTTAAAAGAAATATGGGAAGTTCCAGAGGCTCAACACAGGCCCGGACTTATTGAACATACGGTTGGCTGGCCATTAAAATACGATACGTACGGCGGCAGTTTCATTTACCATTTAAATGAAAGCACGCCCACAATCGCCATTGGTTTTGTAGTAGGTACGTGTATTTTTGTAATTTTTTTTTGTAAAAATAATTTAATTTAATGAAATGTCACAAAATAATAAGTATAGCGTTAAATAATTGTATACAATAAAATATGCGTATTTCGAAAACGACTCTTCCGTCAGTAGTGTTTCACAAATGGTTTATTTCTTCAATATATTTTTCTAAGATTGTAGCTGCATATATAATAAAATACTAGTTACGTACGCATTTCGAAAATGAATCTTCTGTCAATAGTATGACTGGCACAAGTGCATGTTTGATTTTTTGTTTTTTTCTGTTTTTTCAGTTTTTTTATATCTTTTTTTTCTCCTTTTAGGTTTGGACTACACGAATCCGTATTTGAACCCGTTCCGTGAGTTTC
The DNA here is from genome assembly GCA_947310635.1 of Leptodirus hochenwartii. NCBI lineage: Eukaryota > Metazoa > Arthropoda > Insecta > Coleoptera > Leiodidae > Leptodirus > Leptodirus hochenwartii. The sequence goes on along the minus strand of OX371178.1, from coordinate 2,707,400 downwards.
AACGTTTCAAGCATCACCCGGCGATACGGCCGATGCTAGAGGGCGGCCAACGTATCGCGTATGGCGCCCGCGCCCTCGGTGAGGGTGGCTTCCAAAGTCTGCCGAAATTGACCTTTCCCGGAGGGTGTGTTGTTGGTTGCAGCGCTGGTAAGAAAAATTAGATTGTATCAAAAATAGATTTTTTGAAAAAAATTTATTAACTTATTGATTATAAGATATATATTTTTGTATTCTGGATAATATTTTTTTGTAAAAAAAAAATTTCAAATATATTTTTAATTATAGCAAAACAATTTTTGTTCAAAAAATTCTAATAGAAATTTTAATACAAATTTAATCAAAAATTGTAATAATTTACCATTTTTTTTATTAAAAAAATATTATGTGTAAAAAAACGTACAAACGATGGATATAATTTTCCAAAAATATTAACTAAATATATATTCTTCGTATATAATTTCATTTTACGCAGCGAAATTGTTTTTTAGGTTTTTTGGACGTGCCTCGCATCAAGGGCATCCACAACGCAATGAAGAGCGGCATGTTGGCAGCCGAAGCCGCATTGGAAGCGATTGACAAATCGTCCGAACAGAAAACCGCTTCGTTCGAACCAATTTCATACGCGAATAAGATCCAGGGCAGTTTCATATGGAGAGATCTGAAGGCGGTACGGAACTGCAGGCCGAGCTTCCATCTGGGGCTCGGCCTGTACGGGGGACTGATGTACAGTGGCCTGAGTTATATAATTAAAGGGCGTGAGCCATGGACGTTGAGCCATGGAGGTGAGAATTTTTTTTTGAAAATGGAAAAAGGATCAATATTTGTGTTTTTATGTTGAAGTTTGCAAAAAAAACATCGATTAAATGAATTTAAAAAAAAACGCTATAAAAAAGCGTTTAATATTTTTTTTGACACCAATTTTTTTTTTCAAAAATCATTTTAATCTATTTTTAAATTAAGAAACGCTGTTTAAAAAAGGTTCTATTTTTCAAGCTACGGAAGAATTATTTTTTTAATATATAAATGTTTCAAATTGCAAAAAAAAATGCAAAATATTTTTTTCCTATTCAAATATTGTTTTTTTTTTCCTATTTTTATAAATCCCTTTTTAAAAAATATTCTTTTTATAAGGCCACAGAAGTAAATTCTTTTTTCAAAATAAAAAAAATCAATATTAATCTGTTCATTGCAAAAAAACACGAACAATGACTTTTTAAGGAAACGCTTTTTTAAATCTTTTTAAACCACGGAAGTATGATTTTTTAAAAATAAAATCGTGGAAAAAAATAATTTTGTGTTATATTAAAAAAATAATAACAAAAAATCCCCTTTTTAAAAGCCATCTCTTTTTTTACCACGGCAGTAATTTTTACAAATGCAAAAACTGCAAAAAATAGAATCATTTTTCATTGTTCATTCATTTTTTTCCAAATAAATCCCTTAACAATTTTTTTTTATATATTAAAGCAAAATCTGCCCTTTAACTTTTATTTTATAAAAAGGGCACTTAAATTTCCTTGTAAAACTCACTTGAAAATAATTTGCCACTTTTCAAAAAGAATTATAAAAAATATTTTTACAGTTCCAGATCATAAACGTCTAAAACCCGCCTCTGAATCGACCCCGATCGATTATCCCAAACCGGATGGAAAAGTCAGCTTTGACCTTCTCAGTTCAGTGGCGTTGACCGGAACAAACCATGGTGACGATCAACCGGCTCACCTAACCCTCAAAAATGATTCCGTACCTGTCAAATATAACCTAGCATTATATGACGGACCGGAAGCGCGATTCTGTCCAGCAGGTAAGCAAGCGGAAAAAAATATTGAGTTAATATTTGTACTTTGACAGAAAACTGGTTTTTATTTTAGATTTAATGATGTTTAAACCGAACAATGTTAAAAAAAATCGTCGTTGGAAAATTTCAAATAACTACGATATTTCATTTTTAAATCATAAAAATTAAAAAAGATTCTATTTAAAAATTTATTTTTTTCCAAAATATATTATTTTATTATCATAAATTGCATTAAAAAAAATAAAAAATTCCAAAAAAATCGTACTTTGCAAATGATTTTTTTGAAAAAAAAAATGTTTCTCTTAAACAATAAAAAAATGCATCATTTTATCGCGTAAAACTATAATTAAAAATTTTTACAAACAAACATTTCTTCTCATAAAAATGTACAATACAAAACAAAAATTGGAACGGTTTTATTTTGTAAATAAAATAAAATATAATAATCCACCAACCCAAAAAATATTTATCATCCGAATAAGTTAATCAAAAAACTTTTCATCACTTAAAAAATATTTTTTAGAAAATAAAACACTTAAAATGGTTATTTTTTAGGTGTGTACGAGTTCGTGCCGTTAGAGTCCGGCACTGGACAACGGCTGCAGATCAACGCGCAGAACTGCATTCACTGTAAGACTTGCGACATTAAAGACCCCACCCAGAACATCAACTGGGTGGTGCCAGAGGGTGGGGGAGGCCCCGCTTACAATGGCATGTAAATCAGACAGCTTCCGATTTTAGGTAATATCGAGTGATTCTATTGAAAATATTTTTTACTGTAGTTATTTAAAATGAAGCTTTTTATATTTATTTTTAAATATTAATTGAAGTTTACTTCACGTTAATATGTAATACGCCTTTTATTAGCAATTTATGTACTTGACAAACTTGCGTATATTAAAAAAATATTTATCCGGTTTTTATACATGACAACAAATGAACATAGTTTTACAGGTCGTATTTTAATTAATAATATAAGACAATTTAATAAATTCTACGAAATTAACTAGCGCAATTAAAGACGTTTTACGAGCCGCCACTTTTCTGTAAAAGTTGCGCAAATCGGTTCGTAATCAATAATGAAACGTCGATAAATCGATCCACGCAATTTGTCAGGCACGTTTCTGTGCGGGCGTCCAATTTATTGCTCGGTTTGTCGACGCATTTTTCCCAGCAGAAATCGTTAAATTCGTGTATCTAAAAAGTTATTTAAGGATCATCGGATTGATGAATGTGTTCAATAAAGTTGTACCTGTGCGTTAAATTGCGCTTTTTGTTTTTCGATCATTAAAAATTCTTGCAATTCTTTATCGCCGCTTTTTCCGCTTGAACTGTCGGAGCTAAATGAATCAAAATCGGTCATCTTTGCGTAGTTGTATTTGGAATTAATCGAAAAATTGCGAAAAAAATATTACAACGCGATGATAGGTAAATAAATATAACCTTATTTTAAACACCGAACCTGTCTTCTAAGGCCATGTTTAGAAATGTCATTTGTAGTGACTAAGTTAGGAATGATATTGCAGCTGTCACTTTGACGTGTCGTGTTGTGTTGTCAAAACGTCAGCTGCGATTTGTATTTACAATACTAATTACTTGCAATTTTTGATTTATAAAATCAAACTTTTACTCGAAAATTTGCAAAATATTAATTAAATATGGATACGTCGGATACAAGTGATTTTGAGAGTGCCGATGAGTTTTGTTCAGATTCGGAAATCGGTCCTGCCAAAAACAATTCTTTGAAAGAGGATACAAAAGTGGAAAAAATTCTTCCCGAATTTGGAATTCATGGTACAGATGGAGCGAAAGATGAAGAAAATGTAGAGAATTTGCAAAAGCCTGAGCAATGCTGGGAACCTGGAATCGATTACGATGAAAAACGTGATGCAATAACATGCGTGGTTAAAAAAATTGAAACGATGACTCATGCAGTGCAGGATAATGAAAATAAAGAGGACAATGTATATGTAGTTTCTAGGGACATAACTGAAGAACCAGAAATGCGTCCTCCGCCGATGATAACGAGCTGTTGGATTAGAGAATTACACGAGGCAAATATAAAACGAGGGCCGATTAATTTCGTTCCTGGACCGCCGAAATTTGATCGGGATGGCAATGCAATTGTTCCTAAAGAACATGATGTAGAAGACAAACAAACTGTTACTATAAAAGATGACTGTGAAAATAAAAATAAAGAAACTATGTTAAAAAATCCAGCGCCAAATTCGCAAATGCGCATTGATCGTATCAAGACAACTTGTTGGGTTCCCGCGTTAAACGAGGTCAATAGGAAACGACTAGAAATCGAAAAACACCCTCCAAAACCACCAACGGTTGATCAGGATGGAAATCCTATTGTACATAAAATGATTCAAGATGTTAAAACGGCGCAAGAACAAAATGTTCTTGTACCTGAAGAAGGTAGCGACAATTTGTGGGGTACTGATAAAACGTGGGATGAAAAGGTAAAAGAAAACGACGGAAAAGCGTCGGAGATTGTTAAAAGTGCCTTTGGCGTTGAAAAAGCTGCTCAATCTAAACTAGAGCCAGAAAAACGTGAACAGGATGCTATTTTATGGGATGACAGCGACCAATGGGTGGTTAAAGAACCAAATTTAACTGAGACTGCCCAAAATGAGCAGGTAAATTTATGGAAAGACGATTTCGGTTTGTGGGGAGATGACGAAACGTGGTCGAATAATGAAGTATCAAAAAAACCTCTTAATACAAACAAAAATCACGAGCCTTCTTCAAAACCGGAATCTTCGATATCCACGGACGATAATATGTGGGAAAACGACCAATGGGAGTCGGTAGAAAATGTCCCGCAAGAAATCAAAGTGGTCGAAGGCGCTTTGGACAGTCTCACCAATCAAAATCAACAAACCTGGTCAAACTGGGGCATATTTTCGGTCCTAAACACCGTATCCCAAGGCCTCACGAACGTTATCGGGGTGCCAGAGCCCGAAGATCTAGCTAGACAACATTCCATCCAAGAAGACGTCCGCAACACCGAAAATCATTCGAAAGAACTCTCGGTGGAAAAAGGCACGAGCGACGCTGGAGAGTCGTTCGTTGGTTTGGGGACTTTAGTGTCCGGTGTGACGAGATTGGTGGAAAGCACCGGCACGAAGGTCATATCGGGCGGACTGGAGACGTTGGAGACTATAGGGAAGAAAACGATGGAAGTGCTGCAGGAGAACGATCCGGGGCTGAAGAAGAAGCGGGCGTTTTTGAAGAAGATTGAGCCGGAAAAGCCGGTGCTGTCGCAGGTTTTACGGGAGGCTAAGGAAAAGGCGGAAATGACGGGTGCCTGTGCGGGCGAGGGTGGGCGGAAGGAAAGGGCTGTTAGTTACGAGATTTTTTTTGATGATTATCAAGGATTGGTGAGTTTAAATATGCAAATATTTAATTGGTTAATTGAACTGATTAAGGCAACGAAATTTTTATCCTTCAATCGATTTGATGTAATTTAAAAGATACGATAAACAGAATAAGTCATTAAAAGTTATAAATATACAGATTTAGCCTAGCTCTATATGATTGAACAAAATCTTGTTGATTAATGATATACAGAGTGTTAAAATCGATATTTTTTCTGTTATATAGAAACCTGAGATTTGTTTTTTTAATGAAAAATATTATTTTAATACACATTTAATGAATACTTTTAGAGGACGCTTTTTTTGTTGCGGGAATCTGCAAGTCGTTTTGATAGAAAATGTTTATTTCTAAACATATAAATTGTTGAAATTTGAAACATTTATTTTATGAACATCCCATTTAAAAATTTTCAATATATTATTTGCGAGTAATAAAACACGCGAATGGAATAATTTCTTGTGTATAATAATTTATATTTTATTCAACTTTTTTTTACTTTATTTCGATGCTAAATCAAGTGCATTACAAACTATTCTCATCAACTTTTCATACAAGACTGTGCTATCGGTTGCCTATTTCAATTTTGTAGAACTGGAGAATAAACGGAATTAGTTAACCATTTTTTTAAATATGCAATTTAAAAAATTAAAAACTGTCAAATGTTATTTTTTAACACGCATATAATAAATTTCAGCATTTTATATAAAATAATTATAAAATCATGGCAAAAAATATGATAAATTCAATTTTTAATTTTCAATGATAAACCATCAAGATTCTATCAAATTATATTGAATCTTTATGTTTTTCAATTTTTTATATCATTTTTATATCAATGAGGATCACAATAGGAGATAATAGAATCGAAGAAGTGTCAGATTTTTGTTATTTAGGCAGTAGAATCACAAAAGATAATCGAAGCAAGGTAGATATAAAGTGTAGGATAGCACAGGGTAGGAAGGCATTCGTAGAAAAAGAACAGATTTTAAGATCAAATATTGACTTGGGTATTAGAAAAAGATTACTGAAGGTATATGTTTGGAGTGTAGCACTGTACGGGTGTGAGGCGTGGACTATAGGAAAGGAAGAGAAGCGTAGATTAGAAGCACTTGAAATGTGGTGTTATAGGAGGATGATGAGGATTGGTTGGGAAGATAAAGTAACAAATGAAGCTGTACTAGAGTTAGTAGGGGAGAAGAGAAGTATTTGGAGAGTGTTACAACGTAGGAGAGACAGATTAGTAGGGCATATTCTTAGGCATGGGGGGATTATGCAATTGATCATAGAAGGTAGAGTGGAGGGAAAGAGAGGGGTAGGTAGGCCTAGATTGGAGTATGTGAGTCAGATAGTTGAAGACGTTGAGATGAATAGCTATAGGGAGATGAAGGGATTAGCTCAGGATAGATCGGCATGGCGTGCTGTTTCCAACCAATCTTTAGGATTGCGGACTCTTTAACTAACTTGTACATTCAAGAAGAACCATTTTAAAACATTGTTGCAAAATTTCTAGAAAATTCTTTCATCAAACTCAAACGTACTAACCAAATTTTTTAAAATCTTCGAAACCATTAAAACAAACCACCCAAAAAAACGAAAATATTTACACTTATAATATTTTAATTAACGCAAATCAAATTTGACGAAAAATGTTCGCAGAAAATTTCGATTTTTCAATTTTTTTCTAACCATTTTGTAAATCTAAATTCAGGTCCATTTGGAGGCCTTATCGATGATTTCGCGCCAATGTACCATAAAACTCAACACAATCACGTCGCATCTGTCTGGCGCGGCCTTAACGGATCTCCAAGAGACATTAGACCAAGTGAAAGAGCTCTGCGAGCTGCCAACAGATGACGCCACGTCCGACCAATTAAATACGATCACTCCGAGCGAATTCAACGAGGCTACTTTAGCTGCCATCGGTGATTTGAACGTACCGATTAGTTTTGTAGCGTTTCTAGAGGCCTGGGAGGCGCTGGCGGTCGCGGAGGAGGAGGTCGATAAGAGTGCGCAGGACGTGTATAGGAGGGACGTGGAGACGTTGGCGAGGTTCACAGCGATGGCTGTGGAGCAGATGCACAAAGGGGGCGAGATGTTGTTGGTGAAGGAGCACCGCAGTACCGTTGATGAAGCAGATGGTTTGGTGCAGTGAGTAGATTTGTGGTTTTTTTTTTTTGTTATGAAAATATGTTTTATTTTATTTTTTTGTTATTTAATCGCCTTTTCCAACTTCATCGCACAATAAATCAATCTGTAAAAAACGAGAATTCTTATCTTTACAAAGAAGAATTTTTTAATTACAAAACCGTATAATTATAACTCATAGATTTTATTATTTATTTCTAGAATATCATCAATGGTAATTTCGATGTTAAATACCTTAACTACCCAATTTACGGATAAATTGAGCCATTTTTCGGAAGAGGAATCCAAAGAAGTAAATCAGTACATAACAAACATATTTTTTGAGGTATATTTAAATTCATAAAAATTATCACTGCGGTATTATTATTATTATTTAATGCTTTAAGTTATGGTATTTGGTTGATATTTTATACTAGTATATTTAAATATTTTGATCTTTACTAGTTAAAGAGTCCGCAATCCTAAAGATTGGTTGGAAACAGCACGCCATGCCGATCTATCCTGAGCTAATCCCTTCATCTCCCTATAGCTATTCATCTCAACGTCTTCAACTATCTGACTCACATACTCCAATCTAGGCCTACCTACCCCTCTCTTTCCCTCCACTCTACCTTCTATGATCAATTGCATAATCCCCCCATGCCTAAGAATATGCCCTACTAATCTGTCTCTCCTACGCTGTAACACTCTCCAGATACTTCTCTTCTCCCCTACTAACTCTAGTACAGCTTCATTTGTTACTTTATCTTCCCAACCAATCCTCATCATCCTCCTATAACACCACATTTCAAGTGCTTCTAATCTACGCTTCTCTTCCTTTCCTATAGTCCACGCCTCACACCCGTACAGTGCTACACTCCAAACATATACCTTCAGTAATCTTTTTCTAATACCCAAGTCAATATTTGATCTTAAAATCTGTTCTTTTTCTACGAATGCCTTCCTACCCTGTGCTATCCTACACTTTATATCTACCTTGCTTCGATTATCTTTTGTGATTCTACTGCCTAAATAACAAAAATCTGACACTTCTTCGATTCTATTATCTCCTATTGTGATCCTCATTTTTCTACTGCATTCCTTTTTGTCACACCTCATCACTTTAGTTTTACCTATATTTATTTTCATGTTAAAATCCCTAGTCAATACTGCCTGCATACCATTCAATACCCTTTCTAAATTCTTTTCGCTTTCTTCCAATATAGCTATATCGTCGGCGAATCTCAACATATATATTTTCTCTCCCTGTACATTCACACCTACACTATACTCTTCTTTTACTTTGTTTATTGCATCTTCTATATATAGATTAAATAATAACGGTTAAAGTGTACATCCCTGCCGAACTCCCTTCCCTATTTTTGCTACCTCTTCTTCCCCCTCAATTCTAACTAAGGCAGTTTGGTGTTTATATAAATTAAAAATTATTCTCCTATCCTTATAATCTATACCCGTTTCTTTTAAAATTCTAAACATTATGTCCCAATCTACATTATCAAATGCCTTTTCTAAGTCTACAAAAGCTATGCAAGTTACCTTTCCTACCCTCTTTCTTTTTTCTACTACCGTTCTTAGTGCTAGAATCGCCTCTCTCGTCCCTCTGTTTTTCCTAAAACCAAACTGATCTTCTCCTAGCCTTTCCTCTACTTTATTTTCTAATCTCCTATAAATAATCTTTAACAATATCTTCGATGCATGTGATAGTAGGCTAATGGTCCTATAGTTCTCACACAAATTAGCTCCTATTTTCTTCGGCATTGTTACTATTCTACTACGCTGAAAATCCTGTGGTACTTCTCCCTTCTCATATATTTTACAAACTAACCTGTATAATCGCTCCTGCATTTTTTCCCCTGCGTGTTTTATTAATTCGGCTGGTATCATATCAATCCCCGCTGCTTTGTTATTCCGTAAATCATTTAATGCTCTATGAAACTCTGACCTAAGTATGCTAGGACCTAAGTCATCCTCATCTATCTGTTCCACACTTTCTAGCTCCTCCATGTCCTGCCTACCTTTATATAAATCTTCAAGATACTCCTTCCATCTTCTAGCTTTTTCCTTATTTTCCGTGAGTTCCTTACCCTGCTTATCACATATTATGTTACCCTTTGGTTTTACTTTAGAAAAATGTGACTTAATTTTCCTGTAGCCCAAATCTACTTTACCTCTTCTCATATCCTCCTCAATATCCTCACAGTTTCCTTTTATCCACTCTTCTTTCGCTAGCTTGCATTTCCTATTAATTAAGTTCCTTAGTTCTTTATATTTTTTCTGTCCTGCTTCTGTGTTTTCAATTTTAATTTTCCTTCTTGCTTCTATCATTTCAACTATTTCTTCCGTGATCCATTCCCTCCTACCTGCCCTTTTCTTTGTGCCTAATACTTCATTTGCTGCTGTAGTTAACCCATTTCTGATTTCCCTCCATTCGCAATCTATGTCGTTCCTAGATGTTCCATTAGCCATGATTTCTACTTTCTGCTTGTACTTTTCACATACATCAGCTAATTTTAACCTATCGACATCTACTCTGACCTGTTTGGACTTCTGTAATTTCTTGAATTTGACCTCTGAGTCCAGGACTACTAAATTCTTTACTAAAGAAACGTTAAATTTTTTACTATTTCAGAGTTCAACGAGCATCCAGTACATTCAACAGGCTTTCGATCTGTTAATTCCAGTGTTGCAAGTTGGTGCAACGTAACACTAAAATCAGCGTAAAGGTATTTTTTATTATATCTTTTTGAAAATATCGTAAATTATTTTTAACACTAAAATTTTAATGAAAAAAAGTGATATTGTAATTGACACTTTCTTTTTCTTTTTTTAATGTATAAAATATTGTTTGTTATGTTATTTAAAAAATATATATGTATGTTAATCTTGCAAACATGTATTTTGTAATGTTTAAAAAATTATTAAGAATAATAATAGCTCTGTTTCTTTAAAAAATAATTCTTTACTAAAAATTATTAAGTTGTTAATACATATTAAATTGAAAAACTAGTTTGAAAAATGAAGAAATTTGATAAAATATAAAATAATTGAAAAAGTAGAGAAAAAAAATTGAGAAAGCGAAATAATAAATTATGTATATCGAAAAACTGGAAATTTTTTTTTACAAATTTAAAAAAATGCCGCAAATAGTCCAAAACTACTATAAATGGTCCTATGGAACGCATTTAGGCAGTTTAGGTTCAATCGGAAAAAATAGAGAAAATCCTCAAAAAAAGTGTAAGGGTTCCCCTCTGAAAATTTTAGATTTTGTTTGAATTTGGTGAAAAATAAAAAATATCGAAAACCAAAACGACTATAGATGGTCCAAGGGAACGTTTTTAGTGACTTTCGGTTCGATCGGAAAAAGTCGAGAAAATCTTCGAAAATTTTTCAAAGACTACTTATATTCTTTGGAAAAATCGTCGATTTTGGTGTTGAATTAAAAAAATCCGCAAATAGCCTAGAACGACTATAAATTGTCCTAGGGAACGTTTTTACTGATTTCCGGTTCAATCGGGAAAAGTTCTTTTTCGATAATTTTTCGATGAAAATCGATAGGTTCTTTTTCGATAATTTTGATAGGTTCTTTTTCGATAATTTTGATGAAAATCGACAGGTATATACCTCTGTTCTTTTTCGATAATTTTTCGATAATTTTGATGAACAGCTTACCTAACAGATTTTTGCTTATTTTATTTTATATAAAATTTTATTGGGATAAAATTAATAACACAAATAAGTAAAGTAACCATACGTCCCACTTTTAGCGGGACAATCCCGATTTTCGGTAATTTGTCCCGCTTACAGATAAAAATCATTATTTCCATGCTTACTACAAAAGTTTACCATTTACCCGTATAAAAAAAATTCTGCGGAACGGCTCGACAGATTTCAATGATTTTGGTGTTATATTAAAGCGATTATGTCTATTTTTGCCCATTTTGTTCAAAATTTAAGTATTTTGCTAAATTGGTCGGAAATTGAAAATTACGAATTACTATTTTCGTCTACATTCATATAGACTTGTATATCACAATCAAAGGCTTAGCGACCATGTACAATCGAGTCAAAGAAATAGTCAATAATTATGACTTAAAGTGTCTGACTTAAAATTATTCTAGGTGAGACCTGGCGATGCTATATATATATAAATAATTATTTTTTACATACATTTCTTATATTTAAATTTTTTTAATATTTCATTTTGATTTTTGTCAAATAATTTATAGCAAATTATGTTGGATTTATGAATTACAAAATAAATACACAATAGCGTCCTGAAACAATCGGTCAACAATTGTATTTTCGTTTTTTAGTTTTTAAACTATGCATTTATGTGTGATTTGCCATATTCTTGGCAGTAGGTGTACTAGTATATAGATAAAATCCGGATAATAAAAACGCGTTTCTTGATAACGAATACTCCACTAGAGCGAGAACATTTTCAGAAAACGGCGAAAGTCTCGCTTCAACCAACGCAATCAACTTTTTCGAGTTTATATTCCTCGCTTCAACTTACCGTTCAAGGTGCCATTGAAACTGCCCATATAAAATAGATGTGCAAAGATGGGATTGCATTCACGTAACCATGTAGTTAGACTTGAATTTCTCGCCGCGTTCGTCGAGAATAAATAGTGTGTAATCTGTGTGTGTTTTTATCGTCGTTGTCGCACACACATCTAATATTAAAATATGTAGATGGCGATACCAACACGATTAGCAACTGTAAATTAATACGCGATGTTAATTGCTTGTTCAATTTCAAAGTCAGCTTTAGAAACACTTTTATATGGACTGTCCATGCTAAGATTATAAATTTGTATTTAAAGTGAAAAAATGATTGAATGGGACATTTTCTAATGGCAAATGATAATTTTGATGAAAAGCGACCTCTGCTCTTTTTCGATAATTTTTCGATAATTTGGATGAAAATCGACCTCTGCACTACTATAAATGGTCCTAGGCAACTTTTTTACTGATTCGAGAATCGTACAAACGGGAAAACTTGAGAAATTCATCGAAAAATTTTCTATCGATTTGTATGGAAAAAATCTAGTTTTTGGTGAATAATAAAATTTTTTTAAAAATAGCCTAAAACGACTATAAATGGTTCTAGGGAACGTTTTTACTGATTTCCGGTTCAATCGGAAAAAGTTGAGAAATTCATCGGAAAAAATTCTATCGTTTTGTATGTAAAAAATCTCCTTTTTGGTGAATAATTTAAAAATGAAAAAAATAGCCTAAAACGACTATAAATGGTCCTAGGCAACGTTCTTACTGATTTCCAGTTCAATCGGGAAAAGTTGAGAAACACATCGAAAAAAGTTCTATCGTTTTGTATAGAAAAAATCTCGTTTTTGGTGAATAATTAAAAATGAGAAAAATAGCTTTTCCCATACAAATCGATATAATAATTTTCGATGAATTTCTCAACTTTTTCCGATTGAACCTGAAATCAGTAAAAACGCTCCCTAGAACCATTTATAGTCGTTTTAGGCTATTTTTTAAATTTTATAATTATTCACCAAAAACGAGATTTTTTCCATACAAATCGATAGAAATTTTTTTCGTTGAATTTCTCAACTTTTTCCGATTGAACCTGAAATCAGTAAAAACGTTCCCTAGAACCATTTATAGTCGTTTTAGGCTATTTTTTAAATTTTTTAATTATTCACCAAAAACGAGATTTTTCCCATACAAATCGATAGAAATTTTTTTCGATGAATTTTTCAACTTTTTCCGTTTGAACCTAAAATAAGTAAAAACGTTCCCTAGAACCATTTATAGTCGTTTTAGGCTATTTTTTAAATTTTTTAATTATTCACCAAAAACGAGATTTTTCCCATACAAATCGATAGAAATTTTTTTCGATGAATTTTTCAACTTTTTCCGTTTGAACCTGAAATCAGTCAAAACGTTCCCTAGAACCATTTATAGTCGTTTTAGGCTATTTTTTAAATTTTTTAATTATTCACCAAAAACGAGATTTTTCCCTTACAAATCGATAGAAATTTTTTTCGATGAATTTTTCAACTTTTTCCAATGAACCTGAAATCAGTAAAAACGTTCCCTAGAACCATTTATAGTCGTTTTAGGCTATTTTTTAAATTTTTTAATTATTCACCAAAAGAGAGATTTTTTCCATACAAATCGATAGAATTTTTTTCGATGAATTTCTCAACTTTTTCCGATTGAAGTGGAAATCAGTAAAAACGTTGCCTAGGACCAATGTAGTCGTTTTAGGCTATTTTTTTCATTTTTAAATTATTCACCAAAAACGAGATTTTTTCCATACAAATCGATAGAATTTTTTTCGATGAATTTCTCAACTTTTTCCGATTGAACCTGAAATCAGTAAAAACGTTCCCTAGAACCATTTATAGTCGTTTTAGGCTATTTTTTTCAATTTTTAATTATTCACCAAAATCGAGATTTTTTCCATACAAAACGAAGAATTTTTTTCGATGAATTTCTCAACTTTTTCCGATTGAACCTGAAATCAGTAAAAACTTTCCCTAGAAGCATTTATAGTCGTTTTAGGCTATTTTTAAAATTTTTTAATTATTCACCAAAAACCAGATTTTTCCCATACAAATCGATAGAAATTTTTTTCGATGAATTTTTCAACTTTTTCCGATTGAACCTAAATCAGTAAAACCGTTCCCTAGAACCATTTATAGTCGTTTTAGGCTATTTTTTTCAATTTTTAATTATTCACCAAAATCGACATTTTTTCTATACAAATCGATAGAATTTTTTTCGATGAATTTCTCAACTTTTTCCGATTGAACCTGAAATCAGTAAAAACGTTCCCTAGAACCATTTATAGTCGTTTTAGGCTATTTTTTTCAATTTTTAATTATTCACCAAAATCGAGATTTTTTCCATACAAAACGAAGAATTTTTTTCGATGAATTTCTCATCTTTTTCCGATTGAACCTGAAATCAGTCAAAACGTTCCCTAGAACCATTTATAGTCGTTTTAGGCTATTTTTTTAAATTTTTTAATTATTCACCAAAAACGAGATTTTTCCCATACAAATCGATAGAAATTTTTTTCGATGAATTTTTCAACTTTTTCCGTTTGAACCTGAAATCAGTAAAAACGTTCCCTAGAACCATTTATAGTCGTTTTAGGCTATTTTTTAAATTTTTTAATTATTCACCAAAAACGAGATTTTTCCCTTACAAATCGATAGAAATTTTTTTCGATGAATTTTTCAACTTTTTCCGATTGAACCTGAAATCAGTAAAAACGTTCCCTAGAACCATTTATAGTCGTTTTAGGCTATTTTTTTCAATTTTTAATTATTCACCAAAATCGAGATTTTTTCCATACAAAACGAAGAATTTTTTTCGATGAATTTCTCATCTTTTTCCGATTGAACCTGAAATCAGTCAAAACGTTCCCTAGAACCATTTATAGTCGTTTTAGCTATTTTTTTCATTTTTAAATTATTCACCAAAAACGAGATTTTTTCCATACAAAACGATAGAATTTTTTTCGATGAATTTCTCAACTTTTTCCGATTGAACCTAAAATAAGTAAAAACGTTCCCTAGAACCATTTATAGTCGTTTTAGGCTATTTTTTTAAATTTTTTAATTATTCACCAAAAACGAGATTTTTCCCATACAAATCGATAGAAATTTTTTTCGATGAATTTTTCAACTTTTTCCGTTTGAACCTGAAATCAGTAAAAACGTTCCCTAGAACCATTTATAGTCGTTTTAGGCTATTTTTTAAATTTTTTAATTATTCACCAAAAACGAGATTTTTCCCTTACAAATCGATAGAAATTTTTTTCGATGAATTTTTCAACTTTTTCCGATTGAACCTGAAATCAGTAAAAACGTTCCCTAGAACCATTTATAGTCGTTTTAGGCTATTTTTTAAATTTTTTAATTATTCACCAAAAGAGAGATTTTTTCCATACAAATCGATAGAATTTTTTTCGATGAATTTCTCAACTTTTTCCGATTGAAGTGGAAATCAGTAATAACGTTGCCTAGGACCAATGTAGTCGTTTTAGTCTATTTTTTTCATTTTTAAATTATTCACCAAAAACGAGATTTTTTCCATACAAATCGATAGAATTTTTTTCGATGAATTTCTCAACTTTTTCCGATTGAACCTGAAATCAGTAAAAACGTTCCCTAGGACCATTTATAGTCGTTTTAGGCTATTTTTTAAATTTTTTTATTATTCACCAAAAACGAGATTTTTCCCATACAAATCGATAGAATTTTTTTCGATGAATTTCTCAACTTTTTCCGATTGAACCTGAAATCAGTAAAAACGTTCCCTACAACCATTTATAGTCGTTTTAGGCTATTTTTTAAATTTTTAATTATTCACCAAAATCGATATTTTTTCCATAAAAATCGATAGAATTTTTTTCGATGAATTTCTCAACTTTTTCCGATTGAACCTAAAATAAGTAAAAACGTTCCCTACAACCATTTATAGTCGTTTTAGGCTATTTTTTAAATTTTTTAATTATTCACCAAAAACGAGATTTTTCCCATACAAATCGATAGAATTTTTTTTCGATGAAATTTTCAACTTTTTCCGATTGAACCTAAATCAGTAAAACCGTTCCCTAGAACCATTTATAGTCGTTTTAGGCTATTTTTAAATTTTTTTAATTATTCACCAAAATCGAGATTTTTTCCATACAAAACGAAGAATTTTTTTCGATGAATTTCTCAACTTTTTCCGATTGAACCTGAAATCAGTAAAAACGTTCCCTAGAACCATTTATAGTCGTTTTAGGCTATTTTTTTCAATTTTTAATTATTCACCAAAATCGAGATTTTTTCCATACAAAACGAAGCATTTTTTTCGATGAATTTCTCATCTTTTTCCGATTGAACCTGAAATCAGTCAAAACGTTCCTTAGAACCATTTATAGTCGTTTTAGGCTATTTTTTTCATTTTTAAATTATTCACCAAAAACGAGATTTTTTCCATACAAAACGATAGAATTTTTTTCGATGAATTTCTCAACTTTTTCCGATTGAACCGGAAATCAGTAAAAACGTTCCCTAGAACCATTTATAGTCGTTTTAGGCTATTTTTTAAATTTTTTAATTATTCACCAAAAGAGAGATTTTTTCCATACAAATCGATAGAATTTTTTTCGATGAATTTCTCAACTTTTTCCGATTGAACCTGAAATCAGTAAAAACGTTCCCTAGAACCATTTATAGTCGTTTTAGGCTATTTTTTAAATTTTTTAATTATTCACCAAAAACGAGATTTTTCCCTTACAAAACGATAGAAATTTTTTTCGATGAATTTTTCAACTTTTTCCGATTGAACCTGAAATCAGTAAAAACGTTCCCTAGAACCATTTATAGTCGTTTTAGGCTATTTTTTAAATTTTTTAATTATTCACCAAAAGAGAGATTTTTTCCATACAAATCGATAGAATTTTTTTCGATGAATTTCTCAACTTTTTCCGATTGAAGTGGAAATCAGTAATAACGTTGCCTAGGACCAATGTAGTCGTTTTAGGCTATTTTTTTCATTTCTAAATTATTCACCAAAAACGAAATTTTTTCCATACAAATCGATAGAATTTTTTTCGATGAATTTCTCAACTTTTTCCGATTGAACCTAAAATAAGTAAAAACGTTCCCTACAACCATTTATAGTCGTTTTAGGCTATTTTTTAAATTTTTTAATTGTTCACCAAAAACGAGATTTTTCCCATACAAATCGATAGAAATTTTTTTCGATGAATTTTTCAACTTTTTCCGATTGAACCTGAAATCAGTAAAAACGTTCCCTAGAACCATTTATAGTCGTTTTAGGCTATTTTTAAAATTTTTTAATTATTCACCGAAATCGAAATTTCTTCCATACAAAACGATAGAAATTTTTTCGATGAATTTCTGAACTTTTTCAGATTGAACCGGAAATCAGTAAAAACGTTATCTAGGACCATTTATAGTCGTTTTAGGCTATTTTTTTCATTTTTTAATTATTCACCAAAAACTAGATTTTTTCCATACAAAACGATAGAATTTTTTTCGATGAATTTCTCAACATTTTCCGATTAAACCTGAAATCAGTAAAAACGTTCCGTAGAACCATTTATAGTCGTTTTAGGCTATTTTTTAAATTTTTTAATTATTCACCAAAAGAGAGATTTTTTCCATACAAATCGTAGAATTTTTTTCGATGAATTTCTCAACTTTTTCCGATTGAACCTGAAATCAGTCAAAACGTTCCCTAGAACCATTTATAGTCGTTTTAGGCTATTTTTTAAATTTTTTAATTATTCACCAAAAACGAGATTTTTCCCTTACAAATCGATAGAAATTTTTTTCGATGAATTTTTCAACTTTTTCCGATTGAACCTGAAATCAGTAAAAACGTTCCCTAGAACCATTTATAGTCGTTTTAGGCTATTTTTTAAATTTTTTAATTATTCACCAAAAGAGAGATTTTTTCCATACAAATCGATAGAATTTTTTTCGATGAATTTCTCAACTTTTTCCGATTGAAGTGGAAATCAGTAATAACGTTGCCTAGGACCAATGTAGTCGTTTTAGGCTATTTTTTTCATTTCTAAATTATTCACCAAAAACGAAATTTTTTCCATACAAATCGATAGAATTTTTTTCGATGAATTTCTCAACTGTATCCGATTGAACCTGAAATCAGTAAAAACGTTCCCTAGAACCATTTATAGTCGTTTTAGGCTATTTTTTTCAATTTTTAATTATTCACCAAAATCGAGATTTTTTCCATACAAAACGAAGAATTTTTTTCGATGAATTTCTCAACTTTTTCCGATTGAACCTGTAATCAGTAAAAACGTTCCCTAGAACCATTTATAGTCGTTTGAGGCTATTTCTAAAATTTTTAATTATTCACCAAAATCGATATTTTTTCGATAAAAATCGATAGAATTTTTTTCGATGAATTTCTCAACTTTTTCCGATTGAACCTAAAATAAGTAAAAACGTTCCCTACAACCATTTATAGTCGTTTTAGGCTATTTTTTAAATTTTTTAATTATTCACCAAAAACGAGATTTTTCCCATACAAATCGATAGAAATTTTTTTCGATGAATTTTTCAACTTTTTCCGATTGAACCTAAATCAGTAAAACCGTTCCCTAGAACCATTTATAGTCGTTTTAGGCTATTTTTTTCATTTTTTAATTATTCACCAAAATCGAGATTTTTTCCATACAAATCGATAGAATTTTTTTCGATGAATTTTTCAACTTTTTCCGATTGAACCTGAAATCAGTAAAAACGTTCCCTAGAACCATTTATAGTCGTTTTAGGCTATTTTTAAAATTTTTTAATTATTCACCAAAAACTAGATTTTTTCCATACAAAACGATAGAATTTTTTTCGATGAATTTTTCAACTTTTTCCGATTGAACCTGAAATCAGTAAAAACGTTCCCTAGAACCATTTATAGTCGTTTTAGGCTATTTTTAAAAATTTTTAATTATTCACCAAAAACTAGATTTTTTCCATACAAAACGATAGAATTTTTTTCGATGAATTTTTCAACTTTTTCCGATTGAACCTGAAATCAGTAAAAACGTTCCCTAGAACCATTTATAGTCGTTTTAGGCTATTTTTAAAATTTTTTAATTATTCACCAAAATCGAGATTTTTTCCATACAAATCGATAGAATTTTTTTCGATGAATTTTTCAACTTTTTCCGATTGAACCTGAAATCAGTAAAAACGTTCCCTAGAACCATTTATAGTCGTTTTAGGCTATTTTTTAAATTTTTTAATTATTCACCAAAAGAGAGATTTTTTCCATACAAATCGATAGAATTTTTTTCGATGAATTTCTCAACTTTTTCCGATTGAAGTGGAAATCAGTAATAACGTTGCCTAGGACCAATGTAGTCGTTTTAGGCTATTTTTTTCATTTCTAAATTATTCACCAAAAACGAAATTTTTTCCATACAAATCGATAGAATTTTTTTCGATGAATTTCTCAACTTTATCCGATTGAACCTGAAATCAGTAAAAACGTTCCCTAGAACCATTTATAGTCGTTTTAGGCTATTTTTTTCAATTTTTAATTATTCACCAAAATCGAGATTTTTTCCATACAAAACGAAGAATTTTTTTCGATGAATTTCTCAACTTTTTCCGATTGAACCTGTAATCAGTAAAAACGTTCCCTAGAACCATTTATAGTCGTTTGAGGCTATTTCTAAAATTTTTAATTATTCACCAAAATCGATATTTTTTCCATAAAAATCGATAGAATTTTTTTCGATGAATTTCTCAACTTTTTCCGATTGAACCTAAAATAAGTAAAAACGTTCCCTACAACCATTTATAGTCGTTTTAGGCTATTTTTTTCATTTTTTAATTATTCACCAAAATCGAGATTTTTTCCATACAAATCGATAGAATTTTTTTCGATGAATTTTTCAACTTTTTCCGATTGAACCTGAAATCAGTAAAAACGTTCCCTAGAACCATTTATAGTCGTTTTAGGCTATTTTTAAAAATTTTTAATTATTCACCAAAAACTAGATTTTTTCCATACAAAACGATAGAATTTTTTTCGATGAATTTTTCAACTTTTTCCGATTGAACCTGAAATCAGTAAAAACGTTCCCTAGAACCATTTATAGTCGTTTTAGGCTATTTTTAAAATTTTTTAATTATTCACCAAAAACTAGATTTTTTCCATACAAAACGATAGAATTTTTTTCGATGAATTTTTCAACTTTTTCCGATTGAACCTGAAATCAGTAAAAACGTTCCCTAGAACCATTTATAGTCGTTTTAGGCTATTTTTAAAATTTTTTAATTATTCACCAAAAACGAGATTTTTCCCATACAAAACGAAGAATTTTTTTCGATGAATTTCTCAACTTTTTCCGATTGAACCTGTAATCAGTAAAAACGTTCCCTAGAACCATTTATAGTCGTTTTAGGCTATTTTTAAATTTTTTAATTATTCACCAAAAGAGAGATTTTTTCCATACAAATCGATAGAATTTTTTTCGATGAATTTCTCAACTTTTTCCGATTGAAGTGGAAATCAGTAAAAACGTTGCCTAGGACCAATGTAGTCGTTTTAGGCTATTTTTTTCATTTTTAAATTATTCACCAAAAACGAGATTTTTTCCATACAAATCGATAGAATTTTTTTCGATGAATTTCTCAACTTTTTCCGATTGAACCTGAAATCAGTAAAAACGTTCCCTAGAACCATTTATAGTCGTTTTAGGCTATTTTTTTCAATTTTTAATTATTCACCAAAATCGAGATTTTTTCCATACAAAACGAAGAATTTTTTTCGATGAATTTCTCAACTTTTTCCGATTGAACCTGAAATCAGTAAAAACTTTCCCTAGAAGCATTTATAGTCGTTTTAGGCTATTTTTAAAATTTTTTAATTATTCACCAAAAACCAGATTTTTCCCATACAAATCGATAGAAATTTTTTTCGATGAATTTTTCAACTTTTTCCGATTGAACCTAAATCAGTAAAACCGTTCCCTAGAACCATTTATAGTCGTTTTAGGCTATTTTTTTCAATTTTTAATTATTCACCAAAATCGACATTTTTTCTATACAAATCGATAGAATTTTTTTCGATGAATTTCTCAACTTTTTCCGATTGAACCTGAAATCAGTAAAAACGTTCCCTAGAACCATTTATAGTCGTTTTAGGCTATTTTTTTCAATTTTTAATTATTCACCAAAATCGAGATTTTTTCCATACAAAACGAAGAATTTTTTTCGATGAATTTCTCATCTTTTTCCGATTGAACCTGAAATCAGTCAAAACGTTCCCTAGAACCATTTATAGTCGTTTTAGGCTATTTTTTAAATTTTTTAATTATTCACCAAAAACGAGATTTTTCCCATACAAATCGATAGAAATTTTTTTCGATGAATTTTTCAACTTTTTCCGTTTGAACCTGAAATCAGTAAAAACGTTCCCTAGAACCATTTATAGTCGTTTTAGGCTATTTTTTAAATTTTTTAATTATTCACCAAAAACGAGATTTTTCCCTTACAAATCGATAGAAATTTTTTTCGATGAATTTTTCAACTTTTTCCGATTGAACCTGAAATCAGTAAAAACGTTCCCTAGAACCATTTATAGTCGTTTTAGGCTATTTTTTAAATTTTTTAATTATTCACCAAAAGAGAGATTTTTTCCATACAAATCGATAGAATTTTTTTCGATGAATTTCTCAACTTTTTCCGATTGAAGTGGAAATCAGTAATAACGTTGCCTAGGACCAATGTAGTCGTTTTAGGCTATTTTTTTCATTTCTAAATTATTCACCAAAAACGAAATTTTTTCCATACAAATCGATAGAATTTTTTTCGATGAATTTCTCAACTTTTTCCGATTGAACCTGAAATCAGTAAAAACGTTCCCTAGAACCATTTATAGTCGTTTTAGGCTATTTTTTTCAATTTTTAATTATTCACCAAAATCGAGATTTTTTCCATACAAAACGAAGAATTTTTTTCGATGAATTTCTCAACTTTTTCCGATTGAACCTGTAATCAGTAAAAACGTTCCCTAGAACCATTTATAGTCGTTTTAGGCTATTTTTAAAATTTTTAATTATTCACCAAAATCGATATTTTTTCCATAAAAATCGATAGAATTTTTTTCGATGAATTTCTCAACTTTTTCCGATTGAACCTAAAATAAGTAAAAACGTTCCCTACAACCATTTATAGTCGTTTTAGGCTATTTTTTAAATTTTTTAATTGTTCACCAAAAACGAGATTTTTCCCATACGAATCGATAGAAATTTTTTTCGATGAATTTTTCAACTTTTTCCGATTGAACCTGAAATCAGTAAAAACGTTCCCTAGAACCATTTATAGTCGTTTTAGGCTATTTTTAAAATTTTTTAATTATTCACCGAAATCGAAATTTCTTCCATACAAAACGATAGAAATTTTTTCGATGAATTTCTGAACTTTTTCAGATTGAACCGGAAATCAGTAAAAACGTTATCTAGGACCATTTATAGTCGTTTTAGGCTATTTTTTTCATTTTTTAATTATTCACCAAAAACTAGATTTTTTCCATACAAAACGATAGAATTTTTTTCGATGAATTTCTCAACATTTTCCGATTAAACCTGAAATCAGTAAAAACGTTCCGTAGAACCATTTATAGTCGTTTTAGGCTATTTTTTAAATTTTTTAATTATTCACCAAAAGAGAGATTTTTTCCATACAAATCGATAGAATTTTTTTCGATGAATTTCTCAACTTTTTCCGATTGAACCTGTAATCAGTAAAAACGTTCCCTAGAACCATTTATAGTCGTTTTAGGCTATTTTTTAAATTTTTTAATTATTCACCAAAAACGAGATTTTTCCCTTACAAATCGATAGAAATTTTTTTCGATGAATTTTTCAACTTTTTCCGATTGAACCTGAAATCAGTAAAAACGTTCCCTAGAACCATTTATAGTCGTTTTAGGCTATTTTTTAAATTTTTTAATTATTCACCAAAAGAGAGATTTTTTCCATACAAATCGATAGAATTTTTTTCGATGAATTTCTCAACTTTTTCCGATTGAAGTGGAAATCAGTAATAACGTTGCCTAGGACCAATGTAGTCGTTTTAGGCTATTTTTTTCATTTCTAAATTATTCACCAAAAACGAAATTTTTTCCATACAAATCGATAGAATTTTTTTCGATGAATTTCTCAACTTTATCCGATTGAACCTGAAATCAGTAAAAACGTTCCCTAGAACCATTTATAGTCGTTTTAGGCTATTTTTTTCAATTTTTAATTATTCACCAAAATCGAGATTTTTTCCATACAAAACGAAGAATTTTTTTCGATGAATTTCTCAACTTTTTCCGATTGAACCTGTAATCAGTAAAAACGTTCCCTAGAACCATTTATAGTCGTTTGAGGCTATTTCTAAAATTTTTAATTATTCACCAAAATCGATATTTTTTCGATAAAAATCGATAGAATTTTTTTCGATGAATTTCTCAACTTTTTCCGATTGAACCTAAAATAAGTAAAAACGTTCCCTACAACCATTTATAGTCGTTTTAGGCTATTTTTTAAATTTTTTAATTATTCACCAAAAACGAGATTTTTCCCATACAAATCGATAGAAATTTTTTTCGATGAATTTTTCAACTTTTTCCGATTGAACCTAAATCAGTAAAACCGTTCCCTAGAACCATTTATAGTCGTTTTAGGCTATTTTTTTCATTTTTTAATTATTCACCAAAATCGAGATTTTATCCATACAAATCGATAGAATTTTTTTCGATGAATTTTTCAACTTTTTCCGATTGAACCTGAAATCAGTAAAAACGTTCCCTAGAACCATTTATAGTCGTTTTAGGCTATTTTTAAAATTTTTTAATTATTCACCAAAAACTAGATTTTTTCCATACAAAACGATAGAATTTTTTTCGATGAATTTTTCAACTTTTTCCGATTGAACCTGAAATCAGTAAAAACGTTCCCTAGAACCATTTATAGTCGTTTTAGGCTATTTTTAAAAATTTTTAATTATTCACCAAAAACTAGATTTTTTCCATACAAAACGATAGAATTTTTTTCGATGAATTTTTCAACTTTTTCCGATTGAACCTGAAATCAGTAAAAACGTTCCCTAGAACCATTTATAGTCGTTTTAGGCTATTTTTAAAAATTTTTAATTATTCACCAAAATCGAGATTTTTTCCATACAAATCGATAGAATTTTTTTCGATGAATTTTTCAACTTTTTCCGATTGAACCTGAAATCAGTAAAAACGTTCCCTAGAACCATTTATAGTCGTTTTAGGCTATTTTTTAAATTTTTTAATTATTCACCAAAAGAGAGATTTTTTCCATACAAATCGATAGAATTTTTTTCGATGAATTTCTCAACTTTTTCCGATTGAAGTGGAAATCAGTAATAACGTTGCCTAGGACCAATGTAGTCGTTTTAGGCTATTTTTTTCATTTCTAAATTATTCACCAAAAACGAAATTTTTTCCATACAAATCGATAGAATTTTTTTCGATGAATTTCTCAACTTTTTCCGATTGAACCTGAAATCAGTAAAAACGTTCCCTAGAACCATTTATAGTCGTTTTAGGCTATTTTTTTCAATTTTTAATTATTCACCAAAATCGAGATTTTTTCCATACAAAACGAAGAATTTTTTTCGATGAATTTCTCAACTTTTTCCGATTGAACCTGTAATCAGTAAAAACGTTCCCTAGAACCATTTATAGTCGTTTTAGGCTATTTTTTAAATTTTTTAATTATTCACCAAAAGAGAGATTTTTTCCATACAAATCGATAGAATTTTTTTCGATGAATTTCTCAACTTTTTCCGATTGAAGTGGAAATCAGTAATAACGTTGCCTAGGACCAATGTAGTCGTTTTAGGCTATTTTTTTCATTTCTAAATTATTCACCAAAAACGAAATTTTTTCCATACAAATCGATAGAATTTTTTTCGATGAATTTCTCAACTTTATCCGATTGAACCTGAAATCAGTAAAAACGTTCCCTAGAACCATTTATAGTCGTTTTAGGCTATTTTTTTCAATTTTTAATTATTCACCAAAATCGAGATTTTTTCCATACAAAACGAAGAATTTTTTTCGATGAATTTCTCAACTTTTTCCGATTGAACCTGTAATCAGTAAAAACGTTCCCTAGAACCATTTATAGTCGTTTGAGGCTATTTCTAAAATTTTTAATTATTCACCAAAATCGATATTTTTTCCATAAAAATCGATAGAATTTTTTTCGATGAATTTCTCAACTTTTTCCGATTGAACCTAAAATAAGTAAAAACGTTCCCTACAACCATTTATAGTCGTTTTAGGCTATTTTTTAAATTTTTTAATTATTCACCAAAAACGAGATTTTTCCCATACAAATCGATAGAAATTTTTTTCGATGAATTTTTCAACTTTTTCCGATTGAACCTAAATCAGTAAAACCGTTCCCTAGAACCATTTATAGTCGTTTTAGGCTATTTTTTTCATTTTTTAATTATTCACCAAAATCGAGATTTTTTCCATACAAATCGATAGAATTTTTTTCGATGAATTTTTCAACTTTTTCCGATTGAACCTGAAATCAGTAAAAACGTTCCCTAGAACCATTTATAGTCGTTTTAGGCTATTTTTAAAAATTTTTAATTATTCACCAAAAACTAGATTTTTTCCATACAAAACGATAGAATTTTTTTCGATGAATTTTTCAACTTTTTCCGATTGAACCTGAAATCAGTAAAAACGTTCCCTAGAACCATTTATAGTCGTTTTAGGCTATTTTTAAAAATTTTTAATTATTCACCAAAAACTAGATTTTTTCCATACAAAACGATAGAATTTTTTTCGATGAATTTTTCAACTTTTTCCGATTGAACCTGAAATCAGTAAAAACGTTCCCTAGAACCATTTATAGTCGTTTTAGGCTATTTTTAAAAATTTTTAATTATTCACCAAAATCGAGATTTTTTCCATACAAATCGATAGAATTTTTTTCGATGAATTTTTCAACTTTTTCCGATTGAACCTGAAATCAGTAAAAACGTTCCCTAGAACCATTTATAGTCGTTTTAGGCTATTTTTTAAATTTTTTAATTATTCACCAAAAGAGAGATTTTTTCCATACAAATCGATAGAATTTTTTTCGATGAATTTCTCAACTTTTTCCGATTGAAGTGGAAATCAGTAATAACGTTGCCTAGGACCAATGTAGTCGTTTTAGGCTATTTTTTTCATTTCTAAATTATTCACCAAAAACGAAATTTTTTCCATACAAATCGATAGAATTTTTTTCGATGAATTTCTCAACTTTTTCCGATTGAACCTGAAATCAGTAAAAACGTTCCCTAGAACCATTTATAGTCGTTTTAGGCTATTTTTTTCAATTTTTAATTATTCACCAAAATCGAGATTTTTTCCATACAAAACGAAGAATTTTTTTCGATGAATTTCTCAACTTTTTCCGATTGAACCTGTAATCAGTAAAAACGTTCCCTAGAACCATTTATAGTCGTTTTAGGCTATTTTTAAAATTTTTAATTATTCACCAAAATCGATATTTTTTCCATAAAAATCGATAGAATTTTTTTCGATGAATTTCTCAACTTTTTCCGATTGAACCTAAAATAAGTAAAAACGATCCCTACAACCATTTATAGTCGTTTTAGGCTATTTTTTAAATTTTTTAATTATTCACCAAAAACGAGATTTTTCCCATACAAATCGATAGAAATTTTTTTCGATGAATTTTTCAACTTTTTCCGATTGAACCTGAAATCAGTAAAAACGTTCCCTAGAACCATTTATAGTCGTTTTAGGCTATTTTTAAAATTTTTTAATTATTCACCGAAATCGAAATTTCTTCCATACAAAACGATAGAATTTTTTTCGATGAATTTTTCAACTTTTTCCGATTGAACCTGAAATCAGTAAAAACGTTCCCTAGAACCATTTAGAGTCGTTTTAGGCTATTTTTAAAAATTTTTAATTATTCACCAAAATCGAGATTTTTTCCATACAAATCGATAGAATTTTTTTCGATGAATTTTTCAACTTTTTCCGATTGAACCTGAAATCAGTAAAAACGTTCCCTAGAACCATTTATAGTCGTTTTAGGCTATTTTTAAAAATTTTTAATTATTCACCAAAAACTAGATTTTTTCCATACAAAACGATAGAATTTTTTTCGATGAATTTCTCAACATTTTCCGATTAAACCTGAAATCAGTAAAAACGTTCCGTAGAACCATTTATAGTCGTTT
Source organism: Leptodirus hochenwartii (assembly GCA_947310635.1). Classification (NCBI taxonomy): domain Eukaryota; kingdom Metazoa; phylum Arthropoda; class Insecta; order Coleoptera; family Leiodidae; genus Leptodirus; species Leptodirus hochenwartii. The sequence goes on along the minus strand of OX371178.1, from coordinate 2,680,295 downwards.
TAGGCTATTTTTTAAATTTTTTAATTATTCACCAAAAACGAGATTTTTCCCTTACAAATCGATAGAAATTTTTTTCGATGAATTTTTCAACTTTTTCCGATTGAACCTGAAATCAGTAAAAACGTTCCCTAGAACCATTTATAGTCGTTTTAGGCTATTTTTTAAATTTTTTAATTATTCACCAAAAGAGAGATTTTTTCCATACAAATCGATAGAATTTTTTTCGATGAATTTCTCAACTTTTTCCGATTGAAGTGGAAATCAGTAATAACGTTGCCTAGGACCAATGTAGTCGTTTTAGGCTATTTTTTTCATTTCTAAATTATTCACCAAAAACGAAATTTTTTCCATACAAATCGATAGAATTTTTTTCGATGAATTTCTCAACTTTATCCGATTGAACCTGAAATCAGTAAAAACGTTCCCTAGAACCATTTATAGTCGTTTTAGGCTATTTTTTTCAATTTTTAATTATTCACCAAAATCGAGATTTTTTCCATACAAAACGAAGAATTTTTTTCGATGAATTTCTCAACTTTTTCCGATTGAACCTGTAATCAGTAAAAACGTTCCCTAGAACCATTTATAGTCGTTTGAGGCTATTTCTAAAATTTTTAATTATTCACCAAAATCGATATTTTTTCCATAAAAATCGATAGAATTTTTTTCGATGAATTTCTCAACTTTTTCCGATTGAACCTAAAATAAGTAAAAACGTTCCCTACAACCATTTATAGTCGTTTTAGGCTATTTTTAAAATTTTTTAATTATTCACCAAAAACGAGATTTTTCCCATACAAATCGATAGAAATTTTTTTCGATGAATTTTTCAACTTTTTCCGATTGAACCTAAATCAGTAAAACCGTTCCCTAGAACCATTTATAGTCGTTTTAGGCTATTTTTTTCATTTTTTAATTATTCACCAAAATCGAGATTTTTTCCATACAAATCGATAGAATTTTTTTCGATGAATTTTTCAACTTTTTCCGATTGAACCTGAAATCAGTAAAAACGTTCCCTAGAACCATTTATAGTCGTTTTAGGCTATTTTTTTCATTTTTTAATTATTCACCAAAATCGAGATTTTTTCCATACAAAACGATAGAAATTTTTTCGATGAATTTCTGAACTTTTTCAGATTGAACCGGAAATCAGTAAAAACGTTGTCTAGGACCATTTATAGTCGTTTTAGGCTATTTTTTTCATTTTTTAATTATTCACCAAAAACTAGATTTTTTCCATACAAAACGATAGAATTTTTTTCGATGAATTTCTCAACTTTTTCCGATTGAACCTGAAATCAGTCAAAACGTTCCCTAGAACCATTTATAGTCGTTTTAGGCTATTTTTTAAATTTTTTAATTATTCACCAAAAACGAGATTTTTCCCTTACAAATCGATAGAAATTTTTTTCGATGAATTTTTCAACTTTTTCCGATTGAACCTGAAATCAGTAAAAACGTTCCCTAGAACCATTTATAGTCGTTTTAGGCTATTTTTTAAATTTTTTAATTATTCACCAAAAGAGAGATTTTTTCCATACAAATCGATAGAATTTTTTTCGATGAATTTCTCAACTTTTTCCGATTGAAGTGGAAATCAGTAATAACGTTGCCTAGGACCAATGTAGTCGTTTTAGGCTATTTTTTTCATTTCTAAATTATTCACCAAAAACGAAATTTTTTCCATACAAATCGATAGAATTTTTTTCGATGAATTTCTCAACTTTATCCGATTGAACCTGAAATCAGTAAAAACGTTCCCTAGAACCATTTATAGTCGTTTTAGGCTATTTTTTTCAATTTTTAATTATTCACCAAAATCGAGATTTTTTCCATACAAAACGAAGAATTTTTTTCGATGAATTTCTCAACTTTTTCCGATTGAACCTGTAATCAGTAAAAACGTTCCCTAGAACCATTTATAGTCGTTTGAGGCTATTTCTAAAATTTTTAATTATTCACCAAAATCGATATTTTTTCCATAAAAATCGATAGAATTTTTTTCGATGAATTTCTCAACTTTTTCCGATTGAACCTAAAATAAGTAAAAACGTTCCCTACAACCATTTATAGTCGTTTTAGGCTATTTTTAAAATTTTTTAATTATTCACCAAAAACGAGATTTTTCCCATACAAATCGATAGAAATTTTTTTCGATGAATTTTTCAACTTTTTCCGATTGAACCTAAATCAGTAAAACCGTTCCCTAGAACCATTTATAGTCGTTTTAGGCTATTTTTTTCATTTTTTAATTATTCACCAAAATCGAGATTTTTTCCATACAAATCGATAGAATTTTTTTCGATGAATTTTTCAACTTTTTCCGATTGAACCTGAAATCAGTAAAAACGTTCCCTAGAACCATTTATAGTCGTTTTAGGCTATTTTTTTCATTTTTTAATTATTCACCAAAATCGAGATTTTTTCCATACAAAACGATAGAAATTTTTTCGATGAATTTCTGAACTTTTTCAGATTGAACCGGAAATCAGTAAAAACGTTGTCTAGGACCATTTATAGTCGTTTTAGGCTATTTTTTTCATTTTTTAATTATTCACCAAAAACTAGATTTTTTCCATACAAATCGATAGAATTTTTTTCGATGAATTTCTCAACTTTTTCCGATTGAACCTGAAATCAGTCAAAACGTTCCCTAGAACCATTTATAGTCGTTTTAGGCTATTTTTTAAATTTTTTAATTATTCACCAAAAACGAGATTTTTCCCTTACAAATCGATAGAAATTTTTTTCGATGAATTTTTCAACTTTTTCCGATTGAACCTGAAATCAGTAAAAACGTTCCCTAGAACCATTTATAGTCGTTTTAGGCTATTTTTTAAATTTTTTAATTATTCACCAAAAGAGAGATTTTTTCCATACAAATCGATAGAATTTTTTTCGATGAATTTCTCAACTTTTTCCGATTGAAGTGGAAATCAGTAATAACGTTGCCTAGGACCAATGTAGTCGTTTTAGGCTATTTTTTTCATTTCTAAATTATTCACCAAAAACGAAATTTTTTCCATACAAATCGATAGAATTTTTTTCGATGAATTTCTCAACTTTATCCGATTGAACCTGAAATCAGTAAAAACGTTCCCTAGAACCATTTATAGTCGTTTTAGGCTATTTTTTTCAATTTTTAATTATTCACCAAAATCGAGATTTTTTCCATACAAAACGAAGAATTTTTTTCGATGAATTTCTCAACTTTTTCCGATTGAACCTGTAATCAGTAAAAACGTTCCCTAGAACCATTTATAGTCGTTTGAGGCTATTTCTAAAATTTTTAATTATTCACCAAAATCGATATTTTTTCCATAAAAATCGATAGAATTTTTTTCGATGAATTTCTCAACTTTTTCCGATTGAACCTTAAATAAGTAAAAACGTTCCCTACAACCATTTATAGTCGTTTTAGGCTATTTTTAAAATTTTTTAATTATTCACCAAAAACGAGATTTTTCCCATACAAATCGATAGAAATTTTTTTCGATGAATTTTTCAACTTTTTCCGATTGAACCTAAATCAGTAAAACCGTTCCCTAGAACCATTTATAGTCGTTTTAGGCTATTTTTTTCATTTTTTAATTATTCACCAAAATCGAGATTTTTTCCATACAAATCGATAGAATTTTTTTCGATGAATTTTTCAACTTTTTCCGATTGAACCTGAAATCAGTAAAAACGTTCCCTAGAACCATTTATAGTCGTTTTAGGCTATTTTTTTCATTTTTTAATTATTCACCAAAATCGAGATTTTTTCCATACAAAACGATAGAAATTTTTTCGATGAATTTCTGAACTTTTTCAGATTGAACCGGAAATCAGTAAAAACGTTGTCTAGGACCATTTATAGTCGTTTTAGGCTATTTTTTTCATTTTTTAATTATTCACCAAAAACTAGATTTTTTCCATACAAAACGATAGAATTTTTTTCGATGAATTTCTCAACATTTTCCGATTAAACCTGAAATCAGTAAAAACGTTCCCTAGAAGCATTTATAGTCGTTTTAGGCGATTTTTTAAATTTTTTAAATATTCACCAAAAACGAGATTTTTTCCATAAAAATCGATAGAATTTTTTTCGATGAATTTCTCAACTTTTTCCGATTGAACCTAAAATAAGTAAAAACGTTCCCTACAACCATTTATAGTCGTTTTAGGCTATTTTTTAAATTTTTTAATTTTCACCAAAAACGAGATTTTTCCCATACAAATCGATAGAAATTTTTTTCGATGAATTTTTCAACTTTTTCCGATTGAACCTGAAATCAGTCAAAACGTTCCCTAGAACCATTTATAGTCGTTTTAGGCTATTTTTTAAATTTTTAAATTATTCACCAAAAACGAGATTTTTTCCATACAAATCGATAGAAAATTTTTTCGTTGAATTTCTCAACTTTTTCCGATTGAACCTGAAATCAGTCAAAAGTTCCCTAGAACCATTTATAGTCGTTTTAGGCTATTTTTTTAAATTTTTTAATTATTCACCAAAAACGAGATTTTTCCCATACAAATCGATAGAATTTTTTTCGATGAATTTCTCAACTTTTTCCGATTGAACCTAAAATAAGTAAAAACGTTCCCTACAACCATTTATAGTCGTTTTAGGCTATTTTTTAAAATTTTTAATTATTCACCAAAAACGAGATTTTTCCCATACAAATCGATAGAAATTTTTTTCGATGAATTTTTCTACTTTTTCCGATTGAACCTAAATCAGTAAAACCGTTCCCTAGAACCATTTATAGTCGTTTTAGGCTATTTTTTTCAATTTTTAATTATTCACCAAAATCGAGATTTTATCCATACAAAACGAAGAATTTTTTTCGATGAATTTCTCAACTTTTTCCGATTGAACCTGAAATCAGTAAAAACGTTCCCTAGAACCATTTATAGTCGTTTTAGGCTATTTTTTTTCAATTTTTAATTATTCACCAAAATCTAGATTTTTTCCATACAAACGAAGAATTTTTTTCGATGAATTTCTCAACTTTTTCCGATTGAACCTGAAATCAGTAAAAACGTTCCCTAGAACCATTTATAGTCGTTTTAGGCTATTTTTTAAATTTTTTAATTTTCACCAAAAACGAGATTTTTCCCATACAAATCGATAGAAATTTTTTTCGATGAATTTTTCAACTTTTTCCGATTGAACCTGAAATCAGTCAAAACGTTCCCTAGAACCATTTATAGTCGTTTTAGGCTATTTTTTTCATTTTTTAATTATTCACCAAAAACGAGATTTTTTCCATACAAATCGATAGAAAATTTTTTCGTTGAATTTCTCAACTTTTTCCGATTGAACCTGAAATCAGTCAAAAGCTCCCTAGAACCATTTATAGTCGTTTTAGGCTATTTTTTTAAATTTTTTAATTATTCACCAAAATCGATATTTTTTCCATACAAAACGAAGAATTTTTTTCGATGAATTTCTCAACTTTTTCTGATTGAACCTGAAATCAGTAAAAACGTTCCCTATAATCGTTTATAGTCGTTTTAGGCTATTTTTTAAAATTTTTAATTATTCACCAAAAACGAGATTTTTCCCATACAAATCGATAGAATTTTTTTCGATGAATTTCTCAACTTTTTCCGATTGAACCTGAAATCAGTAAAAACGTTCCCTAGAACCATTTATAGTCGTTTTAGGCTATTTTTTTCAATTTTTAATTATTCACCAAAAACGAGATTTTTCCCATACAAAACGAAGAATTTTTTTCGATGAATTTCTCAACTTTTTCCGATTGAACCTGAAATCAGTAAAAACGTTCCGTAGAACCATTTATAGTCGTTTTAGGCTATTTTTTTCAATTTTTAATTATTCACCAAAATCGAGATTTTTTCCATACAAAACGAAGAATTTTTTTCGATGAATTTCTCAACTTTTTCCGATTGAACCTGAAATCAGTAAAAACGTTCCCTAGAACCATTTATAGTCGTTTTAGGCTATTTTTTAAATTTTTTAATTATTCACCAAAAACGAGATTTTTTCCATTCAAAACGATAGAATTTTTTTCGATGAATTTCTCCACTTTTTCCGATTGAACCTGAAATCAGTAAAAACGTTCCCTAGAAGCATTTATAGTCGTTTTAGGCTATTTTTTAAATTTTTTAATTATTCACCAAAAACGGGATTTTTCCCATACAAATCAATAGAAATTTTTTTCGATGAATTTTTCAACTTTTTCCGATTGAACCTGAAATCAGTAAAACCGTTCCCTAGAACCATTTATAGTCGTTTTAGGCTATTTTTTTCATTTTTTAATTATTCACCAAAATCGAGATTTTTTCCATACAAATCGATAGAATTTTTTTCGATGAATTTCTCAACTTTTTCCGATTGAACCTGAAATCAGTAAAAACGTTCCCTAGAACCATTTATAGTCGTTTTAGGCTATTTTTTAAAATTTTTAATTATTCACCGAAATCGAAATTTCTTCCATACAAAACGATAGAAATTTTTTTGATGAATTTCTGAACTTTTTCCGATTGAACCGGAAATCAGTAAAAACGTTGTCTAGGACTATTTATAGTCGTTTTAGGCTATTTTTTTCATTTTTTAATTATTCACCAAAAACTAGATTTTTTCCATACAAAACGATAGAATTTTTTTCGATAAATTTCTCAACTTTTTCCGATTGAACCTGAAATAAGTAAAAACGTTCCCTAGAACCATTTATAGTCGTTTTAGGTTATTTTTTTCATTTTTTAATTATTCACCAAAATCGAGATTTTTTCCATACAAATCGTTGGATTTTTTTTCGATGAATTTCTCAACTTTTTCCGATTGAACCTGAAATCAGTAAAAACGTTCCCTAGAACCATTTATAGTCGTTTTAGGCTATTTTTTAAATATTTTAATTATTCACCAAAAACGAGATTTTTTCCATACAAATCGATAGAAAATTTTTTCGTTGAATTTCTCAACTTTTTCCGATTGAACGAACCTGAAATCAGTCAAAACGTTCCCTAGAACCATTTATAGTCGTTTTAGGCTATTTTTTTCATTTTTAAATTATTCACCAAAAACGAGATTTTTTCCATACAAAACGATAGAATTTTTTTCGATGAATTTCTCAACTTTTCCGATTGAACCTGAAATAAGTAAAAACGTTCCCTAGAAGCATTTATAGTCGTTTTAGGCTATTTTTTTCATTTTTTAATTATTCACCAAAATCGAGATTTTTTCCATACAAAACGATAGAATTTTTTTCGATGAATTTCTCAACTTTTCCCGATTGTACCGGAAATCAATAAAAACGTTCCCCAAGACTGTTTATAATCGTTTTAGGCTATTTTTTTCATTTTTAATTATTCACCAAAATCGAGATTTTTTCCATACTTTTTTTCTTCTTCTTAGGTTTTTCGATTTTTCAGTTTTTTTTCAATTCACGCCTTCGATTTTTTCAGGTTTTTCGATTTTTTTTTCTAAACATCTTAATATTTTTTTTTCATTGTCTTTTTACTTTCAGTGTTCAACTCCATCTGGTGATTCCAGTGTTCGTGCAACGTGACACTAATTTCCACACGGAGTTATTATAAAAAATTAATTATCACTTAAATTTTGTTTTTCATGTAAAAAATATTATTTGATTTATTGCTATTTTTTAATATTCTTTTTCAAATGTAATATGTAATGTTAAAAAAGCACGAGACCAACAAAAATTCAATTTCTTAAAAAAAACTATTTCTTATTCACCTCAAAATTATTTCATTCCAATAAAAAAAAAACGAAACAATTTAAATATCTAATAAACCGTACAAAAAAAATTCTATTACTTAAATAAATATTTTCTCATATTTCCAATTTGAATTTAAAAAATGAAAAATATCCTTTGGCCAGTTTTACGGTTTTCCACGTTTATTTCCTACGGGCGGTTTTTGCAAAGGAAATGTACTGCCATGTGATAGAGAGAATCCTCCTAGAGGATTGGGCGACGTTGCCAGACTGCCCAATGTTGTGATGGCTGCTGGCGAACCGAAAGTGTTTGTAGCAGCAGATCCAGAAAGTAAACCTGAAAAATGTATACATGAGAATGAAGACTTAGGGAATGTAGAGGGGATGAAATGATTGTGGATAGAAGAGTTAAAGAAATTCAATTGGAAATTGGGATTATGGACAAAAATATTGGACTGAAAACATGGCCAATTTTCTTTTATTGTTATACAAATTTATCAATCTGAATTATAAAAAAACAATTAGTTTTTAAAGATTTTTTTTATTGATTAAAAAAAATTCTAAATCTACAATCGTTTTGCTATAGGACTAACAGTTTGGATGATATATTTGAAAAACTTTCAAAGTGAGCAGTTGGAAACATTTTTATATGGACGTTCCATTATTAAATTTTCAATTTAATTTTTGCGTGATAAATCTCAATATTTCTAACAAGTCTCATATTTTCCTATTGCAAACTGTTTTCGTCAACTTTTCGTAGAAGCATCGGTTGCCTATTTTAATATTGAAGAATGGTAATAAATTGAATAGGCGAGCCATTTTTTTTTCAATATGCCAGTTAACAATTTAAAAACCGTAAAATTAAAGTTTTTTTACGTGTCAAATTGTACTAAATTTCAGCTTTTTATTTGAAATATTTAATTATAGCAAAAAAATAGGATAAGTTCAATTTAACACCTAGTTTATGATTAACCATTAAAATGTTATTAAATTATATTCAGTTAAGTTATATTTTTTAATTCTAAATTTTTAAAATCATCCTGTAGATTCAAGAGGAACCATTTTAAAACATTGTTGCAAAATTTTCTATAAAATCCTATAATAAAACTCGAACATAAACCAAAATAGAATTTTAAAATCTTCCAAACCGTTTAAAAAATCACCCAAAAATCGAAAATTTATAGTTAATATTAAATACTTCAAAACAAAATCGACACAAGTTTTTCTAGATGTTTCTTCTGCAGTCTTTCAAGTTTTTTTTCCGGAAAATTTCAAATGTTTTTCGGTTCTGCGATTTTTTTTTCAAGATTTTTTTTCAAGTTTTGTTTTTATTTTCGATTTTTTAAAGTTTCGAAGGTTATTTTTCCCCCGTTTTCAAGCTTCTTTTTCGATTTTTCATATTTTTTATTTTGGGTTAATAAAGTTGTTTTTTTCTTTCCATTTTTTTTCGAGTGTTTTCTATTTTTCCCAACATATTTTCGATTTTAATTTTTTCGTTTTTTTGCGATTAATAAAGTTTTTTTTCTGTTTTTTTTTTTAATATTTATTTGGTAAAATATTCAAATTTTCGAATGTCTATGTCATTGCCTCGACAGTCTTTATCACATTTCCTAATAAAATTTATCGAATAAACAATTCGGCAGATATAATCATCAAAAAACCAAAAAAACTCAACAACATCACCTGCAGTTCCAGCCCCAAACAATCCTGTACCGGGATAAGGGGGCGGCGGCCCGACAGGTGCGGACACACCCAACCCACCACCGAAGCTCGGCAACGCCGCTGCACTCAAACCACCTCCTCCCATTGCACCTCCAGCCAACCCAGCCTGGACCGCTTGCTGTTGCTGTTGCAGCTGCAGCTGCTGCTGATGCTGCACCTGCACAACGTTACTCTGATCCAGTGACGTCCCGAATGGCGTTGGACCTGAAGATACCGTAGCGGGGGAGGAAATCGACGAAATAAGCGCCAATGGATTATCTAAACCGAAACTTGCGTCAAATTAAATTAACCAAACATATATGGTTTTTTGAAGAAGAGAAATAGAAAGAACAATGTTTTATATCACAGTTAAAATCGAGGATTTATTCGACTAATAGTTTCGCTTATTAAACGTTATCGAGAATTTTTAAATTGCAAATTAATTAAAAATTTCAAGCCTTTAAACGAAATAAAATGAATATAATAAACAAAATTTCTCCTCCCTAACATGGAATATCATAACATAACGGCAAAATCTACAACCAATTATTATTTTTATATAACTGACCTTTTCCCAGAGCATCATCTGCGCCGACAGAGAGTCTGCCCAAGCCACCGCCTACCCCGCTCAGGCCATGGTACGCGTCCATGCTCCTCAGAGCGATTTGCAGAGCGTCCGCCTCAGCGTTCGGTCGCTCAAAGACATTGGTGACCGTCTCTTCGTCCCGGAGCATATAGCGGCGATAATTGAGGTATTGCTCTTTGTGGTATTCCACCTGCGAGTGGATCGACTGAAGACGACCCGCCAATGCAACGAATGTGTCGTGGAGGCGACGCAAGCCCAGAGAAAGATCTGCGAATGCGCTTGGTTAAGTCATATTTTCAATGAATTATAACACGAATTATTTAAGTCGATTTTCACGACAGATTGTCACTACGCTGATTAGTATTGATATACTATTAATAGTATATCAATCACGATTCGTGACAGAGGTAGTTTATTTAGTTTTATCTTGTGTTACTGAAGATGGGCGCATAGCGCTTGAAATGTACATCTAGCTACTTAATGCTTGTTACGGTATTTGGGTGATATTCTATAATATTCATGTAATTTTTGTTTTTATTATCACAAAATCGCAATTTCGCAGCTTCAAAAAATTACGAGCTTTAAGAAAAAAAGTAATAAATTGATTTTACGAAGAAAAGTAACTTACCGTTTGAGGTTAGTGGCGAAGCAGCTCCTAAATTTCTAACGTATTTATCGGTTGTTTCAATTTGCAATTTGATTTGTTGCATTTCTTTTTCGAACGAATCCACGAGTTCGATGAAAAACAACAGGGGCGCATTATTGTCATACTGAAGCCCGGGGGGCGTATCATGAGTACGTTGCGCCATTTCAATCTAAAAAATATAATATAAAAACAGCGTTAAAAAATATTATTTACAAGAAATACAATAAATATTATTTTTGCCTGTTGCAATCCTTTTGCAGTGTCATATTTCAACTTCTGCGCTGTCACTTTATTACTTTGCAACTGTTTTTCTGTCGTGGTTAGTTTATTTTTAACCGAATCGATATCTTCTTTCACTTTTTTGAATTCTTTTATGGACACTTTACTAATATCAGAACAATATTGTTCTTGTTGTTTGATAAACGCCTTAAACGCCTCAACAGTTTGCAATATTTCATTTGGCAACGGTTGATCTTTTGCGGAAATCTCCGTTCTTGCCGCAGTTGTTGTACACGTGGCAACACCGCCGAACTTAGCCAACAACGGCGTACAAGTGGCAACACCGCCGAGGCCTACAGAAGACGGCAGTGATGTCGTCGTCGACGTCAAAGTTTTTGAGGCTAAACCTGAAAATATTCGAAAAATGACAGATTATGTCAAACTATGTTCATTCTTAGGTTTATTGCGCATGTTCAGAAAATCTCCGAACACATTAAATGTGTTGATGTGTTTTCTTTGATAAATAATTTTTTTTTAAATTAGTGCTGCACCTTTTTACCGGTAAAAAACTCGATTTTATTTTATTAACTCGAAACAATCTTTTTTTTTTTTTTTTAAATGGGTGTATTATTAAAAAAAACTTACCAAATCCTCCTAAAGTCGACCCTATTTGTCCCGGAAGAGCCCCACCACCAAAACCAAAGTTCAGTCCGCCCGTAGAGGGCGTAGTAGTCGTCGCACCAAGCAAACTAGTTATTTGATTAGCAGATGACAAACCAAACCCCATTGTAGGAACGGGTGCACCCCCAAATCCCAAACCACCTGTAGCAGCGGTCCCCGCGCCAAAATTCAACGCGCCAGTCGCCTTCGGAGCGCCAAAGTTCAACGTAGGCGCCGCACTAGAAGCTTGACTCCCAAACGCACCCATAGTCGGCGCTGGCGCTCCGAAATTAAACGAACTAGACACCGCGGACGCGGGAGCGCCGAAATTGAGCCCTCCACTAACAGCCGGCGTCCCAAAACTCAGTCCGGTACTAGCGGGTGCACCGAATGATAAGCCAGTGCTAGCGGGGGCTCCGAAATTTAGCCCCGTACTCGCGGGCGTACCGAAACTCAAACCGGTGTTGATAGAGCCGGCCCCGAAGCTGGATGCTGATGAGGCAGGCGCGCCGAAGCCGAAATTTGGAACCGCCGAAGGGACGGGAGCTCCAAATAAGCCGCCGGCTTGAGGCTGGGCTATCGGAGTGCCGAATGTGATACTACCAGCGGCTGGGTTTGGGGCCCCGAAAGCTGGCGGATTACTAAGAAAGAATAATTATTAGCGAATTGATCGAAATGTTTGGTTCGGTTCGACTTACCCGCCTCCGAAATTAAAAGACATCTTAAACAGTTGTATTAATACGAATTTAACATAAATTACATGTAGAAAAGGCTTATTTTGTAGGTAGGTTTCGGTGGCTATAGCGGACTCATAAAACTAACCTAACCTACAAAACATTATCACTTACAAAACCTGACACAAGTTTGACATAACTTTACTTTAATGAATGTTTTGAAATTTACAATTTGTTTAAATTGCCTGTTACAAAATTACAATATTTAATAAATTAACATGAATCAAAAATTGAAATGCCGTTTGAAGTAATCTGGGCAAGCAATGGAAAGTAGATATAGGCAACTAAAACTACACAAGAATACTGATTATGGAATTGTCAACTTTCAACTTTTTCCGTTTGAACCGGATATCAATAAAATACAGTGTAAGACGATTTATAGTCATTTTGCATTGTTTTGGGCACTTGTTAAACTTGACCAAAATCGACGAAAAATCGAAATATTTCAAATATACACTCCTTTTTCACTTTTTCGTTGATAATTTCATTTTTTGATTAAATTAATTTTTTGATAAAAAGGGACAGGTATATACCTATGTTCTTTTTCGATAATTTTTCGATAATTTCTATAAAAATCGACAGGTTTTTTTTTTCATTTTTTCACGTTTAATAAAAATTTATAATCTTAGCACGGACAGTCCATATAAAAATGTTTCTAAATGCTGACTTTGAAATTAAACAAGCAATTAACATCGCGTATTAATTTACAGTTGCTGATCGTGTTGGTATCGCCATCTACATATTTTAATATTAGATGTGTGTGCGACAACGACGATAAACACACACACAGATTACACACTATTTATTCTCGACAAACGCGGCGAGGAATTCAAGTCTAACTACATGGTTACGTGAAGGCAATCCCATCTTTGCACATGCTATTTTATATGAGCAGTTTCAATGGCACCTTGAACGGTAAGTTGAAGCGAAGAATATAAACTCGAAAAAGTTGATTGCGTTGGTTGAAGCGAGACTTTCGCCGTTTTCTGAGAAAGTTCTCGCTCTAGTGGAGTATTCGTTATCAAGAAACGCGTTTTTATTATCCGAGTTTTATCTATACACTAGTACACCTACTGCCAAGAATATGGCAAATCAGACATAAATGCATAGTTTAAAAACTAAAAAAACGAAAATGCAATTATTGACCGATTGTTTGAGGACGCTATTGTGTATTTATTTTGTAATTCATAAATCCAACATAATTTGCTATAAAATATTTGACAAAAAGCAAAATAAAATATTAAAAAAATTTAAATATAAGAAATGTATGTAAAAAATAATTATTTATATATATATATATAGCATCGCCAGGTCTCGCCTAGAATAATTTTAAGTCAGACACTTTAAGCTACAATTATTGACTATTTCTTTGACTCGGTTGTACATGGTCGCTAAGCCTTTGATTGTGATATACAAGTCTATACGAATGTAGAGGAAAATTAGTCTTCTTATTTTTCAATTTCCGACCAATTTAGCAAAACACTTAAATTTTGAACAAAATGTGCAAAAATAGAAATAATCGCTTTAATATAACACCAAAATCATTAAAATCTGTCGAGCCGTTCCTCAGAATTTTTTTTATACGGGTAAATGGTAAACTTTGTAGTAGCATGGAAATAATGATTTTTATCTTTAAGCGGGACAAATTACCTAAAGCGGGATGTATGGTCACTTTACTTATTTGTGTTATTAATTTTATCCCAATAAAATTTTATATAAAATAAAATAAGCAAAAATCTGTTAGGTAGTTGTTCATCAAAATTATCGAAAAATTATCGAAAAAGAGTAGAGGTATATACCCGTCGATTTTCATCAAAATTATCGAAAAATTATCGAAAAAGAAGAGAGGTACATACCTGTCGATTTTCTTCAAAAGTATCGAAAAATTATCGAAAAAGAGCAGAGGTCGATTTTCATCAAAATTATCATTTCCCATTAGAAAATGTCCCATTCAATCATTTTTTCACTTTAAATACAAATTTATAATCTTAGCACGGACAGTCCATATAAAAATGTTTCTAAATGCTGACATTGAAATTGAACACGCAATTAACATCGCGTATTAATTTACAGTTGCTAATCGTATTGGTATCGCCATCTACATATTTTAATATTAGATGTGTGTGCGACAACGACGATAAACACACACACAGATTACACACTATTTATTCTCGACGAACGCGGCGAGAAATTCAAGTCTAACTACATGGTTACGTGAATGCAATCCCATCTTTGCACATGCTATTTTATATGAGCAGTTACAATGGCACCTTGAACGGTAAGTTGAAGCGAAGAATATAAACTCGAAAAAGTTCATTGCGTTGGTTGAAGCGAGACTTTCGCCGTTTTCTGAGAAAGTTCTCGCTCTAGTGGAGTATTCGTTATCAAGAAACGCGTTTTTATTATCCGAATTTTATCTATACACTAGTACACCTACTGCCAAGAATATGGCAAATCAGACATAAATGCATAGTTTAAAAACTAAAAAAACGAAAATGCAATTATTGACCGATTGTTTGAGGACGCTATTGTGTATTTATTTTGTAATTCATAAATCCAACATAATTTGCTATAAAATATTTGACAAAAAGCAAAATAAAATATTAAAAAAATTTAAATATAAGAAATGTATGTAAAAAATAATTATTTATATATATATATAGCATCGCCAGGTCTCGCCTAGAATAATTTTAAGTCAGACACTTTAAGCTACAATTATTGACTATTTCTTTGACTCGATTGTACATGGTCGCTAAGCCTTTGATTGTGATATACAAGTCTATACGAATGTAGACGAAAATAGTAATTCTTAATTTTCAATTTCCGACCAATTTAGCAAATACACTTAAATTTTGAACAAAATGTGCAAAAATAGACATAATCGCTTTAATATAACACCAAAATCATTGAAATCTGTCGAGCCGTTCCGCAGAATTTTTCTTATACGGGTAAATGGTAAACTTTTGTAGTAAGCATGGAAATAATGATTTTTATCTTTAAGCGGGACAAATTACCGAAAATCGGGATTGTCCCGCTAAAAGCGGGACGTATGGTCACTTTACTTATTTGTGTTATTAATTTTATCCCAATAAAATTTTATATAAAATAAAATAAGCAAAAATCTCTTAGGTAAGCTGTTCATCAAAATTATCGAAAAATTATCGAAAAAGAGCACAGGTATATACCTGTCGATTTTCATCAAAATTATCGAAAAATTATCTAAAAAGAGCAGAGGTCGATTTTCATCAAAATTATCGAAAAAGAACAGAGGTATATACCAAAATAGTAGGTATTAAAGAACTAACTTAGGATGCATAGGTCAGCTTCTTGAAATATCGATAATCTGGCTATCTTAATACGCCTGGAGAGTAGGCTACTTCGTAAACACAACTGTATCGCGGAACACGCACTAAATCATTATCCCTATTCAGCTATTCTCAGCGAGAAACGTACCCAAATTTTTGTTATTTGCTTGTTAAAATAGTAAATTAAAGAAAATTTATAAAATTATACAAAGCTCATACTCTCATCAAAACTGGCATCCTTACTGCCCCTTGAAAGTAGGCTACTTCATAAACGCAACGTATCGCGGTACATATACTGTTACACCAAAATCGTAACAAAATGACTACTTTAAGACCTTTTACATGCGACGATATGTACAAATTCAACAATGTGTACGTATTTTGCACTATAAATAACAATTAATTCGAAAATATATGAAAATCGCGCCATACCTTTCCAGCAATTTGGATCCTCTAACCGAAACATACGGCCTCACATTTTACATGCAATATCTGGCACATTGGCCGGAGTATTTCCAAGTAGCTGAAGCACCCGATGGGGAAATCATGGGATATATTATGGGCAAAGGTACATTCGGCATTATTTTAGAGTTTCCCGAATGATGCCGCTTTTTCCTTTTAATAGCCGAGGGGGTAGGCGAAAATTGGCACGGGCATGTAACTGCCTTAACCGTTTCCCCAACGTACAGAAGATTGGGATTAGCTGCGTCGTTGATGAATTTCCTCGAGGACATTTCTGAAAAGTACGTACGAGAATATGTCGTTTTAAGTTTGGCTAGTTTTTCAAATGTTATTTCAGGAAACGGGCCTATTTTGTGGATTTATTTGTGCGGGTTAGCAATAAAGTAGCGATAAACATGTACAAAAATTTGGGATATATCGTTTATAGGACCGTGCTTGAATATTATTCCGGAGATCCCGACGAAGATGCTTACGGCAAGTACATTTCAATATTCCACGTTATATAGGTTGGTAGCAATGTGTTTATGTCAAATCTGCGGCCATCATTGTTTTTCGTATGTCAGAAATGATCTGTTTCTATTACATTGATTTATATTATTTTGTATCACATATCACCCAAATACCGTAACTCAAAAGTATTTAATTGCCAGATGCCCCTATCTTCAGTAGCACAAGATAAAAACTAAATAAAATGCCTCTTGTCATTAATCGCGATTGCTATACAACTGAATAAAATGTCAATATGACACACGTTTTTCAATCTATGACATATAATATAACCTATAAATTTTTATGGAAAATAAAAGACCGTTGGTTACTTTGCTTTTATACCACCAAAATAACGGTTTTTTATTTTCCATATTATGGAATATTAACACAAAGCATTAAAAAAATTATTTATAGTTTTTTTTAAAACGCTAAATGCTTTGTTACGGTATTTGGGTGATATTCTGAACAAATAATTTAATTCCGTAACAATTTGAAAAAAAAAATGAATTTACGTCGTATTTCTCAAAACTAACTTTGATTATTTTTATTATTAGATATGAGAAAAGCCTGTTCGAGGGATGTAAAGCAAAAATCTGTGATTCCCTTAGTGCATCCCGTTCGACTGGAAGATGTAGATTAAATAAATCGCAAACGATTTATAATAATTTTTGTATTATACAGAACATTTCCTAGTTTTCTGTAACAATTATCCATCGCTTTAATAAAAAAAAAATCTTTATCTCGTACGTCGAAAGGTCAAAGATGTAGAATTAAACTACTTAATTTATTAATATACACAGATTAAATTAACTTAAAATATAGGTACATTTTGGTACAATAAATATGTATTTAAAAATAAATATTAACATCAGTCTCGTGTTTTTCTAAAAATATTTATAAGTTTCTTAAGCTAGATTGTTTAATGCTTCGTTGTAGTAATAATTGATAATGCCTGTGCATACACAATTCGATATTTTCTGCATTTGTTCTGTGAATGGTTGCTAAAAAATTAAACGAAAGTATAAATAAGTCGTGTATTTTTTATATACCATTGCGTAAATAATTTAATAAACTTACCTGTGATATCATCAATTTTGGTATGTTTTTTCTGGCGAGTAAATATTTTTCGAAGAACACTCAAAAATAGAGTAACTATCGCAAATAGAAATATAATTAATCTAATCATTTTGCTGTTTTCGTAAATGTTGTTTTTCTGTTCGGTTAGAAACACGTTCAAAGCCATTTAAAAAATGTAATTTTAATCAAAAAGATTGCGTTGTTACAGAATTTAATTGAAATTCGGTTTTTTTAAGCGCAAAAATAATGAAATTTTCAAGTCTTTTGCTGATGGACATTTGCAATAGAACAAACTGCTGTTTTAAAAATTCTCGGGGTATTGATGAACTATTGTGAAATATTCGTATTTAAGTACTTCAGCACTCGGTTCGGATTAATGAGTACGTTTCGATAAACTAATGACGGTAATGATTATGATTAAAGTGCAATTGTACTTAAAATATAATAATAAACAGCCATGGCTATAATATATACTCGTATGAAAAATGAAATGAAATATGAATTGAATAAATACAATATTTTGATGAGGTTCACTCGAAGGGGATTTGTAATTATATTCATTCTGATGGAAGAAAATATTAACTTTGTTTGAAAATGATGCAGAAGTTAGTTGGTAGAATATAAAAAAGTTTCTTACCACTTTTTTTGCCATATATACATTTTTAAATATAAAACAAAGATGTAGCTGCTGGGATCTGAAAAAATGAAATATCGCTTCGTATAAAAACATTTTTTGAAATTAAATAATTATGCTAAAAAATAGAAATAATCACTATTATTATATGAAATTAAATTATTTAATCAGTCGTTTTATTTGGAAGGAATTAACTATTTTTTTAACATTTTATACTAAGAAACAAATTAAGGGGGCGGTTGTTGATAAAATATGTTTTGTGCGAAATTAATTAAAAAATTATGTTTCTAAATATAATGCATCATTTGTGTGATAATCTTTTTTTACGATGTTTTTATTGCAGATGGCAACGCAGCATTTAATTAATTACACACAAATGTATTTAAGCCATCTGTGATTTTAAAAGTTATTCATAGATTTACAATTTTTAACAACTGATAGTCAATTATTTTATGCAAAAAATATAAAAATTTAATTTTTTCAATGTTTTGCAATTTCTGAGTCAGAATTTTTTTTTATATAATATAAAAATTTATAATATATTATATAAAAATAGTGCAGTGATGTAAAATTGACAGTCAGATGTTTTAAATATTCCAATTTAGGCATAAAGGCCTTGGCAAATTTGTTTTTGTAGAATTTCAAAGTTGGATTTTTTTCAAATTCCTTTAAAGAAATAACTGTCAGTTTAACTGACAGTTAATTTGTCATTAACTAATCTAAACTTTTTTAATGTAATATTTAAAATTATACCTTAAAAGCGATCTTTTATAAAAAAATATACATTTTTTTACCATTTTTTTGGTGGAAAATCAATATGTCAAACCGCCCCCGTAAAAAATATATTATATTTGTTATAAATTTTATGTAAATTAAACTATCAGAATTTTTTTTACAAACTAATTAAATATAAAAAAACATACTAAACATTTTTTTTATAGATTTTGTTGTATAACAACTTTAGATCTATTTCCATTCCCACCAGAAAATTTAGTTAAATTCGGCGAATCATTTAAATTTTTATCAGTACCACCCTGCAAATCCTCTACCACTTGCGAATTTTTCGAATTATCATCTTGCCCATCTCCATCAATATTCTTCACCAAATTCACGTCCACACCACCAATTGCATCATCAAAACCAGCAATTTCTTCTACTTTAATCCTACCATCTTTATCTTCACTTGGCACATCTTCATTTTCTTTCGCATCGACCATAATAACCTCGAAACCGTCGCTTTGATTCGCCCTGTCCACGTCCTCCTCCACGGCATCGATACTTTTATCCACGCCGCTCTTTATCTTGGATATAAACGCGACGATTTTATGGATCTTGTCCTTGGTACAGTCCTGGTCGGATATTAGGTCCTCGCGCGCTTGTTGTTGCGTGCGCAGCGAAATGGTCAACTGGGAGTGTTGATCCTGTAGCTCGGTGAGCTGGGCGGTGAGCTGCTTGTTGCGGTTGAGGAGCGACGTCTTCAGTTCCAGCTTCTCTGTAATGCAAACGGCGGAGTTTTGAGGTTGTGGGATGTAATTTGGGGTGGAAAAAGGTCATTTTTGAGGTGCAGTGTAAGGTGGAGTGAAGAAATGAATAGGATGAGGCAGTTTTAAGAAAGAAAATTTTTGCAGCAACGAAGAAATTCTATAAAAAAAATAACGCACGCTAAAAAAAAACAAGTAGGTGTTAAATAAAAATTAAATTAACGATGTAAATTTATTAAAATACAACAAATAGAAGGTTTTGGGGAAATATTTAAAAATAAACCAGTTTTTAGCGAATTTTTATGATTTTTTTGGTTTGTAAAGTTAAAAAAAAACGATTTTTTTTTCGGTTGTAAAATTGTAAGAGTGATTTTCGCTACATATCTGTCAATATTCAATAGCGTTTAAATAATTTGTAACAAAATTTGAATTTTAAGTAGATTTAATTATTTGATTAAATAAAAATTGTATTAGATTTGTTTGTTTTGTTGTAAAGTTTTTTTGAAATGATATAATTTACTTAAGTTAAGTAATAATAATAAGTTTTAGAAACGTCAGAAATAATTGTGAATGTTAAGGTAAATGTCAGAAACGTCAAAAGTTGAACAATTTGTTATTTTTTTAATAACGGTCAGAATGTTCTTTTTGTTAACTTTTACGTTTTTTTTCGGTTCATAAAGTAAAAAAAAAAAGATTTTCGTAAAGATATCTGTCAACTTGTTCATCTGTCAATGTTAATTGCGTTTAAAAACATAATAAAAAAATAAAAATATAAATTTTTGTATTATTTTGTTTTGTAATTTTTATTTACGAAAAACTAATAAAAGAAATAATTCGATTATGCTATAATTAAATTTAAATACGCTATACGCTAATATTTGATTTTGCTTTTGAACAATTTTTCATATTTTTTGAAAAAGTTTTATGTATATATAGCGCATAAAAAAAATATATTTTTAAATAACTTTTTAAATATTATGTCCATTTTAATTAATTCATTATTTATCAACATTTTGCTCGAATTAATATCTACTACAACATATTTTCAATTTGTTTATATTAAATAAATAAAATAAACTAAATAGTTTTGAAATTTAAGCGAAGGAAAATGATGAAACAATTATAATAAATAATATTAGAAAATTAAGTAAACATTAAATAAAATTGCGCTTACAAAAATTATATTTAAATTAAAGTGTGGAACAAAAACTACCTACAGAATTTATTATGCAATCAGATAAAACAAAATTAAATGTAAAAATAAATATTACTTACAAAATGCAACTGCAAAAAAACAAAAACATGCAAATATTTATGGATATCTAAATTTGGATTTTTTAAGAAATTGGTGGCAACGTTGCATTGTATTTTTTAAAGAGACCTGTGAAAATATAAACAAATAAATAAATCATTCGGAAACGGTTGTTGTTGCTGTTCTTTCTACAAAAATGTAAAAACCAAAAGAAAATTAATATAAAAAAAAAAAAAAATTGACGTTTTAACTCGAGTTTCATTTTAATGTCAAAAGGTCAATTTTGCAAAATTTCGATCATTTGCAAACTTTAAAAAGCGCCGAATAAAAATTTAAAAAATAAATAGAAAAAATTATTTTTGGAGACGGAAAATATATTTCTCAAAAAAAATGTATAATTTTTTTTAAAATTTATATATGAGCTGAAAAATGGTTCAAAATAATTAATAATTATGAAAATTATTTTTTGTTATAGAAAAAAACATTTTGTTTTTTTAAAACAACTTTTTAATTAAAATTTAAGCGTAGAAATGACTTTTTTTAGACACTTAAAAATATCTAAAAATTATTATTTCACAATTTCTTAATGAAAAACTTTAAATGTTTATAAATTAAAATTTTCTATTTCTTTTGTTAAACACTAGAAAATTTGCAAAACTTGGTCATTTTAATTTGCATTAATAATTAATTCATAATGGCATGACGAAATACCTTGAAAATTTGCCAAAAATTTATTTTAAAACGCAACTTTTTAAAATATCAACGTTTTACAAATTATTTTAATTTGTAGAAAAGTTGTAGAAAATTTATTGTATGCAACTCGTGCGAAATTATGAAACATTGCGAAACACACTCGTCGTTTTATCAAATTGCGCGACAACATGGAGTAAATGAAACCATTAACATTAAAAAAAAATTCCAAAAAAAACACGGTTCTTCGCGCTAAATTTAATTTTAAATAAAAATGGTAAATATTTGACACTAAGAGAGGAAATTAAATTTAAAATATTTGCTATAAATGAACTAGTTTTTATTAAAAATTATATTAAATTATTGTTTATTTGAAAAAAATATACTCAAAATATCTAAAACTAACTTAAAACGGCATATTAAAAATAAAATCCTTTAAACTCGATTCATTCCCCCTCCCCCCGAAACAAAAAAATCATAAAACACCACCCGACCTAACCTCACAACTCATAAATCGGTATCAAATCGACACCGCCACCGGCGCACGCATCCCCGACCAGCTGCTCGATCACAATAACCCCATCTGTCGTCAAACCTATCGCACTAACGCAATTCCCCGCATTACCGACCGCTCTCTGTTGCACCACCTGCGTCAGTTGCACATACTCTAGCGGCTCGACGGGTTGCTGTTGAACGTACGGTTCAACAGCAGCCGGTCGAGTCTGATATTGGTGGTTACCTTCGATTAGTTGCTGTTGCGCTGATGTAGATGGCGGTACGATGGTAATCGGGGAGCTGGAGTGTTGCGCGATCTGTTGGCGCAGGCGCGCCTCTTTGGCATCTGTGTAACAGACGGGACAGTGCCGGGGCGTGGACACTAGGGGGCGATTGTGGCAGGCCACGTGGAATGCGTGCGAGCATTCGTCGCAGATGGATAAGTTGCCTATGTGGATGTGTTTCGGTTAGAATGAGGGATGGAAAATACATAATTTTGTAATATTTTTCTCTATATACAATATCCATTGTAAGTTCTACTCCCATTTTTCTATTTTTTTTTAATTTTTGAAATCGACAACTAAATTAGAAAATAGTCATAAAAAATTAACAAAGAACGTCAAAATTCTAATTAAAAAATAAGTGTCTAAAAATATTAAATAACAATTATCAACCATAAATATTTATGTGTGATAATAATTTTAATAAAATAAAATAGCAATATTTTTGACGAGAGTATGTAGCATTTCTGCACACTGTTGCCAACAGCTTCTTCAAAATTAAAAAATTAATATAAAGCAGATGCAGTAGTTTTTATAATAAATATATATATTTTTTAATTAAAATTAGTAAAATTAATTATTTTCATTAACACAAATATTAAATATCAATTACTAATCATAAAAAGTGTGTAACAACTTATGAATTTTTTTTTATATTTAAAATTCAACATTTAGATTCGATATGGCAACGCTGTATGGTACTTTTACTATAACACATACGCATCGTGTATATCAGACATTTAAATACTACCTACGTCATCATAGGGACATTTAAATTGGATCGAATGTTATGCAAGTTGTCTACTATGAAAAAATTATTCTCTTTAATTTTTTATTATTTATAAAATAACAATAAATATTAGGAAAAAAAATCTGATGAAATAAATTATTATAAAAGCTAAAAAATATATTTTCATAAATTTCACAGCTTTAAAATATATTAAAAGTAATTTCCTCACGCAATTTTTTTTTTTGTTGAAAACTAACCTGGTTGTTTACAATCAATACAGATCGTCTGCTCCTCTCTGACAGGTTCTATCGTCAGACCACTGGGCAAATGGGTGATGCCGGGCAGTGTCACACCAAGGGCGATGGGCGTGCCCACTTCCGTCGGACTGGCGGACCCAGATCTACTCTCCAAACCGCCCGATATCGCCAAGTGGGCATTAGCTAACGAATTGGGCGGACTCGCGCGCTCCCCCACCACCTGAACTAGTTTCGCCACTTTGCTGCGCACACTCTGACGCGTCGTCGGCGCAGACGCCGTCAAATTGGAGAGATAAAAGTTCCGTTTACGTTTCTGCGCGAGGCAAAAAAATGTTCGTATCGAAAAGTTACGAATTTTTGTGGTTATACAGTTTCTAGTGTAAAATCAATAAATAAAAATAATCAGCACAAAACTATTTTTAAGTACAACTTAAAAAGAAATGTCAAGTACCGAAATATCCCAACATTTTGTAGTGTAAAATAATTAGATAAAAATAGCCAGCAGAAAACCATATTTTTGTACAACTTTAATAAAAAAATTCAAGTACCGAAATATCCCATCCCCTAGTATATAGAAACTGAGGATTGGCCGTACTGCGCCTCTTCCTCTCGACGCGTTTACTCTGCATTTCTTTGAACACGTCGTGCGTGGCCAGTTGCAGATATTGCAAGAATTCGACCTGTCCGACATCTTGGGGCAACAGGGGGCGCTTGCACGGCGCTTCCTCATCATCGACGGTTGAATTATGGAATACGGGCGGGGGGGGCGGTTCGGGGCTGCAGTGTGCGGATGATTGAACTGAAGCGATGTGGGGTTGAGTGTTTGGGGCGGGGAGAGTGTAGGAGGAGTCCAAATCGTCGGGCGGTGTGGTCGGGGAGGTTCGGTGGTGGCGCGGGCGTGTGTTCGGGTGGTACGGGGTAGGGAGTATGTGCGCTGGGGGCGGGGGGATGGAACTGGAAGAGATGGGATTAGCGGGGGATGAACGTTGAATGCTGCAATAACTTAGTTGGTAAATGATAGTTGTAATCTGGGAATTAAAAAACTAGATGGATTTCCTATTGTAAATGTCCAGGATTGTAAATCTGCGCGTATTTTTGCTGTAAGATTAACAGTTTGGAAGAAATTTAGAAAAACTAGAATTTGAAAAAATGAGAAGGGTTTCTTCACAGATTTTTCGGTACAATTTTAAGAATTTCGAATGTCTGTTCACGAAGTGAAGTTATCTAATAATATTTGAACCAAGTTTTTAGAATATGCAAGAGGTTTTAATGGACGATGAATATTTTAGAAGATAAAAATGATTCAAATGAGCAAATAGAAACATTTTTATATGGACGTTCCATGTTAAAATTTATATTCTACGTGAAAAAATGATTGAATGGGACATTTTCTAATGGAAAATGATCTCAACAATCTAAATTTGTAATATTTTTGCTGTTGGATTAATATAGGTTTAATAGAAAAATATAGGTTTATCGCAGAAGAACTGAAAAATGGAAAAATAGAATTCTTTTGGTAACCATTTTTTATTTTCGAAAGTCTATTTTTGGTATTTTTTGATAGAATTTAAACTAAGAATTTAGAATACAAATTGTTTTGACGGGAAATGTATATTTTAAATATACAAAATTTTTAAAGTATTTTTATTTATTAAAAAAAAAAAAATTGAAATTCGCTAAATAGAATTATTGAATTTTATATAAAGTACATTTTCACATATTTCACCTTTTTCCTCTATTTTTAAAATTTATTTCAATCAAATAAAGCGCATTATAACTTTTCATATCAACTTCTCGTACAACCCTGTACTACAAGTTGCGTGCATTAATGCGTACTAAGTGCATTGGTGTACTCGTACTTGTAATAGTTGCCTTTGTACATATTTACAGAAAAACCTGGCAATATGTAACAATTATATAATTTACAAATTAACACTTACATTGTTTGTTTTTTAGCCCGATGTAAAGCGATCGTTAAATTGAACCGTTTGTCGTCGATAGAACTTTTTGTACCATTGATTTTCGTCTGTTTTCGGAATACTTTGTATTCCCTACGTAGCTTATCTAATATCACTTTCTAAAAATACGGAAAGTGTGAACAAAATTTGCATGTCATCAAATTAAAATCAAATAATTATTTTTACCTGTTCCAAGCCGATAACAATGATATGTTCTTGCTCAGTTTGAAGCTGCTTTTGAACATCTGTGTTCTACAAAATTATTAGTATATAATTATGTTATTCCTGGATTTTTTTTATAAAATTATTTACCTCTGGATCACTTTCTAATATTGCCAACAATCGCTAAAAAAAAAAAAAAAAATTTAACAAACCAAAAATGTATCCAATTTTAATCAAATACCAATTGAAATAATACAATTTTTATGGTTTTTATTAATTAAAAATCCACTAAAAATATTCTCGTATATAAAAAAAATACTATAAAAAAATCTTCTTAATTCGCACAAATATATTTTACCTGATGATTTCTAATTCCAGCTTTCAATTGATTCTGGTTTTTCTCAATGAGAACTTTTAGTTCTTTCGTTATCTTCATAGTCTCCATTATAACTTCGGAAATTATCCGAAACTTAATACACGAAAATCCCTTTACTGCAACCAACAAAAGAAAATGATTTATTTGACACTTAAAAACGAACTTGCAAATCAAAATCCAATCGAATATTTGCACGCAATCGATTCGCTATAAAGACTAACTGCCATTTTTGTTGCAAACTTTAATAATTAGTAACATTATTGCGTTTATTAAAACGTACAAATACAATATCTTTAGGGATTAGATATCGCTGGAAAGGAAAAGTATAGAATCTATAAAGTAACTCGTGCAGAATCGTACCGTGTACGTACATGCACGAATCAATCAAAGTAAATTGTTGGTACATTCCGAATATTTTTTTACATTTATTCCCTGCCTCGGCAACTTTTTCCATACACAAATACTTTTAAATAAATTCGTCGATTCATTTCCAACAAACAATTCGCCCTAACTTATCTTAACTCGCCTATTTTTATACAATAAATTAATAATTCCAACTGCAGCACAAATGACAATTACAAATGACATGGAATAAAAAAATACATCAAACTTCGTTGAAGAAATAAAGAAAAATTACGCAACGAATTTGGGGCAGGATTATACTTACACGTGTATTGGACACTTAGTTTTGTTGGTAATTACAATTCGACACGATTGTAATTTGCAAGAGCCTCTCATGTGAGAATAATAAATGCGCCGAACTGCAAACAATATGATATAAAGCAGCGCGTGCGATTTGCTATTGAAAATCGACTTGTTTCATAGATATATGACGTGCTTAAAAAAATCGCGATGCAATTTGTATATTTCGTATTCATTCCTAAATACTTAAATGAATCCGACAATTACTTGAAACTTTATAATAGCGATTAAGTGAATTAATTCAATCTTTCGTCGCAGTATACGAGTTTAACGGGTATATTTGTTCTGCATAATCAAGTTGAAACTATAGCAAACCTTTACCATAGACGCTATAGATTATTTTTAAATCCATTTTTACAATTTGTTGTATATAAAACTAATTTCACCGCGTATACTTGGTTGCCTATAATAATCTAAAAAGCATCTGGTGGTAATAAAGTCTCAGTTGCATTAAAATATAATTTCCAATTTATCCTAAGTGTAAACTTTTATTATGCTTTATTTAAATAAAATTTATAAAAGAATATGTTACTCAAAATATTTTTAAAATTTAAGCCATGTAATGTGCTGTATGCTTGGTTGTCTATAATACTCGATGGATGCATCTATAATACTCGATGGATGCATCTATAATGCATTTTATATGCATCGATTTATATTTATTGCTGTAGACAATGAATTTAATGCAAGCCAATTCGAATTTAATTTATAAACGCGAATTACTTGTTATAATTTGGAATAGCTAAATTTCAATGTATCTTTAAATTTGAGGTTAAATGGAACCCGACGAACTTAACATCAATATACAGTGTAATATGTCAATTGGTTTAGAATTGCTTAAATTTTAATTAACAAAAATACGAATCAATTACAAACCGATTAATTTAATTAGTCTTATAATATGATTGCGCTGCTAATGAAGATACTTGTTTATTCCCGCGAATGTTTCAATATGAATTATCGTTTGTGTAATTTTCTTACAACTAGCGCACATCATTTACCTTCGATGAAATAGTTCAATTTCATTTGTAAGATTTACAGTTATTGTGTGTTAAAAACAAAACGCACAGCATTTACAAGTTTATAAATCTCACCTTGGTGTACTGGAAGACTTTTCACAATCGAAAAATTGTATTGAATTGCGTTTAAAAAAAGGTGAAACGTTTAATTTGCGATGGAAGACTACAAGTTTTTGTTTAAAGTGGTCCTTGTTGGGAATGCGGGTGTAGGGAAGACTTGTCTGGTCAGGAGATTTACGCAAGGGTTGTTTCCACCCGGACAAGGCGCTACAATTGGGGTTGATTTTATGATTAAGACCGTGGAGGTTGATACAGAAAAAGTTAAGGTAAAATAAAGTCTTACGCAAAAGTCTTGATTACGCTTCAAATTATGTATATTAATCGGTACAAATATTATCCTCAATTGACCCCCGACATTTGTACGATTATTGTACAATTTATCACCAAAAATGTCGCAGTTATAAATGAAATGATCAAACCCGATAAATGTCGGTATTTATTTCAAATACAGCTTCAGATTTGGGACACGGCCGGTCAAGAGCGCTTCCGCTCCATCACGCAGTCGTATTATCGTTCCGCGCACGCGCTAATACTCGTGTACGACATAAGCTGTCAGCCGACGTTCGACTGCCTACCGGATTGGCTGAGGGAGATCGAAGAGTACGCCAGCGCCCGGGTTCTGCGCGTTCTAGTCGGAAATAAAATTGACAGAGACGATCGCGAAATTCCGACGCACGTCGGCGAAGATTTCGCCGCGCAACATGACATGTACTTCCTCGAGACGAGTGCGAAGGAGGCGGATAATGTCGAGAGGCTGTTCATGCAGATAGCCGAAGATTTAATGGAGGTAGGAATTGAAATGGACGGTTTGACCGATCGTATCTAAATTTGCAATTTATGTGTTTAGAGCTACACAAAAGGACTAGTTAGTTACGTTCGTTCGACATCCGGTAACCGGAAGTTGGGATTTTATACAAAAGTAAAATAAATTTTCTATCGTAAAAATGTTAAAAAATCATCTTCGGATCTGACCAATCCTAACAAAACTTGGAATTTAACCTTCTAGTTGTGACTAATTCGTTTTTTGTTGACATCCGGTAACCGGAAGTCGAAAGATTTTTAAGTAAAGTAAATTTTCTGCCATAAAATGTTAAAAAATCATTTTCTGACCTGACCAATCCTAACTAAACATGGAATTTAAGCTTTCAGTGTAAGCTTTCATCTATGTAGATTTTGGTCAACATCAGGTAACCGGAAGTTGCATTTTTTTTTCAAGTAAAATCACTTTCTGTCCAAAATATGTTAAAATTTAAAAGTGTTTTTTGCATTTTTTTTGTTATAAAATTGATTATAGCAAGCTCGAAGTAAAGACCTACGTCACTACGACACTAGCGCCACACACTTGGACGGAAGATCGTCAACTATAGGCGAATCAAATTGCTGCAGCCGTTTCACATAATCAAATTTTTCCAAGATATTTTTCGCATTTTTGAAAATAATTAATTTCTTCCGTAAAATACGTTCCTCTTTTTTTTTGTAATTAGAATAAAATTACTTCCTATTTATTAAAATTTTATAATTATTTATTTTTGCCAAGATATTTTATTGAATTAAAATTATTTTTGCATTTCTTTACTTCTAAATATTAAATTATTAAGTCAATATTACCAACGTAAGGTGAATAAAATATTTTTAGCGAAAGAAAAATATATAAAAAAATGCACAATGAACTGACCTATTGATAAGAATATTAATTTTTTAATGTTTTGGAAAATATAACCAACCATATCTGACAAAAAAAATTAGAACTTTTAGGTATAGAAGTGTACTTATTTAAAAAAAAATACACATTCCTAATTAATAAAAATATATATTATTAATGCGGAAAAATAAAATAAATAAATAACCTAAATATGGAATACACAATAAAATAGAGTAAATATATTTTTTAATTAAATTTACTTTAAAATTAATTAATTGCCTTTACTTCCTATAGAAATATATTAAGACTCATTTTACGTAATTAAAAAAATATTATTAAAAAAATATTTATATTTATGCCTATTAAACAATTTTATAGATAGTAGCTGTGATTCTTTCTTTTTAATATACCTAGTTATAAAAGAATAGTTTCTATTAAAAATAAAATCTTAATTTTGCCCCAAAAAAATCTCGAAATACTTTATTTTATAATTTAATACTGTCTTTGATATTGCACTTGTATTTTTAGAGTAGTAAATAAATTTTTAGAAAATATATTACAAGAAAATTACACAAATAAATGGTATTGGTGTTACAGCTTACTTAAATAAGCATTACTTTTATTGTGTTTAAATATTTACAAATGCTGTTGCGTAATAATTACTTCTAATGTTGCGTTTTTTTTTACCAAAGAATTACATTATTAGCAATAACTACGTTGTATTTATTGTTTAATGTTTGCTATTACACGTTTAAATAAAATTATTAAATTAATAATAAATTAATAACCTTCTTTTATTTATTGCAACATTTGAAACACCCTATAGAATATAATTTTTTTATATGTTGTTACAAAAAAATTGTATTCCCAACAAATCAGCTGTAAAATTAAACATTTTTTCTTGTAGCCGTTCATCTGTAGCGAATTCTTTTAATTTTTGTATTTGACAGTTGGAAACATAAGTCCCGCCTTTATTTTCTAACTTCTCGGAAATTGCTGTATGAATAATTGTCATGGCGCCCTCTTTTGGTGTCTTTAAAAAGTGACAAGTAGAAGTCGTTAAAAAGAACTAATTTCGGAATAACAAACAGTACAAATATCAGATTTTTACCTTAAAAACGAATCGGCACATCCATGGAGCCAGCCATTTTATATACGTATTTTCAAATAAATCTGTGTTCACCACTCCGGGATGCAAAGAATACGATTGAACATTTCTGTTTGATTTATTCAAGATTTTATTTAACTGATTTGAAAATAAAATTTGCGCCAATTTAGACTGAGAATAAGCTTCGAATCTAATATATTTTTCTCTAAAAAAAATATTTTTGTACATTCCAATAAAGTAGCAATTAATTTTTCATAAATTACTAACTTGTTGTTAATATTTTCAAAACAAATTGCTCCAGTTAAATAAGCACATGACGAAACATTAACAATTCTAGATTTTTTCTCAAAATTGCCGCCTTTTTCTAACAGCGGAAGTAGCATGTGCGTTAATAAAGAATGTCCCAAATAATTAGTAGCGAAGTGAGATTCGTAACCATCCAACGATTCTTTATACGGAACATACATAATTCCAGCTTAAATAATTAAATATGCCATTTAATTGCTCTAACAAACTCAATTTACAAAAATATATACCATTATTAATTAGAATATTTAATTTGTCGTACGATTCTTTAATTTTTTCGGCGAATAATTGCACGGATTTCAACGAACTTGTATCTAACTCAAATACTTGTACATCACCCTTTTGTATACCATCTTTTCGGATTTGTTGGATTAATATTTCACAAGCTTCGATTTTTCTACAACCTTACAAAAAAAATGTTGGTTATATAGACTGCAGCCTGTTGGTCATGTAGTCACGATATTAATTGACATATAGGTTAGAAAATCGATGTTTGTTTACTATTTAATTAATTATTTAAAAATCGATTGGAGATAATTACCGATGATTACGTTCACATCGCATTGCAATAACATTTTAATAACTTCGACTCCGATACCTCTTGTACCACCAGTTACCACCGCATAACTTCCGACATTTGAGACAAGCTCTATAATAAAATGTCATCATTTGACGTAAACAACACTCAGCTGATTTACGTCAAAATTATTTAATTAATACTTGCCGGTTTTATTTTGCTTTTTATTTCTGATATCTTCAATGATCGATGCCGAACCCACGATGTTATAAATAATTTCATATTTAGCTTCGGCGTATAATTGTTTTAGAGACTTTTTCGATCGACTTGACACTATTAGTACCCCAATAACAACTGTTGATGTAAATATTACACACCCGATTATGGGTACAATCATTTCTATTTAAAATTCGGTAAATCGCGGAATGAGGAAAATCGGATCTTTAAATAGTTTTTTTTTAACGTGTAATTTAACTTTCTATTTAACGATTTTGCAGATGTAATATCAACGGAAAACTCTTCTCTCTTTTATTATATTGTAGAGAGCTGTGCTAGCGTAGAATAAAATGAAAAGCCGATACGAGCTCTTATATGTGAAACTTTCACAAAAATTGCGCAATTTATGTATTTAGTGTTGTGCTGGCAGCAAAAATCGATTAATCGATCCCAGCTCGATCTTCCGATACCAATGATTAATCGACCCCAGCACGAATAATTGATTTACTTTAATTTATTTAATGTGTTTATTCAATAAGAACTTTATGCAATTCAATTAGATATAATTACTGTAATATGATTTTAATGATAAAAAAAAATCGAAATTTTACCTTAGCCATGACCTTATCTCACAGTCATAAAATGAATTAATTGATCTATGCGAAACGGTTAAACTTTAAAAGTATAATAAATCAAAATTGAGCACTCGAGCACTAGCTTAGAATTTTTGTGTGCAATTTATACATCAATATCTACTGAATTTATTTAAAAAAACGATTTATCTACTAGAAAAATCAAATAATACATTATTATTTTCATAACAATTACTAATTAAATATATTTTACTGAAAAATAATATAAAAGAATAATTTAATTATAAAATTCTATGAAATTATTTTATTACGATATATTCAGTTGCATAATTATTTATATTTAATTATGTTAAGGCTTGAATATTTGCATATTTAAATAAACAATAAAATATGTTTGATTAAAAAAATATTCACAAACTTTTTTAGGTTAATCAATTTTTATAGTTAGTTAGTTAAAGAGTCCTCAATCCTAAAGATTGGTTGGAAACAGCACGCCATGCCGATCTATCCTGAGCTAATCCCTTCATGTCCCTATAGCTATTCATCTCAACGTCTTCAACTATCTGACTCACATACTCCAATCTAGGCCTACCTACCCCTCTCTTTCCCTCCACTCTACCTTCTATGATCAATTGCATAATCCCCCCATGCCTAAGAATATGCCCTACTAATCTGTCTCTCCTACGCTGTAACACTCTCCAGATACTTCTCTTCTCCCCTACTAACTCTAGTACAGCTTCATTTGTTACTTTATCTTCCCAACCAATCCTCATCATCCTCCTATAACACCACATTTCGAATGCTTGTAATCTACGCTTCTCTTCCTTTCCTATAGTCCACGCCTCACACCCGTACAGTGCTACACTCCAAACATATACCTTCAGTAATCTTTTTCTAATACCCAAGTCAATATTTGATCTTAAAATCTGTTCCTTTTCTACGAATGCCTTCCTACCCTGTGCTATCCTACACTTTATATCTACCTTGCTTCGATTATCTTTTGTGATTCTACTGCCTAAATAACAAAAATCTGACACTTCTTCGATTCTATTATCTCCTATTGTGATCCTCATTTTTCTACTGCATTCCTTTTTGTCACACCTCATCACTTTAGTTTTACCTATATTTATTTTCATGTTAAAATCCCTAGTCAATACTGCCTGCATACCATTCAATACCCTTTCTAAATTCTTTTCGCTTTCTTCCAATATAGCTATATCGTCGGCGAATCTCAGCATATATATTTTCTCTCCCTGTACATTCACACCTACACTATACTCTTCTTTTACTTTGTTTATTGCATCTTCTATATATAGATTAAATAATAACGGTGAAAGTGTACATCCCTGCCGAACTCCCTTCCCTATTTTTGCTACTTCTTCTTCCCCCTCAATTCTAACTAAGGCAGTTTGGTGTTTATATAAATTAAAAATTATTCTCCTATCCTTATAATCTATACCCGTTTCTTTTAAAATTCTAAACATTATGTCCCAATCTACATTGTCAAATGCCTTTTCTAAGTCTACAAAAGCTATGCAAGTTACCTTTCCTACCCTCTTTCTTTTTTCTACTACCGTTCTTAGTGCTAGAATCGCCTCTCTCGTCCCTCTGTTTTTCCTAAAACCAAACTGATCTTCTCCTAGCCTTTCCTCTACTTTATTTTCTAATCTCCTATAAATAATCTTTAACAATATCTTCGATGCATGTGATAGTAGGCTAATGGTCCTATAGTTCTCACACAAATTAGCTCCTATTTTCTTCGGCATTGTTACTATTCTACTACGCTGAAAATCCTGTGGTACTTCTCCCTTCTCATATATTTTACAAACTAACCTGTATAATCGCTCCTGCATTTTTTCCCCTGCGTGTTTTATTAATTCGGCTGGTATCATATCAATCCCCGCTGCTTTGTTATTCCGTAAATCATTTAATGCTCTATGAAACTCTGACCTAAGTATGCTAGGACCTAAGTCATCCTCATCTATCTGTTCCACATTTTCTAGCTCCTCCATGTCCTGCCTACCTTTATATAAATCTTCAAGATACTCCTTCCATCTTCTAGCTTTTTCCTTATTTTCTGTGAGTTCCTTACCCTGCTTATCACATATAATGTTACCCTTTGGTTTTACTTTAGAAAAATGTGACTTAATTTTCCTGTAGCCCAAATCTACTTTACCTCTTCTCATATCCTCCTCAATATCCTCACAATTTCCTTTTATCCACTCTTCTTTCGCTAGCTTGCATTTCCTATTAATTAAGTTCCTTAGTTCCTTATATTTTTTCTGTCCTGCTTCTGTGTTTCCAATTTTAATTTTCCTTCTTGCTTCTATCATTTTAACTATTTCTTCCGTGATCCATTCCCTCCTACCTGCCCTTTTCTTTGTGCCTAATACTTCATTTGCTGCTGTAGTTAACCCATTTCTGATTTCCCTAATAATTTTTATAAAACGGCAAAAATTGATTTCAAATAAATTCGATAATTTATTAAATAACTGCTTTGGGACTAGGGTAAATTTATAATTACCATGCGCCGTTGGTTGCGTAGTCATTCGCAAGTGGCGCTTGGGCAGTCAATTATTTGAACTAATAACGCTAGTTTTCATTTCGTTTCGTGTCATTGGCAAAATAGTGACAGATTTCTAAGCGAGAAGTTATATAGAATTCGCTGTACTTAATTAATATAAAACACGATTCCACGCTACTGAAATAATAGATTTATATAGAACAGCGCATTTGATTTGTGCGTGCCATTTATTTTTGTACAGGTACGTAGAGATTAACTAAAAATATGCGTAATTTCTTTTTTCCGTGCACGTACTTTGTGCAGTTGCGTTTTTATAAACTGATATTAAACCGACTGCAAACGTTCGTTTGTAATAGCGATCGCACAAAAACAGTCAATTCATATCACATTGCATTGCGTCAATCACGATATTCAATTTAATAATTGCATTATTTTAGTCACGGTACGCAATTTTCCAACATATTTGCCGTTTCTTTTTGCAGGGATATTTTTGTTTGTTAGAAAATGGCCGAGACTACTCCAGAGGAGCAGTCAGCCCGTCCGCCCCAGCCAGGGCTCAACGTAGCGACTTTAAAAGAACACATTTGGACGAACAAAATAAACGTGGCATTATGGGCCATTCGCGTATTGACCATTACGTTCACATTGGGCTATTTTATTCCCATTTTCGGGTAAGGTTTCTGTTAATTATGCACTATTGAAAGCTTCTAGAAGCAACCTTGCCCGATTTCCATGTTTTCTGGTTGGTCCAAAGATCAAACCGTTATGGTCTTTTTTTTTTTTTTAATTGTGCACGCTCCGATGATATTGGATTTATAATTAAAGATTAATTGATGCGCTTATACCACGTAAGCGTATATTTTCGGGCTCTAACTGTTTATTTATTCAAAAAAAAATAGCGATTATAATTTTATTTAATATACTACGCAGACTTATTTTTCCGACCTCTGCGTTTATTTAAAAAAAAATAACATGTTTTCTCGCCAAAACTAGTTTTTCAATGACGAACGTTCATTTAATTCAATTTGTTGCATTTTTAATGAATATTTTCTAATAACGTGTTAAATTCTTGATAACATTTTACATTAAAGTAATTTACCGGAATAAAAAATTTTGCAAAAAAAAGTCAAGCTTATTAGGAGTAAGCGAAGAATTAATTTTTTTTTTGTGTGATTTAGGAGCGCCCATAATGCATTTTACAAAGCTCTAATGGCGAATGCTGCGACAAACGCTCTTAGGCTACACCAACGTTTACAAGGAATTCAATTTACCAGAGAATTTTTGGCGCGACTGCTTTTGGAAGACAGCTGTCATTATCTCTTCTTTTCGTTGATTTTTATGTATGTTTCTCCAGTTACACGTATCCTTTTAAACAAACAATCAAACGATGGTTTTTCAAATTGAATTTATGAACAAATTCAAGGTTAATCGGCGCAGTCGTTAAGAGTAAAGAAAAGACGATTTTCACATTTTTAGCAGTGATTTTTTAATATCTAAAAAACTATGTAAACGAAAAAAAAATCATATTTTCCTGAACGATTTTGACAGTTGTTTTACTACCCGGATTTCTATTCGCCATTTTACACGCGGCTAGTTATTCCCTAACGTTATTGGATGTAAGTATTACGTCATTATTGATTTTTGCGATTTTGTTGGTTTATTTTATGTTGTAATGTTGTTGTTTTTCACGCAGACATTAGGTCAGAATTCGTGGTGGGGCGCCAGATTGCTAATATCATTGGTCGAATTCCAGTCGAGGAATATTCTGCGTTTGGCAGCGTTTACAGAAATTGTTCTCATGCCCATGACTCTTTTGTTGATTATGATGTAAGTATTTTCGACTTTATTACCGATTTAAATGATTTTTTTTTCAACGCAATAAGAAAGGTTTCGGTTAGGAAATGACACATTTGACAGTACGAACTTTGATCGTTTTTTTAAAAACAATTTATAATTCTTTTTATCAAAGAAATGGAGTGTCAAAAATTAACACACGAAAAAAAAAATTTGCCCAGGCCTTAATATCTAAGTTGGAATATTTTGAATCACTGCAATATTTTTATATACAAAAATTCTTGATTCAAAAAATACAAAACACTTGCAATTATATTAAAAGTGAACATTTTATATATTTTTTGACATAAAATATTTAAATGATAAGTCGATAGAAATTATAAATTCATGATTGACTAATTGGAATATAGATGGCGCTAAATACCAGGTCGAATTACGTTAAAGTATGCGCAAAAATATTTTATTAATATTAGACATTAAATATATTTTATTTTTTAATATAATTTATTTGATGGATTGTAAATATTAAATATATTTATGTTGTGAAAATGTTTCGATTTAATTGAATCGACAATGTTAAATTCATTATTGCGAATAACATTTTAATTCTAGGGGTAAAGCCGGTTTACTAACCCCGTTCATATATTACCATTTCCTGGCGCAACGATACTCGTCGCGCCGCAACCCCTACACACGGAACATGTTCCACGAATTGCGCATGCTCACCGAATCGACAGCCAACAAGGCGCCGGCGATTCTGCGCAATCTCTTGTTGAGCATTGTCAATCTTACATGTAAACTGGCGCCACCTATGCCGCCTTTACAAAACTATCAACAACAACAACAGCAGCAGCAATAGAAAAGATTTCTGTATTGACAAAAATGGCGTAGAAAAGGCGATTTTTTTTGTAGTTTTACGCGATTTTGTGAGATTTATTGTTTGTGGAGTTAATTAAAATGGTGGTTAGTATTATTAGAATGGTGTGAGCGAATTTCTTTGATTTGTTTTTATAAAAAAATATATATTTCTGTCAATTTTTTTATATTCGAATTTTGAAATTAAAATATTAAAAAAAAATCTGGTTTGCTGTTTTTTCTTCTATTTTTTTTGCATTTTTAAGAAAGATTATAATTTTTTTAGATATCCACGTATTAACAACTTTTTAATTTAAATAAAAATAAAATTTAATTTCCACATAAATCAACATTTTTCTTAAAAATAATTATTTTCAATTAATTTTTTCTTCAAAAAAATATATTCTTAATTTTACCTACATTTTCTTCCAATATATTTAAAAAAATATATATTGCATGGTATAACACACTTTTAATTAAGCAGCCCGTTTTTCTACGACACATTACTTTTTTTTTTAAATTAATTTTGTAGTTTTATATATTTTTTTTAAATCTACACTTACGTAACATGTATAATAAGGCAGTAATTATTATATATACCATATATAAATTCAGAAAAAAAAATCAAATTCGAAAATGTTTTTTTTTAAACGAGCCTTAGTATGCCTAGTTCTTAGGATTACCTTTAATTACATTAATTGTAATAAACATTTTTTTTTTAATAATCGTTTATAGACAACAAATAATTAGCAAAAATGAATTGGGTAAAATAAACTATCAAAAAATTTGATTTAATGTGAGAAAGTGTTGGTAGGATTTATCAAGTGTTTTAAAAATGTATTACGAGCTATTTAACGAAACATTGCTGCATTTTATAATAAAAAATGAACAAAATCGGAACAGCAGTAACGTATTTTTCGTGATAAAAGATTCTGTCAAATTCAAGTCAATTTATTATAAAATAATTTTATATTTAGTTGTTTAATGTTTAATGGCATTTTGATAGTGTTTTTATAGAGTTGTATAAATGGAGCATTTTTAGCTTTAGAGAAATTGTTTATACATATTGTTTTAATTTATAATTATTATTCTATTGTCTCTTTTGATGTTTCCACCCATCATTTTTGTAATTCTAAATCAAATATACACAATTTCTATTTTAATTAATTGCGTATTTAATTTCTAATGTTATTTATCCAATATTTTGGACACTCCGAATATCAAAAAGAATACCGTACACAATAATAAATTAAAATGTAAAATGAACTTACCAATTTATTAAACTAACACTATTATTTTTAAACAGTTCTGTTGATATAATTTGTTTAAAAATCATTTTAAAAAATTGCGCTTAAATTGATTTATTATTGCAATTAAAATTACGTTGGCACTACTTAAAATTACAAATGAATTTACTACTTCATAAATCGAACGTATACACCAACTAAATGCTCCCAAAATTCTCCTCTAGTTAGTTTAGTTAAAGAGTCCGCAATCCTAAAGATTGGTTGGAAACAGCACGCCATGCCGATCTATCCTGAGCTAATCCCTTCATCTCCCTATAGCTATTCATCTCAACGTCTTCAACTATCTGACTCACATACTCCAATCTAGGCCTACCTACCCCTCTCTTTCCCTCCACTCTACCTTCTATGATCAATTGCATAATCCCCCCATGCCTAAGAATATGCCCTACTAATCTGTCTCTCCTACGCTGTAACACTCTCCAGATACTTCTCTTCTCCCCTACTAACTCTAGTACAGCTTCATTTGTTACTTTATCTTCCCAACCAATCCTCATCATCCTCCTATAACACCACATTTTAAGTGCTTCTAATCTACGCTTCTCTTCCTTTCCTATAGTCCACGCCTCACACCCGTACAGTGCTACACTCCAAACATATACCTTCAGTAATCTTTTTCTAATACCCAAGTCAATATTTCATCTTAAAATCTGTTCTTTTTCTACGAATGCCTTCCTACCCTGTGCTATCCTACACTTTATATCTACCTTGCTTCGATTATCTTTTGTGATTCTACTGCCTAAATAACAAAAATCTGACACTTCTTCGATTCTATTATCTCCTATTGAGATCCTCATTTTTCTACTGCATTCCTTTTTGTCACACCTCATCACTTTAGTTTTACCTATATTTATTTTCATGTTAAAATCCCTAGTCAATACTGCCTGCATACCATTCAATACCCTTTCTAAATTCTTTTCGCTTTCTTCCAATATAGCTATATCGTCGGCGAATCTCAATATATATATTTTCTCTCCCTGTACATTCACACCTACACTATACTCTTCTTTTACTTTGTTTATTGCATCTTCTATATACAGATTAAATAATAACGGTGAGAGTGTACATCCCTGCCGAGCTCCCTTCCCTATTTTTGCTACCTCCTCTAGTTAAAAGACGCGAATTATATTCTATAAAATTGCAAAATCTTAATACAAAAGCTCCTGATCAAACCCCACGAAATATTCTTAAACATACCGGAGCCTATCTAATTGCTAATTTTTGAAAAAGCGCTGTCGCACGATTATTTTTTTACTAAATAAATATATATTTTTGCATCAGCAAGTTTTTCTGGAAAAGTTGGGTTAAATGTTTGAAGTTTTACATTCTGTCGATAATCAAGAGATGGCAGTAGCTCCGTGGCTTCAAAAATCATATTAGGTTAGCATGTCAAAGTTGGAGGTTATGATTAAGTTAGCTGTCTATTACAATGTAAACAGCAAAAAATTGTTAAAATTATTAATAAAATTGTATGAAAAGTTAAAAAGGAAGTAGTTAATATAACGTTTTGTTTGTGTGAAATTAATGTAACAATAATTTACTACAATTCAAGCGAGGCAAGCGATTTTAAAAGGTACAAACAATTTTCGTTATAAAAAAAAACAATTTATATGTTCCTCACAACAAATCGACAAAACTGCAAATCTGGAGTTTGTTTGTTTTATTTTTGGATAATTATTCAAAAATGTATTACTAGATTATGATTAAGATATCAAGCGTTAATAGTCTTTATTTTTTACAAATATTTTTTTTATGAATATTGTTGCAATATTTCAATAACATCATTGTATAACAATGGCACAACATCAGTCGCCCAAATATAATCCAGATGATTAAATTTTTGGAACGCTACTTTATGTAATTTCACAACGCTAGATAATTGGCTGTGAAAATGTTCCACGTCCTAAACAAAAATAATCACTGCAAGTTTTTTTCTTCTAAAATTGGGACTACTTACTTAATTTTATTTAATGGCAAAATTGTACTTACAACTTCAGCAGTCATCCAATCGTTTGAACTGTAAAAGAACGCCAGTGGAGCTGATATATTTCCAATGTTATAATTTGGAGGCATTTCTTGACCGTATAGTTCCAAATTTTTTGTTATTCCATAGTCGAATTTTCTAAAGAAACCTGTAATTTTTTAAAAAGCGTTTTTTTTTTACACTAATTTGCGTCAATTTTTGACAAACCTGAATTCATTTCTTGCGCATAATGGAGCCATTGATTTACAGCTGTGCCGGCTGGAGCATTTGTGACAATAACTGGCAACATTGCCTGAAATAACATAAAATCAAGTAAAGGCAATTTCGAATATTTTTTAAAAATAATTTACCGGATCCATTTGTTCTTCGTCAAAACCACAAAGCAAAAATAAGAAAAATGAGCATATTTCGTGCAACGGGGCTTCTTCATCGCACAACACCTGACCCAAGCCTTCTATAAAATCCGTGTGAGGTAAAAATTCGTGCAAGCCAATTAATTCCGATAAATTCTGCAATAAAAAACTATTTATAACACAAAGTCTACACCACCGACTGCGCCAAATATAAATCACATTCGAACTACAACGACATTTGAACTAATCATTAAATAACCTTCAAGTCTTGTTCGTATTGAGCAATGATTCTGAACATGGGACTGTGCATATTGCTCATATAGGCAACCGGTGCCAAGGCGACCATTAATTTGATCTTGGCGTTGTATTCCGGCCGCTCAGAGCCCATCACGAAAAATGACGTGGTGCCTTGCGAATGGCCGACATAAGACAGTTGCTCCTGTCCAGTTTTACTCAAGACCATGTCAATCATGGCTGGTAGGTCGTATGATCCAATTTCGTTCCAACTGAAAAAATCGTTCAATTTTATTACTTATACGAAAACATATTTATTTTCGTTTGTGTGAATTAAAAAGAACTTTTTGCGGAAATTTATGAAGATGAAATGCTGAAAATTTAAATTTCTTTGTGAAACATTTTAACTATATATTTTAAGTATACAATATTTTAAGTATATAAGATGCTTTATTTTTTTATTATCAAATATTGTGGAACTTTATCAAGATAAAATGCAGAAAATTTGGATTTCGTTGTGAAATATTTTAAGTATACAGGGTGTTTCTTTATTTTTTAATTATCAAAGTAATAAAAACGAAATGTTTAAAAATTGAAAAGAAATATACAGCGTGTTCCGTTTATTAAAAAAAAAAAGAAATGTATATATACATAAATTCCAATGCTTGCTAAGACAATTACCTATACGCCCAGAACGCTTGCTTATCCACGTCCGGATCTAGCTCAATGTGATCCCTGCTGTGTGTACTTCCCCTGGCATTTCCCAGCCAAACGTCATACCCTAACCCGGCTAAGATATAAGCCAAACTAGATTCGCGGTTATTACACCAGTCGGCAGCGCTTGACGCGAGACCGTGCATTAAAAACACTACGGGCTTGCCAACAGAGGGCACTTCGCCCTTTCTGCCCGGAATTCGTTGCACGCCCAGTATATAACCATCCGACGTTGTCACGTGGTGCAATTCCGATTC
Organism: Leptodirus hochenwartii; assembly: GCA_947310635.1. Classification (NCBI taxonomy): domain Eukaryota; kingdom Metazoa; phylum Arthropoda; class Insecta; order Coleoptera; family Leiodidae; genus Leptodirus; species Leptodirus hochenwartii. The sequence continues at coordinate 2,638,231 of OX371178.1, read as the reverse complement.
AAACCCATATTTGTCGATTAGTTCGTACTTTAAGTTAAGATAAAAAAAGATTTTTGTTAAATTTCTAAATTTTTTCAGGTAAAAGTAAAAAAAACGACCGCAAGATATTTGCTTAATTTAAAACACAGTGATTAATTTTTTATTACCTTTCTTTTTGCCTTGCATTGTATAACAAATTGTATAATAAAAAGGTTTATTTTTCGTCTAGTTGGTATCGAATAAATTTTATTTTAAAAGTCTTACAATATCAAGTCCAGCATCTGGATGGAGTCGAATTTCTTCTTTTAATGGTCCAGCCAACACAATTTGTGCTAAAAATAGCAGAAAAAATGCCTTAAACACAAACATTTTGTTACTTAGCGATTATTTTTAAAGACTGAGAATATTCTTAAATTTTTCTTATTTATATCAATCCATTGTCTAAAATTGTCACTAGAAATATGTTTTTATCGGTATCTGTAAAATCAAAACTAAATACAATGACTTTAAAATTTAGATGAAGATCTTATTGAGATTAGATAGAGATTTAACAATTGAATATATTTTAAATAAATTGAATTGATTAATTCTTTGTTAATTGAACACCTGATGGTTATTTAATAATCTCCTGATATCAACTGATATAGAAAAAAAAACTGAATTCGAAAATAATTTTAATACTTACAAAGTCCATTTTTAATTTTTATTTCAGCGCACGAATTTTTTAAGATAAAATCTTGTAAAAGCATTACGATAACAATATAATATTTAATGGATTATTATATTACTTCCGCTGGCAGCATAACGTCTTTTTTCCCATGGTAAATGGCAACAGTAAATTTCCATTAATAAAAATTCTATACAGTTGAAATTTACCATTTTTTTTCAATTGAAGAACGTTTAAAAAATATATAAAAAAGCCCAATTTTGTTTTAAGATTACTTACAAAACCAGCAAAAATTAATCATTTCCAATACGAAAAATTAACGTTTCTTAATCAGCCAATGCAATCCCCATAAAAGATACACTGCATAAGTGTAGGATGTTCAAAAAATTGTTTTTTATCTGGAATATTGTATTTGATATTTCAATACATATTATTGTTTACAATACGAACTAATTCTATTTGATTTTATTTATTTTTTATTATAATATTTATAAACGTTCTACATCCAAACAATTATTGATGTATCCAGCGTTTAATTTAACTTACAAATAACTGTATAAAGTAGAGAATAATAAAATAATGCGAAGAAAGAAACGCAATTTCAATAATTCTACTAAAAGTTAAGAAAAGAAATCTTAACTTAAGAATTATCACCGTTAGTTTATCTATTTTTTTTTAAATATTTTGTATAAGTTACTATAATTAGTAGCTAAATTAAAACAAAAGAAACGAAATATTAATTATTACAAACTAAAATTATTTATTTTATATATAAATAATTTCAAAAAATATATACTTCATCATCAAGTAAACACTAAAATTGACAAAACAAACGCAATATGTTTTGTTTTTAATACATACAGTATGAACGATATAATTTTAAAATTATTTGTTTTTTAAACCAAAAATTCAATCAATAAAATAAATGGAAAGACCATTTTAACTTACTTATTTTCGAAAAAAAAGTTTAATGATTTACGAGGAACTATTCTTGGTTTGTGCATATTTAATACAGGGTGTCCAAAAAATAAACTTACAAAATGGCCGAAACTCCTTTAATCTAGTACAAAACTAATTTAGATTTATATATATTTTTAAATTATAATTCTAAACACAGAACTTCAAAAATGTTCTTGATTAATTACACCCTGTATACAGTCTATAATGACACCTGCTGAATGCACCGTTTTAAAAATTAATATTTACACTTAAATTTTTTTTCCGTATTGTAGTACAAAATTATTTGGGAATACGAAAATATAATAATATTATAGGTGGTTTTTTTTTTGAAAATGCCTATTTTAATTATTTTTTTAAATTAATTTGCAATGTTTTATTTTTAACTGCAAATATTATATTGCAATTGAAAAATACGAGTAAACTTAAGCCTGAAATAATCGAAATTGCGGCACGGGCAGATTTTTGTTTTGATTTATTAACTATTTTTCTATAATTAGTAAATTTGACCTATCTACGAAATTTAATTTTATTGGGGCCATTTTATTGGATGTATCAAAAATATATTTACAAAAAAAATGGTCTTATTGTAAATTTTATAAATTGATTTTTTAATATCTTAATAAAAAAAAATTGCCATATTTTAGGCCCCAGTAATAAAAAGTATATATTTTTTCTTTTTAATATAAAAAAACGGCAGTCAATTGTTTTTAACATATTTTGAAAAATTTTCAAACATTAACTATTTTACAAAAAAAAAAACACTCGCAATTTATCTTTTTATTCCATTTTAACATATTTAGAATTATAAATTTTATTTAAATTGATGTTTTAAAATTATACCTTACGAAGATCAAAAATTAGTTGTCACTAAATCGACCGAATATTTAAAAAATAATAATTACTATGGACTAGACTAAAAAATATATTGGTTTATTTGCAGATATAATTAAAAAGATTAATATTTTTAAATTTATAGTTTAATAATAAAAAGATCTGATAATTTACGTACATTATTATAATTGTCATTTTCACCTAAATTACTCACATGTCCGAACAAAAATTTTCTTCGCGAAAACAAGTTCGTTTGCACAAGTTTTCACCTCAAAAAAAGCCCTCTTCTTCGATCCATTTATGCAAAACACACACACACAAATACGTCTTTAAAGAACATAACCGCAATCACTCACCGAACGTTTTATAACCTCACCAACTTCACAGTGTTCCGCTCGTACTTGTAGGATCATTTCAGCGCGTGCGCGACAACAGCCAACGCCGCGCTGCTATTCGTCTGTGCGACGGTCGCGTTCACCGTCGCCAGCGCCATCTTACCGTTGCTCTGCTGCTGTTTCAGCTGGGCATTGGTGGACGTTGCCGTGATGCTGATTGATGGCGCTGTGGACAGGGGCTGAGATGGTGGTGGGGACGGCGAAATGCATATGACGTCCGAGGTGTTGTCGTCGTCGTCGGCGTCCATGTCGTCGTCGTCGGCTATGTCTATAGTGGTGAGTGATTGCTGTTGTTGTTTGTCCTAAAATTATAATTGTAAATATGGCAGAAATAATAATAAAAAACGTATAAATAGGTTATAGATTTTGCCGTTGTGTTGTGATATTCCATATTAGGGAAAGGAAGGGAAATAAAAGCGCAATATTTTATATCACGGTTAAAAATGAGGATTTATTCGACTACAGTTTCGCTTATTAAGCATTATCATCAAGAAATGAAAAACGAATTAAAGAAAACAGATTTATATATAAACAATCTACCTACAGATGATATCGAATAATGGAGAGGAGATTACGTCTAATAGGAAAATTAATTAAATTATCAGTAGTATTTTTCGGTGTTTGTGAATTTCTAACGATTCAAGCAAATTTAATTTACGACTCTTTGAACAAACCTGTAAAATTATTAAATTATCTATACAAGAAAAATTATGGTGAGATTCTAAAATATGGTTAGCAAAGCTCGAATTAGTTATTTTTAAATTTATAACTATTGACATGTTCATTAAATCTAATTTTAAAGCTACGGCCTGTTTGGCCAATATATATCGCATTGCAATCTGGACAATTAATCTTATATACTCCACTACGGTTAAATTTATCGGTCTGTATCTTTATGGTTAAATAATAGATTGGATCGGGTGTGTTAGATGTTCGTTCTGATATACTTAAATTATGGTTAGATAAACTATTAGTAATTTTTTATGTGTTCGGTGCAAAAAAGTAAATGAAACATATTTAGTAGTGTCAGTGGAAGCGGGAGTCTCAAAGTGGAATTTTTTTCTAGTAAAAATCAAGCTAATTAAAAAAAAAATAGATAAATAACATTCCCACAATTTGCCATTACCGAATCGGAACCTCTCTTAATGTGTGTGTTAAAACGATATCGTGTCCCTACGTTTCTTTACGCCCCCTTAACAAAAAACTCACCTGTTGTTGTTGCATATTCCCCGCCGCACTGTTCAATAACAAACCGGGCCTACTGTTGTTATTATTCTTGTTGTTACTCGCCGTAATAGCGATAGATACAGTGTTACCACTGATAGATGGTGTGCCGCCGCCGCTGCTATTGGCTTGTGGGTTGTTAATCGGAAGGTTCGCCCGCTCCCAGTCTCGCAGGATCATATCCAGGCCGTACTTCTTGCGGTAGCTTAGGTAGAACGCCTTTACGTGCTGCTCGCTTTTGTTGCCTAACGCTTCCGCGATGGCCTTCCAGTCTTTGCCGTACTTTCTCACACCTGAAATATTTTTGATTATCCACAAAATTCGATTGTTTTGTTAACGTTACTTTTTCTTAGGAAAATTTGAATTTTATATTTCAATTACTTTCAACTGCTAATGACAGTTCATCGTGTGTCCATCTGCTAGCTGTTCTGTCATTCGTTCGGATATCATCGAGCGTGTCCGAGTGTTTCCGCTTTAAAGTTAAAGTTGGCTTATTTGGTTGTATCGGTACTTTTCCTCCATACGAAGTGTTCTACAAACATGTTTAAATTAATTTATCTCGCCACAGAAAATTTCGTACAACAAACCTTAATAGTTTCTTCGCGATCTGAATCCTCATTGGTGGAATTGGGTTCGGACGTGTTCGCACCGACACCACCGGATGTCACTGCATGTTGCGCCGCACTGTTGACGTTCTCATCACCGCTGGCGCTGCCTGTGCCGCTCTTACTGGCGGCACCGGCCGTCTGCACCTGCAACTTCCTGGCCTGCTTGTCCATGAGGCTGGTGCGGCTGCGCGTCTTCTTCCAGCCGTAGTAGTACTTGACTAGCGACGCGATACTCTTGTCGGGCAGCATCTGGCGGATGCGATGGAACGACTTGCCGTGAAACTGGAACGCCTGCTCGAAGAGCACCTTGTCCTCGACACTCCACTCGTCCGGGAACGGTGTGAAGTTGGCCAGGTCGAGGACGGCACGCTCCAGATCGTGTTTGTGCCAGAAGAGCATCCCCAGTGCCTGTTCGCCGTTGTAGCCGTATTTGTCCTTGGCCAGGACGATATAGTCCTCCACTATGGCGATATTGAGGGATATTTTCACGTTTACTTTTGTATTAATACATGTACATTTACACAATATACCGCTGGGGTATATAATGATTACTTGTATTATATATATTTTTGGATTTATCCCTTAGTTTCTTAACAAAATTACAACTACACTAGCGCACTAGGACATTTACATTGAATTCAAAATTAAATATTTCTGTTTGATGAATAAATTACAACGTATATAAAAACCACCAAAGCGTCAAACAAAGACTTAGCCATCTTACACTAAAACACAAAAAGTCTTTTGCATTAAATTTTCACACCTTTCAAATAATTGTATTATATTTATTTTTAAATGGGTTATCTATTAATTAGGTTACGTGTATTATATATTTTTCGGGTTTAACTCTTAGTTTCTTAACAAAATTGCAATTGCACTAACGCACTAGGACATTTGCACTTAATTCAAAATTAAATATTTCATTGTATAAAACATCACCCAACAACCGTCACACAAAGCATTTAATAGCTAGATGCGTATTTTGGAGGCTATGCCCCCATCTTCAGTAGCACAAGATAGAAACTAAATAAAATAGCGCTGTCACTCAGCGGGATGTTACCTCAACTCTGTCATTCAATATACAATTGTATAGTAATCCCGGTGAGTGACAGACAGGTAGCTTCATTTGTCCTATTATTGTGCTACTGAAGATTGGGGCATAGCCTCCGAAATGCGCATCTAGCTAATGGATGCGGTTTTCGAGTGATATTTTATACTGTTATTTAACGCCGTAGTGACGATTTTACAATAAATATTTCATGTTTGATGATCAAATTACAACGAACATAAACATCACCAAAGCGTCAAACAAAGACTTAGCCATCTTATTTCCAATATGACGTATGTCTCGCATGCCTACTGCGACCATACACACGCATTGCCTGCACGACTTTTATACGAATTCTCTTCCAGCATTAAAATTATTTCTTACATTTCGATTCCGCTATATCCGCCGTTGGCGACCACACGAGCAGAGCCCTATCCGCAAGCAGTTCCGGTTTCCGCAAAGTCTCGGGCTGCAGCTCCGGACACACGGCCTGATAGTCCCGTCCCACACGGATCTTATCCACAGGCACTGAACGTGACGAAACATTAAAACAATCAACGATTTAACATTACATTACGGAACGTACCCGAGCTCTCGTCCTCGCTAGTAGAATCCGCCTGCTGATGATGAGTGTGCATTCCATTCGGACTTGGCCCGCGACTTCTTCGGCCATTCCGAGGTCCTCCGTCGTTGTTGTTACCTTTCTCAGCTAGTACCATGACGTTATGGCGCCTCAAAGGCGATGAATTTGCGATTAAAGCGCGTTTCTTTGGCGGGGATGTTCGTTAACTACCACAACTTGCTGTATACTTGCACAATCCGCTGTCGCGGCGATGTGATATGAGTGAGTGGCGCCGGGCGATCGCTGTTATGGGAACGAGTGTGTGGATATGGCGTCAGGCCATCGTAGGGCTTTAGGTGAATTAGTTTGAACTATTGTGCGAATGGCATGCACGATTTATATTGGTTCCACAAATTGGAAATTTATTGAAATTAAAAATGTATACATCGTAGATTTATAAAGCCAGTGTTTTAAAAGCCATTAATAAAAAATATTTTATTTTATTATTACAGTAGCACATGAATTGTATTTATTAGTTTGAAAAACAAAGTAGGCAAAAAAATTTTAACCACATGTTCAACTAAGTAAATTTTCTATTATATTGTATTAATTTTGTATTTGAATATAATATTTACGAACATTTTAAAATCAAACATACAATACATTTTTAAAATCAAGATTATCAAAATAAATTTTTAAAAGTATTTTTATCTGAATATTAAATCCTTCGATTATTCCACTAATGTTATTAATTAAACTTTTCTATATTTTCATATAAAAGAATACTATTAGTTCGAATCCACCGTAACGTAATTTGAATCCTAACAAAAGTATGACATCTACGATGTCCCGAAGCTCGACGTACCAAATGTCAACAACACATATCAGCCAGTCAATTTAAGCAAACTTCGATGGGCCGATTCCAATCGGACACAATCACGTCTTATTTAATAAAAACGGAGGAAAGTGTACGTGATCATCCCATGAGTAACGCGACGTTCAATTAGTGCACGATTGTATACAAACGAATAACCGAAGTATATCTAACTGATGGTACTGGCGGAGAAGAACAACGACACAACCAACAACGCAACAGCGCGGAATGGTCGCAGAAGTCGCGGCCCAAGTCCGAACGGGTTACACCAGCCGCAATTGGTGGACTCTAGTAGCGAAGATGAGAGCTCAGGTACGATTTAAGATGTGTAAGTGTTGTTGACTGACTGCTCTTGTTTTGGTATACAGTGCCCGTGGATAAGATCCGTGTGGGACGGGACTATCAGGCCGTTTGTCCGGAGCTACAGTTGGAGATCACGCGGAAACCGGAATTGATTGCAGATCGGGCATTGCTCGTGTGGTCGCCCACTGCGTGTATAATCGATGGGAAATGTAGGTGGCTTAATTGCTGATTAGGACATAATTTCCGTTAAGACGTGTTAGCGTTTCTTTTTAAAATCGATAAAGGAATGGGTGTAGATTGTGCGATTTCATTGGGTTAGTTGATATCAATGGTATTATACGAAAGATGAATGGCGTGATGAATATGGAACTAGGTCAAATAAAATTGTAGGATGTTGATTTTTTTTGTAGTCCGTAAATCGATTAAAAGATTAAAATAAATATTAGGGAAGAGAAATAAAAATACAATGTTCTATATCACGGTTAAAAACGAGGATTTGTTCAATTATAATTTCGTTTATTAAGCACTAGTGGAAAACGATTTTTTTTACATTTATAGAAAACCTACTTTCTCATATAGAACAATCCCAGCTAACTCTTCACATCCTTTATAACAAATCCTAGATTCATAGAGCCTTCTCCCCATCCTTCTAAGCAGTGAACATTTAAACCTAGAGATTTTGAATATTCTTGAGATTGCTTGATTGTTGAATAGTTTTCAAAAACATCCATTTCTAATCTTGTCCATATAAGAAGCGTAAGGAAATGATTTTCAACTCTATCTATCCTACATGCTCTTCTACTAACACTACTAAATATGTTTCCTATACTTTTCCCCCATCGAACACAAAAAAATTGCTAATACTTTGTCTAACTAAAATTTAAGTCTATCAGAACGAACATCTTACACACCCTATCCAATCTATTATTTAACCATAAAGATACGGACGGATAAATTTAACCGTAGTGTATATAAGATTAATAAGTATATAAGATTAATTGCCTAAATTGCAATGCAATATATACTAGCCAAACTAGCTTTAAAATTCGATTTAATGAACATGTTAATAGTTGAACTGTACTAACCATATTTTAGGATCTCATGATAATTTTCCTAGTATAGATAATTTAACAATTTTACATGTTTGTTTAAAGAGTCATAAATTAAATTTGCTTGAATCATTGGAAACTCACAAATACCGTACAAAGCCTAAATATAATTTACTCAATGACCAATTGGGTCTAATCTCCTCCCCATTATTCGATATTATCTGTAGGTAGATTGTTTATAAATAAATAAGTTTTCTCTAATTTGTTTTTCATTTCTTGATAATGCTTAGTTAGTTAGTTAAAGAGTCCGCAATCCTAAAGATTGGTTGGAAACAGCACGCCATGCCGATCTATCCTGAGCTAATCCCTTCATCTCCCTATAGCTATTCATCTCAACGTCTTCAACTATCTGACTCACATACTCCAATCTAGGCCTACCTACCCCTCTCTTTCCCTCCACTCTACCTTCTATGATCAATTGCATCAATGCTTAATAAGCGAAATTATAGTTGAATAAATCCTCGTTATTAACCGTGATATAGAATATTGTATTTTTATTTCTCTTCCCTAATATGGAATATCAGAACATAACGGCAAAATCGATAACCTATTTAAAAATAAATATACAATGATGCGAAATGGATGAAAATTCCATGCAAAAGACTTTTTGTGTTTTAATGTAAGATGGCTAAGTCTTTGTTTGACGCTTTGGTGATTTTTATATACGTTGTAATTTATTCATCGAAACAGAAATATTTAATTTTGAATTCAATGCAAATGTCCTAGTGCGCTAGTGTAGTTGCAATTTTGTTAAGAAACTAAGGGTTAAATCCAAAAATCTATATAATACAAGTAATCATTATATACCCCAGCGGTATATTGTGTAAATGTACATGTATTAATACAAAAGTAAACGTGAAAATATCCCTCAATATCGCCATAGTGGAGGACTATATCGTCCTGGCCAAGGACAAATACGGCTACAACGGCGAACAGGCACTGGGAATGCTCTTCTGGCACAAACACGATCTGGAGCGTGCCGTCCTCGACCTGGCCAACTTCACACCTTTCCCGGACGAGTGGAGTGTCGAGGACAAGGTGCTCTTCGAGCAGGCGTTCCAGTTTCACGGCAAGTCGTTCCATCGCATCCGCCAGATGCTGCCCGACAAGAGTATCGCGTCGCTAGTCAAGTACTACTACGGCTGGAAGAAGACGCGCAGCCGCACCAGCCTCATGGACAAGCAGGCCAGGAAGCTGCAGGTGCAGACGGCCGGTGCGGCCAGCAAGAGCGGCACAGGCAGCGCCAGCGGCGATGAGAACGTCAACAGTGCGGCGCAAAATGCAGTGACATCTGGTGGTGTCGTTACGAACACATCCGAACCCAATTCAGCCAATGAGGATTCGGATCGCGAAGACAAGGTTAGTTCATTTGTATCTAATATTGCAAAAAAATATGTTTAATTTTTGGTACTGCCATTTCGCATTGACCTAAAAGTGAGAATTAAAATTTACATTATTGGAAAAAGTTCAAATTACTTTTAAATTTATTATGTTTATTTACCTAATTAAATTGCGCCGTTTTATCTATTATATCACACAAGTTTATTCAATTTGAGTATTTGTATTTTTTGGGGCTGTATTAAAATGAAAATGCATGCGTTTAGTTACGTCTTTAATTTTTATTTCGCGTGTTTGATTTATTGCTCCTATAATTTACTTTTATATATGATTTGTTTTTCTTATTTTTCATTTTTTAATATTATCCCTCTACATTTTTTTGACATAATTGAATAATTAAAAGATTACGATACAATATTCTAAGCATGTCCACGTACAGGAGATGTAATGTGAGGTTGTTTTTATTATTGAAATTATTTGACAGAAATGGACGATACATCGCGGTATTCGGCGCAAAAGTCGCTCACCGCTTAGAGCCGGTCAAACAGTCGATGAGAGCTCTTCTCAGGTAGCCGCCTCAGTAGTTCTCAAATTCACAAATCACCAGCAAATTTCTTATATTTATTCATTTTGCTGCATTGTTCATTTTTATTTCGCCAATTTCTACTTTTTTATTCGATCATCGTTAATTTATATTTCCGCTTTTATTAATTTAAATTCCGGTAGGTTTTATTTTGATTTTTTTTTTTAATAGCAAGCACATCGCAAACAAGTTTTTTTTTATAAAAAAAAACATTCGTTATATTTACACATTTTATTTATTTTATTTTATCAAATTCGCTGCAAAATTTCCCAAGAGATTAAAAAAAAATCCTAAAAAATCGTAAATCCTAAAAAGTTGTTGGTACAACTTTTTATTTTCTAACATGTTTCACTTACGCATGCTCATAATACATTACTTTTAATTTCGTCTTTCTAACATCTAAATTCGACGTAGAAACTAACAATTATTGTAAGCTTCTAGTTACTTTTTTTAAGATAATCAATACATTTTTTGTTTATTAATATACAGGGTGAAAAAAACGGCGGCTCTTGTTCAAATTGCGGCGTTTGCTGCACTTACACACACACCACCCCTAAGGGACCTATGTGCAATTCTTGCTATCTTCACTGGAGGTAAAATTACAAAAAAAAATCATTTAGCAACATTTTTTGTGTATATTTTCACGCAAAATGCAAGTTTTTTAACGTCATTTCCATATAATTTTCCATTCGAAATTCCTTACGACTGCGCCAATTTATATTTTTCACATAAAAAAATGTATGTATATATATATATCTTAAGACGTACCGGGGTGTTACGACCTACCCACGGCCCAACGCCCGGTATTAAACGCGGCAGTAACGGTGGCAATTCGACCACAGCGTCGGCAGTAGGACGTAGTATGGCCGCCCGTCATAAAAGACGCCCACCACGGGGCATGTACATGAATCACGACGATTTGGCAGCGATGGCCAGCCAGGGGGCGGGTCTGGCGATCCTCAAGGGATTGAGCAGAGAACAGGATGCTCTACAAAGACAAGTAAGGACGGGCATGAAAGTAGATTGAAGGAATTTTTCGTTAAATCGTGGAAATACGATTTAAGAAAAAACGGTCTTCAATTTTTTTTTTGATACCTTAACATATCGTTAAATCAAACACCTTCCTCCGCTATTGCAGATACAACAAAACAAACAAGCCATCAGTTCCTTAAAACGAAAACATTCCGATTCTATAGAAGATCTCCGACCGACGATCGATAATTTCACGAAATTGTGCAATAAATGGTCCGTCGATGAGCAACTACTAGCTGTAGAAGGTAGGAATATACGAAAATGATCCAAAAAAGATATTAAATAAAACATCGTAGGTGTCCGGAAGTACGGCAAAGACTGGAAGGCGATCTCTGAGGTGTTAGGCAATAAAACTGAGCAACATTTACGGACATTTTACATCAACTATCGCAAGAAGTATTGTTTAGATACGGTCCTGCGTGCGTGGGAAAGAGAAAACACTGCAAACGACGTAGCGGATAGTCTAACGAATAATAACAACACTGTAAATAACGGCATCAGTGGATTATCTGTGTCAGCTGATTGTGTGAACGTTCAATTGCAACAAGTAAGTTATACGGTTGATGTTTCCTTTCTAATTTTGCCTTTTTTTTAAAGAAAAAAAAACCTAACTTAAATTTGCGCGAAAGAACAAATGGAATTGCAAACCACCTCTAATTTTTTTTTTTTATAGGAAAAGCAACTAATCATACCCTCGATCGACATAACCTCCGATAACGAGGACAATTCCGACATTATTTGCATTTCACCGTCTCCCCCGCCATCGATCACAACATCGTCGACGCCCACGCCCACTAAAGGTGGGCGCGATGTAAAAAGCAACGGCAAATTGAACACGTTGCTGACTTTGCAAGCCGCTAAATGAAAAAAATAATACCACGTGAATTGTGTTTTACGAACAAAAGTGTTGTTGTTTCGAGGCGCTCGATATAGAATGTAAGTGAAAATTGGCGGAGGTTGAGTAATAATAAGTGTGGCGATGCGTCTCGAAGATTGACGAAGATTAATGAAGTTTATAGATGCGTTCCGAAGTGACCGAATATTGCTGATTTTTTAGACGAATTCATCGTTTTGTTTATCATTTATCCACTCCTCGATAAGATTGTTTAATACGTAAGTAGCAAATTTTTTTTCGTTTCTTTGAAAAAATAAATACCCCGATATAACTTGCATTAATCGCAAAGTCTATCATAGTTATGATAAAAACGAAGCACTATACGTTTAAATAGAAAATATGCATAGTTTAAATAATTGACGTTTTTTAGGGACTAATTAGTAAAATTGGTATTTTTTAAGGATGAATTGAATTTCCAGTTTTCATCTCGAAAATGATTGCAAATTTACACTAGTTTTTCAAAAAAAAAAATTCATTAGATAAAGTTTGTTTTTACATCACAAATCGATTTTTTTTCGCGCAAGATATTTTTGTTCATATTATGTTGATATATTAAAAGTCCCTAACTTTGTAGGAAATATCGTAAAAGTTTATAATTAGATAAACCACGTTTAAGCTAGTCGCAAAGTAGTTCAAATGTCCCGCGTTTTACAAACATTCATTTATAGATTTTATTTAGTTGATTAAAGCGAAGTAAACAAACCACAAAAAGTGTACATAATCTAATTAATAAATATTTATTGATATAAAATATTTGTTCAAAAAAAAAATGATTGTCGTGATTTATTTATTTATTTTTAAACGGGAACAAGACAAATTCTGCATTTAAATTCGAAAAATAAAATGTTCTGTTTGCGTTTCTAAAAAAAAACTATTTTTGCACATACTACAATTTTTTTTTGATTACAATTTTTTTGCATTCTAATAACATTTCGAACATTCTAACTAAATACAAAGAATTTTTTTGTGTAAAAATAATCTCTAATTTCTCGTTTTTTTTTTTTATTGCGTAACAAATCTACATTTTTTCTTCAAAATGCTTCTCCCAATGGCTTTATTATCAACTCGTGCACCTGCAATTAATTAATTTAAAAAAATAAATTAAATCGATCCCTGTTTGCGATTTTCTTGTAGCTTAGAAATTTTACAACTTGCCACAAATTAATGACGAATGACGAAATTTTCGTTGTAAAATTGTTTTGTTTTCATTAATTTTTTTTAATATGAACAGTCGGAGGCGTGGACAACACATAAATGCAAGCATCAGCGACATCTTCCGGACTTAAACCTGGAATAGCTTTAAAGTTCTCTTGAATTTCTGCCGGATAATTGTACACGAAGTCCGTATGAACTAATCCTGGAGAAATACTCTGAAATAATAAAAAATAAACTTTTGGGTAATTTAAATATTTAAATTATTTTGTTCCTCTAAAAATTCTGAACTAAATCATCAAATGACATGTAACTGTCACTTTTATTCCCGCTCCGGTACAAATCCCTCACCGTGATTTTAATTTTCAAACCGTCAGTCCTCATATATTGCCTGAGCGTCTCTGTCAACGCGGTAACTGTATGTTTGGTTGCTGGATAGACATTCATACAGGGTATCGCCATTACAGGTACATTATGCCCCGTTATGCTATTCATATGGATAATATATCCGTTGATATTGTGTCATTTCATTGATCCTATTGCCTCGTTCGTGCAGATGCACAATCCGATGACGTTTACGTCGAATTGCGCTCGCCATATGTCATAGTCGCCATCTACCGGTGGATATTAAGGTGAATGAGAAATTAAAATGATTTTTAAGCGAGTTAGGTATCTTCAATGCGTTAAATAAATTCGATGTAATATTAGAGAGTTGCTGGTTTTTAAACAAAGGTCGCTGTAATTTTGGTATAAAATGCTCAGATTTACAATTACGTTTTAATAAGAAAAAAATACTAATAATTGAGTTGAGAAAATTCAATTTGGTATTTAATAGATTTTTGCAGAAGTATTAATATCGAATTGAAGAAGAACTTCACTGCATTTGTAGATAACGCGCGTTTAATTCAACGTTTATCCGTTAGATGTCAGCTAATGTACATTTTTAACTGAAAATTCTAGTATTTTAAAAATTGCACGCAATTATTTTCTAATTAAATATAAAATTTTAAATTCTAAATTTTGAATGAATCTAATTCTAATGTAAGATTTTTTGATAATAACTGATTACCTTATTAGTGTTGTTTGTCCCAAAAAGCCCGCAGGATGGAAATCCTCCTAATTTTCCTTGAACCCATTAGAAAGCTTCTTTAATTTCTTCAATTTCGTAGATCACATTTCATAGGATATAATTTTCCGGGTTCGTTCTGGAATTGTAAAATAAATCTTATATATTTTTATATTAGCTTGTTTTTCAGTTGCATATTTAGAAAAATCTCTTACATTGATGCCTAATTTTACCAATTTTTCGCATATACTTGCACCAATGCCAACACTGGCTCCTGTATAGATAGCTACTCCTCTAATCCAACGATTTATTCCTTAAAATTGAAAATATTAAAAAAATTCTACCGCGAAATATATAATATTATATATAAATATATAAATATTTGTTTTTAATATCTACATTGATAAAATTTCTTATTTTTGGTTTCATAATTTAGTTGTACCTAATATCGGATAGATGGCAGGAGCATCATTTGACATCGAGTGGCGTCCCCTATTTAGAAACCCCTATAACTAAATCAACCATCTGCTACCCCTTATAAATTAACCAAACAGAAAATATATAGAACCGAACTAACTATAAATGAAACCTTAATTTTTTGCAATTTTTTTTAATGTACATATTTAATTAAGTGGGTTCAACACTAAAATAATATCAAATGAAAAAATATATTTTGAATTTTACTATTTTTATTTTTATTAAAATATTCTTATTTTTAAGTTTTGCGAAAGAATTTTCAATTTTGAATTTTTATTTTGTGAAATATTTTTTTATTATTACTACACTGCGTATTGGGCATTATCATATAATCCATGTAAGTGGTGTTTTGTTGTTTTAGTCGCAGGTGGTGAATGACTGGTATCACAATGGCGGACAGTAATGGCGTCCGTATAAATGATTTTTTTATACCATCGAATTTTCAAATATGTTCAAAAATGTTTTTTCTATCAAAAAAATATAGAAACCATTTTCACTTATCTTAATTAATTAGTTTTTTAAATATAAATAATATTGATAATAAAATTGCTACTTTCATTGTTGTATTTTGCAATATTTTCTATCATTGAATGAACAGAAAACTTTTTTCCCCACACTTGTTGCTTGAGCAAACTTAACCCAACTTATCCATTCACAAAAAGAACAAAAAAAAAACTTTTCTTTAAGCGTCTGTCAGCAATATGATTTCTATAAAAACCAAAAAAAATCCTTGCCAAAATAAATTATATCTTTATTTAATTTCAATCCAAACTATTTTAATTTACAACAAAACACGTTGGCAGTTAGTAGTTCAAATGATTATCTTTTAGCTACAGCATACAAAATTGAAACACCCCCTTTAATTGTTTGACTTCCCAATAGATGTCGTTGAATCAGCTTGCGCTAATTAATCTCAATTTAAATCGATTTCCTTGAGCTGTTCAAATACTCGTGTCTGTCTTCTATATAGAGACTACAACGGACCGTTTAATCGAAGGTAAAATAGTCATAGATATATACAGCATGTTTTAAAAATACTTTACATAAATTTAATGTAGCTCAAATGTTATTATTTTACAACTTGTACATAATTTATTGTAGTTTTTTTCAAAAGCCAAAACTAGCGGAAAATTTACATAATAAAAAAACTGTAACGTTTTACTCAACCAATAGTTTATTTTGTGTATTTAGATATTTGTGTTTAGATATTGGTTTGCTAAATCGAAATTATATTTAAAAAATGAATTTTCTATAATGGGGATTTATACTGCAACCAACGCTACATATTTCGTCAGTTGTTTAGAAGGAAATTTAAATTTAATTAAACCGATTGCGATGATTTTGATTTTATATTAAAGGCTTATATTAGCTAGTTTTGTACGAAAACAAAAATATGGTCGCTAAATCAATCAAAATAATAAAAAAATTGTTGATTTTTATTAATATTTTTTTCTACTTCAGATTAGTAGAAGAATAGTTCAATGATAAAATCATTGGATTTATAATAATGTGATTTGGGTTTTCGATTTTATTTTAATTTTTACTCAATAAGCATATACAAATTTTTGTCTATACATTTTATTATAAAATTGAAGAAATTATTTTTGTATTCCATAAAAATAAATATTAATTCGCATAATTAATGGTCTGTGATCGATAGAACCTAACTTCACTTACGTGCCATATGAAATTGTCATTTGATACATGTTTTCATTAAGATGTCAAACGTTGGTTAAATTAAATGCTCGAATTGTGCTCAAATTAAAATATAAAATCAAAAGTGTTTGCAATTAACTACTAATTGCAAGAAATTAAACATTCTGAATATTATTATACACACAAAACAATCACAATTACTGTGGAGGTGAGTTACAAACTAATAAATCAAATTTTGTTAAAATTTGTATAGAATAAATCGTGTTTTGTGCATTACGGGTTGCCTCTCGTACATATATTTATGTTTCATAGAGACGTACAAATTGTCAAAATTGTATTTATCTACATAGGCCGCATTTATCAAATAGATAGTTCAATGTTTTGTAACAGAACGAACTAATTTCCCAATGACAGTTAAGCCGAGAGCAAACTGTCTCGCAACTATGCAAAGACACGGACTTTCAGTCTCTGGACGTTGCATTGACTTAATTATCTTTGACTATTAAAGCTAATATCCGAGAACTGTCACTGAGCAGAAAGCCATTACGAACACTCGTTATTGAATATAAATTTCATTTCTCATAAAAGAAAATGAAGCCGCTAACGATATTGACATTGAAATAATGAAAAATTCCTAACCAAATTTGCATTATTCGATATTGAGGTTATATTAATTGAATTCGATGTATAAGTAGAGAAGTTTTCGAACTTTTTGAACTTTTCAGCGGTTCATTAGTATGTTTTTCTCTCTCACACCCATATAGGAAGTGCATATATATATATATGCACTTCCTTTTGAAAGTTTCTTGTATGACGGTGTCCGAATGACATTAAAAGTAACTTACGCCCCTTCCGACATGGTTGCAACATCTCTCATCTAATCGGATTATAGTTACGGTTAGATCTTTTGTATATGTTACAATTTCGCTGGAAAAGAAAGAAATATGCCATTTACTGGGTGTATTACTTCACTTTTTTAAAATACGTTACTGTTAATGTAGATTTTTTTTATAATATATAAAAATACATTTTTTTTCCGAATTTTCATAGTTTTTTTTGTAATTTCGAAATATTTTTTTTACATCTAACTTGTCGTAAAAAAATTCGCCGAGCCTTTTAATATCTATGTTGGAATATTTTGAACAGCTGAGTGTCAAATTTACAATTTTACATTACAAATTTCGTTTCCATAAAAAGTCTTTTTAAAAAAAATAATAAAAATAAAAGAATATTTAAAAATTACTAAAATAATTAAAAATCAAAATTCTTTTTTTTTACATTTTGACACATTTTGCTTGAACTATTTGATCAAGAGTCGTCAAAAATTGTAAATTCGTAATTGATTTATTGAAATATAGATGACGCTTAGGTTAAATAGTATTTTATGCTGTGTTGCAATTCATCAGCATATAAATCTTAAAAACAAAGATTTCCTACAAAAATATTTCTAAAAAAATTTTTAATTGGTAATTTTTTTTCAATATCTGTCAAACAAATGACATTCTTAACATTTTAATTACATTTTTGTTTCAATTAAAATTATGGTTCTATTCAATACATTTTTATTTAAATATAATTAAGTTATTCACAATTAGATGGCGCCACAATAGCACAATCAAACATTTTAATTGACAGATGTCCTCTTAAATAATGCGTTGAAAAATATAATATTTCTCTTTTTTTATGCCAACGCATATATAACAGTGACATAGAAATATAGTTTTATCCTATCAAGAATTTTTGTATATTTTTACAAAATTAAAAAAATATAATAAAAATATATTTTTTTTTGCCACAAATTCTTCGATTTATTTTACATTTAGTAAAATATTTATTTTGCATTTGTATTTTGCAAATAAAATTTAATACGCCTCTGATTTCACGGAAATTTCTGTTCTATTGTTGCATCCCGAAGGAAAGTTAGAGATTCGGGATTGCATTAATTTCTGGAACTGGAAAATTATATTCACATTAGGGCCGCGCAGGGCCTTGCTATCTTTCATAGATATAAATTATACCGGATGGCCACATTTAAACTCAAATTTATCAAAAAAAAATATTTTTTTTTCGACGATAAAGTAAAAATGCATCATCTAAGTCACCTAACAATAAAATGTACACAAATAGCGGTAATTTTATAGTGGTCCACTTTAGAGGGATCCCGGCATTTAAATGTTTTCAAAGTTTTTATAGATATACATTTTTTAAGCACTGAAAATAAAATAAACATATAGTTTTTAGTTTGATCGATGCAATAAAATTTCGAAATAAAAATCTAGTGTTTCCAATACAAATATCGCTAAGTAAATATAAATGCGATATTTTTATTATACAAATTAATTTGATTCTAACGACGAAATCGTAAATTTCGATCTTTAATGCCTAAAATAATATTTTATTTCCTGTACTTTTACGATTCTGCAAACAATTGCACTGGCACTAGATGCGACCTATTACACGCCTTTCTACTGGTGACATAACCTAAATAATTTTTTATTTCGTAGCATATAATTTTTTACCCGCCTCTATCAGATGTTATATATTTTTCGCGTTAACTATACTTTTTGTTATTTTATTATTATTATTTTATTTATTATTATTATTATTTTATTATTATTATTTTTTTTTTTTATATACTTTTTATGCTTTAAAAAATGTTTTAACTTTACACATTTATTTTACACTGGCAACATTGCATTAGCTTAAAAAAGGGTCCAGCCAAACAGGGATCCCGGTTTGCGTTAAACAATATTACTTTAATAGTTTTTTTTTTTTTTTTAATTAAGTGTAGTTTGAGTTGTGTCCCTTCTAATCGGTTTTGTGCACAGAGCTTTTACATGATTTCCTGTAGATATATATAAAGGCGGGATAGAATAACTATTCTCAGTTTTATGAGAAGCTATTAATTTCTTCGAGAAGAAAAACATGCGTTAAATTTTATTGGTTCATTTTATTATTGGCCTGGAAGAAAATCTTTTAGTGCCCACATGTACATGACAAAATATTAAAAATATATATTTTTGAATTTATCAATGAATTTTATAAATTTCATAATTAATACAATAATAAATCTATACCAGATTTTTTTGAACACCTTGTATTATTTTTAACAAATACTTAAATAAGAGTTAAAAAACTTTGAGTTTCAAACTGCAGGAAACTTCCTGTATATTGAATATTTTACCCTGTATTTAAAATTTAAAAAAATTCAATGAAAATCTTTAATCTTACAAATGTCATAATTATTACAATATATTTTTTGAAATTTTTTGTATTTTTTTTGAACGCCCAGTATATAATATTTTTTAGACATAATTATTTCAAGTAAACTACATATATGAGAATTTTTTTTTTGAGGTTTTACACCGCTGGAAACACCTGCAGTGTAAAAACACCAGGTATATATTAAGTATTTAAATTTTTGTCAAGATAATACGAAATTATATAAATTTTACAATTACTATAATAAATAGGTACCAGAATTTTTGTTTGTTTAAAAAAAATAAACACCCTGTATATATATTTTCAACTTTTTTTAAAATATAAAACTTACATCAGAAATGAATTTAAAAAAATGAAATTAAGGAAACCCTGTATATGAAGCTATTACAGCGATTGTTTATTAGGCGAAGACACCTATCGAAGAACGATACGAGAGGCGAAAGAGGCGATTTTATCTTCGCCCTCGTCGATATTTATCCTCCCTCGGGAGAAGCACGCCCTCACCCTCACCCTCACCCGCGAGTAACACCTAACAAGGGACTAACCGCGATAATTTACTTCTTTTCATTTTCCACACCTTTCCAATCATAGATATTATAGACGATATACAGTGTGATATGTATGGCGGGTTGCATATCAAGAGTTTTGTATGCCGGGTTGCATATCAAGGGTTTGAGAGTTTTCTTTTATCTCAAAATTTCGTTTTGAAAAGATGTAGTTAGATTTTTTGCTAAGATAATTTTTTTTTATAAATAAAAAACGTGATATATTTTAATGCTACTATTTTTTAAATAGAAAAATCGTAAGGACATAATATTTTTAACAAACATTAAGCAAGGTCTAGGTTAGGTAATGACATATATAATGACATAAAACAATTCCAGACAAATAAAAGTAATAATTAATCGCAGCATCTGAACAATAACTAAATGTAAACATGTTTTGTTTGATTCTTGGACATCCATTCAACAGCTGTTGTAGACATACATTTGCCTGACATTCGATATAAAATAATTCTGAGGCATTGGCATGGGTAGTGTCCATTTTTTAAATAAACAAATGTCATCACGTATATAGGTTATGTCAAAGCAGCCAAAATCTGCCTCAACCCAAATTGAAATAACTTCCATATTTCAATTCGTCATTCCATAACTTGAAAATATATAAAAGAAAATATAAAAAAAATTATATTAATACTTATATAATTTTTAAAATATTAATTTTGGTAATAGAATAACAAAAAAATGATTGTCACTTGTCAAGTCAAGTCATGTCAGGTCATTTCGTATCCTAAAAAAATATCATAGAATTTTTAAAATAATATTAAACAGTAAATAATCATTTTTCAAAATTATATTAAATAACTTTTTTAAATAAATAAATTATACTTAAATATCTGTTGTTATATTTTAATTATATTATAATTTTAATCATTCAATCTTCAACTATAAAAATTGTGCTATTACTCAACTATTCGAAATTAGATGGCGCCACAATAAAAAATAATAATTTCACAAAATACGATGCTATTACAAACCTTATATTATTTTTATTTCTCAACCTAAAACAGTTTCTCAACAATCACAACACCCTGTACTTACAGTTTACACACACACACACACAAACAAAATGGTATCACACCATGTTCCCGCAACAATTGCGATATTAATGTCCCATACGTGTTCTGTACTTTATCCATATAGTAATATATAGCTTTACTTAAGAACACGATCTGTGGCGACGGCGCGTTCGCATTTTCAATTGAACCGATTCACCGGAAGCGGATACGACAGCCACATTCGGCAATTGCTGCAATTCGATTGTAATAAGCGCCGCAAAAACCATTACTTCGTACTTTCACCGAGTGCGATTATAATTATATATAGAAATTTTGATTAGTGAAATTTTTTATTTTGTACTTTTTTTTTGTAGAGCAAACAAAGACATTTTGCTATTTTGTTTAGGATTTTAGAGTATCGATTGTGACAAGTGACAAGTATTTGACAGTTGACAAGCAATTGACAAAAAACAATCATTTGACCAATTACGTGCTTTAAAAAAAATAGTACAACATATAAAAAATTAAAAATTAGAAATTTTGTTTAATTCTTCTATATATATTTTTTTATTGACTAACTTGACAAGCGACATTTCATTTGAGAAATGATATTCGTTAAAGATTAAAAAAATATATATCTATATAATAACCGGACCTGACCTGAGAAAAATGAACAATATATATATATTTTTATTATAAAAATTATATATCTTTATTTTTATTATAAAAATTATATATCTTTATTTTTTTAGTATCTTCGATATATAACTATATAAATATCTTTAGTATCGATATCGGTATCGGTTGTCAAATCGATTGTGACAGGTGACACTCATCAAATGATTGTCACTTTTATTTGATAGGTGTCACTTGTCAACAAATTGACAAGTGCTAGGAGAAATGTGACAATTGACACGTAACTGACTTGATAAGTGACAATCACTTGACAAGTAAACAGTCACCGTTTACTTATCAAATAATTGTGACTGGTGTCATGATAGTCATAATTATTTTAATGAGTGACACCTGTTAACGATTTGACAAGTGTTTGTAAGAGAAATGTGACAATTGACACGTAACTGATTCGATAAGTGACAATCACTTGGCAAGTAAATAGTCACCGATTACTTGTCAAGTGACTGTGACAGGTGACAGTAGTCAAATGATAGTCACAATTATTTGATGAGTTACACCTATCAACAACTTGACAGGTGCTAAGAGAAATGTGACAGTTGATACGTAACTGACTTGATCAGCGATTATCACTTGACAAGTAAACAGTCACCGATTACTTGTCAAACGATAGTGACAGGTGTTACTCGTCAAATGATAGCCACAATTATTTTAATGAGTGACACCTGTTAACAATTTGACAAGTGCTAAGAGAAATGTGACAATCGACACGTAACTGACTTGATAGGTGACAATCAGTTGACAAGTAAACAGTCACCGATCACTTGTCAAACGATTGTGACAGGTGTCATTTGTCAAATGATTGTCACAATTATTTGATGAGAGACACGTGTCAACAATTTGACAGGTGCTAAGAGAAATGTGACAATTGACACGTAACATTTGACAAGTGACAAGTAAGCACTGAACCGAATATTATACAGCGGCGATAATGTATATTGATTCTATCTATTCCAAAGGCCTTAAGGCCTTTAATGCAGTTGATGAAGCATCTCAAACGTGAAGGCATTTAATTATTTAACCCAATACCAATTAACGCCTCGGAATATTAGCTTTACCGCCACCTAGCGCGCTTTAGCAAACTTATTCCACGAGCAATATACAGGGTGATTTTTGCCGTTACCAAAATATTCGGTGATAAATGAGATTCAGTTCGATTCGATTCGAAAAGGATAAAAATTGATTTGATATAAATTGAAATTTGTAAAATTGAAGTTAAAAATATTTTCCATGCCCACTTTTTTCTGCCAAAAGTTTGATATAATTTTTTTTTAATTATTTTTAGTATTCACATTAATATCAACTCCCATGTCAAAATGACGGTATTTTTCCCATTTTTGTAAAAGTTTAAGAAAATTTTCGACCCGCCCTGTATAATATAGGAAGCTGACGATCAAATGGAGTGTGTATCCTATATTTCCTTATCGTGTAAAGTTTTGGCATGTCGAACTCATCGATATCAGCTGTCACGTACGCAAACGGCCAATAAAAATACCCATTCCTCACTTTACGTGGTCGTATTATTTCAGGTTATGTTTTAATCGGGAAATGTATATTTTAAATTACTATCGGCGATTATTAAAAAAAAAAAAACATTTTTCGTCCGCGATTGTACTGTATATTGATTTAATACACAGGGTGTTCGATTAAACGTTAAAAAATTTGATGTATATATTTTTTGTCTTTTAATTAGAAAATTAAGTAGATTGTTTTAAGGAGCAGTAAAAGTGGTCCGAGTGAAATAAACTAGTATGATTTTTTACTATATACAGGGTGTTCTGTATTTTTATATTGAAAAAATATGAATTGTAGAGGTTGAAATCACATTGTATATAAGCATGGGCGTGCCGCGTGAGGGTGGTAAGGTGAGACATTAGGGGGGGGGGTGTTTAGAGTTGAATGTGCCCCCCCCTCCCAGAAAATGCCGATAAACACAAATTACAAAAACGATTGAAGTCGTTCTTGAGCACAGAACACGTGCGATTAATTTCCATCATCGGATGTAGAAGAGAAAGCGATGGAAATTAGGTGCAAAGTTCGCGTGCACAGTCGAACTTTGTTTAATGTGAAAATTAGTCAACGAAAATTTCTCTGGGGCAATCATCAAAAAGTGGAATTAGTTTCGTTTAAAATGAATTGGTTTCTTTTTTAGAAATAATTCGTATGCTCAGGCATGGAGGTGTTATGAAAACAGTTTGGAAATTTAATTTGGTAAAGCAATTTGCGTATGGAATGAATTAGTAGAAAATTTATAGAAAATTTATAAAAAATATATTTCTAAAAATTAATAAAAATGATTTTTTAAATAAAAATAGCTATTTTCCGAAAAATTGTATTTTATTATGTTTCAAGATTTTTTATTATATAAATTTTTGTGCATATTCAAGTTTTTTAATAATATTTAAAATAAATTAAATTAATAAATTAAATAAATTATAAATAAATATTTAAAACTTAAAATTTTCTTGAAATTCTGAAATTGAAATTTGAAAGTTCATTTCCTAAAATTTTCAATAAATTGAAATTTATAAAAGTTATTGTAAAAATTATATTTTTTCAATTTTTTATTACCTTTTTCTTATTCCAAAAAAATAAATATTAAAAAAAAATTTATATTAAGTTTGTTTCAAAAAATTGATATATTTTTTAGGATATAAATTGTGTACATTTTTTATTTAAAAATTTCTTGAAGCTTAATAATTTTTTTTACCTCAAAAAAGAAAAATACATAAGATATTAAATTATTTTTATTAAAAAATTTAATATTTAAGAAAATTAATTTTTTTTTCAAAATTTTTATATAATTTTTAGCATATTAATTTTTGCACATGTAGAAAATATTACTATTTGTATTTTTCAGCAAATTAAAAAATGAACAATTAGTTCTTTTTCCAAATTTATATACATTTTTTACGATATAAGTAAATTAAAATATTTTTGTTTCCAAAAAAAAATCATTAAATTAAATTTTTTAACATTTATTTTTTAGGATATAAATTTCTGTATATTTTTTAAATAAACTTTTTTTGAAGTTTAACTAAAAATTAAATTAAATATTAAAAAAAATTGTTTAATTTTTTTTCACAAAATTCTAATCTATATTTTAAACAAATTTTCTTACGCATCATTGGCTTTTTTCCCTAATATATTTTTCAATAGATTTCGCTTTTGCGAAAGTTATTTTTAAAGAAAAGCTGGAAAAAGTTAATCAAGCCAATCAAAGTATGTTATGAAATAATAATGCTCTGTGCTGAGAGTGTAATTTAAAAAAAGTTTCTAAAAAAAAAAATTTATACATCGAAATATTACCGGTGCACGATACGTTTTTATAAAAATTGTAAAAATTAAAAAATTAAATTAAATCTAAATTAAATTCTATTGTTATATGTACATTGTTATAAGTGAATAAAATATTTCGCGTAAATTCAAAAAATTGCAAAAAGTTTCGATAATCTCATTTTTTTTTTTGCAATGTACTTTAATAAGTCCAAAAAAGATTTTCTTTTTCAACCCGATTTTCGGTCAACAAAAAATCATTATATATTTCCAAATTTCCTGCAAAATTTTACAATTAATTAAATTTCTTATATTTTGTGTTTTTAAATATTTTATTTTGATTTTCTCAAATATTTTATTGTCGGATTACAAAATAAATATGCAATAGCAAATAAATGAAAAAAAAATCCTATTTTCAATTTTATTATTGACTTCAAATAATATATAATACATTTTAAATTAATGTATAAAAAAAAAAAATCTTTTGTACAATATCTGAGGAATATTATTGGGTAGTAATAATCAATTTTTAAATGTTTCAAATCTAAACAAACTAGCTGAAAATGTTTACATAAAATCTGTTAACATAAACACGCATACTAATTTGTTGATAACGATTCTCGAGAATTGTGGCAGGTGTTCTTGAGTTCTGTCGAAGCGTTCAACTGTTACAAGACATTCATAAAAAATAGCTTGCGCAGAGAAGAGATTGCTCTATCCGTTTTAAAATCGCAAAATGTTTCGAAATTCGGTCGAAATGAATATTAAATTGTGTGTAATTTGTGCGTACGTCCATCGTCGGTGTCACACACAACTAATATTAGAACTTGACGAGACGTTCTTGGTCAGTGTTAACTCTTACGTCTTCAACTTAACTCGCGGCTCATCAATTTCAAAAGTTACAAGACTTTCAAAGTGAGCATTTTTTATATGGCCCGTGATGAAATTGTAAAATTGTAAAATAATATTGAACAAATTCGTGCCGAAAGTTTAATGAAAAATTATTAATAATCCGAATTTTTTGAACATCCACCAAGTGATAAATATGTATCAAAAATAAGGAAAATGATTCATATGGCAAAGATTAATATGGTAAACTTTTTTCGAATTCCTAATATTTTAGTTTTACAATTTATAATTTTTTTTTTTATAGAAATATTTAGTGTGGATTTTTAAAGAGTCCGCAATCCTAAAGATTGGTTGGAAACAGCACGCCATGCCGATCTATCCTGAGCTAATCCCTTCATCTCCCTATAGCTATTCATCTCAACGTCTTCAACTATCTGACTCACATACTCCAATCTAAGCCTACCTACCCCTCTCTTTCCCTCCACTCTACCTTCTATGATCAATTGCATAATCCCCCCATGCCTAAGAATATGCCCTACTAATCTGTCTCTCCTACGCTGTAACACTCTCCAGATACTTCTCTTCTCCCCTACTAACTCTAGTACAGCTTCATTTGTTACTTTATCTTCCCAACCAATCTTCATCATCCTCCTATAACACCACATTTCGAATGCTTGTAATCTACGCTTCTCTTCCTTTCCTATAGTCCACGCCTCACACCCGTACAGTGCTACACTCCAAACATATACCTTCAGTAATCTTTTTCTAATACCCAAGTCAATATTTGATCTTAAAATCTGTTCTTTTTCTACGAATGCCTTCCTACCCTGTGCTATCCTACACTTTATATCTACCTTGCTTCGATTATCTTTTGTGATTCTACTGCCTAAATAACAAAAATCTGACACTTCTTCGATTCTATTATCTGCTATTGTGATCCTCATTTTTCTACTGCATTCCTTTTTGTCACACCTCATCACTTTAGTTTTACCTATATTTATTTTCATGTTAAAATCCCTAGTCAATACTGCCTGCATACCATTCAATACCCTTTCTAAATTCTTTTCGCTTTCTTCCAATATTGCTATATCGTCGGCGAATCTCAGCATATATATTTTCTCTCCCTGTACATTCACACCTACACTATACTCTTCTTTTACTTTGTTTATTGCATCTTCTATATATAGATTAAATAATAACGGTGAGAGTGTACATCCCTGCCGAACTCCCTTCCCTATTTTTGCTACCTCTTCTTCCCCTTCAATTCTAACTAAGGCAGTTTGGTGTTTATATAAATTAAAAATTATTCTCCTATCCTTATAATCTATACCCGTTTCTTTTAAAATTCTAAACATTATGTCCCAATCTACATTATCAAATGCCTTTTCTAAATCTACAAAAGCTATGCAAGTTACCTTTCCTACCCTCTTTCTTTTTTCTACTACCGTTCTTAGTGCTAGAATCGCCTCTCTCGTCCCTCTGTTTTTCCTAAAACCAAACTGATCTTCTCCTAGCCTTTTCTCTACTTTATTTTCTAATCTCCTATAAATAATCTTTAACAATATCTTCGATGTATGTGATAGTAGGCTAATGGTCCTATAGTTCTCACACAAATTAGCTCCTATTTTCTTTGGCATTGTTACTATTCTACTACGCTGAAAATCCTGTGGTACTTCTCCCTTCTCATATATTTTACAAACTAACCTGTATAATCGCTCCTGCATTTTTTCCCCTGCGTGTTTTATTAATTCGGCTGGTATCATATCAATCCCCGCTGCTTTGTTATTCCGTAAATCATTTAATGCTCTATGAAACTCTGACCTAAGTATGCTAGGACCTAAGTCATCCTCATCTATCTGTTCCACACTTTCTAGCTCCTCCATGTCCTGCCTACCTTTATATAAATCTTCAAGATACTCCTTCCATCTTCTAGCTTTTTCCTTATTTTCTGTGAGTTCCTTACCCTGCTTATCACATATAATGTTACCCTTTGGTTTTACTTTAGAAAAATGTGACTTAATTTTCCTGTAGCCCAAATCTACTTTACCTCTTCTCATATCCTCCTCAATATCCTCACAGTTTCCTTTTATCCACTCTTCTTTCGCTAGCTTGCATTTCCTATTAATTAAGTTCCTTAGTTCCTTATATTTTTTCTGTCCTGCTTCTGTGTTTCCTGATGTGGATAGAACTTTAGTATAGAAATATTTTTAGTGTGGATAGAACTTTAGTATAGAAATAATTTGTGCTAAATCACTTTTTTTTTAAATATTTAAAATTTTTACAGAGTATATAAATTTTTAATAATATCAACTTGTTTGATATTATTAAAAAAATTATATTTAAAAAATTGTTTGATATACAGGGTGTTGAAAAAAATGCATCGATATATTGGGAACAAAATGATAAAATAATAAATTTTCTAGATGGGCGTTTATTATTTTTTTAAAAAATATTTATACAGGTGCGATATACGGGGTGATATACAAAATACATAGAAATATTTTGTGCTGAATCACTTTTTTTTTTAAATAGTTTACATTTTTACATATACAGTTTGGGTAAAATGTGGTTTACGGTAAAAATTCCTAAAAATCCGGCGTTAATTTTTCTGTGTCCAGGAAGGTCCAAAAACCATAAAAACAAAAAAAAATCGAGGCGGCAAAGATAAAGTGGTCGAAATCGATGAGAGCAAATTTGGCCGTCGAAAGTACCACAGAGGTCATCGTGTCGAAGGTCAGTGGGTGTTTGGAGGCTATGAACGGGGGACGGGACGAATATTCATGGTCCCTGTGGAAAAAAGGTAACTTGTTTGGCTTAATTTTTTGCTTAGCAGCTTTTTTTACAGTTTTTTGAACAAAAAAATGCTATTCAAGTGATTTTTTCAATTCAGTGTTAAAGTTGCCACCCTAAAAAGGCCTAAAAACCCTCATTCTTCAAAATATGCAAATTTACCGTAAATGTAATTCGCTTCATTAAGGGTAAAATGGTAAACTTTTTTCTAATTCCTAATATTTTAGTTTTACAATTTAGAAAAATTTTTTTTATAGAAATATTTAGTGTGGATAGAACTTTAGTATAGAAATATTTTGTGCTAAATCACTTTTTTTTTAAATATTTAAAATTTTTACAGAGTATATAAATTTTTAATAATATCAACTTGTTTGATATTATTAAAAATTTATTATTAATTAATTAATAATTAAATTAATTAATTTAAAAAAAAAATTATTAATTATTATATATTTAATTTTTTTTTGATATACAGGGTGTTTCAAAAAATGCATCGATATATTGCGAACAAAATGACAAAATAATAAATTTTCTAGATGGGCGTTTATTTTTATTTTTTTAAACATTTATACAGATACGATATACGGGGTGATATACAAAATACATAGAAATATTTTGTGCTAAATCACTTTTTTTTTTAAATAGTTTACATTTTTACATGTACACTTTTAATATCAACTTTTAAAAATTTTGTTTGATTGTCAAAAAAAGAATTAAGAAATGTCAACCTACAAAATATTAAATTTCATCCGAACTATTAGAAGCGTATGATATACAGAGTGTTTCAAAAAAAGTATCGAAATATTGGGACAAAATAATAAATTTTCTAGACGGGCCTTTATTATTTATTTTTTAAATATTTTGCAAATATTTATACAGAGTGTTGACATTTTTTTATGATCTCAATTTTCAAAATTTTTGTTTGAATGAATTTTTATTATATTTTTTTAAAATATAAAAATAAAAATCCGTTCAAATTATTAGTACTGTTGATATACACGGTGTTTTAAAAAATGCATAGAAATATTTTGTGCTAAATCACAATTTTTTTAAAAATATTTTCTATTTATGCAGAGAATTTATAATTTTTTAATAATTTAACTTTTAAAAATTTTGTTTGATTATCAAAAAAATAATAGAAAAATGTCTAAACCTGCACAATATTAAAATTCATACGAAATATTAGAAGTGTATGATGTACAGGGTGTTTCAAAAAATGCAACGAAATATTGGGAGCAAAATGACAAAATAATAAATTTTCAAGACGGGCGTCTTATTATTTATTTTTTAAATTTTTTTATCGAGTGTTTACATTTTTATAACCTCAATTTTCAAAATTTCTGTTTGAATGAATTTTTATTCATTTTTTTTAACTATAAATATAAAAATCCTTCCGAAATATTATTACTGTACGATATACACGGTGTTTTAAAAAATGCATAGAAATATTTTGTGCTAAATCACATTTTTTTTTTAATATTTAATATTTTTGCAGAGTATATACATTTTTAATAATATCAACTTTTAAAAATTTTGTTTGATTGTTAAAAAAATCATTAAAAAATGTCTAAACCTACAAAATATTAAAATCATTCGAAATATTAGAAGTGTATGATATACAGGGTGTTTCAAAAAATGCATCGAAATATTGGGAGCAAAATAACAAAATAATAAAATTTCTAGACGGGCGTTTATTTTTTATTTTTTAAATATTTATACAGGGTGTTTACATTTTTTATAATCTCAATTTTTCAAAATTTTGTTTGAATGAATTTTTATTATTTTTTTTTTACTATAAATATAAAAATCCTTTCAAATTATTATTACTGTACAACTTACAAAATACAAAATACAAAATATGTTAAAAATATTTTACAAAATACATAGAAATATTTTGTGTTAAATCACAAAATAATCATTTTTATAGATTAAAATTTTCTCAACTTAAAAAAAGAAAAAACCCATCAAAAATGAACGGAAAAACACATGTGGATTTTTTTTTACCAAACTCACTCTTCAGTTTACTCAATTGTAGATATAATGATAATCGTATGTCCATTAAAAAGTTTTATAAAGTGACATCATAATGTAGTTAAGCACATCCCCTCCTCATACACTCTTTCTCTGGCATGATGAACACTTTTGCACATTCTTTGGCATACTCGAGAGACTTTCTCTCGCCATTTTAAGTGTCTTACAGACCGACGCCTACATTCACTGTATAGGCATTGTTCTATACAAGCGCCGCGACGCCGCCGCCGCGTCGTTACATCAGCTGATGATATATAAAAAGTTAATTACAAAGTTTGGTTATTAGCTCTTTGTGGATGGTGTGTTTTCTTTTTTCGGGAAAAAAATTAGTTTTGACATTTTTGTTTTTAAATTCGAATTTGTGATTTAATTAATGGGATGTTAAAATCAGGGAAAATGGTACTTAAAAAAAATTGTAAAAATAAATGAAAATTAAGAAAATTAATTTATTAAATTTTTTTTAATTATTAAAAGAGTATTTTTGGTTATGTGGTTATTTTTTAAAATTTAATTGATTATTTTTTATTAAAAACATCATTTTGTGATTTGTGTTTATTTATTATTATTTTTTATTTTTTTCATTTTCGTGTTTAGAAGAAAAAAATTAAACACAAATTTGTAGGTATAGGATCTTGATGTTGCCGTTACTTCAGAAAATCTATAGAAATTAGGAAAAACAGATAATTAGTTTTTATCACAAAACAAATATAAAAAATGAAACATAATTAATAAATAAATTTAAAATATAATAAAAATTATTTTTAAAATTAGCAATTAAGAAATTAGTTAGTTAATTAATTAATAATTAATTAAATAATATTAATAATTAATTTATTATTCTTTTTTTCTTCTTAAAATTTATAATCAAAAAATGATTTTTCTGCGAAAAACTTATGATAAGAAAAATGTATATGTATTTTTCTAATTTTTTTTTAAAATTTTGTATTCCATACAAAATTATTTTTCTCATCAGTTTTCACTTTTCTAATCAAAAAATGTTTTTTTATTTTTTTTATCACAACAATAAAAAAACAAATAAAAATAATTTGTAATAATTTTTTCAAATTTGGTTTTTAATTTTTTGATTTTAATCAGAAAATAATTATTTTTGTATTCTTTTTTTTTGTTTTCATGAACAACAATTTTTTTGCAACTGTTTTCCTCAATTACAAAACAACATTAAAATCAATTATTAAAAATCAATACGTTTGTGAATAAAAAAAAAAGATAAACGTCGGATTAAACTTAAAATTAAATAAAAATTAATTTTTTTAGTTCAAAATCTACAAAAAATATTTTTCTGATGAATTTTATGTTTTATTATTCATTCCTTTTTTCTTAAAATTTTTAATCAAAAAATGATTTTTCTGCGAAATTTTTATGATAAGAAAAATGTACATATGTATATGTATTTTTCTAAAAAAAAAAATTTAATTTTGAAAACCATACAAAATAAAATTTCTCACCAGTTTTCACTTTTCTAATCAAAAAATGTTTTTTAATTTTTTTTATCAAATTTCGTTTATTTCATTTTAATCAGAAAATAATTATTTTTGTATTATTTTTTTTGTTTTCATGAACAAAAATTTTTTGCAACTGTTTTCTTCAATTTACAAATCAACATTTTTAAAAAATACAATATATATCTCAAAAATCCATACGGTTTATATATATATATATATATAAAAATATATATTAAAAAAATATATATTAAAAATCCATAGAAAAAAAAAACGATAAACGTCGGATTAAACTTTTACCAACACTCAGTATAATATACTTGGTAATAGTTTTTAGTACTTTAAATGCAGGGTTCGCCTCTCAATTTATACAAAATTTCTTGCACCCTAGCTCATGCACAGACATTCGCCAAATACTAAAAATACCATTCATAAACATCCAATTTTAAATTCCGCCCGAAAATTATTGCAAACCTTCAACTAAACAAACATCGAACCGCAAAACATTTCACAATACCAAAACAAAGCGATTTATACGTTATTATATAGGCAACTTTCTATGCATTGTATTAAAGTCCGCGCATAAATTACATTACGCACATACGAAACTGTCTTTTTTGTTTGTCCGAATTTAGACGTCGAGGTTTCCAATTTCCCTGGCAACCCGGAATGCAAATGAGCCGGCTATTTCGAACGCAGAATGCTCTTGACATATGTCAGCTCGAACGAAACGTCATACGTACAAAAAAGCCGTGTTTACTTCGAAATTGTACGCAATTTGTGGCGCAAATGGATTGCGGATTGGGGTGAGTTATTTACAAATATATATTTCTATCAAGTGTTGGTGTAATTGTTAAATGGCACGTTTATATGCCTATTTTTGTGTATATACGCAAACATAACCCAACTTTTGTGTATTATACACTCACTAATCACCGGTGACGTAGAAATTAGCTTATCTCTCGCATAAACAACTCAGATCCTTATCCGAGCTGGGTAACTGTAGATATATATATCTCGGCAGCGATGTGACACATACCTCTTATCTTAAAAAAATCGAAAAATGACATATTATGTCAAACTGACATATTACGTCAACTTAGGTTTATTGCGCATGTTCAGAACATCGCCCAGCTGATTAAAAGTTCAAAGCAGATAGGTGGTATTGTCACATCAGTGACATAAGGCATTATTTAAACAGAACATATGGTCAGCGATGTGACAATACCACCTATCTTAAAAAAAAAATCGAAAAATGACATATGTCAATGTCAATCTGATTCTTAGTTTTATTACGCATAGTCAGAACATCTCTCAGCTCATTAAAAGTTCAAAGTAGATAGGAGGTATTGTCATATATACACAGGCAATTATTAATACTGCGCCTATTTCTGTTTGAATTTCGTGCCCATACACATGGGCCCTCCGATGGGGCGCCCGCTGTCGCACGGGTGAATATACCCGCGGCCCAAGGCCCTTTGGCCTTTAGACGTACGTGCTGAACACGTTTGTATGCGTTCTTATTGGAAGTGAAGATATCAGAATGTGTTATAGTGGATGCTATATGCCGCTGTATGGATGGGAATCAGGGCCGTATTGTTTTCGTTTTGTCGTAAATGAATTTTTATATAGTACAGTTGGTTTGGAAATATGACGCGCTTCATTTTGATATGTTACATGACGTATGTTGGTATTTAAAAATGGCACCTATGCGCCATCTTGATTTTTTTATGCAAGAACAATTGATTGATTAATTGTAAAAGACATGAGGAATTTAATAATATATATGATGTGAAGAATGCATTGGTTGATTTATGATCTGATTTTTTAAATGGCCCCTATGCGCCATCTTGAATTTGTTATACAAGAAAAATAGATTGATTAATAGTAAAAATTAAGAAAGAATACGGGACAATATATGAAAAATTAATTGGTTGATCTATGATCTCATTCAAACAATGGCGTCCATCCGCCATCTTGAATTTTTTAAGTTTTATATTAAAAGTATTAAAAAATGGAAAACGAATAGAATTTTGAGTAATGGTTATGAGGTGACAAATGACATGGATAAATCAAGTTGTCATTTGAAAAATGTCCTCCATCTTGAAATTTGTATACTATATAAATAGAGTAATTAAAGAAAAAAGGAATCTAGAACAATTGTTATTAAATGAAAAATTAAATCGATGGTATTTAAAAATGGCTTCCATCCGCCATCTTGAATTTTTTATACTATACAATTAAATTACTAATTAAAAATAGAATATTAATAGAATTTAGAACAATATTTTAATACGAAAAACTAAACGAAAAAAAAATCTGATACTAGGGAATTTTGACACTTTTTTTTCAAAAAAATATTTCAATTAAAATTTTCATTTTCAAATATTTCATTACACTAAACAAAATTAATCATTTTTTTTACTTCATTTAAATGTATTATGTTATATACAGTTATGTAATATATTTTTATTACGATCTCATAATTGTAAATCCCTCTGTATAATATAATATATTTTTATTACGATCTCATAATTTAAAATCCCTCTGTATATCGACTCATAGTCTGTAGCACAATGGGTAGTATAATTGATACGTTTTACCGAGAGAGGGCGTTGTAGTACACGTTGTGGGTGGGGGCGCAACACCCCCACCCCATATGTATGTGTATCGCGAGGGTGATATCATAATTGCACACCACGTAATTTGGATAGCTATATTTTGACAGATATTTGTTCGTAACCTCAAATTATTCGGAGCAGAAAATAATGACTTTGTGGGCGGTAAAATTGTCATTTGATGACAATTTTTAATTTTTTTTTAAACGAGTTATCTTCAAGAATTCTTTTGGAAGCACGGTATATATTTTATTATTTCCATTTTTTAGACGAACATAAACATCTGTTGTGTTTTTGAAGCGACTTTTTTTTTTTCGCATCGTTTTAAACTTGATTTCCGACGTTCGGTTATGTTCGGCGGTGTTCGGGTAAGTGCGGGCAGCTCGCACGGCGTATATCCAGTGGGAAATCTAGTGTGCTGCTTTTCAGTGCATTCGAATAGTCGCGGTGGCGTTGGAAGTTCGTTTGGTCGGCGTTTGTTTTGCCGCGACAGCGGCGCCGTGTGTTGATTTTACGCGGCTATTATTGCGGACGGAAAATGTTACGGCTCTCTTATTGGTTTCAAGTGATTAGTGATTATTGAAAAATATTAAAAAAAAAAATAGAATGTGTTATTTGTAATTTTTTTAAGGTATTAAAAATTGTTACGACAGTAAAAGTGAAATTATGGATTTTTTTTTAAATTTTACGGTTTTATAGAAAATAATTATTTAATTAACAAATGTTTGATTAATTAAAAATAACTAATTTAAAAGTGAGTGAAATTTTTAAATTGTTTTTGAAAAGTTATGTGAGTGCTAAAAATAATTAATTTTACAGTGAGTGAAATTTTTTAATTGTTTTTGAAAAGTTATGTGAGTGCTAAAAATAATTAATTTTACCTAGTGGAAATTTTTATTGATAGCACTTTTTATATTTTGTGGTTTTTTTAAAACTAATTAATTTAAGCCAGTGAAAAATAGTTTACATTTTTTTAAGTTTTTTTTTTATAATTTTATATTTATTTTTTGTATGTTTATCTTTCGAATGATTTATATATTTTTATTATTAGAAATTCTACTGCATAAAAGGTTAGGATTAATAAAAAAAAAATTATTTCACAAAAAATTGTCTTCTTCATTCATGAATTCTTTTTCTTCAATCTTTTATTGATTAATTTTTCAATTTCTTGTATTGTTAATACAAAAGTCTGTGATTTATCTGCAATTTTTTTTTATTAAAAGTATTTTTTAGTATTAATAATAATTAGAATAATTTTGATACTTTTTTAAATTATTATTTTACTCTTAAATTTTGCCTTAAAAATTAAACAAATATATAGTTTTTAGAATTCAAGAATTTTTTATAAAATATTTTAAGTAAAATAAAATAAAATAAAATTGTTTTTAGAAGAATAGGATTTTTATAGAAAAAAATTCTCACGGAGAAATATTGATATTTTATTTAATTTTTTTTAAATATTATTCTTCAATAAAATTGAAAAAAAAATTTTCATAGTTTTTTTTTAATGTCTTGATTTTTTTTAATCGTTCTTAAAAAATAGATATCTTTAAAAAGTTCCTTTACCCAATTTTTTTTTAAATTTCAGTTTAAAAGTAAGGTATTATATAAATTCTTAAAAAACGATTTTGTTCCTTGAACTAGTTTTCTTAAAAAAAATTTGAAAAAAAAATTCCAATAGTAATATTTTTAGAAATATAACAAATATAAAAAAAAAATTTAAGAACGATATTTTTTTTTTTTATACATTGCAAATATATATCATAATTTTTTTAAGAATTTTTTTCTTATGAAAAATAAATTACCTCTTATTTTGTACCCTAATTTATTATCAATCACTAAGGGTTTTATTTTTCCAAGTGTTCTATCTAATTCGTGTGGGTAATGAAGCGGTAAAAAGTTTACCCTCTTTAGCGGTTTTTCCGTTGTTGTTTCGTGGTCTGCTGAGGACGTAGCCGATCTTAAACAGATCTTTAACACTTCAAAACATGTTCTTAATTTAACCTGCATTAGTCGTCGGCCTCTTGGTCTTGATAAAACAATTGGGGAAACACAAAATCATCCAAAGAGTAAACTTCGTTTTCTTCAACTTTTTTTTTATCTAAATATAGTTTTTTATGTTATGTGATTTTTTAAAATAACAAATAAAATAAAATAAGGATTATTTGTACAAAAAAATTAGTTTGAAAAAAAACAAAAACGGTAAAATTATTTTAAAAAATGGTGACGATTATTAAAAAAATGTTAAAACAATTGTGTGGATTTTGGAATATTTACTTTTATTTAGACGTTGCCTGTAATTACCAAAAAGTAAGAATTTTCAAAAATATATATTTATTTTTTAAATTTTGATACATACGTTCATGAAAATGCTTTCTTTCGTTAAATATGTATTTCGCGATTTTTTTTTTTATATTGTGGCGTCATCTAATGTCAACTAATTGAATTAGGGTATTTTTTTAGTATTAACGATATTTCATTGTGACTTATTGCAATTAATGAAAAAGTGTTTATTTTTAACTAAAAAAACATTTGGTAAAATTATCCATAAAAATTAGTATTTTTTTTTCAAATTTTATAATAGAAATTATTTTTTTTAAAGATATTAACGAAATTTTGATGTAGTGTTAAAAATATATTAAGATAATAAATTTTATCAAGGAAAGTGGAAAAATAAATTCTTATTAAATTTTATGTGAATATTTTTCTTCAATATTTTTTTAGAAAATCTTCATTTATACGAATTTTGATTTTATTAATAAATAAATTATATTGTGGCACCATCTGATTTTGAATAATTTAATTATAATGCATTTTTTCTTAATTAATCATAAAAATGAATTATGGTGAAATTTAATATGTCAAAAGTGAAGAAGTACCAATTTTTTTTGCATAAACTAAAATTTTATGACAAAAAATGTACATTTTTTTATTATTGCCCACTATTAAAAAAAACTTCGTATAACGAATTTTCAAATTTCTGATGAATTGCAACGCAGCATTTTGTTCAATGACAAATATAATTGAACTTAGCGCCATCTGTATTTCAATACGTCAATCCTAAATTCACGCTAACAATCCTTAATAAAATATTTCTTACAAAATTTGTCAAAATGCATAAAAACTTAATATTTTCCATCTCAAAAACTTTTTTTTAATAAACAAATTTTACCTTATTTGAAATAAACAATCAAAAATTTTCATTATCTGCTTATTTCGTTACAAAAGTTATAGACGCCATTAAATTTTTATATGACGCAGGATATTGATTTATAATAACATGCACAGATTATATCATAAAATCCTTAACAAATACCATAGCAATATACACAGTGAATCAATGAAAAAAAAAATTAAACATTCATGTATCACCAAAATGCATTTTAAATCACTCTATATATTGACAGATGTCAATCAACGAATGACGTTGACAGCAGAAATAATTATTGATATACAGGGTAAATCAATGAAAACAAATCTTTTTCGTATCACCAAAATGCATTTTAAGTGGTCAATTAATTTGACATTTTCCATATGCTTCTGCTATTTTGACAGATTTTATAACGAAACATATATTTTTTCGTTGCTCAGCTGACATTTCGCAGCAAACATACAAAATGTTAGATACTTATTTGATTTAAATTTTTTATTTCAAACACCCTGTGTGAAAAAGTCGAGTTTTTGTCGTTTCCATGTAAGGTCGGGTTTTCTTTGCTGTGTTTGGCACAAGGGGTTGTTTCCAAGGGTTGCTTCATCCCCTACTTTTTAACCAGTATATATGTATGTACAAACCCGTAAAAAAGAAACGCAGAATTTTTACATGTACATTAATTCAAAATTACGGTCTTAATTTTTTTTTTCTGAAATGTGATTATAGGAAATAAATATATACCACCAAATGGAGGGGGTATAATTAATTTACACCTCTATAAGTTGAATTATTATATTTTCAAAGATCGTTGTTTAAAAAAAATTTTTTTTTCTTAATCAATTTTTTATTTTTTTTGATAACTTTGACAGATAGGACAATTTATTGATCACTTTATGAGATGTCCGAGTTTAATCTGCCACTGTTGCCTAGCATTTTTGATTAAATTTCATTTTAAAGAAAATTAATGAAATATTTTTTTAAATGTCATATAATTTTCTTAATATAATGTCATCATTTATGTTGGCAAATAAAAATTTTCGCGATTTAATATTTTTTTCTTTGATCATACCGTCGCATCGTACTCACGACAATTAGTCTAAAGCAAATATCTTTCGCAATTTTTCGGAGATTTTTTTATTAAAAAAAAAATCCGATACATATACCATTTCCGCAAAGCAAACAGCGCACCGCAATTCATATTAATTTTTCATTTCGTATTTCTTTTCTTTATGAATCGTAATAATAATAAGCGTTAACGAAATCTCTCCTCTAACGCCAGGATCTTGTAAAAAATTCATTAATCTTTCCCTCTTCCATTCTTACTAATTCTATATCCAGCGCGGAATATTTCTTTCTATATTCTCTAAAAATACCGAGTGTTCACATCAATTTTTTTTTGATATGGACACTCTTTTTTTTTTTATATAAAAAAACATGGAATATTTTGAAGCAACTATTTTTTTTAATAAAAAATCGTATGGACGTATTTTTTTTAAATGCACCTTAAGAAAGGTTTAGGTCCTAACCTAAACGAATTTTTGAGATATTCGCTTTGGTAGTAATTATTTTTTTTATTTTTTTTTATTGATCTTCATTTTTGTTAAAATTTTACTTTGAGACTGCCAAAATTTAATACACCAAACAAAAATTTGCCCGCACCTTTTTAATATCTAAGTATCTAATATTTTTTATGGTGTCCGATATTTTTTTCACTACAATATTTTTTTTCTGAAGAATTTTTTGATTTGAGAATTACAATACGCTTCTGAAGTTTTTAACGTATGGAAACATTT
This sequence comes from Leptodirus hochenwartii, assembly GCA_947310635.1. Taxonomy (NCBI): domain Eukaryota; kingdom Metazoa; phylum Arthropoda; class Insecta; order Coleoptera; family Leiodidae; genus Leptodirus; species Leptodirus hochenwartii. The sequence continues at coordinate 2,598,031 of OX371178.1, read as the reverse complement.
TGCATAAAATATTTGATTAATGTTTCGATAGAAATCGTATTGACGTACAGATGGCGCTCAGGTCGAATTAGATTTGTCTTTGATCCGTTGCAGCGTTGCAATTTATCAGAAATTTAAGAAAAGTCGTAAAATTGCAAATTTTCTAATAATTATGGCGTATTTTTGGAAAATATATAATTTTATTAAAAATATGATAAAATTTAAATAAAAAATATTAGATTTTTTTGTGTTACAATATTAGTTTACGCCCCATTTAATTTTTATTTCTAATATGGGTATAAAAAAATAGATGGCACCGCAATACAATTTATTGACAAGTCCATATAATTCAAAAATTTCCAAGTTGAAAAAAAAGTACATTTTGTGACTTTGACGCGTTGATAAAACTTAATTACCTAATAAAATAAGTTTTGCCATATTTAAATTTAAATTGAAATTGTTTTTAAAAATTATTATTCACGTAAATTTTTTTAATAATCCTTAAAAATATGTTCATCTATGAATGCGGCAACATCGTGTAAGATAATTCTAATTTAGTTAATTGTACTATTTAATATCAGATGGCGCCACAATACATATAAATAAAATAAATACACAAAATGCCCCATTAAAATAAAAAAAATCTTGTGTTTTTTTCAAAAATTGAATACAATGAGATTTATATTGCTAGTAATATTAATGCAACGTTGCCAATATATATTTCTTCTCTAATTTATTATTTAAAAAATAGTTTATATTATTTATTTAGGACATTTTTATTTTGAACTGGTCGCATTGTATTATGCACAACATATTTTCCATCTTACTTCTTCGCCATTATATAACATACGTCAACAAGCTCGCTATTTCCTTCTATTGCGCCCTTTACACGTCCAAACATGTTTTGAGTATTATAACTGATGAGGGCAATTATTCGAAATTACGACAGCAGAAAATATTGTTATATAAGAAGTATAATACAAAAAAATTAGTTTTTTTCCAGATACGATTTTTTTACAACTTTCTACAATTTTATTTTATAAACGCTGTGAATTTTGTAATAAGTAAAAAGAAATTGGTTGAAAAACGATAAAACTTTTTTAAAACTGGCGCAGTCGTCAGGAATTCCCCACTTTAATTAGTATTTGATTGTGTATTGGCGCATGCGTTAGGAGTTTACCATCTTTTTTTTGTGAAAAAATATGCAAAAACATAACAAAATTTCAATGAATGTTTTGGACCTTTTCTTTATGTATTTTCCGTAAATTTCAATTTCATGTTAAAAAAAATTTTTCTTCATTTTTTCAAATTGTCCGCTGCCTTTCAATTATTTCTCATTATATTATATGGAAAAGCATCGGTGAAAAATTTATCAATTGTCAAACAAATTTTATTATTAAATCACAGTTATGCATTTAGCAAAACAAAGTTTCAATTTTGATCCAATTACGTTCTAAATTATAATATTGTTTATAATTATGTTAAAGTATAATGAGCAACAAAAATAACACTATTGTAATTAATGTTATAAATTTTTATATAATTCTACCCCGTTTTAAAACGCTATATGAAGTAATCAAATAAATAAAGTCTAAACGGATAAAAATGTATATTTGTTAATTTAATTATAAAAATGTTTGCCAAAAGATTGAAAAATTAAATATATTTTGCAATAATTTTTTTTAATTATATTGAAAATGATTTCTAACTAAGTTATTTATTTATTTTTAATAATTTTTAACTACAATATTTATTTTTACAAATATTTTTACAAATAAATATTGTACAAATAATACGAGCAAAAAAATCTAACTAAAAAAAATTTTTTTTCTATAAAATTCTAAATATTTTATCATCTTCTATTTTTAATTATTTATTTTTTCGATTGGTTTTCGATTTTTAATATTTAAAAATATATTTATATATATTTTTCAACATTTTATCATTTTAAAATTCGAATAATGAATACATTTTGTTTTAAGCGAGGTCAGATTGTATGTATTTATAAATATCGTGCTATTTATAGAAAACGCAGGTACTTTATTGATTTATTGGTTAGGTTAGCGCTATTAATCAGTAATTATTTTATGCCACGTTGATTTTAATTATAAATTTACTATGCGATTATGCAAAGTCCAAAACGAACTAATTTCGGCCCGAGTTTGCTCTGAAATACGTCAATAATTAAACAAAATACGATTATTTAGAGTATTTGAATAAACAAATGAAGAATTCCTAATCTTTCTTGTTGTAGGAATGGCGCAGTTATTTAGATGCCACTATCTTTTTTACTGTTTATTAATTAGTGATGTTTTTGTTAACTGGCGCAGTCGTTGGGATTCAACAATTTTTTTTCTGTTTTATATGCAACAAAAATTTGTAGAATTTTGGCAAATAATGAATTTTTGTTATCTGGCGCAGTCGTGAGGATTTCGCCATCATTTTCTTTCTCAATATTTTACAAAAATATACAAAACTTAGTTAATGACTTTTTGTAAACTGGCACAGGCATTAGAATTTCACTATTTCTATTAACTGGCGCAGTCGTTGGGATTTTTCTGCTAATATATAAAAAATACAATTTTTTGTTAGTGACTTTTTGGTTAACTGGCACAGTCGTTATGATTGAACAATTTATTTTTTCTATTTTACATGCAACAAAAATGTGCAGAATTTTGGCAAATAATGAATTTTTGTTAACTGGCGCAGTCGTTGGGATTCAACAATTTTGTTCTGTTTTATATGCAACAAAAATGTGCAGAATTTTGGCAAATAATGAATTTTTGTTATCTGGCGCAGTCGTTTGGATTTCGCTATCATTTCCTTTCTCAATATTCTACAAAAATATACAAAATTTTGTTAGTTAATGATTTTTTGTAAACTGGCACAGGCATTAGAATTTCACAATTTTTTTTCTGCTTAATATTCAGCAAAAATTTAGTTAATTAGTGATTTTTTTTGTTAACTGGCGCAGTCGTTCGGAATTCTACTTTTCCATCTTAACATTAGTTAATTAGTAATTGTTTGTTAATTGGCGCAGTCGTTAAGTTTGTTTCTGCTTAAATTCTACAAAAATTTGGTTAGTTGGTCACTTTATTATTAACTGGCGCAATCGTCAGGTCAGGTCAGGTTAATTAGTAATTTTTTGTTAATTGGCGCAGTCGTTAAGTTTGTTTCTGCTTAAATTCTACAAAAATTTGGTTAGTTGGTCACTTTATTATTAACTGGCGCAATCGTCAGGTCAGGTCAGGTTAATTAGTAATTTTTTGTTAATTGGCGCAGTCGTGAAGTTTGTTTCTGCTTACAAATTCAACAAAAAATTGGTTAGTTGGTGAATTTATTATTAACTGGCGCAATCGTCAGGAGTTCGCCATATTTATTTCATTGAAAATGTACAAAATTTTCGCAAATAAATATTTTATGCACTAATACAGGCCTGCCTTATTCTTACTTAAAATCCGCAGGTAGTTGGCATTATTGCATATTCACCAGTTGAACTACGTAGTTAACTAGTTTAGATTAGACGGATGTAAAAGATCAGACATTTGTAATTACAACGTCTACGTAAATTAATAGATTTGAATACACCCACTAATTTATATACAACAAGTAGAGAAACTAGGTTATGTACAACCCACAGGTAAATTTACATTAAATATTTGTTCAAAAGAAAATTTAGTTTAAACAAATAAACTCCCGTGTGGAATGAATCAATTAAAAAATTGACCAATTTTCGGAACACCCGGTATAGTGGACGGCGGTGATCATAATTCTTACTCATGTCAGCTTGTGTTGTAATAGATGATAAAGTGAGATGGTAGATAGATGAAGGTAGGGGATGGAAAGGGATGGTTATGTTAGGATATTGATCTTAATTACTAAAGATGGTGCACAATTGAGATATTATTGGCCAGCTATGAGTAAATTAAAGGTGGTTTTGGGGGTGGATATTATATACAGGGTCGTGAAGAATGTAAGTAATATATTCATTAAAATGAATAAATTTGAATGAAGTAAAATGAAACGCTTGATGTAAATATTTTCTATACCATTAGTTTTTCTAATTATTTTATTTTTTATTAAAAATTTCAAATTTTTCTATTTTCCAAGAAAATTTAATAATATGGTAAGAAAATTTCATTTTCTCATTTTTTTTTCTATTGAAAACGCTGAATTTAATTAAATTATTATTTTTTATTTCAAAAAAATCTAAAAAATCCAAACGAATTCAAAAAAAATCTATTTTTTTTTTTATTATAGTAACTTTTTCTAGTAAAATGAAAAGTTTGATGTAAATATTTTCTATACCAGTTGTTACATTAGTTTTTCTAATTATTTTATTTTTTATTACAAATTTCAAATTTTTCAATTTTCCAAAAAAAAATTTGAAAATATTCTTTCTATACAATCTTCCAATCGAAAATTTAAAATCTGGTAAGAAAATTTGATTTTCTCATTTTTTATTCCTATTGAAAATGTAGAATTTAATTAAATTCATTTTTTTTATTTCAAAAAATCTAAAAAATACAAAAGAATTATAAAAAAAAATCAAGTAAAAATTTAAATTGTAGTAAATTTATTTAGTAAAATGAAACGTTTGATGTAAATATTTTCTATACCGGTTGTTACATTAGTTTTTCTAATTATTTTGTTTTTTATTAAAAATTTCAAATTTTTCAATACTATGTTCCAATCGAAAATTCCAAATCTGTTAAGAAAATTTCTTTTTCTCATTTTTTTTCCTATTGAAAATGTTGAATTTAATTAAATTCATTTTTTTATTCCTAATAAATCTAAAAAATCCAAAAGAATTATAAAAAAAATCAAATAAAAATGTCAATTTTAGTTTTTTCCAAAATTAAATACAAAAATTTCAATTTTCTCATCAGAATCCTAAAATTCTCAGTTTTTAAAACTAATTTTCAAAGATACTTTGAAAAAAAAATTAAAAATTTCCCAATGAATACAAAATCTTTAATTTTTACACTTCGTATTTAATTTCCATATGTATATAAAAAAAAAAATCGAAGAAAACGAAAAAAAAAATTATGAAATCTTTCAATTCACAGAAAATTTAGAAATGTGAATTAATTTTTTTTTTGATTTAGTCGTTTCCGTAGAAAATTAAAGGAATAGTTATTTTCTATATTTTTCATCTTGTCGAATAAATTTTATATTGAAAAAATTTCCCATAAAAATCCCCTGCAATATTATCGTAAATTTTTATTAATTACCATTTAAAATAATGATATATTTTGTTAGTTAAATTTCAAGAATGATAATATGTAATAGTAATTTATTGACAATTTTTTTTTTGTTTTTGATTTTTGTCAAATGGCCACCAACCGGGGTCCCCTCACGAATATTATACAATTTTTTTATTATTATAAAATTATACATCAATTTACATAACATATAATTATTATATGTACTCTTGATATAAGTTCCCAAATACCGTAAATACATTTGTATATATGCAACCAGTATACCAGAAGAGGTAAAGTAGATTTGGGCTACAGGAAAATTAAGTCACATTTTTCTAAAGTAAAACCAAAGGGTAACATTATATGTGATAAGCAGGGTAAGGAACTCACAGAAAATAAGGAAAAAGCTAGAAGATGGAAGGAGTATCTTGAAGATTTATATAAAGGTAGGCAGGACATGGAGGAGCTAGAAAGTGTGGAACAGATAGATGAGGATGACTTAGGTCCTAGCATACTTAGGTCAGAGTTTCATAGAGCATTAAATGATTTACGGAATAACAAAGCAGCGGGGATTGATATGATACCAGCCGAATTAATAAAACACGCAGGGGAAAAAATGCAGGAGCGATTATACAGGTTAGTTTGTAAAATATATGAGAAGGGAGAAGTACCACAGGATTTTCAGCGTAGTAGAATAGTAACAATGCCAAAGAAAATAGGAGCTAATTTGTGTGAGAACTATAGGACCATTAGCCTACTATCACATACATCGAAGATATTGTTAAAGATTATTTATAGGAGATTAGAAAATAAAGTAGAGAAAAGGCTAGGAGAAGATCAGTTTGGTTTTAGGAAAAACAGAGGGACGAGAGAGGCGATTCTAGCACTAAGAACGGTAGTAGAAAAAAGAAAGAGGGTAGGAAAGGTAACTTGCATAGCTTGTGTAGATTTAGAAAAGGCATTTGATAATGTAGATTGGGACATAATGTTTAGAATTTTAAAAGAAACGGGTATAGATTATAAGGATAGGAGAATAATTTTTAATTTATATAAACACCAAACTGCCTTAGTTAGAATTGAGGGGGAAGAAGAGGTAGCAAAAATAGGGAAGGGAGTTCGGCAGGGATGTACACTCTCACCGTTATTATTTAATCTATATATAGAAGATGCAATAAACAAAGTAAAAGAAGAGTATAGTGTAGGTGTGAATGTACAGGGAGAGAAAATATATATGCTGAGATTCGCCGACGATATAGCTATATTGGAAGAAAGCGAAAAAAATTTAGAAAGGGTATTAAATGGTACGCAGGCAGTATTGACTAGGGATTTTAACATGAAAATAAATATAGGTAAAACTAAAGTGATGAGGTGTGACAAAAAGGAATGCAGTAGAAAAATGAGGATCACAATAGCAGATAATAGAATCGAAGAATTGTCAGATTTTTGTTATTTAGGCATTTGAATCACAAAAGATAATCGAAGCAAGGTAGATATAAAGTGTAGGATAGCACAGGGTAGGAAGGCATTCGTAGAAAAAGAACAGATTTTAAGATCAAATATTGACTTGGGTATTAGAAAAAGATTACTGAAGGTATATGTTTGGAGTGTAGCAATGTACGGGTGTGAGGCGTGGACTATAGGAAAGGAAGAGAAGCGTAGATTAGAAGCACTTGAAATGTGGTGTTATAGGAGGATGATGAGGATTGGTTGGGAAGATAAAGTAACAAATGAAGCTGTACTAGAGTTAGTAGGGGAGAAGAGAAGTATCTGGAGAGTGTTACAGCGTAGGGCATATTCTTAGGCATGGGGGGATTATGCAATTGATCATAGAAGGTAGAGTGGAGGGAAAGAGAGGTGTAGGTAGGCCTAGATTGGAGTATGTAAGTCAGATAGTTGAAGACGTTGAGATGAATAGCTATAGGGAGATGAAGGGATTAGCTCAGGATAGATCGGCATGGCGTGCTGTTTCCAACCAATCTTTAGGATTGCGGACTCTTTAACTAACTATACCAGATAAGATTGTCGGTAGGCCTACAGAAAAGCTCATTTAATAAACGGATTATCTGGGACTAAGCTCAGGCTCGACATGCCTCTGGACTATCAGCGGGTTTGCGTTTGCATTTATTCCACCATTCCTGGAATAGTTGGGAACCTGGAGATTGCACATGTCGTATTTAGGATGTGCTATATATATATATATATATAGGGTGTTAAGGATTTTGTTGGAAACATTTTTATCGTGCTGTTTTTAGAGTTTTCATTACCACTTTACTAAGGTTTTCTTCATCGAGACTTCGATTTTTTAATTTTTTTAAATTCTCTGGGACTTTTCTTAGATTTTTTTCGAAAATTGAAAATTTAGATTCTCAATCGTTTTTTTTTAATTCGACATTTTTTAAAATTCCCTTTCAATTTCATTCCATTGAGCAACTTAAAAATGAATATATTGATTTTTAATTTTTTTATTGTTTGATATTTTGTCGAAAAATTCAATTTTTCATTTTTTCCACACTTAATTTTATAAAAAAAAATTAAAAACTTAAATTATTTAATTTAAGAATATTTTCTAATCAGGAAACAATTTCAAAATTCAATATTTAAATCGGCAAGTTTTTTTTTTTAACAAAAAAAAAACCGAAAGTCGAATGTAAACAATGGCATAAACCACACAACAACTTAACTTACATTTTCTAAACCTAACCTAATCACAGCTAATATGAGACAGAATAACATGTAGTTGTCCGTTAATCAGACGGAGAGAGTAAATATTGTGTCAGGGCGATGATCTAACAATCTTTATATATTTTTTGTGTGTATTTTCCGTCCGAGCGAAACATTCTTGTACATATTACCCAATTCGGAGAACATGTTTATATGTGCTTGCTTATATGCGGTTTGCAGCGCCATCTCGTGTTGTCACCTACAGTTAATTAAAACCGCATTAATAAAGGTCCCTTGCTTAGTCTACAAAAGAGAAATAACTTCGAACAAATTCGAAATGGTAAAAGGTGTTCATAAAGAATGAAGAAATAATATTTTTTTTAAATAAGATGTAATGAAAAAGTGGTTTAGTGATGAAATAAAGATAAAAAATAAATGAGAAAATTTTCAATTAGATTTCTTAAATAAAAATGTCTTAAAGAATTTATTTTTTTCCAATAAATTCATAATGAAAATTTTTACACTGGAAACTTGAAAAATTTGCATTATTAAATGTTTTGTTGGTAAATTAAACGAAGAAACGAAAATTTTAAGTTCTGAGTCTTTTTTAAATCTTTTTTTGAACCAAAAATTAAAGTTGGAAATAATTAAAGATTTGAAAGATCAAAATTGAACAAATTTTTTGTAGGAGAATTAAAAACAAATTAAAATTTTTAAGTGAAAAATAGATTTTTTAAAATTTCATAATCAATTAAAAAAATTGAAAATTTCAATTTTCTATTGAAAAATTAAGCAAAAATTGAAACATTGAAAGCAATTTTTATGTTACGCTTTTTGAAAATTTTGAAGTTTTCTAAATTTTCACGAAATAAAATAACATATGCCATGTTTATATATATTTTTGGCTGGTTTGTTAAATGAAATCTGCTGTATTAATTTCACATTTGTTTTTTATATATCACTATCGCCTAATTATATACATAAAATTTATTTTTAACAATTTACAATTTATTTTTCGAAAAATTTAAATATTTTCTCCGATTCACTTGGCCCTATATAATACATTAGTTTCTGTGCGACATCTATGCGAGACCATCGCAAATAGAGTATATAGACAACACAAACTGCACGTGCGGTTTTTCAAATGCATCAAAACAGATTTATTATTTCGGTGCGCTTTAACACAAAACAGTGAGAACTGGCAGCTCCTGTAACAACTGCTAAAAACAAACACAAAACATTCGAAACACAGAAAACAGGCGCCATTGTTTCTTATCTCACCTTTCCTTCATCCACGTTACATAGACACGAAAAAACAACCGAAACTGTGTTTTGTTTTATATAAACACGTATACCACTTAATGTATCGAGTAATTTGTTAAGGGGATACCGTGCATTAATAAAGTACAGTTTTCTCAAAATGTTGAAAATTTTGTTGAATTTTTTTTTAACAGAATTTAAACAAAATTTGTTGAATTTGAAACAGAATTTGTTGAATTTGAAACAGAATTTGTTGAATTTGAAACAGAATTTGTTGAATTTGAAACAGAATTTGTTGAATTTGAAACAGAATTTGTTGAAAATAAAAATTAGTGCAAATATTTTATAGGTAAATTAATTTTTTAAGGGGATACCGCACATTTTCAGGCAATATTAATTTGGTATCGTTTTTTCTTTTAGAAAATGAACATTAGTGCAAATCTACTAATTTATGTGTATATTGCTTAGTTAAGGGGATACCGTGCATTTTGAAGCAATGTTCATAACGTACAGTTTTGACTGTTTGACTCAGCATCTGTTGAAAATTAAATTTTTTATTTTTGATGTAAAGCAATTTATTAAGGGCATACCGCACATATTCAGGCTATATTAAATTAGTATAGTTTTCTTTAGCAAATTTGGTGCAAAATGAACATTAATGCAAATCTACTATATATGTGTATATGAAGTTCTTAAGGGGATACCGTACATTTTCAGGCAATATCAATTTGGTATAGTTTTTTTTTTTTTTAGAAAATGAACATTAGTGCAAATCTACTATTTTATGTGTATATTGGTTTGTGAAGGGGATACAGTGCATTTTGAAGCAATGTTTATAAAGTACAGTTTTGACTGTTTGACTCAGCATCTGTTGAAAATATTTTTTTAAATTTTTGATGTAAAGCAATTTATTAAGTGGATATCGCACATATTCAGGCTATATTAATTTAGTATAGTTTTCTTTAGCAAATTTGGTGCAAAATGAACATTAATGCAAATCTACTATTTATGTGTATATTAATTTCTTAAGGGGATACTGCACATTTTCAAGCAATGTTAATAAGCTACAGTTTTACTTTCACATTTTTGTTCAAAATGAAAATGAGTGTAAAATTATGACTTTATGTGTATTCCGATTTGTTAAGGGGATACCACCGCACAGTTTCCGTCAATGTTAATAAGGTACAGCTTACCCTTCAAATTTGTAGAAAATATTTATTTTGTACAAAAATACTGTTTTATGTATATATTAATTGTTAAGGGCATACCTCGCATTTTCAGACAATCATTAGGTAAAGATTTATGTAGCAAATTTGCTTGAAAATTAAAATGAATTCAAAATCACAATTTTATATGCATATTAATTTGTTAAGGGGATACCGCACATTTTGTTAGACAAGTTAGTAAGGTACAGTTTTACCTTCAAAAAAGTTGTTGACAGTGAAAATTAGTTTGTTAAGGGTATACCGCACATGGTCGGACAATGTTAATCAGGTACAGTTTTACCTTCAAAATTTTATTTTGTTGACAATGAAAAACGTATTATTTTCAATTCTATTGACCATGCATAGAAGGTCTAAATAAGTGAAATATTATCATTAATTTCGTATTTGTGGCAATAATTTCTGTCATAAGTCGAGGTTAGGTAGAAACGAACAATCAATTCGCGCGGATTTTTGTACGAAATATCGCATTACCGTCGAGATAAAATATTGTTGAATTGTTTCGAGAAGAACAAAAGTACATTCGTAGCGGCAAGCGGCTGCATGCGGTTTCTATGGAGATAGTATGTTACTGTTTTTCGCAGCTGTGTTATGTTTCCTGAAGCATTATAGCAAGCCAACACACTTTCGATGAATGAATGGGCGTTGCATTTTGTTCCGGCGGAGGAAAATTGATAATGTTTAACGAAACACGTGAAATGAATACGAACAAATATAACAAAAATTAAAAACCGTTACTAACTGAACTACATTTTTTTTTAATATTTTTTTTGTGGAATAAAAAAACAATCGAAAGCTTTTTTGCGATTTAAATTTTTTTTAATTTTCATGGAGGGTAGATTTTTTTAAAATATTTTTTATCGGAAAATGAATACTATTGAGATTAATAGTAGAAGTTAAAATTTTATTTATATATATTTTTATTTTTATATTAAAAAATCATAATATTTTTTATTATATTTATTCCAGTATTCATTTTCTTAAAAAATCTATTTTTAATTTTTTTAATAGATTTCTATAAATTTACAAAATCCCATTTTTTAATAATTTTTTTATAGAATCCTTTTTATAGAAATTTTATTCGAATTCCTTAATATTAAAAAAATATATTTCTGATCAATGTTTTATATATTTTTTATTTATAAAATTCTTTATATTTTATTAAAAAATATATAATTTATAGAATTCACACTGTATAAAAATGTAACATTACAAACTTATTTTCTAAATAATATTTATGGTTTTAGTAAGTAAAATTGAAAAGTTAGTATTTTTTTTTGTAACGTCTACATTTCTTTATAATTCTACAATTTTTCTATACACAATTTCATAAATTTCATTTATAAATACAAAATACATTTTGAAATAATAAAATTTTAATCTTAAAATTTCATAAAAACCTTTTTTGAAATATTGCAAAATGAAATTTTTTTGTTAATAGTTTTTATTTTAAAATTCTCCTTTTTGCTTCTCTTTAATTTCACGATTTTTCTCTGTGATTTCTTAAATATATTTTTTATGCATTTTTTTTTAAATTCTATAAATTCAACGTTTAAAAAATTTTTTTTATTGAAGATCTTTCTACATATTTAACGAATTCCACGTTTTAATTTTATCATTTTATTCTGTTACAAATTTTTTACTGCCTTATTTTCTCGATTCGTATCGTGGCGACATCTCTTAACCTTCTATAGAGGAGAATAATAATGGGGACAGACGAAGCATGGGATTATTATTAAAATTTAATGTTTCTGTTTGAATGCCTTGTTGCCGTTGTGAGGGATTTTTCTTTAATGATATAAAAATAATTAAAAAAATCGTAGAATTTTTCAAAAAAAATCAATATACGAAATTAAATAAATATAAATTTTTTAAAGAAAATTTATAAGATATAAAATTATACGATTCTATAAAGAAAATGTATGAAATTTTGTGGAAAATTTTTTTTAACAAAAAAAAGTTTAACGAATATATCGAAAAAATATTCGAATATAATAAAAAAATTAGTCGAAAACTACAAAAATATATATTAAAAAATTAAGGTTCGTTAAATATGAAATTTATTTATTTCTTAAAATTGTTTTTGTGGAATTTTAATAAAAAATTAATTAATGAAATTACTAATAAAGGTTATAAAATTTTTTATAAAAAATTTAAAAATATATAAGTATAGTTTTCGAAGAAAATTTATAAGAATTCATAAAATTTATTTATGAAATTTACAAAATAACAAGAAATTTTATTAAAAAAAAATTAAGCGAAAATAATTTACAAAAATATTAAATTATAAAATATTGCCTAATTCAAAAAATCATACATTTTTTGAAATATTTACGTAACAAAATATTGCCAATATATTGCCAACCAAGTCCCTTCCAAGTGCCTTATTTTTCAGTAAAAGAGCGTTTTCGATAAGAGTTTGCAATATATCAGAGATTTGTTATTCCTACTATACATAACTTATGTAACCCACTACCCTAATCCGGTGGACACACAGCGCCACCTATACCCACACCCCCCTCTTTCACATTTATATATGCAATCTGAAAGTTTGCAAAGCTCAACATGAAGAAGTTTCAAATAACCTATAAATTGTCGCTATACTTAAGTGAATTGACAGAAGGGTGGTAATATAAAAAAAAATTAATGATAAAAAGAAAAAATAATTGAGTAATGCTTATTTTTCAATTACAAAATTTTGAACTTTTTTGTAAAATTTTATAATGGGAATTTTTAATTTTAATAAAATTGCCCAATTCACTTTTTTTTTTGTCAAATTCTATGTATGTATTTTATAAAAAAGTAAAAAACATAGAATTTGATGAATTTTACTATACGTTTGAATTTTTTAATAAACAATTTACGGTTTTTTTCTTATAAGTATATTATTTTTTAAATAAAATTCTATAATTTTTCTACCTGTTGGATAATTTTGTTTCGTTTAATAAAAAAAATTAAATCATTTCAAAAACTTCATTTATTGTAGAATTCATTTTTATTTTATTTTTAAATTAAAATTCCATAAAAGATTCGACATAATTTTAAGAAAAATTATGAAATTTCTAATTTGAGGAAAAACGAATTCTTTTTCGATTTTTTCACGTAAATTTTTCCTTTATAAATTTTTTTTAATAAAAATATCACGCACATTTCAAAAAAATTTATATTTTTTTTTATAAAACCTTATATATTTTTCTCTTATAATTTCTCATTAGAAAATTGCCTAAAAATTCTTTTTTTTTTTTGTAAAATTCTATGTATTTTATAATTTTTTATAAAACATAGAAGAACATAGAATTTGATGAATACGTTTAATTTTTTTAATAAATAATTTACGTTTTTTTTCTTAAAAATATATTATTTTTTAAATAAAATTCTACTTTTTGGATCATTTTGTTTCGTAATATGTTTCTACGATTATTTTTAACAAGAAAAAGTAAAATCATTTCAAAACTTCATTTATTGTAGAATTCTAATTTTATTTTTTATTTTTTTAAAATTAAAATTCCATAAAAGATTGTACATAATTCTAAGAAAAATTAAGAAATTTCTAATTTGAGGAAAAACTAATTATTTTTCGTTTTTTCACTTAAAATTTTCCTTTAAGATTTTTTTAATAACAATCTCAGATTTCAAAAAAAAAAATTTATAAAACCTTTTTCTTATAATTTCTCATTAGAAAATTCTATATATCTTAAATTAAAAAAATATTTTTTTCAACACCCAACATTTTTTTAATAAAAATTTACTTTACCTCTTTTTTTTTTGATAATACACTAGATGCTCGAAGAACATTATAAAACTTACAATTTTTTATTATAAAAGTCACCTTTTTGCAGTATAGATTAAAAATTTTTTTTTTTAAAACGGCAACATCGCTTCCTTTTAGTATTACAGATGTCTGGAAAAATGTACATTATGTTACGATAGCGCCATCTAGATAATCTATATAATAACTTGTTACCCTCGATTGCTTTTTGTTTCGCACCTCTTCCATGGCCATCTTAGATACACACTCATAGAGTTATATATACTTATAGACATACATTATCCGTTTTTTCTTGGAGAGTTTGAACATTGAACTTTCGCACTCTATATATATAAATATGTGTGCATACATTATTGGCGATGGTGCTGCCACGGCGTGTTATAATCGAGACGGATAAAAAGTTGTAGAAGGCCAATATCGGCATTAAATTTCTTATAGAGGTCACGGCATTATAAAAGAAAAATCATTTGGCAATATTAAAATTGAGCAAAAATTGATATTTTATGTGCGGGTGTATTTGAATTGGATTGGGGATGTTTGGGGGTGGGAGGGGGGGGTTGGTCGATTGTTAGGGGTGATTTTGAGTTGATGAATGCTGTATGGATGTAAAAAAATTTATCTAGATATTTTTAAGTTAGAATTAATTCCATTTTATTTGATGAATAATTAAAAAAAATAAAAAAATAAAAATAATAATAAAAATTTTAAAAAAAATTTCAAAAAAATGAAACAATTTAAAAAAATTTTTTTTACTCTTGCCCACTTACAAAAAAAAATTATAAAAAACTGTGATAAATCAAAGAAATATTTTTCATAGCACTATTTCGTTTATTTTCAACCGTTGATTTTGTATAGGTGCCTTCTTTGCCGACATATAAGTTAGATATTACCTTACTTACCATGGGACGAATATATTGCCGTGGCGTGTGGATTTAGGGGTGGATAATCCACCCTCGGCGCCACTCCGCCCTAGCCATCCCCGTAGCTATATTCAGTTCGTTCTCCCCTGTTATTAATCATCCCTTCCTTGTCTCCTGCCTTTCTTTCTCTGTTATTAATGTTTGTTTTTGGTGCGATGTAATCACCACAAGGCCCTGTATACAACCCCCCCCCAAATTTATTTTTTTGTAAGAAAAAAATTTACCTATGCTAAATACATTATAATTAGTATAGGCAACTTTTGTGTCACTTAGAAATTGTATTTGTTTCATATTGTTCATTTTTCGATTTATGAACATTGAAAAAAAAATTGAAAATTTACATTTTACTAAATAAAAAAAATTTCTCACCAGAAAAATATAAAATAAAATAAAATAGACGAAAATAGGCAACAAGATCAAAAAATGTTTTTGCAGCAAAATTAAAAGTTAATATTTTATTAAACCAAATTATTTTTTTTTTATGAAAATAATTAGAGAATATTAGCAAAAAAATTTTTGCCGTAAAACGAAAAACTAACATTTTACTAAACAACTTTTTTTAACTAAATTTTTACTATTTTTATTAAAATTTCCAAGGAAAAAAATCACGAAAAAAAAAATAGAAGAAAGAAACAAAAAATTTGCATTGAACTAAAAAAATTAACATTTTTCTGAATAATAATTTTTTCTAAATTAATTTTCATTATTTTGATCAAATCTGAAGATTTCATGTTTTCTTAAGAAGAAAAAAAAAATTGAAATTTTAATGGTTTTTTTTGGTGCATGTAAACAGGGCTTAAAATTATATTATACCTTGTTATATAATTTGGGGTTATCTCTATATTTACCGCCATAATAAAATAATATGGTTGTTCAAGATTTATGATTTTATTAAAATTAAACCAATTTTTGATTATAAAAATAATTATATAATAAATTACAGATGTCATTTTCATATGCAGAAAGGCAATTGAAATTCGAGTTCATATTACGATTGTACTTTCATTAATTTTATGACATTTTTGAAGTTTTTGATAATATTATATCGCAAATTCAATACACGAACAAGTCATATTCTCAGACACGGAGGAATGATGCAATTAGTTGCAGAAGGTAAAGAAAAAGGAAAGACAGCTATAAATAAGGCACTTTCCGACGATATGTTTTTTGAAAAAATAATTATTTAATTAATGAAAAATTTTAGCTTTTTTTTTTTGGAAAATTGCTAAAATTAGTTGTTTTGAAAATACATCGTAGCTTATTGTACATAATATTTTTATATAATTATTGTATATAATTGGTTGTAGAAGGTATCACAAAAGGAAAGACAGATATAGATAAAATCGACAATGATATTTCGTACATATTACAATTTTTTGTTATTAAGTAGAACACTCGGTATATTGAAAAATCATTTAATTTTTGCAATACACAGCTAGTTACATTCATTTGGAATTGTTGCACTCTCGTGGATTTCGGTCGTAAAATTTTCATTAAATCGAATACCATCGAATCTATATTTGAGCTGCGCGTTGTTTTTTTTTTTTTACTTTTCCGTATGCAAGGGACTTTTTTTCGTATCGGACCAAGTTTGGATGTTCCTTTTTTTATTTGAACATCCATACAATACGCTGTTGGTTGTATACATTTTTTTTTTTAATTATTACAGTTGTTCCGCCACTGGTGTGTTTATTTAATTTTTATTTTTTTTAAATCGTCGCATGGTATATTTTTATTTTAACAAAAAATATTTTTTTATATAGTAAAATTGTGATTATTGCTAAAATATTTTTTTACTGTATGCAACTCTTTATGCGCGAGCTGGTTAGATGAACTAAACGGCCGTATTTAATATTTATTGTCACGTAGCGAGTTAATCTGTATAATAGATTCAGACAAGAGAAAAGCGATTTTGTGTTTCGTGTCTACGCCTATGCAAAAATGACACGTTGATTTTATTAAAAGGTCGTCAGTTTGCCAAATAATATCGTATACAGGGTGTCGCTATTCAATTTTAAATTTAAATTTGATTTCGACATGCTCGAAAATGATTTTACGAGAAAATAAAAATCACAAAACATTTGCAACTTGAAATTTGTTTTTTGTTTTATAAAATATATATATATACAGGGTGTTGCAATTCTATTTTAATTTTAAAATAGATTTCGACATATTTGCGCAAAAAAAACAACTTAAATATGGATTAATAATATTATTATAAGACTTGAACAAAAAAAAAAATTTAATTATGTAATTGTCATTATCTGCCAATTTGACACATGTTTTGATCAGTAAAAAATATATACAAATATTTATTGATAATCCACTAACAAAAATTTTTTTTTTTTAAACGAATTTATTGCATTTTGATTTTTTTTATAAATAAAATGAAATAAAATATACTTTATAAAATATAACCCGAACTGCAAGCAATTTAGACACACAATGCGCATTTCTAAAATGAATCTTTCATCTTCAGTACAAGCGTAACGTTTGGATTATAAAATTTAATGAAATAGTGTAGTTTATTTACATTGTAAAATACTTTTTATAATTTTTAGGAAAATGTTTTTTTTTTGTTGTAACCTAAAAAAAAATGTTTTTAAATGATTTTTTAGGGGAAAAAAAATGCTAAAAAGCAGCAACAAGAAAGATATTTCGTATTTTCGAATAAAAAAATACAATATTTGACATAAAAAAAAAATTTAAGGGAAAAAAATGCAAAAAAGTGGCAGCAAATTTTGCATAATACCAGATTGGAAAAAATATTGCCGATTATAAAAAAAATTTTTTTAAAAGAAATATTTCTCTTTATATTTTTTGGTATATATATTTATTTTTCAAAAGTATTTGCAAAATTTTTTAAATTTTTTCTATTTTTAAAGCAATAATTTTTTAATTTAAAAGTTTCTTTTTAAAAAATTTGATAAAATTAATTATTTAAAAAAATGGTATGACAGATCAAAAAAAAAGGTTAGAACTCATTCTTAAACATGGAGGTTTGTATTTAAGAGTTATAGAATTATAGAAGTTATAGAAGGCTGACAGAAATAAATAGAATAAAATAAAAAAAATTGTAGTACATATGAAAATATGTTTTATAATTTTTAAAAAACTTTTTTTTTGGTTTAAATCAATAAGAAATGTTCTCTATAATTTTTTTTAAATGATTTAAAAAATGGAAAAAAACAATATTTTCAAAAAAAATGTATTTTCGAATAAATTTTTTTTATTTTTTTCGTTATTAAATAGATTACTTGGCATATTAAAAAAATCATTTGTCTTTTTTGTGCATTTTAAAATTTAACGAAAAAAATATTATTCTTTTAAATACCTTATTTAATTTAAACACCCTCGCCTTTCTACCCAATGCCAATTTTTTTTCCTTACGCCGCCATTTGCCTGACTAGGCAATAAGCAATATGGCCACTTTGATCAAATCACATCACACTGGTCAATTCTTTTTATTTGACCTATATATGAAACATACACCCCCCACAATAATATAGTGTGGCGACATTTCCATGCCCCAAAACGAAATCAAACGTACGTCACACTATAATATCGATTGGTTATAGTGGGCCATGTGCCGGATCAGATAATTTTATATCTTCATATGTGCAATAACATATGAGGAGCGTTTGAGTGCATATTCTTTTGTTATCGATGTTACATATACACGGTGTTCCGTGAAATATCGAAATCATGTACCAATTCAATTTTTTTTTAAATTTGACTTTCTGTATATCAATAGATGATTCTTTATTTTTGAAAAAAAATAAAAAAACTTTTATAAAATAAAAAATCAAATTTTGCAAAACACCGTTTATTTTTGCGTGTATTTTAATGGAGATGTAGCGACTTTGAATTTTAAGTACGTTAATATGACCGCGTGTATTTCGAGCTGGAGTGTATGGAACGAAAAAAAAAACAACAAAAAAAAACAATAACTTTTTCCATTTTTCTGCCAAAGCTTTTAAAGGTGGCCGAAAGTAATTTGTTTTGCAAATGCACTCGCTTAAAAATTTTAATGATTCTAGCGAACGATGGTCGTAAATAATAGTAAAGAGAAAGAGTGCTTGTGTTGGTTCCGCTGTCTATTGTTTTTGTGTTGATATACAGGATGTTCCGTATCTATGAGGTTTATTTTTTTTTGTAGCGTTTTTTGGTTTTTTAAAATTATTATTGAAGAAATCTATATAATTAGAGCTGGATTGAATTTTTCAAATCTCACAAGAAGTATATAAAATATTTAAAAAAAAATTTTACAAGATGTATTTTAATAATAAATATCGAATATTTTTTAATTTAAGTTATTTTATTCATTTTGGTATATTACTATTTATTTTTTCAATTTTTTGTCTTTAAATTTTTTCAATTTATATAGTTTCTTATTTTAATTTTTTCAACAAAAAAATCTTGTTTTTTATTTTTACGTTATACGGTCTTAATATAATAAATTAAATATATATTTTTGGTTTCTACTGACGTTTAAAAAATCTTTCTTCCATAATAGATATCATTATTTTGTATTTTTTTGCGTCACCCGGTATATCAAGTGGTTGGTGGTTTGGTTTATCAGCTCTACGTGGGTGGTTATTATTTTTACTTTTTCCCCAAAAATTAAGCCAACATGTAGTTTTATAGAAAGACACAAAAATGACCATATTTACTATATACAGGACCATAAAATATTAAAGAGTTAAAAATAAAATTTTCATGGCTTAAAAATTATTTAAACCTCTGGAAATATTTATACTAGTGTTAAAATTATTTTGTTATAATTTAATTAAAAAAATTATCTATTTCTTGATGTACTATTTCTTAAGATCTAAATATTTTTTAGTGACAGCAGTGTATATATGTACGATTAAATTATTAAAAAATGATTCTTTTTGTCTAATATTAAATATTAAATATTAAATTTAATATAAAATTTAAATAAGCACAGAAATATTAATTTTTTTAAATTACTATTTATTTATCATAAATAGTGCATTCTTTCCAAAAATTATATATTTTTGTTAAAAAACTTTGAACTAAAAAATTTCATATTTTTTGGGCAAACTATTTTTACCCTATATAAATTTTTTGCTTATGTGAAACAATGTAATTTGCATCACGCATTTATTTATTTTTCAGAATCTTCGTTTTGCTGCTATAGTTTGCCCAGGCCTTTAATTTGGACGAACCAACACAGGACAAACACTTTTCGGTGAGTGCTAATTTTAGTTTTTTTACACGTTTTTTACGTATTTTCGATGCTATTAATAATTATCGACAAAAATACGTCAAAATTCAACTTATTGACGTATTAAAAAATGCGGTACATTTATAAAATTTAATTTTATAAAATAATATATACCGGACGCTCAAATATATAATTTCAAAGGAACTTGTCAACAGGATCCGCAGCGCCATCTTTTTTAGGATTATTTTTGCTAATCGTTTCATGTTTAAGCGGTATATAAAAGCTTAGGCCTTTTGAAGAACTCTTCCTATAGGCATTTACCTGTGTATCGACTTGCACATTTATACACAGTGTTGCATAAAAAAAAAATTAAAACCTTAAAAAAATGCTGTTTATTTTAACAGTGCGGCAACGATTTCGGAAATTCTTGTTTTTGTTTTGGATTTATATTTCTAATATGTATAGGGTGTGGCATTTAAAAAATTGAAAATTACAAAAATGCTCGTTATAATATGGCATGACAACGACTGTTTTGGATCTATAACGTTTAGAAGAAAAAATTAATTTAAACCAAATGTAAAAAATAAAATAACAATTTTTATTTGAAACATAAATATAAAAATTAAACGCATACACAATAAATCTGGACAAATTGTATTTAAAAACAAAATTTGGGGAATTCATTTTATTTTCTAATCGACTCCCTGTATATGACGCAAATGTCTGAGCCGATATATAGGCAACTTTTCGCTCACACGGAACACAGGAAGCGAGCGAACTTAACCTACCGCGTTCATTCATACAGAGAACGAAGGAGTGATCCGCGCATCCGTTATCCATCCGTATCTTCATCAAAATCATCTTCTACCACTTTCATCCCATCCTCCCAATTGGAAGCAATGAGCAATCCCTCCCCCGTATGTCGTTAGATAATACAGATCTGTACTGTAAGATATTTACGACCAGAAATTGTGCGTTTAATTTTATGTTTAAATTTCTTTAAATGAATGTAAAAGACATATTTCTGTCGATTTTGTTATTTTCCGTCACTGTTGACACATTTGTCATGTTTAAGTTAACTGTCATCTTATATGCCTGTCACTTTGGACATTTCTGTCAGTTTATGAAATGTTGTTTACTTAAATTCTGAATGTTGACATATTTCTGTCAATTCTGTTATTTTCCGTCACTGTTGACACATTTGTCATTTTAATGTTAACTGTCATCTTATATGCCTGTCACTTTGAACAGTTCTGTCAGTTTATGAAATGTTATTTACTTAAATTCTGAATGTTGACACATTTCTGTCAATTTTGTTATTTTCCGTCACCGTTGACACATTTGTCATTTTTATGTTTACTGTCTTCTTATATGCCTGTCACTTTGGACAGTTTTGTCATTTTATGAAATGTTGTTTACTTAAATTCTGAATGTTGACATATTTCTGCCAATTTTGTTATTTTCCGTCAGTGTTGACACATTTGTCATGTTTAAGTTAACTGTCATCTTATATGCCTGTCACTTTGGACATTTCTGTCAGTTTATGAAATGTTGTTTACTTAAACTCTGAATGTTGACATATTTCTGTCAATTTTGTTATTTTCCGTCACTGTTGACACATTTGTCATTTTAATGTTAACTGTCATCTTATATGCCTGTCACTTTGAACAGTTCTGTCAGTTTATGAAATGTTATTTACTTAAATTCTGAATGTTGACACATTTCTGTCAATTTTGTTATTTTCCGTCACCGTTGACACATTTGTCATTTTTATGTTTACTGTCTTCTTATATGCCTGTCACTTTGGACAGTTTTGTCATTTTATGAAATGTTGTTTACTTAAATTCTGAATGTTGACATATTTCTGCCAATTTTGTTATTTTCCGTCAGTGTTGACACATTTGTCATGTTTAAGTTAACTGTCATCTTATATGCCTGTCACTTTGGACATTTCTGTCAGTTTATGAAATGTTGTTTACTTAAACTCTGAATGTTGACATATTTCTGTCAATTTTGTTATTTTCCGTCACTGTTGACACATTTGTCATTTTAATGTTAACTGTCATCTTATATGCCTGTCACTTTGAACAGTTCTGTCAGTTTATGAAATGTTATTTACTTAAATTCTGAATGTTGACACATTTCTGTCAATTTTGTTATTTTCCGTCACCGTTGACACATTTGTCATTTTTATGTTTACTGTCTTCTTATATGCCTGTCACTTTGGACAGTTTTGTCATTTTATGAAATGTTGTTTACTTAAATTCTGAATGTTGACATATTTCTGCCAATTTTGTTATTTTCCGTCAGTGTTGACACATTTGTCATGTTTAAGTTAACTGTCATCTTATATGCCTGTCGCTTTGGACATTTCTGTCCTTTTATGATATGTTGTTTACTTAAACTCTGAATGTTGACATATTTCTGTCAATTTTGTTATTTTCCGTCACTGTTGACACATTTGTCATTTTTATGTTTACTGTCTTCTTATATGCCTGTAACTTTGGACATTTCTGTTATTTTATGAAATGTTTTTTAATTAAATTCGATGTCAAAAAGTTTTTTATGACACATTGTTTCTGCCCTTTTGACAATTTTGACGTTTATGTCAATGTTAGAAAATTCATTCATTTTGATCTGTGTAAATTCGATATAAAACTTATAAATTATGCACTACATCTGTCTTCTTTGACATTTCAGCAGTTTTTGACATATAACTGTCAATAACAAAATTTCTTAAAATTCGCGAATTCTGATCTATAGATAAATTTTTTTAGTCAGCAAAATTTTTTAACGGCACATCACCTTGGAGTCATCTGTCATTTTTAAATATACTTGTCAATTTTGACATTTCGAACAGTTAATGTCCCCCTTTGTAGAAATTCTTCAATTTTATATCAAAAAATTGTTTATTTTTACAAATTACTTCTGTCACTCTTGACATTGCCGACGTATATGTCACTTTGTACAACTTCACTACTTTCTCATCTGAAAAAAAAATATATATATTAAAAAAAAAACGTAAGCCCTTATAAATACGTTCGTAAACACGCTCAATACCGAAAGGCGCGCGTACAATCGGCATGGGCGAATTTTCCGCTCGGCGGACCAAACGATCACCCGGTATACTCGTCGGTATAGCGAGTGAGGCAGATCCCTGTAATGTGGCGCCTAACGAGTCGGGGCTAAAGTAGTGGTAACGACCGCCCGTTCCTTTCAAATCCGAATACTCGCATCATCAAATTGCATTTACGTCACCCCCCACCCTCCCACCCGCGTCACCCCCCGCGGGGGGGCAACTTTCTATCACAGATGCAGTAAACACGTCATATATTATGCATGGCCTTCTAGAGCTGGCCTACTCGAAACATATGTTATAAATAAACACGTCTAAATCTGTTTCTTATACAGGATCATCACGAAATATAATAATAATACATTTATATGCGATTTTTTTTAATTACATTTTTTTAAATTAAACAACTTATGGTGTGTAAAATGTCATCTACATATCGTTTGATATTTACTATATGCGCATTTCGAAAATCAGCATTCCTTCATCACAAAAAAAAATCTATTAAACAATTCTTTTTTTTTTCAAGCCTTGAAATATTATAACTGATTTTTTAATTTATTAATCAAATACTACTGGCTTTTTATACAGGGTACATATATATTTCTTAGTACACTAAAATTTTGAACTCAAAAAAAAATTGTATCAAAATTATATTAATTATACAAAATTATACAAAATTTAACAAAATATATTTCATATAAAAAATATATATTCCGCAAAAAACAATTATTTACATTATTTATGCTATAGTTCAGAAAATATTTTTGCGCCCTTTTTTTGACTTCATTAGAACTCATGTACAGCCCCATCTGGCGGTCGAGTTGTATATTAATTAAGAGAAAAAATGTAGAGATGATGTACTTAATGATGTACATGCTAAAAAAGCGCGTGAAATAATTAAAATATTTATAAAAACACGGCGTAAAAAATGAAGCAGTTGCAAAAATGAATATGTCGTAAATAAAAAAAATTTATCGATAAAAAAATTAATTTGATAAAATTGGAAAAAAAGTTTTATAATTATTAAATTTTCTTTTAAATTGTTTCATTTGGGGGGGCAATCTATGGGCTAAATTTTAATTTAACCTTCTTCTATATTATAATAAAAAAACCCACAAAATATCCCCCTATCGCGTGGTGTGTAGCTGCTTTTGTGTTTTAGGGGTAGTAGGGGGTGAGTTACGATGAGACGCATTGTTAATTCCCATGTGGTTTCTGGAGTTGAATTTTTCCATGTATCAGGTTTATGTAAAAATGAATAAAATTATCAAATTTGAATATTTATGCGTAAAAATAAATGCCGAGCAAATGGAAAAATGGAAAAAATTAGAAAATAAACGAGCGGGGCGAAAAGAAATGAATGTGGATTAAAAATATTTTAATTTGTATCATATAATGTTCTGGTTGAGTATGGAAATTTATTTGGGGTAGAATATATTAAAAATCATTTAGGGGTTGAATAGATTTTTTTTTTTTAATATTTTTATTGACGGAATAAAATGCGATGATTAATTAAAAGGTTTATAAAAAATAAAAATAAAGTTTTTAGAAATTAATGTAGTTTAATTTTAAAAAATTATTATTAATATTTGACGTTTCTTAATCTTCGTATAATTTCTAGTTTTTCGTTAAAATTTCGCAAATTAGCTTATATTTTAATTTAAATATGGATTGGAAAAATAATTTTAAACGAAAGTAAAAAAAAAATTGCACTGCCGTATTTTTAATAAAATAAATGGCGAAGTGATTTTTTAAAATTAAATGGTGGTTCAAATAAATATTTTTTTTGTAGTTTTTAAATATTTCCCACAGTATAATTTCCAGGGCAGTTTTAAATTATAAAATAGACTTAGATTTTTTTTATAAAGGAGTAGTTCGCATAAACATATTTTATTGTTATTTTTTAAAAAAAAAAGGAAAAATGTACATTGAAATTTTTTTTTAAACTAATATTTAAAAAGAATTCCTAGGCAATATTAATTGAAATAATTGACTTAGAAATTTTTTATATAGGAGTAGTTCTAATAAACATTTTTAATGCAAAAGCTCAAAAATATCGATTGAAAAAATAGTTTTTTTATGGGGAAAAAAAAAAAGTTCTATATTAAAAAAATTTCCAGAGCAGTATTTATTGAAATAATTATCTTAAAGAATTATTTACGAAAGAGTAGTTCTAATATACATTTTTAATACAAAAGGTCAAAAATATCGATTGAAAAAATAGTTTTTTTAAATGAAAAAAAAGTTCGATATTAAAAAAATTTCCAGAGCAGTATTTATTGAAATAATTAACTTAAAGAATTATTTACGAAAGAGTAGTTCTAATAAACATTTTTAATACAATAGGTCGAAAATATCGTTTGAAAAAATAGTTTTTTTAAATGGAAAAAAAAGTTCGATATTAAAAAAATTTCCAGAGCAGTATTTATTGAAATAATTAACTTAAAGAATTATTTACGAAAGAGTAGTTCTAATATACATTTTTAATACAAAAGGTCAAAAATATCGATTCAAAAAATAGTTTTTTTAAATGAAAAAAAAGTTCGATATTAAAAAAAATTCCAGAGCAGTATTTATTGAAATAATTAACTAATTATTTACGAAAGAGTAGTTCTAATAAACATTTTTAATAGCAAATTTTAATACAAAAGGTCAAAAATATCGATTGAGAAAATAGTTTTTTTTATATGAAAAAAAAAAGTTCGATGTTAAAAAAATTTCCAGAGCAGTATTTATTGAAATAATTAAACATTTTTATAGCTAATAAAAAAAAAATGGAAACATACACATTGAAAAAATAATTTTTATTTAATATAAAAAATGACTATGTTCAAAAAAATCCAGGGCAGTATTTGATGAAATAATATACTTAGGCCAAATTTTTTTTTTTAAATAATTGTCGAGTAGTTCTAACAAACCATTTTTATAATCAATACAAATTAAAATACAAAAACCCAACAATAATATAGCACATTTTCCATACAAACATTGCACCCTGTCACACTACCCATATCACTATATTATGCAACCAATCCAACATGTCCCTTAAATCAGAATCAGAAACAGCTGATTCAGAAACACAATTCGATGCCTCGCACAAATCATATCCTCACCGTGGAATATCTCGTCCCTTGAGGGGGGAAGGCGAGGTGCTCCCCCGATATCCTCCTTAGCTGCCTGAGCATCCTCGCCCATTCTTTCGCTCCCATTATTGTAGCTGACCTGATTCCGTCCGGCCCTGGTGAAGTGGGTTTGAAGGGCTTGAAAGCTCATACGTGGGGGCATTAATAACATCTTTATGCGCACGAAGGCTCACTAGATATAGATCTTAATATAAACGGTTCCAGCGAATTTGACATTATTTGTACACGAGTTTTATTTCTAGCGCGTGTATACTGGGTGTCGCATTTAATACGCCATGGAATTTTTTGATCAAATATTTTTAGAATATTAAATATGGCAAGTTGAAATTGTACATTTAATTATATACTTTAGACGTCGTATAATTTTTTTTATTAAATATACAAATAGTACAAGGTGTTCTATTTTATATAGATGTCACTTAATAATAAATTTTTAATAAAATAATATTTTGACATTTTAAATAAAAATGTTAATGTCTATGTATATTATAATGCGGATAATATTAAGTACCGTATATACAGGGTGGTCTATTTAAGACACCACATAATTTTCAACGAAAATGATTAAACATACATGGCTAATAATTTAAATTTATTAATAAAGTATATACTGAAAAAATTTCATATGTACAGGGTGGTCCACCTCATTGAATTTCCTGAAGGATAAAATTTATAAAGTTTAAAACTTGGATTGGTGTATAAAGTTTAGAGTTGTACGCCATAAAAAATATTTTCCATAATTAATACAGGGTGTACTATTTTATATGGATAATTCTAAAATAATTATTTTGAAAGAAAACTCCATTTTCTTATCATTTTAGAGAATGCTTTTAATGTCAGCGTATTACTTTTATATAAGGATATTGATAATAATCTTTTTAAACATATACAGGGTGCTACACGTATGAGATTTTTTTTTATTAACTAATAAAGATTTCTTAATAAGAAACTTTACTTCAAAAAGAAAATTGAAAAAAATAATATCTAAATTCATATATCCATACAGGTTAGTGCTGTACGTAATTTTCAAAAAATTTCAACAATAATGATATAAGATGTGCCATTAATTAACATGAATCAAAAATGTTTTTTAAATAATTAATATTAATTGAATTATAGATTGCTATATATAATTATAGTTTTATATTTCACGATTCTTAATGTCAGTGCATAATTGCTGTATACACAGGGTGTTTCATTTACAATTTTACTTTTAAAATTAATTAACTGTTCAAATGTCTACTGCATTTAATAACGCCCTGTATAATATATAAGTAAGTTAATATCATTGTGAAATACATTTTTAAACGCAGTTTGGAACATTTTGAGTACCATATTTAAACAAAAAAAAGCTATATTTCAAACAGAATTAAATAATATACAAAATATATTATTTCAGTTTAAAATAAAATAGTTGTGGTGTGTATATAAAAATATGGAACACCCTGTATCAGCGAAAATATTTTTATAGTACAGAATTCTAAGCTACATATTCAAATATTTGTATCCTTATTAATTTTACATGAAATTTCGAGGCCTTTAAATGGAGTACTCTGTATATATATTTTTTGCGGTGGTGCGTATTTAAAAATATGGAACACCCTGTATTAGCGAAAATATTTTTATAGTACAGAATTCAAAGTTACATATTCAAATATTTGTATCCTTATTAATTTTACATGAAATTTAGAGGCCTTTAAATCGAGTACTCTGTATATATATTTTTTGCGGTGGTGCGTATTTAAAAATATGGAACACCCTGTATTAGCGAAAATATTTTTATAGTACAGAATTCTAAGTTACATATTCAAATATTTGTATCCTTATTAATTTTACACGAAATTTCGAGGCCTTTAAATGGAGTACCCTGTATATATTTTTTGCGGTGGTGCGTATTTAAAAATATGGAACACCCTGTATTAGCGAAAATATTTTTATAGTACAGAATTCTAAGTTACATATTCAAATATTTGTATCCTTATTAATTTTACACGAAATTTCGAGGCCTTTAAATGGAGTACTCTGTATATATATTTTTTGCGGTGGTGCGTATTTAAAAATATGGAACACCCTGTATTAGCGAAAATATTTTTATAGTACAGAATTCTAAGTTACATATTCAAATATTTGTATCCTTATTAATTTTACACGAAATTTCGAGGCCTTTAAATGGAGTACTCTGTATATATATTTTTTGCGGTGGTGCGTATTTAAAAATATGGAACACCCTGTATTAGCGAAAATATTTTTATAGTACAGAATTCTAAGTTACATATTCAAATATTTGTATCCTTATTAATTTTACATGAAATTTCGAGGCCTTTAAATGAAGTACTCTGTATATATATTTTTTGCGGTGGTGCGTATTTAAAAATATGGAACACCCTGTATTAGCGAAAATATTTTTATAGTACAGAATTCAAAGTTACATATTCAAATATTTGTATCCTTATTAATTTTACATGAAATTTAGAGGCCTTTAAATCGAGTACTCTGTATATATATTTTTTGCGGTGGTGCGTATTTAAAAATATGGAACACACTGTATTAGCGAAAATATTTTAATAGTACAGAATTCTAAGTTACATATTCAAATATTTGTATCCTTATTAATTTTACACGAAATTTCGAGGCCTTTAAATGGAGTACTCTGTATATATATTTTTTGCGGTGGTGCGTATTTAAAAATATGGAACACCCTGTATTAGCGAAAATATTTTCCTAGTATATTTTAAAACGTTATATTTTATTATAAAACTAACTACTAGATAACAATTTTATTCTTATTCATTGAATACTGTATGTTACATTTAATATCCCCGACGAATTCTTTTCCCAAACATTTCTTTCAATGCTGCCGTTTTTTATAGAGCGCTTCGTATGGCTTTTTGTTTTTATTGTTTCTATTTTTATCTTTCCGATATTGGCATTATCTTTTCTTTGACGCTCGCAAAGGATTGTAAAGAGTATATAGGCAATATAATATGCTCGGAGCCTTTGTTCAGCTAAACATCCATATATGTATATTGTATTACAAGAAAGAACATTATGTATGCTCGCATCATTCTATCGATAAAAGATTTAACCTCAAACCATGGTTGATTTGACACGTGACTCGTTTTTGCGCATGGTAAAAACACATGAACGAGTTAGACGATGGTATATACGTCTGTGTATTGTGGGTATCGTATATGCAAAGGATTAGTCGGGGAATTGTAGTACAGGGTGAGGGCTATGTATGACCAGTTTGGATTTAAAAAAAAAATCATTTAATATATGATATAAATGCGAAAGTTCTAAAAATGCAAACAATTTATATTAAAAAAATACAATTTGCGAAAAATTGTGATATATTTTTCGTTATTCGAGGAAAATTAAAATATTCATTCGTTTCTGTTTAAAGAAAAAAAATAAATTAATGTATTATTTCACGAATATCTTAAAAAAAATAAAGAAATGAACATGTCAAGTGAAAATTAATAAAAAATGATTCGTTTTCATTGACATTTAATATTCTAGGAAAAAAATTTACGGTTGCAATTTTTCAATATTATTTAAAATTTATTTAGAAATTATAAGTTAAAAAAAATTTTTGATTGAAAATTCGAAAAAATCTATATTATCCAAATATGTCAACATACCTTAAAAAATGAAAATTCATTTTTTTTTTAAATAAAATTTATTAAAATTAGATACCAATTGAAATTTATTTTTTTTATTTAAAAATTTATTACGCGAATTTTTTAATTTCTTTATGAAAAATAAAAATAAATTCAAATAATATATACAATATTTATTTATTTTTTGTTCTTTTTTGTTTTTTTTATGTTCATAGATTTAAAAAATAATAAATAATAAAAAATTATTTAAAAATTATAAAATTATAAAAGTTATAAAAAAATTCGAAACTTTAAAATTATTTTTAATTAAAAATTCCAAAAAATCTATAATATGCAAATATTTCAACATAGCTTAAAAAATAAAAATTATTATTTTTTTAAATAAAATTTCTTAAAATTAGTTAACTGAAATCAATTTTGTTTTATTTAAAAATTTATTACGCGAATTTTTTAATATCTTTATGAAAAAAACAAAAAAAAAACAAATAATATATACAATATTTATACTTTTTTTTGGAATTTAAACATATTTTTTTAAATTGTCTCTATTGTCCTATTACGCAAATATTTTAATATTTTCATAAATTGAAAAAAATCATTTTTACCACCGTGTATAGCATTTACTAAAGTTTGCTGGCCTACGTGTCCCCTAAGGCCATTATGCGATCTGCATATCAAGCAACCCGCAATGCACAGACAGATATTTGTTCAAAATTGATTTTTCGTACTCTTATTATAAATTTAAAAAAATTACTAAATCGTAAAATGTCCACAAAATAATAAATTGCATTTATAGCAATTTTTCTAGATATTCGCTAAGAATAATGTCACGTCGAAAAATGCAGATGTCGCTATAAACACACATAGTATTTGATCCGAAATGACGTAATATAAATTTTGACGTTTAAATTGTCAGAAACGCCAAATTAACTTCGTAAAATTTTAGGAATGTCTTTAAAAGTAATTAAAAAATCACGCGTAATGCCGTCCCATCAATTTCGTTTTTGACGTCAAAATTGACAAGAACGTCAAAATTAACACGTACGGTTATATATATTTTTTATCGTGCGTAAATGAAAGTCATGTGGTGGTCACACCGTATTCCATTATTTTTTTTTCGTTTCTAATTATCTTTATTTTATATCGTTTTTAATATTATTGGTTATCATATTTATCACAGTGTTGCCTTATGGAATATTTACAATATATGTATATTCTGAGTTTATGGACTTTTGACGTTTAGGTTTTGCCAAACGTTTGAAATAATTGGAAAAATATCGAAATTCATCGGAGAAAGTGTCGAGATTTCAAAAAAAAATTAATTGATTACTCAATTAATCAAAAAAGGTGGGAAAATTAACTATTAATTTTTTCCAATGAAAAAAACTTAAAAAAAAACGCGAAAATCAGTTATATAAATAGCTATCTAATGAGAATGAACTATGGTATATTTTACTATACGCAACCATGCATACACCAGCCGCCGGAATATCATAAACAAACCGATTAAACATGATAAATTGTACGCGTTCTATTATAATCTAGGTGTAGAATAGGTAGGCCACAGGTATGCTCCAACTAGTTCAGGATTAAACTGTCACTATATCATAACATTGGCCAACTTTGCAGCTTTTAGTTTGCTCATTTACATTTTCAATTGCGCTTTTTTAATGTTGGTTTGATATACGATAGATGGAGCCAGTAAAAATAAACTTAAAATTAAAAGAAATCACAAACATTTCGTGCACTTTTTTTTTTTTATTAAGAAATTACTTAAATAAATTTGCTAAATATTTAATTTTTTGTTTGTACGTCTGCACCAATAAATACGAATTGTCACTTTTGATGTATGTTGGTTTGCCTATTATTACAAACTAAATATTTACAAAAAGACCACATTTTTTCGCGGAAATTGTTTGTAGCTGTTAATTTAATATAAACAATTCGTTTCTAGTTTTATCAGATATCACCGACGTATTTTTTATAATGTTTACAATTTTCTTTCAATACGATTTGGATGAAAAATCAAATCTACGCGCACAATATTTCGTACCGTCGAAATTGTAATTTGTATTATTGAATTTAAATTTGAATTTTGTGAAGTTTTCTTCCTGAAAAGCTTGCTAAAGTATTTATTGTACGCTACGTGGCATTTTATGAAAGCAAGTAAACAGAATGTATATACTCGGTGGTCATGAAAAACATATTTTATTAATGATTATTTTATATTTATAAATAATATGTATTTTTGGTTTTTTTTTATCATTTTTTTAAAATTGTATATACAGGGTAATTCATCCATTATATTTTGTTTATTTCGATTAATTCGAAAATTAAAAACAATACTTCGAAAAACTCACATGTACCATATTGGCATTGCTTCATATCGTATAATATTTAAAAATAATAATACAGGCAGAACGTAGTTCAAATTTCAAATATAAATTTAAAAAAAAGTTAAAAAAAACGATATTTTTTGTTAATTTAATTTTTTTAAATTGTTAATATGAATTTTTAGCCGTGAGTTTATATATATATATATTTTTTCAATTGTGTGGTGTATATTTGGTTGCAAAATTAGAATTGCAGTAATAAATTCGAGATAAATCACAATATAAGAGTAAATTTGTGTAAAAATGAAAAATTGAAAAAAAAAAAAATGGAAACACCCTGTATAAGTTCAGTAAATATAGAAAAGCGGATTTATTTGGAATTCACATTTAAGTGGTACTCATGAATTTTTCATATCCTCCAGCTGAGGTATAAGGGCATCCTCTTTGCCATAAAAGGTGGTTAAAAAAAATATAGAACAGGTGATAAAAATTAGAAAAAAAAAAAATTTATGGTGTCTTACCAATTTTTTTGAACTATCTGTATATGTTGAAAAATATATTTTTTGATGTCTGATATTGACTTATATATTTTTTACTATTTTATTTTACATTAGAAAGATTTTTAAAAAATATTTTTCAAATTTATATTGAACACATATTTTTTTTATATACATTTTAAGAAATAACGATTAAAACAATTTAAATATTGAAATTTTTTTCTTTTGATTTTTAAATTTTATTATAAAAAATATATAGTTTTAATTTGTAATTTTTTTTTGTAATTTTTATAATCATGGAAATGAAATGAAATTTTTTTTTCGGTTGATTCAAATTGTAAAAAAGTACAAAAATTATGGAATAATAATAATATAATTATAATTTTTTTTAAATTTGGAATGAATAAATTTTTTTTTAATAAATTGTTCGCAAATAGGAAGTACATTTAATAGGTCATTTTAAGACATTAGAAAGATTAAATTTTTTTTTTTCAAATTATAATGAACAAAATATTTTACACGTCAAAATTTCATTTTTTAAATATCGCATTTTTAAGGTTTTATATGGGATTTAAAATATTTAAAAATTATTTTTGCGAATCTTGAAAATTTAATAAAAATTTTATTTGAACAAAAATTTTGTCCATTTAAGAAAATAAAAAATTTAAGAATTTAAGAAAAAAAAATTGTTTTGAATAAATTTTAAGCATCCGTTACAATTTAAATTAAAAAAAAAATCTTTTTCAAAAAAAATCAATATTAAACACTTTTCCAAAAAAAAAACCAATCTTCACCATAAATATGTAGATTTCTGTACGTTTTCCTGTTTCCAACCATATTTTTCTGTTTTTATATTTTCCTCCAGCCTAAACTGACACGTTCCTCCACCGATCTATACATATATACAGGGCTTACAGAGCTACATGTAGCGTGCCGTAAATATTGTTTTAGCATTTTTTAATTAATTTTGCACAATATATAAGCTGATTGAATATCAGTACCAGAATATCCCTAAGTGAGCCGCGCTCGGAGTGCCCGCGCATACACCCGTCTCGCTTTAGCACATAGCAAATCATACGCTGTAGAAAGAGACGCACCAAATATTCGTGTTTTGTGCGGAAAAAGTCTTCCCATAACAAATAAAGTTCAAAACAAAGTTGATTTTTTCGTTATGTGTCAGATATAATCAATATATAAATTAATTAATAAAAAAATTATTATTTCGACTTATTATTTATTTTTACGGTGATATTAATTAGTATGAAATATTTTTATTTGATTATTTTTTAATAGATTAAAAATATTCTTTATTATTAAAATTATAAATAAATAATTCTTAATCAATCAAAAAACGAAACAAAAATATTTAAATTAAAAACAATTTTCGATTTTATTTCAATATTTTCACCACTTGTTAGATATTCCTCAAGTGTAACGTTGCCACATATATTAAATTTTCGCTACATTAACCACGCGTAAGTTAATATTGCATTGAAAATGAAGATGTCGCTATTCTATTTTATTTGATTTGATTTCGTACTCTTTAAAATTCCGGCAATAAATTGCTGGAAATTGTACATTCACAAAACGATTTAAATTAAATTTGTTTTATTAAATGTACAGGGTGGCACAATTATCCGTAATAGTAAAAAGTAATAAATGTAGAAGATTAAACAAAACAAAAAAAAATGGCAACGTCGCATTTATTTGCAAATAAAGCACATTGCCGCAAAGCGATTTGTTTTTCATAAATGACATTTTATTTGAAAAATGAAA
The DNA here is from genome assembly GCA_947310635.1 of Leptodirus hochenwartii. NCBI lineage: Eukaryota > Metazoa > Arthropoda > Insecta > Coleoptera > Leiodidae > Leptodirus > Leptodirus hochenwartii. The sequence goes on along the minus strand of OX371178.1, from coordinate 2,563,379 downwards.
TTATTTCGCTTTTTCAAAAATTTCAAATGAAAAGTGATTTTTCACTGTTATCTAAAAAGAAGATTTCTGTACAATTATAACCTCAAAAATCCGTATAGATCGGTATATACATATACAGAGTGTTCCAATAAAAAAAAAACCATAAAAAATTGAGTAATTCCAAATATTTTAAAATAATCCTCTCGGTAATTTTTTTTGTCAAACATTTTTCTAATTTTTTTCACAAATTTTTCTAATTAAAACTTAGCCATACAAACTTTGTACATAAAAACCCACTTGACAGCGCTTTTAGACCATAAATCATTTATATATATATATATAAAAACCATTTGCAATCAATTTTTTACGTTCCCATAGGCAACTTTGCATACCTCCAACTATGATCTCAGTATAACCTCACTGAAAAATTCCACTACGCCGTTATCATCTGTTAGGATTACGGTGAATAGTGTTTAGCTCAAATAGAGATAGATGGCGCTGCGATATAGACCGGCCGACTAGACGGAGATAAGTGGATATAAAGCGGGTAGGCAACGTTGAGACACTCCGAATTGTATCGCTGGTTGTATATAGTGAATCTTATCTATAAGCTCTGTAGGTTTCTTCGTATGAAAAAAGTTTTCGAATACTAAAAAAAAAACGTTTGTATCATGCGTTGGCATGAAAATGCTCGGAGAAAGTTTTATTAATAAAAAAAAAGTGGCTGAAAAATTTAATTTAATTTTTGCGTATAGCGAATTTTTTTTGGACAACTGCAAATGTCATTAAATCATACTTATATTGTAGATTTTTTTGGAAGAACATATGTACTTATATTTGGGTGACCTTTGGTGGTTTCCTTCGCCATTTATAATCGATATACTTCATCCATGATTTTATACACTTTTGAGTGAAAACTGTTTTTTTTTTTTTTTAAATAGAGAAATTGAATTTGAATGGCAATTAATGACATTTAATGGTTCGCTTGTCAATTTATGAAAGACATGTGGAATCGATATACGGTATCCATGATGTTTTCTTCACTGTTTAGTGAGAAACTGCTTTATTTTATAGAAGAAAAAGGAAATGAAGAATAGTTAACGACAATTTATGCTTCTTTTTAATTTATAAGTGACAGTTAGAATCGATATACTCTGTCCATAAATTTGCACACCGTTGACTGAAGAACTTTATTATTTTAGAGGAAATTTGAATGTAGCGGGAAAATAATGAATTTTATGGATTCTTCTCTTCAATTTATAAATGACAATTAGAATCGATATACTGTGTCCATAAAGTTGCACACTGTTGAGTGAAACATTATTTAATTTTATAGAAGAGAAAGGAAATGAAGAAGAATTAACGACAATTTATGCTTCTCTTCTATTTATAAGTGACATATAGTATCGATATACTCTATCCACATATTTGCACACCGTTGAGTGAAAAACTTTATTATTTTAGAGGAAAATAGAATCTAAAGGGGAAAATAATGACTTTTATCGATTCTTCTCATCAATTTACAAGTGACATTTGGAATCGATATACTCTGTCCATAAATTTACACACTGTTGAGTGAAAAACTGTTTTATTTTATAGAAGAAAAAAAATATTGAGAATAGTTAATGACATTTTATGGTTTCTTCTTTTCAATTTATAAATGACAATTAGAATCAATACACTCTATCCATATATTTGCACACCGTTGAGTGAAAAACTTTATTATTTTACAGGAAAATTGAATGTAGAGGGAAAATAATGACAATTTATGGATTGTTCTTATCAATTTACAAATGTCAATCGATATACTCTGTCCATAAATTTGCACACTGTTGAGTGAAAAACTGTTTTATTTTATGTAAGAAAAAGGAATTTGAAGAACAATTCATGCTTCTTTTCAATTTATAAGTGACAGTTAGAATCGATATACTCTGTCCATAAATTTGCATACTGTTGAGTGAAAAACTTTATTATTTTACAGGAAAATTGAATGTAGAGGGAAAATAATGACAATTTATGGATTCTTCTTATCAATTTACAAATGTCAATCGATATACTCTGTCCATAAATTTGCACACTGTTGAGTGAAAAACTGTTTTATTTTATGTAAGAAAAAGGAATTTGAAGAACAATTCATGCTTCTTTTCAATTTATAAGTGACAGTTAGAATCGATATACTCTGTCCATAAATTTGCACACCGTTGAGTGAAAAACTCTTTTATTTTATGTAAGAAAAAGGAATTTGAAGAACAATTCATGCTTCTTTTCAATTTATAAGTGACAGTTAGAATCGATACACTCTATCCATATATTTGCACACCGTTGAGTGAAAAACTTTATTATTTTACAGGAAAATTGAATGTAGAGGGAAAATAATGACAATTTATGGATTCTTCTTATCAATTTACAAATGTCAATCGATATACTCTGTCCATAAATTTGCACACTGTTGAGTGAAAAACTGTTTTATTTTATGTAAGAAAAAGGAATTTGAAGAACAATTTATGCTTCTTTTCAATTTATAAGTGACAGTTAGAATCGATATACTCTGTCCATAAACTTGCACACTGTTGAGTAAAAAACTGTTTTATTTTATGTAAGAAAAAGGAATTTGAAGAACAATTTATGCTTCTTTTCAATTTATAAGTGACAGTTAGAATCGATATACTCTGTCCATAAATTTGCACACTGTTGAGTAAAAAACTGTTTTATTTTATGTAAGAAAAAGGAATTTGAAGAACAATTTATGCTTCTTTTCAATTTATAAGTGACAGTTAGAATCGATATACTCTGTCCATAAATTTGCACACTGTTGAGTGAAAAACTGTTTTATTTTATATAAGAAAAAGGAAATGAAGAACAATTTACGACAATTTATGCTTCTCTTCAATTTATAAGTGACATTTAGAATCGCTATACTCTGTCCATAATTCACATACTTACCATCAATTAAAACACCAATTTCAAAGATACTACAATTTCGTTTGATATCAAAAAAATAATTTGTAGGGCAATTGATGACATTTAGTGGATTCTTCTCATCAACTCACAAAATCGATATACTTGATCCACAATTTATCACACCTACCAAAAAAACACAAAAACAAACAAAAAAAACACCATTTTCTATCGAGGAAACACGCTTTTATTCCCCCCCAAAAACAAAACAAAAACAAACAAAAAACGGCCCACCCAACCACCGCTAATACGAATGATACACCATCCCCTGTCGGATCGTCATGCAATCCACCTCATCGATCTTCAGCGTATTCGTCTTCACATTTAAATCCTCCTCCAATTGGATCTGCGTCTTGAGCAGGTACCGCATCGACGCCTGCGCCTCCGCCAACATGTGCTGCAGCGCTGCGCAATTCCCGCGCAGCTCCCTAACCTCATTCACCAGATTCGTCTCGACCAGATCGCGACACAACTCCATGCCGGGCCTCTGGCAACGGTTACCCAATCTCGTGTGCGCCAGCGCCATAAAGCCCTCCTTCTCCGCAATCGATTTCTCCAAGCGCGTTATCGTCCGCCCGATCTCATTCACCTGTCTTTCGAAAGCAAAACGAAAGCAGTTTTTGTTTTGTTTTGGGCAAACCATTCAGTTTATACCATTTGACGATTTTCGGGAACGCACTTACCTGACCGTTTCGTAGTGTTGGATTTCCAATTTCGTTTTGGACTCTTTCGTTTCTTCGATTCTTCGGCGGAAGGCGTCATTAACAGCGTGATATTGATTGGTTAGATCTTCGATGACTTGTTTCAAGATGACGTCGATGTACGTGCGCAACGGCCTCGTAGAATTAATCTCTTTGGCGGCCCGTTCTAAATTTAGTTGGGTATACTGTTGCCATTCTTCTTCTGTTATTGTAGCGGGATCGAGCGGTGCGAATCCGTGGTACATGCTCAAATTGAAGCTGTGCTGGTTCAACGTTAAATTGTGCCCGTCCAATTTGAGAACGGTCGCCTTGTCCTCCAGGTCGCGATCTATAAAGTACACGGTCGATTTCAGGCGGCGTATTTGCTCGTGCGCCTGCTCCAAAGATCGCTTGAGTAGCGCCTGCGCACCATCGATAACGTCGATTTCTTTGTGCAGTTCGCGCTCGACGTCATCGTGACATAAGTCGATGCCGAGACGGCCTTCTCTAAGTAGAATGCACTTTTTGCAGCGTTGCAACGCTTGTTCGCGCAACGCGTTCATGCCGTCCATTATCCGCTCCTTGTACAGTGTTAAATTGCCAATTTCTGTGCACACTTCTTTGCGTTGCCGTCGGATTTCGCTCTGCGAGAATTCGATCACGTCGATCTTTTCTTTGATTTTGTGGTCGACCTCTTCTTTGTTCAGTTGCGTGATTTCCTCCACCATATCGTTGACGCGGTCACATTCCGCGATCATTTTGTCGGCCAATGCCTGTTGGTCCTCGCACGTGCGGTAACGGTGCCGATTGTTCAGGTACCATTCGCACAATGTGAACCTGAAATGTTTGAAAAAATATGTATTTTTTTGATATACGAAAATTAGTTACATTTTTTTTTTTGGATAAACAAAAAGGAATAAAACAATTTTTTTTTGATAAACAAAAATTAGTAAATGTTTTTAATTTATTTTAATTCTTATATTATTTATTTTTTATTTTTTATTATTATTATTTTTTCATTTTCAAATTTAAATTTAAATTTATTTTTTATTTATTTAAAAATACTTTAATTGTTTTTACTTAATTTTTTTTTCAAGTTTTTTGTACTGCAAAACAACAATATTTTTTTAACAAATTTTTTGTTAAGCAAAAATGAATAATTTTTTTTTTTTAATAAAAAAAAAAAATAAGTTTAAAATTAATTTTTAATTTTTATATTTTTTTATTTTTATTCATTTTTTTTTCATTTAAATTTTTTTTATTTTAACTTTTTATTTATAAAATACTTTAATTTTTTTACTTTTTATTTTTTGATAAAGAAAAATTAATAAAAAGTTTTTTTATTTTTATCAATTTATTTTCATTTTTAAATTTATACTTAAATTTTTTAATTTTATATATATAAAAAACTTCAATTTTTTTATTTTTTATTTTTTAAATTTTTATTAATAAAAAAATTCGTTCGATAAACAAAAATTAGTAAAAAAAAACAATAAAAAAACGTTTTTTTTTAAATGTTTATCATTTCGTTTAAATTTCATTAATTTTTGTTTTAAAAAATCGATATATTTGAGTAAATATTTTGAGTTTTGTTAATGCAAAACTATTGTTTTTTGTTAATGCTAAACAATACTATAATTTTTTAACTAATTTTTTGATAAACAAAAACTAGTAATTTTTTTAATTTATTTTAATTTTTATATTTTTTATTTTAATTCATTTTTTTTTCATTTTAACTTTAACTTAAATTTTTTTATTTTAACTTTTTATTTATAAAATACATTAATTTTGTTACTTAATTTTTTTTTATTAATTTTTTATTAATAAAAAAAAATCGTTCGATAAACTAAAAAATTTTTGATATAGAAATTTTTTTAAATTTAAATTTTATATTTATATTTATAAAAAAATTCTGTTGTTAAACAAAAATTACTAAAAAAAATTTTTTTGATAAAGAAAAATTAATAAAACAAGTTTTTTTTTTAAAGTTTAGCATCATTTAATTTAAATTTCATTAGTTTTTATTTAAAAATTAATAAAAAAAAAATTTTTAATGTACAAAATTTGGTAAAAAAAAATTATTACGTAAACAAAAATTGATTAAAAAAAATTACCTGCTTGGTGGTGGAGGTATCGCCACTAAGGATTGGTCGATTAGTTTCGATTTATTCATTTTGACCGATTTTCGAACCGGAAATATATATATTTTTAATTTGTTGAAAAATAATTATTTGAAAAAATCTGACAACATAAACTGATTTAACTATAACGTAATTGGGTCAGTTTTAAATATTCCTGTCGAAATATTTTTATTTATTTTGACGTTTGACTTTAGTGTTGCATACTTCACGATCGTTCACATTCTGCCATACGAAAGTTCTGTTGGAATAAGCAGATTTAATTATTTTAAGGGTTGATTCGTTTTGTTTGATCAATAAATTTGTAAATAAGTTAGGGTATCCTAGAGAAACTTATATTTTTTGTGAAATTATTATAATTATAATGTTTCGATTTGTTTTGTTATGACATATCAAGCAATATATTTTTTGAAGTTAGAATTTTTATGGTTATGTCAAATTTGACAAGAAAATGCGGCCATTGTTAATGAAACAGGTGATTTTGATACAATTGTAGTTTTTGACACGTCACGTCAGTGTGACGTTTGTTTCTTACGAGTATATAAAATTTGAATTTTAGGAAATTAAATTATCTAATTGTTTTTGTAAATATTTTTTGGTTAATTGAGTTCAAATTTAGTATAAAAAAAATATATATTTATGTTGTTTAATACAGTAGTTCAAATGCGTTGTCAAGAACGTAAGGCCTGTGCAATATGAATATTTATGCGGCAAATTTTGATAAGCAAATATATAATAAATATTTGAGAAAAAATACATTTTTTTCATAATGTCGATAAAAATATTTTCTTAAAAAAATTCGTTCGTAACAATTTTACATTAATATATTTTTTTAAATAACATGGAAAATAGAACTAAATTCAATAAAGGAAATTTATATATTTAAAATTATTTAATATATTTTTTTCATATCAGGAAAATTAATAGTTAAATAAAAAATATGAAAAATGTATTTAAAATTATTAAAAAAATTTAAATAGTCGTAAAATAAACGGAAAATGATAATTTTTTAAAATTTGTATAATAAATAAATTTGCTTTACTAAATTAAAAAAGAATTGCTTAAAAATAAGAAGTGTATATTAATTTTTTTCTACAAAAAAAAAAAAATTAAAAAATTTCGAACAATAAAAAAAATTGCAATATTTACACTTTGTTTAATAAAAATCTTTACTTATTTATTTTCAATGAAAATGAAAAGAAAATTCAAACTAAAAATCTTTTTTACATTAAGGAAATTAAACATTAAAACACATTTAAAAAATTTAAAAAATATGACAAATATAATATATAAAAATATATATATAATTTAATTATAAAAGAAATTCGCATATTTTTTTAAATTAATTAATTAATTAATTCTAATAAAGTATTTTACATTAAAAAAATTTATACATAAAAAAAGAAATAAAATTGAAAAATAATATTATTATTATTATTAAAAAAAATTTAAATGTATTTAAACAATTTTTGAACACGTGAGAGAAAAATTATATAATTAATGAATTTTGAATTGAAAATTTATTTATTATGAAAATTTTTCATAGAATGAACAAATCGAAAGTATTTTTTGTATAAGTTAAATAAAATTGTGTATTAAAAAAAATATTTTCAAAATTATATATGTACTATTAATTTGTAAAAAAAATAGATATCTATGCGAAAATGTTTAATTAGACATTAAAGCACATTAAAAATATATAGAAAATTTGACAAATATAATATATAAAAAAATTATAAAATTTAATAATTAATTAATTAATTCTAATAAAGTTTTTTCTCTAAAAATTTTTATACATAAAAAAAAAATTATTTCAAAAAATTTAGATCAATATGTTTGATGAAAATAGTTTCTTACATTAAAAACAAAAAAGTTACGTAAAAAAATTTAAATTAAATATTACACATTAAAAAAATAATAATAATGTTCGCATTAAAAAATTTAAAATTAAACAAGCGTTTGAATGGTTCAATAACAAAAAACAATAGTTTTGCATTAACAAAATTCATTTTTTTTTACACTTTTTTTGTCAAATTTTTTTTTTACATTTAAAATCTGCCATATTACTTTACAAACCATGAAATTGAAATTAAACCATTGAAATATATAACAACATTTTATATGTAGCTCGCGTGCATTTGATACTTGAAATGCGCAAATTCATAAACTGGAATCTGCCGGTGATTTTTCAATAGGCCTATCGTTCCAACCGTTCCAACCACACTCTTGCAACAGTGCATTTTTGTTAAGGCTCTTTCACAAACCAACGCTTGAATTTTCCGCAAAAAAAAATCATTTTTTGATCATTTTAAGGTATTTTCGAAATTATCAAATTTATATATTCATTATTTTATATAATTAGTTTTATAACAAACTTGCATTTTTATAAAAAATAATTAAATTCCATAATATAAAAAATAAGTACATTTATGAAAGTAAATATAATATTAAATCTACTAAAATCGTATACCGAAATTCCAATTTTTTTTTATGGAAAAGGTTTTTATAAAATGGTTTTATTGGAAACTTCCATTTTTATGATGAAGTATCTAAATTTGATATAATGTATACAAAAATGAAGTACATTTGTAAAAGAGCCTGTAGATGTTATTAAATGTACTAAACTCGAATACAAAAATCCCAAATTTTTTTTTTAAAACAATTCATGAAGTTTACGCTGTATTATGTGCTTATCCTTTTGCCTAATTAACCTGAATTTTGCTCCCTTGCCAAAATTTTTGCCAATATTATTCATTTACAAATTTACGGACATCAAAAGTTGCTATTTCCACCTTGATTTGGATGTTTTCTTTATTTTTATATATATTTCTGTCGTGACATAGGAGAGTAGGCAACCCAATTTGCATGGCGGTCTAAATTGACGTCACGTGACGCAAAATTATACAGACACGGCAATCTTTGATTCGCTGGCGAGAAATTAAGAATTGCATTAACATTACTGTTGATGTTTGTTTGTGACTGTGACAAAGGAAATCTTTTGCATTGTTGATGAGATAATTGGACGGGAGAAGATACAACGAAAAGATGAGAATAAAGATAAATAAAAGATGATTTAGATGCGTTGCTTAGAGGTTAATTTTTTTTTAAATTAATGATGAATTTTTTTTTTATGAATTTTTATTTCAATAATAATTTGATTTGAAGTTATAAATTGTCGAAATTTTATGTCGAGAATTTAAAAAATATAATTTTTTAATTTAAAAAATTGTTTTTTTAATTATAGAAAAATTGTAGATTTAAAAAAATCTATGGTTTTTTTTAGATATTAAAAAAAAATCCTTTAGAAACGAATTTTTATAAAATATAGTGTTCTAATTTCTTGAGAATTAAATTTTCTTTTCCTTTAGAATTTTTTTCTGTAATTTACAAAAAAAAAATTTCGAAATAAATTCTTTTTATGAAATTAATAATATAAAATTTTTATTTTAGAAAACTATTTATCTCGTTTTTGTGAAGAAATTTTTGGAAAAATTCTGTAGAATTTTTTACGCTTTGAAAAAAATTTCTTTGAATTTTTTTATTATTTTTTATTCCTTTAGAATTTTTTTTTGAATTAAAAGTGGTTTGGATGCGTTGCTCAGAGGTTAAAATTTTTTTTTTATTACTAAAGAATTTTTTATTTTATTATTATAATTTGATTTGAATTTAAAAATTTCGAAATTTTATCTCGAGTATTTAAAAAATGTAACTTTTAATTTAAAAAAATGTTTTATTAAATATAGAACCATTTCAGATTTAAAAAAATCTCTGTTTATTTTTACATATTAAAAAAAAAATTCCTTTACAAACAAATTTTTATAAATAATAGTGTTCTAATTTCTTAAGAATTTTTTATTCCTTTAGAATTTTTTTCTGTAATTTAGTACAAAAAAAAAATTGAAGGAAATTCTTTTTACGAAATATAAAAAACTTTCTAAATTTTTTTTTTTTAACTATTTTTAAACTAAAAGTTTTAATGTTTAAACTTCAAATTTTCTTTGAATTTTTTTTAAAAACATTTCGCATAGATATCTATTTTACTTACAAATTAATAGTATATAATTTTGAAAATATATTTTTTAATACACAATTTTATTTAACTTATACAAAAAATACTTTCGCTTTGTTGTTTTTATGAAAAATTTTCATAATAAATAAATTTTCAATTCAAAATTCATTAATTATCTATTTTTCTCTCACTTATTAAAAAATTGTTTAAATACATATTTAATTTTTTTAAATATGTATTTAATGAATTTATTTTTCAATTTTATAAATTTTTAAACACCTCTACAATTTATTCTTTAAATAATTTTTAAAATACCAATCACATCTTCATTAATCACGCACTCATCTTAAACGACAACGCTGCCCAATCACAACTACCCGTCTAACGAGACCCTAATAACCGATCAAATCATTGACACTGACGTTGGTAGTTCAATTGACGCGAAACCACAATCACAATCGCAAGAAACACGTAATTAGATATAGATTTGGGTGGGCATGTGGAGCGTGGTCGGTCATAACGCCACTATTACGTCGTCATCGTGACGTGAATTCACGTCTCATTGATATTCCGAGCTTGATCGGATTGGACAGAACCGTCCTCCGCCTCGCGGGTTCGACCATTCTCCATGATTTATTTGTTTGCGTTATGAGGGATGTGGGTAGAGTTTGGTTGCATAATTTAGCAGGTTGATTTTTTTTGGATGTTTTTTTTTGGAAAATAAAATAAAATTACATTAAAAAATTGGTTTTTTTTTTCAATGAAAAAATGTTTAGATACGAAAGCTTTTGTTTAGAAATGACTAGAAGAAAAAAATGAAATTATTTTTGCAATACTTTGGTTTTTTTTTTAAATTTGAGTTTCATTCAGTTTTTTTTTAGAATACTTTCCTAATAAGAAATTAACAAAAATATTTTTTTACAAAATTATAAAAAAAAATATGAAAAAATTCGTAAGAAATTATATTTTATACAATTTTTTTTTCCTAAAAATTTGTTTCTAAGGCATTTTTTATTTTTAAATAACCATAGAGATTTTTTTAAATCTGCGATTTTTCTAGAATTAAAAATTTACATTTTTTTAAATACTCGAGATAAAATTTCGACAATTTATAAATTCAAATCAAATTATTATTGAAATAAAAATTTAATCATAATGAAAAAAATTCTTTAGTAATAAAAAAAATATTTAATCCGTGAGCAACGCATCCAAACCACTTTTAAATTCATAAAAAAATTCTAAAGGAATAAAAAATAATCAAAAAATTCGAAGAATTTTTTTTTCCAAGCATAAAAAATTCTACAGAAATTTAAGTCTTTTTTTATTTTAGTTTTCTAAAAAAAGATTTTCCAAAAATTTCTTCACAAAAACGAGATAGTTTTCTAAAAAAAAAATTTTTTATTATTAATTTCATAAAAAGAATTTATTTCGAAATTTTTTTTTTGTAAATTACAGAAAAAAAATTCTAAAGGAAAAGAAAATTTAATTCTCAAGAAATTAGAACACTATATTTTATAAAAATTCGTTTCTAAAGGATTTTTTTTTTAATATCTAAAAAAACCATAGATTTTTTTAAATCTACAATTTTTCAATAATTAAAAAAACAATTTTTTAAATTAAAAATTTACATTTTTAAAATACTCGAGATAAAATTTCGACAATTTATAAATTCAAATCAAATTTTTGAAATAAAAATTTATTCTTAATGAAAAAAATTCTTAAGTAATAAAAAATGTTTTTAACCTCTAAGCAACGCATCCAAAATTTTGAAATGAAAAATTTCAAAATTTTATTATTGTTGATAAGTAGAAAAAATATATATTAATTTTTTGAAAATTTTATATATTGTTTGAAAATTGCGAAACAAAAGGTGCGTTAAAAAATTGTAGTACCTTTTTTTAGAATGACATAAAAATAATCTGAATTTTTAGAAATCATGTTTTTACAGATTTTCTAAATTAAAATTAAATTTTTGTTGAATAGTAGAAAAAAAAATTTATATTATTTTTTGTATAATTTTACATATTGTTCGAAAATTACGACACAATTTTTCGTCAAAAAAATTACAGTACTTCATCAAGTATTGAACAAATCCGACAAAAACATTTTTTTTTGCATCTTTTAAATAATTTAGTTGAATTTGCGTAAAAATATGTTTTTTGGGTTTTGTAAAAATAATGGCCAAAAAATTCAAAATCCAAATCAATATAAAAACGATAAAAGTTAAAATATAACTTTTTTTAGAATTCATTTTAAAATATTTGTTTAAAAGTAAATAATTTTTTTCTAAAGCAATTCTGCAAAAAAATTATCTCAAAAAAAATGTATAGTTTTTTTTTAATTTAATTTTTCTTCTGAAGAAATTTTATAATATAAAAAAATTCTATAGAAATTCTAAATATTTTTAGATTCAAAGAGGTTCTAATATTCTTTAAGAAATTCATTTTTTTTTAAAATTTGTTAGGAAAAAAGGAAAAAAAAAGAAAAGTTAGAAAAAAAAAAGTATATATTTTTAATTTCACAAAATCTAAATAATGTCAAAGCCTTTTCTTCCTAACGGAATTCAAAAAATATATTTCCCCAATTAAAAAAAACAAGTAAATACAAATTAAAAGTGAAAAATTCTGATAATTTTTCTTGTCGAGTTTTAAATAATTTATTTAAAAATCACATCTTCACTTTAACACAGCCAAAATAAGCTTGAAGAGCGTTTGAATATTTTTAAACGAATTAAAAAAATAAAAGTATTTTTTTTTGCAAAAATAAAATAAAATTCTGTAATTATCGAAATAGCCTTTCAATTTTTCAAAAAAAAAATTATTTCACATTCCACTGGTCACTAAACATTACAAAAAAAATCCCCCCCCCCCCACAAGAAATCCTTCACTGCTTCTAGGACGAAAAAAAAAAATCTCCTCTTAAATTGTCTTTGGCTGAAGTACGTACTCGTACATGTCTGAAGCTCTGAAAGAGCATTGCCCATTCAGTTTCCCTTTATACCATTGTTATGTCTACGTTCTTTCATTCAAGTCGAAAGAAAAGCACTTTTCCTGCTACTTCCCCTACACTCACAGGCATTTTCAAATATATTTTCAACCAGACGATATGTTTTCTATTTACAAACGAAACACGGGAAAATATATATAAATCAAAACGTAACACAAAGAAATTCCTTTATTTTACAATTTAATATTTTGTTATGATTTTTTTTTATTTGTTTCTTTCGATGTCATTGTGACGTTTGCCATTTGCCATTTTTTATAAAAAAAATTGTTAGAGTACTGCGCTAGAATTAATACAATTTAATATAAATCTTGGCAACGCTGGATTAAAATAATCTTTTTTAGATAGACTGATTTATTAATAATAATATAAATTATATATTTTCTTTTAATTTTTTTAATGCGAATAATGCCATTAATCATCGGAAAAAAATAAATATATAAAATTAATAAATCAGTCTATCAAAAAAAAATATTAAAAATCCAGCGTTGCCTAGATTTATATTAAAAGGTGTGAATTCTAAAGCAGTTTTCTCAAAAACACTATAAAAGCCATATACAGTTTACACCTTCACTCTCACGATCGTCTTTATTATATACTTCTCTTTTTGTCGGCCCGCTGCCCTGGTTGCCTATATACCAATAATGAATAAGTAATGTATGTACGAATATAAAAATAAAATCCAATTGTCCTGTTTCCTGGCAGAAGAAGTTATAGCATATAGTTGAAAGAATATATCGAGAAATTTATTGTTGTTGTTGACAGATGTCGCTTTGTTATTTCGTAAAAAGGAAGTATTTTATTAGCAGTCGCATTTAGAAATGGGGAAATAATTTTGTGGGATGAAAAAATATATTTCCTGATCATTAAAAAAAATATATAAAAAATAATACATGTTAAGAAATATGTGAAAAGGAAATTTTTTAGATTTATATCTATAGGAAAATAATTGTAAATTAGTATAAAAATTTAAATGGATAAAAAAAGAATTTTGTTGAATAATTAAAAAATCGATAAATTTTTATCTCGAAAATTTGACAGTTGTTTCAATTTATTAAAAACTATTTATGTATTTTTTTATAATACATATATATTTTTTAATTAAAAATATATATTTAAAAAAACGTTCAACAAAAAATCATAAATTATACTGATTTTTTTAAATTTCCTTCCAAAGAAATTTAATTTAAAAATATCTTAAAAATCATCTAAAAAAAATGTTCAACAAAAAATCATAAAATATATTACATGTAAATTTTACAAAATTGTTTTTTCAATTTTTTTTTTTTTACATCATCTATTATAAAAAAAAATTTAAATGCAAAAAATCACAAAATAATTTGTGATTTGTAAATTCAGTATCGATCGGTACTATTATAATTATATAGTACGATTCAATTAATTAAAAACTATTTATATATTTTTTATAATTAAAAATATATAAATAAAAAAGTTCAACAAAAACATCATTAAATATACGGATTTATTTCGATTTCCCTCCAAAGAAATTTAATTTAAAAACATAAAAATCATCTTTAAAAATGTTCGACAAAAAATCATAAAATATATTCCATGTAAATTTTACAAAATTGGTTTTTCAAAAAAAATTTTTTACATCAAAAGTAATCAATCATCTATGAAAAAATGTTAAATGCCAAAAAATCACAAAATAATTTGTAATTTGTAAATTCAGTATCTATCTGTTCTATTCTAATTATATAGGACATACTATATATATATATATAGTCATATATTTGGATATTTTCACAATAACGTATTAATCATTATTTTGATGAATGTATTTTCCACAAATGGAAATTGTAAACAAAAATTAACGCATATATGATTAATAAAATCCATATTCTTTCGCTACGTGAAATATTTTTTATTTTTATTAAAATAATTTTCATTTGTTTAAAAATTTAATTTTATCGGAATATTTTTTGTTGAATTTTCTTTTTGGACATTTTGAATTTTTTTAAATATATATTTCAAATTTAACAATGATTTTATTTAATTTTTGCTGAACTTTTTTTTAATATTCTTTGACCCTAATTTATAATAATATTTTATGATTTTTTCATGAAATTTCTTTTTTGAAATTGTTTGTATTTTCCGCTTAGTTTTGCGTATTTCCATTTACTCGTTTATAAATATTATATTTTATTAATTATAATACTATATACACGCACCAAAAAATTCTCCAATATACACCGTGTGACGCAAAAAATATAATTAATTTCAGCCATATACATTCAGTTAATTCCTTATTATTGTAAATATATGACTAAAATTTTTTTTCCACACAAATAAGTAGTTACAAATACATATATTTATATATAAATTTCTTTTTCTTGTAATATGAAAAGAATTAATTTTTTTAAAATGAATTTTCAAGAATTTTGAAACCAAATGCATTTTTATTTTTTTTTAATTATTATGAAATTTTTGTTTTTATTATAAAACGACTTAATTTAAATTCGTCTTTTATTCAAATTCGTCTTTTGGAGAATTAAAAAATTCTGCAATATACACAGTGCGACCCAAAAATATATAATTAGTACATTAATTAATTAATTTCGGGCATATAAATTTAATTAATTAATTATAATTGTAAGTACAAGTCTAAAATTTTTATTTCCACACAAGTAAGTAGTTACCATCATACAGTATTATTCCCATAAAACAGAGTAATATTCTTCCGTAAGTATGAAAAGATTTTCAAATATTTTTTTCTAAAATTAAATTAAATTAAATTAAATTAAATTAAATTAAATTAAATTAAATTAAATTAAATTAAATTAAATTAAATTAAATTAAATTAAATTAAATTAAATTAAATTAAATTAAATTAAATTAAATTAAATTAAATTAAATTAAATTAAATTAAATTAAATTAAATTAAATTAAATTAAATTAAATTAAATTAAATTAAATTAAATTAAATTAAATTAAATTAAATTAAATTAAATTAAATTAAATTAAATTAAATTAAATTAAATTAAAGAAAAAATTATCACATTCTACTTCGATTCAATTTTTTTTTTGGCTAGCTATATATTGAGTGTAAGCTTGGCTGCATATATTTCACTTGCACAGCGGTCGCTTGTAGTTCATGTGGAAGTAACGCAATTAATTCCGAAACAGTGGAAAATAATCTGCAGAAATGTGACTTACAGTGGGCTGGGAAATTAGTTTTTTCGTTTCGTTATTTGCCGTTTCATTTGTATGCGATAATCTGCGTTGGGGAGAGCGAGAGAAAATGTGGCTAGCTGAAGGAATAAGGTGGAAAACTAAATATGCAAAATATGGAAATATATACGGCAAAAACAATAAAACAACAGCCACGCCGAAACTTGAAAGAGAAACGATTTTAAGAAGAATTGTTCGAAAATTGTTATTTTTTTAGTGCAATTTGACAGCCGCACATATTTTTTTTTTTTACAAAATTTTTATTGTTACATTAAATTACATTTCAAAGTAAAACCAGCAATTTTTTTTACATAATTTTTATTATTAAATTTCCAATACTAAAAGTAAATACCAGTAATTTTTTTTACATAATTTTTAATCTTAAATTTCAAGCGAAAATTAAAAAAAAAAAAAATTGTTATTGTAAATTTTATGAAAAAAATTAAAACATTTTTTTTTACGAAAAAAAAATTTACCAACAACACATTTTTTACTAAACATTTATATCCGCATTTCATTCCCCAGCCAAAATATGCTCAAATTAAAATAACTGAGCGCATACGTTTCATACGTCCAGCGTGTCAATTCCCACCCCCCACTCCATCAATTTTAACCACCCATCTCTCTCTCTCTCTCTCATAGTGACATGTCGAATATCAGTGTTTAGGTTATATGTACGTATATATATATTGGTGGGGCGGACAATAGGGGATGAAGTGGTAGTGGGGGGTGGGTATTACAGTGAACAAACATGTCATGACGTGACGTGGCATGACATGTGTGTGTACTCAGAGGAAATAATAAAGGATCCGTATAATTGAGAAACAAATGAATCTGCGGTGAGATGGCGGTATATATGCGCTAGGGGTGGGGGGTGCGGGTGGGGATGGGAAGGTAATCAAACGAGGGGAGCAAGTGTGCTGTGTTTTGGTGTCTGTGTGTGACTGATTGGAATATTGATGACGTTGCGGTGGTGGAATAAGAGAGCCTCTTCAAATTCGTGTTTCGATTTTACCATTTTGGGGGGGGGAAGGGGGGTGAAATGGATGACGTGATTTTGTATTAATTGAAAATGATGTGATTAGTAAAATGGGCGTTGGCATGTAAAGTTTAGTTTACTACCGGTAAAAGAGTTATTTTATAACCAGTAAATACCGCTAGCAAGTAAAAATCTATTTATTGACTGTAGAAAATCATATTGTCGTGAATATCAATGCCGATTACGGTAAAAATATAATTTCTTACCAGTAAATACTGATACCGGTAAAAATGTATTTTATTACCGTTAAAAATGCATTTTCTTACCGTTAGAATAATATTTTATTACCGGTAAATCTTGATGTCGTTAAAAACTCAGTTTATTGCCAGTGAATGTTATTTTCGGTAAATGTTTACTTTGTTACCGGTAAAAATCATGTTATTACTGGTAAATAATAATGCTGACGTCAGTTCTTTTATTCTTTCATCTTTATAAATTTCCTCCAATATCGTTAAAAAACCATTTTATTACCGGTAAAAATGCATTTTCTTACCGTTAGAATAATATTTTATTACCGGTAAATCTTGATGTCGTTAAAAACTCAGTTTATTGCCAGTGAATGTTATTTTCGGTAAAAGTTGACTTTATTACCGGTAAAAATCATTTTATTACCAGTAAATAATAATGCTGATGTTAGTTCTTTTCTTCTTTAAGAATTTCCCACAATATCGGTAAAAAAACATTTTATTACCGGTAAAAATGCATTTTATTACCGGTAGAATAATATTTTATTACCGGTAAATCTTGATATCGTTAAAAAATCATTTTATTGCCAGTGAATGTTATTTTCGATAAATGTTTACTTTGTTACCGGTAAAAATCATGTTATTACTGGTAAATAATAATGCTGACGTCAGTTCTTTTATTCTTTCATCTTTATAAATTTCCTCCAATATGGGTAAAAAACCATTTTATTACCGGTAAAAATGCATTTTCTTACCGTTAGAATAATATTTTATTATCGGTAAATCTTGATGTCGTTAAAAACTCAGTTTATTGCCAGTGAATGTTATTTTCGGTAAAAGTTGACTTTATTACCGGTAAAAATCATTTTATTACCAGTAAATAATAATGCTGATGTTAGTTCTTTTCTTCTTTAAGAATTTCCCACAATATCGGTAAAAAACATTTTATTACCGGTAAAAATGCATTTTATTACCGGTAGAATAATATTTTATTACCGGTAAATCTTGATATCGTTAAAAAATCATTTTATTGCCAGTGAATGTTATTTTCGATAAATGTTTACTTTGTTACCGGTAAAAATCATGTTATTACTGGTAAATAATAATGCTGACGTCAGTTCTTTTATTCTTTCATCTTTATAAATTTCCTCCAATATCGGTAAAAAACCATTTTATTACCGGTAAAAATGCATTTTCTTACCGTTAGAATAATATTTTATTACCGGTAAATCTTGATGTCGTTAAAAACTCAGTTTATTGCCAGTGAATGTTATTTTCGATAAACGTTTACTTTGTTACCGGTAAAAATCATGTTATTACTGGTAAATAATAATGCTGACGTCAGTTCTTTTATTCTTTCATCTTTATAAATTTCCTCCAATATCGGTAAAAAAACATTTCATTACCGGTAAAAATGCATTTTATTACCGGTAGAATAATATTTTATTACCGGTAAATCTTGATGTCGTTAAAAAATCATTTTATTGCCAGTGAATGTTATTTTCGATAAACGTTTACTTTGTTACCGGTAAAAATCATGTTATTACTGGTAAATAATAATGCTGACGTCAGTTCTTTTATTCTTTCATCTTTATAAATTTCCTCCAATATCGGTAAAAAACCATTTTATTACCGGTAAAAATGCATTTTCTTACCGTTAGAATAATATTTTATTACCGGTAAATCTTGATGTCGTTAAAAACTCAGTTTATTGCCAGTGAATGTTATTTTCGATAAACGTTTACTTTGTTACCGGTAAAAATCATGTTATTACTGGTAAATAATAATGCTGACGTCAGTTCTTTTATTCTTTCATCTTTATAAATTTCCTCCAATATCGGTAAAAAAACATTTCATTACCGGTAAAAATGCATTTTATTACCGGTAGAATAATATTTTATTACCGGTAAATCTTGATGTCGTTAAAAAATCATTTTATTGCCAGTGAATGTTATTTTCGATAAACGTTTACTTTGTTACCGGTAAAAATCATGTTATTACTGGTAAATAATAATGCTGACGTCAGTTCTTTTATTCTTTCATCTTTATAAATTTCCTCCAATATCGGTAAAAAAACATTTCATTACCGGTAAAAATGCATTTTATTACCGGTAGAATAATATTTTATTACCGGTAAATCTTGATGTCGTTAAAAAATCATTTTATTGCCAGTGAATGTTATTTTCGATAAACGTTTACTTTGTTACCGGTAAAAATCATGTTATTACTGGTAAATAATAATGCTGACGTCAGTTCTTTTATTCTTTCATCTTTATAAATTTCCTCCAATATCGGTAAAAAAACATTTTATTACCGGTAAAAATGCATTTTCTTACCGTTAGAATAATATTTTATTACCGGTAAATCTTGATGTCGTTAAAAACTCAATTTATTGCCAGTGAATGTTATTTTCGATAAATGTTTACTTTATTACCGGTAAAAATCATTTTATTACCAGCAAATAATAATGCTGATGTTAGTTTTTTTCTTCTATAAGAATTTCCTACAATATCGGTAAAAAAACATTTCATTACCGGTAAAAATGCATTTTATTATCGGTAGAATAATATTTTATTACCGGTAAATCTTGATGTCGTAAAAAAAATCATTTTATTGCCAGTGAATGTTATTTTCGATAAACATTTACTTTATTACCGGTAAATAATAACGCTGATGTAGGAATTTTTTTTTTTACCACCGTTAAAAATTATTCTATTACCGGTAAAAATACATTTATTACCGGCAAATTTTTTGTAATTTTTATTACCTACCAATAAACCCATACAAATATTTAAACATTTAATACTTCTTTCTATCCGCACCTCTTTTACTATCGTTTTTACCACGCACTCATTTGTCTTTTGCACCACCCTGTATGTGTATGCTGTTCTTGGCGTAGTGTTTCGACTCTCGCAGCCAATTCTCTCACAAGCTTTCGAGTATTTAATAATGAAGATTTTAATCAATATTGTGCCGGCATTTTTGTTGTTCCACTAAGATTTATATTAAAATGGCAATTTAAATTTAAAGCGGATAAATAAATTGGTTCGAAATTCGAAATTGTAATTAAAAATCGTTTTGTGGAGAATAGTAAAATTACTAAAAAAATGTACGAATTTTTTTTTTATCAATTTTTGTTGATACTCTTTTTTTTTGCGTTTATATCAAATATTTTATACGATGACCCTAAAAGTTTCGAACTCGAGGAAAATTAGGCGCGGGCAAACTAAACCGCAAATAAATTCAAATTCCGCCACTGATTATTCACGAAATTTCCAGCGGCGCCCGAATACTTTATAACGACCCAACTAAAACATTTTCAAGTCCATCGCGAAAAATATTCTACCATTTGCGTGTTGCACTTACATCCCCAAATCGTCCCCTACTTGACCAACCCTCTAACCAAAAGCCGCAGAGGGGGGGGGGGGGCACCCCCATCCGCCCCACACTTGCACGCCACAGAACAATTAATATAAACACATCTGTTTGTTAGATCTATGGTAGGTCTATGGTTTAATTTTCTGGAAAGTACTGTCGAGGAAAAATTAGGACGTGCTTGTTTGAGGTTATGGTAGAAGGGGGGGTGGGGGGTGTTAAATAAAAAAAATATTGTTGAATATTTGAAGAGGAGGAATTTATTAGAAGAATATGGAAGAATATTAACAATTTGTAATTTTTGATATACAGCGTGTTCCATTTAAGAAGCCTTGATAAAAACATTTAAATGTGGAAATTTGAAAAAAATTATAGATATATGAAACTTAGGGTTGGTACGTCATAAGAATATCTTCGTATATATAGGGTGTTCCATTTTGATCAGTTGAATTTAAACTGTTGTATGAAGAAATTGAGCATAGATAGTAGGAAAATTGAATTTGTAAATTCAACTTGGAGTTGTACTCGATCAAATGTGTTCACATGTACAGTGCGTTCCATTTTTACACTACAGTTTAATAGTGGTATCGAAACTTTTGAAAAAAAATTTTTTTTATATAGATAGATGCATTCAAATTGCATTCGTAAATATAACTTGGAGCTGTACGTCATAAAAATTTGTTCATAAATACAGAGAGTTTCAATTTTATTACTACAGTTTAACTTTTTTATTGAATATTTTCGAAGAAAATACATTTTATTATAGACAATTCAATCAAATGTTGGTTAGTGCTATACGTCATAAAAAATATGTTGACAATTGCAGAGTGTTCCATTTTTATAAGTACAACTTAACTGTTTTATTTAAATTTAAAATAATGTAAGTTTTTTTTGGTTCTTCAACTATATCAAATCGTATATCCAAAGGAAGATTGTACATAAGATTAATTAAAATTATACAGCGGATTCCATTCAAAATTCTCCATTTTTTTTTGTATATTTTCTTGAATTTTTAGTATTTTTTGAAATATTCTCTGTAATTTTTTTTTTTTAATACCAACTTCACTTTTTGACGGCCTGTATAAAATATCGATAATCTAACATAATTGCACAGTACATTTACATATTGTAAATTACATATTATATTGTAGAAATCAATCAAAAATAAAATATTTGTAAAAAATATGAAACGGCACCACCCAGTACAAATTAAAAAAGATTTTTACTTCTTAGATTTCTAAGCTGTACTTCTATTTAGAGATACAGTGAAAATAAAGTGCCACTTTATCATTTTAACAACAAAATCAAAATCCCAGCCTTCTCAAATGGATCACCCAGTATAATTCCAACACATATGTCCATGGGTGTACGAAGGTACAATATTATACAACACAATGTAGACATCACTGGTTATTAGGCTAATGCTAACATCCCAACCAAACCGCTAGATTCAGATTCCCTAATTACATGGTGATTATCGGCGACTGTTGTCGGCCGTGCGTTCTGCGGCCACGGCCAGTGTTGCCAATACCCCCACAAATCCACCACACGCGCACACACACACACACATATTTAATTAATCGCCCCTCTTGTTGATATTACGTAACATCAAAATATTTCATTAAAAAAAGAAACCGTAGTGAATTTAACAATGTTTTATCAAGTATCAACGACGTATATATATTCAATTAAATTTTTTCTTCTCAACGCTCATTCTAATCGAATATTAAATCGATTTTTTGTTGGAACACCCTGTATTTTAGCGCATATCCTATTACGTGTCTGGAAATCCCCTAGTGAATTTAACAATATTTTATCAAGTATCAACGACGTATATATACAATTTAATTTTTTCTTCTCGCCGCTCATTTTTATCGAATATTAAATCGATTTTTTGTTGGATCACCCTGTATATCCTATTACGCGTCTGGGAATCCCGTAGTGAATTTAACAATATTTTATCAAGTATCAACGACGTATATATACTCAATTGAAATTTTTCTTCTCAACGCTCATTTTAATCGAATACTAAATCGATTTTTTGTTGGAACACCCTGTATTTTAGCGCATATCCTATTACGTGTCTGGAAATCCCGTAGTGAATTTAACAATATTTTATCAAGTATCAACGGCCTATATATATTCAATTTATTTTTTTCTTCTCGCCGCTCATTTTTATCAATTTTTTGTTGGAGCACCCTGTATTTGAGCGCATATCGTATTACGTGTCTGGAAATCCCGTAGTGAATTTAACAATGTTTTATCAGGTATCAACGACGTATATATTCAATTTATTTTTTTCTTCTCGCCGCTCATTTTTATCGATTTTTTGTTGGAGCACCCTGTATTTGAGCGCATATCCTATTACGTGTCTGGAAATCCCGTAGTGTATTTAACAATGTTTTATCAGGTATCAACGACGTATATATTCAATTTATTTTTTTCTTCTCGCCGCTCATTTTTATCGATTTTTTGTTGGAGCACCCTGTATTTGAGCGCATATCGTATTACGTGTCTGGAAATCCCGTAGTGAATTTAACAATGTTTTATCAAGTATCAACGACGTATATATATTCACTTAAATTTTTTCTTCTCGCCGCTCACTTTTATGGAATATTAAATCGATTTTTTGTTGGAACACCCTGTATATCCTATTACGTGTCTGGGAATCCCGTAGTGAATTTAATAATATTTTATCAAGTATCAACGACGTATATATTTAATTTAAATTTTTCTTCTCGCCGCTCATTGTTATTTTTCGATAAATTTTAATATTCGTTAAATCGATTTTTTATTGGAACACCCTGTATTTTAGGGCATATCCTATTAGTAGTGCATTTAGCGATGTTTTATCAAGTATCAATGATGTATATATATTTTTAATTGAATTTTTTAAATATATATATATTATTTAATATATTATTTAATATATATTATTTATATATATTTATTATATGTATATATATATATATTTAACGATATTTATTTAGAACACCCTGTAAGTGGCAACCTGTATTCCAGCGCGTATCCTATTACGTGTCTGGAAAATCCTGGTAGATCCATCTGATCGCGCTATTTATGCCCGCTTGCTTTATGTCCGCAACTTCTAATACACCCGCGACGGGAATTTGCATATACGTATAATATGAGCGTGGCGATCACGTTGATCTAGTCATTTGCGTATTGTGTGCGCGCGCGCGCGCGATTGCAACAATGGCATACAGTGGCGCCATATGTGGTTAATGCCGATGAAGGATTATCTGCGGCGAAATTAGTCGGGTTCAATGGATATGGGGTTGGGAAATTGCCTATAGCCTTCGCGGTACATTGAAGAATATCTGATATATGGGGTGTTTCATTTAATTGTTTTAAATAGATATAATGAGAGATTATTGCTAGCTTTATGATATTCAAATATTTCCAAAAAAAATTTTGATAGCGTGATAGCTCCGTGTCCTATAATATGACTTATTATACTGTAAGTATTCAATTTTTCTATTTCATTTGCTATCCACTTTAATATTTAAATGGATATATTGTTGGGAAATTGTTTGGTTACATCGAGCTATATCTTATATACGGGATGTTTCATTTAATAATTTTAAATCGATGACAGTTGACAGTTTGCTAACTTTATGACTTTCAAATGTTTTGTAAAAGTATGCAAAAGGTTTTTTTGCTTATGTAAAAAGACTTCCGTGTCTTAAAATATGTCTTATTATTATTGTCCACGTCTCACAATCATACAATCTAGCGTTCCATGCACTTAAATTCCGAACTCAACATAATATTTAAACGGAATTCTATCTGGAAAAATGGCCATGATCAAATATATTCTATACCGAGTGTTGCATTTAGTATTATGTATAACTAATAATTAGCATGTATTAGTCTTATCATTTTCACATGTAGAGAAATTTTTTTTTTAATTTTTCAATAATAGAATTTAAAAAAATCTATTATTGTATATTGCCAGTGTCGTAGATGACGTACTATTTTTCTTCAAAATAAATAAAAATGTTTTTTTTCTCTATTTCTAGCTTTCAATAAAAATTTCAAAAATTATATAAATATATTCTATACCGAGCGTTGCATTTTGTAATATTATAATTAAATAATTTGCATGTATTAGTTTGATCATTTTCACATATAGAGAAAAAATATTTTTAATTTCTCAATAATAGAATTTAAAAAAAAATTATTTTATATTGCCAGTGTCGTAGATGGCGTACTATTTTTCTTCAAAAAAAAAAAGTTTTCTATTTCTAGCTTTCAATAGAAAATTTCAAATAATATATAAATATATTGTTTACAGGGTGTTACATTTAGTAATATTATAATTAACTAATTAGCATGTATTAGTTTTATCATTTTCACATATAGAGAAAAAATATTTTCAATTTTTCAATAATGGAATTTAAAAAATCTATTATTGTATATTGCCAGAGTCGTAGATGACGTACTATTTTTTTACAAAATAAAAAAAAACGTTTTTTTTCTTTTTCTAGCTTTCAAAAGAAATTTTCAAAATATATAAATATATTGTATACAGGGTATTACTTTCAGTACTATTATATTTAAATCATTAGTTTTATCATTTTCGCACATAGAGAAAAATAAATAAAAAATTTCAATATTTTTTTCATTAATAGCCAGTATCGTAGTTAATGAACTACGTTTTTTTTTTGATTAAAAATATATACATTTTTTATTTCTAAGCTTTCAATAGAAATTTTCAACGAGTACACAAGAAAAAGTAAGACAATATTTTCGATGGTTTTATAAAATTAGTAAATTTACGATTTAAGTGCAATTTTCGCACCCTGTATGTGGTACACGTGGCCACGTTGTGGGCGTATGATTTGTATGTGATTTGCGCGATGTAAAACAGGTGTCAATGGATGTTAGGAAATAATACGAATTTTCATTTTAATGGAAATTTTCTTATATCGGAAAAGTTTGAAATTAAGTACAACAGTTTTGAAAAAAAAAATGTAAAAATTGTAAAAAAAATCATTTTTTATTTAATTTAAAATTTAATTTACTTCCGATTAAAGAACGAAATACTAATACAATTTTTTTTGGTGTATGAATATGTAACAAGCGGAAGAAGTGTGTTATTGTGGATATGTGCAAAAATTACTTTTTCTATTTTATTTATTTTTTAAGAAAAAAAATGCGAAACTTGGGAAGCTTGGGAAAGATTTCAAAAATAGTTCAATCGCACTTGACGTAATATTTGACATTTCTTATTCAAACGGTATTGAAGGTACCATTTTGTTTTATTGATCGTTGTGCTCACAAACCAATTTACACCCTTGTCTGATGGACGACTATTGATAAAACTGTCAATAGCAAAAGCACACATCACACCGCTACAAAAGTATCAACTTTATATATTTATATACCGGGTGTATTATAATAAAAAAGCGCCATTAAGAAAAAATATTGTTCGCATATGTTTAAAATGATTAAATATCGAAGCTGTTTGGTACATTTGAACTATGTTGCTCGCAAAATCCAAAAATAAATATTTACATTTGAACTACTTTATTTACTACATACAAAATATTAATATTTCCAATTGAACCGCTATGGAAGTTGCTAGAAAACTTCAAAAAGAAAGATTAACATTTGAACTACTTAATAGGTTATTTGAGCAACTTTGCTTATTAAACATTTTATGTGAAGAGTTGCATTTGAACTACTTTACTTACAAATTACAAAAAATATATATATATTTGTATTTCAACTAGTTCTTATCAAATAAAAAATTAATTGTTACATTTGAACTACCCATTTAATATGTTATTTACAACTTTTCTTATTATTATAAAGACTAAAATAAATATTTGCATTTGAACTACTTTGCGACTACCAAATATAAAAATACATCTACATTTGAACTACTCAGTACGTTATTTCAACTACTTTGTTTATGAAAGATAAAAATAAATATTTGCATTTGAACTACTTTGCGAATACCAAATATAAAAATACATCTACATTTGAACTACTCAGTACGTTATTTCTACTACTCTATTTATGAAAGATAAAAATTAATATTTACATTTGAACTACTCTCCTTATCAAGTACAAAAATATATCTACATTTGAACTACTCAATCACCTTTTTCAGCTACTTTGGTTATGACAAATAGATAATTTGCACAATAGATAAATTTGAATTTAAGATACGTAAAATAATTGTACACCCTGTATATGTATGTATCCAGTGGTTAAATGATATTTCTAATTTAGTTTTGATTGGCGAAATTAAGAAATTTAAAAATTAAGAAAAATCAAATTTGCTGATTTTTTTTTAAATTTTATATATATTAATTAATTTATTTTAATAGGTGATTATTTTACGGATGATTTGTTTATTTCACTGAAAATAAGCAAACTTTTTCATTGTAGGTAAAATTAATTTAAAAAATTATAAATTTTTTTTTTATTACCGATCACTTTTTCTTAAATATAAATATAATTACGTATATACAGGATGTAACAATAGTTCTGTCAATAACACCAAATGAACTACTTTATGCAATATGAAAAACTCGTAAAAAAATGCTTCAATAGTATAAAATTATATACCGGGTGTTGTATTATATATAAAAGAAACGATTTTTTACCGGTAATAAAATGAATATTTACCAGGCGTTGTATACCGGGTGTTGTATTTTATACAAATAGCATTTGAATTGCGACATTTAAAAAAATATTTAATTTTGAAATATGTATATAAATGATTTTTTAATTTTAGTAATTTCCAAAATATTGTTGAAAAGTTTTGTAAAGAATATTTTGTGATATTATAAAACTAGTCACGATTTAAACAAATAGAAAACTTAATTCAGTATAAAGTCAAAATCTGCCACTTTGGCAGGTATTTTGTAAAAACTATGTACAAATAAAATTCTTTTTGTATTTTGGTTTAAATAGTTTAAAAATGGTAAATTCAAAAATAAGTTTTTTAATATTTCTAAATTAATTTTTGATATAAATGGCGAAAAAGAACCATCTGTAAAAGTGACAGATATTGACAATTATTGAATTAAGTAATTTTTTGATTTTTTTTTCAATTTTCTAAAAAAAATTTTAAGGAAATTAATTTTTTTTTAACTTTAGACATTTATTTTACCAATTTAAAGAAAACCGAACCAACGGTTTTTTTTTTAATATTGAATTTCTTTGTATTTTGCCGATCAATGGAACACCCAGTATATGTTCTTATTATGAAATACTGCTGTTTTTTTAAGTATAAAATTTCAAATGATTTTTGTAGGTCCGCTAGATATTATTGATTTTTTATTTTATTTTGACTTAAATTAATATACATTTTCTGATTTTTTAATTTTTTTATTAAATCATGACCATTTGCACATTATCATTTACATTGGCGAATTAAAAAAAATTCTTTACATTATTAAATTTGATAAAATAAGCTAAAAGTTTTACAATCAAATTGTTTTTTTTACTAAATTTATATTATAAATATAATATATTTAAAAAAAATGCCATATTCATTCTTCCGCTATTAAATTCACTCTCGCGCAAAATGCTACTAACACATATAGAGCCACCCTGTATATACCTCACATGAAAATGTCATCCCAATGAAACTTTCGCCTGCCTCCACCAAACAGTTTATAAATTATAATTGAAGTTGTACGGGTGTACGGTGATGAAAAGTTTCTCGTGCCGAAAGCATACACTGTTGAGGAACCGATCACATGTTTCACGCGTATTGATTTTACCCCCTCAGGGATGGACAAGGCGGCACACATCGGTGTACACTCACAGACAATACTAATATACCAGCATAAGAGCTCCGGACCGTTGGCCATAGAAGATATGATGTATTTGAACTACCGTGGCGTGTTCCCTATACTGGAGCATTACTATTGTCTTTGATTGTACAGTATACACTCTAGGACTAAAGTAATGTCACAGTATAAGCGTTCTGTATGTATGGTAATTTTAAGTTTAGACGAGAGGGTTTAAACTACTGCCACGTTACTATTGTGTTTGATGGTACAGTGTACACTCAACGACAAAAGTAATGTCCCCGTATAGGCGTTCTGTATAGCGTATGGCAGTGTTAAGTTTAGACGAGAGCGTTTGAACTACTGTAACTACGCTTTGATTGTACAGTGTACAATCGAGGACAAAAGTGATGTCCCAGTATAAGCGTTCCGTATAGCGTATGGCAATGCTAAGTTTAGATAATAATAATAATAATAAAGTATCTTTATTAGATGTAAAATACAGATTACAAATTATAGGTATACATACAAAAAAAAAATTAAATAAAAAATGATTGCAAAATAATACATCACATCTGAGGGCGAAGTTCCGTATTGATATTGAAAAATTAATATAATGTTTATCAAAGCAAATAAACGAACTGTTCTTATACTTAACCCATAAGATGAGAGCTTTTGAATTACTGCCACATTATTATCGTCTTTGATTGTACAATGTATACTCGAGGACAAAAGTAATGGCCCAGTATAACCGTTCTGTATGGCAATGTTAAGTTTAAGTTTAGACGAGAGCGTTTGAACTACTATAACTATTCTTTGATTGTACAGTGTACGCTCAAGGACAAACGCAATGACCCATTATGGGCGCTCGATATAGTGTATGGCAATGTTAAGTTTAGACGAGAGCATTTGAACTACTGTCGCCTTACTATTGTCTTTGATTGTACAGTGTACACTCAGCGACAAAGGCAATGACCCATTATGGGCGCCCGATATAGTGTATGGCAATGTTAAGTTTAGATGAGAGCGTTTGAAGTACTGTAACCACTCTTTGAATATACAGTGTACACTCAAGGACAAACGTAATATCCCAGTATAGGCGTTCTGTATAGTGTTAAGTTTAGACGAGAGCGTTTGAACTACTGTCGCGTTACTATTGTCTTTGGTTGTATAGCGTACACTCAACGACAAAAGCAATGACCCATTATGGGCGCTCGATATAGTGTATGGCAATGTTGAGTTTAGATGAAAGCGTTTCAACTACTGTAACTACTTTTTAGAGTGTACACTCCGGGACAAAAGTAATGTCCCCGTGTATAGGCGTTCTGTATAGTGTATGGTAATGTTAAGTTTAGACAACATCGTTTTAACGACTGGAGCGTTACTATTGTCTTTGAGTGTACCGTGTGTATATTAGTGTGCTGTGCTGGATCGTTTGGTTCACTATGAAAATTATTCCAGATGCTTATGGAACATGAATTTCGGGCAGCGGCGGGTGATTTTATTAATAGCCGCCTGTCACGGAATTAAAGGCAACAAATAAACGTGCGTTACTTGCGCGAATAACAAGGGAAATGAGTCCGCTTCATTTCGGGGCTAATTTTTTTGGTCGAATTTTGTAACTAATATGACCTGACAAATAGGCCGACCAATGGATTTTTGTTTATATTTGTTAAACAATAAAGTCGATAACAAAATTTTGAAGATATTTAATAATATTTCGTGATTTTTTGTGGCGATTTAAAATATTTAAAAATAAAAAAAATATTTTTTTTATATATTTTAGTGGACACTCTTCAAATTCGATATTTACCGGTAATAAAATGGTATTTTTTTAACGCGAATGAAATGAATTTTTTAACGGTAGTAAAATTAATTTTTACCGGCTTGAAAATGACTGACTTTTTAACAATCATTTAGTTTACCTTAAAAAAATATATAAAATGCCACCCGTTATAAAAAAAAAACTTGCCACCCTTGTAATAAATTTTGAAAGAATCAGAAGATTTATTATTTACATCATTGATTCATTCATACTTTTAAAATATTCTGGAATAAAAATTCAACATCCTTCGAAACCTACAGCCCTAAGGGAATACTTAATTTTTATAGAGGGTTACTTTTAAGGTGTTGGGTACATACCGTTAAAAATATCGGATGTCTAAATATATGTAAATGAAATATTTTTTTTGCGCGTGAAGAATTTGTGTAGACATTGTATATATATTTTAATGGAAAGTTGACAATTTTTTATAAGGTGTATACCTGCGCTGGATGATATAACTTGTATAGAAGATCCGTAAATGAATATTAATGCATTTGATTCTGATGTAGAATTGCATCAATATTAGATGAGATTCTAATTATTTCCTCAAATTAAATTTAAAATTTATATTGCCTACGATAAATCTGAATTATTAATTTATAATTGACACACGCCCAGTAGATACAAGATTTTGATTTATATATAGGGTGTTGTTATAAGAAAATTCAACGCTGCTCTAATATAGAAATTTTAGCGAATAACATATGGATAATTTTTAATTTTTTTATTAAGATTACAAATATTTAAGAATTTAAAATCTAATTTTTAATATACATGACATAAAAAATAACAATTCTGAATTACGAAGATTTTTTTTTAAATAATATAAAACGTAATCCATAAGTACTAAATGTTCAAAAAAAAAAAATTTCGTAAATATTATTTTTTTTATCAATTTATACAAAATCTTCAAAAAAATATAACAATTAAAAAAAAATTTAAGTATCTAATAGCAAATAAACAAGAGAATAAAAAAAAATTTGTTTCCAAAAATATTCGATTAAGATTTCAAAAATTTACTTTTTCAAAAATGGAAAATTTAAAACTATACATTCAAAAATGTATAATTTATGATATAAAATATTAGCAATATATCGAAGAATAAAAATTACAAATAATCTAAATTCTCTAAAATATCGAAATTTAAAAATTTACATAAAAACTTTATTCACAAAAAAGGAACATTTAGAATAAATTAAGAAAATATTTGTTACATTGTGCAAATTAAATTAAAAATTAAAATTACGTATTTCAAAAAAGATCGAAATTTAAAAAATAATATGAATACTTTGATAATAATCCAATAAATTATTAATGAATAATTACAATTAACTATAGGTAAATTTTACTTTTATATAAATATAAATAGTATAAAAAATTTAATTTTTCAAAATATTCGCAGTTTATCATAAATCGAAATTTTCACGAAATTCTGAATTTAGAAAAATATTATGAAATTTGGGAAAAACAAAAAATACTAATATTGAAGATTTCACAAAAATACAAAATTTTCAGAAAAACCAGTAAAAAAAAATTGAAATTTTAAATTATAAAAATCTATTTTTTTTTAAATTCTTATACGGTTTCTTAAAAATTCTTAAAAATCTCTTACGATGTCAAGAAAAATATGTTCGCATTAAAAGTATTAAATATCAAATTCATTTAAAAATTATTATTTCATTTAACAATTAATTCGAAATAATTCGATTTTTTAATTCACCCTATATACAGCAAATTCAATTATCTTCGAGTTTGCACTGACCCTATTAATAATTACATTATTGTCCGAAAATTCAATTATACCGGGCCATCTAAGACACTGTATATGTATTACATTCAGATAAGGAGGAAGGTCCTTGAGAGCCTTCAACGAATCCTGACAAACAGTTGCTATTGGCACTATATAACAAATATACTTGAGTAAATATTATAAAAGAAAGCGAGCAAGAAAAATAATTTTGTGAACACAGGTATGAATTTAGTAAAATTTTGAAGAAAAAAAATTGTTATACTTTTTCGGATTTTTTTTGGAGCATATTTTATGGAGCATTCTATATCATATATAAATATATGGTAATTCAGGAAAAAAAAATTTTTTTGTACATTTTTTTTGGATTTTTTAAATCTATTTCCGGAATCACCATGTATATGATATAATATATGAATTATAAATTATTACAAGTTTTTGGTATTTTTATACATTCAAAAAAATTTATCGATTTTTTTTTCAAAATTTTACTAAATACATCCCTGTATTCGCCAATTATTTTTCTTTCTCGCTTTCTCGCATGGATTTTTTTTTTTATAAAAAATTATATAAAAATAGGTAAATGAGGATTAATATATTTACGTAGCATTCTATATGATATACATGGTGATTCAAAAAATTTAAAAAATTGTATTTTTTTTGCAAACATGTTTTTTTACACGGAACGAACGCACGCATAACTCAACAACTTTGCATGCCGCTAATGTATTTATAAGGACATTTTATAGCCCCGGTGCCATTCTAAGGCACTCAGCAGACTGTCGATATATATGTCCTAATAATATGCGTTGAAAACTTTCCTGCGACGTGTTAAATAGATTGTCAGGTCGTTTCGCACTAAATTTACAAAGTTATGATAGATTAAAGTTATAAAACTTTTGGCGCAAAGTGATTCTCTGTGTCGCTCTATTCGAGAGCATGCACGGAGCGCAACCGGCTTGATGTATGATCACGCACCGTGACTACGATTCATTCAGTCCCCCCGCTTCAACCCCCATATAATTTTACTGCCCTTAAAAAAAGACGGATTTGACGTAGTCGATTATTATTATTTTCTTTGGTAAAGTTACTGCTTTTGTATTTTATAACTAGGTTTTATGGAAGGTTGTGGCTTAAATGCGAACATAAACAGGAATGCAGTAAAAAAATGTATTTTTTTCTAATTTCTAAAATTATTTTATTTTACGATTATAACATTAGATTAGTCATTTAAAATGTTTTAAATTTTAAAACGTGCGCAAATTTTATTTATTTGAGTTACTGCTTTTGTATTTTATAACTAGGTTTTATGGAAGGTTGTGGATTAAATGGAAACATAAACAGAAATGCAGTGGAAATTTTTTTTTTTTATTATTTCATTTTATGAGTAT
This sequence comes from Leptodirus hochenwartii, assembly GCA_947310635.1. Lineage (NCBI taxonomy): Eukaryota > Metazoa > Arthropoda > Insecta > Coleoptera > Leiodidae > Leptodirus > Leptodirus hochenwartii. Next base: position 2,530,086 of record OX371178.1, on the reverse strand, counting down.
AATATTAGATTAGTAATTTTAAAACATATTGAGCGCCAATTTTAAATTTTTCAGTTACTGCTTTTGTATTTTATAACTAAGCTTTGTAGAGCCTTACGGCTTAAATGCGATCATAAGAAAAACCGCAGCATAAAACTACAGGTTCGATTAATATTCTATAAAAATATTAATAACAATTAATATATGTCTACTATGCCCACCTACCCAATCTTCACCAGATTTTTCAAAAAAATCTCTATAATTGTCCACCCCCCACAACCGTAAAATGTTAGATACGTATTAAATTAATGAAAATTATTTATAAATTTCTTAACTCGAATATTTCGATCTTAGCAGTCGTAAAAATGTTTTTAAAATAAATATGCCTAAAAAAAATTGTCCAGAAGGAAATCCAACTCGGATCTAAGTGTCTGTTGTTATAAATGAAAATGCATTCGCCTATGTAAAGCGGATAAAGAAAGAAATATTTGGTTGTGTAACCGCAACATATGAGTGTCTTTTCGGTAGTGTAGAGGTCGCTGTAGGCGGTAGCGGCGGTGTCAGTTGTTTTTCTTCGGCCGTACGAATTGTTTCGAGATAGGAGTCATGGCCTACTTCATGTTCTATGCTCGATTGAGAATGTCTACAAAAGATAGTAAATTGTTATACAGGGTTTTACATTTTTTTTTTGTATTATTTGAGAAATTTTTTTTTGGTGTGATTGTTGTATTTTAATTGAGAAAGATTTGTTTTTATTGTAATTGTAAAAATAAAATTAAAAATAGTAATAGTAGATTTCGTTTTTATTTTTGTACAAATTAATTTTAAATATTATTTTTTTTAATTTGAGCGATTGAAACGTGTTTTTTTTTATTAAACAAATTGCGCACATTATTATAAAAAAAAATCTGTTGGGCTTAAACTTGTATGGTTCACACTGTATATAGGTGTAACTTTGAATGGAGATTTAGTTCCAAATCTAGCATTTAGAGGGGGCTACGGTCGGCTTACGTGCCCTGAATATATTTCATTTTTATCAAAAAAAAAACTACAGAGTGTTCCATTTTAAGTTTACTTATATAATTTTTTAAATTTATGATTTGCTGTATTACATCTTAAAACTAATTTTTGCTTAAAAAAAATTTTTTTTTTTACTAAACCCGTTCCGCACTAAACCGTCCCAACCACCAGGCAACCGACTGCTCGATTGACTGCTCGACTATTAAATGAAAATCTGCGCCTCTATTTCCCCATTTTTTCTCCAAACTTCCCACCGACAAGGCACTGTGTAATCGCACCCCCCAATTCACCCTTAACGCACGCACACCCTATAGATTGAGGGATGACCCTCGCAGTGTATTTACGTTGAATTCTCCCGTTTATTCGAACCCTTTGACTGCTCAAATATGGATTTAGTTGCGTGTCCGTGTAGTTATCGCTTTTCGTGCCGAAGGGCCGTTTCTTAATGCCGTTCATAATGTACGCGCAGTATACGGTTTAATAGTTAGACAACAATGTCGTACCTTCTACAGGTAGTTCGGAAAAAAAAATTTAGCGGAAACAAAAAATAGCGGCGCGATTCTAAAAGTATGTTCGTTTTGGTGCAATTTCTCGGTGGCGACGTCGTTAACAACTGATAAAACAATATATTCGATAATAATGACGTTGGAAATTTTTTAATGCCGTTTTTTTTTATTCTTCTAAAAAATTTACCATAAAGTTTAATCGGAAAAAAAAATTTATTTACCAATTGCACAGCACTAGTTAAAACTTGTATTTTTTAAATTTTTGTTTACGCTGTAGAATGTATATTTCTATATTTGCTATACTGCAATGTACTTCTAAACGTCGTTCTTTTTATGAGATTTCGTTATATGCAGAATATGATAATATTATAAAAAAAAAAAAAAAGCAGCATCGATTTGGCCGTTTTAAATTCTCTAACAGTGCCTTAATATAACGTTCTTTATTTCCATATTCTTTGTAATTCTAGTCTTAGATGTTGCCATTATTTTCTATACATTTATGTAACCTCAGGCAAAATATAAAATAATATTAAATGCAAAATTATTCCAAGAATTTTGGTATATTTAAAAAAATCGATAAAAAAGTGGTTTAATAAATGTAAAAAATGTATTTAGAAATATAGTGCGGTATAAGAAATATGGAATTTTATTATATTATACACCCTGTATAAAAAAAAATTAACACCCTGTAAATTTTTTTTTATGACTTCTATATTTTTTTAAATGAAAAATGTTTCAAATATAGAATTGTTAGATTTTGAAAATAGCTTCAGAAATATATTGCAGTATAAAAATGGAATTTTATAATACAGGGTGTTTAGAATTTATTCGATTTTATATATATTTTTTTTAATGAAAAATGTTTCAAATTCTTAGATTTTCAAAAAAAAACAATCCGAAAAATATATTGTAGTATAAGAAATATGAAATTTTATTATATTATACAGGGTGTTCAAAATTTATTCGATTTTATATATTTTTTCCTTAAGAAAAATGTTGAAATAAAGAATTGTTCGATTTGTAAAATAGTTTCAGAAAATGCATGCAGAAATTTGGTGCAGTAGAAGAAACGGAATTTTATAATACAGAGTGTTTAGAATTTATTCGTTTTTAATATATTTTTTTCTTAAGAAAAATGTTTCAAATTTTTAGATTTTGAAAAAATATATTGCAGTATAAAAAATATGAAATTTTATTATATTATACAGGGTGTTCAAAATTTGTTCGATTATATGTATAAAATTAAGAAAAATATTTCAATTGCTAGATTTTCAAAAATAGTTTCAGAAAAATGCATACAGAATTATATTGCAGTATAAGAAATGGAATTTTATTAAACAGGGTGTTCAGAATTTATTCGATTTGATATTATTTCTTCTTAAGAAAAATGGTTCAAATAACAAATTGTTAGATTTCGAAAAATATAATCAGAAATATATATCGCATTATAAGAAATATAGAATTTTACTATACAGAGTGTGCAAAATGTAAAAAAAAAAATGTTAGACTTTGAACAATATTTAGATACCATGTTCTGCCATCATCCATTTTTTTTTTTTAATTTCAATTAAATCAGTGTCGTGCGACGTTTCGCTGCTCATTTGTTATTATCGCCCGTCGTTTGTTGTTAACGTTTTCTGCATGGTTGTAGCGATGCTGTCATTGCCAACTAAGATAGAATCATTTATATTGTCTCTGGCACGGCCCCCCTGCTTGGCCCCCCCCACCCCCATGCCTGTGTACATGCGAAGAGTGTTTTCAACGGCTTATTCGATAATTACATCCCCCCCCCCGCCCCCCCTTTCCGCGTGTCGCCACTGTTTTCGTAACAAGTACTACTGAACGAAGCGCCATCACGACAATCCGTCCGCTTTAACCAGAGATGACTATTTTTTCGTGCACTAATAATATACCGGGTGTTGCATTTACATATAGAAATTTTTTAGTGCAATATTGATTTTGCAACAAAAATAATTGTTTATAAAAGTTTGTGTATGCGTTAATATGGGTGGACTAATAATATACTGAGTGTTGCATATATAAATGCAGTACAGTAAATATTGATTTTTCAAGGAATATAATTGTTTATAAGATTTTGTAAGAAATACCGCAAAATAAGTAATAATAAAATAATAATATACTGAGTGTTGCATTTAAATGCGGAATATAACAAATATCAGCGACGTCAATTATTTAAAAATAAGTACAATTATTTGCAAAATAGTATACTATCAAATAAGTACACTAATAATATACTGGGTGTTGTATTTACAAACGCAATAAATAATTTTACTACTTTACAATAATACAATTTTGTAAAAAAAAATTAAGGTAAAATAGATATACCGGGTGTTTCATTTACAGAGGCAATATAGCAAATATTCGCTACCATAATTATTTAACAATAAATACAATTATTATTTTTTGGTTGATTTGCTTTTCTTAAAATAATGTTTTGTTAAAAAAATTATGCTATGAAAATAGATGCACTAATAATAGACTGGGCGTTGCATTTATAGCGAAAATATAGCAAATATTGGCCGCTCCAATTGTTTTATAATAAATTATTTGATGGAAAAGATGTACAAATATGAAATATTAAAAAAAAAAAAATTTAGTTCTCTAAAAAAAAGTATTTCTAAAATTATTATTAATTTTATAATATCACCAAATATTTGTTAATAAACAAAATATGTAGCTATATAAAGCAGTTGCCAAATTAACAAATATTAACAATCACGGGTAGTGTTGAATTTTTGCAAAATTTTCGTCAAATTATTTTTAAAGTTTAAAAAAATACTAATAAAAAAGAATTCAGAATCAAAATCCCTAAATATTTTGTATTTAGAAATGCAACACCTGGTATATATAAATTTTTGCAAAATTTTAGTCAAATTATTTTTGAATTAAAAAAAAATACGAAGAAAAAATCATTCAGAATCGAAGTCTTTCAATATTTCGTATTTATAAATGCCACACCCGGTATATATGTTTTCCAAATAATGATTACAATAATTTTTCTTGTATAAAATTTCAAATTCGGCTTCTTTTACACAAATTTATCCAATATTGATTTTTAAAATTTTATCTAAAATTAAAATTTCTTTTAAAAATATTCGCTCGGTATATTTTCTGTTTTGATATGTCAACGTGGCACAGACTTCTTCTTCAGCCTCGACGTCGCGTCCTCCATAAATGGATTTTAAATTAAATTTCGACATTTTGAAATTAATTACAAGTGTCGCCCCTCACATAAGAACCATTAGCTCGAACATCTTGCGCTAGGTGGCGCTGAACGCGCGCTCCATCTACTTGGGTTCAACAAGACCGTCCGTCCGTTCTTTGTTGTTCCTACCACTCTATTGCCGTCTTCATCTGGCTCATTATAGCCGCACCATCTACCTTTCTCTTCATTTAAAGTGGAACGCGTGACAGACGTCATGTTGACGTTCAAATTAAATAATCGAATATAAAATTTTGTAATTAAATCAACTGTTTTTCACAATTTACAAAAATCGCTTTAGATGTCGCGGCCACAATTTGCGTCTGTCTTTGCAAATGTTTTAAAAATATTAATTGGAAACAAATGTGGTGCTTGAGGAATTAAGAAAGAAATACTCGATTTTTGTAGCTTCTCGGTGCACCTGATAGAGGGTGCCACGGGCGATGCACAATGTGCACGTGGTATGTGCAATGTAGTAGTGGCTGGGTGGGCCACCAGGGGCAGATTTGTAGGTCCCAAGTGGGCGCTTATCATGAAAAATGGCCCCAGTGAATGGAAACGTTCATACGTGTCCACCGCGCGTATTCAGTCAATGTTTTTGTTGTATTATACAGAATGTTTTAAGGACGATAATACTAATTATGATGATAATGATGATAATAATCATGATGATGATAATGATGATGATAATAATCATGAGGATGATAATGACGATGGTAATCATGATGATGATAATGATGATAATAATCATGATGATGATAATGATGATAATAATCTTGATGATGATAATAATGATAATAATCATGATGGTGAGAACAGTGATATTTATGAAGATGGCTGTGATAAATATGATAATAATAAATAATAATGATAATGATGATGGTGGCAACGTTAGTGATTATAATAATATGATTATGCGGATGATGATGATGATGATGACAATGATAAATATGATGATCGTGATGATAATGTTGAAAATAATTGTGATAAATACGATAATAATAATATTAATAATTATAATCATAGTGATGATAATGATTGTGATAATGATGATGATGATGATGATGATGGTGAAAATGAAAATGATGATTATGATGAGAATATTGATAATGATAATAAAAATGATGTTTGGAGAATGGTAATTATGATTATAGTGATGATAATGATGAAAATGATTATTATAAATACGATAATAATATTGATAATTATGCTCATAGTGATGATAATGATTGTGATAATGCTAGTGATAATGATGATGATAATCACTGTTATGATGATGATAACAATGATAATGATGATAATAAAAATAATCATGATTATGATAATAATGGCGATAATGATAATAAAAATGTTGTTTTGAAAATGGTAATTATGATGATAATGATTGTTATAAATACGATAATATATTGATAATAATGTTGATAAACACTGTTATGATGATGATAACAATGATAATGATGATAATAAAAAGAATCATGATTGTGATAATAATTGCGATAATGATAATAAAAATGTTGTTTTGAAAATCGTAATTATGATGATAATGATTGTTATAAATACGATAATATATTGATAATAATGTTGATAAACACTGTTATGATGATGATAACAATGATAATGATGATAATAAAAATAATCATGATTATGATAATAATTGCGATAATGATAATAAAAATGTTGTTTTGAAAATCGTAATTATGATGATAATGATGAAAACGATTCTTATAAATACGATAATAACATTGATAATTATGCTCATAGTGATGATAATGATTGTGATAATGCTAGTGATAATGATGATGGTGAATACTGTTATGATGGTGATAATAATGATTATAAAAATAATCATGGTTATGATAATAATTGCGATAATGATAATAAAAATGTTGTTTTGAAAATGGTAATTATGATGATAATAATTAAAATGATTGTTATAAATACGATGATGATAGAAACGATAGTGATGATGATCACGATTATGATAATAACAATGATAACGACGATGATAATAATCATGATTGTGATAATGATAATGGTAATTATGATAATAGTGATGATAATTATTGTTATAAATGATATAGTAATAATGATAATTATGCTCATGATGTTAAAAAATATAGTGATGATCTTCATCATCTTGATGATGACGATGGTGTTAATTATGGTAGTTATATTTAAAATGATGATAGCAACAATAATCATGAAAATAATAATAATAAGTTTTCTTCAGTTAATGTTTGTATTAAATACAAAATAAAAACGTGACAATTTTTTTTCAAAAATTCTTTTTTTTTAATTGAATATGTGCAGCACTAAATATTAAATAGAAAAAAAAAAAAAACATCCAAATTAAAAATATCTTTAATCCTGTATATACTTCCACATATTCTAAAATATCACCAAAAAGTATATACAAAAAGTTTTTTCTAAATGAATTCTGTCAATTAGCATAACCAAAAAATATTTTAATATATTTCGCATTTATTATTCATTTTTATGCCGGGGGAAAAATAGCTTCCGCTATTAGCTGATTATTTATGATCACACCCTGTATATATAACACACACACATACATTAGCTTGGACACAATCCGCTCGCTCAGTGTGTAGTAGTGACATCTATAATCTAAATCTACCCTCAACTTTACGCATATATTATATCGCCCTTAACCATAGATATACATAGATCCGAGTCATCCAAGATGATATGTAGCATATAACTTATTCCATTCGAAGGAACATTATACGAGCATGTTACACGTTCTTGCAGACACGAATGTGTGTGTCTCAATAATCGCATTTTTAGGTTATGTAATCAATAATCGGTGCTTAAGTTTGGGTTAGGTTAATTACGTGTGCCTGAAAATAAATCTTTTATCATTTTTTTTTTTGTTTGGCTTCTACAAGGAATTCGGTCCATGTAACATTCGAAAGCTGGCCACACACACAATGATTTATTTTGAAAATAAAAATTTCGTTGCGATTTTTTTACATCTATAAGTATACCGTATAAAATGTTCTGTAAAAATTATTAATTTTAATTGCAATATGTAAACAATAATTCAACGTGTGCGGTCAGCTTTAGATTATTGTATTTATGTTTTTTTAAGCCTGCGAATTTATTTTGACGATATTTAACAATCCCATCATTCATGTCGATGTATTTTCGGTTGCATATACAAACAATCGACTAGGTTCGAATATTATCGCGACGTTAAAAAAATGTAGGCACTACATTTCAAAGAAATTTATCCTACGCTTATTTTCCTTCATTACTGTCCACGCCTCACAACGGACCGAATTATCGTTGACAAGTAAATCGCTGTGTGTAATCAGCTTTAGATGATTATTTCTATGTATTTTTAAGTCTGTGACATTTTTTAAATTAACAAAAATTTGAAACATTTAACAATCTATTATTCGATACGATGTATTTTGGTTTGCATACACAAACTTCATTTCATCATTTTTATTTAAAATATTATTTTGAGGTACTAATATTTTTATTTTATTTAAAAAGCATTTTTTTTTACATATTTCAAATTATATATAATTTTTTAATTTTTGTTAATTTATTAATAATTTTAATATTTATTCTTAATTATTAATTTTTAATATTATTTTATTTATTAATAATTTAATCAAAAATTATTAATAAAAAAGAATGAAGAACAAAAATTATTAACATATTTAAAAAAAATTGAACCTACGTTTATTTTTGTATTGTCCACGTCCCACAATTGTACAATGCCACACTTAATAGGTATTTTATTATTATTATAATTTCGGCGTACAAAAGATATTTGACATATAATACCGTATTTCAAAAAAGAATTGCATTTCCTTGTTGTTCCACGCTTCACTCCACTTTTCGGTATTTCCAAATTTTAATCGAATTTCACAAAGATCCGCAGTTATATTCGCGGTAATTGCCTTTTTTCTACCACTGCTTTTTACAACCAATATTTCTTGTTACTTGTCGCCCCTGAATGCGATCCTACAAGTGTCACATGTACATTTTTTTTTCCCTCAGAAGCACTTTATCGTCCATTCCGTTATCGGCATCTTCGTCGCACCCATAGCAATCGCGTTTCTTAAGTGCTCGGGTGTGGTGGCGCCCTCTCATTCTTTATTTGATTAAATTTATAATAGGTCATTTATTATATCTCGGTTTCGTCTGCACACTCAGTGTTCCTATGTCGCTTCACCGTGTATATACGTATTTACAGTGTGTTTAAAGCTTTGCTACTAAAAAAATATTTTTTAACTAGCGAAAATGCCGTATTTTTTAATAAGTGATGAAAATGTACGCGGCACTTTTTAATACGCGTGGAAAAAATTATATGTGTATTTGAACTACTATTTATGCCAGTGTCATTTGCGACAGACCTGTCAGTTAGTTCGAAGTTCGAATTAACCTTAATTTTAACATAATACTTCGTTTTTTGCAAAAAGAAATTAAAATCTTTTTCAAATCACCAGGTATCATTTTTTTTAAATACATTTCTAACTCGGCTCAATATTATTTGGAAAATACAGAAAATCTGTACACAAAAGAATTTTTAACAACAATGTTTTTTCTCCTAAACAATTTGCTTTTATTTTTATTTTTTTCCTAACATTTATTTTCATAATAATAATTCATAATTGATTATTACATTTATATTCGATAATAGCGAAATGACAATTTTTGTGAGCGTGCGGTGTATATTTGGCAGGCGTTATTGTGGCGCCCCCTAGCGCAAGAAAGTATTCGTTATTTAGACCTAGCGCTTCGATGTGACAGTTCGTTTAATAAGAATCATTTTCGCTTCGCGTTTCTATTCGAAATAAACCGCAGATGTAGTTCTAAACGATTTCGAATGCCTCGAGATTTTAAATAAAAATTTTTGAACCGTACCAATTATAAAAATTTAATTCAATAATCAAATATATTATCTAAAAAAATTGCAAACGATTTTTTTCACGTGGACACATTAAAAGCGTAAAACAGCTTATAACTTTTTCAGCATCTAGTTTGCCAGATTCGATTTGCAATGTGAAATTGAATTCGTCCCATTCTCGTGTAAAACTCTGCAACCCCCCATACATCCGTAAAATGAAATATTCCAATCGGCCGCGTAATTGAAAGTTTTTAATCATTTTTAACGAGATCTGATACATCCATCGAATCTCCACGCTTTTCTTTTCACGCGCAAATACAATTTTACGATATTTTACAATTATGTCAATTTTTCATAATAATTCGTAATTATTTTTCAAAACCCATTTTTTAACATTAATTTTGTTTCGAATTATGTGAATCGCTTTTTAGAAAAATCGTTTTTTTTATAAGAAAAAATAGTTTAAATATTTGTTTGAATAATTTAAATTTCGCCCAATCGTGTTATAAGCCTGCGCAAGATCATTTTATAACAACATATCAATTTGCCTGATAACTTGTCCCACTCGTTGCCTACCTCAAACGCAAACATAATAAAAACAAAACGGGAAACCCTCTTTCGATTTACGTCGTGCGCGACGAAACCGCCCAAAATCGTATGTAGATTGATACGTTACAGTGTGCATAGTAGGCAACCCATCCTACGTCGTAATATCCGTATTCGCGCCGAGCGCCGCGTAGTTTATTCTGGATGTTAAGCTGCCGCCCCCCCAAAAATAAATTGAAAGTAAACTCGCCGAGTGGGCTATATAATTCCGTTTCGGTATCATCCGATGTCTTAATATCGACTTTCTACGCAAATATCACTTACGCAATGTCAAATAGACAGATTAAATAACGCAAAACGTCGTTACGTTTCCATATGATGTTACGGCCGCAACCCAATATACATCTCATTAAATAGTATTTGAAAGAGTTCATTGGGGTGACGCTTTTTTCGCATGCGCCACGCGAACAAGAAAGTTCTCAAATCAATTTGTCTTGTTAGTGGTAGTTTACTGCCAGCGCGAAAAACTATTACTTTGATTTCACCCGTTCCGTACAAGTTGTATTTCATTTGACGTGAAAGAACGTTGGTTGTACAACGGTCGGGTCTTATTGGCCCAGAGATTGCTGTGGCTGCTAGTTATGGTAGTCTTCTTTTATTTTCGTTTCTATTACTAAAAGACGCCGCTTCCACGTTTTACGCAACGCCAAAATTAATTCGCACTTCGATTTAGCGTATCTTTTTAATTTTTGATTATGGCGCCATCTAGTATTACGTAGCGTAATTCTATTACATATACAAATTACGTTGTCGCACCTTCTAATTTAGAGTAGTTTCACTATAATGATTCAAGCAATATTATAAATACTAATTAATTCATAAACTACGTTGCCACATATTGTTTTAATACATAGCAACATAGAATAGCACGTATAATATATACAGGATGTTACATTAACATATATAAAAATACTGTTTTCTTGTTCAAATATGTTCAAATTAAATAAAAACGAACAATTTACTTTGTATAATACATCCGTGCCTAAGAATATGCCCTATCATTGGTTTTTATCACTATACTCCATGTACTTCCGAAAATTTCAAATAATTGTTGTGTTTTCCGCAAAATTTTTAAGGATTCGCACTTCGATTTAGTATCCTTTTAATTTTTTATTATGGCGCCATCTAGTATTACGTACCTTAATTCTATTATATTTACAAATTATATTGTGGCACCATCTAATTTAGAGTAGTGTTACTATAAAGCAAAAAATGAATCAAGCAATATTATAAATACAAATAAGTTCATAAACTACGTTGCTTTAATATGTAGCGACATTGAACGTATAATATATACAGGATATTACATTAACATATATAAAAATACTGTTTTCTGATTCAAATATGTAAAAAAATAAAAAAAAGGAATAATTTACTCTTGTATAATACCTCCGTGCGTAAGAATATGCCTTATCATTGGTTTTTATCACTATACCCCATGCACTTTGGAAAAATGCAAATAATAGTTTTGTTTTCGCAATTTTTTTTTAGAACATAACTTTCAGATTTTCTATCAACCTACCCAGTCTTCAGCACGTAATACCGTGGCTTTTTTTTACACTCGTTAAATAAAAAATATTTATTCGTTTGTTAGTCTGGACTAGTTTAATGAACCATTTTGAAACGTCCTCTGACTTCGTCAAGGAGTTCCTTTTTGGGACATAGAGTCCTTATATTGTCCAGCAGGATACAGGATGTAAGTAGCAGGGAGCTTGTTAGCGCTGCCGGACAGTATACATATATATATATATATATATAGAGTGACCAAGCTATAAACTATTAGTAGCTAGCGATAATAAAAGAACAATCTCACACTGCTGGTGGAAGTCTTCTGTCTTTTAGATCTCCAATCTAGGAGCGGACTATAGAATAAAACTACATGGTCTTTAAATGGCACTATGTATATACGAATATACAGGGTATTACACATATTATAGTTGAAAATTCTTATAATGTTTTCTTCTTATTTTTTGAATCATTCTGTATAGTAAAGTTTGATAGAATGTGATGTAAATAACTTTCTTTTGGGATAGTTAGTTCTGGACACAAAAATAATTTATTTCTTAAAAAATTGTTTTATTATTTCTTTTATTAAATCGCCTGTGGCGTGAATTAAATACTATAAAAATATAATAAAAAAATAATAAAATAAAAAATATAATAAAATAAATAATACATATAATAAAAAAAATGGCGTATAATAAAAAAAAATAAAAAATTCGCCTGCGGCGCATTTGTAATTCACAACTTATAATTGGAATATTTTTTCGCAACCATTCTTCGTGAGCAAAATTCAAATTACGCCACTGTATAATATGTCAGTTTCTTCTTTGTCGATAATTACTAAACTTGAATTTACAAAAATGTCAGAGCTTCAATCGTTTGTCATTAATTGACATGTAATGTCAAAGCAACTGTGACATATTAATATTGCCTCGAAGTGCTTGGTTTGTTGTTTTATTTATTTTTGTATAAAATGAAATAATTGATTTAAAAAATATTTTCGAAATTTTATAATTATTTGAGAGTTATCGAGGGACCAAGCGAATATTTCTAAGATTCAATCTCATTTTTTTTTTTAGTTCAAAAATTTATTAATTAATTTATTTTTGTAAAAGTACAAATTTATTTTCTAAATTTTATAATTATTTGAGAATTATCGAGGGACCAAGTGAACGCTTTTAATATTCAAATTTAATTTTTTTTTGATATGTACTTCAAAAATTAATTTATTTTTGTAAAATGAAATAATTACAAATTTATTTTCAAAATTTTATAATTATTTGAGAGTTACCGAGGGACCAAGCGAATATTTCTAAGATTCAACCTCTTTTTTTTTTTAGTTCAAAAATTTATTAATTAATTTATTTTTGTAAAAGTACAAATTTATTTTCTAATTTTTATAATTATTTGAGAATTATCGAGGGACCAAGTGAACGCTTTTAATATTCAAATTTAATTTTTTTTTGATATGTACTTCAAAAATTATTTATTTTTGTAAAATGAAATAATTACAAATTTATTTTCAAAATTTTATAATTATTTGACAGTTACCGAGGGACCAAGCGAATATTTCTAAGATTCAACCTCATTTTTTTTTTTAGTTCAAAAATTTATTAATTAATTTATTTTTGTAAAAGTACAAATTTATTTTCTAAATTTTATAATTATTTGAGAATTATCGAGGGACCAAGTGAACGCTTTTAATATTCAAATTTAATTTTTTTTTGATATGTACTTCAAAAATTTATTTATTTTTGTAAAATGAAATAATTACAAATTTATTTTCAAAATTTTATAATTATTTGAGAGTTACCGAGGGACCAAGCGAATATTTCTAAGATTCAACCTCATTTTTTTTTTTAGTTCAAAAATTTATTAATTAATTTATTTTTGTAAAAGTACAAATTTATTTTCTAAATTTTATAATTATTTGAGAATTATCGAGGGACCAAGTGAACGCTTTTAATATTCAAATTTAATTTTTTTTTGATATGTACTTCAAAAATTTATTTATTTTTGTAAAATGAAATAATTACAAATTTATTTTCAAAAATTTATAATTATTTGAGAGTTACCGAGGGACCAAGCGAATATTTCTAAGATTCAACCTCATTTTTTTTTTTAGTTCAAAAATTTATTAATTAATTTATTTTTGTAAAAGTACAAATTTATTTTCTAAATTTTATAATTATTTGAGAATTATCGAGGGACCAAGTGAACGCTTTTAATATTCAAATTTAATTTTTTTTTGATATGTACTTCAAAAATTTATTTATTTTTGTAAAATGAAATAATTACAAATTTATTTTCAAAATTTTATAATTATTTGAGAGTTACCGAGGGACCAAGCGAATATTTCTAAGATTCAACCTCATTTTTTTTTTTAGTTCAAAAATTTATTAATTAATTTATTTTTGTAAAAGTACAAATTTATTTTCTAAATTTTATAATTATTTGAGAATTATTGAGGGACCAAGTGAACGCTTTTAATATTCAAATTTAATTTTTTTTTGATATGTACTTCAAAAATTTATTTATTTTTGTAAAATGAAATAATTACAAATTTATTTTCAAAATTTTATAATTATTTGAGAGTTACCGAGGGACCAAGCGAATATTTCTAAGATTCAACCTCTTTTTTTTTTTAGTTCAAAAATTTATTAATTAATTTATTTTTGTAAAAGTACAAATTTATTTTCTAAATTTTATAATTATTTGAGAATTATCGAGGGACCAAGTGAACGCTTTTAATATTCAAATTTAATTTTTTTTTGATATGTACTTCAAAAATTATTTATTTTTGTAAAATGAAATAATTACAAATTTATTTTCAAAATTTTATAATTATTTGACAGTTACCGAGGGACCAAGCGAATATTTCTAAGATTCAACCTCATTTTCTTTTTTAGTTCAAAAATTTATTAATAAATTTATTTTTGTAAAAGTACAAATTTATTTTCTAAATTTTATAATTATTTGAGAATTATCGAGGGACCAAGTGAACGCTTTTAATATTCAAATTTAATTTTTTTTTGATATGTACTTCAAAAATTAATTTATTTTTGTAAAATGAAATAATTACGAATTTATTTTCAAAATTTTATAATTATTTGAGAGTTACCGAGGGACCAAGCGAATATTTCTAAGATTCAACCTCATTTTTTTTTTTAGTTCAAAAATTTATTAATTAATTTATTTTTGTAAAAGTACAAATTTATTTTCTAAATTTTATAATTATTTGAGAATTATCGAGGGACCAAGTGAACGCTTTTAATATTCAAATTTAATTTTTTTTTGATATGTACTTCAAAAATTTATTTATTTTTGTAAAATGAAATAATTACAAATTTATTTTCAAAATTTTATAATTATTTGAGAGTTACTGAGGGACCAAACGAACATTTTTAAGATTCAACCTCAATTTTTTTTTTTAGTTCAAAAATTTATTTAATTATTTATTTTTGTAAAATTACAAATTTATTTTATAAATTTTATAATTATTTGAGAATTATCGAGGGACCAAGTGAGCGTTTTTAAAATTCAACTTCGATTTTTTTTTTAAAGTTCGAAGTTCTTTTTGGATATTTCGATAAAAAAAATGAAAATTTCTCGATTCTGTACATTGTCAATTTAAATAATATAAACGAGCGCTCTATATCTTACCAACATCACGCTTCGTTACTTGATTTCACTGCGCTATAGTACCAAGTACCGCCACTATATGTGTGTGTACAGTTGTCCCCAAGGGGGCACTAGTATCGCGTTCTTTTAAAGACCGTTCCTTAGTCCTTATAACGATTAACAACACTGTTAGACGTTACGGCGGTCGCAGCTGCGCCAGTGTTGCGCTGCTGCCGCTCTCAAAGGAAAGAAACTTTCGCTTTTTGATTGCCCAAGCGCTCGCTAGGCAACCGGAATACACCCACAGCACGAAATAAGTCTACGTACGTACAAAACAAGTGAAGTGGCGTGTCAGTTGGGTAGAAGGCGTTATGTAGGTTTTTTTTTTGATTCGTTAGATTAGCGGTCAAATGTCAATTTGTTTGTTTTTACGTCAGAATTCAACAAAATAATCTCAATTAACCATTACCATTTAAAAAAAAAAAAATATATATATATATGCAAATTTAAACACATTAAAACTAGTTGCTTTTTTATATTTCTCCATACAATTAATAGATGGCACTCGTATGCTTTAAATTTTAATACTTTGCTAATTGCAATAACATTTCTTAATTAAATGAGATATATTTTCGTATTTGATCATACTTTTGTATAAATTTTTAAATTATATAAAATGAATAATCATTATGAAACTTTAAATTAGCTTAATTGAATTTGTTATCCTTTGATGGGGCCATCTATTGTTTATTTCATTAACTAACGCTTCTAGTATAAGAAAATAAGATTTAATTTATTATCACTATCTCATTTGTTACAAATACAATTTATATAGCTTAAATTTTATATATGCAACAATTTATACACGCAAAACCAATGGTATGTGTATTAGCGACATCTATTGGAATTTTAATGAACAATTGATTGATGCTACGATGTGAGATGGCAATGCCGCAAACCAATTCATTATTTTTAATAGTGCCATCTATTGCTCGACTTATGAACTAACCATTCTAGTAAAAACTGACAATGAATTTATCTAACATTTTTAATGTTTTAATTAAAGGTTTAAAAAAATATTTTTATAACGCATACGCAACATTCAATATAAGTACAAATATTTTAATATTGATTTAAGCGACATCTATTGGAATTTGTATAAACTATCATTACTACATTTTGAATTAGCCGCGTTCGAAACCAACTAACGTTTTTTTTTTATAGTGCCACCTATTGTTAGTCTTAAGAACGATTTTTTTTTTGTAGAAAATTTGAAAAAACATTAAATTAAATTTAAAAAATCCACTAATTTATTTTTTATGTTGAGGTGTATTAAAAAAAATGTTCGTTGCCGAAAATTATTCGAAATACCTTCAAAAACTAATTTTTCTTGTGTGATCTATCGGCGCCGCGTCAGCAAAAAAAAATGTAGCTCGCGTGGAGGTATTATATACGCCCGTATCTCAGTGTGCCGTGATATCGCCCTATCGGCAGGGCGTGAAGACAGGAACATCGTAAAAATGGCATCATTTAAATATACTACTTAGGTGATTTTTATCATCGTTATGTCGAGCACGAAAAGCGGTTTCACTTCATCCCCCCCCCCCCCCCCCCCCATCACCCCGATCGGTGATGTGTCAAAGGTCCATAGAAGAAACACCATAGATATTGATTTTATTAGAATGCTGTACTCGTCTTTTAAAAATATTCAAATTTTTAATCGCAATATTTCGTTGTACTATTTTATAAAAGGACATTTGATGGTTTCCTAAAACGTTTTTTCTGGTTTTATCGTCGAATATTCGTTGCTGCACACCTTGTTCTACGAATATTCCAATATTTCGTTTACAGACATTTCGTGGTTTCCTAAAATGTTTTTTTTTGGCTTTATTGTCGATTGTCAATGACTCAATTGTGGTATCTCAAAATTGGACGATATTTTCACATTAAGTCTGACTATTTATTGTATGGTACAAAATTATGACATTTGGTGGTTTCCAAAAAAAAATTGATTAGGTCCTCCATATTAGTATATTTTACGATATTCGGAGGATTCTTAAATTTTTTCCTGAATAAATATCTTTTTTATTGCGTTTATGTTAGAATGACATTTGGTGGTTTCCTAAATTTTATGAAATATTTTAGATACGGTAGTTTAGTATATAATTGTTTCGGTATTTGGGTGATATTCGATACATGAGTTTTTAGTAGAATAGCATATTTTGACATTTGATGGTTTCCTACTATTAAATCAATTTTAATAATAGCAGCCATTAAAATTTTTTATTATTTATATAATTATTTTTTTATTTTTTTACTATTTATACAATACTATTTTTTTTGGTATCGTCCAAAACTTACACGAAAGCATTTATAGAACCCACGCGCATTCCGAAAGAAAAACTCCCATCGTCAGTAACGCAACAAACATACAAAACGATTTTGTAATCATCTTTTTTGATCAAATTATCGAATTTGAAATGGCAACGCCGCAAATCTTTTCATTATTTTTAAATGTGCCATCTATTGTTCGACTTATGAACTAACGCTGCTAGCAAAAACTTTTTTTTTTAAATTATACACTTACAAATTTTATAAAGCGTATGCAACATTAAATACAAGCTATTTTTATTAATTCGCTATCAATTTAAACGACATCTATTGGAATTTTTATTAACTATCATTACCTAATTTTAAATTTATCACGTTCCAGACTATTGTTAAAAGCGCCACCTATTGTTAGTATTAAGAAACAGATTGAAAAAAAGTACAATATTTTTTTGGGCGTCAGAAACGTAAATAAAAACAATTATAGAACCCGCGCGCATCTCGAAAGAAAAACTTTCATCTTCTAACAATCAGCTAAATACATAACAATTAGCGATAACAGTCAGTCGGATACAAATATATGATTCATTTTATTACTGCGCTAGTGACGGTGGACGCTTTTCGAAATGCGCATTGAATTTTTTAACCGACCATATTTTTTTTGGATCAAATTATTTCAACAAAGCACGCGATTGTCTTTGGTAGTGTCTCTACATATCTTTGCGGTGACTTTCCGCGGGAAGGAAGGAAGCCGTTGGTTAGGTAGAAGCGGGAATAGCGGGAATAGCGCTGATTCCCGCTTCCCTGTGCGAATTTCAAGTGGCACGTGAATCAGGATCAAGATGATAGCGGTATAGAATATGATCGCGGTTATAGCCCGGTATAAGCGATAAACTCACGGTATCTACGTACCGCTAGTGTTTAAATCGTGAATCATTTACCGTGCTGATAAACCGTTTTTTTTTTGGCGTACTAAATTTTTTTATTTTTTTATATTTTCATGGATAATGTATGGATTTTTTTTATGTAGACAAGCCTTTATGTATGTATTTGCATGTGTCATCTATTTCATTGGTTACATTACCTAACCTCAAAGTAGGCATTTTATATTATTGTTTATTGTTTACTATCGCTAAATGTACATTTGACAAGTTGTGAGTTTTTTTGTTACATTTATTTAGCTCCATTATTTAATACGTCCACATATTGTGTATTTTTTTATTGATTTCATAAATTATTTTGCAATCTTTTAATAAATATTTTTTATTTTTTATTTTCATGGATAAATGTACGTATTTTTTTATGTAGACAAGCCTTTATGTTTGTATTTGCATGTGTCATCTATTTCATTGGTTACATTACCTAACCTCAAAGTAGGCATTTTATATTATTGTTTATTGTTTACTATCGCTAAATGTACATTTGACAAGTTGTGAGTTTTTTTGTTACATTTATTTAATACTTTGACATATTGTGTATTTTTTAATTGATTTAAAAAAATATTTTGCAATCTATTAATAAATATTTTTTAGTTTATCAATTTATTTTTATTTTTATTATATGTCGAGCAACGAAAAATTCGTAATATTTATAATAGTAGTTCAAATAAAACATCAAGTACATATGGCCTAATAATGACTACTTTGGAACAAAAGGCTACATAAAAAATTATTCCACTGAAAGAAAATTTTGCCCTTTCTTGATTTAAAAAATTAAATTTTGAAAATGAAACAATTTACGACTTAAATAATTTAGTGTCACTTCTTATCATTTATTTATTTAAATTATTCATTTTTTATTTATTTCTAGGCTATTAATATATATTTACCTACATTAAAAAAGTTTCATTGGATTATGGATATGTAATTTCTACAGAGTGATTGATATAAAAATGAAAATATCATTTTTTTTTTTTTCTAAATATCGGGTGTAGGTGGAGATTTTTGAAAAAAAAAAGAATAATAATTTTAATTAAATTTTTATTTAATTAAAATTTAATTAAAATTTAAAATAAAATTATTAGATAGTGAAAATTTCAATTATTTTTGTCGATTTTGGAAAAAAAAATGTTAAAAAATTAATATTTTTACAAAGTTCTTTGTCGGCCGAAAAATGTGAGAAAATCAATTCAACTTAAAAAAAAAATTGTATTAAAAATATATACTGGCTACGTAAAGCAATAAAAAAAATTTAAGCCAAAAAAACCGAAATTTTTCAAAGTTACAAATCTCTTTTTTTTAATATTGAATTATTTTTGAATACAATGATGAAATATGAAATATTAATTTAGACGTTTATTAAATTTTTTTCAAATATTTAGATACTGTATGTTCGAATAGCAATTTAAGACTTGTGCGGGATTTTTGATATATATTAAATATTTTAAACGTCGAATTCAGAAATTATTTTTGCTATATATTTTTCAAAGAAAAATAAATTATCAGCCGCATTAATTTCAATATAATATTTTGCACTTGCCTGAAATATAATATTTGTTTTTTTTAAATCAAAAATCGACAAAAGAATCTTCACTTCTTTTAAAATATTTTCGAATCTGGAATGGAATTTTTTTTTGAATATTTTTGAAATTATTTTGTGACTTTGTCGATTGTAGTCAAAATTTGATTAGACTTGAAAAAATCAACTGAGATTTTTAAATTTTTCGGACCAACATATTTTTGGATAAACCGAAGCAATGAATATTTTTTATATCAAAAATCGAAAATTTTCAATTTAAACTTAGGTTTTTTTTTAGAAAAATTCAATTCAGAAATTTTCTAGTTCTTTTAATGTTTTCAATATTTTCAAACAAATAAAATGCTTTAACTTGAACGGTATTTTTATACTGTTTTTCCGAAAAATTATTTTTGCTATACATTTTTCAAATTAAAATAAATTATCAGCCGCATTAAATTCAACATAATATTTTGCAACTGCCTGAAATACAATATTTGTTTTTAAAAATCAAAAATCGACTAAAAAAAAACCATTTCGAATCTGGTACACACTTTTTTGAATATTTCAATAAAAACTGTTAAAATGAAAATAGTGATTGGAAAACATACGTTTGAACTAATGTCATGCAAGTTGCCTACGATATAAGATATAATACTCAACATATAAACCCACCCCAAACTATTAAACACAACCCTCACTTACTTAACCATTATCAATCTTACACTCGCAAGAAGAGTTCTTCCTCT
This sequence comes from Leptodirus hochenwartii, assembly GCA_947310635.1. Lineage (NCBI taxonomy): Eukaryota > Metazoa > Arthropoda > Insecta > Coleoptera > Leiodidae > Leptodirus > Leptodirus hochenwartii. Next base: position 2,509,215 of record OX371178.1, on the reverse strand, counting down.
TTCTTTTGGCGCACTTCTTTGTAATACAAAATACAGCCCTGTATTGCAAAATACAGTAACGAGCAATTTATCAAATGTCCCAACGTCGTGTTGATTAAATTTTAAATTAAAACTCGAATGGAGGGAAACAACCCCCCAAACCCCCCTCAGCACTGAGCATGCGCCCTAAAATTCCCTTACACCCACCTTAATGCTGGATCTAAGCTTGGATAACAAACAGGAAGAAATATGTCCTCTTTTGTCGGCCTATTTTTTTTTTTTTTAAAGAACAGAATTTTTTTGTAGCGATTTTAACATGTATAATAATTATTTATTTTATTAGAAAACGTACGCAATATTACTATATGCAACTGACGATGTCCAAAGTGTACTACTCTCACGTTGCCAGTTGTACTTTTTTTTGCGTTAAAAATATTCAAATTGAGGTTTTTTTTAGATATAAACGTTGTTTCAAAAATATTATGATCTAATAATTATGCTATTAAATTGAGATTTTTTTTTGGAAATTTTGATTGGTTAATTTAAGCCTGAATTATTAAAAAAATAATTTGAATTAAAAATAGCGATAAATCTGAAATGTGACAACGCCGTATTGTAACTCTGCCCTCTATGGGCTGATTGATGAATCTATTGGAGTGTTAATGCGAGAAAAAAATGATTTCTTTAAAATAAAAACATGAATTTTTTATTTAAAAAAATGTTTCGGCGGATTAAATGAACTACAATTAATATAGACTATTTATTTTGCATGTTGTATTGAGAACTAAAGAAATAATAATAGTTTTGCTTTGTAATAAAACTTCTATTTTATTAAAAAAAAAATTTAGAGAATTTTTAATTGGCAGGATATAGTTGAAAATATTTTTTGTAGTTTAAGAATTTGTTTTGGCTTCAAAAATAGCGATTAATATATCATATGGCAACATTGTATTGCACTCTGCCATCTATGAGCTTATTTATGTCATTATTATGGCGCGAAAATATGTATTAAAAAAAATAAAAAATATAAGTGGTTTTAATAAAAAATTTTTTAGTAGATCAAATGAACTAAAATTAATGATAAAAAAGAATTAATGCTAAAAAACTAAAACAAAAATTAATATTTTCCATTTTTTTCAATGAAATTATATAAAATTAACCTTTTTTGTTGAAATATAAGAAAAATTCAAAAAAACAATAAAAATTATTTAAATTTTAGGCTGTGTAAATAAAAAAAAAAAAATTTTTCGTGCCTTTTTCGCCGAATTACTTGACATTTATATTCACCAATTTCCTCATTTTACATTTGGTCACTAAATAGACTAATTTAATTTAATAAAATAATTTCCTGTTGCATTATTTACGCTTTCTTAGAGACTTTTAGGTACTTATTTATTTTATATTTGATTGTAAATTTAACTGCGCCATCCTTTTCACAGGAAATAGCGTCATTATATTTATATCTTTGCATAGCTGTGCTCATTTATTATAATTTTTTTTTTCGAACTACTCAAAACAAATATTTTTACATGTAAATATCAAATTTTTGATTTTTTAATTTACTATTTCCTTCAAGAAACGGATATTTGAATAAATGATTGCGTTGCTTATGCAACCCATAATACAGTGCTGTATATCAGGTTGCAGATGTACATACTACAAATATATTTAAATATAATTACAATCCATTGACTTATATATAAGAAAATTGCATATTTTTAAATAAAAGAAACCGTACAGAAGTTCTTCAAATTCGCATGTCAGCGTGGTGACACATGTCAGATCGATATGGAATGAGCGTGAGTTGATGCGTGTCACGTTATTGTTTCAACAACTTCGCGCAGGTAGTGGTGAGGGCGTTGTTTTGACGTCGGGGCGCCGGACGTCCATGTCCGTCCCTTTGATCGTCAAATTTGATGACGTCGATGTAATTTGCTGTATAACGATCTCACTGTATATTATAGTTGTTGTTGTAGTAGACGGAATGGTGTATATACAGGGTGTGGTAGAAATATGAGAAAATAAATGTTAAAATTTAATTCTTTTAGGACGTAATGAAGAAATAATATATTTTTTAAATTTTAGGGTGAAGTTCTAGGCGAGAATTATAAAAAAAAAATTATGTAAAAAATATAAATTAAATATATTAAAAATGTTTTTGTTAGAAACAAATTTAAAAAAATATTGAAAAGGATAGTAAAAATTACAATTAATAAATTGTAAAAGAATTTTTTTATTGAAGGGAATTTTTTTTTATTTAAATTCAGCACGAAATAAAAAATTGTATTTACTGAAAAAAAATAGTTAAAAATATGAAGTTAAGAAATTTGAAATAAGATGAGAAAGTTTTTTTTATTGATTAAAAAATCCTTATTATTGAAAAATTATAATAATGAAAAAAGCACATTCTTATTGATGGCTATGTTCAGCACAAAATATGAAATTTAAAATTATGACGAAATTAAAAATTGTATTTAATAAAAATAATATTATAAATAAAGAAATATTATAAAATAAATGCTGATATTATAATTAGAATAAAAAATAACATTCTCTGTTGAAGTTGTTGAACACGAAATATTTGGGCAAAATTATATTTGAAAAAATTCTATTTTAAAATTAATGAAATAAATTTTATAATTTTCGCCAGAAAAGAAAAAATATATTGGAGGGCTATGTTCAGCAAGAAATAAAATACCTAAGCAATTTAAAAATATATATATCAAAAATTAATTTATAAATATTATAAGTAAAGTAAAAAATTATAGTTACAACGAATTTTTAAATTTTTTATTGAAGTCAATGAATATTAAAAAATAATTTATAAATATTATAAGAAAAGTAAAAAATTATAGTTACAACGAATTTTCAAATGTTTTATTGAAGTCAATGAATATTAAAAAATAATTTATAAATATTATAAGAAAAGTAAAAAATTATAGTTACAACGAATTTTTAAAAAAATGTTCAGCACGAAACATAAAAATAAAATATCTATTAAAAATTATATTTTAAATCTATTTTAAATAACTTGAGTAACGACAAAAGTTGAAGCGTCGCTTAAAAAAAAATATTTCTTAATTATTTTTTGTGAAACTAATATATTTCTCTTTTGTTAAAGGATCATCGATTTCTTTTTCATTTTTATTTACCTGGATTTTGAAGATCACTATCGATTGCTTCTTCACAAAAAAAAGGTAAGAACAAAAAAAAACATCAATTTAAAATTTAAAAAAAAAAAAACGCAAAACTATTTTCTTTCAAATACATTAACGTAAAATCAAACCAAAACAAAATACCACCACTTTATATAAAAAACACATTTTTTTAAATGTGAAAATAAAATATTATGTTATTTCTGTTATTTCAATTTCTCGCAATGGTAAATATTGGCCTTCCTTAACAACAATGATGCCAATTATTTCATTATTAAGCCGTTTACTTTGAAAAATATACGAAACATACATGCAACAAAACCGCTGCACAATCATATGCGATAATAATGCGTCGCTATAGAGAATACTGCACGTAACTGACCCCGTGGCACATTATTAGTGTTTCTGATTGTACAGTACGTTATGCAACATATATAAATGCTGTATGACGTGTGTGTGCTGGAAATAGGGTGTAATACATTGATACAGTGTTGCATTTTCTGGGTGCTTGGGTCAGGTTAGCTACGACAAATATCCCCAGGAGGCTTACAGTTACTTGTGCAATAGCAGAATCAAGCGAGAACTTGCCACCGCTAGCATTTGTTTTTGTTTGTAGTCTGTCAGTATACAGGGTGAGCAGCAGTTGAACTCGGTGTAGAATTTTTTTACACGGTTTTAATATTGAATGTTTAAAATTAAATCTTTTGCAAAATTTGTAATTTTCCGTGTTTCCGTTTTTTTTTTTTTATTATCCGTGGTTTTCCGAAATTTCGAAATTTGTATTTTCGCAACGTTTTAGTGCTATTTTTTCCGAAAAATTCGGACAACGGTTTGAAAACTTAGATTTGAATTTTTTTGAATTTTTAAAATATCTTTTGCACTTATGAATATATTTTAATTTTTGTGTTTATCGATTTTTTATATTTTTTAATAATTTTTATGAGAATTTGGAATATATTTAATTTTTATCTTTAGGAATTATGAAAATATTTATTTTTTCGAACTGTTTTTATTGCTAATGAAATTTTAAAACTTTTTAATTTACGATTTATGTAAATTTACGATTTTATGTAAATTAATTTTTTTATTTCTTAAATCTTCTATTTATTTGAAAATTTTCAACAATTTTGTACTTTTACGTACTTAATTTACTTTGTTTTTATTTTTCTCAAATTTAATTTTCAATTTTTGCGATTCTTTCAAATTTAAATTATCACATTATTCAAAAATTGTATTTTTAATTGTTTTTAAATCACCTCGTAATTTCGAAATTTTTTATTGTTCGAAATTTCGCGGTTTTTTTAAATTTTCAGAACTTTATAATTTTTTTTTTCCAAGCTCTTACTTTTTCATATCTTTCGCAAATAAGGATTTTTTTAAAACGATGCTTTTCAAAAATTTGAAAATTTTATAACGGTTAAGCCTTTTTTACGATTTCATGTAATTTTTTAATAGTATAGAATATCACCCAAATTTTTTATTTTTATTTTTTAAATTTAAATTTTATTTCAAAAATTTTGTACTTTTTCTCACTTAATTTACATTATATATTTTTTCTTAGTTTTTGGTTTTCAAGTTTTACGATTATTTCAAATTTAAATTATCACATTAGTCAAAAAAAAATTATCATTTTTAAAAATTACTTTGTATTTTCGAATTTTTTTATTGTTCGAAATTTTTTTTAATTTTCAGAACTTTTTAATAATATTTTTTCAATATTAAAGCTTTTTCATATCTTTTGCAAATAAATATTTTTTTTAATATGTTTTTCTAAAATTTACAATTTTTTATAATGGTTTTTCAAAACTGTTGTAGATTTTCCTATATTTGAATTACGTATTTAAATTTTTCAAGTTTAAAAAAAAATTTCAATTCTTTTTATATTACTTTTTTGAAAAATTTAAGGTTTTAAATTTTGAACACTTCCTAAAATGATCTTTACTAAATTTAGACTTTTTCAATCTTGTCTTTTCTGAAAAAAAATTTTTTTTTCTTAGTTTTCAAAAAGTATTTTGTAATTTTTTAAATTTATTGCTTATTATATATATTTTTTATATTGCTATTTTCGAAAGGTTTAGGCTCGTATTTTATTAATTCGTTTTCTATAGATTTTTTGATATCGATTTTTCTAAAATTTTATAATTTTGGTAATCGTTATTATTTTAAATTTCGATTTTTTTCTTCTAATTTTTCCCAACATTTTAACGATTTTTTGAATTTTCTATATTCAATTCTTCGAATATCTTTTATTTTTTCATAAATTATGACTGGGCAATTTTTATTTTTGAAATTTTTTCAAAACTATCTTTAAAATCTTTGAAACATTTGATAGAATGTTTTTTTTGCCAAACTTATTTCAACCCTCCCAAAAAATTCGAAAAAAAAACTTACGATAAATTTCATTTATCACATTGTCAAACTTCAAAAATCCGTCAAAAATCTGTCAAAATAAAATCGTCTTCCGCAACCAAACCCAACCAAACAACAGGGTGCACTTTCGCCACCATTGCAAACAAAGTTGTTTGTTTGACTGAGGCGCCTCGTGCGGGAGTAACGACGTGACGTCACTCTTCCCACATCCCTTCGCGCAAGGGTTCATGTGCTGAGAGAAGACTCGCCGTCGTCAATCCATAGTTGAACGAAACGGAACTTTCCAACAACACAAAATGAAAAAAACAAATTGGAACTTTCTACCTCACTCACTGCATAAGGGAAATGCCGATGTTCAAAAGTTCCTGAGAAAAGTTATGATGAAATGATTGTATAGATGGCGCTAGAAACGCCCGTGTGTTTCTGTTTTCTAACAAGAGATGTGTCATTGAAAAAGGAATTTTTTTTAAATTATATTTTGCAAGATTGAGCGTCAAAATGTTGTCCCAACTTGACATATTGTGCGTTTTATTTATTTATTTTTATGAAAAATTGAAAAACATAAATCGGAAAATGATAATTTAGATGTTTCAAATTTTTTCGAAATGTTTGACAAAAATTCAAAATGATAATTACAAGATTTTAGAAAATATAATATTTAAAAACTAATCTTTTTCACAATTGAAAATTCTAAAAAAATATTTTTTTGGTAAATAATGCAAAAATGTTTTGGAAATGATAAAAGCGAATTTCGAAAAATGCCTAGGAAAGTTGAAAATTTAGAAAATGTACAAAAGTGATTTTTGAATATTTGAAGAATTTTTCGAAGGACAATATTTAAAAAAATATAATTCAAAAAATTAAAAAATTCGTCAAAAGAATTCACAAACAATTTCGAAATATAAACAGGTTTTTTTTTTTGTAGAAAATACCGAATTTATAAAATTCAAAATTGCGTAATTCGAAAATATCGTTAAAAAAAATCTAAATTATGTAAATAATAAGTTTCAAAATTTCGGAGAATAAAAATTATGCAAGTTCAAAATTTACGATAAAAATTTCTTAAAAAATTTGAAAATTTATAAGAAAAGTTCGTTTAAAGTATTTTGAAAAATATAACATACAGGGAAATTCAAAATTATGAAATGTGCAAAATTTTTGAAAAATACAAATTTAAAATAATCATAACTTGCTAAAGATTACAAATAGGTTTGAAATTTTATTAAATCTTCAAAATTTCGGAAAATAAAAATTATGCAAGTTCAAAGTTTACCATAAAATAAAAATTTCTTAAGAAGACTAATTCGAAAATACAAAATTCACAAAAATAAATTTGTGTAATATAAATATATATTTTTTTAATACGAAATATTCTATATATGAAAAGAAAGCTTCTCAACATTTTGAAAAATTATATGAAAAAGTTCGTTTAAAGTATTTTTAAAAACTTCATAACGTAACATTTAGGGAAATTCAAATTTAAAAAAGTGTACAGTTTTTGTAAAGTACAAAATAAAATAATCATAATTTGCTAAAGATTAAAAATAAGTTTGAAATTTTATTAAAGCTTCAAAATTTGGAAAAATAATTATTATTTGTATTCAAAATTTACGAAAACGTACAAATTAATTTTTTTTTTAATGAAAATTAAATTTAAAAAAATAAATAACATTTTCGAAAACGTGAAATTTAAAAGAATTTTTTTAAATTTTATTTTGCAAGATTGAGCGTCAAAATGTTGTCCCAACTTGACATATTGTGCGTTTTATTTAGGTGTATTATTTATTTATTTTTATGAAAAATTGAAAAACATAAATCGGAAAATGATAATTTAGAAGTTTCAAATTTTTTCGAAATGTTTGACAAAAATTCAAAATGATAATTACAAGATTTTAGAAAATATAATATTTAAGAACTAATCTTTTGCACAATTAAAAATTCTAAAAAAATATTTTTTTGGTAAATAATGCAAAAATGTTTTGGAAATGATAAAAGCGAATTTCGAAAAATGCCTAGGAAAGTTGAAAATTTAGAAAATGTACAAAAGTGATTTTTGAATATTTGAAGAATTTTTCGAAGGACAATATTTAAAAAAATATAATTCAAAAAATTAAAAAATTCGTCAAAAGAATTCACAAACAATTTCGAAATATAAACAGGTTTTTTTTTTTTGTAGAAAATACCGAATTTATAAAATTCAAAATTGCGTAATTCGAAAATATCGTTAAAAAAAATCTAAATTATGTAAATAATAAGTTTCAAAATTTCGGAGAATAAAAATTATGCAAGTTCAAAATTTACGATAAAAATTTCTTAAAAAATTTGAAAATTTATAAGAAAAGTTCGTTTAAAGTATTTTGAAAAATATAACATACAGGGAAATTCAAAATTATGAAATGTGCAAAATTTTTGAAAAATACAAATTTAAAATAATCATAACTTGCTAAAGATTACAAATAGGTTTGAAATTTTATTAAATCTTCAAAATTTCGGAAAATAAAAATTATGCAAGTTCAAAATTTACCATAAAATAAAAATTTCTTAAGAAGACTAATTCGAAAATACAAAATTCACAAAAATAAATTTGTGTAATATAAATATATATTTTTTTAATACGAAATATTCTATATATGAAAAGAAAGCTTCTCAACATTTTGAAAAATTATATGAAAAAGTTCGTTTAAAGTATTTTTAAAAACTTCATAACGTAACATTTAGGGAAATTCAAATTTAAAAAAGTGTACAGTTTTTGTAAAGTACAAAATAAAATAATCATAATTTGCTAAAGATTAAAAATAAGTTTGAAATTTTATTAAAGCTTCAAAATTTGGAAAAATAATTATTATTTGTATTCAAAATTTACGAAAACGTACAAATTAATTTTTTTTTTAATGAAAATTAAATTTAAAAAAATAAATAACATTTTTGAAAACGTGAAATTTAAAAAAAAATTTTCAAATAATTTTTTTGCAACATTGAAACATGAAAATGTTAAACTATACAGAAAATCATTTTAACTGACTTCTACTATACAATTCATAATAACCGTATATTATTATACCATGGCAGTCTATATGACTCTATTTAGGTATATAAATGACTGTAAAGTCAGGGGCGGATCCAATAAATTACGTTTTCTTAAAAAGAAATATTTTCAAATCTAGTTTCAATTAGTTCTTTTTTATTAGTACGAAAACAAATAAATTTCTTTACGCAAATACGAAATTAAAAAATATAACATTCTCGAAAAATATCAAATTTACAAAAAAAAAATTATTTGAAAACCAATGATAAAAAAATTACAAGATTTGCAAAAGATCATAAAAAAAGTTGAAGCTTCATATTTTGAGAAATAATATTAAAAATTTCATATATTAAAATATGACTATTTTTGGGTATCTAAATTACTGTCAAATCAGGGACGGATCCAACAAATGATTTTTTTTTTTGAAAAAAAGTATCTAAACGTGAATAAATAATTAATTCGTTCAATTAAATTTAAATTTTTTTAAATTTTTAAATATTAATGATCTATTTAAATTAGTTCGTTTAAAAAAATATTTTTTTTTAAATGTTGGCAATATTCTTACAAAACCACTGCAGTTCGAGATAAATTTACGATTTATGGTTGAGGGGGGACACTCCCTGAGCACCCCCATCATAAATCCGCCACTGCGTAAAAGAACAGTTGCATCACCGCTGCATTTACGGCTAGGTTACATTCGAATGTTCATGTCTGTTGGCAGCACTGACTGCCAAATGCAAAATCCAAGACAATAGTAATGTGCCCCGCAATTGTGGAAACGCTGCAGTAGTTCAAACGCACACGATACACCACTGCAGTACATGGAACTGCTATTGTGGCACATTACTAATGGCGTTGAGTGTGCGCACAGTTGGCGCTGGCCCGGTGCATAAACAGAAGTCATGTGACAGGAAATGAACTTGCCGCCATAATTTTTCAGCTGTTTTAACTTGAATTTGTTTCCATGCAAATTTTCAGCGTGTTTTGTGTAGGGGGGGGGGGCAAATGTAATAAAGAATTATAATAGTGGTGGGGAGGTGGGGCAGGGGGAGTTGCATAAATTTTATTAGTTGGAATATTCTGCAGAGGAATATTGGGTTGGATATATATTTTAATGTGCGTGAGTGATGAGTTCGTTTTGTAATTTTTTAGAATGCAAACTTTAATAAAAAATTGGAAAAAATTTCGCTTCGTTTTCGATTTTTATTTGACATTCGTAGTAAAAAAAAAAAAATTATTTCATTTATTTCATTGGCGGAAAAATAATAATGAAATTTTTTATTTTTATTTTCTGTATAAATCTTGATTAGTCAACAAAATTAGTTCAAAAACTTGGTTTTTTTTTTAATCATTACGTTGGTGAAATAATAATGAAAAATTATTTATTCCATTTGACATTTCTGTCAAATGAAATTCATTGATGATATACGTCAAGTAGTTCAATTAAATATTTTTGTAATAAATGTTATCTATTTCGTTTCGTTGGTGAAAAAATACGTTTGTTTTTAATTTGATATTTTTGTCAAAATCTTACATCAGTAGTTCAATTAAATATTTTAGTTAAAATAATATTCTATTTCAAGTCGTTAATGAAATTTTTTTTTTTTAAATTTATGTCAAGTCATTCAAATATATATTTGAAAAAAAGTGCATTTCGTTGGTAAAAAAATTGCCATTTTGTTTTTTTTCATTTGACGTTTCTATCAAATTTTCGATGATTTATGTCGAGTAGTTTAAATAGATGTTAAAAAAAAGCCATAGTTGCATTTTTGCAATAAAAAAAAATTTATTATAAACACATTCCACTAAAAAATTGGAAATAGTTGAAAAATATACAAAAATTGAAAAATGAGATAAAATTAATAAAAATTTGCATAATATTGAAAAGCTTAAAATTTCCGAAAAATCCTACAAAAAAGTGAAACCTTTAAGGAAATAAAAAAATTATTATGAAAAATATAAGATTCTGAAATTATAACAAATATACATTCAATAAATAGAATATAAAAATCAAAATTTCGATTTCGAACAACTTTTTTGTACAAACCAATTCTTGAAATTCCCAATGTATTCAAAATATATAGGATAATGAAAAAAGCCTTTAAATTGCGTTGCATTATTTCAATTTATTTTTGCTTCGAATATTGAAAAATATACAAAATTTGAAAAATGATACGAGATTAAAAATAAATAAAAATTTGCAAGATTGAAAAGTTTAAAATTTTCGAAAAATAAAAAAGTTGCGGAAAATTGCAGATTTGTAAAATATTACATCAAATTTTGAAAAATTTGAAAGTGCAACATTTTGAAATATCTGAAATAAAATCCAAATTTTTGTAAAAAAGCAAAAATTTAAAAACTCGAAATAAAATTACATTTTTTTTTTTATAGAAACACAAAATGTCACGAAGTCGACAATGGAATATATACAGCACGATACAATTTTTTTTAAATAAATTAAAATCTTTACAATACCAAAAATATCTGTCAATTTGAAAATATCAAAAAAAAAATTGAACCTTTGAGGAAATAAAAAAACAATTCTGAAAAATTTTAAATTCTGAAATTATAACAAATATATATTCAATAAATAGAATATAAAAAATCAAAATTTCGAACAATTAAAATTAACAACACACAATTTTTTTGAACAAAACAATTCTTCAAATTCCCAATGTATTCAAAATATATAGGATAATGAAAAAAGCCTTTAAATTGCGTTGCATTATTTCGATTTATTTTTGCTTCGAATATTGAAAAATATACAAAATTTGAAAAATGATACGAGATTAAAAATAAATAAAAATTTGCAAGATTGAAAAGTTTAAAATTTTCGAAAAATAAAAAAGTTGCGGAAAATTGAAAATTACAGATTTGTAAAATATTACATCAAATTTTGAAAAATTTGAAAGTGCAACATTTTGAAATATCTGAAATAAATCCAAATTTTTGTAAAAATGCAAAAATTTAAAAACTCGAAATAAAATTACATTTTTTTTATAGAAACACAAAATGTCACGAAATCGACAATGGAATATATACAGCACGATACAATTTTTTTTTAAATAAATTAAAATCTTTACAATACCAAAAATATCTGTCAATTTGAAAATATCAAAAAAAAAATTGAACCTTTGAGGAAATAAAAAAACAATTCTGAAAAATTTTAAATTCTGAAATTATAACAAATATACATTCAATAAATAGAATATAAAAAATCAAAATTTCGAACAATTAAAATTAACAACACACAATTTTTTTGAACAAAACAATTCTTGAAATTCCCAATGTATTCAAAATATACAGGATAATGAAAAAAGCCTTTAAATTGCGTTGCATTATTTCGATTTATTTTTGCTTCGAATATTGAAAAATATACAAAATTTGAAAAATGATACGAGATTAAAAATAAATAAAAATTTGCAAGATTGAAAAGTTTAAAATTTTCGAAAAATAAAAAAGTTGCGGAAAATTGAAAATTGCAGATTTATAAAATATTACATCAAATTTTGAAAAATTTGAAAGTGCAACATTTTGAAATATCTGAAATAAATCCAAATTTTTGTAAAAATGCAAAAATTTAAAAACTCGAAATAAAATTACATTTTTTTTTATAGAAACACAAAATGTCACGAAATCGACAATGGAATATATACAGCACGATACAATTTTTTTTAAATAAATTAAAATCTTTACAATACCAAAAATATCTGTCAATTTGAAAATATCAAAAAAAAAATTGAACCTTTGAGGAAATAAAAAAACAATTCTGAAAAATTTTAAATTCTGAAATTATAACAAATATATATTCAATAAATAGAATATAAAAAATCAAAATTTCGAACAATTAAAATTAACAACACACAATTTTTTTGAACAAAACAATTCTTGAAATTCCCAATGTATTCAAAATATACAGGATAATGAAAAAAGCCTTTAAATTGCGTTGCATTAATTTCGATTTATTTTCGCATCGAATATTGAAAAATATACAAAATTTGAAAAATGATATGAGATTAAAAATAAATAAAAATTTGCAAGATTGAAAAGTTTAAAATTTTCGAAAAATAAAAAAGTTGCGGAAAATTGAAAATTGCAGATTTGTAAAATATTACATCAAATTTTGAAAAATTTGAAAGTGCAACATTTTGAAATATCTGAAATAAAATCCAAATTTTCGTAAAAATGCAAAAATTTAAAAACTCGAAATAAAATTATATTTTTTTTATAGAAACACAAAATGTCACAAAATCGACAATGGAATATATACAGCACGATACAATTTTTTTTAAATAAATTAAAATCTTTACAATACCAAAAATATCTGTCAATTTGAAAATATCAAAAAAAAAATTGAACCTTTGAGGAAATAAAAAAACAATTCTGAAAAATTTTAAATTCTGAAATTATAACAAATATACATTCAATAAATAGAATATAAAAAATCAAAATTTCGTACAATTAAAATTAACAACACACAATTTTTTTGAACAAAACAATTCTTGAAATTCCCAATGTATTCAAAATATACAGGATAATGAAAAAAGCCTTTAAATTGCGTTGCATTAATTTCGATTTATTTTTGCTTCGAATATTGAAAAATATACAAAATTTGAAAAATGCTACGAGATTAAAAATAAATAAAAATTTGCAAGATTGAAAAGTTTAAAATTTTCGAAAAATAAAAAGTTGCGGAAAATTGAAAATTGCAGATTTGTAAAATATTACATCAAATTTCGAAAAATTTGAAAGTGCAACATTTTGAAATATCTGAAATAAAATCCAAATTTTTGTAAAAAAGCAAAAATTTAAAAACTCGAAATAAAATTATATTTTTTTTATAGAAACACAAAATGTCACAAAATCGACAATGGAATATATACAGCACGATACAATTTTTTTTAAATAAATTAAAATCTTTACAATACCAAAAATATCTGTCAATTTGAAAATATCAAAAAAAAAATTGAACCTTTGAGGAAATAAAAAAACAATTCTGAAAAATTTAAGATTCTGAAATTATAACAAATATACATTCAATAAATAGAATATAAAAAATCAAAATTTCGAACAATTAAAATTAACAACACACAATTTTTTTGAACAAAACAATTCTTGAAATTCCCAATGTATTCAAAATATACAGGATAATGAAAAAAGCCTTTAAATTGCGTTGCATTAATTTCGATTTATTTTCGCATCGAATAATTCTATATTAAATTCGAAATGCGTTGTTTTATTGCCCAAAATCCCACTATTATTTAGATTGGAATTAATTTCAATTCCTGCCGCGGCATCAGTACAAATCAAAGGGAATATTATAACCTAAATTCAGATTGTATTTGTGCATTTGACGGTGTATTGGCTATTGTGAATCAGTTCTGTACTGCACAGCTGATTGCAAGCAAATCGCATTCGAAATTGCTGTGGAAATGACGTCACATTAATATGGGAAATGTTTTGTTGGTCTTAGAATTTTTATTAATGCAAATAGCTTTTTAATTTTTTTTTATAACTGTCAAAATATTATTGTTGATATAATAAATCAATTTGACACATTGACGTATTGATAGACAGTTGTTGTTGTACTAAGCAATTTGAACTACTGTCTATTACTATTGACTATGGTATTGAAATCAGCTGTTTTTATTTTTGTACTTTTGGCAGTAGGAAATATGTCATTGTTTACGAACTAATATTATTTTGATATTTGTTTTATTTGAACTAAAATTTAGGTGAAATTAGTGATAAAATAGTTAGGATGATACAAGACAAGTTTTAATAAATTTAATATTTCAAAATTTCGAATAAAAAACGTATATTTAAAAGTACATTTAAAAATACCAACATAAAAAAAAAATTCTGAAAATCTTACGTAAAGTTAATATTTTGACAGTCAAGTTATAAGTCATTATTTTGTAATTAAAAAATTCAAAAAATGCAAATTTATTGAAAAATTCTAAATAAAAATACGAAATTTAAATAATTTATACGAGATAAAAAAAATTGCGAAATATTGAAAAGCTTAAAATTTTCAAAAAATCTACAAAAAAGTTGCCGTAAATTAAAAACTGCAAATTTTAAAAATACAAAAAATAATAAAACGTAATAAAAAAATTTTTTTTTTTTCTAAAAACACAAAATAACACGAAATGGACCATGGAATATACGGGATGGTACAATATTTTTTAAATAAATTAAAATTTTTAAAATTGTAAAAATAACTATGAATTTGAAAGTATCAAAAAATAAAGAAATAATAAAAAAATAAAGGTTTTGAAATTATTTTGAAAAATATACGAAATAAAAAATAAAATTGAATACAAAAAATCAAAATTTCGAAAAACTATGTTAAGAAAACCCAAATTTTTTGAACCAAAAATATTTTAAAATTCGCTAAATTTACAATCGAATATATAGGATGATAAAAAAAGCTTTATTAAATTAAATTATTCAGAATTCCAAAAATCAACGAATTTATTAAAAAATATAAAATTTTGATATTTCGAAATAAAACAATTTTTAATGTCGAATACAATATTTTTTTAAATAAATTAAAATCTTAAAAATCATTAAAAATGTATAATGAAAATATTGCATATTTTTTAAAAATATAATATATATATTTTTTTAATAAATATGAAATTTTTTTGCATATATAAGAAATTGTAAATAGTTATTTATTTTTTAATTTGTTAATATAAAATCATATTTTTTCAGTATATATAGACATAAATACATTATATATATATATATGGTTTCTAAAAAAATATGTAAATTAAAAAAATATTTCAAAAATATAAATTTGAAAAAAAAACAAATGTAATGAAAGGAATAAGAAAATAAGAAATTTCAATTTTTGGATTATATTGTTTAATGTGTTTTATATAAAAACGAAAAATTAAAAAAATTTTAATCAACATAAAAATTTTCAAATTATTAAATTTATAAAGGTGAAAACTATTTTTTAAATATATAAAAAATAAAAGATTTAATGATGATACAAAATGACTGTTAAAAAGTCTAAAAATATGATAAAAATATTTTGAATTTAGATCAAATTTAAGGAGTATTTTGGAAATATATATATATTTTTATTTATAAATATAAAAAACTGTACATTGTTGATGCTCCTAAAATTAACAATAAATATATAATATAAAATATATTATATTTTTTTAGTATAATTATTTAAAAAAATTTAGTATTATTCTTAAAATTTTAAGTTATTAAGAATTTTTCGAATTAGGAAATGGGATTTTTTCTGCTTCCCATAAAAGATTGTATGATATAATATATTATAATAAATATAATAATATATTACAAAAAATATTTAATAAAAAAAATATATTAATTTTTTCCTAATTCGAAAAATTTGTTAATAAATATATTTAAAAAATGAATATAACTTTTTAAAATTTATTATATATGCAAAATATATTTAAAAATATTAATATATTAAAAATATTAAATATATTTAAAAATATTAATATATTAAAAATATTAAATAAATTTAAAAATATTTAATAAATTAAAAATATATTAAAAATATATTACAAGAAATATTTAATAAAAAAAATATATTAATTTTTTCCTAATTCGAAAAATTTGTTAATAAATATATTTAAAAAATGAATAACTATCTAAAATTTATTATATATGCAAAATATTTTCATTTTTATTTTAAAAAAATATATTAATTTTTTCCTAATTCGAAAAATTGATTTTCTTAACTTGAATTTATTTTTTTATAATATAAAAATATTAAATAATACGAATAAAAATTTCAAAAAAAATTTATAACTTTTAGACGGGGTAGAAATAGAAACCTTCTCACCTATAAGACCCTGTTTTTCTGTGTTATTTCTTCTGTTTTTGTTTAGGTTTTGTTACTTGGGTTGCATACCATTCACACGTAAATGTATGCACGTGATTTACCTAACAAGCAACGTTCGTAATAAATCAGATATTTTTAGGGATGTTACACGACATGATTCATAGCATTTTTCTTGTAGAAGAGCAAAGTGTTTGCATCATACCGTTACGGTCGGAAATTCTAGTTAAAACAAAAATAAACGAATTTCAGGGTTATTTAATACAACAAAATAGTTTTACTATTTTTTTTTTAATAAGCGAATTTTTTTTCGATATGATTGATCATATAAATACAGGATGTGCCAAGAATTTAGTAAATTTTAATTTCAATAACACGTTTTGTATTTGAAAAAATAGAAGTTATTGCGATTTTCTATTATTATGAAAATAGTTATATAAATTTTAAAAAAATTGAAGAAAAGATTCGAAAACAAGAAAATTATGTTAGTTTATCGAAGAGGTATTAAAAAGCGGTTATTTAATAAAAATCTTTTAAGAATGAAAAATATTATTTCAGTGTTGAAAATTCCATTAATTTATTGTTAAGTGGAAATTGAGTTTTTAAATTGATCACGATGTAAAAAAAATATTATTCTAAAATTATATTGTTTTTTTTGTGAGTAAAAATAATAATTAATAAAGTAAAAGTTAAATTTTCACTTTATTATTTTTTTATCGTTTAATATAAAAAATATATATTTCAGATATTCCATTCATTTACTGTTAAGTGGAAATTGTGTTTTAAAAGTACCAAATTTTTAGATCAGCCTGTAAAAAAAATTATTGTAAAATATATTTGAATTTTTTTTTGGAAAATTATGATTTATATTTGTTTAATTTTTCTTAATAAAACGATTTTATTGTATAAAAAAAATTGTTACAATCTTTTTGAAAAAGAAATCATTTTGCAAAAAGTGACGTCTGTTGTAATTTGTTTTTGTTTTTAAAAAATATTTTATTTCAAAATATCGAAAAACCATAATATCCGGGGTGGGTTTTATAAATCGAAGAATTTTTGTACGATTTTTAATTTTTCAATAAAAAAAAAAACCTTTTTACACACAAATTAAACAAATTTCTTTTAAACATTTTTTAAATAAAAACAAATGAAAATTTTCGTGTTTAATTTATATATACTTAATTTTCGTTGTTCCAAATTTTTTTTTGGCATCAAAAATATATATTTTCTATTTATTTGTATTTGTTTTCGAATAAACATTTTTTTGTAAAAAGAAAATATTTTGCAAAAAAATTAAGAAAAAAATTCAAAAATTATTCATCTGTATTTGGTTTTGAGGGTAGCACAAAAATGGCGCAAAACCATATGTGGTGCAGCCATTTCTAAATACGACTGTAGGTGTGATATTGGCAAGTCATATAACCTGAAAAAGCTTTATATGCAACCGGAAGAGCTTCTGATTTATTTCCCACTTACATGCCAATTTATGTCAAACGGCGGCCATAGATAATTTCTAGATCGGCTTGCCTCGGATTTGTTCGGATTGGTCAAGGCGATTAAATGCCAGGAGCAATGACATATAGGCAATCCAAAATACACATCGATATTTTCTGGTAAAACACATTTTTTGGACTTTATTAAAAATGTATTCATTTTAAAATTAAAAAACAAAATTTAAAGAAATAAAAAATAAAACAATTTTTTTTATCAATGCACTAAAAAAAAATTTTTTTTAGTTATAAATTTGAATATAACATTATTAAACTTCTTTGTAATTAAAAAATATATATTAATTAAAACTAAAATAAATAATTAATTAAAAAATAAGTTTAAGAACAGCATTTGTTCATATAAAAAAATATATATAAACTCGTCGTATAAAAAAATAAATTACTTCTCGAAATAATTTTTTTTATTATAAAATTTAATACAGGGTACTTTTATAAAGATTTTATTGAACACCATTAAATATAAAATTAAATAAAACAAAATCCATAAAAAAAATTCTTTCCACTTAAAAATCTAATTTATTCCAAAATCTGAAAAAAAAATTCTTTAAATTGCGCGAAAAATCTAACAATAAAATAAAAAAAAACGAAATACAGGACACTAAGAAAAATCAAAAATCACAAAAAATATATGTTTTTAAAGGTTCGTTCCCAATTGTAAAAAAAAATAAAACAAAAAATTATGAACGCACATTCTAAAAATTTTTTTTTAATATTATTTTTTTTTTATAATTTACAAATCCTACATTATTACGTTAAAAAAAATTTATTAACCCACCAATTTATTTATTTCAATTAAAAAATATTATTGAAATATTAAAATATAATTTATTTCAAATAAAACAAAACAAAATCCATAAAAAAAATTCTTCCAATTTTATGCAATAAAAAATCTATTTTATTCCAAATGTAAAAAGAATTCTTTAAAATGCGCGCAAAATCTAACAAAATTTAAAAAAAAACTAATTACAGGACACTTGAAGAAAAAACAAAAATCACAAAAAATATATGTTTTTAAAGATTCGTTCCGAATTGTTAAAAAACAATTTTAAAAAATGAACACACAATCTAAAAAAAATTTTTTTAGTATTATTATTTTTTAAATTATAATTACAAAGTGAAATATCTTACATTATTACGTTAAAAAAAAAATACCACAACTAATAATTTCTTTAATCCACCAATT
Organism: Leptodirus hochenwartii; assembly: GCA_947310635.1. Taxonomy (NCBI): domain Eukaryota; kingdom Metazoa; phylum Arthropoda; class Insecta; order Coleoptera; family Leiodidae; genus Leptodirus; species Leptodirus hochenwartii. Next base: position 2,490,158 of record OX371178.1, on the reverse strand, counting down.
TATTTATTTCAATTAATAAATATTATTATTTGAAATAATAAAATATAATTTATTTCAAATAAAACGAAACAAAATCGATAAAAAAAATTCTTCCAATTTTATGCAATAGAAAATCTAATTTATTCCAAATGTAAAAAAAAAATTCTTTAAAATGCGCGCAAAATCTAACAAAATTTAAAAAAAAACTAATTACAGGACACTTGAAGAAAAAACAAAAATCACAAAAAATATATGTTTTTAAAGATTCGTTCCGAATTGTTAAAAAACAATTTTAAAAAATGAACACACAATCTAAAAAAACTTTTTTTAGTATTATTATTTTTTAAATTATAATTACAAAGTGAAATATCTTTCATTATTACGTTAAAAAAAAATTACCACAACTAATAATTTCTTTAACCCACCAATTTATTTATTTCAATTAAAAAATATTATTATTTGAAATAATAAAATATAATTTATTTCAAATAAAACGAAACAAAATCGATAAAAAAAATTCTTCCAATTTTATGCAATAGAAAATCTAATTTATTCCAAATGTAAAAAAAAAATTCTTTAAAATGCGCGCAAAATCTAACAAAATTTAAAAAAAAACTAATTACAGGACACTTGAAGAAAAAACAAAAATCACAAAAAATATATGTTTTTAAAGATTCGTTCCGAATTGTTAAAAAACAATTTTAAAAAATGAACACACAATCTAAAAAAAATTTTTTTAGTATTATTATTTTTTAAATTATAATTACAAAGTGAAATATCTTACATTATTACGTTAAAAAAAAAATACCACAACTAATAATTTCTTTAATCCACCAATTTATTTATTTCAATTAATAAATATTATTATTTGAAATAATAAAATATAATTTATTTCAAATAAAACGAAACAAAATCGATAAAAAAAATTCTTCCAATTTTATGCAATAGAAAATCTAATTTATTCCAAATGTAAAAAAAAAATTCTTTAAAATGCGCGCAAAATCTAACAAAATTTAAAAAAAAACTAATTACAGGACACTTGAAGAAAAAACAAAAATCACAAAAAATATATGTTTTTAAAGATTCGTTCCGAATTGTTAAAAAACAATTTTAAAAAATGAACACACAATCTAAAAAAACTTTTTTTAGTATTATTATTTTTTAAATTATAATTACAAAGTGAAATATCTTTCATTATTACGTTAAAAAAAAATTACCACAACTAATAATTTCTTTAACCCACCAATTTATTTATTTCAATTAAAAAATATTATTATTTGAAATAATAAAATATAATTTATTTCAAATAAAACGAAACAAAATCGATAAAAAAAATTCTTCCAATTTTATGCAATAAAAAATCTATTTTATTCCAAATGTAAAAAAAATTCTTTAAAATGCGCGCAAAATCTAACAAAATTTGAAAAAAACTAATTACAGGACACTTGAAGAAAAAACAAAAATCACAAAAAATATATGTTTTTAAAGATTCGTTCCGAATTGTTAAAAAACAATTTTAAAAAATGAACACACAATCTAAAAAAAAATTTTTTTATATTATTATTTTTAAAATTATAATTACAATTGTTAAAAAATAAATAAAAAGTAATGAAATATATTTTTTTTAATAGTATTATTTTTTTAGTTATAATTACAAAATATAATATCTTGCAAAAAAACTAATAATTTTTTTAACCCACCAATTTATTTATTTCAATTAAAAAAATATATATACGCAACTTACTATACACTCCCGTCACATTTTCTGTCTATATAACTCTACTTTTTATTATTTTCATTCTCGTATAAACGTAACTGCCTGTATTCTTTTTTGCTGTTTTCAGCAAAGAAAACTAAAGTTACGTACTTTTCTAGATAGTTCTTTAAAAGTTGGGTATAATACGGACTTGTTGTTCAAGTCCAACTATAATTCGGCACTGCACTTTTACAGAACTTCGCCAATTACTCAATTTATTGACTAGCGTAAAATAAAATTAATTTTGAATAATTTTTTTAATTCCAAATATCAGAATACGGTCTATAATAGGCAACCCGGATTTTCAAAAAAAAAATTTTTTTTTTATATTTTGAAAATTGAAATTTTTTCGACATTAAAAATTAAATTAAATTAAACGAAATATATTTTTTTGTAGAAAAGAAATTTGAAAAATATTTATATAAATTTTTTCTATAATTTTATGAATTTTGTGCTAGAATTCTATATACAGGGTATAAAGGATTTCTAATGCTTTTTACTAGACAAACGTTTATGTTTTATATAACATTATCCTTGTGGGTAGAAAGCTGAAGGAAGTCATTTCCTTTACTGCTGGAAAACTAACCTAGAAACTATTGCTATTTTACATTCCTCGCAACTACGTTTAATTGCCTAGAAATATTATGCTCGAAGAATTTTTTATTTGGCTTACAACAAACTAATTTTCAAAAATTAAATAATAAATTAAAATTATTAATTATAATCAAATTATTAATTGATATAAATAGCTCAAGTTATTTTCGAATTTTTATTTTCTGAAAATTTTGATTTTATTAAAAAAAATTATATTTTTTCCAAAAAAATCGCATTTTTTCAAATATTTTGTTTTATTAAGGTCCGCTATCGGTTTATGTTAACGAGGTAGTGTTTAAAAAAAAAAAATTCAATATTTTTTTTATATTTATAAAAAATAAACCAAAAATTCTTAACAACTTTAAATTTTAAGAATACTAAATTTTTTTAAATATTTATACTAAAAAAATATAATAGATATAGATAAAAATAATAAAAATGTGTTTTATATAAAAACCAAAATTTAAAAATTTTTTAATCAACATAAAAATTTTCAAATTATTCAATTTATAAACATGAAAACTAATTTTTAAATATATAAAAATAAAAGATTTAATGATGTTAAAAAGTCTAAAAATATGATAAAAGTATTTTTAATTTAGATAAAATTTAAGGAGGATTTTGGAAATATATATATTTTTTTATTTATAAATATAAAAAACTGTACCTTGTTGATGCTCCTAAAATTAACAATATAATATATAATATAAAATATATTATATGTTGTTAGTATAAATATTTTAAAAATTTTAGTATTATTCTTAAAATTTAAAGTTATTAAGAATTTGTCGAATTAGGAAATGCAATTTTTTTTTGTTAATAATTTTTTCCCATAACAGTTTAAGTTTTGTTAATAATTATTTATGTATTATTTTTGAAATATATATTTTTTCGTTTTATTGTTATTTGGAATATTGTTATTGTTATTTTTTTATACTTCGTGTTTCATTTTTTTTAAGTTTCTGATTTTCCAAAAAAATCACTAATTGATTTGGAAGATTGGACTTTTTCTACTTCCCCCAAAAATGATTTTTAATAGAATTTTTTAACTTTTTTTGAAAGGTCGTTTCTATTCTATTCGGAAATTGATATTTTATTTAAATATTTTTTGGAAATTTTAATTTAATTTTTCAAAAAAGTCAATTTTTATAACCTTTCTAACCATCCAAAACATGAACCGTTACTTTTTGCTTTTTAAAATAACTTTTCGCATTTTTCCACAAAATTTCCCAACAATCCATTTTTTTTTTTTGAAATTTTTATTCGTATTATTTGATTTATTTTTAAATATTATTAAAAAAATATTTCTAGTTAGAAAAAACAATTTTTCGAATTTCGATATAGGAAATTTTTTGCTTCCCATAATTATTTATTTATTATTTTTAAAAATTATTTTTGAAATAATTTTTTTTCCAATATTTTTATTGTTAATTTTTATACTTTGGTGTTTCATTTTTTTTTGTTTCTGACTTTTCAAAAAAATCACTAATTGATTTGGAAGATTGGACTTTTTCTACTTCCCCCAAAAATGATTTTTAATAGTTAAAGTCTCGTTTTTATACTATTCGGAAATTGATATTTTTTTAAAATATTTTTTGGAAATTTTATTTTCATTATTTAATTTTTCAACAAAGTCAATTTTTATAACCTTTCTAACCATCCAAAACTTAACCGTTACTTTTCGCATTTTTCCACAAAATTCGCTTACTATTTCAACTTTATCCTCTTCAGCGTTCACACAAGCCAGGAGGACATTTTGTTTCGTCCTCCGCTATATCCTAAGGCTAAGGACATGTAGGCCACGTTTATTGATATATGGCAACACTGTCAGTACGTTTTATATATATATACTTAAGGTAAAGAAGACCTCGTTTTGCGCCGCTCGTTTGCTTGTATACAGGACCGGATTGAGACCGACACTTAATACACGCAACAAAAGAGGGCTCAAAATTATTAAATGAAACGTACGTTCGAAAAATAGTATAGAATTTTTTTTTTAATTTAGTGTATTTCAAAGGAAGATTTTAATATATTTTTTTTCTTCACAAAAAAAAATTTTTTTGGGCGGAAAATCCAATTTTTTAACGGATAAATATTTTTGAACATGAAAAAATTAAAATAAACTAGGAATTATTTTTTTCAAATTTAATTTGACATAAATGTCATCTGTTACATACGTATTGTTATACTGAGTAGTTCAAAGTAAAATCGAATGTTCTTGTTTTTATTATTTTATTATGATGGTATGATTAGATCTGTCAAATACGCACTCGCATAAACAGTAGTTCAAAAACTAAGTAGTTCAAAGTACTACCTGTGACGCACTGTCATTTGTAGTAGTTCTGAGTAGTTCAAAGTAAAATCTAATTTTTCTGAGTAGTTCAAAGTAAAAACTGTTGTTCTTGTTTTTTTTTTAAATTATTATATTGTGATCAGATCTGTCAAACGCGCACTCGCATAAACAGTAGTTCAAAATACTAAGTAGTTCAAAGTACTACCTGTGACGCACTGTCATTTGTAGTAGTTCCGAGTATTCAAATTTTAAATATAAGTATCCTGTTTTTTTTTTGTATTAGCGTTAGGTCAGATCTGTCAGTACTTCAAACTATTAGTAGTTCAAACGAAAATATTATTTTTCCATGTTATATATATTTTTGGTTATGATCAAATAAATATGTTTATACGTATAAAAGTTTAAAATGTTTGTTGGAAAATCGTTTATAAATATTATCCGTTACTTGGGGCTAACTATGTTCAGATACGGTCCTGTTCGTAGAATATGCATGAGATTTCTTTTGATGCTGCAGCATTTTTTAAAATTCCTTTTATTAAAAGAATAAACGAACCGTCGTATTCGTAATAATTCCGTAGACCCACCAGAATTGAATATTTCGGGACGCTTGCCAAAACAGGACCGTAACGAAAGAATATTGTCAGATTTGATAAAGGACATGTGTAAAAATAATAAAATCTTTTTATTTTCTAAATATAATGTCGAAATCTTATAAAGAAAATATCTCGCAAACCCTTATAAGAAAAAATATTGGTATATAAAAGTTTTATAAAATTTTACTATCTAAAAAAAATTTTGATCAAATTTTATTATAATAATTTTCTGTATAAAATCAAAATAACATGAAAATATGAATTTTTTAATGCAAATTTAATACATTTTAAAAAGGTATTCTGGAAAATTTTAGAAAATTTTTATACTGTTTGTTTAATTCTGATGTTATAAAGAAATTTTATAATAAAAAATTTTTCATAGAAAAAAATGAATAATTATATAAGAATAAACAATTCTTCGAAGATTAATTTAAAATTTTGTTTTACAAAAATTTTACAGTATTAATTTCTACAATAAAAAATTTAAAAAAATTGTAATTAAAAAATTTTTTTTTTGTTGCCGCATTTAAAAATTCTAAAATTTAGCTAATATTCCAAAATTTATATTCTACCAGCATTTCAAATTACACTACCCGAAATCAAAAATGCAAGTTACACTTTTTTCTCAAATATGCTTCAATCCGACACTGTTATAATATACAGTTAACAATACCCGAAATCAAAAATGCCAATTAAAATGTTTTACTCAAATATCATTCAATCCGACCCTGTTATAATATACAGTTGGCAACGCATTTTATTATAATAAAACATATTGTATAATAAAAAAAAAGTGGCTGTTCAAAATTCAAATTGAAAAAATAAACTTTGATTTTCCGTTTGGCACAAAAATCTACAGAAGATTTTTGTTTTGAATAATTCTAATGTATTTATCACTTAAGGTTTTTTTTGTTATATACAGAGTACTCCAAAATTCGCACTTTTTTTAAATTTAAATTAATTTTTTGTTATATACAGAGTACTCAAAAATTCGCACATTTAAAAAAAAATTTAAATTGATTTGTAAAGATCTGAGTTTTATTTATTATTTTTGCGGAACCATAATATAAGTTTATATTAAAAAAGTAAACACACTTTTTTTAAATAAATTTTGTAATGAGGCATTTTTTTTTCTATCAGTGTATAATATTCAGTTCAGAACGAAATCAGGTCACATGTAAATAAAGCATCAAATAATTTAGCCCAACTCCGAAATAAGCCACTGTAAATATTACAGTGGCTGAATTTAGTCTTCCCGCTAAATTTAGATATCGTCATCGGGATTCAGGGTGGGGGGGGGGGGGGGCTGGAAAATCGTTAAATGCCTTCGCAGTTGCCAACGAAAATTCTCCACTGTGGATGCTGCGATTTCTGCAAATTTTTCTTTCTAAAATGTCGTGAAAATATTTTTCGAACTCGAATAGTTTTTAGATTTTTTAAATTATTATTTAGGAAAAAAATATTTTTTGAAACACTTTCAGTTGCATAAATTTATTTACAAATTATTTATTATTTTTAAAAATTAAAAATTATAATTATTTTTTGTTTTTAATTTAATTTTTGAAAATTTAATTATTATTTTTTCTAAAATGTATATTGTCTTGTTTTTTTTTAATTTTCAGTGATATTTTACTATTAAATATCCACGGATTTTTTTGCAAAAAATAATAAAAATAGCTAGTTGATGATATTTAAACAATTCTTAAAAAATTTTAATACACACTGTATATAATGTAGCAAATATACGGGGTGCTACATTTAAAAATTCAACTTTTTATCGATAAAAAAATGTCAATTTTATTTCATAATCTCCTGTACACAAAATTAGTACAATAATAAATTTATCAGGTCAGGACTGGTCAGGTCAGGTTGATGAATTGACATTTTTTTTATGGCAATTTCTTGATTGCTAAATAAATAAAACTTTTTAATATACAGGGTGTTCCATTTCAAAATCCGCTAAAATTCGATGTCAATTTCTTATAAAAATTTTTTTTTTAATATTCAAACATTATAAATATTTTATAAATATTTTTTTATCGTAAAACTCTGTATGTATTATATCAATCTAATATTAAATTTTTTTTTTCTTTTAGATCTTAGTTTCTTTGGAAGAAATTTAAAATAATTATCTAAAATAAAAAATACTACTTTAAATTAGGAAAAATTACATTTAAAAAATACAATATTTAAAAAAAAAATTTTTTTTTTAAATTTTCCTAATTAAAAAAATATTATACATACAATTCTGAGAGATAATAATTTAATAAAATCATTTAAAATAATTTATAGTAAATTTTTTTTTTTAAATAAGCTTTTATTAAAATGCGTTAATTAAACGAACAAATGAAGTTAAATAACAGCTTGTAAAAATCAAAAAAAATAACACTTAAAATATCCGAATATAAAAAAATTCAAAGTTTTTCGAAATAATTGATTTTTTTATATATTATTATATTAAAAACGTATTTATTACATTTGCAAAAATTACATATTTTTTAGATTAAAAAAAAAAGCGTAGATGGCCATGCGCAGTCAAGGTTGTATTGCCGCAGTGTTGCCAAATCTACGTTTTTTTAAACAGCAAATTGAATAGATAATATAAAAATTGTCGTTTTTAAATATTACAAATCTTATAAACCAATTTAACAATGAACTTGATTTTTTAATAAATTTTATCTAGTTAAATGTGGCTGAAATATTTTTTGTAGTGTATAATTTTGTTTCAAAAATTGCGATAAATATGAAATATGGCAATACTGTATTGCAACTCTCTCCGATCTATGAGCGATTTTTTAAAATGTATTTGAAAAGCTGATGTCATATTTATGGCGGGAAAATATGTATTTTTGAAGAACAAAAAAAAATTATATTAAAAAAAAATTTTTGATTCACTAAATAAAGTAATTTAATATTTTTGTTAATCTTGCATATATTAAGCAATTAAAATTTCACAAAACAAATTTTTTTTTTCATGAATTTTGCATACCCTGTTTTTGGCAAAAATTATTTCGAAAATTTTTTTTCTTCATTAATGGATAGTACGTAAAAGCAATTAAAAAAATATCATTTACAGTTTTAAACAAGCTTTGGTCAAAAACAATAAATCGTTCTATTTTTCCAATATAGAAAATATGGAAAGAGAAAATAACAAATGTCGAAAACGAACAAGTGTATTCGAATGTGTGTCAATTATTGTATAAATATTTCTTCAAAAATCAGCATTTAGATTCGATATGGCAACGGTGGATGGGACTTTAGTTATGGCACATGCGCACCGTGCGCATCACACGTTTAAATACAACCTACGCGATTATAGGGAAATTTACATTGGGTCAAATTTATTTTAAAAATATATTCTTTTTATTAACATTTTTTTTTAAACAGAAATTTTGAATATTTCTACTAATAAGATATTTTTATTTTAACATTTTCTAATAATAATAAAAAAAAAATTGCAATATAACTTCTTGTATGTTTCAAAATATTCCATTTACATTTGAACTACCAAGTCTAAATTTTTGATTTATTTCGAATTTTTTATACCACACTGAATGTCATTTAAACAACAATTTTTTTTTATTCAATTCGAAACGTTCTTCGGAAACACCGCCGTTCAATATTTACCTAATGTAACATTTACTTGATCCAGCGTAAAACTCTTTTACCTCGCATGCTTCTGAAGAACCGTTATATAAGGACCTATTGCACAGTATAAGGACACGTAACGTGCCATGTAATCCTGGGATTTACCACACGTTTCGTACACTTACCGTACTCCCCAGGTTGCGTTTAGTTAGCTTTCTTAACCTAGGCGAACATTTTCTGTTTTTCACCTTAACTAATTTTGATTTACAAGAATTTTTTGAAGCGACAATTTCTTTTATGGCAACGCTGTATTTTGAACACACGTCATGAAGGGTTGTGGTTAGGTAATGACAGATTTTGTAGGTAGTAGCTGTCTTAGATATTGAATAAAAAAATCTTAAAGTCGCAGTTCTTTTTTGTCAATATTTTTTTCTATAACAAACTAATACATTATAAAAAAATTTGCCCATGCCTTAATATCTAAATTCGAATATTTTGAACATCTGTGTGACAACATCGCACTAAGTATATCAAAAAAATTCTTCATTGAAACGTTTTTGCATAACAAAGGAAATTGTATGCCGATTAATTAAAAGTAATTCAACACATTTTATATACAATATTTGATTACGGCTCATACAATCATAAATAGCTTGTAAGAACACAGATGGCGCTTATGTCTAATTGTATTTGTCATTGGTCTAGTGCTGCGTTGCAATTTGTCAGCAAATAAAACGTTCCTAACTAAGAACTGTATTTATTTCCTGTTTTAATTAATCTATTTAAAACTAGATGGCGGCACAATATAATTTCATAAAAAAATCGTTTTATTAACTGCGTGACCCCAAAGTGACCCCTAAACGAAAAATTCATGTTGAACAAACATTTTTTTTAATGCGATTGAAATTCAGTTCCTTTTTTTGTTCGTTTTGGGATGAAAAAGTTGAAAAAAACTAAATGTAGTACAATTTAGCGTATAGAGAAAAGTAACTATATGCAACCGAGTGTGTTAGGGGAAGTGATATTTGAAGCATTGCATTAAAAAAAGGAATTAGCAGAGACGTTTGAATGATGTATGGTGACAGACGAGTTCCTATGTGTGTATGTTTTTGGTGAAATCCTAGTTTTCCCAGGGGATAACAGAGTTAAGATAATCACTAGCTTGATATATCATTTTTTAGATTACCAACTGCAAGCGACGAATTTTTTAAATTTAATTTATGCACGTAAAATACGAACTGTTGCGCTACTTATTTTACAGAATAAAAATATGTAGTACCGTTTTTTTAAAATAATTTAAAGATAGGCAACTTGCATAACATGATACACAATATAAATTGCCCTATGAAGACGTAGTGAATATTTAAATATCTGACATGCATGGTGCGTATGTGTCATAGCAAACGTCTCATCCAACGTTGCCATATCGAATCTAAATGCTGATATTTAAAGAAATATTATTTTTATAAGTTATTTAACACATATCTAAGGTTAATAATTTTTATTTACTATTTGTCGTAATGGGAATATTTAATAATACCAAGTTGACTTTAAAAAAAAAATTATTAAATGAACTACTGCTTCTTATATATATTTATGTTTTAAATTATGAAGAAATTATTGGCAACAGTGTCTAGAAAAACCACATACGTCAATGAAATATTTTCACACTACCTGCCAAAAATATTTAATTTAAAATTAAGTAAATTTTCATAAACAATTATGTACCGTTTTTTAAAAAGAATTTCAAAATAGGCAACTTGCATAACATTTTACACAACATAAATTGCTCTATGAAGACGTAGTTAATATTTAAATATGTTACATGCGCGGTGCGTATGTGTCGTAGCAAAAGTCTCATCCAACGTTGCCATATCGATTCTAAATGCTGATATTTAAAGAAATATTGTCTAAAATTTGCTTTTATAAGTTACTTAACACAGTTAAGTAAGTTACTTAGATATAAGGTTAATAATTTTTATTTAATGGGAATATTTAATAATACCAAGTTGACGTCAAAAAAATATTTATTATATGAACTACTGCATCTTATGTTTTAAATTATGAAGAAATTATTGGCAACAGTGTCCAGAAAAAACCACATACGTCAATCAAATGTTTTCACACTACCTGTCAAAAATATTTAATTAAAATTTTATTCACAATTCATCTGAGTAAATCAATCAGTAGTTCTTATGCATTTAACAACAATATGTGATTGTACAAAAACACAGGTCATAGTAAGTGAGTAGCTATGAATTTATGAACATATGCATTTGAACTACTTAGTTGTCAAATTTAATGTTTACACATATTATACTTAATGTTTAAATTAGTAGTTCTTATGCATATGTTTATTATATAATATGTGCATTTGATCTACTTAGTATTTTTCACATAATATTTATAAATTTGGCATTAAATCAATCAGTAGTTCTTATGAATTTAACAACAATATGTGATTTGTACAAATGCGCAGATGTAGTTCCTATGACGTGTGCAGTGAGTAGTTCATATGAAGTTATGATATATGCGTTTGAACAACTTAACTGTCAGATTTGATTTTTTATATAATATAGCTAATGTATTTGTGCAGTTAAAATAGTAGTTCTTATGCATTTGTATATTATATGATGTGTGCGTTTGACCTACTTAGTTGTCATAATTGCGTGATTTCAATAAAATCGCTCAAAATAAAATGCCATGCCATAAAATGCCAATAAAATTCTATAAAATTCAATTTACGAAATGAAATATTTATTTGCCCCATTGACAGTGTTGCAAAATAGTGTTGTGAATCGCAGTATTTAAAGTTTTATCTGGGACGGTAATGTGTGAAAGTTTACATTTTGGGAGAATGACGAGCATAATATTGGGTAAATATTCGCTCTGGTTGGATTTGGTAGACATTTCCGGCCAAATATGTCATATCGCGTACAATAAAGAACGATTGAAATCTCGTGCATTAGACGACGCCATGATCGATCATCGCAACTGTCATTGCCACGAATTAGCCGCAACAAAATATTAATAAATAATGGATGAAGAGGAAATAAGTTGCCGCAGAAAATTTATATGGTAGTGCAGATTTTTCAAATTAATAAAAAAAAATGGTAAAAATATGTGATTTAAAGAAAAAATTGTAATTTTCTTTTTATTGTTTTTTTTACTTACGTTTTTTTTTATTAAATATATCAAACGTGAATATTTTTTTTAAAATATTTTACGATTTTTTAAAATTTGTATTTAAAAATTCTTTAGATTATTATTTGATAGAAAATGATTGTTTAAAAAAATATTTTTTGAAATTCTTTACTTTTTAGTCATTTTTAAAATTTATTAAAATTGACCATTTTGTATCTTGAAAAATTGGACTTTTTAGAAAACGTTCTACGTCATCAAAAACAGTTATTTTTGGATTATTTAGATTTTTCGAAAATTTCAGTCTATAAATCTTAAAATTTCGACTTTTTAAATAATTTTTTGACTTTTTGAGGAAATTGTTGTCTATTTTTTATTTATATTTAAAATTTTATTTGTATCTAAATTTGTATTTAAAAAAAATCTTTAGATTATTATTTAATATAAAATGATGGTTTAAAAAATATTTTTTGAAATTCTCTACTTTTTAGTAATTTTTTAGATTTAATTTTTATTAAAATTAACCGTGTGACCATTTTTAATCTTGAAAAATTGGACTTTTTAGACAACGTTCTATGTCATCAAAAACGATTATTTTTGGTTAGATTTATCGAAAATTTTAAATTTTCTTTGAAATTTTTGAGGAAATTGTTGTCTATTTCTTAAATTGAGGCTTAAATTTTTTTTCAATTTTTTTTTATCAAAAAGACTGTTTAAACCATTTTTTGAAGTTCTTCATTTCCAGATTTTTAGCAAATTTATTTGTTTTTATAATTTTTATTTTATTTTTAATTTTACAACATTTTCGTCACTCTTTCGTATAAAAAAAAATATTTTCGTATATTTCAAATTTTTTGTTGTTTCGAAATTTGGATTTTTAGTTTTTAGAAAATTTATATTCATATAAAGTTTTACATTTTTTTTTCGACTTTTTAAAAGAATTTTACTTTTCACTTTGGTACTTTAATGAAGCAATTGAAGTAATCTAAGAAAATTCGCTATATTTAAAAAATATTATTTCGGATTTTATTCAATTTCAAGAATTTTTTTAGATTTTTATTTTTTATTTACAATTCAGTAGTTCGTTTGATTTTTATTTAATACATTTAATCGTAAAATGTATTTATTTTCATTTAGTGTGTGGTTTTTTTATTTTTAATTTTTAGATAAATTTATATAAAAATATAAGCAATTATAAAAGAAATATAAAAAAAATCTACAAAACCATAGATGTTGAAAACTTAAGAAAATTGCGTTTTTCGGTTTTTTGTTTAGTATTTTTGTCATATATTTTAAAAATTAATTCCAGGATTTTGCGAAATGTTCAAATAATATTATTTACAGAAATATACCGTAAAAAGTCCACTCAAACAACATAATTAATTTCTCGTTTGCCTTTCAAATTATTTTATATTTTCATATTTACGTCAACAAACTTGGAAAATATAATCTTACGCAAACTTAAAATTTCTTAGATGCAATCTCTTGTATTTATACGAATCCCTTTTGTATCATCATCAAACTTACAACGCGGAGCAAGGAAGAGTTGCCCGTTGCTACCTCCTCGTTGAACCCACTGGAACATGCTCCAGAATATACAGGGTGACCCTACAAAATTTAAAATATTAAAATCGGAAGAAATAAATAGATTAATATCATTTGCGAATAAGAGTTTATTTTTTATTTATTTTTTCTTAATTAATAGATTAATTAAATAGTGTAACTTAATTAACTTAAGTTTGGAAAATAGTCTATTTAATAAATAATAATAATAAGCCCAATTCAAAAATTTAATGAACTTTTGCCACTAAATTAATTAATATTATTTCGATACTTTGAAAATGTTTGGTTGACCAAAATTACCTTTTATGAAAATTGTAAGTGTTTAAAAATATTGGCATTGGAAAATTTCGAATTTTTGAAAAATTCGGATATTTTGAAGTTACGTTGCTTATTTTTAAGATTGAAAATTGTGAAAAGAGTGAAAATATTGATCATTTGATATTTGAACTATATAAAAAAAATCTTTTTTATTTTGTGAAACTTTCGATTTTTTTTGGAAGATTTTCATAAAATTTTGACATAAAACTTAAAATTTTCAAAAGCTGGACATTTTGGAAGATTTTGTTTACTACGCCATTTTTTCGAAAAATTTGATTGCAAGATTACTTGTTTAAAAAAATTGAAATTCTCATTTAAAAATTTTTTTTATTAAAAAATTCGCATTTATTTTAAATTCTTTGGTTTTTTAAAACTTTCAACTTTTTTGAGGTTCGTGACAATTTAGAAAGTTTCGAACAATTAATTCATTGTTTTGAATCAGACAATTAAATGAATTAATTAGTTATAAAAAAAAGAGTAATAAATAATTTATATACTGAATTAATTACCGAATTAATTGTTTTGAATCAGACAATTAAATTAATTATTTAAAAAAAAAGTAATTTGAGTAATAAATAATTTATACACTTAATTCATTTTGGTAGGGATTTAATTAATTAATGCACCGAAGTATATAAATAATTTATATACTTAATTAATTACTGAATTAATTGGTTTCAATCAGACAATTAAATTAATTGATTTTTTGGGGGATTTAATTAATTAAAGCACTAAAATATATAAATAATTTATATACTTAATTAATTACCAAATAATTATTTTGAATCAGGCAATTAAATTAATTAAGTTTTGGGGGAATTTAATTCAATAAAGCGCTTAAGTATATAAATAATTTATATACTTAATTAATTACCGAATAATTATTTCGAATCAGACAATTAAATGAATTAAGTTCTTTTGGGGGATTTAATTAATTAAAGCACTAAAGTATATAAATAATTTTATATAGTTAATTAATTACCAAATTAATTGTTTTGAATCAGACAGTTAAATTAATTAAGTTCTTTTTGGGGATTTAATTAATTAAAGCACTAAAGTATATAAATAATTTTATATAGTTAATTAATTACCAAATTAATTGTTTTGAATCAGACAGTTAAATTAATTAAGTTCTTTTTGGGGATTTAATTAATTAAAGCGCTAAAGTATATAAATAATTTATATAGTTAATTAATTACCAAATTAATTGTTTTAAATCAGACAATTAAATTAATTAAGTTTTTTTAAGGGATTTAATTAATTAAAGCACTAAGATTCATTATATTTTTTCTTCTAAGCTTTGTTATACGTCGATAATTCAGCAAATTATTTTTTAAATATAATTTCAGAAATAGCCTGTATACTATACTTCAGCCGTCGTTAAGCGGGGAACGTGCGCAGAAAATAATAGCATTAGACTTGAAAGGTAAACTTTCTACTCGCAGGGTGTATTTATTAATTGAATTATCTCGATGAATATTTCATTATATTCGTGGAATATGCCACCGACCGTCTGCAGGTATCTGTAAAATAAACATTTATTATATGCAACCGAACGTTCAACCGAACGAAAATTATGTCTTCATTATGGTATAGTGCGCAAGTATGCGGAAAGGGATGCTTTTATTTTTGCTAATAAAAGTTGTTAATTCGCACTTGGAAATGTGGTTAAAATGGTCGTTAATATCTGATAAAAAAATGTAACATTCAAATTGCTAAAGGATGTAATATTGAAAAAAAAAGGTAGAATTTTTTTAATATAATATAATTTTTTAAAAAGGCAATTAATAATTTTTTATTAACAAAAATAAAATAATTTTTAAGTTAGTATTAAAAAGAAACGCAAAAATACTAATTTTTTTTTATTAAAAATATCGAAAGGAATTTTTTTAAATAGATTTCCGTAAACATTAGTTAAAAATTAAAATTTTTATGTAATTTTTTTTTGAATAAATACAGATTTACAACAATTGCCGAAAAATCTAAGATTTTAAAATTTTCAACAAAAAAAAGTTTCTTACGAAGTAAAAATTTTCAAACATTCGAAATTTTCAAATATTTGTAAACACTAATTTTTCAAACCTACCTTTTTAAAGGGTCAAAAAATATACAAAAAATTTGAAAATAGAAAAATAAAGATTTTCAAAAAAGTTTCCGTTTTAAAAAATATTTTTTATTTTTAAATTTTTATAATTAAACTTATGAAACTATAAAAATGTTCAGAAAAGTCGAAGCAACTTAAAAAATATCTAAAGCTAATATTTTTAAACAGTCAATAATTTCATAAAAGTATTTTTTTTAATACATACAAAAAATTTCTTACTAGTCGCAAATTTTTGTAAAATATACTCCACGTTTTCAAAAATCAAGACTTTCAAAAAAAGAATTAAAAAAATACAAATTAAATTAAATTGAATAAAAAAAATAGTTATACTTATCAAAAAATCAACTTTTTTAAAGAAATGCAAAATTTTATAAATGTTGTGAAATCAAAATTTTCATAAAAGTCAAATTTTTTGAACAATACCAATTTTTCTGAAAAGTTGTCGAGAAAATCAAAAAAAAAAAGTTTTTTAACCAAAAACTTTAAAAACTAAAAAGCTTAAAATCCCTAATTTCTAAAAAGTCGAAGCTTTTAATACATTTTTTTAAAAAACGTTAAAATTTTGAAAAATGTAAAATGTTATGAAAAAATATACAAAAAATACTAAAACACAAATACAATACAATACAAAAACGGCTTAAAAGTACGAAATTTTCAAAAATTAAGATTTCGTTAAATCAACACCAAAATTTCCAAAAAATAATAATTTGAAATCAAGGCAAAAATTTGGAAATTCTTTTATGAAAATATATTTATTTAGCCGAAAAAATATTATTATTATTATACCAAGCCAAAATTAATATTATAATATATTTAAAATTTTCTTTTTCAAACGGCATATTAAAACAAAAATTATAATGCATACTATAATACATTAATGAATAAGCTTGTTTTGTTTTTACTTTTTTTTTGCGAAAATGACTTAAGTCATTTATTTTAAGATAATAATCCACTTATATCAGCAACATATTTGCAGTGCTTTTATACTATCCCACTTCTTGTTCCCATCTAATAACTCATAATTATGGCATAATATATCAATATTTCCAAAGAAAACAGCTATCAATTACCTTAATGGGCGAACTTTGCATATCATTTCAGTGCAGAGCTGAACGAGTTCAGACATTTTGAAGCTTGCTGGCACCGAGGCTTAGTTTACGTTGTATTTTCTAATGGGAAATGATCTGTGGATTCTAAATATGCAAGTAGTTTTATTGTAGGATGAGCAGTTTCAACGATATTCACGAAAAACTGAAAAGTGGAAAATTGAAAAATGTGAAGGGTGTCCTCTTAAGAATTTTTCGAATGTGTGTTTATGCTACTTTCCCGTAGTTTTGATCGAAGGATTTAATATATACAAGTGATTTTGATTGATAAAAAATCTTAGTACAAATTTTTTTTTTAAGTAAAAAAAAATTAATGTCAAAAATGTCCAAAAAAGTACAATTACAAGAAAAATACAAAATTCTCTAAATAAACTTTTAAATACTCGCAACATTTATAAAAGTCAAAATTTTCTTAAAAAAAATGCCGTTTAAAAAAAAAATTTTAACTTAAAATTTCTAAATAATCGAAATTTTCAAAAAAGTCGGCAATTTTTAAACAATTTTTCTGAAAAGTCAATATTATAAACAGTTTAAAATTTAGTCAACATTTTGAGAGTCCGATTTTTCACAAAATGCAAAATATTTGAAATCGCTGTTTTTTTTTATAAATTTTACTTACAACTTTTTATTAAAATTATTTCTCATTATATCTATAAAAAAATCCAATAAATTCGAAAATTATAATAAAATATTTTTTAACGACAATTTTTGAATAAATCATCGTTTTTAAACAAATACTAACTTTTTAAAACTCGAAGAATTTCTAAAAACAACCAAATTTCAAAACATCAAGTTTGCAAAAATACGAAATTTTTTAAAACAAAAAAGTCAACATTTTAAAACAAATATTAAATTATCAAAAAACATAATTATCTAAAGTAAAAAGAAAACTTTTAAAAAGTCGAAATTTTTTTATAAAACGTCAAAATTGTTAAGAAATACATTTTCGAAACATCAAAATTTTTAAATCAGAGTTTTTTTTTTATGCTAATACAAAATTATCTATAAACTAAAAATGGTCTAAAATGAAAAGTTACAAGCAGCAAATTGTCAAAAAGAAAATTGAAAAATTTGTAAAAATTTCAAAGTTTCCTTTATTTTGCTATTGCAGAATGAATGCAGAAATAATTAAAATTTAAAATATTCATTCATAAAAAAAAAAAATTTATAAATGATATAAATATATATTTTTTATAAATTTTATTAATTTTTATTTTTTTTACTTATTTCTATTTCCTAACAACGATCCTAACACTACTTTTAGTTATTAATAAAATAAAAATATATATTTATAAAAAGTTATTTATAAAACGCAAAAAAGAATTTTTTTTTTGCGTTGTATTGTATAAATTACTCAAAGTATTGATTTATTTGTTCAATATATGATAAAATGGTTTGTATTAATTTTTACAAAAAAAAAAAAAATCTTTTTTACCCTAATGTACCAAATGATCAAAAAAAACTTTTGATTAATTTCCCATTACATTTTATTTTGTTGCATCCGTTGGAACAGTTCTTCATAAAAATCAAAACGTATGATCCACCCTGTATATAAATTCAACTTCCGGTACGCGCCGGAAATGAATTCGTAATGGATGAACTTGTGAATAATTGTATGTAATAAGATGATATTATGTATAAATGCTTGTTAGGTTATGTTAGGTGGAAGTAGTCGTACGATTAAGCATGCATATCGAAAAGTTTTCCTCGCAAGCGCGACAACATTATTCAAATGAGAATAGTTCATATAACTGTCGTACGTCAAACTAAGTTTTAATTCGATTAAATCTACTCGAAAAAAATATTTATCATCTATGAAGTATATATATTTTCAACACGCTGTGTATTTATTAACTTAACCTCTTTTTTTTTCGCCAAAGTAGGCATTTTAACGCGTCTGCTGTCATTTGAGAAACTGTTGGTTTTTATACAATCACGGATTTTAACACATAATATCAGTAGTTCGAATGCACTATCAAAAACATTTGACCTAATATGCCTACTTTGCAGAAAAATGTCATATAATTGTATACATTTTATCCATAATATTTATTTATTTATTTTTGATTATTTTTATTTTTAATAAATTTTCTCTAAAAATTCTTATCTATCATGGATAGTCGTATATATTTTTCATATTGACGTAAAATTGTAATATATTTAGTTGGATTTCGGACATAACCTCAATATTTTCGCACAAGTAGGCATTTTCATTTAAATGATTTTAATTAAAAATCAGCTGATTTATATAATTTGGAAACGTCCTATTTGACATCAATAGTAACGTCAATAGTACTTATGCACTATAAAAAACATTTGGACTACTGGTGTAATAATACCTACTTAGACGAAAAATGACATTTTTTTTTTTGCACTTTTTGCACCTGCACCTTTGCACTTTTTCGACAATTTTTACAAATTTTTCAACTTTTTCTGATTGAACTGCAAATCTCTAGAATATGTTTCTAGGACGATTTCTAGTCATTTTACGTTCTGGAAATTTAAAAAATTTTGATCAAAATCGATGAAAAAATTCAATTTTTCGACAGGTATACCAGGTATACCAGGATATACAAGAAATGTATATATAGGTATTTCCAAAGGTACATACCTTTGGAAATTTTTTTTTTTTTTTAGAAGGTATATACCTTTGGAAATTTTTTTTTTTTTATTGAATTTGAATTCCCACTCTTTGCATTTTTCGACGATTTTTTCAACTTTTACCGATTGAAGCGAAAATCACTGAAATTTGTTTCTAGGACGATTTATAGTCATTTTACGTTGTTTCGGAAACTTTTTAAATTTTGACAAAAATCTGCAAAAATTGGATATTTTTAGAAGGGTCAGAGAATCGCACTCTTTGCATTTTTCGACGATTTTTTCAACTTTTACCGATTGAAGCGAAAATCACTAAAATTTGTTTCTAGGACGATTTTATAGTCATTTTACGTTGTTTCGGAAACTTTTTAAATTTTGACAAAAATCTGCAAAAATTGGATATTTTTAGAAGGGTCAGAGAATCGCACTCTTTGCATTTTTCGACGATTTTTTCAACTTTTACCGATTGAAGCGAAAATCACTAAAATTTGTTTCTAGGACGATTTATAGTCATTTTACGTTGTTTCGGAAACTTTTTAAATTTTGACAAAAATCTGCAAAAATTGGATATTTTTAGAAGGGTCAGAGAATCGCACTCTTTGCATTTTTCGACGATTTTTTCAACTTTTACCGATTGAAGCGAAAATCACTAAAATTTGTTTCTAGGACGATTTTATAGTCATTTTACGTTGTTTCGGAAACTTTTTAAATTTTGACAAAAATCTGCAAAAATTGGATATTTTTAGAAGGGTCAGAGAATCGCACTCTTTGCATTTTTCGACGATTTTTTCAACTTTTACCGATTGAAGCGAAAATCACTAAAATTTGTTTCTAGGACGATTTTATAGTCATTTTACGTTGTTTCGGAAACTTTTTAAATTTTGACAAAAATCTGCAAAAATTGGATATTTTTAGAAGGGTCAGAGAATCGCACTCTTTGCATTTTTCGACGATTTTTTCAACTTTTACCGATTGAAGCGAAAATCACTAAAATTTGTTTCTAGGACGATTTATAGTCATTTTACGTTGTTTCGGAAACTTTTTAAATTTTGACAAAAATCTGCAAAAATTGGATATTTTTAGAAGGGTCAGAGAATCGCACTCTTTGCATTTTTCGACGATTTTTTCAACTTTTACCGATTGAAGCGAAAATCACTAAAATTTGTTTCTAGGACGATTTTATAGTCATTTTACGTTGTTTCGGAAACTTTTTAAATTTTGACAAAAATCTGCAAAAATTGGATATTTTTAGAAGGGTCAGAGAATCGCACTCTTTGCATTTTTCGACGATTTTTTCAACTTTTACCGATTGAAGCGAAAATCACTAAAATTTGTTTCTAGGACGATTTATAGTCATTTTACGTTGTTTCGGAAACTTTTTAAATTTTGACAAAAATCTGCAAAAATTGGATATTTTTAGAAGGGTCAGAGAATCGCACTCTTTGCATTTTTCGACGATTTTTTCAACTTTTACCGATTGAAGCGAAAATCACTAAAATTTGTTTCTAGGACGATTTTATAGTCATTTTACGTTGTTTCGGAAACTTTTTAAATTTTGACAAAAATCTGCAAAAATTGGATATTTTTAGAAGGGTCAGAGAATCGCACTCTTTGCATTTTTCGACGATTTTTTCAACTTTTACCGATTGAAGCGAAAATCACTAAAATTTGTTTCTAGGACGATTTTATAGTCATTTTACGTTGTTTCGGAAACTTTTTAAATTTTGACAAAAATCTGCAAAAATTGGATATTTTTAGAAGGGTCAGAGAATCGCACTCTTTGCATTTTTCGACGATTTTTTCAACTTTTACCGATTGAAGCGAAAATCACTAAAATTTGTTTCTAGGACGATTTATAGTCATTTTACGTTGTTTCGGAAACTTTTTAAATTTTGACAAAAATCTGCAAAAATTGGATATTTTTAGAAGGGTCAGAGAATCGCACTCTTTGCATTTTTCGACGATTTTTTCAACTTTTACCGATTGAAGCGAAAATCACTAAAATTTGTTTCTAGGACGATTTATAGTCATTTTACGTAGTTCTGGAAATTAAAAAAATTTTGATCAAAATCGATGAAAAAATTCAATTTTTCGACAGGTATATATACACCAACTTTGCACTTTTTCGACAATTTTTACAAATTTTACACCTTTTCTGATTAAACTGCAAATCTCTAGAATATGTTTCTAGGACGATTTCTAGTCATTTTACGTTGTTCTGGAAATTTAAAAAATTTTGATCAAAATCGACGAAAGAATTCAATTTTTCGACATGTTCACTAAAGTAGGCGCTATAACTCATTACCTGTCATTTATTTAATAAATAACAACAGATTTCGATACATAACGTCAGTAGTTCTTGTTCGTTATTAAAAACACATGGCCTACTAGCGCAATTTACCTATTTTGGCGAAAAATGTCATATTATTTATTTTGTAAAATGAATATTTACGTAGTATTAAATTTTAATTTTGTTTATTTTATTTCGAGGCATCTTTCATATGGCACCTCCCCTAGAAACTCATATGCTTTTGCATTGTATAAAAAAACCACTCACATCATCCAAACCACAAAAAAACTCATCCACAGTGAGCTATGGACTAAAAAAATATGTCACGCATAAAAAAAAATATATTTTACATAAATGACATGACATAACATTATATAACCTATAATTCGCTCTAAAAAAATCCATACGACCTACTAGTGCATATGACCTACTTTGGCGAAAAATGTCATAAACCATCGAGGATGAGTTTTTGTTTGTTTTCGTTATTCTCTTGTCGGAGTCACTTTACAAGGCAAGTTAATGGAGTTTTTAAATATATGACTGTAACGGTGCGCAGTTGGGAATACAAAAAAAAACAGGTTGAACTACGTTCTTGCGTTCACACAAACATTAAATTAATACAGCGTTTCGCCATATGCCACATTATGCGACCATCATCATCAGTACACAAAAACACTCTTCAGTATAAATAAGAAGAATTGATATTCAAACCGGAAGTGATTAAATATACTATGTAAGTGGACGAGGGATAAGTTTTGGGGTAGTGAATTTTGAGGGTGTAAATTTTAAGGGATGTATGTATTTATTGGCTCGATTTAATTGGGGAATAATGAAATTTTTTGAATAAAAAATAATCGAAATAAAAGAGTAATATTTGAATATATTGTTTTTATTTTGTAAATCCTTTATGAAAACCACCAAAAAATTTTTTTTTCCAAAACAAGCTTAATTTTAGCTTGGAACATTTTTCGACTCGCTAAAAATGTTCGCTAGGAATGTTAAAGACTATTTTCGGCATTTTTTTATTTTTCACGAAAATCGACTAAAAATCGTAGTTTTTTTTCTTCAAATTTTTCAAATTCGCAAAAAAATTGTTATTTTTCATAAGCACTTTTTTTCAGGATTTTCTCAATTTTTTTACGATTAAACCGAAACTCACTAAAAAAGTGAGTTTTTCGTTCCCAGGACCATTTATAGTCGTTTTGGATTATTTTCGGCATTTTTTAATTTTTCACAAAAATCGACCAAAAATGGAAATTTTGCTAACAAAAATTTGCTATTTTTCATAAGAGTACCTTCTTTACACTTTTTTGACGATTTTTCTCAACTTTTTTCCGTTTGAACCGAAACTTACTAAAAATGACTTCGCAACTATTTTTTTGTCATTTTACGATGTTTTACGTACATCAATTTTTTGAAGAAAATCCATAAAAATTTGATATTTTTCACATCGGTTCATTTTGCACTTTTTTGGAAGATTTTTTCATTTTTTTCCGATTGAACCTGAAATCAGTAAAAACGTTCCCTAGAACCATTTATAGTCGTTTTAGGCCATTTTTGGCATTTTTTAATTTTTCACCAAAATCAATCAAAAATCGAAAATTTTCAAATGGACTGCACTTTTTTCGAAGATTTTTTCATTTTTTTCCGATTGAACTGAAACTCACTAAAAACGTTCCCAGAACCATTTATAGTCGTTTTGGATTATTTTCGGCATTTTTTAATTTTTCACAAAAATCGACCAAAAATGGAAATTTTGCTAACAAAAATTTGCTATTTTTCATAAGAGTACCTTCCTTGCACTTTTTTGACGATTTTTCTCAACTTTTTTCCGTTTGAACCGAAACTTACTAAAAATGACTTCGCAACTATTTTTTTGTCATTTTACGATGTTTTACGTACATCAATTTTTTGAAGAAAATCGATAAAAATTTGATATTTTTCACATCGGTTCATTTTGCACTTTTTTGGAAGATTTTTTCATTTTTTTCCGATTGAACCTGAAATCAGTAAAAACGTTCCCTAGAACCATTTATAGTCGTTTTAGGCCATTTTTGGCATTTTTTAATTTTTCACCAAAATCAATCAAAAATCGAAAATTTTCAAATGGACTGCACTTTTTTCGAAGATTTTTTCATTTTTTTCCGATTGAACTGAAATTCACTAAAAACGTTCCCAGAACCATTTATAGTCGTTTTGGATTATTTTCGGCATTTTTTAATTTTTCACAAAAATCGACCAAAAATGGAAATTTTGCTAACAAAAATTTGCTATTTTTCATAAGAGTACCTTCTTTACACTTTTTTGACGATTTTTCTCAATTTTTTTCCGTTTGAACCGAAACTTACTAAAAATGACTTCGCAACTATTTTTTTGTCATTTTACGATGTTTTACGTACATCAATTTTTTGAAGAAAATCGATAAAAATTTGATATTTTTCACATCGGTTCATTTTGCACTTTTTTGGAAGATTTTTTCATTTTTTTCCGATTGAACCTGAAATCAGTAAAAACGTTCCCTAGAACCATTTATAGTCGTTTTAGGCCATTTTTGGCATTTTTTAATTTTTCACCAAAATCAATCAAAAATCGAAAATTTTCAAATGGACTGCACTTTTTTCGAAGATTTTTTCATTTTTTTCCGATTGAACTGAAACTCACTAAAAACGTTCCCAGAACCATTTATAGTCGTTTTGGATTATTTTCGGCATTTTTTAATTTTTCACAAAAATCGACCAAAAATGGAAATTTTGCTAACAAAAATTTGCTATTTTTCATAAGAGTACCTTCCTTGCACTTTTTTGACGATTTTTCTCAACTTTTTTCCGTTTGAACCGAAACTTACTAAAAATGACTTCGCAACTATTTTTTTGTCATTTTACGATGTTTTACGTACATCAATTTTTTGAAGAAAATCGATAAAAATTTGATATTTTTCACATCGGTTCATTTTGCACTTTTTTGGAAGATTTTTTCATTTTTTTCCGATTGAACCTGAAATCAGTAAAAACGTTCCCTAGAACCATTTATAGTCGTTTTAGGCCATTTTTGGCATTTTTTAATTTTTCACCAAAATCAATCAAAAATCGAAAATTTTCAAATGGACTGCACTTTTTTCGAAGATTTTTTCATTTTTTTCCGATTGAACTGAAATTCACTAAAAACGTTCCCAGAACCATTTATAGTCGTTTTGGATTATTTTCGGCATTTTTTAATTTTTCACAAAAATCGACCAAAAATGGAAATTTTGCTAACAAAAATTTGCTATTTTTCATAAGAGTACCTTCTTTACACTTTTTTGACGATTTTTCTCAACTTTTTTCCGTTTGAACCGAAACTTACTAAAAATGACTTCGCAACTATTTTTTTGTCATTTTACGATGTTTTACGTACATCAATTTTTTGAAGAAAATCGATAAAAATTTGATATTTTTCACAACGGTTCATTTTGCACTTTTTTGGAAGATTTTCTCATTTTTTTCCGATTGAACAAAAACTCACTAAAAACATTCCCTAGAACCATTTATAGTCGTTTTAGACCATTTTTGACATTTTTTAATTTTTCACCAAAATCAATCAAAAATCGAAAATTTTCAAATGGACTTTGCACTTTTTTCGAAAATTTTTTCATATTTTTCCGATTGAACTGAAACTCACTAAAAACATTCCCTAGAACCATTTATAGTCGTTTTGGATTATTTTCGGCATTTTTTAATATTTCACATAAATCGACCAAAAATGGAAATTTTGCTAACAAAAATTTGCTATTTTTCATAAGAGTACTTTCTTTGCACTTTTTTGACGATTTTTCGCAATTTTTTTCCGTTTGAAGCGAAACTCACTAAAAATGACTTCGCAACTATTTTTTTTGTCATTTTACAATGTTTTACATACATCAAATTTTTGAAGAAAATCGATAAAAATTTGACATTTTTCACAACGGTTCATTTTGCACTTTTTTTGGAAGATTTTCTCATTTTTTTCCGATTTAACCAAAATTCACTAAAAACGTTCCCCGTGATCATTTATAATTGTTTTGCACTATTTCCCGCATTTTTTAATTTTTCACCAAAATCGATCAACATTTTTTTACGATTGAACCAAAACTTACAAAAACGTTCGCCAGGAACATTATATAAGCTACTTCCAGCATTTAAAAATTTTTCTCCAAAATCGAACAAAAATCGAAATTTAGGCTATTTTAAGCATTTTCAAATCTATACCCCTCCCCCTTTCAATTTTTTATAATATTTTTAATATTGATCCAAAGATTTAAAATACACAAGTGATTTTTTTGCAAAGATGAATATTTCATTTTTTTTAAAATAAACTCCCGCCTCCAATCTTCTGCCAACGCATGCGCATGGCCTTGTTTTCCAACTTCTTCGTAGCTGTTGCTTTATATTATGAACAATACATATGATATTATATAATGAATTCGTATATAAAACGTAGTTATTGTTGAGAGCATTTCATTGCTGTTTGGGATGAATGCCTTTACGTACGTGGCACGGACGTGAAAGCAGGAATGAGGATGACGTGTGTAGGAAACAGGAAGAGCGAAACTAGGGTAGTCAAGAGTATATTTATATGTTAGACTAGGACCGTAGGAACAAATGTTTTTGAAATTTAGATTTAAATAATCCAACGAAAATGTTATTTAACACATTAATCTTATTTTACATAACATAATTTTATCAAATAATGTAATCTAAGTAGAATTATATATTTTTTACCCGTCTTCTTAAAAGTTAAAATTATGTGTTTTCTAATTACGCATTTTTCACTTTTTTTGTGTTACCAAAAATTCGCCTACAGCGACATTATAAATCTCTTCTTATTTATTTTATATATTCTTTTATTATTATATTTATTTTATATATTTACTTTTTTATTATTTTTTATATATTCTTTTTATACATTTTATATAAAACTCTGAAAGCATTGAAAAGATGCCAGCGGCGCTTTTTTTCGTGTCAACGAACAAATTTTTAATTTTTTAAATTATATTCGTCTTACAAGACGGAATTTAAAAAAATATATATTTATTTCACATTTTTTGTTAGTTTATGCAAAAAAAAATGTTTCTTGCATATTTTTCTATTTGACGTTTTCTATTTATAAATTCATTTATTAGCAATAAATTGATTTATTCGAAAAATTAGTATAATATAAATGAAATAGCAAGCAATTTTTAGAAACATATTTATAAGTAAATATAAAGTATACATATAATTTAACATCCCTTAAATGAGTACAAAGATTTAAGGTGTACGAAAACGTTGATATAGGCAACTTGTGATGCAGCCGTATATATAATCTGTATGGTTTCCCTTTAAATAAGTATAAAGTTTTAAAGTGTACGAAACCGTTGATTTAGGCAACTTGTAATGCAGCCGTGTATATAATCTTTGTATGGCTTTTCGTTGATAGATGGCAGTACAAACTAAAGTATAGGCTACTTTAGTTGATGATAGTTAACTAATTATTTTTAAACATAAATTAAATTAAAATATTAATTCAATTTTTGAAAAAACTGTCTAAAAAAAATATTACTTTGCGCCAATAATTATGGAATTTGTCTATATTACAAATTATTATTTTATATATATATTTTTTAAATAAACAGCAAATATATGTCGGATAAAATACATGCTAATATTATTGAATAAATTTTTTTTTAAGAGCATGAAATCTTTTTTTTCTTTACTAAAAAAATATTGTGAAGATTATAAAAAGAAAAGATATAAACACTTCAATATTGAAATTTAATGTTTTTTCGGTAATTGAATTTTTATTTTATTATCAAGACATTTGGCATTTGCGTCGATAAAAAGTAAAAAAAAAACAAAATTAAATCAAGTACGAAAGCAGTTAAGTTCACAATTAATCGCTATTTTACGATTGGCTCAATAAAAGAATTAAGTTCACTTGTGCAGTGCAGCCATTTCTAAAACGTACTTTTTTTTGTTGAGAAAATTCAAAAATTTTCTACGGAATTTTTATTATTATAAAAATTGATATTAAAACATTTACCTCTCGTTAAATACGCTCTTAGTGAACGAACTAATTGAAATTAATTCCTCATGTGCATGATAGATAACTTTTTTCTCAAGATTCATTTCCCTGCTGAATGAGACGTTGCCAAACCGCGTATATAAATGACATTCCCTTCGGTCTGCCATGCAAATGTCTCCTTCTCTTGTCCAACGTCCAATAAAGCGCAAATACCGAGTGTTAAATCGCAGTGAATATTTGATGATTAAGAAATCTACAAAAAAAGAAGATATTTTATTAAAAAAATAATTAAACAGACTTCTATATAAAAGAAATAGAGGACGAATTGACACAAAATTAAATAAAAATATTTTATTTTACTACTAAATTTAAAAAAAATAACTCATATGTATAAAAATTGAGACTATCTATATTCTATATTTTCTATATTGAGAATTTTGTCAAATATTTAATATCTATGTTTGAATATTTGGAACAGCTGATTATCAAATTTACGTAATTTTATTATTATTTATTTTAATTATTTTATTTTATTTTTTTTATTTTATTTTAATTTTTTTTCTATATTGAGACTATCTATATTCTATATTTTCTATATTGAGAATTTTGTCAAATCTTTAATATCTATGTTTGAATATTTGGAACAGCTGATTATCAAATTTACGTAATTTTATTATTATTTATTTTAATTATTTTATTTTATTTTTTTTATTTTATTTTAATTTTTTTTCTATATTGAGACTCTATATTCTATATTTTCTATATTGAGAATTTTGTCAAATCTTTAATATCTATGTTTGAATATTTGGAACAGCTGATTATCAAATTTACGTAATTTTATTATTATTTATTTTAATTATTTTATTTTATTTTTTTTATTTTATTTTAATTTTATTTCTATATTGAGACTATCTATATTCTATATTTTCTATATTGAGAATTTTGTCAAATCTTTAATATCTATGTTTGAATATTTGGAACAGCTGATTATCAAATTTACGTAATTTTATTATTATTTATTTTAATTATTTTATTTTATTTTTTTTATTTTATTTTAATTTTTTTTCTATATTGAGACTCTATATTCTATATTTTCTATATTGAGAATTTTGTCAAATCTTTAATATCTATGTTTGAATATTTGGAACAGCTGATTATCAAATTTACGTAATTTTATTATTATTTATTTTAATTATTTTATTTTATTTTTTTTATTTTATTTTTATTTTTTTTCTATATTGAGACTCTATATTCTATATTTTCTATATTGAGAATTTTGTCAAATCTTTAATATCTATGTTTGAATATTTGGAACAGCTGATTATCAAATTTACGTAATTTTATTATTATTTATTTTAATTATTTTATTTTATTTTTTTTATTTTATTTTAATTTTATTTCTATATTGAGACTCTATATTCTATATTTTCTATATTGAGAATTTTGTCAAATCTTTAATATCTATGTTTGAATATTTGGAACAGCTGATTATCAAATTTACGTAATTTTATTATTATTTATTTTAATTATTTTATTTTATTTTTTTTATTTTATTTTAATTTTTTTTCTATATTGAGACTATCTATATTCTATATTTTCTATATTGAGAATTTTGTCAAATCTTTAATATCTATGTTTGAATATTTGGAACAGCTGATTATCAAATTTACGTAATTTTATTATTATTTATTTTAATTATTTTATTTTATTTTTTTTATTTTATTTTAATTTTATTTCTATATTGAGACTCTATATTCTATATTTTCTATATTGAGAATTTTGTCAAATCTTTAATATCTATGTTTGAATATTTGGAACAGCTGATTATCAAATTTACGTAATTTTATTATTATTTATTTTAATTATTTTATTTTATTTTTTTTATTTTTTTTTTATTTTTTTTTCTATATTGAGACTATATTCTATATTTTCTATATTGAGAATTTTGTCAAATCTTTAATATCTATGTTTGAATATTTGGAACAGCTGATTATCAAATTTACGTAATTTTATTATTATTTATTTTAATTATTTTATTTTATATTTTAATAATTTCAATTATTTTATATATTTTACGATTTATTATATTTAGAAAGTTGTTTGTAGTAAAAGAAGTTATCTAAGGTGGCCTATATTTAAAAAAATGCACTGCCCTCTATTGGTGACTAGCGAAACAAAATGTATATATAAAAGAAGCTATTATTATACTTCAAAAACAAATATTTCAATATAATTACGTTGGAAAATCATAAGTTGGATATACTAGTTGGTTCTCAGTTAAAATGCAAGTTTGCGCACTTTAGGTTGCCTATAGTGATATAAATGTATAAAATTTGATAAGAGTGTTACAAACAAATATTTCAATATAATTTACGTTGGAAAATCATAAGTTGGATATATGGTTCTCAATTAAAATGCAAGTTAGCGTACTTTAGGTTGCCTATAGTGATATAAATGTACAAATTTTGAGAAGAGTGTTACAAACAAATATTTCAATATAATTTACGTTGGAAAATCATAAGTTGGATATAATATTCTTATTTAAAATGCAAAATGCACTTTAGGTTGCCTATAGTGATATAAATATATAAAATTTGAGAAGAGTGTTATATCATTATAATCGTCGTACATTTTTGATGGATTATTTATAAAATGTACAAAAAATAGTTAGAAAAAAATAGATAATTCGAAAAAAGTAAAATAAAATATTTAAAAGCGATGACTAAAATGGAAAAAAAAATAAAAAATATATATGCACCTCAAAAAATAGAACGCAAAAAAAATTCACAATTTTGTGTGAATTAAATTGCTCGGTACATCGACATAAAAACTTTACGTCCGCTATTGAAACTTTATCAGATATCTGAATTTAGCTAGCATATCAAATGTCGCAGCTGGATATTTAAAGAGTCTTCGCCTCGATGCAGATTTTCATCTTGCCAAAGAGTAGATGGATAGAGTCAGGGAAATTCGTCTATTGAGTGGATTGACAGGAGAAGGGACGATTTAAATATGTTGTTGATGGGGGAGGACGAAGAGGAGGAGGAGGAGGAGGAGGAGGAGGAGGAGGAGGGTTTGGTGGCTAAGAAGCACACGAGTGGCTAGCAATGACTGACTGAATGAATAAAGTCTTCTGATATGGATAAAATATGAAAAGATGAAAAGTAGTTGGAGAAATGATAAGATGAGATAGGAAGGGGAAAATGGTATTTGAAAAATATAATAAAAACATTTTGTAATGGCAAATCATGTGAGGATTCTAAATCTTGCTGTGGGACCAACAGTTTTGAAGATATCGCCAAAAAACTGCAATTTGAAAAATGAGAATTTTTTTACTGATAAATTTTTTTATATTTTCCAAAATCTATTTTTAGTATTTTCCTAATGGTATTTAACACAAGAATTTACAATCTGCATGTATTTTTACCGACTGATGAAAATTTTATAAAAAAAATTACCATTTTTTAAATTACTGCCGCATCTTTACAAATTACAATGTTTAAAATGTCCCCTGCTCATAATGCAACAATTAGTTAAAGAGTCCGCAATCCTAAAGATTGGTTGGAAACAGCACGCCATGCCGATCTATCCTGAGCTAATCCCTTCATCTCCCTATAGCTATTCATCTCAACGTCTTCAACTATCTGACTCACATACTCCAATCTAGGCCTACCTACCCCTCTCTTTCCCTCCACTCTACCTTCTATGATCAATTGCATAATCCCCCCATGCCTAAGAATATGCCCTACTAATCTGTCTCTCCTACGCTGTAACACTCTCCAGATACTTCTTTTCTCCCCTACTAACTCTAGTACAGCTTCATTTGTTACTTTATCTTCCCAACCAATCCTCATCATCCTCCTATAACACCACATTTCAAGTGCTTCTAATCTACGCTTCTCTTCCTTTCCTATAGTCCACGCCTCACACCCGTACAGTGCTACACTCCAAACATATACCTTCAGTAATCTTTTTCTAATACCCAAGTCAATATTTGATCTTAAAATCTGTTCTTTTTCTACGAATGCCTTCCTACCCTGTGCTATCCTACACTTTATATCTACCTTGCTTCGATTATCTTTTGTGATTCTACTGCCTAAATAACAAAAATCTGACACTTCTTCGATTCTATTATCTCCTATTGTGATCCTCATTTTTCTACTGCATTCCTTTTTGTCACACCTCATCACTTTAGTTTTACCTATATTTATTTTCATGTTAAAATCCCTAGTCAATACTGCCTGCATACCATTCAATACCCTTTCTAATTTCTTTTCGCTTTCTTCCAATATAGCTATATCGTCGGCGAATCTCAGCATATATATTTTCTCTCCCTGTACATTCACACCTACACTATACTCTTCTTTTACTTTGTTTATTGCATCTTCTATATATAGATTAAATAATAACGGTGAGAGTGTACATCCCTGCCGAACTCCCTTCCCTATTTTTGCTACCTCTTCTTCCCCCTCAATTCTAACTAAGGCAGTTTGGTGTTTATATAAGTTAAAAATTATTCTCCTATCCTTATAATCTATACCCGTTTCTTTTAAAATTCTAAACATTATGTCCCAATCTACATTGTCAAATGCCTTTTCTAAGTCTACAAAAGCTATGCAAGTTACCTTTCCTACCCTATTTCTTTTTTCTACTACCGTTCTTAGTGCTAGAATCGCCTCCCTCGTCCCTCTGTTTTTCCTAAAACCAAACTGATCTTCTCCTAGCCTTTCCTCTACTTTATTTTCTAATCTCCTATAAATAATCTTTAACAATATCTTCGATGCATGTGATAGTAGGCTAATGGTCCTATAGTTCTCACACAAATTAGCTCCTATTTTCTTCGGCATTGTTACTATTCTACTACGCTGAAAATCCTGTGGTACTTCTCCCTTCTCATATATTTTACAAACTAACCTGTATAATCGCTCCTGCATTTTTTCCCCTGCGTGTTTTATTAATTCGGCTGGTATCATATCAATCCCCGCTGCTTTGTTATTCCGTAAATCATTTAATGCTCTATGAAACTCTGACCTAAGTATGCTAGGACCTAAGTCATCCTCATCTATCTGTTCCACATTTTCTAGCTCCTCCATGTCCTGCCTACCTTTATATAAATCTTCAAGATACTCCTTCCATCTTCTAGCTTTTTCCTTATTTTCTGTGAGTTCCTTACCCTGCTTATCACATATAATGTTACCCTTTGGTTTTACTTTAGAAAAATGTGACTTAATTTTCCTGTAGCCCAAATCTACTTTACCTCTTCTCATATCCTCCTCAATATCCTCACAATTTCCTTTTATCCATTCTTCTTTCGCTAGCTTGCATTTCCTATTAATTAAGTTCCTTAGTTCCTTATATTTTTTCTGTCCTGCTTCTGTGTTTCCAATTTTAATTTTCCTTCTTGCTTCTATCATTTTAACTATTTCTTCCGTGATCCATTCCCTCCTACCTGCCCTTTTCTTTGTGCCTAATACTTCATTTGCTGCTGTAGTTAACCCATTTCTGATTTCCCTCCATTCGCAATCTATGTCGTTCCTAGATGTTCCATTAGCCATGATTTCTACTTTCTGCTTGTACTTTTCACATACATCAGCTAATTTTAACCTATCGACATCTACTCTGACCTGTTTAGACTTCTGTAATTTCTTGAATTTGACCTCTGAGTCCAGGACTACTAAATTATGGTCACTATCAATATCTGCTCCAGGGTAACTCTTACAATTCTTAATCTGGTTCCTAAACCTCTCTTTAACCAGTATGTAATCTATCTGATACCTCCCTATATCTCCTGGCATTTTCCACGTATATATCCTGCGCTTGTGATTCTGAAAAAGCGTGTTTGCTACCACTAGCTTATTCCTAATACAAAACTCTACCAATCTATCCCCTCTATCATTACGTGTTCCTATTCCATATTCTCCTACTATTGGAACTTCCTTTCCCTTACCTACTACGGCATTCCAATCTCCGATTACAATTAGATTATCCTGTCCTTTAACGTTTGCTAACCTAGATTCAATCTCCTCATAAATGGATTCTACCTCCTCATCATCGTGACTTGAAGTTGGCATATATACTTGCACTATAACTGTGTCCGTTGGCTTCGTGTCTAATCTAATAGTTATAATTCTATCACTAACTTGGCAATAACTCTTTATTCTACAATTTATGCAACAATAAAATGTAAAAATCCATCGAACCGTTCAATAATTAATCGTGTCGAACATTTGTTCGACGCGCGCCTCATTTCATTCTGGAGACCGATCACAGATGGAGCGCTCGGGCTGTCGAAAACGAGCGCAGATCGACGTTGTAAATGCGATAACAATACGGCCAGCAAATTGTCAGTTATTATTCAAGCAGTGCGAGGAATTGCTTCGAAAAAGAACAACGGATACAATTGAAAAATGTCCGCTCATTTGTCAGAAAGTAATAGTTAAGAATAAGTGAAATATCAATTTTGGTGATGGAATTTAACTGTTTTTAAATTATTTTTTTAAACATTGGTGATTCATTTTTGGAAATTTTTGCCAAAAAAAGAACAAAAATGACTTTTTAAATGACAAAAAAAGAACAAAAACTACATATAAAAGAAATTTCCTTTCACAAAATTGAAATATAAAATATGGTGAAGGAATTAATTTTTTTTTTTGAGATATTGTTGATTAATTTTTGCAATTTTTGCTAATTACGAATAAAAAACTGACTTTTTTAGATAAAATACACATTAAAAAAAAAAAATTCACAAATTTGGTGAAGGAATTTTTCTGTTTATAATTTTTTTCAGACATTGTTGATTAATTTTTGCAAATATAGGAATAAAAAAAATGTTTTAACATTTTTTTTTTACAAGTAAAATAGAACAAAAATGACTTTTAGATAAACTACCCATTAACAAAAATTTTTTCACTAAATTGAAATATAAAATTTGGTGAAGGAATTTAACTGTTTCTAATTTAGTTTTTTGGAATATTGTTGATTAATTTTTGCAATTTTTGCTAATTACGAATAAAAAAAAATTGTAGACATTTTTTTTTAAGTAAAAAGAACAAAAATGTCTTGGATAAACTACACATTAAAAATAATTTTTTGCACAAATTTGATGAAGGAATTTAACCGTTTCAATTATTATTTTTTTAACATTGTTGATTAAATTTGCAAATATATGAATAAAAAAATGTTAACATTATTTTTAATAAGTAAAATAGAACAAAAATGACTTTTAGAAAAACTACCATTAAAAAAATTTTTTTTCACTAAATTGCAATATAAAATTTGGTGAAGGAACTGTTTCTAATTTATTTTAATATTGATGATTAATTTTCGCCATTTTTTGCTAATATTACGAATACATTTTTTTTTTGTTACATTTTTATTAGATTTCTTAAATAAAAAAGATAAACTACGCATTAAAAATTTTTTTTTCGGCTCAAAATATACTATATTTATATTAATTTTAGAATAAGATTATGCTTTTTTTTTTAACATACCAGACAATTGATCTTTTAGCGTTAGCTGTAAGAGAAGTTGCCTAACGTGCGAAAATAATATTTAATAAATTCGCCTAATACATCGTTCTACGCTGGAGGAATGGCCTCATGTTGTTCATAAAAGTCTAACATGTGATTTATATCCGTTTAAAGAAATGTATACAAAAAATAAGAAGGCTGTAAGGATGCATACACACGTAAAGAATTTTAGTAAACAACATTGCATGGCATAGTTAATAATTTTATACAATACTTGTGTTATAATTTTTTTTTTTTATTTAAAAATCTATTTTTTATTTCATAAAAAATATTTTGTCAAAATTTATTCTCTAAATGACCTATAAAATCTTATTTTTATATCTAACGGAAATTTTTGGTTTTTACTAGTTTCAAAGATTTTCTCAAGTTTTGTGATACGACAATTTTACGGCAATGTACACATGGCTAACGTCTCTGCTTGTTCCTAATATGAAGATAACACTTTCCATATACTTTCAGCAGTTTGTAAATTTAAAATATTTACAAGCAGCGTTATTTCAATAAAAATGCTTTTATAATAGAACCTATGGCCTTCTTTCATATATTGAATAAATATATACGGTGTTAAAAATTTTTTGCGGACTATGAACAAAGTATGGAAAATGATTTTTGTGGAACTTTATTTTTATTCGATATTTTTCGCCAAAGTAGGCATTTTGCACAGGTAGGTCAAATGTTGCTACTGATAACACATTTGAACTACGATGTAGTTTGATCGTATTACACATATTATTTAGTCTAATTATATAAATATCAAGAAAAACAACAAATTATTAGATATAATCTACAATTTTTTTAAAGTGTGTAAACAAAATTAGTTCTATCAAAAATTTATTATCTACTCTACAATACAAAAAAAAATCAAATATCCAATTTGATAATCGCAAATTCCATATATAGTAGAGCAAATTTTTATTATCAAACACCCTGTATATAAATTAAAAAATCAACTCTAGCAGACAGCTAATTATTATTAACAAACACCCTGTACATAATAAAATAAAATAAAATAGAATCGACCATAGCAACAGCAAATTTTTATTATCAAACACCCTGTATATTATAATCTAACTATCCGCGGATGGTAGATAGTATTTTTTCATGATCAAACACCCTATATATAATATTAAAATAAGTTGTATAGCAGACGGTAAATCCTTATTAGCAAACACCCTGTATATAATAATTTGAAAATTCGAAAATATATTTTTGATAATAATAATAATAATAAAAATAAAATTTAATTAAATTATTACCAAACACCCTGTATATAATAAACTAAAATATGAGCGAACATAGCAGACAGCAATTTTTTATTATCAATCACCCTGTATATTATAATTTAACTAACCGCGGATGGTAGATAGTATTTTTTATTATCAAACACTCCGTATATAATAAGAAAACATGTCGTTTATAGGAGACGGTAAATTCTTATTAGCAAACACCCTGTATATAGTAATTTGAAAAATCGATCATATATTTTGGATAATAAAAATAAAAATTTATTATCAAAGATCCTGTATATTATAATCTAACTATCCGCGGATGGTAGATAGTATTTTTTCATGATCAAACACCCTATATATAATATTAAAATAAGTTGTATAGCAGACGGTAAATCCTTATTAGCAAACACCCTGTATATAATAATTTGAAAATTCGAAAATATATTTTTGATAATAATAATAATAAAATTTAATTAAATTATTACCAAACACACTGTATATAATAAACTAAAATATGAGCGAACATAGCAGACAGCAATTTTTTATTATCAATCACCCTGTATATTATAATTTAACTAACCGCGGATGGTAGATAGTATTTTTTATTATCAAACACTCCGTATATAATAAGAAAACATGTCGTTTATAGGAGACGGTAAATTCTTATTAGCAAACACCCTGTATATAGTCATTTGAAAAATCGAAAATATATTTTTGATAATAATAATAATAATAATAATAAAATTTAATTAAATTATTACCAAACACCCTGTACATAATAAACTAAAATATGAGCGAACATAGCAGACAGCAATGTTTTATTATCAATCACCCTGTATATTATAATTTAACTAACCGCGGATGGTAGATAGTATTTTTTATTATCAAACACTCCGTATATAATAAGAAAACATGTCGTTTATAGGAGACGGTAAATTCTTATTAGCAAACACCCTGTATATAGTAATTTGAAAAATCGATCATATATTTTGGATAATAAAAATAAAAATTTATTATCAAAGACCCTGTATATTATAATCTAACTGACCGCGGATGGTAGATAGTATTCTTTTTATTATCAAACGCCCTGTACATAATAAGAAAACAGAGGGCGCTCTTGTCGCAATAGTCCTGTCAACTATATTCTAAGGTTTTAGAGGTTAGTTCGTTTGGTTGAGGATTGAACAAAAAGTGACTATAGTAATCTATAGTAAAGTAATCTATAAGTAATCTATAATCTATAAAGTAATCTATAGTAATCTATAGTAAAAATATCAATTATTCATTAAAATGCGAAAATTGTTTGTTTGTAGAGTCGTCGGTCAAATTTATATTTTATAAAAAAAATATCGATTATTTTAATTTGTAAATTTAATTTTCGTCTTTGGCACTTTCAATAGAATTCTTGAAAAGAAAAAAACAATCGCCCGTGGAATATATTTATTAATACCGTGCGAATGCGACTAAAGCGTGGCATATGTGAACGAAAGTTTAATGAATTTTTGCGCGCAACTGATAATGAAATCGCGAAATGGCAACATTGCGAAATCCTTTGTTTCAATCAACGCGAAATGGCAACTAGATGCGATATATCGTTTGTGTGTTTGCAAAATGACGTGCATCGCTATTTATACCGGGTGTACAAACAGGGAAAACAATCGAAACGTTTCGAATTATATTTGCCCAATGAAAAATTTAATTTAACAACTTTTGTGAGAACATTTTTTTAACGCGAAAATTATTTTTTTTTAATTTTTTTAAATTAAAAATTAGGTTAGTTAAAACTATGTCGATTTAGAGTGAGTTTAGTTTAAATTACGAAATTAAAATTAGTTGTTTTATTTAAAAAAAGTCTAAAATTAAAATTTAAAAATTGATAATTTTTAAAAAATTTTAAATTCGCCAGCAAAATCTATTAGATTAGACAATAATTAGAATTGTTACGGTATAGTTTTAGAAAAGAAAAGTTTATATATACAGGGCAGTCCATTTAAAACGCCTCTGTTTTTATTAAAAATCTATCAAATGTAAAAAAAAATAATTAAATCCTAAAACTAAATTAACCTCAAACATTATGTTGTAAAAATTAAGTTTCTTCTCTACAGGGTACTCGATTTTGCAAATATTTTATAACGATTAATATAATATTTTTTGTTGATCGAATTTAGCTTTATAACGATTCTTTTGAAATTTACAAACTAATTTAAAATTAATTTTTGAACAAATTTTCTAATAAGAAATTTTCATAATTATGAGCCATAGCGGCAAAACTAATTTTTCTAATAAACCAAAACCGAAAATAATTGACAATTTTTAGATGTATTTCACCAATGTGTTAGCACAGGACCATTAATAAATACTATTGACATTCGGACAGTCAATTAAAAAAAAAAATTCAATTCACGTAACACCGGGTATATTTTAAAACAGTCTTACGTAAGTAGAAATTAAAAACTTTTTCAAGATATTATTGAAAATTGAACACCCTGTATATAAAAATATATATATACCATAAATTTAGAGGAATCCATTTTTTTTTCAAATCGTTTAATTTTTTTTATTTTTGCTTGAATTATTTTTTAAATAATTTGAAACCATTAATTATTTCAACTTCGTATTTTTCTTAATTTCGCATAAAATTCTGTAGCTTCTTAAATGAAACACCCTGTATAATATAATTTATTTTTGTTCATGAAAATTTCTATTAAAAATATAACTTTTTCAAAAAAAAAATATTATTAAAACAAATTTCATTACACATTCTTTTCAAAACAACGTCCAGTATTTACAATATTGACACACCGAGTAAATATTTAAGCAGTTTATTAGCGATGCAGGGCCGTCTGTCTGTTTATCCGTCGGTCTGTCCGCTAGCGGCTCTTTCGTTCCGTAATGCAATCTAGCCACGTGATTGGCTGCACGTACACACCACACATGGACCGGTACGTTCATACCGGTACCGCTTACTCACATATACAAATTTGAAATTACCTCTGGACAAATACACAACCGCCCCCTGTTGACTTTCCATGCAAGTTCATAGTTATACACTCAATAACAATAGTAATGTTATGGTACAGGCAGCTCCGGGCGTGCAGTGTGTTGCCTATCTATTGGAGTTGCGGTGTGTTTATGAGCGCGCGTTATC
The DNA here is from genome assembly GCA_947310635.1 of Leptodirus hochenwartii. Taxonomy (NCBI): domain Eukaryota; kingdom Metazoa; phylum Arthropoda; class Insecta; order Coleoptera; family Leiodidae; genus Leptodirus; species Leptodirus hochenwartii. The sequence goes on along the minus strand of OX371178.1, from coordinate 2,450,311 downwards.
TACTACTTCTGCGAATTGTTTGTTCACTGCGACGCATTATTATTGTCGTTGATTGTACGTGTACAGTGTTGAGCTGTATATAGTTGCATTGGTGGAGGAGGATATTATTCTCCGAGTCGTGCATTCGTTAGGGAGACGATTCGTTAGTGTGTAAAAATAATGTTGTATTGCGTAAGTAGAAAAAAAAAATGTAAACGCAAAAAAATGGGTGTAAATTAAATACAGCGGCAGCGTTAACATTTTCTTGTCAAGTTAGTAAAAGGGTTGTTAAAATGTTTTCATTTGATTTTGTGTCCGTGGCTCCATCTGTGTTTCGATTATTCAATGATGTAAACAAGGAAATGATTATATTAAAAAAAGGATTTTTATGTTGTTTAAAAAGTAATTTTTGAATGAAGGTATTATTTGATAAGTGATGTAAATTTGACACTCAGTAGTTCAAAATATTATAAGTAAGATTTTGTAGGTTTGGCTTTTTTTTTTAAATGGTTATGCAGAATTTCAGAGTAGAAAATTTTTTTTACCGAAAAGCAAGTTCAATTTAGAGACTAAAAAAACCGAATTTGAGCGTTTCTTAGCGTGTTTAAAAAAAAATACGTTCTTAAGAATTTTCTGTAAAAAAGTTTTGTTGCTACAAAATATATTACGTTTCTTATAGACATGACAAACTTCCACCTTAACCAATTATTTGTTAAAATATTTTCTAAAAAAAAAACAGTTGAAAAAATCGCCATACAAATTTTATAAAACTAGAAAACCTTTTTTTCGCGTACAATCAAAAAAATTGAAAAAAAATTCTGTATATCAATTTTTTTTTTTGGAAAACATGAAGCAAATATATAAATAATTAATTTTTAATTTTAATATATACAACATACTTAGAAGAATATACAACATATATACAAGAAGCCTAAAAATAGAACTTAAAAAAATTTTAAGTCCAAAAAAAAATTTACGTAGACATCAAAAAATCATTGCCCAACAATTACGGCAACAATGTTTCAATTAGATTTATTAAATATTTAATAATATTTTAGAAAAATATTATTGATTTATTAACGTTTTAAAAATTTTTAGAACTAATCATTTTTTTTTACAATTTTTGATTTTTTTTTATTTTCCATCGCAACAAAAATTTAAAAAATATATAATTTACATTTGTCTAATGAAATATTTGCAAGTTTAAAAGAATTTGGTTGAAAAAGTTGCTTGATTTGACGTAATAACAAATAAAATAAAATAAAACACTAAACCAAAATTGAATCCTTTACAAATCCAAAACAACGACATTTATTTACGAACTAAATCACCGCTAAATTCATTCACAGTTACATCATATCCATTCTGTTACCTCGCAGCGCATTTCGGACTGAAGCAAGCTGTTGTTTGAAACAGCTGTCTAATACATTCGAATGTTTTAATCTAGTAGTCGAACTAACGGCAACTAGAACTATATACAGCGATATAACGAACAATTGCGCAGAAGTGCTGGTGAGCGCTACGTTCTGCTACGTGCTGCTACGCGTCGCTACGTGCTGCTACGTGCGCTAGCATCTTCGCCCACTCCGGTATTTGTTAGTGTAGGCAAACAGGAAACACGCTCGGGGCTGTCAGTGAACATAATATCGTTTGCATGAATACAGCTGTGAAAATAGCTAGATGAGCGCGTTTAGATTTTTTATAGTTTTGGTCGACTTGTATTCAAAGGGCTTTCCAAAAATGGATTTAGTTTTATTTTGATTTTTTTTAACTACGTAAATGTTTGTTTTTTTGTAACTGCTAAAAGAGATTTTCTTGATTTGAACTACTATTTATGACACTGCGTGTTTGACAGATTAGTTCGAAATTATTCATTATTTTATTAAAATCATCAACAAAAACTCACTCTAAATAACTTTTTATAACGAATATTTTCTTTACGACGATTGATGAAACTTTTTGTGATAGAAACTATTAATACGATATTTTATAGCAACAAAACATTTATTGAATTCCTGATAGAAACATTTTTCTATTTACAGCAACCTGTAATTACTATCGCATCAACACAAACACCTACTTTAACAAACACCAACTACAGTTACTATATTGTGGCGCCCTCTCATGACCAAGCACACCAAGCATGAAGTGTTGCCATGTTCAAAAATTTCTACGCTAAAAAATTGTAATATTCAATTAATATTTCAGACCCTGTTAAAGGTTGCAAAAAATTTCAACACAAACATTTCATCTTTTTCTGCCACATTATTCGCTTATAAAAAAAAAAAATTAACCTAACAATTTGCACTGTCGAAACACCAGTCAAATTAAAACTAAAAAAAAGCGCGTGCGCAATTTAATGTCAGTTATTTCGTCCGCTACATTAGAATTTACAGCAACCTGTAATTATTATCGTATCAACACAAACACCATGTTAAACAAACACCAACTACAGTCACTATATTGTGGCGCCCTCTCATGACCAAGCATGAAGTTTTGCCATGTAAAAAAATTTCCGTGCTAAAAAATTGTAATATCAATTAATATTTCAGACCCTGTTAAATAAAGGTTGCAAAAAATTTCAACACAAACATTTCACCTTTTTTTTCTGCAACATTCTTCGCTTATAAAAAAAAAAAACCAAAACAAACGAAAAATAAATCAAACATTTTCCACTGTCAAAACACCAGTTAAATTAAAACGACAAAAAGCGCGTGCGCAACTAAATGTCAGTTATTTCGTCCACTACGTTCGAATTTACAGCAACCTGTAATTACTACCGCATCAACACAAACACCAACACCAACTTACACAAACACCAACTACAGTCACTATATTGTGGCGCCCTCTCACGACCAAGAACACCTATCACATACAATTCTGGTTAATAAATGCCTTAATATTTGGTTACACGCTTAAAAATAACTACCATATATCAGAGTCCTCTATCGGTAGATTTTACAAGAATAGAACACGACCCTGTTAAAGGTTGCAAAAAAATTCAACACAAACATTTCACTTTTTTCTGCAACATTCTTCGCTTATAAAAAAAAACCAAAACAAACGAAAAATTAATCAAACATCTTCCCCCTGTCAAATTAAAACGACAAAAAGCGAGTACGCAATTCATGTCAGTTATTTCGTCCACAACGGTCGAATTTATAGCAACCTGTAATTACTACCGCATCAACACAAACACCAACACCAACTTACACAAACCCCAACTACAGTCACTATATTGTGGCGCCCTCTCACGACCAAGAACACCTATCACATACAATTCTGGTTAATAAATGCCTTAATATTTGGTTACACGCTTAAAAATAACTACCATATATCAGAGTCCTCTATCGGTAGATTTTACAACAATAGAACACGACCTTCGATACAAAACACTCACTATTGCCTATAATACGACAACATATGCTATCTAAAATCACCACATCGTAAATAGAAATGAGCAGAGAGATTCGAGGGTGTGTTATCGGTGTTCATATAAACCGTTTTCTTCGATGTACCACCATTATAGGTATATCAGACTACCACGTGTCGGTGTATAAGGGGTTGCGTATATACTAAAGCATTGATCTGATCTAAATAACCTTACAAGAAGGCGTTGTGTTGTCAGGAATGGACCGTATCTGAGCTGGCCTGTGCATTATATAGTATTAGAAGAAATGCGCATTGTATAAGAGGTTGCCTATATTCGCGCGACCCACACTGAACTGAATGGAATGTCTTATATAGCTTTTAAAATGGTGGGTATATAAAAAAAAGGTTATTGGGCTTTCTTATTGTTATTACTCCACGAAATGGAGTGATATAATAATAATAATTTAAAAAATATACTATTTTTCTTTAAATTTTTAGAATATAAGCCTCAAATAATTTTTAGATAGAATAAAAAAACCTTATTAGCCCGTGTTTATATGCACTAACGTAATTGGACCGTTTCAACACCCTTAAAATACAACAATTTTTTGTACAAAAATTGACCAAATCGCATTTAAAGGATTAACAATTGTCAATACAATTCCATTATACAAAATATGCTACGAAATTATATAAAAATAATTATTGTTTTAACAAACATTACCCAAATGAGCAAAAACGGTGTGTGAGGGTATATAACGCTAGGGCACTAACAAGACCACAATGTCATGGTAATCCTGACCGAGTCCTGTGGCCAGGATGTGGTTAACACTTAACCGCACACTCAACGTATAACTCCCAAAAATAACCTAGAGCCGAACCATATAGAAAATTACAAAAAAGTTTCCATATATGTATGCATATATAAATTTATGTATAAAATAAACAAACTTAACCCATAAGCCTAAATGCGCATTTCAAAAATTAAACTTTCATCACTAGTAGCGCAACAAATATATACATAATATAAATGTGTGTACACTCACTAAGATTTACCGCAAATTAATTTAAAATTTGCAAAAAAAAACTATATAAAAAATTATATATTATATTATATATAAGATTCAAATCGATAAAATTACTATAGAAAAACTTAAATATCCCAAAATTTATTTTTTTCAAACAGTTTTTAAATTATTAGAAAAAAATTTCAGATATATCTAAATTAATCTTTAAAAGTCAAAATGAAACATACAAAATAAAAAAATAAATATAATAAAAAAATATAATAAAAAATATAATATAAAAAAAATAAAAAAATCGCAATAAAAATCACAATTCATAAGCCTAAATGGGCTATCAAAAAACAAACTTCCATCACTAGTAGCGCAACAAATATATACATAATATAATGTGTGTACACTCACTAAGATTTACCGCAAATTAATTGAAAATTTGCAAAAAAAAACAATATAATAATAGTAATGTTAACAAATATCGTACTAATTATATATTTATATATATGATTCAAATCGATAAATTAACTATAAAAAAATTAAACATCCCAAAATATATATTTTTCAAACTCTCAAATTTTTAAATTATTAAAAAAAAATTTCAAATATATCCAAATTAATCATTGAAAGTTAAAATGAAACAAAAAATAAAAAAATAAATAGATTAAAAAAATATAATGAAATATAAAAATATAATAAAAAATATAAAAAATGAATCGCAATAAAAATCACAACTCATAAGCCTAAATGCGCACTTCAAAAATTAAACTTCCATCACTAGTAGCGCAACAAATATACACATAATATAAATGTGTGTACACTCACTAAGATTTTCCACAAGTTAATTGAAAAATGGCGATATAAACTAAATAATAATAATAATTTTTTTATCAATTATAGTACTATGTAATTCAAATCAATAAAATTACTATAAAAAAACTTGTAATATAGCAAAATTTAATTTTTTTTCAAGCTCAAGTTTTTTAATTATTTTCGAAATTTTTAGATACATCTACATTATTCATTAAAAGATTATTTTCAAAAATTACTAGCAATTGTTGTCTGCTGTATATATGTTTTTATTAATTTTCATTTCTTGAACAAAAAAAAATTATAATCTACAAAACATTTTATAAAATTATTGAACGAAAAAACGATTTTTAACAAAAAATTAAAAATAAAATAATAAAATTCGCCGCTATTGAAAATGTAACAACCAATATTTCGATTACAGTTTCTTTGGCTAAGGGACCACCGATAGGGGGTAAATTATCAAGGGATGCTCCATCAAGGGACGAACCCTCTACCGGTGTAAGACAAACGCAAACTATTACAGTTAGGAAACTATTCTGGCCCAAGTTTCACGGTGAAACTTGTTGGATTAGTGATAGCCGAGACGATGATCAAATGTAATCCAAATTTCAGCCGGAACAAGCGTGGAAAACTTTCAATACGACAATATTTGGATGGTACTATACAAATTTACAAAATAAACGATTCGGTTATTAATTCGCGTAAAGCGGGGAACCATTATGTGGCATACATAATTTTTTTAAATATATTTTTTATGTATTTATTTTAAAATTATGTCGCAAATAAATTAAAACATTTTTTTTGGTTATTTTTCCAATTTTTTTAAGTAGTTCAAATGCTACTAATAAAGTTCATTTACTTAAGAGTTAAAAAAAAAATGTAAAAAACATTTTTTTATGTATTAATTATAAATTTTGTAAAAAAATTAATTGAAAAAAATTTCTTTGGTTATTTTTCGATTTTCTTCAAGTAGTTCTAAACGAAGTTTAGTTACGCAAATCAAAAAAAAATACAACAATTTTCAGGTACATATTAATTTTCTTGTCAAAAATAAATTTTTAAATGTTTTTGTTATTTTTTGAATTTCTTAAAATACTTTAAATCACACTTAAGAAGTTCATTTGTCCAAACCTTAAAAATTCTGACTAACAAATTTTATGCATTATTTTTATATTGAAATTATAAAAAAAAAAAATTTTTTGGTATTTTTCGCATTTATTCAAGTAGTGCAAATGTTACGGAAGAAGTTCATTTGCCAAATTAAAAAATATATATATATAAGAAGAAATTTTTGAGCGTTAATTTTAAAATTGGTTAAATTATTATTTTTTATTTTTTATGTATTTATTTTAAAATTATGCCGAAAACAAATTAAAACTATTTTTTTGGTTATTTTGCCAATTTTTTTAAGTAGTTCAAATGCTACTAATGAACGTCATTTACTTAGAGTTAAAAAAAAATGCAACAAACATTTTTTTATGTATTAATTATAAAATTTTGTAAAAAAATTAATTGAAAAATATTTCTTTGGTTATTTTTCGATTTTCTTCAAGTAGTTCTAAACAAAGTTTAGTTACCCAAATCAAAAAAAAATACAACAATTTTCAGGTACATATTAATTTTCTTGTCAAAAATAAATTTTAAAATGTTTTTGTTATTTTTTGAATTTCTTAAAATAGTTTAAATCACACTTAAGAAATTCATTTATCCAAATCTTAAAAAAAATTATTAATTATTTTTTATATTTAAATAATACAAAAAAATATTTTTTTGTTATTATTTTTCGGATTTATTCAAGTAGTGCAAATGTTACGAAAGAAGTTCATTTGACCAAATCAAAAAAAATATATATAAGAAGAAATTTTTGTGCGTTAATTTTAAAATTATCTAAATTATTTTTTAATCTTCTTAAAGTAGTTCAAAATCTACTAAAGAAGTTCATTTGCCTAAATCTCGAAAATACAATTTTGATGTATTCATTATAAATGCGTCAAAAAAAAGTTCGTTTCATTATTTTTCCAATTTCTTAAAGTAGTTCAAATATTACCGAAGTAGTTCATTTACCCTAATGCACATACTTACACTTATTACTGCTTTACAATGTGCTAAGTAATGTGGGTTTGGGTTTGCAATATCAAACAGGTATTTAGCAGATGTTTCCGAGGGGGTAGTTACTAGTTACCCCCCCAATCCCCACCCCCTGCACGCTACCACATCATGCATATGTGGCAGAGTGAGACAGTTAGTTAGTCACTTAGTGTAAAACAAAGGTTGGTCTAGTATTACTATATACTCAAAAAGGTTGCGTATACCTGTACACTCAGTTTCGGTTTGTCTAAGCCAGTTGGGTTGCATAAAGCTGAGTTTATTTGAAAAAATTAAAAAAAAATTATATACAATAGCGTTTTATATAACTTTATATCATGGTTATACAATTTCAAAAGCAATTTTTTTAATATTTTTTAAGTAGTTCAAAAAACTAAGAAAATTATTATTATTTTCATTGCTTTTAACTATTATTATTAACGTCATTGTTATCATTGCCTTTATTATCTTTTATTATGATCATTATTATCTTTCCGTGCTGGTAATTATGCTTATTGTTATCGTTATTATTATCAGTTTCATCACTATCATTATTAATTTTCAAAATCACCATTGTTCTTGTAATTTTTATTATTATTATCATTTTTATTATGATCTATATCTTAATTATTATTATTATCATCATCATTATCTTAATAATGGTTATAATTATCATTCGTAACATAAACATCATTGTCATTATCATATTTATCTTCATTATTATCATCATCATCATTATCATTATTTCCATAATAGTTATTATTATCATTCTCAACATAAACATCATTGTTATTATCATATTTACCTTCATTATTATCATCATCGTCATTATCTCCATAATAGTTATTATTATCATTCTTAACATAAACATCATTGTCATTTTCATATTTACCTTCATTATTATCATCATCATTATCTTAATAATAGTTATTATTATCATTCTTAACATAAACATCATTGTTATTATCATATTTACCTTCATTATCATCATCATCATCATCATCATTATCTTAATAATAGTTATTATTATCATTCTTAACATAAACATCATTGTTATTATCATATTTACCTTCATTATCATCATCATCATCATCATCATTATCTTAATAATAGTTATTATTATCATTCTTAACATAAACATCATTGTTACTATCATATTTACCCTCATTATCATCATTATTATCATCATTATCTTAATAATAGTTATTATTATCATTCTTAACATAAACATCATTGTTATTATCATATTTACCTACATTATTATCATCATCATTATCTTAATAATAGTTATTATTATCATTCTTAACATAAACATCATTGTTATTATCATATTTACCTACATTATTATCATCATCATTATCTTAATAATAGTTATTATTATCATTCTTAACATAAACATCATTGTTATTATCATATTTACCTTCATTATTATCATCATCATCATCATCATTATCTTAATAGTAGTTATTATTATCATTCTTAACATAAACAGCATTGTCATTATCATATTTACCTTCATTATTACCATCATCATCATCATTATCTTAATAATAGTTATTATTATCATTCTTAACATGAACATCATTGTTATTATCATATTTACCTTCATTATTATCATCGAATTAATATAATGATCATAATTATCATTATCAAAACTAGCCTTATTGCCTCGATGATGATGATGATGATGATAACAATGATGATGATGTTAAAGACACTAATGATAATTATAATCTCATTTATAAAGATACTAATGATAATTATGATGAAAAAAGTGATGAAAATGACGATAGCGAAAATATGAAGAAGTCGATGATGATGATAATGATAATGATAATGATCACTATCGTCATTTTCATAATTTCTTCATCATATTTATCATTATTATCGTTATAATCATTAGTGTCCTTGAGATAATCATCATTTTTATCATTGTCATTGTTATAATTATCCTCATTGTCTTTAATATCATTATCTTTGTTTTTATCATTCCTATAATTACCATTATTATGATTACCATCATCATTATGATGATCAACACTGTCATTATCATCAGTATCAATTTCTTGATTGTCATCTTACAGTTATCATCGATATTATTAACATTGTTGTCAGTGTCATCAATTTAATTCCCATTATCATAATCATCATATTTGATCATTGTTATCATTGTAATTATTATCATTATTGTCATTATTATCATTATCGCTTTATTATTATTATAATTATTACTGTTATTATCATAATAATAATTTTGTAATCATTTTCATTACCATCATTCGTCATAATATCTATCATCATCATCTAACTTTATAATAATTATCATTCGCATGATAGCTTTTCTCATTATTATAATTGCCACTAATATATTGATCATTATTATCATTGAAACTAATTTCATTTCTATTATTATCATCACCACGCGAATGATTATGATTAATATTATCGTTACTATTAATTATTTAAAAAAAACAACACTAAACACACTTCCAGTGGCACATTGTGTTTTGCATGACACGAGGTCTGCTGCACATAGTGTTGCCTACATAACCATTGTAGATCGCACGCAGCTATAGTAGAGCGAGGTGTGTTTTAATCTTTAATGAAATCGACATGAATTTCGAGAGGGCCTATTCTATTGTATACTACCCACTGTACAGTACACAGCCACTCACTCACTCACTCATTCACTCACTGTACACTCAAAGACAATAGTAATGCCGCCGCAATAGCAGCAATTTGCGCAGATCCGACGACTACACCGCAATCTACTCCCACAGATAGGCAACACACTGCACACGTAACTCCTATGGTACTATGGGGCGCATTACTATCGTCGCTGATTGCACAGTGCATGCACATTGAGAGGGCAGGTGGACGGGCGGTCGGGTGGGTTGGGTGGGTTGAGTATCTACCCGCAAAACACTTACCCCATGGCACGATATGATATAATGCGCCGTAATGTGAATGCGGAAAATCGGTATACAGGCGAATCGATAATAATAATAATATACTGGCACGTTGGCTGTGTTTTAAAAAAAAATGTCATTGTAAGAGGAGTGCTCGAAATGGCGGGGATTACAAAGAGAAAGTCAATAAAAATTTGCATATGTAAAAAGACTGTCTACGATAGCGTCCGGTTGGATTGTAAAGTTGTATTGCAAATTATTAAGCAATAATTATTCGATTTGTGGTATTTTTCGCCAAAGTAGGCATATTGCACAAGTAGTTCAAATAAACGCGGTTACACATTTGAACTACTGACTTGACTATTGTAACATTTCATTTGATATTTGACATTTGTCGCTAAAGTAGGCCTAGTAGGCCTTATATTGTTGATAACGCATAAGAACTACTGATTTGACTAATGTCAACATTGCGTTTTTTTTATATGTGATACTTCACACCAAAGAATGCATATAGTAAAAGTAGTTTAAATGTAGTTGGTAATGCATTTGAACTACTGACTTGACTAATGTAAACGTTACATATCAGTGTTACCTTAAAAAAAAATTGAAATAAAAAATATTTACTAAAATATTAATTTCTATTTATAGGATTATAAAAAAAAATTAGAGTGAAGAGATTTTTTGAAAGTTGAATATTAAGAAAACGTTTCTTATTTCAAAATTATAAAAAATATACACCAACATTGAATTACAAAATTCAAAATATGGCGGAGGCGACTTAAATTTTTAACCAATTTTTTTTTTTTTACATTAAGTACGTTTAAATATGATTTTTTTTTTTGTAGAAGCATTTGAGAATTAAAATACTATACAAATTGTTTAAAATATATTTTAAAAAGCAGAGCTGCAGTTTTAAATTTTTTTGCAAAAAAAAAAATTTAATCTATTTTTTAACAAAATTTTTTTTAAATTCAATTTTTCTACTTATAAACAAATATAAAAAAAAATTGTTGTACTTAAAAAACACAACACTGGTATTATATATTTTTTAAATAACAGAGGCGGATTTTAAACTTCAACATTTAGCAATATTTAAAAAAGGAAAAACTAAAATATATTAAAAAAAAAAAATCAAGTTCAAATTGAACGAAAATTTTAAACTTTCAACAATTAGGAATTTTTAAAAAAGAAAAATCTAAAATATTAAAAGAAAAAAATCAAGATTAAATTGAACGAAAATTTTAAACTTTCAACATTTAGGAATATTTAAAAAAGAAATATATTAGAAAAAAAAATCACGATTAAATTGAACGAAAATTTTTAAACGTTCAACATTTAGGAATATTTAAAAAGAAAAATCTAAAATATATAAAAAAAAAAATCAAGATTAAATTGAACGAAAATTTTAAACTTTCAACATTTAGGAATATTAAAAAAACAAATATATTAGAAAAAAAAATCACGATTAAATTGAACGAAAATTTTTAACTTTCAACATTTAGGAATATTTAAAAAGAAAAATCTAAAATATATAAAAAAAAAATCACGATTAAATTGAACGAAAATTTTAAACTTTCAACATTTGGGAATATTTAAAAAGAAAAATCTATAATATATCAAAAAAAAAAAATCAAGATTAAATTGAACGAAAATTTTAAACTTTCAACATTTAGGAATATTAAAAAAACAAATATATTAGAAAAAAAAATCACGATTAAATTGAACGAAAATTTTTAACTTTCAACATTTAGGAATATTTAAAAAGAAAAATCTAAAATATATAAAAAAAAAAATCACGATTAAATTGAACGACAATTTTAAACTTTCAACATTTGGGAATATTTAAAAAGAAAAATCTAAAATATATAAAAAAAAAAATCAAGATTAAATTGAACGAAAATTTTAAACTTTCAACATTTAGGAATATTAAAAAAACAAATATATTAGAAAAAAAAATCACGATTAAATTGAACGAAAATTTTTAACTTTCAACATTTAGGAATATTTAAAAAGAAAAATCTAAAATATATAAAAAAAAAATCACGATTAAATTGAACGAAAATTTTAAACTTTCAACATTTAGGAATATTAAAAAAACAAATATATTAGAAAAAAAAATCACGATTAAATTGAACGAAAATTTTTAACTTTCAACATTTAGGAATATTTAAAAAGAAAAATCTAAAATATATAAAAAAAAAAATCAAGATTAAATTGAACGAAAATTTTAAACTTTCAACATTTAGGAATATTAAAAAAACAAATATATTAGAAAAAAAAATCACGATTAAATTGAACGACAATTTTAAACTTTCAACATTTGGGAATATTTAAACAAGAAAAATCTAAAATATATTTAATAAAAAAATCAAGATTAAATTGAACGAAAATTTTAAACTTTCAACATTTAGGAATATTTAAAAAGAAAAATCTATAATATATCAAAAAAAAAAAATCAAGATTAAATTGAACGATAATTACACATAATATAGCGTCTTCGATGTTTTTCAAAAAAAAAAACGATAGTTAAAAATTGCAATTTTTTTAGCATACAGGGTGAAAATGGTTACGAAAACATTTATTCCCAACCAACCAAAAAACATTCATTCCTCAAACCCTTCATACAATTCGATATCTTTCTAAAAATTGAATATAAATCACTCAAACGAACGAAACCAACCAGGTGGAGGTATCACATAAATCACAGAACGGCAATTGTTGTTCGCAACCCCCTACTTACGTAATTGAGGCAAATGACAGATTTCTCGTTGAAAGAACCGCACGGACGCAACATGCAAGAGCGCACATAACCTCACACCACCCCAACCCCTAAAGCAAGGAGGTACCCTATACGTGGGCATGTTCTGAGGAAAGGGTAGAATAAATTTTATAAGAATAATCGGTATAGTATGTACTAGTGCATTTGGTTTTGGCGTTTTAGTATAGTTTCTCACAATAGATGGGCGTATAATATAGGCAACCCTTCGTGCGTTGCTGCTGGTGAACAGGATGGTGCTTAGGTTTAATTTTTTTAATTTTTACAATTGGATGGTGTGTTTATTATTGATTACGTAAGGAGTATTATGAAATATCAGTCAAATAGATATTTTTGAAATAATACAGGGTGATTGCGCATATTTTACATAGTTGCAATTATTTTTTAATAAAATTAATATTCGTTCTTCAATTTTGGTTATTTTTTTAGTACGTGCCGTTAGTTTAGCATATATTCTGTCAAAATATTAAGTGCGGTCCTGTCCAGACTTACAATCGCAATATACAACAGTCCTATATAAAATTTACACAATTTTTCTTTTCAAAAATTACTATCTAAAATGTCAAAATATGTATATACAATTTGACAATATACAGGATAGACAAGATTTTTGAAGTTTATATTTTATAGTAAGTGCGGGCTGAATGTCCATGGAAATTAAATAAATTATTACAAATGTCGAATTTTTTGTTCGTTTTAATTTAATATGTTAAGTGTTTCTTTTTTTAAATTGTGAGATACAAATTTTTATAAAAAAAAATTAAGGAACTATTTTTATTTGCATTAAAATAAATAAAAAATAATTTCTTAATTTTTTTAACAACTTATTTGATTTCTATAAAAATGTACAAAATAGTACAAAAAAAAATCGATTTGTCCATCCTGTATATTGCCGGTTACAACAGTCCCATATAAAATTTACACATAATTTTTTTTTAATAACTATATAAAAAGTCAACATATATATATACACAATTTGACAATATACAGGATAGACAAGATTTTTAAATTTTATATTTTTATATATTTTTTAAATTTTTTTAACAACTTATTTAATTTTTATAAAAATATTCATTTTTATTTAAAAAAAAATGAACATTAGTTTTAGATTTCTTTTAAATTTGTCTTAGCAAATATTCTGTGCCACGTATTAAGTGCGGTCCTGTCCAGACAATATACAGGCTAGACAATATTCAAATTTGTATGATATATGAAATTAAATAAATTAATAAAAATATACAATTTTTATTTAATGAAATTTAAATGTTAAGAAAATTTTGTAAAAATTGATAAAAATTCTTATAAAATAAAATGGAGAATTATTTAAGACAGAATGCAATATATTTTTAGTTATATTTAAATAAAAAATATATTCTTAATCTTTTAAATAATACATTTAGTTTCTATATAAATATATACATAAAAATATAAATTTGAGTTTTTATTGTACCCTGTAAATTACTGGATAGAGCCAGTTAGAGCAGTTTATATAAAAAAAATAAAAAATAATAAAAATATCTTAATAATATAGTGGATTATTGTAAATTCATCCATAATTTTTATATAATATGAGAATATTTAAATTTAATGAAAATAAAAATATAATTAGAAAAATTTCTATTTTATTTTATAAAAATTCGGACAGCCAATGTTTTTTTTAAATAAACTTAATTTTTTAGATATTTTTAATGATTTATTAAATCTCCACGGACATTCCAACACTTAATATAAAATAAAAGTTTGAATCTTGACTATCCTGTATATTGTCACGTCTCGACAGGACCGCACTTAATACTTTGACAGAATGCTATACAAACAAAAAAAAATTCCAAATTAAATTGATTTGCTTACAAATAGTCAAATAATTGCAATAATGTAAAGTCTGCGTAAACACGCAGTATTATTTCAAAAATATTTAATTAATAATCCAATAACAACAAATTAAATACCGTTCTGTGTCTCAGTGTACAATTAAACAGCAATGAATGTTGGGTTGCATACTGTACACTAGTCTACTGTAAGGAGCTACTAAAAAATCGATACCAACACAACTAGGACATACTGTATAGACGTTTCATCATTCGACTGGACAATATCTATACAGCATATAGCAGGCATTAAGAAAAGGCAGTTATAATTTATACAGGGTATTATTTTCAATTAACGCTTATAATTGGTGTAATTGGTATATATAAAGAGGTAGCGTGATCGACAGCTAATTTGAGTAATTTGAGGTTATTATTGTTAGTAAAATCGGTTTAGCACTTGACGTAATTGCATTTAAGAAAGTATGTAATTATTCGAAAAATAGTCGTTGGAGAAAAATGTAAAAATGATTGTAATTGACAAAAATTTTAATTAAGAAAAATTGTGAAATGATAACGGAAATTTTTGTTTTATTTACTTGAAAAAATTATAAAATTTTGCAAAAAAAAATGCAAAAAAAAATTAAAATTTGAAATAAAATAAAAAAATGATTTTATAAAACAATCTTTTGGTAAATTTTTTTTTGTAAAAAATCTAAACAAAATTGTAAAATATTTTATTTTATGAATATTTTATTCAATTTTTTTTTGATATAAATTTTTTTACAATTTATTTTATTTCACTAAAACAAAACATATTTCAAATATAGAAAATTCACTTTTAAAATCTGCATTAATATAAAAAGCTGAAACCGAAAAATAAATTCGCGATGCAATAAAAATTATAAATATTAATAATTTGATTGAATAAATTAAATTCCATATTTACTGTATGTATATATATATAAAATTAATTAATTTGATAAAAAATAAAAACTATTTCAAATGTTTTAATTAAAGTATAAATGGAAAATGTGCTAATAAGTTTTTTTTTTTTTTTGCAGGTAAATGAAAGCAGAAAAGGCGTTTTTTTCATCTAAAAATGTAAGAAAATTATTTTAATTGTTAATATATTTTTTAGAATTAAAAAATATATATAATTGCTAGAAAAAAAAATTTTGAATTAGTAGAAAAAATAGATTTTTATTTATTATAGAAATTTAAATTTAAAAAAATTATATATTTCTTATTTTAATAATTTTCTTTAGAAATTAAATAAAATATTTGAAAAAGTAAGAATATAATTTTAAGTGATTTAAATTTTGAAATGAGTAATAAAAATTTATTGAAAAAATTAAATAAAAATGTTTAAAAATATATTCATTTTTTTTAATATATTTAATATATTTAAATATATTATTTTTTCTGTAATTTAAAAAATATGTAAGCAAACGAAAATATTAAAAAAAGTCATTTAAATTTTTGCTTTAATGTACTTATAAAATAAAATTAGATTTATGTAATTTTTGTGATGACTAAAAAAAAATTTTGCAATTTTTTTTGTTAATATTTCAAAATATTTTTTTTTAAATATACTAAAAATAAATTCTGCTTAAAAATTTTCTGGAATATCGACTATTTTCTAGAAATCAACTCCACTAAAAATTATAATCCACCATTAAGCACGAGGCTATATTTATACACAGTCTTCGGCAGGACATAACTCATTTCAACACAGACAGTTGTGTATAAATTTCCTAGCACGGTTAGATGAGGGGTTCATTTCACCCTATGCAACCCAAACCGCAAACTACTTAAGTTGGCAATACAGAAAACCACCAGCCGGTTTGTAGAGACCCTCCAAAGTTGATAAATTGTCTATGCGAGAAAATATTAGCAGTAAAATATCTTTCTTTGGGATTTTGTTTTCATTTTGTTGTCATATGGCCAAGTTTCGTTCTTTAGAGGGCCAAGATGGTTATGCTGAAGAAGTTTTGATTGAATTAATTAGAAAAATTATTTTGTTTCGTTTGGAAATGTAATTTCGATTAAGGCTGGGTGATTTTGTATTGTGGCGCCATCTAATGTTGAATAGATTAATTAGAAGGTGAACAAAGTTTTTAAATTAATTAAATGCGATATATATTTTAATAAAATAATATTTAATTAATTAAATAACGAATCGTGAAATATATAAAAAATTAAAAGTGAAAAAATTATCTATTCAATCTAATTTTTTGTAAATATATTTTTTAAATTTATTAGATCGTTTATTAGATTTTCTAATTGCTGTAAAAAATGAAAACTGTAATTCGACTTAAGTGCCATCTGTATTTTAAAAAGCCAATCATGATTTTATGTTTTTTAAAGATACCTATTCAAATATTTTAGAGATATTTATTAAAATATATAAAATTTTCTTTATCAATATGAAATGTCTTTTGAAAAAAAAAGTCTTTTAAATAAAACTATGCAGTGGTGAAAAACATTTTTTTTTTGCTTTTGGAATATGATTAAGAAAATATATTTTGGCGCCATCTAATTTTTAATACCGTAATTACACGGCAAAATAGTTTTCATTTTCAGTATCTTAAATTAAATAATAATAATCTCGAAAACGATGTTGCCACATTGATTAAAAATATATATCTGCAAAGATTATTTTAGAAAATTATGTTTTAAAAAATAATAATTATAGAAATGATTAAATGAAAAAATATCACAAATATAGCACGAAAAGGGTGATTTTTTTATTTAAAGTCGATTAAAAAATTTGAAAAATACAAAAAAAAAACTCTACTGTTCCAAATATTCAAATTAATGTATTAATGGGGTTAGGTCATTTTTATCAGAGGCGTGCTGAATGATTATAGTGTTAAAGTGAAAAAATGTCAAAAAGAAGATTATTTTGCAATTTTTTAAAAACTAAATTATATAATTTAGAACATTCAGAATCTTAAAAAATAAATGATAGAGAATTTATTTTAAAACAAAATGTAGCAACATAGAAAAAAAAATTGTCTTATGTTAAAATATATTTTTTCAATTTTATTCTAACTACAAAAATAATTCATGTTCTGTCAAAAAAAAAAATTTTTTCAATTATTTTTTTACATCAGTGTACATAAAAATAAAATCCGCATTCATAGGCAATATAGACAAAAGGGTGTATAAACTGCGGCCGAAATTCACCCTCCATTAATATTAATTACGGGGTAGATTCATTACGAACGAAGGGTGTGGAATACAGAAAAGCCTTCCTTTCTCTTACGCCCGAAACTTTTCTCATACAATAAAAGACTTCAACAAAACAATATTTCATATTATCAGAGGATTATTTATCCCCAAAATTAAGTTATTGATAATATATTTAGATAGAAGCTAAGATACTTACATAAAATGTATATAAATGAGCCTGCTTTTGTAGTATTATAAATACAACAAAATATATTAATTAAAATTAAAAACGTAGATATGACATGTGAAACGAAAATATTAATTTTCAAGATTAAATTAATTACTTTTAAATAATATCATTTAACAATCTATAAATCATTAATTCTATGAATATTTATAATATAGGGTGCTATAAAATTAGTTGATTAGAAATTTTGATAAATTTCAAAATTAAAAAAATAAATTTGATTATACCGGGTGAACCATACAACAAAAATTTTGAAAATTATTATTTTTTTTAATCCCTGCCTTGAAAATATTGTGAAAAATATTCTAAAAAATATTTTGAGATTTCTATGCAATACCCTGTATATAAAATAGAAATCTTACGAATCACGTGATATTCGGAAATGTCAAAGGATCAAAGGACATATATAAAATATTAATTACTCTATGGGATTATGTTCGCCTGACAGTTGATAGGATTCTAACAAAATGTCATTTGATATTGTAGGTAAAACAGGGCTCTATTTAAGCTTGTACTAGGCAACTTGATATACTCGTAATGTTCGAGTCACACAGGCGCGCAATGCTTGGATAAGAATTAAGAATGTTTGAAATTAGTAATTTTTAGTTTCTTCAAGAAACATCACTTATTTTGAAGCAACCAATTTTTTGACAGAAACGTCATGATGACGTAATATTTTTAATAGACATTAAGAAAGGCTTCGATTAGATAATGACAGATTGCAGAGGTTATAGCGATGTTACATTTTTTTTTTTAACCTCAAAGTTGAGCTTCTTTTTTGACAATTTGAAATAAAGAAACCACCGGAAAAAAATGCTGTTAATATTTAAGTTGGAATATTTTAAACAGTTAAAAACAATTTTAAAGAAAGGTTGACGTAAAAATTTTTTAATTCTGGAAGGTTTCTTTAAATGATTGTTTGAAATCGTATATTCGCCTATTGAAACACAGATGGCGCTTATTTTCGTTGCAGCAAAGATGAAACATAAAAAAAATTATCAATCGCACGATTAATATAATTTAAAAAAATTATGTTTATTTAAATTTAGTACATTTCGGAAAATTATTAAATTTTTTTAAATTTAAATTTTTTAATTTTTTAAATATTTAAATTATTTAATCAATCAAACATTTGCATTAGGCACTGTTGCCTAATTTCAATTAACGCCATTGTTGGACCATATGTAAGTAAACCAGTAATTCCCAAACAAAAAAAAAATTTACTCACAAAATATAGAAAAATATAAAACACGAAAATAAAAAATAAATCATTTTCATAAATAAATAAAATGAAATTACATTTTACGACAGCAAAATAAAAATAAAAAATATAACTACAATTGAATAAATAAATAAAATAATAATAATAATAATAAATAAACCAGTCATTCCCAAACAAAAAAATATTTACTCAAAAAATAAAAGTAAATTTAAAATACAAAAAGAAATAATAATAAAAAATCATTTGCACAATTTAAAAAATAATTTGTAAAATTGAAATTCATTATACGACAGAAAAATAAAAATTAAATATAGAACTGCAGTTGAATAAATAAATAAATAAATGAAATACAACAAAAAAAAAAATTTACTCACAAAGAAATTTAAATATAAAACAAATATACAACAAAACGAAAAATATAAAACGAAACGAAAAATATAAAAAAAATATTTCCATAAATAAAAAGTATGAAATTACACTATACGACAGCAAAATAAAAATAAAATATATAGCTACAATTGTATAAATAAAAAAATTAATTGTACCAAAAAATAAAAAAAATTTGTTACATTTTGACAATCCCTGATATAATCCAAACATATGTCCTGCAATCTTACAATCAAAAGGCACTCGCCTTATGTTGTCCAAGTGCAAAATCAAAAACTAAGTACAAGAGAATTGTGTTGGGGGGGGGGGGATCATTGGGGGGACCATTCCCCGATTCTCAACTGCCACAATGGTCATTAATAGTTTGGCAACAGCGTACTAAACTTTACTATGTTACAGCTCGGGCTTATATACCCTATCCATAAAAATACTGCTTAGATGTAGGTGGTGGTATCATGGATAGAGTATAATATTATGCCTTTGCGGGATCCTAATATCGTGGCTTCGGTGTAGATTCCTTCTTGCATAGATATTAGTAGTGCGAGCACGTGCGCGCCATCTAGCGATTATATGTAGAATTACTAAGTTGGGCCGTTGCGAACGGAGTAATGGATTATTAAAAAAAAACACTGTACGACTATTCAAGTGGAGGGATAAAATTACGTGTATAATAATGATTTTATAATACGAATTTAAAAAAATAAAAAAATTTAATAAATATTTTAATAATATTTTTTTCATAAAATAATATTTGACGATTGGCACAAATATTTTAATATTAGAAATTTTTTTTGTTAAATAAAAATTAAAAATTAAAAATTAAAAAAATGTTTTACATTTTGGTGGTTGGTAATTTTTATTTAAAATTCGCCTTAATGAAAATATGAGACATTGCTAATATTATGTTGAAAATGTTGCTTAAAATAGAAACTACTGCAATTGATATATATTTAGTTTTTAATTTATGAAGAAATTATTGGCAACACTGTCTAGAAAAATCACAGACGTCACACAAATATTTTAAATTAGAAACATTTTTTTTTGTTATAAAAAAAGAAGTAAAAAATGTTGTATAAATAATGCGCATATGTATATATATTGTACCTTGGTACAAAAATGGCCAATGTCCAATATTATGATGTGGCAGAAAATGGAAAATGGGTGTTTAAATTTTTAAAAAATTTCGGACCTATTTGGTATTCCTGGAAACTTCTTCATAAGTCCAAAGAAAAGGGCAGCAGTTGATATAATAAACTTTTTTTTATTTAAAAAAGTTTAATTTAAAAAAATGTAATTTTAAATTAGTGAAATTATATATTTTCTTAAAAGGCGAATATCAAGTAACAATTATAAACTACAAAAATATGTATAATAACTGCAATTTTAAAATATTTCTTAAAAAATCGGAATTTAGAAGCGATATGGCAACGGTGTACGGGACTTTTGCTAGATGACGCATGCGCATCATGAATAACAGATATTTAACTACACCTACTTGATTATAAGAAATTTTACATTTGAACTAATGTTAAGTAAGTTGCCTATATAAAAAATATTCAATTTTTCTTGATTTTTCAAACAAATCAAGGATCAATATTTCTCTGCTAAATTAATTGCAAAAATCGTGGTAGAAATTTTTTTAATTTTTTAAAATTTAGATTATTATTTATTTATTTATTTCTAGCCAAAGCCGCTGTATTATTAAATATAAACTTCATTATTTGTTAGAAGACGAAGCAAACCGCACGAGGAATATGAACATTATCCTTTGCCATTAAATTGAGCTGTTAAAATAAAGCTCTTCTAATTAGAGGACGAATGATAGCAAATTATGAAAGATTTGTTAACTTACTAAATGCATAAAGTGCTCTTAAGAGTCGTTACTAACATCTAACATAACGATGGCAATATCATCATTTTCATTATTAGTCGTTATAAGCGAAATTACATACATACATAACCTAAAAATGTAACTGTAAAAATTTTATATGCAATATACATTAACTTAATTAATTAATAATTAAATATCAAATGAACTACTGAAATTCTAGAAAATTGAAGAGTGTATTAAAAAATGTTTGATAGCACCCTGTATAATTTTCACACATTTGGCTACTAAAATGTAATTAAATGATCCTGTGATTATTCTAGAGAGAAAATAATATAAAAATTTCTTAACAAATTTAAATGTTGTTTTTTGCAGTACCCTGTAAATTTTTCAAAAAATTTTGATAAGGCAAAAAAAATTATTTTGGATATATTATAACCTAATTTTTTTCTTGTGGAGTTAAATAGTAATATCAACATTTTAAAATCAGTGGCGTTTTTAGGGGGCATCATGGGGGGGCTATACCCCCATTTTCTAAAATATATCACACTTAATAAATGAAATATCAAATGAACTACTGAATCGTTAAAAAATTGTATTCTGTATATATTTTTTGTAACACCCTGCATAATCTTCAAAAAATTTCACGGATTATTCTAAAAAAAAAACGGAATTTCCATATTAAAAAATTAACAATTGAAATTAAATAATTATTCAATTCTTTAAAAGAAATTAGTTTTTTGTATTTTTTAATTTAATTAATTTGAAAAATGTATTTTTACAATTTTTGAATACACCAAATATCAATTTAAAAATTTATTTTAATCACGTTTTCCATTTATGAATATTTTGTTCTTTTTTGTATTACTCTGTATAATTTTTAGAAATTCCAGAAACGGGAAAAAGTTCGCATTTTGAATATCTATAAAATAATATTTATGGTAATATTTCATTTAATTTAAATTAATTTCGACATTTATGTGTCAAAATTCTCAATCTTTGAATATACCAAATATCAATCATTAAAAATTTATTTTAATTACGTTTTTCATTTATGAATTTTTTAATTTTTTTGTATTACTCTGTATAATTTTTAGCAATTCCGACAGGAAAAGTTCGTATTTTGATTATCTATATAAAATAATATTTATGGTAAT
Organism: Leptodirus hochenwartii; assembly: GCA_947310635.1. Lineage (NCBI taxonomy): Eukaryota > Metazoa > Arthropoda > Insecta > Coleoptera > Leiodidae > Leptodirus > Leptodirus hochenwartii. The sequence continues at coordinate 2,427,538 of OX371178.1, read as the reverse complement.
ATTTCATTTAATTTAAATTAATGTTGACATTTATGTGTCAAAATTCTGTCAAAACAAATAATGACAGTTCGATTAGTAGTTCAAATAGTAAATGACGTAACAATAAAAATAAATTTTACAGTATTTTATAACAAAAACGTCAAGTTGACGTTTTAATTTACTAAAATATAAAAAAGAATTATTTAAAAATAACAATTAAAATTTCTCAGAACACAAATATTTCTTCCATTGATTACATTCTACTAATTCAATAATTAATTCCTTTTCATTTAATTTGCACAATGTCCATTTTCCATTGCTTTAGCAAGTTTTCTTCCTCGCGGGATTTAGTTCTTGCACAAGTTAAAATGCGACTGGTCTATTTTCCCAACGACTTATTTGAAATGTAACATTTACTGTACGGATGCAAATGTGCAGACCCCATTCTTCATTCGAAGAGAACATCTCACTCGTCTAGTATACCATAACCTATATAGGTATACAGCAGAACCCCGCTTAACAAGGACATTTTCGATTACGTGCAAAAAAAGTGAAGTTTTACCATACATTTTTATTCGGCAATAATTTAAACACAATTATTCAAATTGAATATATACTTTTTAAAATTTAGTTTAAACAAACGTTTTTTTTTGTTGTAAAATGGGGTGCGTTTCAATTTACAATGTAGAAATTTTTACTATTTTGCAAAAAAAAAAATTCGATGAATTACGGAGACACTGCAAATAGAAAAATTGCTGTATTTATTTTTTGACAAACCTGTTACTAGCCCTGTATATTGCAATGCTTATTTTATAAATAAATGAACTACTTTTAGTTCGATATGCAACACGAAGATGTAGGTTATATAAATCATCATTCTTTCTAACAAGACTGTTTTTAAGTGTAGATTTCAAAATAACTAATAGTAGTTCAAATGAATTCGATTAAAGGCTATTTAAATTCAAAGAATAATAATTTATTTGTCAATTTTTTATAAACCTATTGAAGTCCTTGTATATTTTATAAATAAATGAACTACTTTTAGTTCGATATTCTACAAGAAGACAAAATTAGGTTAAATAAATCATTTTTTCGATGGTGAGATTTTAGGTGTAGGTTAAAATGAACTAAATGTAGTTCAAATACTTCAAGGCATTTAAATTCAGAGCGTAATTATTTTTTTTTATGAACCCTGTATAATTCAGCGATTATCTTATAAATAAATGAACTACTTTTTGTTCGATATTCTACAAAACGGCAAATATAAATCATTTTTTAATGGTAAGATTTTAGGTGTATGTTAAAATGAACTATTAGTAGTTCAAATAATTTTTTTTTAGCGAATTTCATTTAAAATTCAGTGAATAATTATGCAAATATGAAGAAAATATTTAAAAAAACTAAATTTGAAATTGACATCAATTTATATATATATATTTTTTTATTTTTTTATTTTTTATAAAAAAAATATTGTGTAATTGTAAATTTAGTAATTTCGTGCATTTTGAAAAACCCGTTTACGAGTAGTAGTTCAGTTGAAGTGACTGACAGTTCAATTTTGCTTTATAATTATGATTGCGTTCCTTATCTAACGCACGATAAAAGGTTGTATAATTACTTTAGTTCGTGTTGTATTAAAAAAAAAAATAAGCCGGTTCGGTTCTTCGTAAAAACCGGTTTCTAGAGAATCTACTAAAAGTCGAGATTACTAAAAATGATAGAAGTAAAGTGAAGTATACACTAAATGGTAGAAAATATAAATATAAATCAATGGAGAATTTTTTCTAATAAATAATGGGCGCACGTTTTTATGCAATTTATATATAAGCACTATTTTTTAATATTTTTTTTCTCCCATCTAATTTTCAGAGATATAATTCAACAATATTTAGTCTGCACAATTTACCAAAATCAAAAAATATATATTACCAATGCATAAATAACTGTAAAAACATTTAAAATTAAATGTTTTTATAATAAAAAACATTTAAATCTTCAAGTGGCATAATATTCCATATTCAATGTTTATTTATTTGGCCTGGCGAAACGATCTTATATTCAGTGGAACGTCAGAGCGTATAGCGATCGCAGCGCCCTCGCTGCTAATAACGATATTAACATTAATTATTACGTGCGTCTCTAGAGGGCGCACTCTCAAACACACATACACACAGCGCTGGTATTGTCGTAGTCACAGTCACAAACAATATCTGTCAAACGGAGTGTGATGACACTCTCGTGCTCGCGTTCGTGCTTAGCTTCTACTTCACGTCTGTCTTCAGTACAGTGATGGCACGTCTTAATATTCTATCGTGTTATTGGTTCAGTTAAATATTTGCTAATTATTAAATTCGAATTGTGGATGAAGTATGGGGAATTTAATTTAATTGGTTGGTAGTGTATGGAATGTTGAAAAACTTCGTAAAAATCATTTGGACTAGTGCGATTCGAACTACTTAATATATATTTTTGAAATGAATTGATATTGCCATTGGTGTCATTCATAACGAAAATCATAATAATTTTGTATATTTTAAATTAAAAAAATATTTCTTTCGTAGCTAGAATTAATTAATTTTCATTTTTTTTTAAATAAATCGTCAAATTATAGAACATTTGCTTCGTGGAATTTTTATGTGTATAGTTGCCGTTGTTATTCGGTAGTTCAAATGCATAGTAGTTCATACGAATAATACATACAGTAGTTCATATGAATAATACATACAGTAGTTCAAATAATCGTTTGTAGTTTTACACATTAATAATGATTTATGTTATTAAGTAAAAATTAATAAATTAAAATAAATTAATCGTAAAGTACCTATTCAAATATAATAAATTTTAAGTGAACTAATAAAAAATATATTATAAAAATGAACTAATTTATTAAGTAGCTCCAATTGTTCAATTTTTAGCAATTTTTCAAATAAATTATTAGACGAATTGACGAAACTAGGGTAGAATTTTAATGATATAAAAAAGATATATATATATTATTATTGTCGCTACTGTATCCATTACACAGTAGTTCATATATAATCACACAATAGTTCAAATGTACTGTTAAACAATTTACCTATTAACTGTTAACAGTTAGACAGTAGTTCATCACACCGTAGTTCAAATATACACATAGACAGTAGTTCAAATGTTTCGACATACTTGTTGACTTATGGTCATCGTTGCAGTAGCTATTAGACAGTAGTTCATCACACCCTAGTTCAAATATACACTTAGACAGTAGTTCAAATGTTTCGACATACTAATTGACCTATGGTTATCATTACAGTAACTAATAGACAGTAGATCATAACACCGTAGTTCAAATATAATCTTAGACGGTAGTTCAAATGTTTTGTATCAATTTGACATGCTGATTAACCTATATATAACAACTATCAGACGGTAGTTCATATGTGTACATATGATGTTGCATTTCAAATATTTCGTTTCAATATGACATACGAATTGACGTGCAATTATTGTCGGTGCGGTAACTATAAGATAGTAGTTCGTATGTATAGTTGCGCTGTAGTTGAAATAAACAATTGGACAGTAGTTCAAATGTCGTAATTTGACATATTAGATGTAATTTTTGCACACAAAAATTAGCAATATAATTAATAATTACAATTAAATATAAGCTCCATCTATGAATCAAGTAAAGAAATTGTATGAGTAGTAATATCGCATTTTTTAAGGTTAGGTCAATTGTTACTTTTCAGAAGTGTCAAAAAAATACACAAGGTATAATATATATCTATCGTAAATTCTGTAAACAGCTGTGATTAAAGATATTACCATATAATGATCATAGATGTCAGTGCAATTACATCTTGCTCGAAGTATATGTTTTTGCTGTGTAGGGCTAGGATAATGTAGATTACATTGGCGGCACATGGAATAGGGGAGACAGGTCAACGTTAGAGGCGCACGAGCGCAAGACGCTGTTGCCAAATCGAATTTAATCCCCAGAAATTTGTCGCGTGTTATGTCAGCCATCGCCGCCTTGTTTGTATTAATTAATTAATTCAAGTTATTTGTGTACAGTAATTAACAAGGCTGTGCCGAAATTATCCAATAAAATTAAATATGTAACACGTAATTCAATAATTGACGTTCCTTATTATATATGCCAAATTTCTTTTAAATTGTCATGTTGTGCACGCCTCGCAGCCGGACAATGCTGTACTCCACACATACACTTTAATAATTGATTGCATTAAAAAAAATTCAATATAATTTTAATTAATCAATTCTCGATTAATTATTAATTAGCCAGTTGATTCATAAAAATGAATTAATTTTTATTAATAAATATAAAATTCTGTATAATATATTTATTATATTTTGCATTGTTTCGTTCTTAAATTATATTATATATTGTGTCCACGCCTCGTCACCGTACAAAAAAAAATGTACTCCACGCATATGTCTTTAATAATAATTACTATTTCGACTACTACTATCAATTAGGATATTACTTTTTTAAATATATATTAATAATAATTTAATTAATTAACATTAATCAATGCATTAAATTAATTGAATAAAATTTGCATATATTTTACTAAATAAAACATAAACAGAATATTTATATACAATAATGTTATCATTAATTGATCAGTTAATATATATTGACCACGCCTCACAACCGTAAAATTAATATATATTTTAATTTCTGTAATTCATATATTTTATACAATATATTTATATAATTTTAGATATTTTGCTATTATTTATTATATATATATATATATATATATATATATATATATATATATATATATATATATAATTAATAAATATTTCTCGGATTTATTTGAAAAAAAAATTAAATTAAATTCGACCTATTTTTTAAGAATACATTATTTTTAAATTTAATCTGATAATTTTTTTAAATTAAATTCGTTTATTTTTTAAAATTGATTTCGATTATTTTTTTAATTTAATTAATGTTTTAATCAAATTTATGATTAAATTCATTTCTTAAACTTAAATTTTATTTATTTTTAAATATTAAATTTTTATTTCACTTATTTTCTATCGTCTTTAAATAAAAAAAAAAGTTGAATTTTAGTTTTTATAAACATACATAATTTTTTTTTTCAAACTATATTTTTCAAAAATGATGACCCAGTTTTAAAATTTTAATTTACTATTTTTTATTGTTTTTCAATAAAAAAATATTTTGTAAATATATATACTTATTATTATTTGCTTTACAATTCATTTTGGACCTTTTTAAAACTAAACTGAAGTTTAATTAATTTTTTGATTAAATTCAATTTTATTTCAAACAATTTTTATTACGAAGTGATTTTACCAATGAGTGATTTTTCAAATTCCATCATCACATCGCATAGTAGAACTCGTTCCGTATCTCAACACCCTCAATTCTCTTACATTCTTTATGCACGAAAGGATCGTGAAATATTAAACGAATCAATTCAACCGTAATATAGGCAACACTGCCTACTATTGTGTAAAGTTATATCACGGCGAACGCATGGGGTTGGGGGGAGGGGGGGGGAGATTGTCAAGATTGTTTGCCCGAAGTTTCGGACTTAAAAGCCACTTCATGTGAAAATTTATACCGTACCACTACATTGTGTATGTTATATTTATTCGAGTGTTTCTAACCTACAAATGGCCTTCCGAGACAAATTTTCTAGGCAATAATACTGGAAAAACGACATAATTTTTTTCAAATTTATATAAATTTTGCTTTCGAATTCAAAATCTAATTTTCTCAATTAAATGGGAACTGTAAAACTATTCTTGTTGTTTCATAATCATAAAACAGGTAACGCCACTGAAAAAAACAAAATTAAATATACCATCCGGAATAAAATATATCACAAAAAATTAATATTCTTTTCCGTATAAGAAAATAAATTGTAAAAAAATATATATTTTTTATATAAATTAAATTATTAATGAAATAAATTATATGCAGCATTGCTAAATATTAAATTATCTACTACGCCATCTATTGCTCAATTCGTAAACCTAAAGATACGCTCCAAAAAAACCATCTACAATCACAAAAAATATAGTTTTTCAGTATAAGAAAATAAATTGAACAAAACGTATATATTTACATAAATAGAATTATTTTTTATATGCGCATTCGCTTCATATTACTACACGCGCCATCTATTGCTCAATTTGTAAACGAAAAGATACTGATGTCACTTCTAAAGTGATATTGGTTGCCTATAGCATTTTGTATTAAATATTTTGTATCGCGTAAGAAATATTTAAACAATTTTATTATATCGAATTCCTTTTCTATAAACGCCATTAAGTATTATTATATTATTACGCTTCATGTATCTACAGGATACTCCATAAAAAAAAAAAAAAAAAGAATAGAAATGTTTGTGAAAAAAAAATAAAAAAAAAATTGTGAAAAAGTTTTTAGAAATTTAATAATAAAAATAATAAAAAGAATAGTTTTTTTTTCTATGTAAAAATTTTTTGATTATATAAAGTAGTAAATACTTTATATAATCAAAAATTTTTTTAAAATAATTTAAATTATTAAATATTGAATTAACTATTTATAAAATTAAAAATTTTCGACATTGCCATTATTTTATGAGTAAAAATTATTCATCAGTTAATAATTTTAATTTATTGATTAAAATTGATTCATTTCATAAAAAAAAATACAATCTTAGCCTATGCAAAAATCAATTAAATTGATAAAAAATATTAACTACATGCTAATTCGGCAACACCCTGTACATCAACATAAGCTGCAGCAATATTAATACTCATATTACTTATTACTATTTATTATTGGAGATGGATGTTAATGTTATCCATTAAATTGCCCGAGTGGAATTTCATAAATTCCTGTCCGATTCGCGCCTGAGAAAATATCGACGGGCGCACGGAATCCAGATCCGCATCGGCCTAGCGAAAGCGAAAGCCATAAACGGATCAACTTCGCATTATTAGTATTCTAGCAATGTCTCAACTTATATCCCTTTTGATTGATTTCCCACCGACCAGATATAGATACTCGTATTTCGGATACGCTGTATATATATACAATGCCCTATACAGGCCGGTTCACGTTCTCAGCTCACCATCGACAATTTAAACTGACTTTAAATATCTTGTAATTTTGTAAATATATTTCGTGAAAATTAGGAAAATTATTAGTCAATTAATTGTAAAATTAATTAAATCAACGGCCAGACTTTATTAATTAATCAATTTTTATGAAAATGATTAACTATCTCAAATAAAAGATATTTTATTTTGGCCAATAATTTTTTAATAAAAATACTTTTGTTCCTTATTTATTAATTAATTAATTAATAATTATCATTGTATTAATTATTTTTAAAATCAAAAAATAACTTACGATCAGCAAATAGTTATTTTGCAAAATTTCATTGGATTAATTAATAATTAATTAATTTTGTAAATAAATAATTAATAATTTGTCTTTTATAAAAATGATTTTTTAAATTAATACAAGATTTTCACAAATTTTTAAAAATAATGTATTTTTATATTGAAATGCAGCGGGGGTTCGAGGTTTTAAGATTTTTTGTAAGGGTAAAAAATTAATCTTCCAAGATGAAGAAAAGAAATTTAGTAAATATTGAAAAAAAATCTAAAATCAACAAAAAAATAATAAAAAGTCAGTAGTTACTATATAATATAATATTATAGTTACTATATAATATCCCAATAGATGTCGCTATATGTACAATATAGAATACAATAATGAATCGACGGTTGCAAACTACAAAACTACACAATTTACTCATTTAAATCTCAACTAACTATAATGGGCCGATAGATGTCGCTGTACGTATAAAAATGCATTCCATAATGTATTGAAGGTTGCAAACTGAGCCACAAAAGAAAAACGAATACAAGCGGACGATTTAAAATTTCTAGCGAAGGTGCCCCATCAATTTCTCTGGTATTTACGAGGTAGATAATATTTACCATACAAGGAGGCGCAGGGACGATATAAGGACTAAGGAGAATGCTTTATTAAAATTGAGGATATATTGCGAGGTAACATGTGTATCGTGGGACGGCTTTTACTGTCCTTACGGATAAAATTTATACACATAATATAAAGCTACGTGCGCTCACGTTTGAAAATAAATTTGAAAATAAATGAAAATGTTTTCGGATACTTTGTCAACTAGCCCAGAGGTCTAAATACACGTGACACGTGACCAATACAACAACAAACCAAAAAAAAAAATCTTTTTTCGCGTTCCAAAAGATTTTTCCAAGAATTATTTTGAGTCGATGAAATTTTTTTTACACGAAGATCGCAAGGACGTAATATTTTAAATATCAATTTTAAAAAGTTTAGATGAACTAATGACAGATTATATAAATAATAATTATTCTAATTACCTTAACTTTTTTTTAAAGACGAGTTGAAATTCTTTTTCCATTTTGAGAAGGTAACCCGCTATTTGACAAGAATGCTGAACAGGTGACACCTAAAACAAAACAAAAAACACACAAAAAATAATTAACTTGTAAATTGCAAAACATTTTTGAAGGTGTAAATGAAATTTTTATATGTTTTTATACATATATACATAGAAGTCGTCAATTCATGATTGAGCTATTGAAATACAGATGGCGCGCAGTACTATTATCTTTATCATTCATCAAATGCTACGTTGCAATTCATCAAGAATTGCGAATATCCTCTAAACATAGATTTTCAACGCACGTAATAAATAATATAATATTTTCATAATTTAAAAATGTTAAATGAACGGTAGAAAATTATTATAAAAATAAAATTGCGGCCAGGGCAAGATTTTCAAAAAGAATATAATTCCCGAAGAGAAATGACTGTATTCAAACATCAAATGCGAAAGACTTTTACAATAGCTTAAGAAATTTATTTTAAAAAAACCCATCATTTCCACATTTTAGAAAATCTGTTAAATAATTCCGTTAATTTTTTGCAATATGCGGCAACGTTGTGTATGTGTTACTCGTAATATATCTCTACCGTTCAAAATCGGAATTATAATTGAGCTATTTAAAATTAGATGGCGCCACAATATGAAATTATAAAATAATAAAATACTAAAAAAATATATAAAATACTATTTATCGACAAGCGTCCTCAACGGCCCACTAAAGATCGGCAACTTTACATACACCTGTGTCTGTATATATCCACACACATTCTAATCTATTACTCAATTTGAACAAGCACAGTCCCATTCAGTCGCCAGGAATCATTAGCATACACAGAACTAGCGCCCGCTCGTACATATAGCGCACCCGCCGTACACGTATGCACGTACGGCTGCATACATTATAAATGCGAGAGGAAATCTTAATTATAGAATAGCGTAGCGGCGGCACATAGCTCAGAACAGTACGGACATCTAGTGTTGCGCACGGGAATGAGTGTGGGGGTGCCGAGGAGTCGGTCCCGGGACACAGACCGGGACATAGACCGGAAAGCAATTAATTCCCGCGGTTAGCGACGAAAATTGGCGCGCAGAAAAGGTATGCGGTAATATTATGCATAGGTGCGTATTTATTTTATTCGAAACTAGTGTTGTAAAATTATAAAAAAATAAATGTGGAGGGGGGGGGAGTTTCCGGTTCATTTTTGTATAGGAAATAACTGTGGAATTTTTTATATCCGAGTATTTAAATAAAAATCTTCGAGGTTATTAATATATAATTAATATAAAATTTGCCCGTATAATTACGGGCACATTTACAATATATTTCTCCGTATTTCTTCATACGGACAATAGATGGCAATACAAGAAATTATAATTTAGCGAAAATCCAATGCTATTTATATCATAAATAATATTTTATCACGAAAACAAATTTTATTTCAATTTTTGTATTAATAATTACAAATTTCATTATATTTTTGTCTTTTTTTTTGTGGCGCCATCTGTAATCAGTATCAAAAACGAACATTAGCGCAATGAAAGCCTATCGCAAATATTTACGTAATATCAAAAAAAAATGTATATTTTTGAACAAAATATTGAATATTAAATTTATATTAACAATAAATATTAATTTATAGTTTTATAGTGGCGCTACCTGCTATTTGTATCATCAACTATATTTTTTTTGTACAAAAAAACTTGTGAGGCGTTAAATATCTGCACATACATGATTAAAAAGTAAAATAAATAATTTTAATAAAATTAAATCGTAAAATAACTTTTGCATTTGGCAAAATGACCACTTATATTTCGCAAATAATAATTGTTATAAACAAATTAATAAATATTATATTTATTTCAATTTTCATGATATTAATTTAATTAATTTAATATTATCAATTATTAATTTCATATCTATATATACTTCATTTTTAGTGGCGCTATCTGTTGTTCTAACCGCGAACTATAGAATACATAATAATAATATACATATGTAAAATAAAAAAATATATAGTAAAAATTAAATTAAATCGCAAAATAAAATTCTGCGAAGTTGTAATTTAAATATATATTTATAAAGAAAATAAAATATATTATAATTATTTGAAAAAAAAATGTGGCACCATCTATTGTTTGTATTACGAATGTATATTTCCAGTATGAAAAATTCAAATATTAACAGCCTATAGTTAATTTGGAAATATATTGCATAAAAAATATTCAGCGGAATATTATTATTATTTTTTTTAAATATATTTATTTATACTTGAATTTTAGAATTATACGCAACTATTATTTTGCATCACTTTTTTAATGGCGCCATCTGTTGTATCAGTACCTAACATAAAAATTATGTTTATTTTTATACTCGTAATAAAAAAAAAATTTTTAATTGTTTTTATATTGATAATTGTTTATTACTTATATTTAAATATATATACAAAGAAAATAATATATATTATAATAATTTAAATTTCCTATTATTTTTATTTAATTTTTAGTGGCGCCATATATTGTCCGTATTAAGAACTACCATTTCCAGAACAATAAATGCGAGACGCAACTTTTTATGGCACCTATCTAGCACACATGTACAAAACGAAGCCTATAGTAAAATTGGATTTAAATCACAATTGCGTAGTTGAAAAAATCCCCCCACCCCTCTCCAACTACCGAAAACCCATATGCATACGAAGCGCGTGTAATTCATAATCGCATCAATCAAGCCGATATAAACTAGCTGGTCGGTGCGGGGCTCGGCCTGCGGCCTCGCCACGTATCTTTAATTAAACTGAGCTTATGCCTTGCCATCTGCTTTATGCAACACCGCATACGTCATACGATCTGGCGTGTGACGTGTCATACATAAGTCCCATTTTGTGAGCGGACTGACAGCTTCGGGTAAAGTACATACGTATTGTACCGAACGAGAAAAACCAATTAATCATTTCTGTTGTCGGACGGAAAAGAGTGCCTGCTTTTTTTGAGGTGGTTTTATAGTTTAGTGGAGTAGAATAGAAATGCACTGTTTCGTGTGCGGCGGCTGTAGTGGTGGTTGCATATGCGAGTGAGATGGGGAATTAGTAAATTAAGAAGCGTAAAGAAATTATTGATGTGCAAAAGTGGAAATTTTTAAGAAAAAAATGTTCCCAATAAAATTGTTAATTTTATTTTTAAAGAATTGTTATTTAATAATTATTAAAAAATAATAATAATAATAATTTTGCAATGTTAATGTATAAATCTTGAAATTTTAAAGAAAATTTTGTTTCTATAAAAGTAATAGTTTTTTTTTTAAATCTGAAAATGAATTGAAAAGTCGAAATTATGAGAAAAACATTTTTTTTTAGAACATTAAAAAAAAATTCGATCAATTGGCAGATTATTAAAATTAATGTGTAAAAGTCATAATTTCTAAGAATAATTTTTTACCAAGAAGTTAATAGTTTTTTTTTTAATTTTGCAAAATTAATGTATAAATCTCGAAATTTTTAAGAAAATTTTGTTTCTATAAAAGTAAGTTGTTTAAATCAAAAAATGAATTGAAAAGTCGAAATTATGAGAAAAACATTTTTTTTAGAACATAAAAAAAAAATTCGATCAATTGGCAGATTATTAAAATTAATGTGTAAAAGTCATAATTTCTAAGAATAATTTTTTACCAAGAAGTTAATAGTTTTTTTTTAATTTTTGCAAAATTAATGTATAAATCTCGAAATTTTTAAGAAAAATTTGTTTCTATAAAAGTAATAGTTGTTTAAATCTGAAAATGAATTGAAAAGTGGAAATCATTACAAGAAAAAAACATTTTTTTAAGATTTTTTTTTTTTATAAATTGAGGTTTTTTTAAATCTGCGAAATTCATGCGTAAGTGATAATTTCTAAGAATAATTGTTTTCCACGAAGTTAATAGTTTTTATTTTATTTTGCATAATTCAATAATGCAGTAAAAGTCAAAATTTATAAGAATTAAACTTTTTTCTATCAAATTAATAATTTTTTAAATATAAAAGTAAAAAGTCAAAATCTCTAATTAAATTTTTTCTATAAAATTAATAGTTTTTTTTACATAAAAGTAAAAAGTCAAAATCCCTAATTAATTTTTTTCTATAAAATTAATAGTTTTTTTTTACATAAAAGTAAATCGTCGAAATTTCTAAGAATTTGTAAAATTAAGTTTTCTTAATCTGCAAAATGTATGTATAAAAGTCGAAATTTTAAATAAATAAAAAAAAGTTTATTTCGTATATAATTATATTCTATAAAATTATTATTTTTAATAAAAAAAAAATTAAAGGTCGAAATTTAAAAAAAAGATTTTTCTATAAAATTAAGTTTTTTTGTAATCTAACAAATTTAAGCATAAAAGTCGAAATATATAATTATATATGTGTTAGTTAAAGAGTCCGCAATCCTAAAGATTGGTTGGAAACAGCACGCCATGCCGATCTATCCTGAGCTAATCCCTTCATCTCCCTATAGCTATTCATCTCAACGTCTTCAACTATCTGACTCACATACTCCAATCTAGGCCTACCTACCCCTCTCTTTCCCTCCACTCTACCTTCTATGATCAATTGCATAATCCCCCCATGCCTAAGAATATGCCCTACTAATCTGTCTCTCCTACGCTGTAACACTCTCCAAATACTTCTCTTCTCCCCTACTAACTCTAGTACAGCTTCATTTGTTACTTTATCTTCCCAACCAATCCTTATCATCCTCCTATAACACCACATTTCAAGTGCTTCTAATCTACGCTTCTCTTCCTTTCCTATAGTCCACGCCTCACACCCGTACAGTGCTACACTCCAAACATATACCTTCAGTAATCTTTTTCTAATACCCAAGTCAATATTTGATCTTAAAATCTGTTCTTTTTCTACGAATGCCTTCCTACCCTGTGCTATCCTACACTTTATATCTACCTTGCTTCGATTATCTTTTGTGATTCTACTGCCTAAATAACAAAAATCTGACACTTCTTCGATTCTATTATCTCCTATTGTGATCCTCATTTTTCTACTGCATTCCTTTTTGTCACACCTCATCACTTTAGTTTTACCTATATTTATTTTCATGTTAAAATCCCTAGTCAATACTGCCTGCATACCATTCAATACCCTTTCTAATTTCTTTTCGCTTTCTTCCAATATAGCTATATCGTCGGCGAATCTCAGCATATATATTTTCTCTCCCTGTACATTCACACCTACACTATACTCTTCTTTTACTTTGTTTATTGCATCTTCTATATATAGATTAAATAATAACGGTGAGAGTGTACATCCCTGCCGAACTCCCTTCCCTATTTTTGCTACCTCTTCTTCCCCCTCAATTCTAACTAAGGCAGTTTGGTGTTTATATAAATTAAAAATTATTCTCCTATCCTTATAATCTATACCCGTTTCTTTTAAAATTCTAAACATTATGTCCCAATCTACATTGTCAAATGCCTTTTCTAAGTCTACAAAAGCTATGCAAGTTACCTTTCCTACCCTATTTCTTTTTTCTACTACCGTTCTTAATGCTAGAATCGCCTCCCTCGTCCCTCTGTTTTTCCTAAAACCAAACTGATCTTCTCCTAGCCTTTCCTCTACTTTATTTTCTAATCTCCTATAAATAATCTTTAACAATATCTTCGATGCATGTGATAGTAGGCTAATGGTCCTATAGTTCTCACACAAATTAGCTCCTATTTTCTTCGGCATTGTTACTATTCTACTACGCTGAAAATCCTGTGGTACTTCTCCCTTTTCATATATTTTACAAACTAACCTGTATAATCGCTCCTGCATTTTTTCCCCTGCGTGTTTTATTAATTCGGCTGGTATCATATCAATCCCCGCTGCTTTGTTATTCCGTAAATCATTTAATGCTCTATGAAACTCTGACCTAAGTATGCTAGGACCTAAGTCATCCTCATCTATCTGTTCCACATTTTCTAGCTCCTCCATGTCCTGCCTACCTTTATATAAATCTTCAAGATACTCCTTCCATCTTCTAGCTTTTTCCTTATTTTCTGTGAGTTCCTTACCCTGCTTATCACATATAATGTTACCCTTTGGTTTTACTTTAGAAAAATGTGACTTAATTTTCCTGTAGCCCAAATCTACTTTACCTCTTCTCATATCCTCCTCAATATCCTCACAATTTCCTTTTATCCACTCTTCTTTCGCTAGCTTGCATTTCCTATTAATTAAGTTCCTTAGTTCCTTATATTTTTTCTGTCCTGCTTCTGTGTTTCCAATTTTAATTTTCCTTCTTGCTTCTATCATTTTAACTATTTCTTCCGTGATCCATTCCCTCCTACCTGCCCTTTTCTTTGTGCCTAATACTTCATTTGCTGCTGTAGTTAACCCATTTCTGATTTCCCTCCATTCGCAATCTATGTCGTTCCTAGATGTTCCATTAGCCATGATTTCTACTTTCTGCTTGTACTTTTCACATACATCAGCTAATTTTAACCTATCGACATCTACTCTGACCTGTTTAGACTTCTGTAATTTCTTGAATTTGACCTCTGAGTCCAGGACTACTAAATTATGGTCACTATCAATATCTGCTCCAGGGTAACTCTTACAATTCTTAATCTGGTTCCTAAACCTCTCTTTAACCAGTATGTAATCTATCTGATACCTCCCTATATCTCCTGGCATTTTCCACGTATATATCCTGCGCTTGTGATTCTGAAAAAGCGTGTTTGCTACCACTAGCTTATTCCTAATACAAAACTCTACCAATCTATCCCCTCTATCATTACGTGTTCCTATTCCATATTCTCCTACTATTGAAACTTCCTTTCCCTTACCTACTACGGCATTCCAATCTCCGGTTACAATTAGATTATCCTGTCCTTTAACGTTTGCTAACCTAGATTCAATCTCCTCATAAATGGATTCTACCTCCTCATCATCGTGACTTGAAGTTGGCATATATACTTGCACTATAACTGTGTCCGTTGGCTTCGTGTCTAATCTAATAGTTATAATTCTATCACTAACTTGGCAATAACTCTTTATTCTACATCCCAACTTTCTATTCATTATAAAACCTACACCGGTATGCCCATTATCTGATGCTGTGGTTATTAATCTGTATTCTCCTGACCACGTATCTACTTGATCTTTCCTCCTAACTTCACTAATCCCTACAATATGTGTGCAAAATTAATATATAAAACTATAATTTTTTTTTGCTACAGAGTTCTATAAGTTTTTATAGATCTTATTTTTTTTTATGCAAATTTTTTTTTGCATGTAAAAATTTTTTGCAAAAAAACTAATATAAATTTTTCGAAACGCTAAAAGTCATTAATGATAACTATATATATATATATATATATAAAGTATCAATAAATATTTCAAAAAAAACTGTCAAAAAAATGCCACGCCACCCGTTATACAATATCACAAAAAAAAATACATATGAAAAACTGAAAACCGTATTCGTTATAACAAATGACCATCAACTGATTCGTGAGTTTGTTTGTTGCGTTGCTCGCTCGGTGCACATTGGGGTTGCGTAGGGGTGGAGGTTTTGGGGTGGTTTATGTTGGAGGATGGGGACATATTAATCATTCAATCAAATTTATATACCCTTTCGGAACATAAAATTTCAACGATCACATAAAAAAGAACAGATAAATGTTTATATAAAAAGCATTATGTGTAATAATCATTAGTCATAAAATGCGAATTGTCTAAAATGAATTGCGAAATTTAAAAAGTCCTAGTTTTAAATAAAAAAATTATCAATCGTGTAGTTGAAACAAAAATATATTCGTGGTAGTTCAAATAAAAAGAAATTAAACTATTTATGGTAGTTGAAATAAACAATTCGTGGTAGTTCAAATTTAGCGTAGTTTAGTTCAAAAAATGAAATAATCCAAAAACCGCTAATTGAGCAATTGTCAATTCCTGTTTTCCAATTAAAGGCATTAATTAACTAATGACACTAATGAATGCGCGCACGCGTTGACATTGACAATCAATTAGGAGCGACACTGATTTTAATTTAATTACATAGCACGCATTCTTGTTAGTTTACAGGGCTCTATATACAATTTTACAAACAATTTTTGAATTTTAATACCAAAATTAGCAAAAAAAAATTTTCATGTGCAATTGTAGACAATAGTAATGCTTCGCTGGATTATGCATTACCATATAATATCACTGCGGGCAATTTCTATATTACGACGCATTATTATTGCCTTTGAATGTACGAAATAGATAAATTTAATTTGCTCATTGTTTTCTATTACAATGTACAGGTTGGCCAATAGATTAAAGTACGTTCTAAATTATAGAAGCTTTGTGTCTCCGCATTGTTGCAGATTCCTATATTATCTTACAAGATGGCACTCTACATGAGACTACTAAAATTAAAATTATTTTTAGAAAAAATAATTTAGTTAAAATTAGTGATTGTACTTTTTTTTTAATATTTTTTAAAATAAGAAATACATTTTTTATAAATTTATAATTTTTATAATTTTTTAAGAAATTATATATTTTACCTTTGTCTAAGTAAAAGTTGCACAAGGCTTAGAAAGAGATCTCTTAATAGATTAGAAAGAGAAGATTAAATAATTCAGAATTGGACAAACTAAAGTTTTAAAAACGTAATGAAAAAATTATAATAGTCTAATTTAATATAGTTGTTAAAAAGGTACGTTGAAATTTATTATATTGTACAATTTTTTTAAATAAAAAATATATTTTTTATAAATTTATAATTTTTTAAGAAATTATATATTTTACCATTCTCTAAGTAAAAGTTGTACAAGGCTTAGAAAGAGAGCTTTTAATAGATTAGAAAGAGAAAATTTAGATAATTCAGAATTGGACAAATTAAAATTTTAAAAACGTAATGAAAAAATAGTAATAGTCTAATTTAATATAATTAACAAGGTATGTTGAAATTTATTTTATTGTACAATTTTTTTAAATATTTTTTAAAATAAGAAATACATTTTTATAAATTTATAATTTTTATAATTTTTTAAGAAATTATATATTTTATCTTTCTCTAAGTAAAAGTTGCACAAGGCTTAGAAAGAGAGCTCTTAATAGATTAGAAAGAGAAGATTAAATAATTCAGAATTGGACAAACTAAAGTTTTAAAAACGTAATGAAAAAATAATAATAGTCTAATTTAATATAGTTAAAAAGGTACGTTGAAATTTATTATATTGTACAATTTTTTTAAATAAAAAATATATTTTTTATAAATTTATAATTTTTTAAGAAATTATATATTTTACCATTCTCTAAGTAAAAGTTGTACAAGGCTTAGAAAGAGAGCTTTTAATAGATTAGAAAGAGAAAATTTAGATAATTCAGAATTGGACAAATTAAAATTTTAAAAACGTAATAAAAAGAAAATAATAATAATCTAATTTAATATGGTTAAAAAGGTATGTTGAATTTTTTTTTTAATATCTATTGATGTGTAGCCATATTTTGAGTGATAGCCTACCCATTTTCCAACGTCCATTTGTGTTTGTTAGAAACACAAATTTAGGTATATCTAGGTGCAATAGTTTGTAGAAATAGAAGCGGCTTTATCTTTGCTATAGTTAGATATAACATATCATATTCAGTGAGATAGAAAATATACAGGGTAACCAAAAGATCCGTAAAAAAATATATTTTGTCCTTTTACTGATTGGATAATTAATTTGGATTAGCCTGTTTTTTTTTTCTAATAAATTTTGATTTCTCAGATATTAATTTTAAAAATTATTTTTGCTGGATATTTTTCAAAGAAAAACGAAATTAGTTAAACCATAATATTTTGCACACGCCTGGAAACTTATTTTAAATATAAAATCGACAAAACATTCTTTCACATTTCTTGCAATTTTTTTTTTTAATTATCGAGAAAATTTTAAATGTAAATATTTTTCGAAAATTTATTTTTAACGAAATTTAGACTTTCGAATTTTTTGAGTAACATTTAATTCAGAAATTAATAGATAAAAAGTTTATTTTTTTTTAAGTTCTCACAAAAAATTATTCAAAACCGTTTGTTCCAAGATCTAAAAAAAATACCAAATTTAAAAAAATTGTAAAAATTTCGATTTTTAATCGAATTTTGTAAAAATATGAAAAGCAATGAATATTTTTAGGCAAACAATAAAATTTAGTATTTTCAAAGAAATTTTCAACTTTCGATTTTTTTTTAGAAAATTATAGTTCCGAATTTTATAAATAAATTTAAATTTTTCATTCGAATTTTGAAAAAAAATTAAATTAAAACCGTCTTTCTCAGCATTAAAAAAAACAAAACGTAAAATTAAGAATAATTTCAATTTTTGGTTGATTATCGGAAAAATTTTTAAAAAATCCTTAAAATATTTATGAACGATAGTACCAATTATTTTTTGAACAAAAAATCGAAAATCTCATATTAAATAAAAATTCTAAATTTCGATTTTTTTTTTAGAAAAATTCATCTTGAAAATTGACAAAAATCTGCGTTTTTTAATTTCTTCAACTTTTTACAAAATTTCTTGAAACATTATATTTATTTAGACATTTTTGAAATATGCTAAAAATTAAAAATAGAAAATTTCCATTTGTTTTTGTCGATTTTGGTCAAAATCTGAAAAGTCCGTAAAATAGTTATAGATTAAAATTTTTTGACCGAAAATAGAAAATATTAATATTTTTTTATATTCTTAAACCATAGATTTTTTTGTACAGTAATTCAGAAAAAGAGACATTAAAGAAAAATTAGAAATTATAAAATATTCATTCTTTTTAAATATTCTTAAACCATTTGTAGAAACTAATTCAGAAAATGCGAAATTAAAAAAAAAAATTTATCTTATATTTTAACAACATTTTGGAAAAATTGGATTCGAACCGGTTATTTTCAAGAATCAAAAAAATGTGTAAAAATTAAATAAAACGCAAAGATTACAAGTTTCTCAAAATTTCGATTTTTTTTTTGAAAAATTCATCTTCAACATAACATTTTGCACACACCTAAAATACTATATGGCGATGTTCACTATCAAATAATTTGCTATTTTAAGTATTGTAAAATGCATTATGCAAACGTGATTTAAACTGATTAATTCAAAAATGTATGGTGGTTAAACAACAATAACCTACATGCGAATGGTAAAGCACGAAATCGATGAATGTTTTCAATCAATTTGTATATTGTTTGCGGTCGAGGGCAACTGTTCTCGGGTCCGGCAACGAACGATCCAATGTTGCCATCTATCCACAAAAAACTTGTTTATAGAATACTAACATACGCGCATGTTTTTATGATTTTTTTTGATTTTTGATTTTTTTGTTTTGATTTTTTTTCTACGAAAGAAACCAGTTACTTTTTTTTTTAATCGAGTGTTCAATCTCAACAAATATCGATTTCAGAAAAATATTTGATTTTTTTACGTAAATTATTAATATTAAGTATTAATTAAAATATCAGCTCTAAATATGTCTGTAATAGCTTATGAAAATATTTTTTATTTCTTTAAAAATCAGCATTTGGATTCGATATGGCAACGGTGCACGGGACTTTTGCTATGACACATGCGCACCATGCACATAGTCATATAAATACTACCTCCACGTCATCATAGGGACATTTTAATTGGTTCAAATGCTACGCAAGTTAAAAATGTTTAATTTTCGTATTTTTTTCTCGTGAAGTATTTGGCAAATATTTTTATTTTAATGCTTTTATGACGTAGAATTTTTTTTAAATTTTCGTGGAAGACGAAAATCTTTCCCCCAAAAACTTGTTTATCTAATACTAACATATGCGCATATGTTTTTATGATTTTTTTTGATTTTTGATTTTTTTGTTTTGGTTTTTCTTTCTTTTGAATTTTGGTTTTTTTTTTAATCGAGTGTGTTTTTAATCAACAAATATTATCGATTTAAAAAAAAAAGATTTTTCACGTAAATTATTAATAATAAAGTATTAATTAAAATATCAGCTCCAAATATGTCTGTAATAGCTTATGAAAATATTTTTGAAATATTTCGTTAAAAATCAGCATTTGGATTCGATATGGCAACGGTGCACGGGACTTTTGCTATGACACATGCGCACCATGCACATAGTCATATAAATACTATCTCCACGTCATCATAGGGAAATTTTGATTGGGTCAAATGTTATGCAAGTTGCCTATGTTAAAAATATTTAATTTTCGTAAAGTATATGGCAAATATTTTAATTTTAATGCTTTTATGCCGTAGAATTTGTTTTAAATTTTCTTGAATGACTCGTTATTTTTTTTAAATTTTGTAATTTTTATTTTTCGACTTTCATTATTAAAAGTTTGGATTATTAAAAATATATATATATCAGAAATCGTTCAAGTTGTTTACAATCAAATTTCTGCGCTTCAAACTTTTTTTTTTAGAAAATATTTTTACATAAACCAACGTCATTTGAGCAACTTAGAACTACGACGTGTACAATTGGTTGCCTATAATAATTAATAATGAATTAGATTTATTTGCAATTTCCATAGAAAAAAGCAACCACACAATAAATCCAAAATTTGATCAAATTCATTAAAAATTTATTAAAAATCAAAAACATTTTGCGTATTTATCAGAAATTGCAATTTAATATTAATTAGCAATGTTTTAATATTAAATCAGATTTACCAAAAAAAATTTGCGAAAAAAAAATTGTTTTACAATAAATTGTGGTGCATAAAATGCATTTCATAAAAAATTTAGACTTTTTAGTTCATTTTACATTAAAAAAGTTTTTATACCACAGAATTGAAATTCTATAAACAGTCTATTTACATGACTCAATATAACAAATAATATAGAACAATAGTTTATGAACGCATGTTTTGAACAGTGTTGTTTATATGAACGTAAAACATATATGTTTTTGCGTAATAATAATTTTTGAATTTAATCAAACATTATGTTGATATAATGTGCAATAAAAAGAGCAATAAAATATTTTTTCAGAAATGAAAGCACTGCATTGCAAAAAAATAAATTTAAAACAACGCAATTCAATTAAAATAGTCTGTATTATAGTTACACTATTCAAAACTAGATGGCACCACAATATAATTACATATTACAATATAATTACCTATTATGTATTATAGTGACACTATTCAAAACTAGATGACACCACAATACAATTAAATATAATTACATGTTCTGTTTTATAGTTACACTATTCAAAACTAGATGGCACCACAATATAATTACATAAAATCCGTACAGAAAAAAAAAGTTTCATCGACAATTTCTACAAACCGCCCCCTTAACTAATTTTCATTTAATAAAGTAATACAAAAAAAAATTACTGAACAATAATTTAAAAAATATATATTCATAGAGGCATTTTACTTTTAGCTGCGCACGTCAATCAAATAATGATCAAATTTCGTTGCGACGTTGCCGATTCTACATTTTATTATATCTCCACGCGCTTGCTATATATTCCTATATATATTACGTTAGGGACTCAAAGTTGAAAAATTAGATCAATGTCTATCATCCAGTACTTATTCGGTTATGGCTGAATGACATGACTACGATAAAAAAAATAGGATACGAAAAATCGGAAATGCTATAATAAAACGTTCAAGTTTTTCAGCGACATATACAGTGTGTGCAATGCTAAAGAATATTTTATTTTTTGAAATTTGTGGATTGTTAATTTCTGGGTTAAAATCATTACAAAAAAAAAAGTTTTGAAACTGCTATGTACAGGGTGGTTCATTTAAAAATATTAATATGTTTAAAAATAAAAACCATAAAAATCTAATTTAAAAAAGATATTAGTCAGGTCAGGTCAGGTCAGGTATATACAATGTGTGCAATGCTAAAGAATATTTTATTTTTATTTTTTTTTAATTTGTGGATTGTTAATTTCTAAGTTAAATTTATTTATAAAAAAATTGCTTAAGCGTCACTTGCAGGATAGATATATTATCAGACTGCTATATACAGGGTGGTTCATTTAAAAATATTAAAATGTTTAAAAATAAAAATCCAATTTAAAAAAGACATTAGTCAGGTCAGGTCTGGTATATATAGTGTGAGCAATGCTAAAGAATATTTTAATTTAATTTTTTGAAATTTCTGGATTGTCAATTTCTAGGTTGAAATTATTTATAAAAAAATTGCTTAAGCGTCACTTGCAGTATAGATATATTACCAGACTGCTATATACAGGGTGGTTCATTAAAAAATATTAAAATGTAAGAATAAAAACCATAAAATTCCAATTTAAAAAAGACATTAGGTAGTTGCAGTGTAAATATATTAGAGCATTCGAATATACAGGGTGTTCTATTTAAAGGTGAAATAATATATATCGCACAGGAAGCCGTAAAATTAGAATTAAAAATATAGTGGGTGTTCCATTTAAAAATATCAATGTTTTGAAATTAATTTTTCATATGTATTTATCTTATTTAGTTACCACCCTGTATAAAAAATGGGTAAGCTAATACAATAGTTTGTCAAGTATATTAAAAATTATATATGATATATAAAGATAGAAAAAAAAATTTAATTAAAAAAAATAATGAATGAATCACATTTGTAAAAAATGGAATACCCCTATATATATGGGGTATTATATACCCCTATATGCGAAAATGTATTTAATGGCGTAGAGCATATAGTTCTATATATAAGAAATAAGCTTTTCTATTTTTGGAAGTTTAGGCAGAACTACCCTGTATATGGCGGCTAATTCATGCGCGATGCTCACCATCGCCATCTTGGTAGACAATAAATCGCATTTGGGCCGTGCTGTAAATAGAAATTCAGTGGAAAATCGACGGCCATATCGGAGAGTGTGCAATAATTCACTGGGATCATCGATCCAGGGCCGTAATAAATTATTTACAAGTCCAAGGTGCTAAATTGGTCAATTACTCGCAATGTCTGCAGATATCTCGTTAACAGAACGCACCCGTTCACAATATGTTCGCAGTGTACAGATGGGCGGATCATAATGGCCGCACATTGTACAGGAAAATGTGGACACGAGTGCGATTTATGTAGCGAAAATAAACTTTGAATTGCTGATATTGAAATATGCGATGTGGCGAGATAGCGCAAGAGTGGTTCGGATAGTACGCGTTGTTTAAATTGCCTATATGAAATTGGTTAAGTGATATGGTGAAGTGAAAATATATTTTTTTAATTCTAGAATAATATTTGTATATAAAAAAAATCGGTAATTTAAATTTGTGTGTGTATTAAGAAATATATAAATTTTTCAATATTAAAAAAAAAAAATTCATATGTTCAAAAATCGAATTTTAAATTCATGTCTCTTTTTATTTTATTTTTTGATTTTTTGATTTTTGATTTGATATATATTTTTTCAAAAAACTTATTCCTATATAAAAAATAAAAATTAAAATTAAATTTTTTTAAAATTCCTATTCCTATTTTTCTTTTCCAAAAATTGAATCCAAAATTTATCAATCAAATTTTTCTATTAAACCCGTTTTTTTTAATAAATAAAATTGCAAAAATAAAAAATAATAAAATATTTTATATTCAAATATTCAAAAATTGAATTTTAAATT
This sequence comes from Leptodirus hochenwartii, assembly GCA_947310635.1. Lineage (NCBI taxonomy): Eukaryota > Metazoa > Arthropoda > Insecta > Coleoptera > Leiodidae > Leptodirus > Leptodirus hochenwartii. Next base: position 2,403,556 of record OX371178.1, on the reverse strand, counting down.
CATGTCTTTTTTAAAATTCGATATATCTATTTTTAGAAGTAACTTTTTTTATATTTTTTTAAAAGAAAAAAATGATTAACCGAATTAGTTTCAACGTAATATTTTGCACGTGCCAGAAATTCCATACTTGTTATTTTGAATCAAAAATCGCCAAAAACTTTATTCTCGCTTCGAGCATTCTTTTTTCGGATTTTCGAGAAAACATTTATTTGCAATATTTTTGGAAAAAAAGTAAAAGTATCAGATTATTTGACTGTTTTAGTTCAAATTATGAAAAGACCCATTTTTGTATTTTTTTTAAAAAATTCATATGTTCAAAAATTGAATTTTGAAATTGTAATATTATACAATTTCTGATAAAAAATTTAACCAAATGGGCCAACGAAATTTGTTCCATTTTTTACAAAATCTTTTCGAATCTACAAAAAATCTTTTATTCAAAAATTTTTGAACGATTTAAGAACAAGTACAATTTTTTTGCCTAAATTTTAAAAGTCTTCAAATGATTCATGAACTAAATATTTCATACACGAAAAATTGAAAATATTCAATTTCTAGAAAAATCCTTAAACTGTCCAACTTTTTTTACAAACCTTCAGCCTGAACATAATATTTTGCACATGCCTGAAATATTATATAGTGATTTAACCAACAAATAATTCGTATAGCGAACAGTTTTTAAATTGCCTAAATTTATTAAAAAAATATATAGTATATTTAAAAAAAAAATCATTTTTGTCAAAAATTAAAAATTAAAAAAACCCACATGAAAATTCCCCCTAAAACAATATTTTTTCCAAACAAAATCGGGTTAAAACATTTTCTAGTTTACTAAATAGTTAATTTAGCGCACGTTGTATTTAAACTAAATGCAAAGCAGTTGAAAACAGACGAGGAAAACAAAAGAATCTTCTTCCACTGACTGTAATGTGCACGTAACATAATGGGCAGAATAATCCTCTTGAATATGAATACACCTTCCTCTGCACACTTTCAGAAAGAACAATAGAAAATTATACAAAACAAAAAGCGCTACTCGTAAACTTGAGCGTATGTAACGTAATACCCTGTATAATCTTACGCAGTCAACGGAAATGTTAGAATAATAAAAATGTTGAATTACAAAGAAGACGAGATGTTTTTTTTTTGGTAAATTAACAGAAAACCATTATATTTAAATTGAATTATTTCAGTTTGTAGAAATTGTTGATACAACGCTGTATATATGCGGATTTTATGAAATCATATTTTGCTGCCATCTAGTTTTGAATACCGTAATTATAAAATGAAACATTTAAATTGAATCGCCGTGTTGTTTTAAATTTATTTCAATTTCGAAAACTAGATGTTTTTTTGTATATATATTTTTTTAATATAAAAATATTATATTTAAATTGAATTATTTAAGTTTGCAGATAAAACGTTTTTCGAATAGATTTTATGAAATTATATTGTGCTGCCATCTACTTTTGAATAGCGTAACTATAAAACAAAATATTTAAATCAAATTGCTGCGTTGTTTTAAATTTATTGCAATTCCGAAGACTAGATGTTTTTTGTATATATATATTTTTTTAATATAAAAATATTATAGTTAAATTGAATAATTTATGTTTGTAGATAAAACGTTTTTTGAACAGATTTTATGGAATTATATTGTGGCGTCATCTAGTTTTGAATAGTGCAACTACAACACAAATATTTAAATTGAATTGACTAGATGTTTTTTGTATATATATATTTTTAATATAAAAATATTATAGTTCAATTGAATTATTTGAGGGGGCGGCTTGCAGAAATTGTTGATAAAACGTTTTTTTGTACGGATTTTATGAAATTATATTGTGGTGCCATCTAGTTTTGAATAGTGTAACTATAAAACAGAATATGTAATTATATTTAATTGTATTGTGGTGTCATCTAGTTTTGAATAGTGCAACTACAACACAAAACATTTAAATTGAATTGTTGCGTTCTATTAAATTTATTGCAACTTCGAAGACTAGATGTTTTTTGTATATATATTTTTTTAATATAAAAATATTATAGTTCAATTGAATTATTTGAGGAGGCGGCTTGCAGAAATTGTTGAAAAAACGTTTTTTTGTAAGGATTTTATGAAATTATATTGTGGTGCCATCTAGTTTTGAATAGCGTAACTATAACACAAACATATTTAAATTAAGTTGCTGTGTTGTTTTAAATTTAGTGCAAATTCGAAGGTTTTTACTGCTAAAATAACATAAAAATGTTTGATTTAAATTGAACTATTTAAGAGCCATGTTGCCATGTTTATTTTTCATGAGAAACATGTTATATTAAAAGGAATATTAGTTGATCAATCGATACATTTAAAAACAATATGATCCATTCCTCAAAAACTTATCATTTCGATTGTTTTTTTAATATCTCACACACATCTACACTAAATTACCATTCAATCGATACATTATTCATTATTAACCTCATGAATTAGCTCCTACTTTCTATCGACGTTAAGATACGATGTCCCTAATATAAATTATTTATCCATCGACATATGAGGCTATTTCCAGTTGCATATACTCTTATGGGAAAAGCTGGAAAACTGGACAAAGACTTATAGATTCCAGCCATTGAGTGACATTGACAGATGGAGATTGTAACGGAGTAGTAGTTTGCACGTTACTCAAGAGGGCGCTCTAGTTTTCGACACTAAAAAGTTGTCTTGTCGAATGTAATTATTTATTTTTATTTATCAAATAAATTTGGATTGAAAATTTACAATTTTTAGTTTATGATATAAAAATACATTCGATTAATTAAATTTAATTAAAAAAAATTAAATTAAAAACCAATTAAAATATATATTTATAAATAATATTTCGAATATTATAAATAAAAAAATAAATAAATAGTTCAAAGCAAGAATTATTTTTTTAAATTCGTTAATTGTAATTCGTAAAAATTAAAAAAAAACGCAATAAATCGTTTAATTAAATTATTTAATTAATCGAATAATAGATTACTTTTCGGCGATTAAATTTTAAGAATAATTTTTATTATATTCATTAATTATTTAAATAATAATATTTATACTTGTTTTGATGGCGAAATTTTTGAAAAAAAAAAAATAATAATAAATTTAATATATTTATAAATATAAAATATAATATAAAATATAAAATATAAAAATATTTATAAATTATTTAAATAATATTTATACTTGTTTTGATGGCGAAATTCTTAAAAAAAAATAATAGCAAATTTTTGATTTTCGTAAAAAAAAATTAAATAAATTTTATAAAAAAAATTTAATAAAATATTTTACTACCAAATCCAAACCAAATTTCAATGGTTCGTAAAAATGCTGCTAAAAAAAAAAAACAGAAAATCCCCAGCAAAAAAAAATTTATTGCAACAAATATAATAAAATCATAAAATCTTATAAAATAAAATAGTAGGAAAACGAAACTTTTTATATACTTTTATACTGTGCTAAATCCAATGTATATATATATAGTCGCCTTATATACCGAGTGTTGTAGCAATAAATAATAACTTTATTTATTAGAAAGCGCACCGCACCGTTGCTTAGTCTTACAAGTTAAGAAACTTCGCCGCAAAGTTTCTTTGCTCAGAAGCAGACCAAACTAAGTTTCATCTAATACATTGTTGCCACTTCTGACGAAATTATATTTATACCTTGCTTGTATCTCTCACAATTTCCAACATTAAATTTAATATCGCAATTTGTACTTTAAACTATGATAAGTTTATGTGTGTAAATATACAGGCGTGTACAAAACTTAATGGTTTGTTTTTGCGATCTAAAAAATGATATGATTTTATTTCGATGTTTAATTAATTTTACCTTAATTTGTATGCAAATATTTATTATAAATTTTTTTATTTTTTTCAAAAAACTGTTTATTGCTTTAGTACGTGAATATTTTAAGGATTGGTCAAATTGTGAAAAATATTAAATAAAATTATTTTTTAAAATATTTTTGATATTTTTTAGAAGAACTTTTGTTAAATATTGCAAAAGTTTCGATTTTTAGTCCATTTTAGTCAAATTTACAAATATAAGTTGTACTTCAGGCATATGCAAAATATTATGTCCAAAGTGAATTATTTAAAAAGAAATTGAAAATTTGAAAACTTTTTTGGATATTGAAAGTTTTTTTTAATTTAAAAATATTTATTACTTTAGTCTATAAATATTTTTGACGATTCAAATTTAGCTTACAAATTTCTCTAAAAATCGAACAAAAATTTCAGGTTTTTTTGGCGTAAATTTTTTTTATTGCTTTACTTAGTCTGTATATTTTTAGTACAAAAAAATTTAAAGTTGAATTGAATTTCTCATATTTTTCGCCCGAAAAAGAACTTTGTAAAAATATTTTTACCAAAATCGACAAAAATAATCGAAATTTTTACTAATAAATCTAATAAAATCGCAATAAAAGTTTTTTTTTCGAAACTTTGAAATTATTTTTTAAAAGGTAAAAAATGTGAATTTTGTTTTTGCTACATTTTTGACAATAGACCAAAAATCGTAACTCTTCAAAAAAAAATTTGACTCGCAAAAACAGTATCAAAATTCGTTTCAAGTTTAAGCATTTTATTTTTTTTGAAAATTTTGAAAACATTAAAAGAAAAGAAAATTTCTGAATTAAATTTTTCTAAAAAAAAAACAAGTTTAAATTGAAAATTTTCGATGTTTGATATAAAAAATATTCATTGCTTCCGTTTATCCAAAAATATGTTTGTCCTAAAAATTAAAAAATCTGAGTTGATTTTTTTTTCATATACAAGTCTTATCAAAATTTAACTTCAATCGACAAAAAGGCACAAAATATTTTCAAAAATATTCAAAAAAAATTCCATTCCGGATTCGAAAATATTTTAAAACAAGTGAAGATTCTTTTATCGATTTTTGATTTTAAAGTACAAATATTGTATTTCAGGCAAGTGCAAAATATTATATTGAAACTAATGCGGCTGATAATTTATTTTTCGTCGAAAAATATATAGCAAAAATAATTTCTAAATTCGACATATTAAAATATTTAATATATATCCAAAATCCCTCGCAAGTCTTAAGTTGCTTATCGAACATACAGGGTGTCAAAAATACTTTCTAAATTCGACATATTAAAATATTTAATATACATCAAAAATCCCTCACAAGTCTCTTAAGTTACTATTCGAACATACAGGATGTAGCTAAACATCTAAATATTTGAAAAAAATACTAATCGTCTAAATTAATCGTCTTTATTATATTCAAAAATAATTCAATATTTAAAAAGAGAGAAATTTTATTTGCAACTTTCAGAGAGCCCTGTATATATATGCACATAACTTGATTGGTGATTGTAAATTTCGCCGATATTTATTTAATCCAGATATTTTTATAGAACAAATAAAGTAATTTTTATACATAAAAGTGGCATTCTTTGTTAAATCTGTTTAGAGATTATATTTAAAAAATTATATAAAATTAGAAAAAAAATTGAAAAATTTAAACGATTTTTTTTTTATAATAAATATTTGGGAAACAAAAAAAAAATTACGAGTAATCGCTTTTGTACGTTTAGAAGTTCATAAAAAAAATGCCCGCTACAAATTGTAAAGCATCCAAATGTTCTCGTATATAAAGATTATTGGCCAAAAAAAAAACGGCTGTCATTTCAAAGTCTAACCTCAAATTTAAATCGGGTAAAGTCAGTCCGCCATGTTTGTGAATGAACGTATTTTATTGGTTCTTTGCAAGCCGAGCTGAATTCAGCGATAAATCTTCGTGAATCGCAATATGTTGCACTCTCACGTATGTAGTACATGTGCAAATATATAATATAGATATAAATAATATACAGGGTGTTCTTGAACATAGAAAAAAAAATTTAATATCGAAAATGAAGTAAAAAATTATAAGGAAATATAATTACATCATATATACGAAATTTTTTTATGGAGGTATGGAGGTAAAATACAGGGTGTTTCTATAATAAATAAATAAATTTGAAAAATGTCGAAAGTCAAGTAAAGAAAGTAAAGAGATGAAGAAAATTTCAAATATTCAGTCTTTACTAAAAAAAAATTCCAAACATTTAGTAAAGACTAAATGTTTGAAAATTTTTCTTCATCTCTTTACTTTTGACATTTTTCACATTTTTTTTTTTAATTATAGAAACAGCCTGTATTTTATTTCCATACCTCCATAAATTGTTTCATATATATATATCTTTATGTGAAGAAATTTTTCGAAAAATTTGCATTGGCCTTTAGGATAAAAATATAACAAAAAATGCTCGTAAAAAAAAATGGGCTTAACGAAAAAAACATTTAAAAAATTATATAAGAATATTATATATGAAAAACTACTAGAAAAATATGAGTAAAATTTTTCTTCGTCTCTTTACTTCACTTTCGACATTTGTCAATTTTAATTTTTTTTTTATAGAAACACCCTGTATTTTATCTGCATACCTCCATAAATTGTTTCATATATATCTCTTTATGTGAAGAAATTTTTCGAAAAATTTCCATTTGCCTTTAGGATGAAAATATAAAAAAATGCTCGTAAAAAAAAATTGTGCTTAACGAAAAAACATTAAAAAATATATAAGAATATTATATATGAAAAACTACTAGAAAAATATAACTAAAATTTTTCTTCGTCTCTTTACTTCACTTTCGACATTTAAAATTTTTTTTTTTTTAATTATAGAAACAGCCTGTATTTTATTTCCATACCTCCATAAATTGTTTCATATATATATATCTTTATGTGAAGAAATTTTTCGAAAAATTTGCATTGGCCTTTAGGATAAAAATATAACAAAAAATGCTCGTAAAAAAAAATGGGCTTAACGAAAAAACATTTAAAAAATTATACAAGAATATTATATATGAAAAACTACTAGAAAAATATGAGTAAAATTTTTCTTCATCTCTTTACTTTTGACATTTTTCAATTTTTTTTTTTTTATTATAGAAACAGCCTATATTTTATTTCCATACCTCCATAAATTGTTTCATATATATCTCTTTATTTGAAGAAATTTTTCGAAAAATTTGCATTGGCCTTTAGGATAAAAATATAACAAAAAATGCTCGTAAAAAAAAATTGTGCCTAACGAAAAATATTTAAAAAATTATATAAGAATCTTATATATGAAAAACTACTAGAAAAATATGAGTAAAATTTTTCTTCATCTCTTTACTTTTGACATTTTTCAATTTTATTTTTTAAATTATAGAAACAGCCTGTATTTTATTTCCATACCTCCATAAATTGTTTCATATGTTTATGTGAAGAAATTTTTCGAAAAATTTGCATTGGCCTTTAGGATAAAAATATAACAAAAAATGCTCGTAAAAAAAAATTGTGCCTAACGAAAAATATTTAAAAAATTATATAAGAATATTATATGTGAAAAACTACTAGAAAAATATAACTAAAATTTTTCTTCATTTCTTTACATTTTTCACTTCACTTTCGACATTTTTTAATTTTTATTTTTTATTATTATAGAAACAGCCTGTATTTTATCTCCATACCTCCATAATTTTTTTCATATATATCTCTTTAAGTGACGCAATTTTTCGTAAAATTTGCATTCGTCTTTAGGATAAAAATATAACAAAAAATGCTCGTAAAAAAAATTTGTGCTTAACGAACAAATATTTAAAAAATCATATAAGAAAATATATATGAAAAACTACAAGAAAAATATAAGTAAAATACAGACGCCCCTAAATAAAAAAAAAAAATCAATATATTGTCAATATATATTTTCTTTATTAATAACTTTTTATTGAAAAAAGTAATAAAATAGATTATATGGAATATCACCCAAATACCGTAACTCAAAGCGTTTAATACCTAGATGCGCATTTCGAAAGCCATGCCCCCATCTTCAGTATCACAAGAAAAAAACTAAAAAAATACCTCGTGTCATTAATTGCGATATTTTATAAATACCAGATTTTTGATGTTTAATTTTATAAGAAAAAATATTTTAAAACATAGAGACGAAATATTTAAAAAATTGTCGCTATAAAATTATATAAATTTATGTGACTTGGTGAAAAAATATTTTATGGAATTTTGAGAATGTTAAATTATTTTTTTCAAATAAATTAAATTACTACCGATGATTTCTATAAAATTATTTAAAGCTTCATTTTTTTTAAACAATATTCCTTTAAAAGGGATTTTTAAAATCATTTCCTTACTTTTTTTTCTACAATATTCCTTAAAAAAAAATATTCAAAAAATCATTTCCATACATTTCTTTAAATAATATTCCTTAAACAAATATTTAAAAAATCATTTCCTTACATTTTTTTACAGTATGCCTTAAAAAAAAAAGTTCAAAAAATCATTTCCTTACATTTTTTTTTACAATATTCCTTAAAAAAATGTTCAAAAAATCATTTCCTTACATTTTTTTTACAATATTCCAAAAAAAAAATATTCAAAAAATCATTTCCTTACAACAAAATCAATTCAAAATTCCCCAGAAATTTCTCCAGTATATTTTTACCACCCTCTTACATCGTCTTACCCCCTTCTACCCCCTTCTACCCCCCGGCAAAGACCTTCTTCCCTGATTTATGGCCGCCACATTGGAATTTATAATCTGACACGGCGAGTTTTACACAAAATTAACATAAATATAACGCCTAGTGACATATCCCCCCCACCACAATATGCAACATCAACAATATACTATAGAGCTCATACATTATCTAACGAACAACGACCAAAATGGTTTTTTTTCGATAATTTTTAAGCATTTAAAAAAAAAATTTCAGTCGATACTAAAAAAAAAAATATTTTTTTATATAATAAATCCAACGTTAATATAATTTGTAATTTTGCTTCGTGAAGATATAAAATTGAATTGCTTCACCGCGAAACTGTCATTTGTGGATTTTATTTATAGTACCAGACCAGTTTGAGTGATATCCGTTGTAGATAAAAAAGCTTTTGTTATCAACAAACAATTCGCAGCAATAAAAATTAATCTTACTTTGAATATTTAATTCAAAACGTACACTTAAAAAGCGATGTTGTGCAAACTGAAGGAAGCAACTACTAAATGCCTATCTGCAATTTTTTTGGTGATCAATTTGAGTAATGGGCAAGTTCCTAATCCACCACCTGGTAAGATCAAATAAATTCCAAAAAAAAATTTTTTTTTTTACAAAAACACACCCATATCTATTTTTGAACGGGTACCAGTGGTACCTCAACCACCACCCGTTAAAGCAAACACAATCGACATATTATTGACGGACTCTTCAGGAATTTACAAACCCACCGAAGCAGAATTTCCCGGTTTCGATGGTTGGTACAATAATTTGGCTACGCCCGATTCAGGAGCAATTGGTAAATTGAAACAAACAAAAAAATCCCTAGATGATTTTTGTAAAAAAAAAATTCAAGACGGTCCATTGCTACGAAGATGGCCGGCCTCGTATCAAGATGGCGTCTACGAACCGGCGGGACAAGATCGACCGAATCCACTAACACTAAGCGAACAGTTACTTCAAGGTGAAATTGGCACGCAAACGAAGACGGGCAAAAATGCGTTGGTGGTGTTCTTCGGCCAGCAGGTTGTTGAGGAAATTTTGGACGCCCAAAGACCAGCTTGTCCACCGGAATATTTCAATATACCAATACCAATGAATCACACGTACAGGGAAATACCTGGCCACACAGAATTGCCTTTTTTGAGGACGCGGTATATTTGTTTGTTCGATATAAACTCTTGCGGAATATCGAAGGTCTTACATTTAACAGTTACGATCAACGGACTGGCTTCAGTCCTAACAACCCTCGCCAACAACTCAACGAAATCACCCCCTATTTAGATGGGGGGTTAATGTATGGTATAACAAAGCAATGGTCCGACCAGCTAAGGACAAACGAAGATGGCACTTTGGATCCAGATGGACGTTTAGCTTCTTCGCACGATGGTTTATTTCCGGCGTATAATACGGATAGGTTACCCATGGCTAATCCACCACCACCATTTCACCATGCAGATATGGCTGGCAGGCACGAGTTGAAACCAGTGTCGAGATTTTTCAGTAAGAATTTTGGCTTTTTTTTGTAAGAATTTTGTGGTAATTTTATTGGTAGAGTTGGGTAATCCTCGTGGTAATGAGAATACGTTCCTATTAACGTTTGGCATTTTGTGGTTTCGATGGCACAACGTCTTAGCGGAACAGATGCGAGCTTACCAGCCAAATTGGTCCAGTGATCGAATTTTCAACGAAGCCAGAAAATGGGTAATAGCCACCCAACAACGTATTGTTGTGGACGAATGGCTGCCAGCGTGGACCAATCGAAATTTGGACAAATACACTGTTTACGATCCATCAGTGAACCCACAAATCGATCAAATGTTCCAAGGTACCAACCACAACAATCGAAACAATCAATTTTCGCAAATCGAATTATTCAATCTTTTAAGGAGCCGCGTTTCGATTTGGCCATACTTTGGTCCCACCCGCTGTTTATATGCGCGATTATACACGCCTGGGCTGTAACCACCAACTATCCCAACTGGGCACGAATACAGTACGGACCTGCAACTCATTTTGGCGGCCCCAAGATGCCCTGCTCACGAAATACGACGCTACCAGCGTTTTGGACATTGATCGAATGCTCATGGGTATGGCGCATCAATTATGCGAAATGGATGACCATAAGATCGTCGAGGACTTGCGGGGAAATGTCTTTGGGCCGTTGGAGTTCCCGCGGAGGGATTTGATGGCGGTGAATATCCAGCGGGGCCGCGATCACGGTATACCGGATTTTAATGTTGCCCGAAAGGCCTTTGGTCTGACGCAAATTCGCGGTTTTGAGCATTTCGTGCATGCATCTGGTGAGATTCGGTCCAGAGTTGCCGAATTGTATAAGAACGATGTGAATAATATCGATTTGTGGATTGGTGGTATTTTGGAAACGAACGAAGATGGTCCCGGTGAATTGTTTTCCAAAATTATTTTGGACCAATTTGATAGAATCAGAAGAGCTGACAGATTCTGGTACGAAAACACCAATAACGGGTAAATGTGCCAAATAAGCAAATTAGAACAAAATAATTATTTAAAAAAAAAAATTAGATTATTTACGTCCTCAGAGGTGGCTAGAATCAAGGCACTTACTATGCGAAATATAATTTTGAGCGTGACAAAATTGGGCGAAGAAGATTTGCCACCAAACGCCTTTTTCGTTGGTGCCACAAGTAATAAAGAATGTTAAACAAAGCATCGTTTGTTTGTTTCTTCTTATTAAGTCCTGACGTGTGGTGGCCCTTACTTATGGCCACCACACGTCTGTTAAGTTTGTTTACAAGCCACTTTTTTTGTAGAACCGCCAAATTGCACTCAGTTTGTACAAAGCACCTGCACAGCGGCACACTTCCCAAATAAAATCTGCTATCATTTACCACAACCAAATCAAGCACTAATTAACGAAACATGTGTTCAGGGTTATAGCTACGACTACTTCAGCAACAGCGAATTGTCTTTTATTTTAAGTTTCGTTGCGTTGGGCACATTCATTGTCGGTCTGGGCACTTTTATTTATTTCAAATTGCAATTGATTAAGCAAACGCCACCGACAGGCGTCGACACGATGGACCAAAGTGCTTCATCATTTTCTATTATGGGTGAGGCAATTTCAATTTCGTTTCTTTCAATGCAATGGTTAATTTGCAGCAAAGGAATGGCAAGGTAAATACAAACTGAAGCACAACATCATCCTAAAGTTCGATCACAATGAACGGGCGTTGAACGTTCTGGACTTCGATGGCCAATGCAGAAGACGCATTCAATGTACCAATCGAAAGATTCGAAAAATACACAATCCGCCGGATAAGCCACATTTCATGTTAATTATGCAACAGGAATACGATTTAGTTGTGGAATTCCCAACGTTCTATATTAGAAACAGTTTCCAAGAAGCGTTTTTGAAGTTCCTCGATGCGGTTGGGTACCCTCAAACGGATTTTGTGCACGACGCGAGCGCGAACGTTTCAGAAATTATGACTAAAGTTGTTTCGAAAGATGACAGGCAAAAGACGCTGGAAGATTTTGTACGGATCGTCTTTGCCCAGGTCATTTGACTGAAAAACAAATCACACGGAAAATACTCGTGGCAATTTTTTTTTTAATAGGCGTTCAAAATTGATTTGGACATCAATCAACTCCTCAAGGATGGATTAACTGCCAAACAAATAGCTGGAACTGAATTGACACTACTGGAATTTGCGGAAACGTTAAATCTAAGCCCGAACCATACTTTTGTCACGAAGATGTTTCAACTCATCGATAAAGATCGAAACGGTTTGGTATCGTACAGGGAATTTGTTGATATGTTGATTATTTTCGCGAATGGCGATGAAATAAAAAAGGCAGAATTGTTGTTCAAGATGTACGACGTTAATGGCACTGGGGAATTGGCACTTGACGATTTCGAGGATATGATTAAGTTAGAAAAACGATTTGGACGATTCGTTTCTATACAAATTGTTTTAAGGTCTTTTCTAGAAATGGTAAATGGCAACATAGTCCGGGCTGATTTGCAAAATACAATTATAGACATGATCCAAAAAGCTGGATTAAGTCACAAGGTAAATACGTGACCATTTCACGCAATGCACGAAAATAACCTTGCTATCTATTGCAGAAAGTGTTGGATTTTGATGATTTCCAAAAATTGGTCGGCTACGATTTCGCAAAATTAAAAGATGCCCGTTTGGGCTTCAACTATCCATATGCAAATAATCCTGTATCAAACGCAAGACATACCATCGAAGAGATCTATGCGTATAAAAGTCAAACTTGTCAATGCAAAATTGATTGAAAATACAATTTTTTAGTACCAGCGCTGAATTACAAGCTCGAATTGCTGGCAATGTGAACACAAACGAACATTTGAATGAGATGATTGACCAGGGCACTATGGACCGTTCAAAACCATCTTCAACGAACATCCGACTGCTGGAGATCGCAGAAAAGCATGCGCTAAAGATCTTCTGGTTTGGATTGTACACCATGGTGATGTGGGCAATTTTTGCTGAGCGGGCATATCGTAATTATCCAAAAAAAATAATGCAAGAACGTTTAATTAAAAAGTTTTTTTTTTTAGACTATTCTGTTGAAAGTGAACATACGGGCTTGCGAAGAATTGCTGGTTATGGTGTAACGATTACTAGAGGAGCTGCATCGGCGATGATGTTCACATATTCGTCATTATTGGTAACTGTTTGCAAAAATTTCGTTACCTTCGCAAGAGAAACGATTTTAAATCAATATTTTCCGTTTGATTCGTATATCGAATTTCATAAATACATCGCTTATTGGGCGCTATTTTTTACTGGTAATTTGGTAATCAAAATTGCTGTTGACGTATTTTTAATGGGCCAAATTTGTAGTTCTTCATATCGTTGGTCATGGTTTTAATTTTTATCACATTTCCACGCAAACGTCCGACGATTTGACGTGTTTATTCCGCAATTACTTTCATTCGTAAGTGTTCTTTTGTTTAATAACAGCGATCCTCTTTTGACAAACCATTTTTCTAGTACCCACGAAATTCCAAAGTTCCATTATTGGTGCTGGCAAACAATGACTGGTTTTACCGGAGTTGTCCTCACACTTATAGTAGCCACAATGTTTATATTCGCTCAGCAAATAGTCCGTAGGAAGTTGTACGATTACTTTTGGTACTCCCACACTCTATACGTGCCATTTTACATTTTTATGGTACTCCATGGCACTGGACGATTAATCCAAGAACCCATTTTCCATTACTTCTTTCTGGGACCGGTGATTTTATTTACAATTGACAAAACGTTCGTGTTGAGTCGAAATAAAGTGCTAATTCCAGTTATAATAGCCGAATTATTGCCATCTGGTAAGATTGTCCCAAATGTTCCCAAGCACGAAATTGGTTGTCCCAACAAAATCCGGTCGTTCCCAAATAAAAACCAGGGATATTTTCAGATGTTACCCAGTTGGTTTTTAAACGCCCGCAGAATTTTGGTTATAAAGCTGGCCAATACGTGCGCATTGCTTGCGTGGCGTTAAATTCCAACGATTACCATCCATTCACTTTAACATCTAGCCCGAATGAAGTCAATTTGACGGTACATATACGATCAGTTGGTCCTTGGACGAGGAATATACGAAAGATTTACAATTCCCTGCAATTGTCCAAAATTTACCTGGATGGACCTTACGGAGAGGAGCACCAGCACTGGTACCAATATGACGTGTCCATTTTTGTCGGTTCTGGAATTGGTGTCACGCCATTTGCCAGTATTTTGAAAGACATTGTATTTCGTGCCAGTATCGAGCCGCATATTCGATCGAAAAAGGTATTTAAAAATCATCCAAAAAAAATCGAATTCGATGGGGATGTTTGGCTTTCAGGTGTATTTCTTTTGGGTGTCGCGTACTCAACGCCAATTCGAATGGCTCATGGAAATCCTCAAAGGTATCGAAGAACAAGACACGCATAACATAATAACCACGCACATTTTCATAACGCAATTTTACGAGAAATTTGATATACGAACGACTTTGTTGTATATTTGCGAGAGACATTACCAAAGGCTCGCGAACAAATCGCTGTTTACCAATTTGCGAGCTATTACCCATTTTGGAAGACCAAAATTTGCGGCCTTTTTCAAATCGATCAAAGGGATTCACGCGGAAGTATAGAATACGAAATGTGCGATTTTTGGAAAGTGAAATCGCTTCTTTTTTTTTGGTTTAGGCGAAGCAAATTGGAGTCTTCAGTTGTGGATCTTCAAACGTAACGAGCTCTATTGAAATCGCTTGCAGTCGTATTAATAAAAATACCGCCGGGCCAAATATGAATCATCATTACCAAAATTTCTAAAAATCCAAAACGGGATCTTTTCTTCTTCATACATTTTATAAGCTTCTACTTTTGTAAGATTTGTAACCATTCAATTATTGTAGTTTTGTATTATTAAAAAAAAAAATTCCTTTGGGTCAAAAACGACAAAAAAATCATCGTATTAAAATTCGCGCAGAATAAAGAGGCACCATCGCGGGGGGGCAAATAGAATATACAACGCGGCAAAGACAAATCTCTTAGAATTAGGGGTGTCAAACTAAATCCCACCCCTATATAACGTCGCGTATAAAACGAAATAAACAAATCAGGCAAGACTGTCTGGCTGCACAGACGAAACGAATTATTGGGCACGACTTTGTCTTCCGACTAAAAACCAACATTGTCTTGAAATGGGAGGACAATACCACGGGATGGGATCTCTTAACTTGGCACCAAGAAAAGACGAAACTATTAAATGAAACAATTATGCAATGACTTGCAATTGAAGACGAAAGGTTCGTTCAGAACACCTTTATCCGAAGCGTCGAAATGATGACCTCTTACCACAAGCTAAGCAGTTTTGAAAAAAAAATTTTGCAAGTCTACTCATTGTTTTTCTACGTCAAAATTAGAACCTCCCTTCGATCGAAATTATCAATATTACTTCATAAATTAAACACTTGGAGTTCTAACAACAAAAAACAATGTTCATCAGACAGTGGTGATTTGGAACGAGGCTGCGAAAGAGCCGTAAGGTATCCCCGGACTACTTAGCTGAATCAAGTAGACCATTGAAGGGGAAGTACAAGACACTGTTGGGGCGGTCCCCAGTTTCCCGTTCCCCACAATAAGACCAAAACGGAAGAGTTACAACGCTACAATCACGATCCCACACCGGCTCTTGGAATTACCATTCTTATATAGAGATTTATATCCTTCTATAAGGGTTTTGTCAAGGGTGTGTGTACTTGGTGAATTTAAATAACTATAGAAATGACTTAATGGTGGATTACGCTGGGGATTACTGCTGGAGAGATCATTGACGATTGTGATTGTTTAAATCATTTTAAATAATTGAATTTCGAAATAAAGACGTATTGTTGGTTGCCTATTAACATACAGTTTATGTGTACAAATTTCATGTGTATTGCGAAAGTGGAAGTATTAAAAAAATCGTTGATTAGTAGTCGAAAGTGACAGAAATATCAAAAGTTATTAAAATCTTGAAATTGACTAAAATACGAAATTATCAAAATAAATTTATAACGATAAATTTGGCGAAAAACTCATTTTCGGCATAATTTCTGTAGATTAGTAAACAAAAGTGACAGATATGCTAAAAGTAACAGATATGCCAAAACGACAGATATGTCAAAAGTGACAGATATGTCATAAGTGACAGATATGTCAAAAGTGACAGTTATATTAAAAGTAACAGATATATCAAAAGTGAGAAACATGTGTAAAATAACATAATATGTCCAAAGTCACATATGATATAACCAAAATGACGGATATGTCATATTTGACATATTTGTCAAAAGTGACACATATCAAAAGTGAGAAATGTGTGAAAAATATCATAAAATATGTCAAAAGTGGCATATGATATATCAAAAATGACAGATATGCCTAAAGTAACAGATATATCAAAAGTAAGAGATCTGTCAAAAGTAACAGATGTGTCACAAGTGAGAAATATGTAAATAATAACATATAATATGTCCAAAGTGACATATGATATATCCAAAATGACAGATATATCAAAAGTGACAGTTATATTAAAAGTAACAGATATGTCAAAAATGAGAAGCGTGTGTAAAATAACATAATATGTGCAAAGTGACATATGATATATCCAAAATGACAGATATATCAAAAGTGACAGATATGCCAAAAGTAACAGATATGCCAAAAGTAACAGATATGTCAATAGTGAGAAATATGTCAAAAGTGAGAAATATGTGAATAATAACATATAATATGTCCAAAGTGACATCATATGATATATCCAAAAGTAACAGATATGTCAAAAGTGAGAAATATTTCAATAATAACATATAATATGACCAAAGTGACATCATATGATATATCCAAAATGACAGATATGTTATAAGTGACAGATCTGCCAAAAGTAACAGATATGCCAAAAGTAACAGATATGTCAAAAGTGAGAAATATGTGAAAAATAACATATAATATGTCCAAAGTGACGTATGATATATCTAAAATAACAGATATGTCAAAAGTGAGTTATATTAAAAGTCACAGATATGTCAAAAGTGAGAAACGTGTGTAAAATAACATAATATGTCCAAAGTGATGACAGATATATCCAAAATGACAGATATATGAAAAGTGACAGATATGCCAAAAGTAACAGATATACCAAAAGTAACAGATATATCAAGAGTGAGAAATATGTGAATAATAACATATAATATGTCCAAAGTGATGACAGATATGTCAAAAGTGACAGATATATCAAAACTGGCGGAAACGATCAAAGAACGGAAACGTCAAGCGTTACAAAAATGCGAAAATAGACAAAATGATCAAAGTAAACAATGGAAACGGCAAAAATGTTGTTATTATCAAAAATAATTGGTAAAAGCAGTATGCAAAGTAGTAGTGAAAATGGGCAGACATGTCCAAAATGACAGATGGGGCAAGAGGTATAGATATTTCGAACTGCGGATATATCGAATAGTACAAAAAATGTGGAAATTGACAAAAATATCGTGATTAGAAAATGGGCAGAAAAAATAGAACTGTCAAAAGTGTATAGAATATAATATAATAATAAGTATAATATATAAAAAATCTATAAATATAATGGTGATAATTTTTAAAATGTCGAAATTTGATAAGAAAAATAGATTTTGAAAAACATTCTATAGCTGAAAATCGTGTGTTTGTCCTATTTCTTTGTAGTTGTGTTTACAATTTTATATAGCGCTGATTTTCGTTTTTCGTCTGTATTTACAGCACCGGCGTAGTATCTGCTTTAATTTGAATGCAATTAAGAGATCGGCTTTTTCCCGATTTACCGATACAGAATGGCGGGTGTATGTATACGTTCCACCGGCAGAGTTATCCCGAGTTTACCCGTTGAAACAATTATCCCCGGGGCAGGGAATTTATTGAATTCATTATAAATAGATTAGCGATAACTATATACATAGGAACCCCCGGCGTATAGAAATGGGCACGATGGGAATGGGAAGGAACGGGAAACGACGAGAGCGACATCCCTTAGTAGCTTTTGCCGCTGTTGTAACTGTAATTCCCCTGGAACTAATTTGTTCCGACAGGGAATGCCGAGCGTGTTGTGCAATAGATTTTATAAACCGATATTATGTCTGGATGAATTTCAATTATAAAAATATTGGTTGAAGACGAAGAAGAAGAAGAAAATTGTAAATGGAAATTGAAACGATGCAATTTAATCGGTGAACTATTCAAATTTAACAATATTTAGAAATAGCAGACTGTGACAGAACTGACAATATTGGCAGAAATGTCAAGTGACGGAAATGTCAAAAGTTACAGAAATGTTAAAGGTGACAGAAATGTCAAATGCTTTAGAAATGTCAGGTGACAGAAATGTTGAGAGTACTAAAAACGTCAAAAGTGACAAATATGTTAAAAGTATTAGAAATGTCAAAATTAACAGATTTAGCAAAAGTACGAAATATGTTATAAGATTAGATTAGTCAAAAAAAAACATATGATAAGTATTAGAAATATCAATAGTAGCGAAAATGATAAAAGTGACAAACATTACCAAAGTAAGAGAAATGGCAAGTGACAAATATGTCAAAAAGCATTACAATTGTCAAAAGTGACAAACGTGTCAAAAATACTAGAAATGTCAAGTGACAACATTTTCAAAAGCGATAGAAATGTCAAATACTTTAGAAATGCCAAGTGACATAAATGTCAAAGGCAACGTAAATTTAAAAAAGTGACAGAAATGTCAAATACATAAGAAATGCCAAAAATGGCATAAATGTCAAGTGATAGAAATGTTGGCAGTACTAGAAACGTCAAAAGTGACAAAAGTGTAAAAAGGGACAAACATTTAAAAAGTAATGGAAATGTCAAAATTAACAAAAACGTTAAAAGTGACAAATATGACCAAAGTAAGAGAAATAGCACGTGACAAATATGTCAAAAAGCATTACAATTTCAAAAGTAACAAACATGTCAAAAATACTAGAAATGCCAAGTGACCATTTTTTTAAAAGCGATGGAAATGTAAAAAGTGACAGAAAAGTCAAAGGCGGTGTAAATTTAAAAAGTGACAGAAATATCAAATGCATTAGAAATATTAAGTGATAGAAATGTTGAGAGTAGTAGAAACGTCTAGTGACAAAAGTGTAAAAAGGGACAAACATTTAAAAAGTAATGGAAATGTCAAAATTAACAAAAACGTTAAAAGTGACGAATATGACCAAAGTAAGAGAAATAGCAAGTGAATAATATGTCAAAAAGCACTACAATTGTCAAAAGTGACAAACATGTCAAAAATATTAGAAATGTCAAGTGACCATTTTTTTAAAAGCGATGGAAATGTAAAAAGTGACAGAAAAGTCAAAGGCGGTGGAAATTTAAAAAGTGACAGAAATATCAAATGCATTAGAAATATTAAGTGATAGAAATGTTGAGAGTAGTAGAAACGTCCAGTAACAAAAGTGTAAAAAGGGACAAACATTTAAAAAGTAATGGAAATGTCAAAATTAAGAAAAACGTTAAAAGTGATAAATATGACCAAAGTAATAGAAATAGCAAATGACAAATATGTCAAAAAGCACTACAATTGTCAAAAGTGACAAACATGTCAAAATTATTAGAAATGTCAAGTGACCAAAGTTTCAAAAACGATAGAAATGTCAAATACTTTAGAAATACTCTTAAAATCAACGGAAAATTTAAAAATTGACAGAAATGTCAAATGCATTAAAAATGTCAAGTGATAGAAATGTTGATAGTACTAGAAACGTCAAGTGACAAAAATGTAAAAAAGGACAAACGTGTTAAAAGTAATGGAAATGTCAAGTGACAAATATGTACCAAAAAGCATTACAATTGTCAAAAGTGACAATCATGTCAAAAATACTAGAAATGTCAAGTGACATTTTTTTTTAAAGCGATAGAAATGTCATGTCAAAAGTGGCAAAAAAGTCAAAGGCAATGCAAAATTAAAAAGTGGCAGAAATGTCAAATGCAAATAATGACAGAACTGTCATGGTATTAGGAAAGTGACAGGTATATTGACAAAATTGACGGTAATGTCAAAATGGAGAGAAAAATATCAAAATGTACAAAATATTCGATAAATAAAAAATTATTCTCACAGTAATTTAGATTCATTCGCAAAAAAGCGATATGTTTCTTTTAAGCTGGGTGCAAATGTTGAGTATTTTCTAGTAGATGAAACTAAATGCTGTTGGTTTCAGTTAACTTTAGCGTTAGCACAAACATACATAGAACATAGAGCATATTCTCAACGTCTATATGCATGAGCACGCGCAAGAGCAAAGAGGTTTGTTATTGGAGCATCTGGCTAAAGCAGCCAAGAGTGCAATTTCCGTTGGGTATAAGAGACACTACTTCCTATTATCACCAGCGGGATGAGCACGGGAGAATAGAATATCCCGTGATTTAAAGGAAGCCCCAACAAAAAAACAAAACAATAAGTACATGTATGATCAAATGTTATAGCTGTCTGTAGTTGGAATGAATATTTGAGAATTTATAAAAATATCGATTTTAATAGATACAGAAAATAATTTTTAGTATCAAAAATGACATAAACGTCAAACGTGACAAGTTTTTTTAAATGTCCGTAAATGAAAATTTAGTGGTTTAGGAAAATTTTTATTAGTTAATTTAAATTTTATTCATTTATTTAAATTTCATTTAAATCAATGAAAAATTTGTTTATACATTCTTATTATATTCAAATAAAAAACGTTTAGAGATCGAGAAGAAACTGAAAATGGAAATTTAGTGGTGAAAATTTTTTTTTATAATAAATTTGTACGTTATGACATAATTATTATCTAATGTCTTAATTGACAGATACGTCGAAAGTGATAGAAATGACCAAAACAACCAAATCATGAAATTGAAAGAGTCGCTACAAAAACAACAGAAATGTCAAAAATAATGACAGTTAGTTGTAACTGTCATTTCTAAATGACAGCTATGAAAGACTTTTTCTAATTTTGAACTGTCATCAAATAAAAATCTTGTGATAACCACATTTTCATATGTATAATTTTTTTGGTAAAAAAAATTTACATTCTGGTAAAAAATGTCATAATTGACAATTATGTCAAAAGTGGCAGAATTTTTACAAATAACAGAAACATCAAAATGTCCAAAAATTATATAAGTTGATCAAAAATGACAGATTTTTTTATTTAAGCGGCAGAAGTGTCAAAAATGAGAAAATTTTGACACTTTGGTTTTTTTTTATACTTTTTTTATACTTTAACTCCTTTTTTATATATTTGTTCGTCAATAAAACTTTGTTGTTAATTAAACCACGATATATACTTTTTTATTTCTAAATCAAATTAATTATTAAATTCTCAAAATTGGCACTAAATCACAATTACGAATACGAATTAAAAAAAAAATGTTAATAAATTACAATTTTCATATACGCTAACTTTTTTAAAATTCGAAGCGCATTTCGAAAATAATTCCAAATAACAATTCGTCTAATTATTAGTCCGTAGATGGAGACACTTGTATTTGACAGTGGATAAATATGGCAATATTGAGTTTCCTTGCGAGTTACTTGGTAGATTTAATTACAATCAAAGTGTATACGAGCAAGATACACTACCCCATCTATCGACCGATTCTGTTACTTTGTGTCGATTAAAATAATTTTCGTATAACATTCTCTTAAAGCCGGGTTTCGAAAAAAAACGTTCAAACTAGTATTGTGAACGGAAAGTTTTCCAAAATCGAAATTTTATTTTTATATTGGTAAAAAAAAAAATTTATAATCAGCACTAAGTTTGAATTTAAATACTAGTTTTGCTTCATTCAACAAAGCCCGAATAAAAGTTTGGTTATGTTCATATTATCCTGCAATTGGTGATTTTATTAAATTAGTTCAAAAATGTATTCGAATCAACTAAAGTAGTTCATTTGGAACGATAATGGGATTTTTTATATAAATCATATTTTTACTGTTAGAAAAAAAAAATTAAAAATTTCCTCGTTTGAAAACGAAATGTTTGGTTTGGTGCACTTTTCGTCGTATTCAAAAAATCTTTTTCCAAAATTACTTAAAATTGGGTTTTAAGCGTATCATATTGTAGCATCTACACTTCGAAAAGTCACTTTTTTTTGTTTACCGAAAAATTGTTCCCAATAACAGAGTCGACGTGAAAATTCGATTTAAAAAATCATCTGAAGAATCAGTATCTTCAAAATAGCGCCATTCTTCAGTTAAAATGCAAAAAAATAGATTATTTTTAAAAAAATTCAAATCTTAACACGAGAATTCTATTTAAAAATATTTTCGAAGCATCACTATCTTAAAAACAACGCATCTATTCAGTAAAGGATGTTTGAAGTAAAAAAAATAAAAAATAAAAAAATTTTCTTTCAAAATTTGAAAATATCGATTAAAATATTTATCTAAATAATCTATATTTTTAAAATAACGCATATCTCCATTTAACGCTGTTTGAAGGTATAATTTTAAAATGCAGTGAAGTAGAAAAATATTTGAAAAAAATCATAACTTGAAAATATTGCTAGAATTCCTTAAAAAAAAAAGAATGATTGAATAATCAGTGTTTTATATAATAGCTCTTCAGTTAACGTCGTTTCAGGGTATTTAACAATGCAAAAAATTAAAAAATATTTCTCAATATAAAATAAAATAAATATAAAAAAAAATTGAAAATATTAAGGTGAAAAATCTGAAAAATGTTGAAAATATTAAAAAAAAACTTGAAATTTATTCGACTACAACGAAAATTGTAAAATTTGCTTCACCCCACCATTCTTTAAGAAAGACAACGGTCCCCAACCATCTTCAGCGAAGGGTCACATAAAAAAAAAATTCGTCATATAAAATAATCAATTATATCAGGACCGGGGGGGACATAGTTTGAGAGCCGCTGGGGCTTTATTACATCACAAAGACTTCGGCACTTCGCCGGCCAACTTTGCTCAACACTTCGCGCCAACACTGCAGCGTATAACCACTAATGTACTAAGAACCGTTCCGACCACGTATGTCTATACATGGTTGCCACGTCTCGCACGAGTGAACCAACGTCGTGTCGTGGAATTATGCCTTTGATGATGACGATGACAATGTGTTCGTCGCGTGTCTCTGTTCTTTTGAAGAATTATTGTCATCCAGATTTCAAGTTTTGTAAGATGGCAGGCTTCGTTCACATGGTTAAAGACATTGATGGGGTGAGGGGTAATGTGTTGGAAATAATTTTTAAACAAAAATATTTTAAAATTAGTGACAGATATGTCAAAAAACGACAGAATGGAAACGCTAAATGTCATATTTGACAGGTACGTCGAAAGAGACTGTAGTGTAGATATTGCAGAAACGTCAAAAATGACAGAAATGTCAAAAATGACAGAATTTTTTATTTTCTTCCATCCTATAAATGAATGATTTTGTATTATGTGAATTAATGTCAGATTTAATAAAAACAAGTGACAGATATGTCAAAAAACGGCAGAAGCTTAAAAATGTTAAATTTGACAGGTGCGTCAAAAGAGACTGTAGTGTAGAAATTACAGAAACGTCAAAAATGACAGAAATGTCAAAAATGACAGAAACATCAAAAATGGCCGAATTTTTTATTTTCTTTCACCCTATAAATGTGTATTATGTGACTTAATGTCAGATTTAATAAAAACAAGTGACAGATATGTCAAAAAATGACGTATAGGGGATTTTGCACAGTATTTATTTATACTATTGATGACAATAGTTACGGGATTTGTAGTTATTACTCAAAAAAGCAATAAATTATGTCTTATATGACATACACGTCAAGTGTCGTGATTGACAGGAAATGTCAATTGTCAAGTTTGTCAATTGTCAAATGTCAAAAAATTGACAGTGACGGAAATGTTACATATGATTGAAAATTGAAGAATGATTGAAATGTCAAAAATGTCATAATTGGTAGGTATGTGAAAGTGACAGAATTGTCAAAAATAAAAGAACAGTAAAAGTGACAGGAATGGTGAATATATAGAAAAATGTTAGAAGAGACAGTAATGTAAAAAACTATAGAAACGTCAAAAATGTCATAACTATTATTTACGTCAGTGTGACAAAAAATGTAAAAAATAATATAATCGTATCGAAATCTCAAACACAGAGAGAGAGATAAGAAATATAAGAAAAAATAAGCGTAAATAGCATTTTTCTAAAATAACAAAATTGACAAAAGTTACGGAAATGTCAAAAATGTATGTAAAAATCTGTTGATGATGACATCATTTTTATAATGAATTTTGATAAATTTGTATTAGAAAATTAGTAAATATTGACATAAATGTCAAAATGTCATAATTCGTCAAAAGTGGCAGAAATGTCAAGAATCGAGAAATTACAAAAACTTGACAAACGTGAGAAAAATTCGAAAATAACATAAATGTCAAATAATAAAGAAGCATAAAAATGACACGAACGTCAAGTATGACAGCAACGTCAAAATGACAAATGCATCAAAACATGGCAGAAACATAAAAAATTTTTACAGAAATATTTTAAAAAAATTATGTGGTTGGATGCAAAAATTTTCAGAAAAATATTTTTTCATCGGTTGTACATTCGCTTAGAGGTTAACTCAAAGTTACGGTGGTTTAAAAAAAATGATTTAATTTTTTTTTTTTATAAATTTAACTAAATTTATTTTCTACAACCTCATTTTTATTTTTATTTTTTGATGTGGGTATTGTTTCTCATTGTCATTGTCTTTGTTCCAATGCGCCACTTTTATATTATCAAAGATAGTATTGTTTGGTGGGTAAACTACTGCTTTGCATGTTGCCTAGTTGAAGAACGAACTGTCAGACTGAAGGAAAGTAATATATTTAGCTCGATTGTATTTCGTATTGATATCATTAGTCCTCGGACGAAGATGGACGCGTTGCAAAAACGGACATTGTAGACACGAAATAAATTTCACTAGGCGATTGAATAATATCTCATTGTAGAAATAGGACGTTGGAATTGAATGCAATTGATTAAAACAAATGACGATGATTTCTGTTTGGTAGTTTCGATTGTACGCGGGTTTAGATGGGCAGTACTTTTTTAGTTCGTTGTACGGACAATAGGTAGCGCCACTAAAACAATGTAAATAAAATTAACTAAATGCAGTAATGAATAGAAAAAGAAAATATAATACAATCGCATTTATTTTCGTTTATGAAGTTAATTATTTTGATTATTATTTGCAATCTAATTTTTTACATGGGAAATGTTATTTCGTGATTTGTGACGTTCGAAAATACAAAAATAAAATAGACGACTATAATTATGAAAGAATAAGAAATCGTGAGGCGGACAACAGATGGCGCTTTAAAAAAATACAATATATATATATATATATATATATATATAGATAAATATCGCTGTATTTATTTTGTTTATAAAGTTAATTATATTTAAAGCAAATAATATTTAGTTTAAAAGTATTTGATGTTAATTCAAATTAGTTTGCTAGTATAAATGTTTAAAAATTACTTCATTATATGGGCAACAGGTAGCGCCATTGAAAAATCTTGAAATGAAATAAATACAATAATATTTTTGTTCATAAAGTTCATTTTTCGATTTATTGTTTGTATGAGAATATAAAATGTACGATTCTTGTAATATTTATAGAAATTTTAATAAAAAAAAATTATCTACGGACTATTTAATCTAAGGTTATTTGAATATTTGCAAGCGTGAATCTAAAAAAAATCATGTATCGATTGTTTAATAAAATTTATTGAAAATAATTTTGTATATTGTCAGTTTTTTGCTTTCTTTTTCGAAATGAAATTTTTTTGCATTTTTAGTTCATAGTTTTAATCGATTTTTTTCACTGATATAATCAGAGCATGTTTTGTAATTTTTATACTTAAAAATTTATTGACAAAAACCTATTAAAAAACACTTTTCTGTCTTTTCACGTTTTCATTTTGTAATTTTTCTTCAAAAAAATTTATTTTTCCATATATAGAATCTTTCGAATTTTATATTTAATTTTTTATTAGAATAATATATAATGTATCTTTTAGTTACTTCCTTTTGGGTAGTTTATGTATCTATATATTACATAAACTTTGATTTTTTTTTCTGGAAATTTGAATTTTTATTTCGAAACTGCGTTTTTTTTTTTTTGATATTTTCGATTTTACATTTATATTTATATGTTTATTTCGTAATCAGTTTTTGTAAGAATTTCTCATCGGAAGCGAATTATTTTGTCCCCTAGCATAAATATATACAGTATGTTTCATAAATTTCCTATCCTATAAGCTTTTAATAAGTCGGGAGATGTTCTGAACATGCGCAATAAATCTAAGAATCAATTTGACGTAATCTGTCAATTTTCGATTTTTTGTAAGATAGGAGGTATTGTCACATCGCTGACGATATGTTCTTTTTAAATAACGTCCTATGTGACTGATGTGACAATACCACCTATCTGTTTTGAACTTTTAATGAGTCGGGTGATATTCTGAACATGCGCAATACATCTAAGAATCAGTTTGACATCTGTCATTTTTCGAATTATTGTATGATATGTATATTCATGTATTTCAATTTTTTTTCAAAGATATATTTTTATTTTGTTAAACGATGTTTATTGACCATAAGATAATTTCAAAAATGGAAATTAAAAAATTATATAAAGCCATAAAATATTAATTTCTTGACATTAATTCCTTAGCAAATTTTTTTTTAATATAATTTGAATTGACGTATCGAACATTACGCATAAGAAGGTTTCCTATTCTTTCAATTAATTTACAAAACCTTAACAGGACCGTATTCTTATATATTTAAAAAAGGTTTCCCCATCAAAACAAAAAATAATTGACAATTTTTTTATCGTAACTGGGATTCGAACCCACACTAGCTAATATACTGGGCGAACTTATTTACCAATTTGTATTAAATCACATATAACAGTTCCTCAACATAAAATTAATTTGAAATATTCGATTTTTTGTAAGATAGGAGGTATTGTCACATCGCCGACGATATGTTCTTATTAAATAACGTCCTATGTGACTGATGTGACATATACCACCTATCTGTTTCGAACTTTTAATGAGTCGGGGTGATATTCTGAACATGCGCAATACATCTAAGAATCTGTTTGACATAATCTGTCATTTTTCGAATTATAGTAAGATATGTATGTTTTACTAACAAAAAAAACATACTTCCTAATTTATTTTTTAAAGAAAAAACTGTTCATTTTTGCATAAAAAAAAAATTCTAGGTTCCACTGCGCAAAAAAAATCGCTTTGTCGCTAGGTTACATTCGATTTTTTTTTGCATGTTCGTGGGATCGCATATCCAAATTAGGTGTCGTCTTTCTCGACTTGTTCGAAGGCGCCAAATAGATATATAAATACAGGAATAAAACAAGCGCCGTCTGTCGCTTTTTGTATTCCTTTTCGGTATAGCAAAACTATCTGATAAATTTCAAATATATATGCAGGATTTTCCGGCGACAGAAACAACAGTTACGAATAAATAAAACACCGCCTTTTTACCCAGAAAAATACAGCTTAAAAAGCAAATAACATTCCTCTCACTATTCCCATGGCACTGGAACATTTCACTTAAATGTTCCAGTCACCGATCATCGAAACCAATTTTTTTCTAAAAATCTCTAGTACCAATCACACGAATTTGTTCGTTACAGATTCCCATTTGAACGCCACAAAAATCATGGACATCGCCCAAGAGGAAGACGTACCCAAACCATCCACCAATTCAACAACCTACCACGAAGACCTTATTACAAAGCCATATTGCAGCTGGTAGCGTTTTATAGCATGAGAATCGGACGTGCCTTACGACAATTCCTCTTACTTTTCACAATCGCCAGCCATCGGACGGCCATCTCTGGGGCGGGTGGTGACTGTCCGCACCTGTGCGAATGCAAGTGGAAGAGCGGCAAAGAGTCGGTCATCTGCCTGAACGCGAACCTCACCCACGTGCCGTTACATTTGGACGGGGGCACGCAGGTATTGGACATGACCGGCAATACCATCGTCAATTTGAAGCACGACGAGTTTAGTAGCGCCGGCCTGGTCAATCTGCAGAAGATTTACGTGTCCAAATGTAAATTGAAGAATTTGGACCGGTACACCTTCAGGCATGTGATCAATTTGGTCGAGTTGGATTTGAGCTATAATGCTGTGGCTGCGGTACCATCGCACACCTTCGATTCGATTAGTGAGTTGAGGCATTTGAAGCTCAATGGCAATCCGATTCAACGAATTGTTAGCGACGCGTTCGTTTATTTGCCGCATTTGGTACGGCTCGAGCTGAGCGAATGTAAAATTAACACGATTGAACATAAAGCCTTCAACGGTTTAGAATGGACCTTAGAATTCTTAAAGCTAGACAAAAATCGCTTGTACACAATCAGCGCCAGTTCCTTAACAGTCCTGAACAATTTGAATCGAATCGAACTGGCGGATAATCTGTGGAATTGCACCTGCGAGTTGAGGCCGATACGCGAATGGATGTACCAAAAGAACGTACCATTTGGCATACCACCAAACTGCCAGTATCCGAAAAGATTGCAGGACAAGTCATGGGACAAAATCGATTTGGACGAATTCGCTTGCGCGCCCGAAATATTCGCGGTCGAATCGAAGGCGTTCGGAGTGGATGGGAAAAATGTCACAATGACCTGCCATGTCAAGGGTATGCCCGAACCGAATGTCCGATGGATCTTAAAGAACAAAGTCATCGCGGATTTGAGTGGCACTAACGGCAAGAAGCTATATACGGTACACCTGCGGAATAACACCAGCGATTTGACGTTACTAACAGCTGACTTACAAGATGCCGGTGTATACATCTGCACCGCCGAAAATAAAGCTGGCAAGGCGGAGGCTAGCGTTACATTGGCGATATCGAAAGAGCCACCGAAAACCACGTTAACTACCAAAGTTTTTATGGCCAGTATCGTAGCGGGTACCATTTTCGTTGTGGCATCGTGCCTAATCACTCTGTGCATCTACACGTACAAGAGAAAGCACGTCACGCTGTGGCGACGGAACGATTGTCATCCAGACGACACCTACGAAAAGATCGAACTCAATCATCACCATGGAAAAGTGCTCAGTAACAACATCACGAATGGACGTAATTCCACTGAACAGCATCCAGGTGTTATAATGAGAGGACAGAAGAAGCACGGTGACTATTGCGTTGTACCTGCTGGCGATACCGACCAAGATGAAGAGTACGATGATGATGAGCGTGGCCAAAGCGACAGGGAAACGAAAGTGTGGAAGCCAGGACCAATAGAGGAGAGGAATGTCATTGGGGCGGAACTGCAGGATAATAGGGAGGATTTGAACGATTTACATATACCAAGACGAGTAATCAATGATAATATAAGGTAACGAATTAATCAAAAATGTACGATTTAGCCTTTATATATCCATTTCTTTTATAGGGACGAATCAAATATCACCCGCCACTCGCCAATATCTTCCTACTCGATGTCCACCACATCCAAATCGCCCTATCAAACACTTCCAATCACCACGCAAAATAGAATTCTTCCACAAGTACCCCAGCGCAACAAGAAGCAACCTTCCGCAGCAATGGACGCCTCAAACTATTCCACAAACATGCCCCTGGTGCAGAAGGTATCTGGTTACCATCCAGTACTACCTGGTGGCTCGGGGCAGTACTCTAGTGAGCTGGGTAACTTGGCGGAGGAGGAATGCTCAGCTGGACCTAGTGGCAAATACCCGGATTTGATCGAAAATTCGCCTAACAAGTATTCCTGCGCGAACAATAACGTTCATCATGGAACGAGTAGTAGGCCGGCCAGTGAAGGGGGCAGCGTTGCCGATATTAACGAGCTGTTTTGCACATTACCGCGGAAGCAAAGAGTGCCGCACACAAGGTACGGTATTTTGCGTTGACGCTGCACGTTTATGCCAGTAGTATTTGTTGATTTTCTTTAGTAGATATCGCAGTTTCGACAGCCAATCGCCACTTCTGCCCGAATCTCATTACGGAAGCAGCGGTGGCGATAGCAACAGCTCTTCATCCCGACGACTGGCCGAAGCGGCGCAGAAGAACACGTTAGCGTGCAAGCCGAGAATCAATCCGAATCCCACCGCCACGAACGCCAATTCTAAACAGCTGTCCAGTAGCTATCTGAATCTCCATCACCACCTGCAAAAGAGCTCACCGATGCGAGAGGTGGAACTGCTAAATAACGCCACGCCGCTCTTGGACGTAGCCAGTCTCGAGAATCGGATTTCGTACAAGCAAGAACCGGTAGGTGTCGCACCAACGATCGCCACCACCAACTTGAACACGTACGATTATCACGCCGCCCAATTGGAGCGTTTTCTTGATGAATACCGTACACTGCAAAAGGAACTGACCAAAATGAAGGAGACCTGCGCTAATATGCGGCAGAACAGTGTGCCGGTGACGCCGTCAACGAGTGTCCTGGTGGTGGTGAAGAGTCCGAATGTCGCGATGACGTCACCCAATTCGAATCAGCCATTGGCTGTGAGCGGACTGTTTGATGGCGATTTGGCAACGTTCTTGAGCAATCAAGACGCGAAAAATAATCGACTGTTGAATGAATAATCAGTGAACTCTGTAAATATCTAAGCGGAATAACGGAAACAATGTATCTCTTGCAATAATATTATATACAAGACGATCGACAAAAATTCTCATCAATTATAAAACGTGTCGAAATGAAGAATTGGAAAAAATCATTGGTCGTTTTTGCACCGTTCGATAGATGAGACGTTTTTTTGATCGCTCGTTACATACAATTGACTATTATATACCGGATGTTCGTGAATAACGTATGAATTTAAATGTTTATTATTGGTTAGTTTTAGAAAATTTGTGATATTACTATTGTACATAACTGTTTAAGTACTTGCTAAAAGTAAAAAAAAACAGTAGTTAGTATAAGTCATTTTTTATATCTTGGCGGACCTAATTCATCCTCTACTGCGCATAAGGGTGGAGCTTACAGTACCATTGTTGCCATATATGAATAAAAAAAACTTCAGTACAAAGTGCTCAAATTATAAACTGCATTACAAAATTCAGATTGAGATTATTTAATATACGGCTTCGATTAAAGTCCACTATTTAGTAAACAGTTTCCAGTTATTTGTTATTTGTTTCGATCAATTATTGCTAATATAATACACGCTGTATTTGTTGGCTGTCGATATGGCAACATTGCAGTCATTTTGACCACACCCTCAAATGACAAAAATGCAGTGGCGAGCATCTCTTCACGTCTTATGCATAAACTAGTCTTAATTTGTAATGCGCAGTGGGGCGGGGCGGGTCCGCCACTTAAAAAAAAAATTACCCTACAATTCTTGACAGGTGGAAACCCTAATCCGATTTCAATGAAATAACATTTAAATGTAACAAAAAGTATACGCAGACTAATGATGCGAGAAAAAAAAATGTTCATAGAATTTATATGGATTTTCAATGTACTATACTATACTATACAGGGTGTTCCGCAGAAATTATGTATCTTAGTGTAAATGCCGATATGAATGAGGATTGTTTCAATGTTTGTTTTAAGTGGAACATCCAGTATTATGTAATATTATTTGCGGTAAAATATTTCGAAAAGGATCTGATGTATATTATTTGTTGTATGAAATATATTTATATTTATCATTGAGTATTTGCGTGATTTTTTAAACACCCTGTACAACAATATTATTACACATTATACGTGGCTATTTTTAATTCGTGCCTAAAATTATATAAATTAATTTAAAAAAATCAAACTGTCGTTGGCATTGACTTTTTAAATATTATATTTTGCTATATTATTAATAA
This sequence comes from Leptodirus hochenwartii, assembly GCA_947310635.1. Taxonomy (NCBI): domain Eukaryota; kingdom Metazoa; phylum Arthropoda; class Insecta; order Coleoptera; family Leiodidae; genus Leptodirus; species Leptodirus hochenwartii. Next base: position 2,371,553 of record OX371178.1, on the reverse strand, counting down.
TTTTTTTGAAAGATTTATTTAAAAAAAAAAAATTTTTTTAATAGGGCTAAAATTTTATCCCACCCCCGATGGGGGGTGTCTATTATCAACCCCGTTTAGGCATTTCTGACGTAAATCAGACGTTTAAAATTTGTAATTCACCAGACTCAATCGTACAGCGGCCAAAATGGCACTGGCGGGTCGATTTCGGAATGAAACTAAAACTAACCATCCCCCCCCCGATTCGAGATTCGCATATTCCCCAATCCACCCCTATTTTATATCATATAGAAGCACCGTTTGGTGCGGTTTGGTTTGAGTCAGTTTGGTTTTGTCTTTTTAATAGCTTTTTACTAAATATATAAGTGTAGAGTATGCAACCCAACATACATTGCTGTTGAATGGTACACTGATGCACAGAACGGTACTTTGGATTATTTTTGTTTATTTTTATTATTATTGGATAGTGAAATTTATTTATCCATGACGTAAGTAGTATTTTAAAATATAAGTCAAATACATATTTTTAAAAATAATACCGAATGATCACGCGAATTTTACATGGTTGCAATTATTTTTAAGAAAATGAATGTTCGTTCTTCAATTTTTTAGTTCGTTTAGTATATATTCTTTAAATGTGCAGTTCTGTGCAGACTATCAATGATAATATACAGCGTAGATAAAATTCAAATTAATATTCGTCCATGAAAATTAAATATTTTATTAAAAAATAACAAATTATTTAAAATATCGTATTATTATTTAATTTAATTAATATGTTAAGTATATAAAAAAAAATATGTGATACAAATTTCTATCAAATAAAATAGTTTTTTTTTTAAGAATGAACTCGTAATATTTTTTGTTTCGCTGCAAATATAAAAAAAAATATCTTCATTCATTTTTTAATAATATATTTAATTTCTGTATAAATATTCGAACATCGTATAAAAATTAAATATTTAATTTCGTGTACCCTGTATATTGCCGGTTACAACAATTCCATGAACTTATAAAATATTTCCAAAAAAATTGCTATCTAATCGATTATTACAGACTCATCTGTTGTGAGGTGTTAAAAAGCCAAAACCAAACGAGCTAGGACAGACTATATATATGTACGTGTGGCATCGCAGAGATATACTGAAGATAATCTATATCAATTTGCCTGACACGGAGCGCTTATAGCTCAACTCCAATCCTGGAGGACTAAAACGAGAAATGAGAAAGCAGTAAGTACCATTCAGTTCTAATATATTTTTTTAATATAATTTTTATTATTATTTTTTCATTGAATTTATTTTTTTTAATTTTAGATTTTCATATTTATTGATTTTTTTTCTAAAAAAAAATGTATTTTTTTCTATACATTTTTTTTTCTATAAATCTGTAAATTATTCCCATTATAAAGAAAATAATTAATCGTTGAAAAAATATTTGTATTTTTATGAAATACTACGACGGTGCCGTTTTATCAAGTATTTATGAAGGCAATGTGTCGTAGCCGCAGTATAATCTTAATTTATCCAAAAGGATTTTGTAAATTAATTTAAGTAAAATTATAAATAAGCTACTTGTAGTTTTAGATATTTTTCTTTTAAATTTTCAATTTTTCTCATATTACTTTTTAAAATTAAAAACGCACTAAAGGAAATTTCGTTAATTTTTTTTACCTAGTTTTACTAAACCACTTCGATATTGCTTAAAATGAAATTTTTTTTAAATTTAATTTTACTACAAAAATTAAACAAGAAAATTTTTATTTAAAAAATTATATAAGTTTAAAAAGATATACAATTTTTTTTTGCTAATTTTACCACTACGTTAATTTTTTTACTTCAAAATTATTATTTTTGAAGAAAATGATTGGTTTGTTTTTTGCTTCATAAATTTTTTTTTAAATACAATTTTCGAAATTTATTTATATTACAAACAAAAAATATAAATTAATTTTTTTTAGCTAAATTTATTGGAACAATATTTTTTATGAAACAAAAATTAATTTTTGAAACAACAAAATTATTTCGAAAAATGAATTTAAATTAAATGCCTATTCATTTGAGTAAAAAAAAAATTATCAGCTAATTTTTGCCAATTCAATTTTTTTTTTTATACAAATTTATTGCAGAAATTATTTCAAATTCCAAGTTAAATTTCTTAGAAAAAAATATTTCTTAGCCAATTTTAACGTCACTTCAACAGTTTCTTAAATAAAAATTTAAAAAAAAAATTCTTAAAAAAATCTTTACAAAATTAATAATTTACTACCGCGCTATTACTGCGTTTCTTCTTCTAATATCCATGTAATGTGACCTACAGCCACAAATCCGCAAGGGAGGTTTTAGAATCCACCCCTCTAAAGACTATATTTCGGAAAGTGTACATATAAAAAGAAATTTTATGTTTAAATTAAGTCTACATCTCCAAATACCACCAAATTGTACTTAAATTGTACCTGAACATCTTACAACGCTTTTTCAGAAGAGATAAATCTAAATATCTCCCAAAGAATAATAAAATAAAATATCTCAATATAAATGTTCCATTCGCATTTGTCGTTTCGCAAATATTCAAGAAAAAAATCGTCTAAAAAAAATGTTTTTTCATCGAAATTTGTTATCGATTAGAATTATGAAATGTCCAAATAATATTTGGTGGTTTCCTAAATTTTTACATAACCAAAAAAATTTTTTTTACCAAAACTATGCTTCTATATTTAAAAATAAGAAATTTCATGTGGTGGTTCCCTAAATTACCAGATAATAAAAAAAATATTTTAATAAAATTTATAACGTTTTTGTAATTGTAATTTAGTGGTTTCTTAAATTTTCACATAATGATAAAAAAAAAACGAAATTTATAACAATTATAAAAATTTTTTAATCCTTCAAATGTCTTTTCTAGGTTTCCTAAATTTTTCCAATGTACCCACGGATATTTTAAAATATTTCAGATATATATGTCAACATATATTATATAGGATAATTTCGCACTTTGCGCGTGTAAAGTCCTTTTATAAGCATTTAGAGTCCTTATTTAGTCCTGGCGGGATAACAGGAAGAGGATATTTTGCCTGGACGTTCTAACAAAGTGTGATATCCCTATCTGCCGGCCAACGATGGATTATCCCCGAAATTTAACAGTTTATATACGAGACATTAGTTCCGTGTACACTCTGAGACTTAAAAAATGACTGCACAACATAAAAATGATTTTTTTCGCGCTAATCCAATATATATTTTATTATGTTTCGCGTGTTGAAAAATAATATACCGAGTGTATTTATTTATAAATACATAACTTATTTTAAAAAAAAATTTATTGCAGAAAAGTATAAAATCAGTAGTATATATTTCATAACACTGGCACCAAGAAAGTACGTTTAGAAATGAGGGTGAGAAGTAAATTGTTAATCTAAGGTCAGTTTAGATGGGGGGGTCGTTTTCTGTGTATAGTGGTTTGATTAAGTCAGGTCAGGTCAGGTCAGGCTATATACGAGACATTAGTTCCCGTACACTCCGAGACATAAAAAATGACTGTATAACATAGAAATGATTTTTTGCGCTACTACAATATATATTTTATTATCTTTCGAGTGTTGAAAAATAATATACCGAGTGTATTTATTTATAAATACATAACTTATTTTTAAAAAAAATTATTGCAGAAAAGTATAAAATCAGTAGTATGTATTTCATAACACTGGCACCAAGAAAGTACGTTTAGAAATGATGGTGAGAAGTAAATTGTTAATCTAAGGTCAGTTTAGATGGGGGGGTCGTTTTCTGTGTATAGTGGTTTGATTAAGTCAGGTCAGGTCAGGTCAGGCTATATACGAGACATTAGTTCCCGTACACTCCGAGACATAAAAAATGACTGTATAACAAAAAATGATTTTTTTTTGCGCTACTACAATATATATTTCATTATCTTTCGAGTGTTGAAAAATAATATACCGAGTGTATTTATTTATAAATACATAACTAATTTTTAAAAAAAATTATTGCAGAAAAGTATAAAATCAGTAGTATGTATTTCATAACACTGGCACCAAGAAAGTACGTTTAGAAATGATGGTGAGAAGTAAATTGTTAATCTAAGGTCAGTTTAGATGGGGGGTAGTTTTCTGTGTATAGTGGTTAGGTCAGGTCAGGTCAGGTCAGGCTATATACGAGACATTAGTTCCCGAACACTCCGAGACATAGAAAATGACTGTACAACATAAAAATGATTTTTTTTGCGCTACTACAATATATATTTTATTATCTTTCAAGTGTTGAAAAATAATATACCGAGTGTATTTATTTATAAATTTATACCTTGTTGAAAAAAAAAATTATTGCAGAAAAGTATAAAATCAGTAGTATGTATTTCATAACACTGGCACCAAGAAAGAACGTTTAGAAATGAGGGTGAGAAGTAAATTGTTAATCTAGGGTCAGTTTAGATGGGGGGTAGTTTTCTGTGTATAGTGGTTTGATTAGGTCAGGTCAGGTCAGGTCAGGTCAGGCTATATACGAGACATTAGTTCCCGTACACACCGAGACATAAAAAATGACTGTATAACATAAAAATGATTTTTTTTGCGCTACTACAATATATATTTCATTATCTTTCAAGTGTTGAAAAATAATATACCGAGTGTATTTATTTATAAATTTATACCTTGTTGAAAAAAAAAATTATTGCAGAAAAGTATAAAATCAGTAGTATGTATTTCATAACACTGGCACCAAGAAAGTACGTTTAGAAAAGAGGGTGAGAAGTAAATTGTTAATCTAAAGTCAGTTTAGATGGGGGGGTAGTTTTCTGTGTATAGTGGTTTGATTAGGTCAGGTCAGGTCAGGTCAGGTCAGGCTATATACGAGACATTAGTTCCCGTACACACCGAGACATAAAAAATGACTGTATAACATAAAAATGATTTTTTTTTGCGCTACTACAATATATATTTTATTATCTTTCGAGTGTTGAAAAATAATATACCCAGTGTATTTATTTATAAATACATAACTAATTTTTAAAAAAAATTATTGCAGAAAAGTATAAAATCAGTAGTATGTATTTCATAACACTGGCACCAAGAAAGTACGTTTAGAAATGAGGGTGAGAAGTAAATTGTTAATCTAAGGTCAGTTTAGATGGGGGGTAGTTTTCTGTGTATAGTGGTTTGATTAGGTCAGGTCAGGTCAGGTCAGGTCAGGCTATATACGAGACATTAGTTCCCGTACACACCGAGACATAAAAAATGACTGTATAACATAAAAATGATTTTTTTTGCGCTACTACAATATATATTTCATTATCTTTCAAGTGTTGAAAAATAATATACCGAGTGTATTTATTTATAAATTTATACCTTGTTGAAAAAAAAAATTATTGCAGAAAAGTATAAAATCAGTAGTATGTATTTCATAACACTGGCACCAAGAAAGTACGTTTAGAAAAGAGGGTGAGAAGTAAATTGTTAATCTAGGGTCAGTTTAGATGGGGGGTAGTTTTCTGTGTATAGTGGTTAGGGAGCGATTAGCAGCTCTAGAAGGAATTCCCGGGATAATTCCAGGATAATTACGTCCTGGATGGCAAGTAGGACTATCTATACGAACGTAGCAGACTCCCTTCAGGTAAATTTGTTTCAATTAGAATTAGAATTAGAATTAGAATAAGTGGAGGATGGATTCTGTCGTACTGAAACTAATGAGTAAATGAGTAAAGAAAATTTTGGTGATTTTATATGAATTTAAAAAATATATATATAGGGTGTTTAATCGTTATAAAATGAAAATATTTTTTCAAATTGTCTTGAGTTTTTTTTTTTTGGTTAAAAGTTATAAAAATTTTGGTACAATTTTATTTCAAATTAATTTTATGTTGAGGAACTGTTATGTGTGATTTAATACAAAATTGGTAAATAAGTTCGCCCAGTATATTAGCTAGTGTGGGTTCGAATCCCAGTTACCATAAAAAAATTGTCAATTATTTTTTGTTTTGATGGGGAAACCTTTTTTAAATATATAAGAATACGGTCCTGTTAATGTTTTGTAAATTAATTGAAAGAATAGGAAACCTTTTTATGCGTAATGTTCGATACGTCAATTCAAGTTATATTTAAAAAAAAATTGCTAAGGAATTAATGTCAAGAAATTAATATTTTATGGCTTTATATAATTTTTTAATTTCCATTTTTGAAATTATCTCATGGTCAATAAACATCGTTTAACAAAATAAAAATATATCTTTGAAAAAAAATTGAAATACATGAATATACATATCATACAATAATTCAAAAAATGACAGATTACGTCAAATTGATTCTTAGATTTATTGCGCATGTTCAGAATATCACCCGACTCATTAAAAGTTCAAAGCAGATAGGTGGTATTGTCACATCAGTCACATAGGACGTTATTTAAAAAGAACGTATCGTCAGCGGTGTGACAATACCTCCTATATTACAAAAAATTGAAAAATGACAGATTACGTCAAATTGATTCTTAGATTTATTGCGCATGTTCAGAACATCTCCCGACTTATTAAAAGTATATAGGATAGGAAATTTACGAAACACACTGTATATATTTATGCTAGGGGACAAAATAATTCGCTTCCGATGAGAAATTTTTACAAAAACTGATTACGAAATAAACATATAAATATATATGTAAAATCGAAAATATCAAAAAAAAAATTCGCAAGTTTCGAAATAAAAATTCAAATTTCCAAAAAAAAAAATCAAAGTTTATGTAATATATAGATACATAAACTACCCAAAACGAAGTAACTAAAAGATACATTATATATTATTCTAATAAAAAATTAAATATAAAATTCGAAAGATTCTATATATAGAAAAATATTTTTTTTTGAAGAAAAATGACAAATTGAAAAGGTGAAAAAACAAAAAAGTGTTTTTCATATGCTTTTGTCAATAAATTTTTAAGTAAAAAAAATACAAAACATGCTCTGATTATATCAGTGAAAAAAATCGATTAAAACTATGAACTAAAAATGCAAAAAAAAATCATTTCGAAAAAGAAAGAAAAAAACAATTTTATGGTAACATTTCGAAACTATCAAATTATGCAAATATTTCTACACAAATTCAAAAAAAAAATTTTTTTTGATAATCTGATAATTCATTTTCTAAACGTAACTAAAATATAGCCCGCGATTTGGCAATACCTCTTAGCTTACCAAAATACTCATTAAAGTTTCAAAGCAGATAGGTGGTATTATCACATCATTGACGATATTATTCATTTTGGGTTTTTCTCCTATTATTTATTTTTTTACTGGAAATATTTAATTCGAAAATTCTATTTTGGTGCATTGGTCACCCTTGAAACAAAACACAGTGCATTTAATGTTTAGTGCGACGATGTGCCCCCACCCCCCGGTATAAAATCATCTTCCAGGAAATATAAAATATAAAGAGCATATTATGTATATGAGGTGGCGCGTGAAAAGTGTCGGGAGTGCCAAAAAGGGGGAAACGCAAATATACATACACACACGAGAAAGAGAGATGGATGACGTTTGACAGGCAACAGCGCTGATACAAAGGGAAAATATGGCGGAGAAAATATGGCCGCGCGATTTTCACTTAACTAAATATTTGCTTCAGTTCGCTGCGCGACTAGATAATAAATATAAACAAAAATTTTATATAAATTTAAAAAATAATATATATATTTTTTTAATATAAATTTAAAAAAAAAATTTATACAAATATAAAAAAACGTATTTTTTATACGAATATAAAAAAAAGTATTTTTTAAAAAATTTATACAAATAAAGATAATTTATCGATAGAAATAAAATATCGCTATTTCGAAAAATTACCTGAAAAAATATTATGGTATGACGTGAAAAATAAATACCTAGCTAAAGTTAAATGTGCTTAAAAATCTTTAATTTCGAAATTGAATTTTTCAAAAAAATACAAGGAAATAAAAATTGAAAATCTAAAATTCTTAAAAATAAAATAATTTATTATTATAGTGTATTAACGATTTAAACCGCGTATATATTGTGTTATACAAATTTTCAGATATTCCATATTTCTTAAGAAAATATCGATACTTTTAATTATCGATATTGAACATTCCTGAAAATAAACTGAAATTCTTATTTTTATCGAGTTTCGTTATTGAAAAACGATCATATAAAAACATATCCGCACTTCGCAATAGATTTAAATTAAATATTTTTTTAAAAAAATCATTTTTTTTTCTTGTAAAGAAGCGCTCATTTTAAAAAGTTAGTAAATGAGTGAAAAAGATAAGGAGTTTCGCTATCTTTTTCATTTTTTCATTCAAGATTTGCGAGTCGTACTCTTAGACATGGGGGTATTTTGATGGTTATTTATAATTAGTTATAGAAGGAAGAGTAGCGGGAAAGGTAGGCACCCACTTTTGAATAAATATGTATAATAACTAATGACATTTTTTTTTATTACGAAAAATAAATAGGAGAAAATAAAACAAGCGCGAAAATTATATAAAAACGAAATTTTATATTTTTGAATTCCTATTTAATTTAGTTTTAATAGAACTAGAATATTTTTTGATTAAAAAAATTTTTAATTTATTTTTCTATAAAAGCCCGACAATAAATTTTATTTTAAAATGTAAATGTAGCTTGAACTCCTATTTTTTTTCTATCGAATATCGGCGAAAAAATTTTTTTTTAAAATCTATATCATAGTTTCGATATTTCAAAAAACCATCAAATTATCGGTATTTAAATAAGTATCTACGTACACATCTCTAATTGTAATAAAATTCATTATAGTTAGTGATCGATTACGAATTCAATTTTTTTTGTTGATGCAAAATAGATTTTTTGCGATTTTACCTTAAAATAGGCAACGCTGGATGGCGAGCCCATCTCCATATTCATATGCACAGATGCCATCGACAGCACAAATGTCAAATATTATAGAAATAAAATCTTGGCGGGATTACTTCCAACATTTTTTCACGAAATACTCATTTTTAGCCGTTTTTTTTTGTTAATACCGATTAAAAATGGCCCACCCAAAACGTCACCATATGTCAAAACACTAAAATTTCATATAATCTTCATATAAAATCAATAAAACTAATTTTTACAATTTCACAATCGCCTTTTTTCACAATTTTGTACAAAATAACACCGTAAAAATGCATTTTCAAAAATAAGTTTGGTGGCAGGCAACCAAAATGACAAATAGGGCGGTCAATTTTCGGGAACAATTTTCGCAAGAATTAATAATCGCGCGCGTATTGACCATTGAAAAGATAGAAATTTTTTTTTATTACGAAAAATAAATAGGAGAAAATAAAACAAGCGCGAAAATTATTTAAAAACGAAATTTTATATTTTTGAATTCCTATTTAATTTAGTTTTAATAGAACTAGAATATTTTTTGATTAAAAAAAATTTTTAATTTATTTTTCTATAAAAGCCTGACAATAAATTTTATTTAAAAATGTAAATGTAGCTTGAACTCCTATTTTTTTTCTATCGAATATCGGCGAAAAAATTTTTTTTTTAAATCTATATCATACTTTCGATATTTCAAAAAACCATCAAATTATCGGTATTTAAATAAGTATCTACGTACACATCTCTAATTGTAATTAAATTCATTATAGTTAGTGATCGATTACGAATTCAATTTTTTTTGTTGATGCAAAATAGATTTTTTGCGATTTTACCTTAAAATAGGCAACGCTGGATGGCGAGCCATCTCCATATTCATATGCACAGATGCCATCGACAGCACAAATGTCAAATATTATAGAAATAAAATCTTGGCGGGATTATTTCCAACATTTTTTCACGAAATACTCATTTTTAGCCGTTTTTTTTTGTTAATACCGATTAAAAATGGCCCACCCAAAACGTCACCATATGTCAAAACACTAAAATTTCGTATAAAATCAATAAAACTAATTTTTACAATTTCACAATCGCCTTTTTTCACAACTTTGTACAAAATAACACCGTAAAAATGTATTTTCAAAAATAAGTTTGGTGGCAGGCAACCAAAATGACAAAATATGGCGGTCAATTTTCGGGAACAATTTTCGCAAGAATTAATAATCGCGCGCGTACTGACCATTGAAAAGATATTTTAACACTGACGAAATATGGGAACACTCATTTACAATATTCTAGACGGTGATGGAATGTTTCTTATATCCGATCTGTGACATTGACGGCTCGACGAGACAACGACAGTGCCGTGGGTAATGCACATAATAAACGGATTATGTCGCAAACGTTCGCTTTTATCGCCCAATGGTGTGGCAAATGAAGAAATTTGCTGGTAATTCGTTTGTAAGTTGCAACGACGCTCTTCGTGTATACAATAACATATCGAAATAGATGTACCGTGTGATTAATATGGAAATAAATGTGGTTTGTTTAGATTAATTCATTTTTAAACGCTGATTATTTCGTTTACAATTGTAAAATTTGTAGAAAATATTTTTGCGGTGTTAGTAAATTTAAAAAAAAAATTATTTCTTAATCAATTATTGATATATTTATTTAAACTGTAAAATTTATATATAAATTAAAGTTGCGTGGTGGCCGTACTATAATTTTTAATTTTTTTATAAATTAAACTAAAAAACGATTTTACTTCCAAACGTGTTTGTTTATCGATTTTTGTTGTATTGATTTATGATTATTTTTGTATACATTGGCCGCCATATTGGAGCCGCCATGTTTTCTATTCTGTAAATTTTGGGCTCTTTCTTTGAGCATCAATAAAATATTTTAAATAAGAAATTTCAAAATTTTATAATATACAAAAATTAAATAAAAATATATTGGTTATACAGGGTGGCCAATTTAGGAAATTCATGTAAAAATAATTAAGAAAACAAACAAAAACCGGATTTGTGCCATAAAACCATAAAATTCTGAAAGACTAAAAAATATTTTATATATACAGAGGGTTACATTTTCTAATAATTTTATTTTAAATACAACGCGATGCCGTTTTATTATAATTTTTATTCTACTTTAATTTATTTCTACAACATTAAATATCTAGCGTATATATTTTTTCGAAATTAATTTAATTTATGCAAAATGACACTTAATAGCTTCAAGAGCAAACATAAACAATTTTTTACAGATTATAATAAATTCGTAAATTTAAAATGTGTCATTTTTACATTGATTAAATGTTGATGAATTTTTTATCTAATATTAAACTTTTTTATTTAACAATTAAAACGTGCAACACTCTGTATAGACAAACAAATTTAATTTTCTATATTTACGACATTTCCAGCAAATTCCGTGGATTCTTAAACGAACCATCCTGTATATTACTGTATTAAGTTCTAAATTTCCATTTGAAAATTTGAAAAAAAATCTACAGTTCAGACAAAATTTTATTAAATTGCCCCTTTCACAAATTCAAAAATTTTCAACATGGCGGTCACATTTTTTTTACACAGCCTGTATAAATGAACGAAATTCTTTTGGAAATTGTTTAAACACTTCCATTTTTATATACAGACAGCTATATCAAAGACAGAGATTCTATTTATACTTTTCTATGGCCGCCACGACGCCATAAAGTATGGAAAATGGCCTCCGATGGTGTCTGCATCTAGCAGGAAAAATGTACATTACAAAACACAAGAAAACTATCTTATACTACCGAGTGTTCGTAAATACAAATTGTAAACTATCATTTTTTAAACGACTAAAAAAAATTAGTAAAATTATGTATTTTCTAAATCAATTTAAAAATGTAAAATCAAATATACAGTGCGTTCCATTTAATTTATATATATATTGAAATTAAATAATAAAAATTGTTCCATATTATTTTGTCGTTAAAAACTAGTAATATTGCATATATTTCTTAAATTAATTTAAAGTTTTAAAATCAACTATACAGTGTGTCTCATTTAATTATCAGACATTAAAAATTTTACAACCGAAATTCTGCCTTATTATATTTAATAAAAAATTAATAAAATATTTTTTAGTTGATTAAAAATTGAAAAATCAAATATACCGTGCGTGGTATTAAATATTGATACATACAAATTATATTGAAAAAAATTGTTCCCGATTATTTTTAATTGACATGATAACTACTTCTTAAATTGATTTAAAAATTAAAAACCGAATATACAATGCGTTCTATTTAATTTTAATATAAACATATTATATAATAAAAATGGTTTCCAGATATTTTAATTAAAAAATTGTAAAATAGCATATATATATATATGTGCAAAATCAAAAATCAAATATACAGTGCGTTCCATTTAAATAAAAATTTAAATAAACGAAAACATCATTATTAACATGATGTTTTTCGAGAACTTTTAGTCACATATTTCGTCACTGACTGTACAGACAAATCTTTTGTGCACGACTGTACATTTACCATAGGGATAAGATATCGTACGTTCCTTTCTATATCTTTCAATTTAATTTACGTTGGGCGAAAAAGAGCGAAAGAAGCGGTCTAAATGTTTTCTCTTCAGCTGGTGCCCCAAACAGAAGAAGACGTTGTCTTTCGGTTGAAAATTTTTCAGGAAGAATAATGTTAAACTCCAGTTTATGTCACATCCATGTGACAATATCGTATAAGCAAAGAATGCCGTTGTACTTGCAATAGCAGGTAATAAAGATAATAAAAGCGAGAAATACAAAAAAGATAAAGAATTTTATATCAAAAATAAATTGCCACTGCACTGTTTTAAGTTTTATGTGCGCAGTGCAGTTAATAATAGGCTAATTATATTTTTTTATATTAATTGCTCGTTGTGTTTTAAAAATTTCTTATTCGTGGAAAAAGAAGATTCCGATTTTTTTTTGCACGAACTTAGCGAGTCGGTCAAATACAGACGAGTCGCAAAAGCACTTTTCGTGCGAGTGAAATACACTGATTAAAATTTTAGAAGATATCGCCGAAAATAATAAATCTTAAATGAGAATTTTTTGGAAAAATTTTGACAATTTCAAATTTTTATTGTGAAATATGTTAATAAGGTTGAAAAAGTCAAAAAAATACGAATAACATAATGTAGATTAATAATTTTTGAAAAATATTACTATAATAATTTTATTGCGAAAAAAAATTCTGCCTTAAGTATTGGAAAATTGAAAATGTCGATTTGTAAATCTAAAATTTTCAATTTTCGTGTTAAATGCACCAGCCTGTTATATATATAAATAAATAAAAATGTACTTATATTTTCCAAAAATTTCCCCATGTTTATTATATTTTTCCAATCTGCTAGAATCAGATAATTTATAATCCACAATTATTATTTCCTCAAAATCACCTTTATTTTCTTCAGTGTCAATTATTTTCGAATTTTCAGGTCGACAAATTAGGGGAAAAATTTTTTTTTTTTTATAAAGTTCTAAATAGATTTTTTTAGCAAATTTGATGATATAAAAAAAAAATGTTTAATTAATGTAAAAAAACACTTAGAATAATTACGTTCATTTTTAATTGTTTTGGACGGAATAAGTGGTTTTTTTCGGTAGACCAAGCGCTCGTGAAATAAATTCGTTAAAAAGTGTTTAAAAATACGTTTATGATTTTTAAATTGCTATACACGTTTTTAATAATAGCCAACCAAATAGTAGAGTTCGAAATATTTGTATTAAATCTCGTGATAAAAATATTATGTGACAAAATGAACAAAAATTAAATAATGTTTATATTTTTTGTTTTCGGAATTAAAAGTAAGAGAGATAAATCAAAACGTGAATTTTATTAGAAATAAAACATAAAAATTTTGTGAAAATCATGAAAAATTTAAATTCAGTTTTTTTTTCTGAAAAAAAATTCAAAAGTTTGATATAACAAAAATATGAATGAAAAGAAGTGAAAAATTCCAAAAATTAAGATTTTTTGGTATATTTTAAAAGAAAATTCGAAAAAAATATTACAAAAACTGAAGAGCAAAAATTTAATAGTCAATTTATGGGAAGAGAAAAAGTAAAAATGTGAGTTTAACAAATAATTGAAAAAATTTTTAAATTAAGATTTTTGGTTTATTAAAAGCAAATTCGAAAAAAAAAATTACGATAACTGAAGAGCAAAAATTAAATAAAGATAACGATTTTTTCAGGCTAAAAGGAAAAAAAAAATGTGTATTAAAATTTAAAAATAATAATATACATATTCTAAAAATTAAGCAATTTGGGGGAATTTTAAGCTAGATGTAAATTCCAAAAAAGATTTAAAAAAATATTTTTTATTCTAAAATATAGAAATAAAATTGTAAAATTTAATTGGAACACGCTATTTCAAAAATAATAATAATAAAATTTTCACTTGATCACACAACTGACGAGCAAAAATTAATATAAACAATTTTTTTTGGTATAACAATTTTAAAAAAATCAACACTTATTTAATAAAACAATAAAAAAATCTAGATTTTTTCTAAATGTTGAGTTGTATATGAATTCTAGAAACAAATCACGAAAAAAATATTGACAAAAAAATAATCAGACAAACTGAAGAGCAAAAATTAAATAGTTAATTTTTTGGGAGACGAAAAAGTAAAAATGTAAGTTTAACAAAAAATTGAAAAATTCTAAAAAATTAAGATTTTTTGGTATATTTTAAAAGCAAATTCGAAAAAAAATTGCAAAAACTGAAGAGCAAAAATTAAATAAAGATAACGATTTTTCAGGCTAAAAAGAAAAAACTCGTGTATTAAAATTAAATTTTTTTTTTATATATTCTAAAAATTAAGAAATTTTGGAGAACTTTAAGCTAGATGTAAATTCCAAAAAAGATTTAAAAAAAAAATTCTAAAATATAGAAAAAGTATTGTAAATTTTAAGTTGGAATTTCAAATGCTACTTCAAAAAAATAAGAAAAATTTGTTTTCGCATGATATAAAAATAATCATACAACTGACGAACAAAAATTAATACCGAACATTTTTATTCGCGATAAAATTTTTAAAAAAATCACGACTTATTTAATAAAACTATAAAAAAATTCGAAAAAACTAGATTTTTTTCTAAATTATGAGTTGAATATGAATTCTAAAAAAAATCAAGAAAAAAATGTTTCCAACCATTATAAAAAATGAATAGCAAATTTCGACATTTACGAACTATACTCATACAAATCATCTTAAAATTCCCACCTTATAACGACCTCTAATTCGACAATCAACGTAATTAGGCCGGCGGGCCCAAAATACCCTTCAAATCATCAAATACTAATCTCACTTGGCCCCAGGCGGGGTAAGCAACGTGTACATACAAAGCAAATATGTAGTTATGGAGAATATTAGATGATATTGTCGAAATTAGCCGCGATTTGTTGTCAATTATTCAGACGGTACGATCAGAGACAATAGTAATGTGTTGCTATGTAAAAGACCTGCGCAGAAATTGATTGCAGTGTGTAAGTAATGAGAGTTATGTTGGATTTACTGCATTGAAGTTTTGAATTGTTAGGCGCATTATTAGAGTTATTGATTTTGTATTCGACCCTAAGAAAATTTGACAGCTTAAATAGAAATTTTGTGTTTTCACACGCTGCGATTTTTCAGATACATTTCGCAATGCATGTTCGAATATTTGAAAAGGAATATTTAAATTTTGGTAATTATAAATATAAATTATCTATTAATATCTATGGTAATTTTTGAGCGTAATAGATATCCGAGCAAATAAGCTGATGTATGGGATTTGTAAATTTGAATATTTTTTTTATCGACGCATTATTAGGGTCTCTGATTGCACATCAGATATAAATTGTGATTGAAAAAATTTTTTTTACATCAAATGATCGCTCGTATAATTTTTGAAAAGACAAATATTTATAAAATTCTTTTCATTTTAAAGGATGCTCCATATTTATAAAATATAAAAAATTGTATATACATTTTTGAGTCGGCCATTATGGCAAAATAAGCTAAAGTACGAAATTTTCAAATTTGACATGATTTTTTTATCGAGGTATTATTAGTGTCTCTGATTGCACATCAGATATAAATTGTGTTTGAATCATTTTTTTTTACAGAAAACCAATTTAAATGCAGTCCAAAATGATCGCTCGTATAATTATTGAAAAGACAAATATTAAAAAAATTCTTGTCATTAAAAACGGTGCTCCATATTAAAAAAATATAAAAAATTGTATATACATTTTTGAGTCGGCCATTATGGCAAAATAAGCTAAAGTACGAAATTTGCCAATTTGACTTGTGTTTTTTTTACCGACGCATTATTAGTGTCTCTAATTGCATATCAGATGTAAATTGTGATTGACAACATTTTTTTTTACAGAAAACCAATTTAAATGCAATCCAAAATGTTCGCTCGTATAATTTTTGAAAAGACAAATATTAAAAAAAATCTTTTCATTATAAAGGGTGCTCCATATTTAAAAATTATAAAAAATTGTATATACATTTTTGAGTCGGCCATTATGGCAAAATAAGCTAAAGTAGGAAATTTGCCAATTTGCAATGTGTTTTTTTTTGTCGACGCATTATTAGTGTCTCTAATTGCATATCAGATGTAAATTGTGATTGACAACATTTTTTTTTACAGAAAACCAATTTAAATGCAATCCAAAATGTTCGCTCGTATAATTATTGAAAAGACAAATATTAAAAAAATTCTTGTCATTAAAAACGGTGCTCCATATTTAAAAAATATAAAAAATTGTATATACATTTTTGAGTCGGCCATTATGGCAAAATAAGCTAAAGTACGAAATTTGCCAATTTGACTTGTGTTTTTTTTACCGACGCATTATTAGTGTCTCTAATTGCATATCAGATGTAAATTGTGATTGACAACATTTTTTTTTACAGAAAACCAATTTAAATGCAATCCAAAATGTTCGCTCGTATAATTTTTGAAAAGACAAATATTAAAAAAAATCTTTTCATTATAAAGGGTGCTCCATATTTAAAAATTATAAAAAATTGTATATACATTTTTGAGTCGGCCATTATGGCAAAATAAGCTAAAGTAGGAAATTTGCCAATTTGCAATGTGTTTTTTTTTGTCGACGCATTATTAGTGTCTCTAATTGCATATCAGATGTAAATTGTGATTGACAACATTTTTTTTTACAGAAAACCAATTTAAATGCAATCCAAAATGTTCGCTCGTATAATTATTGAAAAGACAAATATTAAAAAAATTCTTGTCATTAAAAACGGTGCTCCATATTTAAAAAATATAAAAAATTGTATATACATTTTTGAGTCGGCCATTATGGCAAAATAAGCTAAAGTACGAAATTTGCCAATTTGACTTGTGTTTTTTTTACCGACGCATTATTAGTGTCTCTATTTGCATATCAGATGTAAATTGTGATTGACAACATTTTTTTTTACAGAAAACCAATTTAAATGCAATCCAAAATGTTCGCTCGTATAATTTTTGAAAAGACAAATATTAAAAAAAATCTTTTCATTATAAAGGGTGCTCCATATTTAAAAATTATAAAAAATTGTATATACATTTTTCAGTCGGCCATTATGGCAAAATAAGCTAAAGTAGGAAATTTGCCAATTTGCAATGTGTTTTTTTTTGTCGACGCATTATTAGTGTCTCTAATTGCATATCAGATGTAAATTGTGATTGACAACATTTTTTTTTACAGAAAACCAATTTAAATGCAATCCAAAATGTTCGCTCGTATAATTATTGAAAAGACAAATATTAAAAAAATTCTTGTCATTAAAAACGGTGCTCCATATTTAAAAAATATAAAAAATTGTATATACATTTTTGAGTCGGTCATTATGACAAAATAAGCTAAAGTACGAAATTTGCCAATTTGAGTTGTGTTTTTTTTACCGAAGCTTTATTAGTGTCTCTGATTGCACATCAGATGTAAATTGTGATTGAAACATTTTTTTTTACAGAAAACCAATTTAAATGCAATCCAAAATGTTCGCTCGTATAATTTTTGAAAAGACAAATATTAAAAAAAATCTTTTCATTATAAAGGGTGCTCCATATTTAAAAATTATAAAAAATTGTATATACATTTTTCAGTCGACCATTATGGCAAAATAAGCTAAAGTAGGAAATTTGCCAATTTGCAATGTGTTTTTTTTGTTGACGCATTATTAGTGTCTCTGATTGCACATAAGATATAAATCGATATTATAAAAACTTGTTGAATTGATTTTTTTTGCATAAAAAAAGTGAAAAATCTTTATATAAATTTCGAAATGGATGATTTCTTTTCATTGTACAGGATGTTCCGTATTTGAAATTGTAAATGTAAAAATAAATTATTTTTCATATTAATAGAGGCTCGAGCAGTATAAGTCAAAATAAGCCGATTTATAGAATTTGTCAATTTGACAATTTAAATTAAATTGTTGCAAAAACTTGCCGAAAGGGCGAAAGGGAGAAAGACGAATTGAGGCGGCAATTGAACGACAGAGAGGGTGAATTGTTGCGAGATTATATGCCTGGCGTTACGGTAATACTAAATGCCGTAATTAGTAATTGCCGCAGGTCTTTATACCGTTTTAACGACATTTTATTACAGGTGTTCAGTTAACGCGGAAAGAAATATAAAATAAAAATGAACATATCAAAAATTTGTTTTAGACTAAAGTATTATATTTTATTATATACGGCATTGCATTACAGGTATGCAGTCGCGATTCAGTTAACGCGAAAATGTAAAGTGAAATTTAACAAATTGAAAAATGTGTTTTTAATTTTATTGGGATTTACGCGTTAAGTGGGGTCGTGTTGTATAATTTATGTCTTGGATACTATAATGGTTAATATAATATAGAGATATGTAAAACCGCAGATTAATTTTTTTTTATAAAAATCATTATATGTCGAAAAAAAAAATTCTGTTACATTTTTCAAAAGTTATTTTTAAACTGTCAATTTTATATGAACGTAAAAATTCCATCTCTAAGTTTTTCCGCAAAATTGTAGCGAAAAACAGAAGAAAAAATTTTAGCAAATTTTAGCACAGAAAATAAAATGAATGATTTTTCTTCTTGCTGCACGATTAAGGAATTAATGAAACTGTCTAAAGGAAAAAGAGCGAACGTCATCATAAATTTTACGCTAAATTAAGCGCATTATGTTTTATTTAAATATAAAAATTGCTCCGAAATGGAGAATATTAATGCGATAATTTTTAGATTTTAATTTGAACGACATTTCATTTAATTTTTTTTTCAGTTTTTAATTATTTTTTTATTCAATTTTAATTCGAAACATATATAAATATTTTATATTTTTCTTAGTCGCAGATATAGAAATTTATAATGACATTTAAAAAATTTGTCAAACGATCTCGAAAAAGAAATCTGTATTTTCTTCTACCAGTTTCATAAACAGAAAATTATAGGAATAATTTTTTTTTTAATTCAAATATATTATTATGTAGTTAGAAAAGCCGATTTTTTAAATTAAAAGAATGTCGATGTAATTTATTTTTTATTACGCTTGAGGACTTGTAAAACAATTACAATGTAATTATTTTGTAATATAACGTACGAAATGAAGAATTCGAGTGTCGATTTTAATTATTTATCATGTAAAAAATTCGTATAAATATTGAAAAAAAAATTGTCAAAGCATCATTCTCAGCTTTTGTAAAGCAGCAGAAACATCCAACATGAACACTATTGTAAGTATTAAAAAAAAAATAATAGAAAAATATAATTTTTTTAAATAAATTATTAACAATATATTATAATTTTACAAAAATAAATGTATTCATTTTATTTTTCAATTGTTCAATGTACTCATTAATCAATTTTTTTTTACTATATAAAAATTTAGAATAATTTAATTCTCATATATATGTAATTTTATTTATTTTATAAATTTTGTCCAAGCCTGACCTAACAATCTTTTCAAAATAATTTTACAAAAAAGTGAAAATTTTAAATTACCATTCGATTAATTTTTAATTATATAATTCTCTTTATTTTGTAATTATTTTCTAAGACCTGTCCTGACCTGCCTTTCGTTATAAAATATTTCCAAATCATGATAAAGTGCAAAAAAAATCATTACTAAAACTGAATTTTCTTTAAATATATATGAATTGACATTTTTCAATTATAATTTTTATTTGTTTCATTTTTAAAATTTATAAAGTCATTTAATTTGACAGAAAAAATTCTTAGACCTGACCCGACCTGGCCTCATTCGTCTTGACCTGACCTGAGCGAACCAAATTCTTTTTAAACCTGACCTGACCTAACCTGACCTGACCTGACTTTCTTTATAAAATAATTTTGCAACAAAAAAATATTTCCAAATCACGATAAGGTGCAAAAAAATCATTACTAAAATTGAATTTTCTTTAATACATATAAATTTAAATTTCTCAATTGTAATTTTAATTTTTTTCATTTTAAAAATTTAGGTCATTTAATTTAACAAAAAAAAATATTAGACCTGTCCTGACCTGGCCTCAATCGTCTTGACCCGACCTAAGCGAACCAAATTCTTTTTAAACCTGACCTGACCTAACCTGACCTGACCTGACTTTCTTTATAAAATAATTTTGCAACAAAAAAATATTTCCAAATCACGATAAGGTGCAAAAAAAATCATTACTAAAATTGAATTTTCTTTAATACATATAAATTTAAATTTCTCAATTGTAATTTTAATTTTTTTCATTTTCAAAATTTAGAAGGTCATTTAATTTAACAAAAAAAAAATCTTAGACCTGTCCTGACCTGGCCTCAATCGTCTTGACCCGACCTGACCGAACCAAATTCTTTTTAAACCTTTCAATATCAAAAAAATCTTCCAAATTACACAACTACAAAAATCCTATTCGTTCCAGGTCATCTTAGCCGCCCTCGTCAGCGCCGCCCTTGCCGGCCCCCTGTACCTCGTGTCCGTATCTCAAGACACCTTGGGCAACTACAAGTTCGACTACAAGACCGAAGATGCCAGTCGCAGTGAGCAAGCGAACGCCCACAACGAGGTCAATGGAAATTACACATTCATCGATAAAGAAGGTCACCATCACCACATCCAATACACCTCTGGAGTAAATGGATTCAAGGTAACATTCCAAAAAAATGAATGCATTTGGGGCACAATTTGTTTTAAGATTTTGTGTGGATTAGATAATTGTGTATTAAATTATTTCTATTAATTTTTATTTGACATTCTGTTTTTTTCGAAGGTCAGGTCAAGTCAGGTCAGTTTGATCTATTATATACCATGATAGGTCTAGGCAATATCAGAATTATATATATTTTTCGAAGGTCAGGTCAGGTCATGACATGTTAGTTCAGGTCAAGTAATTTGAAAGTATTAAATTATTTCTATAATAAATTTTTATTTGACATGTAATTTTGTTTTTTTCAAAGGTCAGGTCAAGTCAGGTCACTTTTATCTATTATGGACTGTGATAGCTCTAGACAATATCAGAATTATACTTCTTTTTTTCGAAGATCAGGTCAGCTCAGTTTGATGTATAATATACCTATGATAGTTCTAGGCACTTTCAGAATTATAATAGAATTTTTTTTCGAAGGTCGGGTCAGGTTTTTAGTGTAATTTGTATCATATTGCTTGTTGAAAGACAAGTCGGGTCAGGTCCAATAGGTTTTATAGAGAAAAAAACTTATATCGAACTCTATTAGCTAATTTTTAAAAGCTATATTTTTTATATTATTATTTCTTTGGTAATTATTAGTGCCATGTTTTTTGTGGGTCAAGTCAGGTCCGATAAAATTGCATCGAAAATATTCTGCAATGTGAAGTTCAATTAGTTAGAAAATCAGAATTACCGTATTTGCTATAAAAATATTCTAAATGCGATAATATTTTCGAAAATCAGGTCAGTCTCGGAGATCAGGTCAGGACAAATAAAATAGGTTCCTTGATAGTTTCCTGCGGGCTGTTCTATTCGCTAAAAAACGCAAATCCCATTATATCATTATGTTCTATATTTTTTTTAGAAGTGTAGTATTTTTTGAAGGTCAAGTCAAGTCAGGTCAGATACAATGAAATCTACAATAAAACCTTGTCACCCTTTCAACAAAAATCTATTAATAACTTCTATAACTTTGATTTCGAAATGTGATATTATTTTCGAAGGTCTTCGAAGTAGGTCATATATAATAAAGGACCTAGACTGGACGGTGCTAATAATTTGCGAAAATGGCACACTTTCAAATATATTTTCTTATAATCGATTGTATAAAATAATTGTTGGCGATAAATCGAAAGAAAAATCACTTTTATATATTGTAAATAGCAACGGGCGTTTGACGACTCCTTGCGGAACACGCAAATTTTTTATGCGCTCAAATTATAAACACAAAACACTTTTAGCATACATATCATCCAAAGCATTTGTTGTCATTATCGAAGACAATCTTTTCAATATTCCTACCTTGACAGGCCGTCGGCGATTCGATCCCCCGTGCGCCAGCTGTTACCCCGGAGGTGGCGCGCGCCACCTATGAGCACAACCACCATTACCAGGAGGTGTTGCGCACGCTGCCCGTCCTGCGCGATGACAGCTACCACCACGTGGTCCACCAATTGCCGCCGCCACAAGTGCCGCACCACCAACACGCCGAGCCGATTGTGATCGTGGATGGTGTGCCCCAGGACACCCACGAGGTCGCCCATGCCAAGGAGCAGCTCCTGTTGGCCCACAAGGAGGCTATCTATAGATTGATCCATTAATTGATGTTGATTGTGGATTGATATTTTGTAGCGGAAGTAATAAATTGCGTTGTAATTGAAAAATGAAATAAAAATATGATGCGATGTTAATTGAACATGTGCTTGAATTGTTGGATTTTTGAGGGGGGTGAAATGGTGGGAAGAATTTTGAAAAAAATAAAATACAACGAAAAAGGGATGAAAATTTAAATTAAAGAAAAAAAAACCGAATTGGTTTGAATTTTTTTAAATTGAAAATTTTAATGCGAAAACTAATCGCAGTGTAATTTTTTATTCGGTGCGAAAAAAATAATTAAAAATTCTATGCACATTTTATATATTGCGACATAAGAGAAAAGTTTATATCTATATTCTATTTTCTTCGATTTCCAAATTTTTCTTCTATTTACCAAAAAATATATAAATTTTTCTTCCATTTTCACATCAAGATTTCTAAAAAAAAAAAAAAAAAATCCCCACGAATAAAACGCCCTGTATATGAAGCTGTTAAAACCACTTATATTCAACGTAAAATATTTCAGCAAGAAGGTCAACTACAAGTTAGTTTTTCTCAACTTTTCCAGTATAAAATCTTTTCTGGAAACATTGTCGCATGGGTGTTATGTGCAAAAAGGATAAAAATAATAATAATGAATCGAGGGGTGGAGGTTTGACACATTGTCATATGGGAAGATTAATCGGTATTTGTTTGCCTGCGTTATTGCTCGATGGCCCTCCACTGGCCAACCAGTGGCGCCGTTTATTTTAATTTTATTTTATTAATTTAATTTTTATTTATATATTTTAATTTTAACACTCTTCAAAAGAAATCCCCAGAAAAAAAGGAATAAAAATATTTCAATTTTGAACTAATACCCTAATAAAAATGAAAAAAAAAATGGAAATATAAAAATTAAGTTTTTTTAAATATTATATTTTTTAATGTAAATTTACACATATTTAAAAATTTATATTCAGCTTTGTTTTAAAAAATACAACTCATAAATAAGCAGAAATTTTTAAAAAATTTGCAATATACTTTATTAGACTAATAATTTTAATTTTTATGTACGCCATTGGCTTATAGCAATAAACTTTTAATTTTGAATACTCTAAGAACTGTCAATATTAAAATTAAATTTATAAAATACGTAAAGGTATTATTTTTTTCAAAAAATATTTTTACAAAAATTTTAATGTAACTTTACACATAACATGTAGAAGAACGTTTATATATTTTTTTTTGGAAAATAAAAATTTATAAATAGGCAGATTTAAAAATTTTTAATGAGGCAAAAATAAATTTTTATTTTAATGTACGCCACACTAAAATTTTATTTTTGAATAATATGACAATTCATAAAAAAATCTAAATATTAAAATTGAAGCTATAAAATACAAATATTGATATAAAATTATATAAAAGCTATAAAATGGAGCAGATATTGATAGTGACCATAATTTAGTAGTCCTGGACTCAGAGGTCAAATTCAAGAAATTACAGAAGTCCAAACAGGTCAGAGTAGATGTCGATAGGTTAAAATTAGCTGATATATGTGAAAAGTACAAGCAGAAAGTAGAAATCATGGCTAATGGAACATCTAGGAGCGACATAGATTGCGAATGGAGGGAAATCAGAAATGGGTTAACTACAGCAGCAAATGAAGTATTAGGCACAAAGAAAAGGGCAGGTAGGAGGGAATGGATCACGGAAGAAATAGTTGAAATGATAGAAGCAAGAAGGAAAATGAAAATAGGAAACACAGAAGCAGGACAGAAAAAATATAAGGAACTAAGGAACTTAATTAATAGGAAATGCAAGCTAGCGAAAGAAGAGTGGATAAAAGGAAACTGTGAGGATATTGAGGAGGATATGAGAAGAGGTAAAGTAGATTTGGGCTACAGGAAAATTAAGTCACATTTTTCTAAAGTAAAACCAAAGGGTAACATTATATGTGATAAGCAGGGTAAGGAACTCACAGAAAATAAGGAAAAAGCTAGAAGATGGAAGGAGTATCTTGAAGATTTATATAAAGGTAGGCAGGACATGGAGGAGCTAGAAAATGTGGAACAGATAGATGAGGATGACTTAGGTCCTAGCATACTTAGGTCAGAGTTTCATAGAGCATTAAATGATTTACGGAATAACAAAGCAGAGGGGATTGATATGATACCAGCCGAATTAATAAAACACGCAGGGGAAAAAATGCAGGAGCGATTATACAGGTTAGTTTGTAAAATATATGAGAAGGGAGAAGTACCACAGGATTTTCAGCGTAGTAGAATAGTAACAATGCCGAAGAAAATAGGAGCTAAATTGTGTGAGAACTATAGGACCATTAGCCTACTATCACATGCATCGAAGATATTGTTAAAGATTATTTATAGGAGATTAGAAAATAAAGTAGAGGAAAGGCTAGGAGAAGATCAGTTTGGTTTTAGGAAAAACAGAGGGACGAGAGAGGCGATTCTAGCACTAAGAACGGTAGTAGAAAAAAGAAATAGGGTAGGAAAGGTAACTTGCATAGCTTTTGTAGATTTAGAAAAGGCATTTGATAATGTAGATTGGGACATAATGTTTAGAATTTTAAAAGAAACGGGTATAGATTATAAGGATAGGAGAATAATTTTTAATTTATATAAACACCAAACTGCCTTAGTTAGAATTGAGGGGGAAGAAGAGGTAGCAAAAATAGGGAAGGGAGTTCGGCAGGGATGTACACTCTCACCGTTATTATTTAATCTATATATAGAAGATGCAATAAACAAAGTAAAAGAAGAGTATAGTGTAGGTGTGAATGTACAGGGAGAGAAAATATATATGTTGAGATTCGCCGACGATATAGCTATATTAGAAGAAAGCGAAAAGAATTTAGAAAGGGTATTGAATGGTATGCAGGCAGTATTGACTAGGGATTTTAACATGAAAATAAATATAGGTAAAACTAAAGTGATGAGGTGTGACAAAAAGGAATGCAGTAGAAAAATGAAGATCTCAATAGGAGATAATAGAATCGAAGAAGTGTCAGATTTTTGTTATTTAGGCAGTAGAATCACAAAAGATAATCGAAGCAAAGTAGATATAAAGTGTAGGATAGCACAGGGTAGGAAGGCATTCGTAGAAAAAGAACAGATTTTAAGATCAAATATTGACTTGGGTATTAGAAAAAGATTACTGAAGGTATATGTTTGGAGTGTAGCACTGTACGGGTGTGAGGCGTGGACTATAGGAAAGGAAGAGAAGCGTAGATTACAAGCATTAGAAATGTGGTGTTATAGGAGGATGATGAGGATTGGTTGGGAAGATAAAGTAACAAATGAAGCTGTACTAGAGTTAGTAGGGGAGAAGAGAAGTATCTGGAGAGTGTTACAGCGTAGGAGAGACAGATTAGTAGGGCATATTCTTAGGCATGGGGGGATTATGCAATTGATCATAGAAGGTAGAGTGGAGGGAAAGAGAGGGGTAGGTAGGCCTAGATTGGAGTATGTGAGTCAGATAGCTGAAGACGTTGAGATGAATAGCTATAGAGAGATGAAGGGATTAGCTCAGGATAGATCGGCATGGCGTGCTGTTTCCAACCAATCTTTAGGATTGCGGACTGTTTAACTAACTAAAATACAAATAAATTTTGAATATAAAAATTCAAAAAAAAAATCTAAATATAAAAATTGAAGCTATAAAATACAAATAAATTTATTTAAAAAAAGTTTGAATAAAATAAAAATTCAAAAAAAAAATCTAAATATTAAAATTGAAGGTATAAAATACAAATAAAATAATTTTTTTTTTGAATAATATAAAAATTCAATAAAAAAATTCTAAATATTAAAATTGAAGCTATAAAATACAAATACTATTTATTTAAAAAAAAATGAAAAAAAAAGTATTATAAAAATAACGAAACTAATAAAAATAAGCGAAAAAAAATTAAATATCTTTCACAGGGGCTAAAGAAATTTTTAATTTTTATGTAGTACGCCACTGGATAATAGCATTAAATTTTGAACTGGACGACATATAGAAATATTTTGGTATATTCCAGTTATGTAAAATAGAGCAGAAAATGTTACAATGAATCTGGTCATTGAATATTAAAAATTGTCGATAACGACGCAGCAACAAAAAAACAAAAACCAAAAACTACCTACGAACGATGAACAGAATAGACGAATTGGATTGGGTATTCCGCGCTATACACGGTGATTGATTGAATTTTTTGTCTATCAAAACTTTTCGAAATAATAAATTCTTAAAAAAAAATCTTAGCTTCTATAACCATTTACCATATACAATAACAAAACACCCATGTCTAAGAATATGACCTATTTATTTTACACTGTAAAAACTGTCAGATGCGTTTTTTTTTTCTAAAATAAATCTAGTCACTTTCATCTGCCTTCAACATTTTTTTTTGGAAAATGGAATTTTAAAAATGTGCAATCACCCTGTGTATTGAAGTAGTAGGCGAATGCATGACCACAACAGCGCCGATTCATCATCGATGGCCAAAGTGTAAACAAGTATGCTCTTTACTATACAACAGATCCGCACTTACAAAATTTATATATTTTTATATTTGTTAAAAAATATTTTTATATAAAACGTATGGTAGAATGTTGATGTTCTATTGGTTTTT
This sequence comes from Leptodirus hochenwartii, assembly GCA_947310635.1. NCBI lineage: Eukaryota > Metazoa > Arthropoda > Insecta > Coleoptera > Leiodidae > Leptodirus > Leptodirus hochenwartii. The sequence goes on along the minus strand of OX371178.1, from coordinate 2,344,275 downwards.
TAAATCGAGAAAAATACTTTCGATGATACTTTAGTTAATTGTTTTAATTAATTGCAATTTTCAAATTAACGCCTGCTTATTTTTTTTTTTTATACAAAAAAATTCGTAAGTATATTTGTTCATAAATTTATTTTTTTAAAATATTTTTTAAAAATTATTATAACAAAGTTTTTACTATTTTTAACTAAAAATAATTTAATAAACAAATTATATGATTTTTAAAAATTTAAGATTCAAAAAATATCTTAATTATTAATAAGAGAACTACATTTTTATATAAAAAAAAAAAAATCCTAAATTATTTCGTTCGAAAAAAACTTTTAAATACAGCCCTGTCAATGAACTGATTTTTTGTAATAAAATCAATGCGGATACTGTTAATTAAATCACTTGAATTTTTTCAACAAAAAAAACTAAAAAAAAAACGCCAATCTTGTTTATATATAGTTTTAAAGAGTTTAAATGAAAAATGATCTTAATTTTTTTTTAAATTTTTTTAATTTATTCAATTTTTTTAAATTTTTATTGAATGTAATCGATTTAATTGGCGATAAAAAAAAATTATTTGTATTTTAATGGAATCGCGTGTAGGCGCCATCTATATGTCAATAGGTCAATTACAAATTTACGATTTCTGTTTTGTTATTGTTGAGCCAAGCAATTTTTAGATAAAAATAAGACAGGTAGGTAATGTAAATTTGACACTCGGCTGTTAAAAAAATTCTAATAATAATTTTTTTCGATGATATGTCAATTTTTGGCAGAATACAATAAATTTTGACAAAATCAATTTTTGTTAAATTACCTCACAAAACTATAACCTCCAACATCTGTCATTACTTAACCTAAACCTTCTTTGAAGTATTTTTTAATTATTATAAGCGCAACTACTTTACTATGAAAAAAATTTATAGGTTCAAAAAAATGTCGTGTTTCTTATGGAGAATTAACATAGCAAAGCGCCCCCTTAAGTGAGTTATGATAATGAAATAATTTGACAGTTGTGTAGCATTCTTTTCGGAAGTGCGTTATATAAAATTGTTTAAAAACATGAAAAATCGAGTTCTATATTAGCTGCATCCCTTTGTTATAAAAATAAACGTGGCATATGTTTATGGCAGACATCATTCATTTTGACAATGGTGACAGAACGCATCTCTCGCAACAATATACAGGCCGATCAAGAAAAAAATAAAATTAAAAATAACTTTGTATACGAGAAAAAGGTGTATTAATTTAAAAAGTGTCAACTTTAATATTTAAAAATATTATACTATTAAAAAATTAAAAAATTTAATATTATTTAAAAATTAAATTTAAAAAAAAACATTTCAAAAACAAATCAAAAGATAATAATGAAATTGAATGCTTTTTTGACAAAAAAAAATATATATATATATAATGTCTAACGAGGATTTTTATAAAATATCCTGTAAAAATTCGGTAGTGTGTATTTGTCGTTTCTTTAGCGGATAAGACATCAATCGTGACGGACGGGGATATTATTTTTGTCTGTCTAGAAAAATATATTGCCCTTTTCAAAAAAAAATATGGAAAAATACCGGCAACTGATAGAAAGAGAAGCAAAAACGAAACACGATGTCAACAAAAATTAGCGACAAATATAAGTTTAAAAAAATATTTTTATAAAACTTTATTTACTGCAAAATTTTCGCCATTTAAATAAACATTTTTTTCTTAATGAAAAATGTATTTTGATATATAATTTTACAAATATTATGTAAAATACATGTGACCCTGTACACATGTTTTACGATTTTGTAGTATGTACATGTTTTTTAAGTTATATAAAAAAAATTGTTTAAATAAACAATTTTTTCAAAACCGCACTAGTGTATTTAATCAGACGAATTATTGAACGAAAGTGTTTCATGGCGCCATCTATTATGTGATTGCAGAACTACAATTATGATCAACGAATTGAAAAAGAAGAGACAGAAGTCTGTACGTTTACAGGAAGAAATTTACAAAATCTGGATTGTCGAAAGAATATTGGAAAATCATTTTTAAGCAGTTCTTTTATAGATGTAAGTTTATAGCAGTTGGAAAAAATAAATTCCATTAATGTCTGAAAAACACACGTGAAAAATTAATATTAAGTACGGAAAATAATGGAAATTATATCACGATTGGATGGCGAAAATGTTTTTTTTTTTGAGCGAGTTCAATATTAATTATTTATAATAGCGTATGTCCATGACGTTGGTAATTTTTGTATTGTCCAAAATTTGGAAATTTATAAATAAATTAAAACTATAATTGGAATAATGAAATTAGAAAAAATTATATAGTTAAAAAAATATATATTCAAAATCCAAAATCGAAAGGTTCCGAAATTCGATTTTTAATATTAATTCAATTTATAATTTTCTGCATCTAATATTTTATCAAAGAAACTATACTTTCAAAAATCGTCAAAAGGCAATTAAATAAGAATTTTAATCGTAAAAAATAATCGTCACAAGGCATTTAAGAAATGAAAAATTTCCAAAATTTTTGAAATTTTTCAAAACAACTTCATTTTTCACAATAAAACGATCTAATTAGAATTTCATAACATAACATATATTTATAAAAAAAATTGCTGAAATTTTTTTATCTAATTTCGAAATGAAACCTCAATTTATTAGGAAAATATAAAAATTTAAAAAGGTTTCGTTTTATATAAAACTATAACAAATTGTAAATTTAAAAAAAAATGTTATAAATACCATAAATTTACAAAAACTTTCAAAAAAAATTACAAATCATTTCCTTTATAAATTTATAATCATTATAGATTTTTTTAAAACCTTATTCATTTTTTTTTTTGTAAAAACTACAGATCAAAAATACTTTCTATGCATATATTATCCATTAAAGAAATTAATATATTTTAGAAAAATTAGAATAATTTTTTTGATTTCGATTTCGAAGAAAACTATTAACTTGAAAAAAAATGTAAAAAAATTTGAAAACGGTAGTTCCAAATATTGAGTCGCATGTTCCAAGACCAAGTTTATTTACCTAAAATATTCGAAATTTTTTTCGAGTATTTTCGTATTTTTTAAAAATTAAAAAAAAAAACTATCTTTTTTTAGTAAATCATTTTTAAAGGCATTTTATGTATCTAAGAATTTCATTTTATTTATACATAAAATCGTCCTTGATACTTGTTAAAATGCCATTTAAAAATATATATTGAATATATACTTGTGTGAAATAATTTTTCAAATTGTTAAGGGGGGACCCTACTTATTATATCAACTGTAAATATCAATATATTTTTATTGTATTTTATATATCAAATTACGGCTAAATAAAGACTCGTATCAAAATGAACTTTTATATTATTATAGAAAGAACTTTTAAATTATTATATTATTATAGATATTTAATATTGTATATGTATTATAGCTGAAAATTTTCGAATTTGTTAAATTAATTAATTGAAGAGGATTAAAAATGCAATTACAGGCAATTATTTTTTGTCTTTCGTTTTTATGATTTAATCCCATTATTGTTAAGGGGGTACACTACTTATTATATCATCTATAAAGATTTTTTTTTAATTATTTAATTGATGATTAAAAATATGCGATTATTTTGTCGTTTTTCGTTTATGCCATCATAGTAAAATATTGGTATATGAAAAACAAGAAAAATGTAATTTTTACTGGAAATATTAAAATTTGGTTTTTTTTTAAGTATTATATTTTTAACGAATTTTTTAATGTAAATTTACACATATTTAAAAACTTATATTCAGCTTTGTTTTAAAAAATACAACTCATAAATGAGCGGAAATTTTTTTAAAATTTGCAATATACTTTATTGAGACTAATAATTTTAATTTTTATGTACGCCATTGGCTTATAGCAATAAACTTTTAATTTTGAATACTCTAAGAACTGTCAATATTAAAATTAAATTTATAAAATACGTAAAGGTATAATTTTTTTCAAAAAATATTTTTACAAAAATTTTAATGTAACTTTACACATAATATGTAAAAGAACGTTTATATATATATTTTTATGAAAAATAAAAATTCATAAATAAGCAGTTTTTAAAATTTTTAATTAGGCAAAAACAAATTTTAATTTTAATATACGACACACTAAAATTTTAATTTTGAATAAAAAAAAATACAAAAAAAAAAATCTAAATATTAAAAATGAAGCTATAAAATACAAATAAGATTTGATTATAAAATTTCAAAAAAAAAATCTAAATATTAAAATTGAAGCTATAAAATACAAATAAATTTATTTAAAAAAAGTTTGAATAAAATAAAAATTCAAAAAAAAATCTAAATATTAAAATTGAAGGTATAAAATACAAATAAAATTAATTATTTTTTTTGAATAATATAAAAATTCAATAAAAAAATTCTAAATATTAAAATTGAAGCTATAAAATACAACTATTATTTATTTAAAAAATATGTAGAAAAAACGTATTATAAAAATAATTACAGGCAATTATTTTTTGTTTTTCGTTTTTATGATTTAATTCCATTATTGTTAAGGGGGTACACTACTTATTATATCATCTATAAAGATTTTTGTTAATTATGCGATTGTTTTTTCGTTTTTGTCACGGTAAAATATTGGAATATAAAAAACAAGAAAAATCTAATTTTTGAAATAAACCGGACCGCCCAAAAATTCGAAAAACTACAACTTCGACGCAACGTATATTCGAACAGTCCGAAATACGCGACAATTTGTTTCCATTCATTTTCCGATGCGCGAGACCTTTGCCACGCGAACCACCGCGACGCAACAACATGGCGGGGCGCATGCGCACCGCGTATCCGCCATTTTACACCGCGCGCAGCGCACACGCACGGTGGAAAATCGATCCATCGCTTTCGTCAGGGGATCTGCGGCCAGAACGGTGAATGCGCGTTTCAATCACTGTTCGGTTGAAAGCCATCTTGGGCACGGAAAACGGAAAATCCGCGTGCAAAACGGTCGGGTATATAGCGGACGTACGCTAAGAAGTGTCGCGAAGACGGCGGATCGCTTTAACCCGCCCACCAAAAAAACAAAAATGTACTGTGGCTTATGAGTGTCGTTGGATTATTGTTTCGTAAAAGACTTAAACGTTGAAGATTCGACGTCATTAGCGAAAGGTAACTAGCGATCAATTTGCTTGCATTGTTCTGTAAAAGCGATCGCTGGGAAAAAATTAAAAGCGAAACGATTTTTTTTTCAGACACCAGGGCGTTTTTTGTTCTTCGTAAATTTAAACATCGAAAAGTTGTACGAATTAATTTTTTTCATCACAAAAATTCGTATACTTTTTCAACACCAACAAATATCCAAAGGCTGAATTTTTTTTGTGCGCATTCCAGTTGGGTTTATAAGGCCATTTTGAATTTTTTCAAAAAAAAAACTGAATTATTTTACGAATTCGAGCTTTTTTTTTGGGGGTTTCGAACAATTGTACTTTATATTAGCTGAGATTATGTACAATGGTACGTACAATTCTTGGGTAGGCTTTTGGTATATTGATCTATCTTTTCCAAGCGAGTGACAAGCTCGTCAATGAGGAAAATCTATAAAAGTAAAAGAGGATTTTCTTTTTCCAATTTATAAGTAGATTTATTTGATTCAATTGGAAAGCAACTGTTTTAATAACGAGATATTTTTAAATAAAGTAAAGAAATATATTATTTTGAGTTTATATAATATTTAGTGATTCTGTGAAAATTTCTTCTATGAAAAAAAAAATGAAATTAAATCAATTACAAATTAAATGATATAATAAAATTATTGCAATATCTTTTTCCCAACGTACTTAATAATTAATATAAAATATACAATATAATATTTTATAACTATATATATATATAAATGTATGTAATGTACAGGGTAGTTTAAAAATATTTTATAATTATAATAATTTTTCAAATTTTTTTATACAAATCAATTTGAAAACTAAGTATTTTGATCCTAAAATATTTTTACCCTATATATATATAAATATTTATATTTGTATATTTATAAAATATTTATATAATATATAAAATAAATTTTCGTATATCATTCAGTGTCTATTTAGTGATTTTTTTGTATTTAATTTTTCAAAAGTATTTGAAATATTTTGATATAATAAATACAATTTCATAATTTGTGATATTACAAATTATCATATATTTATTTATATATATATTATATATATATATAAATATAAATATAATAATATAACTATATATAATAATATATAATAATAAATATATATTATATATATATATGATTTAATATAAAAATATTATATATAAAATATATAATTATATATATATATATTAGTAGTAGTATCAAAAATTATGAAATTAAATTTATTATACCAAAATATTTCAAGAACTTTTGAATATTTCAATAAAAAAAAATCACTAAATAGAAACTCAATGATATACGAATTTTTTTTTATATATTATATAATTATATATAAAATAATAATAATTATTATTGTATATTTTATATATAAATCCACTGTTTATAATTTTATGATATTTTTTATTTGAATATTGGATTATTGTATATTTATATATTATATATTTTATATATAAAATTTTATATATTTATATATTTTATTTTTATATTCAATATTATTAATTTATTATATTATACATTTATACTTTTTGTCAGATAATACAAATTCTTTATTAAAATATATAATATATAATTTTTATATATTATATAATTATATATATATATATATATATACCAGATGATCGAATATACTAATATAATTTTATTTTTTCTTCATATGCTATATATGCTAACAAGCAAGAATAGGGTGCAAAAAGCAAAAAATAAATCACCCTGGGGGTGAGATTTCAATCTCCCTAAATCACCAAATTAATAATCTTCAAGGTCTCCAGTATATTTGGCAAGAAGCGAAATTTAGATATCTCAAATATTATACACGTAGATTTATTACAATATTATATAATTATTCAATTAAAATATAAAATATATATTGTAGTAATATAGAATTTAATTATTGGTTATATTAATGCGAGATATTATATGTTATATTTTTGAAAAACAAAATAATTGTTATAATATGAACGACTATTTTTTTTTAATATGAGTAAATTTAATATATATTTAATATATAATATACAATATATACTATATAATATAATATATAATTATTTCAATAAAATATTGAAAATAAATATATATAATTTCCAAATAAAAAATCAAAGAAAATCTAACTGTTCTACTAAATAATGTAAATTAGTCTAATGTCTAGTTAAATTTTTGACAAAATGCAATTGATTTTGTTTGCGTACCCTGTATAGTGTGTGTGTGTGTGTGTGTGTGTATATATATATATATATATATATATATATATATATCATTATATTATATATACATTATTTATATTATTATATAAAAAATACTTTTTTTTTCTATAATGAACTTTTATATTTTTATATATATATATATATATATATATATATATATATATATATATATATTATAAAAGTTCATTATAGAAAAAAAATGTATTTTTTGAATAAAAAATCAAAGAAAATGTAAGTGTAAGACTAATTAAAGTAAATTAATCTAATCTCTAGTTAAATTTAGGAAAAAATAGATTCAAAATAAAAATTTTTGCTTACGCTGTATAATAAATATTAATGACGAAAAATGGCTGGGATAATTTTAAGGTATTTTGTGAATAGAAACAATTGCAAATAAACATGGCATAAAAAGTTGTAAAATATTGAGAATAAGTTCAAAAAGAAAACATCGAAAAAGAACAGTGATATATGAAACGTACAGGTTGAAGAAGAAACGCGAGAAATGTTGAATTGTTAAATGGTAACCTTTCGACCAACAGTGTAGTTAGAAACAGGTCGGGCGTTAATTTTTTTAAATCGGAAATAGTTTATTATTTCTAAAAACTTTTAAATGATTGAATTGTTAAACTTAATCAAAACTTACACATTTTTTTTTAATCCAATGATTATATATTTTTTTACAATTATACCGAGCCAGTCCTGATCAAATGTCACATTAACAATTTACGATAGTACGGCAGAATTTCACTGATTTCTCAGCGCAAATACTGAACTACTCAAATGTCACTTTACACCAGATTTTACAATTTTGCAGGCGGTCTCAAATACTTAAGGGTTGTAATTATAAAACCTTAACACAATTCCAAAAACAAAAAAAAACGCAATTTAATTCGAAAAATGTTATCAAATCTACGTAATATATCAATTTTTTTTTTGTCTAAAATGCGCTCAATTTGTTTGAAATGATTTGGGCAGGTTCCAAAATGGCGCCCAATATATTTAAGACGCTTTTTAAGCGTGAGGTGGAGACGGACGGCGGTGGGGAAGAGCCGGCTGGGGGTGGGGAGGCCACCCCCATCGAACACCCCGAAGAGAAACTTCACCACTTTAATAATACGGCAAGGATAGTGCACCACGATACAACGACTCGAACACCAGAAGGTAAGAAATCGCCCAAAAAATATGTTACACATCAAAATTCGGAAGAGAAATCTTCAATTTTCAATCTTCAATAAATCTTCAATCTTCCAAAATATATAGAGGGAACAAGTAAATTGGAAGATTATCAATGCAGATTCGATTAAAATTTGATCGAATTTTTTTATAAGGGACATTGAAAAGGATTGTTCCAAAAATATATAGAGAAGAAACATTTGGAAGATGATCACTTCCATCTTCTTCAAAATGAAGATGGAAGTGAAGAAATTGAAGATGGCTTCTTCCAAATAATTTGGAAGAAGCCATCTTCCAAATTATTTCTCTATTTCTTGAGTAGTTTAAAAAAATCGAATAAAATTTGATATATTGGATCAATTCTGGGATCACAATTTAAAAAAAATGACGAAATAATGTGCATTTTGTGTTTCTAGGTAAAAATGAAACGTCCACAGAGACGACGAAAGAAACGTTCATTGAGAAGACCTCAGATGTCACGAAGGAATTGGCAAAAGAAATGGGAATGCCCACGTGGGCATTGGTTTCAATATTTATAGGTAAAGTATCAAAAATATCGACGAGGCATTGAATAAACGGCAAATTTTTCTAAATTGAATTTGTACAAAACAAATTGTGAAGTAGAAATTTTGATTTGGCATCCAATATATGAATTTATTCGAACAGAAAATCCCATAGGAAATGAGAAATATTGTTTTGGTCTTAAGCCAGGAAAGACATTATTGATTCCAAGACAAAAAAAAATAACGAAAGCTTTCACACATTTTAATGCGAGAAAAGATTCAAAAAACTATTTTGCAGCTGTAGCGTTGGTAATACTGGGCATATGTTTCATCTGCATACGGCGATGCTTCAAGAAACGGCGAGCCAAGGGCGACAAGAAGGGCATGAAGGGCGTCGACCTAAAGAGCGTCCAACTACTGGGCAGCTCCTACAAAGAAAAGGTGCCCCCACACAATTATTTTGCACCAAACAAAAATATGCGAAGCACGCTTCAGTAGTAAACAAAATAACGTAAACAGTAAAGGGCCTAGTAGGGCACCTTGATCCACACCATCGAAAATACCCATTTCATATTTTAACTGCGAAAGATGGATAATTATTGATCGAGTCTTACATGCCGCAATGACATCTTTCATTTGCACGTCACTATTTCGATTTTAAAAGTACAGGATCATTTTTGACGATTTTGATGGATTCGTAGATGCGCTGAAACAGTCAAATTAAATACTTTGTTCTGGGAACGTTGCAGGTGCAGCCCGACATGGACGAATTGACCGAAAACATAGAAGAGCCGGAGGAAGAGAAACCGGAAGTTATTAAACTAGGAAAACTGCAGTATAAGGTATTCACGTGCGGCGCCAAAAATCGATGTGTGCTTGAAAAAAAATTGGATGCGCTTTCGTAAAATCTGCACATAGTTATGTTGATAGATGTTCCGTAGCCGTAAATGTTTGTACCAACTATTTATTTCACAAAAAAAAAAAAACGGGAATCTTTTAATAAAAACTATTTTGTATTTATATAAAGATAAAAGTCCTTTAGTTGAAGGAGAGAAGAAAAGGTAGCAGGAATAGGAAAGAGGCGGGCAGGGATGTACACTGTCGCCATTGTTGTTTAATCTGTATATAGAACAGGCAACAAACAAGGTAAAAGAAAAGGTGCGAAAATTCAGGGAGAGAAAATATATGTGTTGAGGATATAGCCATCTTGGAAGACAGGGAGCAGAATTTAGAACCTGTATTAAATGGTATGTAGGAGGTAATGACTGTAGGTAATATTGCAAAATATAAAATTGTAAATTGTAAAATAAATAAAAATGATAAGGTGTGACAAGAAGGGAAGAAGGCCAAAGATGAAGGTTCGAATACGAAATGATAGAATAGAAGAAATATGAGATTTTTTTTTGGTAACTAGAAATACGAAGGATATTTGAAGAATAGGCCCAGGCGAGAGTAAGTAACTCGAATATGGGGAACAGTTTAGAATGAATAGCTTTAGGAAAACGAACGCAACAGTTAATTCAGGAGAGATCGGCCATTGGTCCATATGATTAAGGACCATATGGTGACCATTACGTTCTAGCACGATGACCCTATCCAAATACTCCTTTGTTTTTACGGTGTTGTTAACCGATTGATAATTGTACAACTAATTCGATCAAATTGATTGGTTTTGCCGATTTAGCTCGAGTATGACTTTAACCAAAACAGCCTGTCCGTAACGGTTATCCAAGCGGAGGACCTGCCCGCTCTGGACATGGGCGGCACCTCAGATCCCTACGTTAAAGTCTACCTGCTGCCCGACAAGAAAAAGAAATTCGAAACGAAAGTGCACCGCAAAACCCTCAGTCCCGTCTTCAATGAAACGTTCATTTTCAAGGTAAAGATAAGTCTCAAGGTAACAAACCACGACCTACTTTATATTATATATATATATATATACAACTGATATCAGTCATAGTGTATAAGTTCCCCAAGGGTCTGTACTAGTACCGATGTTGTACGACATCATTGTATTTATATATAAAGTAGTCTGACTAAATAGACCGGTTTATCGTTTCAAAAATATATATAACAATTTACAAGTATACTCACTAGATGGCAGCAAATGTAGACGATAAGATTATTTTAGAACTGTCAATTTTTTATTGGATAATGATGCGACGTATTCTGTGTCTAGAAGTTGTACTATATATATTATACGAGTTCTTTCGCTAAAGTGCCTTATTGCTAGAATTCAGATACATTATTTTACTAAAGCAGTCCACAGGCGACAACATAAATGTCTTGCGCCGTACGTTTTAGTTCGATTTTAAGGTCCCACTAGACTTTGGTATATTTGCGTACATTCGCGTGCATTCACTGGCTCTAGTATTGGCTCACCAGCACCTATATAAATACAATGATAGCGGTAAGGGAGCCAGCGCTAGTGTTGCCATCTGTGGGATATTCGGTGCAAGAAATCATCCTTATCGCGAAAGTGACATATAGAATTTCAATTTCGTTCGAGGAATCATTTGAATGAAAAGTATATTTAATAATATCTAACATTACTTATCACTAACATGATAATGTAAATATTACCAACTACTTTTATTATTTATATCAAAATATTGTTTGTGTTGAAATACTTTTTATAACGGAAAGTCAAATTAGATACGTTTATATTTGCATAGTCTTCGATATAATAACATCTACTATACTCTCTGTACGTTACTTCTTACATTATAACATCATGGCATTAGTTACGCACCCTTTATAAAGAGTGGGAATAAATATTGAGTTATTGTGGTGCCATCTATGGGAGAGAAGCTGTGGCGTTCAAAAAGTACAAAAAATACAAAAATAACATCAAATATATTCCAAATAAATCAAAAATGAACAAGTAAAGGACAATTCATAAAACCTTACAAAAAAACAGCGCGGTCTGTAATACGTTTGTTTATAGAGTGGTGGTAGAACGCTTTTGTACGGTTTAAAACCCGGTTATCAAGCGCTAGTTTGGACGTGTATAGGCAGCCGAGTTTACACGAGTGTTTCCGCAGGGTATTCCGTACGCGGATGCGATGAACAAGACGTTGGTGTTCGCGATTTTCGACTTTGACCGGTTCAGTAAGCACGACCAGATCGGCGAAGTGAAGTTGCCGTTATGTACCGTGGATTTGGCGCAAACGATCGAGGAGTGGCGCGAGTTGCAGAGTGTCGAAGGCGAAGGGGGACAGGTGATATCATTTAGAATATAACTCGTTTCGATTTCGAACATCTTCTTTAGATTATATGACGATGACGTCTTGGCTTAAATGAATCGCGAAATCGTATATTATTTGATTGAAACGAAAAGTAAGATCAAAAATAAAGTACGGGTTGGAATTTGAAAAAAACAAATTCCGAGCGATTAAAAATGGTTTTTAATGAAAATCGAAATTTAAAAAAAAATTTATTAAGAAGTGAAATCGCTGATATAAATTAAAATTGAGCGATAATAATAAAAAAATAAAATAAAATCGAATTAGAATTAATTATACAGGATGCTAAAATTGTGGTTCTGCAAGAGTCCTTCTGTATATTAAAAAAATAGTTTAAACCAAGATCAATTCGTAACATTTTCAGTAGTTTTCTAAATATTTTCTCTTAATGATAAATTTACCGTATGATTTTTAATCAGAGTTTCGACTAATTATTTGTTTTTTATTTGGAAGTATTTATAAAAAAAAATTAAAGCATTCTTTTAAATTTTGGTAATTTATTACTTGCATCGTAGTAGTTTTACTTAATCATGATTATGAACTTTTCTTATTTTCTAGTTAAAATATTACGACTCTTTTCGTTATTATTATCGTTTCTAACATTAAGTCACTCAGTATATATGAAGCCATTTATTATTCTGGTTATGCCTGCACTCAGTATAATATTACATATCGATTATACAAGCACAGAGTTACAAAACTACTTTTTTATTTGTTTTTTTTTTATTAATATATATTTTTCATTTTCTTAGTATGAATAATAAATTTTCTAACGACTTGAAAATAAATATTTTCCGAGTTCAATAAATATGCAACTTTCCAGTGCAAACATTTTTTTCGTAACTGGCTATTCCAAAAAAAAAACAAAACATAATTTAATAAAAATCCATTTTTTTTTTTAATTTCATATTAATTCGAAAACCACATAACATTTTAATTGAACAAAAATTTAATTAACGCCAACGTTTCCGATTTTACAATTATTTTTTATCAGGCGCAAAATTGTATTTGCGAATTTTTAAATCAGTTTAATAATAAAATTTTGTATTAGCGAGAAAAAAGTATGGATTTTTCATAATAAAAAATATAAATATCGCAATATCAAAAAATTATTTTCAATAATATTCAAAAATTGATTTTTTAAATTTTTAAATGGCTCAAAACTTTAGTCAATTATGAAAAAAATAAAAAAATTGAAGAAAATTGTATTTTTATTATCAAAAATGTAATATTACAAATCGCTTGCTTTTTATTATTATTATTTATTTTTTTATAATCATTATTTTTATAAAACGCTCTTTGCTTAAATTTTGATAATAAGCAAACTAATAACAAATTATTCAATTTTAATATTTTTTTTTTTGTATTAGTTTGTACAGTAGGTTTTTAAATTATTTTTTAAATTGTTATAAAAAAATTGTATTTTTATTAAAAACTGTTCACACGTACATACAAACACTGCTAACTAAAAGTACTCAAAAATTACTCCAAATCAAAAATCGGACAATTATGTAGGTTATATTAATTTATTTAATTTTTAATTAATTGTACTGAAATCGACATTAATTATTTTTTATTGAATTATCAATAAAATTCGGCGATAAAAAAAAATTTTTATTCATTTTTTTTGCCGTAAAAACAGTAATTTAATACGGTCAGTAATTTAATTAATTAATTAATAGATTTAATTAATTCTTTACCGACAGTCGGTGAAAAAATTAACATTATATTATTTAAATGTATTTAAAACTGTAAATCAAATATATTTTTTTTTAATTCGAAATTTTTTAACGGTACATTTTTATTTTGCAACAGCCTTTTTCATAAAAAAAAAAAAAAACAATCCAACCTATCAACCAACAAAAAAAAATATTTTTGATGCAGTGGACATGTATTTGTAAATTGTTTTTTCTCTTTTTTTCCTTCAAACCAAAAAAAAATTGTCTGCGCTCTCGCGTTCGTTCGCTTTGGCTGTGCGCTAAAATTACAAAAATGGTTGTGCCGGCCTGCGCACATGCATGACGCCTCTCAATCAATCAAAATACAATCTCACGTAAGTATACATAAAATACATAAGAACTAATGACGAAAACAAAAAAAAAACAAAACACCGAAACTCCAGAAAATTCTTTACAAACAACAAAAATAATCGGCCAAGTTGGCCGGCGATCAACTATCCTTGACCGACCTTGATATCTAAAAAAAAAAATTTATTCAATTTTTTTCTTCTAAAATTCCAAAAAAAAATTATGCAATTTTCATTCCAACGTTTGCCAAAACAGTTAAATCGACGAGAAAATCGAAAGAATGAAAAAAAAATCGAATCTTTTTAATTAATAAAAAAAAATTCGAAATTTTTTTTATTTTTATTTACTTATGGAAATTTCTTAAAAGCAAATTTCAGTTCCTAACCAAAAGGTAAATCCAAACTGTACGAATTGACAGAAAAGGTAATGCCAAATGCTTGCTTTTAAGAATACTTTATATTAAAATATACCTGGCAATATAAACACCCTGTATAAAAACCTACATGCAAAATATTCACTTGACTCAATTTTTTTATAAACCGCAGCTAATTTGCATTGGTTTTTTTTTGTAAGTCGAAACTATAAGTAAGTCATTCCTTTAAGAGTGACGTCATATTGAAAGACACTTTGGTTGCATATATTAAATATAGTAAAATAATATAACTGTTGTAATAAATTTGAAAGAAAATTTACAAAAATTTAAAATTTGTTAAAAGTAAAAATGTACATTTCTCTAGTTGGCATTTTGACAAAAAATGCAATATTTCTAAAAAAAAATTTTTTTTCAAAAAAAATTACGAATTGAAATTGAATGTCGTGGGTTCAAATCCCGGTTAGGTATTTTTTTATTATATCGAAGTATATACCAGACGTTCCAAATAGAAATATATAAAAAAATATTATTTCACTTTTTATTTTTTATTGCTGCTTTATTTGCAAATTTAATCGAAATCGTAAAAAATATATAATAATAATAATAAGGTATTAGAAAAATTAGGATATTCAATTTTTTTTACATCATAATACGCAAGTCCAAAAAATATATAAAAATAAATTTAAAAAAATCCAGACAGGGATTCTTTAAAAATAGTGTTCTTTTTTCAAAAATATTTTTAAAAGATTATATTTCATCAAAAAAATGGTACTTCAAAATTTTTTTTATATAAATCACTAGCAACTGCTTTTATGCCTTAAATAAAAATGCAAAAAAAACACGGGATTCGAACCCGCAACCTTCAAACAATGAGACATGTTGCAATATGACAGACAAATTCACTTTATCGATTGTAGTTAATATTTTTAACAGTACTTTATTGACTAAAAAATATTTATTATCGCCTGCCCTAAATTTCTATCCTCTTCCTAAATCTCTCTCTCTCTCTCTTACTTACTGAAACTCTTATCTCTCTTTTTAACAAAATTCTTTCGAATTTTCTGCATGCCTTCTCTATTTTTATATACCCTATATACTTTTTTCTATAAACACTAATTTAAATCGTATATACAGGGTGATGAAGAAAAATGTCTAAAAATAATATGAAAATATATTTTAAGGTTTAAATTATATTGAAGGTTCAATGATTTTTCTCGATCACCCTGTATAAGTTTGGTCTTTTTTCTATACTAACAGCGTTTTTGCATATCTATGGATGATTTGTTTACAATTACAACGTTTGAAGTAAAAATCGTCGAAGTTTGAATATTTTTGATACATTTTCGAAAAAAAAAAAAATCAAACCTCCATATCTATTTTTTCTACACACAAAAATCGCTGCCATTTTTCTATTTGTTAATAATAATTCTAGTTCCTCCGATATTTATTATTACGAGCATGCCCGAGCACTTATTTAGCTAGAATTTTTCATAATACAGCACCGTATCAGTCGTTTTTTGGATTGCATTTTGCATAACAATATTTGTTATCCACGTTAACATACATTTAGTTTTTTTTTTATTACTTATATCTGAAATTAATGCAAAACTTTCAATTGTAAATTTTTATGAAAGCTATAAAATTTAATTATGTATATTGACTCAAAAAAAAAATGCAATACTTTTTTGAAATCATTGTATTTAAAACTTTTTCTATCGCAGTATATACAATTAATTTTTTGATTTTTTATTTTTTTGTATAAAAATGAAACTATAAATTAATTTTACTTGGACAACCGTCGTATATTTTCAATGCTACTACGATTATTTATTTCACAAAAATTTTCTTTTTTTTAACAAAGAACGATATTAACCAGTGTTGCGCGCGATATATTTTTTATTTTTCATCACCGGACGAAATAAAAAAAATACAACGCCTTTTTGTATATTATCCACCCAATAGATATTATATTGTGTACAATTTCAACATCTGTTTTGTGAATCCAATGTGTGTCCAAAAATACCCTTCGAACTATTTTCTACCCCTCTGTATAAACTCGTGTCTCTATTTATTGATTTTGATTCGTTTCTGTGTTCACTTAACCAAAAAAAAATGACAACAATCTATTTATTCGTTCTGAACTTTCCAGGCAACAATATTCGGAATAATGAATTTTTGGTGTACGGAATATTATTATGTATGGTATACAAACTAATGATAGATTGTTGTCATAAAAAATTACATTTTCACACAAAATTACGCATGCTGATGTTGAAACAAAACTCAATTAATTAAATGCAAAATAAAACAGTTTAATTTCGAAATATTAAAATTTCAAACTCAGTAATTAATTAATTAATTAATAAAATTTGTAACAATTATTTTGAAAAAAAAAAAAAAACATTCAATTTAATTGTTATCACGTGTAAAATGTCAAAAAATAAATAATTAATTTTTTTTTTACTATTTTTCATTATTTTCTTCACTGACGCTACTCAATAATCCATCCCAAAACTATCCTACTGTCCGAAATTTATAAATCCTAAAATTCATTTCGCCGAATATTAAAAAAAAAAAAATTTGCAAGTGTTCACAAAAAAAAACACGAATTGTTACGATAAAAAAATATTATCGGATCGCCTGTAATTTTTTTTTAAAATCGTTTTTTTTAATACTTATTTAATGTGTGGAATTTAAATAGTAGCCGAAAACAGGAGTTTTGTGTCAAATTTACAGGAAAACAAGTTGGGAGACATTTGCTTTTCACTACGTTACGTTCCAACTGCTGGCAAATTGACCGTGGTCATCTTAGAGGCAAAGAATTTGAAGAAAATGGACGTTGGTGGACTATCCGGTAAGACAAAAAATTTTTTTTTTACATTTTTTAAGAGATAAGAATTTGCTTGTTAATTCAGCACATTTTCTTGGGCGCCCAAAAATAGTTGTTCAAATTTTCGAATTAGATCCGTACGTGAAGATTGCTCTTCTGCAAAATGGTAAGCGCATCAAAAAGAAGAAGACCAGCATCAAGAAATGCACTTTGAATCCGTACTACAATGAATCATTTACCTTCGAAGTACCATTTGAACAAATACAGGTTCGTAGATAATTAAAAAAAAAAAATTTTGTATGTGCGATCAAAGACAATAGTAATGCGCCACTTCATAAAAATTCAATGTTGTAAATAGTAATAAAGTGCAATATATAGCAAAAAAACGAACGTCAATAAAAGAAATTTTTAGTGTACGATTAGAGACAATAGTAATGTACCAGTACAAGAATTACGTGTAAAAAAATATGTTGATTGTACAATCAAAGACAATAGTAATGGAGCATTAAAAAAAATCAATGTTGTTTATGGTAATTGAAATATAAATTGTTCAAACAAACATTTTTTTGACGATCAAAAACAATATTAATAACGATAATAATAACAAAAATTCCGTGTAATGTACAGCAAAAAAAAAAACAAGCGTCGAATTAAAAAAATATTTCGAGTGTACGATTAGAGACAATAGTAATGTACCAATACAAGAGTTACGTGTAAAAAAAATATTTTGATTGTACGATCAAAGACAATAGTAATAGGCCATTAATAAAAATTAATGTTGTTTATAGTAATTGAAATAAAAATTGTTTAAACAACTTTTTTTTTGACGATCAAAACAATATTAATAACGATAATAATAATAATAATAACAAAAATTCCGTGTAATGTATAGCAAAAAAAAAAACGTCGAATTAAAAAAAAAAATGGAGTGTGTACGATTAAAGACAATAGTAATGTGCCAGTACAAGTGTTCTCGAATGAATAGCCAAAAAAATTATATAAAAAAATTTCTTTAGGGTGTACGATCAAAGACAATAATAATGCAGCAGCATAAAATTGTCAATGCAAATAAAATTGTTATTAAAAAAATAAAATTGAGTGCGCAATCGAAGACAATAGTACTGCCTCGATACAAAGTTTCGTTCGGTATGTAGCGTTGATTAAAAAAATTATTCTTTCTTGGTGTACGATTGAATACAATAATAATGTTCCAGTTTAAAAAATCAGTGTAGTATACAGAAATAGCAATAGAACTTTTTTAAATAAATTGTGTACAAAGAAAAATAGCAAGTATTTATTTTCATTTTAAATTTCTAGTTCACAATCTAGACAATAGTAATGCGTCACAACAAAAAAAAATCCCAGTAGCAATTGATACTATAGCGGTGCAATGGAAATTGTTTTAATTTTTTTTATAAATTATAAACAATTATAAAAAAAATATTGAGTGTACAATCTAAGACCGTAATAATGCCTCATTATTAAAAATCAATGCGGTATATAGCAATAAGAATAGTAATCAATTTTTTTCATTTTAAATTTCGAGTGTACAATCTAGACAATAGTAATGCGCCATCACAAAAAAAAAACAAAATAGCAATTGAAACTACAGCGGTGCAACGGAAATTGTTTTTTTTTTTTTATAAATTTTAAACAATTATAAATTTAAAAAAATTGAGTGTACAATCTAAGACAGTAATAATGCCTCATTATTAAAAATCAATGCGGTATATAGCAATTAGAATAGTAATCAATTTTTTTCATTTTAAATTTCGAGTGTACAATCTAGACAATAGTAATGCGCCACCACAAAAAAAAAACACAATAGCAATTGAAACTACAGCGGTGCAACGGAAATTGTTTTCTTTTTTTTTATAAATTATAAACAATTATTAAAAAAAAAATTAGTGTACAATCTAAGACCGTAATAATGCCTCATTATTAAAAATCAATGCGGTATATAGCAATGAGAATAGTAATCAATTTTTTTCATTTTAAATTTCGAGTGTACAATCTAGACAATAGTAATGCGCCATCACAAAAAAAAACACAATAGCAATTGAAACTACAGCGGTGCAATGGAAATTGTTTTAATTTTTTTTATAAATTATAAACAATTATAAAAAAAAAATTGAGTGTACAATCTAAGACCGTAATAATGCCTCATTATTAAAATCAATGCGGTATATAGCAATGAGAATAGTAATCAATTTTTTTCATTTTAAATTTCGAGTGTACAATCTAGACAATAGTAATGCGCCACCACAAAAAAAAAACACAATAGCAATTGAAACTACAGCGGTGCAACGGAAATTGTTTTCTTTTTTTTTATAAATTATAAACAATTATTAAAAAAAAAATTTAGGGTACAATCTAAGACAGTAATAATGCCTCATTATTAAAAAATCGATGCGGTATATAGCAATGAGAATGGCTTTTTTTTTTAAGTTCGAGTGTACAATCTAGACAATAGTAATGCGCCATAACAACAAAAAAAAACCATTGAAACTATAGCGGCACTTCTCTAAACAGTAACCATAACGATTGTCTTCAATTGTACATTTCTATCGCCCACTCAAATTTAATGCGAACGCAACAGAATAAAAAAAAACACATTTCCCATTTCGTTTGGGCAGAAAGTGAACTTGGGCGTGACGGTGGTCGACTACGACCGAATCGGCACTTCAGAACCGATCGGCAAAGTGATCTTGGGCTACAACGCCTCGGGCACGGAGCTGCGACACTGGAGCGATATGCTCGCGTCGCCCAGGCGACCGATCGCCCAGTGGCACACGCTCAAGGACCCCGAGGATGGCGAGAAGAAGGATTAAACTAAACTACCGAGTGGAGATGGACGAGCGGGGGGCTGTTGCTATACAGGCGAGATTATATTGGAGATTTGACAACAACGCAAAACTTAACTTATATGTTCAAACTTCAAAGTTATGGATTTAACTTACTAATGGTAAGGTTCTATAAGATGATGGGGACATTTTTGGTAAGTGCATAATTACGATTTTTTACATATTTTCAAAAACGGATGCTTTCCTTTCCCTCTACTCCACCTTGTATAACTATATTGCCTAATAGCACCCCCCGTGTCTAGGAATATGACCTCTTATAATCTATCTCTCCCACGTTATTGAATGCCTTAAAAAAATCTACAAATAGAAAAAATACCCGTTTTTCAAAACAAT
This sequence comes from Leptodirus hochenwartii, assembly GCA_947310635.1. Taxonomy (NCBI): domain Eukaryota; kingdom Metazoa; phylum Arthropoda; class Insecta; order Coleoptera; family Leiodidae; genus Leptodirus; species Leptodirus hochenwartii. Next base: position 2,323,600 of record OX371178.1, on the reverse strand, counting down.
ATTTTTTCTTCCTTACGCTAAAATTACCTGTTTCGTCCCTGTATTCTTAACAAAAAACGAAATGATTTTTTGCAAACCTTTAATCTTAACCTGCTATGCTTTATAATAATAAAATATCTAAATAATAATAAAATAATAATAATAATAATAAAATAAATAACCTGACTTGACCTGACCTGTTTCGTTCGTCCCTGTATTCTTAACAAAAACGAAATGATTTTTTACAAACCGTTATTCTGAACCTCCTATTCTTAACAATAATAAAATATCTAAATAATAATAATAATAATAATAAAAAAATCCGCAAATAATATTTTCAATAGACGAATGACCATGTAGGTCTCACATGAATTAGCCTCTACTTTATTTTTCGGCATTACAAAAACTATTCTAGTGCGCTGCAAATCTTGCGCGTCATTTATTTTACAAACTAGCTTAGATTTTTTTTTTTTTGAACGTATATTTTATACAAATAAAAAATTTAATTTTTTGTCGTTTTTTTTTTAAGAGAAAGTTTATAAATTTTCGTTAGAAATTGAAATTTGGCGCATATATATTCAAAATTTACAATTTTCAAAAAAATACAATTTTTCTAGGTCAGAGACTTCTGTGGATACTTTGCAGACCATGATATGTAAATATATAATTAAAATTATATATTTATAAAATTCCCCGTCGATTGTAAAATATCGTATTATTACTTCTATTAATGTTATTATCTAATTGAAAATAAAATCGGGAAAAACTACTAAAAACTAGCAAAACAAATAAGCTAAGAATCCGATATTACTGGTACACTATAAATATTATAAATAAATATATATAAATAACTTATTAATATATGTAGGTGTTATAAACGTATTATTTCTCGCATTGTTGATAGTTGCTATATTGGTAAACACACAGTATAATATTTATTATATATTATAAATAATCGTCAACAATATCATCCTGTATAATGTAATATTCACCGTAATGTAATGACCCATAGAAAAATATGTCCATCGTAATATTTAATATCCCAATCTTAATTCAAACAGAATTGAAATTGGTTTAGAAGAACATTTTCTATTTGGCAATTTTTATGTGTATCGAATATTTCATGGTATAGCGTTTAGGTATAATGCAGATCTATCTAAATATATATAATTATCGCGCTGGTATTTTATGTGTGTTGAATAATTTCTGATATGGCGTTTAGGTATAATGCAGATTCGAATATAATAAGTCATAAATTTATTATACCTAATCTTGATTAGTTAAACAGTTATTATGGCGAATATTTATTAGTCAGAAATTTGATAATTCGATTTGATAAAATTTAGAATGTAAATCGTAATTTTTGAATAATTCTGTTTGAAAAAAGAAAAGCTTGCCTTTAAAAAAAATAATTATAAGACAAAATGTAGTGTTTCGGTGTAAAAATATTTACCCTCTAAAATTATGGTACGTTAAATTTGTTTTTCTATTAAAAAAAAAAAATCATACAAAAATTTGTTTTTAAGATATTTCAAAATTTTAATAAAATAAAAAATTGAACCCTGGGTTGAAATTAATTATAATAAAAATTGCACATTACGATACTAAAATATTTAATATAATTAGGTTCCTATACGAATGAATAAATAAAAAAAAAAGATTTCTTAATGAAATAATGTAAATATAAAATTACTTCCAATAAAAATTTGTTTCGGCAGATAAATTGAAAAGAAAATAAGAAATTTTTCGAAGTCTAAATTTTTACTTTCACTTCAAAAATTAAATTAAAATAAAAAAATTCTCAAATATAGAAATCTCACTATAAAAAAAGTTTTAACAATGTCATTTCAAAATAATTTGTTTTACATTTCAAACAGTTGATAAAATTAGTTAAAAGAATTTTTTTTACAATATTAAAACAATGTGAATGTTAAAGGAACATATTTTTACAAAATTTGAACTTTACTAGTTAAAAAAAAAATGTTTTTTTTTTTTTTATATAGTGATGATATAGTTAGTAAATATAAATGACAATAGATTACTATGATAACTAGAATTAGTAAAAAAAAATATAGTATTAAAATTAATAATTAAAAAATAAACTCGGCTAATATAAGTCGAGATTTCGTTTGGATATAATTAATTAAAAATATATACAAATATTTATAAAAATTATTATGAATAATTTTTTGTATATTCGAATGTTTAACTTCAATATTTTTTTTTTTTAAATCGTTACATTTTTTGTTTTTTAAAATTTTTATTATACGTAATTGTGCTGTATTTTTATGTCAAGCGCATTTATTTCGAAATAAAATAAAAAGAATAAAATATATTTTTAATTTTGTATATCCAAAAAAAAAAACAACTCCAATTAAGAATCGAATCGTCTGATAACAAATTAATTTCGAAAAATTGAAACTTTTTGCTTTTAAAAATTATAATTAGTTAATAAAACAGAAAACCTTCGTATTACACTTCAACACATGTTTTCTAGAAAATTTCTAGTTTTAGAAATAAATTTTTTTATTAGCTTTATTATAAAATGCTATTAGGTTATGTAATGCACAAAAATCGGTTGTTAAATTTACTTTAAAAAAAAATTTTTTTTCGACATATGGTATGTAATTGTATATATAATAGGGTTTTCTATATTAACAAAAATTATCAAAAATATTTTTTTTTGTCAAATATAAAATATCCGACTATATATATTTTTTCTAATTTTCTAATAAAAATGTTAAAATATTGGCATGACATATGTGGTATTTCTAGACACTGTTGCCAAATAACTTCTTCATAAATTAAAAAATAAATATACATCAGGTGCAGTAGTTTAAATAATTTTTTTTTGTAACTTTACATATTCCATATTTTCATTAAGAAAAATATTTAAAAAAACGATAAAAATATTTTAATAACTTAATAAATATAAAACGTAATTTTTAGAAAAGATTTCTTTAAAAATCTGAATTTAGATTCGATATGGCAACGGTGGATGGGACATTTGCTATGACACATGCGCACCATGCACATCAGACATTTAAATACTACCTACGTCATCATACATTCGGTCAAAAGTTAAACAAGTTGCCTACCTAAAAAATATTTAATATCTTTATTTTTCTCTGCTGAAGTAATTGGTAAAAAAAATTATTTTCATAATTTCTAGTTGTAGAAAGAAAATTTTTTTTTGTGGAAGACCCTGTTATATATGAATGTTGATGTTTTTGTAGCCATACTTTTTGTGTTTTTAAGAAAAAAAAAAAAATTTTATCACAAGCGGACAAAATAAAATAGAACTACTTAAATAATTTTCATTAATAATTTAAATATAATTTTAAAAAATATTTCAAAAATATATTAGATATTTATATATAGTAGAATAATATAATATTTAAAAATTTATATTAGTTACTAATTGGCAATATTTGAATTTCAAAAAAAAAGAAAATAAATTTTCCTTCACTTTTGTAAAAAATCTCGATATTAATTATTTTTTTTTAGATAAACAAATTATTTAGATAAACAAATTGCATTAACAAATATGGATTATACAAACAAGTCCAAATATAATGTTTTTGCGAATAGTAAAAAGTTTAATTAGATTTAATTATATTCTCGAATATATTATATAAATTAACACTTAATTAATTAATTAGTTAATTAAAAATCAAATTTGTTAATTTTTGCAATTTGGCTAAAAAATTAGTTGGTAGAGGGCCATTAACATACAATATATCTAAAGCGCGATTCAAACTGTCAAAATTTAATATAAAATTTTTATATAAAATTTTGTACGCTTGAATCGTTCCATAAAATGAAATATACTAACGAAAAAAATTGTTTAAAAGATTTGACCTCATTAAGTAATTAATTAAATGCTTTTGATTAATTTTTTTTTTCTTATAAAAAATATTCTTGTAAATAATAGATGTAATAAGTTTAATAGATAGTTTTTTTTTTTTGAAAATATGTAGATACAAAATACCGGTTGTTCCGAAAATTTCACAGACAATACAAATTTGTATCAGAAAATGACAAATTGTGTTTTGGAACACCCGGTATATACAAATAATCGTACTATAAAAGAAAAACCGGTATGTACCGGATGTTCGCGAAATAATTATGTAAGTGAAGTAGATTTTTCGGTTCCGTAGCTTGTGGATGGTTTATTGAACACACGGTATATATACGTAGGTTGGACTATTGCACATTGAAAACGGAATAGTTTTCTTTTTTATATATAAACGTAGTCGAAGGAAAATTGTACTGAAGAATCAGTAGAAAATATTTAAATACGTATATTACAAAAAAATAATTTAAAATGCTTTTCAAAACTCGACTAAACAATTTTTTTTTTTAATATTCGGTTTTGCGATTTTTAATATTCGACATTTCAAAAAAGTTTGGAAATTTTTTAAAGCATTTTTAAATTGACAAAAACGAACTCTTAATAATAATGCACCACAAAAGCTTATTTAAAATATAAAAGGGTCTTTGATGGTATTTATTTTAAGGTCACCTGACCACACTTAGTCGAAAATACAAAAAAAAATAGGACGATTTCTTAATTAAAAAAAAAATAAACGTTTTTTTTTGGTCATGTGATTATTTTATCAAATATCTTTGAAACACCCTGTATCACATAACCACACAGTATATTATATAAATGGGCGGCGGAAATATTGTAAAAGTATAGGCATAAAATGTAATGTATTATAATAGTACAGGGTGTTTAAAAAATAACAAATTTCGACATAAAAATTTGTTGTTTTTCGATGATCCTGTATAGTAAGCTAATCGACAAAGGGATGAAGAACTAGAAGTGTTATAAACATTTGTGTGACTATAGAAATAAAAAAATGAGTAAATTAGCAAGTATTTTAGTTTAATACAAAAATATATTCAAAAATACATAATAAAGCGACGTTTGCGTTAATATTATTTGATAAAACAGCTTTATTAATAATTGAAGTAGTAATTCACATAAAACACGATATAAGATATATAGGGTGTTCCCTTTAAAATTTTTTTCAAAATTACTTTATAAAAATATATATATATCAATGAGGGATTTATCGAACACCTTGTATAATTGAATTTTAATACTGTTATAATTTTAATAAAAAATCCACGCAACATATAAAATAGCTAAAATAGATGTAGCCTAACAAAAGCATTTTTCCACACATCACCCTGTATAACTGTTTAATGTATGTTCTAATTTAACTTTATCTTCCGCTGTTATTTAAATATTAATTAATATGTAAGTATTTTTGTTTTTATAAAATATAAATTATTGTGTATAAAAAAACTCTATATTAAAAAAAAAAACGCTGAGTTCGTGTAACAATTTGAGATGTGACAACATTGCTGTCTTGTTATAATAGTAGATGACAAATAAAATCATATCACTGGTCCTGTTTAAAAAAATAGCAAAAAAAATTCACATCTGTAAATTTTTATTTGTATGAAATAAAAATCTACCCTACTTAATGAAAATAAAATATCGATAGATAATTTTTTAAATTTTTTTAAATTAATTCTCAAAAAATTATTATTACACGTGATGTTATTTCATTATTCATTTTTTATAGCGTTAAATAAGGTGTTGCGGTATATAATAAAAAAATCAACGTAAATCGAAGTGCTACTGTAAAAACAATACATGATGTTCCGTAACATATAGTAAAAGTCGTTTTAAAATTTATTTATAATATTTAATATTTAAATAAAAAATAAGGTAAGTTTTTCAAAAAATATATCAATTACATAAAAAATGACTTATTTCTCAAAAAATTCATTGTTGATATTTAATAAAATTATTTTTGGTTGAACATATAAATAAAATGTTTATTTTTTAGCTGTAAATTTAATTATATAAAAGAAAAATTTTTCCTTCTCAATGAAAATAATATATAATGTATATATTGTTTAATTATAAAAATTATTTTGAAATTTTTTTTAACTCATTACTGTATAAAATCAAGGACAGCGTAAATCGGTGATTTACTCTATAATATTATATCATAAAATAATGTCAAATTTTTTTAATAAAATTATTTCTCAGGACAAATTTTGGATTTAAGAAATTTTTATTTTTTAATTTCAATTTTTAAGTTAAAGTTTTTTTTAAATTAAAAATATATTTATTTCTCAAATATTTAAACAAATTACCTTCGGTCATTTAAAATATTTCATTGTTTATTTTTTATCGGGTAAACTGAGGTGTTTGTGTATAAAATAAACAACCGTAAATCGAAGCACTTCTCTACAATACATTAAAAAAAAATTATGTTCGGTTAAAAAATTAAAAATTGTTTTCAAAATTAATTTAATATTTTAAAAAAATCAGTGAAATAGTATAATTTATTTCTCAAAAAATATAGTCTTATAACGTCATTAAAATTTCATCAAATTCTACAATATTACAATTTTTAAATTCTTAAATATTTTTAAAAAAAATTATTTATTGCTGGCCATTTTTTCAACATCCCTATAATATCTTCTTTTCAAAGTGCGATACTTTTTCAACATATACAAAGTTTCCAGTTCTTTAACTATATATTCACCCTTTTTAATCATTTTATTTATTTCACCGGGTTCTTTTACATCCTTATTATTCATAAAAGCCCTATGCAAACGCGTACGGAAATAATCATAGCCTTGCGGATAATCTTTACCCAAATGTAAAAGCTAAAAAAAAAAAATGTCATCACTTAAAATGCGTTTTGCTTAAATTTATAACAAACTTTCATATCTACTTTTTATATACTAACCTTTTTATATAAATCTACAACTACGTATCTTTGGGCCATTTTCTTTACAAAATTTGCAATCTGCAATTTTCTTATTTATCAAATAAATTTTTCGTGATATTTGGTTTTCATTGGAAGTCACTTTTTATTATGTACGCTCCTATACGATTTTCTATTGAAATTTCAACTATTAATTGATGTATTTTTCACTACAAAGTCACTTTTGTCTGTACAATAACTATAAACTATTTAACATTACTAATTTCGACGAAGATACGAATATTTGAGCGATTTATTCACAATATCACAAAAAGGTTATGCGACTTTATTTTTAGATATGAATTGGACTATAGATGGAATTTTATACACGACGTAGTTTACAAATTTCGAAATTGTAAAATTCTGGGTGTTACTGTATTCAAGTATTATACAGTACAGCTATTGCTCAACAGATGGCGCCGTGAGTCTAAAAGGCCTTTTATTTACAAATATGTAAATATTCTAAATGTAGTTTAGAAATTTTACACGTTTTATTTCGAAATTGTAAAATCGCTGTATGAGTATTGTGTAGTATTGCTCCACAGATGGCGGCACGAGTCTATAAAGGCCTGTTATTTACAAAGAATTTATTATGTACAAAGATTTTAATAAATTAGTAATAAAAACTAAAAATAAATACGCCATAACTAGTTAATATTAATCATTTTACCGCACAATATATATTTTTTTAATCACAAGTCACTACTTTTCGATTCACATGCACAAAATTCTCACAAATGACACACCATAAATAATTCTCAAGAAATGAAGAATGCCTTCTCATTTTCAACAACTTCTTGAAATCTCAAGAGCATTTATAATATACGAAATGTCATCGCGTTTTTTCTGTCGCTTACAATTCAGTCCACAGTCATGGTCGTTTTGATTGTCCGAAACGTTTTGTTCGGCTTGCAAAGTTTGATTTTCCAATTAAAGGCAACAATGCGTTCAGAAGGAAACTGTAAATAATCAACCGTGACTCGGCTAAAGGGGTAAAAAAGTGCATCCTGCGCTACTGGAATTGAATTTAACATATAAAATTGTCGACGAAGTGGATTATATTTTAAGTAGTGCACTTAAATATATATATAAATAAAAATCGGGCGTGGAAATTTTCTTAAATTTTTTTTTTAAGAATGTTGGATTTTAAAACCGTTGCTTATTCCGCGAGGGATAAGGTGAGAAAATTATAATCGCTTCTAAAAATGATTGCTGTCGAAAAATTATAGAAAAATATATCGAAAAAATAATGTTAAAAACCACAAAACGAAACGTGGTACCATAATATACATATATGTATATATAAACCTTAAACTAAAGAAGAAGAAAAAAGTATAATACAGTTATTTACAATTTTTTTCACTAAACAATATTTGTTTGACAAGTACATTTTTTACGCAAACGTTTATCGATATTTAAAATAGAGAACAAGTTTGAGTAAGGTTGGGGATCTTAAGATGGTTAAAAGTGTCCGTTATCCATGTCCATTTGGTGCTTTAAACGGACCTCGAGTGCAAAGAAGCGAGTGGCGATGAAAGAAACAAAAGCAAAAAAGCAAAACAACCGATTTGTAAATAACCCACTACGAACAGACGCTACGGATTCTGTTGAAAAGGCCTTTAAATCTAAACAGGATATCACGTATTTGGTAAAGGAACGTGTAACTTAGTGATACAGACAATAGGTGGCACTGTTCATTATCGGTAATGTTACTTAGTGATGCGGGACAATAGATGGCGCCATTAAACATTCGTAATATAATGTAGAGATATAGATAGCAGGTGGTGTCATGTAGTTATGCGACATGGACAACAGATGGCGCTATGAAATACGAATGTAATGTAAGTTAGTGTAACTGGCAATAGATGGCGCTACTAAGAATTCGTAATGTAACGTAGTGATAGGGAAAATAGGTAGCGTTAGTAAATATTAATATAGTAATTTTGCGGTACGAACAGATGGCGCTGTTAAGCATTATTCATGTAACTTAGGGCGATGCACAATTGAAAGCGCCATTAGGAAGTAAATAAAAATAAAGTATATAATTGAATATTTGTTTTAGTATAGAAAATTAAAATCAATTTAACATTTTTTGTATTGATTACTAAATCGAAAGAAATAAAACAAACGATAGCGATTTATAATATTTTTATATATAGCGTGATTTCTATTTTTTTAATTATTTATAAATTTATTTATTGCAAAAAAATTCATATATTCTAATTTCCATATATATATTTTTAATTAGTTATAATATAAGTTGGCGAAAAAGCAAAATTTCATATGCCAACGCCACCTATTATCCGTCTCAAGAACTAACAATTAATTTGCTCATTTAAAAAAAATATATATATATATATTAAGCAGTTGGCCAAATGAATCAAAAATGTAAATAATTTAATGGTACTTGTTCCGTTTCTGTAACGTCCTGTATATCTTTACACACTTAATGTAGTACCATAATATTGTCTTGTGCTTGTATACGTCGCTCACCGTATTACGCAGCGTTGTATTTATAACAGCGCTCCCGAAAAGGTGGCAGTTAAATTTTTTTAATCCATAAAAAGAAATCGGAAAAATTACAGGAATCTGTTCGTTTAAATTCAACAGACTGGATGCCAAATCTGTTACGACTGTAATAAAAAATTGATGGACCAGTCAAAAAGTGTCGATTTTTTTTTAAATTTGAATATATATTCGACCGCGACATGTATGAAGTTACCACTGGTGCCTATCTGTAACCTTGAACTCGACGTGGTCAGTGGCAGCGAAGAACTTAAGAAGACCTCGTAGCGTAAAAAGACAAAGATGAAGCATATAAAACGTAACGCATAGTAGCCATATATTATACGCAAAGATGGAAAAGGATAGACATAATACTCGACCGTATACAGGGTGTGGCAAAAAACAACAACAATATATTGTGGAATATGAATTAAGTTGTGTCGAATATTTATAATTCGTTACTTCATTTTGTTTTTGATTATCTTGATTTATATTTAGATTAGAAAGAAGGCAAAATTCTGTTATACCCTGTATATTGCACATAGTACTAGACACGATATATACATGTTCGTGTTGTGTTTTGTTCTCGTCCTTTGCTTTGGCTCTTCTGTTGTTAATAATTCTTCGTTCGTGGTTCTTTTGTTATATTTGTAGTCTGTTCGATAGTTACGGTTATGACCTAATGGCTCCGATTAGATGCGTGTATATTTGCAAGAATGCAATATATAATATTAAATCAATTTATTAGATTGATCAACAGAAGAATTTAATCTTTATTTAATGGTTTAGGTAGTTATTTAAAAAATAATTTTGTGAAAATTGTTGTAATTGGCAATATACAGGGTAGATAAAATTCTTTTTGTACAATGTTATACAAAATAACTGGACAAATAAAAAATATCAGAAGATGTTTTTATTTTATTTTATTTTATTTTATTTTACTGAAAGAAAAAATATAACGAGTTCCTTCTTAAAAAAAATCTATTTTATTTTATAGGAATTTGTACCAGACAATATTTTTTTAATATACTTTACATATTAAATGAAAAAAACAAACAAAAAACGATGCTATTAATATTTCGTTTAATTTCGATGGACACTTAATAATTTATATCTTGTCTATCCTGTATATTGCGATTGTCAGTCTGAACAGGACCGCACTTAATACGTTGACAGATATTTGCTAAATTAACCGCACGTAGGAAAAAAAATTTTAAGATTAAAAAACGAATAATAATTTTCTGCAAACTGTAGTATTAAAAAAAAAAAAATTCTTATATTTTATAATACTACGTACGTCATCGATAATAATCTAACCATCCAAATTCAAAAAAAAAAAAAACCAATACCGTTCTATTTCGCAGCGTATAATTTAACAGCAATGTATGATGGGTTGCATACAACAATACACTAATCTATTGCAAGCTCCTAGTACGATGGAGGCCAAACGAACTGGGACGTACTATAATACATTTCTCGCTTGTTATATAAAAGCAGAACTACGACTATTTCTAACTTGTAGATTAAAAAACATAAATATCATAAGCTCAAGTTTAATTTACTACAAGATCGAAGAAGTTCAAATATGATTGTTATAAAATTTTAAAGAATATAATTTTCGATAAATTAAAAAAACTTGAAAAAAATCAATTTGAAAAATGTATATTTTACAACGGGTTATTTAAAAAAAAATACTTTTTGTAAAAAAAAAATTGGTAAACTTTGATCACAAAGCTTTTGTTGTTCTCAAAGAAGATTGAGCCTTAAGATGTTGTTAAGTTCTGGAACTAAGTGCAAGTTTAAGTGCTTTGTTTAATAGTCTTTAGTTTTTTAAAGAAGAAACCACATGACGTTAAGCGACGAAGTATTGAATCGAAAAAAAATGAATACAACTCAAGCAATCGTAATCAAATTAATTTTCGTTTTTAACGAATTTAAAAAAAATTAAGTAACTTTCTAAAATATTTGTCCACAGTATGTATTAACAAAAAAATGTTTTTGTAAATTTGAAATGAGATTAATTTTTTTATTTATATTTTTTTTTTTATAGAAGTGATCCAATAAATTTTGGGTCCAACAAATTTTTCCGAGTTTTCTATGTAGTTTTTATATTTCGAAAATTTAACAGCTTTTTGAATTTTAAACATTTTTTTAAGATTTTTAATTTCAAATTTTTTTTTTAGAAAATATTAGTTAATGTAGCACGATTAATAATAATAATAAATATTGTGTCTTCAAAAATAAAAATAAATTGCATGGTCGTTTTTTTGACACCAAAAAGAATTTTTTTATTTATTTTCTAAATAATTTTATCATGAAATTTTAAAAATTTTGATTTTATTCTTAAAAAATAATATTTAATAATATTTTTGATATTTTGATATTTTTGATAATATTTAGCGAATAATAACGATAATTGTTATAAGTTTGGAAAAAATTGGTATTTCTTGGACCAAAAAAATTTTTATTCTCTAAATAATTTTTTTTTACGAAAGTTTACTAAACTGATTTTTAATTATAATTTTCCAATTATTATTGTAGAATTTTCTGAAAATTTTACAAAATATTCATTTCATTTCATTTCAAACAAAAGAATTTATTTTTCTTGTTTTCTAATAATGTTTGTATTATGAAATTTTAATTACTAAATATTGTAAAAGCAAAAACATAATAAAAAAAAAACATTTGTGTGAAATTATGTTTTTTAGACCAAGAAATATTTTATAGTTTTTGTTATGAAGAAATTTACCATATGATTTTTAATTTCAAAAATTTATATTGATAAAAAAAAGTTTATTTAAATTGTCTTCTCTAATTGAATTATAAATTTTTGCGACCAACCATTTTCTTGAAATAATTTTTACTTCGGTTGGTTTTCAAAATTTCCAAAAAAATTGTACCTTTCCAAAAATTGAGTCAATAAATTTGTGACCGACAACTTATTTTTTTAAAGTTTTACAAATAATTTTTTTATTACGAAATTTTATTAAACTAATTTTAAAGATTAATTAAGAAATATAGTAAAAATTTATCGATTTAAAACTTTAAAAAAAAAATTGTACCTTGTCAAGAATTGAGTCAATAAATTTTGTGACCGACAAATTATTATTTTTATTAAGTTTTATAAATAATTTTTTTATTACGAAATTTTATCAAACTCATTTTAAAAAATAGTTAAGAAATATGATAAAAATTTATCGATTTAAAAATTTAAAAAAAAAAATACCTTTCAAGATTGAGTCAATAAATTTTGTGACCGACAAATTATTTTTTAAAAGTTTTAGTATAAATAATTTTTTTAATTACGAAATTTTAAATTTAATTAAGAAATATGGTACAAATTTATCGATTTAAAAATTTAAAAAAAAAAATTACGTTTCAAGATTGAGTGAATAAATTTTGTGACCGACAAATTTTTTTTATAAAGTTTAGTATAAATAATTTTTTTATTACGAAATTTTATTGAACTCATTTTTAAATTCAATTAAGAAATATGGTACAAATTTATCGATTTAAAAATTTTAAATAAAAAATTACGTTTCAAGATTGAGTGAATAAATTTTGTGACCGACAAATTTTTTTTATAAAGTTTAGTATAAATAATTTTTTTATTACGAAATTTTATTGAACTCATTTTTAAATTCAATTAAGAAATATGGTACAAATTTATCGATTTAAAAATTTAAAAAAAAAATTGTTCGCCTCAATTAAACCAGCAACAAACCGCAATTATTCCATCATCAAACTTTTTTCACACTCTCTTAAGCAAAAACGCAACCCAAACCACGCCGATATTTCTTAACAATATAATTATTAACACCATCAGTATTTTCATCATCTCTTTTACATCCGTACCGAATTCATATCTTCTTCCTTCACTGTTTTACGCATTACATAACTTGGTAATATAATAATTGAACTGACCTCGGCGCAGTCTGTTATTTAGCTCGAGTTTTTTGTTTTTTTTAAGTTGGCCGCCTGGTACGTTTTTTAAAGCCACAAAAAAGTGAAGACAATTGCCGAAACAAATTCTCTCTAATATGTAATCGGTTAAGCTAGTTCGAAATTGTGTTTATGCTTTTCAATTGACTTGCGCTTACATTGTTTGACAATTTTGACAGATTGTTTGACAGATATGTCAAAAATTATGTTGGTGTGATTGATTTTTTTTATATAATATATTTGGTGTTTATTGACGTATCAAAATCAGATGATTTTTTTCGTTAATGACATAAATGTCACGAAATACAAAAGTAACAGGTACGTCAAAATTAGTAGAAATCTGTAAAAATATAGAAAAATGACAAAAAATTATTAAAAAAGAAATTTTATATGTCAAAACTGACAGGAATGTCCAAATTGGTAGAATTTTTTTTGAGCAATTTGTCATTTACGCCGGCAGATATCAAAATTTACAGAAATCTGTAAAATTACAGAAATCTGTAAAATTATAGAAATTTATATAAAATCGGCGAAAAGTAATAAGAATGCCAAAAATGAAGTATACGTGGACAAACTTGTAGAATTAATAAAAATGTCGAAATAAACAAACACAAAAATGTCAATAATGAGAGAAATGACAAAACCCATAAAAAACGACAAATCATGAAAATGTCAAAAAATGAAGAAAAAACGCTATGTAAGAAAAAAACTTCAAAGTGGAAATGTCAAAAATAAATAGACAATGTTTAGAAAAAAGGTTTTTTTTTAAAATAATTAAAATGTTAAAAGTAACAATATCAGAAGATTTTTTCGTTAATGACATAAATGTCACGAAATACAAAAGTAGCGGGTACGTCAAAATTAGTAGAAATTTGTAAAATTATAGAAAAATACAATAAAAAATTTAAGAAAGAATTTTATATGTCAAAACTGACAGAAATGTCAAAATTGGTAGAAATTGTATTTTTAAGCAAGTCGTCATTTACGCCGGCAGATATCAAAATTTACAGAAATCTGTAAAATTATAGAAATTTATATAAAATTGGCGAAAAGTAATAAGAATGCCAAAAACGAAGTAAACGTGGACCAACGAGAATATTGTAGAATTAATAAAAATGTCGAAATAAACATACGCAGAAATGTCAATAGTGATAGCAATGACAAAAGCCATAAAAAACGACAAATCATGAAAATGTCAAAAAAATTAAGAAAAACGCTATATAAAAAAATTCAAATGAAAAAAAAATGAAGAAAAACGCAGATAGCGTTTTTTTTCTATATAAAAATTTATATATAAAATCTATTTTATAGAAATTTTTTCTTTATAGAAATATAGAAAAATTATATTATAGAAAATCTATTTCCTCATAGAAATATAGAAATGTTTTTTTCTATATTTCTATAAGGAAAAAACTTCAAAATGGAAATGTCAAAAATAAAAAGCCACAAATATTTTTTTTTAAAACGAGTAATTTTCATGAAAAATAAAAATGTCGAAAATGATCGGAATCTGTCATCCAAAGTAATAAACAGTCAAAACTGACGGAAATGTTATACAAGAAGGAAGAATTTATCAAAAGTAATAGAAATGTCAAAAAAGCAAAATATTACAAAAATGTGTTTTTTAGAATTTTTTGAAGAATTTGTCAAAAGTAATAGAAATGTCAAAAAAGCAAAATATTAGAAAAAATGTGTTTTTTAAAGTAATTGAAATATTTAAATTACAAAATGTAAAAATTGACAGATGTGTCAAAACTGACAATGCGACAGAAAGGGTAAATGTCAAAGTGTAATGTCAATTGCGACAGAAAGGGTATAAGTTAAAAAATGTCAACAGTGACAGAAGCGTCATAAATGCAGAAATGTCACAAATGACAGAAATGTCATAATAAGAATAATGTTAAGTCAAAATGGAGAGAAATTATGTTAATTAACACTTTTTCAGAAAATTGTTATTTACGCCAGCATTTTTCTTGTAGTAATCAACAAGCAGCTTAAAGCCCAAGTTTAAAGCACAATAAATAGATTTCTATTTATTATACATTTAATAATAAACGAACTAGAATTTGTAAAAAAAAAAATTGCTCATCTCACATCTCACAAATTAACAGGAAATATGTTAAATAAATTGTTAAACATTAAAAGAAATTTTTTAATGAACTTTCAGTGAAATAAAAAATTCCTCGAATTTAAAATAACGTTCGAATTTTTGTGAACATTTATTTTATTTATATAAATATATATATATATATATTTGGAACTGTGTTTTAGAAACATAACGAAATATACAAAAAAAAAAATAGAAGAATTCAACAAATTCTTCAGCAATATTTTCCTGAAGCCCTCTGGCTCTGAGTACAGCCTCCTCAACTGAAGAGTACCATAATACCATAATCATTACCTTACTCAGCGTAACTTCAGTTCAACGTACTATCTTGTCCTCTTCACCTCTTCTAGCTTATACACTAGAACTCGTTCGTTTTATAACGCACCCCCAAATACATACGTTTCTTATGTAGGAAAAGGTTCATGTCATAATGAATAATGTATATATGGATATATATCGTATGGTAATGTTAAAGTACTACCTACGCAAGTACTTTTACGGTACTGAAGCCCCGAAGGTGATTTAAAGAAGTTGCTGCACGAGCAGAGAATAACGATCCTCATTACCGACCTGGCGGTTCGAATTGATGGGCCTGTAATTTCTGGGTAGTGTAATTTGTGCGCTCGGAGGATTATGTAAGAAGAAATTGTTGGAACGGCTATTTAGAAAGTATTCGGGTGGGTTAAAATGTTGTCGGAAGGAATATAAATGCGAAGAAGATATTTAAAAAATTTCAGTTTGATTCGATTGAAATTTTTTTTTATTAAATTATATAAAATTGAAAAGATATTTGTTTTTAAATATTCTTTAAAATATTTGAAAATTAAAAAAAATCTGATTCAATTTCAGAGATTTGCGGTTTTAGGAAGATAAAAGAAATTTTGAAGAACAACTTATTTGAAAATTGCTGTTAGGATTTTTTTTTAACATATATTGGGTTGAATGTTAAACAATTTCAAGTTATAAAATTATCGAATTAAATTTTCTAATAGGAAATGATCTGAGAAATGATCTGAGCTACAATTAGTGTTACTCTGAGGCTAATTATTTGGAAGATATTGTAAAAAAAAACGGAAAATTGCAAAATGAGAATGGTCTCCCCTTAATATTTTTTTCGTAAAATTATCACATTTTTGAAAGTAATATGTTTTGAAAACCTTTACGATATTTTCTAATAAAGGGGACCCCTTTGAATTTTTTGGTAAAATTTTCAAATTTTCGACAATTTACGATATTTTCTAATAAAATTTTATGTCCGAATTTAGAATCTACATTTGGAAGATATCGTAAAAAAAACGGAAAATTGACAAATGAGAAGGGTCTCCCCTTAATAATATTTTTTTTGTAAAATTTTCACATTTTCGAAAGTAATATGTTTTGAAAACCTTTGTGGTATTTTCTAATAAAGGAGACCCCTTTGAATTTTTTGGTAAAATTTTCAAATTTTCGACAATTTACGATATTTTCTAATAAAATTTTATGTCCGAATTTAAAATCTACATGTGGAAGATATCGTAAAAAAACGGAAAATTGAAAAATGAGAAGGGTCCCCCTTAATATTTTTTTCGTAAAATTTTCACATTTTCGAAAGTAATATGTTTTGAAAACCTTTGTGGTATTTTCTAATAAAGGAGACCCCTTTGAATTTTTTGGTAAAATTTTCAAATTTTCGACAATTTACGATATTTTCTAATAAAATTTTATGTCCGAATTTAAAATCTACATGTGGAAGATATCGTAAAAAAAACGGAAAATTGACAAATGAGAAGGGTCTCCCCTTAATAATATTTTTTTTGTAAAATTTTCACATTTTCGAAAGTAATATGTTTTGAAAACCTTTGTGGTATTTTCTAATAAAGGGGACCCCTTTCAATTTTTTGGTAAAATTTTCAAATTTTCGACAATTTATGATATTTTCTAATAAAATTTTAAGTCCGAATTTAAAATCTACATGTGGAAGATATCGTAAAAAAAACGGAAAATTGAAAAATGAGAAGGGTCTCCCCTTAATATTTTTTTCGTAAATTTTTCACATTTTCGAAAGTAATATGTTTTGAAAACCTTTGTGGTATTTTCTAATAAAGGAGACCCCTTTGAATTTTTTGGTAAAATTTTCAAATTTTCGACAATTTACGATATTTTCTAATAAAATTTTATGTCCGAATTTAGAATCTACATTTGGAAGATATCGTAAAAAAAACGGAAAATTGACAAATGAGAAGGGTCTCCCCTTAATAATATTTTTTTTGTAAAATTTTCACATTTTCGAAAGTAATATGTTTTGAAAACCTTTGTGGTATTTTCTAATAAAGGAGACCCCTTTGAATTTTTTGGTAAAATTTTCAAATTTTCGACAATTTACGATATTTTCTAATAAAATTTTATGTCCGAATTTAAAATCTACATGTGGAAGATATCGTAAAAAAACGGAAAATTGAAAAATGAGAAGGGTCCCCCTTAATATTTTTTTCGTAAAATTTTCACATTTTCGAAAGTAATATGTTTTGAAAACCTTTGTGGTATTTTCTAATAAAGGAGACCCCTTTGAATTTTTTGGTAAAATTTTCAAATTTTCGACAATTTACGATATTTTCTAATAAAATTTTATGTCCGAATTTAAAATCTACATGTGGAAGATATCGTAAAAAAAACGGAAAATTGACAAATGAGAAGGGTCTCCCCTTAATAATATTTTTTTTGTAAAATTTTCACATTTTCGAAAGTAATATGTTTTGAAAACCTTTGTGGTATTTTCTAATAAAGGGGACCCCTTTCAATTTTTTGGTAAAATTTTCAAATTTTCGACAATTTATGATATTTTCTAATAAAATTTTAAGTCCGAATTTAAAATCTACATGTGGAAGATATCGTAAAAAAAACGGAAAATTGAAAAATGAGAAGGGTCTCCCCTTAATATTTTTTTCGTAAATTTTTCACATTTTCGAAAGTAATATGTTTTGAAAACCTTTGTGGTATTTTCTAATAAAGGAGACCCCTTTGAATTTTTTGGTAAAATTTTCAAATTTTCGACAATTTACGATATTTTCTAATAAAATTTTATGTCCGAATTTAGAATCTACATTTGGAAGATATCGTAAAAAAAACGGAAAATTGACAAATGAGAAGGGTCTCCCCTTAATAATATTTTTTTTGTAAAATTTTCACATTTTCGAAAGTAATATGTTTTGAAAACCTTTGTGGTATTTTCTAATAAAGGGGACCCCTTTCAATTTTTTGGTAAAATTTTCAAATTTTCGACAATTTATGATATTTTCTAATAAAATTTGATGTCCGAATTTAGAATCTACAAATTATTTTGAATATTTCGAAACATGCAGATTTTAGAAAAGGACAGTTGAAAGATTTTTATAAGGGCGTTTTCCACGCAATTAAAAAAAAAAAATCCAATTTTTATTCTACGTGAATTTTTTTATTGTATTCGGACATTTTCCAATAGGAAATGATCTCAGGATTCTAAAGCTGCAATTTGTTTTTTTCTAAAGCTAACGATTTGGAAGATATCGTCAAAAAAATGAAAATTGTATAATGAGAAAGTAATTTTTTTTGGTATAATGTTCAAATTTTCGACAGTGTATTTTTATTTTTGGTATTTATATTTTCTAATAAAATTTTATCTCAAATCCACAAACGATTTTGAAGAAAAATGAAAATGCAGATTTTAGAAACAATTTTATATGGGACGTCCCTGTAACAAATTAACAATTTTTTATTCTGCGTGAAAAAATGATTAAATGTGACCATTTCTGTGTGGTAACTAACATCAAAAATTCCAATTTTGCAATTAATCTCGCTGTAAGTCAAACACTTGGAATTTATTTTAACTAAAATTTTAAAAACTATTTCGATTTTTTGTCGTAAAATTTTTTTTTTATTTGTAAAAAAATTTAAAAAACACTTCGACTTTTTTGTCGTAAAATTTTTGTTAATTTTTTACGACTTTTTGTTCGTAAAGCCAACTATAATACCTTTTACACACATAACAATCAACGAAACGTTTCGACTTGTACAGGTGTGCAATGCACGTAGCTACATCTTCAGGGTTGCGGTGTCACACGAGGTGTGACGGATCACGGATCCTAATCGGAACCGTTCGGGTACATCAGATATACGCGTACACTCGAAGACAATAGTAATGTGTCGATATAGTGAAGCGCAGTAGCAGTTAATTTTTTCCTAATATTTATTTTAAATATACATAGAAATAATATATAGAAATATATAAATAAAATATTTAATTAGAAAATTCAAGAAAA
This sequence comes from Leptodirus hochenwartii, assembly GCA_947310635.1. Lineage (NCBI taxonomy): Eukaryota > Metazoa > Arthropoda > Insecta > Coleoptera > Leiodidae > Leptodirus > Leptodirus hochenwartii. The sequence continues at coordinate 2,303,993 of OX371178.1, read as the reverse complement.
CTCTCTTATTGCACGACATTTTTTAGAAAAAAATTGACAGGCAATTATTAAATAAAAAATATCTTGTTGAAAAAAGTAAGATCGTTGACGAACAATGAAAAAACTCTTGATGAAGAGTTTTTTCAATATTTTTTCAATATTTTCCAATATATTCAATATATTTTGTTTGTTGTGATGAAATTTCAAACACTCTGTATATCATCGCCGAAGTGGCAAAAAAATACAACGTCCATATACTGCACGGTACTCCAACAGGGACACATTACTATTGTCCTTGAGTGTACATACACACAATCATCAGCCTGCCCTGGATTTTTTATTTTTTTCTTAAAAAAATAATCGTACTGAGAACCAGAAAGAATTTTATATTGAGGTAAAGAATTGTATATGGCCGAGGTACTCAAATACAAGCCCACGGGTACTATCAGAAAATATATGAAAATGAAAAATATTAAAATTTTAAATTAGATTTAAAATTAAAAATTAAAAATTATTAAATATTACTATTTAATAATTTCAAAAAATTATTATTTAAATTATTTAAATTATTAAATTATTAAAAATAACAATATTTTTCAAATGGGTAAATTTTTTTATGAAAGCAAAGTTGTAAATAAAAAGAATTTTTTTTTCGCTTTTTTCTAATTATAATAATTTTATAACTTTTTCCAGTATAAGTCAATTAATTTGAGAACCACTGTCAACCTTATATTCAAATGCAGTCATGTTGAAAATTACAATTTTCAGATAAAATCACAGAAGTAACAAAAATTAATTAATAAATAATATTTTACTTTAAAATTTGAAAAAAATGTATATATTTTTTTCGGATTTACTATTTTTTTTTCGAAGTCTTCTAGTGAAGTTTCAACTTGTTAAAATTGTATAAAAAAATCATATCTGTAAATAATTTATTATTAGGCAAAATATCTAAATAAATGCCCTCTAATTTTTTGTTTAAAAAAAAAAATTTTCGATTAAAAATTCTGATATTTTAACGAGTTTACGGTCTTTAGAAAAAAAAAAATGTTCAGACATAAAGCAACAAAAATTATGTAAATAAACAAAAGACTATTTTTTATATTTTAATATAGTTGGACAAAAAACACCATTATGTGAAAAAAAAATAAAAATTTCTACTAAATTTTTTAAGTCAGTTCTTCGTGGCATTCCAGATTTGCTCGAATGATTTTTGTGGCTACCGCAGCGTGACTTAAGGGGTTTTAGTGTTGATAAACGCACACCGCAAAAAAAAAATACTGCCCAGAATGATTCGGACGATAAAAAATAAATTTGTACCAATTTAGTAAAATCCAATTGGGAAATGCAAAGAAACCAACACCTGCTTCATTTGTATTGTACAGGGTGTCCCATTGAGAAGCAACATAATAGATGGTCGCCTCTTAATTTATGTTAAGAGCATACCGCACTTTACATTTTCGCAATGATTAATACAATGTTATTAACATAACTGACGAATTTTCAATTTGTAATTAAATATATGTCTTATCTGACTGTTTAATTAGCAACTGAAAGATTATTATATTTTTTATTATTCTAAAAAAACTTCTTCAATAATCGTTATATTTTTGTTGAATCAAGGGAAAATATCGTTTGAAAAAGCTTTCACTATTTCGCGCTTTATGGCAAAATAGTTTTAATCAATGGAAAAAATCGCTTGAAAAGTTATTTTTCATTTTCGATATTTTTTACAAAAAAATTATTTGTATGAAAAAATTACTTATTAAATAAATAAATAAAACACTTTTTATATGCACTTACCAATTGATAAAATCCAATTTTCACATAAATTCTCTCCACGCCATCTATTGACAATTTTGTCAAATAATAAATATGCTCAGCGTTAACATCTAGTAATAGTACAAGCAAATGCTGTATAGATGTCGCTGCAACAAAAAAAAATGCTAATTTAAATAGCTTAAATAAACCGATATTTGAAGATACGTTTTTTATATATATATATACAGCACAGCGAAATAAAGACAGAAAAAAATTCAAAAAAAAAATTATATTACGGAAAAATGGTTGTAAAATCGATTATGTACACAAATCGAAATTTTTATTAATTTAGGAGAATTTTTTGTCAAATTTGTATCAATTTTCATAAGTTCACTCCACGCCATCTATTGACAATTTTGTCAAATAATATAATATGCTCAGCGTTAACATCTAGTAATAGTACAAGCAAATGCTGTATAGATGTCGCTGCAACAAAAAAAAAATGCTAATTTAAATTACAAACTTTAAATAGCTTAAATAAACCGATATTTGAAGATACGTTTTTTTAAAATATATATATATACAGCACAGCGAAATAAAGACAGAAAAAAATTCAAAAAAAAATTATATTACGGAAAAATGGTTGTAAAATCGATTATGTACACAAATCGAAAATTTTATTAATTTAGGAGAATTTTTTGTCAAATTTGTATCAATTTTCATAAGTTCACTCCACGCCATCTATTGACAATTTTGTCAAATAATATAATATGCTCAGCGTTAACATCTAGCACTAGTACAAGCAAATGCTGTATAGATGTCGCTGCAACAAAAAAAAACTAATTTAATAATAACAAACTATAGCTTAAATAAACCTATATTTGGAAGAAACTTTTTTTTATATACAGCACGGCGAAATAAAGACAGAAAAATTCAAAAAAAAAATTGCACAAGCATTTTTTAAGCGCACAAATCGAATGTTACGGATATATTTTCGAAAAGAGTTCTGAAAGAGCCTTTAGATAAAGCACGTTTCATGCATAAAAAAATGCCGATTTTTTTCGTACGCGATACGAATAGAAATTGCTTTGATAATTAATTCAAAAGACATTGCTTTAGATGAAAATGAATGAGATTCATTCATCAAACATATGGCGTATGGATTCTTGACGTATAATAGAAATGTTATTGTTGCTCGTAAGAAGATGGCCATGTCCGAGATGGTTGCTCTCAATTGTTTAAAATGCTTGAATAAGCTTGAATTGATCGGTATGTGGAAGAATATTGCATAAAAGATGCTTCATTTGAGCGTGGAGAGATAAAGCGAAATGAGGACTTTGTTCGATTGATATTAATCAAAAAAAAATATCTATAAAAAATGTTTAAAATATTTCGCGATTAATACAAATTTAAATAAATCAGAAAAATCAAAAAAAAAAACCGAGAAATTTTTTTAAATAATTTGCTGCATAACAAATGAGTTAAAATAAAATATATTTTTTACGATTTTGATTTTTTTTTGGAGTTTGGATGATTTTTAATTAAACGGATTGGAATATAAAAAAATTAAATGCTCGAAAATTTTTTTTATTTTTTGGTGTATAATAAAAACTAAACAAACATTCTTGTATAGTTATATACTTTTTTATATACTTAAAAGATTTAAAATAAAATACCTTTAATAAAAAAATTTTTTATATCGTATTGAAATATTTAATAATTTTTAAAAAAAACGTAATTATTTTGGATAATAGCTAATATTTATGAATTACGTATTTTTGCAAAATTATTTTTTAAATTTTAGTTATTTGTAATTTTGAAAGCTTCAGATTATTATTTTTTAAACAATAGGATATAAAATTAATTCATAAATTGTATTTGTATTTACATAAAAGTTAGTGATTTTTTGAAATAGCAAAATATTAATGAATTATATATTTTTGTATGTGTAGATTTTTTTAATTACGATTTTTTCAATTATTGGAATTATTTGCTATTTTGAGAGTATGTATAAATTTTTAAACCATTTAATAATTTTTGATTTTTTTCGACGAATTTATTTTTATATACGTTCAATTTTTCGCTTTCGATTTTTCATGTACATATCTAATTATTTACAATTTCTAAAGTTATAAAACGTTAAAATTTTCAAAGTTTGTTTTAGATTATTAATTTTTTCGTCGAAGTTTTAAAAGTATGCTTCAAGTATATATTTTTTAATATAAATTTAGTAAATTTAAAATTAGTAAATTAAAAAAAAATCTTATTATGAAAAAAAAGCTAATATAAATTTTCGTTTATATTTTTTTAAACTATAAAATATAATATAAAATGAATTCTGTAACATAAATTCGTTTCAAAACAAAACCATAAATTTATCTAATTATCATCGACGAATATGAATTAATTAGTCATTTTAATTTAATTTAATAATAAAAACAAATGCGATGATAAAAACTCGATAAAATTGATTTATTTCTGACTTAAATCAAATTAAATATACCAATAAATATACTTGCCAAAATATACACAAAAAAAATATTTAAAAAAATTCAATAAAAAAAAATCATTAAAATTTTCCTGTACAAACCAAAAATAAATAAATCTATGAAAAAATTATTAAAAATTCTCCTTACAAAAAAAAATTCTATAGATTATTAACAAATATTTGTACACAATAAAAAAAAACTAAAAAAATTTCTATAAAAAAAAATCATTAAAACTTTTCCTGTACAAAAAAATCTCTATAAAAATTATTAAAAATTTCCTATAAAAGATCCTATAAATTCTATATAATTTTTTTTGTAAAAAACATTCAATAAAATTTTTTCAATAAAAAATTACTAAAAATTTCTATAAACAGAAATTGATGAACATATTCTCTAAAAAATTAGCAAAAGTTTTTCTATAAAATTTTAAAAATGTATTAAAAAAAATTTCAATGAAAAAAAGACTAATGTATCTAAAAAAAAAAAATCACGAATTTTTTTAGTTATCGATAACACTAAAACAACATAAGTCGTTAATATGACACTTTTCGTCAATGATTATAAAATCTAAAAAATCCATGTTTTAAAATTTCAATCCCACAGGGTAAATAAAAAATAAATCCTTCCATTTAATAAATCCTCATAAAGCACAGAAGACGCCCAAGAAGAGTTACATTCTATATGGTTCTAATCGATAGTACAATAAATCTTCTATCTAGACTTTCAGTCACGATCTCTTGAGCTAACTCGAGAGTTTACAAGAAACGAAGACTTCGAAGAATATAAAATAAACAGAAAAAAATCAGGGAAGAAAAGATTTTACTTTAAATTGATAAAAAAAATATTTAGTACGAATTATCAATACATTGTTAATATAGTAGAAGTCAGGTCAATATGGTTTTCTATTCGATTTTGTCAATTTTTATTAAAAATTAAAAATATATTCATTTAAAGAATTTGCTTAATTATTTAAGAAAAAAATGAATATGCGAACGCTTTAAAATAAAAGATATTTATTTAATTTCATGCAAAATTATCAAGCATTATTTAAATATATAAAATAATGTATACATTTTAAACTGGTAAAACTGAAAAAAAAACTGTAAAACACGTCTCTTTTTAAAAAAAAATAATTTAAATTTTTAAATTTTACCAACTTTTAGTAAAATACTTTTAGAAAATCAGAGACCATTTGATCTGACTCGCATTATACGTGATTGTTTCATTAATTCTATCAAATAAATTATATTAAATTACTAAAACTATTTCTAAAAAAAAAAAAATACTTAAAAAAAAACTATAAAAATGTTGCGAAATATATTTCAAAATAAATTACAAAAAATATTTCTATTAAAAAACGTTACTAAAAAATAGTTTGTATATTATATTAAATTACTAAAACAATTCTAAAAAAATACTAAAAAATTAATAAAAGAAAATTCTAGAAAAAAAGTTGCGTAATATGTTTCAAAATAAATTACAAAAAATATTTCTCTTATAAAAATCTTTTTGTGAATAAATTAATAAAAAAAATCTATGAACATAAATTATTTCCTAAAAAGAAATTTTATAAATAAAAATTACTAAAAAAAATTCAAAAGTATAATTTCTATGAAGAAACATAAAAAAGAAGTCTATAGAAATATTACAAAAAATTCTAGTGAAAAAATGTCTATAAAAAAGCTACTAAAAAAAATCTAGAAAAAATACGAAAAATACTTCTATAAAAAAAATACAAAAAAAAATTCTTTAAAAAAACTACTAAAATTCTTCTATAAAAAAATAAATCAGGAATAATTGTTGCCAGTCCAAGACTAATAACACTAAACCATAAACAGAATTCGCTAATATAACATTTTTCATCCATCAATCACATAAGACCATTGCATCTGCCTCGCACTATACTAGATAGAGTTAATAGAAGAGCTGGAAGATGATAGAAGTACATAATTTAATCTTGACCGCCGAGTATGTTAAGAATTACATGGGAATGTCTGTCGGTGGGTACAGAAGAGTTGGTGAGCTGAAGAAGAACATCAAGAAGAGCACGAAGAACTACTGTGAGAAATGATGGGAACGAAATAGAAACTGGAATGGTCGAGCAAATCAGTTCAAGAAAAGGTTGCGAGTGAAAATATGATAAAGTTAAATTATAATTATGTATTTTTTTTTTATATATACATATAAAGTGCAAAAAAATGGTTTTGTGGACGAAAAAAAAATTATTTTCCAAAAGAATTGGAAATTAATTGTTTTGTGGGTAGTCTAAAATATATATATATATATAATTCGATTTTGTAAATTTACTAAAGAAAAAATGTTATTTTCGCAAAAATACATGATAGAATTTTTTTTTATTCTGTGGAGAAAAAATATTTATATACAAATTTACCCAAAAAATATTAAATTAATATATTATAACTTTAATTAAACCTTCTATATAAAGATTTGAAATTTTTTAACTGAAATAACTTTTACAATAATTACAAATTAATTTTTATGTCTTTTTTAGTAGATTTACCCAAAAAAACCTATAATTTTGATTTTGTAGATTTATCAAAAAAAAAATCTTGTTATTGTTTTTTTTTTAATTTACAAATTGAAAAAATGTTAACTAGCAAAAATATAACCTACTAGTTAATTATGATAAAAAAAAATATTTGGATTTTGTATAAAAATATAAATCTAGATTTTCTAGATTTACACAAACAATTTTTATTTTTATTTTACAAATTTACAAAAAAAATATTAATTTGCAATTATATATTATAACTTTTAAACCTTCTATATATAGATTTTAAATCTTTGAGCTCAAATAATTTTGCACAATCACAAATCTAAAAAAAATTACAAAAAAAAACATAATTTTGATTTTGTAGATTTATCAAAAAAAAAATTTTTTATTATTATTTTAAATTTACAAATTGAAAAGATGTTAACTAGCAAAAATATAACCTACTACTTAATTATGATAAAAATATATATTTGGATTTTGCATAAAAATATAAATTTAGATTTTCTAGATTTACCAAAAAAAAGTTGAATGCAACAATTACAATTTTTTTTTTTGTAAATTTAAAGATTATACATAATTTTGATTTCGTACTTATAGATTTACCTAAAAATAGTTAAATCATTTTTTTAAATTCCTGAATTGAAAAATAATGTAAACTTGCAAAAAAAAAGTTATTTTATTATCGTTAAAATATTTCCCTTTATATAAAAAAATATTATAAACAAATTTTGATTTCGTAAATTTACAAAAAAAAATCATTTACCAATTGCAAATTTAGGTTGTTTTTTTAAATCTTGAAATAGATATGAAAAACAAATAGTTAGCGCATTGTTTTTAAAATTTTCAATTGAGAGAAATGCCTAAACGGGTCAATTTATTATCGTTAAAAATATTATCATTTTTTTTGTAAATATCGAAATTTTTATTTTGCAAATTTCTCAAAAAATATTATTCTTTTAAAAAATAGATTTTGATTTTGTAAAAAGCTTACAAAACCTGATTTTTTTATTTGTTATTTTTATAAATCTGGTTTTATAACGAGGATATATTATATAATGCGCTTTTCTTGAAAAGGCATTTCCCGTGAACAAAAAAAAATAGCTTTTTACGCAAAAAAAAAAGGAAGTATCAAATCAATTTCTTGAACGTGTTATTTGCTAGAGCTTTTGGATCAGCTTGTCATCACAAATAGAAAAAAATAGAAATATATACAGAAATAAATTACATAATACCACAAGACATATACAGGATATCATAATCGTTAGTCCAAAACAAAAAATTATTATTATTTTTATTTTTACAGCTAGAGTACATAAAAATAAAAATATTTGCTAATAATTTGCAATACATTGATTTTAAAAAAAATTCTATTTAATTTATTGGAGAAGAATTCGGAGAGGTTATATTTTTGAAGTGATTTTTAATAATTTCTTCCGCGATAAAATTTTTTTTCTACATTAAATTAAATGTTTCATTAAAATGACAACTTATGAAAAAAATTATTAAAAAAAAAAAAAAAAAAACTTACAGGCAACTAGCATAACACTTGGCTCTTATTATGACGTTAGTAGCATTTAAAATGAATTAATATTGTTTTAAACAATTTTTAAAGCGACATTTTCATTTTTCAGAAAATTTGAATTTAATTCTAGATCGAAGTCAATATTAAAAAAAAAAATTGATGATTTTTGAATAAACCGTTTTTAGTTAATTTTTATTTGATTTTCGTTTAAATAAACGAAAAGTGACCAAAAATTTCGCATATTTTTTTTTTGCAAAATTATTACTAAATAACGCTTAGGGTTCGAATCCAACTAGCATCGTAATTTTTTTTATTTACACAAATAAAAAAATTACTGCTGGAATTTTTTAAATTAATTTTAGTTCACTTTTGAACGTATTTGAACGTATCAAAGTAAATTATCGTTTCGCACAAATAATAATTGGACAAGTTTTTTTTTTCTTCTTCTTTTAAACCACCCGGTGTTTGTATTACGACTTGCTTTGTTATATATCAATCATAAATCGCAATTACAGATCATTCCCCAAGACGTAAATCGCCAAGAATTCAGCCAAGCAGAATTACATCTGCAGTTTTATCGAAAATAATTGGAGTCCCATCTACATTCATAATTTTTATTAATATTATTTAATATCGTAGAAGAGCGAGCAATTGTAAAGCAATTTCAAAGAAACAAAGAATTTTACAAAGGATATTGTAATGTAATCATATTTTTGTGCAAACTAGATTTTGTGCAATCATAGATGATAGAAATGTGCCACAAAAGGTAAAGTACGAATATATTTATAGACTAGATTTTGTGCAATCATAGATGATAGAAATGTGCCACAAAAGGTAAAGTACGAATATTTTTATAGACTAGATTTTGTGCAATCAAAGACGATAGTAATGTGCCACAAATGGTAAAGAACGAATATTTATATAGACTAGATTTTGTGCAATCAAAGACGATAGTAATGTGCCACAAAAGGTAAAGAACGAATATTTATATAGACTAGATTTTGTGCAATCAAAGACGATAGTAATGTGCCACAAAAGGTAAAGAACGAATATTTATATAGACTAGATTTTGTGCAATCAAAGACGATAGTAATGTTCCACAAAAGGTAAAGTACGAATATTTTTATAGACTAGATTTTGTACAATCAAAGACGATAGTAATGTGCCACAAAAGGTAAATTACGCTCTATGGAATTCGTATTCATAATTTTGCGTTTTATTTCTAAATTTAAATTCATATTTTGCATTAAATTTCTAATTAAAAATCCTTTCTTTTGTAATTTTTTTTACAAAAAATGTACAAAAATGATTTTGTTTCATTAGAAAAAAAATCCTAGAAATTTTTTTTTTTTTAATATATATAATGTTTGACAGTGTAATGCTTAAAATTATTTGTTAGTCTAGAATTTCTTTTCAGCATATCTGTCCAATGCGGACATATTACTATTGGCTTTCATTGTGCAATTAACGACTGTTGTTTTGTTGGCACAATATCACGTAATTTCGAACGATGCATATTTGAAAACGTTTCGAATCGTGGCATCATAAAAAAACGTCAAGTGGGCTTACTAAAATCGTTCATTGTATGTCTTGAGCTCAAGAGGATTTTTTTTTATAAAATAGATAAAAAAAAATCATAAATAAAAATCGATCAGGATTTTTTTTTTTATGACAGACGAGTATGAAAAGCACTTTTAGTCCGAGTTAAACATACCGTTTTTTCGATTTTAAAATTTTATATTAATTGGTCGATTTACTATAAAAAAATATGGTATATTTTTTTCCAAAAAAGGCGCGAAAATATTAACACACGTTAAGAACGTTGCTTTTTTCGAAAATCTTATAATTGAGCTATTTTATTAAAATTTTTTTTTCTACTTTGAAACTTTTAGTTGGAACATTTTGATCTACCAAATGTCAAATTTACGTTATATTGTCAAAAAAATTTCAACTCGAAAATTAGCGAATACTCATGGAAAATATAAAATGAACTATATTTTCATTTTGCATAAAGTATTTGATTAAGGGTCGGTAGAAATCGCGAAATCACGATTGACCTACTCAAACACAGATGGCGCCTCGGCACAATTGTAGTAAAATACGCACACTAAACTTTTATTACGTAATTATTATTTTGCAAACAAAATACGCAATATTTAAATCAATTCGGAATATCTTGGCAAGTGCTGCCACCAGTAGCGAATTAAGGAACTAACCAAAACATTGTTGTACTAGTTAAAAAACTGTATACAGGGTGTTTTTTTAGATGATACAAAATTTTAGAAAAAAAAATAAAAAATTTTTGGGCAAAGCCGGACATGATATTGGCCATGTGTCGAGTGGATCGTGTCAGCATTTTCAATTACCATCGGCTGGTAGCTAATAAGTAAAATAATTGTATTTTTTACTAGATCGGACGTACAAGGGCGAAGATTTATCTCAACATTTATCTTCTTTTATATACTGGCGTAATAAGGTTCGGTAAATGGCTTGAAGAAAAATGCCCAAAGTTATTAATTGAAAAAGCCTTTTGTGCCGTTCACTACTCAAGATATGCGCCGCATCGGTTTTGTTCTTTTGTTCGCCATTTATAAAATAAATAAACAATAAAGACTATTATTATTATTATTTTCGTATTTAAGAAAAATGCATTTACACCCGATGTACAACCAAAGACTGTAATAATAAGAAAAACACGGCAATATTTCCAATGTTTTATAGCACTGGGACATTACTATTGCCTTTAATTGTACAATTTCATATCCGTAATTTTTTTAATAATTTTTTTTTCACGCTTTATTACAAATCTAAGGGTAGTTAGTGAATGAAAAATTACTAAACAGAAGAAGGAAAAAAAAAAAGCAAATTAAAATTCCGAGAAAATTTATTATAAATCTATCAAAGTACATAAATGTCGATTTTCTGAGTTTTTTGAGTTTCTCAAAATTCTTTACTGTTAAAAATCGTATTTTTGGTATTCTTTTTGTTATTATTATTATTTTATTTTTATTTTATAAAATAAAATAATTATTTTATTATAAAAATATATATATTATTTTAAATTTAATATTTTTAATATTATTAAAAAATATATATTATTTTACTTTATTATTTATTTATTTATTTATTTATATATCCTTATTAATAACAAAATATTTCAATTTTTTCTTACGATACGTCAGTTTTTGGCAAAAAGAAATTTAACAATAAAGAAGCTCAAATTAAATTTTTTTCAAAAAAAGCAATTTTCTTAATGCATGTTGTTAATGATTACATTTTCGCGACTTTTTTGAAAAAAAAGTATACCAAATTTTTTGTAGTAAACCGACCAATTAATATAAAATTTATATTGCCGTTGACGTACAAGCGCTTGAAAAATATTGTATGTTTCATTAAAGGTGTTTTTGAAAAAAAAAATTGAAAAAAAAAATGAAAAAAAATTTTTTTTTTTAAAAAGATAATACATATATCGAATTCGAATGATATATAGCAACTTCCAAATTGGCGCTTTTCTACGGTCTTTGATTGTACAATTTCAAAATACATCATTTTTTTAATAATATTTTTTTATTAAAAAGAGTATTTATTATTAATTGAAAAATTACTAGACAATACGGAGTTTTAATAGAAAAGTAAATTTACAGTTTTTTAAAATTTTATTTTGGTAAATTAATTTTAATTATACCAATTAAAATTCAGAGCAAAATAATTACAAGTCCATCAAAATAAATAAATCTAGATGTTATTTTTTTTTGTCCAATAAACAAAATAAAAAATCAACCATTTTTAACTAAAACACCCTATATATATATACACAGGGTGTTAATACACACCTGATTTCTCTAGCACTATTATATTACACGAAACATGGTCGGAGGACAATTCTTTGAATCAAATATTCTTATACAAATGCAAAGAGGACAAAAACTGGTCCAAACAGGATGAGAGCAAGTTGTCTTGAAAAGAAGGGGTTCTTCGGATGGTGAATAGAGTTGACATGAAAACAGCTACTGGAGATTGGGGAACGTTGTAATTAGGTCAGTAAGTTGTGCGAAAAATAACGGGCGAATTTTTTATGGGAATGCCAGAGATTTTGTTTTATAGCATGTACAGGGTGGTTCCTAAAATGTCGTGCCGAAAATTATCGAACACTCTCTATCGATCGTTATTATCTAGAAGAATTATGAAGAGATGAAAAACAAGAAAAGTTAACGAATAAGACGAAATTTCAAATATATATTATAGAAAATTTACATATTAAGAACCAATTTGGTCTTTCAAAAAAAATTTTTTTTCCAAAAATAGATAATAGACCAAAAATCGTAATTCTTCAAAAAAAATTTAGACTCGGAAAAAACAGTAAATTTACAAATATAAGTACTTCAGGCATATGCAAAATATTATTTAAAATATTTATTACTTTAGTCTATAAATATTTTTGACGATTCAAATTTAGCTTACAAATTTCTCTAAAAATCGAACAAAAATTTCAGGTTTTTTTGGCGTAAATTTTTTTTATTGATTTACTTAGTCTGTATATTTTTAGTACAAAAAAATTAAAGTTGAATTAATTTTCTCATTTTTTTCGCCCGAAAACGAACTTTGTAATAAAAATATTAATTTTTTATGATTTTTTTTTTACCAAAATCGACAAAAATAATCGAAATTTTCACTACCTAATAAAATAAAATAAAATCTATGTCAATAAAAGTTTTTTTTCGAAAATTTCGAAAATTATTTTTTTTAAAGGTGAAAAATGTAAAAATGGTGATTTTTGATACATTTTTGACTATAGACCAAAAATCGTAATTCTTCAAAAAAAATTTAGACTCGGAAAAACAGTATAAAAATTCGTTTCACGTTAAAGGATTTTTTTTTTGAAAATATTGAAAACATTAAAAGAAATAGAAAATTTCCGAATTAAATTTATCTAAAAAAAAAAAAAAAGTGTAAATTGAAAATTTTCGATTTTTGATATAAAAAATATTCATTGCTTCGGTTTATCCAAAAATATGTTTGTCCTAAAAATTTACAAATCTGAGATGATTTTTTCATATTCAAGTCTATCAGATTTTGACTTCAATCGACAAAAAGTAGAAAAAAAAACTTCAAAAAAAAAATTCCATTCCAGATTCGAAAATATTTTAAAACAAGTGAAGATTCTTTTGTCGACTTTTGATTTAAAAGTACAAATATTGTATTTCAGGCAAGTGCAAAATATTATATTGAAACTAATGCGGCTGATAATTTATTTTTCTTCGAAAAATATACAGCAAAAATAATTTCTAAATTCGACATATTAAAATATTTAATATATATCCAAAATCCCTCACAAGTCTTAAGTTACTATTCGAACATACAGGGTGTAGCTAAACATCTTTTTTTTTTGAAAAAAATTACTAATCGTCTAAATTAATGTACATATGTCTTCATTATATTCAAAAATAATTCAATATTTAAAAAGAGAGAAATTTTTATTATATTAATTATATTAATAAATAATAAGAAGTGTTATTTTTAACAACAATATTTTAAAACTAATATCATTGATTTATCAAAAAAAAAATGGCAAAAAAATGATTTGAAATATAAATTTGCATGTGAAAAATTGAATTTAAAAATATTATTTCAATATCAATTAAGTGGAGAAAATGAAGGCATAGCTTTCGAAATACGTATCTAATTTGGAGATATTTTACAGTAATTTTTTATTTATTTTTATACGGCTAAAATACATTAAAATAAGAATTCATCAGAGAAATTTTTTAAATATTACAAAAATAAATTAAGGTAGACAACTTGTATAACATACGCCCAATGTCATTTTCCCTATGATGAAAAATGCATAGTGCGCATGTGCATAGTAAAATGGCCATCCACCGTTGCCATATCGAATCTAAATGCTCCTTTTTGAAGAAACATTTTTATTGTCGATTTTTTTTATTAATTTTAAATAATTCTAAAAATATTTTTAAAAAATACTTCTGCTTCCACCTGTATGAATTTATTATAAAAAAAATATTTTTTTGCCGTAAATATATATTTTTAATAATCAATTAGTTTAAAAAATACTGAAAATTACGAAAAATAAAAATAATTAGATTACAAAAATACTCATCTATATTGGGCGATTTTTTTTGCATATCTATTTAAGGTCCCAAAATGTGATAATATATATATTTTTTTCTGTCCGATTTTGTACTATTTATTAAATTCATTAAAAAAAATTACGCGAGATATTTCACAAGTAAAATATACAGGGTAATTCAAAATAAAAATTACGACGAACGAAATATTTCCTAAACCAAAAACACGTCACGTCTCAAAATTACGGGTTCGAACCCGAAAATCCCCCCCTCCTTTCCACTGTCTAAAAACGATCTAAAATAGCCATTGTTAGATAAACTATAGCGTGCAGAAATATAGCAATGAATCAAAGCACAACTAAAAAAAAAAGAATGTTTTTTTTCGAGAAGTTCAACTTACGTCTTTACAAGAACGAAGCACGACCGTATGATAAGTGGAGGGTTCTTTTGTTGACCAAAACACAACGAAAGGTAGGTGTTTGGTTGTATTTATCACGGGGCCTCTCGCAAGTTCTTTCGTACGGTAATAGACAAGTAAGTGTATCTATTGTAGCTTCTATTGTAATGGTCTTGACTCAACAATTGTATATATTTTTTTGAAATGGTGATTGATTGAGTTGTTTTTCGACATATCAACACAAACCATTTTTTTTTCTAAAGATCGTTTTATCTAGTTGAATTTTCTCTAATTCACACGAAATTTTCACATTGTTAAAATTTTTTTTTCTGTATATAGTTTTGTCTGTTTTTTTTCCCTTTTCTAAATCATACGAAATTTTTATTAAGTTTATATTTTTATAAAAAAATATTTTTATTTCTAAAGATAGTTGGTGTTGTTGAATTTTCTAATTCACACGAAATTTTCAGATTGTAAAAAAAATTTTTTTTGAAGATAGTTTTGTCGTGGTTTTCTCTAAAATCATACGAAATTGACATATAAAAAAGTTTTTCTCTGAACATAGTTTTGTCTAGTTGAATTTTCTCTAACACGCACGAAATAGTAAAAAAAAAATTTTTTTGCTAAAGATAGTTTTTTCTTGTTGAATTTTCTCAAATTCATACGAAATTTTCACATTGTCAAATTTTATTTTATTTTTCTGAAGAAAGTTTTGTCTTGTTGATTTTTTTCTAATTCACACGAAATGGACATGTTAAAAAAAATTTTTTTCTGAAGATAGTTTTATATTCAATTTTCACTAATTCACACGAAATTTTCATATTGTCAAAACAAACATTTTTTAAAATTAAAATTGAATTTATTGTATGTGGTCAGCTTTAGATCAAATAATGTGCAATTTAATAACAATGTATTACATGTTGCATATATATCGACCAACTAAAATACGCAAATGAATATAAAAATTAATCCACAATTTAAAAATATATATTTTACGAACATCTAAATTATATTTCGAAAATTTACTGCTTTCAAATTTAAAAAAAAAATAATAATTTTGATTATATTTTCGAAGGTACTATTTTGTTGAATTTTCTAATTCACACGAAATTTTCAGAATGTAAAATTTATTTTTTTCTAAAGATAGTGTCCCATTTTATCTAAATCATACGAAACTTCCACATTGTCAAAAAAAATATTTTTTTTTCTGAAGCATTTATCTCGTAGAATTTTGTCTACTAAATCACACGAAATCGACATGTAAAAAAAAATTTTTTTTCTTGTTGAATTTTCTCTAATTCACACCAAATTGACATGTAAAAAAA
Organism: Leptodirus hochenwartii; assembly: GCA_947310635.1. Lineage (NCBI taxonomy): Eukaryota > Metazoa > Arthropoda > Insecta > Coleoptera > Leiodidae > Leptodirus > Leptodirus hochenwartii. The sequence continues at coordinate 2,287,919 of OX371178.1, read as the reverse complement.
ATTTTTTTTTTCTGAAGATAGTTTTATATTGTCCAATTTTCTCTAAGTCGTACGAAATTTTCATATTGTCAAAACAAACATTTTTTTAATTTTTAAATTGAATTTATTGTGCGTGATCAAATATTATGCACAAAATGATGTGCATTTAATAACAATGTATTACAAGTTGCATATATCAAACAACTCAAATATGGAGATGAATATAAAAACAAATCCATAATTTTGAAAAAAATATATATAAAAAATTATACATATTTAAAAAATATATTTAAAAAATTATATTTAAAAAATATATTTAAAAAATTATATTAAAAAAATATATTTAAAAAATTATATTTAAAAAATATATTAAAAAATTTCATTCTATCAAATTAAAAAAAAAAAATTTGAGGTACTATTTTGGATGAATGGTGTACAGTTATTTTTGCAACGGTCATTTTTGGCAATGGTCCAACATAATTTAATATCGTCCCATTGCCTTTGTTAGGGACTGCAGTTATTATGCACGTGTTTAAAAATGATATCAAATATCAGTGGTACTATTAGCCGGCAGATTACCATCGAACATCAACGTCATTTGCATGCTTCGTTAGATCAATATTTTCCCATAACATATACCTAAGCTAAAGCGCATTTTATACACAGTGAATAGTACCGGATAGTACATCCCAGTGCGTATGGTTTTGACATTTTAGTAGCTACCAATAAATGAATGTAGAATAATCGTGTAAATTGTAATTAAAGAATTTTTTATTTTATGTAAAATGAATTGTTGTTAACGGTAATATACAAGGTGGCCTAAAAAAAATTTTTTTTTAAATACAATGTTGGGAAATTAAATGATTAGTATACAATAATGCTCAGATCATATTTTTGGAAAAAAAAACTCTACGTGGAATCGTAGCAATATACAGGATGGATAAAATTCATATTGATATTTTTCTGCGATGTTGGAATATTTGTATAGAAATCAAAGTATTAAGAATATATTTTTCATTTAATTTAACAAAACTAAAAAAAAAATTTTTTAATTTCTATGTTATTTTATAGAAATTTGTAACCTGACAATTTTTTTTAAATATACTCAACTATTAAACAAAAATAATAAAAAAATACGATTTTTTAATTTATTTCCTTAATATTTGACTATTGTCTCCCTGTATATTGCGATTGTGCGTCTGGACAGGACCGTACTTAATACGTTCGACAGAACATTCGCTAAACTAAATAAAATTCAAAATTGAAGAACAAATATAAATTTTCTACTAAAAATAATTGCAACAATGTAAAATTTACCCCGTATCGTTTAAAAAAAAATTTTTTTTGACTTGTATTTTATAATAATCTCGTAAAAAAAAATTTTTTTATCCCATATGTTCGCCAAAATGGTTGCATATGGTACGCAAGCACAAAAGTCAAAACCAACTCAACTGGGACATACTATACGATAATACACCTTCTGCGCTTTCTTCGTATTATCTAAGCAATTCGGAACGTGGACATTTCAGGTGGGTACTTTTTTGGTTCATTCAATAATGGCACTGGGTGAAGGTAATGGTAAATGTTCGCTACATGTGTATATGTGGATAGTAGGACAAAGACATTGAAAAAGTTGTTTTGAGAGTGCACCAATATCCGGTTTTGCTTTGTATATATGTGCAAAACATTTGCATGGCGTGGATTCAGAAAGGGAAGCAGAAACTGAAGAATGGTCCTTATCTTCAGGTGTTTCTAATTCACTAGAAGGTTTGTATATATGTGAAATTGGATGAGGTGTACTGCGTGTTCGGAATTCACAATTTGTGAAATATATTATTGTAGATTTGAGTGAATTTTTAATCAAGGAAATTGAAGTAAAAATAATGTAAAAAAAAAATTTTTTTTTTAATCCGCAAGTATTTTTTCAAAGCCTTTGCGAAAAATTTTTTTTATATATAAAAGTATGATGATTTTACTATTAAAAATAAAACTGTTTATCAAAATAAATTTTTTTTTTAAATAAAAATATTTGCTTTCAAAGAAATGTGTATCCTTTAATTTTTTTAAATTAAAATTAAATATTTTCAATGCATAAAATTTGACATAATGTAAATGTCCCTATAATGACGTGTATACTTGTTAAATACGCGTAGTGCGCATATGCTAAAGCTAATGTCCCATCCACCGTTGCCATATCGAATCTAAATCCTGATATTTAAAGAAATATATTTAAAAGAATCTTATTATAGATTATGTATAATTGAATTTTTTTTAATTCGTGAAAAAATGATGGGCAACAATGTCTTGAAATACCACATACGTGATTACGAACATATATTAACACTACCGCCCAAAAAATATTTTATTCAAATGTTAAGAAATTGTAAAAATTTGTAAAAATTGTAGAAAAGGATTTCAATATAGATTTTTTTTTTAATAACTAAATACAAAAAAAAATTGAAACTTTTAATGAAACTTGTAAATATTTTTTTTTTTAAACAATGATAAAAACATCAAAATATGATTGCGAATTAAATAAAAATTAATTAATAATCAAATAAAAAATAATTAATCATTTTTATGTAAACATCTAGATATATAATTATTGTTGTTATTAATGTATAATATATTACCATCCATTTTTTAACAATTATTATCGCCCATTTGACCCAATGTAGCATTTGAATTTAAATCTATAATGTACTAGGAAATAAAAAATTTAAAAAATTTGATGGAAATAAATATTCATTCAATAGTAACTTTTGTAATTTCTCAAAAAAATATATTTTTTAATTTTTGATTGTCAAATAAAATCAATCGATTGTAAAATAAATTAATTTTCTTTTTTCTATAAATATATATTTTTTCAAATACGTTGCGATATTTTTAGGGACTACAAATTTCGCCTACGGCGCAAATTGATCTTACAAATTTCCTCGTTTCAAGAAACATTTCCACTATAAATAAATAAGTAAAAAAATGATGAAAAATTTGATGCAAATAAATATTCAATAGTAACTTGTATAATTTCTCAAAAAAAAAATTTTTAATGTTGACAATCAAATCAAATCAAATGATTGTAAAATAACTAAAATTTTTTTTTAAATAGTTTTTTCAAAGAAGTTGCGATATTTTGGGCGATTTATATAGTTTTAAAAAAAACGCCTGCGGTGCAAAAAGATTTAACAAATTTCCTCGTTTCAAGAAACATTTCCACTATAAATAAATAAGTAAAAAAATAATAAAAAATTTGATGCAAATAAATATTCAATAGTAACTTGTAAAATAATAGAAAATTTTGATGAAACTTGTAAATATTTTTTTAGAAAAAAACATCAAAATATGATGGCGAATTAAATAAAAATTAATTAACATTCAAATAAAAAATAATTAATAATTTTTATCAATCGACACATAATTTTTTCAAAAATTTCAAAAATTCAATAATACTCAAATCTATAAAAATTAGCCCATAATGTTTACCAATTATATATTAAAAATTAATTTGAAAATCTTTCGAAATATTATGGAGATTTCAAAAAATATATATTTTTTAAATGAACGCTCAGTATTCAAAAATATGATACCCCAATTTTGAAAGCACACTGACCCCGTTCCCTAATCCACTTTTGTGCATAGTTGGTTGCATGTATTAAACATTTCACATGTGAACTGTTATTGCGAATATTTGTATTTGTACAAAGAAAGGACCTCAACAATGAACTGTCACTTGAGAGTAGCGTACAACTACATTTTATATATATAATATAAAATATATAAATATATAAATAAAAAATAAATATGATATAAATATGATAAATATAAATATAATAAATAAAATAAATACATGATATATATATATATATATATAGGAATGGGCAAAAGTAATGATTAATGTAAAAAATCTTTGATATTTGATTGAAAACTTAAAAAATTAAATAAAAAAAAAAAATTGAGTATGAGAAAATTATAAAATTGATTATTAAATTTAAACAACAAAGTATTTAAATTTGTATTTTAAATATAGTATTTTAAAAAATATTTAAAACACTATATTATATTAAAAAAATATTTAATATAGTATTTAAAAATAATTAAAAATTCACAACACAGCGGATCAAAAAAAAAATCATGTCAATGAAATGACCTGAAATTGGCTAATATTTATCGAATAAAATTTCGATCACAACTACAAGAAATTTTTTTTTTTGCATTTCACAACCTCTTATATATATATATATATATATATATATATATATATATATATATATATATATATATATATATATATATATATATATATATATATATATATATATATATATATATATATATATATATATATATATATATATATATATATATATATATATATATAATGAAAGGGCAAAAATAATGATTGATGCAAAAAAACTGAAAAAAATCTTTGATATTTGATCGAAAATTAAAAAATTAAATTGAAAAAAACATTAAATTTAAGAAAATTGCAAAATTGATTATTAAATTTATACAAAATGCTATTAATTTGTATTTTAAAAAAATATTTAATATAGTATTTAAAAAATATATATTTCCCAACACAGCTGATCAAAAAAAAAACATGTCAACGAAATGACATGAAATTGACTGATATTTCGCAAATAAATTTTCGATTACAACTACAAGAAGGGGCTGGCAAAATTTTGATTGTTTTACAATTCACTTCACTTCGATTTGAACCCTTTTTTTTGCTATTCGAACGCAAGACACAGCAATTGTTGGCTATTGTGTGCGTGTATGCTAAAGACGAGGGTTGGGGATAGTATCGTTTCTTTATGCAACCGCTTTCACACTTGCCACTCAACTCGACTATTAATATCTCCCTAATTGCTCAATGGTCTATTCACAGAACCGACATAATCAAAACAAATTTATGGCATTAATATAGACAAGCGTCCCTTCTGCGGAGGGAACCTACCATACTTCATTACGGACCTGTCATAGTAGACAAAAGAATAGGGTTAAATGTTGAATGTAAAATCGCAGTTTAGACAATATTCTAGTCGAATTTATGAAGCGTATACTCATTTTATTTCAGAGAAATTAAAAGTGAATTTATTTTCAGTTAGATCACTTTTTCGGTCATTTTATGCAAGGGCCTGTACTCGAACCAATCTTATAGAAATATACACAATTCTGACAAAAATTAAATTTTCATTTCGTTTTACCATTCCTTCGTATGATATACAATTTTTTCATGTTTTCTATATAGATATGTTTTTAACATAGACTCAGGTCAGGTCTCAGATATAATTATTGCCCGATTATTTATTTTTTATTAATTTTTAGACGTTTATAATGATTAATACGTTATTTTTTTACCAAAAATGTCATATGAGATCAGTTAGTTAATTAATTTTCAATTTTAATAACTAAAATTAAGTTAAAAATTAATAATAATAATAATGTTTATAACATGTTTATTACATCATTATAATAAATTTAAAGTTATTTATAAAATTTTCTAATTTTTACACATTTTTCGCTGTAGAGGTCAGATCATGGGCACGTCAGGCCAAAGTGGGTCAAGTGAAGATTTTATAGAAAAATACTCAATTTTGACAAAAACATTTTTTTTCACTTCGCTCTAATATTTTACAGTATGATCCATACATTTTTTAGATGTGTATAAAACTTATTATCTCATTCTTCGGCAAAAGTCTGGTCAGATCAGGTCAGGTCAGATCAGGTCGGGTCAGATTTGATTGAAAAATCCTCAATTTTGACAAAAACATTTTTTTTCACTTCGCTCTAATATTTTACAGTATGATCCATACATTTTTTAGATGTGTCTGGTCTTTAGAAAAGTCTGGTCAGATCAGGTCAGTTAGTATTTATCGTTACTCTATTAAGATAGTTATAATACCATCTATAATTTTATTATATAAATAAAGTATAAAATTCTTCGCCTTGGAGTCAGATCAGGTCAGGTCAAGTCAAGTCAATTAGTATTTAATATTTGTATAATACTTATAAAATGATGTATAAAAAAACTTAATTTTAAGAAATTTATAAAACACAATCATATTCTTCACCATAAAATAAGGTCAGGTCAGTTCAAGTCGAATTGCCATTATAACCTATATATATGTTTTAGATATCTTCTAAGGTATCTAAAAAAATCTGTTACCTGCTAACAATTGAGTCAGGTGAAGTCAGATCTAGGTCAGGTCAGGTCAGGTCAATCAATATTTATCAGATGACTATAATAATTACTGTATGATTTATTTAAAAAAGAACAATTTTTAGATATCGATAAAGATTATTATGATACTCTTCAGTGTAGGGGTCAGATCAAGTCAGGTCAGGTCAGGTCAGGTCAAATTGCAATTATAATTTAATCACAACCTACATGTTTTTTTTTAGATATCTTCTAAGGTATATAAAAAACAATCTGTCAACAATTGAGTCAGGTAAAGTCAGATCCAGTCAGATCAGGTCAGGTCGGGTCAAGTAAATCAGTATTTATTAAATGACTATAATAATTACAGTATAATTTATTTTAAAAAGAACAATTTTTTAGACATCGATAAAGATTATTATGATACTCTTCAACGTATGGGTCAGAACAAGTCAGGTCAATATTTATCACTTCACTACAGTCCTTATGCGACGATCTACAAACGTTTTAAACATCTATGAAAATTATTGCACAATCCTTCGCCATAAACGTTCAAAATCTTTCCATTCCAGTAGCGCCCTTACATTATAAGACCCTTCTTTCGTATCTATCCGGTTTAGGAAAATCTCAAAGCAACACACAGGGGCCTTTTCTAGGACCCTACAATTGCATTACTTCATTGCCCCCCTATTCTATTTCATCGGCAACCTTTTCAAGAACGTTTTTCAAGACGTTGCTTGCCGATTGGTGTTAAAAAAGTGGCGTAAGTATATTCATAATTGCCCGAGGGGCGAAGTGGGTCAATATTAGGGCAACAACCTTGCCCATACGTAAGGTTCAATAAGGACACTACATTTTTTAAATTATTTTAAAAGCAGTTTTTAATCGTATGTAAAAATGTATCAAAAACTGGAGATGGTGTAATATTTTGCCCAGGGCTTAGTGCTGAAGGCTATAGTCTACGGTTTGGAAATATAGATGATACTTTTGTATTTAATTATAGAGAGCTGCGGTAATAAATCTTGCGATAGTGTCTTATTAAAGCGCCAACGACACAGAGAATAGAACAAAAAGTAATGTACTATTCGAGTACTCGACGTACGTGAGCCAATGCAGCCAATGCAGAACCAATTTCGTTATTATGCAAAGAAAATTCATGATATATCAAAATGTAAGCGTCGAGTAAAGTTCTATTTTTCTCCGCGTAAACATGACATATATAAAAATCAAAAATTTGGCATCGAAATGATTTTTAATAAATACATCACCCTGTATATGTAATATAAAATATGCATGGAATTTCATAAAAATCAAATTTTAATTCGATACCACTTTTTCAAATTTTAATTCGATACCTTTTTCATGAAATCTTTTAATAAAATAATTTTTTATATAAAAATCCGAAAATTTTGTATCGAAATTACGATTTTTTAAGAAAATATTTTTAATAAATACAGCACCCTGTATATGTAATATAAAATATGCATGAAATTTCATAAAAATCAAATTTTAATTCGATAACACTTTTTCAAATTTTAATTCAATACCTTTTTCATGAATCTTTTAATAAAATATTTTTTTATAGAAAAATCCGAAAAATTTGTATCGAAATTATGATTTTTTTAAGAAAATATTTTTAATAAATACATCACCCTGTATATGTAATATAAAATATGCATGGAATTTTATACCACCTCTTCTCTCATGAAATCTTTTAATAAAAGAATATTTTACACCATTTTTTTAATATAAAAATCCGATATTTTTTTATCGAAATTACGATTTTTTTTAAGAAAATATTTTTGAATATAAAATATACACGGAATTTCATAAAAATCAAATTTTACTTCATACCACCTCTTCTCTCATGAAATCTTTTAATAAAAGAATATTTTACACCATTTTTTTAATATAAAAATCCGATATTTTTTTATCGAAATTACGATTTTTTTTAAGAAAACATTTTTGAAAATAAAATATACACGGAATTTCATAAAAATCAAATTTTACTTCATACCACCTCTTCTTTCATGAAATCTTTAAAATAATATTTTACACCATTTTTTCATATAAAAATCCGAAATTTTTTTAATCGAAATTACGATTTTTTTTAAGAAAATATTTTTGAATAAATACATCACCCTGTATATGTAATTTAAAATATGCATGTAATTTCATAAAAATCAAATTTTAATTCTATACTAACTATCTCCTCTTTCATGTATCCTTTAATAAAATATTTTTTTACCAACGTTATTTAATTTTTTTTTTCAAAATTTATTTTGAAGACGAAATTATCGAAATAATATTAATACCAAATCTCATGTATAGTAATTTATTTTGAATTGGTGATGAGAAATATATTAAAATAACATTATATCTGACTTATATTAATTATGAATTACGGTAGCCACGATCGTTCAAACAAGAGAAAGCTAAAGCTGAAGAACGCAATTCGTTGAAACGCATATATACAGAGCGATCAAAAATATCTTAAGTAAATCGTAAAATATCCAACTGTGTACAAAAATACAATATTCCACAACATATAAAATTTGAAAATTATGTTAGCGTCTATATATAATTATTGTTATTATTATTATATAATATTTTACCATCCATTTTTTAACGCCCATTTTACCCAATGTACTATTTGGATTTAAATCTGTAATGTACTAGGAATTAAAAAATTTGGATGGAAATCAATATTCAATAGTAACTTTTGTAATTTCTCAAAAAAAAATTTTTTAATGTTGTTGACAATCAAATCAAATAATTGTAAAATAAATAAATTTTCTATTTAAAATAGTTTTTTCAAATAAGTTGCGATATTTTTGACGATTTATATAGTTTTAAAAAAAACGCCTGCGGCGCAAAATGATCTAACAAATTTTCTCGTTTCAAGAAACATTTCCACTAAAAATAAATAAGCGGAAATTTTTTTTTTAATTGGATGCAAATAAATATTCAATAGTAAGTTGTAATTTCTCAAAAAAAAAATTTTTATGTTTTTGATAGTCAAATCAAATCAATCAATTGTAAAGTAAATAAATTTTCTTTTTTCTATAAAAATATATTTTTTCAAATACGTTGCGATATTTTTAGGGACTACAAATTTCGCCTACGGCGCAAAATGATCTAACAAATTTCCTCGTTTCAAGAAACATTTCCACTAAAAATAAATAAGCGGAAATTTTTTTTTTAATTGGATGCAAATAAATATTCAATAGTAATTTGTAATTTCTCAAAAAATATTTTTTTATGTTTTTGATAGTCAAATCAAATCAATCAATTGTAAAGTAAATAAATTTTCTTTTATAAAATAGTTTTTTTATATATTTTTTCAAATACGTTGCGATATTTTTGGGGATTCAAAATTTCGCCTGCGGCGCAAAATGCTCTAAGAAATTTCCTCGTTTCAAGAAACATTTCCACTATAAATAAATAAGCAATAATAATAACAAAAAATTTGGATGCAAATGAATGTTCAATAGTAACTTTTGTAATTTCTCAAAAAAAAAAAATTTTTTTTAATTGTTGACAATGATTTACAATCAATTGATTGTAAAATAAATAAATTTTCTTTTTTAAATAATTTTTTCAAATAAGTTGCGAAATTTTTGGCGATTTATAGTTTAAAAAAAAAACGCCTGCGGCGCAAAATGTTTTAACAAATTTCCTCGTTTCAAGAAACATTTCCACGATAAATAAATACTTTAAAAAATAATAAAAAAATTGCATGCAAATAAATATTCAATAGTAACTTGTAAAATAATAGAAAATTTTGATGAAACTTGTAAATATTTTTTTAGAAAAAAACATCAAAATATGATGACGAATTAAATAAAAATTAATTAACATTCAAATAAAAAATAATTAATAATTTTTATCAATCGAGACACATAATTTTTTCAAAAATTTCAAAAATTCAATAACACTCAAATCTATAAAAATTAGCCCATAATGTTTACCAATTATATTTTAAAAATTAATTTGAAAATCTTTCGAAATATTATGGAGATTTCAAAAAATATATATTTTTTAAATGAACGCTCAGTATTCAAAAATATGATACCCCAATTATGAAAGCACACTGACCCCGTTCCCTAATCCACTTTTGTGCATAGATGGTTGTATATATTAAACATTTCACATGTGAACTGTTATTGCGAATATATGTATTTGTACAAAGTTTAAAAAAAAACGCCTGCGGCGCAAAATGATCTAACAAATTTCCGAGGCAATTTCCCGTATAAATACACATTTCCACAATTAAAAAGGTCTTAAAACAATTTACAAAATAATTTTCGCATCTTTAGCGGCCTTAATTTGTTGCACAAGCCTATTTAAAACACCGGCGCGCATGACGCCATTATAACATGACGACGCTCATTTTCACGCCGCGCACGAAATATATTTATATATTTTTATATCTGTAATTTTTTCGTTTTTTTAATAACCGCTATTTCTGTCAATAAACGCATAATAATAATGATAACCATACATAATCGTATTTCGCACACCCTGTGCATATTTAGAACAGGTAGCTGAATTCTTTTCACGGACTACATCGTCCAAGAACGAGTCATTTATAACGTACGGTAGTTACGAGAACAATAAATCGTTTACTAATTTCGATACTCACAATCGTCTCGGCTACTGTGGCCCCGAGATACGTTACACGTATGTATATTCTTCGGCTTGTTTTGGTTTCATTTCATCGCCAGTTCTGCGCTCCGCAGCCCTCGAGACAAGTCTTTATGCGCCCGCTTCGTTGCCCGCCTCCTCGACCCATTTAAATGCAACGCTTCGCGATTATACGGCCCGATAACGCGGTTATTTATCATTGGCCATCGTCGTTTTGGTCCATTTTTAATTACAATCGTCCGTACGCGATCACTGTCATTAAGAAAACGATACTAAATGCTATCGACGTTTTTGCTTTAAATCGTTTTGCAATGTTCTAAACTTCACTTCATGTTCTCAACTTATAAAGTCATTTTCACCATTTTTATTACAGGTTACACGTGGCTACGTTAATGTCAGTCAAATGTTTTCAATACAATTGCGTTCGGGCGTGTGTAATAAGTTGCCTATTACGCGCAGTATATTTAATAGCACATACAAAGAAAATAAATATTTAAAGATTTGTTGTAATACTTAACTGAATATAATTCTTTAAATACAACGTTGTACTTTAAATCGTTTTACAATATGTTTTAAACATTACAACTTACGAAAATAACTTTGCCCATTTTTATTAGAGGTTACACGCGGCTACGTTAATGTCAGTCAAATGTTTTCAATACACTTGCGTTCGGGCGTGTGTTATAAGTTGCCTATCACGCGCAGTATATTTAATAGCACATACAAACAAAATAAATATTTAAAGATTTGTTGTAATACTTAACTGTTACTGAATATAATTCTTTAAAAACGCACATTAGTGTTAATTAATTGAACGTTTTACTTTAAATCGTTTTGCAATATGTTTTAAACATTACAACTTACGAAAATAACTTTGCCCATTTTTATTAGAGGTTACACGCTGCTGCGGTAATGTCAGTCAAATGTTTTCAATACAATTGCGTTCGGGCGTGTGTTATAAGTTGCCTATTACGCGCAGTATATTTAATAGCACATACAAACAAAATAAATATTTAAAGATTTGTTGTAATACTTAACTGTTACTGAATATAATTCTTTAAATACGCACATTAGTGTTAATTAATTGAACGTTGTACTTTAAATCGTTTTACAATATGTTTTAAACATTACAACTTACGAAAATAACTTTGCCCATTTTTATTAGAGGTTACACGCGGCTGCGGTAATGTCAGTCAAATGTTTTCAATACAATTGCGTTCGGGCGTGTGTTATAAGTTGCCTATTACGCGCAGTATATTTAATAGCACATACAAACAAAATAAATATTTAAAGATTTGTTGTAATACTTAACTGTTACTGAATATAATTCTTTAAATACGCACATTAGTGTTAATTAATTGAACGTTTTACTTTAAATCGTTTTGCAATATGTTTTAAACATCCCAACTTACGAAAATAACTTTGCCCATTTTTATTAGAGGTTACACGCGGCTACGTTAATGTCAGTCAAATGTTTTCAATACACTTGCGTTCGGGCGTGTGTTATAAGTTGCCTATTACGCCCAGTATATTTAATAGCACAAACAAACAAAATATTTAAAGATTTGTTGTAATACTTAACTGTTACTGAATATAATTCTTTAAATACGCACATTTTTGTTAATTAATTGAACGTTTTACTTTAAATCGTTTTACAATATGTTTTAAACATTACAACTTACGAAAATAACTTTGACCATTTTTATTAGAGGTTACACGCGGCTGCGGTAATGTCAGTCAAATGTTTTCAATACAATTGCGTTCGGGCGTGTGTTATAAGTTGCCTATTACGCGCAGTATATTTAATAGCACATACAAACAAAATAAATATTTAAAGATTTGTTGTAATACTTAACTGTTACTGAATATAATTCTTTAAATACGCACATTAGTGTTAATTAATTGAACGTTGTACATTAAATCGTTTTGCAATATGTTTTAAACATTACAACTTACGAAAATAACTTTGCCCATTTTTATTAGAGGTTACACGCGGCTGCGGTAATGTCAGTCAAATGTTTTCAATACAATTGCGTTCGGGCGTGTGTTATAAGTTGCCTATTACGCGCAGTATATTAATAGCACAAACAAACAAAATATTTAAAGATTTGTGGTAATACTTAACTGTTACTGAATATAATTCTTTAAATACGCACATTAGTGTTAATTAATTGAACGTTTTACTTTAAATCGTTTTACAATATGTTTTAAACATTACAACTTACGAAAATAACTTTGACCATTTTTATTAGAGGTTACACGCGGCTGCGGTAATGTCAGTCAAATCTTTTCAATACAATTGCGTTCGGGCGTGTGTTATAAGTTGCCTATTACGCGCAGTATATTTAATAGCACATACAAACAAAATAAATATTTAAAGATTTGTTGTAATACTTAACTGTTACTGAGTATAATTCTTTAAATACGCACATTAGTGTTAATTAATTGAACGTTTTACTTTAAATCGTTTTGCAATGTTTTAAACGTTACAACTTACGAAAATAACTTTGCCCATTTTTATTAGAGGTTACACGCGGCTGCGGTAATGTCAGTCAAATATTTCAATACAATTGCGTTCGGGCGTGTGTTATAAGTTGCCTATTACGCGCAGTATATTTAATAGCACATACAAACAAAATAAATATTTAAAGATTTGTTGTAATACTTAACTGTTACTGAATATAATTCTTTAAATACGCACATTAGTGTTAATTAATTGAACGTTTTACTTTAAATCGTTTTGCAATGTTTTAAACTTTACAATTTACGAAAACAACTTTGCCCATTTTTATTAGAGGTTACATGCGGCTGCGTTAATGTCAGTCAAATGTTTTCAATACAATTGCGTTCAGGCGTGTATTATAAGTTGCCTATTACGCGCAGTATATTTAATAGCACAAACAAACAAAATAAATATTTAAAGATTTGTTGTAATACTTAACTGTTACTGAATATAATTCTTTAAATACGCACATTAGTGTTAATTAATTGAACGTTTTACTTTAAATCGTTTTGCAATGTTTTAAACGTTACAACTTACGAAAATAACTTTGCCCATTTTTATTAGAGGTTACATTCGGCTGCGTTCATGTCAGTCAGATATTTTCAATACAATTGCGTTCGGGCGTGTATTATAAGTTGCCTATAACGCGCAGTATATTTATTAGCACAAACAAACAAAATATTTAAAGATTTGTGGTAATACTTAACTGTTACTGAATATAATTCTTTAAATACGCACATTAGTGTTAATTAATTGAACGTTTTACTTTAAATCGTTTTGCAATGTTTTAAACGTTACAACTTACGAAAATAACTTTGCCCATTTTTATTAGAGGTTACGCGCGGCTGCGGTAATGTCAGTCAAATGTTTTCAATACAATTGCGTTCGGGCGTGTGTTATAAGTTGCCTATTACGCGCAGTATATTTAATAGCACATACAAACAAAATAAATATTTAAAGATTTGTTGTAATACTTAACTGTTACTGAATATAATTCTTTAAATACGCACATTAGTGTTAATTAATTGAACGTTGTACTTTAAATCGTTTTACAATATGTTTTAAACATTACAACTTACGAAAATAACTTTGCCCATTTTTATTAGAGGTTACACGCGGCTACGTTAATGTCAGTCAAATGTTTTCAATACAATTGCGTTCGGGCGTGTATTATAAGTTGCCTATAACGCGCAGTATATTTATTAGCACATACAAATAGAATAATTATGCAATGTAAAATATTTAACGATTTGTTGGTAATTATAATTCTTTTAATCGCTGTAAAAACGCACATTAATGCTAATTAATTGATTTAAAGCAATTAACACCGGCACTTCTTCTAGTTAATTAAAAAATAAACGGATATAAAAGATCTTTATTTTTTAAATTAAAGATTCCTATTTATTTACTCCTATAAAATATGAAATGAAATTTTCTAATATTACTAAATGGTACTGTTTTTTTTTTTTTAATATACTTTACAGGTATTCACGTATAAAAAAAATGAAAATATGTGTATATGTATATAAAACATATTTTTAAATGAGAATAAGGCAGGAGCAAGTCAATATTACGATTTATTACTACATTATCCAATTTTATATACAGATTAAGAACAGGCAACAAGAAAAAAATCTCAAGACGGTAGCTGTTAGAGAATTTGTACGCAAGGCCGTTTCGAGATGATTATCTCATCTGGACAAAAAAAAAATGGTCCAGCATCATCAAATAAAATTATGCCCGAAGCGAGCTTTACCTATTATTATGTAAAATATAGTAGACAACCTTTTATACAAAATAAATTTCAGACTTTGTCTTATAAATAAAGAATAGGGCGGGCGAGGAACAAAAAAAAATGTTTCAAAATACAATTTCGAAATTAAAATTATTTTTATTTTTACACACATGTGTGCACAGGGCTGATTTTTGTAGGCATGAAAATAATGCAGTTTATTATTCAGCGAATGCTATTTAATTATATGCTAATAAAGAATATGGGCATTAAAAAAATGTTATTTTGCAAATGCAAATAAATGATATTTATTTTGAGAAAATATTTTTTTAAATTTAAATAAATGGTTTAAAAATATATATAGTTAATTTTTTAATAAAACAATTATTTTTTTGAAAAAAAAAATCTACTGTGTGGTCTTTAATTTAATTTCGAAACCAAAACACGTGTTGATATTTCGCCATATTTATTTTGATTCTTTCTTTACAATCTCCCGTGTTTTAATTTAATATTCGAGTGACGTGAATCGGGGTTTAAAATCTCTCCCCGTTGGGACAAATTACAATTTATTGCGTAATTCAAGGGACGCAACACAAAGCATGACCGGAAGCGCATAATATGAAAGCTTTCAACTTTGTCATTCTTCGTAAGCTCGGCGCGGCCTTTTTTGCTGCGGTAAAAAAAATCTTTAAAGAAATAAAACTAAAAGCCGCATTATTAAAGCGAACATAAAACTACTATACCGGGTGTTGAAACTGTTAAATCGCATACAGCGCAAGCTTTTTACGATAAGTTGTACGAGTTACTGTATAAGAAGTTGCTTACTAACTAACATCCGCCAGTGCCAAGTAATTTTAATATTGAAATGTTCACATAGGCAACTAAACATACTGATAAAGCTATATAATATTAGAAAAAATATACCAAACACTAAAATACCCTTTAATAAATATTTAAAATAAATAAATTTATTTTACAACTTCAAACATTTTAATACCACTGGTATAAAAAAAAATAAAAAAATAAAGTTAATTTATTTGCCTATATAAATGTAGCAATTAATTATTTTCCACCAATAACTTATTTCACTATTATTTGTATGATTTGTGTGAAACTGGCGATGGTGGCTTAGATTTTGAAATGCGCATTTATCTTGCAAATGATTTTTTTATGACATTATATACATTTATTTAACGTCCTATTGATTATTTTGCAAATTTAGGTAAGTTTTGATGTTAAATTATCAGTCAAAGACGTAAAAGAATATTTATTTAACTTTTTAATTTTTAATATTCCTCACTATATTCCTATATATATATAAACGTATCAATTAATAATTTTTCACAATTATACAACTTATTCGACTATTATTTGTGTGATTTTTGTGAAACTGACGATGGTGGCTTAGATTTCGAAATGCGCATTTATCTTGCAAATGTTTTTTTACGACATTTTATACAATTATTTAACGGCCTATTGATTATTTTGCGAATTTAGGTAAATTTTCATGTTAAATTATCAGTCAAAGACGTAAAAGAATGGTTTTTTTTCATTTTTATTTTTTTAATATTCCTCACTATATTCCTATATATGTATATAAACGTATCAATTAATAATTTTTCACAATTAAACAACTTCTTCGACTATTATTTGTGTGGTTTTTGTGAAACTAATGATGGTGGCTTAAATTTCGAAATGCGCATTTGGCTTGCAAATGATTTTTTATGTGACTATATAGAATTATTTAACGTTCTATTGATTATTATGCGAATTTAGGTAACTTTAGATGTTAAATTATCAGCTAAAGACTAAATCCATTTTTATTTTTATGGTTTCAATAATCCTCACTATATTCCTATATATATAAACGTAACAATTAATTATTTTTCATTATTATATAACTTATTTGACTATTATTTGTAAAACTGACGATGGTGGCTTGGATTTCGAAATGCACATTTAGCTTGTAAATGATTTTTTATGATATTATATGGATTTATTTAACGGCCTATTGATTATTTTGCGAATTTAGGTTAGTCAAATACGTAAAAGGGTCTTTATTTTTATTTTTTTAATATTCCTCACACTAAAGTTATATATATATATATATAAGGCCATTCTAGGTACTGAATTATGCATGACCCATGGCCAACGAGCATTTATGTACAGTGTAATTGTATATTACATTACAATAGAAGTTAGCAAGGCACGCTCACATCAAATTCAATTCGGAACGAGAGAATTTTACAAAAAAAAAATTCCGATTAAATTTGCAATTTGCTCACGCTAAAAACAAAATTAGATGAAAATGTGTTTTATTGTCCGCTAAATTTTTTATTTTTTTTCAACCCCCGTCAGTTAGGGTGCATTTTATAATGATTTATAACATCTAATGTAATTCTACGCGTGTTGACTTTGAAAAAAATCTCATCGCGATTAAAATGCACTTGCGTGTTTGAAACGGATTTGTTGTGAGTGCGTGCGGTATTGTGCAACGTTAAGTAAGTTCGATTAGCGTTTTTATTGAATAATTACGAGGGGTATTATGCGAGATGATAGTGAGATAATATTAAAGATACAAAACTCTTCGAGGCACGTTTACAATTTACAATATATGAAGTCAATGAACTGATAAAATAAATAAAAAATATTTACAAATTGTGAAAGATGCGATTTTTTTATTTTTTTTATTCATTCTATCGTGGAATATGCGAGAATTATTTTTAATAAGTTTTCAATTTTTTTTTTTTTTAAATCAATGTCAAACTCAACTTTTCAACGTCACTGATTTTTAAAACAAAAGAAGAACAAAATACAAAACAAAAATGTTTTTTATTCGGTCAAATTCCATTTATGTTTATTGATAAAAATGCGGCGTTATAAGCAACAGTATTTTATAAATTTTATAAATCGGTCATTAATATTAATGGGAACAACATAAAATATCGTCGACGTACTGATATAAAAAAAAAATAGTGACACAACTCAAAAATTGCATTTCATCATAATTTCGATTTTTTTTTTAATTTTGCAAGACTACCAATTTATTATTCGATATATTTATCTAAAGCAAAAATTGTGGCTTTATAAATTATTCGAAAAAAAAAAATTGTTTGAGGTGTTTCCCATCATTTGTGCACGGATATTATACAGGCTGATTACAATAACAAATTGTATTTGTACAAGCAGCCAATCATGTGGGTACTTATGAATTTTCTTTTACCACTGTTCGGCGTATTAAAATAATAAAGTGACATTCGCTCGGGGAATTTTAAATTAATTTTAAAACGATCTGTATTAATTTAAATTTCAATCTTACAATAAATATGCTACAGTTTAGACTCGAACAAGATTTAATTTACCAACAGCGCCCTCTGTTGTGTTTTTAGTGGCATTTAAAAGTACGTCAGATTTCATTATAAGGCGTGAGATGTCAAAATAATATTTAAAATATTTATTATTAAAAAAATCGTCCAGAAGTATTTTTTTTAAATTGTTAAGTAGAGCTAAAAAAATATTATAGACGTCAAATGTGAAAACTTTTCGATTTGCAGTATGCAGATTTTGAACTATTTTATTTTCTAACGTTGCATAATAAAATTATCATTGCCATAAAAAAATATATTTTTTTTACCATAATAGATTTTCATGTTACTCGATTTATTGAAAAAAAATGTTTAATAGCTTTTTGTAAATAAACATGACAACACTGTTTTCAACCTAACTGTCAATGATAATAGGGTCTCCCATTTCATCAAAAATTATCAATTTTAATGTCAAACACAAAAGGGCCAATGTCAAAAATATAGTATCAAAGTTCTGTTTTATAGTGGCATTTAAAAGTACGTCAAAATGTCAGATTTCATTCTAAGGGTGAGATGTCAAAATAATATTTAAAATATTTATTATTAAAAAAATCGTCCAGAAGTATTTTTTTTAAATTGTTAAGTAGAGCTAAAAAAATATTATAGACGTCAAATGTGAAAACTTTTCGATTTGCAGTATGCAGATTTTGAACTATTTTATTTTCTAACAACGTTGCATAATAAAATTATCATTGCCATAAAAAAATATATATTTTTTACCATAATAGATTTTCATGTTACTCGATTTATTAAAAAAAATGTTTAATAGCTTTTTGTAAATAAACATGACAACACTGTTTTCAACCTAACTGTCAATGATAATAGGGTCTCCCATTTCATCAAAAATTAGCAATTTTAATGTCAAAAACAAAAGGGCCAATGTCAAAAATATAGTATCAAAGTTCTGTTTTATAGTGGCATTTAAAAGTACGTCAAAATGTCAGATTTCATTCTAAGGGTGAGATGTCAAAATAATATTTAAAAAATCGTCCAAAAGTAATTTTATAAAATTGTTAAGTAGAGCTAAAAATATATTATAGACGTCAAATGTCGAAACTTTTCGATTTGCAATATTGGAGATTTTGAACTATTTTATTTTCTAACAACGTTGTATAATAAAATTATCAATGCCATGAAAAAAAAAATTTTTTTTACAATAATAGATTCTCATGCTACTCGATCTATTGAAAAAAAAAATTGTAAATAAAAATGACAACCCTGTTTTTGAACTGACTGTCAATGATAATAGGGTTTCCCATTTCATCAAAAATTATCAATTTTAAAATATAAATTTTTTAATACATATATTTTTTATTATATAGTTTATATTTCTGTACTTTGGACCAATGTCCAAAATATGGTGTCAATGTGCATAAAAATTCAAAAAAAAATTTAAAAAATATTTTACACTGTTATTTTACCAAATAACATGAATAATTAAAATTTTAAAAAATCATAAAATTGTTATATAATTTTACGAAAATGCGAAAACAACGAAAATGTTTAAAAATTTAAAAACTCCGTTTTCCATTTTTCAGCACATTATAATATTGGACATTGGCCATTTTTGTACGAAGGTAAAGATATATATATATATATATATATGTGCGCATTATTTATACACCATTTTTTACTTTTTTAAAATTAATTTTTAACTAAAAAAAAATGTTTCTAATTTTTAAATATTTGTGTGAGGTCTGTGATTTTTCTAGACAGTGTTGCCAATAATTTCTTCATAAATTAAAAACTAAATATATATCAGATGCAGTAGTTTCTATGTTCAGCAATATTTTCAAAATAATATTAGCAATGTCTCATATTTTCATTAAGGCGAATTTTAAATAAAAATTATCAACTACCAAAATGTACATACAAATTTATAAAAATACTTTTCAAAATATATCTTCAAATATAAGCATTTAGATTCGATATGGCAACGGTGCATTGCTGACACTACGTGTCATAGCACTACTACTCTAGGGTAGTAGTGCTATGACGTCTTCATATGGATATCTACATTGGACCAAATGTTATACAAGTTGCCTACCTTAAAAATATGAATGTCTAATATTTAACAAAAAAAAATATATATTAAAAAGTGAAATGTTTCATTTGACATTTGATTAAATGACAAATAGCCTGTAGTAATAAATTAAAAATAGCAATGGGCCTGTAATACATACTTGAAGAACTCCACGATTCATTCTCGAGTTATATTTGTTTAAATTGCCCAAAAAATTACTACTTTATAAATGTAATTTTAATATTTATATTACAAATATTATGTACCAAGCAAATACGATCGTTTAATATTTTTGGAGGTTAGGTTAGCTAGTTCAAACAGCGGTAAAATTGAACTAGAAATTTTTATCTAGATTTATCTCGCTATCGAATTATGGGATGATAACAAAGCGTTGTTAATATTGTAGTGATGATTATTGACGTAAGGGACTGATAAGAAATTGGCGGGAAAATGTCACTAGTGAAAGATCGTTGCGCAACTTACGATGTGTACAAAAAACAAATAAATGATGGGAGATTCGAAATAACAGCTGCAAAAAAAACAAGTTTATTTTTTGTCTATATTTCGTTTATATTGTTTATATTTCGTAATATGCATTAATCAATAGTCAATTAAAATAAAAAAAATAAAAAATTTAATTAAATTGCCGGGATCATTAATAATTTTGGTTTTAGAATTTGTTGATTTTTTTTGTTGCTAATTCGTTGAATTTTTTTTCTTTGATTGCTTGTTCATAAAATGCTGAATGTACAGTGTAAACAAATATATATTTGTAGAGATGGGTTTTTGTTTTTGTTTTTGTAAAGTTGAGAGGGTATAACATTTGAAATAAAACCAGGAAAATAAGAAGAAATCTATATTGTGTTCGCAACAATTTATGTTCGATTTTATGACTTTGGCAAGGCAACATGGTAGAATGTCCTCGGGTAAGGTGTTAGGTACCGGACAAAAATTTTGTAACAAATACTGGTGTAATATAAGATATAATTTATTAGAAGGTGCAGTTAGAAATATTTTTATTAAGGATATTATAAGGACAAAATTGTCTAACTTGTTTTTATCGATAAATTGGAAGATTTTCTAATGGGACATGCTATCAGAATTTTTAATTTGTAATCAGTTTTGCTGTAGAATTAACGATTTGGAAGATATCGTCAAAAAACTGAAAATTGGGGGTCTCCCCTTAAGAATTTTTTTTTCGCTAAATTTTCACATTTTCAAAATTAATGTTTCGACAACATTTATAATATTTTCTAAAAGGTTTAATCGAATGATTTAGAATCTGCAATGGTTTCGTTATAAGACATAAATTTTCCAAGTGAGCAATAACAATAAAATTTTCAACTGGTGGGAAATGATTTCAGGATTCAAAATTTGTAGTTTTCATGTAGAATTAACGATTTGCAAGAAATCGTCAAAAAACTGAAAAACGAGGGTCTCGCCTTAAGAATTTTTTGTTCGCTAAATTTTCAAATTTTCAAAATTAATGGTTCGACAACATTTATGATATTTTCTAATAGGATTTAATCGAAGGATTTATAATCTACAATGGTTATAAGATAAAAATTTTCAAAGTGAGCAATAAGAAACTTTTTTTATATGTTTAAAATTTTCAATATTTTTTGGCGATAAACTGCGTGAATGAAAAATTTTCCACTAGTGGGAAATGATTTCAGGATTCTAAATTTGTATTTTCATGTAGAATTAACGATTTAGAAAATATCGTTAAAAAAAAATGAAAAGTGAGAGTCTCCCCTTAAGAATTTTTTTTTTGGAAAATTTTCACATTTTGAAAAGTAATATGTTTCGACAACATTTATAATATTTTCTAACAGGATTTAATCGAATTATTAAAGCAATGAAAAACATTTTTATATGGACAAATAAAATTTACAATTTTTTTTTCGAGTGACAAAATGATTAAATGGAAACAACAAATATTTGTTTCTATAGGATTAATAGTTTGGTCGCAGATTTCGTAGAAATGCGAAAATAAAAAATGAGAAGGCCTCCCCTTAAGAATTTTTTTTTTTTTCAAAAATTTTCTGGTGTCTTCTAGCACGATTTCAAACCAGAATTTACATCTACAAGTCTTCTTGACTACCATCAACAAAATAAACCGACAAAATCAGACCCACAATTTTTTTCAGGCGTACCCAAATGACTGTGGTAACTATATCGTAGTATACGCGAGCTGGCTTTTATGATTAAACCATTGTTGTTTTTGTTTAGTATTGCAGATTATATTCGCACGTATGCGCGTTGTAATTAGGCTATGTCCACACTAATACTACAAAAATATTTAACTCAACAAAAGTTTAAAATTATTTAAAAAAAGGATTTTTATTGTTTAACTACATATTGTCACACATTTGCGTTGTTTTAATCCTCTAGTCACAACTATAATTTTTAGGTCACTTTAGTAGCTTAGCGCACCACTTTTCTAAATTTTTCAAATTTGTTCAAAAAAACATTTTTAATCGCTCTTATAAATTTCACAAAAATTCATTTAATTTTTTTTTGTATTTTTAAATAACCGAAATTTTATAAACGTTAATTTTTTTTCAATTTATAATATAAATAAAAAATATTAAATTTTCCTCTCACCTCTTACCACGAATCTGTTTTTTTTTTTTTTATTCCAAAGCCATTAAATTAAACAAATGAAGATTTCCACATTTTATACACTTAACTTTCACATGTAACTCTTCAGCACGGTATAGCCACTCATGAGTTATGCCTTTAGAGTGGCCTTAAGAAATGTCCATGGCTGGTGAGGCGGAAAGTCGTAAAAAGTCCAGTTTTCGAAATATAATACAGTTTCTATACTATTCATTTTTCTCGCCTTCTGTGGTTGTATTTTATTGCAACGAGTTAACCTCAAAATATGCACGATATAACAGCGTGTGCTTTGTTTTTTTTTCTAGAACGCACGCTGTGGCTCATTAAATGTGCACTGCTCCAGCGTTGCCACGTTAATACAAAATCTCAAGAAAAAATATGATCGTACTAATACAGATAAATATTGCAACAGCGTAAGAAAAAGATAATCGTAAGGGGTATTGTAGGGGAACCGTTTCCGAGCAATTTCATGGACCGAGAAGTGCTGCCATCTAACGATCGTGAAAGGGATTATAATTCGTGTACAGTTTTCATGTTGTCACCACGTACTTCATATGTCAGTGGGCTAAAGCAAACTTCACGATGCTCATCTTTTATTGATTTTTTAAATAAATTATCATATATGTGAAGATTTAATTAAGTACAACATTTTTTTTACTATTATGGTTAATTTTAACATTAGAAAATGGAAAAAACAAACACATAAAATTAACAAACGTGCTGAGAATTGTGCGGAAAATTGACGGGTTGGAAGTGAAGTAAAAAAATATCTTAATGCCAAACATTATTTGTGGAAACATTTAATTAATTATTGCGGTGAATCTTTTGAAGAAATAAATCGATTTAATAAAATTTCTTGTGGTGTTTATAGTTTTCTTGGTACAGCTGTCATTCTTAATAACTCACCCTGCATACTGCATGCTGGCACTCGCCTTACGATCGGCACTAGCTCGAAATAAATAAGGACGCATCATTACGCGCTCGTGTGTTGTGTATATAGTGACACTTTGAATATATTTGGTGCTGCGCGATATATTTCTTTACACACACTACACTGATTTTACATGACACTAGATTACACATATTAAATGCACGTAAACGAGTCACTTCGTTAATTTGATTTTTACAAATATTTGAAAATTAACCATTTTACTCACAAAAAAACGGTTCTTGTAATATAAATAAGCATGTACTCGGAATTTTTCTTCCTCAGACTATTACTACTTCGTGTCAAGCAAAGAAAATAGTCAAAAATATACAGGAGCACGAAAAAATCTCGATCAAACAATTGAAATGACGGCGTAACAATAAAATAAACTTTTTAATTATTATTAATCAATTTTCAGGATTGTTGAATTGCCACAAATATTTTTTTTAAGTTTCGGGTTCGAATCCGAGCTACGTAAAAAATTTGAGCAATATGTAAATTGTTAAATCGATTTTTAAACAACTGATCGTTTAAAAAAAAAATTTGATGTATGTATTACCATTTCAAAACCTTTTGTGTTTGTTTTTAAAAGAAACACAAAATTAAATAACGTAGATCATAAGGTGGCAATACAATACGTCAAATGTCAATTTGTACTTTGATGTTTGTACTTACCGCACGTGTAGAGCTCTGTAATATTGCTGCACATGAAATTTATATACAATAAGGGTTCAACACATACTGTACGAGGTATATCTTGAGTTCGAATGCAAACAACAAACGTTAATTTTCATAGAAACCATAAGCATCGCCAGCGAGTCTTTTCTACAGAAGATCCGCATCTATATAGTCTAAAGTCGCTTAGATCTTTCGCCGCCTTTTATTAATAGTATCACATAAAGGGAACTATACTCTAGGATTTTCTTTTTATTTCCTGGAGTAATTGCAGTTTGGTGCTTAAAGTGTTGCTGGAACACTTAGAATACATTTTTGAAGTGTGTTTTTTTTTTTTGTGTACACAAAACTGTTTGGTCTTGCCAGTTTCAATAAATTGTCGACGCTGAAAAAAATGGAAAAAGAAAAAGGTTTAGTAAAGGAAATTTGTAAAATATAGAAAATGTCCCTGAAATAAAGTACCCAATAATAACGCTTCAAAAATATTTTTAAATTCATAAAAAAGGACATTTCGCGTATATCGAGGATTGGCATATAAATAAAATAACAGACGTTCTTCTATTAGCGCGAATTTTTTTAATAATTCATGAAAAAAATCAAATGTATTATCCGCGTAAATCGAGGTATATGCATGAAAGGGCAGCTGAGAATGCTCTAGTATCATTCCTCTATTTACGTTGGCTACAAATGAAACTATAAACAATATTTTGCGCGTAATTTGTGGAAGATCTATGCTATATTAATTCTAATTTTAGAGAAATTCCTCTATTTACGCGATAATTTAAAAAATTCTAATAAAAATATTTTACGCGTAACCCAAGTACGATATATATCCCGCGTAAACCGAGGATGATATATATATAACCGCGCAAACTGAGGATGATATATATATCCGGCGTAAATCGAGATATGCTGCTGAAAAAACCTTCAAAAGAGTTTTTTCGTAAACAAAAATTGAGGATACTGGAAAAAAGTAAAAAAAAAAAACACAAATATGCAGAATATATACTTAATATATTATCTATATATTTTGTTATATAAAATATTCCTAAGCTAATACGGATATTAGTTGCAAACCATTTATACAAAAATGTACAGTACGTATTTTAGACAATTAATTTAATTTATTTTTAATATGAAAAGTACACAACTTGAAGCGCTTCTAAATATTTACAAATTATAAATTGACCAACAAAATATTTTAAAATACAATTTGTGATGTTATATTTTTAATTTTAAATAACTAATAATCGCAATTTTGCTGATTTTTTATTTTCGCAAAGTTGTGTAATTTTCTTTATGCCAAGAAAAAATATATCTTTTAATTTAATATATCTTTTTTTTTTTAGAAAACAGCAGTTTCTTCAACATTCGAGATCATTTACTAAATACATCACAGATGTTAAGATATAAAAAAAATATATTAAGACGATTTTTTATATATTTTACAATTATCTCAAATTTGTGTTTGTTGGTTAATTTTATATTTATATTTACGTATATATTTTGTCAAATAGTTATTAATGTGAATTCAATTTGAAACAAAGCGCTGCCACTAAAATAATATAAATTCGATATTTTTCGCGATATCTTTGGAATCCAAAATTAATTAAATTTTACAAATTCGACACAAAACGCAAACAATCGCTCTGATCAATAAATATATTTTTATTTAAGTTAACTAAAATTTAGAATTTTTTAAATTTAATTTGTACATTCCTGTTCCATTTCAGTGTCATACGATAATTTAATTTTTTTTTGGAAATCACAATATACTTATTATGATAATCATTGAAATACATATTTTCAAATTATTTGCAACGTTATAAATTTGCAATTTTTTTTTTTACTTAATAATGAATTTTTAATATTGCATTTAAATTAATGTATGATACCAAGATCACAACAGCTTCAATTTTTATGTCGAAATTTAAAAAAAAAATAACTTAATTAAATAGTTTTTTTTGTTGACAGAATGTTTGTTTGGTGATTGATGATTTTTTATTTTAAAAAGGCAAATTTAAATTATACCAATAAAAAATATATACATATTTTTAGTAGCTGAATTAATATTTTTGCTTGTTAAAAAATTTTTTTTTTAAATAAAGATCAATATACGCTCTTGTAATTTTGTAGAGGCGACAAAAAAAAAACTAATGAATAACTCAAAAAAAAAAAACCAAAAAAGCAAACTTACTCTAATATCTTACTACTAATATTTAATAAACTCAAGAAATGGACAACTAAAAATATAATAATTTTTCAATCTGAGTAAACACTTAATAAATAGTAATAAAAAAAATTCTGTACAAGATAATTGCTGAGATCGATCTGATTTGTATTGTAACAATATTATAAAAAAAAAAATTTCCCTCGCGTAGAAATTATTGCAATAACAGATTTTTTTGGGGGGAAAAAACGTATTACCAGAATAATTTCTCGACCGCGCAATCGCAGAATGCATCTCTAACTACCCAGATTGTTGCTAGAGCGGCTTATTTTTAATTTCGATGGACCGCTCCGGGATGAGGATTTCTTATTCGCGAACGCCGCATCGGCCGATCTCTTCCGCACTTGCATAAAATCTGAAAAGAATAACTTCAAATCAATATTTTAGACAATATATAGGCAACTAATAAAACACTCGTGCGCAAAAATGAACTACTGCCAGTTAATCTATTAAGAAAGCGAGTGGCTATAGTGGTGCGGCGTTGCCAGATGTACCTTTTTTGTATTCAAAATTGAGACGATTAAATAGAAATATATATATCATTAAAACTAATTTGTTATTCATATACGCAAAAACTATTTTTGCAGCTAATAATTTAAAAAATACAAATAAATATATCGAATGGCAACACTATATTGCAACTACGCCATCTATTAGCTGACTGATAATTTTATTAGTTATGAACAAGTTTATGGCACGAAATTCGAATTTCATAATTAAAAAATAAAGTATTATTAATACCGACTATAATATATATATAAAAAAAATACATAAATATTATTTTAAGGCGTATTCCCTTCGAAAGCCAAAACAATCCATGTATTGGTGCGGCGTTGCCAGATGTACTTTTTAATAATAAAAATTGAGTAAATAAAAATATATATATATATCATTAAAACAATTTTATAAACTAAATTACAAGATTAATTTGTTATTTTAGTAAATTTTATATACGTGAAAACTATTTTTGCAGTTCAAAAATTAGAAAAATACAAATAAATATATCAAATGGCAGCACTGTATTGCAACTACGCCATCTATTAGCTGACTGATAATTTTATTGGTTATGGCGCGAAAATATAAATTTCATAACTTAAAAATTAACTATTATTATTAAACTATAAATTTATTTTTAAAAAATTAATAAATATTACTTTAAATGTACTTATTCAAACAATCGTGACAGTCCCTTCGAAAACCAATACAATCCCTGTATTGGTGCGAGGTTGCCGGATGTACTTTTTTGTAATAAAAGTTTATTAAATTTAATAAAAAAATATATATATCATAAAAAATAAATTACAAGAATAATTTGTAATTTTAGTAAATTTCATATACATGAAAACAAAAAATAAATAAAAATTGCATAATTTAATAATAAAAAAAGAATATATTATTAAAAATAAATTACAAGAATAATTTGTTATTCATGTACGTGAAAAGTATTTTTGCAGTTTAAAAACTAGAAAAATACAAATAAATATATCAAATGGCAGCACTGTATTGCAACAACGCCATCTATTAGCTGACTGATGATTTTATTGGTTATGGCGCGAAATTTTTGAATTTCATAATTCAAAAATAACCTATTATTAATACAGACTATAAATTTATATAAAAAAAAATACATAAATATTACTTTAAATGTACATAAATGTACTTATTCAAACAATCGTAACAGTCCCTTCGAAAACTAATACAAACCCTGTATTGGTGCAGGGTTGCCAGATGTACTTTTTTTGTAATAAAAGTTTATTAAATTTAATTCTAAAAAATATATATCATAAAAAGTTATTATAAGAATAATTTGTTATTTTAGTAAATTTTATTTACGTGAAAACAAAAAATAAATTAAAATTGCGTAATTTAATAAAAAAAAAACAATTGTATGTCATTAAAAATAAATTGCAAGAATAATTTGTTATTTTAGTAAATTTTATATACGTGAAAACAAAAAATAAATAAAAATTGCGTAATTTAATAATAAAAAAAACAATTGTGTCATTAAAAATAAATTGCAAGAATAATTTGTTATTTTAGTAAATTTTATATACGTGAAAAAAAGCGTAATTTAATAAAAATAAAAAAAGAATATATTATTAAAAATAAATTACAAGAATAATTTGTTAGTCATATACGTGAAAAGTATTTTTGCAGTTTAAAAATTAGAAAAATGCAAATAAATATAAATGGCAGCATTTATGGATTTTATTGGTTATGGCGCTAAAATTTGAATTTCATAATTAACAAAAAAAAACTATTATTAATAAAGAGTATCGTTTAAAAAAAAAAAAAACGTACACAAATCTTACTTTAAGGCTTACTAAACGTATTCAAACAATCGTGACAGTCCCTTCGAGAACATTAAAACTATCCCTTAATCTATAATTACATTTAAACCGATTTAATTGTGATTTCTCATTGTAATACCACACGCAATTCATGGTACAACCCCGTGTGAACCTTGGGACCCTTCGCCTTGGTGGGTACCCGGCCGGGGTATTATTATCGAATCAAAGTCGTGCGCTTTCGAAAAAAAAAATAGTTTAACTGCGCAGCGATGTGTGCGCGCTCAGCGCGGCCATTAAAGTGAAATGAATCGGAGAGCGTATAATTTTCAACTGTTACACGTGAGATATAAGTCGTGTAACGTTAATCAAGACGTACTTTACGTGTGGTCAATGTTAGACTAAAATACGAGGAATATAATGAGTAAAGCCTTGTAAAAGTGACTTCTTTTTTTTGCAGATAAAAATCACGTACGGACGAATTATTCGAATGATTATTGAATCGTGCGTTTCGTTTCGCGAGTTTTTTTTTGTTCTTCTTAAATTGCCTTTACCTTTAACCCCGTTGTAGTACCATTAAATAAATTTGTTTTCAAAAAAAAAATTTTTTTTTTTGGAAGAATAACTATTTTAAATGGTACCACTTTGCTTTTATTTTTTGTTTCGTAATTTTTTCTTGGTAATATTACAATTGACACATTTTCAATGGGTACCGGTATAGTATATCCTAGTGCTTTAGGTTTTGACTTTTTATTAGTTTACAACAGATGAGTGTATAGTATGCAACCCATCATACATTGCGGTGAACAGAACGGTACTTAGAGACATTTTTTTTTGTTATTGGATGGTGATTTTATGACCGATGACGTAAGGAGTATTATTAAATATAAGACAAATAAATATTTTTGGAAAAATACAGGGTGTTTATGCTATTTTTTATCATAGTTGCAATTATTTTTAAGAAAATTAATATTCGTTCTTTAATTTTGATTTTTTTTACTAGCGTATATTTTTGAAACGTATTAAATACGGTCCTGTCCAGACTTATAATCACAATTTACACGATATACGAGATTTATATTTTATATGAAATGTCCTTGGAAATTATATTATAAATTATTAAAAATATCCCATTTTTATTAATTTATTTTTTAAATTATCTGATACAAATTTCTATAAAAAAATAGGAAAATTTAAAGAAAGTTATATTTGTAGTTACATTAAAATAATTTCATAATATTATATTTGATTTATATATAGCAACATTTTATAAAAATAAAAAATCGGCTTTTGTCTACCCTGTATATTGCAATTTAAAACAATTTGTATACAGATGACATTTGTTTCAATTTTTTGTTATAGGATGGTGAGATTATTACCGATGACGTAGAGTATTATAAAATATAAGACAAATCAATATTTTTGAAATAATACAGGGTGTTTACGCTTTTTTTTTTTCATAGTTGCAATTATTTTTAAGAAAATGTATATTCGTTCTTCAATTTTAATTTTTTTTATTAGCCAATATTTTTGAAACGTATTAAATACGGCCCTGTCCAGACTAACAATCACAATATACATGATATACAAGATTTAAATTTATATTTTAAATGAAATGTTCATGGAAATTATATTATAAATTATTAGAAATGTCCCGTTTTTATTTAATTAATTTTTCTTTAAATTATCTGATACAATTTTCTATAAAAAAAATAGGAAATTTTAAAAAAGTTATACTCGTTCGTTACATTAAAATAAATTTATAATATTATAATATCTTAATTTTTTTATATTATATAAAGATAAAACTTTTATAAAGATAAAAATTCGGCTTTTTTCTACCCTGTATATTGTAATTAAAAACAATTTAATTTTACACAAAAATGTATAAACAAAAATTAAACAATCAACACCCATCGTAAACTACAACAAAATCAAAACCAAACGAACTAGAACACACTATACCTCTTCACGAAGCACATAATGACTTCACTACTTGATTGTGGGAACCTGATGGACCCTTTGCCTTCACCATACATATACATGGCGTGCTTCGGCTTATATTAAAAAGATGCTTTTGTATTTAGCATTTTGTATAATCATTTACGAGCCTACAAACAAAATATATATAAAAGAGAAGCACGTGTTCCAACACGGAAGAGAATTTCCTCCGATGCTTTTGTGACCTAAATAATTATGGGGGCCGTAATTTCCGCATGAGAAATGATAAATGTGCACTCGTAGATAAATTGTCCACCGATAGAAATGAAATTAAAACAAATTTTTACAGCGAAATAATAAAAATAAGTGTTGTATGACTTATGTGGTTTTTCTAGACACGGTTAAAGTTAAAAAATTGTTAAAGTTGCCACGTTAAAAAATAAATGTAGTAGTTCATATAATAAACTATTTTTTAAATAATAATAGTAGTTTTAAACAATTTCATTTTAAATTTAAAAAATATCAACCACAAAAATGTGTATACAATTTAAAAAATACTTTCTTTAGAAAATCAGCATTTAGATTCGATATGGCAACAGTGGATGGGACTTTAGTTACGACACATGTGCATTGCGAAAATCACTATAATATGACATAATATGAAATTTAATATTTAAAAGTTCCCCACATCGCCGTAGGGAACTTTACTTTGCGCCAAACGTTAAACAAGTTGCATATATTAGACAATTAAATTGCTTTATTTCAAAAAAATAAACAGCACGTATTTTTCAGACGAAATATTCCGATTTATTTTTTTAATATTGGCCTAGTCTCAAGTTTAGCTTTCGTATTAACTATTACTGTTAGAATAAAGCATCTTTTTTGATTCCCAAGCGTACACGAACGTCTTATAACCGCGACCATCTGAACTACTGCAAGTAAATCGACCTAATTGAAAAATCCCACATTGTCTAGCGTCTAGACAAATTCTACCGATGGTTCATTATCGTACTTGTTAATGGTACTGACCCTACGGCAAGAATTTTTACTTCATAAAGTGCACGTTGAGCATTTTTTTTAAGGTAATGTAAAAGGATGTTGTTGAAAATTGTGATTAACACTATTTTCGTGTTTGGTGTCAAATTAATGTAGATTTTTTTTTTAACATAAAAAATGCCGAATTTACAAAAAAAAATACGTGTATAGATTTATATATATATAAATATTTATTATATTTTTTAAAAAATGTTTTATGTCTATAAAATGATGTCTTGGGCGCCATCTGTTGCTCAATTGGTCAATTATGAATCAAGCGATTTCTATTTCACGAATTTTTGTTATATAATTTATATATAAAAATAAGTACGAAATTGTCATTTTTAACTTGAATGGTGTTTTGTAATTTTTGAGTCAATATTTTTTTTGTATATATCGTGCAGTGATGTAAATTTGACAGTTAGTAGTTCAAAATATTTCAATTTAATTATTAAGGTATGGGCAATTTTTGTCGATGGTGCCTCAATTTTTAGTTCAAAATATTTCAATGTAAATATTAAGGCGTGGGCAATTTTTTTCGATGGTGCCTCAATTTTTAGTTCAAAATATTTCAATGTAAATATTAAGGCATGGGCAATTTTTTTCGATGGTGCCTCAATTTTTAGTAGCCACTAAAAAAAAAATTACAAAAAAGAGCAATTTTGTGATAAAAAAAGTAATGAACATAGTTAATACGGTCAGAATCTGTCACTACCTAACCTACGCCTTTCTTAACGTGTGTTAAAAACAATACGGTCTTAGGAAGTTTTCGCATAAATTTTTTTAGATTTTCTAATAAATTTAAAAAAAAAATAGAAATGCGCATTTCGAAAGGTAAACCTGTATCAGCAATATCACGACAATTAAGTAAGTATTTCACATTTACTGATATTACAAGATCTGTACCTTGGAACAAAAAGGGCCAATGTCTGAAATATCGAGCCAATGTACATGAAAAATTACAAAAAAAAATTTTTTACACTTTTAATTCACCAAATAACATGAATAAATAAAACAAAAAAAAATGAAAAACAATTTTATAAAAATTGTTATATAATTTTATGAAATAACATGCAATACTACATGTTTTTTTTATACAAAACTAAAAATGCTCAACACCAAATTAGAAAAATAAAAATGAAATTCAAAAAAATATATATAAATTAATATTAACATTATATAAATTAAATTAAAAAAAAACAAAAATATATATTATAGTTTTGCAAGTTCCTAACATGGTTCAACATTATTTAAAAAAAAAAACGAAATACTTGAAAAAAAAAACTTTTTTGGTAATAATGAGCCTAATTAAATTGAGATTTTTTTTATATTATAATTTTATACGTCTAATAGTTCACTATAATTTATTATATAAAAAAAAATTACGCATGTCATAGTCGGAATATTCAAGCAATATATTTAGCGTAGAAAGGAAAGAGTTGAGTGAGTAGTTTTTTTTTTATGATTATAAATTAAAATATTATCACATTTCCAGCGAAGCCGAGCGGAAACTGATATCACAATGCAATAGTCAATATAATAATAAAAAACATCATGTTTATCATAAATACAATGTTTACTAGTTCAAAAGTGTGTAAAACTAACCCGACCAGTTTTTGCTTTTTAAACCTTATTAGTAAATTGTAAAAAAAAAAAACTTAATTGTCAAATGTTCCCGAAATATATTTTTTAATTTATAAATCCTTAATATACGGCTTTTCTTCGAATTGCTTTAAAATTAAACATTTTTTGCATTTTATATATTTTTAACGTTTTATCAAGAATTCTTTTTTTTTTGCTAAAATCAATTTTTTTTTTAGAAAATAAAAGAAAGTTTGAAGGTTGTACATTGTAACTATTTTTTTTTAATACAATTTTATATATCTGTACCTTGGTACAAAAATGGCCAATGTCCAATATTATAATGTGGCGAAAATGGAAAACCGAGTTATTAAAATTTTAAACATTTTCGTAACGTTTCATAAAATTATATAACAATTTTTATAAAATTGTTTTTCAGTTTTTTATTTTTTATTCCTTATTATTTGGTGAATTAACAGTGTAAAATTGGCAGCTGGAGCAGATTGGCTCCATATTGTAGACATTGGCTCTTTTTGTTCCAAGTAATCTCAGTAAATGACAGAAGTGAAATACTTGCTTAATTGTATGCTACTGCTGATACAGGTTAACCTTTCGAAATGAGCATTTTTCAATTTCTAATTTTTTTTTATTGTATGCAACGACCAAAAAAATATTAGTGTTCAATTTTAAGGTCAAAAATCATAAGTCACCTTTGCGCATTTTATTTAATAAGCACGCATGAAAAAATTTTTGGTCGAACACGCATATTTTAAATATCGACCAATAAAATTTGAAGACAAAAAAAAATAACCGCAAGTTTGCTTCTTGAACGTACGCAGCG
The DNA here is from genome assembly GCA_947310635.1 of Leptodirus hochenwartii. Classification (NCBI taxonomy): domain Eukaryota; kingdom Metazoa; phylum Arthropoda; class Insecta; order Coleoptera; family Leiodidae; genus Leptodirus; species Leptodirus hochenwartii. The sequence goes on along the minus strand of OX371178.1, from coordinate 2,253,369 downwards.
ATTCTTGTGCTGCTAATCAAAGAAGCAAATTAACTCGACGCATTTAACACTTAGTTGCCAATAAAAAACCAAAAGGTTCGAGCAAAAATGTGCGTGCAAATTGAAATGGCTTCAGTTTAGCCTTAAGCACGTGCTCTTGTAATGTGATTAGCATAAAAATAACAATTTATTTAAATATTCAAATATTCAGTGAAGCGAAAACAATCTGCAGGCAAACTTAAACTAATACCACTTTAATTTTTTTTTTTTTTTAGAAAATATTATTTTTTATTTAAATAAACAAGAACTATGAAAAATGTAACATTTTCAGTTTTTTTTGTGGAAAATTTCTTAATTTTCTAAAGGCTCTTTTACAACACAATTCAGCAACTTGATCATAAACGAATCAATATATGGTATTTATAACGCTGCCAAATTAATTTTTTTCCTGCCTATTTTGAATTGTAATAATTAGCATAAAAATAACAATTTATTTAAATATTCAAATATTCAGTGAAGCGAAAACAATCTGCAGGCAAACTTAAACTAATACCACTTTAATTTTTTTTTTTTTTAGAAAATATTATTTTTTATTTAAATAAACAAGAACTATGAAAAATGTAACATTTTCAGTTTTTTTTGTGGAAAATTTCTTAATTTTCTAAAGGCTCCTTTACAACACAATTCAGCAACTTGATCATAAACGAATCAATATATGGTATTTATAACGCTGCCAAATTAATTTTTTTCCTGCCTATTTTGAATTGTAATAATTAGCATAAAAATAACAATTTATTTAAATATTCAAATATTCAGTGAAGCGAAAACAATCTGCAGGCAAACTTAAACTAATACCACTTTAATTTTTTTTTTTTAGAAAATATTATTTTTTATTTAAATAAACAAGAACAATGAAAAATGTAACATTTTCAGTTTTTTTTGTGGAAAATTTCTTAATTTTCTAAAGGCTCTTTTACAACACAATTCAGCAACTTGATCATAAACGAATCAATATATGGTATTTATGACGCTGCCAAATTAATTTTTTTTCTGCCTATTTTGAATTGTAATAATTAGCATAAAAATAACAATTTATTTAAATATTCAAATATTCAGTGAAGCGAAAACAATCTGCAGGCAAACTTAAACTAATACCACTTTAATTTGTTTTTTTTAGAAAATATTATTTTTTATTTAAATAAACAGGAACTATGAAAAATGTAACATTTTCAGTTTTTTTTGTGGAAAATTTCTTAATTTTCTAAAGGCTCTTTTACAACACAATTCAGCAACTTGATCATAAACGAATCAATATATGGTATTTATGACGCTGCCAAATTAATTTTTTTCCTGCCTATTTTGAATTGTAATAATTAGCATAAAAATAACAATTTATTTAAATATTCAAATATTCAGTGAAGCGAAAACAATCTGCAGGCAAACTTAAACTAATACCACTTTAATTTGTTTTTTTTTAGAAAATATTATTTTTTATTTAAATAAACAGGAACTATGAAAAATGTAACATTTTCAGTTTTTTTTGTGGAAAATTTCTTAATTTTCTAAAGGCTCTTTTACAACACAATTCAGCAACTTGATCATAAACGAATCAATATATGGTATTTATAACGCTGCCAAATTAATTTTTTTCCTGCCTATTTTGAATTGTAATAATTAGCATAAAAATAACAATTTATTTAAATATTCAAATATTCAGTGAAGCGAAAACAATCTGCAGGCAAACTTAAACTAATACCACTTTAATTTTTTTTTTTTTTTTAGAAAATATTATTTTTTATTTAAATAAACAAGAACTATGAAAAATGTAACATTTTCAGTTTTTTTTGTGGAAAATTTCTTAATTTTCTAAAGGCTCTTTTACAACACAATTCAGCAACTTGATCATAAACGAATCAATATATGGTATTTATAACGCTGCCAAATTAATTTTTTTCCTGCCTATTTTGAATTGTAATAATTAGCATAAAAATAACAATTTATTTAAATATTCAAATATTCAGTGAAGCGAAAACAATCTGCAGGCAAACTTAAACTAATACCACTTTAATTTTTTTTTTTTAGAAAATATTATTTTTTATTTAAATAAACAAGAACAATGAAAAATGTAACATTTTCAGTTTTTTTTGTGGAAAATTTCTTAATTTTCTAAAGGCTCTTTTACAACACAATTCAGCAACTTGATCATAAACGAATCAATATATGGTATTTATGACGCTGCCAAATTAATTTTTTTTCTGCCTATTTTGAATTGTAATAATTAGCATAAAAATAACAATTTATTTAAATATTCAAATATTCAGTGAAGCGAAAACAATCTGCAGGCAAACTTAAACTAATACCACTTTAATTTGTTTTTTTTAGAAAATATTATTTTTTATTTAAATAAACAGGAACTATGAAAAATGTAACATTTTCAGTTTTTTTTGTGGAAAATTTCTTAATTTTCTAAAGGCTCTTTTACAACATAATTCAGCAACTTGATCATAAACGAATCAATATATGGTATTTATGACGCTGCCAAATTAATTTTTTTCCTGCCTATTTTGAATTGTAATAATTAGCATAAAAATAACAATTTATTTAAATATTCAAATATTCAGTGAAGCGAAAACAATCTGCAGGCAAACTTAAACTAATACCACTTTAATTTTTTTTTTTTAGAAAATACTATTTTTTATTTAAATAAACAAGAACTATGAAAAATGTAACATTTTCAGTTTTTTTTGTGGAAAATTTCTTAATTTTCTAAAGGCTCTTTTACAACACAATTCAGCAACTTGATCATAAACGAATCAATATATGGTATTTATGACGCTGCCAAATTAATTTTTTTTCTGCCTATTTTGAATTGTAATAATTAGCATAAAAATAACAATTTATTTAAATATTCAAATATTCAGTGAAGCGAAAACAATCTGCAGGCAAACTTAAACTAATACCACTTTAATTTGTTTTTTTTAGAAAATATTATTTTTTATTTAAATAAACAGGAACTATGAAAAATGTAACATTTTCAGTTTTTTTTGTGGAAAATTTCTTAATTTTCTAAAGGCTCTTTTACAACACAATTCAGCAACTTGATCATAAACGAATCAATATATGGTATTTATGACGCTGCCAAATTAATTTTTTTCCTGCCTATTTTGAATTGTAATAATTAGCATAAAAATAACAATTTATTTAAATATTCAAATATTCAGTGAAGCGAAAACAATCTGCAGGCAAACTTAAACTAATACCACTTTAATTTTTTTTTTTTAGAAAATACTATTTTTTATTTAAATAAACAAGAACTATGAAAAATGTAACATTTTCAGTTTTTTTTGTGGAAAATTTCTTAATTTTCTAAAGGCTCTTTTACAACACAATTCAGCAACTTGATCATAAACGAATCAATATATGGTATTTATGACGCTGCCAAATTAATTTTTTTCCTGCCTATTTTGAATTGTAATAATTAGCATAAAAATAACAATTTATTTAAATATTCAAATATTCAGTGAAGCGAAAACAATCTGCAGGCAAACTTAAACTAATACCACTTTAATTTGTTTTTTTTTAGAAAATATTATTTTTTATTTAAATAAACAGGAACTATGAAAAATGTAACATTTTCAGTTTTTTTGTGGAAAATTTCTTAATTTTCTAAAGGCTCTTTTACAACACAATTCAGCAACTTGATCATAAACGAATCAATATATGGTATTTATGACGCTGCCAAATTAATTTTTTTCCTGCCTATTTTGAATTGTAATAATTAGCATAAAAATAACAATTTATTTAAATATTCAAATATTCAGTGAAGCGAAAACAATCTGCAGGCAAACTTAAACTAATACCACTTTAATTTGTTTTTTTTTAGAAAATATTATTTTTTATTTAAATAAACAGGAACTATGAAAAATGTAACATTTTCAGTTTTTTTTGTGGAAAATTTCTTAATTTTCTAAAGGCTCTTTTACAACACAATTCAGCAACTTGATCATAAACGAATCAATATATGGTATTTATAACGCTGCCAAATTAATTTTTTTCCTGCCTATTTTGAATTGTAATAATTAGCATAAAAATAACAATTTATTTAAATATTCAAATATTCAGTGAAGCGAAAACAATCTGCAGGCAAACTTAAACTAATACCACTTTAATTTTTTTTTTTTAGAAAATATTATTTTTTATTTAAATAAACAAGAACAATGAAAAATGTAACATTTTCAGTTTTTTTTGTGGAAAATTTCTTAATTTTCTAAAGGCTCTTTTACAACACAATTCAGCAACTTGATCATAAACGAATCAATATATGGTATTTATGACGCTGCCAAATTAATTTTTTTCCTGCCTATTTTGAATTGTAATAATTAGCATAAAAATAACAATTTATTTAAATATTCAAATATTCAGTGAAGCGAAAACAATCTGCAGGCAAACTTAAACTAATACCACTTTAATTTTTTTTTTTTAGAAAATACTATTTTTTATTTAAATAAACAAGAACTATGAAAAATGTAACATTTTCAGTTTTTTTTGTGGAAAATTTCTTAATTTTCTAAAGGCTCTTTTACAACACAATTCAGCAACTTGATCATAAACGAATCAATATATGGTATTTATGACGCTGCCAAATTAATTTTTTTTCTGCCTATTTTGAATTGTAATAATTAGCATAAAAATAACAATTTATTTAAATATTCAAATATTCAGTGAAGCGAAAACAATCTGCAGGCAAACTTAAACTAATACCACTTTAATTTGTTTTTTTTAGAAAATATTATTTTTTATTTAAATAAACAGGAACTATGAAAAATGTAACATTTTCAGTTTTTTTTGTGGAAAATTTCTTAATTTTCTAAAGGCTCTTTTACAACACAATTCAGCAACTTGATCATAAACGAATCAATATATGGTATTTATGACGCTGCCAAATTAATTTTTTTCCTGCCTATTTTGAATTGTAATAATTAGCATAAAAATAACAATTTATTTAAATATTCAAATATTCAGTGAAGCGAAAACAATCTGCAGGCAAACTTAAACTAATACCACTTTAATTTTTTTTTTTTAGAAAATACTATTTTTTATTTAAATAAACAAGAACTATGAAAAATGTAACATTTTCAGTTTTTTTTGTGGAAAATTTCTTAATTTTCTAAAGGCTCTTTTACAACACAATTCAGCAACTTGATCATAAACGAATCAATATATGGTATTTATGACGCTGCCAAATTAATTTTTTTCCTGCCTATTTTGAATTGTAATAATTAGCATAAAAATAACAATTTATTTAAATATTCAAATATTCAGTGAAGCGAAAACAATCTGCAGGCAAACTTAAACTAATACCACTTTAATTTTTTTTTTTTAGAAAATACTATTTTTTATTTAAATAAACAAGAACTATGAAAAATGTAACATTTTCAGTTTTTTTTGTGGAAAATTTCTTAATTTTCTAAAGGCTCTTTAACAACACAATTCAGCAACTTGATCATAAACGAATCAATATATGGTATTTATGACGCTGCCAAATTATTTTTTTTCCTGCCTATTTTGAATTGTAATAATTAGCATAAAAATAACAATTTATTTAAATATTCAAATATTCAGTGAAGCGAAAACAATCTGCAGGCAAACTTAAACTAATACCACTTTAATTTTTTTTTTTTTTTAGAAAATATTATTTTTTATTTAAATAAACAGGAACTATGAAAAATGTAACATTTTCAGTTTTTTTTGTGGAAAATTTCTTAATTTTCTAAAGGCTCTTTTACAACACACTTCAGCAACTTGATCATAAACGAATCAATATATGGTATTTATGACGCTGCCAAATTAATTTTTTTCCTGCCTATTTTGAATTGTAATAATTAGCATAAAAATAACAATTTATTTAAATATTCAAATATTCAGTGAAGCGAAAACAATCTGCGGGCAAACTTAAACTAATATCACTTTAATTTTTTTTTTTTAGAAAATATTATTTTTTATTTAAATAAACAAGAACTATGAAAAATGTAACATTTTCAGTTTTTTTTGTGGAAAATTTCTTAATTTTCTAAAGGCTCTTTTACAACACAATTCCGCAACTTGATCATAAACGAATCAATATATGGTATTTATGACGCTGCCAAATTAATTTTTTTCCTGCCTATTTTGAATTGTAATATGATTACCATAAAAATTCAATGAAGCGAAGACAATCTTCAGGCAACATTAAATACTCAAATTTTATTTATAGATTTGTTGGAAAGATAAATTCATTTTTTATTTTAATTTAGTTTCTTATATTATTCTGTGGTGTTCTAAAGGTTCTTTTACAGCAAAATTCCGTAACGTAACAGACAAATGTCAATATGTAATTATAAATAATATATATGGCGTTTTTATGAATTTTTTAATATTATATTAGCTGCATTTTTAGACAAAAAAAATATTAGTCGGACTGTGAAAGAACCATAACAACAAAAAATCAATAAACGATTTGTTATCGAAATATTAACTTAAATAACGGAGGATTTTTTACACACCACAAAAAAATATTCATTTTGAACTAGGCAACACAAATTACTCACCGTGAAAAAAAAAATCCGGTTCATTTTCAATCGAATCTTGTTACTACAAACACAATCTTCTATAAAAAAAAAATTTTTTTAAACCATTCCTTGACCTCTTATACATATACAAAACGTTTCGAGGGCAATAAACCTCGTCAGTGCTCTACGAGGCAACGTGCATCTTCATTTCACATCGGAAACCCTGCATTTGTATGGTGCAATCAATATCTCGCGCGCTCCGATGCGCATAGAATAGCGCCTAATAGAGGTGCATGATATAAAGGCAGGAGGTTACAATTGGGTAACGTGAACGTGAAATAACAAACAAGAAGACAGAAGATAAATGAAGAGAGCGAAGAATATTTACTACTGGAAATACTACATCGTTAAAAAGATACTATAAGAAGGTGGAGTAATATAATAATAAAAACAACGACGCAAACGGAGACGAAATTGTGCTTAAGGTTCATTTTTGCATTAAATATTAATTTAAATTATCGTAATTTTCACCCATGTAAATTTATTTTTTATTTTAACCCATTACTTTCTGTATACAATTTAATATACGATCTAAATTCTACTCCCTTTCTCAAAAAAAAATGCTATATTCCAAGCCAACTTCAATAAATATATTTCTTCAACAGCGTGATTAATTTTTTTTTTTATAATAATACAAAGAAATAGGTTATTTAGAAAAACATGGAATAAAACTACTTTAATTTTTTTTGTAGAAAATTCGCACAAATTGAGGGAAAAAATTGTTATAAAAACGGAATTTTTTAAACGATTTTAATTTGATTAGGGACTTTTGTGTTTAAAGTTCGTTTTTGAATTAAAAATTAATTTATATTATCGTAATGTTCACAAATGTAAATTTACTTATTTTAATTTTTAATTTTAATGCATTACTTTTTGTATACAATTTAATATACGATCTAAATTCTACTCCCTTTCTCAAAAAAAAATGCTATATTCCAAGCCAACTTCAATAAATATATTTCTTCAACAGCGTGATTAATTTTTTTTTTTATAATAATACAAAGAAATAGGTTATTTAGAAAAACATGGAATAAAACTACTTTAATTTTTTTTGTAGAAAATTCGCACAAATTGAGGGAAAACATTGTTATAAAAACGGAATTTTTTAAACGATTTTAATTTGATTAGGGACTTTTGTGTTTAAAGTTCGTTTTTGAATTAAAAATTAATTTAAATTATCGTAATGTTCACAAATGTAAATTTACTTATTTTAATTTTTAATTTTAATGCATTACTTTTTGTATACAATTTAATATACGATCTAAATTCTACTCCCTTTCTCAAAAAAAATGCTATATTCCAAGACAACTTAAATAATTATATTTCTTCATCAGCGTGATTATTTTTTTTTTATAATAATACAAAGAAATAGGTTGTTTAGAAAAACATGGAATCAAATTACATTTTTTTTTTTTTTTGTAGAAAATTCGCACAAATTGATGGAAAAAAATATTATAAAAACGAAATTTTTTAAACAATTTTAATTTGATTAGGGACTTGAAAGATTTTTTTTATATATATATCAGAGTAACTGCAATAACTAATGAATATGAAGCGGTAGATAAAAAAAATTTGACGATATAGTATGTCCCAGTTGTTTTGGTTTTGACTTTTTGGTAGCTAACAATAAACGAGTTATTTTTTCGTTATTATTAAACTGTCGCAACGTTTCAAAAGTAATTTAACAAAAAAAAAATTTTTTTTTAAGTATATATGGAATCGTTATTACCGGCAATATACAGGGTAGATTAAAAAATCAAAATTAAATTTTTAAGCAATGTTGGGATATTTATATCGAAATTAGATAAATTATGAAAGAAAAATAAACATGGTATTTTTTATATAGTTTAATGAAACTAAAACTATAGCACGTTCCTCTTAATAATTCTCCTATACATATTATTTTATAGAAATTGGTATCAAGCAATATTTTACTTAACGTATTAAATTAAAACAAATAAAAATATGACATTTTAAATTTCCATGGACATTCCAAAACTTCATATAAAAAATACAAATTTAAATCCTGACTATCCTGTATATTGCGATTGTTAGTTTGGTATCGTTTAGTATATTGTAAATTAACGGCATGTACCAAAAAAATAAAAAATCAAAATTAAAAAACGAATATTCAACGTATTTAAAATAGTCAATTGCAACTATGTAAAATTTGCGTAATCATTCATTCTGTATTATTTCAAAAATATTTTTTAAATAATACTCTTCAAGTCATCGATAATAACATCACCATCCAATAACAAAATATCCTACGTATGTTTGGTTACATACCTCACACTGATCTATTGTAAGAAGGTACTAAAAAATCAAAACCAAACTAAATCGGACATACTATACCGAACTGTAAACATCTCAGTGTACACTCGAAGACAATAGTAATGGTCCAGCAAATGTATGCCGTGTGCAGTCACAGACAATGGTAGTTGTGCGTTTGAATTACTGCAGCGCTAAGCTACGACGAGGCATTATTGTTGTCTTTGAGTGTACGAAGAGATAGATTGTGTTATTGTAAAGCGATGGTGTATACATGGTATAGGGCATCACCAACAACAACCATCATATGTGGGTGAATGTACCTCACCAAGGTGAACCACCTTCACTACGATATCTCTAAAGAGTTTTATATATATATGGGTGTGCATATATAGTATACAGGATGATAGTGCGTGGTCCGTGCGAGAGATGGATCTGGCATCTGCGGTAGTGACCATTGGAGATATAGTAAGATGCAGGGACGGGTAGGGAATTTAAGGTGGGATGGGTTTAAAAGTCGTGGCGGTGAGTTGATTTGTATAAAATAATGAATAGTCGATGGGGATTGGGTAGGTAAATAAAGAGAAATAAATATAAGAGAAATAAGAGACTGGTAAAGATGTGTTGGAGCTAGCTGAAGATAGAATTAATTAATAATAAAATAAATAAGGAAATAGATCGTGCTTTTAATTTTAAAAAGGGCCAAAAACACTACAACCGGTATATATGTACTTATGCGAATTATGACATTTATGTTGGAATGGAATTATATGACAAATATTTCGATGCTGGATAAAAATCTCAAAAAAAAAATCCAAAATATTTTTTTTTGTGTGTATTCTTGGATACATGAGTATTTTAATATGTTTATAAACAAAATGTGAAGATACAAAAAAAAATTCAAAATTTTCAATATGTACATTTATGTTAGAAATATGACAAATATTTCGAAACTGAATAAAAATCTCAAAAAAAAAATTACTTTGTTCTTTTACTTATTTTATTGTAGAAAATGTGAAGATACAAAAAAAATTAAAATCCAATATATATTTTTTTTTTTTGTGCATTCTTGGATACGTGAGTATTGTTAATATATGTTTGTAAACAAAATGTGAAGATAAAAAAAAAAATTCAAAATTTTCAATATGTACATCTGTGTTAGAAATATGACAAATATTTCGAAACTGAATAAAAATCTCAAAAAAAAAATTACTTTGTTCTTTTACTTATTTTATTGTAGAAAATGTGAAGATACAAAAAAAAATCAAAATCCAAAATAATATCTTTTTTATATTTTTGTGTATTCTTGGATACGTGAGTATTATTAATATACGTTTGTAAAAAGTCTTTTTTAAACCATTTTCTTTCGATTTTCAAAGAAATATCAACTTCAAACAATCGGTGTATTTTCTGAATTTAAAAATAGAAAAAAAGTTTAAAAAAAATCCATATAATTTTTTTTCAAATAATAAAATTAGTTATTTCGCGAAATAAAAAATAAAATCTTGACTTTATATCACTGAAAACTATTTATCGAGGCACAAAAAAAAATCCATTTCAGCTGACTCATGCTATACCTGTCATATATATATATATATATACTATAGACTTCTATAATGAATATAGAATGAACTAATAGAGTTCATTAAAACAATAACTGTAACTAGGCCGAATTCATTTAAATTCTAAATCGATCGATTGTCGAACAATTAAATCAATAGACTTTGAAATGTCGCTAAAAAAAATTTTTTTTTTAAATTTTATGCATAGAATTTACTAAAATTATTTATTATTCGAAAAGGTATAAATTTTAAGTAAAATGATTTCAATTTTAAAATGAGCCGTTAGAAAGTGACAGTGACATTCGTGTGAGCAAATTATTGATTGACTAAAAAATTTAAATATTCAGCCGTTTTTTTTTCTCCAAAATTCCCAAAAATTCAAAAAACACAAATTTAATAGGTATTTCAATTAAAATTCATTTTAATCGGTATTTAGATCATATTTGAATAATAGATTTTATTAATTTTTTTATATACTTTTTTAAATAACATTTTGTTTCAAAACAAAATTCTACTTTTAATTAGCGACTTTTTAACTCTAAAATTTTCAACCTTGAAATAAGTAAATTTTAATAAAAACATATACAGGGTATTTCTATTTTTTTTTCTTTGATCTTTTTTTCAAATAATGGACAGTCGCAAGATTTCTCGATTTTACTAATTTTATTGTTAAAAGTACAATAATGTTATATAGGGTGTCTCTATAATAAGATTTTGTAAATTAAACTAAAATTATTGCACATTTCTCAATTGAAACACTCTATATAATATTAATCTTCGATTTGCAAAATTTTATTTTCAAATTTCCAAATTTTTAAGATTTTTTTATAAAAATTGCTGCAAAAAAGTTATTAAACTATTAAACAAAACAAAAAATCATCCGGAAACAAAAGGGGGCATCCACTTAACATACAATACAGTACCAACCCGAGTACTTACTAACACAAATTCCACGCATATTACAATCTTATTAAAACAAAACAAAAAAAAAATAGTACTGGTTCGCTGAACCATTAATGTATTTTTATTCCACACATGCGTTTCTATATGTACTTCCTCAAACGTTGTTAAATTTAAAAAAAAAAGTACTACAGTTAGTATTTTGTACCATAATGTAGTATAGTAGTGTGGGATGCTTCCGCTAGTAGATTACTATAATAAGAAATGTGGGTGCACGTCCAAAAGTACCGTTTTTTATATATAAGCTTTCAGAATGTGTCAAGTCGATGGTTAAGTTGAAATATTTTTATTATTTTTAACTATCGATGCGAAATTTTTGGGGACAAATCTAATAGAATTTTATATTAAATCGCAAGATTTGAAAATATTTGGTAAAAAAAGTACCGTGTTTGGATTTTTTTTTTTAATATACCACACTATACCTTTATGAGTAGCTTGGATGCAAAGTTTGGTAATAGTAAAAAAAAATTTTTTTTGTATTATTTAAAAACATCTCAAAATATCCGATTTTTCGAATAATTTTTTTTTCCAACCATATGAATAGCTTAGATGCAAAACCTGGCATTTGTAATTTTTTTTTTTTCGTACGTTATTTAGGTCAAAATATCTTAAAACGAATAAGTAATTTTTTTTCTTATATGCTCACATTATTACCCCTGAGTAGCTTAGATGCAAAGCTCGGTAATACCAAATATTAAAAAACAATCGGCATTATTTACAACAAAAACTGATGATACAAAACTGAATGTTTTAGGAAGTAAAATTAATTTAAAAATACAATTCATATCAAGCAAAAATATATATATTTGGTTGCCTATCTAAAATATAAAATTTTGAATTAGCTAATTTGTAAAAACTAAATATAATTAGTTTTTACAAAAACTTAACCTTCATCTGTATTTAATCGATTTTAAATGAATTTAATTTTATTTTTATATTTTGTTAAAAAAATACATCTACCTGAAAATATCAAAATTATTACACAGGTATTTGCAAATTTATTTTTTATATAAGAAAAATGCAAAAATTGTTATTCGATTTTGTTTAATACAAATAATTCTTTTATACGTAATTTTAAAAAAAACTTCCTAAACGGCGATGAAATTATTTTTAATCATGTAACTTTTATTTTTATAGTTTTGTATAAGAAATCAACAATTGTATTTTTTGCATTTGTTAATAAATTGAATATTTTCAGACGCAATTAAAAAAAATAGTTTTTTATATATTATCTAGTAAATATTTTTAATTTAATATTTTAGCATAAAAAAATACACATTTATTTTTTATATAAGAAAAATGCAAAAATTGTTATTCGATTTTGTTTAATACAAACAATTCTTTTATACGTAATTTTTAAAAAAAACTTCCTAAACGGCGATGAAATTATTTTTAATCGTAGAAATTTTTATTTTAATAAAGTTTTGCATAAGAAATCAGCAATTAAAAAAAATACTTTTTTATATATTATCTAATAAATATTTTTGATTTAATATTTAGCATAACAAATACAGTAGAAAACGCCTTTCGCATTTTTTTTTAATAGCAATTAATTGCTGATATTTAAAAAAATACAATTATTAATTCTTTAAAAAAAATCTTTAAAAAGCGTTCGAAGAAAAACTTCTATATTTCACTCTGAGTATTAATTTCACTGATTTTCGACTCAAATAATAAAAAAATATAAATACATTTTACACCAACAATCAAAAATAAATACATCTTAACACTGCCGGAGAAGAAAAGGACCAAACTAACTTCACAGCGAACCCAAACAAATTCCTCACTTTTTTATCGCATACACATTTCTTCAGAGTACGTGCCTGCACTATGCTACTGTACGTACGCTGCACATTACATATGCTAACAGAATCGAAGAGTGCGATGATAAATATAAACAGAAGCACGCGTTTATAAACACCAGGGGTCGCACCTAACACATCTACATGGTTCTTATTTCACAGAAGAACGAATTATTTATATTTACGGTTGTAGGTGTCAAAATGTCAAAAGTCACAACGATAAAAAATTCGTAATATATTTAATTCTGTTCACGTTGTCTATGTTTTTTTGTTAATTCTGTAGAAAAGGCATCGACTCAACAAAAACGAAATTTCATCTTTTTTTTTTTTTTATATAAAACCCGTGTTATAATTTTGCAGCGATTTTAAGAAACCAAATTAATGGTAAAAGTGTGTAAAAAAGCAAAGCCTCTAATTTAAATTAAAAAAATAACAAGTCTATTATTATTAAGGTATTTTATTTGATTTTTTTTAAAGAGTAACAAATTATTTTTAATAAAAAAGTAGTGATTATATGTACGAAATTTAAAAATAGTAACGAATTTATTTTTTAATTTATTCTCGAATACCTAAAAAATACAAAATCTTAAAAAAAAAACCTCTTTTTGTAAAAAAAAGAAGTTTATGTTCATCTTGATTTTCTTCAATAAAAATCATTTAAAATCACACACAGGCACCCTGTATGGTACACTTCATTGGTTTTCCAGTTTTTTTATTATTTATCTTTAAAAACAACACATGGAAATGGGGGGATATGTCGCGTGTTCGACTTGTGCTATTTTTAAACCATCTCCACCAAGTTTTAAAAAAGAAGAAAAATCAACATCTTCTAAAATTACAGGTTTAAAAGCCGTTTGCCAATTTACACACTGATATCAAGATTTAAATAAACTATTACTCAAAATAAAAGTGCATTTATTAAAAACAAATCCCGTTTTTTTTTTAATTAAAATTTTTTTAATTTAAATTTTAAATTAATTTTTTTTTTTTTAATAATTTTAAATTTTTCGGCGGGTAAATTTCTTCGTAGCTTCGTATTTGTTCGGGTCGAGTAATATAAATATTTACAATTAACAAGTTTTTTTTTAATTTGCGGTAAAATTTTAATATCACTGCAATTCTATATACAAATATATATATTTGAAAGCCTGGGCAACTTAAATCTATATACTACAAAATAAAACTTACATTTTTCTTTAAAACAAAAATATTTTGTAAACTGCAATTCAAGGTGAGGCTACTATACTTAAAAAAAAAAAATTGAAAGCCAGGGCAATTTAAATCTATCTGCACAAAAAAAAATGATCAAAACTACATTTTTTATAAAGATTTTAAAAAACTTACTACTTAAAATAAAAGTGCATTTATTAAAAACAAATCCCGTTTTTTTTTTTTTAATTTGAAATTTTTCGTCGGGTAAATTTTTTCGTAGCTTCGTATTTGTTCGGGTCGAGTAAAATAAATATTTACTATTAACAATTTTTTTTTTAATTCGCGGTAAGATTTTAATATCACTGCAATTCTATTTTAAAATATATATATATTTAAAAGCCTGGGCAACTTAAATCTATATACTACAAAATAATATTGATCAAAACTTAATTTTTTCTTTTAAAAAAAATTATTTTGTAAACTGCAATTCAAGGTAGGCGGCTACTATATAAAAAAAAATATTTTTTGAAAGATTGGGCAATTTAAATCTGTCTGATACAAAATAATATTGATCAAAACTTAATTTTTGGTTTAAAAACAATTACTTTGTAAACTGCAATTCAAGGCGAGGCTACTATATTTAAAAAAAAAATTGAAAGCCTGGGCAAATTAAATCTATGTGCACAAAGAAAATTAATCAAAACTACATTTTTTATACAAAAATATATATTTTGCAATTCGATGGTAATAAAAAAAAAAAACCGTTGCACTCATCGAACGCATATGCAAACACAAATCACCCTCATTCAACAACACCCCCTCAGCCATATTCATAACGCACGTATATATCGATTTGGTCGAGCAGTTGCTACATTTACACACAAGGGTCTTTCACCCCTAGCAAACAACATACGCACAGTTGTAGAGACAATAAAAGGTTCGGCACGTAGGGCTCCCCCACAAATCGAAAAGAAAGACGCGCACGTTACGTTTGAATATTGCCAGCTGAGGGTGGTGTCTTTTGCTAGTAAGGGTTGCTCTTGAGGGATGGAAAGAACAATCGGACACGAGCTATTTTGTATATCACTTGCTATCGGGTGGATTTGTGAGAATATAAGAGACCTTTTTTTTAATATAGAATTTTTGCATCTGTCCCATATGGAAAAATTTATTGTTGGTCATGAAGTTGTGTTAAAAATATATTTGATGTTTAAAATTCCTCACAAATAAAATGATATGTATTTAAAATAAATTATAATATGCCATTTCTGACATCCTGTATAAAATTATTTCACATTTAATGTATAAAATAGCAAAATTTCAATTCATAAACGAATTACTTTGAAATTTGAAAAGTTGATGTGTGCATAGCGAAAATGGAACACCCTGTGAGAGTTGAAAATATTTTTTAAAGCCGGCTGTTTTATATGTGAATCCAAATTTTCATTTTTTTATCTTTTAGTTTATAAAGCAATCAATGGTGGACCACCTTGTATATTTTGAATTTGTAATTTTTCAATTTGCCACCGTATTCAAGAATTTTAATAAAAATTTCTGACTATTTTTTTAATTAACGTCGAACGACAAAAAATAAATGCAGAATTGAATATTCAAATTTCATAATGACGAGTAGTAAATTTCTTTTTAAAACGATTGAAAAAATAAGTAAATATTCGTAGTACATAAAATAAATTTTATACAGCCTCGTAAATTAATTTGAAACCTTAATTTTTTTTTAAAGCTTGTTTTTAATTAAAAAAATCATTTAACAAGCGAAAATAGTAAGTTAACCAAAAAGTCATTTTTATATAGGCAATATTATATTCTTCAGAGTTTAAAAATATCGCAGTAAAATTTTTTAAAATTTCTTACAGGCAACACAAAGCCAATTTATTTTGCATCTTTGCCAATCATTTTTGCATCTACTGCAAAAATGATATTTAAAGATTTCTTACGAGATTCTTACAAGAATCAAAAAATAATACGGTACATTATTTAACAATTAATCGCTATTCCGAGGCATTTACGAGCTATACGCGCATTTCGAATACCAAGCTCTCATCACCAATTGGACAAAAATCGAGAGAGAAAAAACAGTTGCATTGACACATTTCACCGATTGTGGCGTCACTGAAGATGCAAGTTTGAGTTTCGAAATGCGCACCCGACTTCAATTACGTATTTGGGCAATGTATATTACAATTCTAAAAAAAAATTAAACTCGCGCAACATTTCTATTTTGAATTGTAATTATAAATTATTTTGGTACGATTCTTACAGAGAATAGGTGAATAGGGATAATGATTTAGTGCGCGTTTCGCGGTACAGATGTGTTTACGAAGTTGCCTACTCTCGAGGGATAATAAGGTTGTCAGATTTTCGATGCATCAAGAAGCTGACCTAAGGTCAGGTCTTTAATATCTACAATTAAGACTTACTTTGACATATGGATATTTTTCGAATGTTACTTAATTTAATATTTTATCAATTATGTAGAATATTTAAATCAATTGAAATTTTTTTAGGGCTTTTATTGTGTAGTTTTAGTTGCCTGCATTTATTTTCTTTTCCCTATCCGGTTATTCTCCTCAACCAAAATCTTACCATTATTTTTTAATACAACGAAAAAAAAATGGTACGATTCTTGCAAAGAATAGATGAATAGGGATAATGATTTAGTGCGCGTTTCGCGGTACAGATGTGTTTACGAAGTTGCCTACTCTCAAGGGCTATTAAGGTTGCCAGCCTTTCAATGCATCCAGGATACTAGGTCAGGTCATTAATGTCTACTATTAAGATTTACTTTGACATAGGGAAATTTTGTTAATGTTAGATAATTTAATATATATATATATATATATATATATATATATATATATAAGTAATGTATTGGAAATTAATGTGTACATTTAAACTGTGTATATATTATAATAATTAGTAGGTAAATGTTATTCTTATTTCCAAATGGCCATCGACCTGCGCTTGTTCTTCAACATTAATTTAATAATATTTAAATCAATTGAAATTGTATTGGGGCTTTATGGTGTAGTTTTAGTTGCCTGCATTTATTTTCCTTTCCCTATCATCTTTTTTTTTAGGTATCTTCTCAGCCAGAATCGTACAATTATTCTTTCACACAGCAAAAAAAAATGGTACGATTCTTGGAGAGAATTGCTGAATAGGGATAATGATTTAGTGCGTGTTGGGCGATACAGATGTGTTTACGAAGTTGCCTACTCTCCAACCCCTTGACATTAAGCTTTTGGATGCATCAAATAGCTGACATATGGATGCTAGGTCAAGTCTTTAATGCCTTACTATTAAGATTTACTTTCGACATATGGATATTTTTTTAATTTTACTTAATTTAATATGTTATCAGTTATTCGGCCAAAATATTCAAATCAATTGATAATGTTTTAGGGCAACCCTAGGTTTCTATTGTGTAGTTTCGGTTGCCTATATTAATTCAACTATTCTCAGCCATAATCGCACCCAACAACAAAAATGTTTTTCATCATTAACTTACCAGTCATTCTACTCTGCACCGTATTCTTCGCAGCCGCCCCCAAAACCGTAACAATCTTCCCCGTTAAATTCGCACTGGGTGCCTCCAACACCGCCCCAGTAACGGCCGTCTCCATCTCCAGCTCAGCCTCATCGTGTCTCACTTCCAGGTGCCTGGGATAGCACGCCTCATTATCACCAGCGGCGGCGGCATCGGTGGCGGTACACCTCCTCGCGGGGGCGGCGCACGTGATCGTCCCCTTCGGTCGCACCGGCTCCCACACGAACCGCACGTCATCGGCCACCACCAGCGGCTTACCCGCAACGAAATTGAACTGCCACTTGTCCGCCGAGCTGCGGGACTCTTTGGCCAGCTCGTCCTCGAGGAAACGCTGCGTGTCCGCGTGATTTATGGGGCCGAATAGGGAGCGCCGTACGCGCGCGATCCCGGTGCGTTGTTGGTGCGCACGGCACGGCTCCGGTTTGTGGAGCTTCAGTGGCTCGAGGGAAAGCGGCTTGAATACGCGAGCGCTCATCGTTGTCCCTCCTCACGTCCAGAAAAACGTATGCTCTGGCTCAACACTGCACGTGCCTTTTACTAACGTTTCGATTTGATTGTTCGCGTGCACTTTATATTATCAAGAACACTCACTATCCTGTGCAACAGGAAGCAATAAACGAAACAACCGATGGACCTATTCGATGAAACTAAAGCCAACGAATGAAAGCCAACGCTACGCTCGTGTGTTGTATTTCACAACTCGGCTGCATGGTTGAACGATTCGGATAAGTTCGTTTCTATACGCCACGCTAGCGATTGTCTGACGTTCGCTCGTGACAGTTACTTACATGGTTGTCAATTTGTCTATATATATATTTTAAATTTATTTTTTCAAAAACAGTCTTACATTTAAAAAATTTATTATATATTATATTTATAATATATAATTAATATATATACATCTAGCTACTTAATGCTCGTTACGGTATTTGGGTGATATTCTATATTATATTATATTTACTAACAGTAATATTTGCAACCAGTAGGTATTAGGTAGACTATAAATTATACGTTTCAAAAATTATTACAATTGATTATAAAACAGTAATATTATAGAATATCATCCAAATACCGTAACTCAAAGCATTAAATAACTAGATGCGCATTTCGAAGGCTATGCCCCCATCTTCAGTAGCACAAGATAAGAATTGAATAAAATACCTTTGTTAAAATAACTCGTGATTACTATACATAGCCTTCGAAATGCGCATCGAGCTATTTAACGCTTTGAGTTAAGATATTTGGTGTGATATTCTAATAACACCGCAGTGATACTTTTAAAAAGTAACAAAACAATTAAATATATTATATATTATGCAACGATAGGTTTTGCTATGGACTAATTTTTAATATTTTTAATCGCTGGTAATAGTGAAAAGAAACTTATCAAATGGTAATAATTTATGCAACCGCACAGCAATGATCTGATATTGATTGAAAATAATAATAATTGTAAAACATAATTTTAATATATTTGGATATTATGTTTAATTTATATTCCCATTTTTTAATGCTAGATTATATCGTTATGGCTAGATCTGTATTTATATAAATGAAGAAAATGTATAAAAAGACTAATCATTTATCATATTCTTTAATTATGAAATTTGTATATATCAAAATGAATTATTAAAGTTGTTATGTAGTTTATTTATGTTTATATCAGTGTCGAAAAATATGTTTGTTATAGTCCACCTTTCATACACTATAATTTGGTTTAAATAATTTTCTTCGTTATAAAAGTTATCCGGAATACAATCCGAATTGTTGTATTAAATTGCAGCATTAATGATAATGGTATTTTATCGTCATTTAAAAAGTATATTTATTTTTCAATGACTTAATCAGATAAATGCTACAATAATACACTCGCTAGTTATTTTTATTACTAATGATGGAATCTGACCTTTCGAAATGCACGTGTGGCTTAATAATTAAAAACCATATTTATTTTTTGCCAATAATTTTGTTATTCTAAAAATATTTTTTCACCCTATCTTTAAGCTAATTAGAAATTTACCGCTGTAAAGAATTATTTTAATACAAAATAACATAATTATTTTAACATACATCAAATGATGTATTCTACTGCTAAGAATCCTACTCTTTATTAATCTGTTGAAATCATCTTGGTATAAGAAGACATATTATTTTAACATATTCCATATACTATAATCTACATCTTGACTGCACAACATGACAACAACGCATGCAAACGAAACCACCAACGCTCGCACGACACAGCTACAGCGATGTGCCCGACTCGGGCGAGTCCATTACAAACGCGAACGTTTACGTTGTTTTCTGTATGACGGTGCAAGAGGGGGAGTCACATGCCGTTGGCGTCGGTCGGCCATTGCACGCCAGCTATACCTATACATCGTAATTCAAATGTGAACGCATGTGCAAGTGCATCTAGAATTCGTTCTCGTTTCGAAATGCATATGGAAAATATGCAACTGAAGCAGCGTAGGCTAGAAAACCGGTATGCTACTGTTGATTTGAATTTATCTTCTCGTTTGATAAATAATGTATTTGATTGTTACAGGCGATTCGGTGTTGCGATTCTAATGACGGCCTCAATGGCGGAATGAAAATGGTTGGTGTTACGTAAGTGCAATTTATGTTATACAATAAGATGTCTGTTTAAATGCGGTTTAACTAAACGTATTGTTGTGGTAAAACGAAGCTGTGAAATAAACACAACTGCGGTTCAGTTTTTAGTTTTGACAGATTGTTCCGGGTGTTGTGACATAAAGATGCAGGTTAGGTATGTTCTGACGTATGTAATACATAGTCAAGAACTCAGGCATCTTATTTTGTTTGTTGGTTGACGTTTAAATGCGGGGGTGAAATATCGATGGGAATTTACCGGGGGAACTTCCGTTGCGCAGGGTTTGGTGGCGTACGAACCGGATATGTAAATTATTGGTGACGAAATTAGGGTGCGTTTAGATTTGTGAGTGGGCAAATTGTTTGAAAAATAACATTTTTATTCGTAAAGAAAGTAACTGAAAGGATGTTTTGCGATTGGTTGGTGGTAGCACTGATTGAAGTGATGATGTTTAACTGTCACTTTGATATGTGTCACAATGCATTGTTGCGATAGAAATATGATAACGGTCTTAAAATATTGGGGAATTTCAAATTTATGAACGATGATATTTTTCAATAATTGAAAATGACGAAATATTATTGTTGTATGGAAAGTAGCTGAAAGAAAGGCTGTGTACGATAGGTGCGCGATGCTGATTGTCGATGTTTTAATTGGCTGATGAAAACAGTGGCGTACCTAGAGCCTTTGCCACTTGGGGCGGTCCCCAATTTGCTAAGTCAATCAAAATCAAGAGTGGTTATTAACAATTACTGCACAGAAATTAAATACTCATTATAATAATAATATAGAATATCATATTTTCTATATTATAATTTAACAGCGTAGTGATAATTTAAAAAAAACTCATTATAATTATTGATTTTGTTGATTACAACATTTTTATATAATTTAAACAAAAATATATGCCGCCCAAAAATATGTGCCGCCCTAGGTACGCTACTGGATGAATAATAAATGATTAAAATTGCAAAATAAAAATAAAAATCAAAATAAATATATTGTAGCGAAAAAAATTATAGAGAGATAGTTGAAAGCATGTCTACGACAGGTGCATAATATTGATCAACGGTGTAAAGTTAACGATATTTAATTATCACAAGAATATTAAAAAAAAATCAAAATACTTATATAAAAAAAAAATGATTTTATTAGAAAATTTAAAAAAAATTCACATTTTTGAAAAGTAATAATTTCAAGTGTGAAGAAATTTCATAAAATCTGAAATTTCAAAACAATTAGTATCTTGGAAATTTATATATATAAATTGAGATAAAAAATTTTTGGACAGTTGTTTTGTAGAAACGGTTGGACGGATTAAAATGATTTTGGTCTATATTTGCCCATTTTGTTCAAATTTTAAGTATATTTGGCAAATTGGTCGGAAATTAAAAAATAAGAATGACGTACATATTTTTCTCTACATTCATATAGACCTTTATTTGTTATATTTTAATTTTGTTAATATTTTATTTTGATTTTTTTAAATTATTTAATAGCAAAATATGCAGGATTTATTAATTAGAAAATAAATACGCAATGGCGTACTATCTAACTATTTTTAAATTTTATATTATATTTTCATCTCTTCAATTTCAAAAGTTACAGATTTTCAACAAACAGTTTAAAAAAAAATTTTTTTTGACAGGTGCACCTTACTGCGGTTAATGATTATAAAATTAATGATATTTAACTGTCACTCTACAATAATATTGCAAAATTTATTTACGACAGAAAAAGAATAGTATTGTAAAAAATGCAAGACTCGTAATTTTCATATATTTTTTATTCCGGTAACTAAAAAGTTCAAAATAAAAATTCACAAGGCGAATTAGTTTGAAAAAATCAATATAAAAATGACAATTTTAAAGATATTATTGCAAATATTTAAAACTTAAAAACTAGAATTTTCAAAAATGGAAAGTTTGAAAAAGAATATTAAAAAAAAAGTCAATCTCATAAGGCACGGTAGGAAAATTGAAAAAAAAAACACAAAAACCAAAAAAAAATTGAAAAATTAAATTAAAAAAAAAAAACAGGAAAAAATACTAATAATAAAATTAATGATATTTAAACACTACACATGGTTTCGATGAAAAAAAAAAATGTAGATATTAAAAAATTATAAATCGTTAAAAAAACTAAAATAACTTCAAAAATAGCAAAAAAAAATATTATTTTTTGGTTTAGTAGATTTTAAAAATGGATATATATTGCGTAATTTTTTTAACGTAGTTACGGTGATTGTATTATTTAATAAACTGAATTTTAAGTAAAGTAATAAAAAAATGTATGCGGTTAGTTTCGCATCGTTTGTTATTGAATGTTTTTCTTGTCACAATATATTTTGCATTAGATATCGCAAATATAGATACGAAGGTCACGGTTAATATTATTAATTCCACGGTGTCTACAGAGCTGACTGTAGTATTTAGCATTTGCAAAAAAATAAAAAATTCGCGATGTTAAAATAGTTCACAAAATCACAAAACGCTAATTGTTGTACAAATATTGAAAATTATATAAAAATTTTTTTTTAAATATATATATACAGGGTGAGATGGTGTGAAAAAGAATTTTTATTTTGCACTTTGCAATAGTTGTGTATTTTTATTTAAAAAAATAAAAGAAAAGGTTCAGCCACCACACGACTTTCAATAAAATAGTATTTTGAATAATGAATGAATATATTAAAAATAAACTATTTATATAATTTCAGTAATAATTAAATTGTTTACAAAAATTTTTTTTTTTTTAATTTATTATAGTATATATCCACTAGCCTTCGTTTCCAACTAATTTGACTAATTTAAATAAGTTAGAAATTATTCAATTTTATTAAAATATTTATTTATTCTTATAAATACCAAAACACAATAAAAATATATATTTAACTTCATTAAAATATTTTTTATTTCATAGAAATTATTTTTTATCCATGTAAATTCTATAACCCTATTAAAAAAAATTTTTTTTTTCGGAAACACCACTTTAATAAATCAATCTGAAGCATATTATATTTTAGTTTAATTTTTAAAAATATAAATTTAAAAACACAAAATTTTCTTAATTAAATTGTTACGATAGACACTTTAAAAGATTCAATTTTTTTTTATACCTAGTTATTTAAAATAAATAATTTCATTAAAATCAATTATTTTTATCTCTATAAATTCCAGAACCCTAATTAGAAATATTTAATTAAATACATACATTAATTATAATTGATGAATTAATATAAATTAATTAAAACTAACAATTTAATTATTAAAAAATATATCAAATTTACCACAAGTACAAATACGCAAGAAAAAATTATTAAATTTTTATAATATTTTTCTTTAATTTTTATACATTTTTGTAAATATAATTTAATTTATTTAATAAATCTACTAGATTAGTTTTTCATCTTTATTTACATAATTTAAATTAATTTAAGAAAAATGGTATTTTTCTAATTATATTTTTATTCATTATTACAGAAAAAAAAAAATTCTTTAAAATTTCAAAATCACAGTTATAAATATTTCTAAATATTATTAAAAAATAATTATTATGCTAATTATTGATACAGCTGCGTCCTTATCTTTAATGCGCATTTTAAATGGGATAGTTAATTAGTTAGATTAATAAACTACAGTTTCGCAATTCGAATTATAAATTTGCATATTCTACTCGAAATAATGATTAATTAATTCAAAAATAAACGAACTAGATGCATTTATTTTATTTTATTTAGATAAATAAGAATTTACTAAAATTTTGTTTTTTTTTTGTTAAATTTGCTAATTAAAATTTACAAAAAAAATGTTATCTCTAAAATTATTTTATAACTGTTCTATACTTTTTCTTATGTCTATAGAATTAAATTAAATTAGAAAGTAATAATTTAATAGCATACATCCTAAGATTTTTTTAAAAATTGAACATTTTCTAATTTAAAATATTACCTGCTAGAAAAGTCGTAAAAAAATTTAACCCTTCACAACACATCCATAATAAAACTGTATTTTATTTTTTTGTAAAAAAAAAATTTCTTTGAGGAATTTAGAAAATAACATAATCATTACAATTCCAAACAGATTTCAATTTAGTAAATGTAAAAAAAAAGCTAAGTCATGCCTTTTATCACGTATTTAACGATGTAAATATTGGAATAAAAAGTGATGTAACATTATTTCTAACGAGGTTTCGAACAATGGCTATTCTTCAGTACATTTGCACCTGTTTCAACTTGATGCACTTGACTTCCTCTGGGACATATTAGCTTTTAACATATTTTTTTACAAATAGACGCGTATATAGAGTGTCCCAAAAAAGACACAATTTTAATAATAATAATAATAATGTGACTACTGATAATAATCATAATAATAATAATAATAATACTGATAATAATAATGATAATACTGATAATAATAATGATAAAATATTAAAATATATAATTAAAAATAGTGATAATGATAATAATAGTAATACTGATGTTAATAATGATAATGATATTTATAAAAAATAATAATAAAATGTTTTAATATTTAAAAATAGTGATAATGATAATAATAATACTGATTATGATGATGATGCTGATATTTTCTAAAGAATAATAATAATAAAATGAAATAAATGAATAGAGATAATAATAATATGATGAAAATAACGATGTTTTTAAAAAAATAATAGATAAGGTATCAACTAAAATAATGATACTGATGATGTTGATGATGATGATAATGATATCTGTATAAAACTAAAAATAAAAATTTATAATATTTTAATATATACACGAAAATAGCGATAATGATAATAATGATACCGATGATGATGATGATGATGATGATAGTGATGTTTACAAATAATAGTAGAATTTTGAAAAACAAAAATTGTGATAATGATAATACTGATGTTGATGATAATAACAATGATGTTTATAAAATACATTATGAAATACTTACAAATATATAAATTTAAATAGTGGTAATAAGATACTGATGATGATAAAGATAAAACATGATATTTGTATAAAAATATATACATGAAAATAGTTATACTGATATTAATGGTCTTTATGATGATGATGATGATGATGATGTTAATGATGATAAGTGATAATGATAAGGATTTAAGTGATGATGGTTATTATTATATTTAAAAAATAATATAAAAATAGTAAAAGTGATATTGATGATGATCTTTATTTAAAAAAATAATGAAGAAGTGATGATGATGATAATTATATTGTCTGGTATTTGAAAAAATATTAGTATATATAAAATACCATGGTTATTTATTTTTAAATTTAAAAAAAAAAAACGTTAATAATATTTTTGTATTCAAAATGAGCTTTAAATTTTCGAAACTCCAAATAAAATTTAAAATATTGTTATATATTTCCAAATATCAAATGTAAAAAATATTCTGACTTCTTTTCAATTGCCTTGAAGCTATAAAAATTAAGCAACGATTTCTGTATTTGGATTTTAAAACTGTCAAAAATTTTTTTGTTAACTAATTACAGCCCAAGTCAATATTAATGTAGAAATAGGTAACACCCGGTATATGTAACAATGAGGTATTTTTCTTGGGACGCGTTGTATACGCTATAGATTTAGAATTTAGTTACAACTCAGGTGTTGTGTTGGAAGATAATCTGAGTGTACTCTAGACCGTGAAATTTAAACAGTTGCACCTCCCAAATGAATGCTAAAAGCGCCGCCATTGTACAAAATCAGTTGCCCGTGCGAAAGGAATGAGAAAATGAAGGTAAAGTGAAAAAAATAAAGAAAACAAGTAATTTTTTGTAAATATTAGTTCAGATGTTTGGTATTTCTACAAAAAAAAAATATTTTTTATGGATTAAAAACATTTTTTTTATAATAATTAAAAAAAATTACAGTTACCTAGAAAAAAAGTCGATTAAAATGGAAATATTTTTCGAAAAAGTTTATTTAATAAATATTCTTTAATGTTACCGTTATATATAAAAAAATCAAATCGCACTAATAAATATATACAGGGTGTAAAGTTGGCATTTTATATGTTTACAATTAAATTTGTGCAAATATTGGCTGCCCTGCCCATTTTCCAGTAAAATTGTAAATAGATAATATTTTCGTAATTGATAACTGAATCTAACGAACATTTCCATTCGTCTATCGCTTTAGTGGTTTTTAAGGTATACGAAGAAAACTTAAGATTTTGACAATTTATAGCTACTGATTCTGTCATCATCATTCCAATCCAGCTATACACCCTGTATATTGGCATAAAAGCCAATTTCCTTCGCAAGATATTTTCATACACAACAAAAAGAAAATCGAAGACAATAAACATTTGTTTACTGTAAAAGCAATCAGTCTTCAAATATTTAAACCAGACGAGACCTTCGAGAAATTGTGACTTATCCAACGTATTTATTACTGGGCCCATTTTCTGCGCGACACCTTAAAATAAAATAGCGGATGTGGAATAAAACAAATACCAAATAATGTGCTCTTAAAGATAAGACCGAAGGAAGTTAAATGACTCAACAAAAAATATTATTAGAAACAGATGTGGTTTATTTTTTATCGTTTATGTCAATTTTGACGTTCATGACAGTTTTGACATTCACGACGTATATGCCACTTTAGACGTACATGTCACTATTGACGTATTTTTTAGATTCGACATGTCTGTTTTGAGATATATGCCACTTTTGATGTATATGTCAAGCTACTTTTGACGTAAATGTCACTATTGACGTTTATGCCACTTTTTACATATGACGTAGATGTCACTATTGACGTATATGTCACTTTTGACGTGTTATTTAGATTGGACGTACGCCAGTTTTGAGATATATGCCACATTTGACGTGTATGTCATTTGTGACGTATTGATGGATTTAAAACTACTTTTGACAAATATTTATTCAATAATCGTTTAAGCAAAAATATTTCCAATTTTGTTAGATTTTTTTTTCTATTTAACTGTAAAAAGTACAATATCCAAAAAGGCTTTTATAATTTTTTTTAAGAATCGGCAACACGATTTTTTTTACATCATATTTGACATTCTGCAAGAATTAAAAAAAATGTTTTTTGTTTATTTAGTAATTTTTTTCGTCAAAATTTTGCTCTTCTGCAGAAAATAGCATATTACTGTTATATTTCCATTTGTGTAATATTTTCTTTCAACACATCTCTTGTGACATCTAATCCCTTATTTTAGGGGTGTAACTGACAGCCTTTTGTTGACATTTTATGTCAAACTGCACGTCAACTAATTTAAAATTTTAAAAATTATGCAAGGTTAAAATATATATTTACTGTGGTATAATAAAAACAATTTTTTTTTTTGATATATATTTTTAATTGTATAAATTAATTAAAATCTTTTTTTTATAAATAATTACTTAAAATTATTTTTTTATACATTGCTTTGGATTTTAGCCGTACTTTGTTTATAAAAAGTTATTTATAAACGTAACATAATTAAAATTAGTTATAAACGAAATTATATTTAATAGACTAGTGAGTGATAAATAAATACTTAAAAATTAAAGAGTTATATAATTTTTTTATATAACGAAAAATTTACATACATAAAAATAACATACGAGTCAAATTAAATTAATTTTTCGTTTGAACAAGAAAAATGTGTAAATAAAAATAAAATTGCACATCGACCTATATTTTGTATGGTATTTTACATTTTTAGAAGTATATAAGCAATAAATTAATTTTTAACATGATTGTTGCATTTATGGCTGAAAATAAATAAATAAATAAAAAATTCTTTAAAATATAAATAATAATAATAAACACAACCATAATAAATATAAAAGTATAATTAAAATTCGATATAAATGTAGGTTTTTAATTTTTTTAAATTCGTACCACCGAAGTTATATTTGTATAAAAAATTATTTTATCTAATATTAAAGCTTATATTAGATTATATATATAAAATTTAAAAATCACACAGTATATATATTTTTAATATTGCGATAATATGTTTATTATTTTAAAAATAATCACTCTTCAATTGAACACCCAATATATTTTGATATAAGGCATATATGCATATACAGGGTGGATTTTCAAATTAGTATGTGTAAATATCAAATTTGAATTCGGGAAGTAAAATAAATTGATTTGTTTGAAGTAAAAATTGGCATTATTTAAGAAAAAAATCATACCTTTCGAATTTTGATATTATTTAAAAAAATTGGAAATAATCGCTTGGATAACTTTTTTTCCATCTAATCACATTATAATAATATTTTTGCCGTAATTTTTTATATTCTTAAAAATCATCACTTTTCAATTGAACAGGCTATATATTTTATTATAAGGTATATACAGGGCAGTTGTTTAAAAATAGTTTCTCAAAATATCGAAACTGGAAAAAGAAATTTTTAATGCAATTTCTCGTGATTATATTTTATCATTTTGAATTTCGATATTACAAAAAAAAAAGTAAAATAAATCGTTTGTATAAAAATTATACAGTATAATTTTATTTTTATATATAGTGCGATAATTTTTTATATTCTTAAAAATAATCACTTTTCAATTGAACACCCTATATATTTTATGATAAGGCATATATGCGTATACAGGCCGGTTGTTTATAAATAGTTACTCAAAATATCGAAACTGGAAAAAGAAATTTTTAATCAAATTTCTCGTGATTATTTTTTATTATCATTTCCAATTTCGATATTACAAAAAAAAAATTAAATAAATCGTTTGTATAAAAATTATACAGTATAATTTTTTTATATATATTGCGATAATTTTTATATTCTTAAAAATAATCACTTTTCAATTGAACACCCTATATATTTAATATATGCATATACAAGGTGGATGTTTTAAAATCAGAATTTCAGGATATTAAAATCGAATTCGTGACTTAAATTAAATAATTTTTTTAAAGGCACAAATTGTCATTACTTGTAAAATCTAAACCTTACATTTTTCGTCTTTCAAAAATATTTTTTTTTTAATTATATGTTTCTAATGTCAAATTTATATTTGAAAGAAAAACGTTCCCATTTCGTTTATATCTGTATATTCAGTTCAATATATTTTTTAATATATTTTTTTATATACACAAAGAAAAAATATAATTTAAATAACTAAAAATTCTCTTCTAAATCGTTACTGGCCAACTCCCTTCAAAAAAATTCTTACTTTTACGCACCATTTTCACCCTTACTATCACAATACTCCCTTTGCACGCCACCCGGAACCCCGCAACCCTCCCCTCCACTCGCCCGACCTCGCCCACCTGCCACCCCCACCATCTCCACCATCGCCTCCCACTCCCACTCACCGGGCAGTGGCGTCTCAGTCTCAAAATCGAAATTCCATTTCCGCATCAATTCTCGCCGATCTCGCGCCACCAATTCAGCCCCAATATTCGTGGCATTATCCAATCGGCCCTCCTCTATCAGCTGATCAACTTGTTGATCCAATTCTCCTCGTTCAACGCCCTGTTGTTGATGCGGATCAACTTCAGGGGGCTGTTCGATGTCGCCGAATAATCGTCGGCATATTGTCGGGTTCCGTCGGGATTCTGTAGGGGTTTCGGGGGATGTTGATCTGTTAGGGGATGATTGTTGTTCGTCTTGGTGCATGGTGGGGGTGGGGTGTAGGTTGGGTTGCCTATAGGCTGCCGGGGGCTGGTCGATGGGGTCTAGCGATTTATTCGGTCTAGAAAAAAAAGCGATTAGACTTTTGTTAGGTTCTATAAAACTAAATGAGGAAAGAACATTTTTAAGGGTGGAAAAATATTTTAAGGGTGGAAAATGTATTATAATATTTTTCCCGTTTTTTTTTTGTTGGGTTCATCTTGAATTAGCTAAAAAAAAATCATGGAATTGCGAAAATTATTTTTTTGAAATACGTTATTATAAAATTTATTGTAAAAACAAATATAATAATTAATTGATTGATTAATTTTTTTTATCGATCAATTAATTTACTAGTATTTTATAAAATTCGTGAAAATACGTGAAATTGTAGAAATTAAAATTGATTAACTTTATGGAAAACATAAAAAATAAATTATAAATTTTCATGAGAGAATCATGAGAGAATAAACGTGAAAATGTGTAATTAATGAACTAATTAATAATATTAATGGCGTGAAATTGTAAAATCAAATGCAATAATTAATTAATTAATTTTATGCGACATGTGAAATACATTAAATAACAAAAAGTAATACAATTTATTTTATGCAACACGCGATACAAATGATATTGTAAAAAAAACCAGCAATTAATTGTTGTTATGCAACACGTGAAACACATGAAATCCTAAAATAAAATATAATAATTACTTTATTATATGCAACACGTAAAACATGTGAAAAGGGACACGAATAATCAAAAACAATTATTATTTATTTATTGTATGCAACACGTGAGACACACGAAATCCTAAAATTAAATATAACAATCAATTTATTAAATGCAACACGTAAAACATGTGAAAATACACGCGAATATGCAAAAATTATTTATTTTATGCAACACGTGACGCACGTGAAATTGTAAAATCGAATTAATTACGTAATTTTAAGCATGACGTGAAATTGTAAAATAGAATAGATTAATTACTTTATTTATGCAACGCGTAAAACACACGAAATTAGTGGAATTGAAAAATTCTTACAAAAATAAATTGCGCAATGTTTTTGCGACATTTTTTAGGTGAATAAAAATTAAGTGCATTTAAAATTCTTTACGCTGTAGAATATTGAATGACGTCTTGGATAAAATAATGACATTTATTCTTATCTTTCATATAATAAAAAAATAAATATTACTAATAGCGTTCTGACTAGAAATAATGTTTATCTAATTTTATCAACGCCAAAACTTAGGATATTTACTTAATGATATAATTCGAAATACATTAATGCATTCTTCGAAAAACAATTTTTTTAAAAATATTTCGTCAATAATTCAATTGTAAATACAAAAATTATTAAACGATCATATCTCGTTTTATACCGAATTTTTTATTTATTTTACAATAATTTTTGTTCAATTTTAATTAAAGGTTTTGTTATTTATTTTTAAAATTGCAACATTAAATCGTTCAAATCAAGTTTTCAATTTTTGCCGTAATTCGAAAATGTACAAATATTTGTTGATGGCTTAAATTTACGTGTTATCCTGTATAAATAGCGTCTGCATGAATTTTTATTTTATTTTTTGATAATATCGCATATTATGATGTACGATTGTTTTTTTTAATTAATTTAGAAATTATTTAAAATTTTTTTTGGACAACACGTACCTTTAAAAAATAATTCGATTTCGAATTATTATTAAAAATAGTCAATAATTAAATTGTAAATACAAAAATTAAAATAATTTTACAATAATTTTTTACCCGCATTTTAAAAAAAATTTTACCTTGATAAGTGTTCATATCAGTCAGGGTCTAGGATTTTTCAATTGTTAAAATTTGCAGTAATTTAAAAATTATTTTGTAAAATATAAATCATTCAAAAATCAAGTTTTTAACGTTTGTAAAAATTGGAAAATATAAAAATATTTTTTGCACGGCCTAAATTTTACGTATTACCCTGTATAAACAGTGTCTGCATGGATTTTTTTTTTCTTTTAAATTTGTATTTGTTGAAAATATCGCATATTATGATCTACGATTGTTTTTTTTATTAATTTTGAAATTATTAAAAAAATGTTTGGACACACGTACCTCTAAAAAATAATTCGATATCGAATATTTATATCGAAATGCGGCACAAAACAGTCACAAAAATTTCAAAGTTACTTTCGAATAGTGAATTTTCCGAATGAGTGGTAATTAAAACAAAAAACGCTACAAAAATGCAATACGTCGCACAGAAAGCGTAACGTTCGTTGTTGACAACAACAGCTGATTGATTGCCAGAGCGTCGCGGCGCATCTGACAACCGAGCTCGAACTCGCGCACGATCGGGTAAGACAGACGACGCCATTTATATATATCGGAACAGTTCGACTTACAGCCATAGGCGTCAACAAAAAAAAGCACAATGTTAAATTGATTAAAAAATATATAAAATTTTCTATTAACTAACTAAAATTTAAAAAAAAAAAAATCTATTCACCAACTAACTGAAATTAAAAAAAAAAATGTTTCATCAGTTTTTTTCGATATTTGAACGGGAAAAAATGTATCGGACTAATTTATGATTAGCTTCTCCAACAATGTATATTTAAAAAAATACTAAAATGGATTTTTTAACAATAATTTTTAATCGATGTTTTAAATAAGGATATAAAAATAGTATTTTATACAAACAATATATAAAGGATTTTTGTCTCGATTAAAAAATTTTTTTTTAATTAAAAAAAGTAAAAAAAAATAAAGTCACCACACTGCTAATGATAAATTTATTTTTAATTTAATATTTGAATTAATA
Source organism: Leptodirus hochenwartii (assembly GCA_947310635.1). NCBI lineage: Eukaryota > Metazoa > Arthropoda > Insecta > Coleoptera > Leiodidae > Leptodirus > Leptodirus hochenwartii. The sequence continues at coordinate 2,220,421 of OX371178.1, read as the reverse complement.
GAAAAAAATCAATTTTTCGATGAAAATCAAATATCTACGTCTATGGTTATGCTCTAGAAAATGATAGATAATTCGCGTTATAGTGAGCTAGACAAAGAAAATATATGATCAGGTTAGGTAGATCAATATAACAAATAGAGATGCAATTTTTATACCAGTGCCGTGGCAATTTATTGCAAAATGAAATTTATGTGGTTTAAAAATAAAAAGGGTATGCTTTTCTGATTTTTTTTTTAGTATTTGTGTTATTTATGACAAAAAACACTTTATGAACACCATAAAAAATACCTGGATTTTTAAAATTTTTATAATATTATTAAATTACTAAACCGAAACTATTTTTTATGCATGTATACTTTTATGTTTATTTCATAAAAATATATAAACAATTTTGTGAATAAAATTAAAATATTATGCCGATCTATAACCGCGCGCTACTGCATTTTAGCGACGATCTGTAATTTTTTTTGAAATAAAAATTGCTATTTATTTTTATTTGCTTATGCAATAATAAATGATAGAAATAACAGTGACGTAGACAAAGATGATAAATAATCCGGTTAAATAAATTGAGACATTATTTAATACCAGTGGCGTATCAATTAAATGTAATATTTAAAAAAATGGAGATTCTAAAATGTCTATTTCTATTTTTATTAAAAATTCGTTTTTTTTATTAAAAAATTCTATTCTATTAAATGTTATATATACCAGTGGCGTATCAATTAAATATAATTTACTAAAAAATTATAAAATACTTGTATTTTTTTAATAAAATAATTTTTTTTTAGCAAATTATGAAACTAAAACTAACTATTCGCATAATTTTGTTTATAAAAAAAATTTAACCCTCGTATAAAATCTTTCATACGCCACTGCTTTTTACCAATGACAAACAAAATAAACCACTCCAATTTCTTATCAATCTACCTTTAGCATTTTTTTTATAATTTACAGCAAAGTTTTACTTACAAAAATTATTGATAAAATAATTGCTCAAAAAAATTGTTTTAGCGATAACAAGAAATTCATGAAAACTTCAAATTTACGCGCAAATAAAGCGACTTATTTACAAAACACTTAAAAAGAAACATCCAATAGCATACATTTTTTTTATTATCAAATTCAATAGCAAACAAATTTAGCATCAATTAATTAATTACCTCTTCATTTTTTACCCCCGCTACGTTATTAAAAAAAAAAACACACACACAACGTCCAATTGACATTTCCAATAAACAAATCACATTTCTATACACTAGTTTTTCACATGTATTTTTCCAATTGTTGCTTTTCAACAGCACCAAAAAAAAAACTTACGTAAACTTCGAGCACATACTTTGCTATTGTTTATTTTTAATGCGCGGAATAAATTTAATATGCTTTCCATTGGGCCCCCCCCCCCCTCTTAATTTTTATCTAGACACTCAAACAATGAGAGGGGGAGCCACAATCGCGTAAAACAAAAGTTTTTCACATGACAGTCTCCATTGTTTCAAATTTGCGCAGAATTTGTTCTCGCGTGTCGACTTTTTATTATAAAAATAAACTAGAATTATTTTCACTATGTCGATTTTTTTTTTATATACCCTCGATTTTTGCACAATTTTCGGATTTTTTTTTGTGCGCTTTCTGGAGCGATTTGTATTTTTTTTAATGTGTCTTTTGAACGAATGAGTGAGAAATGCCACCGGGAATATTCTCATATACATAAAATACTTAGTTAGTTCCCCTCGCGTTATTCAAACTATAGTTTCAGAGCTCGCTTCGTTGGCTCAAGTCATATCCTATGGTTTTTTCCATAGAATTAACTGAAATTTTTAACACGCGAAAAATGCTTTTTATATTAAAAAAAAAATTTTTTCGGTCTAAAATGAAATAAATTCAATTTGACGTCACAATGACGGTAATTGTCAAAGTTGTCAAAAAGTGACATTTGACAGTATGACATAAACTAATAATACGGTAGAAACAAAATATGGACTTAGGCGAGAAATGAAAAGTGTAATAATTGTAAAAAATTGGTAAAAATTGACAAGGTTGTCAAAAATTGGCATTTGACAGTATTACATAAAATAATAATGGCACACAAACACACAAATATGGATTTATGCGCAAAGATTTTCATAAATTTTCAAAATTTCATAAATTTTTTAAATTTCTTTTGTCGAAATTTAATCGTCGTTTTGTCAAAAAATATACCTAATAGTTTGAAATAAAATAAATTGATTTCAAACGAAAATTTTGAAAATGCGAAATGCTTCATATATTACGAAAAAAACTGTTAAAATTTAAAAAAAAAAAATCCTTCGTTATGTTAAAAATATTTTTTATTATTTATTTGGAAATCAAAACAAATTCTTTCGACTGTCAAAATTGTATAATATAATTTTATGACAGTTACTCAGTATTTTTTTTTTGTAAAAAAAACATAATTTAAGTAACTGTCATATAATTTTTACCTATATTTTAAACTAAACTAAATTTAATTTAATTTTTCGTTATGTCAGCAAAATTACATTTGACACAAGCAAGATTTTTTTTATAAATTTTTAGGGAATACATACATAAATATTTGTAAAATAAAAATAAATAAATAAAACAAGTAGGAAAAATTTAAAAAAAAACTAAATATTTTTAAAAATAAGTAATTTTTATATTATTTCATGTCATTTTTTTTTCATATTTGTAATTAGATTGTAAACTCGATTTTAATCATGTAAAAAATCATTGTATAACATTGTATAATTGGACCCTTGTGGGACTCCATCTTCGGATCTATTTTTTTAACGCTATTTCAAAATTTTTTAAAATAAGTATATTTTTCTATAATTTGACGTAATTTTTTTTTCATATCTGCAATTAGATTGTAAACTCGATTTTAAACTTGTAAAATCATATTTAAAAAATCAATGTATAACATGTTGGACCCCCCATTAAAAATCTTCGGATCTATTTTTTAACACTATTTCAATTTTTTTTTAAATAAGTATATTTTAATATTATTTACGTCATTCTTTTTCATATCCGTAATTAGATTGTAAACTCGATTTTAATCATTAAAAAATCACAGGCCCCACAGATTGGACCCTTGTGGGACGCCATTAAAAAATCTTCGGATCACTAAAATTTGAAATGAACCCTTTTTTGTCGAATGAAAAAAAAAAAAACTGTCTACAAATTTGTCAAATATCTACGGTAGTATCCCCATATTTGGCTCTGTGTACGTGTGCAGGGACGGGCAGCGGCGGCTCTGCCATGGTTGCCGCTCCCGTGCCGCCCCCCATTGTTATTATTGGGATTAATTGCACGGCACTTCCGCTACCGGTTACGGTTCGTATAGCAACCAACAAACAGACATTAAACGCACATATAGAATCGTGTAAACAAAAATATCACGTAAACAGACACCGTCAAAAAAACGTTTTCTTTACCCAAAAATATTGTAATTTTTTTTATTTTATTAGATTTTATTAGTTTATTTACGTAGTGAATGTATACCAAAAAAAAATTAATTAAATAGTACGATTAAAATTGCATATTAATTTATCAAAGAAAAGTTCAAGGTAAAAAAAAATCCTATTCATTTTTACACAATTCTATGATTTTATAAATCTCATCTAGATTTTAAAATAACATTTTTTCAAGTCGAGATTCACATGAGTATTCCCCTCGACTATAAAAAATTACATTATAAATATTTAATGATATTCTTCTATAGCGAGAAGTGGTGGGGGTAATGTTAGACATTCTTATTAACATGCACAAATGAGCTCATTATTATTATTATTAAAATTAGTCTAGATGAAATGAGTGTGTGTGTGTGAATTGTGAAAAGAATTCTTGTCTTGGGAAAGATGTAAATTGGCTATTGTTTTTTAATGGCTGAAGTAATTATGGAGCCACGAAAATGCGGTTTTATCGTTTAAATTTGCCTCTAAAAGTGCTAAAGATGGGAAAAACGCTAAAACAGAACGAGTATATACAACAAACTGTGTTATTATGCTATATGTCACATTGCACGATTGAATACGAATGAGCTGCTTTATAACCGATGATGGCCGATCAGTTCAAATTTAAAATTGAAACAAAAAGTTTATTATTTTACAATTTTTCGCCAAAGTAGGCATATTGCACATGTCACATATTATTTTGCACGCATTAAAACTACCGACGTAACGAATATACACAAAAAACACGATTTTGTTGAAATTTCAAAGTTTTCGCCAAAGTAGGCATATTGCACAGATCAAATATTATTTTGCACGCATTAGAACTACTAACGTAACTAATATATACAGAAAAAAAACACGATTTTGTTCAAATTTTCAAAGTTTTCGCCAAAGTAGGCATATTGTACATGTCACATATTATTTTGCACGCATCAGAACTACTAACGTAACGAATATACACAGAAAAACACGATTTTTTTGATAATTTCAACGTTTTCGCCAAAGTAGGCATATTGTACATGTCACATATTATTTTGCACGCATTAGAACTACTAACGTAACTAATATATACAGAAAAAAACCACGATTTTGTTCAAATTTTCAAAGTTTTCGCCAAAGTAGGCATATTGTACATGTCACATATTATTATGCACGCATCAGAACTACTAACGTAACGAATATACACAGAAAAACACGATTTTTTTGATAATTTCAACGTTTTCGCCAAAGTAGGCATATTGTACATGTCACATATTATTTTGCACACATTAGAACTACTGACGTAACGAATATACACAGAAACAAACACGAGTTTGTTGAAATTTTCCAAGTTTTCGCCAAAGTAGGCGTATTGCATACGTCATATATTGTTGATATCGCATTGGAACTACTAAATTTACTAATAGAAACAAGAAAACGTCAAAAGTTCACACTTTTGTAGTTTTTTTGCAAATTTGTCGTCAAAGTAGGCAAAAAAAACACGATTTTGTTTAAAATTACAAAGTTTTCGCCAATGTAGGCATATTGCACAGATCAAATATTATTTTACACACATTAGAATTACTGGCGTAATTATATAAACAGAAAAACACGATATTGTTGAATTTTTCAAAGTTTTCGCCAAAGTAGGCGTATCGCACATGTTATATATTGTTGACAATGCATAGGAACTACTGACTTAAGAAATAATATATACAGAAAACTGCATAATTACGCTGTATGTCAAATTACACGACTGTATACGAAGTAGTTGTTTTAAAACCGAAGATAGCCGATGTGTAAAAATTTTTTTTTGAGATATGTACGAAAAATCTGTAATTAATATTATATTGTCATTGAGTTAATGCGATTGTTAAAAAAAAAAAATTGTAATATTTTTTTGTGTTGCAAATTTTGTTTATCCATCATAAACGAGAAAAGAACAATTTGAATTTCTTTTGATCAAAAAGAATGGACGATCAACTTTTGGCATTAATATTCACGACAGCACAAAAGTGCATAAAGAATTAATTTGCATGAATTAAAATCCAAAAAAGGAACTGCATTTTTTGCAAATCATAAACCAATATCGACGCCGTACGATTATTTATAACCTTTCACGATAATTAAAATATACCTTCGAAAATATTTAAAAACGAATAATATTAAATAAAGAAATAAATAAATTATAAGTTTTAAATACCTGAATTTTCGTTTCATCCTGTTAATGGCAAAATATCTTCAAATATTCTTTTAATAAAATAATTGTAAAATTGGGTACAAATTTTTGACATGTTGATTTATTTTGATTATTCATTGACAACCAAAAATGAAATATTTCATTTTTTTTATGATAAAAAAAATAGGAAACAATTAATTAAAATATTTCAATTTTAAATTGGTAAAAAAATAATTAATAGGTATTGTTTATAATATATATAAATATGTTCATTTGACACAATTCTAAGAAAATTCCTTTCGCACATTAAACAGATTAATTAATCATTTAAACAGTTGAATTTTATTAATAATTAAATTTATAGTTAAAATTGAAATATCTTCTAATTACGTTCCTGAAAAAAAGGCAATTTACTAGAATATTAAATATAACATCAACTGCAAAGAATTTTTTCTTTTTTTTCCTTTTTTTTTAAGTAAATAACGTTTGCAATTTTATTTCGTTTTCAAAATGAACCTAGAAAACGAATAAACAATTTTTAATTGCAATAATTAAACAGAACCGAACTAAATTCAATTTATATAGCCATAAAAATCGCCGTTAAAATCTTGATTTAATACAAGTTACGGCGAAATAGCTTTCAATTGTCAATTTTTACAAAAAGTTAATTTTTCCTTTGTTTAAAACTTAAAAATGGTTTTGAAAAAAATTTTTTGATCTGTTTCAGTAATTTTTTAATAAATTATTATTTGAATTGACCAAAATATATTTTCCACGGTATATCTTGTTTTATTAAATAATTATATTTAAAAAATAATATCGCAATTAAATTCAAATATAATTTGGGCGGGAAAAACTCAAACTAAAACCAACTTACATTTATTATATTTCGAAGTATACGTCAAATGTTTTGTTGGATAATTTATGCGTATTTATTGAACCTGTTTGATTTGAGACCTGGCGATACAATTTTTATTAATTAATATTTTTTTTTTATATTTCGCTTTTTTAATATTTTATTTTGATTTTTTTAATATTTTAAATTGTTATATGTAAAAATCACCAGTCCAGGTGTTATGTGATTGATCATTAGAATGATTAAAATGACATTTACGAACACGTGCCCAACATCTTTATTTCGCTATACAGTGTGATCCAAAAAAAAAATTAATTTACATAATAACCTTTGAACAGAAATGATATTTATAATATTTTTTCAATATATTTTTATTAATAGAATGTACTGTTCGATTAACTTTTTGTGTTATTACTAATTTATTTATAATTAGATAAATTCTATTTCGAAATTAAGCTATTCTAAATTAGATGGCGCCACAATGCAATTTGTAAAATATATAATCCAAAATTAGATGAAGCTGCAATATAATTACACAAATAAATTATTGGAAATTAGATGGCGCCGCAATATAATTAAAAACGTTTAATTATTATGAAATTAGATGGCACCACAATATAGTTTCTTAAATAATTAATTGACAATTAGATGGTGCCACAATGACATTTATAACTAAATTATTCAAAGACTAGATGATGCCAATATAATATAATTTAATACATTTTAAACTAGATGGCAGCAGAATATAAATATACAAAAAACTGTATATTATAAAGTGAAATCCCAAAAGTATATTAAAAATATATATAATCTAAAATTAGATGAAGCTGCAATATAATTAGATAAATAAATGATTTAAATTAGATGGCGCCACAATGTAATTAAATACGTTTAATTATTATGAAATTAGATGGCACCACAATATAGTTTCTTAAATAATTAATTGACAATTAGATGGCGCCACAATGACATTTATAACTAAATTATTCAAAGACTAGATGATGCCAATATAATATAATTTAATACATTTTAAACAGATGGCAGCAGAATGTAAATATACAAAAAACTGTATATTATAAAGTAAAATCCCAAAAATATATTTAAAAATATATATATTTTATGTAAAATATATAATCTAAAATTAGATTAAGCTGCAATATAATTATATAAATAAATTTTTGAAAATTAGATGGCGCCACAATGTAATTAAATACGTTTAATTATTATGAAATTAGATGGCACCACAATACAGTTTCTTAAATAATTAATTGAAAATTAGATGGCGCCACAATGAAATTTAAAAACTAAATTATTTACAGACTAGATGACGCCACTATATAATATAATTTAATACATTTTAAACTAGATGGCAGCAGAATGTAAATATACAAAAAAATATATATTATAAATAAAATTGCAAAAGTGTATAAAAAAATATATATTTTAGAATAAAAAATAAATCAAATAGAATAATAAAAAATTGAAATTGGTAAAAAAAAAATTTAGTTATATAAATATTCTTCATATATTTAGATCTGCCAAATTTAGAATACAATCAAAAACATTTTCACACTAAAATCACTCGGTATATATGAATCTGTGCCATTACAATATGAATATACCCGCAGATTTAAGGTTGCTTTTGTTTTCTTGCCCCCGTTGTTGTTTTGTTCGCTTTTATTTGCTAAACCTCAACGAAGCCTTTGATCTGATAAATGCCCAAGATATCATCTACCTTTCAATGAACAATGCTGTCCTTTCTACACGTCATTTGGCATGGCTCGTTCTATCTTGATTATGTTTTTTAACGTTTTTTTGTTGCAAATAGTGATTGATATATATATATATATATATATATATATATATATATATATATATATATATATATATATATATATATATATATGCAAAATAATATAACAAGATCAATTTACTTGTCAATAATTTTCTAATTTTTTTTTTTAAATAACGATAGTAATAATTAATAATAGTTTTTATGGCAATTTTCTAATTATTAAAAAAAAATTTTAAATTGAAAAATATGTTATTTTACGAAATAGTATTGGAAAAATAGTTTGATATTTAAAAAAAATTATGAACAAATTAATTTTTGTTTTTATATAGCTGTCAAACTGATGAGTGGCTATTTTGAGGCTGATTTTTGATTGAACGTTTAACGGATTTCGATGTTTATCGAATTCACAGTTCAAAAAAATTAGGGGTTGATCTGATTGTCATGGTGGTTGCTTTTAAACAATGCGTAGATGAGACAGAAATCTGATTATCCGCGCGTGTTAAAGGGTGGTTTAGTCAAATAGTTTCTTCAAGAAAGATTTTATCAAAATAACGGACATTTAAAATTTTAGAAATAAAATTTAATGAGAAAATTTTTTTTGTCAATATTTTATTTTTGGTAGCGTACAAAATATAAATATTTTCAAAAAGTTGCAAAAATTATTTTTTCCGTTTTTTTTTTTTTATAACAATAATTTTTTTTATCCAAAAAATTTTTTTTGTTATATCAAAAAATTTCTATACTTAATGTACAAAAGAGAAATTAAATTTAAAATACAGCCAAATTAAAATTAATTTCGAATTTTCTTTATATACAGCGTTTCCATAATAATAATAACAATAATAACAAATTAAATTTTTATAAATTAAATTTTCGTGAATTTATAATTTTTCGCAACGAAAAATATATTATTTTATTGCAACCTTATTTTTTCGTTCGTACATTTTTTAAAAAGTACAAACGAAAAAAATTAATTTCAATACTTTATAACAACAAAATTATATTTAGACAAAAAGTTCGAAAAATTAATATTATAGTAAAATTCATTTTAATTTTCTTTATATATAGTGTTTCCATAATCACAATAAAATTAATTAAAAAAATTCGATATTTTACATTTTCTAATAACGTAAAATACATTATTTTAATACAACGTAATTTTTTTATGTTTCATATTTTTTTTAATATTCCATGTAATATAATAAAAAAAATTATAGTTAGTATAGCACAATTTTTAATATTCTTACAATGAAAATTTAAAAAAAAGAAATCAAAATTAATTTTGAATTTTCTTTCTATACAGGGTTTCCAAAATAGCAATTATTTAAATATTTATGTGATTATACTATTAATTTCCAAATACTTACTAAATTTAATCAAATCGTCCGCTTTTTCTTCTTCGTCAATATAACAAATTAATAAAAATCCAAGAAAAAAATTTTTTTTTTACACAAAAACTAGTCCCCAACTTTTTTTATGCATATAAATAAACAAATGCAGTTCATTCGTCGATGTCACTTTGTACAATGCTCAATGCACTTGTATTGTTTAATCATAATTTTTTTTTACTCGAGCGTTATCATTGTATGTATTGTTGCTGCAATTTAATATTTGTTTAACGCTATCTAAGATACGCTTTGTATTATTTTTTTGTTAAAATTCTGTAACGCGTGCTCTCAGCTCAAAGTATTTGTTGTAAAGAAAACTCAAAGTGCTTATAAATAATTTAATTGTGTATGTAATTTAAACTGCAGTTTAAATGGCGTAAAGCAAACGATTACGTTATGCAATAATGACATATGGTAGGCAACTCAAAATACACGTAATCGTTTATGATTTAAATAAAAAATTGTTTATGGATGTTTTTTATGGTGAAACATTAATTTAGACAAGTATATTTTTTCAAATTAAAAGTTAATTAACGAATACATTTTTTTAACTGATTAATTTTCTTTAATTATATGGTCAGCAAAATAAAAAAATATTTAGCAGGTTGTATATAAAATTAATTAAAAAAAAAATTTATGGAAAATTTAGTTTTCAATTAAAAACGTTGAAAAATCCCCAAAAATCCAAAGCGATCGAATTAAAAAAAAAAATTTTTAGTATCCACAAACAATATAATTTTTTTGAACAAAAATTTAAATATTAATTTTTTATTATTAAAAAACTTTTTTTTGGAATTCGCTTTGAAACTTTTGATGTTTTTCAAAACTTTAGATCTAAAGTGAAAAGTGAATTTCTCACAAAAATTCTAAAGCTGCGAATTAAAAAAAAGTTTTTCATAATAAAAAAAAATTATAAAATATATCTAATAGAAATTTAAACAATCCAATTTTTTTTTTAATAATCGACCGCTTTGAATTTTTTCGAAAAATTCACTTTTTATGAATTTAAAAATCTCAAAAAATTGTAATGATTGATCCCTTTGATTTTTTAAAATTAAATATTTCTGATATTAAAACTTGAAAATCTTAAAAAAAAACCCAAAGCAGTTATTTGGATCTTTAAATATTTTTTATTAAAAAAAATCAAGATATTCGTGAAAAGTAAATTTTACTGAAAAAATAAATAATTTTTTTTTGAGATTTTTAAGACACTATAAAAATTAAAATTTCCAAAAAAAATCTGCTTGGAGTTTTTAGAAATTGCAAGATTTTATATCTATAGAGTGAACTAAATAAAAATTTTAAGCGATCGATTATAAAACAATTTGGTTTTGAATTTATAAAAAAAAATTCTTTACAGTATTTAAAAAAAAAATAGAATTCGACTACTATGGATTTTTTTCCGATTTTAAGATTTTAGTTCTAAAAAAGTGAATTAGTTATTAAAAAAAAAATTTTTTACTGACAATGCAAGAGAAAAATTTTCGAAACTGCTGATCTATTCATAGATGGTGTTGTCGTGCCTCATTTTCCAATTTTATCTCTTCTTAAATAGGTAGTACTTTTTCACCGGATGTGAAGGAATCACCTCAACACATGCTCGTACTACCAGAATAACTTCTTGTATATATATACCATGCGATCCCAAGATATAGATATTTATATATCATTATTTATACCTCTAAAGAGGATGCCCTAATACTCCGATTTGTACATGTATATACATGGTGTTGCCATATATCACAATTTTTTTTCTAGAATTTTAATTAATTTCTTTTTTAATGAATTTTACAACAAAATTGTACGAAAAAATACGTTTAAATTTAAAATATATATATATATATATATTAAGAAATTCAATAATGCTAAGCTATTATTATTTTAAATAAATAAACTGCAAAGTATTTTTTTAAATGATCGAAAAAAAATTTTTATTGAAAAAATTGCTTCAGGCTGTATTTACTTGACGAAAAATATTTGTTTCACTTGACGTATCAAAATACAAAAAATAAAACAACGAACAATTAGAAATTTAAATTTATTTGACAGCAATATTGATATTGATCAATATTTTTTAAATTTACGATAATTAATTTTTAATTGTTTAACAACTTATTAAGAAAAAAGAATTATGAAATACAAGCTTACCTCCTCAAAAAGAATTTTTTTTTTGCTTCACTCTGTATATAATTAACACACAGTTGACATGAAGAGCTTAAAAAACAGGATTTGTTTTTGCTGTAGGGAATCAGGTGACTGAAAAAGTAACAGGATGTATTTTTTGTCAAAAATATTTTCTTACTTCCTGTCATAAGTCAATTAGTAAATATCCTGTTTTTTAAATATTTTAAATTAAGCAAAATTTATTCGACTTTTAAATTTATTTTTATTTGTTTCAAATTTATTACAATTTTAAGAAAGGCATTTTATTTTTTATTTTGCAAATTTCTTTAAAAATAATTAAATTGATTTTTTTTGTACAAACTATTAATATTTCTTAAATAAAATATACAAAAGGTGTTTTAAGGCACTTAAAATTTCAGGTTAAGTAAATTTGGATTTATAGGTTCGATTAAATCAATTAATAAAAAAAACACACAAAAAATATTTTAGTTCAATAAACTTGAGTTTATTTTATAAATATATATTAATAAATTTAAATAACAAAATAAACAACTATAGACTAGAGTTCCTCTAAGCGTAGAACAAGATAAAATAAATTAAAACAACATTATTATAATTTAAAAAGACCAGCAGCTATTTTAGAATACAAAGAAATTGATTAGAACAATTCGATTAAAAATAAATTATTTGATTAAAAAATATAATACACTTACAATTGAAAAAGTGCAGCATTATAAATTAATTTTATTTTTAATTGCGGAAGAATTCATTTTAAGCGATGAAATAATTTTTCATTCGTGTTGTCTTGAAAAAAAAAATTAGACTTGAAGTTTTGCATAATTAGAATTAAATTTGTTAGGTTAGGCGTTTTTTAATGATGTAGGTCTGATAGCCGATCCACAAAAATCTGCAACAAAGAAATTTTTTTTTTATATAGAAATTTAAAAAATACAGCATATATTACAAAAATAGTTTTTATAAATAAATCTATATATTTTTTGCGTTGACGCCCCATTTATTTTAAATTTTTAGTCGATTTTTTTTAAAGATTTTGTAAAATATTATATTAAGTGCAATATCCAAAAAGAAGTTTTTAAGATTTATAGTTTAAGAATCTTTTTAAATTTTGCGCTGAATAAATAGTTCAAAAAATTATTAAATCAATTTAAAAAAATTCCATACTATATTTTTATTATTCAAAAAACATTTCAAAAAACATATGCGTTATTTTTTATTGTTTTTTGAAATCCTGATTATCTAATTACTTAGATAAAAAATATTTGTAAAAACATTACAAATATTTTTTAATTTTTAATCGACCCCTTAGAATTTTTTTTTTAATTTTCGAAGAATTTGCAAAAATACATCCACTGAATTAATGAAAAAACAATTTAAAATTTAAGCGTCTACAAAGTTATTAAATCTTAAAAAAACTATTAAATTAATTTTATAGCAATAATTAAATATTTTTTTATTGGCCCCTTAGAATTTTATCAAACTTGCCAAGGTTATGCAAAATAAGTGATTAATTAAAATTAAAGCATAAAAAAACTTATAAATTTTTTTTATTAAATCAATTTAAAATAATCCATACATTTTTTTATGATTAAAAAAATGATCTGATCATTTAAAAAAAACAATATTTTTTTTTTTTAAATTATCGACCCTCTCAACAATTTCATTCAACCAACGCAGTTCGAAATAATTTAATTAAATACAATATTCAACAAATTAATTAGTAATTTTTGGCGCGAAACTAATTCAGGTGTGTCATCATCGCATGTTGGACCGCATTATTATGCGCAAGAAGTTGCCAGATGCCTTTGGGACTGACATACTTTCTAAATTCTAATGAATCAAACCGCATACAACTACCGACCGACTCGTACAATGGAAGACACTTGTAATGCGTCCCGGTATAGTAGTTCAGTGCGTGCAGTGTGTTGCCTATATATGAGAACTGTGGTGGTTTATAGGCGCACTGTTGTTGCTCTTTTTCCGTCGCGTAATCGCTACGCATTACTATTGTCTTCGCGTGTACATATCGGGTCAACGGTATATAGAGCAACAGTAAAAATCGGGCTAAACATTGTACGTTTTTTTTTTTTTATAATTTCAAAGTTTTTCACTGAGAAATTTTAGAGTTTTTGATTTTTTTTTCACAAAGAATTTTTTAATTGAAGCTAAGGTTTTTTATTATAAGAAAGTATACTTTAAAAATCTGTTTTTTTTTTATACTAGCCAGGATTTATAAAAAAATCTCTTTTGAACGGAAAAGTAAATAATATTGGTTAAGTTTAAATCTGCAAGAATTTTTGTACAATCTACATAATGCAATTTTTTAGCTAATTTAGTAAATAAACTTTTTTTTCTGTTTAGATAATTTTTTAAGTTAGATTTTATGATTTTATCAATTTTTAATAGAAAATAATAAAATAATAAACACTGCGTATTTAGAAAAATATAGACATAATTTTAAATTTATTTAGGTCAAATTTGTGAGAAAAACATCTGCTGTTGTATTTTTTTAATACAAATAATAACTTTAGAAATTGCGCTTAGAAATTTTATAGAAACAAATAACGCGTTAGGATAATGAGATAATAAACAGGTAATTGTTTAGTTATGCAACCGTATATACAGCGCAGTATAAGAAATAGTCGATGCTTAATTAATTCCTAATAAATAAAGGGAAGTGTTGATATGAAATAATTTAATTACAAAAAAAACATGTGAGTGATTTATTGAAATTTTAGAATATAGTTAAAAATTAAATTAAATAAACAATAAAAATCAGGAAACGCTTAAATTAAAGTAGCCGTCGTATTTTATACTACAAAGTTTGTCAGATGAGAAGAAAATCTTCAAGTAAAATAAAAATAATTACATGTAATGAAATTACAAAATTTTTCGTGAATTAAAATTTATTTTTTACATTGTCAGCTGATCTCAAAAATGTTTTATTTATTTCTTATGTATTTTCTACATTTATTTATGTACTATTGAAGTAAAGCTGCGTGTAAACTTGGTATATATGGCAACGCTGTAGAAATTTATTCTGTAAAACGGCAGCGAAATATTTTTTTCTTATTATATATAATAAGTTTGTCCTAAGGCCTGAAGGTCTCAAAAATACACATTTCTTAATTTCAAAAAGAAAAAGAAAATCAAATTGACATCTAGTGATCAAAATTGAAGAAAATTCGTGAAATTATAATTTTTTTTTAAATTTAAATTTATAATTTTTTTTAATGTATAATATTTTTTAAATAAAAAATATCATTTTTTAATCAACCGAGTTTTTAAAGAAATTTTGTATATAAATTTACATTAAAATGTTTTTAGTCTTCATATAAATTTTCTACTTTGTGTTTTTGATATTTTCAATAAGAAACGTTTAAATTTCTATTTATTTTTATTTTTTTATTTTATATATGAGTAGATTTGTTTTATACTTTAAATATAAAATTTCAATTGTTTATTATAAGGTTTCAAATTTTTTTAATTTTTGATTTAAATTTTCACCTTATTTTTTTTTGTAAATCAATTTTATATTTTTTATTTTCAAAATAAATTTTATAAAATTTAAAAATTTATAAAATAAATAAATTTTATAAAAATTTATAAATTTATAAAATAAATAAAAAAATTTCAAAATTTTTCATATATATTTTTTGAATTTTGATTATTGTTTTTATTCTTTTGCAATATATATATTTTTTTCTATAAATACTTTCAATTATTATATTTTCTTTCAATACAAATTTCCTATATTTTTGTTTTCAATATAAATTTTCCATATTTTAATTTTGTTTCTGAATATAAAATTTTTATTTATTGAATATTTCATACAAATTTTCCTATTAAAATTTTTTTTTTCACACATTTTACACTCTAATAAACAAAAACCGGCACAAATTTTAATATCCCCATTCGCACCTTTTTTTGGTACCTCCATATCGACCATTACCCATCATTCAATCAAACATACGACACATCTCCAACTGTCACATTCTATATACACTTATCATCATTGTAGAGTGGCCCAAATTAGCATATCGCTCTGAACAGTTCCTCTTCAAAATTCAATTGTCATTCTAGATTCAAAATTACACGAACAAATGCGGGCGCAGATGACATAAAAAACATTTCACCGGTTTTATTATTCAAATTTAAAGTACGTCCTGCAACCCTATAAAAAAAATTATTGTCGAAATAACTGACAAAATTGAATTGTGAAGCTTAAAATTTATTTCAGAAATTTTTTAGCCCCAAAATATCGAAAATAAAGTTCGAAAATGTACTGTTGGTTGCCTATATAATTGCAACACACGCATTTATTATAAAGTCCATTTTTCATTGTTCAAAATGACATATTCCGTTTAAATTATTTTTACAGTTTGAAATATCGTAAATAGCGTTAGAATATGCACGTATAGTTGCATATATTACAATCTTTTTAAATTCCACACATGCGTTTATTATAAAGTCAATTTTTCATTGTTCAAAATGACATATTCCATATAAAATATCTTTACAGTTTGAAATATCGAAAATAGCGGTAGAATATGTACGTACAGTTGCCTATATTCCACACATGCGTTTATTAAAAATTCCATTTTCCCAGTACAATAACATTCAAAATGATATATTATGCAGTTTAAAATAGTATCGCAAAATAGAACTACTCTTCAAAGTCTTTTGATACACGTTTGACAGTTCTTTGATGTAGATACAGCAGATGTTTTGTACGTTTAAATGTTTCTTGGGCTTTAGCTATAATGTGTTTTAAAGTTTAAATAGTTTAAAAGATCTGAAAATGCTTAGAACGTTGCTTTAAAGAACGCATAGAAAAATGTCTAGTCGGCCATCTGCCTAAACAGTGGTGGCGTGTCTAAATTTTAATGTTTGAATCCCCTTCTAGGACGCCAATGATTTATGAATGAATAAATCATTAAAATATGAAATTAAATGAACTTCTAATAAAATAATTTTTCATAATAATTATAATATTTGTCTTATTGTATATACAATTTGTATTTTCTTAAATCTTCGTTTGACATTTGTATGTAAATAAACTCATGTCAAAATACGTCAACAAATATTGGCTTATTTAAAAATATTTATATTAGTTTCTATGCTGTCAAAATATTAAATCGGCCATCCAGATTTTAATAGAAACGTCAGATTATAAAAAATATTTTTTATGCGATTTAACATATATTTTTTCTTTAAGTCTTCATTTGACATTTGTATGTAATTTAAATTCATGTCAAAATATGACCACAAATAATGGTTAATTTCTTAATGTTTATATTAGTTTCTATAACAACGCTGTCAAAACATAAAATCGGCCATCATGGATCTTACAATATACTAATAAAAACGTCAAAATGACGTTTCTAAAGTCAAAACAACAATTTAAATAGAAAAAATTACATTTTGTTATATATGCATTTATCAATATCGTTCATAATTTACAAAATATTTTGTTTACCTAATTTTAACATAATTAAACAATCAATTTATCTATGTTTCATTTTATAAAGCGATCTACATTGTTCAAGGAATATAAGACACCTTTCATATGAGTCATACAATCGAACAATGATCGAGAAACTCCCTTTACGAACGATATAGACACAATTCCATTGAAATACCTCAAGAATGAGCCATTGCGGCTATCGTTAGGCATTTCGTTAGTAGACAGCCGAATATAAAACAATAGAATCGTTTTTTTTACTTTATCTTTTGCTGGTATACTAACTTAACTTGCGCCAATAAACAGGATGAAAAAAAATCATCGAATGCGATAGAAAAAAATTAATTAATTTAACAAAAAATAAAATATTTTTACAATTTTTCAATCATAAATTATTATTTTTTAATTCAATTTACATGCAGTTAATTTTTATTAAAATCTTTATTGTTATTTTCTATGTATTTAAGTCAAAATCCGTAATTATAATACGATTATAAAAATGCAACACTGCCCGTGGATGTTTAGTGTATTTATATTTCGAGCGTAGGCGCATGCCCATATAAGGAGAGTTACCCAAATCCATATACGCAAGGGTTATATACTGAATTTCAATTAGGCAACCAATAAACCAGCAAAAACATGTTGGTTGTATATTTTTCCAAATCCACAATACAGAAATAAATAAAAATAAGCATCGAATGAATGAATAAATAAACGCTCGAGATTTAATAATTTAATAAAAAATATATTCTTTCTAGTATTGTATATATTACACTTATATATCGTCTATTTATTATTATTTGACTTGTCTTTTTTTCGAAGTATTTCCATCTTACAAAGAGGCAAATAAATTCATTGCCAATTTGGATAGTCGTCGCTAATAAAATAACCATCTAAACTGCTTTAAATCGCATTAGTAAACGAGACTACTAAATTCACTTTATTTGTAATTTGTGCTCAGACTAGCGTATCGCTGCAACAATGCAACGATTGACATAACAAATACTGTCAAAAACAAATGCAGTCCCACCGAAAATAACGCCCATTCTTTTTATTTTTAACCTCAACATTCATACAAGCAAATTAAATAAGCGATCTGTCATATTATCAACCGCTCTGCGCAGGTACTTTAATTGCACCAGAGTTGCCACATGCAAAAATAATCTTCACACAAATATATTGTCGCTGATTGAGTAATCAACTACAATATCGAAGGAACTGACGTAGTCTTTTAGGTAACATTTAAAAATATTTTTCGCTCGGTAGACCTAAAAAATTCAATTTGTACATTAAATTTATTCTTTTAAATTGTACAAAGCTTTTTTTTATATAAAATATTAATATATTTGATAAAAAAACATTGTATTATAATTTTTTTCTTTGATATGGAATATCACAACATAACGTCAAAATTTATAACCTATAAATTTTTTTGTTTGTTTTTCATCGATGATTTTTCTATATTTAAGCACTCGTTTGACATTTACATGTAAGTAAATATGTCTCGTCATAATATGTCATCGAATTTAATTATTAGTTCAGTTTGGTTTCTATAGAAATAAATTAAATTAAATTAAATCGGCCATCATTGATTTTACCGTATCGTAACAAAACTGTCAAATTGACGTTTCTAACGTCAAAATAACAAACTAAAATGTAAACAAATACACAATTACGCTCACTATAATTCATTTTACACAGAAATAAAATTATGGACAATCAAAACGATTTGTAAATATATTTTCACGAATCAAATAAATTTCATAATTCTCAGAATGAGCAATAAAATTATTTAAACCACGAAATGCGCTTTATTGATTCAAAATTAGATCAACATTTCCGCTAATTGTTAATTATATTCAAGTTATGTCAATTAATACTTAATTTGAAACAATAAGATATTTGTTTTGAAATATTAAAAGTCGCGCAAAGTTGTATTTTTCTTAGTACCAGCAAATATATTCTCGTGTTGAAAGAATATCAATTTGTTATAATATTCTTATTTAATTCAAATAATGGAGCTCCAATTACTAAATGACAAATATTTTCATTCGAGTATATATTTACTCGTTGTAAATAAATTCAATTTTAACTCAAGTCAATTAATTTCGCAAAAGAAGTCTCGATTATAATATTTTTCGTTTCAATACTTTTTATTACTAATGGCAAGTAATATATTTTTTGATAATAAGAATCCATCATTTCAAAAATATCTTTGGATAATTTAGGAATAAAAAAATAATTTATAATTAGCTATACTGAGGCTTTGAAGAGGTTTCACTGAGTAACCTTTATCCAAATAATTAACAAAATTTAACTCACCTTTATGTTGTTTCCAGTGATGGTACGGCTTCCTAGCGTCTTCCAGCCTCTTCACCCTGCCAAAGTTTCGATCGCCCAGCAGCCCTTCAGGGCACCTACTGCCCTCCATCAGCACCACCTCCACATCGCCATCCTCCTCATTGCACCGCTCCAAATCCAAATTGTATCTCTTCAAAACGCGCAATCGTTCGTTACGGAACTCCTCGTCGAGGAGTACCTTGGACGCGGCAGGATCCGGACTGCCGAACAGGCACTTCTTCAACGTTTTGCGCGGCTTTTGATTGTTATTCGAGTCGAGGAAGAGGTGCGATTGTTGCGCTAAGCGGCGCTTCAAATCCATCGTGATAACGGTACTCTCGATTGCAAGACCTACAGCTGACATGGACGCGCGCGTTGTACCGAGCGCGTACTGAGATGCGCTTCGACTGCAGAAATGTGCGGCCTGTGGCACACGGTACTACTGATCCGACTGCAAGATGTACCACGTAGGTTGTGGTTGGAGAACGTGGGTACGGCTCGAAGAAGGGGATATAAAAGAGTGATTTTGGTAGGGGATGAGAGGTGATTTGGTAGAGGTACTGCGTGATGGATCACCCTATACAAGGTGATTTTGTTTTACGACAATTTGTCGAATGAAATCGTCAAAAATTGTAGTACACTTTTGTGTTTTTAGTCAAAATGTTCGCTTTTTTTTTTAAAACGCTTTTTTTTTTGCCATTTTCAACGTCGCAGTTTACGGAAGAATAAGTTTTATCGCGCGGAAACCAACCTATATATATTTTTTTACAGGTGAAATAGGTAAAAATCCATCTTCCATATTCAGTACAAAAATTGACCTGACCTGTAGCGATGGCAACTGTAGGTCATTTTGAGGACCTAGTTCGTAGTTCGTTTCAATGTACCGTTCACGAACTATACGTCGTGAACTACCACATCTTTTAAAAATGAACTAGTTCACGAACTATACGAACATACTGAAAATAATCTCTTTTTTTCTCAATATAAAAATATTAAATGGTAAAAAATAAATAAATTGAAATATTACAATACTTATTTTGAATTAAGAATTAAGAAACAACCATTTTTTTTTTTTTATACTCGATGATGTTTTTTTTTTGTTAACAAATCTTAAGGTACCTTCGATATTTGTAATACATTTTGGGTAATATTTGTAATAATTGAAAATTCTTTGCCGTTTTTTGAAGGATTTTAAACGAGACTTTTCTTGTATAATTTTCATCACTCTTGAATCGCCCTGTATATATGAGTTTGTGGTGTAGTTTCGATTCGATAGAGGTAGTTTCGATTTAGGTAGGGGATGAGAGGTGATTTGGTAGGGGTACTTCATGATGATCATCCTATACAGGGTGATATTGTAAAATGAAAATTTGTCGAATGAAATCATCAAAAATTGTGGTAAACTTTTTTTTACTGAACAATAAATTTTATTTTTTTCTTATACTCGATAATGTATTTTTTTTGGTTAACAAATCTTAAGGTACCTTCGAGATTTGTAATACATTTATAAATATATATATATATATATAATTACCTTCGCAATAATTGAAATTTTTTTAGGTAGGGGATGAGAGGTGATTTGGTAGGGGTACTTCGTGATGATCACCCTGTAGAGGGTGATTTTGTTTTAAGAAAATTTGTCGAATGAAATCGTCAAAAATTGTAGTAAGCTTTTTTTTAATGAAAAAAATATATGTATATTTTTTTATACACGATGATGTATTTTTTTTGTTAAGAAATCTTAAGGTACCTTCGAGATTTGTAATACATTTATAAAAAAAAAATATATATATATATGTATATAAATACCTCCGCAATAATTGAAAATTCTTTACCGTTTTTTTGAAGGATTTTAAATGAGACTTTTTCTCATTTTTCACCCTGTATCATTTTCATTTCTCTTGAATCACGCTGTATATATGAGGATATTTAATGTTGGATAGCTGATATGTATTTTTTATATTGAATTAAGAAAAGTAGGATTTAGTCACTTCTTTTTTTGTATTTTTTAATTTTTTTCAAAAAGTTATTCATTTTTTAGAATTTTGAGAAATTCGAAATACGTAAAAAAATTAATTTTTTTTTAAAATTTGTAGTAAATGGATTGATTTAATTTAGCTTCACAAATTCGTTTATATTTTCAAAAAAAAAATTAAATTCAAATTTTTTATATCATCGTTGAACTTATCTAAGATTTTTATCTAAGATTTTAGCTCTTTATCTAAGATTAAACCAAGATCGAACAGGTGCCCAAATGTTCAATCTAAAATATCATGTCGGCAAATGATCTGCTACAAAAAGCAAAAACTTTTAACTAATACGAGGAGCCACGAATCAAAATCCCTAACGTACACTTTGAAAAAAATGACACCAATAAAATTTAAGACTATATTTACCTCTCGAATTAAAAATATATTAAATTATTCAAAAATAACACATTTAAAGAAAAAATTGACTTATATATTTTTTCTATCAAATTATTATTTTTTTTTTAATTTGATAGATGCTCTTAATTTTATTTTTTCACATTGAAATTTGAGAAAATAAATCCAACCTGACTACAAATTTTATGATAATATATTTTGGACTTGACTTAACTAAATTGGTCTTCTTTAGCAAAAAAAAAACATTGAAATTAAGATTTTGTCAAAAATGACTCGAGCTAACCAAAAAATATTTTTTTTACCAAAAATACAACTAAATTTTTGATCTGACCTGACCTCATAGAGTTTTTAAGAAAATATTTTGAACAAAAATTAGAAAACATATTTTTAATTTTACAAAAATCATTATTTATAATACATTTAACAAATAAAAAATTAAAATTAACAATACACACATAAGTAAAATTATAGAAAATTACAATTAATAAAATTTATTTCAGATACTATCGAAGAAAAAATTTTGGTTGCCATCCCTTATCCTGTCACTTTACACCAGCGCTAAAAAGAACTAACTTTATGAAAGGAGAGGAACCTCGGGGTGTATTTCTGCTCCTGTTTGAACGCATCAGGTACGTGCAATTTCTTTGTTCTATTGTGTCATTGGAACACGTGTGTCGTGCCAAAAGAGAAATAATAAATTTTGTCCTAAGAAAGCTCTTGTTACGCTACAAAAGCCAAACGGTGTTTAAAAGATGCCCCAGGTGATGTTATATACCTTTAAAGATTTAAAGGTGAAGAAAATAAATTGTAAGACAATTTCAAATTTAGTGTGCATCTGGATTTTAGAAAAATCGTCTCATTTGTGCAGTTCAATCACGTTAAAACAAAATGAAACAAAAAGAAACCTGTAATGATATAAACGACAACGCCCGATGCCAAACAAAGCAACGATCGGCTACTGTTTAATATTGTTCCACTTGTTTTTTCGCTCTTTTGTTTTTATTCTGTGTTTTTATGGCACCTCGCCATAGTTACCTTGATCTTCTGTCCTAGTGCCACAATGCGCTAGTCCCCCATTTACGACGCTCATTTTTTATTCACGGAATGAATGTTCTTTTACTTGTCGAAATTTGATTTTTTGAATTTAAATACAAATTACTACAGATAGAATACATTAAACTAAAATGCAACTTGCGTGACATTTAACCCAAAGTAAGTTTCCTTATAGCATTTAAATGTCTGATATACACGATGCGCATGTGCGATAGAAAAAGTCCCATACACCGTTGCCATATCGAATTTAAAAGCTGATATTTAGAGAATTATTTTTTAAAGATATTACTCGTATATTTATGATTGAAAAGTTTTATTTATCATTCGCCTTAATAAAAATATTTGATTTTAATTATTTTACTTTAAGAAAATGCTTCTTTTATAAACTACCGCATCGTTATAACGACGTACGTAGCATTTAAATGTCTGATATACACGATGCGCATGTGCGATAGAAAAAGTCCCATCCACCGTTGCCATATCGAATTTAAAGGCTGATATTTAGAGAAATATATTTTTAAAGATATTACTCGTATATTTATGATTGATTTTTTTAAATTTATCATTGGCCTTAATAAAAATATTTGATTTTAATAATTTTACTTTCAAAAAATGCTTATTTTATAAACCACCGCATCCTTATAGCGACGTACGTAGCATTTAAATGTCTAATATACACGATGCGCATGTGCCATAGCAAAAGTCCCATCCACCGTTGCCATATCAAATTTAAAAGCCGATATTTAAAGAAATATATTTTTCAAGATATTACTCGTATATTTATGATTGAAAACTCCTATTTATCATTCGCCCTTATAAAAATATTTGATTTTAATAATTTTACTTTCAAAAAATGCTTATTTTATAAACCACCGCATCCTTATAGCGACGTACGTAGCATTTAAATGTCAGATATACACGATGCGCATGTGCGATAGAAAAAGTCCCATCCACCGTTGCCATATCGAATTTAAAGGCTGATATTTAGAGAAATATATTTTTAAAGATATTACTCGTATATATATGATTGAAAAGTTTTATTTATCATTCGCCTTAATAAAAATAGTTGAGTTTAATAATTTTACTTTCAAAAAATGCTTATTTTATAAACTACCGCATCCTTATAGCGACGTACGTAGCATTTAAATGTCTGATATATACGATGCGCATGTGCCATAGAAAAAGTCCCATCCATCGTTGCCATATCGAATTTAAAAGCTGATATTTAAAGAAATATACTTTTAATGATATTACTCGTATATTTATGATTGAATTTTTTTTATTGATCATTCGCGCTACTAAAAATAATTGATTTTAATTATTTTATTTTCAAAAAATGCTTATTTTATAAACCACCGCATCCTTATAGCGATGTACGTAGCATTTAAATGTCTGATATACACGATGCGCATGTGCGATAGAAAAAGTGCCATCCATCGTTGCCATATCGAATTTAAAAGCTGATATTTAAAGAAATATATTTTTAATGATATTACTCGTATATTTATGATTGAATTTTTTAAATTTATCATTGGCCTTAATAAAAATATTTGATTTTAATAATTTTACTTTCAAAAAATGCTTATTTTATGAACCACCGCATCCTTATAGCGACGTACGTAGCATTTAAATGTCTGTTATACACGATGCGCATGTGCGATAGAAAAAGTCCCATCCACCGTTGCCATATCGAATTTAAAGGCTGATATTTAGAGAAATATATTTTTAATGATATTACTCGTATAATTATGATTGAAATTTTTTTATTTATCATTGGCCTTAATAAAAATATTTGATTTTAATTATTTTACTTTCGAGAAATGCTTATTTTATCAACTGATTTATATTTATTTTTAATCCACGAGGAAATTATCGATACCACACAAATAGTTTCACTAAAAACAATTCGTTCCTAAAATCCTAAGTAAAACAAATTAATAGAAAATTATAAAATTAATGCAAGTTTAAATATTCATATACATTTTTTATAATAAAGTCAACGACGATGAGGTCAGGTCAGGTTATTTATAACGCATGCTAGACCATAAAAAAAAAATAACATTTCGACTTATATCGAGGAGCGCGGCTTTTATAACAGCACCAGTTAGTTCATTTTACCTGCACTTTGCCTGGTCGCATCTGCATGTGGTGCCTACCTTCTCCCACACATGTTGCAGCGCACTACCTACCCGACCTACCATCTCCGTCACGACGCGGTCGCGGGCAGCAACAGATGATCATCTTAAAAATACGCAACCGATTTTGGCGGGAAAAACGTTTGTGCTGCTCGCGAACGAACGTTCTCTGAAAATGTTTGTCCCCCCCCCCGTGTCTCTGTCAGACGGCTGATGCGCATTGACCGATTGCGAGAGGGGTATAGGTGATGCGTTATACTTTCGTCGTGAAGGTGGTATATAGCGGTACGGACAGGTAGAAACTTGCCTTTTTCTGTGTTCGTATCGGTGTTGCCGTGGGTTTTGTTGCGTATTGCGTGTGCCGCACACTTTTACGACCGTTTGTTTGAGCTGGGTGCGTCATTATCGCCCACCTTCTGCAGGGAAACCGTTAAAATAACCGCCAAATCAATTTGATACACATCGAAAAAATGTGCTTTTTTTTTTTTGGAATTAAAAAAATATTTTTGTATATGTGTCTGGCAAAAATTATAATTAAAACAGTTTTTTGGCAATATTCTTCTAAGTCGTTGTGAAACAGAAATCTGCAAATAAATGACAATTTTAATGGGTTTAATCGTCAATCTTTATTGCATAGAAATTTTTTTTATTTGAAAACGTTTTAATTTGAATGACATATTTGTATGGTGACGTATCTAGACACTGTTGCCAATACAAATTCTTCATAAGTTAAAAATATATATACATCAGATGCAATAATTTATAAAAGAAGCATTTTTTTAGTAAAATTAAAATTTTTTATAAACACGAATTTGAAAAATTATCTCTACGATGTTAAATAATAGTATAAAATATTATCCAAATACCGTATTATAAAAAAAATACATTTAATTTATTATTATTATTATTATTTTCTTGTGCTACTGAAGATAGCCTTCGAAATGCGCATCTATCTTTGACTTACAGTATTTTCGCGATATTATATACTATTAACACGAATGTTAAATAACATTTATCAATTATTATAAAAGTGGATATAAAATTTGTGTAAGTATATATTTTTTAATATATTTCTTTAAAAATCAGCATTTAGATTCGATATGGCAACGGTGGATGGGACTTTGGCTAGGACACATGCGCACTATTCATATAATACTTTAAATACTACCTACGTTATCGTAGGGAAATGTACATTGGATCAAATGTTATACAAGTTGCCTATATTAAAAATATTTAATTTCTATGTTTTGAACAAGTTTATATTTATATTTCTCTGGTGGCAAATATGGTTATTTAAATAATTTGTAGCTGTGAAAAAACATTCATCCATATACTGGGCGTTTTTATATAAAGAATTTATATATAATTATTATATATAAATTAATAATAATAATTTATATATAAAGAAAACGAGGTATATTATTATATCACGAAATATTATTTAAAAAAATCATACAGTGGCGTTTTTAAAGAGGCGTTTTAGAGTTGAAATTTTTGTTATTTTTTAAGTACTGAATTTTAAATGCACTGTTTTGTACAGGGCTTTAAATTTAAATTTATTGATAACAATATATTAAAAAAAAATTAAGTGCGGCGCATATTAAAAATGACTGTTCAAAAATTTGGAAGTTCTTTATTAAATCTTTTTCGCCTGCGGCGCGTTTTGGATATGATAATTTGCACAGGGCTCAAATTGTGAAGTAATTGTTCACGTTGTTATGAAAAATATCGCCCGCGGCTTATATAAAAAATGATTACTATAAAAAAATATTTAAAAAATACAGAATTTTGCTGGTTTTTGTACAGGGCTCAAAATTTGGGTACACTATCATTTTTAAAAAATAAATGGAAAAGTAAAAAAATATTAGAATTTTTTTACTGGGATCGGTTAAAAATTTATTATTAAAAAAAATCATTAGTAAATTAAGAAAAAAAAAATTTTTGTTGTTTGCTATTTACATAAAAAAATTTGTTGTGCTAAAATTTTTTTTGTTGCAATACCCCTTTATCGAAATCCTTGCGTAATATTAATTTAAAAAATTGCAAAATTGCAAAAATTAAAAAATTCACCTACGCATTTTATATGAACAATTTTATTCGGGGCCAAAATTTTGATTTTATTGCTAAAATTTTTTTTTAAGAATAGAAAAATCTCGCAATTTATACGATCATTTTTATACAGGTCTTATATTTAAATTTTTTTTTTTAATATTCGTTAATCTAAATTAACAACATATTCTAAAATTTTTTTTATTTTTTTTCAAAATAATACACATAGAGGGATACAGGATTTATAAAAAAATAAAAAATACGGCGCGGTCACTATACAACTTTCATATCATATTTTATAATTATTTTTTATACATTTTGTTTTATCAATTTTTACAATTATTTTGTTCATTTTTATATTTTAAAAATCGGCTTATTTCAACAAAAAATTAATACAAATTATTTACAAACATAGAAATCTTCTTTTTCTGTCAAAAATATTTCACCATCTGGCGTGAAATTTTCAAATTGACGGATATTTCCGCTATAATACATTCAACGAATGACAATTATCAAAAAAAAAACCTTTCGCTCGAAATTGGAATTTCGTTTCTTCACACAATAACAGCCGCGATTGAACTGAAGAGTTGTTATTGATTTGTGGTCAAATGCATAACTGACACATAGCAGCTGATTTCAATTCGGCAACATCTGTTCTGTCATTTCGTTCTAGGCATCTGAAATCATGACTCGTCAAATCAAATTAATAACATAATTTACTATTTAACCAACTATTTTTTTGTTATAAATATATCGTTATAAAAAATATATCAATGGTGCAATTTATAATTTTTTTTTTTTTTTATTATTATAAAGTATAATTAATTTTATTTTGATAAAGTATTTATAACGACATAAAGTGATAGTTAGAAAAAATCGTAAAATGAAGCGTTTTTTGTTAAATTTCTTAAAATGCAACTATAAATTCTAGATTTTTTTGGGAAAAAAAAAGATTAAAATAAAAATGTTTTGAGGCTAGATTTTCCAACTGTTCTTTTGACCGTTATTTATTTTTATATATGAATTGAACGGGGTAGTTTTGCCTCAGCTTTTATTTTATAAATAGGCAGATGTTTTCGGCAAAATCGACATAGTTTTAAACATGAGCTTATTAGTTAGTAATCGCATCGAATGCTTTAGTTGATTGCGCAGCTGTCTGCTTCCTACTTTGCCTATTTAAAAAAAAAATAGTGGTTTACTTGCAACGAATTTTAATAATTTCTTTTTTAGTTGCTTTAAAAGTTTTTTTTTTAGTCTTGTAGTTAAATAGTTTAATAATAATGTTTTTTTCTGTCAATTTGACGTTTATGTCATTGACGTTTATATCAATTTTAATATAAGAAGTGTTAGCAAACATTTTTTGACATATCTGTCACTTGTTCTTCTAAGAACTACTTAATTTTTTTAGAACTTTTTTTAATTACAAGTCTGTCATGACATTTTGAAATTTAAAAAGTTTAATAATAATTTTTTTTTGTCAATTCTACTGTAAGAAATGTCAGCAAACATTTTTTGACATATCTTTCACTTATTATTTTATAAACTACGGATTTTACATTTTTTTTTTAACTACTGTTTTGTTCCTTTTTTAGTTCCTTTAAAAGTTTTTTTTTAGTCTTATAGTTAAATAGTTTAATAATAACGTTTTTTTCTGTCAATTTGACGTTTATGTCACTAACGTTTATATCAATTTTACTGTAAGAAGTGTCAACAAACATTTTTTGACATATCTGTCAATTGTTCTTTTAAGAACTACTTCTTTTTAGAACTTTTCTTAACTACAAATCTGTCATGACATTTTGAAATTTAAAAAGTTTAATAATAATTTATTTTTCTGTCAAATTGACGTTTATGCCACTGACGTTTATATCAATTTTACTGTAAGAAGTGTCAGCAAATATTTTTTGACATATCTGTCACTTATTGAGACTTGCTTGCTTTAAGAACTACTTAATTTTTTTAGAACTACAGTTCTATAGAATTTTATAAAAATTCGTTTGCCGACAATTAATAACGTTTATTAACAGGCATTTTTTTTTAAATATTAATATTTGCTTTTCTGCCATTTTGAAAGTTTACGTCAATTTTACTGACTTATCTCAAAAAAACATATATGTGACTTATTATTTTATGAACTACCCAATTTTTTATGAACTACAATTCTTGACGTTTTGTAAAAATTCTGGCATTGTCAGTACAACCGTTTTATTGACTTGACAGTTCAAAATAAATGAATTACATTATTTCTTTTGACTTTTCTGTCACTTCGAACGTTTATGTCACTTTTCCTACTGACTTACGCCACGGAATGTCAGACAAACATTGTAGAAAATTACTTTTATCTTATAGACATAATTTTTTTAATATATCTGTCATTTATTATTTTATAAACTACGGATTTCTATTTTTTTTAAACTACTGTTTTGTTCCTTTTTTAGTGGCTATAAAAGTTTTTTTTTTAGTCTTGTAGTTAAATAGTTTAATAATACTGTTATTTTCTGTCAATTTGGCGTTTATATCAATTTTACTGTAAGAAGTGTCAGTAAACATTTTTTGACATATCTGTCATTTATTATTTTGTAAACTACGTATTTTAAATTTTTTTTTAACTACTGTTTTGTGGCATTTAATAAACATTTCTAGTGCTTTTAATCACATACGTCTACGTCTTACGTCACAAAATGTCTACGAACAATTTTAACGCGTCCGTCATTTATTAATTTATAAACGACCTAATTTTTTATTAATTTCACTTCTATGCTGGCATTTAAAAAAAAAATCGAGTGCTGCCAATAAATACACTTTTATTTAAAGACAGTTTGATTTTTAAATAAATATTTAATAAAAATTGACTTTCTGTTACTTTTATGTCAAATTTACGACTGACTTACGTCAAAAATTGTCAAAGAAATATTACATATTATCTTTTTTTTAAAGAAATCTGTAAATTTGTATTATCTGTAAAAAAATAGTCAACCACAAATGTTTAAAATCTTCTAAGCGAATTTCTTGAATTACAGGAATTTACACGGTATTGTGTGTTGCATATATACTTCCATATAGCAGCTTATTAACAACCAAAAAATCTTCAAAACTGTTACAGAACAACTGCTTTATTAATAACGTGTAAATTACTTGTCTGTGGCACATAAAATGATCGTTAGACACTTATATACGTATACCGGAAGTGACCGGTAGAGCACATACCATGATACGGAATCACTATATGGGTAAGGGTACTATATGGTACCTTCGCTAGTGTCTGCAATTGGTACCGCTATGACAGGGATTACACCATTATTGTTCCGGTTCAGAACCGATGACGGTTACAAAACGCATTCGAGAGGAAATTAAAATTAAAGCAGTGCCGTATAATAGTTAAATTATTCCGCAGCACTGTATATATTATACAGGGTGTGATAAAAAAATATAGATTTTTTTTTCATGACTAATTTATCATATTTCATCAATCGATATTCATTTTTTCGACGCTACTGATTTTATATTCACAAAAAAAAATTGTACATAATCTACAAATCATTTGAAACGATTAATGTAAATGAATCTACTCTTCACGTCGATATTTTATTTTTGATGATTTAAAAAATTGAAATTAAATGAAAGTTTCTTTGTAATTTAATAGCCCATATGTTTGTAGTGTGGATTTTAAATTGGGCACGCTGTATAGTGTAAAGTAGGTTGCGGTGTTTGAAATTATTATTTTTAAATTTGTGGTGGTCTTAATTGTATTACAAAGGATAACAGAATTTAATTAAAAAAATACAAAATGTAATTAAAATGTTTGAATTAATTTTGGATAGATAAAACGAAAACGGGTTTTGGTATTTTAATTAAACGTAGTAATATTAGATATAGCAAAATTTACGGAAAAAAATCGATATTTATTATATATTTTGAAGATCCTTTGGATGAACAGCGACAATTACTTACAAACTATATTATTAAATTGTTTTTAAGGCATGTACAAATCTAGGAAATAAAATTCAATATTTCAAATAAAGTAAAATCAAAGTTCAGGCGAAGACGTTGTAAATTGCGGCGTACAATCCCAAAATTAACACCTAAAAAAAAATATTTAAAAAAAATTGTTTTGAATAAGCTGCATTTAGAATTTTTTTTTTATCATACCCATAAATCGTTGTAGCTCCAACATTGGATACTTGACTTTGCGCTTTTCTCCTTTCGTCCTAAAAATTATGCGAATTAAACATGTTTTAAAACGCTTTAATGATCCCTTATTTTATTCATATATTTTTTAAATCTTTGATAAAAAATGTACACTACTTTGTAAATTAAAAAGGAACGCATAAAATCATTTTCGTGAATGAGCGACATCTGTCGGCATTTTTTCTAAACGATCGTAACTACAATATAAACTAGCGTTGCTGCGAAATACTTAATTATTTTCGACAGCGCCATCTGTTGTTAGCATCACCAACTATCAATTCACTTATAAAATTTAGAAATTTAATAACGGTCTTTCATCAAATTCTCTATTTGTAATACGTAATTTACGTAATTTGCGTAATAGTAAATATGCACAAAATATATTTTTTTGCGTCAACTATTTTTTTGTGCACGTTCAAATCTAATACTTTCCTGTAGAAGAAGTGAATAATAGTTACGATTTTTTAAATCTTTTGTCAAAAATGTATAATATTTTATAAATTAAAAACAAAAGGATAAAATAATTTTCGCGAACGAGCGACATCTATCTAAACTGTCGTAACTACAATTTAAACTAGCGCTGCTGCGAATGAATTAATTATATTCCACAGCGCCACCTATTGTTCGTATCACGAACTATCAATTCCGATGTAAAAATGAGAAATACGGTCTTTAATAACATTCTCTATTTGTAATTTTGTATTTTTTTGTGCATATTCAAAACTGGTACTTTCCAGTAGAAAAATTGAATAATAGTTACGATTTCTAAATCTTTTATCAAAAATGTATAATATTTTATAAAATAAAAACAATAGGATAAAATAATTTTCGTGCACGAGCGACATCTATCGGCATTTTTTTTTAAACTGTCGTAACTGCAATTAAAACCACCGTTGCTGCGAACGAATTAATTATATTCCACAGCGCCACCTGTTGTTCGTATCACGAACTATCAATTCCGATGTAAAAATGAGATGTACGGTTTTTAATAACATTCTCTATTTGTAATTTTGTATTTTTTGTGCATATTCAAAAGTGGTACTTTCCAGTAGAAAAATTGAATGAATAATAGTTACGATTTTTAAATCGTTCGTCAAAAATGTATACTATTTTATAAATTAAAAACAAAGGGATAAAATAATTTTCGTGAACGAGCGACATCTATCGGCATTTTTTTTTAAACTGCCGTAACTGCGATTTAAACTAGCGCTGCTGCGAACGAATTAATTATATTCCACAGCGCCACCTATTGTTCGTATCACGAACTACCAATTCCGATGTAAAAATGAGTTCTCTCTACATTCCTATATGTAATTTTGTATTTTTTGTGCATATTCAAAAGTGGTACGTTCCAGTAGAATAATAGTTACGATTTAAAGTGAAGTGTTCAATTTCCTTGGGTGGACAATCAGCTCCTGACATTTTCGTGATCCCATTCACAAGATTAGAGAACAAATTCAGTGCCATATTGAGGAAATAATAGCTGCATCGCTCCCGTTCGATTTCCCGTCGAAAGCATTTATTCATTTGATCGTGACTTCTGCAATGTTAAAAATATCAAATCAGCCGTTTTTCTTGCGATGCGACCGTGGCTGACATTACTGGCAATTCGTAATATTCACATCGGTTCGTATTATTGCCCAATAATCGGGATTGTAGCAGGGCATTAAATCCATATGGAGAAAACAGTTGCCCTTCACCGCTGCGGTTTCCCATCGCAGTTGACTCTCGAATGCCAAGAACTTTTTACCCACGCGGCAATAATTAACGTGACATTTTACCGCCCTATCGAGTTGACCGATTGCATATTTATAGCTATATGGCGCTTTACCTTGCAACGTGCACTTGTATAAGTGCAAACCATATGCATATATTTCTCGAAACAGGTTACTGGAACATTCGTAACAAATCTTTGAATAATATTCGCAAAATTTGCTAATAATCACACTAATCTAAGAATACGACTTATTACGTATTTCTTTGTTCATTCGTTAAGTAAATTCAAATGCTACATAAAAATGCTTTTTTTGTTCGTTTAAATATTTGATTTTACCGCCCGAATGATGGGAAGCAACTTGATATACCTTTTATCGCACGCTGCCTCACTTTTGAATTTCCCGCATAATTCGACCGTAATTTTCTGCGGCTGATCATTCGTCATCGGTACATCGTCGCCAAGATCAAATTTTTTAAAACCTCCTATCACATTCAAATAAAACATTACAGTTCCATCGCTACATGCACGTGGGGCAGATTCGCTCTGACTTGTCGTATTCTTGAAAACTAGTCGCGTAGAAATCGTATCATTGCATCGGATCGATAATTGTATGTATACATACCACAAATTAAAAGAATAAGTGCTCGAATTCTCTCCCAACTATTCATGATGCATGTTTGTTGGCCATTTGTATTTTCTACGAAAAAAAAAACAACGGTTATATATTTTGTGTAATTTTTAAATGTATTTACAAATATTTTTGATATTTCTTCAATTACTAGCGACAATTTCGATGTCAATATGACAGTTGACCATTTTAAATAGTAACCTATAAAATTATCCAATTTCATTTTTCAAATCATAGATGGCACTAGGTATACGATTTAACCAAATAAGTACTAATAAATTAAAATGTTTGTATTTTTAGTATTTGCAAATTGCATTACGCCAATTATGTATGTTTATTTTAGAGGGGTGTGGGGGGTGCAATATGACCCTAATAACTTTCAATATTTAATAAATGAACCCTATAATTAAATAATTCATATCTGTTTTTATTCGAAATGAAGGTACCCAATTCGTTCACGCGTTTCTTTTTAGAGCACGTGTTCGTGAACGATTGGCACGTGTTCGTCGATATGATATTAGTTCTATATATTATTGTGTGGCATCGTTTCATTTCCCGAGGGTGCCATTATTTCAAGGGGATGTTGTGTAATAGTTATCTCGATGACATGTTGTTTGGCAGATGTGCGATTTGGAATGGTGGTAAAATTAAAAATAATTTTGCTGAGAAAAAAAGTAACAATTCGATAAATTAATTTTGGTATATAGGCGCCATCTGTGTTTCAATTAGTGAATCACGAATTTGCGATTTCTATTTTATCAATCTTTGTCAAATATTTGATATAGTATATGTCATAAAGTTTCAATATAATTTCAAGTGTTTTGTAATTTTTCGGCCAAGTAATTTGACAGTCAAAATATGTTCAAAATATTTTAACTTAAGGCTTCGGCAAATTTTTCTGATGGTGTGCCAGTTTTTGGCAATCTCGAAATAGAAAAAAAATATCAAAAAAGAAGCTCATCAAGAAGAGATTTTTTTTAGAAAAATAACTAAGTGACGTAACTAAGATCTTCAAAATCTGTCATTATCGAATCTGAACCATTCTTAATGTGTGTTAAAAATATTACCTTTTAATTAAAAAAAATTTTGCATCAAAAATAATAGAAAATTAACATGATACTAAACATGTTTTTATTTGACAAAATTATTGCTTGATATGAAAGCAAAAACTATGAAAAATTTAATTTTAATTTATTTTATTTATTTATAACAAGACAATTTATTTACAAAAATAACAATATTTTTTTTTAAATCGGACATTATTATAATGATAATTATTTATTACAATATTGTCTATCAATACCAAAGAAAAAGAAATCTACAAGAAGATACGAAGTTCCTTTAAAAAAGACATAATTTTTTTTAAATATTTATATACATCATCAAGACAATCTTAAATTTCAAAATACAAATTTTCTAAAATTCTTAAAATATTGGTAACTAATTTTGTCAAAAAATATCATAAACCCAATCAAATAATTAGTTTATTTAAAAAAAATAGCTTATTTATAAAATTACGGCAAATCTATTTTGAACACATTCGTTTTACTTCGACATTTCAAATAAATTAAGTAACCCAACGCAAAAGCCGTCAACGATGATCCGAAAGTTACTGCGATTATTAACAGGGCCGTACCACTGGTCAATTCCGTTTCGGAAAACGTCGCTGAATCCACACCTGAAAAAAAAAATTTTTTAATCCATAAATATACATATCGTCAGCGATGCGACAATACCGCCTATCTAACAAAAATTCGAAAAATGACAGATTATGTCAAACTGATTTATTGCGCATGCTCAGAACATCTCCCAACCCATTAATAGTTCAAAGTAGATAGGAGGTATTGTCAAATCACTGACAATATCTATTTATTTTATACATGTTAAATAGTATTGGTCATAAAACAGACCCTTGGGGCAACCCTTTATACTTTGTAGTTTTCTTTTCTAACAAGAATCGATTTCATTTGAATTTTTTTTACCATTCATTTGATTATTCTCATTCAACACCAGGTCCAAATAATCAATATGGAGCACATTCCCACTGCCGAGTTTAATTTCGAATGCCCCCCGAGTCCATTCGACAATATTCATCCAGCTGCGTTCAAATTGCAGATGCTCAACCGTCCCATCGAGAGTTGTGAGATGTAAATCCAAGAAAAGGCCGTCGATCTGCAACGTGTCCACCCCTTTGTCCAATTTGAGGATGAGGGAATTTCTGGACGTGTAATTTGATTGCCAGGTCAGCTGCATGAAGACCGTCGATTCAGAATTGTTCGCTTGGATGGTGACGTCGGTCGGGATGAAGAAGTCGCAGTTCTAAAAAAGGTAATAAACACGAGTTTCGATTTATTAAAGGGAACTTACGTTTATTGTAATTTTCATGCTGAAATTGACTTTTAAGAAGTTGGTTAAATCTTCGCCAAAATACAGCGTTCTGTGGATTATATTCGATCTTCTATCGTTTTCAATGTCTTGTACATCCATGTCAGTTTCGGCACTATCATACGATAAATCTTTTTCGAACGAAAGAAGCTGCTTCAAAGATGGACTATCGAGCACGTCATCTAAATTCTTCTTTTCCCCGTCATTTTCATAATCCTCTCCCGAGGGATTTGCAATTTCCTTTTGGACTTCGTCAATTTTTAATTTGACCGCTTCAATTCCGTTCATCACCGCTTGCGTTATGACATCTTCCAAAGCCCTACTGGAAATGCCATCGATCAAAGAACGATAGGAAATTGTCGTTGGTGATTTTTCGCCAGAAGGTGCTTTAACAATCACCGGATTTTTGTGCGATTCTTCTACGCTCAGGTCATCGTTAAAAATCCGTGGAAATTTACTGATGAAATCCTTTCCAAAGTGATCATTGGGTGGAAACATTTCCTCACCGCCTCCGTAATCGATTGCTTCGACCGATGGTGTGTCTTCATGCGCTGCGAATTGATTGGATAATTCTTTGTTGGGATGTGAAAAATCGTTCGAAGGTTTTGTTGAATATAGATCGTAATCGTTACGAGAAATTGCTTCGAGAACTTCCTCGGAAGTTCCAAATTCTTCTTTGGTGGAAGTTGGTTTATATTCGCCGGCCTCTAACACTTCTTTCACTATTTCTGTGATGGATAAAGGTCTTTTAGATTTTTTGATGATTTGTTCAGTTATTGCCAAATTAGATTTTAAGGTAGTTGTTGATAAAATAGTTTGATGATGAAATTCTAACGTATTTCCTGAAAGATTTGCAAAACTTTCCGTAGTCGCATCAACAACATTTTCTCTTTTATCTACAGAATTATTTTTAGTTAAATTATGTTCAACTTCTCTCTCGCCATCAGCGAAAATATCAATTTTAATTTCTTTTTCATGATTTCCAACTAAAGGAACCATCAAATCTTTATTTTCAGTAGTTTCAAAATCCATTTCTGGAGTACGTTGGGTTGCAGCTACAGCTGATATTGCTAAATCGTTATTTAAGTGCTCTTGAAATCTGTTTTCAACTACTTCAGTTGTCACAAACTTTGCTTCTGTTCTAGCATCTGGTAATTCATCGTCTAGAGGAACAACTTTCAAAAACTCATCATGTCCATTCGGCACTTCATCAGCTTTATCTTCAAAGTCACTTTTCGATAATTGAGTTGTTTTGCTGGTAAAAACTCGTGGAGTTATCGTAGTGGCTTTTACTAGTCCTTCAAAATATTCTAACTCTTCTTTCTCTTCTTTTATTTCCATTTTAATTTCATCTACCAAATCAACCAATTTGACATTACCTTCAACATCTTCATCTGTATTCATTATTTCCAGCGAGGTTTTTGTTGTTTCTTCCGAAATTTTAACTGCAGAAATAGTAGAAGTATTAGTATTTTCTTCAGTTGTGGTGCCATTAGTAAATTTAACATCATCCATTATGGGACGTGCAAAGTTCAAATCCTCAACTTCCTTTTTATTGGAAATTATTTCTTCCGTCGAATCTAATGTACTTTCCGTTGTTGTTTTTATTAGCGCGCTTAATAAAGAAACATCCTCACCATTCGAAGAAAATTTATTTATGCTTTCAACGCTTTCTTTTGGTGATTTTATGTCTGATTCTGCCAGATTTATTTCTGTGGTTGTCGTTTTGGTTTCACCTTCAATTATTAAGTGACTAGTCGATGCTTCTTCATCAACTACAATGTTTGTTGATAGATTTACTGAATCTTCTAAATGTGTTTGATTTTCTTCCAGCTTTGGGCCTTCTGCAGTCACTTCCACAACTTGAAGCTGACCTTCGTTGGTAAAAACACTCACTTCAGGAACTTCTTGTACACTTATAGTTGGAATTTCAACACTTTCGCCATCTTCCATTTGCTTGATCCATTCATCAATGATCCCCAACTTATTTTCACTCTTCTTCTTATCACTTGTTAATAACAAATCGTCATTTTGATCAAAAATCTCTTCCATACTGGGCGATATTTCTTCCTCTTGACCATTTACCATCTTCGTAGGCAATTGCTCCCCAAGAATTTTGGACATATCGTCCAAATTATCCACTTCTTTAACAACATCCTCGTCAATTTCAACACCAGATGTTTCTTCCTTATTAACATTCGTTGCCTTGTCCAATTCTTCACGAGTTGTTGTTATTGCAGGTACCAATTGATCAACAACTAATGGTACTTCAGTAGAAACACCTTTTTGTTGAATTAAGATACTCCTTGATGTGACAACACTGGTAAGTGTGACGAGGTCTTCTTGTATATTCGTTATGTCATCTTTGGAATCTCTATGCGTGCGCTCAGACGATATTAATCTTGCTTCTGCAGCTTCTTTAGAGCTCGAGGTGTTGTCTAAATTTGTCTTCTGCACTTCTAGAGGACTAGAAAGTTCGTCGTGTCTGTGAGATGTTTTCCCAGCTGTAGCTTCTTGAAGAAATGTGTTATTTGATACTTTTAGTTCTGCAACTGTTGAAGAGGCGTCCAGTTCATCTTGGGCGATAGAAATATCTGGGGGGGAGGGAGATTAAAGAGGGGTGTTAAAAGAAAATTACATCTTGTAAATGGCGATAGTAATATATTAGAAAATTTACATCTTATTGGTGGGTTTTTAAAGTTTAAGTTAGGCAACCAATAAATCTTTAACTAGAAAAATGTCGGTTGTAGAAAAGAAAAAATCGTCTGAACGATCGCTACAAGATTTATATTTACTATTTTGTAAATTCATTTTTGCTTTTTGTTCGATTTAATAGTTTTTATAGTTAAATATCTACCCAATTTTTTGACTGATTTATTGGACTTGCAATTAAAACAGCACGGGTTCGAAATTTCGTCAATTTCCAAAGTTTTTGTAACTCTATTTACATTAAATCATATGAATTTTTATTATTAAAAGAAAAGAAAAGCAATATAATGCAAATTAATTGTGGCGCCATCTGTGATCGAAGGGATCAAGTTCTACTTACTGTCATTTGTGATATATTTAATTGTCAAACTTTGGTCAAATTGTTTGTATCATTAAAGCTGATTAAATAATAACTACTTAATTAATTTTTTAGTACTTAAAAAGTCTGGAATATCTTATTTGTCTATCCAAAAATTATCTTGATTGAAAAAAATATATTAATATACAATTAATATAGTTTTGAATTCCTTCGATTTTTTTTCTGTTTTTCTTCTTTAAATATGAATCAATAAATATAAGTAGAAACAGATTTTGTTAATTATTACTTCTAAAAATTTTGCCCTTCTGTACATTTGCGAAATGAATAGTAGATTTATTGATTACTAATTTTAAACGTGGATTTAATTAAATACAAATAAACACAACATTTTGTTCTTGTCAATCATTTAAGTTAATTTAATTTAATTATATTTACAGTTTTAATCATCGATGATGCTTTTACTGTAGTACGTTATTAATTTCGCAACGAACAATGAAATTAATTGTTTATAAAAATTAAGTAGTTCAAGTTTATCAAAAAATTGCGCAATATTAAAATTAAATTGCAAACTAATACAAATAAAATATTTAATGTAAGAAGTATTATTAATTTCAAACATTAATATTTTTTAAAAAGAAATTATATATTTATTTAATTCTTAATTAATATATTTAAAAATAGCAAAAAATACTTTATATTTTATCAAAAAAATATTTTTTGGAAGAAAAAATCATACTTTAGTAAATTATTAAATTTGAAAGCACTTTTTGTAGTATAAAAATAAAAAATAAACCTAGAAATGTCAACTAACAACGTGTTTTAGTTGAGGTTATGTTAAGTCATTTTTAATTGGAATTTAAAATGTCAACTGTCAGTGTCAAAATTATTTAAATTTTGTTAAAACATAACGTTTTATTGCCTAAATACAATTGATTAGATTGGCGCTTTTAATTGATCACATTGTATATATTAGTATTATAAATTTAAAAAAATAGAAAGTGTTTAGAATAATCGCGTTTTAAATTGTAGTTAAATATTTGCGAAATTTAATAACATAATGCCCATTTAATGTTTAAATGATTTAAAAGCAAATTAAATTGAACGCTAAAAGCTCAAATTATATATACTTTTTTTTTCTTATAGCTGATAATAATTTACTTCATAAAAAAATATTTTTTAGAACATAATTTTGTTTGAAATTTTTGAAAATTTATATGATATAATGATTTTTCGGAATTTTGAAGTTTACATTTTTTTACAACATTAACCTTTATTATATTATTTTTAAGAAAATTTTAAAATATCATCATTAATTTTTTAAGTAGTAAAAAAAACTTACCGAAAAACATAAAATTCAGCAAAAATGCTAAACCAAAAATCCGCAATAAATTTATTTTCATTTTGTCGAAACTACATAAAAAAATCCGCACAACAAAATTTTATTTAAACTACAAAAATCGAACTAAACCAAATAACAATTTTTAATTAATCATTTACGGTGCCCCATAACAATTTCAAAATCCACTTAAGTCAAAAAATAATTTAAATCACTATAAAATTTTCTTTAATAAAACACGTGCCTAGTACAAAAAAAAAGAAAATCAACGCACAATCAAGACAGTTTTAAAAAACATTTTCGCAATTTATGTTCGAAATTTTAATCAGCACTTGTACCAACTTATTTAATTGAGCGACAATTTTTTTTTTTAGAATTCAAGAGTCACTCGAGCGCAATTCAAATAATGTCTTGACACAAGAGCGCGACCAAACCGAAGAAACTGTCTTCAGAAATGAATATTCTGTCCTAACCAAGCCAGCTCTCCATACCCACAAAAGTGAAATAGTTTTATGTACGCACGAGTGTAACACTTCAAAAACTCTACACGCTGAAAATACCAACTTTCAGCTTTGTATTTTCAGTTCGTACGCTAAACTATGAACTAACTAACAAACATGTGGCTGGGTATTATTTTCTGTCACTTTACAGCTTCTATAAATACGAGACAAGGAGTTACTTTGACTACTACGAGAATAAAGCAGCGCCCTTCTTCCTTGTTCTTGTTCCTATAGTGAAGTGCGTTTAGAGAAAGAAAACTATTTGCCTGGAGCTAATCTGAAGGCTATATGGCCAAAGATTAATTGCTTTTTAGTTCTCGAAGAAAGTCCTGCTTTGTCGCAAGAATATAGCAGTACCCCGATTATCCAACAATGTTCAAATTAGGCTATTATTTTAGTTGAAAATGTAATCTGTCATCAAATTTTCATTAGAACTATTGTCGGATTAGTGCTTTAGCGATTTTTGCTAAAGTCGAACCGATTTTTGCAAAACCGTAGTCGAACTTTAAGTTATGTCGTGTCATGTCAAAATACTAGTCCAATTTCACGTTAGGTCAGGTCAGTAAGACGAATTTTATGTTAAGTAAGGTTAGGAAACTGTTGAACATCAAGTTAAGGTCAGGCCGGGTCGGAAAACTAGTCGAATTTCAAGTTAGAGCAGGTCAGGTCAGAAAACCGTAGTCGAACTTCAAGTTATGTCAGGTCAGGTCAGAAAACTAGTAGAATTTCACGTTAGGTCAGGTCAGGCAGACGAGTTTTATGTTAAGTTAGGTAATGAAACTGTAGTTGAACATCAAATTAAGGTCAGGCCAGATCGGAAAACTAGTCAAATTTCGAGTTAGGACAGGTCAGGTGAGAAAACGGTGGTCAAACTTCAAATTATGTCAGGCCAGGTCGGAAAACTAGTCGAATTTCGAGTTAGGACTGGTCAGGTCAGAAAACTGTAGTCAAACTTCAAGTTATGTCAGGTCAGGTCAGAAAACTAGTCGAATTTCACGTTAGGTCAGGTCAGGCAGACGAGTTTTATGTTAAGTTAGGTAATGAAACTCTAGTTGAACATCAAATTAAGGTCAGGCCAGATCGGAAAACTAGTCAAATTTCGAGTTAGGACAGGTCAGGTGAGAAAACGGTAGTCAAACTTCAAGTTATGTCAGGCCAGGTCGGAAAACTAGTCGAATTTCGAGTTAGGACAGGTCAGGTCAGAAAACTGTAGTCAAACTTCAAGTTATGTCAGGTCAGGTCAGAAAACTAGTCGAATTTCACGTTAGGTCAGGTCAGGCTGACGAGTTTTATGTTAAGTTAGGTAATGAAACTCTAGTTGAACATCAAATTTAGGTCAGGCCAGATCGGAAAACTAGTCGAATTTCGAGTTAAGACAGGTCAGGTCAGAAAACTGTAGTCAAACTTCAAGTTATGTCAGGTCAGGTCAGAAAACTAGTAGAATTTCACGTTAGGTCAGGTCAGGCAGACGAGTTTTATGTTAAGTTAGGTAATGAAACTCTAGTTGAACATCAAATTAAGGTCAGGCTAGATCGGAAAACTAGTCAAATTTCGAGTTAGGACAGGTCAGGTGAGAAAACGGTGGTCAAACTTCAAGTTATGCCAGGCCAGGTCGGAAAACTAGTCGAATTTCGAGTTAGGACAGGCCAGGTCAGAAAACTGTAGTCAAACTTCAAGTTATGTCAGGTCAGGTCAGAAAACTAGTCGAATTTCACGTTAGGTCAGGTCAGGCTGACGAATTTTATTTTTAGTAAGAATTTTAAAGTAATTTTAAAGTAGTTGAAACGGTAGTTGAACATCAAGTTAAGCTCAAGCCAGGTCGGAAAACTAGTCGAATTTCAAGTTAGGACAATTCTGGTCAGAAAATCGTAGGTGAACTTCAAGTTTGGACAGGTCCGGTCAGAAAACTGTAGAGGAACTTAAAGTTAGATCGGGTCAAGTCAGAAAACTGTTGTCGAATTTCAAGTTAGGTAAGGTGAGGAAACTGTAGTTGAACCCCAAGTTAAGGTCAGGTCAGTTCAGAAGACTAGTCGAATTTCAAGCTATGAAATGTAAGGTCAGAAAACCGCAGGCGAACTTCAAGTTAGGAGAGGTCCGGTCAGAAAACCGTAGGTGAACTTCAAGTTGGGACCGGTCAGGTCAGAAAACTGTAGTCGAACTTAAAGTTAGATCAAGTCAAGTCAGAAAACGGTTGTCGAATTTCAAGTTATGTAAGGTGAGGAAACGGTAGTTGAACTTCAAGTTAAGGTCAGGTCAGTTCAGAAAACGAGTCGAATTTCAAGCTAGGACAGGTCAGGTCAAAAAACCATAGGTGAACTTCAAGTTAGGACAGCTCAGGTCAGAAAACTGTAGTTGAACTTAAAGTTAGATCAAGTCAAGTCAGAAAACTGTTGTCAAATTTCAAGTTAGGTCAAATTTTCTGAAAATATTTATACAATAGACCGATAAATCAAAAAAATATATACAATGATACATTTTTCCAAATTTTATTTTGAGATCTATATCCGTCTCCTTTTATTTCTTCAACCTCCCAAAGCAAATATTGAATCGAGATTCTACTCCACCACCGCCCCAACGATTTTACATTTCCCCAAACGTTGTGCGTAACATATTGACTGTTGTTATTTGCTCTTGTATTCACTCTTCCGTCATTCCTAGTAACGAACCGATCGGATCTCGTGCTGTGTCTGAAGATAAAGACCGCGTTATATATCCAATGGATCCAATATCCGAAACGTTTCAGGCGACGCACTTTTTATGACGACACCAGACCAGATGAGCGACACATGTGCAGAAACGATCGTGTCTCCTTGATGATGGTCAAGAGGAAGAGAATAGGGTTGGAAGAGAGCGGGGGACAAGTGGCGCTGTTTTGATGGTTGACTGTTCTTATGATAAGGGACGAGGTACCGGCCGTAGGGTCTTATTGGGCTGCACTGGAATGTAAAATGTAAGACTCTTAAAACTGTTATTTGGCTGTACTGTGAAATTTTGTCCAAAATTGATGAAGTACTTGTCTATATGTAGAATGGTAGTCTATGGTAGTATACACTGCGAAGCAGTCAAATAGGGCCCTTAGACTTGGGTGCAATTAACAATTGACTAGACGTTTGTTGGAGTGGAAGACAGACGAAAGGCAATTTGGGCATAAAAGTAAAGTTTCTTTTAAAGGAGAATTTAAAAAAACGATTTTGTTATAAGTCGATTTTTTTATTTGAATGATAAAAAATAGGTAATTAAAAATTTTTTTTATTAATTAGTAAAATCATACAATTTTATTGAACCAAAATGAACAAAATTTGCAAAATAAGTTCCTTGTAATAATTATAAAAATACTAATAACAACATCATCTATCCACTTTTCATCAGAATCGTAAAAAAGTCCTAATATTTTTATTTTATTTAAAAATATATATATTTAAATTATTACTCATGCTATAATTAAATATAGCATGGGTGTTGTTGAACTAATTATTTTTTATTTATTGTCATTTGCGTGTAAAGTCAGGTAATATTGCGTAATGTCTTGTGGATGTTTATACATAATTTTCCTCATATTTTGTTTGGACAAAAATATTTTCTAAATATTTATCTGTAGGGAAACATATGGTAAAAGTAACGTGTTATGCGTGCTTGAAGAATGTGGGTCAATATGTGAAAAAAATTATAATTTTTTCTAAGAATATTGTCGTAGCGGTAAAATTGGGAAGGTTGGGGAATAGTTGAGGATATCATATAGGCAACTTGTATAGCGATTCAATTTTGAAATTTTTATAAATCGATAATTTGTTGAAAAAAAATTCAGGGTTAAACAGTGAAATATTAAAAATTACAAGAATTAAAAATTTAAGGAATTCATTTTTTTTCATAAAATCTTAAAACTTTATTTTTTAAATATTTATCATTTTTTTTTAAATATAGAATACCGCTGAAAAAATGAAAAGACTAGTTAATATTAAATGAACTATATATTTAATTTTATTTATTTAATTAA
Source organism: Leptodirus hochenwartii (assembly GCA_947310635.1). Taxonomy (NCBI): domain Eukaryota; kingdom Metazoa; phylum Arthropoda; class Insecta; order Coleoptera; family Leiodidae; genus Leptodirus; species Leptodirus hochenwartii. The sequence goes on along the minus strand of OX371178.1, from coordinate 2,175,429 downwards.
ATTTTTATTTAAAAAAAATACAATTTAATGCTAAATATTCAGAAAAATATAACATAAAATTATTTAAAAAATTGAAATTTTCAGTTTATTTATATCAACAATTTAAAAAATTATGTATAAAATATTGTTGAAAAATTATTGGTTTTCCATGAAGAAATTTCTTATTTTTTTAATAGCAATAATATTTTTTTAATAACTTTTGTTTTTATTTTTTCAGCATTAAATATTTAAAAAAAAAATAATTAAAAACTAATTAAACAAATTTGAGAATTTTGGCGAATTAAATTTCATATAATAGAAATTTTCAAAAGTCAAAATTTCCAAAAAAAATCGAAAAAAATCCTAAATATTTATTTTTATCTATAAATAGATTAAAATAAACATTTAAGAGTCGATATAATTATATATAAAATTAATTATATTATAATTTTAATATAATTAATTATATATAAAAGATTTATAATTATAATATAATTTTTTTGTAACAAAATCCTTTGGATAATTTAAAAAATGAATGATTTTTTAATCGATAAATTTAATTCTTAAATTACAATACTCTTTATGTATTAAAAAACATGTTTTATTGTTTAATGCAAAAATTTAAATTATAAAATTTTATTTCTAAGAAAATCTATACTCGAAAATTCTGAAAAAATTAAAATTCCAAAAACAAATCAATAACGCGAAATTTTCCAAATAATCATGATTTAAAAAAATATTTCCAATAATAATTTCTATTAGAAAACAAGCTAATTTAATTTCATTACTATTATCTGGCATATTTAATATTCTGCTCATTTTTTCCTGCATTGTAAAATAATCCATTTCCGGTACATAGTTGATAATTTTGACGTTTAATGACAATATCGTTGTAAATGATATGTTTGGCGAGTGCAGTCACGTGCCCCTATTGTATTTTTACCATCATACCTCCATAAAAACTACCCCTATATCAAAAATATTCATTACAAACTATAATACTGTAAATCCAACTCATAAAACCACACATAAAATAATAATTTTTAATTCGCTATAAATTTTATTCAAATAATCTTCAATCATATAAATTCGAAATATCATCTTCATCACCTATCACGCAGTTGGCAACAATAGTTGTCATTGATAACCCTAATATAGAATTGACAGTTCAAATTTGACATTTGTAACACTTTATATGCATTTGTAGGAGTAAAGGGATCACCTAATAAGGGAGTATGCATTTGTTGACAAACAAATATCAATCAAAAATAACCGCAGGGCATCATAACGGAGGATTAGAAATTGAATACAGGAAATGAACGCTGTGGGGGATGGATTACAGGGAAATAAATAAATTGTTAGGGTTTTGTAGGGGCGGAACGATTTATAATTATAAAAATGATCAAAAAAATATATTTCGCTGTTGAATAATTAATGGATAACATATAAAAAATAAATAGATTTTAAGTCTTATTGATAATGACACATGTCATGTCTATATGACAGATGCCTACTATTGACATGTCATCCAATAAGTGGCATTTCGTTTCTAAATCTTTCAGCATTTCATGTATACTTAAATTCCAATCTTTTCAATTTACTTCCGCAGAAAGAGCAGCAATGTTAATGTAATTCCAGAAATACGCTCTCTCAATTCGAATTTTTGGACCAAGTCCAATGCATTTTATCTCAACATTTGAGCTGATGCGCGAGATAGATTTAAAGCAATAACATTTAAGTTCGCTATAACCATAAAATATTCTATTCAATTTTTTAAGAAACGCATAGCAATGTGTAAAGTAAACGTTTCATATAATAGAAACAAATTTATGAAATGGACGTTGAATAACGCTCGATATGCATGACGTATGAAAAATTAAATTGAATGTGGCACATTTTCAATTGATTTTTAATCGAAAACGTGCTATTTTCCAAGAAATTGAAGTATTTCCTACATTTATTCTACCACGCTCGTTCAAATAAATCCTTAAAAAGATGACTCATTTAACACAGCCGCGGTTGCGTCAGCTACGATATAGTCGCTAGCCTATGACTCATGCACCGCTGCAAATTGAGTTGCATACTCATTCGATAAACACGCATAATATAGTCAGACATTACCGGTACATTCCCTGCTTTATTTTTAAATATATTGTTAGAGTGCAAGATAAATACTCGCGAGTTTTTCGATTTAAAATCGATTATCTGTTTACGGCAGATCGATCTAAATTTATATTTGTGTCTGATGAGCTGGAACAAGGCCTATCTTGTTGGCACATATGTTGAAGTAAGAGTTAAGAGTGCAAATATGTGAAAGTTGAAATACGACTCCCACTTGAGTAGGTATAATAAAAAATGTATTATTAATTTATTATAGATTAGCGAACCGGAAAATTGGCGCGAAATATTTAAAAATATGTAGGAGGTATTTTTAAATGCGGCGTATTTCAATCAAAAATCGTAAATTGATATTAAGATTATATAGTTCAGAATTATCCAAAAATTTATAATAAGAATGCATTTTTCCTGGTAAAATTTGCCTTATTTTAAACCATGGACGAATTATATATTTTTGAAACATTTATACGTAATATAGGCCCAGAACTCATTAGCACATGAAATTGTAGCTAATATTTAAATAAACCACGTAATTACGGTTGCATATATGATACAATATTCCATAAATGCCGCAATACAAACATTACGCTTTATTTATTTTTTTATTCTTTATTAGCATTTGTTTTAGTTTACTCTGTTTATTATTAGGTATTTTTCGTTACCTTAAAAAAAATCGAGATACAATTCTGGCTGAGAATAGGCGAATAGGGAAAGAAAAATAAATATAGGCAACTAAAACTACACGATAAAACCAATGGTTGCGTTAAAACAATTTCAATTGATTTAAATATTCGAACTAGATAATTGATAAAATATTAAATTAATTAAAAAATTATTAAATTGATAAGTCATAATAGTAGATTGAGTTGTAGAATCTATCAATTTTTCGTGTAGTGTAATATAAGTATATAAAAAGGGTGTTTTTGCACTTCTGCACGTATAATCCCATTATTCATAAAATAGACTAGTTTCGGCCGTTAGCCATCATCAGTATTTAATAAAGAAAATATAGTATTTAGTTTAAACTAATAACCGTTGAACACTATTACGACATTGGCATTATTAAATGATTTTATTAATTTATAGTGGTCCATTTCCTCTAATGTAATGTGCTTTGTAATAAAAATGGCCCACAACATAAAAAACTGTGATGGCTAACAGCCGCAACTAGTCTATTTTATAAATAAAGCTATTATACGCGCAGAAGGGCAAAAACACCCTTTTCTACCTCGTTATAATAATAGATATTAAACACCTGACCTAAGATCCATAGGTCAGCTTCTTAATGCATTGAAAATCTGGCCATCTTAAGAGTAGGCAACTTCGTAAACACATGTGTAGTTAGTATCTGTTGAGACCGCTTTATTATTAGCATTTGTTTTTTTAGTTTACTCTGTTTATTATTAGGTTTTTTTCGTTACCTTAAAAAAAATCTAGGCATAATTCTGGCTGAGAATAGCCGAATAGGGAAAGGAAAAAAATTATACGATAAAATTTTAGCTGCCTAAATTATAATTAAAATTATACTTAAAAATTTCAATTGATTTAAATATTCTAACTACATATATAATTGATAAAATATTAAATTAAGTAAAATTTAAGAAATATTCATATGTCAAAGTGAGTCATAATAGTTGATATTACACTATATCTTAATTTTACTTTATTTTAATTTTATATAGTTACTTTATATATTTTACTTAATAGTAATTAAACTATATTAATTTATAATAGTCTACCAAATGAAATGAAACGATTATATGTTAAGCTATTGAAAAAGAGACTGCAAAAAACACATTTCTCGATGTGCAATACGGTAGTTTAGTAAAGTTAGAATTGTAAAGCGCCTGTTTATATTTTATATTCTTTTTTTATTCCTTTTTATAGATTTTTTATTGTTTTACTACGTTTTAGATTTATTTTGATATAATATCCTAATTCAAGCCTATACATATACATATATAAGTGAAACAATTAAACCAGCAGACGACCACTGCGAGCATCACTGCCTTCGTTTTAGTTATTAAGAAAAAATAATACTAGGTATTACAATATACTGTTTTTTAACTATGCCAATAAATAAAAAAATAAATAAACAGCTGACCTAAGATCTATAGGTCAGTTTCTAGATGCATCGAAAATCTGGCAACCTGAATACCGCTGGAGAGTAGGCAACTACGTAAACACATTTGTATCGCGGAACACGTACTAAATCATTATCCCTATTCAGTTATTCTCAGCCAGAATCGTACGAAAATTGATATATGATATTGTAGTGTTATTAAAAATGTTTGAACTCAATCAAATCGTTTTCTAATATAGCACTTTGTCCGTAATTATGTTACGACAACTAATTCATTGTGTCACATGACAAGCGCTTGACTAGATGGCATCGCATGGCCAGTGCCACCTAGTGACGATCCGCGCGAACTCGTCCGTTACGTAGAAACATTCGGTCCGCATACGTGCCTGGTTGTTTCGGGGGGACAATAATATCCGCTCAAATATGCGCGTGGAAATGACCAGGAAAACGTGAAAACTCGAAAACGAAATACAGTGTCCGGTGCGCGTGTGTATGAATGTGCCCGTTCTTGTAAATAGCTATGGACAGACTAGACACCGACAATATTGTCCCAATCGCAATTCAAGATGGCTGGGCGATCGCCAACGTAATGTGAACGTAAGCGACGCAGTGACAGCGGTTCATTTACGCAGTGTTGTGAATCCCGTACCGAGAATGATATTGAGCTCATTTATGGGAGAAGATTCGACTGAAAGGTTCGTGGCCACGTTATCCCGTGTAATATTAACGTAGCTGGAGCCCGGAATTAGTCGCCCTAAATTACAGTCTAAATGTGGACATAGGCATGGCCGACTCGCAACCGAATATTGTTCCGTGTCGCAGTTTACCACGCGCTACATAACGCTGATGTTAAAATCGGTGCAAACGTTTTTATTTCGCGCATTTTTAAAGCCGGCAGTTCTCACAAAGGGCAGTGATAAATCGCCGAAATGAATGGTAATGTGTTGTACAGCTACGCTGTAATTTGTATGGTCGTCGTAATAAAGTCACTTTGACATATAAATTCATCTGTCAAAATGACAGCAACGATTATTATCCGCCAATAATTTTGCGATTTAGAGCCCTTTCGGTGTGTTCTAGGGGTCAGGATACACGGATTCGATTGCCGGTAAAGCCTTAAAGCAGATTTTACTAAATCCACTCGTTTGCGATGTGACAATACCTCATATCTTACAAAAATATCAAAGAAATGACAGATTATGTCAAACTAATTCTTAGGTTATTGCGCGCGTTCAGAATATCTCTCGGCACATTCCGATTTCCAAACAGTTAGGTGGTATTGTCACATCAATCACATCGGACGTTATTTAATAAGAACATCGTCAGCGATCTGACAATACCTCCTATCTTACAAAAATATCGACAAATGACAGATTTTGTCAAACAATTCTTAGGTTTATAGCGCGTGTTCAGAACATCATTAAAATTTCAAAATACATATGAGGAATTGTCACATTATATGGGACGTTATTTAATAAGAACATATCGTCAGCGATGTGACAATATCTCCTATCTTACAATAATATCAAAAAATGACAGATTATGTCAAACAATTCTTAGGTTTATAGCGCGTGTTCAGAACATCATTAAAATTTCAAAATAGATATGAGGAATTGTCACATTACATGGGACGTTATTTAATAAGAACATATCGTCAGCGATGTCACAATACCTCCTATCTTACAAAAATATCAAAAAATGACAGATTATGTCAAATAATTCTTAGGTTTATAGCGCGTGTTCAGAACATCATTAAAATTTCAAAATACATATGAGGAATTGTCACATTACATGGGACGTTATTTAATAAGAACATATCGTCAGCGATGTGACAATACCACCTATTTTACAAAAATATCAAAAAATGACAGATTATGTCAAACAATTCTTAGGTTTATAGCGCGTGTTCAGAACATCATTAAAATTTCAAAATACATATGAGGAATTGTCACATTATATGGGACGTTATTTAATAAGAACATATCGTCAGCGATGTGACAATATCTCCTATCTTACAATAATATCAAAAAATGACAGATTATGTCAAACAATTCTTAGGTTTATAGCGCGTGTTCAGAACATCATTAAAATTTCAAAATAGATATGAGGAATTGTCACATTACATGGGACGTTATTTAATAAGAACATATCGTCAGCGATGTCACAATACCTCCTATCTTACAAAAATATCAAAAAATGACAGATTATGTCAAATAATTCTTAGGTTTATAGCGCGTGTTCAGAACATCATTAAAATTTCAAAATACATATGAGGAATTGTCACATTACATGGGACGTTATTTAATAAGAACATATCGTCAGCGATGTGACAATACCACCTATTTTACAAAAATATCAAAAAATGACAGATTATGTCAAACAATTCTTAGGTTTATAGCGCGTGTTCAGAACATCATTAAAATTTCAAAATACATATGAGGAATTGTCACATTACATGGGACGTTATTTAATAAGAACATATCGTCAGCGATGTGACAATACCACCTATTTTACAAAAATATCAAAAAATGACAGATTATGTCAAACAATTCTTAGGTTTATAGCGCGTGTTCAGAACATCATTAAAATTTCAAAATACATATGAGGAATTGTCACATTACATGGGACGTTATTTAATAAGAACATCGTCAGCGATGTGACAATATCTCCTATCTTACAATAATATCAAAAAATGACAGATTATGTCAAACAATTCTTAGGTTTATAGCGCGTGTTCAGAACATCATTAAAATTTCAAAATAGATATTAAAATTTCAAAATACATATGAGAAATTGTCACATTGCATGGGACGTTATTTAATAAAGAACATATCGTCAGCGATGTGACAATACCTCCTATCTTACAAAAATATCAAAAAATGACAGATTATGTCAAATAATTCTTAAGTTTATAGCGCGTGTTCAGAACATCATTAAAATTTCAAAATACATATGAGGAATTGTCACATTACATGGGACGTTATTTAATAAAGAACATATCGTCAGCGATGTGACAATACCTCCTATCTCACAAAAATATCGAAAAATGACAGATTATGTCAAATAATTCTTAGGTTTATAGCGGGTGTTCCGAGTTGTTAAAATTTCAAAGCAGATAGGAGATATTGTAATATCGCTGACGATATATGACGTTCGGCTCCAATTTCCAAGTACTCGATATTGGAAATGTGAGGGGAAACAACCGTTCTATATACAATCAATACTCGAATAATGTAGTGTGGATTACATTATAGTTTCTGCGGTATTACGCAGTGTGTAATTCATTTGTCGGTTTAGTAACAATGTCGTATAGTAGATACATTTGTATAAAAAGAATTATAAACGTTTTTGTTGTTGCGAAATTAGATGTAGCGGCTTATTATATTGGTACTATATGTGCGCAATTCGCAAATGAAAAATTGTATCGCTAATTTGAATACAATTCTTGATAAATAAGAAAATTAAAACTATCAAAATGTATATTGTAAAGTTAGCGTGATATTGATTTCCATTGCGAATGTAAAAGACAAAGTATAAATATTTTAGTGTTTAAAAAATATTTGAAAAATCTTTGTTTTAAATAGGTATCATTGAATATCAAATATTTAAACCAGTTTTAAACTAAAATAATTTTTTTGTTACAGAAAAATTAAATTCACATTAAATTCTCAACAAAGTTGCACAATAAAAACGTTCTTTTGGTATAATATTTACGAATATTAATAAAATAAAATAAATCTTTGTACTGCTTTTTTTTTTTAAATAGGTATCATTGAATATCAAATATTCAAACCAGTTTTAAACTAAAGTAATTTTTTTAATTTTAAAGAAAAATAAAATTCACATTATTAAATTCTTAAAAAAAATTGCACAATAAAAACGTTCTTTTGATATAATATTTACGAATATTAATAAAATAAAATAAATCTTTGTACTGCTTTTTTTAAAATAGGTATAATTGAATATCAAATATTTAAACCAGTTTTAAACTAAAGTAATTTTTTTAATTTTAAAGAAAAATTAAATTCACATTATTAAATTCTTAAAAAAAATTGCACAATAAAAACGTTCTTTTGATATAATATTTACGAATATTAATAAAATAAAATAAATCTTTGTACTGCTTTTTTTAAAATAGGTATAATTGAATATCAAATATTTAAACCAGTTTTAAACTAAAATATTTTTTTTGTTACAGAAAAATCAAATTCACATTAAATTCTTTAAAAAAAAAGCACAATAAAAACTTTCTTTTGGTATATTATTTACGTTAAGTTTTGTTTTTAAGCTACTGTCTTAAAAAAAAACCTTACGATACAATTTTTTTGAGACCCACATTTTTTTAGATCATTAATTTAGGCGAATGTGTTTAATTAAAAACTTAAGAGTAAGAGAGTGTTTTTGCAATCCCAAGAGCACTCTCATTAATATTTCTTTATATGTTCCCATTGAGTCTATAAATGAGGTGTTGATTAAGCGCATATCATTTAATTTAATTAATTTTATTGCTTGACGTTTTGTTATTTTTGCCATATAAATATACTCGTCATATGATGAAGTATACTTTATTAACTTTCTACATTTCAGCAGAAGAAAAAAGTATTTTTAGACAAATAAACAACAAATATATATGTAACTGTAAACGTCCGTTAATCTGTATGTATTTTGCATTTAAAATGCGAAATTTGGTTATTTTAAATGTCTTTATTTGGATGTTATAATATTAAGGTCAACTATGTTTGAGTTTTATTTTAGAATCGAGATTTTAACATTTAAAAGATTTTTGAACGCATATATTTTTTACATCGTATTTTTCATTTGAATTGCAGTGTACGAACTTTTACATCAGATCCAAGAAAAGAAATGAGGTTATTTTGTCGTTTTATTCAATTTTTATGTACAGGATATCAAAGAAATTTGTTCGAAAACCAAATCAAATTTGTACAATACAATTTGTTGTTGATTTGTTAAATATTGCCGATTTAATAAATATCGAATTCAATTTGAAGGGAATGCGTGACATGTTCATCCAGTCCCAACACCAACAAACGAAAGAAGAACAATATACCATCAACAACAACCATCAAAGCAAACAGCACGCACACTCCAACCAACCGAAGAAGCGCAAACAGCAACACTACAACACGCCCACACCGACAGCGCAACCGCAAGCCACGTACGACCTCGCAGTCGCGCTTGCGCACACCCAGCCGCCCCATCTGTTGGCGGATAGACTAGTTACGTCTTACCGGCAACAATCATCTAGCCGTATAAGTGAACAGCACCGACGGGACGTTGTGCGTTGCTTATCGGCGGAACAAGTCGACACCGATTCGACTGAGGAGGAGGCGGACGTTGCGCGCGTTGTCGCTAGCGCCGTTGTTGCGAAGAATGATAGTCGCCTTCCACGGTGTAGGGATAAGTTACGGGACGAACAGGAACAGTTGCTGTTGTGCCAGAAGGTGAGACTGCAACAGCGCGGTGTCTTGCTGGGGAGGAGTAATACATCGAAAGTGCGAGGGGATTTGCCAGATAGTGGTGCGGGTCAACGGCAACAGCGGTGTGGACAAAAGGTGGGAAAGGATTTAAATAAAAATCAGGATATAATAGTTTTTTTTTTAATTGTAGTTTTTTTTACGAAAGAAAAATTTATACGAAATTTTAAATTGCATATTACCTAGAAATATTTCCCTGTTTTGCATTTCGATTTTTTTTTCAAGAAAGATTTTTTTTTTTTTAGTAAATGTAACAAAAATTCCCAATCTTGCTTTTGGATTTTTTTTAAGAAAGTAACAAATTGTTGCAAATTTAATTTGCAGTAATAAAATAATTCGATGGACATCAGCAAAAATGTCCAATTTCATTTTAGGAGTTTCTTTGAAAAAAAAAAACGAAATTTAATTTGTAGTAATTAAAAAAATTCTTTTGATTATTATTTTTTTTGTATTACAAAACTAAATTTTTACCTTTTCCTATCAATTACCAGCATTATTTATATTTTCTGATATTTATAAATTTTTTAAAATCTATTTGCCGTATTTAAATATCCATTTAATTTATCTAAGTCATTTCTTGTGCGGGTATGAAGTAATATACATATACAAAAAAAATCTCATTAATTCTTCATATTTTTATTGCATATGATGTAAATAAGTAATATTGCTTCATTTGAACTAAATAATAATCAATACAATGAATTATTTTAATGCAAATAAACGTCTAAATGCACATTTTTACGTGTATAAAATATATATTTTTATACGTTGTTGCTAACATTATTTCAATTTTTTAATTTAAATTTATTGTCATTTTTTTTTAATACAGAATCTTTATTACAGAAAATAACTTTAATATATAATATTCACTAAATATATTACAAGTAAACTACAAAAAAAACAAAAAATGTACGCATGGTTTTGGCTTAGTTTAACAATTACGATATTTAAAAAGAATATAGAGCAATAACAATTTTACATTATAAAAACTATTATATTGCAATTAATTTTAATAATTCCACGATATTATCGTGCATTATTATTATTAATGAAAATATGAAATTCTTGAGATATCGTGCAAAAAGGGGGTCAAAACTCTTCGTTCTTCGCTTAACGATTTAGGTATTTTAAAATAAAAATACGCGCATTATTCAAATCACAATAAATGCGAAAATTAAAAATAATTTACATTTTATATGACTTGTAAAAATTATTATTTTTTGTTATATTCGTGTCAAATCAACGTATTTTTCAGTTAATGCAAATAACGGACGAATTAGTATTTAGAACTTTTCTTTACATAATTTAAAATTTAATTCACTACAACGGCATGAACGTTATTCTCTTCATCGACCATCCTTTTATAAAGAAATTCCGTTTTAAAATTGCTTTCGTAAATTACAGCACTTCATTAATCACAGTGTCAAATTTTAGCTATGTACGTAATCTGCAAAATTGTTTAAAAAAAAATCTTTTAACGCACAAACAAGCACCACCTGCGCATATTTCATATCACGCAAATATTATATGGTCCATATCCCATCACCCTGTATACGCATATCCATTTCGGATGTTATAATATCGTACAAGTTCGTTGTACGGCCATCCGTGGTGCAACAAACACATTCGACTTGCTAATATTTAACAGCTAAACCATCGCAGTGTTAAATCGAGTACAAAATCCATACGTATTTCAACTGGTTACATTCGTATTGTTCCATCTATGCGTTGTTGCTAAGTGTTAAGGTTCGTTTACGACTGTATTCGAGCCGATATCGGAATAGTGTTCGTTATCTAACGGTATTTTAGTATTTCGTATCTTAACGATTTTATGAAGAAATGTGGCCTAATTTAATACCGTTGTGAATGAACCCCTTAAATGTTCAACGGAAATAAACTGTAAATGCAACTATGATTTGGTTAAATCTCTATAAGTGGGATTATATTTGCAAAATGCGCGGGGTGGGGGTTTAATTTTGTACAAAAAATGTAAATTTTTATTAAATCTAGTACTAAATAATTTATATTTAACAAATCGGGAAAATGGTATTTTTTGAAATATTAGAAATTTAAGAAATAAATCGTCAAAAATTGTGAACATGAAAAAGTTCCGGTCTGGTTGAAATATTCGTTGTACAATTTCATTATTGGTGAGTTTTTACAATTTACAGCGTTGTGGATGAAATAAAAGTACATTTCTCGCATTGAATAATTGTGGCACATTAAAAATCAATGTTTTATAAAATATAAATTACCAAAAAAATTATACAAAGAAATTAAGCTAAGTACGTGATTAAATTTTCCACAAGCTCTAAAAATGTATCCTATAACGTTTTTTTTTTACTACAAAATCCACATGCTTGTCAAAACACATTTTTTTTTTATATAGGATTACTCCCAAGCCTTTATAATGACTTAGATGTTGCAGTTGATTAGTTCATAAATTATATTGAAAGTTGATGTTATTATTTTTAGTCGATCGTAATTAAATGTATTGGCTACTCTTACCGACTGCGCCAGATAATATCTTTTTTTTTCCAATTTGCAAAAAGAAAATTTTAATGATTTGAGTACTAGAGTGCCAAATAATTTATACTTAATAAAGCGTCAAAAATGTGAACTAAAACAAAAATAGACGATTTTTTTAATACTTTATTTATTTTAGTTTGATTCATTTATCAATTTCATCGTAATAATCACTATGAAGAGCGTTATGTTATTATTTTTATTCGATCGTATTGAACGCTACTCGCTATATTTGATTTAGTGGTTTATTTAGGATTTTGGGAGTATATATTTATCGTTTTATTTATTGCGCCGAAGAATCTCAACTATTTTTCTTACAGCGCAAGGTTTGGGCGGCGTCAACTAATGCGAGCTGCGCATCGACGTCTGTGCAGGAGCGCTGTTGCAACTGTAAGTGCGGCTGTACGGCGAGCAGCAGCTGCGGCTCATCGCCGGCGGCGGCGATAATCGCGGCCAAGGCCGTTCTGCGTGGAGCGCACGGCCACGGTCCCGCGGGCGGCGCTAGCGGTAAGGCACGGGTCGGAGGAATAGCTGTAACAACGGCGGCAACAACGGTAACTGGCGGCAATGGCGGCGGCGGCGGTGGTGGTGGTGGTGGGGGGACAGCGACGACGGCGGCGGCGACGGGCGGTACTACCGGCGCCACCGGCACGCAGGCGCAAGGCAAGCGTAAGTTGTCCTATACGTAACGAATTCTGCGGTCTAACTGAAGGGTATTTATAAAATGTTTTTTTTTTTTGTTATCTTGTGTTTCTATATAATTATTATAACCCAGCCCGAATATATAAATAAATATGGCATTTTTTTTTCATATTAATTAATATTTTATTGTTAATTTGTATTCCATGGATGAGCTCAAGATGTTTGTTCAAGCCAAATAACAATTATTCAATTTACAAAATCGTATTCGAGAAATTAATGAAAGCTTTATGGAAACAAAGAAACATTTTCAAGAATTTTTTACTATGTAACCATTGATTCAAGAATTATAGATACATTGTAGCTCGTTAAATGACAATTTTAAGATTTTAAGAAAGAAATTTAAAAAAAACACGAACAGAATAAGTTTATATAGATTTTGAATTTTCTGAAGGACATTTTTCATTTCTGTATCATTTTTCTTCATTGCATCATTTGCTGCCAAATGTTTATTTTTGTGTACACACGTAGTACCTCCTCAATTAAACATCCGAAGAAAAAAAAACTGTCTTTCCATTGTTCCTGACTGACATTCTTTAATTTCTTCAGCGTCGCTGTCTTCTGTTCTTATATTTTCCTCTGCTGTATCTATCTTATCTTGAATTGCGCTCAGGATTATAAATTTGCAAGCACTATTGTTGTGGGATTAACAATTTGGCAGATATAATTGGAAAATGAGGAGGGTCCCTACTTTTAATGTTTTTTTAAATAAAATTTTCACGTTTTCGTAAGCGAGTTTATGTTATTTACTAATAGGATTTAATCTCAGAATTTATAATCTGCAAACGATTTTGATGGGTTATGCACATTTCGAATGATTCTCGAAGTGAGCAGTTAGAAACATTTTCATATGTTAAAATTTACAAATTTTCTGTAACGTGAAAAAAAAGATTTTCTAATGGAAAATTATCGCAGTATTCTATATCTGATAGTAGTTTTGCTGTAGGACTAACAGTTTGGAAAATATTGTCAAAAAAATGAAAATTCAGAATCTTTGAAATTATTTTGTAATATTTTCGCATTTTCGAAATTCTATTTATGGTATTTTCTAATTGAATTCCACACAAGGATTTGAAATTGCAAGTGGTTTTGATGGAAAATTAATATTTCATAAATTATTTAAATGCGCAAATAGAAATATTTTTATATGGGCGTCCCATGTTAAAATTTTCACGTAATGACACGATTTATTTATACACCAGCAACCATATTCGTTAAATTCCATTTTTAACCATACCAATGCGATATCTACCTCTTATTCACCATTTTTTTTTATTCCAATACAACAAATTTCTTATCTACCAACCAATTGGAAAAGAAACCGCATCACACAACGTCGTTATTTCTATATCTATTTTCTACATACATATTTACTGCCACCACATAAGAAAATATTTTCCTCGTTTCATATGTAAATACAATATACAAGTATCAACTTATAGGCTGATTATCTGTATTGATATTCCACATCCACACACTTGTACAAATAAACTAATTTTTTTAATACGCAAATTATTTCTCGATGTCTATTTGAATTCCGCACCCTTTATTTTCTAATACGGCGGGGGGATAAAACGTAACAAATATATAAAATGGGTCAATTTTCCGCTCATTGTTTCATTTCATATTGACAGAAATATTATTCGTAGAACAAATACAAATATTCTGATTTAGAAAATTTGAATTTTGGTTCAGTAATATCCAAAATATATTTCTTACGAAGCCGATTGATTATTTTCGATTATGATAGAAAAATGAAGAACCAATGCGATGGAATGTGCATCAGTTGAATTATTGATTGAAAACAATTAATAAAATTATTCAGGTATTTTTTTATTAATATTTTTTTGTCGCAAGATAATACAATTATGGATGGTTATATCTAAACTTTTTACAAAGCAACAAAATTAATTATAAATATATATATATGAATTTATCGCTCGGTAGTTAAATAATAATTTTAAAAATTAATTCTGCCGATCGGAGATCTTTAACATGTAAATACATTGTTGGTCTGTTTGAAGGTTCTGGCAGCGGGGCAGATGGTGACTACCAGTTGGTCCAGCACGAGGTGCTGTACTCGATGACAAACCAGTACGAGGTGCTCGAGTTCCTCGGCCGCGGCACCTTCGGCCAGGTCGTCAAATGCTGGAAGAAAGGCACCAACGAAATCGTCGCCATCAAAATCCTCAAAAACCACCCATCATACGCTAGACAAGTAAGCTTATTTTTATAGCGTTATATATTTTTCTGATTGTCAAAAATATTTTGCCATTTGCTCTTCAAAATTGCATGACACACGTTTTATTCTATTGATGAATTTTTAAACTGGTAAACATTGTCGAGTTTTTACGTAAAGTTTGTCTACAAAATGAATGATTTTATATTATTATTTTATTATCTTTTACATAGACGTTTGTAAAATATGTTATATTATTTACAATACAATTCGAGTCGAAATAAAAGTTTTATCCTTCACGCCTCAATTTGATTTGAGCTCAACAAATTGACAATTTTTTTATTAAAATTCATGATATTAAGGGGACAGTTTGTCGTGTTAATTTCCCAGAAGAAACGTGGTATATTTCGATTAAAAAACACATTTTGAAGTAAATAATTTCGTTTGTGTATAGGGTCAAATCGAGGTGTCGATACTGTCTCGTCTCAGCCAAGAAAATGCGGACGAGTTCAACTTCGTGCGAGCGTACGAATGTTTCCAGCACAAGAACCACACCTGTCTCGTATTCGAGATGCTGGAGCAGAATCTCTACGATTTCCTCAAACAGAACAAATTCAGTCCGCTGCCACTGAAATATATCCGACCGATCTTACAACAAGTTCTCACAGCGCTCTTAAAACTCAAGGTAATTTTTAAAAAATACTGGAAAATCTACGTAAATCTATTGTAAATGAAACTAGATTTGTAAACCAAATTACATAATAAAACTGTTAAATATAAAAAAACAAAAATAAAAAAGCGAAAGATTGTTAAAAAATCGGACCTATTGAAGACTGTGCGCAGTACTTGAATATTTTCTAACTCAAATGAATTAAGTTCTTAAAAAACGGTAAAAACATTCTTTGAGACTCTTTGATGAATAATTAATTTTTGATAAATCTTTAAACTATACATTTATGTCTGAATTGCCACATTTTGGCAAGGGGTTTACTAGTGATTTTAT
Source organism: Leptodirus hochenwartii (assembly GCA_947310635.1). Taxonomy (NCBI): domain Eukaryota; kingdom Metazoa; phylum Arthropoda; class Insecta; order Coleoptera; family Leiodidae; genus Leptodirus; species Leptodirus hochenwartii. The sequence continues at coordinate 2,159,347 of OX371178.1, read as the reverse complement.
TAATCCTCACCAAGCTACAAATGGAATCATTAAAAATGGTTAAAACACGTTAAAAATTGATTATTCATCAAAGAGACTCAAAGAATGTTTTTACCATTTTTTAAGAACTTAATTAATGTGTGTTGAAATGATTCAAGTACTGTAAGTGCACAGTCTTCAAAAGGTCCGATTTTTTAACAATCTTTCGCTTTTTTATTTTTGTTTTATTTATTTAACAGTTTTATTACGTACTTGGTTTACAAATCTAGTTTCATTTACAATAAGATATACATCTTCTCATTCAGCAGATATCTGCTGGTGTTAGAGAGAATGCTTTAGTAGTTATACATTAAATTTAATTACATAATACCGTGACATCAATTATACATACTTCTTTTCTATTCAAATCTGCATTACATTTTTTTTTTTCTTAACTTAATTGCGTAATCTATTTTAAAAATTATCAGTACCGTGTTAAATATTAATATAGAATATCGCCCAAATACCGTAACAAGCATTAAGTAGCTAGATGTACATTTCAAGGGCTATGCCCCCATCTTCAGTAGCACAAGATAATCTTTCACAAACCAATATTTTCGTTAATTGTTAATTTGTATTGTTTTAAAAGATTTATAGTTCACATTATATGCCTTTTTTTTTAAATACTTCAGGTCATTTTGGCTTATTTATTTAATAGTATATCAATCACGATTCGTGACAGTGGTATTTTATTTAGTTTTTATCTTGTGCTACTGAAGATGGGGGCATAGCCTTCGAAATGTACATCTAGCTACTTAATGCTTTAAGTTACGGTATTTGGGTGATATTCTATACTATTATTTAACACCGTAGTGATGATTAAAAAAAATCGTAATCTTATTATTTATTATGTGTAACTTAAGTTTTTTTTAAATATATATTCCTATATTTCTAACAACTTTTATAGCTTGTGGTATATAGCATCTTATGGCCCTAAAAATTATATCCTTGCATCCTTTATTAGTTCATACAGTAGGTAAATGTACATTGTTTGCATTTCTAGTTCATGTATTTCATAATTTTTTACAAGTTTAAAAGCCCCTGACATTATTTTATTTTATGTAGCAACTGGGTTTGATCCATGCGGATCTGAAGCCGGAGAACATAATGCTGGTGGACCCGGTGCGACAGCCGTACCGGGTGAAGGTGATCGACTTCGGATCGGCGAGTCACGTGAGCAAGGCCGTGTGCAACACGTACCTACAGTCGCGCTATTATCGCGCGCCGGAAATTATACTCGGGCTGCCGTTCTGCGAGGCCATCGACATGTGGTCACTCGGCTGCGTGGTGGCCGAACTCTTCCTCGGCTGGCCACTGTATCCGGGCAGTAGCGAGTATGACCAGATACGATACATAAGCCAAACGCAAGGTGAGCTTGTCCTTTTCTATACATTGTAAAATCGCCAGTACGGCGTTAAATAATTGTATAAAACATCACCAAAAAAACCGTAACTTATGTTACGGTTTTTGGGTGATATTTACTATATTTTTATATTCTAATTTATTTAAAACGTCTGCCCGTGGATTTTTGTTTTTAGTTTTATATTGAGGCCTGAAATTTAAAGTACCGTTAATTATTGGCAATGTTTTTATATTATTGCCCGATTAAGAATTTTAATTGTCTTTAGCTTTTCTGCATATTTACGGTCATGCAGATTTAGTTACTTTATACATTTTTTAATTGCAAATGATGGTGTAATATTTTTGCTTATGCAGAATTTAAAAATTTCGCCTGAATTTCCTCTTCATTTTGCGAATTGTTTTACGCACATCAACAAAAAATTAAATATCGAAAAATTCGATATATATTTTTTTATCAAATACCATTGGTTATATTTAGTATAAAATTCTAATCTTTCATCTTTCTTTTAAAACTCGCAAGATAATCTATATCGAATTGTTGTAAATGTGAAAATTTTGAAAAAATTTCATAAAAATTTCAAAATAAATCGCAAAAATCTATTTACCACCCGATAGATTTTCTCCTAAATGTATTTTGTTCGTGGCCCTTGCGCAGGCTTACCAACCGAACACATGCTGAACAACGCGAGCAAAACCACAAAATTCTTCTACCGCGACGTGGACTCCACGTATCCATTCTGGCGGCTGAAGACGCCGGAGGAGCACGAAGCCGAGACGGGAATCAAGAGCAAAGAAGCGCGAAAATACATCTTCAATTGCCTGGACGACATTGGCCAGGTGAACGTACCGACGGACCTGGAGGGCGGTCAATTACTCGCGGAAAAGGTCGACCGAAAAGAATTCATCGATCTGCTGAAGAGGATGCTGACTATGGACCAGGTAGCGAGTAACGAAAAAGATTGACCTTTGCAATTACACTTTTTAACCCTCGATAGCCCGAATTTTTGTCGTGGCTATAAAAAAAATGGATGTAACTATCAACATCTAAATACAAACGTTCAATGAATTTATTATAACGAATAGACTTTGTAAATTTCGAGTTACAACGGCGTACAACGTTCGCACTTATATGTATAAAAGTATATATGTGTATACTTGTTTGCATTTCGAACATTTTATTTTAGAAACCCCTTTACACCCCGGCTTTTTGCAGCGTCCCCTCTTAACCGAAAAAGATTGGTCAGTCAATCTTTTCGCACGTTTTTCACTGAAAAAAACAACAACTTCAAAGTCACAAAGCTATAACATGTGCAAATAATAACAAAACGATTGTTTAAATGGTAACAAATAAGAGATTATTGTTATAGAAGCCACGAGCTACTATGTAGGCTTTTACTTGCTTATCAAAACACCGATGAAAGACAAAATAAAGACAATTGCACAAGATGGTTCCTATAATCTATCTATCTGCAGACAACTTGCAAAAGCATTTATGTAGTTTGATATCTCAGTTTAGAGTTGATAACCGATACCAAGAATGTTATCAGTTATCAATTAGACGTTATAGAACAAGATTTATACGCCACCTTGCATTAAATAATTCAATAAGATATCGATATATTAGTATGTGACAACAAAGTCACACCGGGCTATAGACGGTTAAGTTAATTGTCTTTTGATTCTTCTCTTCATTTTTGCGCGTATACCTTACCATTTTGCACGTGTACATAGGAGCGTCGCACCACCCCGGGCGAAGCCCTTAATCACCCTTTCGTGCGGCTCGCCCATCTCGTGGATTACGCCCATTGTAACAATGTCAAAGCGTCGGTGCAAATGATGGAAGTGTGCAGACGAAGTGCAGACTATACGACATCGAGTGCAGCTGCTGCTGCGGCTGCGGCCGCTGCGGCAGCCGCAGCTGCTGCCACCAGTCACCACCATCAAGCCGTCGCTCCGTCTCTTGTTGCTAACTTCGTCCCGGCCACGGGCAATAATGTCACGTTTACAATTAACAATCCACTTTCCAATCAGGTACGAATTCTTAAAAGCATTCGATTTTAACGGAATACAAAATTAAATGGGCTTTTTTTGAACGATGTTTTCAGGTGCAGCGATTAGTTAGAAGTGACCGAGCAGCTGCAGCAGCAGCTTCCGGATATGACAATCTGTACCAAATATACAGTGGTCGGTCTGTGGGACGGCAATATTCAAGCAGCAGGTAAGGAAAAAAAAATCGACTTGGAAAAAAATTATATTAGCGTGCAGAGTTTAATTTTTACTGAAATTGGGAAGTTTTTAAAGACATAATTTTTTTTTTTTTAAACGCACTATAAAAGATAGTATAAATTTTTGTCAAGAGTTCGCTATTTCTATATTTTAATATCACACTCTCTTCTCTAGTCCATTTAAATTTGCAAAATACTTTTATTCACGTCACTCAATATATTAAATAATTATATAAAAAGCCGACAAAAGAACGTACAATTTATTAAAAATTTCTAATTTTAAAACTTCCAAAAATACGTTTAAATGCTTGATCACCAAATACGTGATAATTTACAGTAAATTTTTTTTTTATAAAGCTTATCAAAATATACTAAAAAGGCAAAAATAATTTTAATATCAGCCTAAATGGTTATCATAAAAGAATGTCCTCATATGACTAAAAATAAAAGTGTCAAGTAGCAGGTAAGGAAAAAAATTGATTTCGAAAAAAATTCTGTACATTTTTATTTCTCTTGCAAAAGTGACTAAGAAATTACGTAGCTGAAGTCAAGAAGTGTCTATAAAATTACGAAAAAAATATATACAAAAATGATTTTTTTTACTGCTATAATAGTTCATAATTTGTTACCATAAATGGTTTTTATTTTATTTATTCGACAACGAAGATGAAATAATATTGACTTCTAAAAACTCTTATCGGCTGATGATGAGAAACCACATTTTCTCGAAACCGGTAGCGATACATTATTAAAGTCACAAGTGTAATACTTGGTTCAATTTTCTTTCCTACCATATGGGTAGATTAAAGGAGTTATCCCGTCTTCATACATTAAATATTTTAGATAGTCGGTTATGAGTTTTAATAATTCATCGATAAGTGAATTTTGAAGATGAAAAAAAGTGTAAATCTTTAATACAAAATAAAAACATGACACCGAGAACTCCCTAATTTCATGTTCGCGATATTCTTTGTCGGTTAGAACTGATCCATTTGCCGCCCATGCCGCCCACAATACAGCCGCACAACTGCCAACAAGTCACGGTACCCACGCCGTCGTGCCGGCGGCCCCGACGGCTGCCGCGACCGCAACTTTGGTGAACAGTATACTGTGTCCGGCGGCGGCGGCAGCTGCGGCCGCCGCCAGTTACGCGGCTCACGGTGGTGCCGCCGCTGCTGCTGCCGCGGCCGCAGCGGTCGCCCACCAACAACAACAGCAGCACCACCACCATCACCACAATAACGCTGTTGGCGGTGTTGTCGGTTCGCCTGCCAAAGGTGCGGCCGCTGTCACTGTCGTTCAGCGACCGTCCATCGGACAGCAGTTGCTACAGCCGCCGCAAGGGGCGCAGTATGCGGTGCCCGTGAGTGTGGTGGGCGATGTGGCGCTCACTGGCGCCAGTGGTACTAGAATGTTGCTAACGGTGAGTGTGTTTTAAAAATATTAGTTTTAGGCGAGAATAATGTATCGTGAGTGATGTGACAATACCTCCTACCTGCTTTCAATTTTTAATGTGTTGGGAGATGTTCTGAACGCGCACAATAAACCTAACAATCACTTTGACATAATCTGTAATTTTGAAATATCTTCGTCATGTTGACTTCTTTATTTAATTGTATAACAATCACTGTTAATGACAGACAGGTATTTGATTTAGTTTTCATATTGCGCTACTGAAGATGGGGGCATTGCCTTCGAAATGCGCATCTAGCTATTCTTTGTGTTTTTTTTTGTATACGTCGGTAGTTACTTTCTTTGTCCAGACTTTTCATGTCCCAAAAATAAATGTCGCGACGCGACATATCATTTGTCGAATTCTTCTAAGTTAGGAGGTATTGTCACACATCGCTCACGATACATTATATTGCGCATATGGATGATTTACGAGACAAATTATGAATATCACAAATATGAAACAAGAAACAAAAAGGAACTAAATATACCATATCATAGGCAGAATAAAACACAACTATGTTGCAATAAAAGTATATGACCACCTTCCTCAAGCATTGAAGTCAACTAACAGATTTACACGACTGAAGAAAATCCTAGTCACTGAAAGCTTTTATACTCTTGCAGAATACTTTGATTATAAATTTATATGAACATTATAATTGTAAAACATTTTGATACCACATTAAATATTGTGTAATTTATATAAGCAAATCAACTTTTGTAAAGAACATGACACATTGTAAACTTTTTTTTATTACAATAACACTATGAACTATTTTTTTTTTTATAATTAGAATGCTGTACAAACATCATGGTCGGCGTCTGCTGCGAATGGAGGCGGTCCGCAGCAACGTGCCCAGCAAATTAGCTTGGTGCCGAGTTGGCAACAGTTGGCGCCCGCGCCGCAGCAACATCATCCCACTAACATCATCGGGGATACGGTGGGCGACTGGGGTAGACCGCTTCTGGTCGATTCCGGCGCAGTTGCGGCGGCCGTGATGCAACAGCAAGAACAAGCTCAAGTAAGAAACGATCTATTATCTAAACACTTTTTTTTTTCTGCAATTTGTAACAAAGTAATTAAATTGTTTTTCTTGCTGAAATTGAAATATTGTTGAAATGAATTTAGTTTTTGCTGAAATTTAGATGTTTTTGAAAAGGTAGGTTTAGTTTTTATTGAAATTGAGGTGTTTTTTTTTTTTGGAAAGGATCAGTTTTGTTTTTGCTGAAATTGGGAAGTTTTTAAAGAGATAAATTAAATTTTTCCTGAAATTAAGATGTTATTGAGAAAAATGGTTTAGCTTTTTGAAATTAAAATGTTTGGGAAAATATATGTTATGTGGATCGTCTCTTTTGTATGTTGCAGCAGAGGAACGTATTTGATTTGGGCGTGAATGCTGTAGCGGCGGATGTGTACAGTGTTGCCGGCAGTTTGGACGCCCAACAGTGGAGCAGTGGTAGTAAACGGGGGAGTAAATATCAGCTACAACAGGCGCAGCAACAGGTGCAACAGCATTACCAGCAGCAACACCAGGTGACGTTTTGTGCACATCAACGAAATATTGAATTAGTGAATTAATTATATAACTGTGTAGAATACAACTCAAATACCGTAACTCGCAGCATTAAGTAGCCAGATGCGCATTTCGAAGGCTATGCCCCCCATCTTCAGTAGCACAAGATAAAAACTAATTAAAATACTTTTGTCACGAATCGTGACTGATATATTATTAAATAAATAAGTCACATGACAGAAGTATTTCAAAAAATGGCATATAATATGACCTATAAATCTGTTAAAACAATATAAATTAATAATTAACGAAACTAACAAGTAACAACAATAAATCTTGCTTTGTCAACCCTAAAATAACAAAAAAAAATAGTCATTATTAAATCAATTAAATAGATAAGATGAAATTGGGCCTGAATCTAAATTCATTTAATTTGATTTTAATTTATGAATGTATATACTTTTATAAACATTCAACTCAAAATAATTTCAATAGGAGGACTTGAATGATCAAAAGCATGCTCGGCTACAGCACTTTTATGCTTTCTATTTAATCTAAAATGAGCTAAATGCTGCTTAAATCTCGTTTCAACAGATCTACGTGTTTGTCCTTAGGATATATACCTTAGGACAATTGGAACAAGATATTTCATAAATATCGGATTTTTTATTGAAATCAATAAAATCTTTGGGATTTCCTAGAAAATTATCAGTTACGGTATTTGCGTGAATAATTATTTAACACCGTGGTGATAATTTTTAAATAATTATATAACGATTGTACGCTCGGATTTATTTTATAAAAAATAATTTTTCATCATTCAGCATCACCACTTAACCAGCCAACAACAGCAACAACAACACCTCATGATCCCAACATCATCGTCACACCTGAGCCGCTCCTCCCACCAACAGCAACAGCATTTCATCGCGCAACAACAACAGCAGCAGCAACAACACCACGTCCAACATACGCTTCACTCTGTGCACCACGACAAGAAAGCGCTGGATATCCAACACGGCCACGGTGTCATCAGTCAGCTGCAGCTGCAGCAACACCACCACCATCACCACCAACTGCAGCAACAGCAACAGCAGCAGCAACAGCAACAACTCAGTCCGGTGAAGAAGCGCGTGAAGGAGAGCACACCGCCGAATGGTGGCGTTGCGGGCGGCGTCGGTGGCGAGTATGGCCGAAGTGGCGGGCGATATGCCAGCCCGAATGTGTGGGGCGTGCAATATGGGCAGCAGCATCAGGTAAAAATCGCATAAAACTTGTTAATTCAGGACAACATTTTTTTTTGATGAGAAATGAATATTTCAAAGCATACAATTTTTTTAAATGAGCAGTTTGAAATATTTTTATTTGGACGCCCCAGTTGCAATTTTTATTTTTTTAATTCGCGCGATAATTTGATGGAATGAGATGTTTTCTAATATAAAATTATCTCAGGATTCCAAATCCGCAATCGGTTTTATTCTAGGGCTAACGGTTTGGCAGATATCGTAAAAAAACAAACTGAAAAATGAGAAGGGTCCCATTGAAATATTTTTACATTTTTACACAGTCCCGTATAAAAAAGGGGGATTTGTTTGTTGACCATGGTATAACCTGGTGAACAAAAACAAAACTATTTTAAATGGTATAACTGAGTTATTTTCCTTCAACCTCATTCACTATGAACTACCGCAAGGTAGCACTTGATTCAATCGATTATTTACACCTTTCTATCTGGGCAGTTACCGCACAGCCACATAAGCAACCACCACAATCAACAACAATCGCAACAATTGCAACACGCGACCGCCTCCCGCTCGAGCAACGTCATCAATATGCAACATGCGACCAATCACCATTACCAGCCGGCCATTATCTCCTCGCACATGGCCACCAATCACCAGGCGACGAATGGGGCGACCCATCACCACCAACACCACCCCCACGCCACTGTGCCGCACAGTCACCTTGGTGGCGGCACTGTCGCCGTCATGGCCGCAATTCCGCAGCATCTGCACCAACAACAACAACAGCAACAACAACAACAACAACAGATGCATCATCACCAGACGATTACCATACGGGATGATACGCCGTCGCCGACGGTTTCGGTTATTACCATCAGTGATAGCGAGGATGAAGGTGAGTTCTTGATATTTGAACCACGCAAAAATTGACAGATTATATATATTTTTTTAACTATTTTCGATCTTAATTTAATTCGCAAATAATATACAGAGAATTCGCGAATCTGCCTGCTATATACTTTTTTTCGTTTTTTTTTTGCCGTATGTGAACTTCTGCGTAACTTTCGCCCTCATTTGTTTTAATTGTAATATGGGTTTTTAGAATGAGAGAAAAGTTTTCGTTAAAATGTGATGTTGAAAGTTATCTAACGTTCGAAAAATTACGCTATTTAAAGGAAACATTTAAATTAGCATTCTATTTTCGCAATGTGAATGTAGAAACGGAACAAATAATATTTTCTTTAAATTACTATAAATTAAAATGCAATTCTAAATTTGTAGTTGCGTTGGCATTTTCTATCAAATAAATTTAAGTAATACAATTAATACGAGGGTACCAACAAATTGTAGTTTTTAGGGAAATATCAAATTCATTAAATTTTATTTTGATTTATGCATGTGTATACTTTCATAAGCATTTAACTCAGAATAATTCAAAAGACATTAAAGCAATTTAAGTGAACTAATTTCAATAGGATGACCTGATTCAAAATGCTCGGCTATAACGAAGCCTTCGAAATGCACATCTAGCTATTAAATGCCTCAAGTTACAATATTTGGGTGATATTCTATACTATTATGTAACACCGTAGTGATAATTTTAAAATATAATTTTTATTCTTATTATTAATGGTACGTTAGGAACTGCAGTAGCTCCGAGTGGCGTTGTAATCGGAAAGAAAGCGACCAGCGCACATAGAGCTTCGCAGACGAGCGACAGTGTGGCTCCTCAGCCTCCATTAACTCTGGGCGGGTTAGGAGGAGGTGGTGGCAATAGTAGTATTAGGAAAGACAACGGCATCGGAGGAGACGTACTAATTGGAAATGGAGGTGCGATGGTTACCGCGACGAGCAGCGGGGGAACTATGCTCGTCCACAACGAAGACAGAAAATCCCCGTCAAAGGTCAATTTAAAACTGTTACCATTTATTTATCGAAATTATAAATTTTGTTGTTTCATCATCCCAAAATCGGAACAGATCCAAACCTACCAAGGCCTCATCGTCAAACACGAACAACACACCAATCAATCCCAACACGGCGCACCAGCGCATGCCCAACCGCAACAACAACACGCCTCCACCAACACCTCCACACCGTCCACCGCCAATTACCATCCGCCCCAATCGCGCAAAACACGTCTCCTCAAGGCGCATCACAATCAATCCACGACGACCGCTCAGGAAGCACAAGTGCAATGTATGCCCAAACAAGAGCCAAACCAGCAACAACAAAGTGTTGGTGGCGGTGGTGGTGGTATGTTGCAGCAACAGCAACATCACCAGCACTTTGGTGGACACGATGTTGTGACGTATGATTATCAACAGCAGCGCATGAATAGCGGGGGTAGTGGGGATTATCATATGCAGCATTGCGGAGCGGGATGTGTGGATAAGTATCAGCAGTATGGGGGTGTAGATCATGTGATGGGTGGCGTGGGTGGGTCGGTGAATTGTGGTGGGAGTTACAGTGAGAAAAGGGTGAGTTGTTTTTCTCGATAACTCACATAAAGCGCGAATCGCTCTCGTTTGAAGTAGTAATATAAGATGGGCATCTGGACTAATTTGGATACCGTAGGATGGAATACTGAAAATTTGCATAATATGCTGTCTTTGCTACAGACTGAGAAGATATCTCTTTTAGTCTTCTAATGGAGAATATTACCGAATTTAATTAAATTTCTAGTATATTGATGTGCGTTTTGAATTTAAGATTGTTTGTGTCTTTGTGTATTTCTTTTAATATTAATATTTGTGTCTTTCCAGTATTTAGTTTGAGCTTACTGCTATTAAACCAAATTTTCGCTTTGTCTAATGCTTCTTCAGTCTTCCTTCGGATTTCTTCTGGTGTTCTTTTCTGGTATTTACCTATTAAAGATTTCGTATAAGGATTTACTCTCTTAACCTTCACAATATTTTATTCTACCAAAGTACTCTTATATTAATACAAAGCAAATTATAGCATATAATAATTACATTTCGTATCCACGACATAGATCTCTTGGGCTCCCCCAGTCGCCCACTCAAACAACAACCAAACGCAAACTGTTCACGCGACAAACCACTCGTCCAACTCCACCTCATCTACGTCATCGAACAACTCGTTGTCCAACCGGCGCCATTCCGCCGTCATCATCCGCGAATACGGCATTCACCCGCAGCCGCCCACATCCGCCCACAAGGAGCTATACCTGGCGCCGCAGCCGCCGCTGGCGCACAGTGGCGGGCACGCGGTGCGGCCCTCCAACGGTGCCATCATCGATGTGGGCGTGCCACAACAACAGCAGCAGCAGCAACAGCAGCATTTGCTTGTGCCGCAACAACAAATCGTCGGTGGTGCGGGTAAACGGGAGATGTACTGGAGTGGGAGTGGCGGAAGTGCGGGCGGCATCGGCACGCCCGTGTATGCCAGTAATAGGCAAGTGTTGGGTGATTCGAGATATATCTAGTTAGGAGAATGTATGGTTGTATAATAGTATAGAATGTCTATATTATATAGCAATTGCGATTAGTGACAGGTATTTCATTTAGTTTTTATATTGTGCTACTGAAGATGGGGGCATTGCCTTCGAAATGCGCATCTAGCTATTTAATGCGTTGAGTTACTGTATTTGGGTGATATTCTATACTATTATTTAACACCGTGGTGATATATTTTTTATATTGTTGTATAAATAGTACTTCCTTATAATGTTGGATAATTGCTTTATATTTTGGACATGTTTCGTTAAATTATTATTTTTAACATGAAGGACAACAACGTGAAAAAAACAAGAAAACAAAAAAAAAAAATTTCACGTTTTTGTCATTCTTGTTTGAAAAATAAATCAATAAAATAACATTTGATACGCGGTTGATTAAAGAATTAAAAGCAGTGTATTTATGTTGGCGTCCATGATTTGAATCGTTCTTCTAATGACCACAATATCCAAGAAAGGCAACTGATTATTTATTATCATTATTTGGGTAATATTATAAATAATTATTCAACACCATAGTGACAAATTTATAATCATACATTTGCAAAACTGTTCCTCCATCTTCAATAGGACCATTTTATATTTTTCATATAATAGTGCTGCTTGATTTTTTATTTACTATTTTTATTATATTTCACTGGGTAGTTAGTTCATAATGTTTCTTGTAATAAAAAATATTACAATGCGTCATGGTCTTTACAAAAGTTGATTTGCTTATATAATTACATAATATTTAATGTGGTATCAAAATGATTTACAATAATAATGTTCATATAAATTTATTTATTCTGCAAGAGTATAGAAGGCTTCAGTGACTAGGATTTTCCTCAATCGTGTAAATCGGTTAGTTAACTTCAATGCTTGAGGAAGGTGGTTATATACTTTAATAATTAAAATTAAACAACTGTAATTAAAATCGACTGTATGTTAACTAAATCTAAACAGAGAACGCGGTATTTGTGTATAGGTACGGCCCTGTCTCCCTTCAACTATCCCCCGCGCCTCAACTAGCATCGCAACACCTACAACAACAGCTACAACAACAACAACAGCGCATTTCGCCGCATCCGCAGTACCAACAGCATCCAGATCCGTATCGACGGGCAGTTGCGGCGGTGGCGGCGGTTGCTCCCGCCACCACAATGGCCTATATCCCAGTGGCGGCGACCGTTGCCGGCCAAAGTACAGCGGCGGCAGCGTACCATCTCGCTACCAGTGCCGGGTGAGCGAATATTGATAATTTCCCTGTGATCAATAAATATTAGGATTTATTAAATATCTCAGTTTGCCCGGTATTCTTTTAAAATTGCAATGGCCACCTCGTATAATATAACGATTCACACGGCAATGTAGAATGTTGCAGCTGTGCATAAAAAAAAAGTGCATCGGCTGTTTTTTGATTTATTGTCAAAATTAGGCTTAGTAAAAATGTCTGATTTGAATGAACAGGGAATTTGAATCAAATTTTGTTTCAAAATTGGGGAAACAGCGACCGAAACTGTTGAATTGATTGGTCAAGCTTATGGACAATCTGCTTGCAACTTATAATATCCGCTGTTTTAATAAACGTTTAAAAATTATACTTATATTCCTAATATTTATTGATTAGCCCAAGTATTTCGAAAAATTTGAAGTGCATTTGTTTATTGGTGATGATTAGTTTGTTGTCGAGGGGTGGCCAATTTTTTGGAAGTATGGTGTGCGAATTGAAACACAAAGCGGTAAATGTATATTAAATATTGCGAATTTATAAAATGACGAAAGGTCGATAAATATTGCGAGGGTTAGAAAATGTCGGAAATTTATACAAAAAAAAACAAAACGGTAAGTAGTAGTAATTAACATAAATTTAGCAAAAATATTTTTATTTTGGTAAAAATAATATTTGCAAATTATTAAAATAATTTTTTTAATAATTTGCATATATTAACTATTTTAAAATAACGATAACTTGAAAAAATATCGCGAAGGTTTCGAAATCTTAATAATACAAAAGATTCAGGTAAAAATTAATAATTAACATTAAATATGACAAGATCCATAAAAAATCCATAATAAAAATGCCTTGTAAATATTTTTAAATTGTTGTTGGCCCCTCTGTTTTTGTTATATATTGCGTTATTTTCGGTTATTTCTTTGTTTAATTATTCGTTTGTGCTTAATTTTGTGTGAGTGTTTAGAAAAGGTTTTTTTGTTGGTCGATTATTCTCAAGTTTGATTCTACAATGCAATCAATATTTTTTTTAGGAAATGATAAAAGTACAATAAATATTTCACTCAAAAATTCGAATATTATTTCGACATTTGAATATTTTAAATTTACATTTTTTTTGGAAAATAAAGCAATATTTGTCTATATTACAATTATTGATTTATATATTAATTAAATATTAATATTCTTCGCTTTTTTCCATTTTTTTCAACATTTTCATCTCTAATTTAATAAAATATACAAACCGTTATTTAAAAAATAATTATATACACCTATATTAAACTGGATCTTTACAATAATCGCGCTTTAGCTCTTCTAAAATTACGTTCTTTTATTTATTTGTATAAGCAAATTTATTTTTATTTACCCAACACAACTTGATAATTTTTTCGTCCGTCATTTGAATTCATTGAATAAAATTTATTTTATTTGCAGCTACTACGAATCTAAGCGACGAAAATATATTTCGAATGCGAATGAATCTGATTTGGGAACGGACTTGGATTTACTTTCCATGTTTAACTTTTAAAAACGAACCAATAATATACCTTTAAAACATTTTTCTTTCAAATTAACAATTTATTTTTCTCTATTATTAACGTTGTCATGCTTTTTTTCATCCTTATCATGTTCTGGCTTTTATTTCTTCATTTTCATTGTTCATATTTTTACTCGAAACTAAACAACATTTGCCAACTAAAACCATATCTTTATCTTTAATAAATGAAATATCTTTGTCTTTGTGTAATATCTATTAGCGAAGATGCGAAGATAGATTAGTTTAACTAAAAATGTGATTAGATTTAAGTGAACCTAATACATAGTTCCTACTACAAAATTCTTGTTGTACAGAATATAATATATTTCTGTATTAATCTGTTCATTTCACATACGGAGCTGTGTTAATTAATTCGCATCTATAATAATTTCTCGTCGTTTTCACTTATTATAAATTATATGATTCGATTAATTAATTAATAATTGTTGTAAATCGCTATTAGTAGAAATTATTTTGTCTTAGAAATATTTTACCCATCACTAACTGTATTCGTTGGGAAATAATAAAATAATCTCAAACCCTACAGCTGCGGTTTTTTCATCCCCATTTTGTATATAATTTCGTCGCTTAACTTGGCTTTTTCTAGTATCTTGCACCGCTTTTATTTATTTTATTTTATTATCATTAATCATATCATCCTTTAACCCGAATATCATTTTATCTTATAGATGTGCTTTTAAAGAGACGGTATATTTGAATATAAATATGTATTTTGAGTCTGAGATTTTTTTTTTTTACAGAAAGTTCGCAAGGGCGTAATATTTTTATCGCACATTAAGAAAAGTTCCGAATAGATTATGACGAATTCTAACAATGTTAGCTTTATTAGTTATTTAAAAAATATATGAAAAGTGAGCTTCTTTCTTTTTTTGCCAAATTTGTTTCTACTTTTAACACACCATTCAAAAAAAAATGTTTGAAATTAATAATAAAGCAAAAAATAAATTGATTCAAAAATTACAAATATTTTTTCAGTTAAAAATGAAATTTTTACATATTTTTCGCAAATATTTGACAAGAAATCGTTAAAAATCGTAAATTCATGATTGACTAGTTGAAATACTATGGAATCCAATTATGGTAAAATAAGAAGGAAAATATCAATAAAGTGCCAACAATCAACCCTTAAACGATTTTTTATAACCGAATTTTGTAGAATTTTTGTAAATATATACATCACTTTCTTTAGTATCACCAAATCTGCTCAAATTCTCCCCCAAAAAAAATTCTTTTCAAACACTCGCAATTTTTTATTTATTTTTATTTTATCTTGTGCTACTGAAGATGGGGGTATAGCCCTTGAAATGTACATCTACCTACTTAATGCTTGTTACGGTATTTGGGTGATATTCTATACTATAATTTTGAGTATATTAAAAAAACATATTTATTATTAATTTTAATTTTTAACAATAATAATTTGTAACTGTAAAATTCAAAAAGTATTCGAAAAAAATCTGGAAAATTTTCAGAATTTTTAAGCCATTGTTCAGTGTTGAGTATATTCGCCGAAAAAGCAAAAAAAACGACATGTTCTTTATTTATTTTTCTATTCAACAATATTAGTTTATATCTCCTCAAACTCAAAAAATATATATTCGTCAAGATTCTTATAGAATTTAAGAATGTTTCAATCCAATATAATCACCGAAAGAACATAATAAAACACATAATAATGTTATCTAAAAAACGAACATAAAAACAATTGTATAGCGATCCTGGTGAGTGACAGAGGTATCTTTATTTATTTATTATTGTGGTACTGAAGATGGAGGCACAGCCTCCGAAATGCGCATCTTGCTAATAAATGCTTTGTGTTACGATTTTGGGTGATGTTTTATACAATTATTTAACGCCGTAGTGACGATTTTACAATAAAAACGTACATAAAAAAAAATTGCCCATCCCGATATATTTTATTACCAAATTTCGGCAATTAAATTTTCTTTCTTTTACAAATTTCAGCCGTGGCTCGGCAGCCGCCCTCGCAACGAACCCACCGCCCGCCCACCACCACCACACCCACACTCTTCCACCACCCCACCACCACGCCGTCGCCCACCACCACCTCCCACACCCCGCCCACCACCAACAGAACACCATCCACGCGGCCGCCCAGGCAGCTGCCGCAGCCGCAGCCGCCGTCGCCATCCAACAACAACAACAGCAGCAGCAACGCCAGCCGCAACTGCAGCCCTCTGCCAACCCGATTCTCACCGCTGGGCCCGCAGCAGGTACTCTTCTACAAAATTATTTCATTCATTTGGAGCGGAATTTCGTGCTTTAAACCGTATAACATTGATTTATATTTGCGAATAGGTCATCACCCTTTGCCAGCGCATCTGCAATTTCCGAGTCATGCGGCAGCCGCGGCCGCAGCAGCAGCTGCGGCTGCGTACAGTTTCGCACCGCTCAGTCCCGCCGCCAAAGTGGTGGCGCTGCATCAGGGTGCGGGCAGTGGGGGCGCCGGTTATGGTGGGGGAAATATGTGGTTTACAGAATAAATAGTCGGCGGCGGGGGGGGGTAAGAAATGGACCAACAGGTACATATTGAAGGTTAATCGACTAATGTGCTGAAGTAAAATATTTTTGTATGTTTTATATTGTTTGTAAAGGAAGAACAACTTTTTTCTGCGCGAAATTAAAGTTAGTTGAAACTGGGCGCGGTCGTTAGAATTACATTCTATTGAGTAATATGAAATGAGTATATAAAAAAAAATGGTAATTATGATCATAAATTGGAAATCGATGAATTTCAACTTTGAGATATCTTGTCTAGGAATTTTTTTATATGTAATGCAGGAACAAAAAATTGAAGATACTTTCATTGTACATTTAAAATCGAAGTTAATTTCTTACAATTTTTTGACTTGATATTATTTCGAAGTGTATTTAGGTCTAATACTTTTTTTTTTCATCGAATATAATTTTATTTCAGCATCTTGTCGGGTTTAAAATTTAAATATATTTTTAAATCATTGCCACTTCACAATTTTTTTAATTACTTTAATAGAAATGGTTCGTTTCTCATTTTAATAGAGGAATGTTATTATTTCTCTTGCAATTTTTTTTTTTAATTAGAAATTAGTACATTGAAACTAATGTAAATCTGCATGTACGTAAAACGAGGAAGATTGAATATAACAAACGAAAATTCTAATTTTAAAATTACTTTTAATTAAAATCAAAATAGATACTACAATATAAAATAAATAAAGCTACTTTGAGGCGGTGAGATGAATATGAATAATTGCATAAATACGGCATTTCTTATTAGATAGAAAGAAATTTCTACATAATCTTAAACGAATGAGAAATGACAATATTTGGCGGATTATTAGAATACAAATCGAATCTGCTAAATATTTATATTACTAAAAATTTATAATTAAAATAACGAACGTAGTTACTCCTGTAATAAATAAACAATATTCTTATGTAGACGTTAGATGTTCACTCAAAACACATTGTATGCAATTAACAAAAAAAAGAAGGAAAATCACACTTTATTTCGAGAAAGTGACAAGCTGGATTCTTGTATTATAGATAACCAATTGAACATACACGAAATTAGTAAATTATTCGTGGATAAATGTTAAAATAAATTAAGATAATATAAAAATATTCTAACATGATGAAACAGACGGCTTTGTAATAATACAACACGAAGATCGTTAAAATTTTAATGATTTTTCTATTGAAGATATTTTTTTGTACAGATTTTTGCGTTTTTTTTTTTTTTCATTAATAAATCGCTTATTTCTATTATAAAGTTATTCAGTATTACGTGCTTTCAAAAATAGGTTAGTTTTTTAATATATTTATACAGGGTGTGTAGTACTACAAAAAAAGAAAATTCTTAGATTCGTAATTTAAAATATCCTCTTGTTTAAAAATAATAATTGTACCAAATTTGAATGAATTTTAATTTATTTTGTACTTTTCATGTTGCAATAGAGACAAATATTCAAATTTTTTTTTCGACGCATTCATTTAGAGAAATCTCTACTTATAATAATAACGTCTCATTGTTTACCATGTATAATAAACACTTTAATTTATTGTCAAATCGACAATGGGATTCTTCCCAACACGAACTAGGATTTTCTAAAAAGATAATTTACTGAAAACGTTTCTTTTTTTTGGAAATGTATTTTTCTGATCACTTCTCATTTTAATTAAATTAAATTTTGTACATATGTAATTAACGATTTTTAATTAGTTTGCATTTTTTCCTGTTAAATATTATTTTTTTTTTTTCAAATTGCGAAATGTTTTAGAACATTTGCCTTTATGGACTTTTATTTCTAGTTCGCAACTCTATATATGGAATTATTTTTTAATATTGTATATAGCTGTTTTTAATTATTTATTATTTATTGCACGTTGATAAAATATTTTATTGATTATTCGCACAATTTCATCAAATATGTCGATTTAGAAACTTTAAATCAAACAAACTAAAGTTATTTGCTAAAATTCAGGACAATATTAACTAAATTAATTTTTGAATATTGAAAATATATATTGTGCATTAATATTGCAAAAATAGATATTATAAATAAAATTCCACAATGTGTATATAAAATTTAACAAATTACTTGTTCCTATTAATTCAAAAAATATTATATATGGAACTCTTAATATTTTTTTTTTTAATATTTCGCATCAAATGGCTTAATAGTTCATAAAACGTCCGATAAATGCAAGCGCCAAACTTTTTTAACGTTTTATGTTTTAATAAAACATTTATATAAAAAAAAAATCGCAAAACCTTTGGTATTTTTTTTTATTGCTATATCGGATGTCTCTTATAAATTCTCAAAAAATTTAATACCTAAAACATAATCTTAGCAGAGCAGGCTTTTGTTGTTATATTTAAAAATAAATGCCTTACAATTGCATTTTTAGTCATATTCGTAGTGATACTTCATTTAAACACTGTGTATATAAATCATTTTTATTAAATCGTCGCTCATTACTTTACGGATTAAGTTTTGTTTTTTTGCGTAGCGTACTATATGTCCATATTGAAAAAATATATAAACACAAAAATAGAATTTGCAATATTGTAAGAGAATCTTCGTTAATTATAATGTTTTTTTTTTTAAATCCTCAACGTTATATTAACACGTTCAATTTATAATTAGTTTTTTCAATTTACGGTCCTTTTTTCGGTGTCGGTCCATTTTTTTTTAATCAGATACTGTAAGTTACTAATTTTTAAAAGTACATATCAGCTGAAATTTTGAAATATTTCAACGTTGATTTAAAACAATTAAATTACGCGTAAATCAATGTGCCTGGTTGAGAAATTAAAAAAAAATAAAAAATTGTGTGTACATTTTAACATTTCCTCCATTAATATTTTTCTATCGAGATAACTAAAAAAAAAAAAAAAAATTGTACCGGCTTCAAAATTAAATAATCCTAGTGTCAAATCAAAACGTTGTGTAAAAAAAGCTTTTTACCGATTTGTGTATTATTTTTTTTAGATAGATTTTTGGGGTTAACGGCAATAGTTGTGATATTTAAACAAAATAGACAGACAAGTAAACATATTAGAAATAGTTTCTATTGTATATATTACTGGTAGAGGGAGAATACAATGTATATTACGACATATTAAAAGTATAAATAATAATTGTGTCAAAATTGACATATTGACGTTTGACAATGTTAATGTTTAGTGTTGTTTCGTAAATGTACAAAAAAGTGTAGCAAAAATACTTGTACAAGTAAAATATATATTATATATATTCATATTTTTGGATCGCGTTAGATTTAGATAGTTTTTTTTTTTTGGGTAATTAATATATAAATATCAATACTATATATTTAATATTCAAATTCTTTGTGGTGTTAAAATAGCGCTATCACAGAAAAATTAAAAAAACTACACAAAATACGTTCAATTTTATTAAATATTAATTTTTGCACAATAACGATTTATTTTTCATACGATTTATAGCTTTTGGGTTTGTTAGGTATTGAATTTATTATTAAAAATATATAATATATCTGCCTTAATCAGAACAATATTTAATTAAATAAAAAATAATTAACCATTCGCGGACTGCTTAAAATTTTGTATCTACCAATAGATGCTTTTATATTTATTGCAAAAATCATTTCAATTAAACAATATATAACTAATATTTGTTTATAAATAATACAAACGATTATTTATATTAATATAAGGTTATATTATTTAAATTGGTGTTAGATCTTCATTAATATAAATTTAAAAAAAATAACCGATCTCTACGTACACACAAAAAAAAAACAATATTAGCTCAAATTAATAAATATTATTAATTTGGTTGATGAAGTTTTCGCAAAATAATTTCTTTTTAATTTATAATTGTATCTTTTTTTTTGTCTTATGAACCACAATAATAATTTTGTGGTTTTTTTTTGTTTTATAAAATTATCAATTAATCAATTTGTAAAATATCTGTAGGTTTATTAAGGCTGCATTATTGTAAATAATTCTTATTTATAATTATATATTATTCGTTGGATTTTGGGGGTTATATTAATATTAGTTACCACACAAAATCAAACACTAATAACGCAGTATATATTATTTTATTATAATGAAAATATTTAAGTAAGCTTCTCTTTTATTATTATAATACAATTAATATTGTATCAACACAATATATGGTAAAATAAAATGAAAAAAAAAAACAATTCTTACTAAAAATGAACAAGGCTGCACTGAAATTATAAACCTTCGTAGGTTGTAAAAAAATCTTTTAGTCTAATATAAATAATAGTAATATTCCGTAATTTATTTTCATGCAACTAAAAATATGATAATATAAATTCTGTGTTGGGTTTCTTATTCAGTAATTATTAATATTTAGAGGTGACAAACATTTATCATAATTGATATTGTTATTACTAATGATTATTTACGAAATTAATATATAATCTAACAATTATATTAGTGCACAAGACTGGTGTAGTTCGTTGTCAATATATATTACATATAAATATATTATAATTATAATATATATAAGTAACTATTATCCGTATTTAGCTGAAGTGGGTGTGCTGATAAAGCAGATGTTTTTTTAGTAAGACACCACATTATTAAGGGTGATAGACTATATTATTAATATATAGTAGTGATTCTAACTGTACATTGTTAATATAATATATATTTAAATATAAAGAGAAAAAAACACTATTAACAAATACAATATTTAACCAGGCCTCCAGAAATTATATAAACAAATAGATCTTTTTCCTTTCCTAGTTTTAACTGTTTGAACGTATCAATGAGTCGTTCTTAAAAAATGAACCGTTCAATTCGACGAGTCTTTCATTGATATTAAACGAATCTATGAATCGTTCGTGTGAATTGAACATTTTCGAAGAATCGAACGATTTTTTTGTGAGTCGCGTATTGATATTGAACGATTTTTTGAGTCGCGTATTGAAATTGAACGAATCGTACTTTAAATATATATCGGGAATTGATGAGTTCTTCATATGAACAGAATTATTGATGCGATTTGAACGTTTTAATAAGTCGCTTATTGGAATTGAACGAATCAATTCGTTAAATTTAACGATTTCGCTTGAACTTACGATAGATTCATTGAGGCGTTCAAGTGAATTGAGCGTTTAGGTGAACCGTTCGATATTTTAATAGGTCGTAAAAAATTGAACTACAAAATATAACGTGTATTTAGTAAAAGTAGCTAGAACGTCACACCTCGTAGCAAATATATTGTGATATACCGTAATAGAAATGAAATTTTTTACAGAACCCATCTCTTTCGCTACCTTAAATTCTTCCATTGTACATAAAATAATGTTGCAGTGAATAAAGGGAGCAGATAGATACAAAAATTGATTCAATAATAATTTAAAATCGCAAATTCGTCCGTTTATAATGATCAATGTAAATTTTTTTTTAATAGATATGAGAAATGTTTTCATTTTTATGTTATGTAGCTTTTTTTTAGTCTGTCTGCTCGTAAAATAATTCAAAAAAATTCATTTCGAACTTTACAAATTCTCGATTTCGAGATGCGAGTACAAAACCCACAACAAAACTAGTTAAAATGTCCCATCTTTAATTATATAAACATTCTTCTCTACTTAGCGAACTTGTATTTGAAAAAAAAAAAAAATAGCTAGCATATTCAAGAAAGTACGATGTTTTTTAAATGAATTAATTAAAAAATAAAAGAAACTACACTTACTGTACGCTAGATTTTCTAATATTGATATTAGCTTATATAATAGTGTTTGTATGGTACTAGATGTTTTTATCAAGTATAATCAACGTGGAAAATCATACATAATCGTAAATAAAATACGGATAAATTTCCCGTTAAAAACACAAATTTGCGAATTTTTCTTCGATTAAAATTCGTCACTCTAAAATCGATTTGAAGACAAACAATATTTAATCGGATAAAAAAAAAGATTTTTTTAAACACACCGTAGACAATCTGAATAGTACCAAAAGAAAGTCCCGTTTTTTAAGAACTTGAAGTTTAATTAAAATAAAAAAATGTACTATAATATTTAAAAAAAATATTCATCAGTCACTTCATAAACTAGTTGGTAAGTTGTACTTCCTCTGATTGAAAAAAAAAATGTATTCTAATATATGTACGTCTATATCTATAAAAGAACTATGATATTTATATATTTCTATAAACTGTTTTTGTACCGTTGTATAAAATGTAGATTCTTCGGAATATTAAAAACACAAAATAGCTGCTTGAGAAAAATTCAATGTTTCAACAAAAGAAAATGTCTGTACTTAGATTTAATTAATAGCTTCTGTAAAAGGTGCTTTTTAATATTCTGTCGTATAAATAACAAAATCTAAGCAAGATCCACTCTTAATTGTAAAAAAAAAGGCACAAATTTCAATTGAAAATTTATAAATTTCAATAACGACTAAAATTTATGTCAATATTACTTAGAAAAGGAGTTTTTATTGCTTAGATTGTGTTTATTTGTTATTAGTACTGTTCCAAACGAATTATATAGCTTTTTACAATAACATCTGTATTCGATAATGTTAAAAAATTTGAGCTTTGCTATTTGCGGAGGTTTTTGCGAATTGTCAAAAAAAGACAAGGTTGAAGAAAAACACAGACGTTTTGTCGAATACATTAATATATTCCCTATCAAAATTGATATTTGATACAAAATTGTTTTTTTTTTTTGTAACGAGTCTCAAAATGCACTTTTAATCCGAGTGAAATAAAAATTTTGTTGTTCGAATAAATTTATTATGTTAAAGATTTTGTAAATAAAATGCACATCAGTTTAAAAAAAATTACTTATCGACTGGTGGTAACATTTTTGGACTAGTACAAAAATGAACTTCTGCAACATGAATATTCAAAGAAAAATATTTAATTGGTTTTTTTTTTGTAAAAAAAAAAGATTTTTTTGGTTAAATTCTCAATTTTGTATTTATTTTTATTATTCAATCTTGTCTTTTTAAATTTAAATTGACTATAAAATTCTGCTAATGTCTTTTGTTCAAAAAAAATGTTATATTATTAATCCAAACAATGAATTTATTTTTTAAAACACACAAAAATTAACATATCTCAAAAATCAGCTTTAAGCAAAAAAAAAAAAACGTTAAATCTGGCGTATTTTCGTAATTGTCTTAAACGTAGCTGGAGGAATTTGCATTAGCAGGGTATAAAAATTATTAATTTCTGTCGAGAAACGTCCAAAAAAATCAACAAATTGTCAGGTTGTTTTTATAATTTCGTATTAATAAACATGTCAGAAATATAAAATGCATTGAAATATTTTGGGGGGAATTGTTTTTGAAATTCCACAAAAAAAAGTTTAATTTTTTAAGACGTTATATTTCGTTATTTGAATATTTGGCTAAATTTGAATATTCCCCATTCGCGTTTCGTGCCTTTTATTTACAAATTAAACAAATAACGACTGAAAAATATAAAATTTTTGTTTATTTAAACATTTGCAACCTAATTGTGATTTCCTGTGCATTAATACAACTTTCGGTAGAATAAAAAAAAAATAGTTTTTTCATCAATTTCAATTAATTTTCAAACGCAAATGAAATAAAATAATTACTCTTAATTCCGACTGTAAAATACACTATGTTTAAACGAGGACTGCATTATATATTGTAATACCTGCCATATTATAAAATAACAATTACATTAGTTGGACCAAATAATATATCTATATAACGTATATATATAATTAAAAAAATAAATTAATTTAAAAAAAGCATCGTACCAAACTGTACGAACAAAAAAAATCTACCAAGCTAAATATTAAACATAATTTTTTCATTTTTTTTTAATTTGAACGAATCAATAAGTCGTTCATAAAAATGAACGTTTCGTGAAATTGGACGAATTATTCGTCAAATTTAACAAATTAATAAAATTGAACGGCTCAATGATTCATTTGTAAAATTGATCATATCAATGAATCAACGAATAAATCGTCAAGTAACGTGTCTTTCGCAAAATTGAACGGTTCTATGGTTCGTTCTGTTTAAAAAATGGATTTTTCAATCGTTTGTGACGTCCATTTAATTAATATTTTATTGTTTTCTCTCGCTTGCCTCCATAATTTCGTATTTACTCAGATGGGTTTATGTTCGGTTATAATAATTTACAAGAAAAAATAAACGTTGATTAATAATTGTGATTCGGCCTCAACAAAATATATTGTAAACTGTTACTAAACAAAACAACTAATACGATAGCACGTAGGAATTTAAAGAGAAATGCATATATTATTATATATTTAAGGTGATTCTGCATGTATAATAGATTTGTATTATAATTACGACTATTTAATATATTGTAATTAAAGACGCTTGCATAGATTTGATTATTAATAATATTTTTAGTACAATTACGATTCGTTTTCAAATTACCACTACTGTACTACTACTACTATTACTACTACATACAAAATGAATGTTGCCTTTTTGTCTTAAAAATAATAATAATACGATATTTGGTATTATTGTGGTGAAAAATATATATGATAATATATTGAAATATTATATAAACCATTGTGTGATGTGTGAGGCGCTAAACTAATGTTAGATAGTTTCCATATGAGCATAGATGATCGGTCTCCACGTGTAAACTCTTTATGTACATTTTTGGCAGAAATAAAAATGAAAAATAGTCAATCTACCAAAAAAAAAAAAATCCAACATTTGTCCAGTGAAAAAGAATTTTTGCAATTTTCTGGTGGTGTAATTGTTTTTTAATGTTTTTTTTTTTTGTAAATATGATTGTAAAATTAGTTCGTTCTGTATATATATTTGGTGGAAACATGACAAATATTCAATCTGCAAGAAAATAATGCAACAAAAAAGTATCTTCCTGGTTTTCTGGTTGTATTTATTTTGTAAATATTCCTCAGAACTATTACTACTAATTTTATTTATTAAAGTCCTACGTTTGCCTACTTAATTTGCTGTGGTATTATTTTTTTTGTTTTTTCTTAGAATTATTTTTAATTTAATTGTAAAAAAATGCCGCCAATACGCAATGTTTATTTTAACACATACCCAAAGAATATATAGGCAACTGAAACTACATAACAGAACTTAGGATGGCTCTAACATTATTGAATTGCCTTATAATAGATTTATACTTAATAAAATATTAAATATATTTATCCACAAGTCATTGCAGGTCTTATTAAGTATTAAAGACTATCCAGTATCTGGAAGTCTTTAATATATGGAAAACTTGGAGTATAAGCTGCTTCATATTTATGAAGCTACTTAATTGCAATTAAGTAGCATATATCCACTAATGCACTATCTATACTCCATTATTCTCAGTCACAATCCTAATTTAATTTTATTTTATTAAGATAAATCGGTATTATCACACATAAAAAGTTGCCTATATAAACATATCATTGCAACAAAATTGCAGATTTCTGTTTATCTTGCAGCCAGTGTATGTGAACTACTGGTATTATTATTGGTTATGGTCATTAACCCAATTTCCACACCCTATTAATAAATAATTGACTAATTGGAACTTTATTAATATTTTTATTTGATATAAACAAAATCAGTTCAATTTGTTTACCCCATAAATAAATTCACATTTATTGTCTCAGTTCGTTACAATTTACACATTTATTTCTTCCAAAGTGTACTTAAATTAAACAGTTCGCATTTAAAAAAAATTCTACTAATTAATTGATTGTCACGTTGACAGCTCGAGCGATGGTAGCCTTCTAAACACTTCTCCAATCATATCTTTCTGGACCCGTCCGAAACATTGTGTTTAATGCCGTATTGGATTGGTCACAATTGGCGTGTGGACATACAGGAGCACCGTGCAATTGGTTCCGCACTTTCCCGCGTCTTCAGCGATTCGTTTGCGTATTGATCGCTTCACGTACCCTCCAATAATACCATCGCTGCAGATCTGGCTATTAAT
The DNA here is from genome assembly GCA_947310635.1 of Leptodirus hochenwartii. Lineage (NCBI taxonomy): Eukaryota > Metazoa > Arthropoda > Insecta > Coleoptera > Leiodidae > Leptodirus > Leptodirus hochenwartii. The sequence goes on along the minus strand of OX371178.1, from coordinate 2,132,819 downwards.
AGTTCGTGATATTAGCCATTAGGTGCGTAGTTGCCAGATCACCAGCAACTTTCGAACACCGACAAATAATTTTTTTTGCGATATTTGACGATATAATAAAAATTGCGTTAATTCCACGATTTAAATGCAAAACGAAAAATAACTAAGAATAGATAACGGTATTTTTGCAATATGAAATTTGTAGCGAATAGTATCTACCGTAATAACAATAATTCTCTGTGTTTGGTAGGAAATTACAACACTTGGCAATAGCGCAGATCATTTGTCGGCTTGTATAATAGACGTGTATGTGTGGTAGCAGACATCTCCCTGTGATATTCCTATATTCTACCAGCGCGTTGTTGTCACGACAGGCCAGCCAATAACGCCAGTGATCGCGTGCCACGTTCTCCACGCTGCTGCCAGACCATTGGTCCCACATCCACTACGGACCAATCCGAGGGAAAACGGCCCACGAACCCGCCAGTCCCACGTAAGTACAACCGACAATCGAAACTTTTTCACAAATCGACGTGCTGGCAATGCCGCGATATCTCCGATATCTATTTTGCGCCGTATACGTTATTACGCCATTATCGTGCGACTGCCATCGATTCATTTCGCTAATGATCGGGATCGCTGCCATAATGTCCGCATTGGTCACATATTCTAGCTGGGCCAATTCATACGTTCGCATTGGTTCATATTATCCAGAAATGATAGCGATTTGATCGATGTTATCGCATTTGACAGGTAGATGTTGTCGTTTTTCTCCAATATGGCGAGGATTGTGTCAAAATGACTTGGTTTTTTTTTTTTTTTGTTAAATCGAATAAAATCGTATAATAGTAAAAAGTAATTCCCTTCGATGATTTGAGGAGTAAAAACGTAATATAGCGGTCATAATAAATAAAGCGTAGTATCAAATGTCATAAAATAACCTGCGCATGTCAATATTTAGCAGCTACTCCCCCCCCCCCCCCCCAATTATATAAACAAATGTTAAAACGAATTTCGCTTCAGTTATTTGAAAAACGACCACCGATGATAATGGATCATATAACGGCCACGGCCGTAGCCGATCCAAATCACCATCACCACCAGGCCGTAATTATGCAGGCCGTTACGGCGGCCGCAGCGGCTGGCCAACAGGTCCAGATGGTCCAAGTGCCGGCTGGTACCCAAATTCAGGGCCACCAGCAGGTTATTCAGGGCGCGAATGGGCAACAGATTATGGTCCATACATTGCCGGCGCAGCAGTCCGCCACTGGACAGCTGCAGCAGGCCGCTGGTGGCGCCGCTAGTGTTCAGCAGATACAGGTTAGCGAGTAGGCAACCAATGATACGCTAGTGTAGTTATATTGCGGCGAAATATTTACGTTTCTTATATTTTTCGAAACTATATTTTATATTCCTCGCTAAAGTAGGCATAATTTCACTGGAAATTGCCGACAACGCATAAGAACTACTAACTTAACTAATGTAAACATTGCGTAACATCGACAAATAATTAAAATTGAAACTTGTTAACTAACAAATATTTACCAAAATATAGAGAAAGGATATTTGAAACTGACTTAAAGTACATTCGATTGCGAGAAATATCAAAATATCATATAATCTATGCTATAATCTAACTACATGTCAAAAGTCGTGATTGTATACGAATCAGCTGTTTTAGAAATTGCAAGTCATAGTTTAGAGGTTAGGTTAAAAGGTCAAACTGTTATAGGTTATCAAATTGTATACATGACATATGTAATAATTAATTAAAAATTGTTTTCAAAGAAATTTATTTTTAAAATTATGGCTTTAATACATAAATTTAGAGGCACAAGTAGAAAATATGAAAAACGCTTTCCACCAATCAAAAATGCAACATTTACGAATATTTATTAATGTTGTCTTTGTCAAGTTTCCATTCAATTTTTTATTAACTCGATTTTGTATTTATTATAATATGCGACTTTTAGAATGAAATTAAAGTTTGCGAATATTTGCGATGTTGCAATTTATCATATTTATTATAATGCGCGACTTTTAGAATGAAATTAAAGTTTGCGAATATTTGCGGTGTTGCAATTTATCTTATTTATTATAATACGCGACTTTTGGAATGAAATTAAAGTTTGCGATATATTTGCGGTGTTGCAATTTATCTTATTTATTATAATGCGCGACTTTTAGAATGAAATTAAATTTTGCGAATATTTGCGGTGTTGCAATTTATCTTATTTATTATAATGTGCGACTTTTAGAATGAAATTAAAGTTTGCGAATATTTGCGGTGTTGCAATTTATCATATTTATTATAATGCGCGACTTTTAGAATGAAATTAAAGTTTGCGAATATTTGCGGTGTTGCAATTTATCATATTTATTATAATACGCGACTTTTGGAATGAAATTAAAGTTTGCGAATATTTGCGGTGTTGCAATTTATCTTATTTATTATAATGCGCGACTTTTGGAATGAAATTAAAGTTTGCGGATATTTGCGGTGTTGCAATTTATCTATTCGAATAGTTTGCTTTATTTGAAGTAAATAATTATTATAAGCATTTCATTTTCGCAATATGAATATAAAAACGGAAATGGTTTCATATGAATTATTTCTATTTATTATCGAAATATAAAATGAATACAATTTCGATTTAAATAAATTTATTTTTTTTAGTTCATTTTACGCCACAGAACCACACCATTTATTTTGTATAATGGCCAGCAATTCTGCAACCAACATGAATCAAAAACACATAAATCGCGGATACTGTCACATTTGATGAATGATAAACTTAATAAAGACGCGAATTTTATAATTACCGAAGTGTGTATAAAATAAACGAACGTGTGTTGTTTTGGCGTAGGTTCTTCCTGTAACGGCAAGTTTACCAAACGGTCAACAGATATTGCTGCAACAACCAAATCAAGCGCAAATAGTCCAAACGCCCGATGGTCAAACGTTCATCTATCAACCGGCCACGATAGAAAATGCGGCAATACAGCAGGCCCAACCCACAGGTGAATAGTAATTCTTTTATTCCTTCATCACTATAAATAAATTAATATACGAGTACTCGTAGTTTACATATTTCATCTTTTTGATACATTTTCCAATTTATGCCACAAACCCTTTTACTCTCTTTTTGTAAATGAAGGTTGAGAGAGTAAATCCTTATACAAATGCTTTAATTTATATTCGTGACCGGTTTCGGACTTAGCCCATCATCAGACCGAAACTACAAAGGGGTTTACAAGATCACTATTTAGAAATTAGTTAGTTAAAGAGTCCGCAATCCTAAAGATTGGTTGGAAACAGCACGCCATGCCGATCTATCCTGAGCTAATCCCTTCATCTCCCTATAGCTATTCATCTCAACGTCTTCAACTATCTGACTCACATACTCCAATTTAGGCCTACCTACCCCTCTCTTTCCCTCCACTCTACCTTCTATGATCAATTGCATAATCCCCCCATGCCTAAGGATATGCCCTACTAATCTGTCTCTCCTACGCGTAACACTCTCCAAATACTTCTCTTCTCCCCTACTAACTCTAGTACAGCTTCATTTGTTACTTTATCTTCCCAACCAATCCTCATCATCCTCCTATAACACCACATTTCGAATGCTTGTAATCTACGCTTCTCTTCCTTTCCTATAGTCCACGCCTCACACCCGTACAGTGCTACACTCCAAACATATACCTTCAGTAATCTTTTACTAATACCCAAGTCAATATTTGATCTTAAAATCTGTTCTTTTTCTACGAATGCCTTCCTACCCTGTGCTATCCTACACTTTATATCTACCTTGCTTCGATTATCTTTTGTGATTCTACTGCCTAAATAGTATATATATATTTATTAAGTGGTAAAATGTCGATAGAAAAATTATACATACTTGTCATGTAAAAGAAACTGGTAGACATGGTCATAAGTTGTAAAAGATGCATTCGCAGAATGTTAATTAAAAAAAAATTTACAAACATTAATTAAAATTGTATTATAAGAGTAAAAGTTATAAGTTATAAAGAGTAAAATAATTAATTGTTATTTTATAATGGCCATATTTGTTGATGGCCAAGATAGAACATGCGGTAAGATAAAAAATATTTTATATAATATGATAATATGTATAGGCAAAATATTTTGCACAGATATATCATATATAGAGATTCAAATTCGAATAAAAATTGTACATATAAGATTGAAAGCAACAAAAATTATTTGAGACATTTATTAAAAAGAGTTTTTTTTAATGATTACAATCTCTTCTTTAGTGATATCAATAAATGGCAACCTCGTACAAATAGCCAACGCGTCTCCAGCGACAGCTACAGCTGCACCAGCCGCAGCAGCTGTCACGTCAGCTATACAGCAAGTGTCACAACAAGCGGCAACAACGCAATTGGCTATGGCGAATGGTAATTTAGTAATGGTAAGAAGAAAAAAATATAGTACTCTAATGGGGAATTATTAGAACAACAAAACTTTGTTTTTTTTTTAGATGGTACCTGGTACCAGCGGTATACCAAACATTCAAAGATTGCCGTTAGGTGCCACGTCGGAATTTTTGGAGGAAGAGCCTCTTTATGTGAATGCGAAACAGTACAAGAGGATATTGAAGAGAAGACAGGCCCGAGCGAAATTGGAAGCGGAAGGGAAGATACCCAAAGAAAGGCCCGTAAGTTCAAAAAAATTGAAATGAAATGTATTTATTTTTTATAATTGTAAATATTTATTTTCAGAAATACCTTCATGAATCGAGACATAGACACGCTATGAATCGGATTCGTGGCGAAGGTGGACGATTCCATTCCGGTTCTGTTAAAAAACGGAAGTAAGTTCAGAAAAAAATGGTATCAGCTGTTAAAAACATGTTTTATTATAATTACATCTCTTTTACGGAAAATTAACATACTAAATCGTCCTTTTATTTGTTTTTTTCTTTAATAGAATGGAGGAAGCAGCTGCAAGAAGAGAAGCAGCCAGACAACGTCAACAACAACAACAACAGCAGCAGCAACAACAGCAAGTACAACAACAATCAATTCAGCCGATAGGTATTAGTTTTAACACATTTGCGTAGAAACTTTGTTAAATTTCAATTGAACGATAATTACGATTTTTGTTTCTCAAAATTTTCTTTTTATTAATGAAGTGGTTGTGTAAATTGAGTGAACTGCTCCACATCACTTGACTTTTATTTAGAAAAGACATCGTTCATAATATTCTTCGAAAAATTAATAAAAAAATATTTTATTGTACATATCTTTAGCTGTAAGTTTTGTTATATCGCTAGTATATTTCTGAAATGAATTTTATTTCGAATTATTTTTAATTCTATGAATCCAAAACTTGCAATATTTATGTTGAAACACTGTTAATTAATGTTAATGTTACGAGATTTTCGCTAAATATTTTTTAATTTAGGCTTTATTCGTGAAATATTTATTATAATTCATAGACTGACATTTTATATGACCCACTATGAAAGTGTGCATTACATATTTCATTTAATAAAATTTATATTTCTTACGATCCGCGGTATTCCAAATAAAAGTTACTATTTGTTAAATACTGTTTAATCGCGTAATGTTTAAGTTGTATATAATTTACATGTTCCTGTGTAATGTTGGTTGCCTACTATAAAGAATTCAAAGAGTAAAAACAAAAAATAAAGAAATTTAACGCTGGTTAAATTTAGTATAGGTAGTATTTATCGGTCTATACTTGTTTATAATAATAGTAAATATGATTTGCACAATACTGCAAAAATATTTTAATATTAAAGCATATGATAAGAATTACCCGTAAAATTTTGCAATGTCATGCGCGTTTTTTTACGTCATTAATAAATGTCAGTCTTTTCCTGTTTCTAGCAATGGCTCATAGAGTGCGCCAATTGTAGGGCATTTGCCTTAATCTAATCATTTTGCGAGTTAATCATCGGTGAATTACTCATTACAATACACGTTTAAAGCGCTAAATAATAACAGTATTATATAAGAAAAATCCAGTCAAATTTAACCGCAAACGAAGACGGTGTGCATCGAAACGTAACGTTGTGTTTTTTCCAACAGTGAACCGGCTTGTTTATACGACCGACTCTTTGTGCACTAGTGGGTGTTAACCAGCATACAAACAACACCCAAAACCGAATGTAAACCACTGTCCATTCGTATACGACACCGCGACACTCTGTTAAATAAACGAAAAATGGCTTGGCGTTTCAAAGCGTCCAAATACAAAAACGCCACACCGACGGTACCCAAGCCGGAAGCGTACGTCCGCGATATCTGCGTCGGTTCCTACCAAACGTACGGCAACAACATAGCGGCCTCGGGCCAATTCATGGCCTTCAACTGGGACCACGTGGGCTCCAGTTTGGCGGTGCTGCCGCTCGACGACTGCGGCCGCAAATCGAAGATAATGCCCCTGTTGCACGCCCATTCGGACACGGTCACCGATTTGGATTTTTCGCCGTTTCACGATGGACTGCTGGCCACTGGCAGCCAGGATTGTTTGGTCAAGATCTGGCATATTCCCGCGGGCGGTTTGGCGGAGTCGATTGGTGACGCGGAGTGCACATTTTCGCATAAACAGCGGCGCGTTGAGACAGTCGGATTTCATCCCACGGCCAATTTCCTGCTCCATTCGACTAGTTACGCAACGTTTACGTTGTGGGATTTGGTGTCCGAACAGGAATTGTTCTCCAATGCGGATCCTACAGACGTAAGCGTTCATTTCACTAGTTTAGCTTCAATTTGTCGTACTGGCTGAATTGGGGATAATGATTTAGTGCGTGTTTGTTGTCCGCAATACTGTTGCGTTTACGAAGTTGCATACTCTCAAGGGGTGTCATTTTGTCGAGCGCATTAATCAGCTGACTTATGGTCAGGTCTTTACTACCTATTCAATGAGTACTAACTATATATAGAGTATATATAACTATAATATTTATAGTCTATATTACTATATATGGAGTTAGTATTCATTGACCTACTTACTTAATACTTACTTTGACATATCACACATGTATTTCTAAAGTGACATAACTCAAAAAGATTTTTTTTCTGTTTTTTTGTGAGCTTGGTAAAAATGAAGGTAGTGGGAGATAGTCCGAAACAATAAAAATGACACAAGCTGCCATCTGGCAGGTGAATTCTGAAGTTTGAATAATAGAGGAATTTTTACGAAACTCCTACATGGTGATTACTCAAAAATACCATTTTTAAGTTGTGTCACTTTATAAATACATGTGCGATATCAAAATATATATATTTTTTTTTAATTGTACGTATTTTATCAATTATTTAGCTAGAATATTTAAATCAATTGTAAAAAAATTGTTGGTCGCAACGCTAGGTTTTAATCATGTAATTCTAGTTGCCTATATTAATACTCCTTTCGCTATCGGGGTATTCTCAGCCAAAATCGTACCTCATTTTTTTATAACAAAATCGACGAAACAATCGAAATAATATTACTTAATTTATCAATTATTTAAATCAAGTGCAAACAATGTTTGGTGGCAACTCTAGGTTTTTATCGTGTAGTACTAGTTGCCTATATTCATTCTCCTTTCCCTATCCGGGTATTCTCAGCCAGAATCGTACCTCATTTTTTTATAACAAAATCGACGAAACAATCGAAATAATATTACTTAATTTATCGATTATTTAAATCAAGTGCAAACAATGTTTGGTGGCAACTCTAGGTTTTTATCGTGTAGTACTAGTTGCCTATATTCATTCTCCTTTCCCTATCCGGGTATTCTCAGCCAGAATCGTACCTCATTTTTTTATAACAAAATCGACGAAACAATCGAAATAATATTACTTAATTTATCGATTATTTAAATCAAGTGCAAACAATGTTTGGTGGCAACTCTAGGTTTTTATCGTGTAGTACTAGTTGCCTATATTCATTCTCCTTTCCCTATCCGGGTATTCTCAGCCAGAATCGTACCTCATTTTTTTTATAACAAAATCGACGAAACAATCGAAATAATATTACTTAATTTATCAATTATTTAAATCAAGTGCAAACAATGTTTGGTGGCAACTCTAGGTTTTTATCGTGTAGTACTAGTTGCCTATATTCATTCTCCTTTCCCTATCCGGGTATTCTCAGCCAGAATCGTACCTCATTTTTTTATAACAAAATCGACGAAACAATCGAAATAATATTACTTAATTTATCGATTATTTAAATCAAGTGCAAACAATGTTTGGTGGCAACTCTAGGTTTTTATCGTGTAGTACTAGTTGCCTATATTCATTCTCCTTTCCCTATCCGGGTATTCTCAGCCAGAATCGTACCTCATTTTTTTATAACAAAATCGACGAAACAATCGAAATAATATTACTTAATTTATCGATTATTTAAATCAAGTGTAAACAATGTTTGGTGGCAACTCTAGGTTTTTATCGTGTAGTACTAGTTGCCTATATTCATTCTCCTTTCCCTATCCGGGTATTCTCAGCCAGAATCGTACCTCATTTTTTTTATAACAAAATCGACGAAACAATCCAAATAATATTACTTAATTTATCAATTATTAAAATCAAGTGTAAACAATGTTTGGTGGCAACTCTAGGTTTTTATCGTGTAGTACTAGTTGCCTATATTCATTCTCCTTTCCCTATCCGGGTATTCTCAGCCAGAATCGTACCTCATTTTTTTATAACAAAATCGACGAAACAATCGAAATAATATTACTTAATTTATCGATTATTTAAATCAAGTGCAAACAATGTTTGGTGGCAACTCTAGGTTTTTATCGTGTAGTACTAGTTGCCTATATTCATTCTCCTTTCCCTATCCGGGTATTCTCAGCCAGAATCGTACCTCATTTTTTTATAACAAAATCGACGAAACAATCGAAATAATATTACTTAATTTATCGATTATTTAAATCAAGTGCAAACAATGTTTGGTGGCAACTCTAGGTTTTTATCGTGTAGTACTAGTTGCCTATATTCATTCTCCTTTCCCTATCCGGGTATTCTCAGCCAGAATCGTACCTCATTTTTTTTATAACAAAATCGACGAAACAATCGAAATAATATTACTTAATTTATCAATTATTTAAATCAAGTGCAAACAATGTTTGGTGGCAACTCTAGGTTTTTATCGTGTAGTACTAGTTGCCTATATTCATTCTCCTTTCCCGCCATGGGTATTCTCAGCCAGAATCGTACCTCAATTTTTTTTTAACAAAATCTACGAAACAATCTGTCTTAGGTAATCCAATCTGTCTCTTGGAAGCGCGATGGCACGCTTCTCTGCACCTCGTCCAAGGACAAGCAACTTCGCATTTTGGACCCACGCGTCGAACAATGTTGTCTTCACACGGCCAATTCGCATCAGAGTATAAAAGATTCACGTGTCGTTTGGCTCGGCGAGAGCAATCGCATCCTTACGACGGGTTTCGACGCGCAGAGACTGCGACAGGTCATCATCAGGGACGTGCGGCACTTCGGAGAGACTGAAAAAACTTTGGAACTCGACTGCAGTACCGGAGTACTAATGCCTTTGTACGATGCGGATACGGGGATGCTATTTTTGTGCGGAAAAGGTGAATATTTATTACAAAAAGTTATAATATTAAGCAACTATTATTTTTATTATTTATTATTTTATTTATATTTTATTATTTTATTTACTTAATAAATATAACATTACAGTTACCTCTCGTCCCCCATTCAAGTCGTCACAGTTATTTTTTAATAATAAAGACCGTGGTTCAAAATATGATAATAGTGGAGTATATTGATATATTTTTTAATAATATTCATTCAATTAAAATCATTTTCCGACTTCGTCACTATTTTTTGATATATATTTTCAATTATTCGAGTTTTTTTTTTATTCAGTCAATTTAAAAATCATTTTTTATATATTCTATTTCTGACGTATCATCACTATTTTTTTGATATATGTATATTATATAATAAACTGCTATAAAAAGATTTATTTTTATATAAATCTAATTGCTACGAAGTTTATAATTCCGATTTTTTTTATGAAAGAAAAATAGTAACTAACTTTCGCGTTTTTTGTCGACTTCTGCTTCTTTTTTTTTTAGGTGACACAACAATTTCCTACATGGAAATTACGGATCGCGAACCGTTTCTGATCGAGGGTATTCGGCACCAGGGCGAGCAAACAAAGGGCGCTTGTCTGGTCCCTAAACGAGCCCTCGCTGTCATGCAGGGTGAAGTAAACAGAGTGTTACAATTGACCGGAAATGCGGTAGTTCCGGTTACTTATCAAGTTCCACGGAAGACGTACAGGTTAGATAAAATGTAGAATTATATCAATTATTTGGATTTAATTAAAATTGAATTAGATAGCGAAAATATTTTTGTACTTTTGCATTGTGTTGAATATTATTCGGATTTATTTTTTTGCAAAGACTTTCATGGAGATTTATATTTAAAATAATGTAAAATTATAAAATTCGATTTAATTAAAATTAACTAGATAGCGAAAATATTTTGTACTTTTGAATTGTGTTAATGAATATTTTTAATTTTTTTTTGCAGAGACTTTCATGGAGATTTATATCCTGATACTCCTGGCTACGTCACAAGTTTGATGGCTTCCCATTGGTTTCAAGGCAAAAATAATCCTCCGAAGAAGATCTCTTTGGATCCAACGAAACGTCAAAATGGAGACGAACCAATCACAGTGAGTTTTTGTTGACATTTTTTCAAGAGTATAATTTTTATATTCGTCTGATTTAAAAAAAAAACAGCATTAACGATTCTAAAAGAACGTTTTCTTTTTATTGATTTTTGTGTAGTATTTTTTTTTTCTGGATATATTTTTATTTGTTTTATTTCTTTTTTAAATTATTTTCTACGTGATTTTATTGAATTATTTTTTTTGAATGAAATTCTTTAAAAAGAGGAAACAGTTACCCGTTTTTGTGGATGAATAATTTATTTTAATACAAAAGTAAATGCCATTTAGGTTGTTTCTAAATCTTTCTTTGTGATTCCATTTGAAATTATTGAAAATAAAATTCATAATTTTTAGTAAAAATAAATTTTCTGCTTGTTCAAAAATAAATAAAAATTATTACTTTCTTAATTTCTTCTTAAAATTCGTATGTATTTTTTTCGGAATTTTAATCAAAAAAAATACTTAATTAAATTAAGGTTTTTTCCAAAAAAAAATGCATAGAATTTTCTAAAAAAAAATACGATATATTAAAAAATATATACCAACGTAATTTAAAGAAAGAAATTCCCCAAATATAACATTGTGACTTCTTGTAAAAATATTCGTCTTACAAAAATATAGTACATCAAATGACATTTATGGACAAAAATATCGTTTAAAAAATACAAAAGTAGCATTTAAAAAAAATAAAAGTTAATAGATTTCAATTAAAATTCCCAATTATCTTTAACTTCTGCACAAAATTTTTATTTTAGCTAAACTTATAATGAATTTTTGTAGGTTCACAAAGGTCCTCTAGCTAAGTTCATAGAAGACAGTGAGAATATGATAATTACAGAGCCGGCTTCGAAGCTTCTGCCAATTATAGCGAAAAAACCTGAACCGATGCATCCTGTCAAAGATCTCATAAAAGGTTTGGAGAAGGATCGTGTCTTCGAACAGCGCGACAAGTCCCCGATCAACGCCCCCGATAACCGGAATGATTATATCAAGGAAAAGGAACATATTGGAAGTATTGCGAGAAATATTGAAAATATCGAGGTAAGAAAAATAAAAAAAAATACAAAAAAAAGTTTGCTGCAAAAAAAAGAATTAAAAAAATGGTTGCGGATATAACGTGCGGGTTTATATATTTCTTTTATTTATATTTAACAGAAGTTTTTGGAGCATGTTTATCTAACTGTTTATATACAGGGTGAGTCAATAAAAATGAGATATTGAGCAATTGGACATTTTTTTGTTGAGAAATATTAAAATTTAGCATAACTACATAAAATTTAATAAAAATATTAACGGTTTATAATATACAGGGTGTCTAAATACAATTTAATCATTTTATTTTATATAATAAGTTTTATAATCAGAAAGCTGAAATTTGTTTCAGATGAAATTTTTTTTTATTAAATCAGATTTAATTATTACTTATTGTAAAGATGCACAATAGTGGTCGCTTTATTAAATATACATATGAAAAAAGAAATAGTAGATTTAAGGCGGCAAATTTAGTGTATTTAGCGCCGTCTATAAATATTTGTTAAATGTTTGTTGACATAAGATTTATTAGCCAAAAAAGTCTCTGTGCCAAATATCAACTTTCTAGTAAAATAATTATGAAATTATTACACAAAGTTATTACTTTGTGTAATAATTAAAATAAAAATTAATTTAAACACCCTGTATATTAGCAACCATCAATATTATGAACATTAGCAACCATCAAAGAATCATTTCACGCATTATTTTCAATAACTCATCCTGTCTAGAAACATAATTCGTTTACGAACAAACAATAATAATGGCATGTTTGCAATATTATATCGCGCTAATAAATTAACCAGCACAAATTTTTTTGGGGAGAAAAGGCGTAAAACATTCGAAAAGTCAAAAATCATGATTGTCTAAAAAAAAATTCACAATTTAACGTAATAATTAATTTCACTTTCAAAATCATTTCGTGATTCATCTCACTCGTAACAATAACCCAACTAACACTGGCGCATGTTGTTCTGTCTTCCCCCACCACCCGCAAAAAACATCGCTCACATCACCCCGCTTAAAAAAACCAAGACGGTCGATCACGTCCAACAACCCATCCCCGCCCCGAAGCCACTGCCGCGCACCTCACGAGCCGCCTCCGTCTGCTCCGATGCCATCGCTTCGGGCGTCGCGGATGATTCGGCCTCCGCGACGAACGGTTGCGGCGCGACGGGTGCGCCGAAACCGGTCGCCCGGCCGAGGACGAACAGTTGCGTGCCCGCCGTCACTGTGACCGGTCAGCAGCAAGTCGCTGCGGCGACATCTGTCGGCGGCCAACAGCAATCGGTCGGTTCCGTCGTCGCGTCTGTTAATCCGAATGTTCCGTTGCCTGTTGGGGGATATAAGGTTGATTTTGTTTGAAGCAGCTTTTGTGTGTTTTTTTAATCGTGCTTTTTTGTTTGTTTGTTTGGTTGCGGAAACAAATCAGTTTGCGGCTTTTTTGCTTAAAAACGCATATTTTTCATATTTTTTTTTAATACAATCAATCATATTCGATAAAATAAAAATACTCTTAATTATCAGGCCATTTTGCTTCTATTTAAATTTTTTTTATAATTTTCAATTAACTTTTTACTTATTTACGTTTTTTCACTCTATTTACTAATATTTCAAAAAATGTTTTCGTAAACTTATTTAGAAATATTCTAGAAATTCTTATATAAATCTTCAAAAAAATAAATGTGAAAAATAAATAAATATATATAATAAAAATTAATTTTAATTATCGGAACAATTTGCTTCTATTTAATTTATTTTTATAGTTTTCAATGAACTTTTTACTTTATTTACTTATTTACGTTTTTTCACTTTATTTACTAATAATTCAAAAAATATTTTCGCAAACTTATTTATAAATATTCTTGAATTTTTTTATAAATCTTCAAAAATAATAATAAATAAGTGTAATAAATAAATAAATATATTTAAAATATATTTTAATTATCCGAACAATTTTGCTTCTATTTCTTTTTTTTATAGTTTTCAATTTACTTTTTACTTTTTTCACTTATTTATTAATAATTCGAAAAATATTTTCGCAAACATATTTAGAAATATACATAAAATTCTTATATAAATCTTCAAAAAATTAAATAAATAAATATATGTATATAATAAAAATTAATTTTGATTATCGGAACAATTTGCCTCTATTCAATATTTTTTTTTTAAGTTTCAATGAACTTTTTACGTTTTTTTCACATATTTACTAATAATTCGAAAAATGTTTTCGCAAACTTATTTAGAAATATTCTAGAAATTCTTATATAAATCTTCACAAATTTAAATAAATTAATATAATAACCACGAATTGTCCTTTTATCTCACTGTAGCCTCGTTTGGGTCCAAAACCGTTCACGCCAACCATGTTAACCGACACGGAAACCTTCGATAAGGTTTTCAGCGTGCCGCAAGTTCCGGTTAATCATCACACGAACGGTACAGCGCATCGAGTTTCCACCGAGGCGGAAAAGCCGCTTTTTCAGCTGCAAGATAAAAGCCCAGATTCCGATCAAAGTTCCAACTCGCAACATAACCACGAAAGTCTCGAAATTTTACCGGATAATAATATTTTCGAAGCAAGCTCAAAAAGTAAGTGTATAAACAGCGTTTTGGAAGATCATTTTATCAAAACTAAACGATTTTAAATATATTTTGAAAAATTTGATTTTTTTTCTATTTTAAATTACGCTTTAATTTAATTTATTATGTGAAATCAATTATTTGTTAAATTTCTTCTTTAATCCAATTATTGTAAAAAAATGGTTCAAATTTATTATAAAAAATTGATTATTTTTAAAAGTTCTTCAAAATAAATCAATTTTTGCAAAAAAAATACATTTTAAACTAATTTTTCCCCATTTTTTAATTTCGTTCTTAGATTTTTATTTGAAATAATAAAATCTTTGCACAAGAATTATTCTTTAAAAATTTAATATGTAAAATAAATATTTAAAATTTGTTTGAAGTAATCAAAAAAAATCTCGTTTTTTTAAATTTTTAAATTTAGTTTCTCATCTTTAATTCATTGTCTAAAACAAATCTTTTTAAAATTTCTTTTACAAAATCCAATTTTTACTCAAAAAAAATACTAGTTTTTCTCATATTTTAAAATTACGCCCCTCTTCCATTTATTACCTAAAACGAATGATTTTTCAAATTTCTTCTTAAATAAATCAATTTTTGCTTTAAAATCTTGTTTTTCGAATTTATTAAGAAAAGTTATTGTTTTTTAAAAATTTCTTTAGTTATTCAATTTTTGCTCAAAAAAACGAATTTTTACTCGTTTTTCACGTTTCATAAATTTGTCTGTTCTTTCTAATTTACTATGTGAAATAAATTATTAAATATTTCAAAAATCTTTTTTTTTTACCTACTATTAAATTCCCCTACCAATTTAATCATTTACATTTTTTTTTTAAGTCGATTCTGAGCTTCTGCACGACGACGCAGACTCGGATTACAAACCGAAGACTCCCAGCACAGCCGAACGCAGAAAGTTGTTCGAAACTAAAAGCAATAGTAAAGAAAACGACGAAGATTGCGATGGTTTAGACACCGGAAACTTCGAGCGATCTTCCGCCCAAAGAAATAGCATCGCTGAACGACGAAAGATGTACGAACGATCTCAAAGTACTCAAGAAACGTCAACGACAATAATTGGTACGTCAAATTAATAACAAAATATTAATTTAATTTAATTATTTTTAATTTATATAAACACCAAACTGCCTTAGTTAGAATTGAGGGGGAAGAAGAGGTAGCAAAAATAGGGAAGGGAGTTCGGCAGGGATGTACACTCTCACCGTTATTATTTAATCTATATATAGAAGATGCAATAAACAAAGTAAAAGAAGAGTATAGTGTAGGTGTGAATGTACAGGGAGAGAAAATATATATGCTGAGATTCGCCGACGATATAGCTATATTGGAAGAAAGCGAAAAGAAATTAGAAAGGGTATTGAATGGTATGCAGGCAGTATTGACTAGGGATTTTAACATGAAAATAAATATAGGTAAAACTAAAGTGATGAGGTGTGACAAAAAGGAATGCAGTAGAAAAATGAGGATCACAATAGGAGATAATAGAATCGAAGAAGTGTCAAATTTTTGTTATTTAGGCAGTAGAATCACAAAAGATAATCGAAGCAAGGTAGATATAAAGTGTAGGATAGCACAGGGTAGGAAGGCATTCGTAGAAAAAGAACAGATTTTAAGATCAAATATTGACTTGGGTATTAGAAAAAGATTACTGAAGGTATATGTTTGGAGTGTAGCACTGTACGGGTGTGAGGCGTGGACTATAGGAAAGGAAGAGAAGCGTAGATTAGAAGCACTTGAAATGTGGTGTTATAGGAGGATGATGAGGATTGGTTGGGAAGATAAAGTAACAAATGAAGCTGTACTAGAGTTAGTAGGGGAGAAGAGAAGTATTTGGAGAGTGTTACAGCGTAGGAGAGACAGATTAGTAGGGCATATTCTTAGGCATGGGGGGATTATGCAATTGATCATAGAAGGTAGAGTGGAGGGAAAGAGAGGGGTAGGTAGGCCTAGATTGGAGTATGTGAGTCAGATAGTTGAAGACGTTGAGATGAATAGCTATAGGGAGATGAAGGGATTAGCTCAGGATAGATCGGCATGGCGTGCTGTTTCCAACCAATCTTTAGGATTGCGGACTCTTTAACTAATGTGTAGTTTCGATCCATTTTATATTTTACTTTATTTACAAAATTGATCGAAATCGTTTTTAGATTATGAAGACGTTTATATTTTAATTTTATTATTTTTTTTTTATAAAAATGATCATGATATTTTCAAATCCATTTTTCTAGATATATATTTATTTGTTGGATAAAATGCTTATGTAGAAAATTTAATCAAATATTGTGCTAAAAAACCAATTTTTTCAAATGGATAAAATTAATTTTACAATCCAAACAGATTTTGACGTGCAATATTAAACCAACAAAAATCGTTTTCTGTCTGTGTTAACACATTTTTTTGAAAAATAAAAATGATATTTGCATTTAATTTAATTATCTAAAAATTGCAAGACTGGATGATAAAACGTTAGTTTTGTACTTTTCCCTTTTAAATATATTATTTTGACAGTTTATTCTGTAAGTAGAAAAGCAAGATGGTTCTCCCGTAATGCTTCGTCGAAAAGATTCGTTTAAAAATCGCAAAAATGGCGATGTTAATAGCAAAGAGGATAACAGAAAAAGTGCTGGTATAATTAAGCAGCAATCTCTAGATCCAGCATCTGGGAAAAAAGCTGATGCTCCAAAACGAACTTCCACCGTTTTCGGTAAAAAAAAAAAACCCTCTTTAAATTTAAAAATATATATTTGATGGTTTTTAGGTCGTGTGTCTAAATTTCGACATTTAAAAGGAACTCCAGCACACAAGTCCTTACATATTGAAAATATTAGAAATTTGAGTCGGCAGATTGCTGGAGAATGCGATGGATTTCACGGTAAGAAATATGTTTTAAAAATATAAATAACAACTTATGAATATTTTCAATTTTTATTTTATGAAAATCGTTTTTAAAACACGAATACGTTTATATTGCAACTCCTTTTTTGAAAAATAAAAATTATCATGATAGTTTCAATTTACTTTTTTTAGATATATATTTATTTGTTGGATAAAGCACTTATAAAAAAAATTTAATCAAATTTGGTGCTAAAATTCCATTTTTTTCAAATGAATCGAATTAATTTTACAATCCAAATAGATTTTGACGTGAAATATTAAAAAACAAACAAAATCGTGTTGATAGTTGTTTATTGTTAAAAAAAATTAAAAATTTACAAACGTCAGAAATACAAAAATTGTAGGTGATCAAGCTTAGTTAGTTAAACAGTCCGCAATCCTAAAGATTGGTTGGAAACAGCACGCCATGCCGATCTATCCTGAGCTAATCCCTTCATCTCTCTATAGCTATTCATCTCAACGTCTTCAACTATCTGACTCACATACTCCAATCTAGGCCTACCTACCCCTCTCTTTCCCTCCACTCTACCTTCTATGATCAATTGCATAATCCCCCCATGCCTAAGAATATGCCCTACTAATCTGTCTCTCCTACGCTGTAACACTCTCCAGATACTTCTCTTCTCCCCTACTAACTCTAGTACAGCTTCATTTGTTATTTTATCTTCCCAACCAATCCTCATCATCCTCCTATAACACCACATTTCTAATGCTTGTAATCTACGCTTCTCTTCCTTTCCTATAGTCCACGCCTCACACCCGTACAGTGCTACACTCCAAACATATACCTTCAGTAATCTTTTTCTAATACCCAAGTCAATATTTGATCTTAAAATCTGTTCTTTTTCTACGAATGCCTTCCTACCCTGTGCTATCCTACACTTTATATCTACTTTGCTTCGATTATCTTTTGTGATTCTACTGCCTAAATAACAAAAATCTGACACTTCTTCGATTCTATTATCTCCTATTGAGATCTTCATTTTTCTACTGCATTCCTTTTTGTCACACCTCATCACTTTAGTTTTACCTATATTTATTTTCATGTTAAAATCCCTAGTCAATACTGCCTGCATACCATTCAATACCCTTTCTAAATTCTTTTCGCTTTCTTCTAATATAGCTATATCGTCGGCGAATCTCAACATATATATTTTCTCTCCCTGTATATTCACACCTACACTATACTCTTCTTTTACTTTGTTTATTGCATCTTCTATATATAGATTAAATAATAACGGTGAGAGTGTACATCCCTGCCGAACTCCCTTCCCTATTTTTGCTACCTCTTCTTCCCCCTCAATTCTAACTAAGGCAGTTTGGTGTTTATATAAATTAAAAATTATTCTCCTATCCTTATAATCTATACCCATTTCTTTTAAAATTCTAAACATTATGTCCCAATCTACATTATCAAATGCCTTTTCTAAATCTACAAAAGCTATGCAAGTTACCTTTCCTACCCTATTTCTTTTTTCTACTACCGTTCTTAGTGCTAGAATCGCCTCTCTCGTCCCTCTGTTTTTCCTAAAACCAAACTGATCTTCTCCTAGCCTTTCCTCTACTTTATTTTCTAATCTCCTATAAATAATCTTTAACAATATCTTCGATGCATGTGATAGTAGGCTAATGGTCCTATAGTTCTCACACAATTTAGCTCCTATTTTCTTCGGCATTGTTACTATTCTACTACGCTGAAAATCCTGTGGTACTTCTCCCTTCTCATATATTTTACAAACTAACCTGTATAATCGCTCCTGCATTTTTTCCCCTGCGTGTTTTATTAATTCGGCTGGTATCATATCAATCCCCGCTGCTTTGTTATTCCGTAAATCATTTAATGCTCTATGAAACTCTGACCTAAGTATGCTAGGACCTAAGTCATCCTCATCTATCTGTTCCACATTTTCTAGCTCCTCCATGTCCTGCCTACCTTTATATAAATCTTCAAGATACTCCTTCCATCTTCTAGCTTTTTCCTTATTTTCTGTGAGTTCCTTACCCTGCTTATCACATATAATGTTACCCTTTGGTTTTACTTTAGAAAAATGTGACTTAATTTTCCTGTAGCCCAAATCTACTTTACCTCTTCTCATATCCTCCTCAATATCCTCACAGTTTCCTTTTATCCACTCTTCTTTCGCTAGCTTGCATTTCCTATTAATTAAGTTCCTTAGTTCCTTATATTTTTTCTGTCCTGCTTCTGTGTTTCCAATTTTAATTTTCCTTCTTGCTTCTATCATTTCAACTATTTCTTCCGTGATCCATTCCCTCCTACCTGCCCTTTTCTTTGTGCCTAATACTTCATTTGCTGCTGTAGTTAGCCCATTTCTGATTTCCCTCCATTCGCAATCTATGTCGTTCCTAGATGTTCCATTAGCCATGATTTCTACTTTCTGCTTGTACTTTTCACATAGATCAAGCTTAGAAGTTACTTACAAAATTCATACATTTTAGAATTTTTATCACGATTTAAAAGTCTGTATAGTTATAAAAGGCTTTTTTTTAAAGAAACTTAGATATAACACATTTTAATCTATCTCTAGATAATTTTCTTATGCTAGTAGGCAAGGCATTGTAATACTTTTTACAGCGGTAAATTGGTCCTTTTTGAGCCTTAGCCAATCTACAAAAATCAATATATACATCCTTCCGGCTGCTGGTTAAGTACTCGTGATTACTTCGAGTAATCGTGTGAGTGATCGTGGGCAACTAATATGCAGTAGATGGCGGGAAGAGTTAATATTTAAAAATATTGTTACTTCTTAGCAAATTCCGATCGTATGGCGGTACCACTGAGCGGGCCAGGCGGTCGCATCGCCATCTTGGAAGCGGCCAAACCAGGTCGCCTTCCAGACGGTGTTATTCCGGCTCTAGTCCACGGCACAGCGAATGTACAAGACTTCGCTTTTGACCCATTTTCCACTAGAAGATTCGCCGTGGGAATGGACGATGGTGCCGTGCATATTTGGATATTACCTGAAGAAGGTACGCATTTTTATTTGTTATAAAAAAAACCGAATGTAGCTCAAATTTTGCACAGTTTAATATCTCAGTTTAGTTCGATTAACGCCACAATGTCGATTTTTGAACATTGTCAGGTCTCGCCGAGCCAATCAACAATCCCACTCAGACATTCCCCGCGCATGCGGACAAGATCCACGTGGTCCGATTCCACCCGACCGCACGCGATATCCTCGCGACAGCCGCTCACGATCTGCGCATCAAAGTTTGGGACCTTTCCAAGGCCGAACCGGTTGCCAGAATCACATTGGCTGGCCATACTGAACAGCTGTTCGCTTTCGCTTGGTCCCCGTGCGGCGCTTTCTGCGCCACCGTCAGCAAAGATGGTCAGAAACGCCACAAAATATTAAATAAAAAATATATATCAAAACATTTTATATATTTTAGACTACTTTGTGCAAACATAAATGAAATACTTCCTCATATATTATTTTAATTTTATTTATATTCTCTATGCGTTTCGTTTTTTTTAAAGCGTCTTCAGTAATTTTGAAAATTGTCTATTACAGCGTTTTGTTGAAAAAATCACATTAATATTTTAAAAGATTCACAATCGCAAAACGCTGTAATTGACAATTTTCTCCCGAAGATGCTTTAAAAAAAGCGAAACTGTTAGAAAAGATAAATAAAATTAAAATAATATATAAGCAAGTATTTAAATTTATTTTTACATAAATTCGACCACATAAAATGAACATTATAAAAATGGACGACAATCAAGATATTTTATATATTTTGTGTGTGTGTGTGTGTGTGTGTGTGTGTGTGTGTGTGTGTGTGTGTGTGTGTGTGAGTAACAATATTATAAAAAACGATTATTCTAATCTAATTGTCATTTTATAATACTGTTTTTATATATTGTTATACAAATATTTTTATCTTCATCAATAATTTCTGCAAATAAGTAAATAAATGGACGTGATTTCGTTTTGGGATCCAAAAGGCAAACTTCGACTGTATTCTCCGCGTTCATCGCAAGTGCCAGTGCAAGAGGGGCGTGGTCCCGTTGGCACGCGCGGAGCTCGCGTGGTCTTCGCATTAGACGGTCGTTATTTAGTCACGTTGGGCTTCGATCGCGTGTCGGAACGGCAAGTTACGGCCTATCGGGCCGATGATCTGTCGTCCCCGCTTAACACGGTCGGACTGGATGTTTCTCCGGCGATTTTAATTCCGTTTTACGACGAGGATAGCTCCACGTTGTTTTTGACGGGGAAGGTAAGAAGATGTAATTTTCAAGTGATATTTTTTTTAGTTTTTTTAGTCTGGAAAGTGTTGGGTAAGTGAAAAAATTAAATAAAAAATCGTTTTGTTGAACGGGAACTTTTGTATCTTTTTTAATTATATTTTTTTGAGTTTGATCAATTTTTTGAATTTTTTTTTTATTCTAATATATATTTTTTTAAATGATGTAGAAAATTTTGTGGTTTTGCGGTGTTGCAATTTATTTTATAATAAAAAGATGAGCGTAAGTTCTTGATCAAAAAAAATTCACACAAAAAATGGCAAATGACAGATTTTTTGCGCTATTTTTGATCTTAATTCAAAGATGACTTGCAGTAAATTCCCGAATCCATTGTTTTTTTTTTCAAATTCCGATAGGTATAAATTATAAATAGTAAATTTTTGATTATAAAATATAATATAATTTATCTAACTTCATTAATGAATATATAGATTTAAAAAAATTGATAGTTGCAAATAGAATATATTTTTAAAATCAATTTTATTTTTTTGGACATTTTCTATTTTATGTAAAGCACTAAATTTTTTATTATTTTCTGTTTATTTTTTCTAGAAATATCCCTATTATCAACGGGCTTTTAAATGAAAGAAAAGTTTGCGCACTTTTGCGGCGTTGCAATTTATCTAATATTCGAAAAATTGCGCTAAAAATCTGAATCGAACATTAATTTCAGTATTTCATTTTCATAATACGAATACAAAAATGTTGTCTTATAATATATTTCTCTTTTATTATTGATATTAAATATTAAATTAATACAATTTTGTTATAAATAACGGTATAAAATTTTGCTTTAAATTACTATAAAGTAAAACTACAATTCTAGAAAATATTACAAAAACGGAAAAATGTTCATTTTAACTTGCGCTGGCATTTACTATAGAATTAATTTATGTAAAATTTAGTCGAAGGTACCAACAATTTTTTTGTTCTTATGGAAATATATATTTTTTCATTAATTACCGCAACTTAAATATTTTTCAAAAACTCCTTGATATATTTAAATCGTTTTCTTTATTGTAATTCGCAAACTATAAACTCTAGTTTGCCCTAAATTCAAGTTCGTGTATTTATCCACCTTTATCCTACTACTTGTCATAATTTTCTTTAAATTATCATCCTATTATTATCGTATAAATATTATTAATTTCGGCTTCTAAAACAATTCAAAAATATAAAACAACAAGTAGTATTTTTTACAAGATTTTTTTTTCTTGCTGAATCTTTCAGTTTCGCAATTTCTGTTGATATACAGGGTGATACGACAATCTACGCATTTGAGGTGACAGAAGAGCCTCCGTATATATGTCCGTTGAGTCATCACCGTTGTAGCACTTTGCATCAAGGTCTATCTTTTCTACCGAAGAGTGTTTGTGACGTTTCCACTGTGGAGTTTGCCAAGGCCTTGCGATTGACCAATAACACTATTGAGCCTTTATCCTTCACTGTACCAAGAATCAAGGTACAAAAATATATGCAAATTTACAAAACATGAAAAAGTACATGTATCTACTATTTATCAATTTTTTTAATTATTTCCTCTATTTGTTTTTTGTTTTATGTATTTATTTTTTTGTAATTGATGTTATTTTAGACTGATTTGTTCCAAGACGATTTATTTCCTCCGACTAGAGTGACATGGAAACCAACTTTAACGGCTGAAGAATGGTTTAATGGGAAAGATAAAGTTGTTCAAAGAATCAGTTTGAAACCAGGCGGAATGGATTCGTGTAAGATTTTTTTTTTTGAATAATGCTATCGCTAAAAAAAACAATCGGACAGTTTTTTAAGTGTTAAAAAATTTTTCCCCACAAAATTTTGGAAAATCCAATTTTTCGATTTTTTTTATAATATTTTTTTTGACGTTTCTAGAAAAGTATTGTATGCAACACGTGCGAAATTGTGTTTTCGCACTCATTGCGCTACCCAACTCATCCTGCCACCTCGTTGTTTAAATATCAGGACTAATATTTCGCAATTTGTCGCATAAATTTCAAATTTTCGTGTTTGTTTTGTTCTTTTAGTGAGTGATTCGCAAAGTCAACCAGTCGTTGATCGACCAATCAACAAATCAGCCTCTCAACCGTTTATTGGGGCCAATCAGCCGTTCAACCGTTTAGGTTGGAATGTCGAAATGTCTGGACAAAGTAAATCCAAACAAGAAGAAGTAAGTTGAAATATAAAAAATATATAAAAAAAACTTTTTTCGAAACATCTTTTCAAGTTGTTTTCTATTGCTAAAATTGCTGAATTCTTTCAAAAACGATTCAGAATATTATTTTATTATAAAAAAAATGGCTAATGGAACATCTAGGAGCGACATAGATTGCGAATGGAGGGAAATCAGAAATGGGTTAACTACAGCAGCAAATGAAGTATTAGGCACAAAGAAAAGGGCAGGTAGGAGGGAATGGATCACGGAAGAAATAGTTGAAATGATAGAAGCAAGAAGGAAAATTAAAATAGGAAACACAGAAGCAGGACAGAAGCAGGACAGAAAAAATATAAGGAACTAAGGAACTTAATTAATAGGAAATGCAAGCTAGCGAAAGAAGAGTGGATAAAAGGAAACTGTGAGGATATTGAGGAGGATATGAGAAGAGGTAAAGTAGATTTGGGCTACAGGAAAATTAAATCACATTTTTCTAAAGTAAAACCAAAGGGTAACATTATATGTGATAAGCAGGGTAAGGAACTCACAGAAAATAAGGAAAAAGCTAGAAGATGGAAGGAGTATCTTGAAGATTTATATAAAGGTAGGCAGGACATGGAGGAGCTAGAAAGTGTGGAACAGATAGATGAGGATGACTTAGGTCCTAGCATACTTAGGTCAGAGCATTAAATGATTTACGGAATAACAAAGCAGCGGGGATTGATATGATACCAGCCGAATTAATAAAACACGCAGGGGAAAAAATGCAGGAGCGATTATACAGGTTAGTTTGTAAAATATATGAGAAGGGAGAAGTACCACAGGATTTTCAGCGTAGTAGAATAGTAACAATGCCGAAGAAAATAGGAGCTAATTTGTGTGAGAACTATAGGACCATTAGCCTACTATAACATGCATCGAAGATATTGTTAAAGATTATTTATAGGAGATTAGAAAATAAAGTAGAGGAAAGGCTAGGAGAAGATCAGTTTGGTTTTAGGAAAAACAGAGGGACGAGAGAGGCGATTCTAGCACTAAGAACGGTAGTAGAAAAAAGAAAGAGGGTAGGAAAGGTAACTTGCATAGCTTTTGTAGATTTAGAAAAGGCATTTGATAATGTAGATTGGGACATAATGTTTAGAATTTTAAAAGAAACGGGTATAGATTATAAGGATAGGAGAATAATTTTTAATTTATATAAACACCAAACTGCCTTAGTTAGAATTGAGGGGGAAGAAGAGGTAGCAAAAATAGGGAAGGGAGTTCGGCAAGGATGTACACTCTCACCGTTATTATTTAATCTATATATAGAAGATGCAATAAACAAAGTAAAAGAAGAGTATAGTGTAGGTGTGAATGTACAGGGAGAGAAAATATATATGCTGAGATTCGCCGACGATATAGCTATATTGGAAGAAAGCGAAAAGAATTTAGAAAGGGTATTGAATGGTATGCAGGCAGTATTGACTAGGGATTTTAACATGAAAATAAATATAGGTAAAAAACAAAGGGATGAGGTGTGACAAAAAGGAATGCAGTAGAAAAATGAGGATCACAATAGGAGATAATAGAATCGAAGAAGTGTCAGATTTTTGTTATTTAGGCAGTAGAATCACAAAAGATAATCGAAGCAAGGTAGATATAAAGTGTAGGATAGCACAGGGTAGGAAAGCATTCGTAGAAAAAGAACAGATTTTAAGATCAAATATTGACTTGGGTATTAGAAAAAGATTACTGAAGGTATATGTTTGGAGTGTAGCACTGTACAGGTGTGAGGCGTGGACTATAGGAAAGGAAGAGAAGCGTAGATTAGAAGCACTTGAAATGTGGTGTTATATGAGGATGATGAGGATTGGTTGGGAAGATAAAGTAACAAATGAAGCTGTACTAGAGTTAGTAGGGGAGAAGAGAAGTATCTGGAGAGTGTTACAGCGTAGGAGAGACAGATTAGTAGGGCATATTCTTAGGCATGGGGGGATTATGCAATTGATCATAGAAGGTAGAGTGGAGGGAAAGAGAGGGGTAGGTAAGCCTAGATTGGAGTATGTGAGTCAGATAGTTGAAGACGTTGAGATGAATAGCTACAGGGAGATGAAGGGATTAGCTCAGGATAGATCGGCATGGCGTGCTGTTTCCAACCAATCTTTAGGATTGCGGACTCTTTAACTAATAAAAAAAAGTATTTTTGAAAAAATGCAAAAAAAATATCTGACAGTTTTTTTTAGTGTAAAATTTTGGTTATAAATAATGTATTCAATTTTTTTTTTACGTTTAGTTACAAATAAAAAATTATATATATATATCATTAAAAAATCGTCTAAAAATTAAATTTAAAAAAATATAATATTAAAATAAATATTAAAGGTTGTCAAAAATAAATTCAATATATTTTATAAGAAATACGATAAAAAACATTTGGGAAAATGTAGAAAATTTAATTTTTATATAATTAATAAAATTATATAAAATTTAACCACAAACTCAAATAAAACACGTTTTGCACTAGTTGCACACATTTTTTTTTGAAGTACATAAAATTCTTTTTAGATTCAAAAATCCGTGAGCAGTCGCATGGAAATCAACTTAAAATTAGAACAAGATGACATGGAAGGAGTTGACCCAGCTGAATGGGACGAATAGATAAGTACATTTAATTAAAAAAATAAAGGAAAAAAAACGTATATGGCTTAGATACAAATTAAACTGCTGCTATTTATTATTAATTAATGGAATTGCTAAAATTAAACACAAAAATGAACCCAGCATTATTAAAAACCAACAATATTTAAAACTTTATGTGTAATTTAATAAAAAATATTTATAATTGATGTTTTTGCCCTAAATATTATTAATTTGTGATGTTTTTGTTAAGAAAACTAGTCAACAAAAAACAACTGCAGTTCAGCAAAAAAAAATTTTAATTCTTTATATATTTTTATATAATTTGATAGTTTTTTCTTGCAATAAAATCTAGAAAATTAACGTGACATTGAATTAACATAAGAAATATAGATTATTCGATAAATTTACATAAAATTAGTCTTAATTTAAAAAATACAGAAGATATTATTTATTAGATTTTATTTATATATTTATTAGTTTTTTAAAACATTTTTTTTTTTAAATATACGCTTTGCTTATACTCAGCCTTCAAAATTGGTTTATTAAACGGCCAATTTTTTCGAAGAGCTGTTAATTATTAAGTAATTCTTTAACTTTTGAGGCTTTCTATGTGTTTTCCCCGCTTTATTAAGTACATAAAAAATTAGTGATATTTAAAACTAAATAGCTTGCCATTTCTTCGTTCCAATTAATTAAAATCCCAAAACGGAAAAAGTTGCAAGTGCCAAAAAAAATATCCAACATTTGTTCAGAGCTTTTTTTTCTTAAATTTTTTTCCGCTCTTACAAGACTTGTAAATGTAAAATAGCGAGCTCAAAGTTAGTAAATCGATGACATTCAATAATACATGGAATGTTTAAAACAATAAAATCATCAAAAAGTGAAATTTAAAGGTTTTATTGTATTTTTTAACATTTCTTGTAATACTCTGTTAGACTGGACAGTATTCCATTTGATACTCGTTTTTATATACAAATTTAATCTTAAATAATATAAACATAATTATTTATATACTATTTACAAACCCAGTGCATTTATTATTAAAAATTACAACAAAAAAAACCTATTGTATTAGTAATACGCAAATATTAATCAAGACTAAGTCATTTTGTGCTATAATATTTTTTTTAATATCTTTATTGTAACTTATCGGCAATCCCTTACAATACAGGGTGTTTGAATAAAAAGAACACAATTTTTCTCGTAAAATAAATTTACTACCTAAAAAAAAACACGACTGTTTTTTTTGGTCCAACTAAAATAAACTCGTAACTTTTTTTTCTGTGAAATGTGTTGTGATTTTTATTGAGCACCTTGTATATTATTAAATGTAGTCTGTCTGTGGCATTTGTGTGATTATTATTAGTTATTATTAACTATTATAGACTTAATGCAAATTGTAATAACAACAAAAATATAATAACGCAATAAAAATATTTCTACCAATTTCTTATTTAGCGAATTTTATCGTCATTATTTATTGTAACAGAAATGGTTGAGTCCTGACTTAGTCCTTTGCCTAAAAAAAAATATTTTTTCAATTTTTTTTACATTTTGCAAATTAATATTTTATACCGCCGTTTTTTTTATTCGCCATTTTTTTGATTATAATTTTTTCCAACATAACTATTGGAGATTCAAAAGCTAAAGTCCACAAAACCGAAATCAAAAAAGCCAGAAATAAATCCCCATAAAACAAATGGCACTGAAATAAGTTTTATTTTTAATGTAACGTCAAAAGGGGGTTATGTCCAAATTGTTACTTACCAATCCGAAAATGTCAAAATAGCCGGAAAATCGCGTTCGTCCAATCAAAATAGCTAACATTCCGAAATGCACTAAATACATGGCGTAATTTATTCTTATAGTGATGTTGAAAATTGGCAGAGATAAAAATTTATTCAAAATACCTAAAAAAAAATTTTTGTCTTAAAACGTGATTATTTTGGATAAACGATTGAATTTTTTTTTTACCTCCATATCCGTGCGTACAAGCAAAAATAATCCAACATATTGAGAGTCCCCAAAATTGTCTTGAAGCCCCATTATAAAGAGAATTTAATACACGATCGAATGGATTATTTAAAAAATATTTATTTGAAAAAATTATTGTCAAAGTTGTGGCAAAAGATAAAATCCATAATAAAATTACTGTTGCCTACAAAAGTGATTATTATTAAAAAAAAAATTTCAAAAGTGTAAAATATTTATTTTCCTAAAAAACTCACTTTGCTTATTTTAATTTTTTTATGTTGACATTTAAATAGAATGTACCCAAAAATAACTCCAATAAGCCAAGGGCCAAATCTGGTGTGGGTGGGAATGTACATGTCATTTTGATAATTATCATCTTGACTAAAAAAAAACATTATTTAGTTTTGAATTAAATGCGGTAATAAAAATATTCTTACTCAAAAAAATTTGCGGAATATTTGTAAATGTAATTGATGCCAAAATTTAATCCAACGCTAAATATCGTTAATAAAATTGAGAACAAAATTGTGATTTTTGGGAATTTTTTTAACGGAATTAATAAAATTGGCGATAAAACGTACAATTGCATATCAACGGCTAAATACCACGCTTGCGCAACACACTGAAATTATAATTTTTTATCGACATCATTTTGCCGAAATTGTATATAAATATTAAAATTACTTACTCGATTATTTACTTCAATATAATTTTGCAGATACAAGAAATCTACCCACCAACTGGTTGCACAGGGCTTTTGAAAATTATTGTCAATTATTGGGAAAAGGGGACCATCCCCTAAATGCCTTGTAAGGGTAGCTGTGACCAAAACAACAGCAGCCAAAGAAGGTGTTAATCTAAGTAATTTAAAAAAAAATTGTTATAATTTGTGTAATTTCTGTAAACTTTTTTTTTTTAGATATTACCTTAAATAACGATGTAAATAAAAATATGGCCAGTTGTCCGAGGATTTGTCCCTTTTATTTAGATACGTGTACGAAAGCAATATTCCACTAATGACGAAAAAAGTATCCACGGAAAAATGGGAGGCGAACATTGGCATTGCGTAGTATTTTTCTTTCAGCTAAATTTATAAATAACAAATATTCATTCTTGTAAAAAAATCTTTTTAGAAAAAAAAATTTTTTTTTAACTCGTAATTATATTTATTCGGTGCTAGAACATTAAAAAAGAAACTTTTTGACGTACTTCTAAAATGTCAACGGCGTTGATAAATGGTAAAAATGAGTTCATGGCAATTCTGTGCATGAGTATGATCCACATCATCGAAATAACCCTGAGGCCGTTCATGCATCCTAATTGGTTATCTGACGAGGTACTTTTGGAGAAGAGTTTCTTTGCGTTGGAATATAAGGAGAATGCTAACAGTATTTTGGAACCAGTTTCTGTTGGATAAAAATTGATAAAATATAAAATATAAAATATGGTAGTAGAAAAAAGAAAGAGGGTAGGAAAGGTAACTTGCATAGCTTTTGTAGACTTAGAAAAGGCATTTGATAATGTAGATTGGGACATAATGTTTAGAATTTTAAAAGAAACGGGTATAGATTATAAGGATAGGAGAATAATTTTTAATTTATATAAACACCAAACTGCCTTAGTTCGAATTGAGGGGGAAGAAGAGGTAGCAAAAATAGGGAAGGGAGTTCGGCAGGGATGTACACTTTCACCGTTATTATTTAATCTATATATAGAAGATGCAATAAACAAAGTAAAAGAAGAGTATAGTGTAGGTGTGAATGCACAGGGAGAGAAAATATATATGCTGAGATTCGCCGACGATATAGCTATATTGGAAGAAAGCGAAAAGAATTTAGAAAGGGTACTGAATGGTATGCAGGCAGTATTGACTAGGGATTTTAACATGAAAATAAATATAGGTAAAACTAAAGTGATGAGGTGTGACAAAAAGGAATGCAGTAGAAAAATGAGGATCACAATAGGAGATAATAGATTCGAAGAAGTGTCAGATTTTTGTTATTTAGGCAGTAGAATCACAAAAGATAATCGAAGCAAGGTAGATATAAAGTGTAGGATAGCACAGGGTAGGAAGGCATTCGTAGAAAAAGAACAGATTTTAAGATCAAATATTGACTTGGGTATTAGAAAAAGATTACTGAAGGTATATGTTTGGAGTGTAGCACTATACGGGTGTGAGGCGTGGACTATAGGAAAGGAAGAGAAGCGTAGATTAGAAGCACTTGAAATGTGGTGTTATAGGAGGATGATGAGGATTGGTTGGGAAGATAAAGTAACAAATGAAGCTGTACTAGAGTTAGTAGGGGAGAAGAGAAGTATTTGGAGAGTGTTACAGCGTAGGAGAGACAGATTAGTAGGGCATATTTTTAGGCATGGGGGGATTATGCAATTGATCATAGAAGGTAGAGTGGAGGGAAAGAGAGGGGTAGGTAGGCCTAGATTGGAGTATGTGAGTCAGATAGTTGAAGACGTTGAGATGAATAGCTATAGGGAGATGAAGGGATTAGCTCAGGATAGATCGGCATGGCGTGCTGTTTCCAACCAATCTTTAGGATTGCGGACTCTTTAACTAATAGAACGACCCGAAAAAAAATTGAATTTTTTTACAAATGTTTTCGTAAAAATCTAGGTTTTTAAAGTATTTGTTTCTGCGGGAAACTTCAAATTGAACTTGAGAAACAGAAATCGACAGCTGGGACTATATTATGCATTATGTGGTTTAGATCAATTTAAATTTTGACCAAAATAACGCAAACAAATTTTGCAGATTGTTGGTACATTTTTTCATTTGAAAAATAAAATACTCCTAGGACGATTTATAATTGTTTTTTTTTGGTATAGATATTTTTAATTTTGAAACAACTCGACTGAAAACAGAAAATTTTGAGGGAATTTTCTAATCAGAATTCTCAATTTTTCGAAATGATCCCGCACGGGATCAATTATAGAAAGTTGAGAAAATCGACCAAAGAGTATCTTGAGGAAACAATCAGATTTTTCCATTTTTCTCGATTTTGATGAAAATAAAAAATCGACTAAAATCGACCAAAAATGGAAATTTTGTTTTTTTTCACCTTTTTCCGTTTGAAATGAAAAGCAATAAAAACGTTCCCTAAGACCATTTATAGTCGTTTTGGACTATTTTCGGTATTTTTTAACTTTTCTCGAAAATCGACCAATTATCGAAAATTTTCAAATGGACTTTTTCGAAGATTTTCTCATTTTTTTTCCGTTAAAAAAAAAAGAAACTCACTAAAAACGTTCCCTGGGACCAAAAAAAAAAAATTTCGATAATTTTGATGAAAATCGACCTCTCTTCTTTTTCGATAATTTTTCGATAATTTCGATGAACAATTTACCTAACAGATTTTTGCTTATTTTATTTTATATAAAATGTTATTGGGATAAAATTAATAACACAAATAAGTAAAGTGACCATACGTCCCGCTTTTAGCGGGACAATCCCGATTTTCGGTAATTTGTCCCGCTTAAGTAAAAAATCATTATTTCCTTGCTTACTACAAAAAATTTACCATTTACCCGTATAAAAAAATTCTGCGGAACGGCTCGACAGATTTCAATGATTTTGGTGTTATATTAAAGCGATTATGTCTATTTTTGCCCATTTTGTTCAAAATTTAAGTGTATTTGCTAAATTGGTCGGAAATTGAAAATTAAGAATTACTATTTTCGCCTACATTCATATAGACTTGTATATCATAATCAAAGGCATGTACAATCGAGTCAAAGAAATAGTCAATAATTGTGGCCTAAAGTGTCTGACTTAAAATTATTCTAGGCGAGACCTGGCGATGCTATATATATATATATAATTATTTTTTATATACATTTCTTATATTTAAATTTTTTAAATATTTTATTTTGATTTTTGTCAAATATTTTATAGCAAATTATGTTGAATTACAAAATAAATACGCAATAGCGTCCTCAAACAATCGGTCAATAATTGTATTTTCTTTTTTTAGTTTTTAAACTATGCATTTATGTCTGATTTGCAATATTCTTGGCAGTAGGTGTACTAGTGTATAGATAAAATTCGGATAATAAAAACGCGTTTCTTGATAACGAATACTCGACTAGAGCGAGAACTTTCTCAGAAAACGGCCAAAGTCTCGCTTCAACCAACGCAATGAACTTTTTCGAGTTTATATTCTTCGCTTCAACTTATCGTTCAGGGTGCCATTGAAAGTGCCCATATAAAATAGCATGTGCAAAGATGGGATTGTATTCACGTAACCATATAGTTAGAGTTGAATTTCTCGCCGCGTTTGTCGAGAATAAATAGTGTGTAATCTGTGTGTGTGTTTATGGTGGTTGTCGCACACACATCTAATGTTAAAATATGTAGATGGCGATACCAACACGATTAGCAACTGTAAATTAATACGGGATGTTAATTGCGTGTTCAATTTCAAAGTAAGCATTTAGAAACATTTTTATATGGACTGTCCATGCTAAGATTATAAATTTTTATTAAACGTGAAAAAATGAGAAAGAACAGAGGTAAAATAGTCGAAAAATGATCTAAAAAGAACAGAGGTCGATTTTCAACAAAATTATAGAAAAATTATCGAAAAATTGTTGAAAAATTGTCGAAAAATTATCGAAAAATAGTCGAAAAATATAGACAAATGATCGAGAAATTATCGAAAAATTATAGAAAAATTATCGAAAATTATCGAAAAAGAACATAGGTCGATTTTCATCAAAATTATAGAAAAATTATCAAAAAATTATCGAAAAAGAGCAGAGGTCGATTTTCATCAAAATTATAGAAAAATTATTGAAAAATTATAGAAAAATTATCGAAAAATTATCAAAAAATTATCGAAAAAGAACAGAGGTCGATTTTCATTAAAATTATAGAAAAATAATCGAAAAATTGTCGAAAAATTATAGAATAATTATCGAAAAATTGTCGAAAATATAGAAAAATTATCAAAAATTGTCGAAAATATAGAAAAATTATCAAATATTATCGAAAAAGAACATAGGTCGATTTTCATCAAAATTATAGAAAAATTATCAAAAAATTATCGAAAAAGAGCAGAGGTCGATTTTCATCAAAATTATAGAAAAATTATTGAAAAATTATAGAAAAATTATCGAAAAATTATCAAAAAATTATCGAAAAAGAACAGAGGTCGATTTTCATCAAAATTATAGAAAAACAATCGAAAAATTGTCGAAAAATTATAGAAAAATTATCGAAAAATTGTCGAAAAATATAGAAAAATTATCGAAAATTATCGAAAAGGAGCATAGGTCGATTTTCATCAAAATTATAGAAAAATTATCGAAAAATTATAGAAAAATGATCGAGAAATTATCGAAAAATTATAGAAAAATTATCGAAAATTATCGAAAAAGAACATAGGTCGATTTTCATCAAAATTATAGAAAAATTATCGAAAAATTATAGAAAAACTATCGAAAAATTATCGAAAAATTGTCGAAAAAGAGCAGAGGTCGATTTTCATCAAAATTATAGAAATATTATCGAAAGATTGTCGAAAAATTATAGAAAAATTATCGAAAAATTGTCCAAAAATATAGAAAAATTAACGAAAATTATCGAAAAATAACATAGGTCGATTTTCATCAAAATTATAGAAAAATTATCGAAAAATTGTCGAAAAATTATAGAAAATTTATCGAAAAATTGTCGAAAAATATAGAAAAATTATCGAAAATTATCGAAAAATAACATAGGTCGATTTTCATCAAAATTATAGAAAAATTATCGAAAAATTATAGAAAAATTATTGAAAAATTATCAAAAAATTATCGAAAAAGAGCAGAGGTCGATTTTCATCAAAATTATAGAAAAATTATCGAAAAATTATCAAAAAATTATCGAAAAAGAACAGAGGTCGATTTTCATCAAAATTATAGAAAAATTATAGAAAAATTATCGAAAAAGAACAGAGGTCGATTTTCATCAAAATTATAGAAAAATTATAGAAAAATGATCGAAAAATTATAGAAAAATTATCAAAAAACAACAGAGGTCGATTTTCATCAAAATTATCGAAAAAATATCGAAAAAAAGCAAAGGTTAGAAGGTATGTACCTTCCAAAGGTTTCTTCCAAAAAAAAAAAAAAATTTCCAAAGGTATATACCTTCTTCCAAAAAAAAAATAAAATTTCCAAAGGTATATACCTTCTTCTAAAAAAAAAAAAAATTTCCAAAGGTATATACCTTCTTCTAAAAAAAAAAAAAATTTCCAAAGGATATACCTTCTTCCAAAAAAAAAATTTATTTTTTAATAATTAAAATAATTTTCGCTTTTTTTCGATATTTTTTCGATAATTTTGATGAAAATCGACAGGTATATACCTTTGCTTTTTTTCGATATTTTTTCGATAATTTTGATGAAAATCGACAGGTTATACCTTTGCTTTTTTTCGATATTTTTTCGATAATTTTGATGAAAATCGACAGGTATATACCTTTGCTTTTTTTCGATATTTTTTCGATAATTTTGGTGAAAATCGACAGGTATATACCTTTGCTTTTTTTCGATATTTTTTCGATAATTTTGATGAAAATCGACAGGTATATACCTTTGCTTTTTTTCGATATTTTTTCGATAATTTTGATGAAAATCGACAGGTGTATACCTTTGCTTTTTTTCGATATTTTTTCGATAATTTTGATGAAAATCGACAGGTATATACCTTTGCTTTTTTTCGATATTTTTTCGATAATTTTGATGAAAATCGACAGGTATATACCTTTGCTTTTTTTCGATATTTTTTCGATAATTTTGATGAAAATCGACAGGTATATACCTTTGCTTTTTTTCGATATTTTTTCGATAATTTTGGTGAAAATCGACAGGTATATACCTTTGCTTTTTTTCGATATTTTTTCGATAATTTTGATGAAAATCGACAGGTATATACCTTTGCTTTTTTTCGATATTTTTTCGATAATTTTGGTGAAAATCGACAGGTATATACCTGTGCTTTTTTTCGATATTTTTTCGATAATTTTGATGAAAATCGACAGGTATATACCTTTGCTTTTTTTCGATATTTTTTCGATAATTTTGATGAAAATCGACAGGTATATACCTTTGCTTTTTTTCGATATTTTTTCGATAATTTTGGTGAAAATCGACAGGTATATACCTTTGCTTTTTTTCGATATTTTTTCGATAATTTTGGTGAAAATCGACAGGTATATACCTTTGCTTTTTTTCGATATTTTTTCGATAATTTTGATGAAAATCGACAGGTATATACCTTTGCTTTTTTTCGATATTTTTTCGATAATTTTGATGAAAATCGACAGGTATATACCTGTGCTTTTTTTCGATATTTTTTCGATAATTTTGATGAAAATCGACAGGTATATACCTTTGCTTTTTTTCGATATTTTTTCGATAATTTTGATGAAAATCGACAGGTATATACCTGTGCTTTTTTTCGATATTTTTTCGATAATTTTGATGAAAATCGACAGGTATATACCTTTGCTTTTTTTCGATATTTTTTCGATAATTTTGGTGAAAATCGACAGGTATATACCTTTGCTTTTTTTCGATATTTTTTCGATAATTTTGATGAAAATCGACAGGTATATACCTGTGCTTTTTTTCGATATTTTTTCGATAATTTTGGTGAAAATCGACAGGTATATACCTTTGCTTTTTTTCGATATTTTTTCGATAATTTTGATGAAAATCGACAGGTATATACCTGTGCTTTTTTTCGATATTTTTTCGATAATTTTGATGAAAATCGACAGGTATATACCTTTGCTTTTTTTCGATATTTTTTCGATAATTTTGATGAAAATCGACAGGTATATACCTTTGCTTTTTTTCGATATTTTTTCGATAATTTTGATGAAAATCGACAGGTATATACCTTTGCTTTTTTTCGATATTTTTTCGATAATTTTGGTGAAAATCGACAGGTATATACCTTTGCTTTTTTTCGATATTTTTTCGATAATTTTGATGAAAATCGACAGGTATATACCTTTGCTTTTTTTCGATATTTTTTCGATAATTTTGGTGAAAATCGACAGGTATATACCTGTGCTTTTTTTCGATATTTTTTCGATAATTTTGATGAAAATCGACAGGTATATACCTTTGCTTTTTTTCGATATTTTTTCGATAATTTTGATGAAAATCGACAGGTATATACCTTTGCTTTTTTTCGATATTTTTTCGATAATTTTGATGAAAATCGACAGGTATATACCTGTGCTTTTTTTCGATATTTTTTCGATAATTTTGGTGAAAATCTACAGGTATATACCTTTGCTTTTTTTCGATATTTTTTCGATAATTTTGATGAAAATCGACAGGTATATACCTTTGCTTTTTTTCGATATTTTTTCGATAATTTTGATGAAAATCGACAGGTATATACCTTTGCTTTTTTTCGATATTTTTTCGATAATTTTGATGAAAATCGACAGGTATATACCTTTGCTTTTTTTCGATATTTTTTCGATAATTTTGATGAAAATCGACAGGTATATACCTTTGCTTTTTTTCGATATTTTTTCGATAATTTTGATGAAAATCGACAGGTATATACCTGTGCTTTTTTTCGAAATTTTTTCGATAATTTTGATGAAAATCGACAGGTATATACCTTTGCTTTTTTTCGATATTTTTTCGATAATTTTGATGAAAATCGACAGGTATATACCTTTGCTTTTTTTCGATATTTTTTCGATAATTTTGATGAAAATCGACAGGTATATACCTGTGCTTTTTTTCGATATTTTTTCGATAATTTTGATGAAAATGTACAGGTATATACCTTTGCTTTTTTCGCAATTTTTTCGATAATTTTGATGAAAATCGACAGGTATTATACCTTTGCTTTTTTCGCATTTTTTTTCGATAATTTTGATGAAAATCGACAGGTATATACCTTTGCTTTTTTCGCATTTTTTTCGATAATTTTGATGAAAATCGACAGGTATATACCTTTGCTTTTTTTCGATATTTTTTCGATAATTTTGATGAAAATCTACAAGTATATACCTGTGCTTTTTTTCGATATTTTTTCGATAATTTTGATGAAAATCTACAGGTATATACCTGTGCTTTTTTTCGATATTTTTTCGATAATTTTGATGAAAATCGACAGGTATATACCTGTGCTTTTTTTCGATATTTTTTCGATAATTTTGATGAAAATCTACAGGTATATACCTTTGCTTTTTTTCGATATTTTTTCGATAATTTTGATGAAAATCGACAGGTATATACCTGTGCTTTTTTTCGATATTTTTTCGATAATTTTGATGAAAATCGACAGGTATATACCTGTGCTTTTTTTCGATATTTTTTCGATAATTTTGATGAAAATCTACAGGTATATACCTTTGCTTTTTTTCGATATTTTTTCGATAATTTTGATGAAAATCTACAGGTATATACCTGTGCTTTTTTTCGATATTTTTTCGATAATTTTGATGAAAATCTACAGGTATATACCTGTGCTTTTTTTCGATATTTTTTCGATAATTTTGATGAAAATCGACAGGTATATACCTGTGCTTTTTTTCGATATTTTTTCGATAATTTTGATGAAAATCTACAGGTATATACCTTTGCTTTTTTTCGATATTTTTTCGATAATTTTGATGAAAATCGACAGGTATATACCTTTGCTTTTTTTCGATATTTTTTCGATAATTTTGATGTAAATCGACAGGTATATACCTTTGCTTTTTTTCGATATTTTTTCGATAATTTTGATGAAAATCTACAAGTATATACCTGTGCTTTTTTTCGATATTTTTTCGATAATTTTGATGAAAATCTACAGGTATATACCTGTGCTTTTTTTCGATATTTTTTCGATAATTTTGATGAAAATCGACAGGTATATACCTGTGCTTTTTTTCGATATTTTTTCGATAATTTTGATGAAAATCTACAGGTATATACCTTTGCTTTTTTTCGATATTTTTTCGATAATTTTGATGAAAATCGACAGGTATATACCTGTGCTTTTTTTCGATATTTTTTCGATAATTTTGATGAAAATCTACAGGTATATACCTTTGCTTTTTTTCGATATTTTTTCGATAATTTTGATGAAAATCGACAGGTATATACCTGTGCTTTTTTTCGATATTTTTTCGATAATTTTGATGAAAATCGACAGGTATATACCTTTGCTTTTTTTCGATATTTTTTCGATAATTTTGATGAAAATCGACAGGTATATACCTGTGCTTTTTTTCGATATTTTTTCGATAATTTTGATGAAAATCTACAGGTATATACCTTTGCTTTTTTTCGATATTTTTTCGATAATTTTGATGAAAATCGACAGGTATATACCTTTGCTTTTTTTCGATATTTTTTCGATAATTTTGATGTAAATCGACAGGTATATACCTTTGCTTTTTTTCGATATTTTTTCGATAATTTTGATGAAAATCTACAAGTATATACCTGTGCTTTTTTTCGATATTTTTTCGATAATTTTGATGAAAATCTACAGGTATATACCTGTGCTTTTTTTCGATATTTTTTCGATAATTTTGATGAAAATCGACAGGTATATACCTTTGCTTTTTTTCGATATTTTTTCGATAATTTTGATGAAAATCTACCGGTATATACCTGTGCTTTTTTTCGATATTTTTTCGATAATTTTGATGAAAATCTACAGCTATATACCTTTGCTTTTTTTCGATATTTTTTCGATAATTTTGATGAAAATCGACAGGTATATACCTTTGCTTTTTTTCGATATTTTTTCGATAATTTTGATGTAAATCGACAGGTATATACCTTTGCTTTTTTTCGATATTTTTTCGATAATTTTGATGAAAATCTACAAGTATATACCTGTGCTTTTTTTCGATATTTTTTCGATAATTTTGATGAAAATCTACAGGTATATACCTGTGCTTTTTTTCGATATTTTTTCGATAATTTTGATGAAAATCGACAGGTATATACCTGTGCTTTTTTTCGATATTTTTTCGATAATTTTGATGAAAATCGACAGGTATATACCTGTGCTTTTTTTCGATATTTTTTCGATAATTTTGATGAAAATCGACAGGTATATACCTGTGCTTTTTTTCGATATTTTTTCGATAATTTTGATGAAAATCTACAGGTATATACCTTTGCCTTTTTTCGATATTTTTTCGATAATTTTGATGAAAATCGACAGGTATATACCTTTGCTTTTTTTCGATATTTTTTCGATAATTTTGATGAAAATCGACAGGTATATACCTGTGCTTTTTTTCGATATTTTTTCGATAATTTTTATGAAAATCGACAAATATATACCTTTGCTTTTTTTCGATAATTTTGATGAAAATCGACAGGTATATACCTTTGCTTTTTTTTCGATATTTTTTCGATAATTTTGATGAAAATCGACAGGTATATACCTGTGCTTTTTTTCGATATTTTTTCGATAATTTTGATGAAAATCTACAGGTATATACCTGTGCTTTTTTTCGATATTTTTTCGATAATTTTGATGAAAATCTACAGGTATATACCTGTGCTTTTTTTCGATATTTTTTCGATAATTTTGATGAAAATCTACAGGTATATACCTGTGCTTTTTTTCGATATTTTTTCGATAATTTTGATGAAAATCGACAGGTATATACCTGTGCTTTTTTTTCGATATTTTTTCGATAATTTTGATGAAAATCTACAGGTATATACCTGTGCTTTTTTTCGATATTTTTTCGATAATTTTGATGAAAATCTACAGGTATATACCTGTGCTTTTTTTCGATATTTTTTCGATAATTTTGATGAAAATCTACAGGTATATACCTGTGCTTTTTTTCGATATTTTTTCGATAATTTTGATGAAAATCGACAGGTATATACCTTTGCTTTTTTTTCGATATTTTTTCGATAATTTTGATGAAAATCGACAGGTATATACCTGTGCTTTTTTTCGATATTTTTTCGATAATTTTGATGAAAATCTACAGGTATATACCTGTGCTTTTTTTCGATATTTTTTCGATAATTTTGATGAAAATCTACAGGTATATACCTGTGCTTTTTTTCGATATTTTTTCGATAATTTTGATGAAAATCTACAGGTATATACCTGTGCTTTTTTTCGATATTTTTTCGATAATTTTGATGAAAATCGACAGGTATATACCTGTGCTTTTTTTCGATATTTTTTCGATAATTTTGATGAAAATCTACAGGTATATATCTGTGCTTTTTTTCGATATTTTTTCGATAATTTTGATGAAAATCTACAGGTATATACCTGTGCTTTTTTTCGATATTTTTTCGATAATTTTGATGAAAATCTACAGGTATATACCTTTGCTTTTTTTCGATATTTTTTCGATAATTTTGATGAAAATCTACAGGTATATACCTGTGCTTTTTTTCGATATTTTTTCGATAATTTTGATGAAAATCTACAGGTATATACCTGTGCTTTTTTTCGATATTTTTTCGATAATTTTGATGAAAATCGACAGGTATATACCTGTGCTTTTTTTCGATATTTTTTCGATAATTTTGATGAAAATCTACAGGTATATACCTGTGCTTTTTTTCGATATTTTTTCGATAATTTTGATGAAAATCTACAGGTATATACCTGTGCTTTTTTTCGATATTTTTTCGATAATTTTGATGAAAATCGACAGGTATATACCTTTGCTTTTTTTCGATATTTTTTCGATAATTTTGATGTAAATCGACAGGTATATACCTTTGCTTTTTTTCGATATTTTTTCGATAATTTTGATGAAAATCTACAAGTATATACCTGTGCTTTTTTTCGATATTTTTTCGATAATTTTGATGAAAATCTACAGGTATATACCTGTGCTTTTTTCGATATTTTTTCGATAATTTTGATGAAAATCGACAGGTATATACCTTTGCTTTTTTTCGATATTTTTTCGATAATTTTGATGAAAATCTACCGGTGTATACCTGTGCTTTTTTTCGATATTTTTTCGATAATTTTGATGAAAATCTACAGCTATATACCTTTGCTTTTTTTCGATATTTTTTCGATAATTTTGATGAAAATCGACAGGTATATACCTTTGCTTTTTTTCGATATTTTTTCGATAATTTTGATGAAAATCTACAAGTATATACCTGTGCTTTTTTTCGATATTTTTTCGATAATTTTGATGAAAATCTACAGGTATATACCTGTGCTTTTTTTCGATATTTTTTCGATAATTTTGATGAAAATCGACAGGTATATAC
The DNA here is from genome assembly GCA_947310635.1 of Leptodirus hochenwartii. NCBI lineage: Eukaryota > Metazoa > Arthropoda > Insecta > Coleoptera > Leiodidae > Leptodirus > Leptodirus hochenwartii. Next base: position 2,091,348 of record OX371178.1, on the reverse strand, counting down.
CTTTGCTTTTTTTCGATATTTTTTCGATAATTTTGATGAAAATCTACAAGTATATACCTGTGCTTTTTTTCGATATTTTTTCGATAATTTTGATGAAAATCTACAGGTATATACCTGTGCTTTTTTTCGATATTTTTTCGATAATTTTGATGAAAATCTACAGCTATATACCTTTGCTTTTTTTCGATATTTTTTCGATAATTTTGATGAAAATCGACAGGTATATACCTTTGCTTTTTTTCGATATTTTTTCGATAATTTTGATGAAAATCTACAAGTATATACCTGTGCTTTTTTTCGATATTTTTTCGATAATTTTGATGAAAATCTACAGGTATATACCTGTGCTTTTTTCGATATTTTTTCGATAATTTTGATGAAAATCGACAGGTATATACCTTTGCTTTTTTTCGATATTTTTTCGATAATTTTGATGAAAATCTACAAGTATATACCTGTGCTTTTTTTCGATATTTTTTCGATAATTTTGATGAAAATCTACAGGTATATACCTGTGCTTTTTTTCGATATTTTTTCGATAATTTTGATGAAAATCGACAGGTATATACCTGTGCTTTTTTTCGATATTTTTTCGATAATTTTGATGAAAATCGACAGGTATATACCTGTGCTTTTTTTCGATATTTTTTCGATAATTTTGATGAAAATCGACAGGTATATACCTGTGCTTTTTTTCGATATTTTTTCGATAATTTTGATGAAAATCTACAGGTATATACCTTTGCCTTTTTTCGATATTTTTTCGATAATTTTGATGAAAATCGACAGGTATATACCTTTGCTTTTTTTCGATATTTTTTCGATAATTTTGATGAAAATCGACAGGTATATACCTTTGCTTTTTTTCGATATTTTTTCGATAATTTTGATGAAAATCTACAAGTATATACCTGTGCTTTTTTTCGATATTTTTTCGATAATTTTGATGAAAATCTACAGGTATATACCTGTGCTTTTTTTCGATATTTTTTCGATAATTTTGATGAAAATCTACAGGTATATACCTTTGCCTTTTTTCGATATTTTTTCGATAATTTTGATGAAAATCTACAGGTATATACCTGTGCTTTTTTTCGATATTTTTTCGATAATTTTGATGAAAATCTACAAGTATATACCTTTGCTTTTTTTCGATATTTTTTCGATAATTTTGATGAAAATCTACAAGTATATACCTGTGCTTTTTTTCGATATTTTTTCGATAATTTTGATGAAAATCTACAGGTATATACCTGTGCTTTTTTTCGATATTTTTTCGATAATTTTGATGAAAATCTACAGGTATATACCTTTGCCTTTTTTCGATATTTTTTCGATAATTTTGATGAAAATCGACAGGTATATACCTTTGCTTTTTTTCGATATTTTTTCGATAATTTTGATGAAAATCTACAAGTATATACCTGTGCTTTTTTTCGATATTTTTTCGATAATTTTGATGAAAATCTACAGGTATATACCTGTGCTTTTTTTCGATATTTTTTCGATAATTTTGATGAAAATCGACAGGTATATACCTTTGCTTTTTTTCGATATTTTTTCGATAATTTTGATGAAAATCTACAAGTATATACCTGTGCTTTTTTTCGATATTTTTTCGATAATTTTGATGAAAATCTACAGGTATATACCTGTGCTTTTTTTCGATATTTTTTCGATAATTTTGATGAAAATCGACAGGTATATACCTGTGCTTTTTTTCGATATTTTTTCGATAATTTTGATGAAAATCGACAGGTATATACCTGTGCTTTTTTTCGATATTTTTTCGATAATTTTGATGAAAATCGACAGGTATATACCTGTGCTTTTTTTCGATATTTTTTCGATAATTTTGATGAAAATCTACAGGTATATACCTTTGCCTTTTTTCGATATTTTTTCGATAATTTTGATGAAAATCGACAGGTATATACCTTTGCTTTTTTTCGATATTTTTTCGATAATTTTGATGAAAATCGACAGGTATATACCTTTGCTTTTTTTCGATATTTTTTCGATAATTTTGATGAAAATCTACAAGTATATACCTGTGCTTTTTTTCGATATTTTTTCGATAATTTTGATGAAAATCTACAGGTATATACCTGTGCTTTTTTTCGATATTTTTTCGATAATTTTGATGAAAATCTACAGGTATATACCTTTGCCTTTTTTCGATATTTTTTCGATAATTTTGATGAAAATCTACAGGTATATACCTGTGCTTTTTTTCGATATTTTTTCGATAATTTTGATGAAAATCTACAGGTATATACCTTTGCCTTTTTTCGATATTTTTTCGATAATTTTGATGAAAATCTACAGGTATATACCTTTGCCTTTTTTCGATATTTTTTCGATAATTTTGATGAAAATCTACAGGTATATACCTTTGCCTTTTTTCGATATTTTTTCGATAATTTTGATGAAAATCGACAGGTATATACCTTTGCTTTTTTTCGATATTTTTTCGATAATTTTGATGAAAATCTACAAGTATATACCTGTGCTTTTTTTCGATATTTTTTCGATAATTTTGATGAAAATCGACAGGTATATACCTGTGCTTTTTTTCGATATTTTTTCGATAATTTTGATGAAAATCGACAGGTATATACCTGTGCTTTTTTTCGATATTTTTTCGATAATTTTGATGAAAATCGACAGGTATATACCTGTGCTTTTTTTCGATATTTTTTCGATAATTTTGATGAAAATCTACAGGTATATACCTTTGCCTTTTTTCGATATTTTTTCGATAATTTTGATGAAAATCGACAGGTATATACCTTTGCTTTTTTTCGATATTTTTTCGATAATTTTGATGAAAATCGACAGGTATATACCTTTGCTTTTTTTCGATATTTTTTCGATAATTTTGATGAAAATCTACAAGTATATACCTGTGCTTTTTTTCGATATTTTTTCGATAATTTTGATGAAAATCTACAGGTATATACCTGTGCTTTTTTTCGATATTTTTTCGATAATTTTGATGAAAATCTACAGGTATATACCTTTGCCTTTTTTCGATATTTTTTCGATAATTTTGATGAAAATCTACAGGTATATACCTGTGCTTTTTTTCGATATTTTTTCGATAATTTTGATGAAAATCTACAGGTATATACCTGTGCTTTTTTTCGATATTTTTTCGATAATTTTGATGAAAATCGACAGGTATATACCTGTGCTTTTTTTCGATATTTTTTCGATAATTTTGATGAAAATCGACAGGTATATACCTGTGCTTTTTTTCGATATTTTTTCGATAATTTTGATGAAAATCGACAGGTATATACCTGTGCTTTTTTTCGATATTTTTTCGATAATTTTGATGAAAATCTACAGGTATATACCTTTGCCTTTTTTCGATATTTTTTCGATAATTTTGATGAAAATCGACAGGTATATACCTTTGCTTTTTTTCGATATTTTTTCGATAATTTTGATGAAAATCGACAGGTATATACCTTTGCTTTTTTTCGATATTTTTTCGATAATTTTGATGAAAATCTACAAGTATATACCTGTGCTTTTTTTCGATATTTTTTCGATAATTTTGATGAAAATCTACAGGTATATACCTGTGCTTTTTTTCGATATTTTTTCGATAATTTTGATGAAAATCTACAGGTATATACCTTTGCCTTTTTTCGATATTTTTTCGATAATTTTGATGAAAATCTACAGGTATATACCTGTGCTTTTTTTCGATATTTTTTCGATAATTTTGATGAAAATCGACAGGTATATACCTTTGCTTTTTTTCGATATTTTTTCGATAATTTTGATGAAAATCTACAAGTATATACCTGTGCTTTTTTTCGATATTTTTTCGATAATTTTGATGAAAATCTACAGGTATATACCTGTGCTTTTTTTCGATATTTTTTCGATAATTTTGATGAAAATCGACAGGTATATACCTTTGCTTTTTTTCGATATTTTTTCGATAATTTTGATGAAAATCTACAAGTATATACCTGTGCTTTTTTTCGATATTTTTTCGATAATTTTGATGAAAATCTACAGGTATATACCTGTGCTTTTTTTCGATATTTTTTCGATAATTTTGATGAAAATCTACAGGTATATACCTTTGCCTTTTTTCGATATTTTTTCGATAATTTTGATGAAAATCGACAGGTATATACCTTTGCTTTTTTTCGATATTTTTTCGATAATTTTGATGAAAATCTACAAGTATATACCTGTGCTTTTTTTCGATATTTTTTCGATAATTTTGATGAAAATCTACAGGTATATACCTGTGCTTTTTTTCGATATTTTTTCGATAATTTTGATGAAAATCGACAGGTATATACCTTTGCTTTTTTTCGATATTTTTTCGATAATTTTGATGAAAATCTACAAGTATATACCTGTGCTTTTTTTCGATATTTTTTCGATAATTTTGATGAAAATCTACAGGTATATACCTGTGCTTTTTTTCGATATTTTTTCGATAATTTTGATGAAAACCGACAGGTATATACCTGTGCTTTTTTTCGATATTTTTTCGATAATTTTGATGAAAATCGACAGGTATATACCTGTGCTTTTTTTCGATATTTTTTCGATAATTTTGATGAAAATCGACAGGTATATACCTGTGCTTTTTTTCGATATTTTTTCGATAATTTTGATGAAAATCTACAGGTATATACCTTTGCCTTTTTTCGATATTTTTTCGATAATTTTGATGAAAATCGACAGGTATATACCTTTGCTTTTTTTCGATATTTTTTCGATAATTTTGATGAAAATCGACAGGTATATACCTTTGCTTTTTTTCGATATTTTTCGATAATTTTGATGAAAATCTACAAGTATATACCTGTGCTTTTTTTCGATATTTTTTCGATAATTTTGATGAAAATCTACAGGTATATACCTGTGCTTTTTTTCGATATTTTTTCGATAATTTTGATGAAAATCTACAGGTATATACCTTTGCCTTTTTTCGATATTTTTTCGATAATTTTGATGAAAATCTACAGGTATATACCTGTGCTTTTTTTCGATATTTTTTCGATAATTTTGATGAAAATCGACAGGTATATACCTTTGCTTTTTTTCGATATTTTTTCGATAATTTTGATGAAAATCTACAAGTATATACCTGTGCTTTTTTTCGATATTTTTTCGATAATTTTGATGAAAATCTACAGGTATATACCTGTGCTTTTTTTCGATATTTTTTCGATAATTTTGATGAAAATCGACAGGTATATACCTTTGCTTTTTTTCGATATTTTTTCGATAATTTTGATGAAAATCTACCGGTGTATACCTGTGCTTTTTTTCGATATTTTTTCGATAATTTTGATGAAAATCTACAGCTATATACCTTTGCTTTTTTTCGATATTTTTTCGATAATTTTGATGAAAATCGACAGGTATATACCTTTGCTTTTTTTCGATATTTTTTCGATAATTTTGATGAAAATCTACAAGTATATACCTGTGCTTTTTTTCGATATTTTTTCGATAATTTTGATGAAAATCTACAGGTATATACCTGTGCTTTTTTTCGATATTTTTTCGATAATTTTGATGAAAATCGACAGGTATATACCTTTGCTTTTTTTCGATATTTTTTCGATAATTTTGATGAAAATCGACAGGTATATACCTGTGCTTTTTTTCGATATTTTTTCGATAATTTTGATGAAAATCGACAGGTATATACCTGTGCTTTTTTTCGATATTTTTTCGATAATTTTGATGAAAATCGACAGGTATATACCTGTGCTTTTTTTCGATATTTTTTCGATAATTTTGATGAAAATCTACAGGTATATACCTTTGCCTTTTTTCGATATTTTTTCGATAATTTTGATGAAAATCGACAGGTATATACCTTTGCTTTTTTTCGATATTTTTTCGATAATTTTGATGAAAATCGACAGGTATATACCTGTGCTTTTTTTCGATATTTTTTCGATAATTTTTATGAAAATCGACAAATATATACCTTTGCTTTTTTTCGATAATTTTGATGAAAATCGACAGGTATATACCTTTGCTTTTTTTCGATATTTTTTCGATAATTTTGATGAAAATCGACAGGTATATACCTGTGCTTTTTTTCGATATTTTTTCGATAATTTTGATGAAAATCTACAGGTATATACCTGTGCTTTTTTTCGATATTTTTTCGATAATTTTGATGAAAATCTACAGGTATATACCTGTGCTTTTTTTCGATATTTTTTCGATAATTTTGATGAAAATCTACAGGTATATACCTTTGCCTTTTTTCGATATTTTTTCGATAATTTTGATGAAAATCTACAGGTATATACCTGTGCTTTTTTTCGATATTTTTTCGATAATTTTGATGAAAATCTACAGGTATATACCTGTGCTTTTTTTCGATATTTTTTCGATAATTTTGATGAAAATCGACAGGTATATACCTGTGCTTTTTTTCGATATTTTTTCGATAATTTTGATGAAAATCGACAGGTATATACCTGTGCTTTTTTTCGATATTTTTTCGATAATTTTGATGAAAATCGACAGGTATATACCTGTGCTTTTTTTCGATATTTTTTCGATAATTTTGATGAAAATCTACAGGTATATACCTTTGCCTTTTTTCGATATTTTTTCGATAATTTTGATGAAAATCGACAGGTATATACCTTTGCTTTTTTTCGATATTTTTTCGATAATTTTGATGAAAATCGACAGGTATATACCTTTGCTTTTTTTCGATATTTTTTCGATAATTTTGATGAAAATCTACAAGTATATACCTGTGCTTTTTTTCGATATTTTTTCGATAATTTTGATGAAAATCTACAGGTATATACCTGTGCTTTTTTTCGATATTTTTTCGATAATTTTGATGAAAATCTACAGGTATATACCTTTGCCTTTTTTCGATATTTTTTCGATAATTTTGATGAAAATCTACAGGTATATACCTGTGCTTTTTTTCGATATTTTTTCGATAATTTTGATGAAAATCGACAGGTATATACCTTTGCTTTTTTTCGATATTTTTTCGATAATTTTGATGAAAATCTACAAGTATATACCTGTGCTTTTTTTCGATATTTTTTCGATAATTTTGATGAAAATCTACAGGTATATACCTGTGCTTTTTTTCGATATTTTTTCGATAATTTTGATGAAAATCGACAGGTATATACCTTTGCTTTTTTTCGATATTTTTTCGATAATTTTGATGAAAATCTACAAGTATATACCTGTGCTTTTTTTCGATATTTTTTCGATAATTTTGATGAAAATCTACAGGTATATACCTGTGCTTTTTTTCGATATTTTTTCGATAATTTTGATGAAAATCTACAGGTATATACCTTTGCCTTTTTTCGATATTTTTTCGATAATTTTGATGAAAATCGACAGGTATATACCTTTGCTTTTTTTCGATATTTTTTCGATAATTTTGATGAAAATCTACAAGTATATACCTGTGCTTTTTTTCGATATTTTTTCGATAATTTTGATGAAAATCTACAGGTATATACCTGTGCTTTTTTTCGATATTTTTTCGATAATTTTGATGAAAATCGACAGGTATATACCTTTGCTTTTTTCGATATTTTTTCGATAATTTTGATGAAAATCTACAAGTATATACCTGTGCTTTTTTTCGATATTTTTTCGATAATTTTGATGAAAATCTACAGGTATATACCTGTGCTTTTTTTCGATATTTTTTCGATAATTTTGATGAAAATCGACAGGTATATACCTGTGCTTTTTTTCGATATTTTTTCGATAATTTTGATGAAAATCGACAGGTATATACCTGTGCTTTTTTTCGATATTTTTTCGATAATTTTGATGAAAATCGACAGGTATATACCTGTGCTTTTTTTCGATATTTTTTCGATAATTTTGATGAAAATCTACAGGTATATACCTTTGCCTTTTTTCGATATTTTTTCGATAATTTTGATGAAAATCGACAGGTATATACCTTTGCTTTTTTTCGATATTTTTTCGATAATTTTGATGAAAATCGACAGGTATATACCTTTGCTTTTTTTCGATATTTTTTCGATAATTTTGATGAAAATCTACAAGTATATACCTGTGCTTTTTTTCGATATTTTTTCGATAATTTTGATGAAAATCTACAGGTATATACCTGTGCTTTTTTTCGATATTTTTTCGATAATTTTGATGAAAATCTACAGGTATATACCTTTGCCTTTTTTCGATATTTTTTCGATAATTTTGATGAAAATCTACAGGTATATACCTGTGCTTTTTTTCGATATTTTTTCGATAATTTTGATGAAAATCGACAGGTATATACCTTTGCTTTTTTTCGATATTTTTTCGATAATTTTGATGAAAATCTACAAGTATATACCTGTGCTTTTTTTCGATATTTTTTCGATAATTTTGATGAAAATCTACAGGTATATACCTGTGCTTTTTTTCGATATTTTTTCGATAATTTTGATGAAAATCGACAGGTATATACCTTTGCTTTTTTTCGATATTTTTTCGATAATTTTGATGAAAATCTACCGGTGTATACCTGTGCTTTTTTTCGATATTTTTTCGATAATTTTGATGAAAATCTACAGCTATATACCTTTGCTTTTTTTCGATATTTTTTCGATAATTTTGATGAAAATCGACAGGTATATACCTTTGCTTTTTTTCGATATTTTTTCGATAATTTTGATGAAAATCTACAAGTATATACCTGTGCTTTTTTTCGATATTTTTTCGATAATTTTGATGAAAATCTACAGGTATATACCTGTGCTTTTTTTCGATATTTTTTCGATAATTTTGATGAAAATCGACAGGTATATACCTTTGCTTTTTTTCGATATTTTTTCGATAATTTTGATGAAAATCTACAAGTATATACCTGTGCTTTTTTTCGATATTTTTTCGATAATTTTGATGAAAATCTACAGGTATATACCTGTGCTTTTTTTCGATATTTTTTCGATAATTTTGATGAAAATCGACAGGTATATACCTGTGCTTTTTTTCGATATTTTTTCGATAATTTTGATGAAAATCGACAGGTATATACCTGTGCTTTTTTTCGATATTTTTTCGATAATTTTGATGAAAATCGACAGGTATATACCTGTGCTTTTTTTCGATATTTTTTCGATAATTTTGATGAAAATCTACAGGTATATACCTTTGCCTTTTTTCGATATTTTTTCGATAATTTTGATGAAAATCGACAGGTATATACCTTTGCTTTTTTTCGATATTTTTTCGATAATTTTGATGAAAATCGACAGGTATATACCTGTGCTTTTTTTCGATATTTTTTCGATAATTTTTATGAAAATCGACAAATATATACCTTTGCTTTTTTTCGATAATTTTGATGAAAATCGACAGGTATATACCTTTGCTTTTTTTTCGATATTTTTTCGATAATTTTGATGAAAATCGACAGGTATATACCTGTGCTTTTTTTCGATATTTTTTCGATAATTTTGATGAAAATCTACAGGTATATACCTGTGCTTTTTTTCGATATTTTTTCGATAATTTTGATGAAAATCTACAGGTATATACCTGTGCTTTTTTTCGATATTTTTTCGATAATTTTGATGAAAATCTACAGGTATATACCTGTGCTTTTTTTCGATATTTTTTCGATAATTTTGATGAAAATCGACAGGTATATACCTGTGCTTTTTTTTCGATATTTTTTCGATAATTTTGATGAAAATCTACAGGTATATACCTGTGCTTTTTTTCGATATTTTTTCGATAATTTTGATGAAAATCTACAGGTATATACCTGTGCTTTTTTTCGATATTTTTTCGATAATTTTGATGAAAATCTACAGGTATATACCTGTGCTTTTTTTCGATATTTTTTCGATAATTTTGATGAAAATCGACAGGTATATACCTTTGCTTTTTTTTCGATATTTTTTCGATAATTTTGATGAAAATCGACAGGTATATACCTGTGCTTTTTTTCGATATTTTTTCGATAATTTTGATGAAAATCTACAGGTATATACCTGTGCTTTTTTTCGATATTTTTTCGATAATTTTGATGAAAATCTACAGGTATATACCTGTGCTTTTTTTCGATATTTTTTCGATAATTTTGATGAAAATCTACAGGTATATACCTGTGCTTTTTTTCGATATTTTTTCGATAATTTTGATGAAAATCGACAGGTATATACCTGTGCTTTTTTTCGATATTTTTTCGATAATTTTGATGAAAATCTACAGGTATATATCTGTGCTTTTTTTCGATATTTTTTCGATAATTTTGATGAAAATCTACAGGTATATACCTGTGCTTTTTTTCGATATTTTTTCGATAATTTTGATGAAAATCGACAGGTATATACCTTTGCTTTTTTTCGATATTTTTTCGATAATTTTGATGAAAATCTACAGGTATATACCTGTGCTTTTTTTCGATATTTTTTCGATAATTTTGATGAAAATCTACAGGTATATACCTGTGCTTTTTTTCGATATTTTTTCGATAATTTTGATGAAAATCGACAGGTATATACCTGTGCTTTTTTTCGATATTTTTTCGATAATTTTGATGAAAATCTACAGGTATATACCTGTGCTTTTTTTCGATATTTTTTCGATAATTTTGATGAAAATCTACAGGTATATACCTTTGCTTTTTTTCGATATTTTTTCGATAATTTTGATGAAAATCGACAGGTATATACCTTTGCTTTTTTTTCGATATTTTTTCGATAATTTTGATGAAAATCGACAGGTATATACCTGTGCTTTTTTTCGATATTTTTTCGATAATTTTGATGAAAATCTACAGGTATATACCTGTGCTTTTTTTCGATATTTTTTCGATAATTTTGATGAAAATCTACAGGTATATACCTGTGCTTTTTTTCGATATTTTTTCGATAATTTTGATGAAAATCTACAGGTATATACCTGTGCTTTTTTTCGATATTTTTTCGATAATTTTGATGAAAATCGACAGGTATATACCTGTGCTTTTTTTCGATATTTTTTCGATAATTTTGATGAAAATCGACAGGTATATACCTGTGCTTTTTTCGATATTTTTTCGATAATTTTGATGAAAATCGACAAATATATACCTTTGCTTTTTTCGATAATTTTGATGAAAATCGACAGGTATATACCTGTGCTTTTTTTCGATATTTTTTCGATAATTTTGATGAAAATCGACGGGTATATACCTTTGCTTTTTTTCGATATTTTTTCGATAATTTTGATGAAAATCGACAGGTATATACCTTTGCTTTTTTCGCAATTTTTTCGATAATTTTGATGAAAATCGACAAATATATACCTTTGCTTTTTTTCGATAATTTTGATGAAAATCGACAGATATATACCTTTGCTTTTTTTCGATCGTTTTTTTCGATCATTTTGATGAAAATCACTTTGAAAAATTGAATTTTTTCATCGATTTTGATCAAAATTTTTTTAATTTCCAGAACAACGTAAAATGACTAGAAATCGTCCTAGAAACATATTCTAGAGATTTGTAGTTCAATCAGAAAAAGTTGAAAAATTTGTTAAAATTGTCGAAAAAGTGCAAAGTTGGTGTATATATACCTGTCGAAAAATTGAGTTCTTTCATCGCCTTTGATCAAAATTTTTTAAATTTCCAGAACAACGTAAAATGACTAGAATCGTCTAGAAACATATTCTAGAGATTTGCAGTTCAATCAGAAAAAGTTGAAAATTTTTTAATTTTTAATTTATTTCTGACGTTACATTATGCTTTTGCAGAAATTGTTCTTTAATTTCCTATACTTAGTACAATCGAGCAAAAAGGCAATAATTTTTAATAATAATTCCTCACCTCGTTTATATTTCATCATCACAATATCATACAGCGTACTCAGAACTAACACCGTCCCAAAAACTGCAAGCACTCCTCTAAAAAAAAAAATTCCCCAATCAATCCCAAACAATTTTCAATAACACGAAAAAATCAACTTACATAGCAACAATCGCCTTAACCGTTAATACGTTACTATTTTTATCTAAACAATAATCATCGTTGAAAAATATTCTTTTATCCTCGAACAAATCCATTTGAAATTCATTATTTAAATGCGCCCATAATTTATGTAAATGCGACGAATTACATGAACTGGGAATGCAAATTCCAAAAGAGGATCTTAGGTTAGAAAGATAATCTCGAAACATTTGAGACTCTTCAACATACGAATCTGTATCTAGCTAAAAAAAAATCCGTTTTCTATTCATTCAAAAATATTTTTGATAAAAAAACTGCATATATATAAGCTAGATGCGCATTTCGGAAGATAAGCCTCTATCTGCAGTGAAATAGAGAACAACCAGATTGTACAACTGTGTTGGTTATCGTAATTATGCGTAATTATGTAAAATTGTGCGTAAAATATGTTCAATTGTCAAACCATTGATGATGGAGGTTTGGCATCTGAAACACGCATTTAGTGCAGTTATTTATCGTGAGTTAAAATTGTTATTTTTATTATTTTAAAGTATTTAATAGTTAGTATTGTAATTTTTCAATACGAACTTGTTCAATTGTGTCATTTGCTGTTTCCAATAAATTTTTGTAAATACTGTTGGTCAGTTTAGCTGTCACTGTGCAATATTTTCCATTTATTTCATTATTAGAATCTTCAGTAGTTAAACATTCGTCGTAATTACCAATGTGCATTATATTTCCAGTAAATAAACCGGACTGAGGTTTCGCAAAAGCATCCAACACTAAAAAATTTTTAATCTCAAAACAATACTTTTTTGAAAGTAATTACTTACTTTTTAAGGCCCACATTTCACCTCTCGGCACGGCGCTTATAAAATGATTTACATCTTCCAAACATTTTGACTTTGCTAATGCGGTATCATTATTTAAAGAATTTAATAATCGCTGAAGTTGCAATAATTTTTCGAAAATAAATAACTCGAAATTTGTCGGGATATTAAGTAGTGAATTCGGTGGTAATAATTGACAATTAGCTGGAAAAGTGTTTAAAACAATTATTGTGCAGAATAAAATTAATAGATGCATCTTAGTTTTAAAGTATTTCGAATTAATGTGAAGTACGTATCAGAAATTTATAAATTTTTATCATAGTTTAAATAGTTTTATGGCGTTTAGGAAAACCGACTTTTTGAAACATAAGATTGTGTTATTTGCGTTTCTACGTGCGATATTTTTGTTGAAAATTTTACAGCGCGATTCCGGGAAGGATTTAATAAAAACGCGAAATTTAAATGAATTTATTTGTTATAATATATATTAATTATTAATAATAATATTTGATAATCGATACGATTCTATTATAAAATAATCTCTACAAACAAGTTGGTGTTTCTCGTTCTGTATATTCATACTATAATGATATATTTTTTTTTTTTTTTTACAAAGACGAAGAGGATTTTATAAAGGATTGAATAGCCGGAGAGATAATTTACAACAGCAAATATAACACGCAATAAACCGAAAAATGTGTAGAAAATATTTTGTACATAAATACTACTATTTGCACTGTTTAAGAATTATATATACAATATGTATATATTCACAGTTTAAGTACATTTTATTGTAATATATAGAAGTATAAAATAGCAACTATATTTTATTTAATAACGACGACCTTCTGCTTAAAGCAATATAAATAAATTTATTACGGAAATAATAAAAATAACAATTATATTGAGCAAAGGTCCATTCGCGATATTCTTAAATTATGTTTTTAATACTAAAAAACGTTGATTTTTCATGCTCAGAAACTCCATATGCTCTTCTTATGGATGCGTTCCGCATTTAGTAACTGACATCTTCAGTGTTGTTGTTCGGAACTATTCGTGGATATAACTATCAATTGAAAAAAGGAAATAACGAATTAATATCAAAGCGAACACTTTTTTTCCCTTAAATTTACAACATAAAACCTAAATATTTATGTATATAATATAACTCGAATATTTTACAAATTATATACGATAGATGCGCATTTTTAAATCTACAGAAGAAACAGAAAAACGGTAAAAATACAAAAATGTTTTTTAAATTTAGAAAAAATGATTTTAGCTAATTTTCTTTCCCCGAGTATATTTCTAGGAGTCGAAATGCGCATTCAACATAAACTGTATATATATATTTATGTATAAAATCCTTTGAGGTACAGTTTTTGATTGATATTCTATTAAAATTTAATTAAATATATAAAAAGAAAAAAATTTAATATAAAAAGATTTTTTTTAAATAAATTAGCTAATTTTCTTACGTAAGTTTCTAGGAGTCGAAATGCGCATTTAACATAAACAATATGTGTGTACCTTGGAACAAGAATGTCCAAATATGGAGCAAATCTGCATGAAAATTCAAAAAAATTAAAAAAAAAACAAAAAAAATGATTTACACCGTTAATTCACAAAATAACATGAATAATTAAAACAAAAAAAAACGTTGAAAAACAATTTTATGAAAATTGGCATAATTTTATGAAAATGCGAAACACTACGAAAACGTTTAAAAAATTTTTAATTCTATTTCCCATTATAATATTTTTGACATTAGCTATTTTTGTACCAAGGTACGGATATATGTATGTATAAAATCCTTTGAGGTACAGTTTTTGATTCATCATACCATTAAAATCTAATTAAATCTAACATTTAATATTAGATTTAAATTAGATTTAATCTAATATTCTTACACCGAGTAAGTTTCTGGGAACGTATCCTTCCTTATCATCTAATCGGCACCACCACCACTCCCGCTCCGTTTCGTCGCCCTTCCTCAGGACAGTGAGCTGCTGACCTGCGCGGAATCCCAACTCATCCGGATTCTGTGCAGCGTAATCGAATACCGCGTACACGGCGCCATTGGAAAGAATGCCCAACTTCTCTTGCACACCTACAAAAAAAAATGTCAATTTATCCTGAATTTTATGAAAATAAAATTTTCAACGTAATTACGCGTTTTTTTTAAGGATCAAATTAAATGTCTACCAAATTAAACTCTGAACCCAGGCACTGTACTCAAAAAAAAATTTTGTTGTATCGAATTTAGTAAATTTTCAATTAACTACATATTTTAAGGTAAATATTATTTTGTTTATAAATGATAAAAGAGACTGGTCAATATCTGGTTAACATTTTAAGATTAAATATGGTGTAAAAATTGGCGAACATTTATATTTTCACAATATAAATATAAATATAAATACAATATAAATATTAGCACAATATTTTCGGGAAACGAAAGTATTTTTTTTATACGCATATTTTCATTAAATTTGTAATACGGGCTTTTTTTCGAACCACTTACTGTATAAATATTCCGAGCAACCGTCGAAGCCTTCCTCGTCCTCTTCGCACTTCTCCGCGGCGGTCTCGCGGTCGGACAGTGTTGCCGCGAAGATGCAGGCGCCGCGCTCAACGAGGAACCGCACCATGGCCACGTTGTTGCAGCTGGCTGCGCAGTGTAATGGAGTCCAGCCGTCCGAGTCGGGGGCGTTCACGTCGCACCCGTGTCCGACCAAAAAGCGGACAATGTCCAGGTGGCCGGCGCAGATGGCGTTATGTAACGCCGTAATACCTGAAATCATTTTTTTTTTTTAAATTTAGTTTTGTCATTTTTACTGTCATCATTTCTAAAATTTTAAACTTATGCACACCATAATGCAACGTTGAAAGCAAATATTTTGTTTTTATGATTTGACCGCAAATATGGTGGAGTTTGAACGAATAAAATTCATTTTTCTAAAATTATTGAATTATTGTTTTCTTCTTTTTCATCTTCAAGTATTTAAGTATCTTCAAGCAAAAAAATATTGTTTATTTTTTATTTGACTTTAAATTTGAAGAATGATTAAACGAACATAACAAATTTTTCTAAAATTTGAAAAAAAGAATTAAATATGCAGGATTGTTATTTTTCTAAAGTTCGACAAAAGAAGTTTTTTCTTCAAATATGGCGTAATGCAACGCTGTAATAATGAAATATTTTAATCATTTTAAAAATATTCTTCAACTGTACAAAAAACTATTTTTCTTTTATTTAGACAGATTCGTCAAAAAAAACAATCGTTGAAACTAATAATATCATTTTTCTAAAATTTGAATTGTGTTTTTTTTTTCATCTTCAAGTATGGCATTATACAATGTTAAAATAAATATTGCTTATTTTTAATTTGACTTTAGATATGAAGGATGTTTAATCGAACGTAACAAATATTTCTAAAATTTGAAAAAGAATTTTTTCTTCAATAATGGCGTTATTGCAACGCTATAATACATGAAAAATATTGTTTTGTTTTCATAAATGATAATTATAATTTTTAAATTATAAATATATAATTTCTTATTAAATATGGCTGATGTTTGAACGATTGTAACTAATATTTCTAAAATTCGGCAAAAAAGTTTTTCTTCAAATATGGCGTAATGCAACGCTGTAATTTTGAAATATTTTCATTGTTTATTATAAATCGACTTTAATATGATTGGTGATTAAGCGAACATAATTAATTGTTCAAAATTCGAAAAAAAAATTCTTCAACTGTACAAAAAAGAATTTTTGATTAATTTAGACAGATTCATTAAAAAAAAAAGATCGTTAGAACCAATTTTACCTTCATCATTAGCAGCACTAGGATTTGCCACTTGCGTGGCAGTTTTCTTCACCAACTCCAATTCACCTTCCAAACTAGCATCAAGCAACAGCGCCAGCGGATCAAAACTCACCCTTCTACTCCCACCATTCCCACCAACTTTATTCTTAAGATTCCCTTTCTTCGCGCCACCTATTGGCGGATGCCTTAACCTCACACCGTTATTCGTATTCGAACTACCGCTACCAACTTCCGAACTACTCACTGATGAACTGTCATCGGAAGATGACAGCTTGTCATTGGCGGCATTCGCATTCGTTAAATCAGCTAAATCGGTTGTAATATTATTTTGCGGCGTATTATTCGAACTATTTGGCGGTGGTTCAACAGTTTGTTGATGATGCTGCTTCTTTTGTTGCATACTATTCGCGATAAGGCCATTTAACCTACTGCTGGTAGTGCGCAATTTCGGTTGCTCGCTTAATTGTTGCTTCCGCAAACTTAACGGTTTCGCTTTTATAACATTCGCAGAATTATTGTTATTCGACGTTTCTTTAATGTTTGTTGACAGTGACGAGGTAATAATGCTACTTAATGTGCTGACAGTTGGACTTGAAGTGACAGTTAAATTTGGTTGTTGTTGATTTGAACTATTGTTCGAAGAAATAGGAATTTTTGGTGGTGCTGGTGGTTTGGGAGGGGAGTTTTGTTGATTACTATTCACGTCATCGTCTGGGGGAGGTTGGGTTAGCGGTGGCGGAGGAGGAGGAAGCGCTGAATGAAAAATAAACATGAAAAACATTCAAACTGCATTAATTATTGGTATATTTACCATCATTTCCGATTGTTGATGAACACTCTCTAGTGGTAATCAGCTGATGATCGTCTCCTGTCACTTTTTGTTGTTCTGTCACCGGCAGCTGATTTTGCATCTGTCGCGGCGGCTGTTTAATCGCATTATTAACCCCAAAACTGACACTGGTATTTTGAGGCGGGCTCGGTTTTGGCGGTAATGCCGGTTTAGGAGAAACAATCAACTTATCACCAACTAAACCTTTATCCAAAACGGATTGTGTGCTATTTATATTCGAACTGAGTGTATTGTTATTAATACTGGAGATAATACTAGCTATATTACTGGTAGAAGTGGAATTTGTAGGCAACACATTGGATATTGGTGCTGTGTTGGTTGCCGATATAACAACAGACGACGATGCGATAATGGAAGGGGGCAACGGTGGCGGAATTCCAGATGATATATGCGAGGAATTGATTAGGCTCGAATTGATTGTATTTAATATAGAATTCTGGGGTATTTGTTGCGAATTGTTGTTCGACAGGATCTGCGGTTCGACCGGCTGCACTTTTGTCGACGATGTTTGATAAATATTTGACATTTTGTTGATGTTTGTCGATGCGATTTGATTGTTGTTTACAGATACACCGCTAATTGGCTTTTGCTATTAAAAAAATATATATATACACCAATACATTTAATGCCCTATATTCACTCACCTGTTGATACCCCGCAGCAACAGATGTCGCTAGCGTCGCCGCCCCAGGTGACGTCACCGCACACTGCAACAACCCCCCTCCGACCGCCCCCATTTTCGCCCCGCCACTTATTTGCTCGGCTATTTGCAATACGTTACAAATCGCCATCACATTTTTACTTTTGCTATTATTGCCATTCAGGTCGACGACATCCTTCCCAATTTGCGGGCTTTGTTGATTATACGTGGACATATTGTGGGTGTATTGGTCCTTGTGTACATTCGTCGAATGATGTACAGCCGCAGTGGGCGAATCTTTCATTTGGTTCATCGATTGCGATTGATCTTTGCTAAAATTGTTTTGTTGGTGGTTGTAATTTTGCTGTTGATTGTAGCTGTTGTTGGGACTTTCTTTATTGTGCAGAATCAGTTGATTTGTGTGCAAGGCTTGTTGATACGATTGGTCTTTGCTGGTCGAAGTTAACAAGTTCACCGTGAATTTTGTGTTATATGGTAAAGTTTGGTATTTTGGATCGGATTTTGACAAATGTTGAAGTTTGATTAAATCGTCGGATTCTTCGGAATGATTGTATGGTGGTTTGTGTTGAAGGTCTTCTTTTGTTTGGTGGGTTAAGTATTGTTTTTGTTGCTGCAGATTCATCTGAATTATAGAAAGAAAAAAAAAAAACATTTTTTTCACACATTTCAAAATATATTTGTAGAATATCACCCAAATACCGTAACTCAAAGCATGAAATAGCTAGATGCGCATTTCGAAAGCTATGCCCCCATCTTCAGTAGCACAAGTTAAACAGTAAATTGTATTTGTATAATATAGAATTTCACTCAAACACCGCAACAAGTATTAAGTAGCTATATGTACATTTCAAGCGCTATGCGCTCATCTTCAGTAGAATACCACCCAAATATCGTAACAAGCATTAAGTAGTTAAATGTATATTTCAAGCGCTATGTGCCCATCTTCAGTAGAATATCACTCAAACACCGCAACAAGTATTAAGTAGTTAGATGTACATTTCAAGCGCTATGCGCCCATCTTCAGTAGAATACCACCCAAATACCGTAACAAGCATTAAGTAGTTAAATGTATGTTTCAAGCGCTATGCGCCCATCTTCAGTAGAATACCACCCAAATATCGTAACAAGCATTAAGTAGTTAGATGTATATTTCAAGCGCTATGCGCCCATCTTCAGTAGAATATCACTCAAACACCGCAACAAGTATTAAGTAGTTAGATGTACATTTCAAGCGCTATGCGCCCATCTTCAGTAGAATACCACCCAAATACCGTAACAAGTATTAAGTAGCTAGATGTACATTTCAAGCGTTATGCGCCCATCTTCAGTAGCACAAGATAAAACTAAATAAAATACCTATCAGGTATTTTATTACATTTCAAGCGCATAGCGGTACATCTAGCTATTAAATGCTTTGACTTACGGTATTTGGGTGATATTCTATATTATAATTTAACACCGTAGTGATAATTTTTAAAATGTATTTGTACCGATAAAAAAATTACATTTGTATAGATTAAAAAATAAAAGCTAGTGTGTGGATTCGCGCTTAAATTTCTATAAGCCTGACATCTGTGAAGATATCTATGAATTATTACCTGGTGTTGATCCAACCCGACAACATGTTGACCTTGATGACCCATCAAAGGGGATCCCTTAGCATTATTAGCGCCACTTCCATTAATATTCGGAGAATGCCGTTGTTGCTGCTGCTGCTGTTGTAAAAGTTGCATATTCTGCGCCTGCGCAGCAACATTCATCCCCACCACTTCTACATGACCTGGATTTTGCGCAGTTGGTTGCCTTTTATAAGCAATTTTGTTAAAATCAACTGTTCGGACGATAGTTTAAATCAAAAAAAGAAAAACTTACTTTGGTTGAGGTGCCGGTATATGATTATACGGTTCTACAGCAGCGATGTTGCCTCTTTGCAGCATGCTTGCCAATGTGGAGGAGTTATTATATGAAGCGGCCAGTTGATGGAGCAAGTTATTACTGCCATTGTTCAACATCGGCGGCGAGTTTTGGTGCTGTTGATTTGGCGGGTGATTGGGTTTTTTAGAGAGTTGCTGCTGTATGTGCGGGGCGTGAAGTGAGGGGTGATTTGGGTGATTGGGGTAGTGGTTCGGGGGCGATGTGGGTGTTGTTTGGTCAGTCGAACCACCTGTCAACCTATCGGTGATTAGAAAAATCGGCAATGTAGAGATATAGAAAAATGTTCAAGTTTTTTTTTTTTATAAGAATGTATTTTTCATTTGGTTGAATTAAAAGATTTTATGTAAATTAAATGGGAAGAAAGTAAGCTACGAAAAGTCAACTAAAAACATATAAAAAATAGATAAATTCATGATATATTATTGTTTGCAAATTCTTTAGCGATAATAGAAAAGTTGGTATATATCTGTACCTTCGAAGAAAAAGGGCCAATGTCCAATATATGGAGCCAATGTGTATGAAAATTCAAAAAAAATTAAATAATATATCTTACACTGTTAATTCACCAAATAACATGAATAATTAAAACAAAAAATTTTGAAAAACAAGAAAATTGTTTTATATTTTTATGAAAATTAGAAAACATTGCGAAAATGTTTAAAAACTCCATTATCCATTTTGCGGCACATTATAATATTGGACATTGGCCATTTTTGTACAAAGCTACAGATATAATGAGCTGCGAAATTTTATTCCAATTTTTGTAAACCCTTAATTTTTACCCTAAATATCAAAATTATTCCAATTCACGTATTAACGATTCGGCAAATTTTTTGGATGATGTAATAATTTTTATGCAGTCTCAAAGGTAGATAAAATTTAGACCAAAAAGAAGCACAATATTGAGATTATTTAAAAAGTACCAAACATTGCTAATACATTCAAAATATGTCAAAATTCAAAAATTAATGTTTCTTAAAAATATTACGCTCTTACAAGTTTTCTGTAAAAACTTCTTCCTTCATTATATGCAATGTTTCTTTTGGTAAATTAATTTGGCAAACTCTTCCTTAAACAAAAAATTTCACAAATAATTTTTTAAACAATTTTTTTATGTCATTGAAAACACACAGGGCAATATCATCATTAAAGCTTGATAAAACAACATAATATCCTCTAGAGAAAAAAAGAATTATAAAAAGGTAATTATAAAAAATTGGCAATTAAGTTATAGAAAAATGATTATTTTTTTAAATATATATATATATATATAAGATTTTTTTTGTAGAATGTAAATTGTAAAATGTAATTTAATTGGTAAAAGTAATATATAAAAAATAGATAAATTCAAAATATATTATTGTTTGCAAATTCTTTAGCGATAAGAGAAAAGTTGGTATTTATAAAATTGTTGTATTTTATGCCCGTATTTGAATTCAAGACTTCTTTCTAATACTTATAAAAAGAGATAATTTAAAAAGCGACGCTTCGACGACAAAAAATCGTGTTTCGAAAACGTTTGTATAGAAAAAAAAGGTATTTTTTATAAAAAAAAGAATATATCGTCAGTGATGTGACAATACCTCCTATCTGCTTTGAACTTTTAATAAGTTGGGATATTTACTGAACATTCGCAATAAACCTAAGAATTTTTGAAAGATATAGTCACATCGTTGATGATATTAACAATAGATCATTCGTTATTTTCCATATCCTCGGTAGTAAATTGAATTGATCCATTCTTAGATGTCTTCTTATATTACCTAACGAGCTGATGGTAAGCCGCTTTTTGATACGTAGCGCTAATCTGACTGGCCAGCTGCTGGTTGAGCATCCGCTTCCGGTGCAGACGTTCTTGTAGTTCCGATATCCGCTTATCGATGGCGCTCATTTCCTCTTGGCGAGCCGTTAGCGCCTCACGCTGTTGACTTAGGCGCAAGTTCTGCTGCTCGTTCAGTTTGTTTCGATACTACATTAATACGACGAAGATTAAAAACAATCATGAATTTCTGTATTTGGTAAATCGTTTTTTTCGTTGGTTGGTTCTTTGATTTTTTTTTTTTAGGGCGTTTAGGGTTGATTTTGAAATACGGCGATAAATAGTTGGTAGATAATATAAATAACGTTATTTTGTGAAAAACATTTTCTATCATTGGTCGACGATTTGGTAAAAAATTACGAATTTTTCATTTGGACTTTGTAATTTTTGAGTCAAGAATTTTTTTGATAAATACAGTGCCGTGGTGTAAATTAAACACTCCAGCTAGTGAAAATATTCCAATTCACGTATTAAGTGTTTGGCAATTTTTTTTCAATGATGTGTTAATTTTTGAGCAGTCTAAAAGCACTAAAATGAAGTACAATTTTGAGATTTTTTTAAAATATCCAAAATCTCCAAATCTAATTTGAACCTTCGTAATGTTTGTTTAAAATATTACAACTTTTCTGTAAAAAAATTCTTGCTTCATTAAAAAAAAATGTTTTTTTTTTGGCAAATTAATTTGCCCTTAAACGAAGAAATTCTCAAATAATTTTTTATGTGCCTTAAAAATCACACAATGTGTTATGGCAATATCATCGTTAATGCTTGATAAAAAAAAACATAAAGGAAAAAATAAAAAAGTACGCGTATAAATAAATAATTCATTAAAAAAAATCACCATGAGTTCTCTTCTAAGTTTATCTAATTCCAGAGCAGATGCAGGTGGTGGTTCTCTTGCAGCTGCAGCTGCGGCACTTCTACCTCTGCGCAGCTCTTCCAGCTGCCTGGTAAGTTCCTCCACTTTGGCCACGGCCATTGACAGTTCCTTTTCCTTCTCATTGAATAAAGCTCGAATCGAATCCAAGTCGCTCGTCAAAGATATGTTGTTTTGCTTCTGATTGTCCACCTAAAACATTGTTTTCAAAATAGTTTGGAAAAAAAAAAACTATTTGGTATTGAATTTTAACAACGGAAACATTTTTTTTTTGCCATAAGGAGGATAATTTATAAAACTTTTCTCAGTAAAAAAAAATTTTTGTTAACGATAATTTTGATAATATAATTTTATTTTATTATCATATGGAAAAACTCGAAAAGAATATTTTACGATATTCCTAAAAGTCTCGTTATAAAATTGCAATAAAATATACATGCGATTTTTATGGATTATAACAAAAAATAATAATAAACTATTTAATATATGCAATTAATAAACAACGGCTTGAATAATTGGCGCAAAACTTGAAGAGCAACAAAAAAGTTGAAATTAAAATTCACGCAAGGTATTAAGGATTGAAATATTATGCAAATTTTGAATCAATATTTCGCGGAAAATGAATAAACTCTTTTTACACGTTTTACAGGCCGCCAAAGTTTATTTTATAAGATGCAGAAAATAAGAAATGATCCACAAGAAGGATTATACAAAACTTTCTTTAAAAAAAAAAAAATACAAGGAAGCTAGTTAAATTATTCAATAAAATTTGGATTTTAATAAACACATTGTGCTTTTCTATCAACAAAAACATTTTTCCAAAAAAAAAATTGCACCTGTCCTCGTAATGCGCGCAATTTCCTCAACTTCAACTCCTGCGCATCGACTCGGTCGCGAAGCCTGCGCAGTCGCTCGCTTTCAGCGTGGACGCGCTGTTGCCGCACCTCTTGCTCCTTGAGCCAGCGCAGGCGCTGCTCTTTGGCAGCGAGCATCTGTTGTTGGCCGTCTATTTGCGTTTGCTGGCGGCACGCCATCGCACGTAGCTCGTGCAGAGTGAGCTGTACACCGTCGCCTGGTAACTGCGAACAAAAACATACAATAGTCAAAGACGGCCGTGTATAACGAGTGTCTACGGAAGTATACGAGGATGCACGATGTAAGCCAACGTGATATGATGAATACAAAATTGATTGCGCATGCATTTATATCGCGAAATGGGCATTTTGTACAGTATATTTTTTTACAATCAATTTTTGTTGTGTTTATTTGCCGGAGTGATAGTGGAAAAAAAAAATTATTAATAAGGGATTTTAGATTAACAGAGGTTACGATGATGCATATTAGGAATAAAATTCGATGTTGGGTGTTTATTTATTTATTTGTTAGTGGATATAATATAAAAATGAAATTTTGACCAATTTAGACATTTATTAAACTATACCTAATAGTTAGATATGTAATGAAAATTATATTGTGTAATTACTGAATGTTTGAATTAATTTATACATGCAAATTCCATTAATTAGTTCAAATTAAATTCATAATTACGCGCGAATAAACAGCAAAATTTGATTTCAAATAGTGGAAAATAGTTTTTGGGTAATAATTTTTTTTCTCCCCATTGATTGATTTTTTTTTAGGTACATTTTAGTTGATATATTTTTATATTGATATATTTTTGATAATTTTCAATCGGATTTTCTAATAGGATGTAAAACGACTTAGAATTTAAACTCGACATGGCAACGCTGTAACGATTTTCTTTTGTACATGCGCACCACTCATATTCGACATTTAAAAATACTACCTACGTCATCGCATTGTTATATATGTTAAAATTTCTTTACTTAAAAAAAAAAATTAACGGAAACGTATTTCTTTGATAAAATACATCGACACACATTTTAGTTTTATTCCGTTATTTTTTCATGGCATAAAAAATATTTAAAAAATTCAACAAAAAAATATTTTTTTGCACGAAACAGCCGTCAAATTAAATTTATACACCAAAACGGGACATAGGACAATAAAAATACAATGTATTTTCGAGAAATGTTGCTCTTGTCATTATGGAGTCAAGTCTTAGTTCAGGCACATCGTTTTATTGTCAATCTAAAATTGAAACGACTGAAATCGGAGCATTTTACGACGCCCGCATAATCCCGCCCGCTCTCTTCTACTGAATAATTGACTCATACATTGTTCAAAAACCACCTATCTAGAGAAGTAACGATAAAATACCATTAAGCATCACCTAAACATCGAAAATCAACGCATATGCGCATTTCGAAAATGACACTGCCATCGTCATTGATACTCATTCTGCCACTCAACTGATGGATTATTACAACACTATATGACGTATTGTTTATGGCACTGGAAATGGAGGCAACATTTTCGAAGTGCGCATATGTTTTGAAATACGATTTTTAGTTCGTTAATTTGAAACAATTATTAATAAAAAATAATATTTATTTCGTTTTCTTTTTATGTTACGATGTTCTGTCGTTCGAATGACAGCTGGTTTAGATACAGGCTATTTTTATATTATGCAGCTGTGGACCAGAAAAACAGAAAGAACATATATCCTGGAGCAAGGAAGAAAAATGTGTGGGAAAATGCTGGAAAATGCGCCAAGCTATTTTCTATTTTTCGCAATACGAATATCATTGTTAGGATTAATGTTTAGAAGTTGTGTGCAGTATTGGGTGATATGAGAAGATGTAAAATAATTTTGAATTTTTTTCGATTCTCAAAAATATAAAATTCTGTTTTTTTTTAAAATTTTTTAAATTTTTTTAAAAAAAATTTTAATTTTTAATTTTTTTCTTTAAAATTCATAAAACTTATATGTAGATTTTTTTTAAATGAGAATTCAAAATAAATAATTTATAAAATTATTGCAATTTTTAAATGAATATAATAAATTAATTTTTTTTAAATTTATTTTATAAAAAAAATCAAGTAATTTAATTCAAATGAGTTTTTATTCCATTTCAAGCATGAAATTTTTACAATACTGCGCGGAAATATTGAATGGAGAATGTAAAAATATAAATGCTGCCATTTTCCGATGTGTCGTGAAATTTATTTTATTTGCGAAGGAAAATTATTGTGAAAGCACCGGAAAATGTATTTACTATTTCCACCGCAAACTATCCGTAATAAAATCTTACGATGGAAAATTTATTTAAAATAACTATATAAAAGCGAACAAACTTATATTTAGTATATATTTTTGATTTTACCCATTTTCCAATCCTTCTATTACGAATAAAATCACAACTCAATCCCTAAATTCAATTTTATTTATTTTTTAATCGTTCCAAACCCACTTTGAGGAGTTAAAAAGACTAGGTTCGATGGCGCCATCTATGAGTGAGAAGTCAAACTAGTATACCACTAGGTTAAGTACTACCAGCTCAGTTTTCTCATCGATAGATGGTGTTAAACTAGCGCCATCTATTAAGGGCAAGCTAGTTTGAGGGTTGCTTTTTCAGTGATAGATGGCGCTGGAGCATATAAACGTGGTATTCTCAGTGAAATGTCAATTATCTACTCTGCTATAGTATACAATGTATTTTTCATAGAAGCATATTTCGCAACAAAGACAAGAACAGTTTAAAGATTTAATATAATGTAATTTAATTAAATTTAAATATAATTTAAATATATAGATTAAATAAAATTAAATATATAAATAATTTGAAAAAAAGTGACGATCAATAAATAGAAAAATAAATACAATAAAATAAAAAATATATAAAACATGGAATATATACAAATTATATATTTATAAATGCGTAATAAAATAAATAAAATATTCTTTTTAATAATTATTCAAAAAATATATAAGGCTTGTTTAAAAGTGTACTTAAAAATATTATATATATATACACATATATAATATTCTCTTATATATTATAACATATAATTCTATCTACAACAATACGGGGAAAAATAAATAAATAAATAAATAAATGTCGCGGTGAAATTGAATTATAAATATATATTTGAATATATAACTGAAGTAAATTAATATAATAAAAAAATCGACGCTTAATAAATATAATAACAAAATATAAAATGTCTATTTCAATAATATTTTTTTAAATTAAATATTTTATACTTTTTTAAAATTATTTATTCATAAAAATATATATATATTCATTTTAAACTTTTATAATATGTATTTTTATCAAATTATATATTAGTTAAAGAAAAATTATAATTAATTTTTTTTAAATTATTTTATATTATTTTTTAATTTAAATATATAACTGAAGTAAATGAAGATTTAAAAAAATCGACGCTTAATAAATATAACACAATATAAAATGTCTATTTAAATTAAAAAAAATTAAATTAAATATTTTACTTTAAAAAAAAATTAAATTCATAAAAAAAATATATATATGCATTTTTAGCTTTTATAATGTTTTTATCAAATTATATATTAGTTAACAATTTTTATAATTATTTTATATTATTTTTTAATTTAAATATATAACATTTTTATAATAAAATTTTTTTTGAACTGTTTTATATAATTTTTTAAATATATATTAGTTAAAAAATATTATAATAATATTTTTTTAAATTAGTTTATATTATTTTTTATTTTAAATATATAACTGAAGTAAATTAAGATTAAAAAAAAATCGACGCTTAATAAATATAACACAATATAAAATGTCTATTTAAATAATATTTTTTTAAATTAAATATTTTACACTTTTTTTAAATTATTTATTATAAAAAAAAATTATAATGCATTTAAAACTGTTATAATATTTTTATATTACAGTATTAAATTTTTTTAAATTTTTATATTACTGTAACATACATATATGTTTCATTTTTCTAATTAAAATTTATTTTTTATTTTTTATTAACAAAATAAAATAATTTACCTTATTCTCGTGGCCACCATTTAGAAAAACCTCCTTTATCGGACCCCCAAAAACACTAATCGCACGTTGACATCGCACATCCGGTTCCTTCGCCACACAAACAACCGATTTTGGCGGGACCTTCGCTTCCATACCGCCATCTTCAAGAGTCTTAACGCGTTCTTTCACACTAACTATCGTCATTTTATCGTCTTCGGACGAAACCGAACTGTTGCTATCGCGCAGCAAAGGATTTTTGATGAGTCTCGATTTTTTATTCGCCAATTTTTCGGCGGCAGTTTTTTTTAAATTACCCGCGCATGTTTCTTTTTTATCGGCTATGTTCGGTGCGAGTAATTCGCGACTTGGTTCTTTGGTAATCACGATGCCGTTGCTTAATTTTAATTTGTGTCTCGCATTAGCGTGCCTGAAAGTACTTTTCGTACCGATAGATGTCGGTGTGCGGAACACCGCCGCATCTACAGGCTGGCAAACGCACGCTAGCATGGTTGCCGATGTACTGAAGAGCTACGTAAGGGTTGGTACAGGTAAATACAACAACAGGTAAAAAGGACAGAAAAAAAAATTATATACATAGGCGAATTCTTCCGGGGAATTAAAAATAATTTGAGGGGTTGTTTTGAAACTCCATACGAAGTGTTTCATTTTCAATGGTAATATTTGATTTTGAAATTTTTTTTATAAAATTTTAATGCGAATTAATTTTTTTTGGTAACATTTTTAATGGTGATTCATTTTTTTTGGTACATCTTTAATGGTAATTCATTTTGTTTGGTAAAATTTTTAATGGTAATTAATTTTTCTGCAATTTTATGTCATTAGAGAAATATGTAATGTTAATTTTTCGATCAAATAAGTACATTAAATAATTAAATCTGTTTGAGGTAGGCAACTTGTGATCGGTTTCTGAAGTTTCAAACGAAATTTTAATATTTACCCAATAAACAATTTTTTTTTGTACCAATTAATAATTTTCTAAGAAAGAATTCACGGAAAATTGCAATTTTGCTAAAAGAATTTATTTTTTCATCTAGAATATAAGAAAATAAGAATATTTTCCCTGTATTTATCAAAGAAACAAGTTTACGTTCATAAAAAATATATAAAGAAATTAAATATGTTTAAGGTAGGCAACTTGTGATTTATTTTCTGAAGTTTCAAACGAAATTTTAATATTTACCTAATAAACAATTTTTTTTTGTACCAATTAATAATTTTCTAAGAAAGAATTCACGGAAAATTGCAATTTTGCTAAAATAATTTATTTTTTCATCTAGAATATAAGAAAATAAGAATATTTTCCTTGTATTTTATCAAAGAAACAAGTTTACGTTCATAAAAAATATATAAAGAAATTAAATATGTTTAAAGTAGGCAACTTGTGATCACTTTCTGAAGTTTCAAACGAAATTTTAATATTTACCTAATAAACAATTTTTTTTTGTACCAATTAATAATTTTCTAAGAAAGAATTCACGGAAAATTGCAATTTTGCTAAAAGAATTTATTTTTTCATCTAGAATATAAGAAAACAAGAATATTTTCCCTGTATTTGATCAAAGAAACAAGTTTACGTCAAAAAATAAAAATTAAAATTAAATATGTTTAAAGTAGGCAACTTGAGTGCAACTAGGTGCAAAAGTAGGCATCGTGCGCATGTGTCATAGCAAAAGTCCCATCCATCGTTGCCATATTGAATCTTAATACTGATATTTGAAGAAAAAAAATAAAAAATACTTCTATACATTTTTATAACAGGTTATTGTTTGTTTTTTAATATTTGCTTTACAGAAAAAATAATTGCTTTAGAGAAAAAAATATGTTAGAAAAGTGCTTATTATATAAATGATAGCATCGGATGTATATTTATTTTTTAACTTTTGTAGAAGTTACTTGGCTACAGGGACTAAAAATAAAAATATAGGGACTAAAAATACAGGATCTAAAAATACGTCATAAAAATATTTTAACATTAGTTCGCCAAAAAAACATTTCATTCGATTATATAAAATTGGAAATGTTAAAAAAATATATATATTTTTTTATAACAAGACATAATTCGAATTATATATATATAAAATATATTGAAATAAAAAAATTTGGAAGACCCCATTGTAGTTTATTGTAAAAAAAATTAATACTGCAAATTATTAATTATTTTTCACGATTAATTTAAAAATGGATTAAAGCTTTAAATATTTGTTATTTAAACATTGTCAAATTATAATAAAACAATATACCGGAAAAGTTTTTTGTTTGGACTGAAACACCCTGTGTGTAAGTACTAATGAGGCAAGTTTTTCGGAAGAATTTTCCTTTACTAAGAAATAACGTAGACAAAAGAGACTTTATAGTACGTTCTAGTACTATTGGTTTTTGACTTTTTAATAGATTAATATACAAAAAAAACATTATATTAAATTTAATAAAAAATTTTTTAGTAAATTTGTTGTATCCGGCAATATACAGGGTAAACAAAAATTGAATTAAAATCTTTATGCAAAGTTGGAATATTTTTAAACAAAATATTTAAATATTAAAAAAAAATTGACAATATTTTATAAAAAAATGTATAAAAAACCGTAAAAAAAAATATACAACAAGATTTTCGAAATATATATTACGTCATCGATAATAAACTCGCCATCCAATAATTAAAAAAATCAAAAAGTATCCTAAATACCGTTCTGTTTACCCGAATACAATTTAACAATACCGTATGTTTGACGAGTTGCATACTATACACTCGCCTTTTATAAGAAGCTACTATAAAGTCAAAACCACACGAACTGGGATATAATACATCATTTTCTCAACAAAGACAGAGATCAGGTGTGTAGCTTATACATAATATTCTCATACAGAGGGGTGCGTATTGTATTATACATGTGCAATACGTATACCTGGTGGATTAATTTTAGGGGTGGATTAATTTTAACAATAGATGGAATTTTATTCGGAATATTGCAGCTGGCGTTTAGGTTGGAGAATTGATTTTCTAGTATGGACCATAAAGGTATTTTTTTTTTGTTGAAAATTCGAAGAATAGCGTGGGAAGACGAGAATGTTGTAAGTTGCTGAAGAATATGTTTTATTATGGTTTGAATGGTTGAATAAATTTCTAAACTAATGGCATTAAATGTTTAATTACACAATAGCTTTCAGAATTTTTTTTTTTAAATTTTTTAATAGATTATTTGAAGATGAGAAAAAAAAATTTTCTATATATATACGTAATATTTTGAGATTATAGATTTTTTTTTACAAATACTTTATTTTATTTTGTAATTCATTATTAGTTTTTTTTATATAATTCAAAAATGATTTTCGATTTTTTAAAATTATTAATAAATTATTATTATTATTAAAATTCGATTTATTATTATTCAAAAACTTTAGTCATAATTAATTAATGTATATTTTTATTTTAAAAATCGGGTAATAAAAATATAGTGAATTAATTATTATAAAATATTTAATTGTTTTTATACGAAAACGTTGTTAATTTTTGTTGCTTAAAAAAATTTTTTTTTTAAAATCAAATACTAGATATTTACGTAAATGGAAAAATAAATAAGAATCAAAATTATTTCAAAAGATTTTTTTTTAATTTTCAATTAAAATCAATTCAAAATTCCATGATTTAATTACATTTATAAGAAAATATGAAAATATTGATAAAAGATATTATTAATTTTCAATAATTTATATATTTTCTCAAAATCACTTAACTTGTAAATAACGATTTTGAATGTAAGCTCCTCATATATATATATATATATATATATATGTGCTAAAAATTGAATAATTAAAGTATATTTTTCTTTTAAAAATCGGGTATTAAAAATATAGTCAATTAATATATTTAATTAATTATTACAAAATATTTAATTGTTCTTATATAAAAACGTTGTTAATTTTTTTAGCTTTAAATTTTTTTAATTTTTTTAATAAATACAAGATATAATTTACGTAATTGGAAAAATAAATAAGAATCAAAATTATTTAAAGATTTTTTTTTAAATTTTCAACTAAAATCAATTCAAAATTCCATAATTTAATTATACAAAAAAATATGAAAATATTTTTTAAATTCAAGCAATATCGTTTTTCAAAAAAAAAATTAATTTTCCCTCATATCGTAATGGATGTAATCTCATCATATAGGGTGTAATAAAATATTTGTCTACCTGAAATTTTTTTCAAATTTTTTCTAAATTTAACTGTAAATATTCGATAAATTTTCTCAATTTCAAAAAAAAAAAATTTAATTAATTTTTTTTATTAATAAATTATAAAAATATATATAAATATAATTTTAAAAAGTAAAAAAAATAAAAAAAAAATTTGCTTAAACAAAATATGTCCTAAAAAAAAATAGCCAGCGATCGTTAAAAATGTTTGACATCACTGTACAGGTAAAATAGTTCCTTTATTTAGTTTACCGTAATTTTCGTAAAAAAAAAAACGCAGAATCAGCATGCGGAAATAAAATAGCTAACCAACGCGCTTTGTTTTGTGTTTGCCAAAAAAAAAGCAGACTAAACAAAGAAAAAAAAACACGGCTTAAATGTATAAAAAACAAGTTAGAGTGGGATGGGTATAATATATAGGATACATCGCTGCTCCCATTTGCATTAAAAGCATTCGTGTAAATTTTAGTAACATTTTGAAAACTACGCGAGAAAGACCTAACTATAAATATACAGGGTATTACAAACGAAAAAAAATCGGACGCTTTTTTTGCTTTAATTTTTTTTCACAATTTTTCATTGTTTTTCAATCATGAATTTACGATTCCTATCTAATGACTCTTTATTAAATATACAGGGTGTTATGAACATTTTTATTTATTTAAAAAATCGCACGTTTTTGCTTTTAAAAAACACTTGTATAAACTACCTTTCCATCTGCTTTACCTTCGATATCTAATTTAATAATCCCCGTGCCTAAGAATATGTTGCCTTTCAATAAATATTTGAAAAAAACGTGATTTTTCCTCTAAACTAATTTCTAAACGAATTTTTCCACCTACCCAATCCTCATCCTCCTTCCATAGCACCATATTTAATTATAAAATGATCAACAAAAAAATAATTGAATATTTTGGATGACTAAGAGTAAGAAATTAATATTATTGCCACAGAAGAAAAATTCAGAAGAAATTTTAAATAAGTTCTTAAAAAAAAAATAGATTTTATTTGTGATTTTGGAACAGCCAGTATGTTTGACACAATAGGTTTTTTTTAATTTTCGATTTAAAAAAAAAATTTTTAAATAAAAAAAAAAAAATTATGTACTTTTTTCTATGTTTTATGTACTTATGTACAGATTTTTATATTTTTAATTTTCAATTGTAACAACGCTTTTAATATGCGACTGACTTGTATTATATTTTTATACAAATTATGAACAATTGAAGAAAATAATAATAAAATAAATAAATAAATAAAAAGATTCATAATAAACATGAAAGTTCGATACTTTTTGACATAAATTACAAAAAATATTTGACCAAGAGTCGTTGGATAGGAATCGTAAATCCACGATTGAGTAATTGAAAAACAGATGGCGCCTCCGTCCGAAACATTAATATTACTACCACGAAACAAATTTAAAAAAACGCTTAGATGGCAGCTATATTTTTGAAACACCCTGTACGTTACAGGTATTATTTAAAGAGAAACCGAAATTAAACGCTTCGTTATTTTCCACGCGGAGATTTCAAATTAAATTATTTTTGTACAAAGGAAACAGCGAATTTTTTAGAATTTTGAATATTTCATTGTTGACAGAGACTGGTCAAATTCCAATATGGCCGCGGCAATATGGCCGCAATAAATGACAAGTTACAAAATATCGGACGTTTGGAACAAAATTCAGCAATTTTTCAAATAAAAATTGTTTGCATGTGCGAAAATATTTTTTTAAAATTAATTTAATAACTCAACTTTCGTATCGATTTATCTAAAATTTAATTGAATTTTTAATTAGAAAATATCGGATGTCCAAGCGGGTGTAAAGTAATTAAAAGCAACGAGAGTTGAAGTTTTCTTAAAAACTCGCGCTTTGCATTTTCTGGTTGTATTGTCCCTAACGTTTTCGCGGAGGACGATAAATCAATAATCGATAATGGACTTGGACAACAGTCGTTATTAATTTATAAACAAAAAATCGACGAGAAATAGCGATATATAGCGTGCTAACAAATAATACGCTTTGACGTAATAATGTTTTTTACAGAATTGTCGTAAAAATGTAATTTTTTAAATATAGGTACATTAAGAACGGTTTAGATTAAATAATGACAAATTTTGATGGTATTCGCTATGTTAGTTAATTTTTTTTTAATCTCAAAGTTGAGCGTAATTTTTGTTTAATTTTTTTTCTATATTGAGACTCTATATTCTATATTTTCTATATTGAGAATTTTGTCAAATCTTTAATATCTATGTTTGAATATTTGGAACAGCTGATTATCAAATTTACGTAATTTTATTATTATTTATTTTAATTATTTTATTTTTTTAATTTTATTTTAATTTTTTTTCTATATTGAGACTCTATATTCTATATTTTCTATATTGAGAATTTTGTCAAATCTTTAATATCTATGTTTGAATATTTGGAACAGCTGATTATCAAATTTACGTAATTTTATTATTATTTATTTTAATTATTTTATTTTTTTTATTTTATTTTAATTTTTTTTCTATATTGAGACTCTATATTCTATATTTTCTATATTGAGAATTTTGTCAAATCTTTAATATCTATGTTTGAATATTTGGAACAGCTGATTATCAAATTTACGTAATTTTATTATTAT
The DNA here is from genome assembly GCA_947310635.1 of Leptodirus hochenwartii. NCBI lineage: Eukaryota > Metazoa > Arthropoda > Insecta > Coleoptera > Leiodidae > Leptodirus > Leptodirus hochenwartii. The sequence goes on along the minus strand of OX371178.1, from coordinate 2,056,857 downwards.
TTATTTTAATTATTTTATTTTATTTTTTTTATTTTATTTTTATTTTTTTTCTATATTGAGACTCTATATTCTATATTTTCTATATTGAGAATTTTGTCAAATCTTTAATATCTATGTTTGAATATTTGGAACAGCTGATTATCAAATTTACGTAATTTTATTATTATTTATTTTAATTATTTTATTTTATTTATTTTATTTTATTTTAATTTTTTTTCTATATTGAGACTATCTATATTCTATATTTTCTATATTGAGAATTTTGTCAAATCTTTAATATCTATGTTTGAATATTTGGAACAGCTGATTATCAAATTTACGTAATTTTATTATTATTTATTTTAATTATTTTATTTTATTTTTTTTATTTTATTTTAATTTTTTTTCTATATTGAGACTCTATATTCTATATTTTCTATATTGAGAATTTTGTCAAATCTTTAATATCTATGTTTGAATATTTGGAACAGCTGATTATCAAATTTACGTAATTTTATTACGTTTTATTATTATTATTATTTATGTTTATTAAAAAAATTCTTGAATCAGACATTCCAAAATATTTTTGAAGTTAAAAATGAAAAATTGAACATAAATTACATAAAATATTTTACCAAAGTCGTTACGATAGAAATCGTAAATTGATGATTGAGTAATAGAAATACAGATGGCGCCTTAATCCAATTATAACAAAATTATACACATAAGCAATTTTATTCGACTTATACAACTAATTTTCTGTATTTTTTTTACAAAGTGATTTTTAGTATTTAAGTATTTTTTATTACTAAGCTTTCTGTACTTTCAGTTAATTTTTTTTTTAAACACTTTTGGAGCTCAAAATTTTTCACATACTTTTTGACATATATTACAATAAATATTTGACAAAGAGTCGTTAGAAAACAAATAATTTATTTTTATATATAAGAAATGTACGAATACCCTGTATATAATATCGCGTTATTTATATAATAAAACATAAAATTGATTTTTTATATAAATAAAATTTTATATAAATTTTTTTTATAAAGAATATAATCAATAAAAATTTAATTTAATTTTTAACATTAATATAAAATGTATTTAAAATATATTTTAATGATAAATTTATTTATTTATTTTTAAATTTCCAATAAAAATATCGAGCAAAATCTTTTTTACTTCTTTATCAGCAATATATAAAATTTGGTCTAATTTTTTTTAGGTTAATATTAAATTTTTTAAATTGATTTTTTTTAAAGAATATAATCAATAAAAATTTAATTTAATTTTTAACATTAATATAACATTAATTTATTTAAAAAATATATTTTAATGTTAAATTTATTTATTTATTTTTAAATTTCCAATAAAAATATCGAGCAAAATCTTTTTTACTTCTTTATCAGCAATATATAAAAAATTTTTTTTTAAAATATATATATAAAATTTGTCTTATTTTTTAGGTTAATATTTTTTTTTTTAAATTTCTAGTTATTTCTCAATTTTTCATTTTCTTTCTTTTTTTCATATAAAAAATCCCTCAGCAATGTTATAAAAATTTTGTTTTCAATATTTTAAATTATTTTTTTTCCCATCAAAAATTGCTCTGAAAATTAACAATTCCATAAAAAATATTTATAACCTTTTAAAATGTTAACTTTTTCTTTGAAAATTATATGATTAGCAAAATTATAATTTTTTTTAAGTATATAAAATAAAAAGTAGATATTTAATTTAAAATAAAATTCATCCAAATCATATTAACCATAAAATAAAAAATAAAAAATAAAACATAAAATTTCCCTATATTACTGTCTTTTTTAACCAGCCTGTATATTCCCGAAAACTTCAACAGACAAAAAAAATTGAAATTCAAAACGATGACTTTCGAGAGTCGACATGCAATTTTTTATCAATTTACTTTAGTTTTTTTTTTCATCGCCGCGCTGAAATCAATAATTCGTTGGGGGGGTGGGGGGTAATATCTTTGATTGCGATATTTGAAATTGTTATTTCAGAATCCGCGGGGCAGCGTGTAAAATAAAGCTCAAAACCGCCCCGCGTTCATATTTTATACAATCACAGACCATAGTAATGTGCCACAAATCGATTGTTACGGCACAATCGCAATAGCGACGCATTTGTATCGTCTCCGATTGTACGAACGAATCGTGGGTGGACAATCGCCGATTGGCTTATCATTACTAACCGGATTATGGTAAACGAAAAATTGCGATTTCATGCATAATGAATCCCCATTGAAAACGCAACTTTTTGTGGAGAAATTCGAAAAAAAAAAAAGAAATTTGCACTTTTTTAGTTTGCATATTTAGTTTGCACATAGCTTTCATCGTTGTTTAAAATTTATTTAAATTTAAGCTGTAATTGCGCTGTTTTATAGAACACTAACTGGCTGATACGGGTGTTATAAAAAAGGTGGGTAGTTAAAAATATATATACAGGGTGATTCTCTTAATACAGCGAAAACTTTTTTGTTTAAAATGACAAATAATTTTTTTTTTATAGAATTTCGTATAAAATGATGAGCTGTATATCGTAAAATATACAGAGTGTTTCATTTTCCATATGCGATTAGCTATATAAACATTCTATTTTAAAGATGATATATTATTTTTTTTAATATATAAATTTATATAATATATTTATTTTGCAAAAAGTTGAACTAAAATCATAAAATTAAATTTTTTTTTTAACAACATAAGCTTTATAAATAAACATTATTCATAAAATGCTTAAGAATAAAAATTAACTATTTTTATTTTGCAGAAAAATTGACTGCTTTTATATGGAACACCCTGTATATTTGAAATAGCAAAATGTAGTATTTTAAGGAGTTCTTGGAAAGGCATTTAATATACGTAAATCTTTTTTTTTCAATATTTCGCTTTTAGTCACTTCATTAAATTGACAGTTGCCATTGCGCAAATAAATTTGACAGTTTGTTATGAAATTCGAAATGTTGAATTTACATTTTTTTTTGCATATGGAAACAAATCGCGCATTTTCAGAAAGTTCGTAAAATTTTATATGGAAAATCTATAGGGTGTTCCATTTATAAATCCCTATTTCAAAAAGTCAAAATGGCGAAAACAATAAATTAATTAATTAATAAATATAAAATTATAATTTTTTTCATTTATGAAACTAACATTTTTGTAGTAGTATAAAAATAAATTCTAAATATATACAGGGCGTTATGTAATAAAATGCGATTATAATATTTTTTTATTTAAAAAATTATATCCATTTAAGCGAACTCATAAAAATAATTTATGGAATTAAAATTCTTAAAATTCTTAAAATTCTTAAAATATACATCCATTTTGTAATATGGCTGACTATGTGGGATTTCTCTATACCGACCGGTGCTGCCACCAGTAGTGCATTAAGGAACTAACATTTTTGTACTAGTACAAAAATAAATCCGTACAGTATACAGGATGTTCTATACAAAAAACAAAACTATAACCGTAAAAGTTTATTGTTTCAAAAGGAGTAAAAGTCGATTTTTTTAATCAAATACAGACGAGTCTTAAAAGGCCTTTTCAACTCTACTTTTTTTATTTATTAGGTCTATTAAATCGCCCTAAAATTACTATAAATTTTATAATATATTTTGCAAATAAAAATCAAAATATTCCAATATGGCTGACAATGTGGTGTTTATCAAATGCATCAAATTAAAGATTAAAGGCCAGTTTACACTAAAGTGTTTTTTTTTTAAATAAAATAATCAAAGAAATCAAGTTCCTTTTTATTTCCATATCTAATCATCTTAAAATGGTGCATTACTTGTTTGTACATATCTTTCCTTCTGCCCCACCTTCTATAACCAACAAAAACTTTTTAAAAATAAATCTTAATTACTTTAAAAAAATTGTTTATATAAATAAATTATTTTTAAAATTTTCATAAACATTGTATAAGCTAAGTTATTTTTCTGGACACTCTTTGCTATTCACATCTCTCGCATCAAATCAAAGATATCATGTCTCAACTAAAGGCTAGTTTACACTAAAGTTTTTTTTTTTTTAATAAAATAATCGAAGAAATAAATTTCCTTTTTATTTCCATATCTAATCATCTTAAAATGGCGCATTACTTGTTTGTGCATGTCTTTCCTTCTGCCCCACCTTCTATAACCAACATAAACAATCAATTTTTTATAAATCTTAATTATTAAAAAAAAACTGTTTATATAAATGATTTTTAATTTTTTTTTCATAAACATGGTATAAGGTAAGTTCTTTTTCTGGACACTCGTTATTAATCTCGATCAATACGCCAAAAAATTTCAAAAAAAAAATATTTTTTATTCTTTGGCGATTATTGTATAAATTGTATAAATATTTTATATTTATACAATTTTTCATAAAAAAAAAAAATTAATATAATTTTGTATATTTATTGGATGTACGGTACAAATTGGGGCGGTGTTTTTCCCTGAGGGTGTAAGAAATTGCGACGTAACCTTTCCCAATTTACAACTGACGAAAAAAAAAAAAAAACACCGGCTAAAAGGAAAAGTTAAGTGCTCGATCAATTTCCAACAAAAATTGTACTCGATAAAACAAAAAAAAAAAACGCGGGCGAAATATTCCTCTTAAGAAACAAAAAAACATGTACAGATATCGTGAGATATAAACTCGACATTTCCTGCGGGCTTTATCAAGTATGAACGACGCATTTGGATTAGATAGCAGTAAGGGTTAGTGAAAGTTTTTTTTTTTTTGGAAAGGCGCAAATTGGCTGCCTTGTTGTTTGAATTGGACAATTGTCGTTGTGCGCTACTTTGTAGCGCTGAAGAGGATCTAAATGCCGAAACGCGCCGGCTTCACTGAACAGGAAAATGTCAAGAGGGCGCCGCAAGATGGAACGCAGATATAACAGCGCGAGGATGAAAGACAGACAGCAGAAGAAAAGACAGCCGGCAAATAAATGCAAATTATGAACGGACTTTATAAATACTTTTTATATTAAAAATTTTTTTTTTTATAGAAATGAAAGTTTAATATAATTTTTTTTTTAATTTTCATATACATTTCTATAAGCGAAGTTGTTTTTATGGACACTATTTGCTATTCTCGATCGATACGTCAATTTTTTTCAAAAATAAAATTATTTTATATTCGTTTATATCTTCGGCGATTATATAATTTTTCATTTCAATTTCATTTCGTCCCAAAAAATTCCAAAAAAAATTTTTTACAATTTTTTTTTTAAATAAAAATCTTATAGATTATTTTACCTACGTAATTATAATTTTAATTACAAATATATTTGTTTATATCTTTGGTGTTTATATTTTTTTTTTTCAAAAAAAATCCAAAAAAAAATTTATATAAAAAAGTTTTAAATAAAAATCTTCTAGATATATGAAAATATTTTAACTACGTAATTATAATTTTAATTACAAATATATTTGTTTATATCTTTGGCGATTATATAATTTTTAATTTCAATTTCATTTCGTTCCAAAAAATTTCAAAAAATTTTTTTTACAATTTTTTTTAAAAATAAAAATCTTATAGATTATTTTACCTACGTAATTATAATTTTAATTACAAATATATTTGTTTATATCTTTGGTGTTGATATATATATTTTTTAAAAAAATCCAAAAAAAATTTCTATAAAAAAGTTTTAAATAAAAATCTTCTAGATTATATGAAAATATTTTAACTACGTAATTATAATTTTAATTACAAATATATTTGTTTATATCTTTGGCGATTATATAATTTTTAATTTCAATTTCATTTTATTTCAAAAATTTCAAAAAAAATTCTGTTCATTTTTTTTTAAATCAAAATCTTATAGATTATTTTAACTACGTAATTATAATTTTAATTACAAATATATTTGTTTATATCTCTGGCGATTATATAATTTTTAATTTCAATTTCATTTTATTTCAAAAATTTCAAAAAAAAAATTCTGTAAAATTTTTTTTAAATAAAAATCTTATAGATTATTTTAACTGCGTAATTATAATTTTAATTACAAATATATTTGTTTATATCTTTGGCGATTATATAATTTTTAATTTCAATTTCATTTTATTTCAAAAATTTCCAAAAAAAAATTCTGTTAAATTTTTTTTAAATAAAAATCTTGTAGATTATTTTAACTACGTAATTATAATTTTAATTACAAATATATTTGTTTATACCTTTGGCGATTATATAATTTTTAATTTTAATTTCATTTTATTTCAAAAATTTCAAAAAAAAATTTCTGTAAAATTTTTTTTAAATAAAAATCTTATAGATTATTTTAACTGCGTAATTATAATTTTAATTACAAATATATTTGTTTATATCTTTGGCGATTATATAATTTTTAATTTCAATTTCATTTTATTTCAAAAATTTCAAAAGAAATTTTCTATAAAATTTTTTTTAAATAAAAATCTTTAGATTATATGAAAATATTTCAACTATGTAATTATAATTTTAATTACAAATATATTTGACGATTATATAATTTTTCATTTCAATTTCATTTCGTTCCAAAAAAATTTCAATAAAAAATTTCCAATAAAATTTTTCTTAAATAAAAATCTGATAAATTATATGAAAATATTTTAACTACGTAATTACAATTTTAATTACAAATATATTCGTTTATATCTTTGGTGATTATATAAAATTTCATTTCAAAAAATTTAAAAAAAGTTTCTAAAATTTTTTAAAATAAAATTCTGATATATGAAAATATTTTAACTACGCAATTATAATTTTAACTACAAATGTTTCCAAAAAATATTTTTTCAAGTCAAAATAAATTATCAGCGGTCCAAAAAAATGTGCCCTGTGCAAACCACTGCAAATATCAAGCGATCTATTAAAATTGTTTGTAAAAACTAATTATTTTTCATAAAAAAAAAAATATTATTTTTTGTATCGGACTAAGACAAATTTTCATATTAATCGGAATTTTAACATTTTTAGATCGGATTATTTTTGCGGGTTCTTTGGATGATATTTTTGTATATTAAGATGCCTATAAATTATGGACAGCACTGATGTGATGATTCGTTTAAAGCATGTGCTGGGCATTCATTTGGACTGAAGAAGGATGTCCAGACGAAACGTTGAAACACTTTATCACTGGCGAAAGGCAATTTGCGAATTGTCAAATACTGTTCCACTTTACAGCACGGAGAGATACGCATGGTATATGTATATATATACAGGGTGTTTGATATGTCGGTTCATAATATAGATGAAAATTTATCAATGTTCCATTAAGAAAATAAAAAAAAATATATTTTTTTTGAATTTGATAAGAAAATAACTAACAATCATAATTTTATTTACATATTTTTCAAAAAAATTTTTTTTTTAATATAAATATATAATTTGGATGAAACGGGTGATTATAATTGATATATTGATTTTAAAAAAAATATATTTTATTGATGAATTAAGTTGTTTTTAAAAAATAAATTAATAAAATTTTTGTTGTTTTTTAATTGTTGAAAAATAAATTAATAAATTTTTTGTTGTTTTTTAATTGTTGAAAAATAAATTAATAAATTTTTTGTTGTTTTTTAATTGTTGAAAAATAAATTAATAAAAATTTTGTTGTTTTTTAATTGTTTTTCGATTAAATCAGTTAGATTTAAAAATTTTTTTGATACCTTGTATAATTGCTTTTGTCTATAATTTTGAATAGGTACGTTTATGTGACATAAGTATGTATAGTATGTCCTAGTTTGTTTGGTTTTGACTTTCTAGTAGCTTATAAGATACGAATATACAATATGCAACCCATTGTGCATAGTACACTATGAACAGATCGGTACTTAGTGTATTTTTGAATTTTTTTTTCCATATTGTATGGCGAGATTATTATCGATGATGTAAGGTGTGTTATAAATATAAGTCAAATAAATATTTTTGAATAATACAGGGTGATTACGCAAATTCTACATAGTTGCCATTATTTGATTTAAAAAAAAAAATTGTTCTGCTGCAATTTTGAATTTTTTTTAGTACGTGCCGTTAGTTTAACAAATGTTCTTTCAACCACAACATACAGGATAGACAAGATTCATATTTATATTTTATTTTAAGTCCGTGGAAATTAAATAAATTATTAAAAATATGGTTTTATTATTATTTAATTTATTATGTTAAGTAATTAAAAAAAAATTGTCTAATACAATTTTTTTTAACTAAAATAGAATTTTTTTCAGAACGAACTTGTTATATTTTTAGTTTCATTGAAAAAAAAAAAAAAAAAAAACTTTTCAACAACACATTTAATTGTATATAAATATTCTAGTATACAGTATGCAACCCATTATGCATTGTTGTAAAATTGTACACTATGCACAGAACAGTACTCAGTGTATTTTTGAAAAAAAAAATCATATTGTGTGGTGACATTATTATCGATGATGTTATAAAATATAAGTCAAATAAATATTTTTGAAACAATACAGGGTGATTATGCAAATTCTACATAATTGCCATTATTTGGTTATTAAAAAAAAAATTGTTCTGCTGCAATTTTGATTTTTTTTTAGTACGTGCCGTTAGTTTAGTAGATATCTTTCAAGCACAACATACAGGATAGACGAGATTAATATTAATATTTTAATTTAAGTGTTGGAATGTCCGTGGAAATTAAATGAATTATTAAAAATATCGTTTTATTATTATTTAATTTATTATGTTAAGTAATTTAAAAAAAATTGTCTAATACAATTTTTTTTAACTAAAATAGAATTTTTTTCAGAACGAACTTGTTATATTTTTAGTTACATTGAAAAAAAAAAAAAAAACTTTTCAACAAACACATTTAATTGTATATAAATATTCTAGTATACAGTATGCAACCCATTATGCATTGTTGTAAAATTGTACACAATGCACAGAGCGGTATTCAGTTTATTTTTGAAAAAAAAATCATATTGTATGGTGATATTATAAATTATAAGTCAAATAAATATTTTTGAAATAATACAGGGTGATTACGCAAATTCTATATAGTTGCCATTATTTGATTATAAAAAAAAATTGTTCTGCTGCAATTTTGAATTTTTTTTTAGTACGTGCCGTTAGTTTAGCAAATACCCTTCAATCACAACATACAGGATAGACAAGATTCGAATACATATTTTATTTTAAATGTTGGAATGTCCGTGGAAATTAAATAAATTATTAAAAATATCGTTTTTTTATTATTTAACCCATTATGCTAAGTATTAAAAAAAAAAAATCTTTTTTTTTCGTTCACAGCAATTCCATGTATGATTTACTTTAAAAAAAAGTTTTCTTACAATTATTATCTAAACAAATACAAAACGGCGTCGGACCGACAAAACCAAAAGGACTAGGACATACTGCTTGTGAAGAAGTCGAACAGACGTCCGTCGAGGAATGTTATTATAAAACTTAGGAAGTAGGAAGACACTTATCTATAGTCTCGACAAACTTGTTAGACTTGCGAGGAATTTAACTGACTATGTAGAATAGATTCATTTGTCTTTGCGACTCAAAAAGGTTGAATCTTCTCGAGTTTCATTCTAGTTTTAAAGACGGCAGTAACATCTGCTAGAGGAACTATTTCATTGTGCAAAAAAGGAAAAAGTTAATTAAAAAAAAAATTACGAACAAATTATTTATCAAAAAAGAAATTTTTATGCTCGACAAGAAGTAGATTTATTTTTATTTTTTTATTTTTTGTAGTATAATGAAATAAATATATATAGTTGTTAACCTTGACGGATGGAAAAAAAAATAATAAAAAAAAATACACCGATGTAATTTTTATCTAGCCAAATTAATTGTTAAATAATAACATTGTTGTTTTTCTTATTAAAATATAAAATTGACCATGAAGTAAGTAATTTTTTTTTTAAATAAATAAATCGTATATATTTTATAATTAACTATTTCAAATGATTATATTCTTGAAAAACTATGGAAATTGTATTATATAAATACTACATTATTATCTACAGGGTATGCACAAATTTATTATAAAAATAAAATCAAAATTCTATTAATATTTGTCATTTTTCTAACGTAACACTATGTATATATAAATTATATATATAATATAAATACAGTATGATTTTTTGATAATTTATTATTTTTATAATGTTTATTTATAAAGTAAAACTAATGGAATAATTTTTTTAATTCAAAAAAATTATTAGTGAACAAAATTAATTTAATATTTTTCAATTTTTTTTACCAGCGTTTTATCGATACAAAAAATTATTAGTTAAAATATATCCCATTTCTTCAGGGACAGTTTGTATATAAACAGGGTGATTATTTTTGTATTTTTATGAGTATTATGAATTTTTTTTGTCTGATAGAAGGTAAATAAAATTATGTATATAATAAAGTTGGAACAAAAATTTTCAATATTTTTCTAAATTTTTAACGCAAACACCAAAAAATTGCCTATTTATATACTATTTTACGGAACACCATGTATATAAATACAACATGATTTTGTTTGATAATTTCTTGTATTAATCAACTGAATTTTTTTGAGGAAAAATAAAAATTAACAATAATATTTCCTGAATTTTGTGGAGAGGTCGCCATCTATCTTCCAATTAGTCAATTATGAATTTACGATTTATATCTAACGACTCTTTAAATATTTCATGTAATTTATGTCAAAAAATATAAAAATGTCATTTTGAAAATTTAAATTATTAAGTTCATTAATCTCGTCAGAGTCGAGAATTTTTTTGATAAACACTCAGCTATTCCAAATATCAAAGGATGGGCAACTTTTTTTGATGGCGCGTTAATTTTTGTCACAAGAAAAAATTCTTAACAAAAACTAAGTTGAATTTTCAGATTTAATAAATTTCATAACTATTTTTATATAGCATAACTATTTTTTTACGGAACAACCTGTATATAATACGGTTTTTTTTTAAATTTATTATTTATATTGTATTTTACAAGCTGATTTTGTTTGCCTTATTGAAGTAAATAAAATTACACGTTTATGTAAATTTGAAAAAAGTGAAAAGAAAAAAGTACGAGAAAAATTTACATTTTTTCAATTGTTTTATTTTCCAATATTTAGTGCTACTTGCCTGCATAAAATAATAAAATGTATTAAAATAAGTAAAAGAAATTCCAATTGGAATATATCCTATTTCTTACGAAACACTGTGTATATAATACAGGGTAATTAATAATTTCCATCGTATTTTTATGATTTTCAAGAGAAAATTTCGAAACTTTAATTTATTTCTATTTTCTATTAAATATATTCGAATAAATTGAAAAAAAGTTAATTAATTAATTAAATTAATTAAATTTTACTAATTAATCCAAAAAATTAGCACGTGTCTAATTTTTTACGGAATACTCTGTATATAATACACAGTGGTTTTTTTTATAATTTATTATAGCTATTTGTTTTTTTGCGAAAAATCATTTATTAAATAAAATTATAAAATAAATTTAATTTGTTTTATTTTTTATTGAATTAATTAATTTAATAACTTGAAAATGAAACATATTTTGATTAGCAAAATTTGAATATCGATAATTTTTTGAATTGGAAAAAAAATACTTGAATATTTTTGTAAAGAAATATACAATTGATATATTTTATATTTTTAAGGAACACTCTGTATTTAATACATTTATGTGTTTATTGAAATTTGAAAAAAACTTTTTAACGATAAAAAATTATTTTCACATTTTTCAAAGAATTTCCAATTGATGCGTTTTATATTTTTTAAGAAACACTCTGTATATAATACAGGGTGATTATTTTTTGTAACTTGGTATTATTTCTATTGAAATTTGAAGTAAAAAAAATGTTTTTAAAGCAAAAATAGTTTTAACATTCTTCAAAATTTCCATTGTTTAAAAATTGTTAGATATTAATTAAAGTGAAGAAAATTGTCAATGTATAATATTTTTAAGTGATGTACTTAAATTTTTTTTTTAACGCTCTAATTAATTATGCAAATATTTTTCAATGAAAAAAAGTCAAACTATTGATTTTTTTTAGCATATTTATAATGATTTTGTATTGTATCGAAGTTTTATGCGCATTTCGAAGATTACGCTTCCATCTCCAGTAGCTCAACAATTACACAAAAATAAAATATAATCACTCTCAATTTGTAAATATTATTTATCAACTTCTGTTCAAATTTGAAAACAAAATTTCTAAATAAAAAATCATTAAAGTAATGTTTTATTTAATTAAATATATTTAATTAGAAGTTTGGTCCATTTAATTTAAAGGAACGATGTCACGAAACAGAAGGATATTTATTAAAGGACACAAAATAATATTAAAATAGTTTTGTGGAACAAGGCTCATAAATATTCATTTAAAATTTAATGTAAATTATACAGGCGTGTACAAATCTCGATGCTAATGCATGAATATTTAATTTATTATGAAAAATGATGCATTAAAAAAGTAATTGGATTTTGAACACGACTTGCACAAAAAAGAAAATTTTATTTTAAAGGAAAATTTTTTTTTTTTTAAATGTTTATAAATTTTATCGATCAAAATTGTAAATATGTTTATTTTAGTCAACATTTGAAAAATAATTCGACAATTAATTTTTTTTGCATTTTTTAAACTGCAGTGAAATTAATAATGTCAAAAAAGATGAACATTATAAATTTTACTATTAAAAAAAAAAAATTTATATTATTCTTTCGGTTTTGAAATTTTGAAAAAATAGATTTTATATTTATTGGATTGTATAAAAATTCTAAAGTATGTTTATTTTTGTTTTCTGACAATATCAACAATTGAAAAAAATAATTAGTTAAAAATGCCCATAATTTTTCCTAAAATAAAATTTTATTTGCAAATTTGAAAACAAATTTTTAAGGAAATGTCATTTTATTGTTTTTTTTTCAGAATTAAACGATTTTTATGCATATATGATTTTTTGGTATTTTTTATAAATTTCAATGTAGTTAAATTGTTATCCAAAGCTGAATTTTATTTGCAGATTTCAAAAAAAAAATAAGAAAATTTTATTTATTCTTCGGTCAGAATTATAAATTCTGAAAATATGTTTTCTTTTAAGTTTGTATGATAATTTTATCAACATTTAAAAAAAAATTTCGAATACGTAAAATTAAATAAAAAAAAAATGAATATTACAAAAAAGTAAATTTTACTTGATTAATGAGAATAAAAATAACAATTTAGAAAAAAAATTATGCGAAAATTTTCTATGCATTTAGTTCTTTTTCTCAAAAACTCACCATCGAAAAAACTATTTTATAATAATTAAAAAAAATATGTAAAAAAAAATTGTTTATTTAATATGACAAAAAATATAATGATTCAATAAAAATAAAAAATAGTGTCCAAAACTAAAATAATCAAAATTATTTAGAAAATCCAACGAAACACAATTAATTTCGCGTTTTTTATGTCTTAAATTATTTAAAAAAAATTTATTAAAAATTTTAAAAATTTTTACATAACAAAAACAAACATTGCAACTAAAAGAATTGACATCGACCAAAATAAATCGGATGGCGTATAGAATACACGAATAATATACTTTCCAGAACGCGCCCTGTTCCCTTTGGAGTTTCATTGGGGTGGAAATGCATTAAGGGATGGAATAAATGTAATAAATTCAGCGCCGCCGCTCCTAACACTCAACAAACCCTCAGAAAATGTAAAATACTAAACACCCTGTCATTTTTGTATGAAATAAATTGTTAATTAGCACGGCATTGTTGTTAGAGAATGAAGTTAGAAATATATACAAGTTAGAACACAGAAAAGGAAATTAAAACGATATTTTAGAATGCGATATTATGGAAAATATGATTTGATTTATAAATTTAGGGGTAAACATTTTTTTTTTGCGGGGTGTAAGAAAATTAGGATAAATAAGTTATCAATAAATTTAAAATTATTTTGAATTTCAGTGTTTATTTTATTAATTTATTTAAAATGTTATTCAAATTTTTGGAAATAAAATTTTAGTATATATATTTTTTTAATAAATTATTTTCTAATTAAATTGGTAATTTTTTAAATTATCATTTTAATTTTTATGCATAATAATAATTTAATTTTTTAATGCAATTTTTTTTCTCTACGCATTCATTATAAAGAATTTATTTAACATCCTTTTTTTTTGTTATTCTCGAATAAAATATTTTTCAAATGAATTATTATTTTTTGATCAAAACAAGATTTTTTTTTAGAATTTCGCTAATTAAGTAATCATTTTAACTTGTTATTGGAAATTCTTTCAGAATTAATGAAATACGATTATAATATATTTTTTAATTTATTAATTAAATTATTTTTTGATCAAAATGAAAACTATAAATCGAATAAATTTTTATAGAATTTTTTTGAAATAATTATATAGACCGGCTATTTATTTTTCCAAATATAAAAAAATATATTATAGTTTTTTAAATTGATTAATTAAGTTGTTTTGTCAAAAAGAAAACAATAGATAAATTTTTTGCATTTTTTTTCAAATTAATTCATAAATTAATAACAATAATTCTTAAATTGACAGAATAAAATTTTAATACATATTTTGTAATCAATTATTTATTTTATTGATGAAAATAAGAAATAAAAATGAAAATTTTTCAATATTTTTTTCAATCGTTATATAATAATTAATCAATGGCGATTGTTTTTTTAATCCCGAAAAAAAAATATTTATCAATATTTTTCATAAATTAATTAATGAATTTCATTCTATATGAAAATGACATTTATTTTCTAGAAAAAGAATAAAAATTTGTGAAATAAAATGTATATTTTCTTTAATTTATTAAATTATTTTGTGAATCAAAATGAAAAAAACAATTCGTATAAATTTCTAAAGAAATTATTTTAAATTAACTATTTAAAATTAACGAAATTGTATTAAAAAATCTTAATATTTACAAAATAAATTTTTGGGTCAAAATGAATAGTAATAAAAAAAATTCTTTCAATTAATCTTAACGAATTATTTTTTCAAAAATACCGAAAGAAAAATTTATCATTAATTAATTAATTTAATAAATCATCTACAGGAGCTTTTTCACAAAAGCAAATAATTTTTTTTATTAGCAATTTATTAATTTGTTTTATTAACAAAACGAAAGCAATTGATTTTAATTTTTCCAAAAATTTTCTAAATCTAAATCATCAAATTAATTAAAATAAATCATAAAACGAACCAAATAACATTTTTTCAAACAAATTGCACTATTTTTAGTATGAAAATGAAATTTAAAAAAAATCCAAAAATTTCCATCGATCTAAAAAAATCTTAAAATGTAAAAAATATGAAATTGTCTCAATTGACATTTTAATGTTCTGGCATAAAAAAAAATCCCAAAATTTCCACCGATCTAAAAAAAATTTAAAATGTAAAAAATATAAATTGTCTCAATTGACATTTTAATGTTCTGGCATAAAAAAAAATCCAAAAATTTCCACCGATCTAAAAAAATCTTAAAATGTAGAATTTATTTTTTTCGTAATTTTGGAAAGACTTTTTGACATGATTTCGTTTGATTTTGCATTAGCATCGGATGATCGTAGATTTTATTTTCTAGTTAAAACGAACGGTAGAAATATTTGAAGTAAAGTTTACATAAATGAAAAAAATAATCGTCAGTGTTTCTACTGACGATGCAACATTAATTTACAAAATGCGCACCGAGGTTTATAAATAAACTAAATTTTTATCAGTTTTGGGGGATATTAAATAAGAGTTTTTTTTTTCTGAATGCAATAGAATTTTGTTTGTTTTTAATGAATTTTTCAGAAAGTATAAAAAAAATGTTGGATTTTTTAAATTGTTCAATTAATTGAAGAGTTGTTGCTTAAAAACTAAATATTCGAATAAAAATTTGTTCGATTTGGTGAGTTTTTTGTTTAGCAATAAACTGTATTTTTTTGGTAATTTGAAATATTCCAAAAAAAAAATCTTTGATTTTTTAAATTGTACAATTAATTGCAAAGTTATTGATTAAAAACTAAATATTCGAATAAAAATATGTTCCGATTCGGTGAGTTTTTTGTTTAATAGAAAACTGTATATTTTTAGTAATTTAAAATATTACCAAAAAAAAATTCTTTTCTTGGAGAAAACAAAAAATAATTATCAAGTATTATTATAATATTTTAAATAGATTGGTATGACGAATTTTCATTAATATTATTTAAATTTACTTACGATAAAAAAAACTGCTTTTAAGAAGACATTCTACATAAAAAAAATCAGAAAAATTTGATTTTTTTTTTCAAGGAAACGAATAGTAAATATTTCCAAAATTCTAGTCGATATGCCTCTGTTCCATTTTCAAACCAAAAGTTGCGAAAAAAATTTAATCCCACACACGATATGTTTGTAACACCATTTTTTTGTACACCAGATTTTTAAAAATAATCAAAATGTCTACGATAAAAAAATGCAGCACATAACAACTAATAACGATATATCGTTTAATTCTTTTTTAAATACAGTTCACTTATTAATTTTATTAATTCATCACTAAATATTTTCAGATATATAACTCACTTTTATCGTTATTCAACTAGCTGCCGAAAAATCCACTACGACAAGGAAAATATAATTTTTCAAAAAGCGGACAAATTCTTCATAAAAATCGCGCGTTTTCACTCTTTCACGTTGCAACATGTATCCTATCCGCACTCTAACACGTTCGATGCGCGACTGACTGCAATTTCAGCCAGTCACTGGCAGTATGCAAGCCGGCAACCAACTGTACAGCAAGCACGGCGCGTTTGTACATTGCAAGTGCTGTTGCATCGCACGAATAGCTTGTTCGCGTAAACTCGGTTTTATCTCGTTTTTATTTTATTTTCAATTTGACGTAAGAATCTAATATTTATAAATTGGTATATTTTTCGATGTACAGCGTGATATTTTCGATCAAATAACAAATGTAAAATTCAACGAATAGACGAAAAATTATATATAAATAAAATAAATTGGGAAATAAATTTACAAAATAATGCTATTATTTATTTTAATTATTATTATTGATATTCTTTTATTTAATTTTACAATTAAACAATGATTATATATATATATATATATATATATATATATGTAATGCGTGTGTACATTTCTTTAAATTAAGATATTTTTTTCACGTATTTAAAAATGATTTAAAAAACCTATTAAATTAAATTTATTTCTGATTAATAATAATAATAATAATAATAATATTAATAATAATAATAATAATAATAATAATAATAATAATAATAATAATAATAATAAATGCTCCTTATTTGTTAAAAAATAAAGAATAATAATACATACAAAAAAATAAAAATGCAAGAATGAATTGTATTTTTAATAATAATAATAAAAAAAATTATTAATAATTATTTTAATTTTTTATTGTTAAAATTAAAAAAATATTGCTTTTTGCGAAATGGATCGGACAGAGTATAGCAAAAACACGTTTAGTTCGAATTTACATATATATATACAGGGTACGTGAACACTTCAGGTTGAAGTACGACGCTTAAGGCAAAATAGCCGTGCTCTGTCGTGTTCGAATTGAAAACATTGCACCCCCGATGGCGCAACAAGGGATGATGCACATACAGCTATAAGAGCAGCGCTTCAGTTAGCGTCTAAACAGCAATTTTATTTCAATTGTCGAATCAGAGAGCTGGAAACGTCTAAAAACGATCACTTTCGACGAATACAAGCGTTTTTAGGCATTTTCTAGCTTCGCGGAATAAAACTGTATTTTCCACGACAAAAAATATTTTTTATCTTTGAAAATAAATTTATTAACGTCAGAAAGCTGGAAATAATTATAAAAAATTGAATCAACTACAAAACTAAGAAATGAGTCATTTTTTTATTATTTAGGGGGCGACTTGTCATGTTAATTATCAAAAATAAATAAAAATAAATTAACAGACAAATTGTAAGAGACTTTTGAAGGTGAAAATGATGTTTTTATTTGTTTTGACACAATTGATCAAGAGTTGTTTGGTAAATCGTAAATTCATGGTTGGGCTATTGAAATACAGATGGCGTGCAGTCCTGTTATGTTTACCATAGATGAAATGCTGAGTTGCAATTCATTAGGAATTACGAAAATACTCTAAACAGAGATTTGAACACGCTTAATAAATAAAATAATATTTTTATAATTTTAAAATTATAAATAAATTTCAAAAGGTTATTAAGACACGATTTCAAAAAAAAAATCGGGTAGAGAAGTGGCATAGCGTAATATTAAATTGGTAGTTTTCTAAAAAACTAAGTAAAATTTTTCTTCCTTTATCGAAAATTTCAGCTAAATATTTACGTTACAAAATTCTTTTTATTTGCGCAAAAATTTCAACATGGCGTTGAAAATGGCGATAAATTGTACGAGTAAGAATTTCGGCAATATTAACGAAAATTTTTATAATTTACAAAATTTAAAAAAAAAACATTTTTTTTACCTGCCTTATTTTTCATAATAATCTAAAGCAGACTATACACAATGATTTATTTTCAGTGCGTCGCTAATAAAAAGTAGTTATTTTACACAGGGGATTTTTTAAAGAATTTTTTTTTCTTAAAAAAATTCAAAAAGCATTTTGCACGCAGCAATCATCTGTAAAATAACCTATCAAAAATAAATCGAACTCATTTATTATTTCTGCATCGCGAGGACGAAGGACGTTCATATCCGAGTCCTTTTATCCTGTTTAGCGGTAGATTAGACACCCGTCTATAAGTTATTGCTTTCCGAAGCATGCGGGCGATCCTTATTAATGTCCTTTATCTTTATCCTTTCAGTGAGCTCGTCTAGGAGTAGGAAGGACGAAGCCAAAGTCCTTTGGCAAAAGTTTTACGTTACTCTGAAGAGACACTCGATCCTTCCTTCAATAACGACAAAATATTTTCAAAATTTAAGAAGCAGGAATAGGCCAAACTAGCAGTGGTGTATCAAAAAAAAATTTAACAGGAGATTTTTTTAAAAATTTTGTATAACACATTTTAGTGCAGTAAATATTGTAAATTATAAAATGCGCTGTAGGCTAAAATTTTTTTTGCGAAGAAATTTATTTTTATGAAGTATTTAAAATTTAAAGAATTGGAATTTTTTTTTATGAAAAATTTAAAATTACGTTGAAATATAAATTTTTATTTATTTTTCCAAAAACGCTGTATTTAAATTCTGTATAAACGAAATCCTCTTCAATTTGCGCCGCAGGCGATTTATTTAACGTGACTTTTTTTACATTTTTTTTTAAATTGTGCATTTTAGCACATTTTTATTATATTTTTATTACATTTTGTACATTTTATTTTATTTTATTTTATTTTATTTTATTTTATTTTATTTTATTACACAGAAAATTTTATTACATTTTTATTTTATTTATTTTCTGCATAAACATTATTTTTCATTATACGCCGCAGGCGATTTTTTAATTTAATTTTTATGAATCGAAATTACGTTTACGAAAAAAATTTTTACGCATCTTCTAAAACTCTAAAAAAATTCTAAAATAGTTTATTTAAATCCCACACAAACGCAGTTATTTTTAATATGCGCCGTAGGCGATTTCAAGAACCTCATTTTATGAAATACTGAAGACTTAAAAAAATTTTTTTTCAACGATTTTTTTAACTATGCCTATTTTAATATTTTCAATATTTAAAAAATTAATATATTTTTTAACGTTGAAAAAGTACACATAATTTCTACATATAAATTGCACTAAACGTTATTTTTTACTATTTGCAAAAATACCCCTTAAATACGCCACTGGTAATAGTATTTTAATTTTAAATCCAAATTAATTCACTTTCTTGAAAACTAATATTAAAAAAAACGTACATTTAAAATGTTTCTAATTTTTCCAGTATAAAAAAGAAACCTGTAATCTAAAACTATAAAATAATGCGGTTCCAAAACGTCAGTCCACTAATTATATTATACATATTTTTTATTTTTAAAATATTATAACCTAAAGTCAAGTTTTTTTATAATCAATTGGAATTTTTTGCAAAAATACATACAAAAAGGCAAATTTCTTTAAATGAACACATTACGAAACAACCGTCAACACTGTCCATTGATAATCTGAGCACTGTCACTTGAACTGACATAATTCATTCATTTAGCTATGCACTTCCTACGACAGAGAAATAGTTTGTAGTCAGCGGTGCATTGACAATTGACAATTGAATGCTGTCATTGTTGAATATACGGAGTGACAATTGACCGGAAATCGTGTCTACCTGTCAGCCAATGATCCGACAATATGGTGTCGTGCGTACACGTTCTTTGCGCAGTGCGGTGCTTATGGGGAAATGTATAAAATGTGTTTTATTTTGCGCAGTAATGTTGCGATTGTTTGAACAAGCTCGAGTTTGTTTGGGAATATAAAATTGCACAAAGCGAACTTTTAACGCACTTATAGGTTGTTATGTGTTCGTATTTATAGGTTATGTGGATATGTAGCGTGTGTAGATAGTTAGAAATATGGTGGATGTCTTTGTTTTTAGAACTATAACTTACCGAATAGGAAATTTGTGAATTTTCAGGTACTCACCTAGAAAAAGAAAATAATATTACGACTCAATCATTTTTTAAAATTATTAATAAACATAAAAAGGATGAAAAAATTAAGAAAATTAAAACACTAACTAAAAAATTAAAATCATAATTAATTAAAACATTAAAAAATATATTTTTTTAAATGCAGTTAAAATCAAAAAAAAAAAATTAAATATAATAATAAAAGATATATATAACTATATATATATATATGCGTATTTATGTAAAAGAGAAAGTTAATTTTTGTTTGCCAATTAAAAATGCGAAGAAAATTTTTAAGGGAATTTAAGAAAAACATGGTTTCTTACAATATCAGAAAATCGAGCATTATACGTTTTTTTAACATTTTGAAAATTAAAAAATTAAAAATCAAGATAAATTTGGAAATTTTTGTATATTTAAAAACTCGCATAGAATAACGAATGTAATATTAGAATTCATTTTTATTAAATGAAATATTTAAAAATAGAAAATTAAGAATTTTTTTGTAAATATTTATAGAAAGAGCAAGTGTACTTTTCACATGAATTTTTTTGAAGGTTATAAAATGGATTCGTACGGTTTTTTTTAACAATATTTAAAAATAATATTACAATCAATTTTAAATAATAGAAGAAATTAAAATATTTAAAAATAATTTGCGACCGACGAAGAAAGTTAGAAATTTTTTTTTGAAAAACAATTTTTTGATGGTTCATATTTTCACAAAAAATTATACAATTAATCTTTTATAACATTCTGACAATATTAAAAATTTCAGAAATCAAGAAATGTATTAAAGCCAATTACTTAAAAAAAATTAAAACACTATTAAAATAAATTTAAAAAAATAAAAGTAAAGAGGAAAAAATGAACATACTATAAAATTAATTTAAAAAAAAGAAAAAAAGAAAAAAATACAAATAAGAGGAATGAGAGAATTTCGTTCGACAGTTAGCAGTTTAAATAATATTTTTTATGATTATTCTATAAAATTTCAAAAACCATAAAATTTGATTTTTTTTATAAAAAATTATACATATATAAGACAAATATTTTATTAGAATGAACTAAATTTTTTTTTAATAAAGATTAAAAAATATAGAATAGTAGCTTAAATTTTTTGAAGAATTTTGGAATGGTACCATACAATTTTCAAAAAAAAATTATACAATTTGATTTTTATCAACGTTTTGGCAAATGTATTATAAATTTTAATAAAAAAAAATTTAGGATGACATAAAGAAAAATGAAAAACTCGTTAAACAATTTGAAAAATAGTAAAAAATTGAAGACTAAGCAAATTAAAAAAAAAATGTATTAAAAAAATTTCTAGTAAAAATGTTTACTGAAAAAGCGTTTCTATTAAAACTTAAAATTAAAAATTAAATTTTCTTTTATATATATATTTAAAAAACCATTAAAATTATATTTTGCTTAAAAAAATTTTTTTTTTATTGTTTACGCCTTTCTCAAATAAACAAAAAAATAAATCGCACAATTCATAATTGTCTATTGTCATGAATTGCGATTTGAATTGCATTCATCGCTCAAAACTAAAATAGAAAAAGAATAGAATAGAATCTCTTGTATTCTATACACACAATTCACAAATTCAATGCATCAACTGTGCAGTTCTTCATGTCAAAAAACGTCCGAACAACAATTCGTTGTTGAAGTACACGAGATAGATAAGACAACAATGCAATCTGTAAATACCATCAGTTCTAAAAGGGTGTACACATTACACAAATCATAAAAGATTGCGCTTTGTAAAGAATGGTCGATATTTTTTGTCAGAAAGTAATAAATATAAATTTTAAATGTTGCTTTTTCAAGTGGCGTTTTATCGGCAAGTGTTCCTCGATGGTCAAAAATGTGTGGTTAAGGTACTTTTCGATATGAGAAAGAAATAAATCTTCTTACTAAAAAATTAAAATTATAAACGTACGCAAAGTTACAAACAAAATAAAAAATGTATTTATCATTTTAATATTTAAAAAAAATATTTTAATTTTAAAATATTGGATAATAAAATTCTGACTAAATTTTCAATTTAAATCTACAAAAACGATGTTTTTTTTTTAAATATTCTGCACAAGAAAAACGAGCGACATTCAAATCCATATTAAGTCCGAATTTCTTAGAAAAGCTATTCTTAGAATATATATATTTTTGGTCATCATGACATTGAGTAACGTCCTGTATATATATATGCAAAGGTTTCGTTCGTAACACTACAGGGTAAGGTGCAATTAAAATGAAAAAGAATTTAAAAATGTAAGAAATTTGTAAAAAAAATTATGTTTTTTTTTTAATTGTATATATAGTCAAATGAAATAGAAAAATCTGAAAAACATTTAAGGGTGCAAAATATTTTAAAATATTAAATATGACTTGAAATTTTTTTTTTAAACTTGTTTTATGCTCTTAGATTTACTACATCTTCAAAAAAAAAAAACAATTTTAGTCGAGACAATTTTCGCAAACGTTTCGTTTGTAACAATACAGGGTAAACATATTTAGGTGCAAGTAAAATGAACAATAAATTAGATGTAATTTTAAAATGTAAGAAATGTGTGTTTTTTTTTAATTGTATAGTCAAATGAAATAGAAAAATCTGAAAAACATTTAAGGGTGCAAAATGTTTTAAAATATTAAATATGACTTGAAATTTTTTTTTTAAACTGGTTGTATGATGACTTTAG
This sequence comes from Leptodirus hochenwartii, assembly GCA_947310635.1. Taxonomy (NCBI): domain Eukaryota; kingdom Metazoa; phylum Arthropoda; class Insecta; order Coleoptera; family Leiodidae; genus Leptodirus; species Leptodirus hochenwartii. The sequence goes on along the minus strand of OX371178.1, from coordinate 2,033,600 downwards.
AATTACTAATTCTTCTTCTTCAAAAAAAAAACAATTTTAGCTAAAAAATTTTTGAATTTTTTAAATATTTTTCTAATTATTTTCAAAATGTCGTGTCATTGCTGTTATTATTATTTTTTAAATTTACTCTTTGGCGCAGTTTACTTTTATTTATTTATTTATTTTCATTTTGTCACTTTTTGTTTATTATTGTAATTGTTATATTTAGAATATACATTTTTTTTATAATAAATCTAAAATAAAACGCGAAACATTAAAAAATAAACAATATAATTTAAAAATTATTAAATATGCAACTTAGATTTCGATTTAAAAAAAAAAAATTATTGCTATTATTTTACAATTTCCTAAAAAAAAATACATAATTTTTTGTCAAGACAGGCAATATTTTTGATATTTAATTTTTATATGTTTGTACTTAATTTTTTATGTTTAACTTTTAGCGAGTCCACCCCTGTTCAAACCGATAAATGCAGATCTCTTTCCCCAAACATATTACAGACGCCCATTTTACTATCAATTGACTTTTGAGTGGCGCCGAACCACTATTTGGGTTGACAAGTGTATTTCTCAAAGTCATACCGCCTAATATAAGTTACACGCATATACAGGGTGTTCTTGTTTTTATTCATAAAATTTTATAAGTAAATTTTGATTGATATAATCAGAATAGTTTTGCCATTTATCTAACAAAAATCAAAATTCGAAAGAACAATGTGATTTCTTAAATTTTTTATTGGCAAATCATAGACGTTGAAAAATCTAGAAAAGCCGTAATTCAGATGTAAATCTTAATTTTAATTTTTTATTATATTTACGGATTTTTTCGAAAATAAATAGGAGAGCTAATAATTACTTTGATGTAATTCTATATGTGCGTCCAAAAAAATTCTTCACCCTGTATATTGCATATAGAAATATATAGCGTATAAATAATAGACACTAGATAGTGCCTATATGTATGCATTGATAGCAGGGTGACGACATACTTCCGGTGTGGTTGTATCAAGATAGCCATGGAAGAAAATTGATTTTTTGCAAAGGTTTTTTCTTTTCATTTCGTTTTTTTTTCACCTTGAGAGGAAAATTGAAAAAAAGTGTGAATTCTTTGTAAAACTAATAATTTGGTTTTTTTTTGGATTCATATGAATAGTTTACTATTTTAGGATGTAAAAAATATTTTGCTATACAGGGTTTTCCATTTTTCGAAATTAAAAAGCCACGATTCAATTTTTTCAAGTTAATTAAATGTAAAAAGTAATATGTTTGATAAAATTGTTTGACAGTAAAATTGTTGACAGAATTTTTTTTTATATAAAATCATATGAATAGATTACAAATTTAGGCTGTAAAAATATTTTTCTATACAGGGTGTTCCATTTTTTCGAAATTAAAAAACGCACGATTCAAAAATTTCAAATTAATTAAATGTAAAAAGTAATCTTAGTTCTTTTATAAATTCATATGTCAAGATAGGCAATATTACAATTATAGGATGTAAACAATATTTTGCTATACAGGGTATTCCATTTTTTTAAATAAAAAAAACGCACGATTCAAATTAATTAAATATAAAAGTGATAATTTTTTTTTTTTATAAAATCATATGAACAGATTACAATTTTACGCTGTAGACAATATTTTGCTATACCGGGTGTTCCATTTTTCGAAATTAAAAAACGCACGATTCAAAAATTTCAAATTAATTAAATGTAAAAAGTAATAATTTGTTTTTATTTATAAAATCATATAACAGTATACAATTTTACGCTGTAAAAAATATTTTGCTAGACAGGGTGTTCTATTTTTCGAAGTAAAAAAAACGCACGATTCAAATTAATTAAATATAAAAGTGATAATTTTTTTTTTTTTTAATCATATGAACAGATTACAATTTTACGCTGTAGACAATATTTTGCTATACCGGGTGTTCCATTTTTCGAAATTAAAAAACGCACGATTCAAAAATTTCAAATTAATTAAATGTAAAAAGTAATAATTTGTTTTTATTTATAAAATCATATAACAGTATACAATTTTACGCTGTAAAAAATATTTTGCTAGACAGGGTGTTCTATTTTTCGAAGTAAAAAAAACGCACGATTCAAATTATTATTATTTTTTTTAAATCATATGAACAGATTACAATTTTACGCTGTAGACAATATTTTGCTATACAGGGTGTTCCATTTTTCGAAATTAAAAAAACGCACGATTCAAAAATTTCAAATTAATTAAATGTAAAAAGTAATAATTTGTTTTTATTTATAAAATCATATAACAGTATACAATTTTACGCTGTAAAAAATATTTTGCTAGACAGGGTGTTCCATTTTTCGAAATAAAAAACGCGCGATTCAAAAAATTTCAATTAATAAAGTAAATAACTTAAATTACAAAAAAATAATAATACATACTGAACTAAAAAAAATCAAATTTCACATGAAGTTCTAAATTAAAATGTTATTTTCGACTAAATTCATATAAGACGATGTGTTTGTTACACGTCCCTAATAATGACGACATCGCCGTACATAATACCATTGTCAAATTTTTTACAGGATCGCGTAATATTGTTATTATATTACGTTTATGATATAAACAGATTATTTTCCGTGGGAAATAAGCAAAATCAGATTTCCAACCGACAGAATAATCTTATAACACGTTACGAAATTGCAATGATTATGGTAATAATAATTTGCACTAACCTTACCTAAATATTTTTTAAAGTTTAATATATCAAATTGCTCCCGGAAAAAAATAATTTGTTGGCGATAAAATTATTATTGCCCGAATAAAAAGATTTCGTCATTTTGAAATATGAAAAAAAAATGTTTGCAATATCTGTCAATGAAATTTTTTAATAAAATGAAAAAATTGGAAAAAAACAAATAAAAATTCACCAAAATTTAAAACGACTGAGCCATGAAAAATCGTTATCATTGAAAAATTAATTTAAAAAACCAATCAAAATATTGTAGTCATTTTAATGAACTGAAAAAAATAAAAAAGTAAAAACCATATAAAAATTAGTTTTTGATTTCATCATTGAAAAAAATTCATATAAATGAAAAAAATATCAGCTCTGAAAAAGTATGATATTAAAAATTCATTAAAAATAAAAACAAAAAATCTTTTAAAAAAACCAAAAAAATACCAGTTATGTAAAAGTGTCTAAAAAAATAATAATATCCGTCATAAAAGCAACATTCATCATATAAAAAATTTATAAATTAAAAGTATTTAATTTCTCTGCAAACGTTAGCAACAAAATATTCATTATTTTTAAATTAATTCAACTGTACATTTAATTAATTTCTTACAGGTTTTAATCCACTCCATTTCATCGTTCTGCACATCGTGGCAACGTTGCCAACATCCACATATTCCACCCTCACCACTTGTTCTTCGTCCATTATATTTTCCATTATAGATTTTTCAATTCTTGAAAATATCACTTCACTTAACAAAACAATCTTCAAGAACTTAAAAAAAAATTAAATCGAATCATTTTCAAATCCATTTTTTTTTTTGTAAAATAGAACAATTAAATTGCAAATTTCAAATTAAATTTTTTTATCAACATTATTTTAACAAAAACGCTTTTTAAATTTTATTTTATTGGAACCTTTGCATAATATTTATAGTACAATTAAATATTGCTGTTTGATATAATTTGCATTATTGCAAATTATTTGTTATTCTAATACTGTCGATTGTTAAAATTTGAAATTGAACTGAGAATCAAAATCGTTATCATTCCATTCCAGGAAAATGATATTACAATATCATGTTGTGATATTATTTAATCAGCGGTTCTAAACAATCTAAACTATAATTGTTGTACCAAAAACAATACTAATATTAAAACATTTTATAATTTTGACAAATTCTGATTTGGAAAGTAACTTAATATCGTCGTTTTTAACTTCATATAAAACGGATATTAAAATTTATATTTAATTTTTTTTTTAATTCGTATCAAGTTGAATTATGTTTTATTTAATTAATTTTATACAATTTATTTAATTAATTTTATACAATTTATTTAATTAATTTTATACAATTTATTTAATTAATTTTATACAATTTATTTATAAATTCAATAAAATTTATTTAGAAATTTAATAAAATTTATTTAGAAATTTACGAAAATTTATTTATCAATTTAATAAAATTATTTATAAATTTAATAAAATTTATTATATAAAAATTATTTATAAATTTAATAAAATTTATTATTTAAAATTTATTTATAAATGAAATTAAAAAATTAATTAATTTTATACAATAACAATTGTCATCTAATAACAATTTTTAAATTTTTTAGCAGTTATGCGATTTGGTTTTATCGTTGAAAAAAATTCATAAAAAATTAAATTTTTTAAAATTTTCAAATAAAGAATTTAGTTATTTGTTACAATTTTATTTTAAATCTTAATTTTATCATTCAAAAAAGTCATAAAAAATGAATAATTAAAAGTTTTCTATTGAAAGAAATTCATAAAAATTTCTAAAATATATATATTTTTTAATATAAGTTATAAAAAAATTAAAACTGCGTTTTTCATTTTGTTTCATTTCAAATTTATAAAAGTTTATAAAAAGTAAAAAATTAAATATTGGACTTCCGATGCTTTTTTATAAATTTAATAAAATTTATTTATAAATTTACTAGAAATTTTTATTTAAAAAATATTTATAAATTTAATAAAATTTATTTATAAATTTAATAGAAATTTTTATTTAAAAATTATTTAAAAATTTAATAAAATTTATTATATAAAAATTATTTATAAATTTAATAAAATTTATTATTTAAAATTTATTTATAAATGAAATTAAAAAATTAATTAATTTTATACAATAACAATTGTCATCTAATAATAATTTTTAAATTTTTTAGCAGTTATGCGATTTGGTTTTATCGTTGAAAAAAATTCATAAAAAATTAAATTTTTTAAAATTTTCAAATAAAGAATTTAGTTATTTGTTACAATTTTATTTTAAATCTTAATTTTATCATTCAAAAAAGTCATAAAAAATGAAAAATTAAAAGTTTTCTATTGAAAGAAATTGATAAAAATTTCTAAAATATATATATTTTTTAATGTAAGTTATAAAAAAATTAAAACTGCGTTTTTCATTTTGTTTCATTTCAAATTTATAAAAGTTTATAAAAAGTAAAAAATTAAATATTGGACTTCCGATGCTTTTTTATAAATTTAATAAAATTTATTTATAAATTTACTAGAAATTTTTATTTAAAAAATATTTATAAATTTAATAAAATTTATTTATAAATTTAATAGAAATTTTTATTTAAAAATTATTTAAAAATTTAATAAAATTTATTATATAAAAATTATTTATAAATTTAATAAAATTTATTATTTAAAATTTATTTATAAATGAAATTAAAAAATTAATTAATTTTATACAATAACAATTGTCATCTAATAACAATTTTTAAATTTTTTAGCAGTTATGCGATTTGGTTTTATCGTTGAAAAAAATTCATAAAAAAATAAATTTTTAAAAATTTTCAAATAAAGAATTTAGTTATTTGTTACAATTTTATTTTAAATCTTAATTTTATCATTCAAAAAAGTCATATAAAATGAAAAATTAAAAGTTTTCTATTGAAAGAAATTCATAAAAATTTCTAAAATATATATATTTTTAAATATAAGTTATAAAAAAATTAAAACTGCGTTTTTCATTTTGTTTCATTTCAAATTTATAAAAGTTTATAAAAAGTAAAAAATTAAATATTGGACTTCCGATGCTTTTTTATAAATTTAATAAAATTTATTTATAAATTTACTAGAAATTTTTATTTAAAAAATATTTATAAATTTAATAAAATTTATTTATAAATTTAATAGAAATTTTTATTTAAAAATTATTTAAAAATTCATTAAAATTTATTTATGAATTAAATAAAAATAATAATTAATTTTATACATTTTAATAATGTCATTTAGCAACAATTAAAAAAATTTTAGTGATAGTTTCTATATCAGCAAACTACACAATACAGGGTGAGGCATAAATAATAGAATATAAAACAAAAAAAAATTCTTTGCTCAAAATAAGTAATAAAAAAAATATATAGATATATATAAATAATATATATAAATAATTGGTTGAAATTGGAATACAATTATTGCAATATAATAAAAAATATATATAATTGTAAAAATAAGTTTTAGCATCCTGTACATCATTAATCATCAAAACAAATTTATGCTTTATAAAAAACACCGCTTTGCGTTTAATCGTAAATTTTCATAATTTAAACGAATAAATATATATTTCTATTTAATTTTCGTGTGTGATTATTAATGACTCACACTGTATATAGTAGTTTTGTATCTTTTCCAGCGAATTTACCGAACAGTCGGTAATCTGTATTTGCTTTGTGCACATTTGCCAATAGAAAATATTAGTATAGGACATAATGTTCGGTTTATGTTTGAATAAAAGCTTGATTCTGACCTGCAATAAGGCTTAGGCTAACCCTGGATCAAGAATTTTAATACATTGAAAAAAAAATGGAAAAAATCACCGTGGTAAGGAATATTTAGAGCTTAGAAAATCGACGTTAAAAAAAAAATTATATTTAAAAATTTTAAATTTTATTTTTATTTGGGTGATGGTTAATGTTTTTTAATTAATTTAATTAATATATATTTTTTGTTAAAAAATAAATATTCTTTAATTTGAATGAAAGAGAATATTGTTTTAATACGCATTAATTTTATTTATTATAAAAAAATATTTTTTACGTTTCTTTTTGTTTAAAAATTTTTTTTTTTATTGAATTGAAAAAGAATTATTTTAAGCAGCATTAATGACACTTTTGTTTTTCCAAAAAAAAAAGCATAAAATAATAAATGTTCTAATTTTCAAATTAAGTCGAGCTAAAATCTTGTTTTCTTTTAAGAATCCAAAAGGTTGTAGGTTCGAATCCCAGCTATAATTGAAGATTTATTAATTTTTTTATATTTTTTTGGTATTTTTTCTGGAGTACATGACATATGAAGCGATAATTAAAAGAACGATCCCGTTTATGTTTGAAACAACATACAAATTAAAATTAAATAAATAAATATATATATATTTTTTTAATTTCAACAAAATAAATTTGAATTTGAGAGTTTTAAAAATACAACATCATTCTATTCCACTTATCCAGGCTTTTTTTATTTTTCTTCAAGTCCGAACTTATTTCTTTAACTGCTACTATTTTTCATTAATAAATCAAAAATTGCAAGAAATTATTTTATTAGATTTTATTTATTATTTTATTTTATTTATTATTTTATTTTATTATTTTATTTTATTATATATATATATATATATCTTATAAGGCGATTAATAAAACTTCGCAGTTTTTTTTTTCATGTAAATTTGAAAAATAGCCATCGAATGTTATAAAATATTTAAAAAAAATATATATATTTTTTTAAATTAAAATATTATTAAAATAAAACTTAAAATGAATAGAATTTTTTTTTTGTAAGTTAAATTCCAGTTAAATATAAAACACGTTCGAAGGTGACAATGAAATTTTTTTAATCGAAAGTTGATTTGAACTATTTTTAAGCTACTGTTTGAATATTAGGAAATAAAGAAGAAGCAAATTTTTTTCTTTTCAAATTAAATTAAATTTTTCAATAAAATGCTCTTATTTTCAAAAAATCATTTCAATATTTCACAAAAAATATATACTTTTTTAAATAAAAATAAAAATAAAAATGAACAATTGAAATATAATTTTTTCGTAAGTTAAATACAAAATACGTTTGAATGTGACAATGATTTTTTTTTAATCGAAAGTTGATTTGAACTATTTTTAAGCTACTGTTTGAATATTAGGAAAATAAAGAAGCAATTTGTTTTTCTTTTAAAATTAAATTAAATTTTTCAATAAAATGCACTTATTTTCAAAAAATTATTAAACTCACAAATTGCAAAATACGTTCGAAGGTGACAATGAACTTTTTTAAATCAAAAGTTTGTTTGAACTATTTTTAAGCTATTGTTTGAATATTATGAAAATAAAGAAGAAAATATATATTTTTTTGAACTAAATTTGTAATAAAATGCACTTATTTTCAAAAAATTATTAAACTCACAAATTGCAAAATACGTTCGAAGGTGACAATGATTTTTTTTTATCGAAAGTTGATTTGAACTATTTTTAAGCTACTGTTTGAATATTAGGAAAATAAAGAAGCAAATTTTTTTGTTTTAAAATTAAATTATTAATAAAATGCACGTATTTTCAAAAATTATTAAACTCACAAATTGCAAAATACGTTCGAAGGTGACAATGATTTTTTTTAATCGAAAGTTGATTTGAACTATTTTTAAGCTACTGTTTGAATATTAGGAAAATAAAGAAGAAGCAAGTTTTTTTCTTGTAAAATTAAGTCAAATTTTTCAATTAAATTGCACTTATTTTCAAATACTCACAAATTGCAAAAGCGTTCGAAGTGACAATGAAATTTTTTTAATCGAAAGTTGATTTGAACTATTTTTAAGCTACTGTTTGAATATTAGGAAAATAAAGAAGAAGCAAATTTTTTTCTTTTAAAATTAAATTAAATTTTTCAATAAAATGCTCTTATTTTCAAAGAATGATTTCAATATTTCAAAAAAATATATACTTTTTTAAATAAAAATAAAAATAAAAATGAACAATTGAAATATATATTTTTTCGTAAGTTAAATACAAAATACGTTTGAATGTGACAATGATTTTTTTTTTAATCGAAAGTTGATTTGAACTATTTTTAAGCTACTGTTTGAATATTAGGAAAATAAAGAAGCAATTTGTTTTTCTTTTAAAATTAAATTAAATTTTTCAATAAAATGCACTTATTTTCAAAAAATTATTAAACTCACAAATTGCAAAATACGTTCGAAGGTGACAATGATTTTTTTTTATCAAAAGTTGATTTGAACTATTTTTAAGCTACTGTTTGAATATTAGGAAAATAAAGAAGAAGCAAGTTTTTTTCTTGTAAAATTAAGTCAAATTTTTCAATTAAATTGCACTTATTTTCAAATACTGACAAATTGCAAAATACGTTCGAAGGTGACAATGATTTTTTTTTATCGAAAGTTGATTTGAACTATTTTTAAGCTACTGTTTGAATATTAGGAAAATAAAGAAGAAGCAAGTTTTTTTCTTGTAAAATTAAATCAAATTTTTCAATAAAATGCACTTATTTTCAAAAAATGATTTCATATTTCAAAAAATATATATTTTCAAAAAATATATTTTTTTAAATTAAAATATTACTAATATAAAAATAAAAATGAATAATTGAAAAAAATATATTTTCGTATGTTAAATTGTTAAAATATTGAGAAACTAAATTGAATTTTGCAGTTTCTGCTTGGATTTCTGGCGGCGTTGAAATAAGCATTCTAGAAACATTCTAGGAAGGGTAGATTTCCATATGTAGGGCAGGGTGGGTGGCGGGTGGGTATTATAGGGTATTACGGCATGAACATCGCACGGTATAAGGATATTGTCATCATCCATCATGATATTTCATTCTAGCGAAAGTAATGCGCCTGGATAGGATGAAGAAGCAAAAGAGAAAAAAATTGCTTATAGAAAATGTTTGGTGATGTAGTTTGGGTAAAGTAAAATTGGAAATTAATTTCGCTTCACTATGTATATTAGAGAATTGCAAAAAAAATTAATGGTATAGAAATATTGCGTGTCTGTTGTGTGGAAGTGAGATTGTGATTTTATCTTGAAGAAGGTTCAGAAAAATTCATAAAAAATTAAAAAATTAAATAGAGTTAAGTAAATGTGCGATTTTAGAATTGCTATGAAAAAAAAAAGATAAAAATGAAATTTATTTGAAAAAAAGCATTTTTTTTCGCTATTTAAAACACTGATTTTATCATAGAAAAAAAAACATAAAAATGCATAAAAGATTTAAAATCAATTTTTTTTAATCGCCATTAATTGAATTAATAATAATAAAAAATACAAAATAAATAAATACAAAAAAAAATAAAAATTTGCTTCTTTATTTTCCTAATATTCAAACAGTAGCTTAAAAATCAACTTTCGATTAAAAAAAAATCATTGTCACCTTCGAACGTATTTTGCAATTTGTCAGTTTAATAATTTTTGAAAATACGTGCATTTTATTAATAATTTAATTTTAAAACAAAAAAATTTGCTTCTTTATTTTCCTAATATTCAAACAGTAGCTGAAAAATAGTTCAAATCAACTTTCGATTAAAAAAATTTCATTGTCACTTCGCACGCATTTGCAATTTGTGAGTATTTGAAAATAAGTGCAATTTTATTGAAAAATTTGATTTAATTTTACAAGAAAAAAACTTGCTTTCTTTATTTTCCTAATATTCAAACAGTAGCTTAAAAATAGTTCAAATCAACTTTCGATTAAAAAAAAATCATTGTCACCTTCGAACGTATTTTGCAATTTGTGAGTTTAATAATTTTTGAAAATACGTGCATTTTATTAATAATTTAATTTTAAAACAAAAAAATTTTCTTCTTTATTTTCCTAATATTCAAACAATAGCTGAAAAATAGTTCAAATCAACTTTCGATTAAAAAAATTTCATTGTCACTTCGCACGCATTTGCAATTTGTGAGTATTTGAAAATAAGTGCAATTTTATTGAAAAATTTGATCTAATTTTAAAACAAAAAAATTTTCTTCTTTATTTTCCTAATATTCAAACAATAGCTTAAAAATAGTTCAAATCAACTTTCGATTAAAAAAAAATCATTGTCACCTTCGAACGTATTTTGCAATTTGTGAGTTTAATAATTTTTTGAAAATAAGTGCATTTTATTAAAAATTTAGTTTAAAAAATATATATATTTTCTTCTTTATTTTCATAATATTCAAACAATAGCTTAAAAATAGTTCAAACAAACTTTTGATTTAAAAAAGTTCATTGTCACCTTCGAATGTATTTTGCAATTTGTGAGTTTAATAATTTTTTGAAAATAAGTGCATTTTATTGAAAAATTTAATTTAATTTTAAAAGGAAAAATTTGCTTCTTCTTTATTTTCCAAATATTCAAACAGTAGCTTAAAATAGTTCAAATCAACTTTCGATAAAAAAAAATCATTGCCACCTTCGAACGCATTTTGCAATTTGCGAGTTCAATAATTTTTTGAAAATAAGCGCATTTTATTGAAAATGAATTTTCCGCATTGCCAAAAAAAAATGTCCTTTCGACCTCTTAAAATTTTTTATTGATCCAAAATATACTTATGAAAAATATAATCAATTCATATTTTCGATTTTTATATTTCTTCGATTTTCATATTCATATTCACAATTTCGATTATTTCGTATTTACACTTTATTTTTTACATTTTTTTATTTTTATATTACAAAACTTCGTGTATTAAAAAATTTAGAACTTTTCACAAAAACACAAAAATTCATAACTTTCAACAACTAATTCACTGGTAATTTGCTTATACATTTTATAAACTTTCTGCGCGATTTTAATGAAAATAAAATAAACTGAAATGTGAAATGCAACTGGCGACGCCTGAAACGAGCACTGAAATGGCCTGAAATCTGAAACGTCGGACCTCTAGGCCTGAACGTGCACTTTAACGGCACTTTAGTGCATAAACATCAAGTATAGATACATTACAGAAGACTATGAAATAATCTGCGTTTCGTTGTGAAAAATATCAGAGACATAACTCTAAGTTCGAATTTTATAAATTGAAGTAGTTTGAAAAGTTTTATGAACAAAAATTAGAGATTCTTGAACAAGACATAAAAAGATTAAAAAACCGTTTTATATAAATGCGCATTTCGAAGTAATTTCCTTCAGTAGCACAATATTTAGACATTTCTTTAGTTTGAAAAGTTTTATATAAATGCGCATTTCGAAGTAATTTCCTTCAGTAGCACAATATTTAGACATTTCTTTAGTTTGAAAAGTTTTATATAAATGCGCATTTCGAAGTAATTTCCTTCAGTAGCACAATATTTAGACGTTAATACGAATTTTGCAGATTTTCGTAAGCGAATAAAAAATATAATGGTTAAGTAGAATTTCTGGTAAATTAAATTTTTATGATTGTAGTAATACTGAAAATGAAGGATTAGATTTCAAAATGCGCATGCAGCTTTAAAGGGTAGTATTTGAGTCTTTTTTCGATTTTAATTTTTTTTTAAATCTAATTTTATTGAATTTAATAAAAAAAAATCAAAATATCCGTAAATTAAATTTTTTGGTAATTAAAAAAAAATTTTTTTTGCAAGACTAAAAAATTAGTTCTTTAGTAGAAAAGGTATTTTTGGAAGATTTTCTCTAAGGGAAAAAGTTTTTTTTTAACAGAAAATAAAATTTCTCAACAGAAATTTTGTTTAGGAGAAACATTTTTTGATGAATCTATGATAAAAAAAATTCATGGAAGATTTAAAAATCCATTTCGAATTTTTATTTTTTTAAGTAGCAGATATTTTTTTTTGTGGAAAATAAAATTTGAGCACAAATTTTAGTAGAAAATAGATATTTCTGAAGAAATTTTATTTAAAAAACACTTTATTTTTTTTTTAAATTAAAAATAAATTAGTTTTAAAAGATTTTTTTTTTTGATAAAAAGCTTTTTGATATGAAAAATATTCTGTAGCTTTTTAAGTTTTTTTTTAATATTTTTTTTTAGTGAAAAATATATTCGAGTAGAAAAAAATTTGAACGGTAATTTATTTGATAGAAATTTTTTTTTAGTACAAATGTAGTATAATAGAAAAAAAACTTATTTAAGTGAAAAGAATTAAAAAAAAACTCATTAATGATGAAAATTCTGACATAACTATTTTTAGGCATTAAAATTTTTTTTCGGAAAAATGACAATTTTTTTTGTATTTTTCTTTTAAACAGTTAAATAGTTTTATCAGTAATAAAACAAATTACAGAATAAAATTTGAGCGGAACTTGTTGTTAAAAAAAAACTTTTTAGCAGAAATATTTTTTTTTGTTATGAAAATAATTTTTTTATGTGAAAAAAATTATTTACGAGAAAATTTTTTTCTAGTTGTTGTCAATTGTTCTAAATTTTTGAAGTATTAAATATTTTTTTTTAAAAATATTATTTTAAATAACAAAGTGCAATTTTAGAGTTTTGTCACTTCTCTTCTAAAACAAGAAACAAGTACTCCTGAGTTTAAAATACATTCAAAAACAACGTTTCGTTTTCTACTCGCAGCTCACTGAAGCGTTTAATTTTCCAAAAAAATTTAAAGCCGATTTAATTTTTTTTTGGTTTTGAATTTTCAATTGCGATTTTAATTTGCTCTTATATAAAAAAAAATCTAAAATATATCACTTTTCCAGATCTAACCTAACCCAAATTTCTATATAAAAATAAACACAGTATGAGATTGCTTTATTTATAGATATTTTAAAAATAAATTCGATTCAATTGAAAGAAGACAACTTTTAGTAATAATTTTTTTATCGAATACGATAATATAAAAAAAAATTCAGATACTAAAAATTATCGAAAAAGTAAAAAATGTTTTTTTTTTCATATTTAAAAAATAATTAAATTAAATTTTCACTTGAACAATTTTTTTCCATAAAACATTATTTATTTTATCGAAAAAGTAGATAAAAATAATAGATAAAATATTTAAAATAAATTTGCGTGACAAAAAGTTTGGTAAAAATGTATAAAAGTTAATTTTAATTTTAATTTTTTATATTTATAAAGTACAAAAATAAATTTTCATGTAAAAAACTTTTTTTTTTATTAAACAATTTTTTATTATTTATTTGTTCGAAAAAGTAATGAATAAAATATTTAAAATAAATTTGCGTGACAAAAAGTTTGGTAAAAATGTATAAAAGTTAATTTATATTTTATATTTTTTATATTTATAAAGTAAAAAAATAAATTTTCATTTAAAAAACTTTTTTTTTTATTAAACAATTTTTTATTATTTATTTGATCGAAAAAGTAATGAATAAAATATTTAAAATAAATTTGCGTGACAAAAAGTTTGGTAAAAATGTATAAAAGTTAATTTATATTTTATATTTTTTATATTTATAAAGTAAAAAAATAAATTTTCATGTAAAAAACTTTTTTTCATTAAACAATTTTTTATTATTTACTTGATCGAAAAAGTAATGAATAAAATATTTAAAATAAATTTGCGTGACAAAAAGTTTGGTAAAAATGTATAAAAGTTAATTTATATTTTTTATTTTTTATATTTATAAAGTAAAAAAATAAATTTTCATGTAAAAAACTTTTTTTTTTATTAAACAATTTTTTATTATTTATTTGATCGAAAAAGTAATGAATAAAATATTTAAAATAAATTTGCGTGACAAAAAGTTTGGTAAAAATGTATAAAAGTTAATTTTAATTTTAATTTTTTATATTTATAAAGTACAAAAATAAATTTTCATGTAAAAAACTTTTTTTTTTATTAAACAATTTTTTATTATTTATTTGATCGAAAAAGTAATGAATAAAATATTTAAAATAAATTTGCGTGACAAAAAGTTTGGTAAAAATGTATAAAAGTTAATTTATATTTTATATTTGTTATATTTATAAAGTAAAAAAATAAATTTTCATGTAAAAAACTTTTTTTTTTATTAAACAATTTTTTATTATTTATTTGATCGAAAAAGTAATGAATAAAATATTTAAAATAAATTTGCGTGACAAAAAGTTTGGTAAAAATGTATAAAAGTTAATTTATATTTTATATTTTTTATATTTATAAAGTAAAAAAATAAATTTTCATGTAAAAAACTTTTTTTTTTATTAAACAATTTTTTATTATTTACTTGATCGAAAAAGTAATGAATAAAATATTTAAAATAAATTTGCGTGACAAAAAGTTTGGTAAAAATGTATAAAAGTTAATTTATATTTTATATTTGTTATATTTATAAAGTAAAAAAATAAATTTTCATGTAAAAAACTTTTTTTTTTATTATTTATTTGATCGAAAAAGTAATGAATAAAATATTTAAAATAAATTTGCGTGACAAAAAGTTTGGTAAAAATGTATAAAAGTTAATTTATATTTTATATTTTTTATATTTATAAAGTAAAAAAATAAATTTTCATGTAAAAAACTTTTTTTTTTATTAAACAATTTTTTATTATTTATTTGATCGAAAAAGTAATGAATAAAATATTAAAAATAAATTTGCGTGACAAAAAGGTTGGTAAAAATTTATAAATGTTTATTTTTTTATTTAATTTTAAATATTTACAACGTAATAATAAAAAAAAATCACGTGAAACATTTTTTTTTTCATAAAACATATTTTAAATATACATTTTACGTTAAAACATTTTTTTTTTCCCATTAAATTTCGCTTAAAAAATTGTTTCCCGAACTTGTTTTTCCACTTAAAAAATTAGAAATCCAACAATTTTTTAATTTCAAGGGGCGGATTTAAGTCAAATAATTCTTCCGCGTCGAAAATCATTCAGTTTTTTTAATTAAGCCAGTGGCTCTGCATAAAATCAACTCGACGAGCAACATTTAATTAGGCTTTTAAAATTAACGATTTCTCCATTAGCCATTAGTGGATTTCTCAATGGCTATCGCTAAAGTTCTGACTGTTCTGTATTTGTGCGATTTCGGGAGGAAAATACGCCTGATTTGAACCGTTAATTAACACTACAACACGTCTCCCGATTCCGGTCAGTCTGATGTCTCTAATTCGGGAAGGGAAGGGAATGGGAAGAGTCTACTTCTGTCCTGTATCTTCGTCTGTCTTATATAAGCAATGGGTGTAAGGAGTCCCGCAGAAGTCACTAACCTAAACGTCAACAACGATATATAAGTAAGGAGAGCATCGGGATAGGACAGGACAGGACAGGATTTTATTAAATCATTCTTTTGATGGTGTCTGCGAAGTAAAAAAAATGTTTTTTTTTTCCAATAGCTGGAATATGTGACGAATAAAAATATTTGTTACCCTGTATTTTATAGGAGATTTTTTTTAATGAAGAAATTCATTATTTTCAATGATCGAGTTTTGAGTGAGGTTCAATATTTCGAGACGGTGTATACATATGCCATTTAAATTCAATGTTGTATATAGAAGATTTTCCGGCATTAAAGTGCCAAATTGATTTGAAACGTGACAATAATTTTAATATTTTTGGTGAAAGTGAAGAAGAATTTACCAAATATCAAACCGTGTAAAGATTCACTTAACAAGAATCATAATTAAAAATTAAAAATGTAATTACTAATTGCAATTTTATTTATATTCTAAAAATAATTTAATATCCTAACTAATTTTGCTGTTTTATTTTATCAATTGAAATTTAAATTGTACGAATAATTTCGAACATAATAAAATAGAATAAAACTCCATTTGAAGTTTTAATTTGACGATTTTCATGTTGGAAAAACATTCGAATTAATTTTATTAGTTTTGATTAAAATATCGACAAACATAAAAAAAATAAAAACATCAAAACAATATTTAAAAAAAATCATTTATAGATATCTTTCTATAGAACAAAGTTATTGTTAATTTTTAATAATAAAAAAATAGTGAATCTCCAGCGTGTGATAAGTAAAGGTAGATAGTTGAAAAATTTATTTATTAAAATAAAATATTTTTGTTGATCGAAATAAAATAAGTTGATAAAATATTTTACAATTTTTATTTCAAAAGAATAAAATTTGCTTCTTCTTTATTTTCCTAATATTCAAACAGTAGCTTAAAAATAGTTCAAATCAACTTTCTCTAAAAAAAAAATTATTATCACCTTCGAACGAATTTTGTATTTAATTTATTTATTCATTTTTATCTTATATTTTAATTTAAAAAATATATAATATAAATATATAATATAAATATATAATATAAATATAAATATATAAATATATAAATATATAAATATATAAATATATAAATATATAAATATATAAATATATAAATATATAAATATATAAATATATAAATATATAAATATATAAATATATAAATATATAAATATATAAATATATAAATATATAAATATATAAATATATAAATATATAAATATATAAATATATAAATATATAAATATATAAATATATAAATATATAAATATATAAATATATAAATATATAAATATATAAATATATAAATATATAAATATATAAATATATAAATATATAAATATATAAATATATAAATATATAAATATATAAATATATAAATATATAAATATATAAATATATAAATATATAAATATATAAATATATAAATATATAAATATATAAATATATAAATATATAAATATATAAATATATAAATATATAAATATATAAATATATAAATATATAAATATATAAATATATAAATATATAAATATATAAATATATAAATATATAAATATATAAATATATAAATATATAAATATATAAATATAAATATAAAAATATAAATGTAAATGTAAATGTAAATATAAATATAAATATAAATATAAATATAAATATAAATATAAATATAAATATAAATATAAATATAAATATAAATATAAATATAAATATAAATATAAATATATAAATATAAATGTAAATGTAAATATATAAATATAAATATATAAATATATAAATATATAAATATATAAATATATAAATATATAAATATATAAATATATAAATATATAAATATAAATATAAATATAAATATAAATATAAATATAAATATAAATATAAATATAAATATAAATATAAATATAAATATAAATATAAATATAAATATAAATATAAATATAAATATAAATATAAATATAAATATAAATATAAATATATAAATATAAATGTAAATGTAAATATATAAATATAAATATATAAATATATAAATATATAAATATATAAATATATAAATATATAAATATATAAATATATAAATATATAAATATATAAATATAAATATAAATATAAATATAAATATAAATATAAATATAAATATAAATAAAAATATAAATATAAATATAAATATAAATATAAATATAAATATAAATATAAATATAAATATAAATATATAAATATAAATGTAAATATATAAATATAAATATATAAATATATAAATATATAAATATATAAATATATAAATATAAATATAAATATAAATATAAACAATAAAATATGAATAAAAAAATATAAAAAATCACCTGCGGTGCTTTTTAAAAAAAAGCAATGTTAACACTTTTCTAAAATTACAAATTTCGCACGCTTACAAAGTTTTAAATTTGTACGAATTTTTAAATTGCTAATTCCGACAAATCTCAAAATTACAATTTTATTTTCTATAATTCCAATATCGAAATGCTGAATACGCCACTGTATATAAATATATTTCTAAATTCTTCATGTTTTCAGCAATTTATACAAAAAAATAATTTTATAAGCCAGGGAAAAGATATAACGATAAAAGTACTGTTGGGGCTCAAAATTATCCTAATTACGTCGCATTATATTAGTTAAGTGGTGCGTGCAGATCTGTACAATGTTAGCCGCACTATAGTACCAACATATATATCGTTAATCGGCCAAGTTTCACTGAATACGATCTATTATAGTCGCTACTCGCCGGACTAAGAGCTGAAACTAGATTGTCAGACCACTAACTAATTGACTAGCGCGTCTAATTAAAATTAGAACGTGCTGATAAATCCAGTATACTCAAATAAACGAAATAGTAAACGAAAAATTCATTTAATATTTGAAATAAATCGAGAAAACTTACCAATGTAAAAAAAAAAATTTTCGGACGATTTGCACTTACCTGAAACAAAAGGCAAAATTATAAAACAAGAGAAAAAATATTTAAAAGAACCAGCGAAATTACTAGTTCAATTTTTTTAGTATAAATAAATGTGTCCGTTTACTTAAGGGGATACCTCACTTTTTTTTTACCATATATGCCGGCAATGTTAACTGTTTTATTTGCAAACTACATATGCTGAACCTGTCAAAATTTGTACAGTATTAAGTCAGTCTTTTCTACATACAACTACACAAACGATTTTGTCAAAAATTTCTTCAAACCCATTTTTATACGACATAAACATACATATACAAAATTCACTACGTAATCGAATTTTCCTCGACATTTTCAGTAACTGAAAATTTTTTTTCTTGCTATATTTCGATGTATTATATATACAGGAGTGTATCTTCAAAATTTAGGTTTATTTCATCGCTTAATTATATTTAAATTAGCGATTTTGTTGGCGCAGCTACATAGCGACATCTATACAAGATTCTCTGTACTATTTTATTTTCAATAACTGAAAAAATTAAATTTTATTTTTTTCTTATTCTATTTCGATGTATTATATATACAGGGTTGTATCTGCCTAAATTTAGGTTTATTTCATCGCTTAATTATACTTAAATTAGCAATTTTGTTGGTACAGCTACATAGCGACATCTATGGAAGATTCTCTGTACTATATTATTTCTACACAATTCACAATAGATGGAGCTGAGCGTTGAAATTAATTATCAATATTTGAACTAAGAACGAATTTTTTATTATAAATGTGTCTTTTTTTGCGTAATTTTGCAGAATAATATTTACAAATAAAATAAAATAAAATAAAATAAAACAAAATACCCTCTCATATAAACCAAAGTAATTCGAATATTTTAAAGCAACCCCTGGTTATTCGAAACCACATTATTATGATGATAATAACAGTAATTATTTCGCGGGCATTCTAACGGCTCGGCAAACGGTAGAGGGCGCCACCTCTGACCCCGTTTCGCCATTTCGCCATCATGAACGTGTGCATATTTATTTCAGTGCACTTTGTAATAACATAACCTCAACTATTAGATCTGATTTTTCAACGTCATTGTGACGTTTTAGGTTAATGCGAAATAACAAAGATTTAATGATTAATTTAAAAAATAAATAGTAAAATTATTGCGAGGCAGTATTTATCGAATTTTGATTTTTTAAAAATATTCTTTTAATTTTAAACTATTTTTTAACACTGTCGGAATGAATAAAAATAGATATAACTAGAAAAAATATATATAAAAAACTTTTAATGACAACTAGTAAATATATACATTTGAATTTCCCGCCGCGTAAAGTGGCATGTCCTTGACAGTAGTTCGAATACGAATTTCGAAGTTATACGGCGGGTAAATCGTTAGTTCAAATGTAGCAATGTTAAAAAGTAGTTATTATCGAATTAAATGTTAGAAAAGTGTATTTTATGTGGACATTTCTTTATATTTCGTTGCGTGTGTACTTAAAGGAGCCTTTTTTTTTCATCCATGGTTGCATGTTCTCTGAACAGAAACGAAGTAAATTTTTTAATATGCTATATACGAATGCAATTTATTAGTTTAGTAATTTAATTCGAAAAAAAAAAAATAATAATAAAAAATCACGTTTTAAAAATATATGAACTTGAAAAAAAATTTTTTTAACAATATTTTTTTTTTGCATCGATTGATTATTTCACAGATTCGATATTGGAAAAAAAAAATATTTCGTTGTATGAATTGATTAGCGCAATAGATTTTTGCGTTGTTAAATGAAGTCGGACTGTATATAAATTAATTGTATAATGAAATATTTACTTATGGCAAACATGCAACTAGAATATTTGTGTTTTGTAGTTAGTTGAGTAATCAAGGAAATTTGTAGTACAAATATTGGAAAATGACATTTAAAACGTTCAAAATGAATTGTGTCTATATTTTAAATTTTAAGTGAATTAGGAAGAGTGATTAAAGTGAGGATTCAAATAGAAGCTGTATTGTATAATTTGTTATAATATCAATTGTATATATTGTTATTAAGTAAGAAAAAAGATGGTGTGAAAAAAGTTAAGGGGTCGGTTTGCAATTTTAATTATACATAAGAAATATTTTTAGTCAAGAATTTTAGATAAAAGTCGTATAGATGTAATATTAACCATAATTTTTTTTAAATTAGATAAATTAAAAAAATTAAAAACCTGAATAGATTTTTTTTAAATCTCAAAATTGAGGTACGATTTTGTAAAAAAAAAATATCAACGCATCATCGAAGTAGTTTGCCCACGCCTTTATACCAAATTTAATATATTTTGATTAGCTGAGTGTCTAAAAAAATTTCTTAGTTCAGAAGTTACAAAATACTTTTGAAGCTAAAAAAGAAAAATGAATACTTTTTGGACATAAAATATAAAAAATATTGTTCATATTTGATGAGTTAGAAATCGTAAATTCATAGTTGACTAATTCAAATCTAGATGGCGTCTACAATACTAAATACACACAAAAACATTTGTCGATGCAACAAGCGCACTTTAATGTTCAAAACCGACCCCTTAATAAAAAAAAAAATTCAACTTTCAAAGTGGACTATATTTTATATCGAGCCTGTATGAATACCAAGAAGATATGTTGATTTAGAATGCCAAGAGCACACCTCTTTGACTCACCTATGTTTGACGAACTTGTACAAGAACTAAATTATTTATTCAAACGGCAAACAATATAGTCTTCTTATTTTTGCAGAAAAAAAAATCACATGTTCGCTAAAAATGTCTTCTTATTTTAGCTGAATAAATCACGTATAATCAGAAAATTGTAAAATTTTGCAAAAGACCGAATAATAATATACAGGGTGTTGCATTTAAGAAGTTGCATTTGAGAAATGTCATTTTAGCTGCAAAAATCACATATGATCAGAATGTAATAAAATTTTGCAAATGTTGGAGTAATAATATACAGGGTGTTGCACTTAAGAAGTTGCATTTAATAAATGTCATTTTAGCTGCAAAAATCACATATGATCAGAATGTAATAAAATTTTGCAAATGCTGGAGTAATAATATACAGGGTGTTGTATTTACGAAATGTCATTTTAGCTGCAAAAATGACATATGATCAGAAAGTAATAAAATGTTGCAAAAGATAATACAAAGTACGTTCAATTAGAGAAATGTCATTTTAGATATCAAAAAATAATATGACCCAGCAAGAAATTTATAGCAAGTGTGCGAAATGATTTTTATTATGCGCCAAAAAAATTTTTGACTGCCGAAATTGTATTTTCTTTTATTAATTCGACAGAACAAGCGAACATTATAAATATAATCTCAGATTTTAAGTGTCTTTCCAAACAAAGCGTAAATAACAATCAAGTCTTTTTTATTTTGATATATTTACGCAGCTTGTTTCTGCGTTCGAGCTCAAATTTTTCGAATGTAATGCGATATTCCCTTTAGAATAATACAGCAACATCCCTTGTATTAATTATTTCACCCCAATTAATAATTTTTCCCTCGTTAACAAACAAACAACAAGAGAAAAGGAGAATTAAAATATTTTGCGCCGTGTTGTCCATTATTTAGAATAGAATATTTTTACAGCTTTCTTTACAAAAAAATGTTTTTTTTTAAGTATTCAAAAGTTACTTCTGATATTTTGCGCCGTGTTGTCCATTATTTAGAATAGAAAATATTTCGCGCTTTTTTTACAAAAAAAATTTTTTTTTTGAAGTATTCAAAAGTTACTTTTGATATTTTGCGCCGTGTTGTCCATTATTTAGAATAGAAAATTGTTACCGCTTTTTTTACATTTTTTTTTTTGAAGTATTCAAAAGTTACATTTGAACTACTTCAAAAAACTAAAAATAATCCATATATACTCCTATACAAAATATTTTCTTTTGAACTATTCAAAAATAACATTTAAACGACTTCGAAAAATTAAAAAAAAATCATATATAGTACTATACAAAATATTTTCTTTTGAACTATTCAAAAATTACATTTGAACTACTTCGAAAAAATTAAATAATCCATATATAGTCCTATACAAAATATTTTCTTCGGGACTATTCAAAAGTAACATTTGACATACTTCCAAAAAAAAAATTTTTATTTTAAAATCACTGTTTACAAAATATTTGCGGTTAAACTATTCTAAAGTTACATTTGAACTACTTCGAAAAAAATGAACTAATCCATATATATATATATATATATATATGTTCGTATACAAAATATTTTCTTCTGAACATTTGAACTAAAGTTACATTTGAACTACTTCAAAAATATTGAACAAATCCGCATATCACATTACAAACAATCTTTCTTTGTTATAAAATGCATGGCACAATAAAACCGACAAGTTAAGTTCGTCTACTACGCCAGCGACATCTTTAGAGACTTCATCTATCTGCTGGGGAACTAATTAATGGTCCCTTTTAAAATCGCATAGAAAAGTTTCGGCCGTCTCCATGGCATCCTTCGTCATACACGATACGTTCGTTTCCGTTGTTCTTCGGCAGAATGGCTTTACCGCAAGTCGCGATATCAATGTCAGAGGACTTAATTATAACTTGTTATAACTGGATTCTGGCTGTTTGGTATTATATCGTGGACGTGGTGGTGGAAGTGATCAAGATGAAATATCGTTGTGGACGATATGAAATGAAGAATTTTGTAGAGAATATTTAAAATAATGTGATTAAGAAATATGCTTGTTTGTCTTTTCGTTGGGCTTCTCACTAGTAGATAGCGTTAGTTTAGTTCGGCATCTCACCAATAGATGGCACTAGTGCATGTGTGTTTTCTACGCCAGAATTGAACTTTTTTATTAGTAACAATATTTTTTTGTTTTTTTTGTAGAGAATATATAAAAAAACGATAAAGAATATTATTTTTGCTTGTTTGTATGGCTTCTTCCTACTAGTTTAGTTCGGCATCTCGCCAATATATAGCGCTAGTGCCTGTGTGTTTTCTACCCCATAATTGAACTTTTTTATTAGTAACAATTCTGTTGTTTTTTTTTGTAGAGAATATTTTAAAAAACGATAAAGAATATTACTTTTGCTTGTTTGTATGGCTTCTTCCTACTAGTTTAGTTCGGCATCTCGCCAATAGATGGCGCTAGTGCATGTGTGTCTTCTACGCCATAATTGAACTTTTTTATTAGTAACAATTCTGTTTTTTTTTGTAGAGAATATATAAAAAACGATAAATAATATTACTTTTGCTTGTTTGTATGGTTTCTTCCTACTAGATGGCATTAGTTTAGTTCGGCATCGCGCCAATACATAGCGCTAGTGCATGTGTGTTTTCTACGCCATAATTGAACGTTTTTATTAGTAACAATTTTGTTTTGTAGACAATATATAAAAAAAAATGCAAAAGAAAATCACTTTTTCTTGTAAGTACGGCTTTTTACTACTAGGTGACACTAGCTTAGTTCGATTTCTCGCCAATAGATGTTGCTAACAACAGTGGTCTTTATGTCCCATGAAGCTGATCGGAAAGAATATTTTTTTGTAAGTGACATATGCAAAAGAATATGCAAGAAACCATAAAGGATGTTTTTTTGGTCAGCTTTTAAGTGGCGTAAATTAAGTTCGCCAATAGATGGCACTAGTATGGAATAGATTTGTTCTCAGTTTAAGTTTGTTGAGTAACGTTTTTTAAACAATTTCGAAAAACATGATAGAGGAAATTATTTTTACTTTTTGTATTGGCTTCCCACTATTATTGGTGATGTTTGTTTAGTTTGGCATCTTGTTATTAGATGGCGATAGCGCACTTGGACGTTTCACCCCAAATGAGGAGCTTTTTTTGGCAAACTATTCAAATTTTTTTGAAGAAAATATAATAGAAATGATATATAAAATTACGTTTTCTCTCTTGCTACGCTTCTCACTACTAGGTGGCGTTAGTGCAGTTTGTCTGTTCGCCAACAGATGGCGTTATCATATACAGATTTTGTACCCCATAACATGGATTCGGAAGAGATTTTATCACGTTACTATTCCAATTGTAATTTAATTCTTCGCACGTTGATATTTTTCTTAGCCGATTGTCACATTAAATTTTCCGATAATTTCCTCGGTTATCGGGGTAGCACTTACTAGAGCGCCAACTCTAATAACTTGGCATTAAAAGTTGTGTTAGGTCTTCATACCTGCCGAAGAAGTGGAGGAAAACTTTATCCAGAAGTCAATACCAATATCCTCCAAACTTTGCCCATCTTGTATCATCCATTGATTTATAAAATAAAATGACAATTAAAAATTGGCAAATTTCTAAGCGAAATTTATTTTTACAACCCAAAAGTTCTCTTACATCAATTGATATATTTTTTAAAATGAAAGAACGAAAAGAAAAATGGTTCCAATCTACTTTTTTTTTTATTAAATCAATGGTTGACCAAAACATATAGTTGAGGAATTTTAGTAGACAAATGATATAAAACTTTATCACTTATCGATTTTTCACACCTGCCCAAACTATATGTACATTATAGGCTACCCGCAGGACACATCCCCCTTAATGGGGTCTTGAACTGGCAAACTCACATAAAACAAAATGCAAGACATTTGAAGATAAGCATCGTAGAAGATGTAAAGAAATTTGTTGAGGTGTTTAGTTAGAACTTTGTAAATTGTTTTGGCTAAATTTAGCTAGATTTTTATTATAAGGAATGTTTAAATGTGGTTTATATGTGAAAGAGGTTAAGTGCAAATAGCAATGGACCTGGGATGGTACCTTGAGGCACTCCGGTGTTTAATAAATTGTATATAAACAGGATATTTGTGTAGTAAAGATTTCTGTAGTTAAAAATTTTAATGAAGAAATAAAAAATGGATTTATATACAAGTAGATTACTATATTGGTTTTGAGTATGCAACTCTTCATACATTGCCCTTAAATTGTCACCAGAACTGTAATTAGAATTTTTTTTAAACTATTAGATGGTGAATTTATTATCGATGACGTATTGAGTATTATAAATGTAAGTCAAATAAATATTTTTGAAATGATACAGGATGATTACGCAAATTTTACATAGTTGTAATTATTTGATTATTTTAAGAAAATGAATATTCGTTCTTCAATTTATAAAAAAAATGATCACGTGCGTTTAGATTAGCAAATATTTACTGAACGTATTAAGTGCGGTCCTGTCCAGACTTACAATCGCAATATACAGGATAATCAACATTCAAATTTGTAAATTTTATATTAAATGTTTTATATTAACCAAAAAAAATGTAAGCGAAAATTCGAAATTTCGGCAGAACATAAAATTAAATCACAAAGAAAATTGATTTTTTTCATTTCTTTATAAAGAATCATATATGGTTAGAGGTTAATAAATATGTGCCACTATACAGGGTACTTATATCATCGAGAAATTTGTATTTAAAAAATATGTAAGCGAAAAATTCGAAATATTGTTAGATCATAAATAAAATTAGCAAAAAATAGATTTTTTTATTTCTTTATAAAAAAAAACTACGTATGGTTCGAAGTAAAATATATATCTGTCACTATATAGGGTACTAATATCATCGAGAAAATGTTATTTTTCCAAAAAAAATGTAAGCGAAAAATTAGAAAAATTATTAGATCATAAAATAAAATAAAATGAAGAAAAATATAGATTTTTTCATTTCTTTATAAAAAAATATATATTGTTGGAAAGTAATATATATATATATATATATATGCCACTATATAGGGTACTAATATCATTGAGAAATTTGTACTTTTCCAAAAAAAAAATGTAAGCGAAAAATTAGAAAAATTAAATTAAATTAGATCATGAAATAAAATGAACAAAAATATGCATCTTTTCATTTCTTTATAAAAAAAAATATATGGTTGGAAAGTAATATATATGCCACTATATAGGGTACTAATATCATCGAGAAATTTGTATTTTTCCCAAAAAAAAATGTAAGCGAAAAATTAGAAAAATTATTATATCATAAAATAAAATGAACAAAAATATAGATTTTTTTCATTTCTTTATAAAAAAAAAATATATGGTTGGAAAGTAATATATATCTGCCACTATATAGGGTACTAATATCATCGAGAAATTGTTATTTTTCCAAAAAAAATGTAAGCGAAAAATTAGAAAAATTATTAGATCATAAAATAAAAGAAAATGAAGAAAAATATAGATTTTTTCATTTCTTTATAAAGAAATATATATTGTTGGAAAGCAATATATATATGCCACTATATAGGGTACTAATATCATCGAGAAATTTGTATTTTTCCCAAAAAAAATGTAAGCCAAAAAATTAGAAAAATTATTAGATCATAAAATAAAATGAACAAAAATATAGATTTTTTTCATTTCTTTATAAAAAAAAAATATATGGTTGGAAAGTAATATATATCTGCCACTATATAGGGTACTAATATCACCCGAGAAATTTTTATTCCCACAAAAAAAATGTAAGCAAAAATTCTAAATTTCGGGAGAACATAAAATTCGTTTTATCTCAATCAACCTGAAATTTTTCAAAAATAATCTATTCTTTTCATTTATTTTAGCGTAAATTAATTTTACGAAATTTTTGCGTGAGGTATAATAACGTATATCAAGAGAACAGACCAAGCATAATTGAACTAAGAGCAAGACAGTTTTCGGTGAAGTTTGTTAAGTTTAGCCGTCCCTTTGCGGCCGGCGTCGCGACGCCGGGAGCGTTGTGGCGTGGGCTTTCTATACGAAGAATGGTAGAGTCGGTCGTGTTCGGTATTGTGTATAATGCAAAGACAAAACCCCCGAGCAGATTGGATTTGGTGCGGTCCACGAAAATGTTGCACAAGACGGAAATTGTTATTTCAGGTGCAATATTTAGATTTGCGGCGTTAATACAGTCGGACTGCAATTAACGACGTAAAAAATTGTTATCGGCGATAGTGAATGCAGATATATATTTGTGTAAAAATCGAATTAATAAAAAATATATAGTGTGGAAATTTTAGTAAAATGTTTTGCGAAGAATCACTGTATAGTATTTATATTTCGACAGTTAACACGTTAACGGATATTATAATCCAAACGAAGAAATAATTTAATTACATTAAATTTGGATACAAAAATTAAATTAATGAAAAATGAGAGATTTTTTTTTCAATGTTTTTCAATTTTTTTCAATGCAACAATTTTTTTAATTATATATATTTTTCTAAGTTAGGGGGTTAGGGGGTAGAAAATAAATAACTAAATATATTTTTTTTAAATAGCTAAATATCTAATAAATTTACACCCTGTAAAGAGATACGAATTTTACTTTTTGGAATTTATTGTGCATCCTGTATATCAATATACAACGTATGTAAATTGATATTCATGGCCGTAGAAAAGATTTAAAATGTTTCCAAATTTTCTTCTTCATACTCGCAAAATATTTCAATTTTATTTCAAAATACCAGTGGTAGCGAAACTTTTTATGGCCAAAATTTAAAAAATGGCAGAAAAAGACGTCGTTTTTTCTACAATATAATTTCATGTTTATTCTTCAGCGTTTTAGCAAACTCAACCTTTAATATGGTCAGTTTATCTGACAACGATGTCGATTGTTGTGGATCATTTAACTTTACATATGCGAGCAAGAATCCTCTTGCAGATGCAATCTATATATTATAAAATTCTTCGCATTCTCTTTGCCAGTTTATAGCTCAATGTAGTATTGCTTAGTCATTACCAAATGAACATAATCGTCATTCGGAAGGTCATCATTGCCATCATCATAACAATCATCCACATCAAAGAGGACGTCAAAGGCACAAAACTCTCTCAACAATCTCAACAAGACGATCGAAAAATGTGCTGCATTAAATTCAACCGTGATAAGAATGGACTAGCAATTCAAAAAAATTTCATCGTCAACGTCATCAATTTTTTTTATTTTTTGCAAAAAAATATGTCGTATAAACAGTGTGTTTCTTAAAAACCGTTTAAAAAAAATTTTTTAATCCAAATTTTTTTTTCAACCCTAGTTGTACCGTTTTTGTATTTTTTTTTGGATGTTTTTTTTCAACCACTTTAGAGATTTCGTGGTAAAATTTGTAAAATTTGACTTACCGTCAAAATATCGAAATGAAATCAAAAAAAAAATTATGTCGTATAGCAAAGCGTATTTTTTTTAAACCAATATATTCAAATTTTTTTGTCAACCCTAATTGTTGTATCTTTTTTTTGTATCTTTTTTGAATTTTTTTTGATGTTTTTTAGAACCACTTTAGAGATTTCGTGATAAAATTTGTAAAATAGAAGAAATATTGGTCAAAATATCGAAATGAAATTTAAAAAAAATTATGTCGTATTTTTTTTTAAACAGCGATTTTTTTTTAAACCAATAATATATTCAACATTTTTTGTCAGCCCTAAGTGTTGTAGCTTTTTTTAATTTTTTTTTGATGTTTTTTTGAACCACTTTAGAGATTTCGTGGTAAAATTTGTAAAATTTGACTTACCGTCAAAATATCGAAATGAAATCAAAAAAAAATTATGTCGTATAAGCACAGCGTATTTTTTTTAAACCAATATATTCAAATTTTTTTGTCAACCCTAATTGTTGTATCTTTTTTTGTACCTTTTTTGAATTTTTTTTGATGTTTTTTAGAACCACTTTAGAGATTTCGTGATAAAATTTGTAAAATAGAAGAAATATTGGTCAAAATATCGAAATGAAATTTAAAAAAAATTATGTCGTATTTTTTTTTAAACAGCGATTTTTTTTTTAAACCAATAATATATTCAACATTTTTTGTCAGCCCTAGTGTTGTAGCTTTTTTTTATTTTTTTTTGATGTTTTTTTGAACCACTTTAGAGATTTCGTGATAAAATTTGTAAAATAGAAGAAATATTGGTCAAAATATCGAAATGAAATTTAAAAAAAATTATGTCGTATTTTTTTTTAAACAGCGATTTTTTTTTAAACCAATAATATATTCAACATTTTTTGTCAGCCCTAAGTGTTGTAGCTTTTTTTAATTTTTTTTTGATGTTTTTTTGAACCACTTTAGAGATTTCGTGGTAAAATTTGTAAAATTTGACTTACCGTCAAAATATCGAAATGAAATCAAAAAAAAATTATGTCGTATAAGCACAGCGTATTTTTTTTAAACCAATATATTCAAATTTTTTTGTCAACCCTAATTGTTGTATCTTTTTTTTGTACCTTTTTTGAATTTTTTTTGATGTTTTTTAGAACCACTTTAGAGATTTCGTGATAAAATTTGTAAAATAGAAGAAATATTGGTCAAAATATCGAAATGAAATTTAAAAAAAATTATGTCGTATTTTTTTTTAAACAGCGATTTTTTTTTTAAACCAATAATATATTCAACATTTTTTGTCAGCCCTAGTGTTGTAGCTTTTTTTTATTTTTTTTTGATGTTTTTTTGAACCACTTTAGAGATTTCGTGGTAAAATTTGTAAAATAGAAGAAATATTGGTCAAAATATCGAAATGAAATTAAAAAAAAATTATGTCGTATTTTTTTTTAAACAGCGATTTTTTTTTAAACCAATAATATATTCAACATTTTTTGTCAGCCCTAAGTGTTGTAGCTTTTTTTAATTTTTTTTTGATGTTTTTTTGAACCACTTTAGAGATTTCGTGGTAAAATTTGTAAAATTTGACTTACCGTCAAAATATCGAAATGAAATCAAAAAAAAATTATGTCGTATAAGCACAGCGTATTTTTTTTAAACCAATATATTCAAATTTTTTTGTCAACCCTAATTGTTGTATCTTTTTTTTGTTTTTTTTTTGAGACTTCGTGGTAAAATTTGTAAAATTTGACTTACCGTCAAAAAATCGAAATGAAATCAAAAAAAGATTATAAGCCATATCTTTGAATTCGGGATTTTTTTCGCAAACAAAT
This sequence comes from Leptodirus hochenwartii, assembly GCA_947310635.1. Lineage (NCBI taxonomy): Eukaryota > Metazoa > Arthropoda > Insecta > Coleoptera > Leiodidae > Leptodirus > Leptodirus hochenwartii. Next base: position 2,002,892 of record OX371178.1, on the reverse strand, counting down.
TTTGAGCGTTTGAAATAAAATTAGAATTATGGGTCAGCGTCTAAAAATGAAAAAAATATATTGGCGAAAATTTCTCTACCTTTGAGTTGAGGTTTTTTGAACTACTCAAAGTAAAATTGAATTATGGTTATATTTGGCTCAGCGTCCAAAAATCGAAACAAAATCGAACATTTTTAATAAAAAAAATTTCTCCACCTCTGAATTAAAGTTTTTTGAACTACTTTAAAGTACTCGAAGTAAAATTTATGTTATGGAAATATTTGACTGCGCTCAAAAATTAAAAATTAAAAATGTTTTTTGACTTGAGATTTTTTTATAAATACTTTCTGAGATTTCGAAGTATAATTTCTAATTTGAAAATAATGACAGTATGCAAAAAATTTAAAAAATTATGAACAATAATTTCTCCATCTTTGGGTTGAGGTTTTTTTGAACTACTCTAGAGTTTTCAAAGTAAAATTTGTGTATAATGAAAATATTTTGCTTAAGTTCCAAATATTAAAAAAAAATTAAGGGCCTTTGGGCTCAGGTTTTTTTTGAACTACTCTTGCGTTTTTAAAGTAAAAATTGTATAACGATTTTTTTGGCTCAGTGTTAAAAATCAAAAATTTTGATAAATGTACTTTCGAACTAAGGTCTTTTTGAACTACTTAAAAATGTTTTACGTAAAATCGTAATAAAATCAAAAAAGAATAATTTCATTTCTTGGAATTGAAATTTTTCGAACTACTTTAAAGTTTTTGAAGAAAAATTCGTAATATGAAAATAGGGTACAAACAACATTAAAAATGAAAAAATATTAAAAAATGACAGTAATGTCAAAATAAATGTTGATAACGATAGAAATGTCCATTTCTATGGTTATAGTGACATAAATGTCAAAGTGACATAAATAAATGACATAAATGTCAAGAAACGACAGAAACGTCAAGAAAACTATAAACATCAAAAGCGACAGATACAATTTTTTTTTAGAAATTAAAAAAATCTTTTTCGCGAATTATTGAAGTCATGTGTCAATTATTATTGCAGTCACCTTCTTCTTCTTCTTCTTCTTTCGTTCTCAACACATTGGCAAATACATTTAAATATTTTCGAGTAGTTCTGGCGACCTCTTCAGTATATTCTTAACATGTTGCGCGTAGAATTTGCGTTTCGTATTAGCGTGTCATTTTCTCGGAATTTCGCTTTGTATCTTAATAATGCCCCCTTGCGGCAATAGCGGCAACACAACAAATTGAAAGCGTGAAATATTTGCTAAAGAATTGTTGGTTTTATTCAGGCGTGCTAGTGTTAAAATCGTTTTCTTCTTCTTCGTATTTGTTGCTTTACGGTCACGATCCGCCATTACATTTCTACTCCAAGAAGTGCATATAATTTTCAACAAAATGCGCATTTCGAAATTCTTAAGAAATACAGTCTTTTTTGTTCGATTAACGCGAACGTTTGTAAAAAATTTCAATTTTTTAGTTCGAATATATCTCACTAGCATAAAAAAATACTGTCTTTTACTAGGCGTTGATGACAATTAATATCAGCGCCATCTATTGGAAGATTTTTATTTTTATTTTTATTTTGCGGATTATTTTCTAAGCTTTCACCAAATCATAAAAATCTGATGGTCATTATATATATATTTAAAAAAAAATGGAACACTCTGTATACATGAAATTTTTATTGTACTATTTTAATTTTCAGTTTTTTAATCTTTTTTAGCTTTTCAATGATATTTTGCGGCGTCTTAAGTGGATCACCCTGTATGTAATTTGTAAATATCTTAGAAAAAGGTATGTACAAAAATTTGCGAATAAAAGAACAAAAAGTGCGAAAAAGTAGTTTTTAAATTTGTTTGTTTTTAATGAAAATTTGCGGGGGCTTAAGTGGATCACCCTGTATGTAATTTGTAAATATCTGAATAGAAAATTGTATGTAGGAAATTTTGAGAACAAGAGAACAAAAAAAAAAGTTTTTAGTTGTAAAAAAATATTTAAAAAAATATGTAAAAAAATTAATTGTATTTACAAAATGATTCCAAATCGATTTTCCAATCAAATATACCCAACAATTTTCATTTTTAAATTTCTAAAAAATACAACAGAAGCTTCAGTAAATTCATTTGCCTTTAAATTTCTTAAACACCAAACAATTTTATATTCCAAAATATCATCCATCATTTTCAAAAATAATACAAATACCATATTTCTTTTCTCTGAGATTGTTTTCGGTACATTAGTCTGCTGAATATTTTCCCTGGTCAGCTAAATAAAGAGAGAAAATGAAAAGTTTGACATTTGATACGAGAAAAAAGCAGAATTTGGTAAATTGGGGTTTAGTGTAAAATAATCTTAATATTTACGGGGCAAGTTTTGGATAAATATGTCAACAATTTTAAATTTTTTTGATAACCATATAAAAAAATTTGCCGAGGCCTTAATATGTTGAAATATCTGAAACTGTCAAATTTACATCACAAATTTACAGTGATGTAAATTTGACAGGTTCAGATATTTCAACATATTAAGGCCCCGGCAAATTTTTTTATATGGTGTTAGCTTTTGGCAGAATCTCAAACTAGAAAAAATTTGACAATTTTTTAAAAAAAGTAACTAAAAAAGTTAATACCGTCAAAATTTGTCATTAGTTAATCTGAACATTTCTAATGTATGTTAAAAATATTACTTTTTTCCATTTAAAAAAATATATTTTTTTGACTCAAAATCAACGATGTTTCTTACGAAAATGTACATCACAAACTTCCCCCTTAATGTTGGATTGAAATATTATTTTTGGTTAATTGTTGATAAATCATTAATAAATGAAATAAATTTAGTACCAAAATAAAAAAATAAATAAAATTCCAGAAGATTCACTTAAAAAAATTCCACCGATATTAAAACTAGCTTTACCAAAATCTTGGCTTTAACGATACTATAAGCAAACGTTTAGATTGAAGAGAGACGAAAGTAAGTTCAGAAAGCTACAGGTGTCTTTGATGGGACCAACCGAAATACGTTACAATACGGCATCGCTGAAGAGCGAAAGAGACGCAGCATCTGATTGGTGTTACAGGTGATGGTGGAAGCGAGAGAGTCGCGATAACGATACTAAAATATAAAATAGGTACTACTCGAGGTGATGAGGCGTTGTAGCCAAATTGAACAATAATTCTACAAAATACGACCAAACAGTTTTTTTTTGAATCGAATATCTTAAAAAGAACAAATAATAAAAAAGAATTGGCGTAAAATAAAAAATAATATTTTTCGGCTTCAAATTGATGCTCAATCAAGATAACGACATTTTTTTGACAATTTTTTTCGGGCATTTTCGCTTTTGACAAGATTTAGCATAAAGCGTAAGCGTGCCAGCTTGAATATAAAATAAATATAAAATAATTGCCTTAAAAAAATTTTTTTGGGCTTCAAATCGAAAGCTCGATAAATACAATTTCTCAACGATAATTTTTTTTAACCTTTTTTTTTCAGGCATTTTCGCTATCCACAAGATTTAGCATAAAGCGTAAACGTGCCAGCTTGTATATAAAATAATTGACATAAATTAAAAAAAAAATTGGCTTAAAAATGACAGTTCAACCAAGACGATAATATAACTGCATTCTTTTCAAGCATTTTCGTCTTTGACAAGATTTAGCATAAAGCGTAAGCGTGCCAGCTTGAATATGAAATAATTGACATAAAAAAAAAAATTTTTGCTTAAAATTGACAGCTCAATCGAGACAATAATAGAACGATATTTTTTGTTCACAATTTTTTTCAAGCATTTTCGCTATCGACAAGATTTAGCATAAAGCATAAGCGTGCCAGCTTGAATATAAGATAAATATAAAGTCGTTGATTTAAATTTAAAAAATTGTTGCTTAAAATCGACAGATCAATAAATACAATTTCTCAACGACAATTTTTTTTTAACCTTTTTTTTCAAGTACTTTCGCTTTTGACAAGATTTAGCATAAAGCGTAAACGTGCCAGCTTGAATATAAAATAATTGATTTAAATTTTAAAAAAAATTGACTTAAAAATGACAGTTCAACCAAGACAATAATACAATTTTTTTTTTTATTAACAATTTTTTTTCGGGCATTTTCGTTTTCGACAAGATTTAGCATCAAGCGTAAGCGTGCCAGCTTGAATATAAAATAATTGATTTAAATTAAAAAAAAAATTGACTTAAAAATGAAAGTTCAACCAAGACAATAATACAACGATATTTTTTTATTAACAATTTTTTTTCGGGCATTTTCGTTTTCGACAAGATTTAGCATCAAGCGTAAGCGTGCCAGCTTGAATATAAAATAAATATAAAATAATTGACTAAAAAAAAATTTTTTTTGCTTAAAATTGACAGCGCAATCAAGACAATAATACAACGACATTTTTTGTTAACAATTTTCTTCAAGCATTTTCGCTTTCGACAAGAATTAGCATAAAGCATAACCGTGCCAGCTTGAATATAAAATAAGACTCAAATTTAAAAAAAATTGGCTTAAAATTGACAGTTCAACCAAGACAATAATACCACGACATTTTTTGTTAACAATTTTTTGCGGGCATTTTCGCTTTCGACCAGATTTAGCACAAAGCCTCAACATAATGTAGGTCATAATGTTGATCTATTATCAATGGTAATGTGCCGATGGAGATGTGGCAACGTGTGGGGGGCAGACACGCTTGTAAGATGAGGTTCAAGGCCATCTAGTGGTCTGTGGAATGCGCAAGATTCGCGGGTAGTACGGCCCATAAGCCGCCGTGGCCTGCTCCAGCAGGTACTACTACAAGACATCCAACTACCGCCGCAACAAATACGACCAGAGTTGTAAATGGTACGGTAGTATGTCTTGGTGCATGTGGTTTTGCATTTATATAATTAAATATTATATATAATAAAACATGCTTTTCTTTGTTCCATCTCGAACACTTCCTATTTATTAATCGTGTGCCGCCCCTGGACGGATTTCGCCTTTTTTTTATTACGTTTTTAGGGGGTGCGATTAAAGGGACTGATTTGTCATATTGTAGTAAGAAATGTGAAAAAAATTTTGGTTCCCCCCCTGTATTTTTGACCCATATACATGACACATGACACATGACACATTTTGACATTTAGTCACGACGAAATCGCAAATTAATAAACATAACCTGTGATGAAACTTCATCGGAAATAATTTTCATTTCCATAATAGTTTCATTAATTAATTAATTAATTAAGCGCGCTCAAATAACGCTCAAATAATTATTTACGTATAAAAGATGTTTTTTTTTTTTATTGGGTACTTTTAACGAAGAAAATTTCTTTATAGAAATTTATGCAGTTATTTTGGTTCGGATTTTTAAATATCCGATTAGTAATTTAAAATACATTATGCAACCCAACATACATTGCTGTTGAATTGTATACCATGACCAGAACAGTACTTAGGATATTTAATTTTTTACTATTGGATGTTAATTTATTATCGATAACGTAATATATATTTTAAAAATATATAATTCTTATTATATATATTTTTTTTATTGTCTGATACGAATTTCTATAAAATAAAATATAAAATATCTTCCAAATATATATTTTTTTCGATTCTATAAGTATTTTATATTTTACGACGACGTAAGGAATATTGTAAAATATATGTCAAATAAATATTTTTGAGATAATACAGGGTGATCACGCAAAATTTTACATAGTTACAATTATTCGACTATTTAAAAAAAAAATAATATTCGTTTTCAAATTTGATTTTTTTTTAGTAAGTGCTGCTAGTCTAGCAAATATTATGTCAACGCAGTAAGTACGATCCTGTCCAGACTTACAATCGCAATATACAGGATAGACAAGATTCAAATTTATACTTTACATTAAATGTCAGAATGTCAATGGAAATTAAATAAATTAAGTACGGTCCTGTCCAGACTTACAATCGCAATATACAGGATAGACAACATTCAAATTTATACTTTACATTATGTTAGAATGTCAATGGAAATTAAATAAATTAAGTACGGTCCTGTCCAGACTTGCAATCGCAATATACAGGATAGACAAGATTCAAATTTATACTTTACATTATGTTAGAATGTCAATGGAAATTAAATAAATTAAGTACGGTCCTGTCCAGACTTACAATCGCAATATACAGGATAGACAAGATTCAAATTTATACTTTACATTATGTTAGAATGTCAATGGAAATTAAATAAATTAAGTACGGTCCTGTTCAGACTTAGAATCGCAATATACAGGATAAACAAGATTTAAATTTATACTTTACATTATGTTAGAATGTCAATGGGAATTAAATAAATTAAGTACGGTCCTGTCCAGACTTACAATCGCAATATACAGGATAGACAAGATTCAAATTTATACTTTACATTATGTTAGAATGTCAATGGAAATTAAATAAATTAAGTACGGTCCTGTCCAGACTTAGAATCGCAATATACAGGATAAACAAGATTTAAATTTATACTTTACATTAAATGTTAGAATGTCAATGGAAAGTAAATAAATGATTAAAGTAATATTTTTTATTTATGTCAAGTAGTTTTTGCTATATGATACAAATTTCTATAAAATAAAATAGAAAAAATACAAGAAAGAAATCATTTTATTTGTTATTTCATTAAAATGATGTTCTTAAATATATAATCTATTTTTTTTAAATAAAATTTAAAATGATACACTTATGTTCTATAAAAAGATTGAATCTATATAAAATAGGTATACCCTGTATATAGTCGGTTGCCATGTATAATTTACACCACAAAATATTTTCATAAAGTTACTATTTGAACGATACAATGGATTATTGTACATACATCCATTGCAAGCAACAAAAATGTCAAAACCGAATGAACTAGGACATACTATACACACCTTCAAAAATACAGGGGAAGAAAACGGATTTGATGTATGGTAAATAATCTTAGATGTAATTTTGAGCGACTACTAACAGGAAATTGAAGAACGTTCATCTATCTTTAACCTTACTGAAGATTTCGAAAGAAAACTGAGCTTTATCTCCACTGAAACATTTGAAGCAAACGCAAAAAAAAAATGGTTTCGAATTGTGCAAAAAAAAAATTCGATGCCAACGAATAATTCGAAATTTACACACAAGAATATTTGGAATATTCAACGTTCGTTGAATTTGCTAGGACAAAAAAAAACAATGGAAATCCACGAGGTGGTCTAAAGAGCAGATATTCAAACAATTCGAGTGGCCTTGGCGTTGTCACTATCGCTATCTGAAGAGAGCCTCCTCCTCGTGGTTTCTCTTCTTCTGCGCCTTGGCGAATTATCCGAAGAGGTCCGACCGTCGTCATAGTAACCGCCACCAGCGATATCTTGATTTACCGGATAATGTTTGTTGTATATAATACTTACTCAGCCTATGGACTGAAGAAATGCGCTGCCTTCAAGTGGAGGAGTTAATAGAACTGGCGAGTAAAGTTAGAAGAAACTGAAGACTGTACCGAGGCCGATGCAGAGAGACCACCTGTATGGTAAGTTGAAGACCAGGGACTCTCAATCAAAATTCGAATCGAATTGCGATTTTTCGAAAATGTTCAGTTGGAATATTCAAATATTGAATAGGTCAAATATTTTATGGTAATTTTTTTTTCTTGAAAAATTTTGATGAATCTTTGGAGGAATTAATATTTTTTTTAACATTGATGGCCCGAATGAAATCTTCAGTTTTTATTACTATTTCGTTTGATGTAAGTCCGAAATTTTGGATGAAAATTCCAAAAATGTTTTTTATATATGCGGAAAAATTTTGAGAATTCCTGGTGTAATTTAAGACGAGTATTAAATTGTGCTATCAAATTGTAGGCTTTGAAAAGGTAAGAGCAAAAATAAATGGTTGTCGAAAAAGGTTTTTTTTCTTGAAAAATTTTGATGAATCTTCGGAGGAATTAATATTTTTTTTAACATTGAATGAAATCTTCAGTTCGTTGGATTTTTTTAATCCGTTCAACAAAATTTACTATTTCGTTTGATGTAAGTCCGAAATTTTGGATGAAAATTCCAAAAATGTTTTTTATATATGCGGAAAAATTTTGAGAATTCCTGGTGTAATTTAAGACGAGTATTAAATTGTGCTATCAAATTGTAGGCTTTGAAAAGATAAGAGCAAAAAGAAATGGTTGTCGAAAAATGTTTTTTTTCTTGAAAAATTTTGATGAATCTTCGGAGGAATTAATATTTTTTTTAACATTGAATGAAATCTTCAGTTCGTTGGATTTTTTTAATCGTTCAAAAAAAATTACTATTTCGTTTGATGTAAGTCCGAAATTTTGGATGAAAATTCCAAAAATGTTTTTTTATATATGCGGAAAAGTTTTGAGAATTCCTGGTGTAATTTAAGACGAGTATTAAATTGTGCTATCAAATTGTAGCCTTTGAAAAGATAAGAGCAAAAATAAATGGTTGTCGAAAAATGTTTTTTTTCTTCACGAAATGCTAGCGAAAAGGAGCTGGTATTTTTTTTTTAGAAAAGCATTGAAAATTGATTATAAAAAAAAAAACAGATTGCGTTAATTGGTACGTAAAGGCTGAGTATTTGTAAGGTTCGAAATGAATTTAACACGAGTCGAATTTTAGCTTTTAAAGTTTGCAATTTGATGATCAAAAAATTGTACGATAGAAATAAAAGTTTCAAATATTGTTTTATTCTTTTGAAGATGACATCGATTTAAAAATGTAAAATTTATTTCGTTTTCAGAACCTTATTTATGAATTTTTTCAAAAAAGTCAAATATTTTATTGTAATTTTTTTTTCTTCAAAATTTGGGAATTTATTTTGAAGATTTAATAATTTTTTTCTAAACATTTCATGACCCGAATTAAATATAAATAAAATCATATTAATAAAAATAAAAATACAAAAAAAATATGTAAGTTATCCATCAACTTTTTAGAAAATTATATAAATATTATAAATTTTTCCATCTCAACCCAGCTCATTTTTACATTATGTCTTTTCTAAATTTACAATTTATGTTTTTTATATTAGATATTGTACAGGGAAAATATACCGCGAGGGTTGCCGCAAGGGAGCGTACTAGGCCCGAGTGTTTTATAGATTTTTACAAGAAAAAATTTATAGTTTCGCAAGCAAATAAATCATATTTTTTATGTATGGTATCCCCTTAATAAAAATCAAAAAGTAGTCCTACGTAATTTTGTGTCGCATTTGCGTCCCCCAAGGAAGAATATAGGTCCATTTCTTAAAAAATTCTCATTAAGAGATTATAAAAGGACGAAATTAAAATTTAAGTGCGTTTTTTAATTGATTGTCATTTAAATACATAACTTTACGATTATGAAATAGTTTTGAAGAGAAGGAAATAGAACAAGACTTCGAATAAAGTTTTAGTAAAAATAACATGGTATGTAATTGGTATAATTGATATGATATGATATTAATTTTCTTAAGGGGGTACTGTGCGTAATTTTCTAAAAAAAAAATTTAAGTTGTTTTTATATTCCAAATTACGCCTGATTAAAAAATAATATAAATATGAAATTTTGCAGAATAATAGACGGGAGTTATAAAAATCGAAGTCTAAGACGATATTTATTTTTGCACAATGAATTTTAATTTTTTTAATAATTTAAAATAACAACTCATGAACGATTATAAAATTCGTTTTGTACTACCATTTTTTTTTGAAATTTTAATCGATTAATTCACGTTTTTATAGTTTCGAATATAAAATATTAAAAAAATACATTATGGCCGATAATATTACCTACAGTTCCCTCTTAATGAGGAAAATATTTTTTTATAATTTTCCAGATATATTTTGTGAATAATTTTATATTCATTCAAGAATGATTTTTGTACAACAAAAAATGATGAGTTAATTATTTAATTAATTTTTAATTAATAGTTCACGCTGGACGTAAAACTATTTTAATTTGGAAAATAATTAATGCAGCGATAATTATTATTAAGTTAAAATCTAACAAATGTATTTTTTTTTATTAAAAAATTTGGCCAAGATAAAACGGCCACGAACTGTCATTTTATAAAAATTCATTAAAAATGATTAATTAATGAACTAATATTTTTCTCAATTTTATCAAAATCTGTATAAGTATGTCAATAAAAAATATATTTTCAAAATTCTTTAAAAAAAAAATTATGTGTATTTTTTGTACTAAATTTGTTCACGGGTACAAATAAAAAATGCAATAATTTTTTTCACGGGTACAAATAAAAAAATGCAATTTTTCAAATGCGATAATTTTTTTCACGGGTACAGATAAAAAAAATGCTATTTTTCAAATGCAAAAAAAAAAAATCTAGAATGTTGTCTTAAAAAAAATTGCTTAAGCAACGAAAACGTGGATTGTTCCGTTGAAATTGTAATTAATTTAAGATGTTTTCGATTGAGGTGCTACTGTACGGTGTGTTTGAGCAACGACTCAACTGAATCGGATGTTTAAAATCAGTTAGAATTGATAATTACGACGAAGTAAATGTTAGATGAGGTAATAAGCGAAGTGAAATGACCATAACAGCTAAAATACGGACGGAATGGTCGGTAAACTAGAAGAGGATTTTAATAGTGGCTATAAAATAACAAAAAAAAAATACTACATGCTGTTTTATTAATTTTGAAAAAATTATGGGGTCAGACACGTGAAAAAATATTTTTTTAAGATTAAAATACATTAAAAAGAGAATATTTTCCATCTATTTAATCATAATATGTAAGGGTACCATTTCTAATATTTTTTTAAAAATAAAATTTTAAGGTTTAATTGTTTTAATTTTTACTAATTTTAATTTTAATTTTTTTTCTAGATGCCGTTATTAATTTAAAAAATATATATGGGGTCATCCACGTGAAAAAAATATATATTTGGGACTAAAATACATTAAATTGAGAATATTTTCCATCTATTTTATCATAATAATACGTAGGGGTAGCATTTATTATATATATATTTTTAAATATTTTTTTAAGGATTAATTGTTTTATTTTTTACTAATTTTAATTTTAATTTTTTTTTCTAGATGCTGTTATTAATTTTTAGAAAATTATGGGGTCATCCACGCGAAAAAATACTTTTTTTACGATTAAAATACATTAAAAAGAGAATATTTGCAATCTATTTGATTATAAAAATTTGTAGGGGTGCCATTTTTTTTTTAAATAAAAAAAAATTTTTTTTTAAGGTTTAATTGTTTTAATTTTTACTAATTTTAATTTTAATTTTTTTTCTAGATGCTGTTATTAATTTTTGAAAAATGATGTCTCCACGTGAAAAAAAAATTATTTTCGACTAAAATACATTAAATTGAGAATATTTGCTAACTATTTGATCATAAAAATATGTAGGGGTGCCATTTATTTTTTTGTGATAAAAAAAATTTTTTTTTAAGGTTTAATTGTTTTAATTTTTACTAATTTTAATTTTAATTTTTTTTCTAGATGCTATTATTAATTTTTGAAAAATGATGTCTCCACGTGAAAAAAAAATTATTTTCGACTAAAATACATTAAATTGAGAATATTTGCTAACTATTTGATCATAAAAATATGTAGGGGTGCCATTTATTTTTTTGTGATAAAAAAAAATTTTTTTTAAGGTTTAATTGTTTTAATTTTTACTAATTTTAATTTTAATTTTTTTTCTAGATGCTGTTATTAATTTTTGAAAAATGATGTCTCCACGTGAAAAAAAAATTATTTTCGACTAAAATACATTAAATTGAGAATGTTTGCCAACTATTTGATCATAAAAATATGTAGGGGTGCCATTTATTTTTTTGTGATAAAAAAAAAAAATTTTTTAAGGTTTAGTTGTTTTAATTTTTACTAATTTTAATTTTAATTTTTTTTCTAGATGCTATTATTAATTTTTGAAAAATGATGTCTCCACGTGAAAAAAAAATTATTTTCGACTAAAATACATTAAATTGAGAATATTTGCTAACTATTTGATCATAAAAATATGTAGGGGTGCCATTTATTTTTTTGTGATAAAAAAAAATTTTTTTTAAGGTTTAATTGTTTTAATTTTTACTAATTTTAATTTTAATTTTTTTTCTAGATGCTGTAGGAGTACCATTTTTATTTTTTCATATTTTTTTTTTAATTTTTAAGGTTTTTTCCATTTCTAAATTTTTACTTGCATCACATTTAAAGCCTATGATAACGTACGTAGCATTTAGATGTCATATTGCGATATGCGCATGTGTCATAGAAAAAGTACCCATCCACCGTTGCCATATCGAGTCGAAATGTTGATCTTTGAGGCAATATATTAAAATTCCCGCAAAAAAACATTATAAAATCAAAAACATTTTTTTTATATAAATACGTCTTTGTAAGATTGAAAAATCTTTTTATATGGAAATCCGCATTAAATTAGCTTCCTGCATCTTTCAACTATTAAAAAAAATTAAAATTTAAATGACCTAAAACAAGGTCTGTAAACTAGAAGAGGATTTAAATATTGGCTATGGAAAGAAAAAAAAATTTTTTTAATGCCGATATTAATTTTTAAAAAATTATGGTGGTAAGGTCTCTGATTTAGATTATTCTATTGCCTATGATTAATCCGTCTGTTTATAATTTATCCGTCCACGTAAATAAAAATATTTTTTTACGACTAAAAACATTAAAGTGTTCATATTTGCCAACTATTTGATCGTAAAAAAAAATGTAGGGGTACCATTTATTTTTTTTTATAATAAAATTTTTTTCTGAAGGTTTATTCAATTTTCTTTTTTTACATGCAATGTAAATGTCCCTATAATGACGTACGTACCACTTAAACATCATATGCGCATGTGTAATAGAAAAAATCCCATACACCGTTGCCATATCGTATCGAAACATTCATGTTTGAGGAAATATTTAAAAAAATTACCGCTAAAAAAATATTATAAAATCAAAAAAATAATTGAAAAATCTTTTTATACGGAAATCAGCTTCCTGCATCTGTCATCTATTTTCCAAAAAAAAATTAAAAATTAAAATGCTCTTATCGCCTGCGCCAAGGCAATTTTCCTGAAGCATTCGCTATTATTATTTTCATTAGTTGTAGAGTGCCAGTTTTTCACTATAGAAGAATTCCTCTCTTACCAGAATGTAATTAGCTCCAGTAAGTGGGAAGAGTACGACGTTACTGGAATAAATTTTCTCTAAATTCCGATGTAGAACAAGCAAAGGAAATTGCTCTATATATACCGGGTGAATGCAAAATTATTGCAGCAGTCACACAATTAATTAAATTTTACTATAAAAGAAGTAAAATATACATTGGAAAATGTAAATATCGACAATACTTTCCTTCTGCTTTACCTTTTATAACTAATTATATCATACCTAAGAATATAATAATGAATTTTTTAATATACAATATTAAAATTTTTAAGAGGATTTTTTAATATATAAAATTTTTACTATTGATTAGTTGATATTTTAAACTAAGATACTTTTTTAGAATACTCGAAATTTTTGAATTTTTTTTTTTAACGCCTGTATATATTTAACCGACGGTATTCAATTCAATAAGTAGCCATCGTTTGATTTAAAATAAGGGCGGCTTTAAGACGAGAACGTAATTCCGAGGTTGGGGGTTCAAGAAGTATAGTATGCACTAGTTCATATGGTTTTGAATTTTTAGTAATTTACGATCATTTAATCTATTATATCGTCTGGATAGTAATTTTACGAAAATCTTTTGAAAATATCAATTTGTGTAAATTGTACGTGGAATTGTTATGAGCGGTAATATACAGGGTAGACAAAATTGAAATTTCCATGTTCAGAATATTTAGATAGAAATCAAATGAGTTATTTAAAAGATTACCAGGATATCTTTTATTTAATTCGATAAAAGTAAAAATATTCATTTAAAAATTTTTACTTTAAAGAAATTAGTTTCAGATTATTGTTCAAAAATACTTAATATATTCAATTGAAATAAATAAAAAATGCGATGTTTTTATTAATTTATTTAATTTCCAATATAAATTTGCATCTTGACTATCCTGTATATTGCCAAATCGTAAGCCTTTGACAATTTTTAAAAATATACTTAACGTATTAAATAAAAATAAATATTGCGATATTTTTATTATTTATTTTATTTCCATGGACATTCCAGCATTTAATTTAAATATAAATTTGAATCTTGACTATCCTGTATATTGCCAAATCGTAAGCCTTTGACAATTTTTAAAAATATACTTAACGTATTAAATAAAAATAAATATTGCGATATTTTTATTATTTATTTTATTTCCATGGACATTCCAGCATTTAATTTAAATATAAATTTGAATCTTGACTATCCTGTATATTGCCAAATCGTAAGCCTTTGACAATTTTTAAAAATATACTTAACGTATTAAATAAAAATAAATATTGCGATATTTTTATTATTTATTTTATTTCCATGGACATTCCAGCATTTAATTTAAATATAAATTTGAATCTTGACTATCCTGTATATTGCCAAATCGTAAGCCTTTGACAATTTTTAAAAATATACTTAAGGTAATAAATAAAAATAAATAATGTGATATTTTTATTATTTATTTTATTTCCACGGACATTCCAGCATTTAATTTAAATATAAATTTGAATCTTGACTATCCTGTATATTGCGATTGTAAGTCTGGACAGGACCGCACTTAATGCGTCCACTAAATATTTGCTAATGTACTAAAAAAAATCAAAATTGACGAACGAATATTAATTTTCTTAAAATAGTCAAATAATTGCAACGTTATAAAAGGTGCCTAATCACCCGGTATTACCCCCAAAAAAATTATTTGACTTATATTTAACAATACTTATTGCGTGATTGATTCAATAGTACAAAAAACCATCCAACAACAAATTTAAAGTATAAATTCAATAGTAAGCTATTGAATTGTTAAAACCGACGGCACTGGGACATACTATATCACTTTAAGCGAAAGGATCTAGAAGGATGACACTTACCGGTTCGCTGAACGGTTCTGGTTCCTTCATACCATTTCTCTTTTCAAAGGTCCCTCCTGCAACGAAGAACAGAAAAAGACACTGGTTAATTCCAATTTATTTCTATAAAAGAACGATTTGCAAAGAAGTACAAGAAAACAAAAATTACAAAAAAAAACAAAAAAGGGCGCACCCTCTTATTTTCAATTGTTTTTTTTTATTATAAATTAAATTTTCTCGCAGCGCAATTATAAATTGTGATGTTATAAAAAAAATACACACACAAAATTTACAATTTTATTATTTTAATGAAACTATGTATTATTTTATTTAACACAGTTCATTAAAAAAAATTGAAACATTTTTAATTTAATTTAATTTAATTTAATTTAATTTAATTTAATTTAATTTAATTTAATTTAATTTAATTTAATTTAATTTAATTTAATTTAATTTAATTTAATTTAATTTAATTTAATTTAATTTAATTTAATTTAATTTAATTTAATTTAATTTAATTTAATTTAATTTAATTTAATTTAATTTAATTTAATTTAATTTAATTAATTTTTAATTTAATTGAAACATTTAAAATTTTTTTTTTGAATTATTATAATTTTTACAAACGTCAGCACAAAAAAACAAAAAAGGGGGCACCCTCTTATTTTTCAATTGTTTTTTATTATAATTTTATTATAAATTAAATTTTTTAAATTTCTTAATTGTTATGTTATAAAAAAACACAAACAAAAAATTTGCAAACATTATTTTAATGAAATTATTATTTTCTTTAAAACTTCATAAAAAATTTTTTTAGGATTATTATAATTTTTACAAACGTCAGAAGTGCAAAAAAACAAAAATTACACAAAAAACAAAAAGGGGGGCACCCTCTTATTTTTCAATTTTTGTTTTTCAATTGTTTTTATTATAAATTTATAAAAAAAATTTTTTTTTCGCCGCGCGATTGCAAATTTCTTAATTTTTATGTTATAAAAAAACACAAACAAAAAATTTGCAAACATTATTTTGATGAAATTATTATTTTATTTAAAACTTCATAAAAAATTTTTTTAGGATTATTATAATTTTTACAAACGTCAGAAGTACAAAAATACAAAAAAACAAAAAAGGGGGCACCCTCTAATTTTTCAATTTTTGTTTTTCAATTGTTTTTATTATAAATTTATAAAAAAATATTTTTTTTCGCCGCGCGATTGCAAATTTCTTAATTTTTATGTTATAAAAAAACACAAACAAAAAATTTGCAAACATTATTTTGATGAAATTATAATTTTCTTTAAAACTTCATAAAATTTTTTTTTAGGATTATTATAATTTTTACAAACGTCAGAAGTACAAAAATACAAAAAAACAAAAAAGGGGGCACCCTCTAATTTTTCAATTTTTGTTTTTCAATTGTTTTTATTATAAATTTATAAAAAATTAATTTTTTTCGCCGCGCGATTACAAATTTCTTAATTTTTATGTTATAAAAAAACACGCACAAAAAATTTATTTTAATGAGAAATTATTATTTTAATTAAAACACATCATAAAAAAAAATTTGTAACATCATTTTGCTTTAGAAATATTTTTTAAATAAAAATTTTATTTTTAGAAATGGCTTTCAAATATGTAATTTAAAGCGGACATTTTGCATCTCGTTCTTTTAATTAGAAACCCATCTAAAATTGGATGCAGTTATCTCACTCGGATAATAGAATCAGTTTCGCAAGACTAGAAAATTAAATCCTTACTTGAAGCAAGTTTTCCGGTGCAAAACATCGCGTTGAAACGAAGAGTCTAAATCCAGAGACGTATTAATAAAATTTTGCTTTCAACAAAATTATTTTTTTTAATAACGAAAACATTTTATTTTATAACAAAAATTATGTTAATTATACGAAATTAAATCTAGTTCGAATGTTAAAAAATTGAGAGGTGCTAAAAAAATTTTTTTTTCAATAAAAATGTAGTTACTTTCGAATTGTTTGAAAAAAATCTTGAATGTTAAAGACTCAAAAATCGTTCATAATTGGAAAAGGGTTATAATTTAGTCCGGATCTGTTCGGATTCGTCCTGCCGTCGTACGTAATTTAAATTGTCCTTTAATGGCGGACTGTCCAATACAATTGTTATTACAATAATGAATTTTAGGCACGACTTTGCCGGCGAAGTGTTGCGAAGTTAAAATTCCCGCTAAATTTGTTTAATTAAATGTATTATTTGAGGATGGCGGATTTTTGGAGATTCGTGAAGACATTTAATTGATTCGAAAGTTGATATTGATGTAATCTATATTTTTGTATTTTTTGTAATTTTTTGTATATATATTTTTATTTTTTAGATATATAATCCAATCTATAATTTTTGCATTTTTGTATTTTTTTCTATTTTTGTAAAAAAAATTTTTTTTCACAATAAACCACTATCTATCTATCTGTCTATACCATCTGTGATAAATGAAGAATATATTGCGATACAAAAAAAATGTACAAAGGCCCGGCCTGTTTTGAATTTTTTTGGTAAAAATTACGAATTTCTGGGACAATTTTAACATTTTCGAAAATATTTATATCGAACAATTTCTAATAAATTTCTAATAAAAAAAAAACAATTGAAAAATAAGAGGGTGCCCACTTAAGAATTCCTGGGTACAATTTTAACATTTTCGAAAATATTTATATCGAACAATTTCTAATAAAAAAAAACAATTGAAAAATAAGAGGGTGCCCCCTTAAGAATTTCTGCGTACAATTTTAACATTTTCGAAAATATTTATATCGAACAATTTCTAATAAATTTCTAATAAAAAAAAACAATTGAAAACTAAATTTGAAAAATAAGAACCCTCTTATTTTAAGAAACCCCTCTTCTTAAGGGGATACCCATCACCTTAAAAATTTCTGTATACAATTTCAACATATTCAAAAATATTTTTATGAAACAAATTATATTAAAAAACGATTTCAGTATAACAAAAAAAATGTCACTTATTTTAATTAAAAAAATTATAATTAAAAAAATTAAAAACATTTCCATAACTGGACCAAATATAAACGTATTAGTTCTTTTAAATACAATAATATTTTCAATATTAACTTTTACAAGATTATGAATGAATTTTCGATTATATACGCTTCTTTATCAATCTAATCTGACACAATCTGCAAAATCAAAAAAATTTGATCATTTTATAAATTCTTCATCTGATTTTATAGATCAATGTATTCTTCGTACATGTGTGCACAATTTAGATTAAAATCGATTTATTAATTCTCTAAAATAACTGTAATATCAGCTTGTTGTGTAGAATAATAAGTTAGCTCGCTGTATATACAACATTCTGATACAACAATATACAAGGTGTGCCAAATAATTGTTACAACTGAAGAATGTTATGAAAAAACGAAAAAAAAAAATTTTTTTGTAGCTGGAAATTAATTAATTCATTTATAAAATATACTATACTAAAAATATTTTTTTTTATTGAGAATTGTTCAAAATATACTTTAAAAAATCGAAATTTTAAAAATAATTCCAATGATTTAGTTTACGAAGTTTTATCTTTCAAACTAGACGATTTTTATGTGCAAATTTCAATTTTCGTTTTTTTAACTTTTTTTTTTTTTTTTTTAATTAAACAGCCCCATATTTTCTACCAGAGCCGTATGCACGAGGAATTTTTTAATTAAAAAAAAAATCAAGCCTTAAATAAATTATTTATTTATTTAGGGTTATAGAATTATTCTATAAGACATTTTCTGTAATACCCTGTACACCGTGCACATTCAAGTGACCGACAAATTATAACAAAACAGATATGTTACAAAACATTGAATGAATTTAACATTGTAAATCATTTCCGCATTACCGGATACTAAATAATGTATATCTGCCATAAACGTATATCTGCCATAAAATATGTAACACAGATTTAATACTATCGCCCATATATTATATAATCATTTGAATATTAAATCGCAAAAGTACGTAACATGTATATACACATACAGGGTGTCGCAAAAAAAAATTGATTGGGTTATTTTCGAATAAAAATTTAAATACGTAAATTGTGATAATATACTTTTTTTTATATTTTCACTACTCGTACGCCAAAAAAAATTTTTTTATTACTACAGTCGAATTCAGTTTTTGACTAGCTTTTGAAGGAACCGTCACAAGACACAAGTTGCAATTTGAAAATAAATGGTAGGGGTTGAGGATAAATAAATATTTTCTCAAAAAATCGCTTAAAATCGAAATAGAATTAGATATTTCAGCTTTTTATAAAAAAAATAGCCAATTGAAGACATACGAATTTTTACGGTACTTTAGAAGAAGCCTGTATATTACATTCATTTGCCAGTGTTAAAGATAAGAAATACAAGAAGTTTAGATGCACTAGATATGAGCTAAAGGAAATGTTTGCCAACAAATTAGCATGTTAAATAAGCGAGTGTCATTGCTGAGTGTAAATTAAAATTTTCTAGGTCAATTTAAATGGAACACACTGTATATTTCCATTAACAAAGCACACAAATTTACTTTAAAAAAATCACTTCTTTATGAAACTTAACATTCAAAACAAGATTTTATTTTTATTTGAGATAAAAATATCTATAAAAAAAAAGACTGTCTACAAATATCAAATAAATTTGATGAAAATGTTTTTAAAAAATTTTTTTACCGACTTTTTTAATAAATTCAGCTCTTAAAGAAAGTATTAAAAAAATTGAAAGTGATTAAATTTTTAAATAAATGTTAAAAAAAAAACTTAAATAATTTTTCTTCCAGATTTTGGAAATTTAGAAATTAAGAAAAAGAAATCAATTTCGAGATAATTTTAAAAACATGTGAAATTTTTGGAAAAAATATCTAAAAAAAAAGCTGTCGACAAATATCAAATAAATTTGATAAAAAAAATGTTTTTAAAAAATTCAATCAATTTTTTTCTGAGTTTTTAAATAAAGTCAGCTCTTAAAAAAAGTATTTAAAAAATTTAAAACGATTAATTTTTTTAAACTTAAAATTTAAATTTTTTAATAAATGTTGATCAAAAAAATTAAGTAATTTTTCTTTCAGATTTTCGTGGAAATTTCCCCCAAGAAAATGTGATTTTTTTTTAAAAACGTTCTCCTATTATCTGATTTTTTTGAATTATTTATTTTAAAAAGGAACGAAAAAAACGAGAAAATGACACGTGCGAATTTATTTTATAAATATTCTTTTATTATTTGATATTTCGGATTTTTTTCAAGATTTATTTGAGACGAGTGAAACAGGGAATATTCTGAAAGGACATTAGGATAGACCAGGAGAATCCACTCCAGAAACTGTGTCCTGTATAGAATCAGAATTTAAGGGAATGAATAACGCAACCAGCATCACATATCAAGTGATAGAAGATCCTGCAGGAATGGGTGGAAATGAAAGCAGTTGCACAAAATAACCCTTTTAAACCACAGAAAACAAACAAAAATATGTAAAATTGATTCACTAAATTTCTGGAAAGATTTGTTTTTGAAGACAAACTTCGAAATCAATAAAATATTTATAACATACCACGTAACACCCTGTATATATTACGCCTTAATTTTTATAATATTTCAAACAATTATCATATATTATAAAATTTATAAGGTAGATAACTTAAGAAGAAGAAAAAATTGAATATATTACTCGGACTAAAAGTGCTTTTAGTAGCTTAACTATATTTGACAGACGCGCACGCTCAAACTATAACAAAAAATACGTTTTCTCTTAGAAAAACCTTTTATTATTATTAATAATAAAATCTACCATTCATTTAGTATTTTTCAGGTATTTCACTAGTATTTACCAACATTTCCGGTATTTCACTAGTATTTACTAAAAATTCCGGTATTTCACTAGTATTTACCAACATTTCCGGTATTTCACTAGTATTTACTAAAAAATCCGGTATTTCACTAGTATTTACCAACATTTCCGGTATTTCACTAGTATTTACTAAAAATTCCGGTATTTCACTAGTATTTACCAACATTTCCGGTATTTCACTAGTATTGACTAAAAATTCCGGTATTTCACTAGTATTTACCAACATTTCCGGTATTTCACTGATATTTACTAAAAAAATCCGGTATTTCACTAGTATTTACCAACATTTCCGGTATTTCACTAGTATTTACTAAAAATTCCGGTATTTCACTAGTATTTACCAACATTTCCGGTATTTCACTAGTATTTACTAAAAATTCCGGTATTTCACTAGTATTTACCAACATTTCCGGTATTTCACAAGTATTTACTAAAAATTCCGGTATTTCACTAGTATTTACCAACATTTCCGTTATTTTTTTGGATTTCCGAAATACCAAAAACACTAATTTAAACGACTCAATTTCTTAATTCGATGGATCACTTGGTGCAACGGACCACTTATATTATATTATCTATTTTATCTAAGATGCGGGTTGCGTTTCTGCAGAATATAATAGACCATCCGATGTAACTCTGGGAATCTAATAAGAACTAGATATTGTTGGTTATGATATCATATGACGGGCATATGTTGAAAATCACAGCGAAGCTCGTCAAAGTAAAGAAGAAATGTGAAATGGTAGAAAAAAGAATTGGATCAGTTTGTTTTAGAAGATAATTTTGACGGGTATCTCGACAAATATTTTTTTTTTACACCAAAATATTTCTATTTTGGAAATATTTCACAATTATTACCAATATTTTGCTAGTATTTCCTTGTTTCCTGATATTTCCAGTATTGACTTGTATTTACAGATATTTCAAAATTTAACCAATATTTTACCGGTATTTCCTTATTTACTGATATTCCTAATATTGTCTTGTATTTCTAGATGTTTCAAAATTTTACCAATATTTTGCCGGTATTTCCAATATTGACCTGTATTTACAGATATTTCAAAATTTAACCAATATTTTACCGGTATTTCCTTATTTACTGATATTCCTAATATTGTCTTGTATTTCTAGATGTTTCAAAATTTTACCAATATTTTGCCGGTATTTCCAATATTGACCTGTATTTACAGATATTTCAAAATTTAACCAATATTTTACCGGTATTTCCTTATTTACTGATATTCCTAATATTGTCTTGTATTTCTAGATGTTTCAAAATTTTACCAATATTTTGCCGGTATTTCCAATATTGACCTGTATTTCTAGATGTTTCAAAATTTTACCAATATTTTGCCGGTATTTTCTTATTTACTGATATTCCTAATATTGTCTTGTATTTCTAGATGTTTCAAAATTTTACCAATATTTTGCCGGTATTTTCTTATTTACTGATATTCCTAATATTGTCTTGTATTTCCAGATGTTTCAAAATTTTACCAATATTTTGCCGGTATTTCCTTATTTAATGATATTTCCAGTATTGTTTTGTATTTACAGATATTTTAATATTTTGCCGGTATTTCCAATATTGACCTGTATTTACAGATATTTCAAAATTTTACCAATATTTTGCCAGTATTTCCTTATTTACTGATATTCCTAATATTGTCTTGTATTTCCAGATGTTTCAAAATTTTACCAATATTTTGCCGGTATTTCCTTATTTAATGATATTTCCAGTATTGACTTGTATTTACAGATATTTTAAAATTTTACCAATATTTACCGGTATTTCCTTATTTACTGATATTCCTAATATTGTCTTGTATTTCTAGATGTTTCAAAATTTTACCAATATTTACCGGTATTTCCTTATTTACTGATATTCCTAATATTGTCTTGTATTTCTAGATGTTTCAAAATTTTACCAATATTTTGCCGGTATTTCCAATATTGACCTGTATTTACAGATATTTCAAAATTTTACCAATATTTTGCCAGTATTTCCTTATTTACTGATATTCCTAATATTGTCTTGTATTTCCAGATGTTTCAAAATTTTACCAATATTTTGCCGGTATTTCCTTATTTAATGATATTTCCAATATTGACCTGTATTTACAGATATTTTAAAATTTTACCAATATTTACCGGTATTTCCTTATTTACTGATATTCCTAATATTGTCTTGTATTTCTAGATGTTTCAAAATTTTACCAATATTTACCGGTATTTCCTTATTTACTGATATTCCTAATATTGTCTTGTATTTCTAGATGTTTCAAAATTTTACCAATATTTTGCCGGTATTTCCAATATTGACCTGTATTTACAGATATTTCAAAATTTTACCAATATTTTGCCAGTATTTCCTTATTTACTGATATTCCTAATATTGTCTTGTATTTCCAGATGTTTCAAAATTTTACCAATATTTTGCCGGTATTTCCTTATTTAATGATATTTCCAGTATTGTTTTGTATTTACAGATATTTTAAAATTTTACCAATATTTACCGGTATTTCCTTATTAACTGATATTCCTAATATTGTCTTGTATTTCTAGATGTTTCAAAATTTTACCAATATTTTGCCGGTATTTTCTTATTTACTGATATTCCTAATATTGACAT
This sequence comes from Leptodirus hochenwartii, assembly GCA_947310635.1. Lineage (NCBI taxonomy): Eukaryota > Metazoa > Arthropoda > Insecta > Coleoptera > Leiodidae > Leptodirus > Leptodirus hochenwartii. The sequence continues at coordinate 1,979,420 of OX371178.1, read as the reverse complement.
GTATTTACAGATATTTCAAAATTTAACCAATATTTCGCCGGTATTTCCTTATTTAATGATATTTCCAGTATTGAGTTGTATTTACAGATATTTCAAAAATCTACCAATATTTTGCCGGTATTTCCTTATTCACTGACATTTCTAGTATTATCTTGTATTTAATGATATTTACAAGATTTTTTAAATTTCTGCTACCTGACTTTTTATTAGTTTATATTTCGAATAGACAATATCAAAAATAAGACAAAAATAGTTAAACGTTTCCATATATCCAAAATTTTCATGCTTTTTTCAAACATTTCCAGTAATTCCTTGTATATACTGGTAGACAATATTTCTTGTATGTACTGATATTTTCTCGATTTTACTTATTTACCACTAATTACCAAATTTACCAATATTTCCAAATATTTACTCGTATTTCCGATCTTTGCATAATTCCTATATTTACTGATATTTCCAAGTAATTATTAATATTTATGAAATTTCTTTATGTATCCAAATATTTCTTATACTGATATATTCCCTTTTTATGGAAATTTTCCGTATTTATTGGTATTTTCCGGTATTTGCCAATTCTTATAATTCCGGTATTGTTTTGTATTTGATAATATTTCTCGTATTTAATGATCTTTCCTCATATGTTCCTGTATTTATTGGTATTTACTAAATTTCTTAAGATTTACTGTATTTACTATCATTTACTTTTTTTTACCCATATCTACCCATATTCTTTGTATTTCCAATATTGCCAGTATTTCCAATATTTATTCATAATTACTTACATTTCTCGTATTTACCTTTTCTTCTTAACATTTCTCATATTTGGTGATATTTTCAGATATTTACTCATATTTCCCGTATTTACCAATATTGTTCGATTTTCCTTGTATTTACAAATATTTCCCATATTTACTGATATTGCAATCCTACACCATATTTCCAACTTCGTATTATCTTATCTTCGACATTCATAATTTTACACATATATTTATTAGCCATTACTCCCAGCGTACACAATCGTACTAAATTCCGCTCCCTTCCTTCTAAAACGCCTACATCCTCAGAAAACCTGAACATATCTATTTTTCTCCCTAAATGTTTAGTGAACAATTTTTTCTCTAATTTTTTTAGCTCTACCATAACTTTATTAACTCCAACAAAAAATAACGCAACATATTTACAAATCCAACTCTAAATTGCATTGTAATCTACCAATTTCAACGCGCGCAAATGATTTTACGAATTTCAACGTCCTGGACAAATACACCCTTCAATATGCACTTGCATATTCGCAACGGGCAATTTTCTTTCTGCAAATGCAATTCTGCAAATGCAAATCGAATTCAATTTATTTCGGGGAAAATTGCGCTATTAATATGTAAAATTAGATTTTTATGCGGGTTATTTAGAAATTTCAATTTTACGCTTGTGGTGAAAATTGGAACTTTATTAGTGATTTATTATAAAAATGAAATCGGATGGCCTTTAATTTAAAAAAAATTAAAATTTGAAAAAAATACTTGACTATTGCCAATGAGGAAAATTGAAAATTGTTTTTGAAGAATAAAAATTTTACCTTTCACTAACGGCAAAATCGAACGATTTATTTTGCATACTTAGCCAAAAAAAAAACAATTGTTAAACATAACCAATTTGTCTTTGATTGCAGACGCCATACTTTCACTATGCACTTTTAGATAAAGCGCGAATAAAAATTCTTGTAATTCGTGGTAATATTATAAGTATACATTCTTCAGTTCGTGTATTGTACTGTTAATTTTACAAACTTATTTCTATTCAACACTTCTCGCGTTGTCTGCACTACTATACAGATGTTCCTCTTTGAAATACCGTTAACACTTTGCATTCGCACGTTTCCCTCTTCGTCGCTTCTTCAGTTCTGATGTTAAAAAATGACTTCTTCTCAATCGCCTTCTCCATGGCATCGTCAAAGATCCTATTTGGTTATAGTCAGCGCAAAAATGCACGGCAGCTTATATTTCCCACAAGATTCTTCGCTTTCAACACTTGGTACAATAAATCTTGTTCTTCGTATATAATAAAAAAAAAAAATTTCATTCAAAAATTTAACAACACCGAATTAACGCGATTTTTGCGAGGTCTATAAAATCTCTGGCTATATATAAATGTATATAAAATTGAAGATACGAACTGAGGATCGAGTGGCGTCACGTATCGTTAGATAAACTCTTTGCGCGTACAATTGGACGAAGAAGTGTATTCCAGAGGAGATTCAACTGCTTTCGTCGTAAAAATCGACGAAGAATGCATCTGGTGGAGGTATATGCCGCAGAACATTAGCTGTAGAATTGTAGCTGCGGATAATGATCGTTTAAATTGTACGATATTCGATTTAAATTGTATTTGGTGTACAGGGTGTTGCGAAAATGCTGTTCGAGGCGCAGTGGTTACGAGAAAAAAGTGTAATCGAAATAAGAAATATAAATACAGGAAATGCCGTGTAAATATTTAGAAAGAACTGCAAATATAGAAAAGATCGAAGAAATAGTAAATACGAGTAAATACCTGAAAATATCAGTCATTCAAATATCGGAAAATACGAGATATATGTGTAAATACCTGGAAAAATAAAATATATAGAAAAAATATTCGGTATATTGGCAAATACCAGGAAGTATTGTAAATATCTAGAAATAATAGTTAAGGAACAATACCATATAATGAAAAATATTCTGTGAATACCGATAAATATCGGAGAATACCGATAAATATCGGAGAATACCGAGAAATATCGGTAAATACCGAGAAATATTTGAAATACTCGATAGAATAGAACATGTTAGTAATTATTTGAAATATAAATACTGTTACAACAATATCGGAAATCTCGTCGATATTTGTAAATACCAGGAAATACTATTAAATGTCTGGAAATGCTATGAGAAATTCATATTTGCTCGTGTTTGCTGTTAAATACGGGAAATATGGACAAATATTGCGAAATATCATGTAATACAGAAAATATGGTGAAATATTTGGAAATGCAGAAAATTTGTAAAATACTCGATAAAGGTATATGGATAAAGGTATAAAATATTCGGTTTTTTATACATCCTGGAAAATATCTGGAAAATAGAAATGAATATCTGTAATTTAGTAAATATTGATAAACAAGAAGAAATACTGGCAATTATCTGGAAATATCAGTAAATAAAGAAAATATTGCCAAATATTTATAAATATCACTAAATACAGGAAATATATGTGGAAATCGCGAAATATGAGGAATTAATAGAATTTAGAAATACCAGTAAACAATACATACGGGAAATATGAGTGAATATGCTGAAACATGGGTAAAAAACGAGAAATATGAGTAAATACCTGTAAATACCCGAAAATACAGAGTGAATACCTGAAAATATCAGGAAATCTCGTAAATATAGCAGATATCGAAAAATAAAAGAAATATCAATAAATCAGTACATTTGTGAAATATATCCTGAAATATTCTAAAGGATGGGAAATTGAAAAAATATCAATGGATGGAGGAAATATCCGAAATACTGAGAAAAACTTTAAATAAGGAAATGGATAATTCCAAAAATTGAAATATTGCTTACAAAATTTTACAGTTGTTTCCATTTTCTTATATAAATATAAATATAAATACAAATACAAATACCAATATAAATACAAATAAAAATGCAAATACAAATACAAATACAAATGTAAATGAAAATGAAAATGCAAATGTAAATGTAAATACAAAAACAAATACAAATACAAATGTAAATGTAAATACAAATACAAAACAAATACAAATGTAAAAGTAAATGTAAATGTAAATACAAATACAAATGTAAATGTAAATACAAATACAAATACAAATACAAATGTAAATGTAAATGTAAATATAAATATAAATATAAATATAAATATAAATATAAATATAAATATAAATATAAATATAAATATAAATATAAATATAAATATAAATAAGAAGAAAAAAGATATATTTGAAAATATATTTTATTGTTTATTTAATTTCTAATGGATTTTCGCAGAATTTGAACTACTCGCATTTAGAACTAGTATATCATACATTACAGCGAAATGTATATATTTCTGCACATTACAATGGAATATATTCAGAAATAAGCCTTGTGACTAATGTCACATATTAACCCAGCGCAATGACAAAACATAGACTTAACTCCGAAACAGTTGCGGAGGTTAATCCAGCTTCCCGTTTTCATTTAACTAGCTAAAACAATACGCAAATTCCACAGAATTAGTTCGTTTGTTAGTTCCTATTCCAAATCTAATTTGAAAAAAAAATCCGAAATGCGCATCTTAGTTTCAATTAGCGCAAATAACATTTTTGTACGTTTTTTTATAAAAAAAAAATGCTTTTTCTACGCAGGGGTGGAACGGGCGATTTCACACGTACGGTGGAAATGCAACGGAACAAAGCGGCAACGAAACAATGCATACATAAATGCATACAAAGTTGCATATATGCGTTATATATATTGTTTATGATGCGGGGATAATTCCCCGTCTAACGAACAACAATGGCAGCCAAATACGCCATTTGTAATTGCCCCAGTTAGTTATCTGACTTGATGTAATGACGAACATCAGTCTACTTTGTATGGAGCACTTAAGAATGATGATCTATCTAGTTGAATGGATTTTATTTGGGAAGAGAAATAAATAATAAAATTTAATAAACTAAAACTTTTAATAAAATAAACTAATTTTTTAATTGGCTTAAATAATCAAATAAGCTATATATGATTTCTCAATAAAAAAATATATATTTCAAATTTTTTTATATATTTTTTTCCGAATTTGAAAATAATTTTATGACCCAAGAAATTTATTTTTTAACTGTCGAGTTAAAATGTATCGTTTTTTGTCATATTATCTCGGCATTGTTGAAATATTAGCTGGGCTTCACTTTAAAACCAGATTGAAATGCAAATTGAAAAAGTAGCTTATACAGGCTAGTATGAAAGTACGGTCCTGTGTCTTATAAATTAAAAAATATATATGTCGAAATTTGTGGAGATTTATGAGAATATTGAGAATTTTTTTTTTTTTGAGCATTTAAAATACGATTTTAATTGAATAAATTAATTTTATGTCATATGAATGACGTGTCATAATTGATAGATACATTAAATGTGACAGACACGTCAAAAATAACGTAAATAAATATTTTTGAACTACCAAGGAAATATAATATTCTAAATAATGTAATTTTAAATTAATTGAAAATGACAGGTATTCTAAAAGTGATAAACAGATCGAAATGACAGAGATATTTTATCAGAACTACTGTCAAATAAATTATATCAGCTCACTTATGTCATTTTAAAAAGTTTATGTCCATAGTAATAAAAGTGGGATTGCTAAAAGTGACAGAAACGTCAAAAATTACATAAAGAATTTGTTTGAACTACTTGTAAATGGAAGTTAAGTGCTGAATAATAAAATCTTAAGTAATTTAAATATCGAAAATAATTGACAGATGTATTAAAAGTGACAGGAACGTCAAAAATGAGGAAAAGATTTGTTTGAACTACTTGTAAATGGAAGTTAAGTGCTGAATAATAGAATCTTAAGTGATTTAAATATCGAAAATAATTGACAGATGTATTAAAAGTGACAGGAACGTCAAAAATGAGGAAAAGATTTGTTTGAACTACTTGTAAATGGAAGTTAAGGGCTGAATAATAAAATCTTAAGTAATTTAAGTATCGAAAATAATTGACAGATATATTAAAAGTGACAGGAACGTCAAAAATGAGAAAAAGATTTGTTTGAACTACTTGTAAATGGAAGTTAAGTGCTGAATAATAGAATCTTAAGTAATTTAAATATCGAAAATAATTGACAGATGTATTAAAAGTGACAGGAACGTCAAAAATGAGGAAAAGATTTGTTTGAACTACTTGTAAATGGAAGTTAAGTGCTGAATAATAGAATCTTAAGTAATTTAAATATCGAAAATAATTGACAGATGTATTAAAAGTGACAGGAACGTCAAAATTGAGGAAAAGATTTGTTTGAACTACTTGTAAATGGAAGTTAAGTGCTGAATAATAAAATCTTAAGTAATTTAAATATCGAAAATAATTGACAGATGTATTAAAAGTGACAGGAACGTCAAAATTGAGGAAAAGATTTGTTTGAACTACTTGTAAATGGATGTTAAGTGCTGAATAATAAAATCTTAAGTAATTTAAATATCGAAAATAATTGACAGATGTATTAAAAGTGACAGGAACGTCAAAATTGAGGAAAAGATTTGTTTGAACTACTTGTAAATGGAAGTTAAGTGCTGAATAATACAATCTTAAGTAATTTAAATATCGAAAATAATTGACAGATGTATTAAAAGTGACAGGAACGTCAAAAATGAGGAAAAGATTTGTTTGAACTACTTGTAAATGGAAGTTAAGTGCTGAATAATAGAATCTTAAGTAATTTAAATATCGAAAATAATTGACAGATGTATTAAAAGTGACAGGAACGTCAAAAATTAGTAAAAGATTTGTTTGAACTACTTGTAAATGGAAGTTACGTGCTGAATAATAGAATCTTAAGTAATTTAAATATCGAAAATAATTGACAGATGTATTAAAAGTGACAGGAACGTCAAAAATGATACAAAATAGTTTCTGAACAACTTGTAAATGAAAGTTAAGTGCTGAATAATAGAATCTTAAGTAATTTAAATATCTAAAATAATTGACAGATGTATTAAAAGTGACAGGAACGTCAAAAATGAGGAAAATATTTGTTTGAACTACTTGTAAATGGAAGTTAAGTGCTGAATAATAAAATCTTAAGTAATTTAAATATCGAAAATAATTGACAGATGTATTAAAAGTGACAGGAACGTCAAAAATGAGGAAAAGATTTGTTTGAACTACTTGTAAATGGAAGTTACGTGCTGAATAATAGAATCTTAAGTAATTTAAATATCGAAAATAATTGACATTGAACGGAATGTCAAAAAGTGACATAAAGATTTTTTTTGAACTACTCGTACATAGAGGTGCGGTGCTACATAATATAATTTTAAATAATTTAAGTAACAGAAGTAATTGACATATATATTAAAAGTGACAGGAACGTCAAAAATGACATAGAGAAATTTTTTGAACTACTCTTAAATAAAAATCATATTATGATCGTGCAATTATTTATTTCAAATTGAATGATTGAAAATTGAATATTTTTCCATAAGCATTTTTTTTTTCAAATTCTAAAAAATGTTCCGTTAAAATTTTTTGCGCGCCTGTATTTGGTTCCTGTAAAGAATTTCGCGTATAAATTACATAAACAGATTATTCTTCGAGATTTTTACGGCGACTTATTTATTTTGATGAAGGCGTCCGGAACCAGCCTAAAGAGTCTATTTATAAAAGCAGGGGGTTGAATTTCTCCGAAACGAAAACCTCCCTAAAATCGTCACGTGAAAACTGCTTTGTTAAAATCAAGATTTGCCCACTCAATCTGCATTATTCGCGAATTCAAAACAGCATTATCGGATGATCTGTTTAAAAAGTCCAATATAAATTTAAATAAATTTCGAAATTGCAAAAATAACGAATAATGTTGTTTTTTTGCAAATGTACTTAATTGCATTTTGATAGATTTAATTTATCAACATGTGGCAATATAAAAATGAACTGTTTCCAGGAAAAGTGCGCAAATAAAAAATGTTTACAAGAATTTTTCAAAAAAATAAAATTTAAGAAATATGAATTTTTTTTTTTTTAATTAATAGATAAAATTTAAGAGATATTCGATCAGCGCACAAATTATGTAAAAAAAAATTTTACAATTTTTTTTCGAAAAAATGCTAGCCATATAAAATTAAAGAAATATTAATACGGGGCACAAATTACGTAAATTTTTTTTTATAAAATTATTAAAACAAATCAGTATAAAATTTAACAAATTCTAAGAGCGAACACAAATTTCCAAATAAAAAAAGTAAAATTAAAAAAGACAAAAATATGTAATATAAGTAATAAAAATATGTATAAAAACAGAAAAAAATTGAATAAAAAATACAAAAACTAATTAAAAGTTCTTGAAACATTTGTTACGAATTACAATAAAAATATCCTAAAATAAATTTATTGCTAAATATTATCTAATTTTTTTTTTCTGTTTATATATGATTAAATTTTTTTTTTTGAAATAATTATTATCTAAAGAAAAAAAATCGATACTAAAATTTAAAAAAAAAAAAAATTAAGCAATTTCCAATTATTTCTATCATATAAAAAAAAAATTAAGTTACTAACAACGAAGTTGTATCGGTTTAATTAATTTTTATTATATAAAAAACTTTAATTATTTCACGGTCAATTCTATTGTGTTTTTGTTTGTATAACGTTTTTTTAAAATATATATTTTTTATAATTTCAAAAATTTTTATATATATTTTTTCATAATTTTTATATAAAAAAACGTTGTTTAATAAATGTACAAATGTACAAAAAAAAATACATAAACTTCGTGTTTTTGTCTTATTTAGTTATTTTTTATAAGCTAAATGAAAATTTTGCATTTTTTAATTTTTAATTTTTAATTTTTGACTTTATTAGTAGAAGATATTTGAAATAGTACTACAATATTGCAAAAAAAAGTAGATATTACATTACATTAACGAATTTAAACTTAAGGTTATTTCACAACTCCACTTTGGACCATATATATAATCGCTGAAGATAATATTATTTTTACAGTGTTGCCAATTCTACCAATTTATTTCACTTTATTTCTATACAATTGGCAACGTTTAAATAACAACTTTGCACTTTAATTAGTCAATCCCAATTTTGTTGCGTTTTTCTCAGTTACTCCAATTCGTGCATACCGACCATTCCCTTCCCCTCTACGCTACCTTCTATAACTAATTACATAACACCACCTCGTGTCTAGTACGGCTTCATTTGTTACTTTATCTACCCAACTAATCCTCCTGCAGCACCACATTTCAAATTAATGCTTCGTTTCTCTTCCTTTCCTATAGTCCACGCCTCACACACGTACAATGCTATATCGTCGGTGAAATTGCACTTATTAATTTCATGTACCTGAAATTTCACGCAAAGAATCTAAACGCATCTAAGCGGAAATAAATTTGTATTCATGCTGTGAAAGAGCCTTAAGTGCTATAATAACAAATGCTGTGCAACATTTCATTTCGGAGTCTATTTTGTTAAGTGTTTTATACAATTTTGTTGAGGATACCCTTTACGAAGTCGAAGTCCTATTTTGTACTTCTTAAGAGTGTTGCGTGCGTTCTCTTTCAATGGTCAAATAGCTTTAGAAAGCAAATGTCAAAGTGACACAACTCGATATTACTCGTTCGTTACGTAACTTCCAATTACTATTACCAATTCGATCTTTTGCCGTTGCCTTTAAAAGGCGAAGAATCGATTTGTGTGTATGTGTCATTATTGTGCCCTATAAATTAAAAAAAAAAATCTAAATAGGAAAATAAATATGAAAATGTAGCGGGGGGAAAAAAATTCTTTTTTAAGATTTTTAAGAAAAATTATTTTAGAAAAAAAATTGCATAAATTTAAAATGAAAATATATATAAAAAATAAAGCGATAAAAGAAATTAAAAAACAATTTCTTGTAAACATTCTTAATCGATATAATTTAATTAATTTGAATTATTTATATAATTAATGTAATTTTTATGACGATTGATAAATATAAAGCAAAAAAAGAATAAATAACTCGAGATTAAAAAAATGTACATTAATTTTGCGCGAATTATACAAACTAATCGAATTGTGCGTTTAAATTGGAGGGGATGAGAACTTTTTTCGTAAAATGAAAATTAAAGTGAATTTTAAATGAAGCAAATTGGATGCAAATTGCAAATGAATGAACGAATTGGATAAATTGCTCTAATTGAATGACAGAAAAAGAAAAAGAAACAATTTTAGCACAAATTCATAAATTAATATTACATTCGGTTTAATTTACAAAAAAAAAAATATCTAATTTTTTTTTTATAAAAATTTAAAAATTGGAAACTAAAGGAAAATCGTGAATTTTTTTAAACGTCAAATTTTAATCGTTAAAAAAATGAATATTAAAAATTTATTTTGTTTGCTAACGTATTTTTTTAATCAAAAAATATAATAAAATTTTCGTAAAATTCACCGAAACAAAAACAAACTTAGTAAAAAGCGTGTTTTAGGAAAAAAAAAATACTTACTAAATTTACGAAAAAAATGTTATAATTAAAAAAAATTCTCTAGAAATACTAAGTATTGTTGAAAAAAATTAGTAGAATTTTTTTTTACTAAAGAAAATTATTTTTGTTTTTACTTTAAAAACGACCATTAAAGAACGTTCCCATTTTTTTTCAGAAAATTCAAATAATTTTCAGAGACATTGTTCATGATTGATTTTTTTTTTTATATGTATAATTTGATCAAATTATATAAATTTTAAAAACTGTTAAATTTCTTATTTTTTGTTGACTTTTTTATAGAAAAGTATTTTTTTTTATAAATAATTTATTATTTTTATTTTTTATTAATACAACTTTTTTGTAATTTTGGGATATTCTAGCAACCTCTTTACCCTTGATTTTTTTTAAATATGTATAATTTGATCAAATATATATAAATTTTAAAAACTGTTAAATTTCTTATTTTTTGTTGACTTTTTTATAGAAAAGTATTTTTTTTTATAAATAATTTATTATTTTTATTTTTTATTAATACAACTTTTTTGTAATTTTGGGATATTCTAGCAACCTCTTTACCCTTCGATTTTTTTTAAATATGTATAATTTGATCAAATATATATAAATTTTAAAAACTGTTAAATTTCTTATTTTTTGTTGACTTTTTTTATAGAAAAGTATTTTTTTTTATAAATAATTTATTATTTTTATTTTTTATTAATACAACTTTTCTGTAATTTTGGGATATTCTAGCAACATCTTTACGATTGATTTTTTTTAAATATGTATAATTTGATCTAATATATATAAATTTTAAAAACTGTTAAATTTCTTATTTTTTGTTGACTTTTTTATAGAAAAGTATTTTTTTTTATAAATAATTTATTATTTTTATTTTTTATTAATACAACTTTTTTGTAATTTTGGGATATTCTAGCAACCTCTTTACCCTTGATTTTTTTTAAATATGTATAATTTGATCGAATATATATAAATTTTAAAAACTGTTAAATTTCTTATTTTTTGTTGATTTATTTTTTATAAATAATTTATTATTTTTATTTTTTATTAATACAACTTTTTTGTAATTTTGGGATATTCTAGCAAGCTTTTTAATAAAAAAAAATCCAGTATTTAAAAATATTAATTAATCTTTATTTTCGGTTTAAAAAAATATCTAAAAATATTTTGACAAAAATTTTCGATTCCTAAATATTTTTTTTGTAAATTTTTTCTAAAAATGCAAGTTTAATAACCCGCAATTAAAGTACGATTTAAAAAGTTTGCATGTTTCATTTTTTTTAACGAAAATCAAACGTAAATTTGACAATTTCCAAATGACAAATTGTAGTAAAAAAAAATTTTTTAATATAATTTTTTTAACTAACGCGATACATCAAACGTATAATAATATTATCGCACAAATAACTTCTACATATGATAACTTCTGAGCTATATTATAAGACTTATCGCAATTAAACTCCGTATTGTAAACGACATGTGCAATAAAACAATAGTAATGTCACTATACGAATTTCGTTGCGTGCGCAGTGTGTTGCCTAGCAATGGGTCGTTATGTGTATTTATGAAGCGCTCGTTAACTATCGCTTCAGCGAATTTTCCGTATATCGCGACGCATTACTATTGCCTTCGATCGCACATATACAAGTGAGTGCTCTAAATAATAACATCTAAATTGTATCTTCGTGGTAATTCTTGTGTTGCAGGCAGAAGAAACGAACGAACGAGATTTACGAGGGCGCAAATAACGCGATAACGATTTATGCAACGAAAACTGCACGTATAATTAATGCTAAATCCGTGTTGTTACAATGCAACGATAAAATTCGAAGCCAGGACCGTATTTAGACATGCATATTGATTTTTTTTTGGCCAGTTCAAGAAAGGGCTTGTAATGTCATGTAAATAAACATTTTTAAAAAAAATGTAAAAATTATGGTAATGTATTAAAAAAAAAATTATAATACATACTCGTAATATAATAAAAATTATTTATTTCTTTATTTTAATATTCAATTTTTAATTTGCAGTTCTTTAAAAGAATACTTTAAAAAAAGTTTTTCCAATGTTATAATTTTATACAAATTTTAAGTGTTTTTTAAAATATGTATTTATTACCTAAAAAAAAAATTTATTTCGATTTTTTGCTGTTTTTGTAAATTTTAAGTATTTTAAAAAGAACACAAGGATGAAAATTATTATAAATTTTTAAATAAATGCTTTGATCGAATTAATATATATTATGAACGAAAAACGTATGTGAAAATGAAGTTTTAAAAAAATAAGGGAAAATGCAATAAAAAGCAGTTTAATAAAAAATTAAAATACAAAATTTGAAAACATAAAAAGATTTTTTTTTAAGAAATAAATATTTGTGCAAATGCAATAAAAAAAAATATTTAAAAAATAGATTTTTTTCGAAATATTTCTTAAAGATTCGAATAGAAACCATATACAATAGGAATAATAAAGAAAGTTAAAAAGCGAAGTGCGCAAAAAATATAAAAATAAATTTTGAATTATAAACTTTTTTTTAAATGAAGAACAATATTTTTCTTCGATATATTATACAAAGGAAACGAAATTAAAATATATAATAGGAATATAAAAATAAATCTAATAAAAAAATTTAAAAAAATTGAAGGAAATTTATTTTTGAAAATATTCTTTGAAGAAAAAAAATATATATATTCAATGCAAACGTGTTCTTCAAAAATAAAAACTTTTTTTACTATTCTTAGTAAAAATAAAACTAATAAAAAATAGAATAAAAATATTATTTTTGAAAATCTTTAAAAAAAAATTAAATATATTCAATGGAAACGTGTTCTTCAAAAAAAAAAACTTTTTTTACTATTCTTAGTAAAAATAAATCTAATAAAAAATAGAATAAAAATATTATTTTTGAAAATCTTTAAAAAAAAATTAAATATATTCAATGGAAACGTGTTCTTCAAAAAAAAAACATTTTTTTTATTAAGAATTGCTTCAAATGTTTATAAAAATATATAAAGCAAAAATAAATCACTTCTATCGCAAATAAAAATGATTGTAGAAAATATCATCTAAATAGTAAATCTTGTGCGAAGATCAGCTATATGCGCATTTCGAAACCTAAGCCTCAATCTGCACTAGCACAAAATTTGTAATCGAATGAAAAAATACCACGATTAACATTTTCGTTTTATTTTTCATTGTAAAATGGCACAAGACCAACCTTTTGCAAATCCAATATTTCCGAACCTAAGTACGGTCCATTTAATAGCCGTGCCTGAACGAAACAACTAATTATAGACACGAAATAAGGCTTGTAAACAAACATATTTCTAGATTACCACCAAATGTCATCTATGCAAATTTATGTAGTCAACTGAACAGTGCAAATATAAACCTGGTTAAATAACGAACGTTGCTTAAATTTAAGGAATAATTAATGACGACAGAGGCGGCTTCGGAGCAATCTTTTAATACCACAGGCTGTGATATCACGATTTAAAAAAAAATGTAAATGTCGCTGTTTTAAATTAAATCACAATTTCATAAAAATTTCTGGCAGAAATAATTTTTTTTTTCTTTTTTCCAGAAAATGGATGAAGATAATAGATTTTTTCCGAGAGACACCCTGTGAAATATATACATGGTGAATCCGCATAATTTGATTAAACAGATTTTTAAATGATTCTAAATGTTTTATATCCCATTAAAAAATTATTTAATTTAAAAGGATTTTAGAATTCCTAAATCCACGAAAAGTGCGGCCCTGATGATAATTATAAGAAATTAGTTTTAATAAAAACAATTAATACGTTTAAATAATTAATATATATCATTTTTTAAATCAAATAATAGAAAAGAATTTTAGCAAAAAAAATTTTTTTTTTTAACATTTTCCAAATATTCAAGCAGTAACTTTAAAATAGTTCAAATCAACTTTCTCTTATTATAGAAATAAAATTCTTATCTGGAGATTAATTTGTCGATTAAAGATTAAAAAATTTAATTTTAGCAAATCAAAAATTTGAGATTAAAATTTTTTTGTAATATACACAGTGTGACCCAAAAATATATAATTATTACATTAATTAATTAATTTCTGGCATATAAATTTAGTTAATTAATTATAATTAAAGTCTAAATTTTTTAATTCCACACAAGTAAGTAGTTGCCATATATACAGAGTTATTCCTCTAAAACAGAGTAATATATATATTCTTCCATAGATATGAAAAGATTTTTAATTTTTTTGTTTCTAAAATTAAAAAATATATATATATATATTTATTAACTGCATTACGTGAGTACATTCTTTTTCAAGTAGGGCAAAAAAATAAAAAAATATATATTTATGAATAAAAAAATTTTTTTTTTTATATGAAATTTTTTTATGAATAAATTTATTCCATTCTAAAAAAATATTGTGAAGTTTTTTTATTCTATAATAATTTAATTCATCAATTATCAAAAATTGAATTCGTCTGTCAAATGTTGAACAAAAAATTTCATTGATGAAAATTATAAAATTATAAAATATTAAATTATTAGTTTTTATTTTATAGGAGCTAATAATCAATAAAATGATTAAATTTTAAATTTTTAAATCATAAAATAAAAAAAAATAAAAAAAAATAAAAAATAATAATAAAAAAAATTAATAATAAAAAAAATTAAAAAAAAATTATCGATTGACCATGCGCACGAAACTGCGCCCACTAAATATGTCAAATTAAATATACAAGTGTGTATGTATTTCTAGTTGGGACATTTTCCGTTTTGATCGGGGTCAGACAATTATTCTAACCTACCAGTACGAAGAAATTGTACAGACAATATTAACTTTCTCCTTAAAGAGAGAACCGAACTTTTAAATTGAATCAACGTCGAAGGTATAACAATAAATTCTTTAGAGTACATAATATGGGACTTCGAGACAATATACACGGTGGTTTATCTGATCTTTTATCGTAATAAAATACGTGTGGATTTTTTATATTGGAGGAATGTTTGATTGAAAAATACGGGCATTGAATTACTTTCTAAATAAGATAACGAGTTAAAAAAAAATTAAATTCGATTTTGCAATACAAAAGGTGCGGGTTCGAATCCCAGAAAAAAAAAATGTATATATAAATACCGGTAGAAAATATATAAATGTTTTTTGTTCGTTGCAATGAAAGTTTGTAGTAGGGATTTTGGTCTGTTGGTATTTTTTTTTTAATTTTAAATTTAAATTTAAAATTTAAAAAAAAAAATTTCAAAAAATAATGATAAATTATAAATTTGGTTCCCTTAAATTTCCTTTTATTAAAAAATTAATATTACATAATTTGTGACTTCGAGACATTATACAGTGTTCAATTTAATAATCTTTAATGTAATAAAATAAAAATTGATATTTTTATTTTTTGTTTGGAAAAAACTGGGTATTGAATTTTGGTCAACAATTAATAATTTTAAAAATTCGTAACTTCGAAAAATTCGAAAAATTGATTAAAAAGATCTCGTTCTGTGACTCATACGGTGAGGGTTCGAATCTCAGACGCAGTAGGGAAATTGTAATTTCGATTTTAGTCTTGTTGGTGTTTCGGTAGTAAATATAATTAAAAAAATCTAACGTTATATATATTTTTTTTCAATACAAAATTTTAGGGATTTTTTTAGAACATTAAATAATAAAATTCATAAAATTTTGAATAGAAATTTAAAATTAAAATTAAATTTTTCTCAACTAAAAATACAAATAAAATTAATTAATTAATATAAATCATATTGAGGAAAATAAAAAATGATTTTTTTCTATAAATTCGTGATTTTTTTAAGCTAGAATTAAAAGATTCGTTATTATTGTTTTTTGTATTTTAAAAGCTAAATATATGGCATACTCTGTATACTGAAATTTAAATAATTGAATGGATTTATTTGAAACAGCTCAACGTAACAAATTTCAATTTTAATTCTACAATTTTAAAAAATCTAAAAAAATTAAAAGTTTTTTCTCTTCATTGCATTTCCAAAAATAGAATTTGCCCCACAACTTGATGCATTAAAAAAAAAATATTAATACACGAAAAGTGTTAAAAAAAATAAAAAAATCAATACACATTTCTCTCATTAGAAAAAAAATATTTCCATGAGCATTAAAAAATTTAAAAAAAATTATTAAAGACGACAAATTTGCTGATAGTGTACCCGAGTTCTAATCAGTCTAAATAAACTATAGTCACGTTTTGAAACTCGCTATCGCTTAGTAACTTTCTAATTTTAATTTATGAATTTTAGACATCGATTGTTGATAATAATTTCAGTGAATTTACATTTACATACCAAGCTTGCCTACGCATAAAATATCCATTTCGTTAGAGAAGTATTGTGGAAAATTACGATGGAAAAACTTACCAAAAACTGCACCAAAAATTCCCGATTTTTTTTTGTGGTGTAAAAACTTACCTAGAACAAAAGAAAAATTAAAATTAACGCAAATCATTATTAATATTAAATATTTTTAATAAACTATAAAAATGTGTATAATTTTTTTTTTTTTTTTACATTTCTTCAAAAATCAGCATTTAGATTCGATATGGCAACGGTGGATGGGACTTTTGCTATGACACATGCGCACTATTCATATCACACATTTAAATACTACCTACGTCATCATAAGGACTTTTATATTGGGTCAAATGTTATACAAGTTGCCTACCTTAAAAATTTCACTCCATTATTATTTTTCTTTTAATAAGCGAAGCAAATTTCTTTGATGAAAAATTTTTTATTTTGATGTTTTCTAGTTTTTGTAGAATAGTTTAATTTTTTTCGTTGAATCAAATATCAATATCAAATATAGACGGCAATTTATTTCTGAAGCTTCTTGGATTACCAATGATATATAAAAAAATTATAGACAGCAATTTATTTCTGAAGCTTCTTGGATTACCAATGATATATAAAAAAATTATAGACAGCAATTTATTTCGGAAGCTTCTTGGATTACCAATAATATAAAAAAAAAATTATAGATGGTAATTTATTTCTGAAGCTTCTTGGATTACCAATGATATTTAAAAAATGTATAGACGGCAATTTATTTCTGAAGCTTCTTGGATTACCAATGATATATAAAAAATTATAGACAGCAATTTATTTCTGAAGCTTCTTGGATTACCAATGATATTTAAAAAATGTATAGACAGCAATTTATTTCTGAAGCTTCTTGGATTACCAATGATATATAAAAAAATTATAGACAGCAATTTATTTCTGAAGCTTCTTGGATTACCAATGATATATAAAAAAATTATAGACAGCAATTTATTTCTGAAGCTTCTTGGATTACCAATGATATATAAAAAAATTATAGCAGCAATTTATTTCGGAAGCTTCTTGGATTACCAATAATATAAAAAAAAATTATAGATGGTAATTTATTTCCGAAGCTTCTTGGATTACTAATGATATATAAAAAAATTATAGACAGCAATTTATTTCTGAAGCTTCTTGGATTACCAATGATATATAAAAAAATGTATAGACGGCAATTTATTTCTGAAGCTTCTTGGATTACCAATGATATATAAAAGAATTATAGACAGCAATTTATTTCTGAAGCTTCTTGGATTACCAATGATATATAAAAAAATTATAGACAGCAATTTATTTCTGAAGCTTCTTGGATTACCAATAATATAAAAAAAAATGTATAGACGGCAATTTATTTCTGAAGCTTCTTGGATTACCAATGATATATAAAAAAATTATAGACAGCAATTTATTTCTGAAGCTTCTTGGATTACCAATGATATATAAAAAAATTATAGACAGCAATTTATTTCTGAAGCTTCTTGGATTACCAATGATATTAAAAAAATAATAGACAGCAATTTATTTCTGAAGCTTCTTGGATTACCAATGATATATAAAAAATGTATAGACGGCAATTTATTTCTGAAGCTTCTTGGATTACCAATGATATATAAAAAAATTATAGACAGCAATTTATTTCTGAAGCTTCTTGGATTACCAATGATATATAAAAAAATTATAGACAGCAATTTATTTCTGAAGCTTCTTGGATTACCAATGATATTAAAAAAATTATAGACAGCAATTTATTTCTGAAGCTTCTTGGATTACCAATGATATATAAAAAATGTATAGACGGCAATTTATTTCTGAAGCTTCTTGGATTACCAATGATATATAAAAAAATTATAGACAGCAATTTATTTCTGAAGCTTCTTGGATTACCAATGATATATAAAAAAATTATAGACAGCAATTTATTTCTGAAGCTTCTTGGATTACCAATGATATATAAAAAAATTATAGATGGTAATTTATTTCTGAAGCTTCTTGGATTACCAATGATATTAAAAAAAATTATAGATGGTAATTTATTTCTGAAGCTTCTTGGATTACCATTGATATTTAAAAATATATAGACGGCAATTTATTTCTGAAGTTACTATTTAATTAGCAATTTTCATTAAATTACAAGTTTTTACTAACCCTGAGAAGTAAAACAACAAATTTCCTAGTTGGAAAACTTATACACACTACAACATTGAATAAATTTCACATGCAGTGAAATATTAAGTATTCTCAAAGAAAATTTGTACATAGACATATAATCTGTCCAAAATAAAAAGTAGCTAAACTGAATTTAAATAAAAAAAAAAATTGAAGAAGAAACGACAAAATTCTTTTTTTGTTGAAATAACAAAAAAAAAATCGTCACCGAAGCAAAATTTGATTAAAAAAAAAGACAGGCCATTTAGATTAGACAGCCTATATATGACGATTTGCTATATTACGAGCAAGTATAGAAAATTCTTCCCACGAGTTGCTCTCGCTTCTTCAGCGCATTTCTTGGATCATTATAAAACTGACAACGTACACATATAGAGCACGAATATTATGGCACAACAATGGCGCTATTAAGCTCTATAGACGCCATATTGCACTATTACGACATTGTTCGACGACATGCAAAAAAAAATCTACAAAACTGTAAATACAAGTTCGGTAGTCTAAAAATCTAGAAAATTGTAAATACAAGTTCGGTACTTGACTAAATTTAACAAACGAATTCAAATGAAAAATCACTTAAGACTACGTTTGAAAAATTGCGTTTTTTTTTTTGTATAATATATCAATAATTTTGTCGTGATTTTAGCTGCGTGGTGAATTGTTGCAGTTGGTTAAGCAGAATTATGGTAGAACGTGTAATCGTCGTGCAAATGTCACACTCAAGGTGAGAAGGGAATAACGAGAATTAAGCAGTGGACGTAGCCGCGCGGGTTCTTGTTGTTGATTGATTGTATCCGAAGAGCGAAATTGCGTGCTCTGGCCGAGGTGAAGAAGTTGGAAGGGAATGAATCAAATACATACAGCGTCAATGTTCGTTGAGCAAGGACAAACCGAGCTGTGTGAAAAAAACTTTTTTTTTCATCGGATTAAAGAATTGTATTATGAATCAATGGTCGTCTTGAAAATTTGTTTGAAATTAGTTTTTTATACATATTTTTTTCGAGATTTTTTGATATTGAAATATGATTTCAAATGCGCAAGTTTTTACAGTTTCTTATAAGATTTTTTTCGTCGGGCTAAAGAATTGAATTAAAAATTAAAATCTTGAAAATTTGTTTGAAATTTGTTTTTTATACATATTTTTTTCGAGATTTTTTGATATTGAAATATGATTTCAAATGCGCAAGTTTTTACAGTTTCTTATAAGATTTTTTTCGTCGGGCTAAAGAATAGAATTAAAAATCAAAGTCTTGAAAAATTGTTTGAAATTAGTTTTTTATACATATTTTTTTCGAGATTTTTTGAAATTGGAATATGATTTTAAATGCGCAAGTTTTACAATTTCTTATAAGATTTTTTTTCGTCGGACTAAAGAATTGAATTAAAAATTAAAATCTTGAAAATTTTTTGAAATTGGCTTTTTATACATATTTTTTTTCGAGATTTTTTGAAATTGGAATATGATTTCAAATGCGCAAGTTTTTACAGTTTCTTATAAGATTTTTTTCGTCGGGCTAAAGAATAGAATTAAAAATCAAATCTTGAAAATTTGTTTGAGATTGGTTTTTTTATACATGTTTTTTTTTGAAATTGGAAAATAATTTCAGGATTCCAAATACGCAAGTGAATTTACTGTAGGACTTATAGTTTCAAAGATATTATCAAAAATTTGAAAAAACATTTTTTTTGGTAACATTTTTCGTATTTTTGAAAACGACTTTATGAGATATTTTTTTCAGAAATTTTTTTCGATGATTTTCGATTTCGAATTGAGCATTTGGAATCATGTTAAAAAAAATTGTTTGGAAAAAATTTCACATTTTCGAAAGTGAGTTTAGGATATTTTCTTTATTTTGATGTCAGAATTAAAAAATTGCAATGGATTTTGCAGAGGTTGAATATTTCAGAAAATACAAATTATTGAAATTAGAAACATTTTCACATGGACATAAAAATTTTCAATTTTTTTTTCACGTCGTAAAACTATTAAATATAACATTTCCTAACCGAACTTTATTTTTTACTCCAAAAAAAAAGCCTCAATCTAACAATATTATTCTTCTAGGTTAGGATTTTACATTTTACCGGATAATAATTTCACCGTAAAAGCTCTTAAGATGTGGAGGTCTAGATGTTTTAAAGCTGGACTGCTGAGGAATGCAGACTAAATGTAAGAATACCTTAAATTAAATCTTGATATATGATATAGGGCAAGGCTTAAGTTTAAAAAAAACTATAAAATTTTCTCTTGATCTGCATTAATGTGGTATTTATTGTCTGGGGGATTTAAATAGTACGTTTATTTTCATATACAAGGCGATTGTATTTTTTTTTTCGCAATTAATTTGTTTTGTCAAAAAAATAAAAAAATAAGTTCCATAAATCAATTTTTATAAAAAAAAAACATTAGAATATTTTGAAAAAAAAAATGAAATAAAAAACAAGATAATTAATAATAAAAAAAATTAGACAAATAAATTCATTTTTTTGGAATAAAAATAAAATAAAAATACGTTTACTTTCAAATACAAGGCGATTATATATAAACATTTTTTATCGCAATTAATTTGTTTTGTCAAAAAAAATTAAGAAAAATATTCCATAAATCAATTTTTATAAAAAAAAAAAAAAAACCTTACAATCAATATTTTGGAAAAAATAAATTGAAATAAAAGTACGTTTATTTTCAAATACAATGCGATTGTATATACCTTTTTTTTTTGCAATTAATTTGTAATTTTTCAAAAATATAAAAATAAAATATTCCATATATCAATTTTTATATAAAAAAAAACATTACAATATTTTGGAAAAAATAAATTGAATTAAAAAACAAGATAATTAATAGAAAAAAATATATTAGACAACTAAATTTTTTTTTTGAAATAAAAATAAAGTAAAAAATAAGTTTATTTTCAACTACAAAGCGATTGTATATACATTTTTTTTATCGCAATTAATTTATTTTGTCAAAAAAAAATAAGAAAAATATTTCATAAATCAATTTTTATAAAAAAAAAATACATTACAATCAATATTTTGGAAAAAATAAATTGAAATAAAAGTACGTTTATTTTCAAATACAATGCGATTGTATATACCTTTTTTTTTTGCAATTAATTTGTAATTTGTCAAAAAAATAAAAATAAAATATTCCATATATCAATTTTTTTATATAAAAAAACATTACAATCGTTTGGAAAAAAATAAATTGAAATAAAAAACAAGATAATTATTAATAATAAAATATTAGACAACTAAATTAATTTTTTTGAAATAAAAATACGTTTATTTTCAAATACAAGACGATTGTATTGACATTTTTTTTACTGCAATTAATTTGTTTTGTCAAAAAAAATTTTTTTAATGATTCCATAAATCAATTTTGATAAAAAAAAAAACATTACAATATTTTGGAAAAAAATAAATTGAAATAAAAAACAAGTTAATTAATAATAATAATAAAAAATAGACAACTAAATTAATTTTTGTAATAAAAAAAAATTTTAAATGGCATCTAAATTTATATAAAATTAAAAAAGAACAACGCTGTTATTGACATTAAATAATATATTATATTTTCCCCACATATAAGATATTTAATTGCATATCAAACTTAACTTTAAATTTTTCGCCAAAGTAGGCACTAATCAGCTGTCATTTATTAAACAGCTGATTTATATACAATTGTGACATTTAACGTCAGTGCAATTTTTTCACATTTCACAAAATCGACTGTAATTTAAACGAGTTAAAAAAATATTGCGCTTTTTTGTTAATTAATCAGTTTATATTTTACGAAATTTTACATTAGTCAAGTTGTTACTTCTTTTGCATTATCAACAACATATGGCCTACTTGTGCAATATGCCTACTTTGGCAAAAAAAATCACATTATAGAAAAATGATTCCGCTATAAATAAAATCATTCGGAATAAATTTCATGGCATAAATCGTTCTTTTGAAATTCAAAGAATTATTTTTAAATTTGTACAGTTAATTTTGAAAAAAAATGCACACACAATTTCGTATAATCTAAACACCAAATTGTTATTATATATTGTTCTACAAACTAATAGCTGAAAGTTTTCGCAATTCTCGTTTGATTATGTATTATTTTCTATTTCAAACTGTTAAATATGTTACGAAAAGTCTTCTGCAAGAATGTTAAGTTCGTATATTGTGGGTTAGACTCAATATTTTAATATTTTGTGCAAAAATATTGCAAAATAACTAACTAAATAATTTTTAGTGCATTATTTTTGTTTTTATTATGTGTGTGTGATTATTATATTATGTCCTAGGCTGTATGGACTTCCAATATTTTGTGTATCAGCTTTAAGTGGTCACAGTTATTATGATTTATGTTCCGAGTAAAAAAAATTTGTATAACAAAACTGAGTTGACGATTTGTACGTATTGTTTTTTTTTTGTGAGAAATTTTTTTTTTTCAAATACGTATTTCGTTAAACATTTCGCTGAATATTATTTTGCAATTTTTATTACACCATGCAATTAATATCGAAAAATTTTCCCGCAAAATATATAACCTGCTGCAAATTTGGAGAAAATAAAGTTTGGTAATAATAAAAAAAAATTAAATTTTATTTCAGCATTTATAAAAATGTTGCAAAATGAAACATTGTGCAAATAAAAATTTGCCTCTTAATCTAATAAATATGGAATTTCACTTTATTGCGTTTTAGCTAATAAATAAATTCGAAAAAAAAAATGAGAAGCTGAGAAATGATAATTGTTAAAAAGTCAAATTTTTTTTTTCTTTTTTTTTCAATTCTTTAATTATTAAAATTATTATTGAATTTTTTTGTTTACTTAATATAGGTTATGACTTTTTCTTTTTAACAGTTTTTTTAAATACCCTGTATATAGTTACTCATATACCAAAACGTTGTCGTTCGCTTCTTTTTCAACCATGAAAAACTCGAACTAAAATTAGTACAAACGAACAACGTTTAGTTTTTATAGTTTCTTAGATAAATCTAAAATATGTACGGCCATCACATTTTATGTTTATTTATTTTCTTACGGGCAAAGCGCGTATAAATAAAGGAATTTCGTCCTTTTTTTCAAAGGGTACATTAAGCCGATTGGCTATGGGACATTTTATGTCAAAAAGGCCGACATACAAAGAACGCACATTAAGTACACTCTTTAAGAAATAAAACGTACAAAAAAAACGATTTTTTAGATTTTTTCTTAAAATGTTGTAAAAATCGCCAAAGTAGGCATATTGTACAAGTAGGTCATATGTTCTTCACAACACTTTAGAACTACTGATTTAATTAACGTAAATATGATGTAAATAGTATACATAGAAAGTCACTCGCCAAAGTAGGCATATTGCACAAGTAGGCCAAATGTTGTTGATAACGCATAAGAACTAATGTAAATATTACGTAACACTTAAATATCATACATAGAAAATCATTCGCCAAAATAGGCATATTGCACAAGTAGGCCATATGTTGTAGATAACGCATAAGAACTAATGTAAATATTACGTAACAATTAAAGATCATACATAGAGTCACTCGCCAAAGTAGGCGTATTGCACAAGTAGGCCATATGTTGTAGATAACGCTTAAGAACTAATGTAATAAATATTACGTAACACTTAAATATCATACATAGAAAATCACTCGCCAAAGTAGGCATATTGCACAAGTAGGCCATATGTTGTAGATAACGCATAAGAACTAATGTAAATATTACGTAACAATTAAAGATCATACATAGAGTCACTCGCCAAAGTAGGCGTATTGCACAAGTAGGCCATATGTTGTAGATAACGCATAAGAACTAATGTAATAAATATTACGTAACACTTAAATATCATACATAGAAAATCATTCGCCAAAGTAGGCATATTGCACAAGTAGGCCATATGTTGTTGATAATACGTAAGAACTACTGGCTTGACTAATGTAATATATTACCTAACAGTGCGTCCGTCTACTAAATTATATGTCAAACTGACAGATGTCAAATAACAAATTAAAAGTGTATATTTTGTTGGTTATGTCGAAAAGTGCCGATATATAATTCGGCTATAATCGGAAAATGTACAATGGCATTACTTGTCAAATTCTGCGTTAGTATACGAATCAGCTGTTTCGTAAACGACGGCCAATGAGTTAAAATGCCTACTTTGGCGGAAAATTTTAGGTTATGTATGGTATCAAATGAACTACATTGCAAATATACATTAAGTCGAATCCATATAATAAATATATTTATATAGATATTTCTGATATGAGCTTAGTTTAGTAAAAAAAAAAAACGGCCCTGATAATTTAATTTAAAAAAATATATCCTAAACCACTAAATGTAACATGAAATTCGATATGCTTAATTTTAATTGCTCTTTTAATGCTATTTAATAAATTTACGTTGATGATTTATAATTATGGAGCAGGCTAATGATACCTATAATACAGCCTGACCTGGATTAATCACGTACATAATTTTTTTATTATTCCTTGATATTTTTCGCTTCAAAATTAAGAACATTTTTTTTTTAATATTTTTGTCATTAAATTTTGGATTTTAGATTTGTTGCATTTTATTTTTATTTTTTGACTTTGCGCTCTTTCGATACGTCGAAAATGATTTTATTTTTCTTAGCTTGAATTAAATTAATTAAAACTTGATAAGTGTATAAAAAATATTAATGCATCAACAAAAAAGAACAAGAAATCAAAAATAATAATAAATTTCGAAAAATATTTGGTCACTTGAAAATTTATTTAATATATCCTTTGGGATGAGATTTGAGAGAAAAAATCGAACTATTAAAAGTACGTTTTTTATTGAGGCCTGACTATATTTATATAACCCGTTTAATATATAAGGAAGATGATTTCGATTATGATTGATATGCTGGAGTAGATGGTTTGAGCCAATAACTGTGAGAACTGGATGTTGATCTTTGATGTTGAATCAATAAAGTCATAAATATTGATGCGCGTAATTAAATAACATCGAAAAATCTCCAAATGTATGTGAGATTGTCGAGCAAATATAAAAACAAAACGTTGTAATTGTTATACAGGGTATACTCGATTATTTTTTAAGAAATATTTTCTACGTAATTACAAATTATATGAAACAAAAATTATATCCACAAGAAATAAGGAAATTGCTTGAATTATTAAAATGACTGATGAATTGACTTGGGATTTCAAAATCGGCATTGAACAATCGCAAGATGATTCTTAGAAAAATTAAAGATTCGGTAGTATGAATAGATTTTCAACAAAATCATTTTAATTTTAATTTTACAAGTATTCCATCAGATCTCGTTATTTTACTGAAAATGATAATTCGTTATGACAGACAACAGATGGCGCTATTTAAAGTGTTACGACCAATAGTTCATTAAAATCTCGACAGGTGGCACCAGTACCCCCCAAAATAATATTGATTTATTTAAAACGAATTAAACGCTTAGAAGAAAATGATAATTCGTTACGACAGACAACAGATGGCGCTATTTAAAGTGCTACGACCAATAGTTAATTAAAATCTCGACAAATGGTACTAGTACCCCCAAAATAATATTGATTTATTTAAAACGAATTAAACGCTTAGAAGAAAATGATAATTCATTACGACAGACAACAGGTGGCGCTATTTAAAGTGTTACGACCAATAGTTCATTAAAATCTCGACAGATGGTACTAGTACCCCCAAAATAATATTGATTTATTTAAAACGAATTAAACGTCTAGAACTGCATGTATTTTTTTATTGAAAATGTTAATTATGCGACGACCAACAGATGACGCTAACCAAAAAAAAATGTCGGTTTGCAGCGTCACTACTTTACATTATCGCAACGATCATTCGTTAGAATACCGATGGATGTCACTAGAATTGCCAAAATTACTTTTATTAATTTTAACCTACATAAACGCCATCGCCAATTGTTAAAAATGACATTTTATATTTTCAATTGAAATGATAAATCGTGTGACAAACAACAGATGGCGCCAACAAAAAAAAAGGTAATGATATGCCTGTAGCATCGCTAGTTTACATTATCGCAACAATAATTCATTAAATTATCCAATAGATGTCACTAGTATCCTTAAAATCAATTTTTATCGTCTAAATTACCAATAGATGTCACTAGTATCCTTAAAATTATTTTAACGCAACACTAATTCATTAAATTACCAATAGATGTCACTAGAATCCTTAAAATTATTGTATCGCAATAATAATTCATTAAATAACCAATAGATGTCACTAGCATCCTTAAAATTATTGTATCGCAATAATAATTCATTAAATAACCAATAGATGTCACTAGCATCCTTAAAATTATTTATCGTAACAATAATTCATTAAAATACCAATAGATGTCACTAGTATCCTTAAAATCATTTTTTACGCAACAATAATCCATTAAATTACCAATAGATGTCACTAGCATCCTTATAATTATTTTATCGCAATAATAATTCATTAAATTACCAATAGATGTCACTAGTATCTTTAAAATTATTTTTATTAAATGAAATGTATGTATAGGCAATTTCCATATGGATAGATAGTTGTTTATTCATCAAAAAAATTAAATTTTTACAAACGTCAGAAATACAAAAAAAAAAAACATAAATTATAATCATATAGACAATTATATAAAAATTGCCATTTTATTTTCGTTTGTCGCAATTGTGAATTTTTTTCAAAATTCCTCGATATCTCGGATGGCATTGATCCATCACTAATAAGCCAATCAATCCATCACATTTGTAGAAACAACAATTTTCAACCCATCCGCACGAGCAGCAGATTATGTTATAAAAAAAAAAAAAACGTTGGTCACAGTTCTCACGGTTGTGATCTATATAAGATATTGGTGGCCGGCGACGAAGAAGGCGAAGAAGCAGAAGAAGTCGCTCCAGAGCGCCGTATTGCTGGCCGTCGTCTTACGATTCAGCCATCAGACAGCGCAGAGGAAAGCGCAGCTGAAGAGTGCTGTGTGTATTCGGTTCGCTATAAGCGAATTCCGATGATCGGACGAGATGTGCAAGTACGGTAAGGTATGGAGTTAAATGCCAACGAGGATGTTATAGAGGACATCCATCGCGGTGAGGTGGAAGAAGGTTTTCGCGTGTGTACGATCATTTCTAATCGTTGCAGAATATAAATGAGCAATTGATTTATAAAAATGAAAGTACGGTGGGGGGGATCAATCGATGTCATTGTGGTATATATTCTTTGTCGATTTTTTTAAAGGGTTCTTCGAAAGGAATTGAAAGTATTTTGTGTGTTCCGGTGAGTCACCAGTGAGGGTAATTACAAAGCGAGTCCAAGACATGAAGTTTTAATAAGGTGATTTTAATATTTCAAAAATACGATATTGATGCGTTTGTATAGCTCGATATAAAACGGTGTGGAGGATGAATAAGGTGGGGTGCCGCAAGGGTCGATTCTTAGGCCACTACTATTTTAGATATTTTCGAGGGATTTGTGGAATACAGCACTCTAAGACGGTGATTTTTATTTTATAACCACCCATAAATAATCCTTAACAATATCTTCGTTAGTAGTTCTCACATGAGTTAGCATCCGTTTTTTTCATGGGCATTGTTTAGTGGAAATGTTGTAGTTACTTTTTCCTCGTTGTATATTTAAGTTAAATTACAAAGATATTGAAGAAAAAAAAATGTGGTGCGAGTTCATCGAAATAATTTTGTTCGAATTTACCATTTTAAAAGCTCAAATTTAATTTAAATTGGGTTCATTTGCAGGGGAATTCTGATTACAGCTCATAATATACGGGAATAATTCTCGAAATGTTCTCGGAATTTCGCGGAATTTTTATAGCATTTATAAAATTTTTTAGTCATTTAAGGATCGTTTATAGAAATTACTTGCGGCAGGTTATAAGCGAGAGCCAGATGATGGAGTGGAATGCCGTTTTATTCGATTGAAACTACGCAATTGGAGTTTATTTTTGTATCGGCGATTCTAGAAATGTTATTAGTATAAATTTATAAACGATTTTTACAAATCATCAATATTTATTTCGGAATTTATCGACAAAACGTTTTCCATTTATAGGTTACAAAAAAAAAATTGTATCCACAGATATATACAATATAAATAATGTTGAATAATCTTTTTTATAATTTTTTTTCTACGAAAAAAAAATCGAAGAAACGATACAATTTTTTTTTTTTAAGAAAAATTCTTTTGTATGAAGTCTACTGAAGGAATAATCGTTTTTATCGCTTCCCAGGACGTGTAAATGTGACCTAAGGGTGTCCTACAGGAAGGACGCAGAAAAGGACAACTGATTAATGACTTTTACCGACGGTTAGGACACGAGAAAAGTCCCAAGATAGCTCCAAAGAAAACCAAACCATTATTTCACTTGAAACTGAATTATAGATGAAATAAGTATTTAAAAAAAAATATTTGGTATGTCAAATATATTTTTTTAAATCGTTAATCATCCACGTACAAGGTACGATATTTCAGAAAACCACAATTTTTATTTTGTTAATAATATTTCGCTGTGTATATATTTTTTTAAATTTTTTTACATAAATCTGTGTTAAAAAGACTCGTTAATAAAATATTTTTGTGCGTATTTTAGTATAATTGGACCGCGGGCGCCATCTATGTTTCAATTAGTCAATCAGGAATTTACAATTTCTACTTTTTCCTGGGCGTGTTAATTTATGTCGTCAAGTCGAATTTTTTTGTACAAAAAAGCCGCTCAATTTCGACATTTTTCAAAAAAGTTACTAACATAGTAAAACTTTACAACATAGTTACTAACATAGTAAAAACACCGCCAAAATTTCTCACTACCTAACCTCAACATGTAACGAAATATGACTTCCTTACGACTAGGTTGTAAAAAAAAATATTTCGACACAAACTATGCCGAAAGCAAAGCCTTAATAAAAACATTTCTTAAGGTCAAAACTTGACCCAAATGATGACGACAGAAAGCACCCTTAAACACCAACCCATGATGCGATTTAATATAGTTTGTTGTATTGTAATATTCATATGCGAGGATACAACAGAAACGCAATCTATTCATTTCGAATTAGCGCGGAATCGTGAATTTAGCGGAACCGGAAATTATAGCGGGGGAGCCATTGTTGTAATACGCTCGCCATTTGTATATGTTGCTATATATGTGCCAAGCGTATAGTTGTATGAAGTTTACCGTTCGCAATGAACAGTTAGTTAAGGCTCTTTCACAACTCAATCAGGGAACGTATCCATAATACGTGTCCGTACACAATATTTAAGTCTTCGGAAAATCTATTCGTATTTGTCACTGGCTATATTAGAACCCTACATGTTCAACGAAAGTTAATAAAGCTCTAGAAAATGTAAAGCAAAACGTACGGCCGCTGTGGAAGAGCCTTTATAGTAAACGTAACATAGTGTGAATATACAACAATGGACGTAATATGCATTTCCGGACACCGGATATGCTAGAATCACCTGGAATTTCTGTATGCGGAAACTGCAGATAAAGTGGATGATAAATATATAAGGGTCGTTCTATAGAATTGACATAATTATTAAAAAAAAAAAATTATGTTGAAACATTAACTCACGAAAATACCGTTAAAGGCATATATGTGGAGTGGACAGCATTGTGTGGTTGTGAGGCGTGGACAATGGAGAAAGAAAACCAATATGGATGTTGAAGATTGGGTGGGTCGATACGAGACTAATGAAAAAGAGCCGATTCAGAAAGAGATACGCAGTATTTGGAAGGTATTAAAGTGTAAGAGAGATAGGTCATATTCATAGACACAAGGGTAAAGGTAGAGCGCAATTTTTTTTTTCAAAACTGATAAAAGAATTTTGTTTAAATAAGAAATATTACGAAATTTGCTTCTTTTTATTATTAATTAAAATTTTTGGCCTAAAATTTTCTTAATTTTTTTAAATATTAACTGTATTTTTCTAAATAAGATTGTTATACTAACCTTTATTTATTTTAATAATAATTTATACCTAAAAAGAATTTCGTAATTTTTAATGCATTTAATGTTTAATGGTCCAAACTTTTTTTCTGATAATTTCTGATATTAAAAATGTTAGTTTGTAAGAAACACAATAGATGGCGCTAAAAGCTAAGTGTTGCTAAATTACAGTAATCTTTAGTGTTTTTTTACAGTATTCTTTAATATCATTGTTGATAAAAAAATTCTTCACTTTTTTTTATACTAACTTTATTTTTTTTTAATTAGATTGTTATGCTAACTTTTGTTTATTTAAATAATAATATATACCTAAATTTCGCAATTTTTAATGTACAATATATTGTCCAATTTTTTTTCACAATTTGCAAACTATGAAATTATCATTTCTGGTATTAAAAATGTTAGTTTGTAAGAAACACAATAGATGGCGCTAAAAGCTAAGTATTACTAAATTACAGTCATCTTTAGTGTTAATATCATTGTTGATAAAAAAATTCTTCACTTTTTTTTATACTAACTTTATTTTTTTTTTAAATTAGATTGTTATTGTACTAACTTTTATTTATTTAAATAACAATATATACCTAAATTTCGTAATTTTTAATGTACAATCCATTTTTTTTTCATAATTTACGAAATATGAAATTACCATTTCTAATATTAAAAATGTTAGTTTGTAAGAAACACAATAGATGGCGCTAAAAGCTAAGTGTTGCTAAATTACAGCGTTCTTCAGTGTTAATATCATTGTCGACATTAGAAATGTAAAATTTACCCCCCCTTTGACATTTACCATCCAACCCACTCGTACGATAATTCTTTTCCCTAGCGCCCTTTCTTCACGTGACCATTTAATCCGATCGGTTAATCCCGTCCAAGGACTTTACGTTTAGTGCGGTCCGCTTCTCGTCCGCACAGTTTTATTTAAACGGTGATAAATAGGCGACATCTATTGTTGGTCTCGAACACCACATATGCATAATGTATGTGTGCGATTGTTACGCGTACCGCTACAACGTGGACGCTCTTTGTGTTAACTATAAGCCGTATATTTAGTGGTGGATGGAAGGTTTAAGCAAGAGGCACAGTTTGTTTTATTGACGAAGGTAAAAGTGGCAAAGAAGGATATTTGGCAACGGTGGGAAATTTTTAAGGTAGTTTTTATTGGCAATCGACAAACAAAATATTTAAACTAACAACTGCGCCCCGGAATTTGTAAATAAACAAGAAAATTTTACTAGAACAAAATTTAAAAACATATGCTAAAACTAAATCACGTTTCGCATTTGTAGCTATTTGGTCAGTTAGGTTGGCAATCATGCAAATTCGGTACGAAATGTATTCTGAATCATTTAACTGCGAATAAACAGTAAATATGATGGTGTAGGAAACGCGGGCAAATGTTGGTAATATTTTACGGAGCAGTCTGTCGAGTTTTATTAAAATCCTCTACGACATAAAACGCAAATAGAGTGGAAAATGAACCCATATGCGTACGACTCGTATATATATACACACGTAGTAAATTGTAATACAACATTGCGTACGTGTACACTGAAAAAAATGTCGAGATCGTGGCCATTTGAAAATGTTACGATCAATTTAAGCCAGATAGTTCATCAGAAATTTGTGTATGTGTGTATAAAATTTTATCACGTGATGGCGTATAATTTTTTTGCATTTTTCTCAGTGTCGACTACGCTTCAATATTAAATTTCACGTAGTCGTAAAAAAAATGTTTCTCAATGTATTTTTAAAGATTATATTAGATTTAAACTAATCGGATAAATCGAAAAATAAATTTTAATTTTTTTTTCAGTGTAGTCGTTGAAGATCATACCTCTTCCGAAATTTTGAAAATGTTACGATCAAACTGGCAATTTAAACCAGATGATTCATCAAAAATTTTCTTAGTGTATATAAAATTTTATCACGTGATGGCGTATAATTTTTTTGCATTTTTCTCAGTGTCGACTACACTTCAATATCAAATTTCAGAAATTATATTTCACGTAGTCATGTAAAAATATGTTTAATAAAAAAAATGTCTATGCATTTTTATAGATTATATCTCTTCAATCATGTTTTAACAAATACGGTATTTAAAAACAAAATTTTAATTTTTTTTTCAGTGTAGTCGTTGAAGATCATGCCTCTTATAAGTGATCGTAAATCCACAATAAAGTGCAACTGAATGCAGAAGTTTACGTAAACTCCAGTGAAAAATAATATTTATCTAATAAATAATCTAATAACAATTTCGAAAACATACTGATCGATGCTCCAAGAATATAAAAGGTTTAACTAGCGGTGGAAATTCTCATTTTTGATATTATAATAGCTAGTTTATAATACTGATAATAGATGGCGCTATCGAAAAATTCTGGCTGGCTTATAATTTAAACTAGCGATGCTAGTTTAGCAACGATTGTTTAAGAAAATGCCGATAGATGCCGCTCATTTTATCAATATTACTATTTTCGTTTGAAAAATGGCTGTATATATTTTAAAATTGCATTTTATATTATTTTTTATTTTATATATAAATTATTATAATCTTTAGTATTAATATTATTTTTGATATTACAAATATTCGTTAGTGATATGTACAAACAATAGATGTAGCCACTAAATTTTTGTATGGGTGTGTAGTATAAATTATAGCCACGATTGTTTACGAAAATGTCGATAGATGCCGCTCATTTTATCAATATTACTATTTTCGTTTGAAAAATGGCTGTATATATTTTAAAATTGCATTTTATATTATTTTTTATTTTATATATAAATTATTATGATCTTTAGTATTAATATTATTTTTGATATTACAAATATTCGTTAGTGATATGTACAAACAATAGATGTAGCCACTAAATTTTTGTATGGGTGTGTAGTATAAATTATAGCCACGATTGTTTACGAAAATGTCGATAGATGCCGCTCATTTTATCAATATTACTATTTTCGTTTGAAAAATGGCTGTATATATTTTAAATTGCATTTTTTTAAATTGATTTTATATTGTTTTTTATTTTATATATAAATTATTATAATCTTTAGTATTAATATAATTTTTGATATTACAAATGTTCGTTAGTGATATGTACAAACAACAATAGATGTAGCCACTAAATTTTTTTATGGGTGTGTAGCGTCGCTAGTATAAATTATAGACACGATTGTTTATGAAAATGCCGATAGATGCCGCTCCTTTCGATTAATAGAGTTTGATTATATAACAAAATTGAAATGACTAATTTATTATCGTTTGAAAAAAAGTTGCATTTCAAAAAATGTGTTTTTCATGATTGATTTTCAAATAACAATTTGAAATATATTTTTGTAAGTGAATCTGTAAAATTTCTACTTGTGCGCGCCATCTATTGCCAGTATCAATAAATAATGTATTTAAATAAGAAAAATGGCTAAGGTATTTATTTGTTGAGGCAGCTACAAATCTTAATTTGAAGAAATAATTTATTAAAAAAAAAAATCAATATGGAATTTGTATAATGCATGTCATATAAATAGATACCTTTAAATATAGATACCTTTACATCGAAATTAAAGTGCTTTTTGTGCTCCCTTAAACATTATAGAGTCAGGGGATGAAAAATCGAGTGAGAAATAAAATTATTGGGATGTTTCTTTTCTACTGGGGGGTTTACGATTTATATGTAAATTAAAATTTTAAAAGCTAATCAAAATTCAAATCGAATTTTGCAAAAATAAATATAAAAAAATGATTTCGAATTTATTTTAGACTTTAATAATACATCAATCGGAAACTGACCAAAAAAATTGAACATCTCATAAATACTAAACAAATTTTCTCGGAATAAAATCTCCACGCTTATCATTTTGGAACCCCTTTTTCAAAATTCTACCACCTCAACTGAAAACGTTGCCGCAATTCTCCAACGAGTTGTTTGCGGATACGATATCCAATTTGATCTATTCACCAGGGTTGCCATTCAGTTCATGTAAGATGCACTTTGGTGAATGTTTTCAGAGACTACGGCGCACTTAAAAGGAGAAAAAATAGCCACGGGAAAGTTTTACCTTCGAACTAGATTTCCTGCGCATTGAGTGAAGTAGATGTAGATTCGATCTATCGCAAGTTCTTGGGAAAAGTTCCGAAGGTATATACAGTGTGGATATGTTAAAATTGTGTTCGGTGGATATAAAATTATAATGGTCGTTTTTGGACATGTTTTTTTCGTATTTTGAACTGATAAATTGAATTTTTTTCAGTCGTTCATCTTGTAGTTTGTTGTTGAGTGAATGATTTGTTGAAGGTACATCATTATTCTGGAAGAGGAAATTGTTCAACCAACAATTAATTGAATGCAAACTTTCCAACGAAATGCTGTGTTATGGAATTGCCATCCGTTTTTTTATAGATTTTAAAAATAGCGTATAATTCTTTCGTACATTTTAAAAAATCTTCAATTTATCTAAGGTTTATTTAAATGCATTTGCTTCACAAATACTTCATTTTTTTTTCATAATCAGGATACTATCAGCAGTAATACGATAGGATACTATCATAAGTAAATGTTCAAAAAAAAATTTGTTTTGCTGTACGTAGAACTAATAATTTGGCAGAAAAGGTACAAATTGAAGTATTTTGGTCTGTTTATGGATTTCATAATAAGATTTGATCCAAAGATTTAGGATCTGCAAGTGGTGTTGATGTATGAATATTTTGGAAGATATAAATTATTGACATGCGCAAACAGAAACGTTTTTATTTAGAGGTCCTCTGATGAAATTTTTTATTTTATTTTTCAAATAAGACAGGCACATTTTCTGACGGATTTTAATATCAGAATTCTTAATCTGCAAGTGGTTTTGTTGTAGGATTAGTTTAGTTGCAAAACTGAACATTGAAAAATTCGAAGGGTGTCCCCTTCGAATTTTTCACGTAAAACTTCCACATTTTCGAACGTTTGTTTTTGTACTTTCTGATAGAATTTGATCTCCTAATTTGGAATCTGCAACAGATTTTTGCAGATTAGAAGATCAGATCAGAAGATATAAATGATGGAAATGCGCAAACAGAAACATTTTTATTTGGACCATGATTTTTCTAATTTCTTATCACGCCAAAAAATCAACGAATGAAACATTTTCTAACAGCAATTAATCTCAAGTTTCCAAATCTTTAATGTAAGCTTCCAAAATCAAATAAAGGTACCGGATATAGGACGCCATTAACCAATATCATCATCCAACTATAAATCTCTTGTTCCACCATAGCACACCGAACCATTCTCATCAAAGAACCCATAGTTCTTCAATAGAACCAACGAACGACTCAGGGGTCTTTGGCCGAACTATTATGCCAAAGTGTTCTTATGTTGCGGGTATACTGAAGAACTAAAGTATATTGTATAATGACGTTCTTATAGTTGCATATTACAATATGGCATACCCGCAGCAACCAAAGAGACTCGCGTTTATTATATATACGGAATAGAAGCGAAGATGATAGAAGAATGGTCGACCATTTCGCTATTAGGAAGATTTACTTTCGATTGCGATAGATTGTGGCTCGAATGGAACGTTAACTTGTCGTTCTAGGAACATATTGCAATCGTGAAATATGTTCTTGGAGATTTGTAAGAGATGTATGCAAATTGTGGGAATTTTTCTGATGATGTACATTCACCGTTTAAGAATCTTTGAACGTTTCCAAATTGAAGAAGTTTTACGAGGTCTTTGTTTCAATTTTGCCCCATTTGAAATGTTGATACCAAAACTGGAAGGTGCGACAATATTTTTTTGATAAATTAGTACACTCGTAAATGATGGATAAACCATAATCGATCCAAAGGACTAGGATATATTATGCCGTCTAAGGTATCAAAAATTGGACGACTAAAAGTCAAAATTAAATTCGGATATATTGTAACCCGACTGGCGTATAAAATTGCTTTCGTTTTGGGGTTTGGACGCCCAATTCGTGTACAAAACTAAAGTCCATTTGGGGGTGTCAAAAATCCGTTTGGCTTTCAAATTTGGAAAACTGATCGTTGAGTCGAAAGTCAAAAATAAAAAATCTGATGACGCCTCATCAGTGTACAAAAGCCAAAATGAAAGGGGTTAGGATATATTGTAACAAATAAAATATTGTACAGAAATCCATTTGGGGGTGTCAAAAATCCGTTTGGCTTTCAAATTTGGAAAACTGATGGTTGAGCCGAAAGTCAAAAA
This sequence comes from Leptodirus hochenwartii, assembly GCA_947310635.1. NCBI lineage: Eukaryota > Metazoa > Arthropoda > Insecta > Coleoptera > Leiodidae > Leptodirus > Leptodirus hochenwartii. Next base: position 1,942,433 of record OX371178.1, on the reverse strand, counting down.
TAAAAAATCTGATGACGCCTCATCAGTGTACAAAAGCCTAAATGAGAGGGGCTAGTATAATCTACACCATTTGATGTTGAAAAGGCTTTTGGTTTTGAGATTTGGACGCTTAATTAGTGTCCAAAATGACTGGTATATAATATTAACTATCTGGGGTATAAAAAATTCGATTTGGTTTGAGGTTTGGATGCCCAACTAGTGTCCAAAAGGAGTAAAATTCACCATTCCATCTGGGGTTTAAAAAATGTTTTTGATTTTGAGATTCGGACGCTTTATCGGCGTCTAAAATCCTTTTGGGGTGACAAAATTCCTTTCGACTTTGAAATTTGGAAAACTGAGCCTCGGTGGCCAAAAGTCTTTTAAAAAAAAAATTGTTTCGAAGTTTGGACACCTCATCAGTGTACAAAAGCCTAAATGAGAGGGGCTAGTATAATCTACACCATTTGATGTTGAAAAGGCTTTTGGTTTTGAGATTCGGACGCTTAATTAGTGTCTAAAAGGCAAAACCAAAAGGAATAAAATACACCATTCTATCTGGGGTTTAAAAAATCTCTTTGATTTTGAGATTCGGATGCCTCGTCGGCGTCTAAAATTCATTTGGGGTGCCAAAAATCTTTTTGGACGCCTCATTGGTATCCAAAAGACAAAACCAAACTGGCTAGGGTTACTCTAAGATATTAATCAATCAATTTTTGAATTTTCTATGAAATCTACAAAAGTACAGTAGGATTAATAATTCGAATAGTTAGACGAAATAAAAATGGATTGCTAGTTAATACTTTTCTAGCATTATAGAATAAAATATTGGTCGAAACTAGAGAATAATCCCCCCAAAATTTGCCAGTCAGTATAATAATCAATCTTCTTATACTAGCCTCATTAATTTCCATCTTGTTTTTCAACTCGGAAATAACAAATTAATTATACAGATCATAACAAAGTAGATAATAAATTCTATTTTCAACAAGAATACTGTTATTGCATTAGAGAAACCAAACATCCAAATTGAACACCTTCAATACTCTTTTGTTGTTTGTTTACAATAGCAAGAATTCTACGTAGCCTCGCGTTCTAACTAACAGAAGACAAAAGAAAGTCGGCGAAGCAGCCATGACACTGCTTGACGAAATTGTAAAACGAAATGCTTTCGATGAAAACATGTAGGTGTTGTTATTCAAATTGTGCCGTGCTCAAGAGTAACAATAATGTAAAGTCTCAGCCAAAACGTTGGTCAATAACTAACAAGCTTAAAAATCGTAACCACAAAGAAATTAAGTTGTATTTTTTTTGGTAATTTGTCAAATTTTTATGTTGAATTTTTTCAGTCGGTTAAGGTGAGATCGGATTTAGAATTGAACTATTTCGCCATATTGGATTGACAAACAATTAGTAAAGTACAGGCTAAAGAAAACAAAATCGACCTAATGTAAAATACAGCTGTTAAATTTCCGTATCGTACAAGAGATGACGTGCAAGTAAATAGTCTATAAGCATTTGTTCGTAATACTCGTCTAGCTGTTTCTTAGCGAAACTATGTCACAAAGACATAAAATGGCGTGTTGTCGTCTTGAGAAAAGTACATTGTGTTTGAGTAGAATTTGCATGTTTTGAGCAGAATACTTTTAAATAATAGTGGGGGGATTAACAGGAGGTGATCTTGGTAAAAGAAAATAAATGATTTTTCGTTTTGACGAAAGTTTGTGCTCTAAAAATTACAACTAAAGTTATTTCGTTATTTAAGAAATTATGAAATCTTGTAAAATTTGAAAATTGGCTAATTTAAAAATGCCTCATTTTCCTAAACACTAAAAATGAGTTGGTAAGAATTCACCCCCAACTAAAAATTGATATATAAAATACCTTCTTCCAACTTATTCTATAAAAATTCCTCAGCGGCCAAATCAACTTGACAACTCTTCCCCCCTGATCATGTCTACAAACCAAATTAATTTCGTTATTTAAGAAATTATGAAATCTTGTAAAATTTGAAAATTGGCTAATTTACAAATCCCTCATTTTCCTAAACACTAAAAATGAGATGGTAAGAATTCACCCCCAACTAAAAATTGATATATAAAATACCTTCTTCCACCTTATTCTATAAAAATTCCTCAGCGGCCAAATCAATTTGACAACTCTTCCCCCCTGATCATGTCTACAAACCAAATTAATTTCGTTATTTAAGAAATTATGAAATCTTGTAAAATTTGAAAATTGGCTAATTTACAAATCCCCCATTTTCCTAAACACTAAAAATGAGATGGTAAGAATTCACCCCCAACTAAAAATTTATAGCACCGATATATAAAATACCTTCTTCCATCTGATCCTATAAAAATTCCTCAGCGGCCAAATCAACTTGACAACTCTTCCCCCCTGATCATGTCTACAACCAAATTAATTTCGTTATTTAAGAAATTATAAAATCTTGTAAAATTTGCAAATTGGCTAATTTAAAAATTCCTCATTTTCCTAAACACTAAAAATGAGATGGTACAAATTCACCCCCAACTGAAAATTGATAGCACCGATATATAAATTACCTTCTTCCACCTTATCCTATAAAAATTCCTCAGCGACAAAAACTCACTTGACAACTCTTCCCCCCGAACATATTCCTTTAACCACCGTGTAGGATAACCTCGCACATTTCGCGTTATTACCAGTTCTATTTCCTCATTCTTTCGACCACAACTAATAATTTCACAGAGCCAGTTGTGAGGTGAATCAACTGCAGTAAATACCGTATCCTTCCTCGTTCTGAACGGGGTAGGTAGGTGCAACAAAGTACGTCAGTGAAGAGCCGATATTGCGTGGCAAGCGGCCATGAAGAAGACAAGCGCACAGATCGAGCTAATAGTGCTAATGACACCGTGGAGATTGGTTGGTATAGTCGAGGTACGGTGAAATGGTCTCATTTAAAATTCGATTTGTGCTTGTAATTAATTAGTTAATTAATTAATTAATGCTGCGATCAATTTATATCAAGTGAGCAACGATTTTTTTGCAACATTTTTATTACGGCTGATTGTATCTTGTAATATTTGTATTTGAAGGGTGTTTAGATTGGTTGCCATTTAATTTTGTAATTATAAAATTTAGATCAGATTTAAAATTTTATATGTATCACATTTTTTTTTTAATACACTGTATATTTACTACTATAAAAAACTTCCAAGTCAAGTTTATATTACATCATTCATCAAACACCCAGTATACACCACATAAGAACTGCTTACATTATATTTAATATGGTACTATTACGTACATATACGTCATTTCCTCATACAGCTTAGGGTGCATTTACAACGCATTTACAACAATTACTAGGGTGCCGTTTTTTTTCTTTGCCATATATTATAAAATCGTAGATTGGTACACATTTTTCTGTTAAAACGACAATAAAAAAGTGTCAACAATTACGATAACTTTTATAGTATACCCGTGCGAGGTTATAGATGAGAGGAGCCCGTAAATGCACCCTAATAATGAGTACTGTATCCTGTACAGACAGTCAGAAATTATCTCAATCATGATTATAGTCGAAGGGATCTACTATTAGAGCTATTATGAAATAATATATAATAAATGCAAAATGCGTATTTCGAAATGCCTAATGAATATTCACATAGTCAGTAATTACATTTCTATAAGCGAAGTATTATTTTCCGTAAAATGTTCCAGGTAATTTTTTTCTAAATAATTTTGCGAGTTCATTTCTTAATTTCTATGTATACAAAAGTGTTTATCAATTGGACGTGTTTTATTCCATCAGACGACGGTTAGTTTTCTTTGGATTATAGCGCTCGATAAACGAAGTAAATACTAAAAAAATCGCCGGAAGAAAGCGCGGCACATCAATCAAAAATTTAAAAAAAAATTTCAAAACCATTTTAACTTCCACACAATTATTAAAAAATAAAACAAATAACTAAAATCGAACTGTAACAACAATATTAAAAAATAACACTGGGCCACATATACACACACCCTTGGCGTACCCCAATAAATTCACATTTAAAAAAGCAATACTAATTTAATTTTAACTATTTTCAATTTTACCATTAAAAATACTTTGACAAATCATTGCTAACTAAAGCATGATTGTATATATACTTGCCATGGTTATATATATATATATATATTAGGAGCAATATACACCCTTGGGGTATCCCCATAATTCTTCATTCTTTAAAATAACAGCACTAATATAAATTTTACAATTTTTCAATTTTACCATTAAAAAAACTATGATAGATCGTTGTTAACTGAAACATGATTGTATATATACCCCGTAATAGTATAAACTCATTGCGCCCAATATGTACCCTTGGGGTACGTCAATAAACCAATATTCTTTAAAAAAGCAGCGCTAATTTCAATTTTTCCATTTAAAAAAACTTTGAAAAATCGTTGCTAACTGAAGCATGATTATATAAATACATGCCATGATTGTGTATATATATATATATAGTAGGCCCAATATACAGCCTTGGGGTACCCCCATAATTCTTCATTCTTTAAAATAGCAGCACTAATTTAAATTTTACAATTTTTCAATTTTACCATTAAAAAAACTATGATAGATCATTGTTAACTGAAGTATGATTGTATATATGTATAAACACAATGCGCCCGATATGTACCCTTGGGGTACTCCAATAAACCAATATTCTTTAAGAAAGTAGAGCTAATTTAAATTTTATCAATTTTTGATTTTACCTGATTTTTACCAATTTTACCAATTTTACAATTTTTCATTTTAAATGGGAAAAATTTTGACGTGAACGAATCAATTTTTTAAACGTGGTTCACAATATTGTTTTCGTAATTGAGTATTAAAAGTTGCCTATGTACGTATCGTCATTTCGTGCTGAGGTGATTGTTTTGTTGCAACGAACAATGAAGAGTAAATTAAAAGTAAATTCAATCGAAATGATCATGTAACCGCTAAATCGATTACTGAACTTGATAGGTTCACATTTGTATTGAGGCTACATAAAAATAGTGCTCATCGATCGATGAATAAACATCTGCTATTGTAAAGACTGTCCAAAAGTATATATAACAAATTTCATTTGCAGTAAATATTTTTATAAATAGTTCGCCTCCCTAAGAAAATTGCAAAGTTTTGGTCACCGTATTTCTACATTGACAATATTTACTTTCATTTTGTAAAAAATTTCAGGTATAAATGCTTATATAATCTCTTTTTTGGAAATATTTCACGTATTTCCTAATATCTACACAACATTTTATTGTGTTTAAAGAATTTTCTCGTACTTCCAGACTCTTGCTTGAATTTTTCTTATTTACTGATATTTCCTACGTTTACCAAAAATTCATAATATAAATATATACTCGAGATATTATTCCCTATTTTTAACAATATTTATTGATATTTCCAGTATTTCCTTGTTTTTATAAAATTTCTCGTATTTCCAGATATTTTCTCGTATTTCCAGACATGTACTCATATTTCTCCTATTGACTAATATGTCTTGTTTAACTAAATTTACTAATATTTGTTGATATTGCCATATATTTAATTGTATTTCCTATTTTTACCAATAATTACTGATATTTCCAATATTTCCATGTTTTACCTACATTTTTCGTATTTCCCGACATGTACTCATATTTCTCCTATTAACTAATATTTCTTGTTAACCTAAATTTACTAATATTTATTGATATTACCATATATTTAATTGCATTTCATATTTTTACAAATAATTACTGATATTTCCAGTATTCCTTGTTTTTACCTACATTTTTCGTATTTCCAGATATTTACTCATATTTCTCCTATTGACTAATATTTATTGTTTATCTAAATTTACTAAAATTTATTGATATTGCCATATATTTAATCGTATTTCATATTTTTACCAATAATTATTGATATTCCTTGTTTTTACCAACATTTCTCGTATTTGCAGATATTTACTCATATTTCTCCTATTGACTAATATTTATTGTTTACCTAATTTTACCTATATTTATTGATATTACCATATATTTAACCGTATTTCATACTTTTACCAACAATTACTGATATTTCCAATATTACCTTGTTTTTACCTACATTTCTCGTATTTCCAGATATTTACTCATATTTCTCCTATTGACTAATATTTCTTGTTAACCTAAATTTACTCATATTTATTGATATTACCATATATTTAATTGTATTTCCTATTTTTACCTATATTTACTCATATTTCCAGTATTTCCTTGTATTTTTTAATATTTCTCGTATTTCTAAATATATTTCTCCTATTTATTAATATTTCTAATAGTCAATAAAAGTTACTTTTTATAACATTTGTTTTTATTTATTAATATTACCATATTTTTACTGACATTTCTTATATTTTCAAATATTTTCTTTGTGATATTTTCAGTATTTTCTCGTCTGTAGCAAAATGTTCTATTTACCTAATTTCCTATATTTATTGACATTTACTAATATTTAATATATCTACTTATTTTTACCAATATTTCCCAATATTTGACATCGTTTTTTACACTTCAATCCTCGGTATTTATCAAAATATTCAAAATATAAACAAATATATCAAAGTAACTGAAATTAGAAAGTTTGCAATTTTTTTATTAAAAATTATAATTCTCATTCTATTTTTAAAAAAATATGTTATAATTGTTGATTTCGATTTTCTTTTTGTAATTTTGAAAGAGCAATCACAAAATACTATAAATCATTGTACAATATAATCGTGTTTTAAAATAAATTTCGATGTGACTCGTAGCATTTGGAACAGCTTGTACACTAACCCATACAATTGGTAAATAATATTTATTTGTATTGCAACATTTCCATAGCGTTTGTTAACGAATATCTTACTGTAATGTCCGAATGAACAATGATCAATATAATATCAACTGTCATTATTACGCAGACGCAACAACAGCCAACGTAAAATGGACAGATGGAAACTATATAGACCAGTGGCACGAAACATGTCTTGTTGGAAATCAAAATTTTTTGTTGGGATCGAAAATATCGATTTTTTTTTTTTTGTAAACAGAAAGATATCTTCTTAATTTGATGAGGATTATTTACAAAAAATCCAGAGGTACTAATAAAGGTATTAATAAAAAAAAATTGAATCATATCAAAAGTCAAGTAAATATTTTTGAGAATGTATATAAATATTTCAAATCAAAGAAATTTTTTTAATTTTTCTACGAGCCGTGGGACAATGATTAAGAACCACTGCAATTACAGACTGTCCAGAAGTGCTCGCTAGAACACCTGTCGTACCTCCACAGGGTATTTTTATTAATTAAACAGGCTTTTGTACAAAATTGTACCCAGATATAATAAAGAAGTTCACACAAAAAATGCTTCATTCGGTTATCTTTTTCGTTGGTACAGGCTTTATTTCGACTGACTACTGCAAGGATTTAATTAGAAGAAGGATCATCTGTTTTTTTTTTATTTATCAAATAATATTTCGGGAATACAAGCAGAAGAAGTGAAGAAACGAATTTTATTTCGAGGAAATATTTGTGAGCCTTTCGTGTGGGATTTGTCTTGTGTTAAAGAATGTTATCGACTTCTTGGAGCACGAAATAATTTATCTATCGCAAGATATAGTCACGGAATGATGGAATTGATAGAAAACAAAGAAAGATGCGATGGCGATAGATTGGAAGATTCTTCTCCCATTGTATTAGAAGAAACTGTTAAATCAATTCTGTTGAAGTTCAACAACCAAAAGAAACTACATCTTCTCTTCATCTCTTCAAATTATGGGCTTATTTCGATTATAATCGACATGTTATAGATGAATTTGTCAAACTTTGATGGTATTCTTTCAAACAAAAATTGCTGTAGGTAAATAGGAATGGTTAATCTCAAAAACGAATTTTTCAAAGTTCATATAAACTCCAATTTCTAGAAGAAATTGTCAAACTTTGATGGTATTCTTTCAAACAAAAATTGCTGTAGGTAAATAGGAATGGTTAATCTCAAAAACGAATTTTTCAAAGTTCATATAAACTCCAATTTCTAGAAGAAATTGTCAAACTTTGATGGTATTCTTTCAAACAAAAATTGCTGTAGGTAAATAGGAATGGTTAATCTCAAAAACGAATTTTTCAAAGTTCATATAAACTCCAATTTCTAGAAGAAATTGTCAAACTTTGATGGTATTCTTTCAAACAAAAATTGCTGTAGGTAAATAGTAATTGTTAATCTCAAAAAAGAATTTTTTAAATTTCATATAAACTCGAATTTCTAGAAGAAATTGTCAAACTTGAATGGTATTCTTTCAAACAATTTTTTGTAGGTAAATAGGAATTGTAAATCTCTAAAAATATTTTTTCAAGTTTCGTATCAACTTCAATTTACAATTTACACATGAATTTTTCAAACTTTGATGGTATTCTTTCAAGCAAAAATTGCTGAAGGTAGATAGGAATTGTTAATCTCAAAAAAGAATGTTCAAATTTCATATAAACTCCAATTTCTAGAAGAAGTTGTCAAACTTTAATGGTATTCGTTCAAACAATTTTTTTGTAGGTAAATAGTAATTGTAAATCTCTAGAAGTAATTTTTCAATTTTCGTATCAACTTCAATTTACAATTTACAATTTACACATGAATTTGTCAAACTTTGATGGTATTCTTTCAATCAAAAATGGCTGTAGATAAATAGTAATTGTTAATCTCATTATTTATAGGAGATTAGAAAATAAAGTAGAGGAAAGGCTAGGAGAAGATCAGTTTGGTTTTAGGAAAAACAGAGGGACGAGAGAGGCGATTCTAGCACTAAGAACGGTAGTAGAAAAAAGAAAGAGGGTAGGAAAGGTAACTTGCATAGCTTTTGTAGACTTAGAAAAGGCATTTGACAATGTAGATTGGGACATAATGTTTAGAATTTTAAAAGAAACGGGTATAGATTATAAGGATAGGAGAATAATTTTTAATTTATATAAACACCAAACTGCCTTAGTTAGAATTGAGGGGGAAGAAGAGGTAGCAAAAATAGGGAAGGGAGTTCGGCAGGGATGTACACTTTCACCGTTATTATTTAATCTATATATAGAAGATGCAATAAACAAAGTAAAAGAAGAGTATAGTGTAGGTGTGAATGTACAGGGAGAGAAAATATATATGCTGAGATTCGCCGACGATATAGCTATATTGGAAGAAAGCGAAAAGAATTTAGAAAGGGTATTGAATGGTATGCAGGCAGTATTGACTAGGGATTTTAACATGAAAATAAATATAGGTAAAACTAAAGTGATGAGGTGTGACAAAAAGGAATGCAGTAGAAAAATGAGGATCACAATAGGAGATAATAGAATCGAAGAAGTGTCAGATTTTTGTTATTTAGGCAGTAGAATCACAAAAGATAATCGAAGCAAGGTAGATATAAAGTGTAGGATAGCACAGGGTAGGAAGGCATTCGTAGAAAAAGAACAGATTTTAAGATCAAATATTGACTTGGGTATTAGAAAAAGATTACTGAAGGTATATGTTTGGAGTGTAGCACTGTACGGGTGTGAGGCATGGACTATAGGAAAGGAAGAGAAGCGTAGATTAGAAGCACTTGAAATGTGGTGTTATAGGAGGATGATGAGGATTGGTTGGGAAGATAAAGTAACAAATGAAGCTGTACTAGAGTTAGTAGGGGAGAAGAGAAGTATTTGGAGAGTGTTACAGCGTAGGAGAGACAGATTAGTAGGGCATATTCTTAGGCATGGGGGGATTATGCAATTGATCATAGAAGGTAGAGTGGAGGGAAAGAGAGGGGTAGGTAGGCCTAGATTGGAGTATGTGAGTCAGATAGTTGAAGACGTTGAGATGAATAGCTATAGGGAGATGAAGGGATTAGCTCAGGATAGATCGGCATGGCGTGCTGTTTCCAACCAATCTTTAGGATTGCGGACTCTTTAACTAACTAATCTCAAAAAAGAATGTTCAAATTTCATATAAACTCCAATTTTTAGAAGAAACTGTCGAACTTTGATGGTATTCTTTCAAACAATTTTTTTGTAGGTAAATAGGAATTGTAAATCTCTAGAAGTAATTTTTCAATTTTCGTATCAACTTCAATTTACAATTTACAATTTACACATGAATTTGTCAAACTTTGATGGTATTCTTTCAATCAAAAATGGCTGTAGATAAATAGTAATTGTTAATCTCAAAAAAGAATGTTCAAATTTCATATAAACTCCAATTTTTAGAAGAAACTGTCAAACTTTGATGGTATTCTTTCAAACAATTTTTTTGTAGGTAAATAGGAATTGTAAATCTCTAGAAGTAATTTTTCAATTTTCGTATCAACTTCAATTTACAATTTACAATTTACACATGAATTTGTCAAACTTTGATGGTATTCTTTCAATCAAAAATGGCTGTAGATAAATAGTAATTGTTAATCTCAAAAAAGAATGTTCAAATTTCATATAAACTCCAATTTTTAGAAGAAACTGTCAAACTTTGATGGTATTCTTTCAAACAATTTTTTTGTAGGTAAATAGGAATTGTAAATCTCTAGAAGTAATTTTTCAATTTTCGTATCAACTTCAATTTACAATTTACAATTTACACATGAATTTGTCAAACTTTGATGGTATTCTTTCAATCAAAAATGGCTGTAGATAAATAGTAATTGTTAATCTCAAAAAAGAATGTTCAAATTTCATATAAACTCCAATTTTTAGAAGAAACTGTCAAACTTTGATGGTATTCTTTCAAACAATTTTTTGTAGGTAAATAGGAATTGTAAATCTCTAAAAATAATTTTTCAAGTTTCGTATCAACTTCAATTTACAATTTACAGATGAATTTGTCAAACTTTGATGGTATTCTTTCAATCAAAAATGGCTGTAGATAAATAGTAATTGTTAATCTCAAAAAAGGATATTCAAATTTCATATAAACTCGAGTTTCTGGAAGAAATTGTCAAACTTTGATGGTATTCTTTCAAACAAAAATTGCTGTAGGTAAATAGGAATTGTTAATCTCAAAAACGAATTTTTCAAAGTTCATATAAACTCGAATTTCTAGAAGAAATTGTCAAACTTTGATGGTATTCTTTCAAACAAAAATTGCTGTAGGTAAATAGGAATTGTTAATCTCAAAAAAGAATATTAAAATTTCATATAAACTCCAATTTCTGGAAGAAATTGTCAAACTTTGATGGTATTCTTTCAAACAAAAATTGCTGTAGATAAATAGGAATTGTTAATCTCAAAAACGAATTTTTCAAAGTTCATATAAACTCGAATTTCTAGAAGAAATTTTCAAACTTTGATGGTATTCTTTCAAACAAAAATTGCTGTAGGTAAATAGTAATTGTTAATCTCAAAAAAGAATGTTCAAATTTCATATAAACTCGAATTTTTAGAAGAAATTGTCAAACTTTGATGGTATTCTTTCAAACAAAAATTGCTGTAGGTAAATAGGAATTGTTAATCTCAAAAAAGAATATTAAAATTTCATATAAACTCCAATTTCTGGAAGAAATTGTCAAACTTTGATGGTATTCTTTCAAACAAAAATTGCTGTAGGTAAATAGGAATTGTTAATCTCAAAAACGAATTTTTCAAAGTTCATATAAACTCGAATTTCTAGAAGAAATTGTCAAACTTTGATGGTATTCTTTCAAACAAAAATTGCTGTAGGTAAATAGTAATTGTTAATCTCAAAAAAGAATTTTTTAAATTTCATATAAACTCGAATTTCTAGAAGAAATTGTCAAACTTGAATGGTATTCTTTCAAACAATTTTTTGTAGGTAAATAGGAATTGTAAATCTCTAAAAATATTTTTTCAAGTTTCGTATCAACTTCAATTTACAATTTACACATGAATTTTTCAAACTTTGATGGTATTCTTTCAAGCAAAAATTGCTGAAGGTAGATAGGAATTGTTAATCTCAAAAAAGAATGTTCAAATTTCATATAAACTCGAATTTCTAGAAGAAGTTGTCAAACTTTAATGGTATTCGTTCAAACAATTTGTTTGTAGGTAAATAGGAATTGTAAATCTCTAGAAGTAATTTTTCAATTTTCGTATCAACTTCAATTTACAATTTACAATTTACACATGAATTTGTCAAACTTTGATGGTATTCTTTCAATCAAAAATGGCTGTAGATAAATAGTAATTGTTAATCTCATTATTTATAGGAGATTAGAAAATAAAGTAGAGGAAAGGCTAGGAGAAGATCAGTTTGGTTTTAGGAAAAACAGAGGGACGAGAGAGGCGATTCTAGCACTAAGAACGGTAGTAGAAAAAAGAAAGAGGGTAGGAAAGGTAACTTGCATAGCTTTTGTAGACTTAGAAAAGGCATTTGACAATGTAGATTGGGACATAATGTTTAGAATTTTAAAAGAAACGGGTATAGATTATAAGGATAGGAGAATAATTTTTAATTTATATAAACACCAAACTGCCTTAGTTAGAATTGAGGGGGAAGAAGAGGTAGCAAAAATAGGGAAGGGAGTTCGGCAGGGATGTACACTTTCACCGTTATTATTTAATCTATATATAGAAGATGCAATAAACAAAGTAAAAGAAGAGTATAGTGTAGGTGTGAATGTACAGGGAGAGAAAATATATATGCTGAGATTCGCCGACGATATAGCTATATTGGAAGAAAGCGAAAAGAATTTAGAAAGGGTATTGAATGGTATGCAGGCAGTATTGACTAGGGATTTTAACATGAAAATAAATATAGGTAAAACTAAAGTGATGAGGTGTGACAAAAAGGAATGCAGTAGAAAAATGAGGATCACAATAGGAGATAATAGAATCGAAGAAGTGTCAGATTTTTGTTATTTAGGCAGTAGAATCACAAAAGATAATCGAAGCAAGGTAGATATAAAGTGTAGGATAGCACAGGGTAGGAAGGCATTCGTAGAAAAAGAACAGATTTTAAGATCAAATATTGACTTGGGTATTAGAAAAAGATTACTGAAGGTATATGTTTGGAGTGTAGCACTGTACGGGTGTGAGGCATGGACTATAGGAAAGGAAGAGAAGCGTAGATTAGAAGCACTTGAAATGTGGTGTTATAGGAGGATGATGAGGATTGGTTGGGAAGATAAAGTAACAAATGAAGCTGTACTAGAGTTAGTAGGGGAGAAGAGAAGTATTTGGAGAGTGTTACAGCGTAGGAGAGACAGATTAGTAGGGCATATTCTTAGGCATGGGGGGATTATGCAATTGATCATAGAAGGTAGAGTGGAGGGAAAGAGAGGGGTAGGTAGGCCTAGATTGGAGTATGTGAGTCAGATAGTTGAAGACGTTGAGATGAATAGCTATAGGGAGATGAAGGGATTAGCTCAGGATAGATCGGCATGGCGTGCTGTTTCCAACCAATCTTTAGGATTGCGGACTCTTTAACTAACTAATCTCAAAAAAGAATGTTCAAATTTCATATAAACTCCAATTTTTAGAAGAAACTGTCGAACTTTGATGGTATTCTTTCAAACAATTTTTTTGTAGGTAAATAGGAATTGTAAATCTCTAGAAGTAATTTTTCAATTTTCGTATCAACTTCAATTTACAATTTACAATTTACACATGAATTTGTCAAACTTTGATGGTATTCTTTCAATCAAAAATGGCTGTAGATAAATAGTAATTGTTAATCTCAAAAAAGAATGTTCAAATTTCATATAAACTCCAATTTTTAGAAGAAACTGTCAAACTTTGATGGTATTCTTTCAAACAATTTTTTTGTAGGTAAATAGGAATTGTAAATCTCTAAAAATATTTTTTCAAGTTTCGTATCAACTTCAATTTACAATTTACACATGAATTTTTCAAACTTTGATGGTATTCTTTCAAGCAAAAATTGCTGAAGGTAGATAGGAATTGTTAATCTCAAAAAAGAATGTTCAAATTTCATATAAACTCGAATTTCTAGAAGAAGTTGTCAAACTTTAATGGTATTCGTTCAAACAATTTGTTTGTAGGTAAATAGGAATTGTAAATCTCTAGAAGTAATTTTTCAATTTTCGTATCAACTTCAATTTACAATTTACAATTTACACATGAATTTGTCAAACTTTGATGGTATTCTTTCAATCAAAAATGGCTGTAGATAAATAGTAATTGTTAATCTCAAAAAAGAATGTTCAAATTTCATATAAACTCCAATTTTTAGAAGAAACTGTCAAACTTTGATGGTATTCTTTCAAACAATTTTTTTGTAGGTAAATAGGAATTGTAAATCTCTAGAAGTAATTTTTCAATTTTCGTATCAACTTCAATTTACAATTTACAATTTACACATGAATTTGTCAAACTTTGATGGTATTCTTTCAATCAAAAATGGCTGTAGATAAATAGTAATTGTTAATCTCAAAAAAGAATGTTCAAATTTCATATAAACTCCAATTTTTAGAAGAAACTGTCAAACTTTGATGGTATTCTTTCAAACAATTTTTTTGTAGGTAAATAGGAATTGTAAATCTCTAGAAGTAATTTTTCAATTTTCGTATCAACTTCAATTTACAATTTACAATTTACACATGAATTTGTCAAACTTTGATGGTATTCTTTCAATCAAAAATGGCTGTAGATAAATAGTAATTGTTAATCTCAAAAAAGAATGTTCAAATTTCATATAAACTCCAATTTTTAGAAGAAACTGTCAAACTTTGATGGTATTCTTTCAAACAATTTTTTGTAGGTAAATAGGAATTGTAAATCTCTAAAAATAATTTTTCAAGTTTCGTATCAACTTCAATTTACAATTTACAGATGAATTTGTCAAACTTTGATGGTATTCTTTCAATCAAAAATGGCTGTAGATAAATAGTAATTGTTAATCTCAAAAAAGGATATTCAAATTTCATATAAACTCGAGTTTCTGGAAGAAATTGTCAAACTTTGATGGTATTCTTTCAAACAAAAATTGCTGTAGGTAAATAGGAATTGTTAATCTCAAAAACGAATTTTTCAAAGTTCATATAAACTCGAATTTCTAGAAGAAATTGTCAAACTTTGATGGTATTCTTTCAAACAAAAATTGCTGTAGGTAAATAGGAATTGTTAATCTCAAAAAAGAATATTAAAATTTCATATAAACTCCAATTTCTGGAAGAAATTGTCAAACTTTGATGGTATTCTTTCAAACAAAAATTGCTGTAGATAAATAGGAATTGTTAATCTCAAAAACGAATTTTTCAAAGTTCATATAAACTCGAATTTCTAGAAGAAATTTTCAAACTTTGATGGTATTCTTTCAAACAAAAATTGCTGTAGGTAAATAGTAATTGTTAATCTCAAAAAAGAATGTTCAAATTTCATATAAACTCGAATTTTTAGAAGAAATTGTCAAACTTTGATGGTATTCTTTCAAACAAAAATTGCTGTAGGTAAATAGGAATTGTTAATCTCAAAAAAGAATATTAAAATTTCATATAAACTCCAATTTCTGGAAGAAATTGTCAAACTTTGATGGTATTCTTTCAAACAAAAATTGCTGTAGGTAAATAGGAATTGTTAATCTCAAAAACGAATTTTTCAAAGTTCATATAAACTCGAATTTCTAGAAGAAATTGTCAAACTTTGATGGTATTCTTTCAAACAAAAATTGCTGTAGGTAAATAGGAATTGTTAATCTAAAAAAAGAATATTAAAATTTCATATAAACTCCAATTTCTGGGAGAAATTGTCAAACTTTGATGGTATTCTTTCAAACAAAAATTGCTGTAGATAAATAGGAATTGTTAATCTCAAAAACGAATTTTTCAAAGTTCATATAAACTCGAATTTCTAGAAGAAATTTTCAAACTTTGATGGTATTCTTTCAAACAAAAATTGCTGTAGGTAAATAGGAATTGTTAATCTCAAAAACGAATTTTTCAAAGTTCATATAAACTCGAATTTCTAGAAGAAATTGTCAAACTTTGATGGTATTCTTTCAAACAAAAATTGCTGTAGGTAAATAGTAATTGTTAATCTCAAAAAAGAATGTTCAAATTTCATATAAACTAGAATTTTTAGAAGAAATTGTCAAATTTTGATGGTATTCTTTCAAACAAAAATTGCTGTAGGTAAATAGGAATTGTTAATCTCAAAAACGAATTTTTCAAAGTTCATATAAACTCGAATTTCTAGAAGAAATTGTCAAACTTTGATGGTATTCTTTCAAACAAAAATTGCTGTAGGTAAATAGGAATTGTTAATCTAAAAAAAGAATATTAAAATTTCATATAAACTCCAATTTCTGGGAGAAATTGTCAAACTTTGATGGTATTCTTTCAAGCAAAAATTGCTGTAGGCTCTTATTAATATTAATTATAAATACCCAAAAAGAATTTAACAAATTTCACGTGGTACCACGTAAATTTCACCGAAATAACACGTACAGTAATCAAAATGGTACACCATAAGTGATATTAATCCACAAAAAAAAAACGATTACCACAATTACCTTATGCGGAAAGAAAGTACGAATCGCAGCTGCTAATCCCAGAATAGAGGCAAACGCACTTAATCCTAAAATTGAGATAAATCCAAATTGGCGCTGCGACCCATTAATACACCTTCACAATACCACCACGAGCACTTAAATCAAAAAACCTAGAAGAATCCACTGGAATTTCACACCATTTAGACGAGGAATGTATGCAGGTGTTCCAACGCGACCAAAACTGAACCGTAGCACAACCACAGAATGATGGAAGCACACCTCGAATGGATGGACACCTCGAATCATCGACCCACAGACCGCTACGCGCAAACTTTCGAATGTGACTAGCTGGTAGGTATCTGCGGTACCTGTTGCTTGCCTTCGCGCGGTACCACGCTACCCGATCGGCTATGATCGGGAGCGGTCGGTGACTGGAGCGCCAGCGTGTGAGGATAAAAAGAAATAACTAGAAGTGCAAACCGTTGGCAGAGTTTCAACCGTCAACGTCAACAGTCAGAGATATTGTCAAAGTTTTGTAGAAGGTTCTGATGCAAGATGTTTTCTCAAAACAATTGATTTAGGAATAAATAAAAAAAGAAAATCATTACGAAAATTTACACATTTACGAAATTTGAAGAGTAGAGTGTCTGATGTAAAGTTAGAAGGTTGTGGGTTCGAATCCTGTAGGTTGACGATTTTTTTGTGGGATGAAAATAGGTTTAGAAAAAAAAAAATTTTTCTAGAATTGTTTTTATGTTTGTTGTGGCTGACAAATGGAACGGAGAGTAGGTGGAGGGGAACAATGCGATGGCTTAATGAAGAAGCGGGGAATACGGAGGAAAAGGGAAAATGCACGCGAGTTGTTGGTTGAGTCGAGAGTTAGTGGAAGACACGAGCCTGTCCCATAATAAAATATTTTTAAACTTTAAAAATTAAACAAATTTTCAACAAAATCTGATCTTGTTTCTTTTTGATTGGAAATTTGTTTTGATTAATAATTTTTGGAAATCGATTGAAGAAACAATAAAAATCAAATCTTTGTTTGTTCTATATATATATTTTTTAAATTATTTAACCAAATCGGATTTTGATTTCGATATTTAAAAATTTGTTCATGCAATCATTATGAACGATTTTTAAAAGCACGTTTATTTTCAAAAATATATATTTACAAAAACAGTAAAGAACAACTTTGTTTAATGTTTTTAATTATTTTAAAAGCACGTTAAATTTTAAACAAAAAAAATATTATTATTAATATTTTTTTAAATAGATTTCAAAAAGAATAAAAAACAAACATTTGTTTGTCCCTTAATATTTTAGTTAATATAAAAATAAAACGTACACTTTTTTGATTTATTCTTAACTATTATTTTATGCTTTTTTTATTCTACGAAATCAAATTTCGATTTAGATATTTGAAAAATAAAATAAAATAAAATATATTGCAGTGTTGCCAATTTGTCGCTTAGCCTGCTCCAAATATTCTAACTTAAATATAAAGGCCTTGACAAACATTTCCGATGGTATGGTGATTAATAACAGTCTCAAAATAGAAAAAAATTGACAAAATGGAAATTCAATTTTAAAAAAAATATTAATGTAGCTAATTTCCATAATCTGCACCTTTCTTAATGTTTGTTAAAAATTGTTTTTACTTTTCTATAAAAAAATAAATTTTTGGCTTAAAGTATACCATAGAAATAAAATAAAATAAAATAAAATAAAATTTAAAAAATAAAATAAGATAAAATAATATAAAATAAAATAAAAAAAATAAAATAAGATAAAATAATATAAAATAAAATAAAAAATGAACCAACAACCATTTAAAAGCACGCTTCAAAATTTCGCTGAAAAATTTTTTTTTGGCATCTTCCAAACGAAAAAGGCGAACAACATAATTTTGTACAAAACAAAAATTCTCTTCAGGTGACATACCACTTCTAGAACATTCACATATGTGAAATGGCGGGAGATTTTGACAAACCTATAGTTTTTCAGCTTAGAAAAAGATGCATAGATGGCTGACTAACGTGCTTGAAAGAGATGTAAATGCGTGGAATAAAAGGAAGTAAACAATAAGAACAAACAGAATAATAGTCTTAACTCCTACGATCCCGCAAGAAGAGGAGAATTTACTCAAGTTTGTATGCGCGATGTGGAACATATGTTCACATGGATAAGTGTAGAATTTGAATATTTTATATTAGATAGTAACAATTAGTAGATATGAAGTTACGTTTTGCAAACAGTAAAAAATAATGAAAAAAAATTTACTATAAAAATTATGTTATTGTCGAGTGACATTAAAATTAATTTTGCACTTACCAAGTTTTTTTTAATAAAAATTTTTGTTTTTACAAACGTGTTGCACTTACCAAGTTTTTTTAATAAAAATTTTTGTTTTTACAAACGTGTACTGGAATCACTTACCTGAAACAAAAGAAAAAATTATTTATTATTAAATTAAAAAATATATTATCACCACTTAAATCAAAAATAATATTTTCAAAAAACAGAATTTTACCTTTTTTGTATACTTTTTTCATTCCCACTAAATCACGTGACCCCGTTTTTTCTCTCACCATATTTCGACTATTCATTTAAAAAAAAAATCGAAAAGTCAACAAAATTTACAAAAAAAAGTTTTTTTGTTTTCTGCTATAGAAATAGAAAATAATAAAAAATTAAAATCAGAGCTCACAAATTTTGCGCAACGAAATAAAATGCAACACTGTTATTCAATATTCAATAACCTACAAAACTTGCCTTATATTATACAAACACTTAATTTATACACAAGCAATTTTTTTATCATAAATATAAATATGCTAACATTGTATAGTAAAAAACAAATAAAGTGGCTCTAATACGCTTTTAAATAATAAAAAAAGTTTGTTATTTAAATATTTGAAACAACAGTCAAAAAACCGTAAATTAAAGCTTTTTATGCGCATTTCTAAAGTTAAGCTTCCACCGTCAGTCTTGCCCTAATTTGCGCTAATTATACTCAATACTACAATTAAATATACATATATATTTATTATTTATATTATTATTGATGTATAAGCAGATGAAGGCTTCGGTTTCGAAATGCGCATGTAGCTTATAAATTTGATCCTTTACTAATTTTTGTGAAAGATATTTTATATAATTATTTACAATTTAGGTATCCGACAATTTTATAATATTATTTTGTAAGTTGAAGAAGCGTGTTCTGGTTTAGAAATGCGCATTTAGCTTATAGATTTTGTTTAAATATTCGACGGTTTTCAAATTTACTTTAAATTGATTTCAAATCGTAACCGAAAAGAGATTTTTAAATATTTTTCAACTATGTATTTAAGAAAATTTTCCGAAATACGCATCTAGCAGATAAAACGAATTTTATATACAGATATTTTATACAATTATTTACATTTAAACCGACAAATTTTTAATACATATATATTTTTTAGTTGAAGATAGGGGTGTCGCTTTCGAAATGCGCACCGAAATTAAAAATTTTACCCTTGACGAATTTTTTTTACGTTATTTTATAAAATCATCTAAATCGTATCCCACAATTTTTCAATTAAATTTCTTTGAAAAAAGAAATTTATATATTTCACGCGTTTTTCGAAACACACTGTACATAATACCTTTCAATAAATTTAACTGTTCAATAAAATAAATGAAGATGTATTTCTTCTTAGCATATACTCGCTAATTGTATACATTTTTCAAGATTAATGAAAAAAAAACGTATACGATATAAAAAAAAAAACTTCATTTGCATTTTCTTAACAGTATTTTAATGCGTGGTTCTTTTTTTATTATCGTGGTGACATTCTTCGCGTATTTAAGGCATTGGTAAGACAGCAAAGTGAAGTTAAAAATATTCTGAATCAAGCGTTGTATTTTAATTGCTATTATTTATAAAATTTCAAAAAAAACTCGTCGCGTGAAAAAGTGCTCAAATATTTTCGCGAATATAAAATTCGTATTTTATTGAACAATTTTGCAATCTATCTTCCGTCTACACATTCAACTTACACGCTATAATCCGAATCTACCTGTCTTTAATTCTGCGCCACCTTATATAGCTAAGTGTGTAATACCTCCATGTCTAAGAATATGACCTTCCAAAATACATAACTAAGTCTAGCACGTCTATTTTGCATCCTATAATCAGAATCTACATGTCTTTAATTCTGCTCCACCTTATATAGCAAAGTGTGTAATACCTCCATGTCTAAGAATATGACCTTCAAAATGTAACATGTCCAAAATACATAACTAAGTCTAGCACGTCTATTTTACATCCTATAATCCGAATCTACCTGTCTTTAATTCTGCTCCACCTTATATAGCTAAGTGTGTAATACCTCCATGTCTAAGAATATGACCTTCCAAAATACATAACTAAGTCTAGCACGTCTATTTTACACCCTATAATCCGAATCTACCTGTCTTTAATTCTGCTCCACCTTATATAGCTAAGTGTGTACTACCCCCATGTCTAACAATACGACCTTCAAAATGTAACATGTCCAAAATACATAACTAAGTCTAACACGTCTATCTTACATCCTATAATCGGAATGTAACTGTCTTTAATTCTGCTCCACCTTATATAGCTAAGTGTGTAATACCCCCATGTCTAAGAATACGACCTTCAAAATGTAACATGTCCAAAATACGTAACTAAGTCTAACACGTCTATCTTACATCCTATAATCCGGATCTAACTGTCTTTAATTCTGCTCCACCTTATATAGCTAAGTGTGTAATACCCCCATGTCTAAGAATACGACCTTCAAAATGTAACATGTCCAAAATACATAACTAAGTCTAACACGTCTATCTTACATCCTATAATCCGAATCTACCTGTCTTTAATTCTGCTCCACCTTATATAGCTAAGTGTGTAATACCTCCATCTAAGAATATTACCTTCCAGAATACATAACTAAGTCTAGCACGTCTATTTTGCATCCTATAATCGGAATGTAACTGTCTTTAATTCTGCTCCACCTTATATAGCTAAGTGTGTACTACCCCCATGTCTAACAATACGACCTTCAAAATGTAACATGTCCAAAATACATAACTAAGTCTAACACGTCTATCTTACATCCTATAATCGGAATGTAACTGTCTTTAATTCTGCTCCACCTTATATAGCTAAGTGTGTAATACCCCCATGTCTAAGAATACGACCTTCAAAATGTAACATGTCCAAAATACGTAACTAAGTCTAACACGTCTATCTTACATCCTATAATCCGGATCTAACTGTCTTTAATTCTGCTCCACGTTATATAGCTAAGTGTGTCATACCTCCATGTCTAAGAATATTACCTTCCAAAATACATAACTAAGTCTAGCACGTCTATTTTGCATCCTATAATCGGAATGTACCTGTCTTTAATTCTGCTCCACCTTATATAGCTAAGTGTGTACTACCCCCATGTCTAAGAATACGACCTTCAAAATGTAACATGTCCAAAATACATAACTAAGTCTAACACGTCTATTTTGCATACTATAATCGGAATGTACCTGTCTTTAATTCTGCTCCACCTTATATAGCTAAGTGTGTAATACCTCCATGTCTAAGATTACGACTTAAAAAAAAATTTACATGTCCAAAATACGTAACTAAGTGTAGCACGTCGTATTTTTTTATTTGATCCACCTACCCAATCTTCACCATCCGCACAAATGTTTTTTTTTTGTTCCTACAATGATATTGCTCGTTAAAAATGTGTTTAATCATTTGCAAAAGATTAAGAAATCTTCTGATTTTGGCACATGCTGCTTTCTTGGCACAATACCGAAACCACTTTCAAATAAAACCCGTCTAATATAATCCATCTATGCGAGCTTTTCGCAATATCTTCAGCAACTGTATAGAATGTTGCCGCAAACGAGAAAAATGACGACGACGCCGCGAAGGCATTTCTATATTTCGACCGTTCTATTTCGCCATTTCTTTTAATAAACCGTACAATTTGGTACGTAATATCACCGGAACCGGAATACGGAAGTTCCGGTACGAAAGTACGTCATATCCGCTTGTATATATGACACTATAAAATATTTTTCTGTATCTGGTTTTTTTTTGGGGGTGGTCTTATTTCTCGCGACACTTTTTGGGACATAAATAAACGTTAAAAAAAAAATTAATTAGGCTAGATCTAAAATTTTTTTAGTAAATATAGTATGTCCCTAGTCCGCTTGGTTTTGACGTTTACACGCCAATTTGTAGCTTGTAATAGATTAGTTCACAATAAATCCATTGTATCGTTACGATAGTAATTTTTTTTTAATATTTTTTTTTGTGTAAACGGTATATGAAACTGGCAATATACAGGATAGACAAAATTAATAAAATTAATGTTATGTTAAGGTATTTATATAATATTGTATCAAGAAGATATTTTTATTTATTTTAATCAAACTAAAAATTTCCTTCTTAAAAACTTTTTGATTTATTTTGTGGAAATTTATAACACACAATTTGTTAATAAATTAAATTAAAATAAATACAGAATACCATATTTTTAATAATTTATTTAATTCCAACATTTAATATAAAAGTATAGAATATCACCCAAATATAAATCTGAATCATCCTGTATATTGCGATTGTAAGTATAGACAGGACCGCACTTAATGCGTTGACGAACATTCGCTAAACTAACGGCACGTACAAAAAAAAAAATTCAAACTTGAAGAACGAATATCAATTTTCTTAAATCATTGCAACTATATATAATTTGCGTAATCACCCTGTATTATTTCAAAAATATTTATTTTATATTTAGGATATCGATAATAATTTCACCATGCAATAATTTAAAAAAAAAATCCTAAGTACCGTTCTGTTCACCAGTTTACAATTAAACAGCGATACATGTGTGTTTGGTTGCATACTATACACGCAACTATTAGGAGAAAAGTGAACACCGAATTAACTAAAAAGTACAAACTTTTTCTATCACGAAATATGCTTCTGCATTAGAATTGACGCGTGAACAGAAAAAAGACACAGAAGACACGAAAAAAGAAGAAAAAAATTGAAAAAAAACACGTATTTTGCGAAATACAAAATTTTGCAAAAGATAATCGAAATGTCGAACAGAAATTTATGTCGAAATTAATTTATTTCGAACTGCTAGTGCAGTATCTACAATTAAGGTGACACAAATATTAATTTCTCCATCTTGTGCGTTCCTTTCTTCATCCAGGGGCAGAGATAATTCATTGCACAACGGGAATTATACCGCCAATTTAATCAAGTCCCGTTGTGTTCGTGCAAATAGTAAAATTAATGCAACGCGACAATTATATCTTTCATGTTAATAGCGCAGACTTTGTGCTGAAACGAGGGTACGTTTATGGACAGGAAAGGGTGTTAAACTAGCAACCCCCAATGGGAGCTCTTACCAATGCAAAAAAACATGAATTTTATTGACCTCTGATTTTTAGCGGTTTTCTTTTTAATTAAAAAATCACTAAAAGGCAATAGTTTTCAAAAAAATGGATTTGAAAAATACAAAAAACCAACGTAATATATTAGTAACAAGAAAGTAGGAGCTAATTCATGTGATAAGTCCTTGGGATCAAGAAAAATAATTGATTATAAAAATTTTTCGGCGTTTAATCAAATTTTGAAAAAAAGACGTCGCATTTAAATTTATATGTGCACAAGTTGAAAGTGTGTCTACGATAGGGTTCCATTACTGATTTTTCACAAAATCGTCGACTATTAAAGTAGAAAAAAAATATTGTTAGAATAATCTAACGCTGGGTAAGTTATTTTATATGATGAGGTGGTTTAATGGAAGGATAGGGATGGTGGGGGTGGGGGTGGGGGGTATATGAAATGCAGGGTTCGTTTTCGGTTTAGTGTTCGCGTTTAATTAAGCGTAGTATGTCATCGGGGCAAATAAGGGATGTCTAATATGGGCGAGGGTAAAATTTGCAAGAAAATCGTTCGATGTTCCGTTTATTGGGTGTCTCAAAAAAATTGGTCGAAAATTGTATGGAATATAATCAAATTAGATTGAAGATAAAATATGAAAGACCAAAAGAGTAGTGGAGGGGAAAGAAAACATGAAGACAAGAAAAATGAAGGGTAGTAAAAGAATTGCGAAGGTGTTGTGGTGTAGACTGGGAAGGCTAGAGGGTTAGGTCAAGTCAAATTGTTTGTAGAAAATTTTATTCGATATATAAATTTTGACGAAAATGACGTAAAAAGATAAAAAATGAAGAGAAGAAAAAATGACAAATAAAAAAAGCATTTGGAAGATGTTGCAATGTAGAAGAGATAGACTTGTAGGTTATGTCAGGACAGGTCGATTAAAAAATTTAAAAAAAAATTAAATAATAGCAAAAATAAACCCGATATGGCAGGACAATCATTCTTCCAATTCATTAGATTTAAAGAAAAAATCCTTGGTGAAAAATTTGATCTTAGAAAAAGTTAAATGACGCCATGATTTTTCTTGTAAAAAATTCAAACGTTTTAAGAAGTTTCCACGCTACGATTATTAAAATAATAATTTTGCTAAACATTTTATTGGATGGTTATAGCGCGGAAGAGAAGAGGCTAGAGGTTAGGTCAGGTCCTGTAAAATCAAGGCAAGTCGAGTTGGGTCAGGTCAGGTCAAAAACAATAGCAACATTTTATTGAAGACGAAGATGAAGATATGTACAAATAAAACAAATATAAACCCGACAATCATTCTTCCAATTCTTTAGATGTAAAGGAAAAATCCTTGGTGAAAATTTTGATTCTAGAAAAAGTTAAATGACGCCATGATTTCTCTTGTAAAAAATTCAAACGTTTTAACAAGTTTCCACGCTACGATTATTAAAATAAAAATTTTGCCAAACATTTTATTGGATGGTTATAGCGCGGAAGAGAAGAGGCTAGAGGTTAGGTCAGGTCCTGTAAAATCAAGGCAAGTCGAGTTGGGTCAGGTCAGGTCAAAAACAATAGCAACATTTTATTGAAGACGAAGATGAAGATATGTACAAATAAAACAAATATAAACCCGACAATCATTCTTCCAATTCTTTAGATGTAAAGGAAAAATCCTTGGTGAAAATTTTGATTCTAGAAAAAGTTAAATGACGCCATGATTTCTCTTGTAAAAAATTCAAACGTTTTAACAAGTTTCCACGCTACGATTATTAAAATAAAAATTTTGCCAAACATTTTATTGGATGGTTATAGCGCGGAAGAGAAGAGGCTAGAGGTTAGGTCAGGTCCTGTAAAATCAAGGCAAGTCGAGTTGGGTCAGGTCAGGTCAAAAACAATAGCAACATTTTATTGAAGACGAAGATGAAGATATGTATAAATAAAACAAATATAAACCCGACAATCATTCTTCCAATTCTTTAGATTTAAAGAAAAAATCATTGGTGAAAATTTGATGTTAGAAAAAGTTAAATGACGCTATGATTTCTCTTGTAAAAAAATTAAATGTTTTAAGAAGTTTCTTCGCTACTATTATTAAAATAAAAATTTTGCCAAACATTTTATTGGATGGTTATAGCGCGGAAGAGAAGAGGCTAGAGGTTAGGTCAGGTCCTGTAAAATCAAGGCAAGTCGAGTTGGGTCCGGTCAGGTCAAAAACAATGGCAACATTTTATTGAAGACGAAGATGAAGATATGTACAAATAAAGCAAATATAAACCCGACAATCATTCTTCCAATTCTTTAGATGTAAAGAAAAAATCCTTGGTGAAAATTTTGATTCTAGAAAAAGTTAAATGACGCCATGATTTCTCTTGTAAAAAATTCAAACGTTTTAACAAGTTTCCACGCTACGATTATTAAAATAAAAATTTTGCCAAACATTTTATTGGATGGTTATAGCGCGGAAGAGAAGAGGCTAGAGGTTAGGTCAGGTCCTGTAAAATCAAGGCAAGTCGAGTTGGGTCAGGTCAGGTCAAAAACAATAGCAACATTTTATTGAAGACGAAGATGAAGATATGTATAAATAAAACAAATATAAACCCGACAATCATTCTTCCAATTCTTTAGATTTAAAGAAAAAATCATTGGTGAAAATTTGATGTTAGAAAAAGTTAAATGACGCTATGATTTCTCTTGTAAAAAAATTAAATGTTTTAAGAAGTTTCTACGCTACTATTATTAAAATAAAAATTTTGCCAAACATTTTATTGGATGGTTATAGCGCGGAAGAGAAGAGGCTAGAGGTTAGGTCAGGTCCTGTAAAATCAAGGCAAGTCGAGTTGGGTCCGGTCAGGTCAAAAACAATGGCAACATTTTATTGAAGACGAAGATGAAGATATGTACAAATAAAGCAAATATAAACCCGACAATCATTCTTCCAATTCTTTAGATGTAAAGAAAAAATCCTTGGTGAAAATTTTGATTCTAGAAAAAGTTAAATGACGCCATGATTTCTCTTGTAAAAAATTCAAACGTTTTAGGAAGTTTCCACGCTACGATTATTAAAATATATATATTTTTTATTCTGATAAATATTCTTGAAATAAATGGACCCAATTATCTCTATCTTTATTTTCGATGATCTAACTTATGCCACCTGTCATCACAGCAACAATCAACGGTCTGTTGGGGTTGGTATCTCCCGCTGACGTCATCGCCCAGTCTTCCCCAGCTCATCATCCCCAAAGCGGCAGTTCCACTTTGGAGGATATTGGAGTTTAAGGCCGAGTGGAGCAACATCAGCGAAATAGGCTGATGTGGAGGGTGGTTTCACAAATAAGGGATGATGATACGGAGTAATATTTTGGACGAGGAAGAATAATTTAGAATCAATTTTGATAAAAATGAAGATTTATTTCAGCTTTTGTTGTGGGTGCGAAGCTTTTTGCGAGGGTAGGTTAAATACACCCTTGTCTACCGAGGGTGTAATGTCGAAACGTATGTGAAATCAATAGGGAGGGAGATCGCTATTACCTCTGTGGGTAATATCGAAAGCAACGGATCTAAGACACATCTTCGGATGAAGGGTTTGAAACTAGTAAGGGTTGCGTTTATAGAATTATTAATTCAAAGGATGTGGGTATTGTAAAGGGGGATTAAATGACAAGAACAACGGAACGAACACATTTGATATACAATACCAAATTTTAGCTGTAACGGAATTAATGTTTTTCTAATCAACCCTCCGAAATTAAAGTCTCTTGTCCAACCCCGGTGGAAAGTTCGTATGCAAATTTTATTGGGAATATTCATCAATATGCATTGTACTGTTAGAGGAATGTTAAGAGCCGTGGTTATATACGAACAGTGTTGCCGTTGTTGTGTTGTGAGGGAATGTAACAACATACATGGGGTTGAATTTAAATAACGAACATATTCGAATAACAGATCAGTTGGATTGGAATGGAAACAAAACAATTTTTTTTTAATGAAAATAGATGATGAAATTGTTATTTCAACGTAAATTTTCCAAGACCAAAATATTCCCTTTGCAAATTAGACCAAATCGTTTTCGAAATATTCAAATCGCACCCTTAAAATGCAACACAAAGCCACAGGTGGTTATTATTTTCTTGTATTTTGCACACACGACTATTTCTATATACTTTCCCAAATAAAACATCCCTTATTATACCATATGTTGTTGGAATTTAATTACTAAAGCAAGGTAATATATTTACTACCCCATACTGGCTGCTTGGATGGTAGTGCTGAGGATTTACATTTATATTGGGGGGATGGCCGACGGATCCGACCACCTGCACAGTGTATGGGGGATGATTGGTATCGGGAGGGGGGGGGGTGGTAAAGGGTGGTAAGCCACATGCCACGGGGAAACACTACAAACAACTGTATTGCAATGCTTTGATAGTGAAATATCTATAGAATTAAATGGGGAAGATATATGGGGGGATGTGATGGAGATACTCGAGGAGTATGGTGGTAAGACGGGGTATGAATGTTAGTAAATATCTGGGTATGATCGTAAACAGTGCGGGCAAATGTGAAATATGGGAAATATGAGGGAAAATCGGAAATATCAGTGCGAGAATATTTGAAAATATCAATAAATGTAAATATGTACAATATGAGAAGATCTGGTAAGTATGAGAAATTGTCGATATATATGGGAAATATGAGAAAATATTTAAAAAAATGAGGAAATGTCAATAAATATCGGTAAATATGAGTGAATACTTGAGAATATCCATAAAGTAATTATGTAAAATATGAGACGATATCCGGTAAGTATGAGAAATTATCGATATATATGGGAAATATGAGAAAATATTAAAAGAAAATAGAAAATGTCTATAAATATCGGTAAATATGAGTGAATACTTGAAAATATCCATAAAGTAATTATGTAAAATACGAGAATATATCTGGTAAGTATGAGAAATTATCAATATATATGGGAAATATGAGAAAATATTTAAAAAAGGAGAAAATGTCTATAAATATCCGTAAATATGAGTGAATACTTGAAAATATCCATAAAGTAATTATGTAAAATATGAGAATATATCTGGTAAGTATGAGAAATTATCTATACATTTGGGAAAAATGAGAAAATATTAAAAGAAAATAGAAAATGCCTATAAATATTAGTAAATATGAGTGAATACTTGAAAATATCCATAAAGTAATTATGTAAAATATGAGAATATATCTGGTAAGTATGAGAAATTATCAATATATATGGGAAATATAAGAAAATATTAAAAGAACATAGAAAATGCCTATAAATATTGGTAAATATGAGTGAATACTTGAAAATATCCATAAAGTAATTATGTAAAATATGAGAATATATCTGGTAAGTATGAGAAATTATCTATACATTTGGGAAAAAACAGAAAATATAAAAAAAGAAAGGGAATATGTCTATAAATATTGGTAAATATGAGTCAATACTTTAAAATATCAGAAAAAAACTGAAAATTCAACGAGTGTTAATATTGGAAAACATCGATAAGTCGAAGAAAAGCTAGTAAATATATGGAAATATCAGTAAATACCAACCAGAAGCAGAAAATTCAAAAAATATATAGAAAATATTGGTAAATGTAAGTAAATATTCGAAAATATTGGTCAGTAAAGATCTGAAAGATCAGTAAAAATCAGAAATAGTAAATATCAACAAAATACGTGGAATATCAAAAGACGAAAAATGCCGAAAATGAAAAAAAAAAAGAAAATGCGGAAAAATATTAGTGGAAATATTTTCTAAATTTAAACATATTCTATATAGATGTACAAAATTTTACAGTTTTCCATGGAAATACCTAACGAATACTATTTTTTTTTTACAGTTCTGCATAAATTTATGAAATCAATGTATAATTTCGTAGTATTCAATTGTAGAAAATATTATTTTAGTTAATAATTTAATATATAATAATAAAACGATAAAAAATACCGTTTACAAATTTTCCCTATAATTTTTTTTTACGTTTTTGTAATTTATAATTTACCCTGGCGAATAATTTCATTACATTTCGACTCATTCAAACGCACATCATATTTTTTCATTCCAATTATTGTGATATTTCGCGAATGCGAAGGAAGAAAATCCAACGCAGTATAAAGGAAAATATGACAGAAGTAGCTAACTGTTCACCTGTCACGAACACGACTTTTATAACAAAAAGTGCTTATTTTCTTTATTTGGGAAGACATGGAAGTGAGTGAAGAATCAGAAAGGAAGCTCAAAAATAGAAAAAGTGGGAAACGAATTGAAGACAACGAAAACGATCATTTATTTGCAAAAATTGGCGAAATTGGTGACTTAAATTTAAATTTATTTTGTACTTGAAAGTTGACAAAAAATTATTTTTTTCCCTACTTATTAGAAAAAAGTCTGTAATTTCAACAGTTGTTGAAAAATAACTTTTTTGTAGCTATTTGTCGGATTTTTTCAGTTCAAAAAAATCCACGGGAAAGTAGTACATAGTAAAAATAATAATAAAATTAAAAAATATTAATACTAATCCCTTAAAATGTTAATTTATTAAAAAAATAAATAAGAATCACCCTGTATATAGTACATATATGTTCATATCGAAACTTGACTTTCTATAGATAGAATTGTTTACTTGAATTCTATACATGATTTTAGGGATGAATTCAGGGGGCGAATATGCTGAAGAGCAATTCGCAATTAAAGGGTAGAAAACTTGTTCAAAAAAAAATATTATTTTTTTATAATTGAATCAAAATCAAAATTGATTTTTGATATTTTGTACAGTTACATTTTGAAAATGAAAAGAATAAATTTTAAAATAAATGTATTACAATAACTTTTTATATATGAAATTTTTTATACCAAATTGTGAAATTTTACAATGGCAAATTTATTTGCAAAAATGTATATGTATATTATTTAATATATTAATTCTACAATTAATTTAAATAATAAAAAATATTTTCCAAATATTTTTAAAGTATCAATGTTCACTCCGTATATATCCAGGATTCTAACCAGCATAAAATAATAAGTAAAAAATTAATAATCGATCAATTGAATTAGAGAAACAAATTGTTGCCAAATATTTTTTGTAAACTTTCAACGATCACTGCGTATATTTCCAGGACCCTAACTAGCGTTAATCAATAAATTAATGAGGTTAATGATATTTCCTGTGGGAAATGACACCTTTGCCGTGAGAACACTTTCTCATATGTCGCGGCATGATTAAATTTCCACCCCTTGATAAATATTTCAACGTTCGTGCATATGCCGCCGTATTTAATAACGTCAAACATTATCCACGTACAAAGGGAAATAATTTGTGGAACATTGTTGGCTTTATTTAGACAAATTTGGCCGTTGGAGTGCGCGAAATCGATTTTTTTTAATATATTGAAACGGTCCTATTGCATTTGCACATGTAAACACAGGCTAAATTTATTTACGAAGATTATTCACATTTTTCATCAATGTTTTTGATCGATAGAGCACACGAAATTGTAAATTAAAATAGTGAAACGGTCCCATTGTATTTGCGCATGTAAACACGAGCTAAATATTGTCACAAAATTTCATTAATTTTTTAAGTAAAATTAATAATAATCGAAATAATTCAAGTTGTTTTGTAATTTTTTGGCAAGTTATATCGTTTGATAAAATTTAAAAAACAACAATATTGAAACGATCACATTTTAAGCATATAAACACAGGTTAAAATTAAAAAAAAAATATAAAAATATATAAAAAATTTAAAAAGGGTACAACTTTTTATTATTAGTTTTTTAATTTGATTTTTGCCGATTAGGTGTGTTTACAATTTCGTAAATTTGGACATTGAAGCAACCCATTATATTTGAACATGTAAACACAGGCGAAATCTAATCCCAAAAGTTCGTTATTATAATTTTTTGTCGATTAAATAATATTTTAATCAATGTTATATACGAAATCGTGAATGTAAATATTGAAACGACTCCATTGTATTTAAGCATATAAACACAGGCTAAATATAATTATACAAAAAAAATTATTAAATTTTCTATTAATCTTTATATACACGATGGAGTGTAGGAAATTGTAAATTTAAAAAATATTGAAACGGTTTTATTATATTTGAACATATAAACACATTTTGATTTTTTTTAATATTTTTAGCAAAATATGTTGCATATATTTAGGAATTACAAAATAAATATGCAACAGCGTCATTTAGCTAAGTGAAAAAAAATTTTTTTTTCTAATATTTAAAAAATTTCTATAACGACTTCAAATAATATATAATAGACATTTAATTAGAAATTAGCACAAATTTTTGTAAAAAAAAATCATACAGTAGTTTTCATTTAGTAAAAAATTTCACAAGTAAAAAACAATTTTTTTTTGTAAAAAAAAATGTATAGAAGTTATATTACAGGATTTAAAATATTAAAAAATATTTGTTATTTTAGTAAATAAAAATATTATTTTTTGATTTTATTAAAATGAAAATTTTATTAAAAAAAAATCGATCACACGAACTAACGATTTTTTTTTACTTCGTGTGAAAATTTATAGTAAATAATTTTTTAAACTTCATATAATTTTTTGTAGATTACGATTTTTTCTTTAATCGTTTTTTAAAATAATTTTTTTGGAAAAATTTAAACTGATTTTTACAATTATTTTTGCTACACTTAACTACTTAATAAAGTAAAAAAAAATCAGCTGATTCCAAATTTCAATCGAAATTTTTTTTAGTAAAAATTTTTTTAATTAGCCGATTAACTTGTACACTAAATAATCAATGCGTAGTTTCTTCACCATGCACTATATATAGTCTATTCTAATCTCTTTGTTCAATTCAATTCCGTACAATTGCTTAAATTCCCCATTCCGTTAACTGCCCCCCCCCCCGGTCTCTACACCCCTGTGGTTGGGGATGGTTTCGATTTTGTATTGCAGACATGATTCGGTTTTCCAGTGGTATTTAAATGGTATATATCGCAGTGATCGGAGTGCTCGGAGGAGCAAAAGAGTATCTACACTATACAGGGTACTACAGAAGTTTCAAATAAAAAATATGTCTTTGATGGGTAAAATTCAATAGTCATATATATCGCAGTGATTGGAGTGCTCGGGGGAGTAAAAGAGGATCTACACTATACAGGGTACTATAGAAGTTTCAAATAAAAAATATGTCTTTGGTTAAATTCAATAGTCGTAAATATATATTATTTTTTATCGTTATGGTTAGGTTCAGTTTTGGATAAGCTTTTGAATGAGCCCTCGCAAGACATATGTTGGCTATTTGAAAATACAGGGTGGGGGGTAGTTGAGGGTTAGGGAGTAGAGGTAAATATAAAAAAAGGAATAAATATAGAAATAAATTTACATATCTCAGCGTTTTATTAGAAAATATCCCATTACAGAAATATGAATTATATGTAAAAATTTTGAACAACCCTGTGTATATAAATGTAAAAAGTAGGGGTGGAGGAGGGTAGTGTACATTCAGAATTGTCCAAATTTTAGTTTTATTTGAAATAAAATGTATGAAGTTAAAATTTATTTGCAAAATTGTTAAAAGGCAAATTATTAAGGGGATACAGTACATTTTAGAAACGTTCATATTCAGTGCAATTTAATTTTATATTGCAAAAAATTCCCGCCATATACTCCAAAAAAAAAATATATATATATAAATATTGCACTAAATGCAAATGTTTCTAAAATGTACTGCATCCCCTTAATAATTTGTTTTTTAACATTTTTGTAAATAAATTTTAACAGTACCAACTTCATATATATATATATATATGAATTGTTCAAATTCGAGTTTTATTAGAAATAAAATGCACGAAGTTGGGATTGTTAAAATTTATTTGTAAAACGTTACAAAACAAATTCTTAAGGGGGTACAGCACTTTTTAGTTAGGACAATTTGAACTTTCAATCCAATTTTATTATATATTTTTTAAATCCCACTATAAAAACTAAATTTCTCACTACATCAAAAATTAAATAAAGTCCAACGTCGGATTTTTTAAAACTTTATTCCACAATTTTTTTTTTACAAGGCATCCCATTAATAAATTAACCGGCCACCTGAACGTTACGGCCCCAAGTTAATTCCTCCCTTGGTCGCCATTATCACGCAATTCGCATAAATTAACAGTATTTTCAGAAGGAACCCCCCCCCCCCCTCCCCATCCTCATCCTCACTAAACTGTCTTCCTTGACTTGCATCTCTCTCTAGTGCAACGTTAAGGGCGGCAAGGCAAACAATTTTAAGTTCGTCCCCCTCCCCCCTCCCCCCAAACACAAATATGTCACCAATGGCGCCGCCACACATAGATGTAGAGGTCTAGTGATTGCTAGTGATTGATGACATTCAAGCGGACAAACAGTTTTTTTTATAATCAATAAGTTAAACTTTAAAAAAAAGTGAATACTGAAGAAGGAAGCGTGCATGTCGAAATACATATGTTTTGCATTTTTCAAAACATATTTGTGATTGAACGAGTGGACTAATTTATTTTTATAGAAGAGATTTTTTTATATTAATAAATAATATACGAAAATTTGAAGAAAAAAATTACTAACGTCCGTTTTTATTTGGGACTTTTTATTCGAACCCGCGACATTTGATTTCAATAATAATTTTAAAACAAAATTTTAATGGAAGATAATTTTTTAAAAAATCGTGCAAATTAATTCAAGTATTTTACACCATCCCATTATCGCTTGTAGCAATCTATTTATATCTATGGTTGAATACTAAACTATGCCCGATGTGAAGATTAATAAGTGTGGCAAATATGCGAGATATTTTAATATTTAACTGCCGCTGAACTGAGCTGATAAATATGCTATAACACAACGTTTCGTACGTGTCCTTATATGAGCCATCATCAGGGCCAGCCATCATTTTTATACAAGGTGAACTACGTAACAAATTTTTGCCATTTTTTAAATTTAAACGAAAAGAAAACTAAAATAAATCAATAAAAACAATTATGTTGAATTTGAGCAAAACAAATTTTGAGCCCTGTGCAAACTCTCTTCTTCGCGTGTCATGTTTACAAATAATACATAGATTTGAACACCCTGTATAGTGGATATTAGGATTTTGGAGAACTCCATACGAAGAATTTGTGGCTATATTAAAAGCATATTTCAACGTGTAATTAAAAATTGTTTGCAGCAGCGGGTCAGAAGAGGGCGCTAGTGTAGGAGAATGGCGCATGAATTTTTAAAGCGTTCATTATATACTGTACGTTCTAAATTCAATTTTCGATCCAATACTTATCAAATTATCAATAATTGTAGGAAAAGGTCATTAATATATACCTTAAATAGCAAAGGTCGTCGTAAACTACCTTGCGGAACGTCGAAAAACGTAATCATTATAACATATACGTTGTAAATTTAGTTTTACATTCAATTTTATGGCGATTTATTTTCAAATTATCAGTAATTGTTTGAAAAGGTCATTAATACATACCCTAAATAGCAAAGGACGTGATAGACTACCTTGCGGAACGCCGAAAAACGTATTGAGTATATAATTTAGTTTTAGATCCAATTTTATGGCGATATATTACCAAATTATCAGTAATTGTTTGAAAAAGTCATTTATATATACCCTAAATAGCAAAGGTCGTGGTAGACTACCTTGCGGAATGCCGAAAAACGTAATCGCTATATACTATATGTTGTAAATTTAATTTTAGATCCAATTCTATGGCGATTTATTTTCAAATTATCAGTAATTATTTGAAAGTCATTAATATATACCATAAATAACAAAGGTCGTGTTATACTACCTTGCGGAACGCCGAATAACGTAATCATTATATACTGTACGTTGTCAATTTAATTTTAGATCCAATTTTATGGTGATTTATTTTCAAATTATCAGTAATTGTTTGAAAGTCATTAATATATACCATAAATGTCAAAGGTCGTAGTATACTACCTTACGGAACGCCGAAAAACGGAATCATTATATACTGTACGCTGTAAATTTAGTTTATATCAAATTTTATGTCGATTTATTTTCAAATTATCAGTAATTGTTTGAAAAAGTCATTTATATATACCCTAAATAGCAAAGATCGTGGTAGACTACCTTGCGGAACGCCAAAAAACGTAATCATTATATACTGTAAGTTGTAAATTTAGTTTTAGATCCATTTTATAGCGATTTATTATCAAATTAGCAGTAATTGTTTGAAAAAGTCATTCATATAGACCCTAAATAGCAAACGTCGTCGTACACTACCTTGTGGAATGCCGAAAAACGTAATCATTATATACTGTACATTGTAAATTTGGTCTTAGATCCAATTTTGCGGCGATTTATTTTCAGGTTATCAATAATTGTAGGAAAAGCTTATTAATATATACCTGAAATAGCAAAGGTTCTGTAGACTAGCTTGCAGAACGCCGAAAATTTCAATCACGGTATTTTTTGTGACATATGACGGGAAGAAAATTCAAAATTGATCAACATTGAAAAATCGAACGTTGTAAATAAAAATTTGTATATGTTTTGAGGGTTCAGTATGTGAAATGGGGGTTTCTCTTGGATGAGTTTGCGAGGGGGTTGAAATGGTTTTAGTGCGGGTTAACATCAGGTGAATAAAGCGACTGTAAATATGAGAGGCATTTTAATATACAACCGAAGCGATTAAAACGCTGGCAAACCTGGAAAAAAATCTCGTTACATGTAGATATGTACAATGTGAACTCGGTAAATCGTTTGCGGTATGTGAAAATAATTTTCGGATGAATAAAAAAGTGATTACGAATAGCTAACGATGCACTGATTGGATAAAAAAAAAAATGAAAAAAGTGACTTTAAAAAAAAAATAATAATTGTTGACTTAATTTTTGTATTTGTATTTAGGTCGAAAGTTTTTCAGTAATTGATAAAATATTATAAATATATTTGATAAAAAAATCAAATTTTTCGTTTAGAAAATATTTGTCGAATTATTTTTTTAAAAACTTGGCAAGTCAAAATTTTTTTTTTAAATTATTAATAAAAAATATATTCGTTCCATTAAATATATACATAAAAAATTGTGCTACTGAAGATGGAGGTATGGACATCGAAAAGCGCATATTTTTGCATAATTAGTCTTCAATTATATATTTGAATTTTTTGCAATATTTACTAAAATATTATAAGAAAATTAAATTAAAAAAATTTGATTTAGCAAAATATATATCCAATTATTTTTTCAAAACTTGGCAAGTCAAAATTTCAATTTTTTAAAATCATGTAGTTGATAATTTATTATAAAAAAAAAAGTGTTCGTTCGAGTTGAAATTTTATATTTTTCGACAAAATTGTGCAACTAAAGATGACATTTAAGGAAATATTTTATAAAATTACGTTCATTACAAACATTTATAGTAAAAAAAAATCTAAAAAATGATTTATTAACTAATTTTATAAAAATTCGAATATTGCGTTTATATGTTTATTCATCAACTGATGAAGAAGTTATTGGCAACAATGTCTAGAAATACTACGTACGTTACTGAAATATTAAAAAAAATACCGACAAACATTTTCTTTCAATTTTTTTTTTTTTAAATATATTAACAAATTATATGGCCATAAAAAAAGGGTTTAACAATATTCATATTTTGTCTTCATCCGCTATTTATTTGGACATGGACAAAAACAAATATATGAATAAATAAACGTTCGACGGAACAAAATAAATAAAATTTCCGCCACAGGGAATATTTTACGAATACAGTTCAGTGAATTTTTAATACTCTTCAAATGCAACATTCGCCCGATTAAATATTATTATTTCTATATTCTGGTAAAATTTATTTTCCAAACTGAATTGCGCACACAAAATTACGAAAATTAATTCTGAATTAATTAATTGTGAAAAAATAAA
Organism: Leptodirus hochenwartii; assembly: GCA_947310635.1. Classification (NCBI taxonomy): domain Eukaryota; kingdom Metazoa; phylum Arthropoda; class Insecta; order Coleoptera; family Leiodidae; genus Leptodirus; species Leptodirus hochenwartii. The sequence continues at coordinate 1,904,664 of OX371178.1, read as the reverse complement.
ATTTATTTGGTTGTAAAATATGATAATCGAGATAAACCCTGTATAAAAAATTTCTGCAAAAATAATTATTTGCGTAGAAATGACGCAGTGTTCAATCAATGTCCAATAAAATTGGAATGATTTTATATGACATCGATTAAGCAAATTGACAGCCGATTAATTAGGCATTATTTATTACAATCATTAAAAGCAATTTTTTTTTTAATATGAACAGAAAAACAAATAAATCTACTTTTTCAGGGTTTAATACAAAAAGAAATAACCGACTATTTTTTCGATCAAAATTCAACAAATTCAAATTGTTTAAAAAAAATATTTACATTGTTTTAAAATCTATTTTAAAATCTAAAAAAATTGTCGACTCAAAATATGAAAATTTTACATTGAACAAACTTTTTTCTACAACATTCGTAAATTAATTTTATATTTCAAAATTTATTTTTTCAACGAACCCCCTCAACCAAAAATATATACCTCATTCTCCATTACTTAAAAAAAACTTTCAACTACTTACAAAAAAAAAATGTTTATTACAGGTACAGACCTGTAAAAAATTGTTTTAGTATTTTTTTTTTTGAAAAAGTTTTTTTGAAGACAAAAAGGATTCTTTTTTGTAAATAACTATTCGCAAAAAAAAAATTCTTCGTTTAATTTTGATAGATATATAAAAATATTACATTGAACAAACTTTTTTCTACAACATTTGTAAATTAATTTTATATTTCAAAATGTATTTTTCCAACGAACCCCCTCAACCAAAAATATATCCCTCATTCACCATTACTTTAAAAAAACTTTCAACTATTTACAAAAAAAATATGTTTTTTACAGGTACAGACCTGTAAAAAATTGTTTTAGTATTTTTTTTTTGAAAAAGTTTTTTTGAAAACAAAAAGGATTCTTTTTTGTAAATAACTATTCGCAAAAAAAAATTCGTCGTTTAATTTTGATAGATATATAAAAATATTACATTGAACAAACTTTTTTCTACAACATTCGTAAATTAATTTTATATTTCAAAATTTATTTTGTCAACGAACCCCCTCAACCAAAAATATATCCCTCATTCACCATTACTTTAAAAAAACTTTCAACTATTTACAAAAAAAATATGTTTTTTACAGGTACGGACCTGTAAAAAATTGTTTTAGTATTTTTTTTTGAAAAAGTTTTTTTGAAAACAAAAAGGATTCTTTTTTGTAAATAACTATTCGCAAAAAAAAATTCGTCGTTTAATTTTGATAGATATATAAAAATATTACATTGAACAAACTTTTTTCTACAACATTCGTAAATTTATTTTATATTTCAAAATTTATTTTTTCAACGAACCCCCTCAACCAAAAATATATACCTCATTCTCCACTACTTTAAAAAAACTTTCAACTACTTACAAAAAAAAAATGTTTTTTACAGGTACAGACATGTAAAAAATTGTTTTAGTATTTTTTTTTTGAAGACAAAAAGGATTCTTTTTTGTAAATAACTATTCGCAAAAAAAAAAATTCTTCGTTTAATTTTGATAGATATATAAAAATATTACATTGAACAAACTTTTTTCTACAACATTCGTAAATTAATTTTATATTTCAAAATTTATTTTTTCAACGAACCCCCTCAACCAAAAATATATACCTCATTCTCCATTACTTAAAAAAAACTTTCAACTACTTACAAAAAAAAAATGTTTTTTACAGGTACAGACCTGTAAAAAATTGTTTTAGTATTTTTTTTTTGAAAAAGTTTTTTTGAAGACAAAAAGGATTCTTTTTTGTAAATAACTATTCGCAAAAAAAAAATTCTTCGTTTAATTTTGATAGATATATAAAAATATTACATTGAACAAACTTTTTTCTACAACATTCGTAAATTAATTTTATATTTCAAAATTTATTTTTTCAACGAACCCCCTCAACCAAAAATATATACCTCATTCTCCACTACTTTAAAAAAACTTTCAACTACTTACAAAAAAAAAATGTTTTTTACAGGTACAGACCTGTAAAAAATCGTTTTAGTATATTTTTTTTGAAAAAGTTTTTTTTTTTAATAAAAAGGATTCTTTTTTGTAAATAACTATTCGCAAAAAAAAAATTCTTCGTTTAATTTTGATAGATATATAAAAATATTACATTGAACAAACTTTTTTCTACAACATTCGTAAATTAATTTTATATTTCAAAATTTATTTTTTCAACGAACCCCCTCAACCAAAAATATATACCTCATTCTCCATTACTTAAAAAAAACTTTCAACTACTTACAAAAAAAAAATGTTTTTTACAGGTACAGACCTGTAAAAAATTGTTTTAGTATTTTTTTTTTTGAAAAAGTTTTTTTGAAGACAAAAAGGATTCTTTTTTGTAAATAACTATTCGCAAAAAAAAAATTCTTCGTTTAATTTTGATAGATATATAAAAATATTACATTGAACAAACTTTTTTCTACAACATTCGTAAATTAATTTTATATTTCAAAATTTATTTTTTCAACGAACCCCCTCAACCAAAAATATATACCTCATTCTCCACTACTTTAAAAAAACTTTCAACTACTTACAAAAAAAAAATGTTTTTTACAGGTACAGACATGTAAAAAATTGTTTTAGTATTTTTTTTTTGAAGACAAAAAGGATTCTTTTTTGTAAATAACTATTCGCAAAAAAAAAAATTCTTCGTTTAATTTTGATAGATATATAAAAATATTACATTGAACAAACTTTTTTCTACAACATTCGTAAATTAATTTTATATTTCAAAATTTATTTTTTCAACGAACCCCCTCAACCAAAAATATATACCTCATTCTCCATTACTTAAAAAAAACTTTCAACTACTTACAAAAAAAAAATGTTTTTTACAGGTACAGACCTGTAAAAAATTGTTTTAGTATTTTTTTTTTGAAAAAGTTTTTTTGAAGACAAAAAGGATTCTTTTTTGTAAATAACTATTCGCAAAAAAAAAATTCTTCGTTTAATTTTGATAGATATATAAAAATATTACATTGAACAAACTTTTTTCTACAACATTCGTAAATTAATTTTATATTTCAAAATTTATTTTTTCAACGAACCCCCTCAACAAAAAATATATACCTCATTCTCCATTACTTAAAAAAAACTTTCAACTACTTACAAAAAAAATACGTTTTTTACAGGTACAGACCTGTAAAAAATTGTTTTAGTATTTTTTTTTTGAAAAAGTTTTTTTGAAGACAAAAAGGATTCTTTTTTGTAAATAACTATTCGCAAAAAAAAATTCGTCGTTTAATTTTGATAGATATATAAAAATATTACATTGAACAAACTTTTTTCTACAACATTCGTAAATTAATTTTATATTTCAAAATTTATTTTTTCAACGAACCCCCTCAACAAAAAATATATACCTCATTCTCCATTACTTAAAAAAAACTTTCAACTACTTACAAAAAAAATACGTTTTTTACAGGTACAGACCTGTAAAAAATTGTTTTAGTATTTTTTTTTTGAAAAAGTTTTTTTGAAGACAAAAAGGATTCTTTTTTGTAAATAACTATTCGCAAAAAAAAAATTCTTCGTTTAATTTTGATAGATATATAAAAATATTACATTGAACAAACTTTTTTCTACAACATTCGTAAAGTAATTTTATATTTCAAAATTTATTTTTTCAACGAACCCCCTCAACCAAAAATATATACCTCATTCTCCATTACTTAAAAAAAACTTTCAACTACTTACAAAAAAAATACGTTTTTTACAGGTACAGACCTGTAAAAAATTGTTTTAGTATTTTTTTTTTGAAAAAGTTTTTTTGAAGACAAAAAGGATTCTTTTTTGTAAATAACTATTCGCAAAAAAAAATTCGTCGTTTAATTTTGATAGATATATAAAAATATTACATTGAACAAACTTTTTTCTACAACATTCGTAAATTAATTTTATATTTCAAAATTTATTTTTTCAACGAACCCCCTCAACAAAAAATATATACCTCATTCTCCATTACTTAAAAAAAACTTTCAACTACTTACAAAAAAAATACGTTTTTTACAGGTACAGACCTGTAAAAAATTGTTTTAGTATTTTTTTTTTGAAAAAGTTTTTTTGAAGACAAAAAGGATTCTTTTTTGTAAATAACTATTCGCAAAAAAAAAATTCTTCGTTTAATTTTGATAGATATATAAAAATATTACATTGAACAAACTTTTTTCTACAACATTCGTAAATTAATTTTATATTTCAAAATTTATTTTTTCAACGAACCCCCTCAACCAAAAATATATACCTCATTCTCCATTACTTAAAAAAAACTTTCAACTATTTACAAAAAAATAATTTTTTAATGTTATTTACAATTGCCTTTCTAAAATTGGCATTTTACAACTTTCTTCGCTATATTATAATAAAACAAATTTGCAAACGGCGACATTTCAACAGGCCATTATTCCCGCTGAGGACAATTTCAGTTACAAAATACAGGAAAATGCTCTTCAGCTTATTGCGTCGCGTATTCTGTTGCCTTAAAGGATTGTAATTTAATCAGCGAGTCCGCCGTCAATTCAATTCCAGATTAAATTGTAAATAATAACTCGCAATTTATATTTAAAAGGACAACAAAATTTTATAATAAAAATACCATGTTTTTTTTTTCTCGTGTTTTTTTCTCACCATGTATAATTTTTTTTTCGAGCAAAATTCGTTCATTTAAATTTTGATATATTTAAGAAAAAATCTTGACAAAATTAAAAATACTCTTCAGTAAGTAAAAAATTAAAGTGAAAATGCACAATAAATACAAAACCATTGGAAATTTTCTTTTCAACATTCAAAAAAAAAATATTTCGCGTTTTTTTATTATTTTTTAAAAATTGTTTTCTACGATTTTATAGAACGTAGCAAATATTATACGCCTGGAAAATGGAATTGAATTTGTGAGTCCTTATACAAGGATAATAGCTGAGAAATCCGAAGAGATTTCAAATCGTTAGAGAAACTCTGAAACATGCTCGGACATAGAACTAATCATCGCTGAAGAACATACAGAAGATCCTCAGTTAAAATTACAATTTGTTATAAAGAAAAAAAAATTTTTTTTGAAGAAAAAAAATCGATGTAAATTTACATTTCTTTTTTAATTTCTTAGACATTTTTTTTTAAATTATCACTACGGTGTTAAATACCGTAACTTAAAGCATTATGTAGTAGATGCGCATTTCGATTTTTTTTTAAACTTTTGTTTCACGTAAAAAAATATTTTCATTGAAATGTTTTTTTAATGGCGAACTATTTTTCTGTACACGAATTTTTGTACAATAATAGATTTGGCAACAATGGCGAGTACATTATTAGTGGAGGGATGATGGAAGGATGAGAGTGATCGAGAGAAGATCCTCAGATAAAATTACAATTTGTTATAAAAAAAAATATTTTTTTTTGAAAAAAAAAACGATGTAAATTTATATTTCGTTTTAAGTTTCTTAGAACAAATTTTTTAATTTTTTTTATTATAACCACGGTGTTAATAATAGTATAGAATATCACCCAAATATCGTAACTTAAAGCATTGAGTAGTAGATGCGCATTTCGATTTTTTTTTAAACTTTTGTTACACGCAAAGAAATATTTTCATTGAAATGTTTTTTTAATGGCGAACTATCTTTTTGTACACGAATTTTTGTACAATAATAGATTTGGCAACAATGGCGAGTACATTATTAGTGGAGGGATGATGGAAGGATGAGAGTGATCGAGAGAAGATCCTCAGATAAAATTACAATTTGTTATAAAAAAAATATTTTTTTTTGAAAAAAAAAACGATGTAAATTTATATTTCGTTTTAAGTTTCTTAGAACAAATTTTTTAATTTTTTTTATTATAACCACGGTGTTAATAATAGTATAGAATATCACCCAAATATCGTAACTTAAAGCATTGAGTAGTAGATGCGCATTTCGATTTTTTTTTAAACTTTTGTTACACGCAAAGAAATATTTTCATTGAAATGTTTTTTTAATGGCGAACTATCTTTTTGTACACGAATTTTTGTACAATAATAGATTTGGCAACAATGGCGAGTACATTATTAGTGGAGGGATGATGGAAGGATGAGAGTGATCGAGAGAAGATCCTTAGATAAAATTACAATTTGTTATAAAAAAAATATTTTTTTTTGAAAAAAAAAACGATGTAAATTTAGATTTCGTTTTAAGTTTCTTAGAACAAATTTTTTAATTTTTTTTATTATAACCACGGTGTTAATAATAGTATAGAATATCACCCAAATACCGTAACTTAAAGCATTATGTAGTAGATGCGCATTTCGATTTTTTTTTAAACTTTTGTTACACGCAAAGAAATATTTTCATTGAAATGTTTTTTTAATGGCGAACTATCTTTTTGTACACGAATTTTTGTACAATAATAGATTTGGCAACAATGGCGAGTACATTATTAGTGGAGGGATGATGGAAGGATGAGAGTGATCGAGAGAAGATCCTCAGATAAAATTACAATTTGTTATAAAAAAAATATTTTTTTTTTTGAAAAAAAAAAACGATGTAAATTTATATTTCGTTTTAAATTTCTTAGAGCAAATTTTCAAATTTTTTTTATTATAACCACGGTGTTAAATAATAGTATAGAATATCACCCAAATATCGTAACTTAAAGCATTGAGTAGTAGATGCGCATTTCGAATTTTTTTAAAACTTTTGTTACACGCAAAGAAATATTTTCATTGAAATGTTTTTTTAATGGCGAACTATCTTTTTGTACACGAATTTTTGTACAATAATAGATTTGGCAACAATGGCGAGTACATTATTAGTGGAGGGATGATGGAAGGATGAGAGTGATCGAGAGAAGATCCTCAGATAAAATTACAATTTGTTATAAAAAAAATATTTTTTTTTGAAAAAAAAAACGATGTAAATTTATATTTCGTTTTAAGTTTCTTAGAACAAATTTTTTAATTTTTTTTATTATAACCACGGTGTTAATAATAGTATAGAATATCACCCAAATATCGTAACTTAAAGCATTGAGTAGTAGATGCGCATTTCGATTTTTTTTTAAACTTTTGTTACACGCAAAGAAATATTTTCATTGAAATGTTTTTTTAATGGCGAACTATCTTTTTGTACACGAATTTTTGTACAATAATAGATTTGGCAACAATGGCGAGTACATTATTAGTGGAGGGATGATGGAAGGATGAGAGTGATCGAGAGAAGATCCTTAGATAAAATTACAATTTGTTATAAAAAAAATATTTTTTTTTGAAAAAAAAAACGATGTAAATTTATATTTCGTTTTAAGTTTCTTAGAACAAATTTTTTAATTTTTTTTATTATAACCACGGTGTTAATAATAGTATAGAATATCACCCAAATACCGTAACTTAAAGCATTATGTAGTAGATGCGCATTTCGATTTTTTTTTAAACTTTTGTTACACGCAAAGAAATATTTTCATTGAAATGTTTTTTTAATGGCGAACTATCTTTTTGTACACGAATTTTTGTACAATAATAGATTTGGCAACAATGGCGAGTACATTATTAGTAGAGGGATGATGGAAGGATGAGAGTGAGTGAGCAGACGTTATGTCTAGTAAACTAAAGCACTTTTCCAGTAAGAAAACTTTTCTTCCCGATATAATGAGGTGATATAATAGAGCAAGACTTTTTATATAAATGGCTTACTTTGTACAAGTAATTTTCAAGTTTTCTGAATGGTTAGAGGCGGATGACAAATAGTCTTTAGAGACTAGGAGGAACTATTATTACCTTTGTAAAGTTTCGATGTGACAAGAATATTTTGTTGTAGTTGAAATTGTAAATGAAATATTGTGTGAGAATTTCAGTAAAAATTGTCAAGAATTTTTAAAAAAGTCTAATTTTTTATTAAGATTTTAGAGCAATAGTAAATATTAACAAAAAAAATTCTGAATTTTTTTTCATTCAAAATTGTGCTAATTCAATAAAAAATTGCATTTGATAAAAATTATTATCGATTTGTCAAAATTTTGCAAATAAAATATTTTTTTTAATTAAGATTGTAGAATAATTTTGATTAAAGTAAAAATTTATAAAATTTCTTCTGAATTTTGTTTCGTTCAAAATTGTGCTAATTCAATAAAAAATTGCATTTGATAAAAATTATTATCGATTTGTCAAAATTTTGCAAATAAAATATTTTTTTTAATTAAGATTGTAGAGTAATTTTGATTAAAGTAAAAATTTATAAAATTTCTTCTGAACTTTGTTTCATTCAAAATTGTGCAAATTCAATAAAAAATTGCACTTGATAAAAATTATTATCGATTTGTCAAAATTTTGCAAATAAAATAATTTTTTTAATTAAGATTGTAGAGTAATTTTGATTAAAGTAAAAATTTATAAAATTTCTTCTGAATTTTGTTTCGTTCAAAATTGTGCAAATTCAATAAAAAATTGCACTTGATAAAAATTATTATCGATTTGTCAAAATTTTGCAAATAAAATAATTTTTTTAATTAAGATTGTAGAGTAATTTTGATTAAAGTAAAAATTTATAAAATTTCTTCTGAACTTTGTTTCATTCAAAATTGTGCAAATTCAATAAAAAATTGCACTTGATAAAAATTATTATCGATTTGTCAAAATTTTGCAAATAAAATAATTTTTTTAATTAAGATTGTAGAGTAATTTTGATTAAAGTAAAAATTTATAAAATTTCTTCTGAATTTTTTTTCATTCAAAATTGTGCTAATTCAATAAAAAATTGCATTTGATAAAAATTATTATCGATTTGTCAAAATTTTGCAAATAAAATATTTTTTTTAATTAAGATTGTAGAATAATTTTGATTAAAGTAAAAATTTATAAAATTTCTTCTGAATTTTGTTTCGTTCAAAATTGTGCTAATTCAATAAAAAATTGCATTTGATAAAAATTATTATCGATTTGTCAAAATTTTGCAAATAAAATATTTTTTTTAATTAAGATTGTAGAGTAATTTTGATTAAAGTAAAAATTTATAAAATTTCTTCTGAACTTTGTTTCATTCAAAATTGTGCAAATTCAATAAAAAATTGCACTTGATAAAAATTATTATCGATTTGTCAAAATTTTGCAAATAAAATAATTTTTTTAATTAAGATTGTAGAGTAATTTTGATTAAAGTAAAAATTTATAAAATTTCTTCTGAATTTTGTTTCATTCAAAATTGTGCAAATTCAATAAAAAATTGCACTTGATAAAAATTATTATCGATTTGTCAAAATTTTGCAAATAAAATATTTTTTTTAATTAAGATTGTAGAATAATTTTGAATAAAGTAAAAATTTATAAAATTTCTTCTGAATTTTTTTTACGTTCAAATTCGTGCAAATCTTTTGAAGTTTGTAAAAGTTTCAATAAAAAATTGCACTTGATAAAAATTAGTGTCGAATTTGTGAAATTTTTTCAAAAAAGTCAGATTTCTTAATTAAGATTTGTAGAGCAATTTAGAATAAAATAAAAATGAACAAAATTTCTTCTGAATTTTTTTTACGTTGAATTCGTTTCATTAAAAAAATGCTTTTGATCAAAATTATCGCCAGTTGATTTAAAAATTTCCAAAAAAAAGTTCAAAAAAATTTTATTGAGCGTGTAAAGTAACTTTGAAAATGGAAAATGATAACAAATCGCAAAATTTATATCTTTAAAACGAGAAATTTCTTCCGAAATTATTTCTTTAAATTTTGTGAAGCAAAAATCAAAAGCAAAAATTTTACAAAATATTAACGTTCAGTATTTCAGTATATTTTCATAAGTGGATTTAAGTAAAATATTTTTGATTTACTGTTTTTTTAATGCAATAAAATTAAATTAAAGAGACATCACATTTACATTTTTTAAATTCTTTCAAAAAATAGTTCCGCGTTATTTAAAAAAAATTCTATTTGAAAGATTCTTGTGGATTTGTAAAGATTTTATAATCCTTTTTCAGTGAATTTATTTGGCCACCCTCATATACTGTGATCGCACAAAATTTAAACAAATTTAAGCGAGAAAATAAGTCACAAATTTGTAAAAATAATTCTGATACTCTTCTTATAACATTTAAAGATACTTTATACAAGGATATAAAATGCTATACAAATTAAGCAATTAAAAAAAAAAATTATCACTTTTAATTTTACGAAAAAAAAAATGTTTGATAAAAAAAAATTGAGGAACCTCCAAAAAAAACATTGACAACAAAATAGATAGAAAAATGTACGTTCCAACTTTTAAAAGGCTTTTGAAACGTGTTTGAAATTTTATTTCTAACAAAATTTATATTTTATTATTTGACCAACATCAGAAAACATCTTAAACCATAATTACGCTAAACTAATACGCGGATATTTCGAAACAAACCACATAATTAAAGGTAACTGCAGAAGCGGAACTCCCCCGCGTAATCGATAGCAACCGATAATCGGAACGAAAATCCCGTTAATGGCTTCGATATAACTTGCAAATGTTCGCTAATACGGGAAATAATCGCCCAGAGAGCTAATGCATTAATTATACCCGGAAATTGCGTATTTTATTCAAGCCCGGCTCTTGACTGTTCATCATAAACGTGCAAAAAACAATCTTTCTTCTTGAATTTAAAAAAAAAATTCCGCTGTACAGAATTAATTATTAATTAATCGTATTAATTAATCGACGCGAATTAAAATATCATCAAAATCCCACTATCTAATCATCAAATAAACACTTAACATATTCATCTGCGCTCTAACATCACCGATTACGTAATTACAACTGAAATCGTGTTGTATTTACGATAAGCTCGTAGAAAGGCTGAAGAGCGTGCCGCCTAATGTACAATGTGAATTATAGATGTCGCTGGCATCCGTTACTCGGCGACCAAGCGACCGAACGAATTGGCAGAGCGTAAGTACTAAGTGTAGATAAAGCAGGTAACTGTACGCAAACAACTAGCGGCAACAAACTACACTGCGCGTTGCAAAGACACAAGCCTTAAGAGTATTACGAAATTATTGTGGTTTCAAAATATTCAAAGATTGTCGAGAAATATATGGAGTTTACGATTTCTATATTACAACTATAGGTTAAATATTTCAGATAATATCTGCAAAAATGATATTTTTATTTTTTATTTTTATTTTTATTTTTATTTTTATTTTTATTTTTATTTTTATTAGATTAGACTTTTTATTAGATATTAATTCATTATTTATTTATGATACCACATTCCATATTTTAACACCTGTTTTTGATCATATTTGGACTGAGGCGCCATCTGTATTTCAATTAGTCAACCACGAATTTACGATTTCTATATTACAACTGTAGGTTAAATATTTCAGATAATATCTGCAAAAATGATATTTTTATTTTTTATTTTTATTTTTATTTTTATTTTTATTAGATTAGACTTTTTATTAGATATTAATTAATTATTTATTTATTCTACTACACTCCATATTTTAACACCCATTTTTGATTATATTTGGACTGAGGCGCCATCCGTATTTCAATTAGTCAACCACGAATTGACGATTTCTATATTACAACTGTAGGTTAAATATTTCAAATAATATCTGCCAAAAATGATATTTTTATTTTTTATTTTTATTTTTATTAGATTAGACTTTTTATTAGATATTAATTAATTATTTATTTATTCTACTACATTCCATATTTTAACACCCATTTTTGATTATATTTGGACTGAGGCGCCATCTGTATTTCAATTAGTCAACCACGAATTGACGATTTCTATATTACAACTGTAGGTTAAATATTTCAAATAATATCTGCCAAAAATGATATTTTTATTTTTTATTTTTATTTTTATTTTTATTTTTATTAGATTAGACTTTTTATTAGATATTAATTAATTTTTTATTTATTCTACTACATTCCATATTTTAACACCCATTTTTGATTATATTTGGACTGAGGCGCCATCTGTATTTCAATTAGTCAACCACGAATTGACGATTTCTATATTACAACTGTAGGTTAAATATTTCAAATAATATCTGCCAAAAATGATATTTTAATTTTTAATTTTAATTTTAATTTTGATTAGATTAGACTTTTTATTAGATATTAATTAATTATTTAAAATCAACGATTTAATTTTATTGTCAATGCACAATTGACAATAAAATTTTAAACTGCTCAATAAATATCGAAAACTATTAAATATACTTAATAAAGTGAACATGAACGTCAGTGAAAGGATAAAGGATCAAACGGAAATACAAATAGAAAAAAAATAAATAAAAAAAATTTTCTTTGTGTTGGCAAAAAAGTGTTGTTTTTTTGACAAAAAAAAATACAGGTGAATTTGTCAGATTTAAGTTGTTATAAGGCTATTTTTGTTTTTATTGTGGGTGATATAAAAGAATTTAATATCAAATTGTAGATTGAGAAATTTAAAGCAAATTTAAAACAAGAGCTATTTAAAAAAAAAATTGAAGGATTGTATTGATTTTTATAAATTAATAAATATGATTCCAAAAATAGTTAAATGCGGAATTATTTCAATTTAGAAAAATAATCTAAAAAATTAATATTTCTAATATTTATAAACTTTTTTTTTTTAATTTGTTATAAAATTGTTATAACATTTTTGTTCTAAGCAAGAGTAAAAATGAAATATGGAGGTTAAAATAATAGCTTAAACAAGTTCTTTTCGATAATATTGACAATCTATAATTATATCAAAAGTCTATGAATAAAAGCACTTTGAAAATAAGTTAGTTGTCATTTTCCAAGCAGTTTTTCACAAGAATTCGTCCCATGACGGATGAAAATTGCATTTAACCTCACATTCGCACGTTTTTAACAAAAAATTTTATACAGCGGCGTCCGAGATTATATTATTCACCTACCAAATAATTAAACAACAAAATCCTCTTTTACAAATAATTTTTAATTTCAGGAAAAATGGACTGTCCTTTATATAAAATAATTTATTATTAACGAAATTAAGTATTTAAAATAATCCCATTGTGACATTAATTTTTTATAATGACATATTTACAGGTACAGACCTGTAAAAAAATGTTTTAGTATTTTTTTATCTGAAAAATTTTTTTTGAAAACAAAAACGATTTTTTTTCGTAAATAACTATTCGTAAAAAAAAAATTCTTCGTTTAATTTTGATAGATATATAAAAATATTATATAATATAATTTACAAAAAAAAAATGTTTTTTACAGGTACAGACCTGTAGAAGAAGTTTTAGTATTTTTTTATTTGACAAGGTTTTTTTGAAAACAAAAACGATTTTTTTTTGTAAATAACTATTCGTAAAAAAAAAATGTTCGTTTAATTTTGATAGATATATAAAAATATTACATTGAACAAACTTTTTTCTACAACATTCGTAAATTAATTTTATATTTCAAAATTTATTTTTTCAACGAACCCCCTCAACAAAAAATATATCCTCAATTATTTAAAAAAAACTTTCAACTATTTAAAAAAAAAAATGTTTTTTACAGGTACAGACCTGTAAAAAATTTTGTTTTAGTATTTTTTTTTGAAAAACTTTTTTTGAAAACAAAAAGAATTTTTTTTTTACGAATAGTTATTTACATTCGTTTCATTTTGATAGATATATAAAAATATCCAACCGAATTAAATAAAAAAAAAAAATCAAACTAGAAAATACCACATCCCCTGCAACGCTACTGCATTTGATACAGGCATATCTTGAGCCGGAGGATTTATTTTTGTAACAAAGACAATCATACCGTATGCTCGGCATAAATCACGGATTTGTCAGGGAGCTGTTAGAGAAATGTTTCTGCAAGCAAATAAAATGGGTACACACTGACGATGTAAGGGTAAAGTCAACGAAACGGGCATTGGGTGGGTGAAGAATAAAGAGCGAGCACGCTGCAAAAACATGGATCATCATATTTCCTCACAAGAAAGTGATAAATTAAAAGATTTATATTCGCGAAAAAGTTATATGGAATTGTGTAAAAAGTTTACTGCTTTTACAGGGAACATTTACAGTATGACCAAAAATTAAATTAAAAAAATATATTACTATGTAAAACTTGGACAGCTACTACTAGATAAATTCATTAATACCTGATAAAACCTTACAAATTTTGATGTAATTCGTAAAAAGTTCGATCAATACGTATTTCGTTCAAAAATAAAAATAGTAGTTCAAATAACATTTGGTAATTGCGATTTTGGACACCCTGTATACGTACCATTATTCACAAAATTGAATCTATTTCCGCTCCGACAAATTATATTATATTATCGGTATAAATTTGTATGTTTTACCATGATATTGTGGAGAAAACAGAATATAAATTTATATACTTCAGTATGCACTAGAGCAGTGGTCCTCAAACGTCATCAACTCACCGGACACATTGGATTCTAATTTTTAGTAGTTTTCTTTAGTCGAAATTTTTTGTTTAAAATTCCAACAAAAAAAAGTGGTAAATATAAAAAAAAAAAAATGCTAAAAATAAATCAAAACAAGTTACATTACTATTTTTTAAATTTTTTATTTTTTTATTTTTTAGAAAAACTTCTTCGATTTATTTATTTATTTTCCCTGTGACTTGAAAAGGTTGCGTGGAACACAGTTTCAAGACCACTGAACTAACGTTTGATTACAATTCGCCCAAATAAGGGCAACTTGGTGTTGTTAAAGTTGCATACATTATTTCGAAGATATGTTGATGTTTGCATTAGACGAGTTGTACGAAATAAACTTCAAAAGTGATTGTATAAATGAATATCAACCGAAAGTACTGACAAATTTACAAAAGTTTTTCGAACAGAATATAAATTTTGCACCAGTACGTCAAAACGCGAAAATGAGTATTGATTTTATTCAGCCAATAAAAACCTCTTCCTAAAAATTCTTCCTATCTATCAGTCATATTGAAACTGCACTTTTTTCTCTGAATTTCCGTGCCCATTCTATCGAATCATAAAAATGTATTTCAGTTCGTTAAAATCGAACCTTATAACCTTAAAATCTTCGCGGCGTATTTCTTAATCCAATATACAATTTTTACGATTAAAATATTTGGGTAATCTCAACAATGTACGAAACATCAAATGTTATGACATGCCAACTTTTACAACATGACTTTTGACACTAGACGAATTTTACTAAACCATGTCATGAAATTTTATGACATGCAAATTCGATGCTTGCAAGATACTCGTACGAAACGTCAATTTAAAAGTCCCCCCCCCCCCCGAAAACATCTAAACTCTCTACCATGGACCTAAAGAGCAAGTGTATGTGATGACAGGGTAGGTGGCGTATGGTGCATGATGTAATGTGATATCATTTACATGCCACGCTATCTCATAGCTGTCAGAAGCCATCAAGGACATGGTGCGGTCGTGATCTTGACATATGTCAAATCAGCACATGACTGCTTGTGATCTAGATTCGAGGTGTGCGCAGATATGAAACTAAGAAACGTGTGGATAAACAAAAATGGAGACGCGAGGAATGAAATTGTATAGAATATGTCGTAAAGCCCATGTTTGTAGCTAAATGAAATAAATACGCATTTCGGAGGATAAATCTCTGTACGTAGTATTACTACAATTAGTAAAAATAATACACTCGAATTGTTACTTACTAACAATATGTGTTATTCTACACAATTGTATTATACAATATGTAAAATTATATAATGTTGTAATATATTATGGATGATATTCTATACAATACACGATATTGTAGAATATAATGTACGATTTTCTAAAAAAAACTGTAATAAAAACAGCAGTATTCTATACAATAGGCAATATTTCTAATGAAGAATATCATAAAATCTATTAATAGAATAGAATACTTGATAGCCTATACAATATTTAATATTCAATATAGTTGTAGAATACAATTAGTGATGGTATCTACAATTGTAACATACAATGAACTATGTTCTATACAATTCTCATGAACAATATACAATTGTAATATATTCTGTACAATTATAATCAATGTACGATTCTCTTAACAATTGTATAACAGAAATGAAGATATTCTTATTGCAAAATAATATAACATCTAGTCCTTGATAATCTATATACAATTTTTGATATTCAATATAATTGTAGAATACAATTGGTGATATTCAATATAATTCTAGAATATAATTGGTGATATTTCTACAATTGTAAAATACAATGAGCTATGTTCTATACAATTGTCATGAAAAATAGGTAATATTGTATACAATTGTAATATATTCTGTACAATTATAATCGATATACGATTCTATTAACAATTGTATAAAAGAAATGAAGATATTCTTATTGCAAAATAATATAAAGTCTAGTCCTTGATAATCTATACAATTTTTGATATTCAATATAATTGTAGAATATAAATGGTGATATTCAGTATAATTGTAGAATACAATTGGTGATATTCAATATAATTCTAGAATACAATTGGTGATATTCTCTACAATTGCAAAATACAATGGGCTATGTTCTATACAATTGTCGTGAACAATAGATAATACAGTATACAATTGTAATATATTCTGTACAATTGTAATCAATGTACAATTGTACAGAATTGTATAACAGAAAAGAAGATATGCTTATTGGAGAATAATATAAAGTCTAGTTGTAGAATAAAATTCTTGATATTCTATACAATTACAAAACACTATTAACGATATTCTATGCACAATATTATGTTGGTGATATTATATCACTAGTTGGTGATATTCTGTACAATTGGAATAACCAAGTCTATAGTAAAAAGGACGATATTCTTATTGCAGAATAACATCAAATCTATTTAAAGAAGAGAATTCTTCATAGTATATACAATTGTTGATATTTAATACAATGGTATTGTATACAATTGTATAATGTAGGCGATATTCTGTACAATTGTAATAAAGGATTTTATAATAAAAAGGACGATATTCCTATTGCAGAATAACATCAAATCAAATTAAAGAAGAGAATTCTTCAAAGTCTATAGAATTGTTGATATTTAATACAATTAATGGTATCGTATACAATTGTACAATGTGGGCGATATTCTATACAATTCTATTGAATATAATTATCGTAAACATTGTACTATTTTTTCAACGATTGTATGATAATAAAGATCATATTCTATACAATAGATTAACACAAAATTCTAAAATACAACAAACGATATTCCACACTTTGACAATTTCATTGTAGAATACAATTGATAATATTCTATACAATTGGGGCATTTCTAACAATCGCGGTATACAATCAGTAATATTCTATGCAATTGTATAAAATATCGCCCATGACGATATCGTGACAGAAGATTATTATCCATTTAATATTGGAGCTACAGAAAATATGACATAACCGCAAAAATATACATCTACCGCAATAATATTTTCAAAATAAAAAAATGTCTTTATTTCCTTTCAGAGATTAATTTACAGCGCAAAAGTCATTATTCCAATACGAAATAATTAGTGCCGTTTTGACAATCAATGCACCGATATAAATATTTGTCGTTACGCTAAAGCTCAAGCAATAAATTCGATTGTGGAATATGCGCGTGTGTTCCAATACTATAATTAACTGGAGCTCGCAGCTCGGGCCCCAGGACAGGACCGTATCGATTTTGCCAATTTCAAATTTATACACGTCTCGCCAAACAATCATTCATTCTGATTCTGTACGAAATATCTTATTACATAGCATGGGTTTAGATGACATCTATACAGGGTGATACGGAATTAATAGAATAATTTGTCCATTTTCATAAACGAAAATAACTTTTTTTTTAGCAGTTTAGCAATTCGATGAGTAATCCAATCTTCTAGAGGAAATATGACATTTCTATTGCCCGTGACTGTACACTTAATATGCCAGTTCGACTGGTCCTGTATGGCGCTTCGGCAATCTATCAATGTGTCACTATTTTGACAACACTGAGGCGACCGAAACGTACTTAGTATAGTTATATGTATGTACGGGATGAGATAGAGGGAGTATGAATAATGGAACGGGAAAGAGACGGGTAGAGAGGGGTAGAAGTAAGCGTCGGTGCCATTGACACGCTTCATTAGCGCCCTCATTAGTCAAATAGGAGAACTATATACTACACACTGCGTAATAAGCGTTCGAATTTTTATTAAATTATTATGCGATATAAAAAAGAAGCATCTATTTCTACTAGACCATAGAAAATCATCAGTGGCTATAAACCAATATAAATATACGCCACTATGCCCGCGAATATACAGGGTGTTGTTTGAACACTAGTTCGATTTTTATTTTTATAATTTTAATTTTTAATTTTTATAAGCGCTAGATCGTTTTTTCGATGGACGGATTAAATTGAAGATTAAAAAATTATTGCAATTTTGCATCATCGAAAAAGGAGTGAAAAAGGAATTGATGATTTTTTTTTTTAACTTACCGTTTGTGCTGAGCATGGTATATCGTAAAACGAGTCGTCCTGAGCCCCAACGTTGGAGGATTTCTAAAGGATGGTCCGTTTCTCTTAAGGCACATTCTGAAACAAACAAAAATTATAAAAAATAATTTTATAGCAATCACGATTAGTTTTTATGTTGCACTACTGACGATAGCGTTCGAAATGCGCATCTAGCTATTAAATGCTTTGAGTTAAGGTATTTGGGTGATATTTTATACAAACAAAAATTACATTTTATAAAGAAATGTGCGATAAAACATAATTTTCTTGTAAGGAAGTTAAATTTGATTGCAAATTTTAATATACGAATTAAGGTAGCGCAGTCGGTAAAGACTACCGCTAAAAAAACTCGACTTTATTGCGGGTAAAAATACGCGACATTATTGGCAGTAAAATTTTTCTTTCCGGTAAAATAAAATTATTTTATTAGCGGTAAAAAACGGTAGTTTTATTATTTGTAAAGAAACCTTGATTTTATTGCCGGTAAATACTAACGGTAAAATACTAAAACTAAAGGTTTAAAAAAACTGAACTTGGCTTTATTAACGATTTAAAAATCTTGCTTTTATTACCGACAAAACTTGATTTTTTTTACCGGTAAAAAGTATCAATTTATTACCTAATATCAGTTTTAAAAAAATCTATTACCTGTAAAAAAAGATTTCGGTAAAAAAATAAGCGACAAAAAAATATTTAAAAGAACTATTTTATTATCCATAAAAACTTCATTTTATTATCGGTAAAATAAAATATTTTATCAAATTTTCTGGTCCACATTGGAAGTATTTTTCGATAAATATTACCGGCAATTTATTTCCAAAAAAATAAGTTTAAAATTATTATCAATGTTAATGTTTGAGATAAATTCTTATTAAGAATTTTTTGTAAAAATATTTACAAAAGATATTTTTAAAAATTATGTAAAAATAGCGATGTCTGTAAAAAATCATTTTCATTTTATTACCGGTAAAAAAATATTTTATTGCGCTTACAAATCATTCAATTACCAGTAAATATTGATCCTTGAAAAAATAATCTCATTACAAATTAAAAAATCAGTTTATTACCGGTAAAAAAACAATTTGTTATCGGTAAATATTAACACGCGGCAAAAAAATATTTTATTACCGGCAAAATACCGACAACAATAAATAAAAAAAAAATTCCATAAACTAGCTAACTTTTCTCTCCAACAAAATCGATAAAATCATTCCCTCGTTCACATCACATTCATTTTTACCACTTACATTACCATTTATTTACATCTCCTACTCGTTTCTGCCATGTTAAAGTCATCATGGCATCAACCACACGTCTGTCTGTCTATCAGAACTGAAGAGAATCTTTCTTTTCGCTAGCACAATTCTTCAGCGGAGCATATGTCGATATCCGTATTCGAAATATTCAAGAAATGCAACGTAATATTCAAGAAAGTGGAAACAAATATATAGCGTGTGGAGAAAAAAGCCAGTAATCTTTATATTACACTTTAAAGGCAGTTTTAACTGTGTTTAGTTTAGGTTCAATTCCACAGAAAATATTATTAAATAAAAAAATTGTTTTCGTGTAAACAAGTTTAGAGAAATCGATCAATTCATTTTGGAAATTTCAATATTTTCATATATAAAAAGATTGTAAAATTATTGTAAAATTGGTTGATTGATTTTTTAATTTTTTAATTCTACGATTATTATGAAATAACGGAAGGAATTTGGATCATTTTTACCAGATTATCGGTAAAAAAAAATTTTTTCCTATAGATATTTATCGTTGATAAAATGAATATTTACCAAGACAGGAATTTTACTGGTAATAAAATTTTAGTAAAACGTTGGTAAAGAATACCGGTAATATTTACCAGAAAAAAAATGTAAAATAAAATATTTTACTAAGAATAGACTAAAATATTTCATAGGTTTATTGGTAAAGAATTTTTTTAGTGTGTAATAAAATGAATTTTTACCAGCACAAGAATTTACTGGTAATAAAATTCTAGTAAAATGTTAGTAAATAATACCCGTAATATTTACCAAAGTATTATGTAAAATAAAATATTTTACTAAGAATAGACTAAAATATTCCATAGGTTTATTGGTAAAGAATTTTGTGTGTGTAATAAAATGAATTTTTACCAGCACAAGAAATTTACCGGTAATAAAATTCTAGTAAAACATTGGTAAATAATACCCGTAATATTTACCAAAAACTATATGTAAAATAAAATATTTTACTAAGAATAGACTAAAATATTTCATAGGTTTATTGGTAAAGAATTTTGTGTGTGTAATAAAATGAATTTTTACCAGCACAAGAAATTTACCGGTAATAAAATTCTAGTAAAACATTGGTAAATAATACCCGTAATATTTACCAAAAACTATATGTAAAATAAAATATTTTACTAAGAATAGACTAAAATATTTCATAGGTTTATTGGTAAAGAATTTTGTGTGTGTGTAATAAAATGAATTTTTACCAGCACAAGAAATTTACTGGTAATAAAATTCTAGTAAAACGTTGGTAAATAATACCCGTAATATTTACCAAAAACTATATGTAAAATAGAATATTTTACTAAGAATAGACTAAAATATTTCATAGATTGGTAAAGAATTTTTTTAGTGTGTAATAAAATGAATTTTTACCAGCACAAGAATTTACTGGTAATAAAATTCTAGTAAAATGTTAGTAAATAATACCCGTAATATTTACCAAAGTATTATGTAAAATAAAATATTTTACTAAGAATAGACTAAAATATTTCATAGGGTTTATTGGTAAAGAATTTTGTGTGTGTAATAAAATGAATTTTTACCAGCACAAGAAATTTACTGGTAATAAAATTCTAGTAAAACATTGGTAAATAATACCCGTAATATTTACCAAAAACTATATGTAAAATAAAATATTTTACTAAGAATAGACTAAAATATTTCATAGGTTTATTGGTAAAGAATTTTGTGTGTGTGTAATAAAATGAATTTTTACCAGCACAAGAAATTTACCGGTAATAAAATTCTAGTAAAACATTGGTAAATAATACCCGTAATATTTACCAAAAACTATATGTAAAATAAAATATTTTACTAAGAATAGACTAAAATATTCCATAGGTTTATTGGTAAAGAATTTTGTGTGTGTGTAATAAAATGAATTTTTACCAGCACAAGAAATTTACCGGTAATAAAATTCTAGTAAAACATTGGTAAATAATACCCGTAATATTTACCAAAAACTATATGTAAAATAAAATATTTTACTAAGAATAGACTAAAATATTCCATAGGTTTATTGGTAAAGAATTTTGTGTGTGTGTGTAATAAAATGAATTTTTACCAGCACAAGAAATTTACTGGTAATAAAATTCTAGTAAAACATTGGTAAATAATACCCGTAATATTTACCAAAAACTATATGTAAAATAAAATATTTTACTAAGAATAGACTAAAATATTTCATAGGTTTATTGGTAAAGAATTTTGTGTGTGTGTAATAAAATGAATTTTTACCAGCACAAGAAATTTACTGGTAATAAAATTCTAGTAAAACATTGGTAAATAATACCCGTAATATTTACCAAAAACTATATGTAAAATAAAATATTTTACTAAGAATAGACTAAAATATTTCATAGGTTTATTGGTAAAGAATTTTGTGTGTGTGTAATAAAATGAATTTTTACCAGCACAAGAAATTTACCGGTAATAAAATTCTAGTAAAACATTGGTAAATAATACCCGTAATATTTACCAAAAACTATATGTAAAATAAAATATTTTACTAAGAATAGACTAAAATATTCCATAGGTTTATTGGTAAAGAATTTTGTGTGTGTGTGTGTAATAAAATGAATTTTTACCAGCACAAGAAATTTACCGGTAATAAAATTCTAGTAAAACATTGGTAAATAATACCCGTAATATTTACCAAAAACTATATGTAAAATAAAATATTTTACTAAGAATAGACTAAAATATTCCATAGGTTTATTGGTAAAGAATTTTGTGTGTGTGTGTAATAAAATGAATTTTTACCAGCACAAGAAATTTACTGGTAATAAAATTCTAGTAAAACATTGGTAAATAATACCCGTAATATTTACCAAAAACTATATGTAAAATAAAATATTTTACTAAGAATAGACTAAAATATTTCATAGGTTTATTGGTAAAGAATTTTGTGTGTGTGTAATAAAATGAATTTTTACCAGCACAAGAAATTTACTGGTAATAAAATTCTAGTAAAACGTTGGTAAAGAATACCCGTAATATTTACCAAAGTAGTATGTAAAATAAAATATTTTACTAAGAATAGACTAAAATATATCATAGATTGGTAAAGAACTTTTTTTTTATGTAATAAAATGATTTTTTTACCGGCATCTGTAATTATTAATTATAAAATGCTTGAAATTTTTACCAGAAAATAATTAAAAATAAAATATTTTACCGGTAATAAAATTAAATAAAAAAGTTTATCAGCTTACTCATAAGGAAATCTTTTACCGACATCGTTATTTACTATTAATGAAATGATTTTTCATCTGTATCTGTATTTACCGGTAATAAAGTGCTGATTAAATATACCGGTAATATTTACCGGAAAATTGAATAAAATAAATTAAAGCGCCTATAATAAAATAAATTAAAGCGCCGATAATAAAATAAAAACATTTACTACCGGCAAATAAGAGTTTTTACTAACATCGTTATTTACCGGTAATAAAACGAGATTTTATCGGCATCTGGTAATAAAATTCTGGAGAATTTTTTTAGTAAAAAATACCAGTAATGAAATTTTTTAAAAACATCGTGATTTGCTGGTAATAAAATAAATATTTATCGGTGTGTGTTTTTACCGTGAAGATGGAAAATTCGGTAAAAATACCGGTAAATGTATAGAAAATTTACTTAAATAAAATATTTTACCACTAAATAAATTTACCGGTAATAAATTAAGTTTGTTAAAAACACACGAAAAATAAATAACACATTTTACCGGTAATAAAATCGAATTTTTACCAATAATTATTACCCATTTTTATTCATAATAAAATAAGGGCTGGAAGAAGCAAAAATCTTCTAGACAATTTCAAAGCTAAATGCAATGGTGTAGAATCGGAAGCTTATCAACAGGTGAACTTCTAAGAAAGGGTAGAGTGGGGAAGAGAGGTGTAAGAAGGAAGGGGTGTATTATTCCTTCACCTGAGTGAAGGAATAAAAATTGACGAGGAATAAAAGGGAATATAAAGGCTGTCGCAAAATATAAGACGATTTCTTGAAGAACATATCGTTAAAAATTAAATTGTAAATTGAGGTGAGTATAAAAATTTATATTGTAAAAAAATACAGGGTGGTTGATAAACAATATCTCCGTGAAAATTTAAATAAAATAAAGACGCAGATAAAAATTGTTTAGAGAATCTTTTTCCATAAAACGTGCTTATTAGAAAAAATTCAGCAAAAATTTAAAAAAATCGACCCACACATTTTCTATCAGCCTTTCGTAAAGAAATTCCAAATTATGCCATATCCACCGCTGAATACATGAATATCAAACGACTTCACGGCGGTACCTTACCAACTGAAATTCTATTGCCTAAAGTTACGATTCCACTAACAAAAAAAAAAAAAACACTACGTACATACAAAAACACCGCTAAACTTAATCCACACTACCTGTTGAAGACGAGAGCAAATAACAACATTAAACAGTGGAATCGTAGCTTTAGATAGGCCCGAATCAAAAATGCCAACGTGAAGTATTTGCGCATTATACGTGATCGTGCGGCAGAAAAATGAAACATTGAAAATGTCATCATTTGAAGGATAAGATGGATTTTTATTTTCGTATGAGGAATAAAATTTTGTTCCCTCTGATTTAAATTAATTTTATATCTACGACTAAATTTTTTTTTAATTAATAAATAGACCAAGGTACGATTAACTAATACCTCGTCTACTACGATACAGGATAATCAGAATTATTTATAATTACAATTACTATCTCGAGGCGAAGATCTCATTTACTCGCTACAGTAGCGACACCAGTAGCTAATAGCTGCAACTAAAATATAACCAAACACGTGCGATATATAGCGGAGCACTCCGGAACTAATCATTTATAATAATAACAATAATAATAGACGCGGCGGCCGTTCTAATGGCACTATAACAGAAAGTTCACATTGCTATAGCTGATGTCTTATGTGTTGGACCTTAAATACGTGGCTGGGAGGATCATGATGTACAGACAGACCTCTAGATACGAGGTGTACGTTTAATAGCGACGTCGGGTATAATGACAGATAATAGGATGCATGTAACGCCATCTAATGGTTAGTAATGTTATATCCGTAGTGTTTGGAATATACAGGGCGCTATATATACCGATTTTTTTGCGTTATGACATTTTACATTTATGACGATAATCGTGATCGTTGTACGTAATTGTTGAGTTCTTGACGATTTTAATTGATTTTATTTAAAAAAGTAATTTTTCAGGTCTAGTTTGAAGTGGTGTATTTTAAAGAGGGTCGTATTATAAGTATAGAATCGATTGGTAATTGTGGCCCTGACATATTTTCATGAATAATATAAATTATGACTGGCAGAACGACGATATGTACATATTTGATACTGTTGTTAGAATTTCATTCGTACACGTACCAACCCTCATATTAATATTATAAAAATCGATAGAGAAAATTCACCTTGGTTTAGAAAATCGATAGAGAAATTTCACCAAAAGTGTGTAGTTTATATAGAAGTAGAAATATACAAGAAATTGTATTCTGATGTAATATAAGTTGACAAATTGCAGATCTTCCAATATTTTTTATAAATTTGCGACAAAAATTTTGTACTAAACTTTTTTTTAAATGATTTAAAAAAAAATTTAGAGTCAACTTTTTTTTAAATGATTTATTCAACATGGTCTAGTTTATTTTATTTTTTTTGCATATTTGTTCACACAGTAATAAAATAAATAATTTTTCTAATTATAAAAAAGCGCAGAAAAAACACATTTTTATGATTCAAAAATTGACAAATCGCAGTTTTTCGCATTTTTATAAATTTTATACCAAAAATTATACTAAAATAATTATAGAAAAATTTTATACTAAACACATTTTTCTTAGAATTTATTCAACATAATCCAGTTTATTTATTTACACAATTGAAACATAAAATAAATCATTTTTCTAATTATAAAAACGTGCGGAAAACGCATTTTTATAATCTACAGATTGACAAATTGCAGTTTTTCAATAGATTTTTTTATAAACACAAATTTGTAAATTTTCCAATTGTTAAATCGCCCGGTAGTTATATTCATAATTTATAATATTTCAAAAAAAATTTAAATAACTGTTTTTAATAACTTATTTTTTTAGCGATTAATTTAATTAATTAGTTTTTTAAATTTTTACATTTTTAAATTATTAAAAATTATTTTGAAAATATTTATTTTACTAAAAATTATTTTTAAAATATGTAAAATTATTTATCTTACCAAAAATTACTACATTATATCATTATAATTAATTTTTTTTTTTATAAATTTTTTTCAAATATATATTTAAAAAAAATTATGCAACTTTCCGCGAAAAACTTATATTTGCAATTTAAAATATCATAATTTTTTTATTCATATTTTTATTAGCTGTATACAGGGTGTTTTGAATTGGAATATACAAATTATGTAATATAATTATTTAGAAAAATATTCTGAAATGTGCGAATATTGTTTAATTAATTAAATAGAATGTTCAAATTTTATACTTTTTTTGCAATTTGTTTAATATAATTTATATCATTTATGTTTATAATAAAAAAATTAAATTAATACAATAAATTTTTATTTTTTTGTATAAAAGGGCCTGAAGGACTTATTTTTCGAATTTTTAAAATACTGAAAATTTGTTTTGTGAAATTTTAAAAGTTTGTGAATTTTAATGTCATGAGTTATTTTTTTATAATTCATTTAATATGATTTTTATTAATTTTTGTACATGCAAATTTATAAAAGCAGCCGCAAAACTCATTTTTATAATTTAAAACTTTAAAAAATATATTTACAAAACTTCTGCATTTAAAAAAAAAATTCTTTTCTTTTTAGAATTTTTTTAAACATCATATTTTACATTTTTTTCATGCATTATGAATTTGCAAAAATTTTTAGTTTTTAAACTTTTTAAAATTTGAAATATAGTATATAAAGAAATATATCATTAAATTTCTGAATTTATTTATTATTTATAATTAAACACACAGTAGAAACGCTTAAAAAAAAATCAACTTTAAATAAAACTAAATAATAGAATTAAAAACAAATGTTTAAAAAAAATCTTTAACTTAAAAAAAAAAAAAATGATTTAAATGTTTACTGTTACAAAGCAGAAATTTATTGATTTTTCTTTCGTTTTTTTTTTATATTAAAAAAACCCACAAAATGACCTCCTTATATTAGGCTACGGCCCTTAATAGTCACACTAGATATAGATACAAAAAATCATCAAATTGTATCAAAAAAAACATACAACTTTTACCATATTGAAGTCTCCGATTAGTTTGCACTTGATTTTTAGCATCAGACACTGAAGATGACTCACAACATAACGAAACGTTGTCGCCAAGTTTCGTAGTGTCATTGGACGTAACTAGCATCATTTTCAATGACTCGCAAAAAAATTATAGAAAAAAAACAATAACGCGGAAAATGATTTTGTTTTTATGATAAAATTAAGTTCGAAAAATATTTGATAGAAATAATTAAAAGACCAAAAATAAAATAAAAAGTTATTAATTTGCGCGATAATGAATATAATGTATAATCCATTCAAATTGGGGGTAGAAATAATAATTATTATTACAATTTCAACAATATCAAATTTGTTTGAATATTTAATAAAAAAATACTAAAAAAATGCCGGAAAAGATATTTTAACTAAAAATTTATAAATGCTAATTTTTTTAATATATTTACAAAAAAAAAATTTTTTTTTGTATTTGCCGCGACCGAGTCAGTAGCTCAACTAAAATAGTTTTTCATCTAAACATCTAAATGCACTATAATATAAATGAATTTGATATCGAATTTGGTATTCTAGTCCGTATTTATAGGTAAAATATATCTGTATTGTACTGAATGATACAATTTGCTATCGATTTATACTGTTGTTGGTATATATACAGTGTGTTCGCAAAATCAACAGCGAAAAGAAACAATATTGAACTATATAACTTGAAAATGATTTTTTAATAAATGGAAGGCAATCTACAAAATATATATAATGCACATTTCGACAGCTAATATTTCATCATCAGTAACAATCTACAAAAATATAAAATATTAAAAAATGTATTTACATAATATGAATAACGAATTCTATTTATTTTTCATTAAATATTTGCATATAATTGAGTTTTTTTTTTGGATCACTATGTATACGATTTAGGGAGGCATATTGTAGGTTAGATTTGGTTAGAATGACAGTTCCATTCGTGATAAATGGTCAGCTTTTAATTAATTAGTGAGTATTGATTGTAGCCTAAATACAAAATAAATTGTTGATAAAAAAATTGCTTGAAGAGTTTATAAATACAAAATTTAAAATGAACCATATTTTAAAAAAATATATAAATAAAACGTCGAGTATTATTTGAAAAATTGTGGATATCTAGAAATATTTAATTCCTTATGTTGTCGATGATACTTAATAAAATTAATACAAATTAATTTAATGAAAAACGCATATTTAAAATGTGAGAAATTGCAGTTAAATACATTTTTTAATTATCTTCAAATATGAATGGGACATATTGGATCGGAAATTATATGGGGGATTCTAAATCTGCAAATAGTTTTGTTGGAGGACAAACAGTATGGAAGATAACGTAAAAGAAAAAAATGAAAAAAGAGGGTATCCCCTTAAGAATTTTTTTTTTGTGAAAATTGTGTGTTTTTCAAAAATCTGTTTATGGTATATCCTAATACGTTTTGATATTAAGATTTAGAATTTGCAAATGAGAATCCAAAATCAAAAAAATAAGAATCGTATCAAATTTTATAGAAAAATGAACAAATTGTAAACTTTCATTTAACGATAATACAAAATAAAACCGCACGAAAATGAAATCTCTAACGCTTGCAAATTTTAATCAATTAAAAAAAAAAAAAAAAGAGTATCCCCTTAACATTTTTTTTTTGTAAAATTGTGAGATTTTCAAAAAGCTGTTTATGGTATATCCTAATACGTTTTGATATTAAGATTTAGAATTTGCAAATGAGAATCCAAAATCAAAAAAATAAGAATCGTATCAAATTTTATAGAAAAATGAACAAATTGTAAACTTTCATTTAACAATAATACAAAATAAAGCCGCACGAAAAAGAAATCTCTAACGCTCGCAAATTTTAATCAATAAAAAAAAAAAAAAAAGAGAGTATCCCCTTAACATTTTTTTTTTGTAAAATTGTGAGATTTTCAAAAAGCTGTTTATGGTATATCCTAATACGTTTTGATATTAAGATTTAGAATTTGCAAATGAGAATCCAAAATCAAAAAAATAAGAATCGTATCAAATTTTATAGAAAAATGAACAAAATTGTCAACTTTCAATTAACGATAATAGAAAATAAAACCGCACGAAAAAGAAATCTCTAACGCTTGCAAATTTTAATCAATAAAAAAAAAAAAAAAAGAGAGTATCCCCTTAACAATTTTTTTTTGTAAAATTGTGAGATTTTCAAAAAGCTGTTTATGGTATATCCTAATACGTTTTGATATTAAGATTTAGAATTTGCAAATGAGAATCCAAAATCAAAAAATAAGAATCGTATCAAATTTTATAGAAAAATGAACAAATTGTAAACTTTCATTTAACAATAATACAAAATAAAACCGCACGAAAAAGAAATCTCTAACGCTTGCAAATTTTAATCAATAAAAAAATAAATAAAAAAGAGAGTATCCCCTTAACAATTTTTTTTTGTAAAATTGTGAGATTTTCAAAAAGCTGTTTATGGTATATCCTAATACGTTTTGATATTAAGATTTAGAATTTGCAAATGAGAATCCAAAATCAAAAAAATAAGAATCGTATCAAATTTTATAGAAAAATGAACAAAATTGTCAACTTTCATTTAACAATAATACAAAATAAAACCGCACGAAAAAGAAATCTCTAACGCTTGCAAATTTTAATCAATAAAAAAATAAATAAAAAAGAGAGTATCCCCTTAACAATTTTTTTTGTAAAATTGTGAGATTTTCAAAAAGCTGTTTATAGTATATCCTAATACGTTTTGATATCAAGATTTAGAATTTGCAAATGAGAATCCAAAATCAAAAAAATAAGAATCGTATCAAATTTTATAGAAAAATGAACAAATTGTAAACTTTCATTTAACAATAATACAAAATAAAGCCGCACGAAAAAGAAATCTCTAACACTCGTAAATTTTAATCAATTAAAAAAAAAAAAACAGTATCCCCTTAACAATTTTTTTTTGTAAAATTGTGGAGATTTTTAAAAATCTGTTTATAGTATATCCTAATACGTTTTGATATCAAGATTCAGAATTTGCAAATGAGAATCCAAAATCAAAAAAAATAAAAAATCGTATAAAATTTTATAGAAAAATGAGCAAAATTGTAAACTTTCATTTAACCATACAAATAAAAATACACGAAAAAAAAATCTCTAACGCTCGCAAATTTTAATCAATTAAAAAAAAGAATGAAAAGAGGGTATTCCCTTAACATTTTTTTAATGTAAAATCGTGAGATTTTCAAAAATCTGTTTATATATCCTAATACGTTTTGATATCAAGATTTAGAATTTGCAAATATAATCAAAAATCAAAAAAACAAGAATCGTATAAAATTTTATAGAAAAATGAACAAAATTGTAAACTTTCATTTAACAATTATATAAAATGAAGCTACACGAATAAAAAATCTCTATCCTCGCAAATTTTTATCAATTAACAATTTTTATCCGCCAAATTTCGCTGGCGCGATTTAATTAATCTTTTCATGTCTTCAGGAAAATAATTAAATAATTCTCTTTTATATCCGAAAAACATTTTCAGGACACAGAGCCATTTGTGTTGTAATCAGAGTTCGGTCCGTAATGTAATTTTCGGAAATTAATTTGTAGATTAAATTAGTTTTCCTTAGAATCGCCCAGTGTGTTTAATTACTAAATTTAAATTAGCGCTACAGCGCCGAAACATTTTTTTTAATCGCACAGTTCATTGGAAAATTGTTATCGAAAATTTCGATTTTTTCCAACGCTTCGAATGAGCTGTTTTTTCTTCAAAAATCGAAATATTTATAAAACGGTATTAGTAGAGGAACAAAAAATTTTTTGAACAAATTTTTGGGAAATAAAATCTTGGGAAATTTTATAAAATTTGCAATTTTTTCATATACAAAAAAAAAATGTCACAAAAAAATGTTTGCGCGCAAATTATCTGGACAGTAATGATGGATAGCGGCGCCACCACTGACCAAGCGGAAGGAAGAAGAACTAAAGACCGCAAAATTCATTATAAGCCTTAACTACATCCGTCGCTCATTCTAATCTATTTTCAAACAGTTGCGCAATTTCTCTGACCAATAACACCAACAAAAGTGAAACGGATAGATCCGATTGACATTGGAAGAATTGAGATGGCTAGAGGATATCTAAGGACACACGTGTCCTTAACGCAAGGATTCATTCATTCATTGATTCATACACAGGCTGTCACACAACACATAGTAATGTACGAATTTGCAATTTTCATCAAAAAAAAAATAGAAAAAAAAATCTATTTCACAGAGATATGTCAAATTTACAAAGAAAAGAATAATCGTACGCAAAATAAAAAATTTATATGAAAAGGGAGCTATTATCTATATTAGTTACCTTGAAAAAAATCTCAAAAATTAGCTTAATTTTTGCTAAAAAAAATCAAGTTTGAGACTCCGCGCGGAAAATAACAAGTGACAACGAGAATCATTTTTCAGGCGTTATTTTATCGAGGACGCTACTAAAAAATTAGAAAAAACTTTGACAGTTATATAGCTAGACATTTTGTCTACCATCAGTAAAAATTGGGCAATTTTATTTGCTTTCATTTAATAGTTGAGCTAACATTGGTAAACCCTTGCAATAGAAACGTCTTGAAGCCCACATATATAAAAAATCTGTATATGTATGAAGTAATCTATATGGGCTTTGAGATAATTGGCAACAATGGTACAAACATGTTATACAATACAAGTGAAATCGACCAGATAAACTATGGTCATGAATCACTAGTGGTATCTGTTGGTCCATAATTTAATATATAAAGCTATGGATTTTGAGTGGATTGGCAACAATGGTACAAACATGTTATACAATACAAGTACAATCGACCAGATAAAGTATGATCATGAACCACTAGTGGTATCTGTTGGTCCATAATTTAATATATAAAGTTATGGATTTTGAGTCGATTGGCAACAATGGTACAAACATGTTATACAATACAAGTACAATCGACCAGATAAACTATGGTCATGAACCACTAGTGGTATCTGTTGGTCCATAATTTAATATATAAAGTTCTGGATTTTGAGTGGATTGGCAACAATGGTACAAACATGTTATACAATACAAGTACAATCGACCAGATAAAGTATGGTCATTGAATCACCAGTGGTCCATAATTTAATATATAAACCTATGGATTTTGATTGGATTGGCAACAATGGTACAAACATGTTATACAAACAAGTACAATCGACCAGATAAAGTACGGTCATGAACCAATAGTGGTATCTGTTGATCCATAATTTAATATATAAAGTTATGGGACTTGAGTGGATTGGCAACAATGGTACAAACATGTTATACAATACAAGTATAATCGACCAAATAAACTATGGTCATGAACCACTAGTGGTCCACAATTTAATATATAAAGTATGTAAGGCCCTAATTTGAATACGTCGCTCTTAAGGGGATATCACGTTTTTAGAATTTCGTGTTTATAAAATTCTATGAGAATTTTATTGAAACTCTCAGCTCTATTTATGTCGCTCAAGCAAAATTATGTAGTTTAATTCCGTAAGAAATTATTTGAGTCGATAAAAATATTTACAGAAACGGCGTAAGGACGTAATATTTTTAACGTACATTAAGAAAGGTTCAGATTCGGTAATGCCAGATTCTGGGGTAATTATCTAAATTTGTAACCTTAAAAAAAAATTAACAAACGTGAGCTTAATTTTTGCTAAAAAAAAATCCACTTTGAGACACCGTCGGAAACGAACAGTTTGAATGTTTGGAACAGCAGACTGGCAAATTTGCTTCACCGCACTTTTTTTTATCAAAAAATAATTTAACTAACAAATTGCGAAACACTTTTGAACATGGAAATGTAAATTGTATCTGTTTCGACACATAATGTAGTAACATTTGATCGAAATGGTAAAATCGTGATTAATCTATTGAAACACAGATGGCGTCATGTGCTATTATGTTTATCGCTGCGTTGCAATTCATTAAAATCAGGAAAATCCTCTAAACAATGAATTTTAACACACCTTATAAATAATGATTAAAAAATTAATAAATAAATGGTATGTATAAATTTAAAATGTGATTCTAAATAAAAGAAAAAAAAATCCTGTAGGAAAACGGCATAAAGTAATATTTTTGCTCGTACCTTTTGATTGACAATTTTGAAAACAATTGAAGTTTTAAAAAATAGATGGCGCCACAATATCAAATTACACAATAAAATCGAAAACTTTTTATCAACACGCACCAAAAGCATATACAGCGTGTCAAACATTTTTGACACATTACCTGTGGGAAAACACTACGTGCCATTAATTGAGGTTTTGCTGTACGTACTCGCATTACAAACGCGAATATAATTGAGATAAATTGGCTAATTATGAGAGATGCAATAATTAATAGTAATTTCAGAGGCATTGTTGCAGCTGGTGGGGATTACGCCGTATATAAATTAATTTAAATATAATATACAGCGGGGAAATAAAGCTGGCTCATCCGGAAATGATCATTTCCGCGCAATTACGAACGTGCGGATTATTTCACATGAAAAACGTAAATATCGGAATTAATTATTTATGTCTCCGCTGGGTATAAAATAATGATTTATTATAGATTTTTTTTGTAAACTAATTTTAATTAGTCAGTATGGTGAAAAAAATTAATAAAATGTCTAACGAAAGAATTGTTTTATTGTTATAATAATAATAATAATAATAGTCTTTTCTTTTATCTTTATCTTTTTTTTATATAATTTTTTTATAATTTTCTTAATATCGTTTTATATTATCTCTGTCTTTTTTTTTAATTTAAATTTAACTTTAAATAAAAAATATTTAAATTGTCTTTGAAATTGCACAAACTCGTACCCTGTAGAGCAATGGTTTCCCAAATGTATGCCCGCGGGCATAAGTGACAAGTGTGCTGAATTTATTAAATGTTAAAAAAATATATAGTAGGATTTAGAATTTTTTGCATATTTATATCTTTCAAATTTAAAAAAAAAATTTAAAAAAAATTTTTTTTTAAGGAAATAATCTTGAACATTTACTAATATAACAAAAGTAAAAGCGGAGGCAAATATTTGCGAAAAAAAATTTCAAATTTCAAAAATGCCCGCGACTTCAATTAGTTTGAGAATCCCCGATATTGAGCTTCGAGAATGTTTACATTCAATTATTTAAAAATGATGTAAGGCCTGCTGCAAAACATTACCTGTCGACGTTTTTTAAATTTACATCCTTTTAAAAGCCCTGTGCAAAATTTACTAAAATATTTTTATTCGAAAAAATTAAAATTAAATACAATCAAAGAATTCGCCAATTTGAATGTGATGGATGAATATTTCGTTTAATGTATTTATTTTTGCAAAAAATATATACATGATGAACGAAACAAATAGACTGGGGGTTCTGAAAGTGACGTGCATTTTTTTACGGATATTTTTAAGGTTTTTTTACAAGCCAACGAACATGACATTAATTTGTTTTTTTAAATTTTTATAAAAATTAAAATTAACTAAATCATAAATAGTATAAAATATAGTTCTAAATTTATATAAATAGAAAAAATTGCTATTATTATTAATTCCACAATTTTTTTTTATTCACGAAAAATGCACAATATAGACCATTTATTATTTCACTATTTCATATTTCATAATACTACAAAAAAAAAATTTTTTTCCCGACAATAAGAAAATGTAACGAATTCAATTTAGTTTTAAATAAGCCTTTAGCTCGAGGGGGCGCGCATCATAAACTAATTGGGCAAAATTGTGCCGCTCAAGATCACACGCCAAGATATAAAACATTCTTAAGGACTCGAATTAACAATATGTTCTTATATACGAAATAATATACCGGGTGATATTTGTGCGGAAATTTTAATTCATTTGTAATTAAATTATGGTCATTTAATTTGAATTAAATTAATTTAATTTAATAGTATATTTTTATTGTACATCAAACCAACCAAAAAAATATAAAACTAAAAGTAAAAAAAAATTTGTGCGTATGTATTTTGTCATAATTGGATTAAGGCGCCATCTGTATTTCAACTAGTCAATTATAAATCTTAGATTTCTATCGACTTGACTACGTCAAGTATTTTATATAATATGACAAAAAAGGTTAAAAAAAAAAATCTTAGCTAAGAAATGTTTTAATATTTTGACAATCAGCTGTTCAAAATATTCCAAAAATATTTCAATTAAGGCTTCGGCAAATTTTTCTGATGGTGTGTTAGTTTTTGGCAGTCTCAAAGTGGAAAAAAAAGCTTAATAAAAAAAAAAAAACACAAAATTTTGAGATTTGTAAAAAATTTGACAAATATTACGTCTTTACGACTCTTCTGTAAAAAACAAATCTCTACTCAAAATAAACCACGTTTTTATTAAACCATTTAATTAAAGATATTTCGCTATACTTTTTTAAATATTAAAAAAAAAAAACACGTGCCATTTGAAATGAGAATAAATGTCGAAATTGGCATTTTAGTCCTTCAGTATGCGAATGAAAAAAATAATTTAATTTTACGGTATCTGTCTTATATCTAAGCGGTCTTCGTTGGTTCTTGCGCCTGGCGCAAGGGATATCATTTTATCCTCTTTGTCCTTATTTACATCGTATAATACTCCAATTACGGAGGACATTCTCTGAAGAATGTGCGAGACAAGTTATTAATCCAAAATATCATTTTACATCCGCCGGAATATTACCATTTCTTATATCCGCAGAAAATACCGTGCGTTTAATATTGTGAAAATCGATATTAATATTAATATAATCTCAAAAAAAAAATTTTATACGAACAATTTTTTTTCTTCATGTTCAAACAAGTTCTGTGTAAATTTATTTCTGTTTAAAAATGAATATTTTATGAGATGAACGAGAAAATGAAGAACTTTTAAAAGCGGATAATTAAGACAACGTAAATAGCGAAAGTTTGGAAATGTCGCTTACGTTTAACCCCTTTTTTTTACGAGTTTTCACTTGTTTTTCTAAGCGCGAGTTTAACTTAACTTAAATGTTAGTTAGTTAAAGAGTCCGCAATCCTAAAGATTGGTTGGAAACAGCACGCCATGCCGATCTATCCTGAGCTAATCCCTTCATCTCCCTATAGCTATTCATCTCAACGTCTTCAACTATCTGACTCACATACTCCAATCTAGGCCTACCTACCCCTCTCTTTCCCTCCACTCTACCTTCTATGATCAATTGCATAATCCCCCCATGCCTAAGGATATGCCCTACTAATCTGTCTCTCCTACGCTGTAACACTCTCCAGATACTTCTCTTCTCCCCTACTAACTCTAGTACAGCTTCATTTGTTACTTTATCTTCCCAACCAATCCTCATCATCCTCCTATAACACCACATTTCAAGTGCTTCTAATCTACGCTTCTCTTCCTTTCCTATAGTCCACGCCTCACACCCGTACAGTGCTACACTCTAAACATATACCTTCAGTAATCTTTTTCTAATACCCAAGTCAATATTTGATCTTAAAATCTGTTCTTTTTCTACGAATGCCTTCCTACCCTGTGCTATCCTACACTTTATATCTACCTTGCTTCGATTATCTTTTGTGATTCTACTGCCTAAATAACAAAAATCTGACACTTCTTCGATTCTATTATCTCCTATTGTGATCCTCATTTTTCTACTGCATTCCTTTTTGTCACACCTCATCACTTTAGTTT
Source organism: Leptodirus hochenwartii (assembly GCA_947310635.1). Taxonomy (NCBI): domain Eukaryota; kingdom Metazoa; phylum Arthropoda; class Insecta; order Coleoptera; family Leiodidae; genus Leptodirus; species Leptodirus hochenwartii. The sequence goes on along the minus strand of OX371178.1, from coordinate 1,867,967 downwards.
TACCTATATTTATTTTCATGTTAGAATCCCTAGTCAATACTGCCTGCATACCATTCAATACTCTTTCTAAATTCTTTTCGCTTTCTTCCAATATAGCTATATCGTCGGCGAATCTCAACATATATATTTTCTCTCCCTGTACATTCACACCTACACTATACTCTTCTTTTACTTTGTTTATTGCACCTTCTATATATAGATTAAATAATAACGGTGAGAGTGTACATCCATGCCGAACTCCCTTCCCTATTTTTGCTACCTCTTCTTCCCCCTCAATTCTAACTAAGGCAGTTTGGTGTTTATATAAATTAAAAATTATTCTCCTATCCTTATAATCTATACCCGTTTCTTTTAAAATTCTAAACATTATGTCCCAATCTACATTATCAAATGCCTTTTCTAAATCTACAAAAGCTATGCAAGTTACCCTTCCTACCCTATTTCTTTTTTCTACTACCGTTCTTAGTGCTAGAATCGCCTCTCTCGTCCCTCTGTTTTTCCTAAAACCAAACTGATCTTCTCCTAGCCTTTCCTCTACTTTATTTTCTAATCTGCTGTAAATAATCTTTAACAATATCTTCGATGCATGTGATAGTAGGCTAATGGTCCTATAGTTCTCACACAAATTAGCTCCTATTTTCTTCGGCATTGTTACTATTCTACTACGCTGAAAATCCTGTGGTACTTCTCCCTTCTCATATATTTTACAAACTAACCTGTATAATCGCTCCTGCATTTTTTCCCCTGCGTGTTTTATTAATTCGGCTGGTATCATATCAATCCCCGCTGCTTTGTTATTCCGTAAATCATTTAATGCTCTATGAAACTCTGACCTAAGTATGCTAGGACCTAAGTCATCCTCATCTATCTGTTCCACACTTTCTAGCTCCTCCATGTCCTGCCTACCTTTATATAAATCTTCAAGATACTCCTTCCATCTTCTAGCTTTTTCCTTATTTTCTGTGAGTTCCTTACCCTGCTTATCGCATATAATGTTACCCTTTGGTTTTACTTTAGAAAAATGTGACTTAATTTTCCTGTAGCCCAAATCTACTTTACCTCTTCTCATATCCTCCTCAATATCCTCACAATTTCCTTTTATCCACTCTTCTTTCGCTAGCTTGCATTTCCTATTAATTAAGTTCCTTAGTTCCTTATATTTTTTCTGTCCTGCTTCTGTGTTTCCAATTTTAATTTTCCTTCTTGTTTCTATCATTTTAACTATTTCTTCCGTGATCCATTCCCTCCTACCTGCCCTTTTCTTTGTGCGTAATACTTCATTTGCTGCTGTAGTTAACCCATTTCTGATTTCCCTCCATTCGCAATCTATGTCGTTCCTAGATGTTCCATTAGTCATGATTTCTACTTTCTGCTTGTACTTTTCATATACATCAGCTAATTTTAACCTATCGACATCTACTCTGACCTGTTTAGACTTCTGTAATTTCTTGAATTTGACCTCTGAGTCCAGGACTACTAAATTATGGTCACTATCAATATCTGCTCCAGGGTAACTCTTACAATTCTTAATCTGGTTCCTAAACCTCTCTTTAACCAGTATGTAATCTATCTGATACCTCCCTATATCTCCTGGCATTTTCCACGTATATATCCTGCGCTTGTGATCCTCCACTTAAATGTGTGAGAATTTATTTATTAAGATGTAATTTTTACGTAAATATATTTATTAAAAAAAAAAATTAAAATAATTATTCGAAAATGTAAACTACGTTTCCACTGTAATTTAATTTAAATATAATTAATTAACGAAGGTGAAATTAATTTGATTAAAATTAATTAATTTTAATTTGTGATTATTTGATTAAATAACAAAAAAGAAATCGCAATTATAAAATAAAATTTAATTGATAATTGATAAAGATAAAATTGTCAATTTAATTTTTACAGAATAAAATGATCCAATGGACAGATTTTCTAATAAATATTTATTCTAAAATTCGACAAATCTTCGACAAGTTGGAGAAAAAAAAACACGTAATTTTTATTACAAACATTTCCTCACCTCCTCTATCCGGACAAAAAGCGATGAGATCGCAATTTTCTTCGCCCGGATCACGGCAACACTGTATCACATCCGAGCAGGTGGTTGCCGGTGTCACTGGGACGTCCGTTGGAGCACCTCCATCCCCAAACACGCGCACTATGATCTGCAAATGTATTTTCGAATATATTTCTCGAAATACAACACTAATTTTTAATTTTTTTTATTAGTATTAAAGCGGAAATTAGCCAATAGGCTAAACTTAATATGTAAAATAATAAAAAAAAAAATTTTTTTTTAAAAGAACACCACCCTGTACAGAGTGGTCCACTTAAGATGACACGAAATTTCCTACAAAACCTGAAAAATGTACAAATCTGAAAATATTCATTCATATACAGAGTGTATCATTTTTTCAAAAACGAAATTTTGCACTGTTTATTTTAAATGAATTTTTGCAGTTTTTCTATATTACTTTATCTGGACTAAGTTTGGCTGGCTTCGTAACGATAATTTTTTAGAAATTAATTGCGAAAAATAATAATAAAAAGGAAAGTAGCCAATAGGCTAACCCAATATGTAAAAAAAAAAAATATTAAAATAACACCATCTTATACAGAGTGGTCCAATTAAGACGACACGAAATTTCCTACAAAACCTGAAAAATGTATAAATCTGAAAATATTCATTCATATACAGAGTGTATCATTTTTTCAAAAACGAAATTTTGCACTGTTTATTTTAAATGAATTATTGCAGTTTTTCTATATTACTTTATCTGGACTAAGTTTGGCTGGCTTCGTAACGATAATTTTTTAGAAATTAATTTGCGAAAAATAGTAATAAAAAGGAAAGTAGCCAATAGGCTAACCCAATATGTAAAAAAAAAAATATTAAAATAACAGCATCTTATACAGAGTGGTCCACTTAAAGACGACACGAAATTTCCTACAAAACCTGAAAAATGTATAAATCTGAAAATATTCATTCATATACAGAGTGTTTCATTTTTTCAAAAACGAAATTTTGCACTGTTTATTTTAAATGAATTATTGCAGTTTTTCTATATTACTTTATCCGGACTAAGTTTGGCTGGCTTCGTAACGATAATTTTTTAGAAATTAATTTGCGAAAAATAGTAATAAAAAGGAAAGTAGCCAATAGGCTAACCCAATATGTAAAAAAAAAAATATTAAAATAACACCATCTTATACAGAGTGGTCCACTTAAAGACGACACGAAATTTCCTACAAAACCTGAAAAATGTATAAATCTGAAAATATTCATTCATATACAGAGTGTTTCATTTTTTCAAAAACGAAATTTTGCACTGTTTATTTTAAATGAATTATTGCAGTTTTTCTATATTACTTTATCCGGACTAAGTTTGGCTGGCTTCGTAACGATAATTTTTTAGAAATTAATTTGCGAAAAATAGTAATAAAAAGGAAAGTAGCCAATACGCTAAACTCAATATGTGAAATGAAAAAAATATTTTTTTTTTACAAGAACACCACTTTATATAGAGTGGTCCACTTAAGACGACACGAATTTTCCTAGAAAACCTGAAAAATGTATAAATCTGAAAATATGTATTCATATACAGAGTGTTTCATTTGTTCAAAAATGAAATTTTGCACTGTTTATTTTAAATGAATTATTGCAGTATTTCTATATTACTTTATCCGGACTAAGTTTGGCTGGCTTCGTAACGATAATTTTTTAGAAATTAATTTGCGAAAAATAGTAATAAAAAGGAAAGTAGCCAAATAGGCTAAATTCAATATGTTAAAAAAAAATATATTAAAAGAACATCACCTTATACAGAGTGGTCTACTTAAGACGACACGAAATTTCCTACAAAATCTGAAAATATGGATTCATATACAGAGTGTTTCATTTTGTTCAAAAATGAAAAATGTCACTATTTATTTTAAATAAAATATTGCAGTTTTTCTATCTCGTTATCTTTTTCTATCTTATTAATTTGCGAAAAATATTATATTAGAAAATGTTCAAACACACTTTTACAATAACGTAAAATTAGAAGAAAAAAATGTACAAGACATAAATGTATTTTTCCAATATATTAGTTTACCCATATTTTATACCCGGTGTACTTTATATACATATATATATGTGTGTGTGTGTGTGTGCAAATCACATTTAGACATTTTCAATTTTTATAAAAAATATTAAAATGTTTAAATGTAACACCCCGTATATTACTCAATATACATTTTCAGCTTTTAGTTTTGGTTTTAGTTTTTACATGAAAATCGGGGACTTTTAGATGGACTATCCTGTATATAGTATATACAGGGTATGACTAATATATAGTCAAGATCCATGACGCATCTGCTTAAATATAATTTCAACTGCGGTCATTATCCGTAATCAACAAAGTACTGACATTAAATGTCATTAAAATTCAAATGATGTGCAAAACCAACAAATAAAATACAATGCAAACTTCATAACTCATTTGACACGGAGTACTGCAAATTTGACACACAGACAAACAAATATATACAATACAGAATGCTTATATTTCGTTTCGTTTTTCACTCAAGCGGAACATTTTTAAGCTGCGCTAAAGGACAAAAAAAAAATCAGAGAAAATTTTTTCAGAAAACGACGTAGAGTTTTTTAATAATATTTGACAGTTATATTGCCAATGTATCTATACGGCTGTACGGCTCTTTTCAGAAAAAATAAAAATTTTATATATATTTTTTTAATATACCGAAATTTTGTATTTTGATCCGAATTTATTAAAAATAAAACTGCACAAATTTAAAAAAAAATTTTAATCTTTAAATTTTTTTTTAATTACATATCAAAACTTTGTATTTTGAAGTTTGAATCCCAATTTATTAAAAGTAAAACGGCAAAAGTTAAAAAATATTTTTTAATCTTTAAATTTTTTTTTTTTATGTCGAAATTTTGTATTTTGATCCCAATTTATTAAAAGCAAAACGGCACAAGTCAAAAAAAAAATTTAATTTTTTAATTTTTTTAAAAATTATATCGGAATTTTGTATTTGGATCCCAATTTATTAAAAGTAAAACGGCACAAGTCAGAATTTTGATCGAATTTCTTTAATATATTTCAAAAATTGGAAATTAAAATATTACAATTAAAAAAAATAAGTATATAAAAACGAAAATAATTTCTTCGCCAATATTTTAATGTTTGAAAAAAATAATTAACGATAGACAGGCTTTCAACAAATAATTTTTTTGCACCTACATCGGTAATGTTTAATTTCTTTTTTAAATATTTTTGACTATTTTTATATTTTTTATATTTTATTATTTTTTTTAGTTCTACGAATTTTTTGTATTTTCTCCGTCAATAATTTTTTTAACTAGAGTAAGTTGAATTTTCTAAACGACCATAAATATTAGAAACTATGGAAAAGAAATACAAAGAATTTTAATAATGTATAAATCTTTTTTTTTTTTAAGAAAATTACTAATTTTATTTTTAATATTTTGTATTTAATACGGTATTGAAACGGTCCCAATATTTTGAGCATATAAACACAGGCTAAAGCAAGGTATAACAAAATTTTCGCTATCGACCAATTAAATTTCAAATATACAGTAGACCCAATTAAGTATTATAATAGAACATATGAACTACTATCTAATATAATTTTATGTAGTACTATGTATAGTGCCGTTTTGCCATTCTATTGGTCACCGTTCACTTACGGTTACGGTAGCACCGATATAATGACGTTTTATTGATTATTATACCCGGTGGTCCAAAAAAAATGATTGTATTTCTCTCAATTTTTCAGTAACTTGTTTGTAAGCGTTTTTTAAATCATGACATAAATTATTTTATATTTCTAAAACAAATTTCAGAAACAAAAAAACAACTTCAAAAACAAAAATTAAATATTATTTTGTAATATTCCAAAATAGTTTTGAAAAATCGCACGAGCGATAGTTTATTTACAAAAAAAAAATCTTTAATATATTTATTGTGGTCACTGTGTAAATAAAAATTTGCTAACTGTACAGGCAGTTTTTGTTTTATGAGTTTGTTAAGTATTAAAAAAAAAATGAGCTGACTAACTGCAGAATTTAACAACCGTTGTTTTTCTCGATGAAAAAATATTGACAACTGTCAAAAAAGTAAGAAAAAAGAGAACCTAAGCAGCGGTGATTTTTTTTTATTAAAGTACGCTGTTAATAAAAAAATTAAAATTATTTTTGTTTTCATTTTTAATAAATAACAAGTAAGCTTTTAATTTGTTTCTGTTCTACTCTGTATATGTGCATTTAAAGTTGCCTATAAAATTTCGAAGGAAACAAAACACAAGATTCTTAATGGGAAAAAAATATTACTTAAGACAACAATGAAAGAATGAAACAATAAATCTCATTTGTATAATGTGATTTTTTTTACAAAAATATATTTAGTTGATAAACTATTTAGTGTGGTAAAATATTTAGTTAAATATATTTTTTTAATTAAACAAATAGTTGCAGAAATAATTACATTCATACGATCGAGTGCCCTTTTAAAATTAAATGATTTTGTCAAAGTGCGCACCTGTCAATAACCTGCAAAAACCATTGAAGCGAATTTTGCCTGATAAAACCAATTAATCGGAAAAAAAAATTATTATAACAACGAAATATACCGCTGTATATCTTTTCAAATAAATATTTATTTTAAATAAATTATTATTTCGAATAATTTTTGATTTAAAAATGTATTTATTTAATAAAACCATACAAAAAACCGTTTGTTTAATAAAACCGTACAAACTAATTTTTTTTTCATTAGCGACGAGAAAGCTACACGTTGAATTATTATTCTTTCATTATCCAAAAAAATAATATTTTTTTATATTGAACATTGTATTCATTTCTGTGGGTCACTGTGTATATAATCCTCGGTAGGCAAACACCGGAATACGCCACTCCACTCCATGAGCCAACAACTGAAGAGATTTTCTACCGAATCGAAATATTTAAATTTGCCTCGCGCAAATAACGAAAAGAGGTTAAAATAATAAGAAAAACATAAAATATCTTCGTGACAAAATTTTATTATACGAAATCGAGTTTCGTTGTAAACTAGTTTCGGAGTATAACGCATTGTAGTTTTGTCGAAAGATCGTTTCATGAACAGTCATTTGAACTACTTATATCGGAACTATCGCAATTTTTTTTACGATATTTCGTTATTTCTAAAAATCATTTCACCGAAAGTTAGATAAAAAGACAAAATCAAAAAAAAATTTTGTTGTAAAAATTGTTTCGGTATAAAAACACATTGTGTAGGATTTGACGTAAAAAACTAAACGTGAACAAAGAGTCTTTTGAACTATTGCTTTATGAACTACAGCTACCGCTATTTCTACGAAAATTCGTATTATCGAACAATCATTTCGTCGAAAGTTTGAACAAAAATTTCGTTGTTAAAAAATTGATATTAGTTCAATTTTGTTGAAAAGCCTAAATATGAGCAAAAAGCCCTTTGAACTACTACTGTTTTTAAGAAAATTCATTACACCGAACAATCATTTCGTAGTCGTAATAAAAAAACTTTAGTGGTAAAAAAATGTAAGAATTGGTCAATTTTGCCGAAAATTTTCTTTAAGTACAAAGTCACGTGAACTACTGACATATAAACGACCGCTGTTTTTATCAGAAAATTCGTAACTTCAAACAATCATTTCGTCGAAAGTTTGAACAAACATTTTGGGATAAAAACACATGATATAGGCATAGTTTAATTTTTAAAAAGCCTAAATATGAGCAAAAAGCCCTTTGAACTACTGCTGTTTTTAAGAAAATTCATTACACCGAACAATCATTTCGTAGTCGTAATAAAAAAAACTTTAGTGGTAAAAAATGTAAGAATTGGTCAATTTTGCCGAAATTTTTCTTTAAGTACAAAGTCATGTGAACTACTGACATATAAACGACCGCTGTTTTTATCAGAAAATTCGTAACTCCAAACAATCATTTCGTCGAAAGTTTGAACAAACATTTTGGGATAAAAACACATGATATAGGCATAGTTTGATTTTTAAAAAGCCTAAATATGAGCAAAAAGCCCTTTGAACTACTACTGTTTTTAAGAAAATTCATTACACCGAACAATCATTTCGTAGTCGTAATAAAAAAACTTTAGTGGTAAAAAAATGTAAGAATTGGTCAATTTTGCCGAAAATTTTCTTTAAGTACAAAGTCACGTGAACTACTGACATATAAACGACCGCTGTTTTTATCAGAAAATTCGTAACTCCAAACAATCATTTCGTCGAAAGTTTGAACAAACATTTTGGGATAAAAACACATGATATAGGCATAGTTTGATTTTTAAAAAGCCTAAATATGAGCAAAAAGCCCTTTGAACTACTGCTGTTTTTAAGAAAATTCATTACACCGAACAATCATTTCGTAGTCGTAATAAAAAAAACTTTAGTGGTAAAAAAATGTAAGAATTGGTCAATTTTGCCGAAATTTTTCTTTAAGTACAAAGTCATGTGAACTACTGACATATAAACGACCGCTGTTTTTATCAGAAAATTCGTAACTCCAAACAATCATTTCGTCGAAAGTTTGAACAAACATTTTGGGATAAAAACACATGATATAGGCATAGTTTAATTTTTAAAAAGCCTAAATATGAGCAAAAAGCCCTTTGCACTACTGCTGTTTTTAAGAAAATTCATTACACCGAAAAATCATTTCGTAGTCGTAATAAAAAAAACTTTAGTGGTAAAAAATGTAAGAATTGGTCAATTTTGCCGAAATTTTTCTTTAAGTACAAAGTCATGTGAACTACTGACATATAAACGACCGCTGTTTTTATCAGAAAATTCGTAACTCCAAACAATCATTTCGTCGAAAGTTTGAACAAACATTTTGGGATAAAAACACATGATATAGGCATAGTTTAATTTTTAAAAAGCCTAAATATGAGCAAAAAGCCCTTTGAACTACTGCTGTTTTTAAGAAAATTCATTACACCGAACAATCATTTCGTAGTCGTAATAAAAAAACTTTAGTGGTAAAAAATGTAAGAATTGGTCAATTTTGCCGAAAAATTTCTTTAAGTACAAAGTCACGTGAACTACTGACATATAAACGAACGCTGTTTTTATCAGAAAATTCGTAACTCCAAACAATCATTTCGTCGAAAGTTTGAACAAACATTTTGGGATAAAAACACATGATATAGGCATAGTTTGATTTTTAAAAAGCCTAAATATGAGCAAAAAGCCCTTTGAACTACTGCTGTTTTTAAGAAAATTCATTACACCGAACAATCATTTCGTAGTCGTAATAAAAAAAACGTTAGTGGTAAAAAATGTAAGAATTGGTCAATTTTGCCGAAAATTTTCTTTAAGTACAAAGTCACGTGAACTACTGACATATAAACGACCGCTGTTTTTATCAGAAAATTCGTAACTCCAAACAATCATTTCGTCGAAAGTTTGAACAAACATTTTGGGATAAAAACATATGATATAGCGATAGTTTAATTTTTTGAAAAGCCTAAACATGAGCAAAAAGCCCTTTGAACTACTGCTGTTTTTAAGAAAATTCATAACACCGAACAATCATTTCGTAGAAGTAAAAAAAAAACTTTAGTGGTAAAAAATGTAAGAATTGGTCAATTTGCCGAAATTTTTCTTTAAGTACAAAGTCACGTGAACTACTGACATATAAACGACCGCTGTTTTTATCAGAAAATTCGCAACTCCAAACAATCATTTCGTCGAAAGTTTGAACAAACATTTTGGGATAAAAACACATGAATAGGCATAGTTTAATTTTTTGAAAAGCCTAAATATGAGCAAAAAACCCTTTGAACTACTGCTGTTTTTAAGAAAATTCATAACACCGAACAATCATTTCGTAGAAGTAAAAAAAAAACTTTAGTGGTAAAAAATGCATTAATGTAAGAATTGGTCGAAAAATTTTATCGAAAATTTTCTTTAAGAACAAAGTCACGTGAACTACTGACATATAAATGACCGCTGTTTTTTTTCGTAAAAAGAAAATTAAGAAAATTCGTAACTCAAAACAATTATATCGTTAAAATAAAAATAAATCATTGTAAAAAATACACAAAAATCTCTACAGGAACAAACATCCATTTGAACTACCGATATGTGAACTACCGTTGCTTTTACGAAAATTCGTAAAACCAATCAATAATTTCGGGTTACCAAGTTACATTTGTGCGATTAAAAAAAAAAATCTCTTCGTCAAAAACAATTTTTTTTCAGACAATGAGTAGTAAATATTTTAAACCATCGTTAAAAATGTTGAAACAAAACAAATGTTTGTACATTTTTGTGACTTACTGGTAATTCAGCGGGCATAGCTCAAAGCCTATGCCAAGTAGCAGAAGCTGAGCGATGTCTGATCTCGGCTGAAGATTGTTCTTGACTTGCAATTGTTTATTGGCTCTCTTGAGATCACCAAAACGCCAAGGTCAGCGCAACAGATCATAGAAGCCATCTCTGCAATGTTAAAAATAACATAAAATGCGTGTAAATATTTGCCTGAGCCATTACATTGAAAATTATCGTTGTGTTAAGTGAAATCTGCGATGAAAAAATTTGCTATTGTCTTCAATTTTGATAATTTTTTATGTTAATAAAAAAAAATCGGTGTCTCGTAATTTCTGTACATTTTTCAGTTTAAGTAAATTTTTATTTAAAAAAATGCTATTTTTTACAATGTTTTTAGCGAATGCAATTTACATCGTTAAAAAATATTTAGTTATATAATACCGATAATTTTAACATTTTTAACAATGGTTAAAAATATTTTCTAGTCATTGTTTGAAACAAAGATTCGTAGAAATTTTTTGAAGAACCGATATTATTTATGGTGTTGGATTAATCTACGAAAAAAAAACTTTTTGCCGCTAAATGAAGCAAATTTTTTTAAAAAGTAGTTCGAATTATATTACGTCAGACTAAATAATATGAAACTTAAAAAATTGTAAAATTTTTAAATTGTCATAATCAAATATTTGTAATAGGAATCTATTTATTGCACAAATCAAATGTTAAAATGATTTTATTTTCAAAAAAAAAAATCATGTTGTTAAACATGAACATACTATATATACAGGGTTAGCGACAAATAAAATCCGGGAAAACAAAACGTAAATAATTCGTTTTTTTTAAGCGTACTTTTAAATGACCTGGTATTAATTCTGATTTTATCGTTGTTATTTTGAACACTCTGTACGATGTCATATGGTAATATATCTTGTCTGAACTACCCACACGACCAAATACCATTCTGTCGTATCACAAATATATAATGTGATCTTTATAATATGAATAATTCGTTATTGTTTGATTCGATAATGAATAAAACACCTAAACATGAGGCGCTTAGTAAAAAAAAAATATTTTAATTTTATAACGAAAAAATTTTAAGGCCGGACGAACTGGCAATTATTTCTTAATTTTTCAGACTACGTAAAAAGTTGTTTTTTTAAAGAAAATATAACTTTTCAAAGCAATATTGAAAAATAATAACAATTTTCTTCTTAAAAAAATTTTTTTTTTGTTGCTATACAGAGTGTAGTGTATTTACTTCACATATATATTTTGAGCATTTGTTTTTAGAACTTCTTTTTTATTTAAACATATTAGACTAAATAATGACTCATTATGTTTATCATTTGTTCGGGCAAATTTAACAATTTTTTTTCAAGATATGCGAATTAAAATTTATTTTGCATTGGTTAATTATGTAGCAATTATGTCCAAGATCTCTAAATTATGACTTATTACCATTTCGTCAGATAATTCGATTTTCCAAAAAGTTGCTATTTGTGACAAATTTACAAATGATTCTTGGAATTTTTTTTTTGTAAGAAATTTTATTAATTTAATTTAATGTGCGATTTGCAATATAAAATATTCTTTGTGTGATTAATAAAATTTTTTCTTTCAAAAAAAATTATTGACTACAGAATATACAGGTTGATAAAAAAAAAATCATTGTAAGTGAAATTAAATTTTAATAATTTTTGAAATAGACGCTAGAAATAAAGAAATCTTGAAGTGTTATTGCAATATTTTAATAACTAACATACAGGGTCATATAAAATTCCTTTTTTACCGAAAAAAATATTTAATTCAATTCACACTTTACAGCAAATCAATTTTTATCAAAAATATTTCAATAAACTATTTTTTTTTATGCAATTTGCAAATATTAAAATTTTTAGGAGTACAAAATTCATTGAAAAACTAATTTAAAAAAATATATAGACTTTCAACTCCGTCAATTTACACTTCGAAGCCATTAAAAAAAAATTATTCGTAATTTGATTTATTTAATGTTTTGTATAATAAATTTGGAAATACCCGAAAAAAAATTAACAAATCATTTTTCAGAGTAAATATACGAATTAAAGCATTGAAGCGAAACCGATACGAAAATGTTTAAAATTAAATTGAGATATACTGTGGCTATATTTATTTTGCTACGGATAAAATATGAATATAATTTATCATCACAATGAATAAAAAAAAAGGATATATTTTTAAAATCAAGAATTTTTTTTTAAAGAAAAGTCGTAAGTACGTATTATTTTTAGCAGACATTAAGACAGGTTTAAATTAGATAATGACAGATTTTGACGGTATTAGCTATATGTTAATCAGTTTTTTTTAAGTTTTCAAAAATGAACTTCTTTTTTGTCATTTTTTTGTTCTAATTTGAGACACACCATTAAAAAAAAATCGCCATACCTCCTTAATATTCTTTGCATAAAAATAATGCACAGTTTAAAAAATCATAAAAATTTGTACTTCTGCCCTCATATTTTTTCGGGACTAAACATTTTTTGTAACAGCTAAGAGCTAATAAGGTAAATTATTTCTAGACTTAGTATAGCTATTTATACGACAAAATACCGAATATTTAAGATAAATTGAACGCGATATTACAAAAACAGTTTTAGTCAATATTTTCATTTTTTTTGTATATTTGTATGAAAATTATTTCATATTTAAGCCCGTAGTAAAATAATTATAGCCACAGTATTCCATCTTAAAGTCGAATTTCTGAAATTATAAAATTACACAGACTCGACAAAAATTTTACAAAAAAAAACGTAGACTTACGCTTTTTGCGCAATAACCGAATGCGTAATTTTACTGGTAAAAAAAAAACGTTAACGCGGTTTATAAAACGAGCATTTTAAATCAGCCAAAATAACTTGAACAACGAAATTATATAAAATGAAGGCCATCACCAAAATGCCAGTGGCCTCGAAATTTTTTTTTTTTTTATTCTTCGCTATTTATCGGTTAAAATATTTCTTGCGAAATAATTTATTTTGTTTAGTTTTTAAGTGCAATTATTATTTTTTAAATCAAAACAAATTTGTTTGAAGTGTTGAACCGAAAATTAATTAATTTTTTTTGATTTTAGAAATTGTAGATTTAAATTACAAGGGAATTGTTATTTTAAAAAATCGAAAATATTTTAATAAAACCATTATAAAATACAGCGAGTAGTTCAAAAAAATTTAGTATTTTTATATCTTTGTATATTTTTAGTATTTTAGTATTTTTTGTACAAAGTAACCTCAAATAGTTAGAAAATTAGTGACAAAGTAAAATAAATTTACCACACCAAGTGTTCGTTAATTGATTTTTGTAATAAATCTCACTAACTGCAGTTTTGTTTGTAATTATTTTTAATTTGTTTACAAACTTAACTACTTTGTATTGAAGCGCACGTATTTAAAAAAAAAATCAAAATTTCTCATACTAATTTAATCGAAATAATTAAAATTTCACAAGAAAATCAACTAAAAAAAATCAAGTGGTTCAATTAAATCGATAAAATCAAATTAATTGACAAAGACATGGCGACATGTCATAAACGAAACTACTGCCTATTATATCATTTATTTAATTTATTATTATATACAGTCCGACCTCGCTTAACAAACATGCAACACATAAATAAAAATCATCAAATATAAAAACTAAATTTGTGTTTTAAGTTGTATTAAAATTAAATAATCATATATTATTTTTTATTATTATTAATTTCGTTGTTAAGCGAGGTTTATTTTGAAGAGCATACTTCAATTTGCGAATTAAGGACATTCATAGGAAATGAGAAGTCATTTACATACATAGTTGACTACGTATAAGATATATAATAAATAAGGTCAAGAAAAAAAAAATATATATAAAAGGTTGTTGTAAATTAAATTAAATTTGGGCTTAGTATTTATTTATAGCGTCATATATTTTTTTATGTTTATATAATAAATTTTAGACAAATATTTACTTTTCAGCCACATCTAGAATAATAATTTAAAATTTATTAGTGTAACATCAATTTATTAATCAAAAATATATACAGGGTGCCCTAAAAAATATATATCTCTTTAATAGATTATTTATGACTAAAACGTTGAAATACGTTTAGCCATTTTTTCGTAATATATTTAGATATTTATCTTCAACCCCCTAATCCCCAGCTACCCCCACACTGTATTTGCAAAGAGCCTTGTGAGGGTTCATTGCAAAGCTTATTAAAAACTGAATTCAGCTATAATAATAAAATATAATTTAAATGTATTAATAATAAATTTTAGAAATAAGTTGTTTCATAATTTTATTTCCTCCGTACATTTTTTGTAGAAAAAAATTGAAATTACCATTAGTACTATAAAGCATTTTTAAATGCGATAAGAAAACTAGAAAATATTGTTTACCAAAAATTTTTCTTTGCTTAATTTATCCAAATTTTGGGTGAAATAATTTTTTTTTAGATAGGAAATTCAATACTCATATATCAATTATTATATCCTGATTCTATTTTTGACAAACTTTTCAATGAGCCCCCACAAGACATAGGTCGCTATTAGCATATACAGGGTACGGGATAGGAAAATTATTAAGAAAAAAATGGTTATACACCAAAATCAGTGAATACATTTTATTTTATTTTATTTTATTTTATTTTATTTCATTTCTATAGTATACTTTAAGCCAAAAAAATTTTTTTTTTTGAAATCGTAAAGAAAAACAATTTTTAACAAACATTAAGAAAGGTTCAGATTATGGAAATTAGCTACATTAATTATTATTTTTTAATTGATCTTCCATTTCGTCAATTTTTTATCTATTTTGAGACTATTAATAGTCACCATACCATCGGAAATATTTGTCAAAGCCTTTATACTTAACTTAGAATATTTGGAGTAGGCTAAGCGACAAATTGGCAACACTGCAATATGTTTATCAAAAAAATTCTCGATTAAAAAATGTCTAAACACTTTTTGAAGTTAAAATTGCAAATTTCATACTTTTCGACATATATTAATCATCAAATATTTAACCAAAAGTCATTAGAAATCTTAAATTCATGATTGACTAATTGAAATACATTTTATGTACAATTTACCTTAGTTAGAGAGTCCGCAATCCTAAAGATTGGTTGGAAACAGCACGCCATGCCGATCTATCCTGAGCTAATCCCTTCATCTCCCTATAGCTATTCATCTCAACGTCTTCAACTATCTGACTCACATACTCCAATCTAGGCCTACCTACCCCTCTCTTTCCCTCCACTCTACCTTCTATGATCAATTGCATAATCCCCCCATGTCTAAGGATATGCCCTACTAATCTGTCTCTCCTACGCTGTAACACTCTCCAGATACTTCTCTTCTCCCCTACTAACTCTAGTACAGCTTCATTTGTTACTTTATCTTCCCAACCAATCCTCATCATCCTCCTATAACACCACATTTCAAGTGCTTCTAATCTACGCTTCTCTTCCTTTCCTATAGTCCACGCCTCACACCCGTACAGTGCTACACTCCAAACATATACCTTCAGTAATCTTTTTCTAATACCCAAGTCAATATTTGATCTTAAAATCTGTTCTTTTTCTACGAATGCCTTCCTACCCTGTGCTATCCTACACTTTATATCTACCTTGCTTCGATTATCTTTTGTGATTCTACTGCCTAAATAACAAAAATCTGACACTTCTTCGATTCTATTATCTCCTATTGTGATCCTCATTTTTCTACTGCATTCCTTTTTGTCACACCTCATCACTTTAGTTTTACCTATATTTATTTTCATGTTAAAATCCCTAGTCAATACTGCCTGCATACCATTCAATACCCTTTCTAAATTCTTTTCGCTTTCTTCCAATATAGCTATATCGTCGGCGAATCTCAGCATATATATTTTCTCTCCCTGTACATTCACACCTACACTATACTCTTCTTTTACTTTGTTTATTGCATCTTCTATATATAGATTAAATAATAACGGTGAGAGTGTACATCCCTGCCTTATATATAAAAATTTAAAAAATTAACATTGACCTTTATTATATCTTTCATGCAACAAATTTCACATTTCGGAATATTTTCTTTATTACTACCCTGGAGTATTTAGTATTTGCGATGGGAATCTATCGTAGACAGGCTTTCAAATATCATCATATTAATTACAAGAAATTACATTTTAAAAAAAATTTCACGACTTCATAAAAACACCAGCGCATTATTTTGTATGTTGTCTTTCTTTTAGATGTCAAAAAAAAATATTAAAACCTGAAATTTTACATTTTGCCACAATTTAACTTTTATTTTATTTTATTTTATTTTATTTTATTTTATTTTATTTTATTTTATTTTATTTTATTTTATTTTATCACAAATATCCATTATCCCAAACATATAGCTAACCCTGTATATATACAAATAAAAGAAATGGAATTTTCTTCATCCACGTTAATAATTTCTACTTCTGCATATTTTATGCCAGAGTAAAATTATCTAAAATAATTTTTCATAACAAAACCAACTTTTATCTTCACGCAATTTCTACTTCTTTGTTTACTAGTGGCTTTCTTTTGTATAGAAATCATCAAACTTCATACCGAAACATGAACATCTATCTAACATCTTTGCATCTTTCACTCACTCGACTCAGATGTTATACAAATCATGTGATATCTCGTTAGGTTTCTTCTTACACTCAGCTATTGTGTCGTTCGATTCTTCTTCATTCATCCGCGTACGTCTCTAAGCACATTATCGCATTATAAGATTTTACGGCTTCTTCATACCATGACGTGGTTTCTTTCGCGTAGATTTCTTGTGATTGTGACCGTTATTACATCGATTCTCATCTCTATGTAGAAAATCCAACAAGAATTTTTTGAAATACGAAAGCCGCAAGTGTTTAAAATGATGAAGAATCAAATAATCTAAAAAGAAAGTGGGACGAAGAAAAAGAAAAAATCCAAAAAGTTGGTGGAAATGGACATGTAAAATCGGCCGATGTTGCGATAAAGATGGACGACGAGAAAATTTTGGAAAAAAAAAAGAACGAGCGAAAAAAATAAGAATTCCGAAACCGAAATACAGCGTCCGAAGAGAAACAAACAAATAATTCTGCAGGAAGTGAAGCTTGAAAGGAACTGAAACTCAAAAATGCCTTCTCAATCTGCATCACAAACAAAAAAGAGGAAATCGAAGCATGAGCCTATTTAAAATGAGTCTAAATTCAAAAAAAGAATTTAGCTAAGACAAATGACGCTGGTAGTTCAGATGTCGTGCAAAATGGCAATGATGGCATCGATTTCGACCAAAAGCAAGAAAAGGCGTATGAAAAAGCCCAGAAAAAATTACCGATCTTGAAAGTATTACAAAAAAAAAATTCGAAGGAAGAAAAAGCAACAGTTGAAAAGACTACGAAAGTGAAGAAATTGACAGAAGATGCAACAGTTGAAAAATTACATTACTTAAGGTAGCTGCAATCGAATGTCAAATGTAAAAGCAGCAATCAAAATTGCAGAAAAAAAATGTTGCTACCGCAATAACAAAGAAAATCGTCCAACAATAAAACATCACGCGTCAAAAATCGGTGACAACTCCCCAAATACGAAAATACATCACCTAATTGTCATATCGCGAGTGTCATACACCAAAATCGCATGTTTGTTTTCTTCGCCATTCCAGCTTGCTGATCACGAGCGATGAACATCCCCGTATGGCTAACACTACTCCACCTCAGCCTCATCCAATTCGCGCGCACCTTGACCCTGGAAGAATGGGCGTCCGAATATCGTCCGTACCGCGATCAGATCGTATCGGACGAGGCAGATTACAGTGACGGTCTTATATCGGCGGTGCAGCATCGCAGGGATGCGGGCGGTGGTGCTGGCGATATGCCACCGATAGGGGGCATTGGCGGCGGATTACCACCACCTGGCGGAGGTGGCATGGGTGGTGGCTCGGGTATGGGGGACGCGTGCGGTTCCGATCCCATGCGCGGTCAGAGCGTTGAGGCGATCAAATCGAAGGCGACGAATATCGCCCAGAAGGCTGCGCAGGAGGCGAAGGCTGCGCAGGAGGCGCAAGCTGCCGCCGGCCAACAAGCCTCCCATCAAGTATGATAACAGATTTTGAACGGGCGCGTGTTTTCTTTAGTGTTAGAATTGTGGAATGTGATGAAACAAATGCGAGGTGGTATACGTGTCTGTCAATATATGATGATGATGATGATGATGATGCGCAGGAGCTATCGAACGAGGTACATTTGGTAAAGGCTATCGTTTCTTCGACAGTAATCTTTGCGCGCGTTTAAAAGTATAGTATTCTGGCGAAGAGTTAATGTAACATGTCAGTTTAAAAGAGAATTAAAGAATTGCGTACTGTGGCATCATACGAAGTCAATTGCACGTGTGAAATGATTAAAATTATTCTTTTTCTGGTGCGTACAGGCTGTGCTAATTTAAATCTATACCAATTTTCGCAAACATTCGTATAAAATGTCTTCTTTCGTTGTTAATCTCTATCGTGATACATTAATTGCACTACCCGATCCAATATTATGATTTTTTTTTTAAGTGAAACTTCTATAGGCGCGAAAACGTCACGAAAAGTGAAATGCACGCTACGCGCATGCGCCGCGTGTACGTAGCGTTAGGCAACCGGTAGACGCATGCGTATTTTATTATATATTACACAAACACAGCTTAATCTTTTAGCTAACAATTTCCATTGTGTAAAAAGTGAAATGGAGAAAAAGACAACTACAGACAGAGTGCGAGCGTTTAGATAATAGAAGAAAGCGAATAAACCGCCAAGAAAAGTGCCAACAAGTACCTTGAAAAGAAGTAGAGAGTATCTAGTCAGGCAAAGGGCGTTAAAGGACAACATAACCTTCCAACGACCTCAAATACACTGGATGAATCGATATCGTCGTTAAGTGAGGACACAGTGAGCGGTATAGTGAATGTGAATGGCACTGATTCGGGCTACACGTGAAGATACAACACGCGGTGTGAGAGATCAACGAAATGAATCTGATACAGCTGAGCGAGCCATCGACAAATAGAAATGCACCCACTAGTGCATCATACACAAAATTTAATCCAAACTCCTCTTTATAGACTGTACGATATTACAGTTAATAATGCTTTCTTTGATGATCAGAGTGTCAATCAAAATCAATCAAAATCAAATCGTTAACAAATGGAAAAAAAGCAATGCAGAAAATTAAGTTTTCCTAGGAGCTAAGAAGTTTCACTTCCACCGCGCGAGAGTCTCACGCATTTATTATTTTTTGATTATTTAGTGGATTTTAGCCAAGCTATTTGTTACTTTAGCTATTACCATACACCTAGCTTTTAATTAAACTTGGCTCATCCAGGAATTCCTGTCTGGATGGCAACATTCACAACGTCCATGGTCCATTTGATTGCGTTTCAAATTTTTTTTTTATCCTCTCGCTTATTTTTCAATTCACCCAAAATCATTGTTTATAATTCATCACATTTGTCAACTAACTTCTTCACATAACACATCGTCGATGTTTGAAGGAAATTGTTAGCAACATCCTCGACTGATGATGAAAAGTCATCAAGTCCTCGCAAACTCTCCACTTCGATTTCAGTTATATTTTACGTTCGTGTTATAATGTGCAATCATTACTACTTGTATACCATTTCATATCTGTTCTAAATGTTAATTTAATCTAAAAAAAATTCTTTAATGTTCTAAATTGGAATTTTGTTTCTATCAATTATACAGTTTAGTAATTAAATTAGCAATTAAATAATAATAATAATAAATTTCGGTAGAGGCGGTGCTGTTAACATATAAAGTCCTAATAGTATAGAATATCACCCAAATTAAAATTAAATTAAAAAATAAAAAATATCAACATATTTTTAAAAATATATTTTAACTTCGATTTTAGAAATTATCACTACGGTGTTAAATAATTGGTATAGAAGATCACCCAAATACCATAACTTAAAGCTTAACTGAACTTTACTCAAATATCACCCAAATACCGTAACTTGAAGCTTAACTGGACTTTACTTAAATATCACTCAAATACTCTAACTTAAAGCTTAAATTAACTGTACTCGCGCATCACCCAAATACCACAACTTATAGCTTTACTTTACTTTACTCGAATATCACCCAAATACCTCAACTTATAGCTTAACTTGACTTTACTCAAATATCACCCAAATACCTCAACTTATAGCTTAACTTAACTTTACTCAAACATCACCCAAACACCACAACTTAGAGCTTAACTTAACTTAACTCAAATATCACCCAAATACCTCAACTTATAGCTTAACTTAACTTTACTCGAATATCACCCAAATACCTCAACTTATAGCTTAACCTCACTTTACTCAAATATCACCCAAATACCCCAACTTGTAGCTTAACTTTACTTTACTCGAATATCACCCAAATACCTCAACTTATAGCTTAACTTTACTTTACTCAAATATCACCCAAATATCTCAACTTATAGCTTAACTTTACTTTACTCGAATATCACCCAAATACCTCAACTTATAGCTTAGCTTAACTTTACTCAAATATCACCCAAATACCACAACTTAAAGTCTAACTTAACTTTACTCAAATATCACCCAAATACCGTGACTTAAAGTTTAACTTTACTCAAATATCACCCAAATACCATAACTTACAGCTTAACTTAACTTAAATATCATTCAAATACCGTAAATTAAGTAGATCGATGCGTATTTCGAAGGTTATGCCCCCATCTTCAGTAGTACAAGATAAAAACGAAATAAAATACCTCTGGCGCGAATCATGACTGAGACACTATTAAATAAATAAGTCAACGTGTCAACAACAATTGGTTTGTCAAACCTAAAATATCCAAAAATAAGTAAAATGAAAATAGTTCTTATTAAATAAATTAAATAGATAAGATCAAATTGGGCCTGCTGAATCTAAATTCATTCACTTTGATTTTAATTTATGCATGTATATACTATTTAACTCGGTATAATTCAAAACACTTAATTGAACTAATTTGAATAGGATGACCTGAGTTAGTCAATAATATGCTCGGCCACAGCACTTTTATCTTTTCTATTTCATCTATTTCTAGCTACATAATGCTTTAAGTTACAGTATTTGGATGATATATGAGTAAAGTTAAGCTTTAAGTTACGGTGTTTGGGTGATATTTGAGTAAAGTAAGGTTAAGCTTTAAGTTACGATATTTGGGTGATATTTGAGTAAAGTAAAGTTAAGCTTTAAGTTGCGGTATTTGGGTGATATTTGAGTAAAGTTAAGTTAAGCTTTAAGTTACGGTATTTGGGTGATATTTGAGTAAAGTTAAGTTAAGCTTTAAGTTACGGTATTTGGGTGATACTTGAGTAAAGTAAAGTAAAGATTTAAGTTACGGTATTTGGGTGATATTCCTATAAACGATACAGAAAACTGTTGATTTGTAAAGGAGAACATTTTTTTTTATGCGAATTGGATTGAACAAGTTTGAGAAATATATCCATTTGTTGTATAATAAGATATTCTGTATTTAAATTGTGTAGTAAAAGTTTTCACAATCCCACGATTATTTAACAATTTATTATTATCGCGCTTTATAATAATTGTTGAAGTAATATAATAGCCTGGGTATACATAATGCTGAAGGAAATAATGCGAGCGCATATATTAAAATGAAGGTGTGCTTGCTGTAAGAAGAAAAAATCAGTTGAAGTATACCAAGAATAATATGACACGAAAAATCGACAGCAACACAAAAATGCAGCAAAAAAACTCATCGAAATTCAGCAAAAAGAAAATAATTTGACATTACTGTGAAAAATGATTTTAGGTGAAAGAGCAATTGGCTGAAAAGGCATTGGAAGCAGCTGAAGCTGCCGAAGCTGCACTATCGGGGAAACAGGCGGTCGTGGAACAATTAGCAGACGAAGTCCGCGAGGCGGAAGAAGTCGAACGAGAAGAAAGCAACAGTTTGGCCCAAGCGCAAAGTATCGTCATGGCAGCTGTGCAGGCGGCCCAAGAGGCGCAAGCGATTGTCAAATTACTAACAAATGCTCTTCAAGTAAACAAACGAAATTCTACCTACCTCCATCAAGCAGAAATTTAAATATCATTGTGAAGCGTTTTCTAAAACGATCATCCGAAAATAGGTGGCCCAGGCGAATGCGGCGAATGCCGAGCAAGCCGCCCAAGGAGCCCAACAGCAAATTCTGGAGAAGGAGCAATTAGTGGAAGCGGCCAAGTCCAGAAACGAGCAGCTCCAGCGGCAACAGCAAGCGGCCAAAGTCGATTTGGGCAACACGAAGAAAGCGGCCGCGAAAGCCGCCTGTGCCGCCCACGAAGCGAAAGAAAGCGCGATGAGAAACAAACGAGCGCTGAAGAGGTATAGGAAGAAGAGGAAAACTGTCGGCGACCATCAGCGGATGAATAAGATGGGGCGAAGAGGTGCGCCAAATATGGTGGACAAACGAAGCGTAACGGTGGTGAATAATGGCAAATGTAGAAGAGCTAATGTTACAATGTGAGTATAGTGTGCGGTCAAATAAAATGGCGTGTATCGTGCAAAGAAATTGATTTTTTTTTTATTCCGAAAATATCCAATTTTTTTTTTGGATATTTAAAGACTTGTATCAAAAGTACAAATTATACATTGGCATGTCTAAAACCGTCTTCGCCGCTCGCTTCGATTTCGATTGACAATTTGTTTGTTGAACAATTTGTTTTCATTATTGGTTTTCAATTAGGAATAACAGTGGCGTTAAATCGAACGTTCTTTCCAGACACATCCCGTTGAATAATCAAAGCCAGAAAGAAGGGAAAAGGCGTAATACTAATGCCACGTCCTCAATAGCAGCGAAAAATAATACGGGCGTTGATATTAAGAGTTTGTCGTCCAACAGAAGAGCTGTGCAAACTAATAACACTTTCAGGAATAATACCTATACGAATAGCACGCGATAAATTATTTTATATACAACAATTTTATGTATAAATTTACATTATTGTAAGGTTATAGTATTTTTTAATTTAATGTAGAGGCAATTTTTTATTTATAAATAAATGTTTGTTTCTAAATGAGTCTTGGAAATATTAATCCAACGTTGTTTGGTGAGACTAGTTCATTATTTAAATTAAACGCACGGTATATATCGTGACAATTTAAAATTATAATCTGATAATTTGTATGAAAATGCTGTAAAAAATCGAGAAAAAAATTTACTCATAAATACAAAATGTTCCATTTTCGATATTGCTGTATCCATTTTTATAATTTTAAATATGGCATTTTCGAATTTTTAGCGTACCTACTTCAATGCAAAAAAAAAATGCTTTTCAATGATATATTAAAATTTTTTATGAAAGTTTTTTTTGTTTCATTGAAAATAATAAATTTGGAGGTCTATAACAAAAAAATTAAAATTACGATAATTTTAAACGGTGTTTCTAAAGATTATTCACGAAATGTCAATTTCCTTAACCACTCATTATATAGCAATTTTATAAAAGTTGCAAATTTTAAAATACAGATATTTTTTTAAATACGACATTTTCTTAGATGTAACACCCTGTAGTTTTTCAATACTCTCAGACATCATTCGTGATGTTCATAATTATTTAATTAATGATGTTACTAATGAAAAAATGTAGAAAAAAAAATGAATGTACATCCATCCCTCGATTTGCGCGGTAGGTACGTTCCATGAAAAATCGTGTAAAACGAGACCCGAAATGCATACAAAAAAAAAGGAGAATATAAAAAAACCGAAGAATATAAAGAAAATCGTAGATACGTTCATAACAACCGTATAAAATGAGGCAAGGAAAAATAGACGTAAATTCGAAGTTTTTTACTTGTTTAATAAAAAAATTCTTATTCGAAATAAGAACAATTAATAATAATGGATTTTTTCGAAAAATTCAATAAAGTAGTCGAAAAAAATTTTTTTGGATTAAAAACCACGCAAATCAAGGGATGGGTGTACTTTTTTTTTTTTTAATGGAACACTCGCTATAGATTTTCAACATTTAGCGCCGTTATTAGTGATTTCCATTAGAAACACCCTATATAATGAAATTGCAAATGGCAATAAAACAATTTTAATGTAACACCCTATAAATTTTGAATTTTCGCAGTCGTCATTATTAATTTTCATTGGGAAAATCCTGCATAATTAAATTATGTCTCGTGTATAAAGATAATAAAATAATAAAAATTATGTTTTCTACTAAAGTAAAAACTTACTAATTCGAAATTGCACTAAAAAAAAAACTGTTTGCATGAAACACCCTATACAATTTCAATCTTAACATCCATCATTGTTAATTTATTAAAAAAAACTGACAAATCTTAAAGAAAAATCAACTCAATTCCTATAAATGAAACACCCTATATATAATTAAACTAAAATTAAAAATTTTGCAATTACACTTTTCGCGTTGATTTTTCGTATTGAAAATACAACATATGTCCCCCTTACGAAACGATTTAGATACACCGCTGCTTTTATGTCAAACATAATATACACTATTCATACATGATAGTGCATAAATCTCCGCAACTACCTACACGTCAAACGAATTGTTCTGGACAATTTCAGTCTACTTGCAACGTAGAATCGTATTTACGATTATAATATGGCCACCGACAACAACAGTCGGACATATTTAGTTCGTTACTAGCGCATGCATATCCATTCGAGACCTATATATCCATTTCCAGACAAATTGATTGATGATCAGTGCCGTATTTGGCGCAATCCGAACATCGGGTTATGTTCGCCCGTTATTTGACTCCTTTCCCGATTTGGTTTAGAAATTTTTATGTACCAGATCAACGAACACAAAATATTAATGTAAAAAGTGTGTATTCGATTTATTCGATATTGAGATTCGATATTACTTATATTTTTGGGCATAAGAACTACTGTCGTAACTAATGAAAATTTTAAACAAATCGTAGATTTTAGATCAATTAAATTTTAGATTATTTAAGCATTATGTGTTCGATTTATTCGAGATTTATTCGAGATTGAGATTCGATATTATTTATATTTTTGGTCATAAGAACTACTGTCGTGACTAATGAAATTTTTGTGTATCAGATTAACAGAAAAATTAAAAAACAAATCGTGGATTTTAGATCAATTAAATTTTAGATCATCTAAAAAGTATGTATTCGATTTATTCGAGATTCAGATTCGATATTACTTATATTTTTGAGCATAAAAACTACTGTCGTAACAAATGAAAATTTTATGTATCCGATTAACAAACAAATTATAAACAAATCGTAGATATTAGATCATCTAAAAAGTATGTATTCGATTTATTCGATATTGAGATTCGATATCACTTATTTCTTTGGTCATAAGAACTACTGTCGTAACAAATGAAAATTTTATGTATCAGATTAACAAAAATAATAAAAACAAATCTTGGATTTTAGATCGATTAAATTTTAGATCATCTAAAAAGTATGTATTCGATTTATTCGATATTGAGATTCGATATTACTTATATTTTTGGGCATAAGAACTACTGTCGTAACTAATGAAAGTTTTATGTATCAGATTAACAAAAATAATAAAAACAAATCGTAGATTTTAGATCATCTAAAAAGTATGTATTCGATTTATTCGATATTGAGATTCGATATTACTTATATTTTTGGGCATAAGAACTACTGTCGTAACAAATGAAAATTTTATGTATCCGATTAACAAAAATAATAAAAACAAATCGTAGATTTTAGATCATCTAAAAAGTATGTATTCGATTTATTCGATATTGAGATTCGATATCACTTATTTCTTTGGTCATAAGAACTACTGTCGTAACAAATGAAAATTTTATGTATCAGATTAACAAAAATAATAAAAACAAATCTTGGATTTTAGATCGATTAAATTTTAGATCATCTAAAAAGTATGTATTCGATTTATTCGATATTGAGATTCGATATTACTTATATTTTTGGGCATAAGAACTACTGTCGTAACTAATGAAAGTTTTATGTATCCGATTAACAAAAAAATTATAAACAAATCGTACATATTAGATCATCTAAAAAGTATGTATTCGATGTATTCGATATTGATATTCGATGTTACTTATATTTTTGGGCATAAGAACTACTGTCGCAACTAATGAAAGTTTTATGTATCAGATTAACAAAAATAATAAAAACAAATCGTAGATTTTAGATCATCTAAAAAGCATGTATTCGATTTATTCGATATTGAGATTCGATATTACTTATATTTTTGGGCATAAGAACTACTGTCGTAACTAATGAAAATTTTATGTATCAGATTAACAAAAAAAATAAAAACAAATCCTGGATTTTAGATCAATTAAATTTTAGATCATCTAAAAAGTATATATTCGAGGTTGAGATTCGATATTACTTATATTTTTGGACATAAGAACTACTGTCGTAACTAATGAAAGTTTTATGTATCCGATTAACAAACAAATTATAAACAAATCGTACATATTAGATCATCTAAAAAGTATGTATTCGATTTATTCGAGATTGAGATTCGATAGTACTTGTATTTTTGGGCATAAGAACTACTGTCGCAACTAATGAAAGTTTTATGTATCAGATTAACAAAAATAATAAAAACAAATCGTAGATTTTAGATCATCTAAAAAGCATGTATTCGATTTATTCGATATTGAGATTCGATATTACTTATATTTTTAGGCATAAGAACTACTGTCGTAACTAATGAAAATTTTATGTATCAGATTAACAAAAAAAAATAAAAACAAATCCTGGATTTTAGATCAATTAAATTTTAGATCATCTAAAAAGTATATATTCGAGGTTGAGATTCGATATTACTTATATTTTTGGACATAAGAACTACTGTCGTAACTAATGAAAGTTTTATGTATCCGATTAACAAACAAATTATAAACAAATCGTACATATTAGATCATCTAAAAAGTATGTATTCGATTTATTCGAGATTGAGATTCGATAGTACTTGTATTTTTGGGCATAAGAACTACTGTCGTAACTAATGAAAATTGTATGTATCAGATTAACAAAAAAAATAAAAACAAATCGTGGATTTTAGATCAATTAAAAAAGTATATATTCGATTTATTCGAGATTGAGATTCGATATTACTTATATTTTTGGGCATAAGAACTAGTGTAACAAATGAAAGTTTAAATATGAAAATGAAACGGAAATATTGTCGGGTGCGATTGTTTTTTTTTGGTTGTATTTCGTTAGAAAATAAACACGCATATGGTATCGAGGTCGAAAAGAATATTCAATTTCAATTTGCTTGTTTTTTCAAGTATATAAAATTCAATTGTACGTAGGCAATTTATCAATTTTCGCAAATAATTTGATAATGAATTTGTTAATGCAAAATCGACAAATATCACGTAAAATAAAATCCAATTTATTCTGGCACGCAGTCGCTTGTAGAATTGATAGAAACAAACGTACGTGTACAACAACAAATTAATGATCGATTGTTTAACGGTACAAAATCATGTTGTAAAACAATAAATTCGAACTGAAATAGAAGCCCCAGTTTGGCACAGTTTATATTTAGCAAGACAATTGGTTCAGTATCATTTAATGTAATAGATCTACAGCACGAATAAATAGCTCAACCTAATGGGGGCTCAATTCCGTATTTCGATCGATTCCAAAATAATATCGAATCTCAATCTCGAATAAATCGAATATATATTTTTTAGTTTATCAATTTATTGTATAGAATATCATGCAAATAAAATCAATTTATGTTTCATTTTTTTATTAATCTGATAGATTAAAGTTTCATTTGTTATGACAGTAGTTCTTATGCCCCAAAATATAAGTAATATCGAATCTCAATCTCGAATAAATCGAATAGTTTATCAATTTATTTGTTATGACAGTAGTTCTAATCCCCAAAAATATAAGAAATATCGATTAAATCGAATAATTTAATTTATGTTTAATTTATTTGTTATGACAGTAGTTCTAATCCCCAAAAATATAAGAAATATCGAATAAATCGAATAGTTTAACAATTTATGTTTAATTTTTTTGTTAATCTGGTTCATTTAATTTTCATTAGTTATGACAGTAGTTCTTATGCCCCAAAATATAAGTAATATCGAATCTCAATCTCGAATAAATCGAATAGTTTATCAATTTATGTTTTTTTTTTGTTAATCTGATACATTTGTTATGACAGTAGTTCTAATGCCCAACAATATAAGAAATATCGAATAAATCGAATAGTTTATCAATTTATGTTTATTTTTTTTGTTAAACTGATACATTTGTTATGACAGTAGTTCTAATGCCCAAAAATATAAGAAATATCGAATAAATCGAATAGTTTATCAATTTATGTTTAATTTTTTTGTTAAACTGATACATTTGTTATGACAGTAGTTCTAATGCCCAAAAATATAAGAAATTTTGGACGTACGCATGCAATATACCTACTATGACGCAAAATGTCCTGCGCAAAAATATATTCCATAAAATTGCATATAATAGTCGGTCAATATTTAAACTAAATTCGATGTATTTTTTGCTGCATCATCGAATTTAGATTTAGACTGAAGGCTACGTTTTTAAAATCAATTCGCTCAACATCGACCGATATACGGAATAGGGCCCCTTTTAGTTTAAATGCTCGAATATCGTTCTTCGGTGTAATTCCTATTGCGTGTGAGTTCTTCATTCGAACTTGATACCAGGGGCATCACAAAAACCGTCGCTATTTGACTATCACGCGCTAAAGTATTAAGTAAATATATACATAAATACAAAGGAAAAATGCCATCAGACGTCGTCTGATGGCATGTCTCCAATTTGTAGAAGACAATGAATCAAGACTTAAAAGATTAGGATTTTTTTGCGAATTTCCAGCTTTTTCTGGTTACTTTCAAAACAGATTTTTAAAAATGTTATATCAAAAAAAATACGATTGAAAATATTTTTAACGATCTATTTGAAGATATTTTTGAAATCGAAACAGATATAATATAAATTTGTATTTATTGTCATATTTAATAATTCCTCGCGACAAAAACATTCTACGGTTAGAAAAAGAATTGGATAAATAAAATTTAAATCCGCGTTAAGTGAAGCAGTTCTCTACACTCAGATTGCTTTAGGATGTCCCTTCTATTTTTTTCCAGGTGTGTTTGTACCGGACAGAAAACGAAAAGGAGTTTGAAAAACAATTAAAAATTCTCTGGAAATAAATCACTAGATGTAGCAAATTGTCTACCCAGAAGTAGTTCAAATGCACAAATGATACTAGAACTACCTTATAAGAACTACTATGTTATTTAAAGTCATATACAGTAAATAATATGTTGCGTGGCATTTCTGCGAATGTGGTAGTTCAAAAAAAAAAAGCGAAATATATCAAATAAACGATTTTGTGCAATCACTAGTTGTATCAAATTGTCTACCCAGAAGTAGTTCAAATGCACAAAGGATACTAGAACTACCTTATAAGAACTACTATGTTATTTAAAGTAATAACAGCAAATAATATGTTAGGTGGCAGTTCTGCGAATGTGGTAGTTCAAAAAAAAATGCAAAATATATCAAATAAACGATTTTGTGCAATCACTAGTTGTATCAAATTGTCTACCCAGAAGTAGTTCAAATGCACAAAGGATACTAGAACTACCTTATAAGAACTACTATGTTATTTAAAGCAATAACAGCAAATGATATGTTACGTGGCATTTCTGCGAATATGGTAGTTCAAAAAAAAAATTGTTTTTTCATCTTGCGAGTTTGCGCATTCCTATTTGAGCGGAAATCTGCACATAACGACAGGAAAGGATATGAAGGTTCAACTTTACGTACACAGATCGGTATTAGTTTAGAGGATATAGCATCTAGTTTGGTACGAAGACAGTCTTTTGGAGCAAGATGAAGACTCCGCAGAGGCGAGAGGTAAAAAGAACGAACATTGTATATAATACCGAGTAGTTAGTATATATCATTCTCTTTTGTAGAAGAGGAAGAGGCTCGAGTGAATGAAATGAATGACTTCTGTATAACTGTCTGTGCGAATTTTTGCTGTATTGTCAATTAGCGAAATTTGCGACTCGACTAATAGCATCGTTAATGCTCACTGAAATTATTATGCGACGCATAAAATTCTCCGGGTAAAATAAATTAAGGAAATGAAAAAACAAAAAAAAAAATTTTAATTATGCACTCTACTTTGTGACATAACATAAAAAATCATCGAAAGTACATACAAGAACTTTTTTCAAAAAAAAAACACAACTCTTTTCACGTACAAGAAGCTAAAATAAGAATATTTCCACATATTTCCATTAAAAATTATCATAATTTAAAAAAATATTCTTAATGTAGGCAATTTGCATAGCATTTGACATTCGCTATGATGATGTAGGTAGTATTTAAATGTCAGATATATATGGTGCGCATGTGTCATACTAAAAGTCACATCCACCGTTGTCATATCGAATCTAAATGCTGATGTTGAAAGAAATATTTGAAGAAAAAAACTTGTTATTAAAAAACATTTTTATAGTCGATAATTTTAAAAAATATTAAAAATAACCAAATTTACTTAAAAAATTAGCTAATTAGTTAAACCACTGCATCTGATATATATTTAGTTTTTAACTTATGAAAAAGATATCGGCAACAGTGTCCAAAAATAACATATGCGTGATAAAAATATTTCAACACTACCTTGACAAAAAATATGTCATTGAAATTTTCTAAAACTGAAAATGGACGTATTTCTATTTTAAATCGAAAACTATATTTGATATAAAAGACGCCATTATTGAGTATTGTTTAGATTGTCGTCTCAAAATATTCGACTTCTTGTACAAAATATATTCGACTTCTTCAGCCTTAAAAAAAATTTTTTTTTTGTTTAAATTACATTTAATTAGTTTACAGTTTATTTTTCGCTTGTGCTTTCCTTTACAATAGAGCAGACAAAAATAATTAGTCTTCAGCGGAAATACGTTTATAATATAATATTTTCTAATTGTAATTCGCTGGCACCAATTATTTTTTGTATCTTGACAAGTATCTTTCAAATCTCAATTAGGTCTTAACACGTCATCTGCAAAAATGTAGTAAATATACACAAAGTATAAAAAACTATATTTTTGTAAACAATTTTTGTAAAAAAAAAATTTGTAAACATAAAAAAAAATACAAGAGTATTAAATTTGGAATTTTTTGAAAAATCTATATTCACTTAAAATCCAAATATATATCGCAACAAATAAAAAAAAATTAAAATAAGAAAAAATAAGTGTTAATTAATCTAGTGCTTTATATACTTTTGTAATTTATACGAAAAAATTATAGCAAACAGATTACAGGAAGATGTTTTTTTTTTCCTCCTTCTCTTCCGATAAGGTGGAAATGGTCATTCCTCTGGCAATTATCCGCCAAATAATATAATATATAATCGAAACGCATGTCAATACACGAATAACGACTTATTCTTATTATATAAGAAAAAGTACTAATAACACATTCATTTGTAAAGTTGTAATAAATACCAAAAAAAATACGGAAGCCAAAAATAATACACCTTCGATAGAACGTACAATGTTTTAGTTAAACAACAAAATGTTCGTCAATATTTTATTAATCGGCAAAAAAAAGTTGCGAAATGAAGTGTGCGTAATACCAGGTCACGTACAGAATATAATAAAAATTACACCGCCAAGAAAAAAGAAATAAGCGAGATATTACTCGGTAATAGAAAGCCGCAGTGTGCGTGCAGATGTGAAAGTAAATAATCCAGAATATTATATTATTCCGATACGCAATTTCGTTCATTTACGAATATAATATCGGCCCAGATGTGCCCACGAAATATATAAACACCGCGCGCAATAATAATACGAAACGCGACAGTAGAAGGTCACCTTACATTGCTGAATAATCACCTTTTTACCTCACGTTACATTGTAATGGGATATATCGTCAGTGATATTGTACCATACCTCCTATCTGCTTTGAACTTATAGTGAGATGAGAGATGTTTTCAACACCTACAAATCAGTTTGACATAATCTGTAATTTTTCGATTTTTTTTTGGAAGATAGGAGGTATTGCGACATCGCTGACCATATGTTCTTTTAAAAAAACGACCATGTGACTGATGTGACACATACCACCTAACTGTTTTGAACTTTTAGTGAGATGAGGGATGTTTTTTTTTGAACACGCGCAATAAAACTACAAATAAGTTTGACATAATCCGTCATAATTATGTTTGACATAATTCGATTTTTTTTTTGGAAGGTAGGAGGTATTGTCACATCGCTGACCATATGTTCTTTTTAAAAAAACGTGCTGTGACTGATGTGACACATACCACCTATCAGCTTTGAACTTTTAGTGAGATGAGGGATGTTTTTTTTGAACACGCGCAATAAAACTACAAATCAGTTTGACATAATCGGTCATAATTATGTTTGACATAATTCGATTTTTTTTTGGAAGGTAGGAGGTATTGCGACATCGCTGACTATATGTTCTTTTAAAAAAACGACCATGTGACTGATGTGACACATACCACCTAACTGTTTTGAACTTTTAGTGAGATGAGGGATGTTTTTTTTTGAAGACGCGCAATAAAACTACAAATCAGTTTGACATAATCCGTCATAATTATGTTTGACATAATTCGATTTTTTTTTTGGAAGGTAGGAGGTATTGTCACATCGCTGACCATATGTTATTTTTAAAAAAACGTGCTGTGACTGATGTGACACATACCATCTATTTGCTTTGAACTTTTAGTGAGATGAGGGATGTTTTTTTTGAACACGCGCAATAAAACTACAAATCAGTTTGACATAATCGGTCATAATTATGTTTGACATAATTCGATTTTTTTTTTGGAAGATAGGAGGTATTGCGACATCGCTGACTATATGTTCTTTTAAAAAAACGACCATGTGACTGATGTGACACATACCACCTAACTGTTTTGAACTTTTAGTGAGATGAGGGATGTTTTTTTTTGAACACGCGCAATAAAACTACAAATCAGTTTGACATAATCCGTCATAATTATGTTTGACATAATTCGATTTTTTTTTGGAAGGTAGGAGGTATTGTCACATCGCTGACCATATGTTCTTTTAAAAAAACGACTATGTGACTGATGTGACACA
Source organism: Leptodirus hochenwartii (assembly GCA_947310635.1). NCBI lineage: Eukaryota > Metazoa > Arthropoda > Insecta > Coleoptera > Leiodidae > Leptodirus > Leptodirus hochenwartii. Next base: position 1,834,419 of record OX371178.1, on the reverse strand, counting down.
TACCACCTATCAGCTTTGAACTTTTAGTGAGATGAGGGATGTTTTTTTTGAACACGCGCAATAAAACTACAAATCAGTTTGACATAATCGGTCATAATTATGTTTGACATAATTCGATTTTTTTTTGGAAGGTAGGAGGTATTGCGACATCGCTGACTATATGTTCTTTTAAAAAAACGACCATGTGACTGATGTGACACATACCACCTAACTGTTTTGAACTTTTAGTGAGATGAGGGATGTTTTTTTTTGAACACGCGCAATAAAACTACAAATCAGTTTGACATAATCCGTCATAATTATGCTTGACATAATTCGATTTTTTTTTGGAAGATAGGAGGTATTGTCACATCGCTGACCATATGTTCTTTTTAAAAAAACGCGCTGTGACTGATGCGACAATACCACGTATCTGCTTTGAACTTTTAATGAGATGTTCTGAACATGCGCAATAAACTTTGGATTCTGTTTGACATATCTCATTTTTCGAATTTTGTAGCGATAGGAGATATGTGTCACATCGCCGACGATTTATTTACGTGCAACGTAATCACGTGTACGAAACGGTAACCATTTGACGTGTCAATTAATTTTCGCGTTGGCAATTAAAGAGTCACTCAAAACAGGCAATTAAAAAAACGGTACATTTTTTGTTGAGTAACTATTAGACCAGCTGCCTGCCGACCGGCATCCATAAAACACCGAATTTGGGTGCTATCTATCGTATGTAACCGTTTTTAATACAAAACACGATATAATAACGACAATTTTTATATTGGGATATGTCTTCTGACGCCTTTGACTTACCGGCATATCGCATCGAAGCGATAATCCAATAAACACAATATGCGCACAATACAATTTACACTTGCAACGTGCAATTACTAGTTTTTTTCTCCAGTCAAATTGTACTTAAAATAACGAAATTAATTAATAATCACAAAGATTATAAGAAAATAATCACAAACATTGACACTGACAGCAAATGACATTTAGCCGCCGATAATACAGGAACATGTCAAAATACGCGACAACAAAAAAAAAACAAATGGCCGAACGCGTTATCTACGATGGTCCGATGCGACTTACCCATTGCGACAAAATCATTTCGAAAATACGATAGTAAAACGAAAACGCGGGCAACGATTGCGGCGGATATAACACGAGATATTCGCGCCTGATATATACGCACGATATACACGTCACTCTACGCTCGGGAGCTTAATGTTGGTACGCGGTAGAGAACCGCGAACTAATCTGTCGTCGAATCGTAGGCATCGGCAGTCTCGCGGCTCGACCGACCGAATTTCGGCCTCCTTCATTGAGTGAGAGATCTCTTTACGCACCGCAAACAACAAACCAACACACGACACTACGTCTGCACCGACCGGCAAATTCTACATGGTGAAACGATGCGCTGCGGTTTGTATTGCTGGTCTCAATGAAATGTTTGAAACTATTTGTTACAGCGATGTTCGCTAAGCTCGAGTAAAAACGACGTAGATTATCGTTGGGTTACTTTAAATATTGTCGTAGATTATCGTTGAGTTACTTTAAATTTCTAACGTACCGTAACACATTAAATGCTTTGACGTTTTAGTTTGACGTTTGTTCGTTCGTCAGCGACGTTTGTCCAGTTGAATTTGAATAGACCTGCCACCTACAACTACAATTGCGCACTATTTTATTTTTTAGCGAAATTTAAATAATCGCAATATTTGATCGTAACAGCAATTTTGCAATTAAAACCTAAGCAAAATTAATTTATAATATTTAATTAATAGTTTCATTTCATAGGCTAGTAAAATATTTTCTTACAATTAATATGTCATATCGGCAACCAATAGTACTTCCACAATTAATTTTTTTGTATTTTGTATTAATTTTACTGGAAATACAAAATATTTATCGTGCATTTATTATTTTAAAAGGCCCTGTGATTCTATCCAACAGAAAATAGTTTCTAATAATTACTACATGCTACCGTCACACCACCCGTTTACAAAAGGGCGCCAAATTCAAAACATCTAATCAATATTTGGATCCACATTATGTATATAAATCGTACATTCGTGAGATAAGAACCTCAACAGTCGACAACTTGATGCACTACGATAGTATATACATAGATTGAGTTCTTCCACTTCTTAAGACAAGCCGGTAGTAAATCAAGGTCAAAGAGATATGCCACTGGAGAGGAAGTTACGTGAAGGGAGAAGGATGGCAAATTCAAAACCTGTGACCAAGACAAGAATAACCTATTATCGCGAACTATGGAGATTACAGAGGTTATTTTTAATAAATCAGATTGTGGAAGATAACTTTGTCTTCATAGAATTGTTTAAAAAATACCAGTTTAATAAAGCGAATGGTTATTCAAAATTATTTAATGAAACAATTAATTAAAATATATTATGTTAGCTATAAACACATTACCACTTATTGAAATAAATTTAAAAAATGATTGAAAATTCAAATATTGTTTAATATTATTATTGCATTGAAAGTAGTAGACTACTACAATTATATACTCGGTCGTTAAAAAATGAATTTTAAAAAGATAATTATATTGATTTTATATTTTTCATTTCATTCGTTCGATCTTACATTGAATTCTAATCATTATTTAATTGTTTAAAAATTTACAAATACAACTTAATCTATCTTAATTAAATTACTAAATACATTGACTGTATGTTCGATTTAAAAAATTATAAAATATTTAAATAGCAGCATAAAACTATAATAATTATTTGCAGTACTAATTTATCTATTGATGTCGTCGTGATTGGAGGTAATGTTTGAATTGGTGGATTTTACTGAACGATCGCGTGGTTTTGGAAATTCCGAACACTCGGTAGAGCAGTTTCGAATTTTCGCGCTTATAAACTTGAACAAAGTGTCGTAAAAATTCGGGAATCCATCGTATCCTAAAAGTCGAATTTAGAGCGAAATATATTTCCAAATGTATTACATTTATTTTTATAACCAGGAAAAACGTTGATATCGATAATGGCGTATTTTCCACTATCATTATCAATTACATAATCGATCCCAATCAAGTCCATTTTGAATTTGTTTTTAATTCCCCGTAAAATGGTCTTTACAACATCAGCATCGGGGATTTTTGTCTGTTGCGGCTCGTCGTCTAATATCGATAATTGGCTTTGGGACGAGGCTTTGCAAATTTCGCCCGAATTAAAGTGGATCGGCTCAAAATCGCCCGGGTATAAATTTTTAATCGATGGCCGTTGATCGCAATAATATTCGTCGCCTAAAAGACACACGCTCACTTCATTATCGTGGAATTATTATATTTATAAACCAATTACCTATCACAAAAATTTTATACAATACTGCGTCGTGATTTACAAAACTTTGCACAACAGAATTTGGCGCGCAGTCTTTTAGATTGCTTTCGTTGAATACAATAAACATTTTGTGAGCCTCTTTGGACCCGTGTCCAAGCCGAGCTTTGCATATAAACGGAAAAGTAACGTTCGCTGTATTCAAATCATTTTTTACCACTTCCAAATCGGTGGAAGTTATCTCGCAAAATGTCGGCGTGTAAATTTTGTTCGTCTCAAATTCTATTTCGTTTATAATGCTGTAGCATTTCAATCTGTACAGTAATCGGCGGATATTGTCGATCGGATCCAGGATTATAGTATCCGGATAAAAAAGGCAGTACGCGTCGATATCCACCAAAATTGCGTGGCTCTAAAAATAGATGTATAAATAGAACGCGTACCAGACATGCATTGGATTTTTACAGTTGTCGACCCCTCCTCAGCAGCTGCTATTATATCGGTCAGTTTGTGCAAAAATACAGACATGCGACCGTAATTGAACATATTTTCTGTACTCAAATCGCCCACCTGAACGGGAGAAAATTTCATTAGAATGCGCATCTGGCTAAAATGTTTTTATACAAAAGCACCTTAAACGCCTGCAAATCGTATTTTAGAGCGTGTTTTTTCAGCGATTTCCAATTAAATTTTTGCGCTTTCTTCTCGGACATATAAATGCCGACACGATATCTGGAATTCATGCTTAAATTTTGCAAAATTTCGTTTAAAATAAAAACATGGTGCCCAAAAGTGAGGTTATGTCGAGTGTTGACATTGTCAATCAGCTGGTGAATAATCGCAAAGTTAAATCTGCTGATTTTGATGTTCGTATGTTCATTTTGATGTTACGTTTTGTTTTCGGACATATAAATGCCAACACGATATCTGGAATTCATGCTTAAATTTTGCAAAATTTCGTTTAAAATAAAACATGGTGCCCAAAACTGAGGTTATGTCGAGTGTTGACATTGTCAACCAGCTGGTGAATAATCGCCAAGTTAAATCTGCTGATTTTGATGTTCGTATGTTCATTTTGATGTTACGTTTTGTTTTCGGACATATAAATGCCAACACGATATCTGGAATTCATGCTTAAATTTTGCAAAATTTCGTTTAAAATAAAAACATGGAGCCCAAAAGTGAGGTTATGTCGAGTGTTGACATTGTCAACCAGCTGGTGAATAATCGCCAAGTTAAATCTGCTGATTTTGATGTTCGTATGTTCATTTTTATGTTACGTTTTGTTTTCGGACATATAAATGCCAACACTGTATCTGGAATTCATGCTTAAATTTTTGCAAAATTTCGTTTAAAATAAAAACATGGTGCCCAAAAGTGAGGTTATGTCGAGTGTTGACATTGTCAACCAGCTGGTGAATAATCGCCAAGTTAAATCTGCTGATTTTGATGTTCGTATGTTCATTTTTATGTTACGTTTTGTTTTCGGACATATAAATGCCAACACTGTATCTGGAATTCATGCTTAAATTTTTGCAAAATTTCGTTTAAAATAAAAACATGGTGCCCAAAAGTGAGGTTATGTCGAGTGTTGACATTGTCAATCAGCTGGTGAATAATCGCAAAGTTAAATCAGCTGATTTTGATGTTCGTATGTTCATTTTGATGTTACGTTTTGTTTTCGGACATATAAATGCCAACACGATATCTGGAATTTATGCTTAAATTTTGCAAAATTTCGTTTAAAATAAAAACATGGTGCCCAAAAGTGAGGTTATGTCGAGTGTTGACATTGTCAATCAGCTGGTGAATAAGCGCGAAGTTAAATCAGCTGATTTTGATGTTCGTATGTTCATTTTTATGTTACGTTTTGTTTTCGGACATATAAATGCCAACACTGTATCTGGAATTCATGCTTAAATTTTTGCAAAATTTCGTTTAAAATAAAAACATGGTGCCCAAAAGTGAGGTTATGTCGAGTGTTGACATTGTCAATCAGCTGGTGAATAATCGCGAAGTTAAATCAGCTGATTTTGATGTTCGTATGTTCATTTTGATGTTACGTTTTGTTTTCGGACATATAAATGCCAACACGATATCTGGATTTTATGCTTATATTTTTGCAAAATTTCGTTTAAAATAAAAACATGGTGCCCAAAACTGAGGTTATGTCGAGTGTTGACATTGTCAATCAGCTGGTGAATAATCGCGAAGTTAAATCAGCTGATTTTGATGTTCGTATGTTCATTTTGATGTAACGTTTTGTTTACGGACATATAAATGCCGACACGGTATCTGGAATTCATGCTTAAATTTGCAAAATTTCGTTTAAAATAAAAACATGGTGACTAAAAGTGAGGTTATGTCGAGTGTTGACATTGTCAATCAGCTGGTGAATAATCGCAAAGTTAAATCAGCTGATTTTGATGTTCGTATGTTCATTTTGATGTTACGTTTTGTTTTCGGACATATAAATGCCGACACGATATCTGGAATTCATGCTTAAATTTTGCAAAATTTCGTTTAAAATAAAAACATGGTGCCCAAAAGTGAGGTTATGTCGAGTGTTGACATTGTCAACCAGCTGGTGAATAATCGCCAAGTTAAATCTGCTGATTTTGATGTTCGTATGTTCATTTTTATGTTACGTTTTGTTTTCGGACATATAAATGCCAACACGATATCTGGAATTCATGCTTAAATTTTGCAAAATTTCGTTTAAAATAAAAACATGGTGCCCAAAACTGAGGTTATGTCGAGTGTTGACATTGTCAATCAGCTGGTGAATAATCGCGAAGTTAAATCAGCTGATTTTGATGTTCGTATGTTCATTTTGATGTTACGTTTTGTTTTCGGACATATAAATGCCAACACGATATCTGGAATTTATGCTTAAATTTTGCAAAATTTCGTTTAAAATAAAAACATGGTGCCCAAAAGTGAGGTTATGTCGAGTGTTGACATTGTCAATCAGCTGGTGAAAAATCGCGAAGTTAAATCAGCTGATTTTGATGTTCGTATGTTCATTTTGATGTTACATTTTGTTTTCGGACATATAAATGCCAACACGGTATCTGGAATTCATGCTTAAATTTTTGCAAAATTTCGTTTAAAATAAAAACATGGTGACTAAAAGTGAGGTTATGTCGAGTGTTGACATTGTCAATCAGCTGTCGAATAATCGCAAAGTTTGATTGAAAAGATGTTTGTAATATAAAGGAAACTAAAGTATTTCTTTTCCAATAATTAGCGTTTAAATATATATTAATTTATAACATTTAAGCATGTCGAAGAATTACGAAAGTCGTAATTATACTAAGAAGAAGTTCTATCAAAATACGAGGGTATTTTTTGTAATTTGACGATGAGTACTTTAAGTAACTATTTTCTTGTTTATTTCAGTCTGAAGGAGGATTTTCCAGCGGAAAGTACACCCATAATTCTCGAAATAAAGTCGATTTAGAAGCATTTACATCAAAGCAACCTACGATTCTAATAAAACCGCGGGAGAAACAAACGGAAGATGTTCCGGAAACGCCGAAGAAAACGATTATGCAGAACGAAGCGCATTCGAGTCAAGCAAATGCAATACCTCCTACAACCGTAGAAGGTATGCTTTTTTATTCATTGCTTAATTATTTTTTACGATTCCGGCTAAGAAAAGGGGATAAGATACAGGCAACTAAGACTACACGAGGAAAGCTAGAATTGTCCTAAAATTATTGAGCTGGTTTAAATATTGTAGTTATACACTTGATAAGTTTTTACATTAATAAAAATTGAAAAAATCATCAATATTTAGCATTGAAAGTCTGATAACCTTATTGCAGCTGCATCGCGGATTGTATAACAACTTATTAAAAGGGTATTTTGTAATTAATATCATTTTAAACTTGATATTTTATGAACAACATAATTTTGAGCAATAAAAAGACAATTATTTTCCTCAAATATATAGCACCTGCTGCTCATACTCCAAAAATAATGACAAAATCTGTGAAATTCTTGGAAGATGGAACAATTTGCACGGAAACCATTCAGGATTTTTTAACAGAAAACAGTGACTTCTTGGTAGTGAGCATAATTGGAGGCCAAGGCACGGGAAAATCCACGATTTTAAATTTATTAGCCCATCCTAATGTAACAGAAAATTTGAAACAGAAGATTTTTAAATATTCGGCGAATAATCAGAAAAGGTCGAACGACCCTTTTAACGGCGAAATAAATCTAACTGAACAATTGCAGATTGATGATAGAAAAGTTAAAAGACGACCAAATTTATTTAAAATTGAAAACGTCGACGATATCGAGGCAAATAGAAATTGTACGGCAGGTATAAATAAAAAGAAAAATTGTAAACATCGCTTTATTTATTAGGATGATTAAATTGTAGGTATGGATATGTATATATCAGAAAATCGAGTGATATTTTTGGATTGTCAACCGCTTTTATCAGTCACTATGTTAGATGAGTTAATGAAAAGTGACGCCAAACGTTCGTCAATCGCAGCTGATTATTTATACACTGAAAATGGTGGGGAAATACAATCTCTGCAATTTATGGCATTACTTATGTCCATATGCCACGTCATGATGTTCGTGCAAGATAGTTTCTACGATACGAACATGATCAGGTACCAATATATTGGATTTTATTTTCTTAAGCCAGAAATGGCACAAATTTACCGATCAAGTGGCCGATCAACGATATTGACGTTAGATCAAATTTAACGCAAATTTGGAAGTGACATATCATAAAAATTGACAGGTCAACAAAATTGGCACATACTTTTTTTTTTATCATATCGTCAGTGATGTGACAATACCTCCTATCTGCTTTGAACTTTTAATGACTTCGGAGATTTTCTGAACATGTGCAATAAATCTAAGAATCGGTTATATATGTATATAATTTTTCATTTTTTTTGTAAGGTAGAAGGTATTGTCACATCGCTGACGATATTATAAATTGAAATTGCAGGTTCTTAAAAACCGCAGAAATGTTGAAACCGAACATCTCAAATCCAGATGAAGATTTTCCTGAACATTTTCCTCATTTGATTCTCGTCCATAATAAAACGGAAATGGAGTATTTTCAACCCGCGAAATTTAAAATAATCCAACAGGTTTACAAAGATCATTTTTACCGACTTTCGTTTAAAAGAATTGATTGCAGATGTACAAGTTAATTTTTAACGATACAAGATTGCATATTGAATCCGGTTTGGGCATTGGAAATGGTAATATACTCGTAAATTTATGTAAGGAGACTTGCGGCGAACCGATTAATTTATTTTTATTGCCTAATTATGAAAGTTCAGGTCAGTAATAAAAACATTTAAAAAATAAATAACATAATATTTATTATATATGTAACAATGACATTGTTTTTTTATTTACGTAGCTGTAAGCCATTTAAAATATTTTACAGAAAAGTATTATAATGGTCATCCACCATTTGAAGACATAATAAAAGCATTCCGATCTAGTTTATTAGGATCGACAAAGTACGCTTTAACCCATGTTCAATTAACAGAAAAAAAATGGCTCGTTTACAGCGCGAAAGTTTGGGATCTTATCAAGAAAAGCTCATTCTTCGTCGACTATGCCAAATTAATGACGTAATTCTAACGTACACATTTGCTCATTGTGAATGAATACTAGTGAATAATTTTTTTAATTGGAAATAAATATTTTGTAACTAGTACCAACAATGTGTTTTATCTTTCATTATCCGCGATTTATCGTAATATTTAACTAATAAAACCAAATGTATAACAATAAATTAATATTTTACCTAATTTTAACCTGAATTCGCAATTGCCGCGTTCATAAAAATCGCTTATTGCCACGCGCCAGTACTTCATCTCTATCTATATTGCATTTATTACATTAATCTATCTCTCTTCAGCACTAAATATATGAAACACTAATTGTTTCATTTGTAAATACTGGCTAATAATGGTTTTTTCCTACTTGGTAGTGGTTTATAACTATGTTGATAAACACTAGCCAATCTCCAATGGTCCGGGTATTCCTCCCGTTTCCCTTTCCGCAAACAAAACGGCGGTCTCAAACTCTCAATATTATAATTCTTTTTCACGTACGGATCACGTGGCTTGGGAATTTTTAAAAGCTCCGCTTTACTCGCGCTCGTATTTGACGTTGAAGAGGATTTACTATTAGGAATACCTGCTTTAAAGGCTCGTTTGTACTCTTCTTTCGGTTTGTCGGAATTTATATTTAGGTTCTTCAACTCGCACGCAACACACAATCGTTTTCCGCAACAGTTCATAATTTTTTTATTCCCTTCGTTGAATTTGGCGCTATTCGATCGCTGCAATAACTCACTTGTCAAGTTCTGACGTTTGTGCCAGCTTGTCATTGGTCGTAACTCTTCGCTGTTGTTCGACTTGCCTCGGTTCGCATCCGCCATACTGTCAGTGGAATCGGTAACACAACCGTCGCGTCTTTTTAGGTTAGTTTGCATCTCTTCCACGGCATCTTTTGGTGTATGTACCATCGCGAATACGGCCGGCGCTTGTGAACCGTTCGAACCGTCAATGTGAACGGGAAGTTTCGGTTCGTCTTTGACATTAACCGGTGTTAAGTCCCAACAAAGTGCTAGCTCAATGGGCGATACTTTTTCTTGGCTGATGAACCGCCATTTTTTATCGAAGCTACAAACGCCGTCATCTTTTGGTTTGAAGTAACCGCTGGGGCTTGCAGACGTTTTTGGACGATAGATCTTGAAGTAACAATAAAGGTTCAGTATAATTTATTACTCATTATAGTTATTAGGTTAAAACTGCTAGAATTTACCTTCATCTTTGTGCATTTATGCGGCCCCAAGTGCCCTTTGTACCCAACACCATTCCGACTATCCACATCCCCTTCCTCGATGGCTAATCCAGCTTCATGAGCATCCCTCTGCATTTGCATTTGCATATACCTCCTATGCATTACCGTATCTGGTAACGGTTCGTGTTCTAAATTCTCTTTGTGCAGCTTTTTGGCAAAATCAAAGTTATACGAAGCGTCAATGACAGGTTTTAAATCTTCGAGCTCCTGTTGCTGTCGCTTAAGGTTATATTGCTCGTTTGCCAACATTTCTTTATGTTTGCGATACATTTCTTCCACTTTATAAGCGTGATCTGTCGAGGGCGGTTCTTCTTCTTTAGCTAAGCTCTCAATTGTTGGGTAATCATCTCGAGATGTGCGAATTTCTGGGACTTTCCGTTGGTCGGCTAGTAAATTGTAGTGAGTCGGGTGGACTTTGTCAGGGTCTGTTAGATCACCCGGTGTATATTTAGCCTTTTTCATAAAGTGCACAGCAAAATTAAAACGATTATTGTAAGAAAATATCTGTTTTTGTTAAATCAAACGCTTACAAACAAAATATTGCCATTGAAATACATAAATAAAATAAAGGCTTCATATTTAGGCGATTGTGTCCTGGTCAGTGTATTTAAAAAATCATAGTTTTTTAGCGGATTTAACTTTTAAATTAACAAGTGACAAGACCAAGAACGCCCACCTAAGTATGAGTGAGAGTTCTTTATAGAATTTGTTAAAATTACAAAAGAATTTTAAATATTTGCGGAATTTATTTATTCAGGTAGAAAGGTGTAAATAAATATTAAATTAACACATGTAAAGGTATAATATTAAAAAATAAACGTCTTGAATAATTAAATACCGTGTATAGGACAAAGCGGTGTCTGCAAAAAAAGCATTAATGGAAAATTAAAATGTTTGTGTATTAGAAGTAACAAATACGCCTTTACCGTATTTTCCGGCCCAATCGACTTTTCTTCAGAAATAATGGCATTTTCCACAGATTTCGATTTATCTTCGCAAACACATTCTTCAACGGGTTCACAAATACATTCTTTATGGCCATCAGAATGTTGCAGGTCCGCATCTGCCTGAGAATCTACATTTTCTTTTATTGTCGATTCGTTGACATCCACCCGTTCTGTTTCCAATTTTTTCAATTTAAGCACTTTTTTTAAATTCGTCGAATCTTTAGGATAATTTAAAGAACGGTACTGCCGTAAACTACGATTCCAAGCTTGTTCTCGACGTTTGTTAGATTGATGTATCTCATTTGCTATAAATATATTCGTAAAGTAACATAAAGTGCCACAAAAATTAGTCCGTTTTTCAAGTACCAGATTCTTTGGTAATCTTCTTCGGCATGTGCCACGTGCCTTCAAAGTCTCCCCATGGGTTTTCTGGTAATTTATGTACTCCGGGCAGTAAGTGACCTCGATCGTTGGAAATGACCTCCGTGTGACCCGTATGCTGCCTGGGATGTTCGGGGAACCATTTAGGTACCTCCCAGTTGCGTAGTTTCGATGCCTTATATTCGTTCTCAAACTAAAACATATTTTAATGAATTTCAATACAACGCTACCTCGGGCATCTTAAGCGACATAAAGCGGTATTTAAGCGCTCAGTTAATTTGCGCAATCCACAAAAAATGCAATGAACGAAAACGGTTTGGTTCTTCGTCTTAATATATTGCGCTTGCGCGTCATATTTTATTAGCAATTTTTCATACTCTAGAACGTTTAAACATTTTTTTAAAACGAAATGTTTTCACGTATAGTAGAGAAAAATTCGAATGATTTGAGTTTCGAAATTTTTGAGCGAATAAAAGCACTTAACGATTATAAGATTTATGTAGAATAAACTAAAATACTGGTATTTTTTCGGTGAATTTAAAAACCAAACAAGATGTTTTTAATAAATTAATCTTTATTCATTAAAACAATATTATAAAAAAATATTTCATTAATCATAAAATCTAACAAATTCTTCTCATCTTCTAGTAGACTTCTGTATACGTTTTTTCACGTGTTTCTTTATCTTCACTTTCCTCTTTTCCGATTTCTCTTCCCGAACGGTTTTTTTCCGCGCCTTTTTTTCTTCTGGTGTTTCTCCTTTAGGTCGGGAACAGTCGACAAATTTGCTTTTCCCGTCATTTTCATCTGTTTCTGACTCATCCGAGCTATCAGTGGATTCGTCGTTTTCATCTTTATACTTTGAATTTTCCAGAATTTCCGGTCTTTGAACAGTTCCACTTAAATCCCCTTTCAAACCAATCAATGTTTTATATACTAACGTTTCGGAATTTCCAGATTTAGCTAAACGAATGTCACGCTCGAAATCGACTACCTCGATTAATCGTTGGGGGATGTAGGCATTTTTGAAGACCGCCTCTTCTACCTACCAATTTTCGTCAATAACTAAACAATTTGTTGTAATTTCCATCAAATACGTACCGGATTTCGTTCCATATCCAATTCATTGGTGCATTTCTCTGATAATTTTTCCAGGCAATCGTCCATATTCTTCTCAGTTATACTTGGGTCTGTTATAAAATCAAATAGGTCTTTTAAAGTCATTGTCGCTACCGAGTACTTCTTAAAAAATTCCGTGATGTTAGTGCAATCTTTTCGTAAAAATTCCAACGAATGCGGATGGTCGTGTTCAACACTTTGAGAAACATCAATTATGTAAACTTCGCCATCTAAATCAACATTAAAAAAAAAATCAGCTGAAAACAAGTTTCTATTAAATAACTAATGCTGGATGAAAATGGACAGCACCCAAATTTTCAAATAAATCATATTAATGCAGAATCGGTACGATTCTGGCTGAGAATAGTTGAATAGGGGTGTTTTAGAAATTGCTTACTCTCAAGGGGTATTAAGGTTGTCAGATTTTCGGTGTATCAAGAACCTCCTAGGTCAGGCCTTTTTAATACCTATTTAATTAGTTTTTTAAATTTTAATGACTACTCGTGCCTATTTTTTTCATATTTAAGTAAAAAAAAAAAGAAAAAAGCTATATACTAGGTGCGTCCTTAACCACCCAATGTTCTACCTTTAATTTTTAAGAGAAAATATGGACAAACTCACGGATAAAACACTGCTCTAGCATATGCCGTACAATAAATAATTTTTTTAATAATTTGCTTAAAATTCGGAACAAAACACAATAGTGTAACCATGGGTAAAATATTACAATATTTTAAACTTCTGTTATAAAAAAGGTTATATATTGGCGGGTTATGAAAAGAGGAAGTTTGGGCGTTAGTCAGAAACCTTCATCCACTCTTCCACTTAACCTTGGTTAAGATTAATTAAGACAAGCTTTGACATGGATATTTTTTAAATTTTACTTAATTTGATATTTTATCATATACGTAGCAAGATATTGAATATTGAAATCAATCGAAATTTCTTAAGTTTTTATTATGTAATTTCAGTTGCCTATATTTATTTCCGTTTCCCTATCCGGCTATTCTCAGTCAAAATCATTTCGATTTGGTCCGATTCAAGTCAATTCTCGATCAAAACGCACCTTTATACAACATATTAAACTCGCTCAAATCTGCATGGACAAGTCTGCACTTGTTGTACATCTTCCACATTATCACAACGACGTCCCTGTACGCGGTCCGCGCCTGCTCCTCGTTCAACTGCACGTCCTTCAATTTGGGCGCGGGTCGTCCATTTTCATCGCCCACAAATGTCATCACGAGCACGTGAGAACGGAGCAATATAGGGGCGGGAACGTGCAACCCATGCGTGTGCAAGCGGGTTAGATTTCGCACCTCCTTCTCCGCCCAAGTACGGACCATTTTGCGTGGATTTGATCGGCAATAACCGTGGCGAAATCTAAAAATATCACACGTACAAAAAAAAAAAATGTCTTCTCGCAATTGTGTCGATTCGAACCTACGTTCCCCCGTCACGTATTTATCTCTATCTTTAAACACCAGTATCGACGTTTTGTATATCTTAATCGCGTATTGACCAGCCGGCCCACTAGCGTGATAAACATTCGCCTCTTTGCCGGTCGATATGCACCCATTTATCTCGTTTATAAAGCCTTTATTCAACAGCTTGAAGACGATCATCCTTGTTCTGGGATCCATTACTTGCTCCGCTGTAGCTCTATCGCTTTTATCTCTAATTCGAATACGGGCATTGTCCAGGCGTCTGTCCGCTTCCGCTAACGCGTTCGAGGCTATGTTGGGCAGATATTGATTCACCGAGATTTTGTTTGCGTATTTTCTGATGAGATTATCATTGGGCTGGTACGTTTTCTGTGTCGGTTCGTAATAATCGCCGTCATTACCATCGCTGTATTCGTAAGAATCGTAGTCATCTGGGTCTGCAGAATTATGGTCAGATATTTTTAGCGGCTCGAGTATTATCGCCAGTTTTGGTGTTGTTGAGGTGTCTTCGTCCTCATCCGCATCGCAAAATAATTCATCGTCGCCCAATGTCGTCATTTTGTATTATTTAAACACTTTTTTTGTACCGAAAATACTCTAACTATAACACGTGTTTAGGTTCACATAAAGTAAGGTTATGATGAGGTGGCTTTGATGTTTCGATTAAATTGTCATTTGGTCAGTCACAGTGACAAACGATTTAAAGGTTAAGTCCTTATAATATCGCTTTTGAATTTTACCGTTTTTCTCGCATTTATTTTTTAATTTTTAAGTTTTGTTTATAAAAAAATAATAGTAATTTCGACGTCATATTATTGGAAAAGAAGTCATTATATTTTTAAGCTTTTGTAACGACAGACAGCAAGTAATAGTTGACAGTTAATTCATGATACAAGCGAGTATTGCCAGTTGTATATATAAAGACATTGGCGTTAGGCGAACTTTTATGTAAAAATACGAACAAATCGACGATTCTAATTCTTTTCATGAACACAAATGCCTTGTAATTTATTTGTTGTAAATATAGCTTGACATAAACTTTTTCGCAATGTTGTTTGCGAATTTTGCAATCTGAATACTTTTTCTGTCATCAACAACTAAATCAAAATTTCCAGTAATGTTTACGTTCACAAAAAGTAAGGTTGTGATGAGGTGGCTTTGATGTTTCGATTAAATTGTCATTTGGTCAGTGACAGTGACAATCGATTTAAAGGTTAATTTCTTATAATATCGCTTTTGAATTTTACCGATTTTTCTCGCATTTATTTTTTAATTTTTAAGTTTTGTTTATAAAAAAATAATAGTAATTTCCACGTCATATTATTGGAAACGAAGTCATTATATTTTTAAGCTCTTGTAACGGCAGACAGCAAATAATAGTTGACAGTTAATTCATGATACAAGCGAGTATTGCCAGTTGTATATATAAAGACATTGGCGTTAGGCAAACTTTTATGTAAAAATACGAACAAATCGGCGATTCTAATTCTTTTCATGAACACAAATGCCTTGATAATTTATTTGTTGTAAATATAGCTTGACATAAACTTTTTCGCAATTTTGTTTGCGAATTTTGCAATCTGAATACTTTTTCTGTCATCAACAACTAAATCAAAATTTCCAGTAATGTTTACGTTCACAAAAAGTAAGGTTGTGATGAGGTGGCTTTGATGTTTCGATTAAATTGTCATTTGGTCAGTGACAGTGACAATCGATTTAAAGGTTAATTTCTTATAATATCGCTTTTGAATTTTACCGATTTTTCTCGCATTTATTTTTAAATTTTTAAATTTTGTTTATAAAAAAATAATAGTAATTTCCACGTCATATTATTGGAAACGAAGTCATTATATTTTTAAGCTCTTGTAACGGCAGACAGCAAATAATAGTTGACAGTTAATTCATGATACAAGCGAGTATTGCCAGTTGTATATATAAAGACATTGGCGTTAGGCAAACTTTTATGTAAAAATACGAACAAATCGGCGATTCTAATTCTTTTCATGAACACAAATGCCTTGATAATTTATTTGTTGTAAATATAGCTTGACATAAACTTTTTCGCAATTTTGTTTGCGAATTTTGCAATCTGAATACTTTTTCTGTCATCAACAACTAAATCAAAATTTCCGGTAACTTTTTTCTATCACGTAACGTTCGGAACGGTTTTGCCTGATAAAGAATCGTTTATAACATCATCTGGATATCGATTTTGTTGGTCCTATGTCGTGCAATGCCCCATTTATTACTATCATATTATAAGCAATTTGTTCGTGGTTCGATTTTCATACACACAAAAGATTTAGCTACGTAATTTTAGCCTTTGCTATCGAAGACATGCGAGTTTTTTTTTGGAGTGAAACGATGTTGAATTTAATAAACGTCAGCGGCAGATATAATAGACAAAATAAATCGATTAATTTATTTAAAAATAGTTTCTCCAAGTATCGAAGTAATTAATATCAAATATAGTTATTAGTAAATGACAAATCGAATAAATGATGTAAAAAAAAAAGATGATGAAAAAACGATCTAAAAATAAGTCAACCGTTGTCAATTATGCTTCTATTTTCATTTTAGACTATAAATGAACTTAATGTAAAGCCGAATAAATATTGTTTATGCTATTTATACACATACCTCTGTAATTTCCGACCGGAAATTCAACAATATGTTGATTATAAACTATTCTAATAGACTTCTTGTATGAAACTGTCGGGATTTCGAGTCTTATATAAGCAATATACGAACCCTGGGCAAATTTGTACAACCACCTGTGCCCACCCCATCGTTGTAACGAAAGAAAATATACACGCCTCAAACAGAAAACAATTTTTTTTTAGTTGCCTTCAATTATTTTCACGTATCAAAATGATATTCCAAAAAATCATATTTGTACATAAAAATATGTCGCGTAAAATTTTAAATAATATTTTTATAAAATATTATAGTTTTCCCTAATCACAATAAATGATAAAATATGCGCGATAGTTGAACAATTTTTTTGATCACGCGGTATTTCAATATTTATTTTAGCCGCGATTTCTTTTGCTATTCGGAAGATTTATTAAGACAATATTCGTTTAAAATTGAATTGACAAATCATAAAATGGTTATTGATCAAATTCAACCTACATTTCACCAATCATTAAAATAGATAAAATGATTCGTCTATATATAATATAAAAATGTCGCAAAATCAAATTACAATTTTAAATAACATATCAGTCACAGCAAATTTTAGAAAATTTCAATATTTTGAATCGTTTTTCTTATAATTAAATTTTAAAAACGACTTACTTGATTCGCGCTGAAGTGGTACGACATCTCAACAATAAAAAAATCGTTACAAATCACTCGAAATTTCTATTTAATTTGATCAGAATGAATTATTAGATGAAATATTCGCGAAATTGTGCGGCGATTTTGACAGCTCTTGTATCACTTATCTGTATGATTTGATTCGGTTGTCAACGTAACAATATTGCTGTCATGGAAATAACAATCAAATAATTGCAAAAAGTCGATAAGGATTTTATATATATTTTTTGTGAAATCTGACGTAAAAATGATAACTTTAAAAAAACATATATATATAGGCTTTTTTCGATACACTTCTAGAATTTTTTTGATTTTTATAATTAAAAAACAACATTTTTTTCACTTTACAAAGCATTGAAGATTTATTTTTATTTCGTACATTATATAATATAGTTTAGTATAGTATAGTATAGTATAGTATAGTATACAGTATATTATATATAATTTTAATGTACTATAAATTTTTATTAATTTGAAAATACGAAAAAACTAATAAGTATAAAATGTTACACAAACTAGTTGCAAATTTATTTAAAAAAAGTAGTAAAAAGACAAAGTTGTTAAATATATACTTTTAATACCATTAATATATATTTTTACTAATCCTCCATCGCACATTCCGGACATTCAGTGTTCGATTCAAACCATTCAGCGATACACTAAAAAAAAAAAGATTACATAAAATTAAAAAAAAAACCGTAATATTAACAACTGTCATTTCTTTTTGAAAACATACAGATCTATGATATTTGTGCATACAAGGCTCCAATATATGCGCAGGCGTCAACAGACTGTTCAGCGATTCGCCACAAATAACGCAATCCGTTTTCTCCACAAACTTTTTAACCTGGACAACTTTCTGTGCAGCGCCACTGGTAGTAGCATCTGTCAGAACTGTCAAGGTAATACCCGAACTACTCTCACAATCGCTGTCGTTAGCATCAGATGAAACATGCCCATCAACTGTATTATTTGTTTTAAAGATTGGATTTTGATTTTGTCTGGGCCTTCGTTTGGAATTTGCACCTCTGCCACCTCTACCTCGATAGTTTGCGTTCGTGTTTTGTCGTGTGGATTCGTTTGAATCGTTATCGCATCGTTTTTGAAATGTCGGTACGAAATGTCGGCTTTTCGATTGGTATGTTGTCGGCGTTTTGTTTTCGTTTGCGTTTGTTTGATTTATTAATGGTTTTGTTGAGTTATAATAGTTAAAAGGGGCTAGTAAAGGCCTTGGGTTCTTTTGTAGTGGTGTTGAGAACGTACTAAAATAAAGTATAATAAAACAAATTTCTGTGAATTTTTTAAACTAAAATATCTGGCGGTATTTATTTCGCGCACTTTATTTAAAATATACAATATTTATATTCGCTTTCAATATGGCCGAACTGACACAATGTGTTATTTACCAGCTAGTGCTGCTGCCAGTGTTGATATATGAAACTACCATTTTTATACTACAATAAACTGGTTTTTAAAAGCAAAATGTGAACATTTCAATGCACTTGATTTTTAGATGCTCAAAATGAATGTATATAAATTTCCTCGAGGTAAATTGAGCGGTATTTAATTTCTACTTACATTCTAAATAACGGCAAAAATTGATGATGCAAAAAACTGCAAGGCATTTCAGCTCCAGATAAAAAATTTGGAATTACTTCCATACCAGCCATTGGTTGTTTTGAGTCAACAAAACTGTTAAATCGCTCCTGATACTCCTAAAAAATATACAATCATTTCAACTTAAGTTTAAAATTTTACTTAAATAGTCTACCCACAGTAACTTTATGCAAGTTTTCTTGACTCCTAGCTAGAAGAGCATTTAATTTCTCCATTTCTGTATTGCCGTCCAATAAAGTGGGAATAGTTCCTTCATTTAATTTGGGAATTAAAAATTGCAAATCCACTTTCAAACCACGCAAAGATTTATGAATCCTATAAATTAATTTAAAAAAAATATTTGATACGTTGCTAATAAAAATAAATAAAATTGTGAAACGAACTCTAAAAATATGCCTCTCTGTTGAAGCGTTGTTAATTTGACAGTGCTTGTCAATATGACATTTAGGGCCGATATTTCCTTGCGATGGTCTTCATTTGATTGTTCCTTGCGATTCTACAAATAATAACAAGATCATTTCTTTTTTTTTAATCGTAGACACGCGCTTACATATTTGACCAATAAATCGTTGTATTTCGTATCATCATTTTGCACACGCTTAGTTAACTGTTGATTCGTTGTTTTAAGAAACATTATTTCTTGTTGCAACCTCGATTGTGCAACACTAAAGTATGAAGTTGACGACCTCAGAGTCGTTACGGCTGATTGATTCGACCGCTAATAAATGAGATTATTTAGTTACATTTATTTTAAAAGAAATCATATACAAAATTTTGTTGTTAAAAATTAAGAAAGCTAGAGGTCCGAGTAGATATTGATGGGTTAAAATCAGCTGATGTAAGTGAAGGTTATAAAGAGCATTTTCTATTTAGCTGATGGAAGACATAGTTTGGGAATTGATGCATATTAGAGATGGGTTGACTACATTAGCAAAAGTATTAGGCGCGAAGAAAAGGGCAGGTAGATAGGAATGGATAACTGAAGAAATAGTTAACACGATGGAGGATAGGATGAAAGTTAAAATTATAGATACAGAAGATATAGGAACTTGATTAATTAGTTAAAGAGTCTGCAATCCTAAAGATTGGTTGGAAACAGCACGCCATGCCGATCTATCCTGAGCTAATCCCTTCATCTCCCTATAGCTATTCATCTCAACGTCTTCAACTATCTGACTCACATACTCCAATCTAGGCCTACCTACCCCTCTCTTTCCCTCCACTCTACCTTCTATGATCAATTGCATAATCCCCCCATGCCTAAGAATATGCCCTACTAATCTGTCTCTCCTACGCTGTAACACTCTCCAGATACTTCTCTTCTCCCCTACTAACTCTAGTACAGCTTCATTTGTTACTTTATCTTCCCAACCAATCCTCATCATCCTCCTATAACACCACATTTCGAATGCTTGTAATCTACGCTTCTCTTCCTTTCCTATAGTCCACGCCTCACACCCGTACAGTGCTACACTCCAAACATATACCTTCAGTAATCTTTTTCTAATACCCAAGTCAATATTTGATCTTAAAATCTGTTCTTTTTCTACGAATGCCTTCCTACCCTGTGCTATCCTACACTTTATATCTACCTTGCTTCGATTATCTTTTGTGATTCTACTGCCTAAATAACAAAAATCTGACACTTCTTCGATTCTATTATCTCCTATTGAGATCCTCATTTTTCTACTGCATTCCTTTTTGTCACACCTCATCACTTTAGTTTTACCTATATTTATTTACATGTTAAAATACCTAGTCAATACTGTCTGCATACCATTCAATACCCTTTCTAAATTCTTTTCGCTTTCTTCCAATATAGCTATATCGTTGGCGAATCTCAACATATATATTTTCTCTCCCTGTACATTCACACCTACACTATACTCTTCTTTTACTTTGTTTATTGCATCTTCTATATATAGATTAAATAATAACGGTGAGAGTGTACATCCCTGCCGAACTCCCTTCCCTATTTTTGCTACCTCTTCTTCCCCCTCAATTCTAACTAAGGCAGTTTGGTGTTTATATAAATTAAAAATTATTCTCCTATCCTTATAATCTATACCCGTTTCTTTTAAAATTCTAAACATTATGTCCCAATCTACATTATCAAATGCCTTTTCTAAGTCTACAAAAGCTATGCAAGTTACCTTTCCTACCCTATTTCTTTTTTCTACTACCGTTCTTAGTGCTAGAATCGCCTCTCTCGTCCCTCTGTTTTTCTTAAAACTAAACTGATCTTCTCCTAGCCTTTCCTCTACTTTATTTTCTAATCTCCTATAAATAATCTTTAACAATATCTTCGATGCATGTGATAGTAGACTAATGGTCCTATAGTTCTCACACAAATTAGCTCCTATTTTCTTCGGCATTGTTACTATTCTACTACGCTGAAAATCCTGTGGTACTTCTCCCTTCTCATATATTTTACAAACTAGCCTGTATAATCGCTCCTGCATTTTTTCCCCTGCGTGTTTTATTAATTCGGCTGGTATCATATCAATCCCCGCTGCTTTGTTATTCCGTAAATCATTTAATGCTCTATGAAACTCTGACCTAAGTATGCTAGGACCTAAGTCATCCTCATCTATCTGTTCCACACTTTCTAGCTCCTCCATGTCCTGCCTACCTTTATATAAATCTTCAAGATACTCCTTCCATCTTCTAGCTTTTTCCTTATTTTCTGTGAGTTCCTTACCCTGCTTATCACATATAATGTTACCCTTTGGTTTTACTTTAGAAAAATGTGACTTAATTTTCCTGTAGCCCAAATCTACTTTACCTCTTCTCATATCCTCCTCAATATCCTCACAGTTTCCTTTTATCCACTCTTCTTTCGCTAGCTTGCATTTCCTATTAATTAAGTTCCTTAGTTCCTTATATTTTTTCTGTCCTGCTTCTGTGTTTCCTATTTTAATTTTCCTTCTTGCTTCAATCATTTCCACTATTTCTTCCGTGATCCATTCCCTCCTACCTGCCCTTTTCTTTGTGCCTAATACTTCATTTGCTGCTGTACTTAACCCATTTCTGATTTCCCTCCATTCGCAATCTATGTCTCTCCTTGATGTTCCATTAGCCATGATTTCTACTTTCTGCTTGTACTTTTCACATACATCAGCTAATTTTAATCTATCGACATCTACTCTGACCTGTTTGGACTTCTGTAATTTCTTGAATTTGACCTCTGAGTCCAGGACTACTAAATTATGGTCACTATCAATATCTGCTCCAGGGTAACTCTTACAATTCTTAATCTGGTTCCTAAACCTCTTTTTAACCAGTATGTAATCTATCTGATACCTCCCTATATCTCCTGGCATTTTCCACGTATATATCCTGCGCTTGTGATTCTGAAAAAGCGTGTTTGCTACCACTAGCTTATTCCTAATACAAAACTCTACCAATCTATCCCCTCTATCATTACGTGTTCCTATTCCATATTCTCCTACTATTGAAACTTCCTTTCCCTTACCTACTACGGCATTCCAATCTCCGGTTACAATTAGATTATCCTGTCCTTTAACGTTTGCTAACCTAGATTCAATCTCCTCATAAATGGATTCTACCTCCTCATCATCGTGACTTGAAGTTGGCATATATACTTGCACTATAACTGTGTCCGTTGGCTTCGTGTCTAATCTAATAGTTATAATTCTATCACTAACTTGGCAATAACTCTTTACACTACATCCCAACTTTCTATTCATTATAAAACCTACACCGGTATGCCCATTATCTGATGCTGTGGTTATTAATCTATATTCTCCTGACCACGTATCTACTTGATCTTTCCCCCTAACTTCACTAATCCCTACAATATCCAGTTTAAGTCTCTCCATTTCTAATTTCAAATTCTCTAACTTTCCTATCCTATTCATGCTGCGTACATTCCACGCTCCGACTCGTAGAATTCTCGACGAAAACGATTTCTTGCCCGCCCCAGAATCCGAGGGCTTGCCTGCTACCGAAGTAGCAGGGTGAGATTCTGAGCCATTGGCTCTACTCACCTGGGGTAATACATTAAAGATAATCGACATTTTCATCTGTAGGCTTGAGAAAGGTACAGTGCTGGTTTCTCCTTGCCTTGCACCGACCAATGATTAATAGGAAATGTAAATTAGCGAAAGAAGAATGGATAAAAGGAAAATGTGAGGATATTGAGTCAGATATGATAAAGTAGATAAGGGCTACTAAAGGAAAATTAGGTTTCATTTCTTAGATATAGGAGGAAAATTTAGAGCAGGTATTATATAAGGACACAAGATTATAAGATAAAAATAAGCAAGACAAAAGCGATGAGGTGTGATAAGGAGGAATGCAGACGATAGATTAGTGAAGGCGATGTGTAGCATTGTACGGGTGTGAGGCGTGGGCAATAGGAAAGGAAGACAAACGTAGAATAAAGGCATTCATTTGAAATGTGGTGCTATAGGATGACGAGTATTGGGTAGGTAGAATGACAAATGAATCCGCCCTCGAGTTAATTGAAGAGTAAAAATGATTTGGAAGGTATTACGACGTAAGAGTGACATTCTTAGACATGACTAGTGCACAGGATCGGAAAAGAAAAGACAGCGTATAAAAAGAACGTCACAATTGTGAACATAAAACAAGTTAGCATATTTACATATTTTTCTGACAGTGCTTCATATTTTTCTTCGTGTTCTTTGCACAATGATTGCTTTTCCAATTTCAATGTCTGTATCTGTTGTTTGTAAGTGTCCAAATCGGCACTGTGTACAGAAGCCACGTTCCATACCTCTTCCATTTTCTTTAATTCCGCAATTGTGTGTTTTTGTTCGCACGACACTAAAAAGTGTTGCTGCTCTTTGGTCTAAAAATGATATTCCGCGCGAATTAAATCCGAAAAGAATTTACAGTGCAAGACGAACTTTGTGCAAAACATCTTGGTCGTTGATTTGTTGCTTTAAATTGTCTATATTCACGTTTAATTCAGCTATATTTAGATTCAAATTGGCCACTTGGATCGTTTTTTCATTTTCCACGGTACGTAACTGCTCCTTCTCGTCCGAATACATTTTCTGAATAGCCGCAATAAAATTCTATAGAACGATGTTCATTGTGAAAATATGTTTGTTTTTGTTGCAACTTATATTCAGAATATATAAATATACATACTCGCTTTTAAACACTCCAATTTTTTTTTATTACTAAAAATGTTTGTTCCTTACTGTTTCTACTTTATACTGCTCTGTGCACTTTTTCATTTTCAGCTGGAATTTACTGTTTTTCAAATTTAAAAACGCCTCAGCGTGTGGATTACATTTTTGAGCCAGCTGGGAATATTCAAGTTTTTTATGCATTTTTTCTTGCGATTCTTTGTATTCGTCTTCTTTTTGCTTAGCTGCTTCTATGAACATTTTCAACAAACCATCGTTCTATATGAATTGAAAATAAATTGGTCATTTACTTAAATAATATATACCACTGATATTTTTAGACATGGATGTATCATACAATTAGTTATAGAAGGTAAAGTAGAGGGAAAGTATAGGGTAGGCCTAGATTGGAGTGTGTAAATCAGATAGCGTAAGATGTTAGCCTGCATAGTTAACGGAAAATGAAGAAGTTAGCTCAGTTGAAATCAGGTTTCTAACTTATCCATGCGATAGATGACCAATGGACTAACCTGTGCAAATTGAGAATTTATCTCCAATGACTCTTTCGAACCAGATCCGCCCTGTGACAACAAATCACATCAATTATTATACAACGTATTCGAACATTGATTATTGCTTTTTATATAAATGTACCTACCATGTTTTCCCCGCGTAAAATGAAACAATAAAAATTTAATAAAAAAATACTTTCACAGCATTAAACTAGAGAACTACTGCGTACAGAATGTTACATTCACGTCGTGCTCCAACGCGAACTTTAATCAATTTACGATAAGGATTAATTATAGAACTATGCTTATCGCGAACAAAAAAAGTATCCATAAAACAAAACAATACCCGTTGATTAGCGCAGAATTGTTAGTTCATATAGTCAATTTAATTATCCTTGTGTGTACAAATGGTCATTCTTATAAATAGCGATTATTCATTACTTATTTTAAATAAATGTTGCTTTGTCTCGATTTATATTACAAACTTTGATATCAAAAAACAGCTGATAATGTGAATAGTTGTTGCATTTTGTAATGATAATTGGGAAGTGAACGTATAAAAGTACTGCGATTGTTTATAGTAATTAATACTTCTTAGCGAGAACCGAACTATTTACAAATAACAGCAAATTCATACAAAATACTTAGTTAATATTGTAAGACCATATTTTTTTACATTTTCGACAAAGATGCACCAAAAAAACAATTATTATATAAAAATGGGAAAACGTGTGGAAATATGTTATTTTTTTAAATTCATATTAGTTAAAGAGTCCGCAATCCTAAAGATTGGTTGGAAACAGCACGCCATGCCGATCTATCCTGAGCTAATCCCTTCATCTCCCTATAGCTATTCATCTCAACGTCTTCAACTATCTGACTCACATACTCCAATCTAGGTCTACCTACCCCTCTCTTTCCCTCCACTCTACCTTCTATGATCAATTGCATAATCCCCCCATGCCTAAGAATATGCCCTACTAATCTGTCTCTCCTACGCTGTAACACTCTCCAGATACTTCTCTTCTCCCTTACTAACTCTAGTACAGCTTCATTTGTTACTTTATCTTCCCAACCAATCCTCATCATCCTCCTATAACACCACATTTCGAATGCCCGTAATCTACGCTTCTCTTCCTTTCCTATAGTCCACGCCTCACACCCGTACAGTGCTACACTCCAAACATATACCTTCAGTAATCTTTTTCTAATACCCAAGTCAATATTTGATCTTAAAATCTGTTCCTTTTCTACGAATGCCTTCCTACCCTGTGCTATCCTACACTTTATATCTACCTTGCTTCGATTATCTTTTGTGATTCTACTGCCTAAATAACAAAAATCTGACACTTCTTCGATTCTATTATCTCCTATTGTGATCCTCATTTTTCTACTGCATTCCTTTTTGTCACACCTCATCACTTTAGTTTTACCTATATTTATTTTCATGTTAAAATCCCTAGTCAATACTGCCTGCATACCATTCAATACCCTTTCTAAATTCTTTTCGCTTTCTTCCAATATAGCTATATCGTCGGCGAATCTCAACATATATATTTTCTCTCCCTGTACATTCACACCTACACTATACTCTTCTTTTACTTTGTTTGTTGCATCTTCTATATATAGATTAAATAATAACGGTGAAATTGTACATCCCTGCCGAACTCCCTTCCCTATTTTTGCTACCTCTTCTTCCCCCTCAATTCTAACTAAGGCAGTTTGGTGTTTATATAAATTAAAAATTATTCTCCTATCCTTATAATCTATACCCGTTTCTTTTAAAATTCTAAACATTATGTCCCAATCTACATTATCAAATGCCTTTTCTAAATCTACAAAAGCTATGCAAGTTACCTTTCCTACCCTCTTTCTTTTTTCTACTACCGTTCTTAGTGCTAGAATCGCCTCCCTCGTCCCTCTGTTTTTCCTAAAACCAAACTGATCTTCTCCTAGCCTTTCCTCTACTTTATTTTCTAATCTCCTATAAATAATCTTTAACAATATCTTCGATGCATGTAATAGTAATTAAATTCATATGAGAATTAAAATTACTGGCTATAGTGTTCCAAAATACACTAACAAATACGATAACAATACGAAAGATAACTATATTAATTTAAATTATTTATTTTTTGATTATTGTACACGCAGTTATCAATTCTTATTTGTGCAATTATTAGAAAAATAGATTCATACAATTAAATAAGTAGATATCACAAGAATATAAACACACTGTGTAATGATGTTAAATTATGCAATTATTTGTAATGATTTATTATCAAATACATTTTTTTGATATAAAAAAAACAATTTAATTGTAAAATCATTTTAAAAAATGTAAAAATAAAAAGTCCAAACACAGTTGACTGTATTGGGAAAACTTTCAATGGAACAATAAAATATTCTTTAAAACAAGACACAGTATCGTGAAAAATATAATAATATATGCAAAATATGCATGTTATAAAACTACTTCGAGCATACATAAAATTATTTACACTCAGTGTTTGTATCTAAAAGCTCGTTGAATTCATTACAGCATATGCTAAAATCAATGTGGTTTGTACATAATTCTTATTAAATAGACTTGGAGAGTTTATCGACAAGGTGCATTATATTATTCCTCAAATTTTACAAAAGAAATATTCTTTCGCAAAACGGAACTAATTTTAATTGGAGTTGTGTTGTTCATTTTATTCCGACGGCGAGTCCAAGCCTTGTACCAATTTAAAGCATTTTTCACAAACTGGCACCAATTTCTGCGACGAATGTCCCGGCAACACTAATTGCTTATTAATGCATCGAATACAAAAAACATCGCCGCATTTCCGACAATGATACTGAAATCCCAAAACAACATACTAATAATAGTTTTTATTTTTATTCTATTCTAACGACATTTTTCTTATTATTTTACACTCAAATCATCTAAAAATCACCACCATTTTATCAGCTACCGTTTTGAGGACCTATTTGTAATTTATTTTTTGTTACCTTTCTAGTAAAATGATCAAATGGCGTTGAACAGCTACAAGCGGTAATATGTCTCAGTGTTTTCCAATCTAAAGCCACAGATTCTAATTCCTTTGTAATCGCCTCAACGCCAATATTATCTTCGAAGCTTATTCCATTACTTTCCTTCTCTGGCGTGTCCAATTTCAACGGATGGTCATCATCGGCCGACTCTAATTCATTTAGGGAAGCCTTTTCGTACAAATACCGATTGTCGGTTACATTTTGCGCCTCTACAGTCGGAGTGTGTAAAAGCTGTTGGCTGCGCTGCTTTTTCGTGCTTCGCGTTAGAAATGATTTTATCAAATTTATACGCTAAAATCCAGGAAAAATATATGCATTGGCAAGTATGAATTTATTTCTATCACACACGACGTTCTTAAATAACAATCTAATCTTGTAATATAGAATATCACCCAAATACCGTAACAAGCATTAACTATCTAGATGTACATTTCAAGCGCTATGCGCCCATCTTCAGTAGCACATAGATATATATATATATAGCACATAGCACATGGGCGCATAGCGCTTGAAATGTACATCTAGCTACTTAATGCTTGTTACGTTATTTGGGCGATATTCTATATTATAATTTAACACCGTAGTGATAATTAAAAAACAAAATTAATTTAATCTTGATTTAATTGCATATTTTCTCAAATCATACAATAAAATAGATTCAATTTTCAATCGTATAGGGGGATACTTTGTATTCTACTCAATCGATACAAATTTATACTAGCTTTAGCTAACACCCTAACATACAATTTTTTATCCAAGTACATTTTATTACAAAATAATAGTAAACACACAGCCTTGGATACTTCGAAAATAAAATATTATGTGCACGAAAATAATTGCGAAAAATAAAAATAAATGAATAAATTGGCTTAAAATTATATAAATACCCTTTTAAGGTATCGTTCGTGATCCTCCAATGAATAGGTATGATCCAGCGTTGCCAATAGCAAATCTCCAAGAGGTTCTCTTGGATGGACGCCGCTTTCGTATCGACAATACATACCACGCCAAAATCTAATGGAAAATCATCATATGCGTAGACACAAAAATAGAACGACTTATATTTGAGTGACGCAAAATAACAATGGTGTACCACCAAATTTTTAAATAAAAAATTGTTAAAATAGCTCAAGTTTAAGTAAAAATGTGTTTTGCTTAAAACAGGGTTGTTTTTGAACTACGATATTAAATCACTTTAGAAGGCTTTTATTGAAATAATCATACTTTTGCTAAACTCTTACTATCTCGAAATGTACGTTGGTGGAGTTACACCGTTATTATTTTGAGCCACATATTTATTGAAATACAAAACGCACTTAATATTCTGCGGCGATAAATTCGGTATTAAAGTCCCTGGTGTACTCTCGGCTGAATATAATGGATTCACATATTCTTCGACGTGCTTCGACATGTAACCCCACAGAGAATAAGTTCTCTCAGATAATCTACAGAGGAATTGGAAATATTTTACGTTAAACTGTATTTAATTGTATAAATTGGCAATGAAAATTAATGAAATTCGAAGTATCTGCCGATATCGTTTAGTTTCTTGTTACCGTAAGTCTAGACGGTCCTTTTGGCAGTTGCCAATAAACGTTCCGTATTGGCAAGAATGCACGTGATCGTGTAACGTTAATAAAAATCGTTCGTTGAATTGAAACGTCATCGGGAACTGTTCCATTAGTTGCCACGTTGAATCCAACAGTTGCGTAAATATGGGCGAAACTTCCTTGCTGTCGTTCTGCACATGCGCACACCGCTCGGAGAACTTATGACCGAAAGCTAACCAATCTTTCTCTATAAGAGCCTACACGAATAATTAACAAAGTAAAGTACATTTTATTTTCATTTCTAGATAATATTTATAAACATTTCACTTAATATTATTGTGTATTTATACAAATAAATGAAATGTGGTTGGAAGAGGTTGAAAATATAAATTAAAGAAATGAATAAATCGCAGGATTTATCATCCTTTATGATCCTGTTAATTTACAATGCAAAATATTGGATATATTAATAAAAATATTTTATTTGATATATTTTTTCCGTGATTTTTCAAAGTATAATTATTATATACATTATATATATATTATAATGTAATAACAATTTGTTTGTAAATTGGATGTTACCGTTATCAAATAAATAAATAAATAAATACAATTTTGTATGTAGTACTTGGTATCCAGCTATAGTTCGATAGTACGGGTCCATGAGTAATGATGCCAGCGAACAGACTTGCGCCGTACGGTCCCATCCGTCTGAGCAATGTACGACGACGCTAATGCCTTGATCTAGCGCCTGCGCAATGAACCACGAAGTGTCTAATATGGACTTAATGTGTTTAAGCCAACCGCTCGATTCTAGTCCACTAAGGAACGTGCTCATTGTCGCATTCTTTAGTTCGCAAGCTAACAAATTGAAAAGCGATCATTTAAATAGCATCGAAATAAAATGGTAAATACGGAATTTATTAAATGAATTATGTTAATTAATTTATTGTGTTGTATATGCTTGAAAATGGCAATTTAAAAATGTTGCTATACAAGTTTCGTATATTAAAATGTTGACGAAATATAATAATACCCGCAAAAGAATGTAAATTAAATAGTTTAAATGTGATATTCATTTACTTACTTTCTACAATTTTAGCTAAACTATTTCGCATAACATGTATATTTTCTACGCCCATAAAATGGAATTTAATATTTTCGTAGAAAGCCTCGTTTTCATAGCCCTTTCCAGCTGCTCTATTCGCCATTGCATTTATCTAAAACACAGAATTTTAAATAGTTACAACAGCGTTAAATCAGTGTATAAAATATCAACCAAACATCGCAATACTAAAGTGTTTTTTTTTTGCAACGTTTGGACAGAACTTTGAATAAATATAATTCTAAAGTAGCGGGAAATCTTTTTTTTCTTTGAAATCACAAAGGTTTAATTGATTTTAATAAAAAATCTATTAAATCTACGAACAACAAAACATAGATATGTGAAATATATCAATTTTTTTTAATAGATTTCGTTATTTCTTGCGATCTCGTAATTGGCATATGATTACATTTGTAAACTCGTGATTTCATACACTTTTTAAATTATTATCATGCGATTTGTTATAAATTTCTCTATAAATAATTTTTAGAATAATATTTTTGTAAATATCAATAATATTTGCCCGTGTACTTCACTCAAATTCCCATTATATCAAAAAAATAGAATCATTAAAGTTGCTTTGATAAATAAATAAATAAATAAATAAATAAATACAAAAACCATGCTGAACATGGCGATTTTTTTCCTTGAGAATACATAAACATCAATTTAAAATTAGTTGAGAATCAAATGCTTTACAAGCAAACCTTCGCTTCAAATAAAATATCGAAACATTCAACGTTCTTTTTAAATCACATGACAAGAATACTTTTAATTTAACAATATTTATTATAACATGTACTTTATAATATAATACTTTTAAATATGTCTTAAATCTATATAAAGCAATTCTTGTTATTATGTAGTCAATTACTGCATGTAATGATGTTTCATAAAATTATTCTGTGAAGAAACGATTTATATCGAAATAAAACTGCACCTTAGGCCGCGTGTCCACCACGTACATATAATTCGCGGCGGGGTTCGTCCTCAGTACGTGATTCAGCATTGTCTCGTCCTCGACACAGCGCGCTTTGAACCCGGACAGTGGTTGGCTGCACCGCGATATACTAGCGCCGTTATGGTGGAGATATGACAACACCGGCAGACGGCCTTTCGATCGGAACCGCGAGCTGCCGATGAGGACGGATTTATTGGCGCTCGTGGGCACGTACAAGTGTTTCGGGTAAGTGTCGCAGAGCTGTGATAAAATGAGAAAATTGACGGTGATGTAGATGCGGAAAATTGAGGATAAGTGTTTCTTTATCGGCACAGAAAAGGGGCAATTGGGGTGCTAGGAAGAGCAAGGATGAGCCTTATATCTTATAATTTGATGGCATTCCTTTTGGCTATACTAAACAAGACGGATTCATTTTTTTTATGGTAATAAAGTACATTTCAAGCGATTATTCGCGGGAAAAAGTATTTTATTTAATGATGCTATAACAGAAAAAAAATCGGAATTTTAAATTTGTTAAAATTCATGAAAATATTATATCTGTCTATATACTGAACTATTAACATGTCCCTCACATAATTCTTAAATTTTAAATAATAGATAAATAAATAATATCTCAAGGGTATGTTGACAAAAATATTGTTTAAAATAATATGATATAGATTGCGTATTAAAAGGCGCTAAAAATTGTTATTGTCTAGAAAATTAATATTTGAAGCATAAGATTATGCAAATAGTCACCTTATTTACAATATTTTGCACAATTAAAAATATAGTCGATTAATGCTGCAGCGTATTAAAAAAAAAACGCGAACGATAAATATTATAAGCAAGAAATTATTTTAGTAAAATGCATTCAAGATGTTTTTTTTTGGATAGCACAAGTATAATTTTAATTTAAATTAATTGATTATTTTTAAATGGCGACATCTCGAATAATTGAATTTAGAAAATCACTCGAGCAATTTAATTTTTTCCGAGGGGTTGCTCACCTAGTAAATCTGGTGTACAAATTTCTACAAATCCCTGCAAATATCCACAAATCTCAACAAATATCTACAAATCTCAATAAACATCTGTAAACCCCACCAAGTATCTACAAATCTCAACAAATATCTGTAAATCTCAGCAAATATCTATAAATCTCAGCAAATATCTACAAATCTCGACAAATATCTACAAATTTCAGCAAATATGTACAAATCTCAGCAAATATCTATAAATCTCGACAAATATCTACAAATTTCAGCAAATTTGTACAAAATTCAGCAAATATCTGTAAACCTCAGCAAATATCAAAGATTCGCCCCTCTATTTTTTCATTTCTTAGATTTTCAACATTTTTCATCTCAAAGATAAATAAATAATCGACTTCTTCCGCATAAAAAACCAATTATTTCTCCAATATAAAAACATAGATCGAAAACGAACAGATACTTGTGCATTGAACATTCACCTCGTAGTCTTCATTAAGGCCAGTCAGACACCACGCATCATTGGGCACACCCATCCTCTGATACTCGCCAAGTAAACTGTAGAACGTCCAGCCGTCCTCTCTTTGTAACCGGTCCACAACATCCGTATAGTGCAAACAGTACAGGTCCTCTATGTGGGCGGGCTGGGCGAGCGCCTGTAGTGCGGTATAGATGTCGTGGCAGTCGCGTTCGCGGGGGATTATGAACGTGACGGCGAGAAATGTTTTGTAACGAATGAGCAGCGGTGACCCGGTCGTGGTTAAAGGGAGTTTGTCCAGGGAGGCGATGTGCATGTTTGGGACCTGAGAAAAAGGCAGTTTAAATTTTGAATGCTGCTCGGGGGGGAGGGGGGGGGGGGGGAGTTTTAACTTGCCCATGTTTCCTTTTTCGCATTTGAATCGGTGAATATCAGATGTGTGGTTGTAACGAATAGATTTCCGAGAGAAGGCGTTTTTGAATATCGATCCAACATGCGAACATTTTCAATCTGAAATAATAAATTTGTATATATATTACTACCATATTCGCCCAACTATTTTTTTTATTTCAATTTTTTTAGCTTTTATATTATGTTTTACAGGTTTCGTTAAAATTTAAATAACGCTATTTGAAAACTAATTTTATTATCCTGCAACAAACTAGCGGACAATATCAATAATGTTCATAATTTAGAGTTTCCTACTTAAATATCAAAATATTAATTTATTTTTTCTTAATTGGCAAACCGATAGTTTGAAAGAATTTTTTTTTTAGAATCATTAATGTTAAATTAAAAATAAAATTAATCAATATAGCATACTTATAAATTCTCTGTATATAAAAATGGTCATTAGTAAAATGAAATAATGTAAGAATTTTTTATTTAATTAAATTTAAAAATATAATGAAATAAAAAAATACAATTAGATAAAATGACAAAAACTGCGTTATAAAGACTTTTAACCATGCTTTTAAATTTCAGTTAAAAATCGAGGTAATAAAAATGAAGAAGTGCCGATTTATTCGCTACATTTTTTTTTTAATTCCAATAACTTTGCAACAAGTTTATAATCTTGCCGAAATATTTTCAATTATGACTATAATCGCGGAAAATTACGGAGATTAATAAAATTTTATTATCTGATAAAGAATGCTTTATTTCGGGCCTTATTTAATAATAACTGATAATGTTGTTATCAATATTCAAACGTGCCGAAAATTAATCGATGAATAAATTGCTTGTATAAAAAGTCGTTTCGTTAAATATTAACCGAGCGTTTCGTGGGTGCGTTTAATATAAAGAAATTTTAATTAAAAAGTGTTTTAAGCGATCGAGCAATCAATGTGAATATATATATTTTTTGTGTCTGCGAAAGAGTGATTTTTAGCATTGTTCGATTAATAAAATTATTCGTTGTAAAAAAAAATTTTTTTTAACAATACGATACAAAAGCTCTTAAAAGGTACATTGATATTCCTGGCACGTGTTATTACTTGAAACAACCCCCCCAAAAAATCGATACAAGACAAAAGGCGAATTCATAAAAAAAAAAAACGAATGCGATAAATACATTTAATTAAAAATAAATCAAGAATTCGAATTCTCTTTAACCGAGCCTCCATTTCAAGGATCTTATGAAATGTTATACCTTTAGATTGACTAACACACCCCTAATAAGCTCAGGGGGTAGATCAGCGCCTTGTTGCATAAGCCAACTTTTAATCCTCACATACATCGTCGAATTATGCTCGAAGCTAGGGAAATTCGCTTCCAATGGATCAACAAATAACTCTTCCATATTCATCAGATTATTTCGAATATATAATTCACTATTTATATTATTAAAACGGATTAAGCCGATTTAATAGCAATTATACAATATTAATTTGTGTAATGTAAACAAGGGGCTTTATAAATAGCTACTTCTTATCGTGAAATCTTGAACTTGAGCTTAAAATAACTAATTTCTTGAGCACTACTTTTTATATAACACGACTTTATATAGTGCAGGAGAAATTATTTAGAACAATGATTAATATATTTCGATTTTACTTCCACCATTTCCTAATTTATTGTCAACGATTAAAATGGTATTGTTATATTATTAGTTACTGGATGGTACAAGGACGTTGGAAATGTAATTGTATTGACACAAGGACTTTGCAGGATTATATTACAGGACTAAACAAGGAGCGGGTATTGAAAAGCGAAATGATGAAAAACGGTCTAACTGAGCATGTGTGATCTTCTGCTCTACAGGATGTTATATTCTGTGAAGAAGCATCCTTAAAATGTGCATAGAATTGTATAAATAAATGTGCCAATTTATGTGCTAATATTTATTCGCGTTAATTAAGTTTGACGATCGGCAATTTATTAATCGTTCAAATGCTAGGCAAATAAATTCGTATATTTTTTTGTTAAATACTGCAGTTTATTTACCAGAGAATCAACAAAGACAAATCTTTACAGACATGCAAATGAGTTGGTAAATTATTTAAATTAATGATACGATTTTAGCTGAGAATGACCGGATAGTGTAAAGGATAATGAATATAGGCAACTAAAACTACACGATAAAAACCTAGCGTTGTTCCCAAAATATTTTTGCAATTGATTTAAATATTCTAGCTAAATAATTGATAAAGTAAAAATTATATATACGTATGTGTGTGTCAAAGCAAGCCTTAATATTAGGTATTAAAGACCTGACTTAGGGTCCATAAGTCAGCTGATTGATGCGCTTTAAAACTGGCAACCTTAGCGCCCGTTGCGAGTAGGCTACTTTATATACGCAGCTGTATCGCAGAACGCGCACTAAATCATTTCAACTATTCTCAGCCAGAATCATACCAAATTAATTCTAAACCAACATGTAGATGGACTAACCCTTTAACCCACCAAATTTAAAAATACATAAAACAATTACCCTTGGTGTATTTATGATGTCCATTCCAACAAGTGATACAATATTGTTTAAAACGGCACTTTGTCACTTGTTTTTGCGCTCAATATTTATAATATTGCTTTATTTATTAAATAGCGAGAATGCGCACTTATATTCGCATAAAACGCGTACCTATCGGTACGCCGATAGATAAGTACGAAATGATAATACAATTAATGAAAAAATTAAATTGACAATAGAATCGAAAAGTTTACTCCAATAAAATAAATTGAAATGATATAGAGTTGTCAAAATCAGCTGCGGTAGCTCTAGGGAAATTTTATTTTGTTAACGTGGTCACATTGTCAGATGAATTAGAACTATATAAAAAGCTGATATTTTACATTCCATGTGTAATAATCGTGCGGTGTTTAAATAAAATTTCTTTATTTTTTTGTAGATTAAGAAAGATATATAATTAAAATTATTGTGGATTTCAACGTAATAAAATATAGTGTCATATCAGTGACATTTTGTTAGTTGTCTTACGTTTGTAAAAGTTTGGTTATAATTTGAGGGTAAGTGACATTTACACGATTCTTAACCAGTCATCGTGATCCTCATATAACAATAAACTACAAAAAATCGCCAGACCATTCTAGATTATTCCATATCGTATAAAATAAGGTTCCCTAGCAAAACGATTCATTATTTGTATATCTTTACAAGTGTTCGGAGTGCACGAGTTGTTTACAATCCACTTTATTAAACAATGGAGTTACCACGGTTGGGTGAACATTGCTCGCATTCTACGTGCAAAAAATTAAGTAAATGCTGTTTTACCAACAATTAATTTGTTTCGGAGCTTATTTATTAACAATTATAATTTGCATTGTTTGTAGATTTCTTGCCAATTAAGTGTGACGCATGCCAAGAAATATTTTGGTAAATATTACGAAACCGCTTAAAATATTTGGTACGATTCTGACTGAGAATAGCCGGATAGGGAAAAGGGAATAAATATAGGTAACCGAAACTACACGACAAAAATATAGGTTTGCCTTTCAATATTCTAGCTAATAATCAAATATTCTTGCTACAGAACTATTAAATTAAGGAAAATTTAAAAAAAATATCGCATGTGACAAATTAAGTCTTAATAGTAGGTTTAAAGACCTGACCTAAGATCCATAGGTCAGCTTCTTGTTGCATCGAAAATCTACTGACCTTAATACCCCTCGAGAGTAGGCAACTTCGTAAACGCAACTGTATTGCGGCACACGCACTAAATCATCCCAATTTAGCTATTCTCAGTCAGAATCGTACCAAATAATTCGTTATTTATTGGATTTTTATTGTTTTACAGTGAGGAGCATTATAGCTATTTACACCATAACTGTTCGCAAGCTTATACAAAAGATAATCAAGTGCCTGTTTGTCCATTGTGTAATACACCAGTTCCAACACCGCGAGGACAACAACCAGATGTTATAGTCGGTGCTCATATCGGTAAATATCTTAATTATTGCTATAAACAAAAATCTGGCAATTAGCTATTTGCATATTAGATAGGGATTGCCAATCGTCATCGGCGAAAGATCGTCGCCAAGTGTTCACCAATAAGTGTTCTAAAAAGGGATGTAAGGGCAAGGAGGTTATACCGGTTCTTTGCAGCGATTGCAGCCGTAACTTTTGCCTGAAGCATCGCCATCCTTCTGACCATTCTTGTGAAGGCGAAATTGCTGCAAGAAGAACACGAACTAGGTACATATTTCCATTCACTTCGATCTTTCAAACTTATTATGCAGTACAATAAATGTTATAGTTCTGGGGCGTGAAATGAAATAAAAAAGTGATCACCATAATTGTATTTAAAAAAATATATTTTTTTAATATAAAATATTTTTTATCCAATTTTTTTTTTTAGTTTATTGTGTGAGTATTTAAATTTTAGCGAAGCTGCGGCCGCGCGAAATAAATCTTTAAATGTCAGTTCTGATCTGAATCATTCCAACAGTACCAGAAATTATTCTAGTCAAGTACAGGGAAGTATGGTATGAGTATATCTTAAGAAAAATGAACGTTCGCGGTATGAATTAGCTTTTTAACGAATACTTTTTAGACTGAAGATGAAGCTTTGGCAACAGCCCTCGCTTTATCCATGCAAGAAACAGAAAGCCACCAAAAGCCACGTGGATTAACACAGGAAGAACGAGATTTAGCTTTGGCATTTCAATTGCAACAGAATGAGGGCCGTACAACTCGGGTAGGTGGCAGCAGGAATAGAGATCGGTGCAATATTGCATAACCTCACATGTACAGTTGCATTTTTTAAGGCAACTTAAATTAAAAAGTTAAAAGCAGATAGGTGGTATTGTCGCATCAGTCACATAGAACGTTATTTAAAAAGAGCATATCGTCAGTGATGTGACAATACCTCCTATTATACAAAAAATCGAAATATGACTGATTATGTCAAAGTGATTGTTAGGTTTATTGTATGTTCTGAACATCTTTCGACTCGTTAAAAATTTGAAACACATCACTGACGATATAATCTGACGAATTAATCAATCTACAAAAAAAACTACATTTTTAAATAGATTTTTATACAAAAAAGGGACATGTTTGCGAAGAAACATTTTGCAACTATGTAGAAACTTGAAATATCTTAAATTGTCTGAAAATTGGTGTCTGGAATACCAATTGAATATTAAAAAAAATTATATTCGCGGGAATTTTTTAACGTGCGAAACTTCATATTTAAAAGAATTTTTTTTATTGGGAAATTTTCTATCTACTAGAAAATTAATATTGCGTTTTGTATTAAAAAAATTATTCTTAAATAGGTTATACATTTTTGCGGTTTTATTGTGATATTCCATATTAGGGAAGAGAAATCCTCGTTTTTAACGGGGGTGTAAAACATTATACTTTTATTTCTGTTCCCGAACTACATTTTTGCCGAAAATTTCGAACTATATGATATTCGGATTGAATATTTATCGAAATATTGTCGAAATAGAATTCTAGTATGGCCTTTTTATCGCAAATATCGTATCCCATTAGCTACTTAAGCGTATTTTCAATACATAAATTAAATTAAATACATAAATCAGTAATGTTATTTAATCGCTTCTTAATGTAAGACCAAACAAAAATATTTTATTGTATTAAAATAATCAAATGAAATATATTCTTATTAACAAAATAATGTTTTTCGCATATTCACCCTACATATCGGTTAAAATAATATAATTTAACCGCATCGCGATTATTTTTAACATTACAATTTGTTCGGTAAATACTTTTTCAAGTATTTACTAGGTACAAGATCCAATTGATCATGGTGATCCCTAAACACAAAAGAATCGTTTAAATAAGTGGTTATAAATTCGGGAAAATCGCGTAAAGTAACGAGTTGTAAGAATATTTTCGCAGATTTTAACATCAAAGCGTCATTTCTGTAACAATTCTTGTCCAGAAAAGATGCAGTAAAATCTCCCACCAGGTAGTTGTTGACCCGAAGTCTTGTTTGTTCAATATATGCCTGCAAATAGCGATATTAACAATCGATTGTCCATAATTTTTGATCAAATTACTTCAAGCCTTATCCATTGCCATATTTGCGATCTGGATATCTCGGCTGTTGCCGAATCTTCCACCGAATCGTTAAAAATAAAATGTCCGTTTCCTTTGAACCAATTATAAATGAACAGAACGGAAATGGCTATGTTCCGTTTTAATCCAGCTATTGTTACGCCACCTACCGGAATTTCTAATAGATCTTTGACGGTTATTGATGCCGGATTAGATGACAACTTTGACAGTTGGTTGACGTTTGTACCGCACATGTCATTCCAAAGCTGAAAAAATATTTTGCTTTCTTGCTGAATGTAATAAATTAATTCGTTTACTCTCAAAATTTACATTATTCATATGAGGCACTAATTTCCTATCATAAACCATAAATCCGTCGACTCCAGTCAGTATTTCCAATCTTTTACTGCTCACAACGTTTTCTATTGCATTTTCGTCGCCCTTTCTAAAAGTTGTGAATATTTATTTAGCTGGAACTTTTTTTTTTTATAATTACGTTTTGATTAAAGTAGCGGCCATTCCTCCAGTCGCATGAGCGCCTCTCGCGTGACACACGTGAACTACAAGTTCCATATACTTCTTCAAAAAATGCTTTTCCATATTTACGTATTTATTTCTATCCGGGAGTATAAATTTTCTTCTGTTTCCTAAAAAAAAATGCTTACGAATTTCAATAAAAAACGAACATTTTCGTACCAAATTTTGAGATAATGGATGCCGCATAATCCCAAATTCCACAATTTAATCCCATAGAATGATCTTTCAGCTCGTACAATATTTCTTCCAATTCGAATGCAGCTAAAATATTTTCTATCAAAACGCAGGCTTTTATAGTGCCATTTGGCAAGCCTAATTTCGCTTGGGACCATTCAAAAATTTCGTTCCATAACGTCGCTTCGGAAGCGGCTTCCAATTTGGGCAAATAAAAAAATGGACCCGCCGCAAAATCGTGCATTATTTTCGCATTGTGAAATATTAACAAAGCGATGTCAATTAAAGGGCCCGCAATTACCTTTCCTCCGATCTAATATACAATAAAAACACACGATAGGTAAATTTATAGATAAATAATTTTTTTTTTACCATTATATTGTACTCCATCATATTCCACGCCCTGGGTCTTAATATCAACAATGGTAAACGATCCAGTAGATGGGTACCGAAAATGTTACCCCTCGAAATGTCATATATATTGTGCCATCCGATAATTTGGTTCCTCCAGGTTGGACAATGTCCATCGTCAAAATCAACCTGAAATTTTTTTTTACATAAAAACCTCACGAAAGATTTTTACCATTGGATTAAACAAACAAAAAAAACCTTTCGAAATTATTTCGAAAATAAAACATTCTGCGTTTATAAAAAAAAAAAACATTGTACCTGTATTCCTTGAACATCTGTTTCCAGACTTTTTATGAAGTGGCCTGTATTACTAGGGGAGACATCCCCTAAATCCAATCGCCTATTAATCAGCCTCGGGGGTACGGGAGCCACCCTCCAAGTTGGATCAGATCTCGCCCGACTTTTGGCAAAACTTGGAAAATTAGCAGCATTAGCGTAATGTAATTTTCTGGCTTGACGCCCATAATATAACTAAAAAAATTTGCTTCATCAAGTGAAATTGCACAAAACAGCGAACATTTTAATCAAATAAACAGGTACTAATAAATTAATATTTTTTTAACAAAAATTTGTTAGCTATTTAATGTTTAATTTAACTAAGATATTTAATCAGATTTAATATATTTAATTAAGCAATATCGAGATATAATTTTTTTAAAACTAAGCTGCTATATTTTAAAGTGACTATTTAAATTTCCATTTTTACCATATATTTATTTTTAAAAATTAACAAAGATATCGAAACCAGATTCTGTTTACTAACTAACAATTTTTAACGACATAATTAATTTCGCCGACCAAAGTCTGAATTGATTTCGTAAAATTAAATCGAAATTCCATTTTAAATTTGCATTTTTAAATACTATATTGAAGAATTTTTTTTTTCAATCATTACCTGTTCAATTTTACTATCAAAAGCGTAATAAATATCCACCAAAAACTTTTTTGCGTCCCCAGTAAATAAATTGTCAAATTGAGTTTGTAAATCAACGGGTGGTTCCTTTATTACTAATAAATAATTCGAACTCTAAAAAACAACGCAATATTATTTATAAATAAATTTTAAACATTGACTTTTAGCGCACTCTACAAAAAAAAGTTGGAAATTTAAGTCACGTTATCAAAATTTGATTTTAATAATGCCGTTTATTTTATATTTGTGTTATAAATTGATTTTAAAAAAAATTAAATTCATCTTTTTAAGCACCACAAAAATATTGATCATACAAAGTGCAAAAAAAAACAATAAAAATCTTGAATTTATTGATATAGAAAACTCACATTTTTAGCATTTTTGCGATTATTCGTTGCCTCGGACATGTTGCTTTATTACTATTTAGCACATAACTAAGATTTTAGATAACACGGAGCCTGGTAATCAATCGTAATAGCATTATCAATAAACATTATCTTGGCCGCATTTTATTATTTATATTGCACATTGCAACGAGATAAATGAAAATAATAGATCAATATTTAGTTTGTATTTTTCGCGGTAGCCAGACGCGCGTGTATTGTCCTAATTTTTTTCTGCCCGATTTTTTTCCGCACAAAAAATGTCTAGCTATTGCTGGAATTTTTTTTGCGACAGCGAATCGAAGCAAAATGATTCCGATACTTGTTTTAAAATCAGGGATACGCTCCATCT
Organism: Leptodirus hochenwartii; assembly: GCA_947310635.1. Taxonomy (NCBI): domain Eukaryota; kingdom Metazoa; phylum Arthropoda; class Insecta; order Coleoptera; family Leiodidae; genus Leptodirus; species Leptodirus hochenwartii. Next base: position 1,792,421 of record OX371178.1, on the reverse strand, counting down.
AGTGGTACTACTTTTATCTAGTTATTTTCTATATTTATCTTGCTTTTATTTATCTATTTTTTATATACATTCTACAGCGTAATATTTAATTAGCAATAGACCATCACCATTTGTAATTAACCGCAAATTAGCGTCAAATTAATTTTAAACATATTTTTCGAATTTGCTCTTTGTACGTGCTTATAATAATTGAATTTAAATATTTTTAGTGCCCCTTTTTACCTCCTGCACGAAAATATAACTCATTTTTTTAGTGCCTTTAATTATTATTTTTTGGTTCAAATATTTTGTTTGAATAATATGTTAAAAATTGAATTAAACACAGAATTGGCGTTAAAATCGATAAAAATCTAAATCAAAGTCGTTTTTTTTTGTGGTTGTAGCGATTCGAAGCATTTTTTTCGCTACTTAAATACCGACTTTTTAATATAAAATAATTTAATATTACAATGGATATATTACTTTTTAAAGAACAAACTTATTGTGATATTTATACAAATTGCCATCTTTTTTACAAAAATATTTATTAAAATTGTACATATTTTAATAAATACAATAAATTATTTTATTAATAAACTAATTTATCGTTTCGTTAAACTTAATTTAATTTGACGAATAATTAATTTACAATAATCTAAATTTTGCAATTAAATGTTGTTATAAATACTTTCATGAAGAAATTTGAATTTATTTTCCTATTAAGTATTTTCAAAAAAAAAATTAAGTCATTCTTCGCTATGTATCATGAATAAGGCCTTAAATCACAAATATTTCTTAGTATTTACTGTTGCACGTGTGCGAATAAATATATTTCTCTTTCGGCAAAAATAATATCATTGAATAATTTAAACGGCCTTTTGCATTTCTTTATACAATACACAAATCACGATACCCCAAGTGACCTTAAGACTTAAATAATTACATATTGTTGTAGCAAATCACCGCGTGGTTAATATTGGTTTTTTTTTTAATTTCGTTTCAGTCGAATATCATGGATCGAAAGAGCAGCAAAATAACGAAATTCTACCGAAGTCTAACGGACAGTAAAGCGAATGAAATATTGGAAAAACTTCGAAGATTATATCCAGAAATCGTGGGCATATCAACGGAACTTTGCTATTACATCGAAACCGGCGATGGAGAATTAAAACCGGAAGAAATAAACGCTTTAAAATGGTTGCTGCGAGACCCCTTAAAGCCCGAATTGCTAACCGTCCGTTCCGGATTAAAAGAAACTGCAATTTTTGAACTGGGGCCGAGATTCAACTTTTCCACGCCGCAATCGACCAATTCAGTTTCTATTTGCAATTCGTTGGGATTGAAAAATATTGTGCGTCTCGAGGTATCGAGAAGATACGGATTTAATTGTGCGAAGATGATAGAAAAATGCGCGGAAGAGCAAATTCTTCGTTTGCTGCATGATAGAATGACGGAATGTCGGTATACAGAAGCAAATATTCCAAAAAAAAGTTTCAACGAAACTTTCGTTAAAACTGAGAATTTAAAAGAAGTCGATGTGATTAGTAAAGGTAAATTAGCGGGGTATTTCTTATTAAAAAAAATATGTTATATGACATAATAATTTAAGAAAACTGCAGTAGTTTAAACAATGGCAAATAAATACGTTTCCAAATATTTTCAATAGGTAAATTGGCTATTCGAGAGATCGATAAAGAATTGGGTCTAGCCTTCGATGATGCAGATTTGGATTATTACACCGATTTGTTCAAGAATAAGTTGATGAGGAATCCGAGCACGGTGGAGTTGTTCGATCTGGCCCAGTCGAATAGTGAGCATAGTAGACATTGGTTCTTCAAAGGGAAAATGGTCATCGATGGTGTGGAAAAGGATGGGTCATTGATTGATATGATTATGAAAACCCAGGAAAATAGTAATGACAATAATGTGATTAAATTCAGCGATAATAGCAGGTACAGAAAAATGTTCATCACATATCAAAATTACTCCCAGATTATAAAATCTTAACCAGACATACGAAAGGGCGAACATTTTAACAAATGCTTTTAAGAACAGCGTCTCCAAATATTTGGCAAACTTTGCCAACAGATACCACTAGTGGTTCCAAATTGAGCATAGTTTATCTGGTCTATTGTACTTGTTACAAGTACAATCTGGTCGATTGTACTTGTGACGGGTTTATACCATTGTTGTCAATTCTCTCAAACCCTTATGGATTCTACGTTAAACTACGCTATATATATATATCACAATATTAAAAGAGAGGCTAACTCGTATATTTGTTGTTATTCGTATATTGAAAGATGGCAACATTGTAATAAAAATTCACAATCATATACAAAATTAACTTTAAATAAATGTTCTGTTAGTTTTTATTCGCTTTTTCTTACGTCTGCCCCATTTATAATTTAAATATTTATTTTTAAATAAGTTTTTATTTATAATTATGTAGAAATGCACTATTTAATTTATATAATTTTATCACACTTTTTGAATAAAGTACATTGCCATTGCAAACATTATATTAGGTCCATAGATACGTACATATACTTCATGCATTAGTAAACCAGCACCATCTATTATGAATTCCTTACACTACGATATGTTAAAAGTGGCCCAATCAAGTAATTTCATGTTTTTTTTGCTGAATTAAAGGCTGGATTGTAAGGGTTTACTAACGTTAGCCCAACTATTAAACGAAAGCAAATTAGATTACACAATTTTTAGTGATTGTAGACAAGATGTCTAGCTATGGAACGGTCGAAATTTTTTCTAATTTTTGCACTGACTTCATCGATAAAAGAACGTCTGAAAACTCGTTTTATGAAAGTTATGATTTTTTTCAACATGTTCTTGAAAAAATATATATACCATTCAAAAGCCACATCTTTTAGGAACATTTTTTAAAAATAAGCAAAATTGCGGAAATGCGAAATCGCTACCGAACCCCTGCTTTTCATATGAGGAGACGCTGGTCTTAAAAAAGATCTTCCGATGTTCAGTTTTCTTACGATATTTTCGAAATTGTTAGTTCTACAGAAAAAAATCCCGAGGTAATTTTACATTAGAAAATGTCCCATTCAATAATATTTTTCACGTAAAATAAAAATTGTCAATTTCAACATGGAACGTCCATATAAAAATGTTTCGCTCACTTCAAATATGCTTAGAAAATGGCAAAAACAGACATTTGCAGATATGGAAATTTTCGCAATTTTCAAATTTCAGTTTATTTTCGATTTCTAGCAAACTTAATGCTACAAAGAAACTACATGCAGATATTGTAAACTATTATAGAAATTTATGTTCTTATTCATCTCTAATAATAGTTTGACAATTTAACTATAACGTTTATCTTATCTCTGGCACGGCTGAGATTAACCAATTGCACAATTCAATTGTAATTTTTCCTTTCGGCGACTCGAACAGATATTAATCTTTGTTTTTATGAAATTTCATCGCCAATTTGGAAAATTATAATTGTATTCTGTTTTTATTATTTATTTTTTATTAATGAATGTGTTGTCTAATTTTGTATTATGGACATTAGAAAGGGCTTGTTAAAACATTCGTCAAATCTCGGTTAATTAATCGTCATTAATTTTGTCTAATTATACCAATAGCTGAATCAGATTTACATATACAAGTGAAAATACTTGATTTACGAAAAATATTTGATTTTAATAATTTTTAAATCAAAGATTTTTTTCTGGATATATGAAATTAATATCCGACAACTTGTAAATTTAAAAAATCATATTTTTATCTGATAATTTTGTACATATTGTTACAACATCGTCAATGTTTAGTAAATCATTGCATACTTTTTCATTAAAAAATGTGAATTTCAGCAACTTTAATCATTTTGTATATCTTAGATAAAGTCAGGTCGAGGTCAGGTAATGTTATCAAGATTTCGTGAAACAACGCAAACTTTGCAGACAAAATGATAATTCCAGCAACTGTTCTTTATTCCTAAATTAACAAATTATTATATTCCTAAATTAATAATTATTACATCCATTCATTTCAAATATTAATGCATTTTATTTTACGTTCGTTCAATTCAGGTCATATCAGATGTCAAGTTCAATCAAATATTTTAGGTTATGAGAAACTTGACAGAAAAACAACTCTTACTTAGTTAGTTAAAGAGTCCGCAATCCTAAAGATTGGTTGGAAACAGCACGCCATGCCGATCTATCCTGAGCTAATCCCTTCATCTCCCTATAGCTATTCATCTCAACGTCTTCAACTATCTGACTCACATACTCCAATCTAGGCCTACCTACCCCTCTCTTTCCCTCCACTCTACCTTCTATGATCAATTGCATAATCCCCCCATGTCTAAGGATATGCCCTACTAATCTGTCTCTCCTACGCTGTAACACTCTCCAGATACTTCTCTTCTCCCCTACTAACTCTAGTACAGCTTCATTTGTTACTTTATCTTCCCAACCAATCCTCATCATCCTCCTATAACACCACATTTCAAGTGCTTCTAATCTACGCTTCTCTTCCTTTACTATAGTCCACGCCTCACACCCGTACAGTGCTACACTCCAAACATATACCTTCAGTAATCTTTTTCTAATACCCAAGTCAATATTTGATCTTAAAATCTGTTCTTTTTCTACGAATGCCTCCCTACCCTGTGCTATCCTACACTTTATATCTACCTTGCTTCGATTATCTTTTGTGATTCTACTGCCTAAATAACAAAAATCTGACACTTCTTCGATTCTATTATCTGCTATTGTGATCCTCATTTTTCTACTGCATTCCTTTTTGTCACACCTCATCACTTTAGTTTTACCTATATTTATTTTCATGTTAAAATCCCTAGTCAATACTGCCTGCATACCATTCAATACCCTTTCTAAATTCTTTTCGCTTTCTTCCAATATAGCTATATCGTCGGCGAATCTCAGCATATATATTTTCTCTCCCTGTACATTCACACCTACACTATACTCTTCTTTTACTTTGTTTATTGCATCTTCTATATATAGATTAAATAATAACGGTGAGAGTGTACATCCCTGCCGAACTCCCTTCCCTATTTTTGCTACCTCTTCTTCCCCCTCAATTCTAACTAAGGCAGTTTGGTGTTTATATAAATCAAAAATTATTCTCCTATCCTTATAATCTATACCCGTTTCTTTTAAAATTCTAAACATTATGTCCCAATCTACATTATCAAATGCCTTTTCTAAATCTACAAAAGCTATGCAAGTTACCTTTCCTACCCTCTTTCTTTTTTCTACTACCGTTCTTAGTGCTAGAATCGCCTCTCTCGTCCCTCTGTTTTTCCTAAAACCAAACTGATCTTCTCCTAGCCTTTCCTCTACTTTATTTTCTAATCTCCTATAAATAATCTTTAACAATATCTTCGATGCATGTGATAGTAGGCTAATGGTCCTATAGTTCTCACACAAATTAGCTCCTATTTTCTTCGGCATTGTTACTATTCTACTACGCTGAAATTATTTGAACTTATTTGAACTATTTCGAACGATTAAAATAAATTCATTAATCGGTATTTCTAACCAATCTATGTAATATCTTATCATCACATGCCCTTTGCCATTCCAGCGCAATTAAGGGATACGTTCATCGAATTCTTCGCGCTTCGAGGCCGGGCGAGCCAAGTGAACTACGCCAAGCCCACGCGGAATCTAACCTCACATTCACCGCGGAAACACACAACTTCCCTACGGCGGTGGCGCCGTTCAGTGGTGCCACCACCGGCACTGGTGGACGCATTCGAGATGTGCAGGCCGTCGGTCAGGGAGGACACTGTCTGGCTGGGACTGCAGGCTATGCGGTCGGAAACCTCAATATACCCGGTGAGTCTATAAGATGCTTTGTAGGTTTTGTGTAGATTAACATTGAAATATTGTGCGTATTGTTAGTAATATAAATCGTCAGTGATGTGACAATACCTCCTATCTGCTTTGAACTATTAATTAGTAGAGATGAACTTCTGAACATGCGCAATAAACCTTAGAATCTGTTTGACATAATCTGTCATTTTTCGATTTTTGTATGATAGGAGGTATCGTCACATCGCTGACGACATGTTCCTTTTCAATAACGTCCTATGTGACAAAACCTCCTATCTGCTTTAAACGTTTAATGAGTTAGGTGATTTTTTGCGCATGTGCAATAAACCTAAGAATCTGTTTGACATAATCTGTCATTTTTCGATTTTTGTATGATATCCTCACATCGCTGAGGATGTGTTTTTTTTAAATAACGTCCTATTTGACGAAACCTACTATCTGCTTTGAACGTTTAATGAGTTGGCAGATGTTCTGATCATGCTCAATAAACCTAAGAATAAATTTGACATAATCTGTCATTTTTCGATTTTTGTAAGATATCGTCACATCGCTGAGGATATGTTCTTTTCAAATAACGTCCTATCTGACAAAACCTCCTATCTGCTTTGAACGTTTAATGAGTAGGGTGATTTTTTGAGCATGCGCAATAAACCTAAAAATCAATTTGACATAATCTGCCATTTTTCGATTTTTGTAAAATATCGTCACATCGTTGAGGATATATTCTTTTCAAATAATGTCCTATCTGACAAAACCTCCTATCTGCATTGAATTTTTAATGAGTGGGGAGATTTTTTTGAGCATGTGCAATAAACCAAAGAATAAGTTTGACATACTCTGTTATTTTTCGATTTTTGTAAGATAGGAGGTATTGTCGTATCGCTGACGAAATATTAAACTCGAATAAACGTCAAATTATCAGAAATGTCAAAGTTGGTACAATTGTCAAAAAAATTATGAAGTGACGAAAATTTGTTCGTACTTGAATAAAACTGTTTTAATTTCATATATCTGATTGCTTGAATGGAAAATTAGCGCATTTCTCTTATTTATATGTATTTAATATCGAATCGTTTTTTTTTTTAAAGCAAAATAAGCTATTTTCTCTGTTGTGAACATAACATTCTTGTAAAAATTTAAATTTCATCTAAACATTTTTTAAAGCAAATTTCTATAGAATTTAGTTTCGTGGACACTCTTGGGTATTATGTTTAGTTTCAGAATTTCTTATAAATTTGTACAATATTCTTTCATTCTTTCGAACATTTGGCCATTTCCTGCTTGCAAAATGCAGTTGCTTTGTTTAAAATTATATTTTGCGTCCTGCCTATAATTCTTTGCCATGTTTACATTGACGTAGCTAAGGTCAATTTATGGCACAGTCTTAAACGCGGGTGCTTTGTCAGTTATACGTTGACTGTCTTATTTAACATTGTGACAAATTTCCAGGAAACAGCTTTTTACCAAGCACAGATGTGAATTCGACTTTGCATGCGTCCTTTCTTTCTCTATCATTTGGTAGTATTGCTTCTTAAGCAATTTGGATCTTATCTCGCATGCGCATTTACTATATTTAACAAGGGAGAAGTTCCTTCTGCTGTTGTTAATGTGGCTAAGGACATTTCTTCCTAAATTTTCATTGCCCAATCGTGCGCATCTGTATAATTTACTTTGGTTGTATTTTTAATCTTGCAACCATTTTACATGTGTTTTGTTAATATCTTTACACGGTTTTATTTAATATATTATTTAAACACATCGCGACTTTCAATTTATCAATCAACCAAAGTCAATTAATGAATAGTTGGACACCAACTGAAGGAATCAGTATTGCCTGACTCCTCGGTTGCCTGACTCCTCAAATTGCGTGCAAAACATTCTTCCTTCTATTATAATTCTACACTGTTTCTAGATTATCCGCTATCGTGGGAAGATTCCACATTCAATTATCCTTCCAACTTCGCGTCACCGTTAGAAATCCTAATTCAGGCTAGTAATGGCGCCAGCGATTACGGGAACAAGTTCGGCGAGCCACTAATATCGGGATTCGTTCGCTCCTTCGGGATGATTAATCCTGGCAACACGGTTCGCAGAGAATGGATCAAACCAATCATGTTCAGCGGCGGAATTGGTCATATGGACGCAGCAATGACGAAGAAACAGGTATTAAAAACAATCAACACCACAGTACGTAAATTAATTATTTTTTAAATTATAAACAATTTTGAGCAGATATTGATAGTGACCATAATTTAGTAGTCCTGGACTCAGAGGTCAAATTCAAGAAATTACAGAAGTCTAAACAGGTCAGAGTAGATGTCGATAGGCTAAAATTAGCTGATGTATGTGAAAAGTACAAGCAGAAAGTAGAAATCATGGCTAATGGAACATCTAGGAACGACATAGATTGCGAATGGAGGGAAATCAGAAATGGGTTAACTACAGCAGCAAATGAAGTATTAGGCACAAAGAAAAGGGCAGGTAGGAGGGAATGGATCACGGAAGAAATAGTTAAAATGATAGAAGCAAGAAGGAAAATTAAAATTGGAAACACAGAAGCAGGACAGAAAAAATATAAGGAACTATGGAACTTAATTAATAGGAAATGCAAGCTAGCGAAAGAAGAGTGGATAAAAGGAAATTGTGAGGATATTGAGGAGGATATGAGAAGAGGTAAAGTAGATTTGGGCTACAGGAAAATTAAGTCACATTTTTCTAAAGTAAAACCAAAGGGTAACATTATATGTGATAAGCAGGGTAAGGAACTCACAGAAAATAAGGAAAAAGCTAGAAGATGGAAGGAGTATCTTGAAGATTTATATAAAGGTAGGCAGGACATGGAGGAGCTAGAAAATGTGGAACAGATAGATGAGGATGACTTAGGTCCTAGCATACTTAGGTCAGAGTTTCATAGAGCATTAAATGATTTACGGAATAACAAAGCAGCGGGGATTGATATGATACCAGCCGAATTAATAAAACACGCAGGGGAAAAAATGCAGGAGCGATTATACAGGTTAGTTTGTAAAATATATGAGAAGGGAGAAGTACCACAGGATTTTCAGCGTAGTAGAATAGTAACAATGCCGAAGAAAATAGGAGCTAATTTGTGTGAGAACTATAGGACCATTAGCCTACTATCACATGCATCGAAGATATTGTTAAAGATTATTTATAGGAGATTAGAAAATAAAGTAGAGGAAAGGCTAGGAGAAGATCAGTTTGGTTTTAGGAAAAACAGAGGGACGAGGGAGGCGATTCTAGCACTAAGAACGGTAGTAGAAAAAAGAAATAGGGTAGGAAAGGTAACTTGCATAGCTTTTGTAGACTTAGAAAAGGCATTTGACAATGTAGATTGGGACATAATGTTTAGAATTTTAAAAGAAACGGGTATAGATTATAAGGATAGGAGAATAATTTTTAATTTATATAAACACCAAACTGCCTTAGTTAGAATTGAGGGGGAAGAAGAGGTAGCAAAAATAGGGAAGGGAGTTCGGCAGGGATGTACACTCTCACCGTTATTATTTAATCTATATATAGAAGATGCAATAAACAAAGTAAAAGAAGAGTATAGTGTAGGTGTGAATGTACAGGGAGAGAAAATATATATGCTGAGATTCGCCGACGATATAGCTATATTGGAAGAAAGCGAAAAGAAATTAGAAAGGGTATTGAATGGTATGCAGGCAGTATTGACTAGGGATTTTAACATGAAAATAAATATAGGTAAAACTAAAGTGATGAGGTGTGACAAAAAGGAATGCAGTAGAAAAATGAGGATCACAATAGGAGATAATAGAATCGAAGAAGTGTCAGATTTTTGTTATTTAGGCAGTAGAATCACAAAAGATAATCGAAGCAAGGTAGATATAAAGTGTAGGATAGCACAGGGTAGGAAGGCATTCGTAGAAAAAGAACAGATTTTAAGATCAAATATTGACTTGGGTATTAGAAAAAGATTACTGAAGGTATATGTTTGGAGTGTAGCACTGTACGGGTGTGAGGCGTGGACTATAGGAAAGGAAGAGAAACGTAGATTAGAAGCACTTGAAATGTGGTGTTATAGGAGGATGATGAGGATTGGTTGGGAAGATAAAGTAACAAATGAAGCTGTACTAGAGTTAGTAGGGGAGAAGAGAAGTATTTGGAGAGTGTTACAGCGTAGGAGAGACAGATTAGTAGGGCATATTCTTAGGCATGGGGGGATTATGCAATTGATCATAGAAGGTAGAGTGGAGGGAAAGAGAGGGGTAGGTAGGCCTAAATTGGAGTATGTGAGTCAGATAGTTGAAGACGTTGAGATGAATAGCTATAGAGAGATGAAGGGATTAGCTCAGGATAGATCGGCATGGCGTGCTGTTTCCAACCAATCTTTAGGATTGCGGACTCTTTAACTAAACAATTTTATTATTAAAATATTCAAATATAAATTAAAATGTTGCACAATGATACAGGTCATTTTTTTCCAACTGGCGAACGTCCGCTGCACAGACAGCAACAACCAATAAGATATTCAATAGAGGGATGTTTACATTTGAACGCTTTAGAGGCTGTGCTTACTCCAGGGCTGTACGATGAGTGCGCATACCCTTGCAGCCGCGGACTTTCGCCAGTTGGAAACAATTTAACAATACTAATTTTTTATAATAGTATTTTTACCCTAGGCAGCTCATTGGCTGATATAAAGGGCAAAATGTACGGTAGTGTATTGGACTATATGTTCACTAATTAACTAAAACTAGATTGGTATAGATTATATTTAACAAGTCTATAAATTAAGTGGAAATTCAGTAATTATCGTATTCTAATGTTTTTATGTGTTTCTTCATTGTACTGTAGGGACTAATTTCCTTCACTTTTAGTGGCACTTTGTTATATTTGATTACTGCGTTCTTTTTGCCTTTATTCGAGTTCACAACATCAACGTGCCACCACTTCGCTGTTCTTGTTCTATGCTCTGCATTGTTTTTTTTACAAATTTAATGTTACTCTTTATTAATTTGCGGATTATTTTATATGTCAATTTGTTGAACTCCACGTTTGATATTATTTCAAGGGGTATTTTGTTGGTGGCATTGTAAATTAGGGCGGTTGATGTTTGATGTTGATTTTAAAAATTATCAGTACATCGCATAGTTTTCTAAGAATCCCAATAAATGTTATATTTCATTTGCGGATGTTCTAAGCAATTATTGTATCTGTATTTAGCTTATGCTATTATACTGAAATGCTGCGGGCACGGTAGTTTTAGTAACATCTTGTTAACTGTCCACAGACTCCTGTAAAAGGCGATGTCGTTGTCAAAATTGGTGGACCTGTGTATAGAATTGGTGTGGGGGGTGGAGCCGCTAGTTCTGTCGAGGTCCAAGGGGATAATAAAGAGGAGTTGGACTATAATGCTGTACAAAGAGGTACATCTGCTGGAAACTTTTTTTTTGTTTCATATGAATGTCATTTTATTATAACAATTATTTGTAAGATTATTATTATAGAATTTGCATCCAGGCTCAAACATTATTAAGATGCAAGGAGCGTTATATATCTAGCTTAAGAATTAATTATATTAATTAACATAAACATAGAATTCTATATCGAGAGATGTAACTGGCTTATCTAGTAATATAGATAGATATTTTCATTAATCAAATCAACGTGATCCTTAAGCATTTATGGGCGCAGACGTCTGGATTTCTTTTGGCAGTTTATTGTATTTTGCTCCAGCGCCTTGTGGCTAAAGTTATTTCTGCCCTTATTTGTTCTAACTGTTTCAAAATGTATGCTAGTACAATTTCTTGTTTGTTTATTACCGTTTTCTATAATTTGGAAGTTACGCTTAATTAGACTATTCCTTATTCTAAATATAAGTTTACAATTAATATAAAAAGACATGAATGACAAAAACGTGAAAAAAACTTCATACTTATGAGTTTAATAACTGTTATATATATATATAAAAATCATATAACAAAAAGAAGTACTGTGAATGATTTAATTTATTATGCAAAATTTGTTTACTGGCAATTTTCTCCTAAAGATGTTAAATTAATTTGTCGAGAAACACATGTCTAGAATATATATCAATTATCCAACATTATAAGGAAGTACTATTTATACAACCATACATTCTACTATACTAATTGTATCGAACATAAATTTTTACAATTTCCACTATTTTACACTATGAGTATCATCTCTTTGACATTGCAGGTGATGCTGAAATGGAGAACAAACTAAACCGCGTGGTCCGCGCATGTATCGAGATGAACCAGTATAATCCGATTCTAGCCATCCATGATCAGGGCGCCGGGGGCAACGGTAACGTTCTGAAAGAACTGATCGAACCGACCGGCGCCGTTATCTATGCCAATCGCTTCCAGTTGGGCGATCCGACCGTAAATGCTCTGGAGTTATGGGGGGCGGAATACCAGGAGAGTAGCGCGCTGTTATGCAAGCCGGAGAAAATGGACGTGATCAAGGAGGTGTGTCAGAGGGAGAGGTGCCCGGTGGCGTTCGTTGGGGAAGTGACGGGAGATGGCAAGGTAAGAAATTGCATATATTTTGTGCTATTTAGAATTACCATAATTGAAGGATTGAATGGATGAAGATGTTATGTAACAAACATGAAGTTTTGTGATAACAGATGTTTAAAGTTTTTTCACCTGCGCTTTTAATGCTTTGTTGATTTCCTCCATGTTTATTCTTTAATATCTGCAAATCTACTCTTAATATTAAAGTTCAAGTACTCAAGTATATTAATGAACTAATAGCCTACCCAAATAATGTTAATACTGTTATCATAATATTAGAAATAATAATAAATATATTCTTTCCATTATAATATCCAATTATATTGTGTCATTAAAGAGTAACATTGACCCTTTCATCAACTGCAGAACCTCGATATTTTAGTCAATATAATAATCTGATGAAGATTGTATGAAATAATAACACACATAACACCTTCATCCATTACAAAATCTCATTTTTTTTTTAAATGTCACATAACACCTTCATTCATTCAACACTTCCATTGATATTTCGATATTTGTTTTAGGTGGTGCTAAGTTTAGATGAAGAAATAAAAGAACGACCAGTCGATTTGGACTTGGAATTCGTTTTAGGTAAGTAAAGTACAATTTTTGATGTTGTTTGATTAACTATATTATTTTGAAGGAAGGTTTCTAACATTTGTACAGGGTGGTCATGTCAAATTGTTGTAATTTGATTATGTCAATGAATCTAGCATAATTTTTATAACAACTTTCGAGCTTTCGAGATTTTTTTTCAAGAACTAGTAGTTTTAAAATAATGCTATTTTGTTACGACGACTGTATGTATAAACTCCTGTTAAGCCCGGGGTTTCTCATACGAAAGTTTCCCCAATTTTGGTTTTTTTTTTTTAATTTTAAATATATTTTTACAATATTTTTAGAGAATGCTTCTAATAATGTATATTCAAAATTCTGTTATTAAAAATACTAATCTCATAGGGAAAATGCCGCAGAAAGTGTACAACCTCACGCGCGAAGCTAAACTCCTGAAGAAACTAATTCTACCGGATCAAATAACGATCTACAACGCCTTAAACTTGGTTTTACGATTACCATCGGTCGCCTGTAAACGATATCTCACGAATAAAGTCGATCGTTGCGTCACTGGTCTCGTTGCCCAACAACAATGCGTCGGGCCACTTCACACTCCTCTAGCAGATGTCGCTGTTACGGCCATATCGTATTTCGGATACGTAAGTTCTAAACATATTAGGACATTTACACGTCGATATTTTCCTTTATCGTTAAAAATCACTGGGGAATTATAATAATCTGTGATCGTTTATAATAGAAAATAATCCTAAAATGTTATTTTAGGAGGGAATCGCTTCTTCTATTGGTGAGCAACCGATTAAAGGTTTAGTTGATATTGCAGCTGGCGCCCGAATGACCGTTGCGGAATCTTTAACTAACTTAGTTTTCGCCGCAATTACCGATATAAAAGATATCAAATGTAGTGGCAATTGGATGTGGGCTGCGAAATTGCCCGGAGAGGGCGCTGCTTTATACGACGCATGCGTCGCCATGACAGATATCATGTCAAAATTGGGCATAGGTAAATTTCAGCTATAAGTAAACAATATTTGATATAGAATCTCGAATTTTGTTGTTACATAAACAATATCTCGAATTTCGTTGTCGCCGTTTGATAAATTTCCTTCGCTTTTGTGAACATTTTTTATATTAGCTGTTGATGGGGGTAAAGACTCGCTCAGTATGGCTGCTCGGGTGAACAAAGACACGGTGAAAGCACCTGGGGCGTTAGTTGTGTCTACTTATGCGCCGTGCCCCGATATACGACGCGTTGTTACACCGGACCTAAAAGCACCCGCGATGGACAAACAGGGTGTTCTGTTATTTGTCGATTTATCCGGTGGAAAGGCACGATTGGGAGGCTCTGCTTTAGCGCAGTGTTATAAACAATTAGGTGAGAGGTGTACATAAAAGAAAAACCCGATAAAAGTATAAAAGATTTAAAAAAATCTATGATGGCGAAATGTCCATATTTTTTTATAATTATTTCTTTATTAACGCCATCAGCATTTTCACAATATACAGATATGTAAAATATACAGATAAGGAAGCATTTTTAACTCTAGAAATCTATTTATTTAGGCGATAGTTGTCCAGATGTTTCCAACATTGAAGATCTATCAAATGCTTTCAAAGCAACTCAAGAGCTCATCAAGGATGGGTCTATCTTAGCGGGTCATGATGTCAGCGATGGAGGTGTGATAACCTGCTTATTAGAGATGTGCTTTGGCGGTATATCGGGTATTAACGTAAATATTACACACAGAGAAGATAAGGCTATACCGATACTGTTTTCTGAAGAAGTTGGTTGGATTTTGGAGATTTTGCGAGATGATGTTGAGCATTGTTTGGAAGTGTTTCAGGTAAAAAGACTTGTAAACGCGATTTTGCTTTTATATTGCAATGTATAGAATATCACCCAAATACCGTAACTCATAGCATTTAATACCTAGGTGCTCATTTCTAAGGCTATGCCTCCATCTTCATTAGCACAAGATAAAAACGAAATAAAAATACGTCTGTCACTAATCGTGATTGCTATACAATTGAATAAAGCAGTCAACATGACAGAAGTATTTCAAAATATGACATATAATATGACCTATGGTATAGTACACATAGTTTAGTTTATTATTCTTTGTTGAGAAGTCATAAATGTAAAATTTCAAAATATTCAAGATAGGTATAATACAAAAATAAAAATAAATACTCAATATAGAAATACAATTATACGTTATAACATTTGACAGATAAAAATTCTTCAATGGAATAAAAAGCTTTCATTAGTAGCCATGTTTTCACTTTGTGCTTAAAAGTATTTACATTTAACGGCCTTAATTCTATGTTTAGACAATTAAGAAGCCTTATTCCTAAATAGACAAGTCCTTTTTGTAACAACGTTAATCGATAGAGAGGTGGAGCTGTTTGCATAATTTCTAGTGGTAAAAGAATGTTCAAAAGAATTGAACATATGTACTTTACGTCTTATATACAGTGACAGTTTTAAAATACGTAAATTCGGTAGTCAGTATTTTGCATTTAATAAACGCTATAAATCTTTTAAACAATACAAAGTAATCATTAAGGAAACTAACAAGTAACAACAATAAATATTGGTTTGTCAAACCTAAAATAACCAAAAATAAATTAAAAAATAGTTCTTATTAAATAAATTGAATAGATAAAATGAAATTGGGCCCGAATCTAAATTCATTAACTTTGATTTTGATTTATGTATGTATATATTTTGATAAGTCTTTAACTCAGAATAATTCAAAACACATTTAAGTAATTTAAGTGAACTAATTTTAATGGATGACCTGATTCAAAAATATGCTCGGCGACAGCACTTTTATCCTTTCTATTTAATCTGGAATAAATAAATGTTCCTTAAATCTACGTGTTTGTCCTATATATACTTTAGGACAACTAGAACAAGATATTTCATAAATACCAGATTTTTTATTAAAATCAATCAAATCTTTGGAATTTCCTAGAAAATTAGCAATACTATTAGAGGTATAATATGTTACTTTAAAATTATATTTATTTAAAATGCTTAGAGTTACGGTATTTGGGTTATATTCTATACAATTATTTAACACCGTAGCGATGATTTTCAAATTTATATGGCAAGTTTTTTATATTTTTAGAGATATAGTGCGCCTGTATATAACATCGGCAATAGTGTCGGTCACGGAATAAAAGCAAAAATAGCGATAAACGTGCAAAATAGTAACAATACATGCATTGAATCGACTGTTTTGCCATTAATGCAAATGTGGGAAGAGACGGGCTACA
Organism: Leptodirus hochenwartii; assembly: GCA_947310635.1. Taxonomy (NCBI): domain Eukaryota; kingdom Metazoa; phylum Arthropoda; class Insecta; order Coleoptera; family Leiodidae; genus Leptodirus; species Leptodirus hochenwartii. Next base: position 1,776,208 of record OX371178.1, on the reverse strand, counting down.
ATTTAGAGCTCCAACAAACCAACAGGCAATGCGCAAAAGACGAATTCGAACTATTGGAGCAAAGAAAACGTCCAAAATATGAGCTTACTTTCGATCCGGATGCAGAGATTGCTGGAGATTTAAGTAATGACGCTGTGAAAGTTGCAGTGTTAAGAGAAGAAGGCACAAATGGCGACCGGGAAATGGCCGCTGCTTTAGTCAGGGTCGGATTTAGAGTTTGGGATGTCACGATGCAAGATCTACTAACTAGAAAAATCACTTTAGACGATTTTCGTGGGGTTATCTTTCCTGGTGGTTTTAGCTATGCAGGTATATTTTTTTAATGTTTATATTCCTTTCACAAAAACATTTACAATGTACATTTTTTTAAAGGAAGTGTTGTATATAAAAGTGTTTTCTGTAATTCGTTGTTCATTTCTTGATAATGCTTAATAAGCGAAACTATAGTCGAGTAAATCCTCGTTTTTAATTGTGATATAAAACACTGTACCTTAATTTCGCTTCCCTAATTAATATTCTGTACGTTTCAAGATGTTTTGGGTTCAGCTCGCGGATGGGCAGCAACAATATTATTCAATCCGGTGTTGAAAAGTCAATTTAAACAGTTCTTTAACCGATCAGATACATTCTCTTTGGGCGCGTGTAACGGATGCCAATTAATGGCCCTCTTAGGCTGGATTGGTACACCGTTAGCAGAGCCATCTCTACAACCGGATATTGTACTGACGCACAATAAGTCCGAACGGTACGAGTGCCGATGGAATACCGTTAAAATTCCGGAAAATACAAAAGCAATTATGCTGAAAGGTAAACTCTCTTTTCAATTCTTAGTTGTTGTTTTTACTAATAGTAAACACTCGTTGAAAAATTGCTAAAATAAAAAAGTGTTTTACATTTTTTTTAGTCAGTTTGTAATGATTCACCGAAGCGAATGCATAGTTTGGTTAAAATTTTGGTTAAAATTTGCTTCTACTAAAAATCAGATTATTCATTGTTTAGGATAATTTTAGGCATGTGAATAAGCGATATTTGTATAGGTATGGGAGGTTCATCGTTGGGCGTGTGGTCTGCACATGGAGAAGGTCGATTCGAATTCAAGAATGAGTCAGTTTACACAAACTTGGTAATAAATGATTGTATCGCACTTAGATTTATAGACGATGATGGTTTAGCCACAGAAAAATATCCGCTAAATCCTAATGGCAGTATCGAAGGTAAGTTATCATTAAAAAAACAACTTTTTTTAAAAAATAAAGTGGTTATAGAAAGGGCGAATGTGGATTGGGTTCGTGAAAAAAATAAGATTGTCAGTACGGTGTTAAATAATTGTATAGAATATGACCCTAATAAATAGCTAGATGCGCATTTCGAAGGCTTTGCCCCCATCTTCAGTAGCACAAGGAACAAAATATATTATCCGCAAAACACATTTAAGCAATTTAAGTGAATTAATTTCAATAGGATGACCTGAACCAAAAATGCTTCTAGTTACGGTATTTGGTAATATTTACGGTAATAAAATTTAGAACGGATGTTTATACAGTTAATATAAGATTTAAGGGTGCACTAACTCCTCTTCATAGAACAAATCTTAAAGAATGCATTCTCATAACAAATAACTTCAATATATAACAATATTGTTAATGCTTTTAAAAAATTGCCCTTAAATCTGTTTAAAACTCGTTATCGCAATATTCTATTATTCCAGATTGCTATGTTACATAATCTATTCGCGAGTATATATTATTATTCTCTGTTTTTCCAACAAGTAAACTATATATATATATATATATATGTGTGTGTGTGTGTGTGTGTGTGTGTATATAATGCATCTATTTTTTGTTTTTTTAATGTATAAAAATATTCAAAGTATATAAGTGGTACTTCTGGAAGTGCAAAGCTGAACTTCGCCTTGTGATTAGTTTTCTTATATCTAATTAAATTTATTTCTTTCCTTTTATTTTTCACATTCAGTTACTTTTATCCTGTACTAAGAGAACTAATAGACATTTATTATTATTAATATTTTATTATTATTATTATTATTATTATTATATTCTGTATGATTCTGTGCAATTAAAGTGTATGCGTTGCTGAAATAATATTTTTTTAGGATTAGCGGGTGTTTGTTCACCGGATGGACGCCATCTTGCGATGATGCCACATCCAGAGCGCTGCGAACAGATGTACCAATGGCCGTATATACCGCACGACTTCCGGTATAAGAAAAGCCCGTGGGAACGCATGTTCCGAAATGCCTTAACTTGGTGCCAGCAAAATACCGCCTAAATTTTTCTTTCGTTACCCATTTTCTCATTTTTTTTTCTTAAATATTATCGTGCCTCGTTATAAATAAGAATATTATTTGCTTTGCAAAATGTACTATTTCAGTTATAAAACTACTAGCAATTAGTTAGAAGCATAACATAATCAAAACACATCGACACCGCGATGTGTTTTGATTATATTTTTTATACAATTTAGTATATTTTTTAAAGATTTCTAGAAACTTGGTTCTGCGAAATCACAACAAGCGATCATTTTACATGTACATGCTATTTTTTATAGTATGTTTACATATGCTGTTGTATTAAAATTGTATATTTTTGGGGATCTTTAACTCTATGTTAGTTAGTTAAAGAGTCCGCAATCCTAAAGATTGGTTGGAAACAGCACGCCATGCCGATCTATCCTGAGCTAATCCCTTCATCTCCCTATAGCTATTCATCTCAACGTCTTCAACTATCTGACTCACATACTCCAATCTAGGCCTACCTACCGCTCTCTTTCCCTCCACTCTACCTTCTATGATCAATTGCATAATCCCCCCATGCCTAAGAATATGCCCTACTAATCTGTCTCTCCTACGCTGTAACACTCTCCAGATACTTCTCTTCTCCCCTACTAACTCTAGTACAGCTTCATTTGTTACTTTATCTTCCCAACCAATCCTCATCATCCTCCTATAACACCACATTTCGAGTGCTTGTAATCTACGCTTCTCTTCCTTTCCTATAGTCCACGCCTTACATCCATACAGTGCTACACTCCAAACATATACCTTCAGTAATCTTTTTCTAATACCCAAGTCAATATTTGATCTTAAAATCTGTTCTTTTTCTACGAATGCCTTCCTACCCTGTGCTATCCTACACTTTATATCTACCTTGCTTCGATTATCTTTTGTGATTCTACTGCCTAAATAACAAAAATCTCGACACTTCTTGGATTCTATTATCTCCTATTGTGATCCTCATTTTTCTACTGCATTCCTTTTTGTCACACCTCATCACTTTAGTTTTACCTATATTTATTTTCATGTTAAAATCCCTAGTCAATACTGCCTGCATACCATTCAATACCCTTTCTAAATTCTTTTCGCTTTCTTCCAATATAGCTATATCGTCGGCGAATCTCAACATATATATTTTCTCTCCCTGTACATTCACACCTACACTATACTCTTCTTTTACTTTGTTTATTGCATCTTCTATATATAGATTAAATAATAACGGTGAGAGTGTACATCCCTGCCGAACTCCCTTCCCTATTTTTGCTACCTCTTCTTCCCCCTCAATTCTAACTAAGGCAGTTTGGTGTTTATATAAATTAAAAATTATTCTCCTATCCTTATAATCTATACCCGTTTCTTTTAAAATTCTAAACATTATGTCCCAATCTACATTATCAAATGCCTTTTCTAAATCTACAAAAGCTATGCAAGTTACCTTTCCTACCCTCTTTCTTTTTTCTACTACCGTTCTTAGTGCTAGAATCGCCTCTCTCGTCCCTCTGTTTTTCCTAAAACCAAACTGATCTTCTCCTAGCCTTTCCTCTATGTAGATATCATTATCCCTAATCATTACCCATATATATTACCCTTGCCTTGTTCATTTGAAATCCCGTCATTGAACTAGGATTACTGTCTACGGACATCCTGTTATGCTGCAGTACTGATTGCTCCATCTATAGGCCGTAAAGTAACTAATATAGAGATGGGCATTTGCCTCTTGCCTTGTTCCCCGTTAAAAATGATCCTATTAATTTATTTGCTAAGTCTATAATTAGAAAAATACAGAAGTTCAATTATTAATTATGGAGCCCTCCAACAAATAACTTCATACTAATTGAGTAGTTTGCCATGTCGTAAATGCTAAAAATGATCTTTTTATTCGCTTATTTAGCAATCTATTTAAGGTCAATAATGATCTCAACGATATTTTCTTTTGTATGACGTGAGATGATAAATACAATCAATAATTTGCGTGTACGATGTGATCTTGAGCACATGGTCATCGGCAGGCGACGTACAACGTACTCAAACAACCGGAAAAGGAAAAAATAAACGAATGTCGCCTGTAATAAAATAACCATAGCGTAGCAAAAGCGGGCGCGAGAAAACGAACGCTCCATTGCTGGCTTGTTTGTCTCTTATGCGGATCTTCTCCCACCTCTATCGCTTATGCGGCGATGCATGCGCACTTTGTGCACTGGATTCTTCTACCACAGGACCGTCTTTAATAAAATAATACAAATTAATGTGCTGATTACAATATTTAAAGGATGCGTAGATTTGTGAAAGGTATAAAACTAGCGCGTGATTTATAGAATTACGCAGACGTTTTTAAAAAAAAAAAAATTTTTATTAAATAGATCATATCTTGATACAGTCCAATATAAGATTTGCGTGACCATTTTTATATAGAATTTTTATACAAATACTATTTACTCGTATGTCAACGTCAAGTTGTTGTGTCGCCATCTATGGTAGTCAGTAGTAAATATCGAAAGTTTAGTAGTGAATTTTTTTTAAGAAAATGGCAAAAAATCTAAATCGTTGATGTGCATGTTATTAACATTAAATCGATATTGTTAAAATCCGTTCAGAATCGTAGGGTTTACGAGCACGTTCGTTTTGAGCCGCTTCGTACATAAAATGGTTAATATACACAAAATCGTTTATGGTGAATAGGCAAAAATCAATGAATACCAACTATAAAGAAGGTTAACGCTTGTGTAATTTTTTCCGGTATGTAAATTTCGGGCGAGAGCGACGTCGGCCTCTGTAGGGTCGAACGAACAACTAATAATTGGCAGAATTCTGCAGGTTTTACTGCTGTATCTTCTAATTGCCGCAGCCAGTGTTGTGACATATATTACTGACGTTACTATCTTTGTTTTCTTAATAGGATAAAGTGTGACACAGGGATTAGATGTAGATTTGAGTAGCTACTTGTGCCGCATGTGTAACTAGAGACTTGTGCAACATATACTACGTATTAATGAGTACACGCAAATAGTGTCAAATATTACCAAATATATAATACAGAATATAGACAGCCTAATAATGCATGCATAGCGTAATACACGTAATGTGCAATAGCAACCCCTGCAACGATATGTCCTGAGTCAAATAAATAATAAATGTAGATATTATATTGCATTTGTTAATATTGTACATTGTCCCACCCTTCCTATATGTTCGTAATATACCCCCAAGATCTCAGGTATGCTTCATTGGCCTTGAGCTGTGTGTAATCTGATTCCATAACATATGGCAACGCTGTATTCGTTTGGCTATTAGCACCATGAGTCAGCACTGTATGGATGTTTTTTTCTAATGAGTAAGGCAAGGACACCTAAAAATTGCTTTCTGTGCTTAGGGATAGTTTGCGTCGTGTTAGCGTTCTTTAGTATTCATTGCAAAAATGTAATATGCAAAGTGGAAATAAAAAAAAAGACACTCCATCGCACATCGGAATGTATCTAAAGCCGATTCTGGTAGGTGGCCCGGTGGTGCGCCTGTGTTATGCCTCCTGGATCGGCTGTGTATGCACTTTGCAGCGGGCCTAGCGAGCGTTCCGCGCTGGCCTGGTAAATCAGATGCGAAACGGTAAGCCAACGTGGTGTACCGTGCGCGTACGCGGCCCCTTACGTCACACCAGACCGTACAGCGAGTGCTAGTGCACAGCAGCAGCACCCCAGACCTAACCAAACTACCCCAAACAGCGCCCCCCATTGTCTTTCCGCCGCCACGGTGCGCGGGTACCATACGATTATAGCGACGCTGGCATTTCGAACAAACGTAGATAGCGCCCAGTCCCCGGGGGGGAGGGCGATTGTTTTCGTTTTTGTTTATATTTTGTTCGGGGTACAATCGGAAATGAACGCGGGCGTTTAGTTGCAACGGTACGGCGCGATTTCGCGGTAGTATTTGCATTGTTCGGTGTCCGTGTGCGGATGTGCCCCGTGTCGATTTTGGATATAATGCACCACCAGCAGAGTGTAGGGATACGGCAGCACACGAAAATAAGAAGTAACGCACGTATAGCGGCGTCGTGTCTTCGGAAATCGACTTGATATTGACTCGATCCGGGCCTGTGTTAGCTTTACGACTGCTCCGAATCGGTGCATATAAAGTAGCTTCATACAGTACGTAAGTATTGTAAAATCGTCAATACGGCGTTAAATAATTGTATAGAACATGACCCTAAAACCGTAACACAATAGCCAGATGCGCATTTCGGAAGCTATGCCCCCATCTTCAGTAGCACAATAATCGAATAAATAAATGTATAGCAGTCACGGTGAGTGACAGACAGGTATCTTTATTTGTTCTATTATTACGCTACTGATGATGGGGGGGGCATAGCCTCCGAAATGCGCATCTAGCTAATAAATGCTTTGTGTTACGGTTTTTGGTTGATGTTTTATACAAGTATGTAAATACTTATGATAAAAAAAAAATCGGGACATTTAATATGGTTTATGACGAGGTTTATGTTATTTTCGCATTACCATATTAAATGTCGACGGAAATTGAAATTGAAAGTAATTGTCATTCATTTTATTGTATCGCCCAAATACCGTAACTGAAAGCATTAAATAGCTAGATGCGCATTTCGAAGGCTATGCCCCCATCTTCACAAGAAAAAAACGAAATAAAATGCCTCTGTCCCGAATCGTTATTACCATACAATTAAATGTCAACGTGACAGAAGTATTTCAAAAAATGGCATATAATATCACCTATAAATCTTTTAAACGATACAAATTAACAATTAATGAAACTAATGTGCGATTATGGCTGAGAATAGCCGGATAGGGAAACGGAAATAAATATAAGCAACTAAAACTATACGATAAAAACCTAAAAATATGTAATTGATTTAAATATTCTAGCTAAATAATTGATGAAACATTCAAGTTAAATTAAATTTAAAAAAAATTCATATATCAAAGTAAGTCTTTTTAGTCGGTATTAAAGATTTGACCTTCGACCATATGTCAGCTGATTGATGCATTGAAATCTGGCAACCTTATTACCCCTTGCGATTAGGCTACTTTGTAAACACAACTGTATAGCGGACAGTGCACTAAATCATTATTCCTATTCAGCTATTCTCAGCTAGAATTGTACGGAAACTAACAAGTATAAATCAAAAATAACTAAAAATAAAAAATAGTCGTTATTAAATAAATTTAATAGACAAGATGAAATTGGGCCTGAATCTAAATTCATTAAATTTGATTTTGATTTGTGCATGTATTCATTTTCATAATTCTAAACACTTTTAAGTAATTTAAGTGAACTAATTTCAATAGGATGATCAAAAATATGCTCGGCTACAGCACTTTTATCCATTCTATTTAATCTGAAATCAGCTAAATGTTTCTTAAATCTAGTTTCGTTAATTGTTAATTTGTATTGTTTAAAATTAAATTACTTAGGTAGGTATCTTTATTTGTTCTATTATTGTGCTACTGTAGATGGGGGCATAGCCTCCGAAATGCGCATCTAGCTAATAAACGCTTTGTATTACGGTTCATGGAAAATATTGTGGAATCGAGGAAGAATATTGCGAATAATTGCAAAAAATTTCATAGTATTCACTGATATAGCCAATATATCTTTGTTTTTTTTATTAATATTGCCAATATCTTCGTACATTCATTGATTTTTCTCATATATACTCACTCGTATTTCCAGTATTTACTTGTACTTCTACCAAAAATGAAAACTTCTACTTTGCACCAAAAAAATGTATTTTAAGTAAATTTTCACAGATAGCCTATGCCAAAAGATAACAATTTTTGAAAATATAATAATAATTGTATTTTACGAAATACGATAGGCAAAATTTTTAATTTTTAGCAAGATGCTATAAATCGAGCTCAAAATTAACAGACCAAGAAAAAAGTATGCGAAAACCTTCAAATGGTCGTTTTCACAATTGCGGATTTACGAATTTTTTCTTCAATTGAAAATAAATTGAAGTTGATTGCTAAATATCGCATACAAATACGATGCGTTTTTTTTTTTATAGAAAGAATTTTGCAATGTGTTAATTTGATTAGTACGAATTCAAGGCGAACATATTCTATATAAATAAATCTTAAATAAATATCTTGTTTTATAATGTTCTGTGTGTACAAGCAACGTTTTGTAAAAAAAAAAAATAAGTAAATAATTCTCACAGTTTTATTAATCGCATCGCAAGAGGTCTTTATTATAAAATAAAGTTTGCGCCGCTAAATAAATGATAATTTAACACCGCGATTTTTTTTCGTGGTTTAAGTTCGTCAATAACGAACCTACGATATGCAAATCAGTTTGTTATCTCGTCCAAAAATTAATTTTAGTTGATTACCATTCGTTCAATAACACTTATCTACATTTACTATACAACTCTAGTATTTTTTTAAACTATTGCTCTCAAATAAAAATCCTACGTTAATTTCTCTGCAGAAAAAATCATCTCGCCTTTTCCGAAGGGCGGATAGATAAGAAATAAAATGTAAATAACAGAGAAATGGAAGAAATATTCGTAATTGCAGAATAAATATAAAAAAAAAAAAACGCCAAAGTAAAAATACGGCATAAAACGTCTGTTTACGTTTCAGCGTTTTTCTTGTTTAACTTTTCGCAATTTTATTATCTTAAAATAGCACTTTCATACCATACATATTTCGATTCTGTTGTCGTTTTTAATATACGGAAAATATGCTCCATGACTTCATATTTCTTCCGCTCGTCTGTCCGAAATAATTTATCAATTCAACCGAATAGTATATAAACAATAGATTGGCAAATTTCCATTAGCAATCGTCAAGGTCTAGAACATTTATCTGGCTGTGATCAGAAACCGAAAAACTCGATCTATATTCTGTTGGGTAAAGAAACAGGAAGTTGCCGCAGACAAATACCGTCGATTTAATTTGCACAAATCGTTTCAAGGTGCACGAACATTCTTGTCGCGTAATTAATTAAATAAATACGTTCGTGTGAATCGTAATGAATGCACCAGTAGGTGCTAAAAGGAATGAAAGTGTGTAATTTAAAATAAGACTGCATCTTGTTGTTTTTGTTTATTTTGTAGCCTGTTCGCGAAAATGATTGTCACCAAACTTTGATGATTAAAAATATATATTTATAATATTAAATACGTTTTTTTTTTTTTAAGTAATATTATACAATTTTAGCGTTTATTTTCGAGTTTAAAAGTTTTTTTTTATAATTATTTTATTTTTACCAAAAATCTGTCGATGGTTTAAATTTTTTTTTTTTGTAGGTAACTATTAATTTAACGCAATTTTTGATTATTTATTAAAAGAAATTATTTGATTTTTACGCATTTTTCATGGAATTTTTGTTTTTTAATTTAGCCACTTTTATGTCGTTAGTTAAACACAGTCCGCAATCCTAAAGATTGGTTGGAAACAGCACGCCATGCCGATCTATCCTGAGCTAATCCCTTCATCTCCCTATAGCTATTCATCTCAACGTCTTCAGCTATCTGACTCACATACTCCAATCTAGGCCTACCTACCCCTCTCTTTCCCTCCACTCTACCTTCTATGATCAATTGCATAATCCCCCCATGCCTAAGAATATGCCCTACTAATCTGTCTCTCCTACGCTGTAACACTCTCCAGATACTTCTCTTCTCCCCTACTAACTCTAGTACAGCTTCATTTGTTACTTTATCTTCCCAACCAATCCTCATCATCCTCCTATAACACCACATTTCTAATGCTTGTAATCTACGCTTCTCGTCCTTTCCTATAGTCCACGCCTCACACCCGTACAGTGCTACACTCCAAACATATACCTTCAGTAATCTTTTTCTAATACCCAAGTCAATATTTGATCTTAAAATCTGTTCTTTTTCTACGAATGCCTTCCTACCCTGTGCTATCCTACACTTTATATCTACTTTGCTTCGATTATCTTTTGTGATTCTACTGCCTAAATAACAAAAATCTGACACTTCTTCGATTCTATTATCTCCTATTGTGATCCTCATTTTTCTACTGCATTCCTTTTTGTCACACCTCATCACTTTAGTTTTACCTATATTTATTTTCATGTTAAAATCCTTAGTCAATACTGCCTGCATACCATTCAATACCCTTTCTAAATTCTTTTCGCTTTCTTCCAATATAGCTATATCGTCGGCGAATCTCAACATATATATTTTCTCTCCCTGTACATTCACACCTACACTATACTCTTCTTTTACTTTGTTTATTGCATCTTCTATATATAGATTAAATAATAACGGTGAGAGTGTACATCCCTGCCGAACTCCCTTCCCTATTTTTGCTACCTCTTCTTCCCCCTCAATTCTAACTAAGGCAGTTTGGTGTTTATATAAATTAAAAATTATTCTCCTATCCTTATAATCTATACCCGTTTCTTTTAAAATTCTAAAGATTATGTCCCAATCTACATTATCAAATGCCTTTTCTAAATCTACAAAAGCTATGCAAGTTACCTTTCCTACCCTATTTCTTTTTTCTACTACCGTTCTTAGTGCTAGAATCGCCTCTCTCGTCCCTCTGTTTTTCCTAAAACCAAACTGATCTTCTCCTAGCCTTTCCTCTACTTTATTTTCTAATCTCCTATAAATAATCTTTAACAATATCTTCGATGCATGTGATAGTAGGCTAATGGTCCTATAGTTCTCACACAATTTAGCTCCTATTTTCTTCGGCATTGTTACTATTCTACTACGCTGAAAATCCTGTGGTACTTCTCCCTTCTCATATATTTTACAAACTAACCTGTATAATCGCTCCTGCATTTTTTCCCCTGCGTGTTTTATTAATTCGGCTGGTATCATATCAATCCCCTCTGCTTTGTTATTCCGTAAATCATTTAATGCTCTATGAAACTCTGACCTAAGTATGCTAGGACCTAAGTCATCCTCATCTATCTGTTCCACATTTTCTAGCTCCTCCATTTCCTGCCTACCTTTATATAAATCTTCAAGATACTCCTTCCATCTTCTAGCTTTTTCCTTATTTTCTGTGAGTTCCTTACCCTGCTTATCACATATAATGTTACCCTTTGGTTTTACTTTAGAAAAATGTGACTTAATTTTCCTGTAGCCCAAATCTACTTTACCTCTTCTCATATCCTCCTCAATATCCTCACAGTTTCCTTTTATCCACTCTTCTTTCGCTAGCTTGCATTTCCTATTAATTAAGTTCCTTAGTTCCTTATATTTTTTTCTGTCCTGCTTCTGTGTTTCCTATTTTAATTTTCCTTCTTGCTTCTATCATTTTAACTATTTCTTCCGTGATCCATTCCCTCCTACCTGCCCTTTTCTTTGTGCCTAATACTTCATTTGCTGCTGTAGTTAGCCCATTTCTGATTTCCCTCCATTCGCAATCTATGTCGTTCCTAGATGTCGAGTTTTGCAATATTTTATTTTTCTAAATCCAAATGTATTTTTAATGCCCTCTAAATAATACTCCAAAATTTGATGATAAGTTATTTATAAATTTACTAAAATAAAATAAAACAAAAGCTTCGAATATTGAATCTGTTCATCTAACGAAATTTTGAAAAAATATATAAGAAAATTATTTTTTTCTGAAATTTTTAACTAATTTAGCGTATTTTATCTGTTTATATATTTTTTATATTTTAAAGCCAGTTTATACTATTATAGCTCTCTAAATTGTACTCTATATAGAATTCTATCCAATTATTTTTTCTAAAAAAAAAGAAGCAAAACTAAATTAAAACATTGAACTTGAAATTCCAACGAAATTTCGAAGTTTTTAATTTTTTTCAAGGAATATATTTAATTTCATGCGGTTTTTCGAAATAGGGCTTAAAATTAAATTAATTTGATATAATTTTAACTAGTTTTTAAATCTGGTGTTTGCAAGATATTCTTTTAATCTTGAAACGAAGTAGCAAGAAGTTAAATTCCAACGAAACTTTTTCTTTTGTTTATTTATCAAAATAGATAAATAATTACTCAATTGTGAACTTTTCACTTTGGGTTTGTTAATTAGAATATTGTTTTTTGTTTTTTTTTAATTGAATTGCATTACCAAACACGAATAAGGGCCTAAACAAAATAAAATAAAAAATTAATTAAAAAACTAGTAAATAAAAAATTCAAAATTTGTTTTCAAAAAATTCGTATTTCTTAAAATCAAATGCCTTAATGAAATTGATATGACTGACCAAAAAATTGAATTAAATAAAAATTTAACGCCTCGATTATTAAATATATACTTCTTGCGCTATTCCATTTTCGACTGAAATATTGCTTGAAAAATAGATACCTGCTATATTAGCGATTACTTAAGCTATTGAAGATAATTTTCTGTGTTTTTTTACGGTTAATTTATAATGTTTTCTTCCTGGATGTATTTTTATTATATTCCAATATTCTGCGCGATTTTATATTGTCATTAATGTACGCTTTTGCATCATACCATCGTCATTTTATCATATTTCCGCAACATAAACCACTATTATGTTGCCAGCGATGTATACTACGTCTAGAAATAAGTCGCTTTCATCGACCATATCCTGACATATTTATCTTAAGAAAATAAAAAACGATTAAAAATATCCGAGTAGTATTACAATTACAAAATGTATATATTATATATTTTTTGTATAATTTTTTATTAATATTCATTGTACAAAAAAGTATATAAAATTTGATAAGCTGTACAAAAAAATAAATCACAAAATCTACAATGAAGACATTTAATAAATTGTACCGAGCGGTTAAATGAACTTTCTTTATTCTCGAGCGGTCGTAAATTAATTCTAGCCGTAGTATATGCAACGTGCAAAACGCAACTCGGAAGTACTTACCTCGGTAACTAAATAAACGCTGACGTATGTTCGACAACAAGCATTTAACCGACACTTATTTTATTATTGGCTTTCTAGTGTGTGTGTGTGGTTGCCGATACCGAGACCGATAATTAATTTACAAGTCATCGCACTTACAAATGACTCCGTATATAATACTTCTATTTCGTTATTAAATTTAAATGTACAACGTTTTTGAAATGTGCTGGGTGGGTATAATAAATAGAATAGCTAATATGAAAAAGTTCTAGAGTTAGAAGAGGAGAAAAGAAGTATTTACAGCGCGGGAGAGATAGACTAGCGTAGGTCGTATTCTTAGACATGGGGGTATTGTGTTATAGAAGGTATAGTAGTAGGAAAGGGAGAGTAATGAGGGTTTTTAAATGGCGGTGTGGTTCCAATTTAAGTAGAACAAACATTTTATTTATTTTATAAAAGAACGGTTGAAGAGCGATTTCTTGAGGGGCGAATAAGTACGATATTTTGTACATGTTTTGGAAATATTTGACGTTATTTTTTTGCTCAATATTTCCGGTATTTATTAATATATTCTAAAATTTTCTAAAATCATTGATATTTCCCTTGGTTACCAATATTGTCGATATTTATGAGATCTCTTCTATTTACTAATTTCTTGTTCGTATTTCCTGTATTTATGGATATTTTCTAATATTTTCAAGTCTTGTTTACCAATTTTTTAGGTATTATCCTGTATTTACGACACAAAATATCTATCGATTGATCTGCAATCGATTTTTCCGGTATATAAATTTCGGGCGCGAGCGACGTCGGCCTCTGTGGGGTCGAACGAAGAACTAAATAGTACGTACATAAAGGTACAGTTTGTTCGCTATAAGTTTGCTTCGGGTCGGGCAGATAGCGAAGGGATATTCGTGCAGAGAAGGCGGTTCTTCTCTTCAACTCTGTCGACCAGTGGCGTTCCCAATACATTTGTGGTTCTGACCATGTTCGTAATATAAGATTTTTTTTTGTGCTTCTAAACTTAAATCCTAAATTATGTACAATGTGATTTAAGGACGCATTATTTTGATGTCCTTCCCATCCTAAGTCACTGTATGTATTGTTTTTCACGTGATATTTTAAGCGTAACTCTTGTATTTTCATTTTTGTGAAAATTATATATTATATTTCGAAAGTCGTACGTTTCAAAATCTTCTAAATGTTGTATAGTCGCCTTTCGAATACGCTTCTTTCCTGGTGTAGAAAATTTCGGTTCACTTTCGTTAGCTTACTTTATAATTGTAGCTTATGGCCACTTTGGTTGCTGCGGACACTCTCTCCTTTACTTCCTTCGATGACAAATTGCCAGCGGATTTAAAGTATTTATACACATTGAAAATCAATTCACTTTCACAGGCAAATTAAACGCGAACAGACAGTACATACGAAGCTGCATATATATCGGACGAGAGCGACATCTGTGGGTCGATTGAAGAACTAATGGTTGGCAGACTTCTGCACGTTTTACTTCAGTATCTTGCAATTGTGCCAGCCAGTGTTGTGACGTATTTTACCGACTCGCTATCTTTGTTTTCATAATAGATAAGAGTGTGACGTAGGGATTAGATGTAGATTGGAGTATCTACTTGTGTAGCTATAGCCTTGTGCAACATATAATACGTATTAGTATAGAATAGTTTAAATATTTTTTTACAAACGTCAACATTTAAAATAATATTATATCTATATCAGTATATATATCATAAATTACACACAGACTTAATTTAATACTTTATTAATGAGCACCCGTGAATAGTATAACAATACAAAAAATATATAATTTATAAAAACACCAAATATATATCTGTACGTTGGTACAAAAATGGCCAATGTCCAATATTATAATGTGCCTTATAATATTATAAAAATATTATAATATTATAAACAGGTGCCCCCTTAATCTGAATTCATTCGACTCTTTCATCTCTTTCTTTTATGTCTTACAGATCACCCCCTCCAATCACCCTATAGAGCCATGTCTCTCACACTATCCCACCTCTTCACCCGCTTCCATACCCACGACCATACCTCAACTCACCACCCTCACTACCGCAGCCACAATGGCTTCCGTTACATCTGCGGCATAGCCGTGCTCCTGTTCTGTCAGATGGGTCAGCTGTGTGGGCGTGTGGACGCGGGCCCAGCGCCCGAGGACTGGGCCTCCGGCACCAGCCAGTTCCATATCACCAACGATGATCGGGGGGACAGTTACACGTCCGCCTACATCAACGTCAGCAAAAAGACGCACAGCGGCGAATGGAAGAATGAAAGCTCAAAGGCGAGTGGCTTTTTTATTATCTTATATATATATATATATATAGATTTTTTCTAGGGTTTTATGTATATATATGGACAGGGTGACAATTATGATTATTATTATTTATTGTTATCTTTATTGTTAAAGTAGAAATCATGGCTAATGGAACATCTAGGAACGACATAGATTGCGAATGGAGGGAAATCAGAAATGGGTTAACTACAGCAGCAAATGAAGTATTAGGCACAAAGAAAAGGGCAGGTAGGAGGGAATGGATCACGGAAGAAATAGTTAAAATGATAGAAGCAAGAAGGAAAATTAAAATTGGAAACACAGAAGCAGGACAGAAAAAATATAAGGAACTAAGGAACTTAATTAATAGGAAATGCAAGCTAGCGAAAGAAGAGTGGATAAAAGGAAATTGTGAGGATATTGAGGAGGATATGAGAAGAGGTAAAGTAGATTTGGGCTACAGGAAAATTAAGTCACATTTTTCTAAAGTAAAACCAAAGGGTAACATTATATGTGATAAGCAGGGTAAGGAACTCACAGAAAATAAAGAAAAAGCTAGAAGATGGAAGGAGTATCTTGAAGATTTATATAAAGGTAGGCAGGACATGGAGGAGCTAGAAAATGTGGAACAGATAGATGAGGATGACTTAGGTCCTAGCATACTTAGGTCAGAGTTTCATAGAGCATTAAATGATTTACGGAATAACAAAGCAGAGGGGATTGATATGATACCAGCCGAATTAATAAAACACGCAGGGGAAAAAATGCAGGAGCGATTATACAGGTTAGTTTGTAAAATATATGAGAAGGGAAAAGTACCACAGGATTTTCAGCGTAGTAGAATAGTAACAATGCCGAAGAAAATAGGAGCTAATTTGTGTGAGAACTATAGGACCATTAGCCTACTATCACATGCATCGAAGATATTGTTAAAGATTATTTATAGGAGATTAGAAAATAAAGTAGAGGAAAGGCTAGGAGAAGATCAGTTTGGTTTTAGGAAAAACAGAGGGACGAGAGAGGCGATTCTAGCACTAAGAACGGTAGTAGAAAAAAGAAAGATGGTAGGAAAGGTAACTTGCATAGCTTTTGTAGACTTAGAAAAGGCATTTGACAATATAGATTGGGACATAATGTTTAGAATTTTAAAAGAAACGGGTATAGATTATAAGGATAGGAGAATAATTTTTAATTTATATAAACACCAAACTGCCTTAGTTAGAATTGAGGGGGAAGAAGAGGTAGCAAAAATAGGGAAGGGAGTTCGGCAGGGATGTACACTCTCACCGTTATTATTTAATCTATATATAGAAGATGCAATAAACAAAGTAAAAGAAGAGTATAGTGTAGGTGTGAATGTACAGGGAGAGAAAATATATATGCTGAGATTCGCCGACGATATAGCTATATTGGAAGAAAGCGAAAAGAATTTAGAAAGGGTATTGAATGGTATGCAGGCAGTATTGACTAGGGATTTTAACATGAAAATAAATATAGGTAAAACTAAAGTGATGAGGTGTGACAAAAAGGAATGCAGCAGAAAAATGAGGATCACAATAGGAGATAATAGAATCGAAGAAGTGTCAGATTTTTGTTATTTAGGCAGTAGAATCACAAAAGATAATCGAAGCAAGGTAGATATAAAGTGTAGGATAGCACAGGGTAGGAAGGCATTCGTAGAAAAAGAACAGATTTTAAGATCAAATATTGACTTGGGTATTAGAAAAAGATTACTGAAGGTATATGTTTGGAGTGTAGCACTGTACGGGTGTGAGGCGTGGACTATAGGAAAGGAAGAGAAGCGTAGATTAGAAGCACTTGAAATGTGGTGTTATAGGAGGATGATGAGGATTGGTTGGGAAGATAAAGTTACAAATGAAGCTGTACTAGAGTTAGTAGGGGAGAAGAGAAGTATTTGGAGAGTGTTACAGCGTAGGAGAGACAGATTAGTAGGGCATATTCTTAGGCATGGGGGGATTATGCAATTGATCATAGAAGGTAGAGTGGAGGGAAAGAGAGGGGTAGGTAGGCCTAGATTGGAGTATGTGAGTCAGATAGTTGAAGTCGTTGAGATGGATAGCTATAGGGAGATGAAGGGATTAGCTCGGGATAGATCGGCATGGCGTGCTGTTTCCAACCAATCTTTAGGATTGCGGACTCTTTAACTAACTAATTGTTATCTTTATTGAGATTAAGGGAATTTTACATGAAATGAATATATAATACATAAAACAGTAAAGAAGAAAGAAAAAAAGGGGGAAAACAAGCACGGAAACATAAATAAAATAAGTACTTATAATACAAAAATTAAACAACATGTATGTGAAGATACATACATCGATTACCCGATAAAGTAGGTCATATTGCCCAAGTAGGCCATATGTCGTTGACAGCGCGTTAAACTGACGTATCAGTGCGTTCCCCAGCAACAAATTAGAATGGAAACTGATATATTAGAAATATTATTATACACGCTGTATATTAGAAATAATATAATATCGGCAAAAGGCAAACGAACTACTGATATAACTAATATAAAGATAACTATACCGGTTCGTTGCTCGGCAAATAATAAAATTAAAAACGGATTAACTAACAAATACTCGAAATAATATTTAAATTGATTTAAAATGACATTATGAGAAGAATAATCCAGTTTAATTCGCACTGACGTCTCCTGTCAAATGCCGCGATTGTATACGAAATTGTATAGAAATTTTAAGTTATTGCGGTAGTAAAATTAGATATCGTTAACTGGGAATTATATATAGCTGGTATTAAGAACGGCAAACCGCTTTTACATCTTTCTTTTGACATTATTCCAGTCTGCCGGCAGACGTGACATCGTTCAGTGTCTTGAACATGCTTAAAATATATTTTATGACAAATAAAAGGTGATGTAACATTTTACAGTTTCGTTACGTAATCGCAAAATATTCATTAAAACCTAACGTCAATCCACGAATCCTTCAGAATCCAAAAAGATAACATTTAGAATTCACCAAGGACTAAAGTAAGTCATAATATTTTTCCACATTCTCAGTTCAAATTGAAAAAAAAAAAATTGTTTTTGAATTCTTTTACACGCTGTATAGTAGAAATAATATAATATCGGCAAAAGCCAAACGAACTAATGTAAACATAACAATATCAGTGCGTTCCTCGATAAATAATTAAATTACAAACCGATTAACTAACAAATACTCGCAAAAAGTATCGAAATAATATTTAAATTGATTTAAAACGACATTATGAGAAGTAGTTTTATTCGTACTGACGTTTACTGACAAATGTCGCGATTGTGTACGAATCAGCTGTTTCATAACTGACAGTAGAGGTGTTAAAATTCGTACCGTGCCAAAAAATTTGAGGTTATGTATTGTATGCTCGAAATTCACACATGCCAGTGTACACAATATATGCTCCATCCATGGTATGATAATATATATTAATATTTGTTGTATGTTGTACAACTTCCCTAATTGAAATTTTACTATATACAGCGTTGACTATAAATGTTTCGTCGTTAAAATAATAACCGACTTATAATTTCGTAATTAACAGAATATTGGGGGGTTGTTACATATATTTCTTAACATGGAACTTGAATATATTTTGCTAAAGACAGAAAAATATATATAATTTGTAATATGTAAGTTTTGTTTAAAATAATAACGAACATTTTATTTCTAGAATAAAATTTACGGTCAACTGCAAAGAATCAGGAAAGCAGATCAATCGATAGATATTTTGTGCATTTCGTGATGAAAAGTATATCTGTCAAAGTTGGATATATATATTTTTTTTACATTAGTTCAAATGATGTTGTCAGATCATTGGGGAATCTGAGGGGAAGACAACTAGGAAATTTGAGTAAATACCCGTACATACAGGATAATACCTAAAAAATTGGTAAACAAGACTTGAAAATATTAGAAAATATCCGTAAATACAGGAAATATCGAAACACGAACAAGAAATTAGTAAATAGAGGAGATCTCATAAAATATCGACAATATTGGTAACCATGGTATGATCATATATAAATGTTTGCTGTAAAAACAACATCCCGATTGAAATTTTAACTATGATTTATAAATCGTTTAAAAACAATAAAAACTAATAATTAACGAAACTAACAAGTAACAACAATACACAGCCACGATTCGTGACCGAGGTATTTTATTTCGTTTTTATCTTGTGGTACTGAAGAATATGCTCGGCTACAGCACTTTTATCCATTCTATTTAATCTGAAATCAGCTAAATGTTCCGTAAATCTAGTTTCGTTAATTGTTAATTTGTATTGTTTAAAATTAAATTACTTAGGTAGGTATCTGTATTTGTTCTATTATTGTGCTACTGAAGATGGGGGGCATAGCCTTAGAAATGCGCATTAATACTTTGAGTTTACGGTATTTGGGTGGTATTTATGTAATTTGAACAAAAGACAAATTTATTGCACGGTTCGAATTTAGGTGGGCCGATATGGCGGCGGCTACATCGGGTCCGCGTTCGGTATCGTGGTGCACGTGGCGGACGAACAGCAGCCGACCGATCACAGCGGCTGTCAGTTGCCGTTGCGCAGCACCCGACCGGATCGCCAATTGCCGGAACCGGGCGCACCGTGGATAGCGCTCATAAAACGCGGCAAGTGCAACTTCGAGGTGAAGGTGGACAATGCGTTCAGGAGCGGTGCCGCCGGCGTCCTCGTGTACAACGATCGGGACAGCAGTAACCTGGATAAGATGAAACTGTCCAGTGAGAGTTCACGTGAGTGGTTTTTATGAATTTTTACACATTTTATATGTTGATTTTGATCAACGGCGCCAATGTACGATGTAGAAATTGAAAAATGGGACTTGTGGTGGGTAAAGGTATTTTTTTAGAAATAAAAAATATTTCTTGAAGATATGAAGATGTATTGACCAAACTTTATCGATATTAATGGGCGTAGCAGAATTTAAAACCTACGATTTCATTTAAGATGGGTATTAAAAATGATTAAAAATAATAATAATAATATTGAATTTATACTTATATTCGAGGGGTAGATAACTATAGTTCATATAATATACATACAAGGTTCTAAATATCTGAAATACCCAAGTAATTGCAGGAAATATTAGCAAATACCACCGAAATACCTAAAATACCTAAAATCTCAAAAGATTAGTTATTATCTAAAAATATTTGGAAATATCTTTATTTAATATATTCTATTTTTTAAATAGTAATTACCAATCCGAGGAATACCAAAAAATTATTGTAGATATCAGTAAATACCGGAAATAAACTGAATAACTGTAAATTTGAAGAAAAATACATGAACTATTTCCAAACTGTCTATAAAAATTATATTTTTTAGTACGAAAGGACCAAATATATATTATATTTATTTATTTTGAATATTTACAAATTTTGTAAATATTTTATAAAATAATAATTATTTTTTTTCATAATTATAGTCTGAACTTTTTTTTCCGAAATAATGTATTTCTCTTCGATATTTTATAAAAAAAATCTTTAAATCCTCAGCGCTCATACCACGAACAAAATTTCTTTTATACAATAATAATACTTATTTAATTACTAATTTAAACTTTTGGCAATATTATTTTCTAACTGGAACCAATAAAAAAAATTCTTTCTTTCAATTTTTTGAAAAATTGGTTTCACATCTTAAAAGAATATTAGTTTTTACTGAATTTATATAAATCGATTTCAAATTGGGATAAATCGATAAAAATAATTTAACTATCGATACTATTTATTTTTATTCATTGTCAGTTAAATTTTTGTAAAATGTATATTTTACAAAAAGAATTCCGCGAAAATTGAATTTACTATTTTTTTTGCCACGTTAACAATTATGATATTAATTTCATTTTGTTTTTTTTTTATCTAAAAAAAAGATACACACTAAATGAAATATATAAATCTATTCGTATTTTTTCCATACATCAATTCCCTTCGAAAAGAGGGTTGTAAATTAATAGTTCGGGAATTATAAAAATTTAATAAGATATCAGCTGACTCATCTGGAAGTGTATAAAAAAAAATCCCGCCTCGTGACTTTACGTGCATTAGTTAACTAAATCTAATTCAGCCGTACATCTGTCAATTTAAATCTTAACCTACGCTCTGCTACGTAATTCTCCACGCTCATTTCTATATTAAGTTAGATTATTTTAAACTGGGTATAATTAGGAATAAATTAGGAATATTCTTTTCTTTGCGCAGAGATTATTAATCTTCCTCACTCATATATTTATATATATATTCTCTCGCGAAGCCATTCGTTTGCTTAGCACGTAAACTACATCCGATGATGAATCAGACGTCGGCAACTTTATCAACATTCGCGCGCAGTTGGTTGCATAGTTGGTCTCGAAATGGAGCCGCAATACTGCGCAATGGCTATCATTAATTATGCCATTCGCGTTTTTTTTTATACAATTTGTACAATTTATATATATATTTATACAATTTGTCTTTGAACGATGTAGATGGGATATAATCAAAGTTAATGCCCACAATCGTTTAGAATGCATTTTGAATGTCCATAGCGCTTATATAATCTAGCTTTTTTTGTTGTTGGATATCAATAGTTATGTCAATTTCGTCGCCAATGTAGGCATATTAATAATAAATTTCCTTCGAATCTATTTTGTTTTTCGCGCGAACGTATTTTATGTCTATTTCATGGAAAATATCCAGAAAACTTGCCCGATAGTTAACAAAACTCGTTAAAACCAGTCAGTCAGCATTCTACACATTATTCGCATTAATAATTTGAAAACAATACGATCGACCACGTGATCTTTACCATATATAATTATAATATTGTATCCCACGAAATCATAACATAAACCAGTGGTTCTCAAACTTTTTTTCTCCTTTACAGGCCCTTTAAAAAAAATATTTTTCTCCGCGACCTTGTTAAAAAATAAATATATGTTTTAGCCCCAATTGTATTCAATATTTTTTACAGAGTTGTATAAATTATAAAATTTATTAAAATATATATAAAAAAAATCATTTCGATATATTAATGTGTAAATCGGTTTTTCGATTTTATTTCAAAAAGAAGATGATTTATTATTATTATTATTTCTTATTATCTAATTGCTGATTATTATTAAAAAACAAAAACATTTGGGAAGCTTCCATCTTCCAATTGATTGATTTTGAAATAAATCTACCATTTTAACGTCTTCTTAATCTAAAGTTTATTTTTTCCAAAATGTCCTGCTTATTGAATAATGGATATAAATTTAATTATTAAAAATTAAATTAAAAATTAAAATTATTACATTAAAAAAATTAAAAATTTATATCCATAAAAGTGGATATAAATTTAAATGGAATCATCAAAAATGGACATAATTTAACGTAGTTAAAATAAAATGACATAAAATCATTGGCGTGGCGTTACAAAATTGACATTTTCATTCAAAAGTCGACAAAAAGTCGTGTGAATTAAAAATCGTTTTGGTATTTGCAAAATGTTGAAATAAGTCAATTTTAGTGGGTGAGTCAATTTACGTAAATACCGCCAAATAATTCTTAAACCTAATAAATGCAAAATGTTTACTTTTTAAGTCGAAAACGGTGGATTAATTTTCGCCGTAACATTAAAACGTTTATCGCATTGTTAATTTTCGATCAAAAAAAAATTGCTAATAATTGGAATGTCTAATAATCGAAATCGCATAAGTCGGAAGTTTCTTAAAAACACAATTGTTTGTTACTTAAATAAAATATTTATTTAAATATATATTTACCCACGTTATATATAGATAAATAAATAAATTTTATTGGGCTATATTATTTCCGCTTCACCACAACCACAAAAAAAAATTATACAATTTTCATTATCAAACATTCAACAGTGAATATAATTTAATTAATTAATCGTTGATACGGCACTGCGTATTAATTAATTATTAACACACGATATTATCATTGTTTAAGGAAATTTCTTGGATTATTGTTTATTATAAGCCATTAATAAAACATTGAAAAATGTAATGGCTAAATCTCCCATCTCTATGTAATAGCTACTACACTTGTGGACAAAGAAAATGATCTCTAAACAAATCTCTCGCTAAAAAACAAATATAAATAATTTATTTTATTTGTCTAATAAGGAGTAAAAAATTCAACAAAAATATTGACCAAAAAAAATTTTTTTTATACATTTATACAATTTTTTATACAAAAATTTGTTGTTATTTTTCAAATATACGTGTTTTATTTGATTCCGTTTGCGCCCATAATATCGAATATTCGGTATAAAAGCTATTGTATCGAATTTCGTATAATTTTGAGGTTATTGCGTCAAGAAGGTCGAACAAACTGACATTCAACTGACAGCCGGAATTGTTGCGAATTTAAATCGACAATAGTAATTAGATCAAATAATTAACGTATTAATTAGCCATTAAAACAAATTGTAATGAACATTATATATCAAATGCTGCGTTGCAATTTATTGGGAATTACGAAAATCCTATAAACGTAGATTTATATACTGTATGTATATTATATTTTATTATATATTTTTATTATATTTTTTTAAATAAATGACACTTTAATATAAAAAAGAAAATTCGGAATATTTTTGATTGAAAATCAGCTTAATAATTTTTGAGAAATTGTCGGTTCCTAAAATGCGTAAAATTTCGAACATCGTGTATAATTAAGTCCTCCATTCATCCAACATGGTCGGATATTTAATTAATTTGATTTTTATGGACACTTTCGCCAGTTTAATTTATATTTTTTACGATATGCATCTTATTTTACAGACTCCAATTTGGACGATGCGATTTTACTACTTAATAAAGTTCGGTTTTATATTTATAAAAAAAAAAACGACGAGCACTGAGTAAAGAAACAAGATAACTTTGACCTTTTGACCAGTAAACAACTTTTACTGCATTCATAATTTCGCTATAAAAAAAACGCAGTTATTTTATAGTAGTTTTTAAATATTTTACAATTTAAATTTTTGATATCCTGTATTTAACGTGTTTTTTTTTTTTTTTTTTTACATAAAAGATCAATTTTTTATGGTCGATGTTTAATGATAGATATAAAATTTAAATAAATCAAAGTTTAATTCGATTTTTTTTAAGGTATTTTTTTTTTATATTCGCTAATTGGAATTTTTAAATATGATCACTTGAAAATATTAGATTGCAAGATCAATTTTTTTATTCAATTTTTTTATAGGTACTTTGGAACAAAAAGGGCCAATGTCCACAAAATGAAGCCAATGTGTATGAAAATTCAAAAAAAAAATTGGAAAAAAACAAAAAACATATTTTACACCAAGAAAAAAAAACTTTGAAAAACAAATTTATGAAAACCATTACGAAATGTTTAAAAATTTAAAAATTCCATCGCCATTTCCGTGGCACATTATAATATTGGACATTGGCCATTTTTCTACCAACGTACAGATATATAAAATTGTTGCTGATGTTGAAAAAAAAACCGTGCTATGTCAATATATATGTAAAAAAAAAAAAATTGGGCAATTATAAAAACGTGTCGAACTAAATAAATTTATAAATGCTATTTTCTAAATAAACTGTTTAATTAAATTAATTTCGAAATAAAAATAAGTCATTAATTAGATGCTAACGAAACACGATTTTTGAAAAAAAAAATTTAAGAAATCGAACAGATATTGCAATAAATTTGTATTAAAACAACATTCTAAAATGTCCATTATTTTTTGTTGTATTAAAATATAAAGGTCACCCAGTATAATCGCGATTCATCAATGACTTCCTGCATGTACAACAATGCGAAAGCTATTGAACTTATTTCCAAATCTCGACGGCAGACCTTCGCCGATTTCTTCTGCCCACGATAAAATGTGATAAAATGTAAAAGAGCGATGTTAAAATCAATCTGCGCAATTAATGTATGAAGAAATTTTTAAGGTTTTTTACTAAAAATTTTTTTACTAAAGTTTTTTTTTTTATACAAGAAATAATTCTTCATTGCAGATTGCAGTCGATGCTATTTAATTAATGCAATTAATAAATTAAATTGTCATTAATTAAATTTAATTAATCACTTCATTTTTATCGATTAAAAATTACCCGTAAAATAACGATATTTTTTTTTACACAAATATTTAAAAAACAATTTTGTTTTTATATCATATTCAAGAAAAAGTTAGATTAGGTAATAAGGGATTCTGAAGATATGTTAGTTACAAAAAAAAAAAATCTAATTTGAGCTTGCTTTTGATAAAAATTTCTTCCACTTTGAGACAGCGAAAAATTAGCAAACCCAACGGAAAAATTTGCCAAAACCTTTATACTTAAGTTGGAATATTTGAAACGAGTTGGTGATAAATTTACGCCACTGTACTTATGAATATCAAAAAATTTCTTGACTTAGAAATTGCAAAAACGTTTCGAAAATGAAAAATGTATACTTTTTGACATATCGTCAGCGATGTGACAATACCTCCTATCTTACAAATTTTCGGAAAATGACAGATTATATCAATTTTAGGTTTATTGCGCATGTTCAAAAAATCTCTCAACTCATTAAAAATTCAATGCAGATAGGAGGTTTTGTCACATAAGACGTTATTTAAAAAGAACATATCGTCAGCGATGTGACGATACCTCCTATCTTACAAAAAATTCGGAAAATGACAGGTTATGTCAAACAGATTGTTTGGTTATTTGCGCATGTTCAAAGTTCAAAACATCTCGTGACTCGTTAAA
Source organism: Leptodirus hochenwartii (assembly GCA_947310635.1). NCBI lineage: Eukaryota > Metazoa > Arthropoda > Insecta > Coleoptera > Leiodidae > Leptodirus > Leptodirus hochenwartii. The sequence continues at coordinate 1,750,027 of OX371178.1, read as the reverse complement.
AATTCAAAGCAGCTAGGAGGTTTTGTCACATAGGACTTTATTTAAAAAGAACATATCGTCAGCGATGTGACGATACCTCCTATCTTACAAAAAATTCGGAAAATGACACGTTATGTCAAACAGATTTTTTGGTTAATTGCGCATGTTCAAAGTTCAAAACATCTCGTGACTCGTTAAAAATTCAAAGCAGATAGGAGGTTTTGTCACATAGGACTTTATTTAAAAAGAACATATCGTCAGCGATGTGACGATACCTCCTATCTTACAAAAAATTCGGAAAATGACAGGTTATGTCAAACAGATTGTTTGGTTATTTGCGCATGTTCAAAGTTCAAAACATCTCGTGACTCGTTAAAAATTCAATGCAGATAGGAGGTTTTGTCACATAAGTCGTTATTTAAAAAGAACATATCGTCAGCGATGTGACGATACCTCCTATCTTACAAAAAATTCGGAAAATGACAGGTTATGTCAAACTGATTTTTTGGTTAATTGCGCATGTTCAAAGTTCAAAACATCTCGTGACTCGTTAAAAATTCAAAGCAGATAGGAGGTTTTGTCACATAGGACTTTATTTAAAAAGAACATATCGTCAGCGAAGTGACGATACCTCCTATCTTACAAAAAATTCGGAAAATGACAGGTTATGTCAAACTGATTTTTAGGTTAATTGCGCATGTTCAGAACATCTCGTGACTTGTTAAAAATTCAATGCAGATAGGAGGTTTTGTCACATAAGACGTTATTTAAAAAGAACATATCGTCAGCGATGTGACGATACCTCCTATCTTACAAAAAATTCGGAAAATGACAGATTATGTCAAACTGATTTTTTGGTTGATTGCGCATGTTCAAAGTTCAAAACATCTCGTGACTCGTTAAAAATTCAAAGCAGATAGGAGGTTTTGTCACATAGGACTTTATTTAAAAAGAACATATCGTCAGCGATGTGACGATACCTCCTATCTTACAAAAAATTCGGAAAATGACAGTTTATGTCAAACAGATTGTTTGGTTATTTGCGCATGTTCAAAGTTCAAAACATCTCGTGACTCGTTAAAAATTCAAAGCAGATAGGAGGTTTTGTCACATAGGACTTTATTTAAAAAGAACATATCGTCAGCGATGTGACGATACCTCCTATCTTACAAAAAATTCGGAAAATGACAGGTTATGTCAAATAGATTTTTAGGTTAATTGCGCATGTTCAGAACATCTCGTGACTCGTTAAAAATTCAAAGCAGATAGGTGGTATTGTCACATCGCTGATCAAATATTTGACCAACTAGTTTGAAATCGTAAAATTCACGATTAATGCATATTGCAATTATTGTATAAATTTGCAACAAGTACTCAATTAAGGGTACTATCTATCAACTATATAATCGAAGCGATTTTTAAACAATAAACTTTAAAAAAAACACTATTCTGTACAAAACTGTACAAAAGCAGGTTTCGGAATTTAGGAATTTTTTTTTTTTGTTGATTTGGCGTTGAAATTTCTATCGAATGTTTTACTAATAACTTTATTTCTTATTACCAATATATACTTAAGAAAAAATAACTCATCATTTTAATTTACTACGCCACATTTATTCCACATGACAATAGAATAATTTTATATATTTTAATCAATCGTTTCAAATCAGTTCACGCACCTCTATCGTTGAAATTATGAATATGTGACAATACCACCTATCTGCTTTGAATTTTTTAACGAGTCGCGAGATGTTCTGAACACGCGCAATTAACCTAAAAATCAGTTTGACATACATTTTTCGAAGTTTTGTAAGATAGGTGGTATATATGATCATTTAAAACTTTACTATATATAAATTTTTTTTTACAATGATAATATAAGCGAAATTTTTTTTTGCAAAAAAAGTTTTGTTCAGATTTTTTAGAAGACAACATTTCTTGTTCTAGTTGAGGTATTTTTAATTTATAGATTTTATGAAAAATTTATTACATTAATAAATATTTTTCAAAAAATGTCCGCTTTTTTGTTCTCAACTATTATGAACTTTTTTTTTATAAACTTATATATAATAATTTTTTTACAATAATAATTTAAGAGAAAATTTTTTTTTGCAAAAAAAAGATTAAAAACAAAATTTTCTGATTTCTTAGTAGACAAAAAAAAATTCTAGTGAGGTATTTTTAATTTATAGATTTTATGAAAAATTTATTACATTAATAAATATTTTTCAAAAAATGTCCGCTTTTTTGTTCTCAACTATTATGAACTTTTTTTTTATAAACTTATATATAATATTTTTTTTACAATAATAATTTAAGAGAAAATTTTTTTTTGCAAAAAAAAGATTAAAAACAAAATTTTCTGATTTCTTAGTAGACAAAAAAAATTCTAGTGAGGTATTTTTAATTTATAGATTTTATGAAAAATTTATTACATTAATAAATATTTTTCAAAAAATGTCCGCTTTTTTGTTCTCAACTATTATGAACTTTTTTTTTATAAACTTATATATAATAAATTTTTTACAATAATAATTTAAGAGAAAATTTTTTTTTGCAAAAAAAGAGTAAAAACAAAATTTTCTGATTTCTTAGTAGACAAAAAAAAATTATAGTGTGAGGTATTTTTAATTTATAGATTTTATGAAAAATTTATTACATTAATAAATATTTTTCAAAAAATGTCCGCTTTTTTGTTCTCAACTATTATGAACTTTTTTTTTATAAACTTATATATAATAATTTTTTTACAATAATAATTTAAGAGAAATTTTTTTTTTGCAAAAAAAAGAGTAAAAACTAAATTTTCTGATTTCTTAGTAGACAAAAAAAAATTATAGTGTGAGGTATTTTTAATTTATAGATTTTATGAAAAATTTATTACATTAATAAATATTTTTCAAAAAATGTCCGCTTTTTTGTTCTCAACTATTATGAACTTTTTTTTTATAAACTTATATATAATAAATTTTTTTACAATAATAATTTAAGAGAAAATTTTTTTTTGCAAAAAAAAGAGTAAAAACAAAATTTTCTGATTTCTTAGTAGACAAAAAAAAATTCTAGTGAGGTATTTTTAATTTATAGATTTTATGAAAATTCTATTATTAATAAATATTTTCCAAAAAATGTCCGCTTTTTTGTTCTCAACTATTATGAACTTTTTTTTTATAAACTTATATATAATAAATTTTTTACAATAATAATTTAAGAGAAATTTTTTTTTGCAAAAAAAAGAGTAAAAACAAAATTTTCTGATTTCTTAGTAGACAAAAAAAAATTCTAGTGTGAGGTATTTTTAATTTATAGATTTTATGAAAAATTTATTACATTAATAAATATTTTTCAAAAAATGTCCCCTTTTTTTGTGCTTAAAATATTTCTATAAAATAAATTTGCTTGCACTGTTGCAATTAAAATTGAACATGAAATAATAATAATTTATACGTAAAAAAAAAACGATATTTATCAATATTTCTGGTCGTCATATAATAAAAATACATTAATAAACAAACATTACTTTCCGGCAAATATTAAACAGCGTACTTTTATTTAAATATGCGTTTATTTTGTATTATTAAATCAATAGCGACTGTTTTCATAACACGCACTTGGTATATGTATTTTGTTTCTGTAATGAATACTAATGACAAAAAAAAATTTAATTATAAAAATGTCCGCGCAGTTGATTTACAATCAATTAAAATATATTATTTGTATTGAGCAAGCATTAATCCTTCGGTGCAAATATATTTCAGCATTTTTTAACGTTGCTTTAACGAGTCTTGTGAAATTTACAGCGTGCAAAAATGAAAATGTATAATTATTACGTGTACACTCATGGACAATAGTAATGACCCACATCGACGCATTACTACTGTCCTTGAGTGTACAATATTTTCATATATCATTGTGATTACTCTCAAATTTGGTTTCTATTTAAATTACCAATTTCGATATTTGTATACCATATTCATAATCTGTTTAATATACAGGGCATTCCAAAAAGGCCCTGTAAAATCTTCTTAGTGGCTTATTTTTTATTCAAAACGTGTGAATTAATGCCGATGTTTAGCCATTTGTTGCCAAATATTTACCCATATTTTTCACCCTGTATGTTGAAATATTAACTATATCTTGTGACGGCTCATTGAAAAGGTGATCAAAAACTGAATCCGGCTATATTAATAAAAATATAATTTCAGTGTGTGCGTATTGAGTACCTTCGTGAATTCAATGAAAAATATTAATCCAGAAGGAATTTTCGTTAAAATTTTTGCAAAAATTTACATTTCAATCGATTGTTAATAAAATGTTTTTGAATTATTTTATATTGTGGCGTCATTTAATTTTAAATCGTTCAATTATTATTCGAACAATATTACTCTCTTCCGGTATTATTTTCATTTTTCGAATCACAATTTAGTTTTGTTTATACCATTTATTTTAAATTAAAAAATTGTAAAAATCAATGTTTAAAGGATTTTCGTAATTCTTGATGAATTGCAACGCAGCATTTGACCAACGATATGCATAATAGGACTGCACGCCATCTGTATTTCAATAGCTCAATTAGATTTTCGTTTTCTAGCGACTCCTCACCAAAGCTTCAACTGATCAAATGTTTTATTGTTAAAATAAATGAAATATTCATTTTCACATTTAAAAATATTTTGCAACTTGAGTTAAATAAATGTTTGTTAAAAAAAGTTCATTACAAAAATACAACGAATGTATTAACTAGCTTTTTTTCTGTCGCAAAGTGGAAAATATTTTTTAGCAAAAATGAAGTTCGTCTTTGACATTTTTTTTAAAGTTAACTAATGTAGATAATATTCCCAGAATCTGTCATTCCCTAATTTCAACCCTTCTTCGTGTGTGTTAAAAATAGCACGCCCTTACCACTTTTCTGTAAAAAAAAATGGCATGCCGCAAAATATACCATATTTTAAAATGCTATAAAAAACGAGCAACAATTTATTTAAAAAATATTCCTTATTTTTGCTCCAAATTGATCCATTTTTTTTTTGCGAAAGCAGCTTATTGATGCCAAATTGTCGGTGTGTTCGATATTTTCAAAATAAAGCATTAATTAGTTGACAAATCGCTTCTAAACAAAGAAAAATCAAAATAGTTTTGGCCTAATGAAAAATGTTTGTGTTTAGAAATAAATTATGCGCTGATTTATGTAAAATCGATCGGCGGAAGAAATCTTTTAATGAAGCCACGAAATGTATAGGTCGATATTTGAAAATTGAGCTATAAAAAAATATAAACAAACAAAAAATTGATAAACGTCCAAAACGTTTTATTCACCGCAGAAATAAATAATACCCCCTTTTTTTAATAGATAAGAATTTTATACGATACTTTTGTGGTATTTTTTTTCGAAATATTTTGCGAATTAACATCGAAATTGGCACGCAATTTGAACAGTCGTTTGAGTAAATATTAATTATTTTTACATTCATCATTGTCAAGTTTCAACGTAAAGAAATTTTTCATGTATTTGTAAATAGGAGAAGAGAAAATCAACAAAATTAATTTCGTTTTTTTTTTCATGATGATTTGTTAATTAAATCTAATTTGTGTATTTCTAATTTTTAAACGATTTTTGCAAATTTTTTTTTTTTTAGATTCCTAAATTTTGCAACGATACAACTTGAAATATATATATAAAAAAAAAAATTCATTGCAATAGAAAATATTTGATTTCGAGTTTTTTTTTAATTAAAAATTATTTATTAAAATAAAAATATATTTACATGATTGGAAAATCTATTTAAATGCACCTTTACATTTGTTAATAACAAGTTTAAATAATTATTACTTGATAAAACATAATATGTCGTGCATCATCAAAGCATTTTTTTTTTGTCTAAATATTTTCAAAAACAAATTGTTGTTAATTTTTAAAAATGTCCGCAAATGCAACATTTTATTAAATAATAAATTTTTTTCTCTTTTATGATTTGAAATATATTTATAAAATAATGGATCAAAAATTGTAGATATTTTTTAAATATTGATCAAAATAAATGACAGTTATAATAAAGCATTTTTAAAATTAAATAATAAAAATTCTTGTGGTTTTTTAATTATTCTAATTTATGATGGAATTTATATATTTTATTAAAATTTTAATAAATTTTATTAAAATTGTGTATAATTTTGAAATATTGATAAAAATAAATGAGAGTTCAAGGACAAAAAGCAATTTTTAATTAAATTATTAAAATTTAATATTTAGGATAATTAATTACCATAAATTTTGTTATACAAAAATATTTGGATAAAGAACTTTTTGAAAGCACTAGAAAATTTTTTTTACAAACTTTTTCCGAAAAAAAAAATTGCACCTCTACATTTGTTAATAACAAGATCGAATAATAATTATAAATACCATAAATATCATTATACAAAAATATTTTCTTTAATAAGAACGTTTTGAAAGCACTCGTATTTTTTTTTTGTCAAAATCAATTTTTTTTTTCAAACTGCAAAATACTGCAAACAATTTCGGATAATTTTCGAATATTCATCAAAACAAGGATTTGGAGAAAACAATACAAAACAATTTTTTATGAACTAACTAAAATTGTTATATCAATTTTAATAAAATGGCATATATAATTTTTTTAAAAATTTCAATATTTGGGACAACCTGAATTATAAATTTTATTACACTTCGTATTTTGAGGCGCCTTTACTTGTATCTAGGACACTAGGTGGATATCTGTACCTTGGAACAAAAAGAGCCAATGTCCAAAAAATGAAGCCAATGTGTATGAAAAATCAAAAAAATTAAAAAATATATTTTACACTGTTGATAATTCACCAATTAAAACACAAAAAAACTTTTATGAAATGTTTAAAAATTTAAAAACTTCATTGCCATTTTCCGGCACAATACAAATATTGGACATTGGCCATTTTTGTACCAAGGTACCGATATACAATCGGCTAAATTTTCTTGCTTTATAAACGATTGGAAATATTCCGTTTATTTGTTTCTATCAAAAGTATAGATAGTTTATTATATCACGAACCCAACAATGCATGGTAATGCACGTATACGAGGTGCATGTCATCTGGTATGCGCTCTACATTAAAATAATGCGCGTTACGCAAAGCTAATTAATTCATTATTTAAATAAGACAAGGATATCGCTTCGCTTAACTGAAATGTTAATGTAAAATATATCATTTAAATATTATTTATCGTCTAAATTTAGCTTAGACGTATTATCCGTATAATTAGTTGAAAAAACGTGTTATTGTTTATTATGGTTTTTAATTTATGGATATCGTAATTATATATAATTACTTGAATTTTAGTCGAAAATTTATTATCATTCGAATGTATTTTGGTAATACAGATATCAACTATCAATGAGAATGCCGTTTTTTTTTTGTGATTTCTCAATTTGCTGGTGATAATTATTTTGAAAAAGTAATAATTTGAACAGGTGATAATTAATTTGAACGAATTCGTTATTTAATAGCGTGTTGAATAATTTTTAATTTTTTTTTTGAATCAATTCTCTAAAAATCTGTAAAAAACAATCTATGAATCTAGATATTTTTTTAAAAGAAAAAAATTATTACAATTTTATTACAAAAATTTCATTTCAATATGCGCAGATTTTTTTTGTAAAATTATTTTTTTTATCTTGGCTTTTTCCATATTTTAATTAATTATTTTTTTCATAATATATATTATAAAAAAAAAATTGATAACGTATATCATTAAATGTTTATTACATTACTTTTTATATATATTTAAAAAATGTTTCAATTTTTTAAAAATATTTTTAGCGGTATTGTTTAATTTTTTAATAACATACAGGACACAGTTGTTAATAACTTATGATATTAATTTCATAAAAAATATTTCTTTAAAAATCAAAATTTAATCTTGATATGGCAACGGTGGATGGGACTGATGCTATGACACATGCGCACCGTGAATATCATTATATTGGAAATTTATTAAAAGAAAAAACATTTTTTATTTATAATAATTTTGATATTATTTCATTATGCAAATTATTTACATCAGGTTTCATGTTTTTCAAAATTCAGTTTTATTCGTGTAGTTTCTACATTTCATTTTTTTTAAGTTTTGCATTTTGCAAACATTAAAAACTAAATTTTTACGTTTTTTATAAAATATGTAGATACTAAAAAAAATTTTTTTTTTCTAGAATATATCTAGCTTTAGAAGAAAAAATTATTTTTTTCCTTTAATTATATAAATGGACTTTTTCTTGTTCCAAAAATAATTATAAATTTATATACAATTTTAATTCTTTTTAACGATTTTATAATAATTATTATAGCGGGGTCTCTTAAAATTATAATAATTATTATAATAAAATAACAAATTTATTATAATTATATAAATTATTTTTATAAAATTTATCGAATTCTTTAATTTTAATTTGTATACTATATTTTATATTTTTTATTTTCGTACATGTCAGTTATTAAATCATTAAATAATATATATATATTTTTTGAATATATATATTTTTTTCAAATATTTCTATAATCTTTTAATTAATTATTTTTTACTTTAATAATTTATTAATTATTTTCTTATTTTCTTATTTATTTTTATAAAATTACTTTTAATTTTTTAATAACGATTTTTTATCTAAATTAATCTTTCCACCAGAATAATTCCAACAAATCAAAACCCTTGATTACAAATTTTACGCTTTTTTATTCTCAATTCGGCACATTTTTTTTTATCTGATCCAATATTTAAAAAAACCATTTTACAACGTGTGCAAAGTATTTGTTAAAAAGAAAAAACATTGAAAAAGACAATTATTATTATATCTTCCTTCGCTCCCATCTAGCCATCTTTTGAAACGTAATATATATTTAATTAAGTTTTTTAAATTTTTATTTTTATTTAATTAAATTAAATGAATTTATTTAAATAACATTTAATCAAGAGTTGTTGGAAATTGTACATTCGTGATTGCGCTATTAAAATACAGATGGCGCGCAGTCTTATTATATTTATCGTTGATAAAATGCTGCGTTGCATTCATCAAGATTTACGAAAATCTTCTATCTAAACGTAGATTTTCAAAACACCTAATAAATAATATAATATTTTTGCAATGGCACCTTTTTATTTATCAATATTAATTATTTGTATACATATCTTTAGTGTCAGTTAAAAAATAGTTTGTCCTATATAATAGCGATAATAAATAAATAGCGATGTCATGAATTCGGTAAAATTGTATTCAAACATCAATACAAAAAAACGTTTACAATAGCTTGAAGAAAATTGTAAAAACTCTCATCTTTTATAAAATTTTATAAAATCATTTAAAAGATTCCTTTCATTTATTGCAATATTTGGCAACTTTGCGAATGCATTTACTCTAATATAGGCTACCGTTCAATATCATCAATATCAAATTGTAATTGAACTATTTAAAATTAGATGACGCCACAATACTAAATTATAAAATAAATGCAATAACTTTTCATTAATCCTGTAAAGGATTTGTAACTTTTAATTCCTGTGTAATAGAATATTTTGCAATTTTTTGGATATGTGAACAAAAAATAAATTTTCACCGTTTTTACTTAATTTCTTTAAATCTCGATTTTAAAATTTTCTAATTTTTTTTTCCTGTTCATTTCTTATATACTTAACTTTTTATAATTATATTAAAAAAAATATATATATTAGTAAATATTAGTATTGAATACCACCCAAATACCGCATTTAATAGCTAGATGCGCATTTCGAAAGTTATGCGCCCATCTTCAGTAGCACAAGATAAAAGCTCTTTATAAACACCTCGTTAACATTACCATAAATTTCATTAAAAAAAAAATACAAATTAATATTCATTATAACAATTTAATAGACTACAAAGCGAATTGACAGTTCGTGTAAAAAAAAATACAACAACCGTTTCTAATTAAAATATTTGTTAAAATTGTTTAAATTAATAAAATTGTTGAATTAAATATTTGTATGTATTTTTAATTATTTTATCCCGCGTTGAATGTTTCATTTAATTTATCCCAATAAAATTCAATTTTCGTTCCAATACATACCTTGATTAATCCACCACCGGGCATCAACATTAAATACAAACGAACGTTAATAAGACTGCCATGCCCCTGCATAAGGGATGAATACGAAATTAGCCGAGGAATACCAATTAAGGGAAGAGACGGTGGTATAAATTGGATGTATAGTGGGTAATCGGACCGTTTTGGCCTTTGGGACGTTTTGAATGAGCAAGTGAATGGTTGAAATCCTACAGGAATTGCATTGCATGGCTTTAAGGAATGAAGGGATTTGTGCCGAGCTAGATCGAAATGCGTAAATCATGCGAAAGAGTGCTTGAAATAGAAACGCTGAAGATTGAACGCCTAAAAGTAAAAAAATAAATTTTTGTAGGCGTTATTGTTTTTAAAATAAGTTTTATGAAAAATATTCAGAGTTAATGATTTAATTCATACTCGTAAATTTTTTTTTTTATAGTAAAATATTGATCGCAATCTATTATCTTCTCATTAAAATTGTAAATCTGTAATTTTTCAATATAAAAATATCTCGGTAAATTGTAAATCTGTAAACTTTCTATATAACAATATTTAACGAATAAAAAACAAATAAACAAAGTAAAATGGTTAATTTCGTAGTAAACAAGTTGACGTGTGAAGTTAGTCGGGTTAGGTCTGTTGCCTATATCTGTTGATATATTTTGACATTAGTTTGTTTACACATAAATGTCAAACTAAGGTTTGAATATGACTTAAAAGAATTATTATTCTATAAATATAATTATTTATAAAGAATTGTTAAAAGAATTTGTTCAGATTTTATAAACGTCAAATTGTAAATCTGTAAATATTTAATATAACAATATTTAACGTATAAAAAACAAATGGACAAAGTAAAATGGTTAATTTCGTAGTAAACAAGTTGACGTGTGAAGTTAGTCGGGTTAGGTCTGTTGCCTATATCTGTTGATATATTTTGACATTAGTTTGTTTATACATAAATATAAATAAAGTTAAACTTTATATATAATAAAATATTTATACAGGATCAATCTTAATTTGAAAGTTAGCATTCACAAATTATTATAGCATTTAATAATATATATATTTTTTAATTTCTGCATATTTTTAAACAAAATTAATATAAAAAATGACACCAACTGATTGATATTATATATATATATATATATAATTTTTTGTTATAATTAAAAAGAGAACGATAAAATATTTATACAGGATCAAACATAATTTGAAAGTTAGCATTCACAAATTTTTATAACATTTAATAATATATATTTTTTTATTTCAGCATATTTTTAACAAAATTAATTTAAATAATTACATATCAACTGATTGATATTTTTTTAGTACCTTGATATTTGATATATGTATATGATTTTTTGTTATAATTAAAAAAGACAATCATAAAATATTTATACAGGATCAAACATAATTTTAAAGTTAGCATCCAGATTTATACATTCGTTTTTATCTATTACACGTTTTTGGTGTTTTGACTTTATTTAGATTTTCCTGCGTCATGAAATCAAAAGACATCTTCTCAAGCCTCACCTTCCAAACCATATGAAAAAAAGTGATATTCTTTACCTCATGTCTGTCACAGTTTATTCCGAATTTTCTTCTAACCTTTACCCTCATGATTTTCACTCACAAAGGGTCAATTCGTTCAACATTAACACTATCGGCACACGTTCTTTATACAATTACTGTCATACGAACCACGCCACATATTCCTCTCCAGAGATATCTGTCCTTTCTGCCTCTCCAACGTCAGTCCTACACCTTTATATCGATCGAACGTTACACGCGATCCCGTGGCACGCGTGCCAAAGACGAACATTTTATCGGCACACGATTTATTTGTTTTTGTATGCTAATAAATTGCTCCATTTTTAATTGTTAAGATATGTACGAGTCTTACACAAAAGATTTCCGCTTCAATCGGAAAAAGTTGAAAAAAAAACTGTCGAAAAATGCAGAGTTCGATTCTTTGACCCTCTGAAATATTTCATTTTTTCGTCGATTTTGATCAAAATTTATTACGTTTCCAGAACAACGTAAAATGACTATAATTCGACCTACAATTTTTTTTAGTTTAATAGGAAAAAGTTGAAAAAAAACCGTCGAAAAATGCAAAGAGTTTGATTCTTTGACCCTCTGAAATATTTCATTTTTTCGTCGATTTTGATCAAAATTTTTTAAATTTCCAGAACAACGTAAAATGACTATAAATCGTCCTAGAAACAAATTTTAGTTCAATCGGAAAAAGTTGGAAAGAAACGTCGAAAAATGCAGAGTTCGATTCTTTGACCCTCTGAAATATTTCATTTTTTCGTCGATTTTGATCAAAATTTTTTAAATTTCCAGAACAACGTAAAATGACTATAAATCGTCCTAGAAACAAATTTTAGTTCAATCGGAAAAAGTTGGAAAGAAACGTCGAAAAATGCAGAGTTCGATTCTTTGACCCTCTGAAATATTTCATTTTTTCGTCGATTTTGATCAAAATTTTTTAAATTTCCAGAACAACGTAAAATGACTATAAATCGTCCTAGAAACAAATTTTAGTTCAATCGGAAAAAGTTGGAAAGAAACGTCGAAAAATGCAGAGTTCGATTCTTTGACCCTCTGAAATATTTCATTTTTTCGTCGATTTTGATCAAAATTTTTTAAATTTCCAGAACAACGTAAAATGACTATAATTAGTCCTAGAAACAAATTTTATGATTTTTACTCTTCACGTCAGTCGAAATATTGTCGATGCTCGTGAAACTTTTTTCAGAAAGAAAGTTTGCAGAAAGATCGAAATTTATTTTGCTTTTTAACGACAAATTGGCAAATAAACTCAATTTGATAAAAATATTTTTTACAGCTGACTTTTGAAGGTACAAAAATGCTATTAATCAATTTTCCATAAAGCTCTATATGTAGAAACTTTTTATATAATTTTTTTTTTAATATTATTTTTTATATACTATATATATTGAAACAAAAATTTGTCGATTTAGGAAATGACTTGGACAGAATTTCTTTGAAATTTTTTTGAAAGAATCTTGAAAAAAAAAATTCAAATAATCTTTGATTTGGTGGTCATTATAAAAAAAAATAACGAAAAAAAAATAGTGAGAAGTTGAGGAAATATCATCCTCAAAACTTCCAAAAAAAGTACTTACAAAAACCTCATTATCAGCCTCACAAAAAAAAATTTAAAAAATCTATACTCATACTCCAACTGGATTTTTTCTAGCTTTGATATTGCCCGTGCATATATATTTTTTTTAATATTGCTCTGTGGACGGACAACGACAGTTTTTCGATTAGTATATTAAAAGCCTTTCACCTGATTGTTTTTGCCTGGCTTTTTTTGCTCGTGACACGAACTGACCTAGTAAAAATATGACAAAACTGTTACGCTAATTCAATTCAAGCCGCATGGGAATGAGCAGATTTTTAATTATTACAATTTTGGACATGCGACGTAAAGGTACAAGAGAAGTACTAATTCGATGTCACGTCATGTCCAATGCAAATTGCGTTTGCAAGAATATGTGTTTTTTTTTTATTACCACGACCTAATAAATTTTTTTATTTTTTTCCTAAAAAAAAAATTTTGGTTTTGCTAAAATGTTGCTTCAGACAATTTAATTAAAACGTTCGAAACAGTTTAAAATGTTTAAAAGAAGCTTTTTTTCTAATTAATATCGAGTAATGTCTGTTAGGCTGTTATTACACTACCCTGCAGTGTAGACTGCAAAATGAAAGTCCGTAAACTTTTAAAACTGTTATTTCACTGCGCTGTGAAATTATGTCAGGCGTTTTGATATTGATGAAGTAGTTGCCTATATGTAGAGTAGTAGTTAGCATATGCGGAAGGAAGTCAGGCCTGTTCTTATATACCGTAAACATCTTTGGTAAATAGAAATTATAAAATACCTTTCATACCTAAAAAATGACCTAAATATTTTTTTAGAAATTATAAAATACCTAAAAATAAAATTCCGTACCTTGAAACTTGCGCAATTGTTCGGTAAATACTATTTAAAAAAATGCCAATTGAATGGAGAATAAAAAATATCTACAATATATTAAAAATATATATTCATTTTGTTGCTGAAAAAAAATGGATGCGCGAATGTAGATTTTTAGTTTATTATGAATTTTTTAATTCGTGCCAATTTTTGTATCAACTAATGTCAGGCCAATTGAATGGAGAATTTAAAATATCTACAATATATTAAAAATATATATTCATTTTGCTGTTGAAAAAATAATTAATGCGCGAACGTAGATTTTTAGTTTGTTAAGAATTTTTTAATTCGTGCCAATTTTTGTATCAACTAATGTCAGGCCAATTGAATGGAGAATAAAAAATATCTACAGTATATTAAAAATATATATTCATTTTGTTGCTGAAAAAAAATATTGCGCGAACGTAGATTTTTAGTTTGTTAAGAATTTTTTAATTCGTGCCAATTTTTGTATCAACTAATGTCAGGCCAATTGAATGGAGAATAAAAAAAGTCTACAGTATATTAAAAATATATATTCATTTGCTGCGGAAAAAAAATAATGCGCGAATGTAGATTTTAGTTTAATATGAATTTTTTAATTCGTGCCAATTTTTGTATCAACTAATGTCAGGCCAATTGAATGGAGATTTTAAAATATCTACAATATATTAAAAATATATATTCATTTTGCTGTTGAAAAAATAATTAATGCGCGAACGTAGATTTTTAGTTTGTTAAGAATTTTTTAATTCGTGCCAATTTTTGTATCAACTAATGTCAGGCCAATTGAATGGAGAATAAAAATATCTACAGTATATTAAAAATATATATTCATTTTGTTGCTGAAAAAAAATATTGCGCGAACGTAGATTTTTAGTTTGTTAAGAATTTTTTAATTCGTGCCAATTTTTGTATCAACTAATGTCAGGCCAATTGAATGGAGAATAAAAAAAGTCTACAGTATATTAAAAATATATATTCATTTGCTGCGGAAAAAAAATAATGCGCGAATGTAGATTTTAGTTTAATATGAATTTTTTAATTCGTGCCAATTTTTGTATCAACTAATGTCAGGCCAACTGAATGGAGAATAAAAAATATCTACAGTATATTAAAAATATATATTCATTTGCTGCGGAAAAAAAATAATGCGCGAATGTAGATTTTTTGTTTATTAAGAATTTTTTAATTCGTGCCAATTTTTGTATCAACTAATGTCAGGCCAACTGAATGGAGAATAAAAAATGTCTACAGTATATTAAAAATATATATTCATTTGCTGCTGAAAAAAAATATTGCGCGAATGTAGATTTTTAGTTTATTATGAATTTTTTAATTCGTGCCAATTTTTGTATCAACTAATGTCAGGCCAATTGAATGGAGAATTTAAAATATCTACAATATATTAAAAATATATATTCATTTTGCTGTTGAAAAAATAATTAATGCGCGAACGTAGATTTTTAGTTTGTTAAGAATTTTTTAATTCGTGCCAATTTTTGTATCAACTAATGTCAGGCCAATTGAATGGAGAATAAAAAATATCTACAGTATATTAAAAATATATATTCATTTTGTTGCTGAAAAAAAATATTGCGCGAACGTAGATTTTTAGTTTGTTAAGAATTTTTTAATTCGTGCCAATTTTTGTATCAACTAATGTCAGGCCAATTGAATGGAGAATAAAAAATTTCTATAATATATTAAAAATATATATTCATTTTGTTGCTGAAAAAAAATATTGCGCGAACGTAGATTTTTAGTTTGTTAAGAATTTTTTAATTCGTGCCAATATTTGTATCAACTAATGTCAGGCCATTTGAATGGAGAATTAAAAATATCTGTAATATATTAAAAATATATATTCATTTTGTTGCTGAAAAATTTAGCTTATAACGAAATTGTCGTCAATTGTTTGCGAGAAAAAAAAACAGAAATTTACATTATTGTAATGCACGCTTAGAAAATGTTCGTATTAGCGTATGTCAGGTGATTGTTTATTATAAATTAAGCGTTAACATTTTCGCGTAAAAAAAAAATTTTGTTCGGAAAATAATAACCATGTACGTGCGGTATTATTTACAACAACTTTGAATTAAATATAAATTTAAAAATTTCTCCTATTTAACGATATCTGTCATCACATCTGTAATTGAATAAATTATATTTTATATAAAAATAATATATTACTATAAAAATTACACAGTACAATGTTCACATATTATTTTGTAACTGTATTTTATTTCTTTTTTTCTGATATAACAAAATAAAGTCATTTATTATTATTAAAATCCCGGGCAAATTTTCATCACATTGCAGCCCGAAATAACAGTTTTAAAAGTCCACTGTGGGGCGGTGTAATGGCGGCCTTAGTCTTTGTTTTTTACTGCAGTAATTGACTGTACGTATCTTGTTTTCGTTGCAGGTAATATTAGTGCCGTATTTACTTATAAATGGAAAGGAGAAGATCTCGCCAGGGCCGTGGATGATAAAGAAAACGAGAAAGTGCTAGTGTACATTACCATTGCGGAACACACGAGCGTGCGCAGTGCCAGCATCAACAGGTAAGCACTTTTCGGATTTTTTATAACTGGATTTTTTTTTTTGGAAAATTGTCACTACCGCGTTAAATAATTGTATTTGTTCATCATCCGTATTTATTCTATTATTGAAGATGGGGGCACAACCACCGAAATGCGCATCTAGCGTTTTTTTTTTGTTAATTTCTAATATATCCAGCGATAAAATTATAATACGAAAATAAAATGTAAAATTCTTTTCCGGCTTAAAAATGACACGAAAATAAAAATATTGCGTGACTTTTACAAAATAATTCGCACTAAATTTTAAATATGACTGGTGGGGGTCGTATAATATGCGGATACGTCAAATAATGCATAAAAAATCTAAGATTAATCTGAAATTAAAAATAAAAATAAAATAAAAATATAGCAACTCGAGTTCCCATTCAAAATTCGCCATTTGAAATATATTCAAAATGAATTTTGTTTTTGCTTGCAAATAATATTTTGTAAATGAGCGATTGTGGTATCTACAATATTTAGTAAAAGTAGCTTTTTTGGCAAATTGCAGAGGGGCGCTAAATATACTAACGCCGGCCCTGTATCGCCGGTAAGTTGAGAATTTCTGCGTTTTGTAAATTTCAATTTGCGTGAAATTAGAAATTTTTTTATTACTGCATAATGCCAAATAAAGATAAGTCACTTAATAAACATATTCTGATGATTATCTTTCGAAATGAGTAAGATATTTATAGGAATATAAAATGACACATCGCAATTTGCATCACTTTGTCACAATTATTCCCAGAATATTTACACGGCTTAGTAAATTACGAAAAGTGTTAATTTTTCGATGTTTAGTTCCACTATTCATTATAATAACAAGACTTTCAATGAAAAAAATTGAGAGTATTAATTTGGTTGTAAAATTTTGATTGAAGATCTTTAAAATGCCTTTGAAGAGAAAAAATGTACGAAGGTTTGAAAATTATTTTTAAATTGCGCCAAGAGTTTTGTTTGCCTCGTCTAAGGATCGTAGTTTAACTGTCGAAATTTACATTTTGATTTTTTTTTGTTCGGTAGTTTTTTATACAATTTTCGTTTTATTTAAACAAATAAAATGAACGTTTACATCGGTGGTATTAAAAAAAAAAATTTTGTTCCCAGAGATAACAATTATGCATAAATATCCACATAATTATCTTCATAGGCGTCATGTATAAAAAAAATTAAAATTAAATTAAATCGAAAAAAAAATTAATTTAGATATTTTTAAAAAATATATCATTGTTCTCGTACATTACAAAAATCAACATGGTGATTGTAAAAAATAACAAATTTTAAAGTTTAAAAAATTATAATGAGCTGAAAAAACAAAGAATTCAAAAGCTGTATTTTTTCTGATTACGCTCATATTTTATATAATTGAAAATGAAAATAATTCTGATACACGGTGATTGTTATTTCGTTAAAGATACATTGATTTGTAAAAAATAACAAATTTCACAATTAAAAAAAAATTATAATGAGCTGAAAAAAGCCTAGAATTCAAAAACTGTATTTTTTCTGATTTTCCACTACGATTATATTTTATATAAATGAAAATAAAAATAATTCTGATACACGGTGATTGTTATTTCATTAAAGATACATCGATTTGTAAAAAAAAAAAAATTTCACAGTTAAAAAAAAATTACAATGAGCTGAAAAAAGCCTAGAATTCAAAAACTGTATTTTTTTCTGATTTTCCACTACGATTATATTTTATATAAATGAAAATAAAAATAATCCTGATACACGGTGATTGTTATTTCATTAAAGATACATCGATTTGTAAAAAAAAACAAATTTCACAGTTTAAAAAAATTATAATGAGCTGAAAAAACCCTAGAATTCAAAAACTGTATTTTTTCTGATTTTCCACTACGATTATATTTTATATAATTGAAAATAAAAATAATTCTGATACACGGTGATTGTTATTTCATTAAAGATACATCGATTTGTAAAAAAAAACAAATTTCACAGTTTAAAAAAAATTATAATGAGCTGAAAAAAAGCCTAGAATTCAAAAACTGTATTTTTTTCTGATTTTCCACTACCATTATATTTTATATAAATGAAAATAAAAATAATCCTGATACACGGTGATTGTTATTTTGTTAAAGATACATCGATTTGTAAAAAAAAAAAAAATTTCACAGTTTAAAAAAAATTATAATGAGCTGAAAAAACCCTAGAATTCAAAAACTGTATTTTTTTCTGATCTTCCAACTACGATTATATTTTATATAAATGAAAATAAAAATAATTCTGATACACGGTGATTGTTATTTCGTTAAAGATACATCGATTTGTAAAAAAAAACAAATTTCACAGTTTAAAAAAAATTATAATGAGCTGAAAAAAGCCTAGAATTCAAAAACTGTATTTTTTCTGATTTTCCAACTACGATTATATTTTATATAAATGAAAATAAAAATAATTCTGATACACGGTGATTGTTATTTCATTAAAGATATATCGATTTGTAAAAAAAAACAAATTTCACAGTTTAAAAAAAATTATAATGAGCTGAAAAAAGCCTAGAATTCAAAAACTGTATTTTTTTCTGATTTTCCACTACCATTATATTTTATATAAATGAAAATAAAAATAATCCTGATACACGGTGATTGTTATTTTGTTAAAGATACATCGATTTGTAAAAAAAAACAAATTTCACAGTTTAAAAAAATTATAATGAGCTGAAAAAACCCTAGAATTCAAAAACTGTATTTTTTCTGATTTTCCACTACGATTATATTTTATATAATTGAAAAAAATAATAATCCTGATACACGGTGATTGTTATTTCGTTAAAGATACATCGATTTGTAAAAAAAAACAAATTTCACAGTTAAAAAAAAATTATAATGAGCTGAAAAAAGCCTAGAATTCAAAAACTGTATTTTTTCTGATTTTCCACTACGATTATATTTTATATAATTGAAAATAAAAATAATTCTGATACACGGTGATTGTTATTTCATTAAAGATACATCGATTTGTAAAAAAAAACAAATTTCACAGTTTAAAAAAAATTATAATGAGCTGAAAAAAGCCTAGAATTCAAAAACTGTATTTTTATCTGATTTTCCACTACGATTATATTTTATATAAATGAAAATAAAAATAATCCTGATACACGGTGATTGTTATTTCGTTAAAGATACATCGATTTGTAAAAAAAAAACAAATTTCACAGTTTAAAAAAAATTATAATGAGCTGAAAAAAGCCTAGAATTCAAAAACTGTATTTTTTCTGATTTTCCACTACGATTATATTTTATATAAATGAAAATAAAAATAATCCTGATACACGGTGATTGTTATTTCGTTAAAGATACATCGATTTGTAAAAAAAAAACAAATTTCACAGTTTAAAAAAAATTATAATAAGCCAAAAAAAGCCTAGAATTTAAAAACTGTATTTTTTCTGATTTTCCACTACGATTATATTTTATATAAATGAAAATAAAAATAATCCTGATACACGGTGATTGTTATTTCGTTAAAGATACATCGATTTGTAAAAAAAACTAATTTCACAGTTTAAAAAAAATTATAATAAGCCAAAAAAAGCCTAGAATTTAAAAACTGTATTTTTTCTGATTTTCCACTACGATTATATTTTATATAAATGAAAATAAAAATAATCCTGATACACGGTGATTGTTATTTCGTTAAAGATACATCGATTTGTAAAAAAAAAACAAATTTCACAGTTTAAAAAAAATTATAATGAGCTGAAAAAAGCCTAGAATTCAAAAACTGTATTTTTTCTGATTTTCCACTACGATTATATTTTATATAAATGAAAATAAAAATAATCCTGATACACGGTGATTGTTATTTCGTTAAAGATACATCGATTTGTAAAAAAAAAACAAATTTCACAGTTTAAAAAAAATTATAATAAGCCAAAAAAAGCCTAGAATTTAAAAACTGTATTTTTTCTGATTTTCCACTACGATTATATTTTATATAAATGAAAATAAAAATAATCCTGATACACGGTGATTGTTATTTCGTTAAAGATACATCGATTTGTAAAAAAAACTAATTTCACAGTTTAAAAAAAATTATAATAAGCCAAAAAAAGCCTAGAATTTAAAAACTGTATTTTTTCTGATTTTCCACTACGATTATATTTTATATAAATGAAAATAAAAATAATCCTGATACACGGTGATTGTTATTTCGTTAAAGATACATCGATTTGTAAAAAAAAACTAATTTCACAGTTTAAAAAAAATTATAATAAGCCAAAAAAAGCCTAGAATTTAAAAACTGTATTTTTTCTGATTTTCCACTACGATTATATTTTATATAAATGAATATAAAAATAATTCTGATACACGGTGATTGTTATTTCATTAAAGATACATCGATTTGTAAAAAAAAACAAATTTCACAGTTTAAAAAAAATTATAATGAGCTGAAAAAAGCCTAGAATTCAAAAACTGTATTTTTTCTGATTTTCCACTACGATTATATTTTATATAAATGAAAATAAAAATAATCCTGATACACGGTGATTGTTATTTCGTTAAAGATACATCGATTTGTAAAAAAAAAACAAATTTCACAGTTTAAAAAAAATTATAATAAGCCAAAAAAAGCCTAGAATTTAAAAACTGTATTTTTTCTGATTTTCCACTACGATTATATTTTATATAAATGAAAATAAAAATAATCCTGATACACGGTGATTGTTATTTCGTTAAAGATACATCGATTTGTAAAAAAAACTAATTTCACAGTTTAAAAAAAATTATAATAAGCCAAAAAAAGCCTAGAATTTAAAAACTGTATTTTTTCTGATTTTCCACTACGATTATATTTTATATAAATGAAAATAAAAATAATCCTGATACACGGTGATTGTTATTTCGTTAAAGATACATCGATTTGTAAAAAAAAACTAATTTCACAGTTTAAAAAAAATTATAATAAGCCAAAAAAAGCCTAGAATTTAAAAACTGTATTTTTTCTGATTTTCCACTACGATTATATTTTATATAAATGAATATAAAAATAATTCTGATACACGGTGATTGTTATTTCATTAAAGATACATCGATTTGTAAAAAAAAACAAATTTCACAGTTTAAAAAAAATTATAATAAGCCAAAAAAGCCTAGAATTTAAAAACTGTATTTTTTCTGATTTTCCACTACGATTATATTTTATATAATTGAAAATAAAAATAATCCTGATACACGGTGATTGTTATTTCGTTAAAGATACATCGATTTGTAAAAAAAAACAAATTTCACAGTTTAAAAAAAATTATAATAAGCCAAAAAAAGCCTAGAATTTAAAAACTGTATTTTTTTCTGATTTTCCACTACGATTATATTTTATATAATTGAAAATAAAAATAATCCTGATACACGGTGATTGTTATTTCGTTAAAGATACATCGATTTGTAAAAAAAAACTAATTTCACAGTTAAAAAAAATTATAATGAGCTGAAAAAGCCTAGAATTCAAAAACTGTATTTTTTCTGATTTTCCACTACGATTATATTTTATATAAATTAAAATAAAAATAATCCTGATACACGGTGATTGTTATTTCATTAAAGATACATCGATTTGTAAAAAAAAACAAATTTCACAGTTAAAAAAAATTATAATGAGCTGAAAAAGCCTAGAATTCAAAAACTGTATTTTTATCTGATTTTCCACTACGATTATATTTTATATAAATGAAAATAAAAATAATCCTGATACACGGTGATTGTTATTTCGTTAAAGATACATCGATTTGTAAAAAAAAACAAATTTCACAGTTAAAAAAAAATTATAATGAGCTGAAAAAAGCCTAGAATTCAAAAACTGTATTTTTTCTGATTTTCTACTACGATTATATTTTATATAATTGAAAATAAAAATAATTCTGATACACGGTGATTGTTATTTCGTTAAAGATACATCGATTTGTAAAAAAAAACAAATTTCACAGTTTAAAAAAAATTATAATAAGCCAAAAAAAGCCTAGAATTTAAAAACTGTATTTTTTCTGATTTTCCACTACGATTATATTTTATATAATTGAAAATAAAAATAATTCTGATACACGGTGATTGTTATTTCGTTAAAGATACATCGATTTGTAAAAAAAAACAAATTTCACAGTTTAAAAAAAATTATAATAAGCCAAAAAAAGCCTAGAATTTAAAAACTGTATTTTTTCTGATTTTCCACTACGATTATATTTTATATAATTGAAAATAAAAATAATCCTGATACACGGTGATTGTTATTTCGTTAAAGATACATCGATTTGTAAAAAAAACTAATTTCACAGTTAAAAAAAATTATAATGAGCTGAAAAAGCCTAGAATTCAAAAACTGTATTTTTTCTGATTTTCCACTACGATTATATTTTATATAAATTAAAATAAAAATAATCCTGATACACGGTGATTGTTATTTCATTAAAGATACATCGATTTGTAAAAAAAAACAAATTTCACAGTTAAAAAAAATTATAATGAGCTGAAAAAGCCTAGAATTCAAAAACTGTATTTTTATCTGATTTTCCACTACGATTATATTTTATATAAATGAAAATAAAAATAATCCTGATACACGGTGATTGTTATTTCGTTAAAGATACATTGATTTGTAGAAAATAACAAATTTCACATTTAAAAAATATATAATGAGCTTAAAAAAACAAATAATTCAAAAACAGTATTTTTCCAATTTTCCACTACGCTTATGGAATTTATGCAACTTACTAAGCTCGCTATATTAAACAAAAAAAAAAGTGAAATCACCTTTAGTATTCTGCTAATATTTGCAATACGCGCAATACTGTTGTATAAACACATTTGCCTCGTATTGCCCAAGATTATTTACGAGCCAAATATTATTCGTATCAAATATACAAATAACAAATACACGGCTGAAACCTTCGTGTAAAATACTGTCGTGTTGTTGCCGCAATTTAGATAACTTCATTGTTGATGGAAATGTGATTCTTGAACGTGTGATTTATCACACATCGCTAAATGACGGAAGATAAGAACGTTCATTTTATTGCCTGTCTTAATCTTGAGCCAATTTCGCGTTTGGTCGGTGCATTAATTTTTTATTTTTCTCAACCAAAAAAAAAGTGACTGGTATTGTTGAGGCTTGCAACATCGGTCATTTTTTTTTTATTTCGTACAATTAGTGGGTAATGTCAGTACCGTACTCGTTCATATTCTCTCTGAGTGTCCAATTCTTAGAATAAAAATTGGTTAGTTACAAGAGTCATTGTAGATTTTTGTCGTTATATGATACGATAAAATACAAAAAAAAAAACCAAGTTGGGAAAAATAGTTTGTAGTTTGTAGCTTCAGTTCGTTGAATTTAACCAGATTTTTGTCAGTCATGAATGCGATGAACTCAAATGAGATGGAATTACCATCGAGTTATTTTAGTTTCGGTGCTTTTCGGGTTAGTGGCATCGTTACGACGAATTCGAATTTTCCTGTGAATAATAACGGCACTGGTAAAAGTTTTACGAACAATTTAGATGGGTATGTTTTTTGTCTGTGAATTTTTTTTTTTTGGCATATTTAAATATTTTTTAGACGTATCTGTAAAATACAAACGGTATTTTAATCCAAAAAAAAATTGGGATTAACCATCTGTTGTAATAAAAAAAAATTTATTGAGAAAATCACTTTTTGATTTTATATTTGTGTTTCATTTTTTTTTTTTATTATTATTATAATTTATATATTTTTTTGAATTTAGAAAGGCAACATAAATAAAAAAAATTTAATACGATGCGTAAAATTAAACTGCCTCGCAGTTTACGGCAAAAAAAAATTCTTGAATTTGTTTTCACCCCCCGATTTATTTTAAAAATTTCAATTGTTCATTATAATTGAATAATTTATATTTTGCTTCAGTGAAATATATGTTTGTTCTTTCTTATTCGTTAATTAATGGAATTGTTAAAATTAACAAAAAAGGCTCGATATTTTTTACAAATTTTTACAATCTAGAAAAAATTAATTGTTTATTTCGGCCCCATTATTAGTCATATTGAAAATAATTTGTCAAATACTATGTAAATATAATATTGCAATTTCCATGAAAAAAAAAATTTTTTTTTTTAAATTGTGATAGGACAACAAATTATAATTTGTTAAATGACTTTTTTGTTTCACTTTTTTACTCTTTTTCAATATATATTTTGAATATTGTTGCATGTCCTTATTTAAATATATTAATAAGGACGTTTGCGTACGCAATGCCGTCTATAATACTTGATAAAACAACACAATCAAGACTTCATTTGCCAATCGGTTTAATATCCTATTTACAAAAGTATCTTAAAAAAAAATTATACTCGCGGTTTTAAAAAAAAAACACGTCATAAATGAAAGTCTCGTGACGACCGAAGAGTCTTTGCTTTATTGTTGATGAAAAAATTAGTTATTGTAGTATTGAAAATAATTTGTTTAATATTATGTAATTAATGAATTAAAAAAAAATTGACTGGTGAATTTTCGACGTGAAATTTGAGATGTTCGAAAAAAACAATTGACATTGCTTTTTTTTTGAGATTAGATTGCCTAACCTAATAATTTTATAAAATAAATTTCTTAGCTCAAAATATATCGTATTTATTTATGGAAAATTAATATTAGTAAGCTGCCCAATAAAAAAAAAAAAACATTCACGCGTTAATTATTTTTTTATTTGTTAGTAAAAAAAAAGAAAATGATCTATTGTCAGGAAGTTTCTTAAATGAGAAAAAATTAGAATGATTTAAAAAAAAATATTTTCATGCCAGTTTTTTTTAAGATCAAATCAGTTTGTAAAATTACGTCAATGATATCTAATAAAACAACATCGGCCGAGTTCGCATTATTTTGAGAACAATACATTTTTTTTACGCGAAAATGTTAACGCATAATTTATAATAAACAATCACCTGACATACGCTAACACGAACATTTTCTAAGCGTGCATTACAATAATGTAAATTTCTGTTTTTTTTTTTCGCAAACAATTGACGACAATTTCGTTATAAGCACTTTATTACGAAATTTTACTTTGCCGGATTATGAATATATATTTTTAATATATTGTAGATATTTTAAATTCTCCATTCAATTGGCCTGACATTAGTTGATACAAAAATTGGCACGAATTAAAAAATTCTTAATAAACTAAAAATCTACATTCGCGCATTATTTTTTTTTCAGCAACAAAATGAATATATATTTTTAATATATTGTAGATATTTTTTATTCTCCATTCAATTGGCCTGACATTAGTTGATACAAAAATTGGCACGAATTACAAAATTCTTAATAAACTAAAAATCTACATTCGCGCATTATTTTTTTTTCAGCAACAAAATGAATATATATTTTTAATATATTGTAGATATTTTTTATTCTCCATTCAATTGGCCTGACATTAGTTGATACAAAAATTGGCACGAATTAAAAAATTCTTAATAAACTAAAAATCTACATTCGCGCATTATTTTTTTTCAGCAACAAAATGAATATATATTTTTAATATATTGTAGATATTTTTTATTCTCCATTCAATTGGCCTAACATTAGTTGATACAAAAATTGGCACAAATTAAAAAATTCTTAATAAACTAAAAATCTACATTCGCGCATTATTTTTTTTTCAGCAACAAAATGAATATATATTTTTAATATATTGTAGATATTTTTTATTCTCCATTCAATTGGCCTGACATTAGTTGATACAAAAATTGGCACGAATTAAAAAATTCTTAATAAACTAAAAATCTACATTCGCGCATTATTTTTTTTTCAGCAACAAAATGAATATATATTTTTAATATATTGTAGATATTTTTTATTCTCCATTCAATTGGCCTGACATTAGTTGATACAAAAATTGGCACGAATTAAAAAATTCTTAATAAACTATAAATCTACATTCGCGCATTATTTTTTTTTCAGCAACAAAATGAATATATATTTTTAATATATTGTAGATATTTTTTATTCTCCATTCAATTGGCCTGACATTAGTTGATACAAAAATTGGCACGAATTAAAAAATTCTTAATAAACTAAAAATCTACATTCGCGCATTATTTTTTTTTCAGCAACAAAATGAATATATATTTTTAATATATTGTAGATATTTTTTATTCTCCATTCAATTGGCCTGACATTAGTTGATACAAAAATTGGCACGAATTAAAAAATTCTTAATAAACTAAAAATCTACATTCGCGCATTATTTTTTTTTCAGCAACAAAATGAATATATATTTTTAATATATTGTAGATATTTTTTATTCTCCATTCAATTGGCCTGACATTAGTTGATACAAAAATTGGCACAAATTAAAAAATTCTTAATAAACTAAAAATCTACATTCGCGCATTAATTTTTTTTCAGCAGCAAAATGAATATATATTTTTAATATACTATAGACATTTTTTATTGTCCATTCAATTGGCCAATTCAAGTTTGCAATTTTAACAAATTTTCGACGCTGCACAATTCATCAAAAAACTTCTTAATTTTCAATTTAAAACGAAATTTGATGCTTTTTGAGAATTTTTTATTCCACTTTAGAACTTTTGCCAAAATTAGCACCCCCATCGGGAAAATTTGCTAAACTCTTATTACCTAATTTGAAATTTAGAAAAAATTTCAACCCTGCACAATATTTATCAAAAAATTCTCGATTTTCAATTAAAACCCAAATTTGATACTTTTTCACATTAAATAATTGTCCAAACAAGAATAATTTTTCTTCGTCTTGATTGACTAATTGAAATACAGATGGAGCCTAGGTCGTAATTATTATAAATACGCACAAAAGCATTTTATTAACAGCCCCCTTAATATTTAGATAATTCTTATTATACCGAAAATTAATATTAAGGATGCAGTAAAAATTACATTACAATTTTTATTTTTTTTATTTTTACCTTGTTGGATTTTTTGGAAAATTTATTAAAAAAATATATACAATATTTCTAAAGCTTATTAGAATCCACCAAAAAAAAACATTACAACATTATTTATTGGCACACGAATTTCAAAAACTAATAAAAATATTCCCGATATTTTATTTTCCAAATAAAATATTCAGAATATTTTTTTATATTACATTCCACAGGAATTTTCACGTTTCAAACAATCTTTTGAAATGTTACCATTTTTGTTTCATGCAATATTTTGGTTTCCTAAGAAAATAATCGCGATTTTTTTCTTACATTTTTTACAGGCAAACATCGCTACCCTGTATACACATCTTGTTAATATATTTTTGTATGAAGATTTCGCATTTCATGGACATTATTATCTTGCGGATTTGTTGTTGTATTGAACGCAATTTCTGATGCTATTCACAATGTGATAATGCCAGCCATCATTCATAATGCAAGGTTTTCACATCTTATTGTATTGTCTGGCGGCTAAGCGGCGGCGGCGGCGGTGGCGAACAATAACCGCCGCCGCTGCCGCCGCCGCCGAATGGGAGACGGTTAAACTGCATCTGAACGGATGCCAAAACGTCATCTCAGCCAAGCGCAAGTTCACAATGCAACCAACAAAATCGCCATCTAATTTCATGAACATTGGTGGATTTTCCTTAGGGCGTTATTACGCTACCTTGCAGTGCGTACTGCGGAATTAAAGTTGCAGTTTTTTATACAAAAAAATAAATTTGTCTATGTTATTATTTGTTAGGTCTGCACTAAATTGCTATTTTGCACGATTTTTTATTTTAAAAAAAATGTAAAAAAAAATTATTTTATTGGCTGATATTGGTCAATTTTATTATAATGAATTTTATTGGTCAATGGCCGAGTGGGAATGGAATTACTTGATTTTATATTTAAAAAATATTGTAAAATACTTTCAATTTTTTTTTTTGGAGTTTTCCAGCACACAATAAAACTCTTCTTAATTTTAATTTGTCGATTTTTAAATCGTCTTTTCTTATATTCTTCTTAAATTTAATTTTACAATTAAATTAATCGTCAAATAATTGATTGATTAATTTTTTTTTATTTCACAGTGTTTTAAAAGTCTACAGTCTTTAATTCTGCAGTCTACAACACTGCAGCGGCGTGTAATAAGGGCCTAATGGCCCTCCAAGTTACCCACCAAACTTTGTTAAATTAAATATAATATATTTTACGCACATATGATAATTTTCAGTCAAAATAATTTATATTCTTTGCGATTTCCAAATAATTCGCAGAAAAGAATATTTATATTTCGAGCTGTTTAAAAAAAAATCCGTAATTTTGTTTTGTTCGAAATCAAATGCAAAAAAATAGAATTGTTGCTCGAATCGGCGAGGTATTTGAACATTAATTGTCAAATGTTATAAATTACTTTTTTAATTTTGTAGACGTCGTACATTAAGTCAGTAAAAAAATACTATAATAAATAATGTTATAAAATGTAAAAGTATTTGTAGACGCAAGTTTGAACACCACAAATCCGGTGAAGAAGACTTATGGTGACCTTTCGAGGAGGTCAGGGCCAGTACGATTAAAAATACAAATAGCACAATTAACGGCTAACAATGCAATATTTACATTATTAAAAGTACGATGAATTTTCCTCAATGCTTCTTTTTAATATAAATTTGCGCTATGGAAATGCATTACTTTCGCGCTGATGGTTTTTGTTTTCATAGTTTTTTTTTGGCCGACCAAAAAAAGTGGCAAAATTGAAAATTTTATTAAATGCCGACCAATTTTTTTTTCAATTATTTCCAAATCATTTTCGAAACCGACAAAATTTTCTTTTCGAAAAAAAATTTAGATTTCTAAATTTGAATTACATCCATTAATCGTTCATTTCTAGATATTTCCCAAATCGAATAAATTTTTGTTATTCTGTGGAAATCATTTCCTAAATCAGCAATATTTTTTTTTCAACAAAAGAAATTTTAAATTTCAATCATTTCCAATAATTGGTCATTTTTAACACTTTTTGTCTAAAAAAAAAATTCTTTTCGACTAAAAATGATTATTGTAGAATTGTAAATTTTAGTTATTCTTTGGAAATCATTTCCTAAATGAGCAATATATTTTTTTCAACAAAAGAAATTTTAAATTTCAATAATGTCCAATAATCAGTCATTTTTAACACTTTTTGTTGCAAAAAAAAATTCTTTTCGACTAAAAATGATTATTGTAGAATTGTAGATTTTAGTTATTCTTTGGAAATCATTTCCTAAATCAGCAATATATTTTTTTTCAACAAAAAATAATTTAATTTCAATAATGTCCAATAATCGGTCATTTTGAACACTTTTTGTTGTAAAAAAAACAATTCTTTTCGACTAAAAATGATTATTGTAGAATTGTAAATTTTAGTTATTCTTTGGAAATCATTTCCTAAATCAGCAATTTTTTTTTTTCAACAAAAGAAATCTTAAATTTCAATAATGTCCAATAATCGGTCATTTTGAACACTTTTTGTTGTAAAAAAAACAATTCTTTTCGACTAAAAATGATTATTGTAGAATTGTAAATTTTAGTTATTCTTTGGAAATCATTTCCTAAATCAGCAATTTTTTTTTTTCAACAAAAGAAATCTTAAATTTCAATAATGTCCAATAATCAGTCAGTTTTAACAATTTTTGTTGTAAAGAAAAAATTCTTCGACTAAAAATGCTTATTGTAGAATTGTAAATTTTAGTTATTCTTTGGAAATCATTTCCTAAATCAGCAATTTTTTTTTTTCAACAAAAGAAATCTTAAATTTCAATAATGTCTAATAATCGGTCATTTTGAACACTTTTTGTTGTAAAAAAAACAATTCTTTTCGACTAAAAATGATTATTGTAGAATTGTAAATTTTAGTTATTCTTTGGAAATCATTTCCTAAATCAGCAATTTTTTTTTTTCAACAAAAGAAATCTTAAATTTCAATAATGTCCAATAATCAGTCAGTTTTAACAATTTTTGTTGTAAAGAAAAAATTCTTCGACTAAAAATGCTTATTGTAGAATTGTAAATTTTAGTTATTCTTTGAAAATCATTTCCTAAATCAGCAATATTTTCTTTTCAAGAAAAGAAATTTTAAATTTCAATCATTTCCAATAATTGGTCATTTTTAACACTTTTTGTCTAAAAAAAAAATTCTTTTCGACTAAAAATGATTATTGTAGAATTGTAAATTTTAGTTATTCTTTGAAAATCATTTCCTAAATCAGCAATATTTTTTTTTCAACAAAAGAAATTTTAAATTTCAATAATGTCCAACAATTGGTCATTTTTAACACTTTTTGTTGTAAAAAAAAAATTTTTTCGACTAAAAATGATTATTGTAGAATTGTAAATTTTAGTTATTCTTTGGAAATCATTTCCTAAATCAGCAATATTTTTTTTTTCAACAAAAGAAATCTTAAATTTCAATAATGTCCAATAATTAGTCAGTTTTAACAATTTTTGTTGTAAAGAAAAAATTCTTCGACTAAAAATGCTTATTGTAGAATTGTAAATTTTAGTTATTCTTTGGAAATCATTTCCTAAATCAGCAATATTTTTTTTTTCAACAAAAGAAATCTTAAATTTCAATAATGTCCAATAATTAGTCAGTTTTAACAATTTTTGTTGTAAAGAAAAAATTCTTCGACTAAAAATGCTTATTGTAGAATTGTAAATTTTAGTTATTCTTTGGAAATCATTTCCTAAATCAGCAATATTTTTTTTTTCAACAAAAGAAATCTTAAATTTCAATAATGTCCAATAATTAGTCAGTTTTAACAATTTTTGTTGTAAAGAAAAAATTCTTCGACTAAAAATGCTTATTGTAGAATTGTAAATTTTAGTTATTCTTTGGAAATCATTTCCTAAATCAGCAATTTTTTTTTTTCAACAAAAGAAATCTTAAATTTCAATAATGTCCAATAATCAGTCAGTTTTAACAATTTTTGTTGTAAAGAAAAAATTCTTCGACTAAAAATGCTTATTGTAGAATTGTAAATTTTAGTTATTCTTTGAAAATCATTTCCTAAATCAGCAATATTTTCTTTTCAAGAAAAGAAATTTTAAATTTCAATCATTTCCAATAATTGGTCATTTTTAACACTTTTTGTCTAAAAAAAAAATTCTTTTCGACTAAAAATGATTATTGTAGAATTGTAAATTTTAGTTATTCTTTGAAAATCATTTCCTAAATCAGCAATATTTTTTTTTCAACAAAAGAAATTTTAAATTTCAATAATGTCCAACAATTGGTCATTTTTAACACTTTTTGTTGTAAAAAAAAAATTTTTTCGACTAAAAATGATTATTGTAGAATTGTAAATTTTAGTTATTCTTTGGAAATCATTTCCTAAATCAGCAATATTTTTTTTTTCAACAAAAGAAATCTTAAATTTCAATAATGTCCAATAATCAGTCAGTTTTAACAATTTTTGTTGTAAAGAAAAAATTCTTCGACTAAAAATGCTTATTGTAGAATTGTAAATTTTAGTTATTCTTTGGAAATCATTTCCTAAATCAGCAATTTTTTTTTTTCAACAAAAGAAATCTTAAATTTCAATAATGTCTAATAATCGGTCATTTTGAACACTTTTTGTTGTAAAAAAAACAATTCTTTTCGACTAAAAATGATTATTGTAGAATTGTAAATTTTAGTTATTCTTTGGAAATCATTTCCTAAATCAGCAATTTTTTTTTTTCAACAAAAGAAATCTTAAATTTCAATAATGTCCAATAATCAGTCAGTTTTAACAATTTTTGTTGTAAAGAAAAAATTCTTCGACTAAAAATGCTTATTGTAGAATTGTATATTTTACTTACGCCCAATAATCGATCATTTTAAATTTTCTAGAAATCATTTCTTAAATCAGCAATATTTTCTTTTCAACAAAAGAAATTTATGCCGGAATTTGAAATTTTAATTACGCTCAGTATTGATTGTTTTTTAACTGTTTCCAAAATCAACAAAACTTTAAAAGAACTATTTCAGAATTTATTAAAAAAAAAAATGCACTTGGAGAAATCTTAACAATTAAACATATTCTTTCAATTAATAACCATCCAAAACTATATCGCCTGTTAAGCATCAATATTTTTTTGTACGTGCCAACTCGTGCCATGTTTATTCTACAATTCAACCTGTTCATTTCAAAATTTCCAAATGCCTTAAAAAGAAAATATTCACCAGTTACTGAAAAAACAAGGTGGGGATCCACTAAAGTGCAATTAATCGCTCAAATTACTAAATTGAACGCTGAATCACCATCCCCGCGCGCACACACACAATGTACTGACCTAAAGCCGGCTACACGCGACGTGGCGCGTGTATTTTGGCGTAATGGCAAACGCATCACCAACGTTGGCGCTGGCCTACGTTCGCCTCGATGGCGGTATTCCGACCACACATCAAAGAGAATGAACCAACATACGTTTGTACTTGTCAACATCGCATGCGCAAGCCTACACGAACGCCAAACGTTCGCCCGCCAACGTTCGTATATACTCGTCTGTAGCCGGCTTTATCAGATGTCCCATTCCAACGTTCGTTGCATTTTATGCGGCCCCAGATACAGCAGGCCTTGACCTTTCCCAAACGTTGCTCAGTTCTATTAGCCATTATTACCACCGGTCAGCGATCAACGAACGAACATCACGGGGCCCGTCATTGCAATTGAAATTCGTCCAAAATGTTACATTGGCCGCGCATTTCTGTCGATCTTATTTAAGTAAATCGATCAGGAAATGCCCCCAAGTCAATTACAAATCTGTAAAAGTGTCCCGTAGATCGTATAATCGCAATCGCAGTTGAAACATTTGATTTTTTTACGCGATTTACAATGCACATTGTGTATGTATTATGTGGCAGGCTTTAGAATTTTTTTTTTGTATTTATTTATATCCCCAAGATCTCAGAAATGCTTCACTGGCCTCGAGCTGTTTGTAATCTGATCCTCTGAACATAAACATTTCATGCAGAAATAGATAGATTTTTCCTATTAACATATTTTTGTTAGCTTTTCAAAATTTTATATCATATATTTTATATGGCCATATTTTATATTGATTTTGGAACTGGCGATTTTTTTTTTCTACGCACGCAATGTATTTAATTGAAATACCACACGTAACCTCAACATTTTCGCCAAAGTAGGCATTTAATTCATGGGCGTGTTTTGACACGTAACGTCAGTGTGCATTTTCTGATTATAGCTGGATTATATAATATTTTTGCATTTTTCGTAATCTGATGTATTTTAAATCACATTTCAGTAAGATTTTGTTGGTTAACAAGCTTCTATTTAAATTATTTGTTAAGCATATGTAATATTTGCATTAGTTAAGTCAGTAGTTCTTATAATTCATCGACAACATATGACCTACTTTGACAAGAGATGTCACATAAAATAAGCACTCCACCAAAATCACATTTTTTATTCATTATATTACTGTATATGTTTACAAGATGCAATATTTGCATTAGTTAAGTCAGTAGTTCGTATGCTTCATCCACAACATATGACCTACTTTGACAATAGATGTCACATAGAATAAGGACTCCACCAAAATCACATTTTTTATTCGTTATATTATTGTATATATTTGCATTAGTTAAGTCAGTAGTTCTTATGCTTCATCGACAACATATGACCTACTTTGACAAGAGATGTTACATAAAATAAGCACTCCACCAAAATCACATTTTTTATTCATTATATTATTGTATATATTTACAAGATGTAATATTTGTCAGTAGTTCGTATGCTTCATCGACAACATATGACCTACTTTGACAATAGATGTCACATAGAATAAGGACTCCACCAAAATCACATTTTTTATTCGTTATATTATTGTATATATTTGCATTAGTTAAGTCAGTAGTTCTTATGCTTCATCGACAACATATGACCTACTTTGACAAGAGATGACACATAAAATAAGCACTCCACCAAAATCACATTTTTTATTCATTATATTATTGTATATATTTACAAGATGTAATATTTGTCAGTAGTTCTTATGCTTCATCGACAACATATGACCTACTTTGACAATAGATGTCACATAGAATAAGGACTCCACCAAAATCACATTTTTTATTCGTTATATTATTGTATATATTTGCATTAGTTAAGTCAGTAGTTCTTATGCTTCATCGACAACATATGACCTACTTTGACAAGAGATGTTACATAAAATAAGCACTCCACCAAAATCACATTTTTTATTCATTATATTATTGTATATATTTACAAGATGTAATATTTGCATTAGTTAAGTCAGTAGTTCTTATGCTTCATCGACAACATATGACCTACTTTGACAATAGATGTCACATAGAATAAGGACTCCACCGAAATCACATTTTTTATTCATTATATTATTATATATATTTAGAAGATGTGATATTTGCATTAGTTGAGCCAGTAGTTCTTATGCTTCATCGACAACATATGACCTACTTTGACAAGAGATGCCACATAAAATAAGCACTCCACCAAAATCACATTTTTTATTCATTATATTACTGTATATGTTTACAAGATGCAATATTTGCATTAGTTAAGTCAGTAGTTCTTATGCTTCATCGACAACATATGACCTACTTTGACAATAGATGTCACACAGAATAAGGACTCCACCAAAATTACATTTTTTATTCGTTATATTATTGTATATATTTGCATTAGTTAAGTCAGTAGTTCTTATGCTTCATCGACAACATATGACCTACTTTGACAAGAGATGCCACATAAAATAAGCACTCCACCAAAATCACATTTTTTATTCATTATATTACTGTATATGTTTACAAGATGCAATATTTGCATTAGTTAAGTCAGTAGTTCTTATGCTTCATCCACAACATATGACCTACTTTGACAAGAGATGTCACATAGAATAAGGACTCCACCAAAATCACATTTTTTATTCGTTTTATTATTGTATATATTTGCATTAGTTAAGTCAGTAGTTCTTATGCTTCATCGACAACATATGACCTACTTTGACAAGAGATGTCACATAAAATAAGCACTCCACCAAAATCCCATTTTTTATTCGTTATATTATTGTATATATTTACAAGATGTAATATTTGCATTAGTTAAGTCAGTAGTTCTTATGCTTCATCGACAACATATGACCTACTTTGACAAGAGATGTCACACAGAATAAGGACTCCACCAAAATCACATTTTTTATTCGTTATATTATTGTATATATTTGCATTAGTTAAGTCAGTAGTTCTTATGCTTCATCGACAACATATGACCTACTTTGACAAGAGATGTCACATAAAATAAGCACTCCACCAAAATGACATTTTTTATTCGTTATATTATTATATATATTTAGAAGATGTGATATTTGCATTAGTTGAGCCAGTAGTTCTTATGCTTCATCGACAACATATGACCTACTTTGACAAGAGATGTCACATAAAATAAGCACTCCACCAAAATCCCATTTTATATTCATTGTATATATTTACAAGTAGATTTAAACAAAAAAATGATTGCATTTTTTTCTTCAAAATCAATACAGAGCTAAAGATAACACACATGTGTTGTTTTTTTGTCTATTTCGAAGCGTTTAATTTGTTTTTGTAAATTTCTTGAAGAACCAAATGACTTGTATTATTATCGTGACTGTGTCTTTATTTTACTTGAATTAATTGCTTTTTTATGCGTGCACAGTTAATTATATTTCCAGTTGAAGGCCGTGAGGAATTCGCGAATGAAAATTGCATCGAAAGTTGATACACGACAAAGAACTATTAGTTCAATATACGCGTACTGATTTACGTATTCGTTCATACAAAAGAGAATAATTTTTATTCTCGCAAAGACAAATAATTCGCCCCAATTAATCTTTTGCTGAACAAACATTGATTTCCGTCTGCCAAGGCAATTTCTTCCTCTTCAATTTTATATGAAATAAATTTCTATTTGAACTCCATTATTTTTTTATTCGAATCGGCACTTCCGTCGAACGTCAGTGCTGATCTTTATTCTCGCTATTATTTTCACTAATTTCATTTACTGTGCAGACGAAGAAATGAATTATAAAAGAAGTAGTTGTTACTTCATGTGTTCTTTTCAACAATCATTGGCAGTAGAAATTTGGGAATACGCTGTATAATTTTTGGAAAAATCTTATTTCTTTGTGGTGGACAATTTATTTAAATAATTACCTAATGAGGTAACTAATCATTAAGAATTAATAATTAATGAAATAAAAAAATATATACGCAAACTATTTTTTTGTACATTTTTTTTACAAACAGAAATTTTAAAGCATCCTAGAACAAAACAGTAATTTTTTTCTTCAGTTTTTCCATTTACAAAAGATTAAATGGAAAAAATCATTTTGATTGACAAAAATTATTAATCGCCTATGATTAATTTTATATATTAATGTTTGAAATATTGAACATCACATAATTTGGTCTACGAATGTCAAAAATAGTTCAAATACACAAAAACTTTCGCCGACATCTGCGTCATCTATTAAATCAAATAATTATTACACGAGCAACGAACATTCGAGACGCCACTGACAGCATCGACATTCCCAACTGCATTTCTAAATTAGGCGTGGGTGATAACATAAAAGGGCGTGGGCGTGCAGTTGCAGGCAACCAACCGTACATCCTCGGAATGTATACAATTGCGCATAAAGATCGATTTTAGAACGAATTCTGAAGCGAAAATTCTTAAATTCATCTCAATTAATTCTTGAATCATTTTTTCAAAATTATTTTAAAATTTTATTCAAGAATTATAAATCAAAAAAATATATAAAACTTTAAAATAATTTTTATAATATTTTTTGATTTGTTAGTAAAGCGGTGTGTACATTTTTTTTTTGAAAAAAAATTAACGCAAAATTTAAAAAACCTAAAACGCAGCTACAATTTTACAATTATATTTCAAATGCTTCTTTCTATCGTATGTTCAATTTTAATTTCCTATAGTCCACGCCTCGCAACTGTATAGTTTTATTCAAGAATTAAAAATTAAATATAAAACTTGAAAATAATTTTTTAAATTTTATAATTTTTTTTCGACTTATTAGTCCAGCGTTGGTGTACATTTTTTTTAGAAAAAAAAATTAACGCAAATTGAAAAAAAAAAAAACGCAGCATACGATTTTACAATTATATTTCAAATGCTTCTTTCTATCCTAGCTTCAATTTTTATATCCTATAGTCCACGCCTCGCAACTGTATAGTTCTACTGTATAATTTTATTCAAGAATAAAAAATAAAATGTAAAACTTTAAAATAATTTTTTTAAATGTATACATTTCTTCAACTTATTAGTCCAGCGACGGTTTGAATTTTTTTTTTGAAAAAAAAAAACGCAAATTAAAAAAAAAACGCAGCATACGATTTTACAATTATATTTCAAATGTTTCTTTCTATCGTATCTTCAATTTTTATATCCCATAGTCCACGCCTCGCAACTGTATAATTTTATTCAAAATTTAAAAAAAAATTATAAAACTTGAAAATTTTTTAAACAAATATTTCATTTGTTAGTCCAGCGTTGGTGTAGATTTTTTTTTAGAAAAAAAATAACGCAGCATACCATTTTTATATGCTATAGTCCACGCCTCGCAACTGTATAATTCTACTGCATAATTTTATTCAAGAATTCAAAATCAAAAAAAAATTATAAAACTTAAAAAAAATATAAACTCATTTTTCATTTGTTAGTTCAGCGTTGGTGTACATTTTTTTTAGAAAAAAAAATTAACGCACAATTAAAAAAAAAACGCAGCATACAATTTTACAATATATTTCAAATGCTTCTTTCTATCGTATGTTCAATTTTTATATCACATAGTCCACGCCTCGCAACTGTATAATTTTATTCAAGAATTCAAAATCAAAAAAATTATAAAATGAAATGAAGATCTGTTGGCTCGTAAGATAAAATATTGAAACTATTTAATAATAATAATAATAATAATCTTTACTGCGAAAAATATATATAGATTTAAAAAAAACATTTTCAACGAAATAATAGACAAAAAAAACAAACAAATTCTCATTTTTTAGTATCTTTAAAAATATATCATATATAAATAAATATATCATCAATTTTGGACTTCTTCAAAATTTGTAACTTGATTTCTCCAAAATTTGTAACTTATTTCGCAATTACTAAAAATATAAAACCGACAATTACCGATTTATTTATAGCATTAAATAAATAAATAAATTTTATCCATTTATAGTTTTGATCCCGCTTGTAAAATTCATTTCTGTCCGTGCAATATTTTTTTTCGACTATTTGTAAAACAATTATTTATAGACAACCACAAAAAAACTATTCCGGGCAAGTTTTGAAAGTAAAAAACTGTTTTATGATTACGTATAAATCTTTATTTATATAATCAATTTTTTGCAACTACTTGGCAATGAAACTTTGTTGTAATTACTGCTGTTTTTATTACAAAATCTGTAACTTCATATTCTGATATGCGTAAGAATTATGCAGTTTATGTTTTACTCGGTTTAGTTTCGGTAGATTAAGATTAACCTCAACATATATACTCTGATGAAACTCTGCGTTTTATTGTATGGCTTTTATGTCCCTCCCAACCTAATGGTAACTCTATACTCGATCCATGATAGTACCGTTAAAAATATCAACTGTTTAGATAATAATTGTACGGATCACAAATTGCTCTATTTTTACCAATTTAACAAATAAATCGATTTAATTTCAATGACCAGGAATTTTGATGGTTTTTATAAAACATACATATTTTATTTTTCGCCATGTATCTTTCATTTTTTCATTTAATCTTTTTTCCTTTATATCTTTGAAGATTTCTAATATACCAATTCTTCACTTCATTTTAATCTAGATTCTAGACACTCTGTATATACCGAAATAAGTACCAATTTGAAGCTTTAAAAATTCTTCAGAACGTTCTTGCAGATGTAGAAAAAAATCGATACCTAAGTGGCTCTATGGCAACAATTGTTTGCGTTTAATTAATTGTTTAACTATTTTTACTAATTTAACAAATAAATCGATTTAATTTCAATGACCGGGAAATTTGATGGTTTTTATAAAACATACATTTATATTTTTCGCCCTGTATCTTTCATTTTTGCATTTAATTATTTTTTTCGTTTGTATCTGAAAATTTCTAACATACCATTGTTTTTACTTAATTTTAATCTAGACGCCCTGTATATATACATATACAGGGTGTCTATATATATATATATATACACATATACTGAAATTGAAGCTTTAAAAATTCTTCAGAACGTTCTTGTAGATGTAGAAAAAAATCGATACCTAAGTGAAGAGTTTAAATTATTAAAAAATAGTAATATAAAATTTTGGAGGGTTTAGTTAGACATTTTCTTTTTTTTTGGTACAGCGAACTAAAAAATGCTCTTCATTTTTAACGAATTTTAAATTTTGATCACTACGTGATAGTGATAACTATTTTTAACATAATTATCTGATTATCTAAGAAATTTATATTTTTTATTTCGGATTTTTCGAAAAAATTGTATACCTTCTTAAAATTTTATTTTTGTAAATTAGAAGCTTTAATTTTTTTTAGGATATTATATATAGTTTATAGTCGGTAATTAATTAATGTGAATATTTTCTCGGGTGATTTCGGACAATCATAAAATCAAAACGTAATATAAGTGAAATGATTTTTATAAAAAAAAATACAATAATTCATACAACTTAAGATGAGATACTTTTAATTTACATAATAGTTACAATTTAGTGATTAAAAAAATATAAACTAAGTTAGGAAACGTTGTTGGATACAATTTTTTAAATTAGTTTGGATATATTTTATTTGTATCTGTAGTGGTGTGTTATTTTTTCGGTTTACAAAATAAATTAAAGAAATAAATTAGGCAACTATATGTACAGGAGTGTAGAATTGTACAACTATTAATATGAGCAACATTTTGTTTACGCATCTGTCATTATCAAGGTCACATGACAAATAATAAAACGTACTACGAAACAATATCTAAAATTCGTCAAATGATCAGTTATAAACATTAAAATATAAAAGCAAAATAGATATAACAATAGAAAATGTAGTAAGGTAACATATATTTAGTTGAATATTATGAAATGTGCGTAATCATAAATTGAATTTTTTTTAGCATTAGATTGTACAAGTGGGATATGGTAACCTCAAAGTTATAAAATAAAAGAGGGGAAATTTCTATCAAAAATTGTGATAAAATGTAGTAGTCCTTGTATATAATTGGTCTAAGATGTCACCTATTTTATTGATCAACTGTAAATTCTGATTACGGTATGTAAATTAAATAATCTAACAATAAGTAGTTTTTAAATAGATGTTTTGTAATTTTATCTAGCCTGAAGAAGAAATTGGAAAAAACTTCGAAACGTTGCTCAAGAAGAAGTTGTTTTATTTGAATCCGAAATCACCCGAGAAAATATTCACGTTATTGTAGTATATAGTTAATATTTTCGTAAGTGGCGTGAGAAAACAATTTCAGC
Source organism: Leptodirus hochenwartii (assembly GCA_947310635.1). NCBI lineage: Eukaryota > Metazoa > Arthropoda > Insecta > Coleoptera > Leiodidae > Leptodirus > Leptodirus hochenwartii. Next base: position 1,708,893 of record OX371178.1, on the reverse strand, counting down.
AGAAAAAAAAATTATAAAGAATAAAAATTAATTTAAAAAAGTCTCATTTTTATAACAATCAATTAAATGAGCAATCACAATTCAATAGAACTGTTGGTTTATAATTATGACAAAATAATGTGCAATTTAAAATGTAGATTGCGTTTTCTAGCATGGATAGAGTATATTTGCGTACGTATTTTGCTGGGATAATATATTGCGGTTTCGCAGTACGTTTACATGTCTTTTTGCACTTTAACTTAATGGCAATGACCGAATTTCGCTAGCCAATGCGAATAGATGATGAGAACAAGAAAAAAGCGACGTACATTTTAAACGAAAATCAATTGTTACGTAAGTGCCGTGCCATAATGTATAGCTTTTGTTTTATGTAGCGGTTATAAACATTCGTGCCGCTTCATAAAATTCGTTTTTGTATAATAGAAAATAAATGCCGCGTGTCAATCAACGACAATATCTGATTTATGGATTTTATTAAACGTGAAATTTAAACAAATAATAATACTCTTAATTTTAATTCGTTTTCGAGATTGCTTTGATTTTGAGAATTATTGTTTACTGCGTTTTGAGTAGTTTTTTTTTTTCACATTAATGTATTGTTACGTAATTATTTTTTGGACCAAAATTCGAAATGGTTACGTCCATCTTTTCAAGATGGCGAAATAATTTCGGAAAAATTTGTTTTATATTTATGCAGTATAAACAAAGTATTTGTTGTAAAAATCAAATAAATGTAAATGAAAAAAATTAACGCAATACAATATGTTTTCAAAAAAACAAGATAAATAATAAACTATTTCACTAGAGGCAAGCTTTCTTCAGGCACTTTAATGTTATTTATATCATTTGAAGTTTATATCATCAATAATTATTTCGCAAAAAAAAACATTTGCATTTTAGTTCATTATGTTTTGCGTGCCTACCGACCAGTGCTGCCGTTAGTGGTAAAAAAAAGGAACTATCATTTTTATACTAGTACGAAAATGAGCTTTTTTTATATAAGGCATAGTACAATGTGAACATTTTAACATCATCGAAGAAAAGAATAATAGAAAATGAAGTAATTTTACTCAAATTTGTTGAGAAAGTTACGAAAAATTAAATGTTAATTTTGCATTTTTATTGTAAAATTTTGGGCATATATATATATGTGTGTGTGTGTGTGTAATATATATATATATATATAGTCAGCGATGTGACAATACCTCCTATCTTCGGTACAAAAATTCGAAAATGAGTTGTCAAACTGATTCTAGGTTTATTGCGCATGTGCAGAACATCTCCCAACACATTAAAAGTTCAAAGCAGATAGGTGGTATTGTCACATTACTTACGGTATATTCTTTTTTAATAGAAAATGCCTTTTTTTCAATACAAACAGTTTCAAAACACGATTTTTTTGTCGTCAAAGCGTCACGTTTTAAATTATCTCTTTTTACAAGTATTTTTTTGTTTCAGAAAATTGTTCAAATTTGTTGAGAAAAAGTTACGAAAAATAAAATTTAAATTTTGCATTTTTAGTATAAATTTTCTAGGTGTGTGTGTGTGTGTGTGTGTGAATGTCATCTACGGAAAAAGACATTTTAAGACATTTCCAAAATGATTTACTAATAATTCGTATCAATAACAATTAAAGTTAATGTTTAAGTCGCGTTTAATTAAGGGGATACATATCTTTTTTGACTATACGCTGCTGGCAATGTGCAAGAGATACAGTTTTACTCTCAAACTATATACGTTAGACAGGTGAAAATTTGTACAACATTAAGTGATTTTATTCCGCATTTAGCTGTAGAAAGCGCCCTCACAATTCTCCATAAATGAATTAAAAAAATCGACTTATATACAACAATTGAATTTATCACCATTTTGCAAAAATGTGCAAAAAAAAGTTTTTTTTTTTTCATTTGTGGTCCTATATAATTGTGTCTTGCAAATATGGGAATACTTTATCGCTTAACTATGCCGTAGTTTCGTACGTACATTAACTATTTTCGATGCAGCGACATCTACAAGATTTTCTACTAAGCTCAATGAACTATATCATTGCACACAACTAACGATAGATGGAGTTGTGCGGTGCCATAATTTTTAGACTACCATCTATCGCTGATACGTGTAATATTTAATGATTATTACGACAACTGTCATCGATATGACAAATGATATGTTGTCTTTTTAATGCACTAATACCTTTTATACAGAGCGATCGTATAATCCATAAAAAAATTAATGTCCCTCTACTTATCACGAATTAATTGGTATCCTCTTTTTTTTTCACAGAACGTCCGTTTTGTTCGTTTCAATCACATTCATCGTCCTGATGATCATATCGCTGGCCTGGCTCGTCTTCTATTACGTACAGAGGTTCCGTTACATTCACGCCAAAGATAGACTGTCAGTAAGTATAAATCGATACTTTCGTCGATAGCGAAATACATCGTTCATCGCTACGTAAGTTTTCCCGAAACAAATTCTCTCAGCGCGAATGTCAGTATCAATGTCGAAATATTTCTTTAGAGTCAGTTGAAACGATTTAACGATTATGCTATTTTATATATCTTGTGCCTCTATAGCCTCTAGTTATTTGAAATTAATAATTTGATGTGTACGTGCCACAGTGGAACACCCTGTATTGTAAAAAAAAAAATCATTGTAATGAAGAGATGCAAACTTTATATGTGATTCCAAATTTTCTGATTAGTTTAAAAAAGAAATTTCATAGTACACCATGTATATTATTTTACAATAATGCGCATTTATTTTAGAATTATTTAAAAATCAATCGTCTTTTGAATATTACGCTATGTATAAAGAAATTTCATAGTACACCCTGTATATTATTTTACAATAATGCGCATTTATTTTAGAATTATTTAAAAATCAATCGTCTTTTGAATATTACGCTATATATAAAGAAATTTCATAGTACACCCTGTATATTATTTGACAATAATGCGCATTTATTTTAGAATTATTTAAAAATCAATCGTCTTTTGAATATTACGCTATATATGATGCTCTACATATTTTATTGGTAGAAAATGTCAAATCAAATTTCTTTTACGATGTAGTAATTTGATGTGGATATAAAAATTGACAGCAATTTTGAATTGAATATTTAGAATGTTCGTGGAATAGTTTATGAAGTAGGTCGTTTGATGATTATATGACATTATATTGACAGAGGCGCTGCGATGGAAACGTAACAGGGTTGCAATTTAATGGAAACTTTTATTTTAGCGTACGATTTATTTTTATTAAATACTATTTGATTGCGTATATTTTTGCACCGTTTTTTTTTTTAATTGGGAAGTTAATATGAGTACCCTTTGATTATATAATTCGTGTATATGAATTTAAATCGTGTATAAATCTATTTATCTTCATTGATGTTTTTAAGCCTACCATTATATTATATTATACCATATTATATTGCATTTTGAAGCCAATGAAGTATTTTTGCCATTATGAATGCCAATGAAGCCCATTATTGTAATTAGAGTAATGTAAATTCAATGTTAGTACATGTCAGAAATTGTTTTCCCATCGAAATGGATAGCTTGTTCTTGTGGCTATATACAAATTGTAGTAAATTACATTATTTTATATCAAAATTTGATCAAAAAATCGATATGTACTGTTTCAACTATAAAAATTGCATATGCCTGTGTAACTAAATAAAAAATTATTTTTTAAATTATATATAATTTCACCCACAAAAAAAGATATTTGCTGCAATAAATAAAGCGAAAAATGATACGCTTTGTTGTATATATTTTCTACAGAATTTAATTCGATATAATTTTGTACCGCACTAACATTATTTTTTAATGTAGGCGTAGATGTAGATTTTTTTTTCAACATTTATACCATATAGTAATTTATAAATATTTTCTCTTTGCAGAGAAGGCTGTGTAATGCTGCCAAAAAGGCGTTATCTAAGATTCCCACCAAGACCATAAAGTCCGACGATAAGGTAATGAAAAATGTAAGGGCGAATCTATTTAAGCGTGTATTTTTTATTTATGGTCACTCCGTAATTTTGGTGTTTTTTTTTTTTGGTAGGAAATCGGCGATAGCGAATGCTGTGCCATATGTATCGAGCCATACAAAACGTCCGATGTCTTAAGAATATTACCATGCACGTAAGTGATTTTTTATACATAAAAAATAAATCTATCGGTATCTTATTATTTGTTGGGTCTGCGTAAAATTGCTATTTAGCACGACTTTTTTTTTTTTTTAATTGTAAAAATCAATTGTTAAGTAATTGATATAATATAATATTTATTTCACGGATTAATATAATTGGCGGGTAATAAAATCGAAAGGTTTATTTTTGTTCTACTTTAATTTTAATGAAAACGAATTTGAGAGTCCTAGGTAAATGAATAAGTATACTATAATTTGTAGCAGAAATTTATAATTAATTTAAAGAACAATATGAATTTTGAAAAAATGATAATCTAAATTTATATGTTATAAAAATTTTAAGGCCGTTATTACACTGCCCTGCGGTGTAGAAAGATTAAAGTCTGTGGGCTTTTAAACCGTTATTTCACTGCACTGTGAGATTTAATATATTGAATTTTTAATACTTCGTTCATCAAGAATATTTTCTGTTCTCTTTGTTCAATAATTGCATCTCAATTTTTTTTTATAAAATATGTAGTGTGGTAAATGTAATTACTATATTATCAACTTGTATTAGAAAGAAAATCACTGTGTCAAGTCTGCGATAGTCTCTTATTACATTCGGTGGTAGATTTTTGGATTTTAAAATTTTTTACTACTTCATCAATATCAAAATGCTGGGTAAAATTTCACAGTGCAGTGTAATAACAGTTTTATAAGTCTACAGACTTTAAACCTCCTGCAGCCTAAACTGCAGAGTAGCGTAATAACGGCCTTAGAAATGGTTAAGAAAGAATGTTCAACAAATACTAAAATATCTGATTTTTAGAAAATATACAATTATCATTCCCACCTGATGATGTTTGGGTATACCCCGTTTTACACGAACTAAGATAATAATAATTTCTGTAAAAATTACAAATAATAATGCAATATATTGTTTTTGTTAATGTTAATAATATGTAACATTTTTTCTTATTAATTTCAGTCATGAATTCCATAAGAGTTGTATAGACCCGTGGCTTCTGGAGCATCGAACCTGCCCGATGTGCAAGATGGACATACTGAAGCACTATGGATTTGCGGTCAGTTTGCAAAAAGTGATTTTGCAAAATGCCATATAAGATATTCACCATAAATAATAGTTATTACCATAGCTAGTCAAGATCAAGAGCACAAACCACTTACTTTATATAAGTACTCGTATTCCCCCCCCCCCCCCCCCTTCTCCTGTGATAGATAAGTACTCGTAGTACCAAACGCTAAGTGCACAGTTAGTTCCGCAAAATTCACACACTGGTGGAGGTAATTTAATTTTTTTGTTTTTTTTGTATGGCGTTTTTACGTTTGTGACAAAAATCTTGCTCGTCTATTGTGTTTTCACACAACAATTTTTGCTCGATAACAAATATTCTTTTTATTAATTCAAAAACTTTCTAATTGTGTACACATCAAAATGTTTTTTAAGTACTTTTTGGTCAAATTTCGTGTTTTAAAACAAGTAATTCTGAGGATTGAAGATATCTTCCAACAGTTTTAAATATTTTTCCAAATTGAAGTCTATATTACCTGAGCTAGTACGTTAAAAACTAAAATTAACTTGTAAGGTGCCGTTACTAACCTAATAACTAGCTGGACATATAGAAATAACGCTTGTTTTTTTCTTCTACTATTGTAAATTTTAATATGTAAATGATTTATTTACGCTACTGGCATCACGCGATTTGCAGTTGGAGCAATCCACACCCAGCAATGGACAAATATCTTTAATCCTACCTAATTTAAACTATACAGAGAAATACCAATAGCAATGGAAACTAGTATAATGAATATTCATTATTATTATATCCTACCATTTCATGCAAATGCAGTTCTATTCAACTAAAAGAACATTTTCATAACTAAATACAATCATTTATTATTTTTATTTTTACTAGCACTTATTACTGATTTTTTTTTCGTATAGTGACGAAAAAGGATGCTTATTGCACCTTTCTATTGTTTTAGAGTTTTGATAATTCTACGTAAAAAAAATTCTTTAAAGTTTTATCGCTTTAATAAACAAATACAACGGCTTTTATGTAAATTCCTGTTAACTGTTTAATGTACGCAAATTTAATGTAAGATAATATTCTTCGTTGATTTGATTTTGGATACAGTTCACTGGTAGTCAAGAAAGTATTTTGCACATGGATATTGAAGAAGTGGCCGGCTTGGATTCGGTGGATGTGGTGCATAGTCCGCGAAGAAGTGGAGGGATTAGTCCATTACCGCAGATTCGAGCTGCTATCGTGGCCGATCATCAGGTAGGAAGCACGTTTTAGAGCAAGAGTAATGAATACTATCTCTACAAAGAAGACTAGCGTCACACAAAAAATACGTCACAACACTGGCTGCGGCAATTGCAAGATACTGAGGTAAAACGTGTAGAATTCTACCAATCATTAGTACCGCGGATAACTCTACAGAGGCCGACGTCGCTCTCGGTCGATTTTTTTTTGCCATGAAAAATTACACCGCGTTGATGTTCTTTATATAGTTAGTATTCATTGGCGAGAGCTTATGAAGATTATGCCGTTTTCTTACAAATAATGCAGTAAAAATGCATAGTTATATGTAAAAATAATGTAAAACATGAGGGTTGATGAAGAAAGTAACAAAAAAAAGGACTAATTTAACCGTTTTTTAACACAATTAAGATATCCGGACTGCAATGGCATTTACATTAGCCAGAGGTTTTAAGACTAAGTTTCTTAATGAACATTTTAGTAGCAACAAACAGCTAAAAAAAATTCAAATCATTCGCTGGAATCGAAACATACATTCCCGAGCATCGATAATTTGGAAATTTTACACATTTGCTATGATAGCTTAAAATTAAATTTACTAGTATCTTTAGACATTTATAAACAACGAAAATATCCAAACTATCAATTCTTTAACGAACAAATAGGTTTAATTTCTTATCCTTTGTTTGTTTTAAGCACTAGCAGTAAGTACCTTTAAGTATTAAGGTGTGTATGTGAACTGTCGTATTATAAGATACTGTCAGAAACTTGATAATATTAGCAAGAACGAAATTATAATCATCAAGAACATATACTTTTGTGATAAAAAAAGCGTTTAATTATCGAATTTAGTTCTCTGTTTTTTTTTAAATCATTTGTAATTCCAAGTAATCTTTATCGAAATTACTTTTTTGGTTCAATTATTTTGATAGACATATATTCATATTATAAATAAACATCTAAATATTCCAAAGAATTTAACTCTAATCGTGATAATATGTATTTAATTAATTTAACAAGAGTAAAGTAAAATGATTCAATGCATTATTAAGGGGTATAGAGCGCATTTATATGGCCATAAGAAAAACTGCGCAATTTCTTTTATAAATTTTACTCCGTAATTTTTGGTTCGGATTTTTCCTATTTTCGTTCATACATGCGAAATTGTCCATAAGTTCGCCGTTTTTTAGAAGAAAGTTGTAATTAGTTCACAAATTGCTTCTAGACATACACCTTTTTTTAATTGAGATAAATTTATCGAAATTCGAAGAGCTTAGTGGCAATTATGTGGGTATTATGGACCGAAATATAAAATTTAGTACAAATCTGTGCAGTAATTAAGCCGTAAAATGTACGAATATCACCCAAATACCGTAACTCGAAGTATTCAATAGCTAGAAGATTATTGACACAGTTATTTTATTTCGTTTTTATCTTGTGCTATTGAAGATGGGGGCATATCCTTCGAAATGCGCATCTAGCTACTTAATGCTTTGAGTTACGGTATTTGGGTGATATTCTATACAGATTATTTAACACCGCAGTGACAATTTTAAAATGTAAAATATCGAATTTCAATTCGTTTCAAATTGCAGCGCTCTTATAGCAGCTCACTGGACGGCGACGATGGCAGCCGATCGTCATCCCCGAACGAGCTAACGCCCAGTCTGAGCGGCACCCATCACCAACACCACCACACATCTGCGCGTATCCAGCGCAGTCCCACCACAAGCAACGTGGACGCAACCAATTCGCACGTGAACGCTATCACTCCCGTCACAACAGCCACCACCGCCACAACCGCCGCCGCCGTCAACACCATCGCCACGATCTTGCCGGTGCGCCAAGACCTCTGCGTCAGCTGCATAGCTGCCAAGCAGGCGCAGCAACAAGCGCAGTTGCTCACCACCCAGACCCAGGTACTTGTAATTTCGAACAAGAATTACAAGAATTTCTTCGCATCGTTTCCATCATTTTGAATGATATTATTAATTGAATTTACTTAGTGTATGTTTTTTTCTGAGCCTAAAAATAATATAAAGTACACGCTCTCTTCGTAAATTATAAAATTGCCTGTATAAGAAGATTTTATATCTGTATAAACCTGTAATCTCTGATATTATTATGCATTTCACGCTTTTATTATACATTAGGTGCATAAACCCCCACCATCGCCTACGTCACCATCGACGGCGCATGTGCAACAGCATAAAGCGCCCTCTCTGACACAGAGCCAATCTAAAACCGTGGCTATAGCATCAACATCAACAGCAATGGATATCGACGACAGTATTAACATTGACTGTATCGTTGATCACGTGATAAAGGACAGTTCCGGGCTGGAAGTCGTTGTAAAGCATCATCATCATCATCATAGTGCGGATGTTGTTGACAGTGACATTGACGTGGACAGTGACAGCGAGAATACAAACAGTGATGCTTCCTCTCAGCGTGTCGAAACGTCCAAGTTAGTGCAATGAAAGGCAGTTGGGCGTGTTTAAGTTGTTTGTGCATGAATGATTGATTCATCGTGATTATGGATTTTAACAGATTGAGGTTCATGTTATATCGAAATGCATAATGCGTACATATTTTGTACGATGTCATGTCATCAATAAAAAAAAAACGTAATTTCAGTGATTTTCATCAAATAAAATTTAAGCTTTTGTAATATCTGCAGTTATATTTGACCAATTGTTTGAATTATGTAAAAATAATGTTACTTATTATTATGACATCCCGCATTTATTTGTTCATGCAATATAAATTGACATTTAGGTTATGATATTTTGGGCAAATAGTTTTCTTTATAATAATCCCAGAATATCATTAGTATTTTAAAAATTATCACTACGGTGTTAAATTATAATATAGAATATCACCCTAATACCGTAACAAGCATTAAGTAGCTAGATATACATTTCAAGCGCTATGCGCCCATCTTCAGTAGCACATAGATATATATATATATAGAGCACATGGGCGCATAGCGCTTGAAATGTACATCTAGCTACTTAAGGCTTGTTACGGTATTTGGGTGATATTCTATATTATCATTAGTATTCATTGCCAGATAATGTTTTTACGGCAATTTTTGACTAGTTTCTAATTACATTTTATTGGATTTGATACAATTTCAATAGAGAAATATACAATTTTCATTCTGGACGATATATGGTAAAGACATAACCTCAATTTTAGTTAAAAATCCTCGTCACGTGATTTTAAGTGGTACATTGGTGCATTATTTAATTTTCATGAAATTACTTTTTACTTTGCAGTAAAGTTATTTAAATAAATTATAATAATTTCTTGTTTCTGATACATTTTCAAGTTTGCTTATACATTGAATTAACATTGGGCACCAATAGACTACGTTCTTGTAAAATCTATTTGATGAAAATTTCTAAAAAAATCTTTTACGCCTTTAGAATTTGCGTAATTAAAATAAATTCGGATGCTTCTTAATTCTGAAATAAAGGCATTAATTAATCATATGTACTTAAACCACTTTATTTTAGAATTTACAAATTAATTTCTTTTCATCAAATATGATTATTTTAAGATTTGTTTTAGTGTGTGTGGGAATTAAAAGTGAGTGTAACAATAACTATGTTAAATGAAAGACAACTGTTTGGACTGCCATTAAAAACAATGTTAAGTACGTTTGTTCTTTTTTAATCTAATGATAGTATGTAAATAAAATCGCCTATCTTACTAAGCTAATATGTACTGGTTTATAAATAGTAGAAAAATTTTTTTTTACAGAATAATGTTTGTTTCTTTTGATATTATTATTAGTGTACTCTAATATTTATTTTACTGTCTTTTATTGGCACATATTAGCGAAGTTCAATAGGGATTGATTTATTACTTGCGTATGTGATATATTTTAGCGGCTAAGTGGCTTAAATCGTATATAGTGGTATTTTAAAATATTTTTCTTGATAATCACTATTGTAATGATATGGTGCTTACTTTTTAATATCCAATTAAATACCTAAATCTAACGACTATTTTTCGTGTAATTAAAAAAAAAATTACCGAGTTTTATATAATTGTCTGGTTTCTCAAGAGCCCAAGCCATTGTCCAAATTGATATAAATGAATTTTTATACCCTAAATATAAATTTACAATTATAAAACATTAACATTGTCCTTGAAATTTAAATATATTTCAGTGCTTTTTGATCCTTTTTCTAGCACGCGTTATTATTTACAGGTTCATATTTTCTATATTTTTAAATCTAGTCGTATTTAAAACTATAAATAATGCAAAACGCACAATAATAACTTGAGCATTATTTCACTTGTACTCGGCCTTCTAATAATATTCATACATTTGATCCTCATACATAGTCGTTAGCTTTAGTATATGGTAGACGTTAAAAAATATTCTAAGTATGTAATAATTGAATTTAAAAAAAAACAATGTATATTGGTATCACTGCTTTGTGGACCTGTTAACTTCAATCCCAAGAATTCTCCAAACTAAATTTCCCACTTACCTACCTGGGATTAATTTATTACTATTTTTGCCCATATTACGTATTAATTAACCACTGGTTAAAATAATAAAATGAAAGATAATACGACAAAGTAGACGACGTCTAAATATCTGGAAAATTTCTCTTACCTTTGGTCCGCACCCTAGAAAATACTTTTCTAGATTTTTCCGTGAAAAAATCTCGACCAATTAAAATATTCCGCACAAAAATAACTCGTAGAAATATGTGGATGAAGAATAGAAGAGGGGCGTATTGAAAATAAATTGTATTTAAAAAAAGGTACATCACAGTGTATATAAATAAATTTCACTAATACAAGAATACCGTGAAAGAAATTTTACAATTTGATAGATCACAATAAAATTATAGGAAAGAGACAAACAATATTTTCGCTAATATTTGTGAAGTAAAAACTTTCAATAGTTCATATTTTGTATTATTAATTAGAAACTGCTTAATAAAAAAAAAAATTTTTTTTAATGTAAGGTATAAAAATAATTTTTAGTTTTTTAATAAAATTTAGTATATATTAATTTTAAATATTGCGAGGTTTTTGGAACTTCAGAGGAACAAATTTCTATATATATTTTTGTAAACGGTTAGTCCACAATTATATGTTACTTAAAGCTACAAATTTACATAATTTTAAATATATTTTTTCGATTTATAAAATAAATATTAGGACTATTGATTTTTTAAGTATCTTAGGCTTAAAATATATTGATTACAATAACTATTATGTAATGATCACCTTATACAGATTTTTAAATAATCGAAATTTAACCTACTACACGAAACATTTAAATATGTCAGTAAAAATTATAATAGAAGCGGAAAGAAATGTTGAATAGGTGTATGAGAAAAATATATTAAAAAAATTCACAACTGCTTGCAATAAAGTAGAATAAAACACATAGACTATAAATAAAATTACGAGCCACTATAAGCTATATGAATTAAGTTCTTTAAGTTAATAATTTGGTAAAAAATGATTTTGCTAACATTTTTGGCAAAATTGATTATTTTATTAGATCGTGATAGGCAGTATTAATAGTTTGGGATTGAATTTTAATCTTAAACTAAATTTAACACAAGACTATGTAATGTGGCTAGTTTTGGTAAAGGAGTGAAGCCAACCAACTTGTGGATACTAAAACTAGAAGCGACGTAGAAAATACGCTCTCCTTTCGTTTCGTGAACATCAATGCTGATAATTGGATGTCTACCGATTATTATTTTCGACCTAAATCGCTGGATATTAAAAAATTTCCACGACATAATATCATACACGTAAACCTGCAAATAGTCCGATTATAATTCGCAGAAGTATTTGCAAAAATTATTATATTTATGTAAACGTTGTAAATTATACATGTACATTTTCAAATATCAAACGAAGTTATTCAAATATCGAAGTTAAAATGCTTGTGCGTTATTTTATTATATTCAACGATATACTGACTTTGTTTACGATGTTTTATTGTTTATTAAAATTACTTACAATGCCTGTGTGTACGCCAATCAAAAATGTATTTCCATAGAGGAACATGCACGTGATTTCGGCTTGCAGAAATTCGTATATTTTAAATTGTAATTTGCTAATCTTTTTCGAATTATTCAGTATAAATAATTCTATCACGTGAGAATCTAAAAACAAATCAACATATAAAAACATACATTCTGGGACCAGTGAGATGGAAAAAATTAGCAGGAGATTTTTTAAAATTTGATTGCAATATTTTTATCATTGTTGATCTTACAATATTTATAGCTACTTTTTATTTTATAGTACAGGGTAGAAAGGCATTCGCAGATAAAGAGCTATTTTTTAAGGTTTTTATATTGATTTAAGTGCATTATATTTGTCAATAATTCGTTCAACAATTGAGCTTAAAGTAGCTCATTATATTGACACATTTTTAGTTCAAATCGGCTCGTTTTACATTAAACAAATTTTCGCAATATTTAAACACAATTTAATAAAGTTAAGGGTACGGGGGGATATTAACAAGTACGGTCTTTGCTTTACTGTAAACAAACACCACTCTTGGCGTAATTTCTTTAACAGTAAATTGCAAAATTACAATGAATAAAGCTTCCCCATTATATTTTCCATGCAATAGGTCATTAGCTCACCCAAATTAATCACCACATCGTCTCTCAAGATCCTACACGGCACTGGATTACTGCCATTGATGGCCTTGTTCAATGGCAGCCGTCCTCTACTCTCTAGCTCGTACGATATTGGAGACACCGTATCCATATTGTAGCACATCACTTTGATGTGGTCGTTCATTACGAAGGTGCAGACATTCTCCCACATGGCAACGCTGGTGATCTCCGTGGGTGAATAGATGCGCGTGTACGTGATCTCGTAGAGTGACTTCACGAGCATCGGACTGTGCAATGTGTATTGGCATATGGACACGCGCTGGCCCACTTTGACGAAGCAAATGTACGTCTTGTAGACGCTGTAAGTGGAAGAAATACTCGTTTTTTTTATATTAAATTAAATAGGCGATAAAACTAAATAAATAACTCATTTATTTTTTGAGGGAAAAAATGGCAATTCACGAACTGATTCAATTATCAACTTATTATTGTCAAATGTAGATAAATGAGGGAATGATTAATTTCTTTCTCTATAGAGAATTGGAGTGTACACTATAGTATGAATTTTATAAAAGGAGATATGTTATTTAAATAATTCAAAAACCAATTTAATTGTCTATCTGAGCCTGAAAATCCTACATAATGTGAAATTTATGGAAACAAGAGGTACAAAGGAGTAATTTACCTGAATAACATAACATCATGCACCGTGATTTCTTCATCTTGCCTGCCAGTTTCTGTTATAACAACCGTTCGATTATATCCAATAACCATCGCCGGCGAAACCAATTCATTATGCAAGTCTTTATCATCTTTAAAAAACATACAATAATAGCTATGAACAAAAAACTTCGACATCAAGTCAATAAACGATAATATTTATTCAATCACTCAACCACATTGACCACAATAATTACTTCTTCGTAATCGAAAGACAGAAAAGATTTAAGTGCAATTTGTTTATTTAATTGAAGCGAAAAGCATTTGTTTGGTAGACTTTTAAATATATTGCACGTGTCCTAGATATTAATCTTTATTAATGAAATATCTCACATTCAATCACTCAACCAAATTGACCACAATAATTACTTCTTTGTACTCTATGGTCAAAAATGACCAAAAAAAGTGCAATTTGTTTATTTAATTGAAGCGAAAAGCATTTGTTTGGTAGACTTTTAAATATATTTTACGTGTCCTAGATATTAATCTTTATTAATGAAATATCTCGCATTCAATCACTCAACCAAATTGACCACAATAATTACTTCTTTGTACTCTATGGTCAAAAATTACCAAAAAAAGTGCAATTTGTTTATTTAATTGAAGCGAAAAGCATTTGTTTGGTAGACTTTTAAATATATTTTACGTGTCCTAGATATTAATCTTTATTAATGAAATATCTCACATTCAATCACTCAACCAAATTGACCACAATAATTACTTCTTTGTACTCTAAGGTCAAAAATGACCAAAAAAAGTGCAAGTTGTTTATTTAATTGAAGCGAAAAGCATTTGTTTGGTAGACTTTTAAATATATTTTACGTGTCCTAGATATTAATCTTTATTAATGAAATATCTCGCGTTCAATCACTCAACCAAATTGACCACAATAATTACTTCTTTGTACTCTATGGTCAAAAATTACCAAAAAAAGTGCAATTTGTTTATTTAATTGAAGCGAAAAGCATTTTTTTGGTAGACTTTTAAATATATTGCACGTGTCCTATATATTAATCTTTATTAATGAAATATCTCGCATTAAATCACTCAACCAAATTGACCACAATAATTACTTCTTTGTACTCTATGGTCAAAAATGACCAAAAAAAGTGCAATTTGTTTATTTAATTGAAGCGAAAAGCATTTTTTTGGTAGACTTTTAAATATATTTTACGTGTCCTAGATATTAATCTTTATTAATGAAATATCTCGCATTCAATCACTCAACCAAATTGACCACAATAATTACTTCTTTATACTCCAAGGACAAAAAAGACCAAAAAAAAGTGCAATTTGTTTATTTAATTGAAGCGAGAAGCATTTGTTTGGTAGACTTTTAAATATATTTTACGTGTCCTAGATATTAATCTATATTAATGAAATATCTCACATTCAATCACTCAACCAAATTGACCACAATAATTACTTCTTTGTACTCCAAGGACAAAAAAGACCAAAAAAAGTGCAATTTGTTTATTTAATTGAAGCGAAAAGCATTTTTTTGGTAGACTTTTAAATATATTGCACGTGTCCTAGATATTAATCTTTATTAATGAAATATCTCACATTCAATCACTCAACCAAATTGACCACAATAATTACTTCTTTATACTCCAAGGACAAAAAAGACCAAAAAAAAGTGCAATTTGTTTATTTAATTGAAGCGAGAAGCATTTGTTTGGTAGACTTTTAAATATATTTTACGTGTCCTAGATATTAATCTATATTAATGAAATATCTCACATTCAATCACTCAACCAAATTGACCACAATAATTACTTCTTTGTACTCCAAGGACAAAAAAGACCAAAAAAAGTGCAATTTGTTTATTTAATTGAAGCGAAAAGCATTTTTTTGGTAGACTTTTAAATATATTGCACGTGTCCTAGATATTAATCTTTATTAATGAAATATCTCACATTCAATCACTCAACCAAATTGACCACAATAATTACTTCTTTATACTCCAAGGACAAAAAAGACCAAAAAAAAGTGCAATTTGTTTATTTAATTGAAGCGAGAAGCATTTGTTTGGTAGACTTTTAAATATATTTTACGTGTCCTAGATATTAATCTATATTAATGAAATATCTCACATTCAATCACTCAACCAAATTGACCACAATAATTACTTCTTTGTACTCCAAGGACAAAAAAGACCAAAAAAAGTGCAATTTGTTTATTTAATTGAAGCGAAAAGCATTTGTTTGGTAGACTTTTAAATATATTTTACGTGTCCTAGATATTAATTTTTATTAATGAAATATCTCACATTCAATCACTCAACCAAATTGACCACAATAATCACTTCTTTGTACTCCAAGGGCAAAAAAGACCAAAAAAAGTGCGATTTGTTTTTTTAATTGAAGCGAAAGGCGTTTTTTTGGTAGACTTTTAAATATATTTTGTGTCCTGGATATTAATCTTTTTTCATCGAATATCTTACCGCACATCAATGAAATGTGTGTGACTCGGGCCGATCTGCTGCGATTACAATAAAACATAACCAGATTCCGATTGAATAGCCGCACACGTCCATCTTCCGATCCCACAGCTATAAAGCCATTGAGGAATGCTATGCACGTGATGCGCGAAATTTCGAGCGGAACTAAAATGATTTCGAATTTTATATTGCGCCTAATGTCCGACCAGGCGAACCAATTCTCGTAAATGTAGAGCCATTTATTGTTATTCCCTTCGAAATCGTTATAATGTTCCAGGTAGTGAGTGAGCTCCTTCTCGGGAATGTCGTTAATGCAACATCGTTCCCATATATTTGATTTCTGTAATATTTAAGTCATTTTATATTGTATTAAACGTGAGTGAAATTTACTCGCCTTTGTAATGTATTCTAAGGCAGTCCTCCACTCACTGCTAACGTTATAAGCGTTCAATAATGTATATCCATCGCAATTACTCAATATATTTTCAACGATTTCCCTAGGAAACATGGTGCCGCTTCAATGTGATGTAGATTGCGTTTTGGTCGATGAAAATGCGCTTTTTAGGTTGAAAAGGAATCGCGATTAACATGTTAACATTGTTACATGCACAAAGAGTACTGTAAATAGCCCGAATATAGTTGACAGTCGTGGGTAATCGGACCGAAATAACTAAAGATCCATGAGCAATGATCGGCTTTGTTTACAAAAATAACATTAGATTAGCTCCTGTTTTTGGCAATCAGACTGGGTGGGATTTCTATCGGAAGATATATAGAAATATTCGAGGATGCAATTGAATTTACGAAAATTTGTATCTAATTTGATATAATTTTTGAAAAGCTATAAAGCAAACCCACCATTTCTATTTAAAATCCCTTTGTTGTCTTCAGAATACGGTTCCGAATACCTGGCATCCGTTTCCAGATATCAATATTTACATTGCATCCTGTTTTGTTTCAGGAACAGCTGAGTGTCAGACGAAACGTCGCTGTTGACATATAACGGGAACATCCCCGAATGGTGGATTGATTAATAAGCCGATTCGTAAATTCTACGAACCATCAATAGAGGTCGCTAACGGTATAATAGAACAATTCAAGTTAATATCTCATTTGATATATTTTTTTAAAAAGCTATAAAGCGAACTAACCATTTCTATTTAAAATCCCTTTGTTGTCTTCAGAATACGGTTCCGAATACCTGGCATCAGTTTCCAAATATCAATATTTACATTGCATCCTGTTTTGTTCAGGAACAGCTGAGTGTCAGACGAAACGTCGCTGTTGACATATACCACGAACATCCCCGAACGGTGGATTGGTAAATATACCGATTCGTAAATTCTACGAACCATCAATAGAGGTCGCTAACGGTATAATAGAACAATTCGAGTTAATATCTCGTTTGATATATTTTTTAAAAAGCTATAAAGCAAACTGACCATTTCTATTTAAAATCCCTTTGTTGTCTTCAGAATACGGTTCCGAATACCTGGCATCCGTTTCCAAATATCAATATTTACATTGCATCCTGTTTTGTTTCAGGAACAGCTGAGTGTCAGACGAAACGTCGCTGTTGTCATATAACACGAACATCCCCGAAAGGTGGATTGGTTAATATACCGATTCGTAAATTCTACGAACCATCAATAGAGGTCGCTAACGGTATAATAGAACAATTCGAGTTAATATCTCGTTTGATATATTTTTTTAAAAAGCTATAAAGCGAACTAACCATTTCTATTTAAAATCCCTTTGTTGTCTTCAGAATACGGTTCCGAATACCTGGCATCCGTTGCCAAATATCAATATTTACATTGCATCCTGTTTTGTTTCAGGAACAGCTGAGTGTCAGACGAAACGTCGCTGTTGTCATATAACACGAACATCCCCGAAAGGTGGATTGGTTAATATACCGATTCGTAAATTCTACGAACCATCAATAGAGGTCGCTAACGGTATAATAGAACAATTCGAGTTAATATCTCGTTTGATATATTTTTTTTAAAAGCTATAAAGCGAACTAACCATTTCTATTTAAAATCCCTTTGTTGTCTTCAGAATACGGTTCCGAATACCTGACATCAGTTTCCAAATATCAATATTTACATTGCATCCTGTTTTGTTTCAGGAACAGCTGAGTGTCAGACGAAACGTCGCTGTTGACATATAACACGAACATCCCCGAACGGTGGATTGGTTAATATACCGATTCGTAAATTCTACGAACCATCAATAGAGGTCGCTAACGGTATAATAGAACAATTCAAGTTAATATCTCGTTTGATATATTTTTTTAAAAAGCTATAAAGCAAACTGACCATTTCTATTTAAAATCCTTTTGTTGTCTTCAGAATACGGTTCCGAATACCTGGCATCCGTTGCCAAATATCAATATTTACATTGCATCCTGTTTTGTTTCAGGAACAGCTGAGTGTCAGACGAAACGTCGCTGTTGTCATATAACACGAACATCCCCGAAAGGTGGATTGGTTAATATACCGATTCGTAAATTCTACGAACCATCAATAGAGGTCGCTAACGGTATAATAGAACAATTCGAGTTAATATCTCGTTTGATATATTTTTTTAAAAAGCTATAAAGCGAACTAACCATTTCTATTTAAAATCCCTTTGTTGTCTTCAGAATACGGTTCCGAATACCTGACATCAGTTTCCAAATATCAATATTTACATTGCATCCTGTTTTGTTTCAGGAACAGCTGAGTGTCAGACGAAACGTCGCTGTTGACATATAACACGAACATCCCCGAACGGTGGATTGGTTAATATACCGATTCGTAAATTCTACGAACCATCAATAGAGGTCGCTAACGGTATAATAGAACAATTCAAGTTAATATCTCGTTTGATATATTTTTTTAAAAAGCTATAAAGCAAACTGACCATTTCTATTTAAAATCCTTTTGTTGTCTTCAGAATACGGTTCCGAATACATGGCATCCGTTTCCAAATATCAATATTTACAATGCATCCTGTTTTGTTTCAGGAACAGCTGAGTGTCAGACGAAACGTCGCTGCTGACATATAACACGAACATCCCCGAATGGTGGATTGGTTAATATACCGATTCGTAAATTCTACGAACCATCATTAGAGGTCGCTAACGGTATAATAGAACAATTCAAGTTAATATCTCGTTTGATATATTTTTTTAAAAAGCTATAAAACGAACTAACCATTTCTATTTAAAATCCTTTTGTTGTCTTCAAAATGCGGTTCCGAATACCTAGGATCAGTTTCCAAATATCAATATTTATAGAGTCTTATAATAATAGTGGTATATTCATAAATAGTATATAGTGGTATATATTAGATGGTATTATTTATAGTAGTATATCATAGATGGTGAAAATCAATATGGTGAAATAGACATCGAAACGTTAGCAAGATATAGGCTATTTTTTTTAAGTGGCGGGCCCGCCACTGTTTCTAAACAATTCAGAATCGCCTCTCTATTCTTAAACGTTGTAGTATCAGTGGCGCACACATAAATAACACCCCGAAGCATTGTGCTCGTGCAGCGCCACTGCATTTTTGTCATTTAAGTGTATGCTCAGAATTACTGCAATGTTGTCATATCGACAGCCAACAAATACAACGATATTGATCAAAACAAATAATAAATAACTTGAAACTTTTTACTAAATAGTGAACTTTAATCGAATATTCATACATTAAATATTCTCAATATGAATTTTGCTATGCAATTTGCAATTTGAACACTTTGTACTGAAGTTTTTTTAATTTATATATGGCAACGATGGTACTGGCAGCTCAATGCGCAGTACAGGATGAATTAAATCCGCCAAGATATAAAAAAAATCCTTATATCAGTCGCTTTATTTACGTAGCCCATTATTATGATCATTTATAAGATTCTGTTTTTCTTCTGGCGAACATAATTTACATTGACGTTTGGTTTCCGTGATGTCACACTATAAACGTCTCCCGAATAATACAACACGAATATCCCCGAACGGTTAATAAACGAACACGTAAATTCTGCGTACCATCAATAGAGGTCGCTAACGGTGTAACCGAACAATCAGTCAATTACGAGCGTAGTCCGCAGGCGCTACCACTCACCACACACAATCCAACAGGTTGTTCTGTTTTATTTGCCAGGCAGTGTGAGAACGTCTATTATATTTCGTGGACGTGTTTCGCAGCGGTATGTGCCGTTCGTGTGCGTGGCGCAAGTTATCTTCATATCGCAATTTATCGTGCAGCGGACGGTATTTTCCTATCGTAACTACCCATGTTATTTGCGGCGGTGTTTTCACGTGAACGTGTGGCGATTTCTATCCGAGTGCCGTGTTGTTTACGGATGAGCAATTAAAATGGGTGTGGGGTTGCCACCGCTGGACTTTACCGAGTGCTTAAGTGACAGTCCGTTTTTCCGGGAGAATCTGCACAAGCACGAGAAGGAATTGGAGAATACCAACCAACAGATTAAACGGCTCAATAAGGAAGTGAAGGACTTATTGGAGGCGGCTAAAAGTGAGCGAAGTTTTGAATCTGTGTCCAATTTTTTGTTGTTTGCCATGATTTATATTTGTCGATAAGATATATCATGAGCAATGATAAATCGAGTTTAAGGTAACTGTTACCCGCGAAAAGAACAGGTTAAACTATTATTTACCTTCCGTAGTGTTATTGAAATAAAAAAAAAGGGCGCCAGTTATGTTCTACAAAGACCCGCCACGTCGTTTAATGTTTAAATAAATAATAGTTGGCCGATTTTTGTATTCTAAACATAACAACGTCTGTGGCATTTTAATTTTTCTACACGCTTTCGAATATCTATCTATATGAAGCTATTTAAAATATCACACGTATTCTCTTGTATCTTGCGTTTAACTAACATTAACAACAAATAAAACGGAAGAACACATTTATTACTATCGCCCGTTTCTATGATAAACGCACGATAGCACATAATGTTTGTAAAAACAAACGCTCGTAATGCCTTCGAGGCTGCCGTTCTTCGGTTATTTGTACCAGCGACATAAAGAACGTTCCCTAACAAAATTTACTTCGATGGTATGCTACGAAATTTACAGTCCGCAACAAAACGCGTGTCTGTTGTTTTTTAGTAGATCAAATTACAAAGTCCAAAACGTACAGCAACGCTCCCATGAATAGTGATCATTTATATAAATCTAAACTATTGAATGGTTATAAAAATGACCCGATCTGATCTGACTTCAACCTACTCGACTTAATTTGACTATTTTTGAAGTCTTTACTACTGAATATCTTTATCAATGTGACCTGGATCGGACCTGACTTAACCTAACCCTAACTCGACATGACACTCGTTGAAATCTAGATTATTGACCTGACCGGACTAATTTTGAAGTTTGGATTATAAAATAGTAGTTCAAATTATCAAACATATCATTATAGCGATTTAGTTCAATTTTGCCCTAAAAAAAAGGTTCCTTTTAAGTCCTGAGAAGGTGTTTATATTAAGAAAGGAGATTAAATATTGAAATTAGTTTGTCTTATACTTAAATAATTATAAAAATGACCTGATCTGATCTGACTTCATCCAATTGATTATTTTTGAAGTCTTTACTATTGAATATCAACGCGACTTAACCTAACCTAACTCGACATGACACTCGTTGAAATCTCGATTATTGACAGCTCCGCCCAAATGACCTAACCTGACTAATTTTTATGTTTCGATTATAAAATAGTAGTTCAAATTATCAAAATATGTCATAATAGCGATTTAGTTCATTTTGCCCTAAAAAAAAGGTTCCGTTTAAGTGCTGAGAAGGTGTTTATATTAAGAAAGGAGATTAAATATTGAAATTAGTTTGTCTTATACTTAAATAATTATAAAAATGAACTGATCTGATCTGACTTCATCCAATTGATTATTTTTGAAGTCTTTACTATTGAATATCAACGTGACTTGACTTAACCTAACTCGACATGACACTCGTTGAAATCTAGATTATTGACAGCTCCGCCCAAATGACCTAACCTGACTAATTTTGATGTTTCGATTATAAAATAGTAGTTCAAATTATCAAAATATGTCATAATAGCGATTTAGTTCAATTTTGCCCTAAAAAAAAAGGTTCCGTTTAAGTCCTGAGAAGGTGTTTATATTAAGAAAGGAGATTAAATATTGAAATTAGTTTGTCTTATACTTAAATAATTATAAAAATGACCTGATCTGATCTGACTTCATCCAATTGATTATTTTTGAAGTCTTTACTATTGAATATCAACGCGACTTAACCTAACCTTACTCGACATGACACTCGTTGAAATCTAGATTATTGACAGCTCCGCCCAAATGACCTAACCTGACTAATTTTGATGTTTCGATTATAAAATAGTAGTTCAAATTATCAAAATATGTCATAATAGCGATTTAGTTCATTTTGCCCTAAAAAAAAGGTTACGTTTAAGTGCTGAGAAGGTATTTATATTAAGAAAGGAGATTAAATATTGAAATTAGTTTGTCTTATACTTAAATAATTATAAAAATGACCTGATCTGATCTGACTTCATCCAATTGATTATTTTTGAAGTCTTTACTATTGAATATCAACGTGACTTGACTTAACCTAACTCGACATGACACTTTTTGAAATCCAGATTATTGACAGCTCCGCCCAAATGACATAACCTGACTAATTTTGAAGTTTGGACTATAAAATAGTAGTTCAAATGATCAAAATATGTCATTATAGCGATTCAGTTCAATTTTGTCCTAAAAAAAAAAACGTTACGTTTAATTGCTGAGAAATTGTTTATATTAAGAAAGGAGATTTAATATTGAAATTAGTTTACCTTATACTTCAATAATTATAAAAATGACCTGATTTGATCTGACTTCATCCAATTGATTATTTTTGAAGTCTTTACTATTGAATATCAACGCGACTTAACCTAACCTAACTCGACATGACACTCGTTGAAATCTAGATTATTGACAGCTCCGCCCAAATGACCTAACCTGACTAATTTTGATGTTTCGATTATAAAATAGTAGTTCAAATTATCAAAATATGTCATAATAGCGATTTAGTTCATTTTGCCCTAAAAAAAAGGTTACGTTTAAGTGCTGAGAAATTGTTTATATTAAGAAAGGAGATTAAATATTGAAATTAGTTTACCTTATACTTCAATAATTATAAAAATGACCTGATTTGATCTGACTTCATCCAATTGATTATTTTTGAAGTCTTTACTATTGAATATCAACGCGACTTAACCTAACCTAACTCGACATGACACTCGTTGAAATCTAGATTATTGACAGCTCCGCCCAAATGACCTAACCTGACTAATTTTTATGTTTCGATTATAAAATAGTAGTTCAAATTATCAAAATATGTCATAATAGCGATTTAGTTCATTTTGCCCTAAAAAAAAGGTTACGTTTAAGTGCTGAGAAATTGTTTATATTAAGAAAGGAGATTAAATATTGAAATTAGTTTACCTTATACTTCAATAATTATAAAAATGACCTGATTTGATCTGACTTCATCCAATTGATTATTTTTGAAGTCTTTACTATTGAATATCAACGCGACTTAACCTAACCTAACTCGACATGACACTCGTTGAAATCTAGATTATTGACAGCTCCGCCCAAATGACCTAACCTGACTAATTTTTATGTTTCGATTATAAAATAGTAGTTCAAATTATCAAAATATGTCATAATAGCGATTTAGTTCATTTTGCCCTAAAAAAAAAGGTTCCGTTTAAGTGCTGAGAAGGTGTTTATATTAAGAAAGGAGATTAAATATTGAAATTAGTTTTCCTTATACTTAAATAATTATAAAAATGACCTGATCTGATCTGACTTCATCCAATTGATTATTTTTGAAGTCTTTACTATTGAATATCAAAGTGACTTGACTTAACCTAACTCGACATGACACTTTTTGAAATCCAGATTATTGACAGCTCCGCCCAAATGACATAACCTGACTAATTTTGAAGTTTGGACTATAAAATAGTAGTTCAAATGATCAAAATATGTCATTATAGCGATTCAGTTCAATTTTGTCCTAAAAAAGAAAAACGTTACGTTTAATTGCTGAGAAGGTGTTTATATTAAGAAAGGAGATTTAATATTAAAATTCATTTTACTTTCATTCGAGAGTAGCAATAACAAAATCTAGTAATAACGGCGAATGGTCAAATATAAATCTTGTATTCATTGAGCGCGAAACTGTTGTTGTATAATTAATTCGTCGTTAATTAAATAAGTTACAATAAAAATATGATTTGTTTTAGTTACGTTTACAAATGAGCATTTAATAAGATTTACGTTAAAAAGACGTACCATTTCAATCGCAGCATTATCTTTTAATAAACGAAAATCAAAAAATCGCTTCTAGCGTGTTGAGAATTTGCAATTAACTCGTCCATTATCGATTTAATTTATCGGTTCATTATCTGTAAATAATTAAGTAACCTAGCATTGAATTTTTCCGATATCTTATCTTCGAGTAGGCACTTGTTTCATACAAATAATTGACCTACGCGATGTTAATATATAAACTAGAAACGTTCTATCAAACATGAATCTTGTTATGTGTCTTCAGCAAATATTAACATAGCAAAAAACGAACCCAAACATTCTTATCTTCAATCAATGAACCCATAATTGAGTGTTTATTTTTAAGGACATTCAAAATTTGAACATTTTAAATGTTCAATTTTATTTCAAATGAAGCCTTCGTAGTATGGCTTTTGGTAAGGTTCTGCAACGAACCAAAGAATCGCAAATTATTATGAATTCAAAAAGAAATCGATACAACCACTAAACATATATTACAACAACAACAAAAAAACTCTTCAGCAAAGGCCGTATATTTCCATAAAGATTGTTTTTCACCACTAGGAGGATTAAGTAACGTTCTTCTGCTTTAATATCGCTTCAGTTGCGTTAATTATAACATTAATAATTGCAATGATTTTACTACATAACTAACCTTGATTAAGGATGGTCAAGCGGCCAGTGGTAATTAGCTTATCTCATTGAGAGATTGAAAGAGCCTTCCTACGCCGCTGAACTGTTGGCCATCTCTTAGTATCAGCAGTAATCAAATGCAATTATTGTTAAGTGCGATGAATAAGGACGTGAGATATGAATGCTTCTATAACGAGACAGTGACAGGGTGTCTGTCTAGTATATCCCAGTTGGTTTGGTTTTGACTGTTATGGTTCGTTTTCGATGATTTGAGTGGTAACATTTTTGGAGGGATTTTTTTCTTGAGATGTAGGAAGACAAAATAATAATGCGTTCTGATAATGGGTTACGCAAATGGACTAGATAAGTGATTTCAACAAAAACAAAAAAAGCCACTATCAATTAATTTTTGACATGTATTTGGCACGCCAGTGTGTTTTATCTGTTATTGATGCGATTATTTTTGAATTATGGGCCACTTCGCACCCCATCTTAGTATTGTATGAATACACGCTAGTATACTGGGTGTCCCAATTCGAGGTACTTTTTAAAATTGAAATTTGAACACATTCATTTTTGCAAACTCCTTATATGAGAGTCAAGATGTGGCTTAATTTTTTTTTGCAATTTCCTCAAGAGTTATATTTTTTTTAACGTAAGGGGCTGTAAGGGGCCATATTATTTTTTTATAAAAGAAACTTGATGTTTCAACTAAAATTGTTTTACACTAGAATTTTTTTTTTTTTTCATATATATCAAGAAAGGTTCAGATAAGTTAATGATTTTTTTAACCAATTTTTAAGGGACATTATTTTTTGCCCATGCCTGAATATAAAATAAATTTATCGCCAACAAAAAATTATTCAAATAAAACAATACTGTAAAATTGAAATCTAGTTTCAAGAAAAAAATTAAAAGTCTGTAGAACTTCATTTTTTAAAAATATATATCAAGAAAGGTTCAAATAAGTTAATTATTTTTTCAATCCCAAAGGTTTTTTTAAACAAATTTTCAAGGGGCATTATTTTTTTGCTCCTACCGGAATATATAAAAAAAATTTCGCAAAAAAAATAATCCATATAAAACAATACCGTAAAATTTAAATATAGTTTCAAGAAAAAAAATAGTTTTACATAAAGGTCTTTAGACTTCATTTTTTAAAAATAATTTTTAAATTTTTTAATCCAAAAGGTTTTTTTAACCAATTTTAAGGGGCATTATTTTTTTGCTCTTACCGAAATATAAAATATTTTTTTCGCAAAAAAAAAATTAATCTGTATAAAACAATACCGTAAAATTTAAATAAAGTTTCAAGAAAAAAATAAGTTTTACATAAAGGTTTTTCGACTTATTATTTTTTGAATATATCAAGAAAAGTTCAGATAAGTTAATGATTTTTTTAATCCCAAAAGTTTTTTTTAACCAATTTTTAAGGGGCATTATTTTTTTGCTTTTACCGGAATGTAAAATATTTTTTTACGCATGCCAAGTTCAAATCTGTCAATTTATAGTTCAAAACATGTCAAATAATATTTAATAAAAGAAACTCGTTAGTAGTTTTAACACAAATGAAAAAAAAAATCAAACGGAATTTTTGCAAATTTTGAAAAGTAATGCATTTTTTTGAATTTGGAAGGCACTTGATGACATTTGGTGGTTTCAAACTATTTCAGGATTGTCTATATACATAACAATTATTTTTAATGAACTTCTACTTAAGTATATAAAAAAAAAAACGCGAAAAAAAAAACGTTTGCGCATTTTTCTTATTATTACAAACGTTCGCTTCTAATCACCCTGTATACTATTAATGCCACAACATTATCTAATGGTATTGCCTTTAGTTAGATGACGGAACAGTTATTTCGCTATATTATATCGATCTTCAGATTATAATTCTCGCAGAAGATTCCAAAATATGCCCTCAAAAACATTTTCCAAGTCACCCCCCTTCGTCCTACAACGCAACGGGGAGAATAATTGAACAAATAGAGATGTGGGAACTGCACAGTTGTTGTTAGGGCTGACGTGGAAATAACGATACAAGCATTAAGTATGCAGATTCAGATTTATTGCCGGGCTTCTGTCGGAAGTGGAAGAAAGTGGTTTTTGATGGGGGACGATTTTTCTTTAGGAATTTGTGGGGGCAGGGAAAGTATATAACAGACTCTAGCGAGTGTATTTATCTTCCAATAATATCTTCGATCATGTTAAATTGCGGGTAAATAAACAACGGCGTCGTTTCGGGACGCTGGAAGATGTAAAACGTGAAATTCTCGGGTTGCTTACGCTGAAACGTCACGCGAAATCGCTTCGTAAATGTGCTGTTTATTTCGCAAATTATCGAACGTTTGTTATTTCGAAAATAATGAAAATAATCGCATGTAAAAGTGAAGATAAGAGATAAGAGATATTTTCGGTTTTTGATGGTTTGATGTATTTATATTTTTAAAACGGGTTCCAATCTGAAATGGTCTTCGAGAAAAAAATTCTTTCATCACAGAAATACGTATCGTTTATTTAAACGAAAATTAAGAAAAGAAATGATTTTAAGGTAGGCAACTTGTATAACATTTGACCGCAATGCAATTTTCCCTATGATGACGTACGTACAATTTAAATTGTTATGCATGGTGCGCATGTGCTATAGCAAAAGTCCCATGCAACGTTGCCACACCGAATCTAAACGCTGATTTTAAAGAAACAAATTGTTATTATATTACTTATTGGCAACACTGTCCAGATATACTATATATGGTACAAAAAAAAAAATGTACACGCCCAAAATTATTTCAATCAAATATAATTTTTTTTTAAATATATGAACATTTGGTAGAAATAATAAATGTATATCTAACTAAAAAATTACAAATACCAAGTAAATAATTTTAATAAAAATTTAATTTTGGTCAGATTTTTTCGACGACATTACTTTCTTCGATAATTTTTTTTTAATAGTATTTAAATAGATAAATTGTATTAATCTCGAACGCTTTATTTTGTTCAAATTTGTTTCCTAATCAAGTTGTTTGATAAGAATATATCTTTACGTTATTATTGTTCATAAATAGATTTGAAGAATTACTTTACGTTGACTTACATTAACAAATACGTGGTCGTTCGTTGAAGGTACATGAAGAATAGGATTTTTTTTACATTAAATTGTGACTTTAATATTTTAAATAATATATTCGGATTGTGATGCACTTCTAATTTACACAATTTTCTCGATACGTTACTGCATATAATCTTGAAAATAGACACGCACCGCCAATAAATTACAAATCTCAATTCTCAAGAAGAAGGCATTTTGCAGTAGCCGCTGATTTCGCACGGCTCGTTACACTACTGTTATAAACATAATACTCTTTGAAACTCGCCAAGCAAAATAAGAGATCTAAATAATCTTGACATGATTTGCTTATGGGACTTCATAACTGTAATAAAGTTCTGCTCTGATTCGAACCGATCTAAACCTAACAACTTATTGGAATTGCACCATGGGGATTGTATGTGTGCGTTTGTGCCGTTTTCCGCTATTTTCACTCGTAATTTATTGTCGTGCTTCCTATA
Organism: Leptodirus hochenwartii; assembly: GCA_947310635.1. NCBI lineage: Eukaryota > Metazoa > Arthropoda > Insecta > Coleoptera > Leiodidae > Leptodirus > Leptodirus hochenwartii. The sequence continues at coordinate 1,680,135 of OX371178.1, read as the reverse complement.
CAATTGCGGGGACCTTGATCACGACCTGGCCATGGCCATAACTTGTGAACGATTTAGTCTCTGGTTCAATGTTGAACAATGTCCCTAGAATGATTTTTTGGTTCATCGATTTTTGAAAATTATTCGACATTTTATAAAATACCTTTCATGTTAAATCATTTAGATTATTCGCCAAAACGATTTTCGGTATAATGTACGTTCGGTGTACCGTCAATTTGTTTGATTGTTGCTGTCATACCAGAACGTGACATTTCAAAAGCGTAAATAATAACCTCATGTTGGTTATTGTAATAATTGCAAGGTCGAATTTTCCTTAGAATGGTTTTTTGGTTCATCGATTTAAAAAAAAAAGATTTTTCTATCCTTTTCTAGCCATTTGACATTTTATAAAATACCTTTTCAAGTTATATCATTTAGATTATTTGCCAAAACGATTTTCGGTATAATGTATTTTCGGTGTACCGTCAATTTGTTTGATTGCTGCTGTCATACAGAACGCTGCCCGAACGTAACATTTAAAAAACGTAAATAATAACCTCATTTTTGGTTATTATAATAATTGCATTGTTGAATTTTCCTTAGATTGATTTTTTCTTCTTCAAAAATTCGATTTTTCTAGCCATTTGACATTTTATAAAATACCCTTTCAAGTTATATCATTTAGATTATTTGCCAAAACGATTTTCGGTATAATGTATTTTCGGTGTACCGTCAATTTGTTTGATTGCTGCTGTCATACAGAACGCTGCCCGAACGTAACATTTAAAAAACGTAAATAATAACCTCATTTTTGGTTATTATAATAATTGCATTGTTGAATTTTCCTTAGATTGATTTTTTCTTCTTCAAAAATTCGATTTTTCTAGCCATTTGACATTTTATAAAATACCCTTTCAAGTTATATCATTTAGATTATTTGCCAAAACGATTTTCGGTATAATGTATTTTCGGTGTACCGTCAATTTGTTTGATTGCTGCTGTCATACAGAACGCTGCCCGAACGTAACATTTAAAAAACGTAAATAATAACCTCATTTTTGGTTATTATAATAATTGCATTGTTGAATTTTCCTTAGATTGATTTTTTCTTCTTCAAAAATTCGATTTTTCTAGCCATTTGACATTTTATAAAATACCTTTTCAAGTTATATCATTTAGATTATTTGCCAAAACAATTTTCGGTATAATGTATTTTCGGTGTACCGTCAATTTGTTTGATTGCTGCTGTCATACAGAACGCTGCCCGAACGTGACATTTAAAAAACGTAAATAATAACCTCATTTTTGGTTATTATAATAATTGCATTGTTGAATTTTCCTTAGATTGATTTTTTCTTCTTCAAAAATTCGATTTTTCTAGCCATTTGACATTTTATAAAATACCTTTTCAAGTTATATCATTTAGATTATTTGCCAAAACAATTTTCGGTATAATGTATTTTCGATGTACCGTCAATTTGTTTGATTGCTGCTGTCATACAGAACGCTGCCCGAACGTGACATTTTAAAAACGTAAATAATAACCTCATTGTTGAGTATTATAATAATTGCAATGTTGAATTTTCCTTAGAACGATTTTTTCTTCTTCAAAAATTCGATTTTTCTATCCATTTCTAGCCATTTGACATTTTATAAAATACCCTTTCAAGTTATATCATTTAGATTGTTCGCCAAAATGGTTTTCTGTATAATGTACTTTCGGTGTACCGTCAATTTGTTTGATTGTTGCTGTCATACCAGAACGTGACATGTTAAAAGCGTACATAATAACCTCATGTTGGTTATTGTAATAATTGCAATGTTGAAGTTTCCTTAGAATGATTTTTTCTTTATCAAAAATTCAATTTTTCTATCCATGTCTAGCCATTTGACATGTTATAAAATACCCTTTCAAGTTATATCATTTAGATTGTTCGCCAAAACGGTTTTCTGTATAGTGTACTTTCGGTGTACCGTCAAATTGTTTGATTGCTGCTGTCATACAGAACGCTGCCAGAACGTGACATTTAAAAAACGCAAATAATAACCTCATTGTTGGTTATTGTAATAATTGCAAGGTCGAATCAAGGAGGAAGGATTGGTTTAATTGCATAATCCAACTGTGCAAAATCTAACACTTACCTTTATTGTTTGTATCGTGCATTCAACAATGCATTCTGTTTACTAAAAATTGCTTCTCTTAAATAATGCGGTAATTCAAGCAAACCGTAACAGTATACAATTATCGCGAAAAAAGAACCATTTAAAGTGGATAAAATGCTTTGAAAGTGTTGTGCAGACTAGCAAATAAAACATGACGACTTGAATAAGCTTTTATGAAAAAAATAAAAATCCTAAAATATTTGTTATACGTAATTTTATTATTCCCACTTTTTTTGCATTTAATAAATCAGCATTCCGAGGGCATTTAAAAATTGCGCAGACCAAAAAAAAAAAAAACCAATCGCTTAATAATAATTCATTATTTATGCATTTTTGGGCCTAGTTGTTCATAACAGTTAAAAAATACAGCGTTATTATCATGAGGTTTATTAGCGTAGAACAACATGCACAGACTGCTGCAGGTAGTTTTGTGGTGATGCATTTCAAAAAACAAGTCAAACCTTAATATTATAGCGTGGAAATGTACATTTGTATAAGACTTATTCACCTAAACACGAAAAACTATGTCAATAACGCCTCGAAACTGGAACTAAAACGGCAAGAAATGGATTTATTGTAATTGCGCGAGACGTGCCAATTGCAGATATATAATTATTATTACTTGTACTGATTCTATAATTTATACTCAGCTATTAGAACTAGAAATTAATCCAAGGGAATGCTATTATTGTAAAAATGATTCTTTTTTAAGAATTATTTTATACCCTGTATAGTACATATATAATTATATTTGGTTTTAGGAAAAACAGAGGGACGAGAGAGGCGATTCTAGCACTAAGAACGGTAGTAGAAAAAAGAAATAGGGTAGGAAAGGTAACTTGCATAGCTTTTGTAGATTTAGAAAAGGCATTTGATAATGTAGATTGGGACATAATGTTTAGAATTTTAAAAGAAACGGGTATAGATTATAAGGATAGGAGAATAATTTCTAATTTATATAAACACCAAACTGCCTTAGTTAGAATTGAGGGGGAAGAAGAGGTAGCAAAAATAGGGAAGGGAGTTCGGCAGGGATGTACACTCTCACCGTTATTATTTAATCTATATATAGAAGATGCAATAAACAATGTAAAAGAAGAGTATAGTGTAGGTGTGAATGTACAGGGAGAGAAAATATATATGTTGAGATTCGCCGACGATATAACTATATTAGAAGAAAGCGAAAAGAATTTAGAAAGGGTATTGAATGGTATGCAGGCAGTATTGACTAGGGATTTTAACATGAAAATAAATATAGGTAAAACTAAAGTGATGAGGTGTGACAAAAAGGAATGCAGTAGAAAAATGAAGATCTCAATAGGAGATAATAGAATCGAAGAAGTGTCAGATTTTTGCTATTTAGGCAGTAGAATCACAAAAGATAATCGAAGCAAAGTAGATATAAAGTGTAGGATAGCACAGGGTAGGAAGGCATTCGTAGAAAAAGAACAGATTTTAAGATCAAATATTGACTTGGCTATTAGAAAAAGATTACTGAAGGTATATGTTTGGAGTGTAGCACTGTACGGGTGTGAGGCGTGGACTATAGGAAAGGAAGAGAAGCGTAGATTACAAGCATTAGAAATGTGGTGTTATAGGAGGATGATGAGGATTGGTTGGGAAGATAAAGTAACAAATGAAGCTGTACTAGAGTTAGTAGGGGAGAAGAGAAGTATCTGGAGAGTGTTACAGCGTAGGAGAGACAGATTAGTAGGGCATATTCTTAGGCATGGGGGGATTATGCAATTGATCATAGAAGGTAGAGTGGAGGGAAAGAGAGGGGTAGGTAGGCCTAGATTGGAGTATGTGAGTCAGATAGCTGAAGACGTTGAGATGAATAGCTATAGAGAGATGAAGGGATTAGCTCAGGATAGATCGGCATGGCGTGCTGTTTCCAACCAATCTTTAGGATTGCGGACTGTTTAACTAATAGTACATGTATTTTATATTGTCGTCAAAATACTTGTTTAAAATATCACCAACAATTTATAATTCTAAAAAGTATATAAAAAAGCTACATGCGCATTTCGATGGATAAACCTTTATTTTCAGTAGACGGCTACATAATGTTAATACTAATTAAAAAAACAAATTTAGGCAATTTTCAATGCTCATTTCAAAAGTTAAGCTTTAAATCATCATCAATTAAACAAATATTTCACTTCTGTCACTCACTGATATTACTATATAGTTGTATTTTTTAAGTATTAGTTACAATTTAGAACCCCCAAAAATTTTTGACTTCAATTTATTTTCTAAACATTTTTTTTTACAAATTTTATTTTTAACGAAAAAAAAATCAAAATGAAATTATTCTACCTCAACAACTTAAGATATGCTACGAGTTTCCCTTCGCACCTCGATGTGTTAAGGTGGGTTGAGCGAATTCAAAATTTATTAAATTAAATTAACTTTAAATACAGTTTATTTATTTGTATTTAATATTTTAAATAAAATTTATTGAACTAAATTTTTTTTTTAATCATGCTTAAATACGTTTATTTTTTTTATAAAAGGAATCGTCTCTTAAGTTTTTTTTTTAATGTAACTATTTTTTTTTTTGTTGTATGCAAGAAGCATTTATTTGAAAATCTTCGTTTATACGAATTCACTAATTGCTGATGAATTGCAACTGCGCATTTGACGACAATGACTAACGTAATTAGACTATGGCTCCACCTATATTTCTATAAGTCAATCGTGAATTTACGATTTTCAATGACTTTTGATGCGAAATACGTCAAAATGTATAAAATGTTCATTTTCAACTTCGAAAAAAGTGTATTAAGGGTTGCGAATTCAAAATTTATTAAATTAAATTAACTTTAAACACAATTTATTTATTCATAATAAATGTATTTGTATTAAAAATTTTAAATAAAATTTAATGAACTGTTTTTTTTTAATCATGCTTAAATCACATATTTATATACGTTTATTTTTTTATAAAAGGATTCGTCTCGCAAGTTTTTTTTGAATGTAACTATTTTTTTGTTCTATGCAAGAAGCATTTACTTGAAAATCTTCGTTTATACGAATTCACTAATTGCTGATGAATTGCAACTGCGCATTTGACGACAATGACTAACGTAACTAGACCGTGGCTCCACCTATATTTCTGTAGGTCAATCATGAATTTACGATTTTTGATGCGAAATGCGTCAAAATGTATAAAATGTTCATTTTCAACTTCGAAAAAAGTGTTTTCTAATTTCTGAGGCGATAATTTTTAAAAATAAACTTAGTGAAGTTATGTAAATTTGACACTCACCTATTCCAATTTTTCAAAAATTAGTTTTTAAGGGTTCGGCAATTTTTCCGATTACTTGTTAGATTTTGACGTCACTAATTAACGAGACAAAACGTCAAAAAAATGTAGCTCATCTTTGACATTTTTTTGGAAAAATATCTAATACCTTCAAAAATCTGTCAATGCCAAATCTGAACCTTTCTTAATATATATTAAAAATATTATGCCCTTATGACATTTCTGTCAATCATTTTTTTAACAAAAAATATACCAATTTCTTATAAAAAAATAATAACGTGGCAAACCACAGCCTTAAGTTTTTTACACTTTCATTTGTTTGAAACCCAAAGTAGAAAAAAAATAACAATTTTGAGATTTCTTACAAATACATCTAAAAACCTTCAAAATCTATTTTTATCGAATCTGAACGTCTTTCAAAGTTAAGAAAAAAAATCACGTTCTCGCGACCTTTTTACCAAAAAAAATACACCATGCGTCTTATCGAAAAATACCATACAAAAGCGCGGCCTTAAATTAAAATACCGATTAATTAATTTTATAAAAATCTTTTGTCATACAAATTCATGTCATACAAATTACATTTCGCGTTGTCTTCGACGTCCCCTTCGTCCCCACACATCCAAACGAGTCATCTCACTTCTTCATCCGACTTCTTTGCATATATAAAACGTAATATATTCAAAGCCACGTTCACATCGCACGAAGGAAAGAAAATACGAGCTTATACGTACATTTACCATGCTATAATATCCCCTAATATATAGTCTCTAGTCCAAACATTCATCTCTTCTGTATTCTCTTCGTATCGGCCGTAGATGTAGAAGCTATTAGATTGCTCATGTGTTAAATGGAACGCTGCCACGTCCTTGTACATTTTCTTGAATTTTATTTTTTAGAAATACATGTGTTATTTGTAAAAAAAAATTCCTCAGTTAAAAGAGGCTACAGCATTTAAATACGAGTAGCTTAGATGCAAAATCCAGTTTATATGTTTTAAAATTGATTTTTTTTTAACCGTAAGTTAAATTGATTTGAAAATATCATTAATATACAAAAATTGGCTTTTGATTCATAAAAAAAAATTGTTTTTATTACTATAACCAATCACAATGTTATATATTAATAATTTATACAGTAAGAATTTTAAATAAATACTTATATTTAATAAATTAATGCATTTTTTTTTTGATTTCTTCATTTCTTCAATCTGTTTTATTTTCTATTTAATGTTGTTTTAATCAACTGAAAAAATATAAAAATTATTATATCGATTTTTTTTTGCAAATTCATTTTATTGTAAAATTTATGTTTCACGAAAGTAAACTGCGTATTTGATTTATTTCGCCACAAATAATTGTATGTTATTTTTCCAGTTATTTGATAATTTTTTAAACAGTAAACTTGAATTTTTATGTAGTATTTTTAACGTAAAAATAAATACATTTGCATTTTTTTTTTACAAAATCATGTAACCTGCAAAAACCGAGTTTTGCATCTAAAGTATTCATTTATTATTAAACGATAAAAATTTCAATACATTTTATAAAATTGAAAATTTAATCCATCGACAAAATAATGGACAATTTTTTTTTACTTTAGAAATTTTTTAACTTTACTTTTTTATCTAATATATTTATGCATTGGTTTGGATATTAATTGCATCCGATGCAGATGCAGATGCAGCTGCAGCTATTCTGCGTTAGAATGATAATGGAAGTGTATGCGAATGAAAATTAGAATATTAGTTAGAGACAGTCGGAAGTGAAGGAAGAAGTGGACGTGCGCATTTAGCTTATACAGGGACAGTTTTGTTCGGAGTTAAATTGACGCGAAATGTAATTTGTATGACATGAACTGTGACTGTGAATTTTTGTAGAGGCAAAGGATCAAATTAATTGATCAATTGATGAGTGATGTGAAAATGTTTTAAAAAGATTTTTGCGAAATAAACGAATCGGTATTTTAATTTAAGGCCGTGCTTTTGTATGTTATTTTTCGATAAGACGCATGGTATATTTTTTTGACGTTTTGTCTTGTCAATTAGAGACGTCAAAATCTAACAAGCAATCGGAAAAATTGCCGAACCTTAGAAAACGAACTTAGAACATTTGGAACAGCTGAGTGTCAAATTTACATAACCTCACTAAGTTTATTAAAAAAATTATCGACTCGGAAATTAGAAAACACATTTTTCGAAGTGAAAATGAATATTTTGTACATTTTGACGCATTTCGCATCAAAAATCGTAAATTCACGATTGACTTGTAGAAATATAGGTGGAGCCATGGTCTAGTTACGTTAGTCATTGTCATCAAATGCGGAGTTGCAATTCATCAGTAATTAGCAAATTCGTATAAACGAAGATTTTTAAATAAATGCTTCCTACATACAAAAAAAATAGTTACATTAAAAAAAAAACTTAACAGACGAATCTTTTTATAAAAAAACAAACGTATTTAAGCATGATTAAAAAAAAAATTGAGTTCAATAAATTTTATTTAAAATTGTTAATACAAATAAATTTATTATAAATAAATAAATTGTATTTAAAGTTTATTTAATTTAATAAATTTTGAATTCGCAACCCACCTTAATACACCTTTTTCAAAGTTGAAATGAACATTTTATACATTTTGACGCATTTCGCATCAAAAGTCATTGAAAATCGTAAATTCATGATTGACCTACAGAAATATAGGTGGAGCCATGGTCTAGTTACGTTAGTCATTGTTGTCAAATGCGGAGTTGCAATTCATCAGTAATTAGCAAATTCGTATAAACGAAGATTTTTAAATAAATACAAAAAAAAAGTTACATTAAAAAAAATACTTTTTTATATACGTAATTTAAGCACGATTTAATGATTTAATTTTTTTATAATAAATTTCGATGCGTTACATTTTTTTTTTATTTTGTCTTATCAATTTGCCAGAAATTAATCTATCATCGGAAAAATTAGCTCAATTCTTAATACTTAAGTTAGAATTTTGAAACAATGGGTGACGAAAGTTTTCATCAAAAAATTTCTTGACTCGAAAATTACCAAAAAAAAAAACACCGACAAAGAATGTTCCGAAAGCGATAAATTAATTACATCATGAAATTTATAAATTATTTGTATGTTTATCTTGAATTGCGACTTCGGTCCTGCCCAGTAAAATTTATAAAAATATTTAAAAAAAATAATTGCACATTTTTTTTTCAAAACTGTTTGTTTACAACATTATTTACTAGCAACCTTATTTCGAAAATTAATTTAAAAAAATCACAAAACCACAAATTTTCACATTTCAAAAAATGTTCACATTAATGAAAAAAAAACTACAAAATTACACAATTAAAAAAAAATAAAACGATTCTTTTATAATAGTACTTTTCAGATATTTTTCAAAGTTTATTGTATCATACAAGAATATTTATACAGAGCGATCATTTTTTTTCGTACCTTCAATGAAAATTAAAAGAAAAAATGAAAATTTTGATTACATCAAATATTTCACTATAAGTCGTTAAAATCGTAAATTCAGAAATACGTTTTTTTTTAAACGAGGCTACAAACTGCCCCCTTAATTATAAACATTTTTAATTCTAATAAACAACTTCAAAATTCGATTTTTTAAAGAAACTAAAGTTTTAAAAACTCATCTGGTTTAGTTTACCAAATTCAATTTTAAAACGATATCTTTATCGATGTTAAAAAAAAAATCGTTTTACGGCTTTTCCGCTACAGGGTGATTTATATAATAATATAAAATTACATTACAAAAAACCCATTTTAAATTAAAGGAGCGTCGACGGAATATTATTTATCTATATCTTAGTATTTACGCCGATAAAAAAATTAATAAAAAATTAGCAATGTTATCAGTTGTAATCAATTATTTATTTTTGATATGTTGATCGCTGATAATATAATAATATACACGTATAAAAACATTTAATTTACGCGTAATTAAAAAATCGTTTAAAAAAAAAAGTTTAAACTATAAATTTGATGATTCCATATATTTTTCCATTCGTTCTTTGTATTGGGTATTCACATCGAAGATGGCCAACTGTGAGAATTTTTACACTTCAAATGGCATCTCGAAATTAAATAGGCAAGAAAATAAATAAATCCATATTCCCAAAAAAAAATTTTTTTTTATGGAAATGAAAAATTTGAAAATCGTGCGAGGTGGTACAAGAAAAAATCTTTTTTTTTTAAATTTAAAAAATTCACTCATACGGCTAATCGTGAAAAAAATAGTGATGTGTTTTGGAATTAATGTTTCAACTCGGCGTAAATTCTTGGAACGGCCTCAGCAATATTTCAAACAGGATTTGAAATGAGATATGAAATGAAATATTGTTGTTTTAGTTTACGAGCAATTACCAATACGTTAAATATTTGTGTTTTTACGTACAATTTGGACGGAACGGTGATTTTTAAATGCATTAGCAACTATCTCGAGTAAACACGATACGAAAACACCAGCCAGCTAAAACAAAAAAGCCATTATTGACTCGCGATAAGATTTCTTCAAGCTAAATTCCTCGCGTGAATAATTCAAACCATCGAAGCCTCAACGATATTTGATTTTGTAATTTATTTTCACAGAAAAGTCGTTGCTCATTCACCTAGATGGTTCGGAATTGATTTCCGTTGCGCTTCTTATATTCCCAAGGATTATTTCGAACAAAAACAATTCTGCAAGGATTATTATTAACGAAAACAACACTCGGTATATATCCTTGTCGATGAACAGAATCATTAGAATGGTATGTTTCAATTTCGCATTCTAAATTCTTATATAGACAGGTACATACTGACTAAAGGTTCATTTACAACCAAATTACCCAACGACTCTTCAATAGTTGGACTTTTTCATCTAATCAACTTTAAATTTAAAAAATCGACTTAAACCAAAATCACTATGGCTTAATTAGAACCACTATTTTATTATGTTAAATGAAGATGTAGAACAATCACCAAACCATTTGGTTAATCCTGATTTCCAAAACCACTAAATAAATAAGATTTTTAATTAGCACCCGCATAAAATTATTTTCACACTAAAGTGCGAATAACGTGGCAACATCGCCTTTTAGCTAATTTAAAAATACGCCCACATGTTCTTTATAATATATATTTATACAGTGTTCCATTTAAATATTCAATGGCACTTTAAACACCGGCCTTACAGTACACCCTGTATATCTAAAAAAAATTTCAGAAAATTTTTACTTGTTTGTTATAGTAAAAAAAAAATTAAACACACAATGATAGAAATTCGCTAGTTTGGGCCACCACCACACACACATACAGTGTTGCCTATTTGTACCAGTGTTGCCAATCCTCTCAAATCCCCAAATCCTCTTGAACTGAACTGTAATAAAAAAACAACGTAGCAAATTGCAGGTGCGTTGTGAAAGAGCCTTAAGGTTGTGGAGACACGTATATAAGCGTGAGGTATACAAACTTGCATCACGTTTGAATGTGTAAAGAAATTCGCTAGTTTAGGCCACCACACACACACACACACAGTGTTGCCAATTTGTACCAGTGTTGCCAATCCTCTCAAATCCATTAAATCCATAAATCCTCTTGCACTGTGATAAGAAAAAAACGTAGCAAATTGCTGGTGAGTTGTGAAAGAGCCTTAAGGTTATGGAGACACGTATATAAGTATGAGGTATACAAACTTGCATCACGTTTGAACGTGTAAAGAAATTCGCAAGTTTGAGCCACACACACACACACACACGTAGTGTTGCCAATTTGTACCAGTGTTGCCAATGCTCTCAAATCCATTAAATCCCTAAATCCTCTTGCACTGTGATAAGAAAAAAACGTAGCAGATTGCTGGTGAGTTGTGAAAGAGCCTTAAGGTTGTGGAGACACGTATATAAGTATGAGGTATACAAACTTGCATCACGTTTGAACGTGTAAAGAAATTCGCAAGTTTGAGACACATACACACACACACACACACACACACGCAGTGTTGCCAATTTGTACCAGTGTTGCCAATGCTCTCAAATCCATTAAATCCCCAAATCCTCTTGCACTGTGATAAGAAAAAAACGTAGCAAATTGCTGGTGAGTTGTGAAAGAGCCTTAAGATTGTGGAGACACGTATATAAGCGTGAGGTATTCAAACTAGCATTACGTTTGAACGTGTAACCTACATTGTCCATAATCAGATAGATGAAAGACAGTTTATAGTCAATATAGGATTTAAATTGATTTATGCAACCAAAGTTGCTTTGAGCGTGTATAATGTGCATACAAAAGCATATATTTGATCAACTCGCAAAATGGCAAAAAATCTACCAATGTTGAGATTTATTAACCTACGACATTTTGGCCATTTTTGAAATGCGGCTTCTTTTTTTCGCGAATTTTTAAAAAACTTCAATGTCGAGATGGGATAATTTTTATTTTATAAAATTGCGGTTTGTTGACAGTTTGCAAACAATTTAACGATTTATCTAGTTTATTTTTTATTAATTGAAGAGTTTAACTACTTACAGGCCAAATATAGAAAAGGAGATATTTAATTTTAAAAAAAATATTTTTTTATTTATATTTATTTTTTGTTTAAAAACTAAATTATTGCGGCACATAAATTTATTTACTTAGGGAGGGATATGTACTATAAAAAATGAAGCAAAAACCGACCCTGATTATTAAAAAAAAAAATCAATTTACAACCTTTTTACAACTCTAACTGTCATCTATAAAGAATTTTATAAACTACAAACTTTATAAAATTTTATACCAACTTGATGATCGTACAAAATTTATTTTAAAGTTTTTTCTTTGTTTCAATATTTGGCACTATACCATTTTGAAAATGATATTCGTCAATTGACCGAAATCTTTTAACCAACTTCCAAAATCGCCCTAAGACTTTCCTAAAACATCAAATCAATGTCTTAAGCTACAAGAAAATTTTATATTTGGCACTCGAATCTTTCAAAACAGATTCTCTTCAATTAATGGAAGAATTGGCTTCATCCATCAATCATTTTTGATTTTTTTTACCATTCAATTTATCAGATTTCCTGACTCCAATTTTTTTTTCTTAAACTATTGCTTTGGCAGGTTTTTTTTTTAAATTGCTTAATATTCAAATGATGAAAAAAATTCAAATTTATCCAACCTTAACCCTACATTTTCAGCAATTGACCGAAATCCTTCAACCAACTTCTAAAATCGTCCTAAGACTTTCCTAAAACATCAAATCAATGTCTTAAGCTACAAGAAATTTTTTATATTTGGCACTCTGGTCTTTCAAAACAGATTCTCTTCAATTAATGGAGGAATTGGCTTCATCCATCAATCATTTTTGATTTTTTTACCATTCAATTTATTAGATTTCCTGACTCCAATTTTTTTTTCTTAAACCATTGCTCTGGCAGGATTTTTTTAAATTGCTTAATATTCAAATGATGAAAAAAATCAAATTTATCCAACCTTAACCCTATATTTTCAACAATTGACCGAAACTCTTCAACCAACTTCTAAAATCGCCCTAAGACTTTCCTAAAACATCAAATCAATGTCTTAAGCTACAAGAAAATTTTTATATTTGGCACTCGAATCTTTCAAAACAGATTCTCTTCAATTAATGGAAGAATTGGCTTCATCCATCAATCATTTTTGATTTTTTTAACCATTCAATTTATTAGATTTCCTGACTCCAATTTTTTTTTCTTAAACCATTGCTCTGGCAGGATTTTTTTAAATTACTTAATATTCAAATGATGAAAAAAATCAAATTTATCCAACCTTAACCCTATATTTTCAGCAATTGACCGAAACTCTTCAACCATCTTCTAAAATCGCCCTAAGACTTTCCTAAAACATCAAATCAATGTCTTAAGCTACAAGAAAATTTTTATATTTGGCACTCAGTTCTTTCAAAACAGATTCTCTTCAATTAATGGAAGAATTGGCTTCATCCATCAATCTTTTTTTTTTACCATTCCAAAAATGACTACTTTTTTCTTAAGTCGCCTTATATTTTTATTAGTACATATAAAAATTTTTGGAGGTTCCATTGCTCCGGCAGAATTGTTTTTAAATTGCTTAAAATCCAAATGATGACGATGATGAAAAAAATAAAAAAATTTATCCAACCTTAACCCAACAATTATTCAATTAAACCCTTATTCAAATTATCAGATTTCTTGACTCCAAAAATTAGTTTTTTTCTCTTAAACCATTGCTCAGAGTTTTTTAAAATTGCTTTACAATCAAATGATGAAAAAAATTCAAATTTATCCAACATTAAGCTTCGATTTTAAACCACTCAAATTCAGCTGAATTTATTTAAACTGGTTGTCTTATTCAAAGGTGTTTTCTAGTTACATATCTGATGTGCTATGTACTTCCATTTTGGTACCCTACACACCAATATGGTACCTTCTACGCATTTTCTAATAAAGAGGTTCGCCAATTTGCAAAATGCATTCCGTCGCGCAACCATCAGATAATTAATCTTCTTCATACGTCCGAAACTGTCAAGGAAATTCATTATGCTTATATATGCCTCGTGGACATTAGGCATGCACAATACATGCAACACTGTACGGTACGGTACTGCATACAAATGATCATATTGGTAATAATTGGTACCAACCTTAATCGAATTCAACTAGCTTATATTCAACAATCTTTTGTCTTTTTGTATGGTACCGTAACAGTCGATGGATGAAAGTGGTTCTTGGTGTGCTTAATGTTGACATTGCTTTCACATCTATTTATGATTTGGTGTCAAATTCAAATCGTACTATAAAATTTGTCAATTTTGGTTCGAGAGAAACGTTCCATTTTGTCATCATATTCACCATTTTTTCTACCGCTGAATCGAATTTCGATTAAATTGAGAATTCTGATATAAAAACAACACTGGCTATGATTTAGAACTGTCATTTACAGAACAGCAGAGATGGCAATTATTAGAAATTGAAAATTGAACAATTTTGAGACAACGATTTTCTTCTTCCAGAAACAGTAAAAGTCATAAATTGATAAATTTCTTTCTATTCAGTATAAATAAATTTGAGAAATAATTTTAATTTTAATTTAAAAAATAATATTATTAATGCACAAAATATTAACATACTCCTTTAAGATGGAAAGGACAATAAATATTTGCGCGTTGGAGCACGATTTAATAAAAAATCAAATCGAATTAAAACAAAAAAACATTTTTATGAAAATTGTTATATGTATATATAATTTTATGAAAATATGTTTAAAAATTTAAAAATTCCATTTACCGGCACATTATAATATTGGACATTGGCCCTTTTTGTTCCAAGGTTAGTACGCTAATTGGCTTTAGATGTCGAATTAATTTTTTAATTCTTTTTATATAAGAAAAAAGTGAAAATTGAAATTTTCGCGATCGTAAATAAAAATGCAAACTTTACCGATTTTTGTTATCAATTCATGATAATAAAAGAAGAGTGTTAAAAACGTGGTGGTAGATGAATTATTATATATCTTAAAGAGCAATCAATTTGTTAAAGCGAAATTTGTAATCAATATCAGATTTTTAAAGAAAAGTTCGAAGAAATATGCATTTTTAATCGATTTTTCATTGAATATTCCTGTAGTTGTAAGTCTTGAAGAGCAATGGGCCAAGATTGCTCCCTTGCGGCACTCCCAGATATTTAGAGAACAATATAAAAAAATTTCGAATTGATTTTTTATATTCGCATTCAATAATAAAAATTTATGATATTGTTTTAATTAATTATACATGAAAATGAAAATATAAAAAAATATATAATTAAATTCTATTGACTCGGCGATTGAAAATATTAATAATAGCAAAAACCAACAATTCTTTTGATATTCCGTTGTAAAATATTGGCAATATAATATTATAAATGATTTTTTTGAATAAATTGATATCTGATTCGTTTCGAGCGAAGAATTTATACATTCTGTAGAAAAACATTTTTTTTTACCATTCATTTATTTCTCGTTTTTTTACCAGAAGACTTTCAAATAAATACTTTCTTCTCCTCGTCTAACCCTAGAACGGCTCCATTTGTTTTCTCTATCTGCCATAGCATAGGCTATCCTACCTTTTAGTTCCTACTTCCTATTTGTAATCCTACTACCTAAATAACAGAAATCGGACACTTCTTCTATTCAAATACTCATTTTCGCTTGTATTTCTTCTTCTCACACCTCATCCCTTTGGTCTTGCCTATAGCTATATAATCCCTAGTCATTACTTCCCGCACACCATTTATTATCTGTTCTAAATTCTGTCCCTTTCATCCAAAACATCAACATATATTTCTTCTCACCAAATGTTCATACTTACGCTATTTTATTCTTCTTTTACCTTGTTGCTATATACAGGTTAAATAATAACGGGACAGTGTACATCCCTGCCTGACTCCCTTTCCAATTCTCGCTACCTCTTCTTCCCCACTCAATTCTAACAGTTTATATACATTTTGTCAATTATTTTTTTATCTGCAAATCATGTGGAGATATTTTCATTTAATCCCCAATACTTTGCCAGCACTTTTCAATCAATATTTTTGCGATAATTGATAATTAGATTGCAACTCAAATATACATTTGTATTTCCCATACATAATGAGTGCATAATGTTTGTTGTATCTCCTTTTTAATGACGTAATTATAATAAAGACTTGAACAGACGAGAGATCGAACCATAATATACTCTGGATAGATGTTAATTACCGTCAAGTTGGCAACATTCGAAAAATACCAACCAAAAATACTGTCAATTTGAAGAATATATATATAAGTGTATTTGGAAAATGTATGGTGCAGAAGAAGTGAGGGGTGTTCAGAAGAATTGGTTTAAAAAAATTGTTGGGATATTTTTTTTTTTAGAAACATTTACGAGATTGCTAATTTGAGGTTTATGGAAGAGGTTATTGGTATTGGTAGATGGTGTATAGTTTGCTGCTCCAGAAGAGTTGAAATTCCGTTAGTAAAATACAGTAATTACTTATTCGTTATAATATAATTGCAGAGTTTATGTGATTTCGCAAATATCTAACGTTCAGAAGAAATTGCTGGATAGCCACGCAACATCTTCTGTAGCGACAATGTTATATTGGTTAATATGGTGGCAGTTGTGCATCAGATTTGAATGATGCGTGGAGTTTATGATAGGAAGAAATTGTCGGTGTTGTCAATCGTTTTGATACGTGGTGATAAAATTGCATTGGTTCAAATTTGATGGACAATAAAAAATGGTTTTGTTCGCATACAAAAATAATTTATTTGAATTTGAATTTGAATATTCCATCAAAACTACGTGCAGATTCTAAATTGTTGGATCAGATTGTAGAAGAATAGGCCCTTTGAAAATGTGTACATTTTACCAAAAAATTCAAAGGGTGGTAACTTTTCTCATTCTTCAATTTTCAGTTTTTAAAATATTGAATCCTACATAAAAACTTCTTCCAGATTTAGAAGCCTGAAATTATTTTTCGACAGAAAGTCCCCCTTCAGTATTTTGGTCAAAATCGAAAATTTTTATATAAGAAGTTAATAGAATTATGTAGTTGAAAATGTGAAAAATTTAACAAAAACTTCAAAGGGGCAACTTTTCTCATTCTTCAAATTCTAACGATAACTATAAAAATTTTAATCCTACATAAAAACTTCTTCCAGATTAAAAATCCTGAAATTATTTTCGATCGAAAATTCCCCCTTCGGTATTTTTTTTATCAAAATTCAAAATTTTTATATAAGAAGTCAACCAAAACAGGTATTTGAAAATGTGAAAAATTTAACAAAAACTTCAAAGGGGCAACTTTTCTCATTCTTCAAATTCTAACGATAACTATAAAAATTTAATCCTACATAAAAACTTCTTCCAGATTAAAGATCCTGAAATTATTTTCGATCGAAAATTGCCCCTTCGGTATTTTTTATCAAAATCCAAAATTTTAATATGAGAAGTCAACCAAAACAGGTATTTGAAAATGACAAAAATTTACCTTTTTTACCTTAATTTATATAGTAGAAAATTCAACGGGGCAACTTTTTTCATTCTTCAAATTTAAATTTTCTAATGGTAACTACAAAAATTTTAATCCTACATAAAAACTTCTTCTAGATTTAGAATCCTAAAATTTTTTTTCGATCGAAAATTCCCCTTTAGATTTTTTTTTATCAAAATCGAAAATTTTAATATGAGAGGTCAACCAAAATAGGTATTTGAAAATGTCAAAAATTTACCAAAAAATTCAAAGGAGGCCACTTTTCTCATTCTTCAATTTTCTAACGGTAACTACAATTTTTTTCATCCTACATAAAAACTTCTTCTAGATTTAGAATCCTAAAATTATTTTTCGATCGAAAATTCCCCTTTAGAATTTTTTTTTATCAAAATCCAAAATTTTAATATAAGAATTCAACGAAAACAAGTATTTGAAAATGTCAAAAATTTACCAAAAAAATTCAAATGGGTAACTTTTCTCATTCTTCAATTTTCTAACGGTAACTACAATTTTTTTTATCCTACGTAAAAACTTCTTCCAGATTTAGAATCCTAAAATTATTTTTCGATCGAAAATTCCCCTTTAGATTTTTTTTTATCAAAATCCAAAATTTTAATATAAGAAGTCAACCAAAATAGGTATTTGAAAATGTCAAAAATTTACCAAAAAATTTTAAAGGAGGCCACTTTTCTCATTCTTCAATTTTCTAAAATATTCTAAAAGTACAAAATATTTTATCCTAATAAAAACGTCTTCCAGATTAAAAATCCTGAAATCATTTTTCGATCGAAAATCCCCCTTCGGTATTTTTATCAAAATCGAAAAATTTAATATAAGAAGTCAACTAAAACAGGTATATGAAAATGTGAAAAAATTAACAAAAAATTTTAAAGGAGGCCACTTTTCTCATTCTTCAATTTTATAAATATTCTAAAACTACAAAAAATTTAATCCTACATAAAAACTTCTTCCAGATTTAGAATCCTGAAATTATTTTCGATAGCAAATTTTCCCTTCGGTATTTTTATCACCTGCAAAAAAAAATTGAAAAATTTGCTACAAGAAGTCAATCAAAAACCGATATTTGACAATATCAAAAATTTGCCAAATATTTTCCCATTTTCCCAATTTGCAGCATATTCTCCTGTTGCCACAAAAGGCCTATTGTATCCTTACATTATCCGCAATAATTCCCATCCGAGTTTATTTTGCATCTGACTTTAATACACACACAAAAGCAACATCGTTCAAGTTCAATGTCCTGCGAAATGATTATTCTCTGCACCAGAATCCTGGACAAAATGCATTAAAAGGATCAAAGGATTCTTCGTTGGCACATTCCCAAATTGAGATGGATGTTAACCATCAATCGTAGCGAGTCATAGCATTTCTCAAATCTATTTTTACACGCAATACGAACAATCTTAATTAATGTTACGCTCAATTAAAGATGATCGAATTATCTTATAACGGTATATTAATAATACGAAGATTTTTTATCATAAAAAAACGTATTTTTCATCAAAATCATTTTTTTTAGAAACATTTACGCGCTACAAAAATTACACTTTTTTTGTTCGACTATATTTTTTATAACCAGTTGTTTTTTTTGCAAAAATAAAAACCCATCCACAATAAAATCGACGATTTGGAGGTCCAATAAAATTGTCCAGTACATTTTTGGATTGGAAAATGAAAAGTAGTCATCCATCGATTGAATTTTTAACCTAGTTTAAAAACCGTTGCTTCTAGCGCCATCTGTGATGCTAACGGTGAACACCCTTTCCCTTCGCATAAAAATTCAATAGTTTGCGACTTGAATGGCCACCAGTGAAAATTTCATTTGAAAAAAATGCCAAAGTTAAATTTACAGTAAACGATATCAATTTTCCATCGCATTTTCATAAACGAAAATTCGATAATTATTAGCAATTTAATTTTTAGAACGTTCAAATTATGCGGTGAAATTTTTTCTCACCCGAAGTTTGTTCAGAACTAGTTATTCAGACTAGCGAGTTGTTGAACCGTTCTTTTTTTTCCCGCCATTTACAGAAGGAGAAGAGCGAGAGTGTACAGAATAAGAAGTATAAGAAGAAGATGCGGATCCGATCTTAATTGCTTGCGTGTAACAAAAAGTGTCGGGCGCAAAAAGAGAATGCAAAATGACTCGGCTGTAAATACTCTCGCTAATATATTTACTGAAATTATTTTATGTAATAGTCCATTGTATCAGATCAGATTGTTTGTTGTACAAAATAATAGTGACGCAACTCGAGTATGGACCTCTTAACTTCGCTGTTGTTTGCTGAAGAATCAATTTTAAATATGTACGCGAGGGGGTTATTATGCAATTGGTTATAGAAGGTAGGGTAAAGGGAAAGTAAGGGGCCTCTAGATTGGAGTGTGTGGGTCAGATGAAGAAGTCCTTCAATAATGCGATTTGTTACTCTTGTAAAAGTTTAAAAGCAATTTTTCAATTTTAAATATGTACGCGGGGGGTTATTATGCAATTGGTTATACAAGGTAGAGTAAAGGGAAAGTAAGGGGCCTCTAGATTGGAGTGTGTGGGTCAGATGAAGAAGTCCTTCAATAATGTGATTTGTTACTCTTGTAAAAGTTTAAAAGCAATTTTTCAATTTTAAATATGTACGCGGGGCTTATTATGCAATTGGTTATAGAAGGTAGGTAAAGGGAAAGTAAGGGGCGTCTAGATTGGAGTGTGTGGGTCAGATGAAGAAGTCCTTCAATAATGCGATTTGTTACTCTTGTAAAAGTTTAAAAGCAATTTTTCAATTTTAAATATGTACGCGGGGGGTTATTATGCAATTGGTTATACAAGGTAGAGTAAAGGGAAAGTAAGGGGCCTCTAGATTGGAGTGTGTGGGTCAGATGAAGAAGTCCTTCAATAATGCGATTTGTTACTCTTGTAAAAGTTTAAAAGCAATTTTTCAATTTTAAATATGTACGCGGGGGGTTATTATGCAATTGGTTATACAAGGTAGAGTAAAGGGAAAGTAAGGGGCCTCTAGATTGGAGTGTGTGGGTCAGATGAAGAAGTCCTTCAATAATGCGATTTGTTACTCTTGTAAAAGTTTAAAAGCAATTTTTCAATTTTAAATATGTACGCGGGGGGTTATTATGCAATTGGTTATACAAGGTAGAGTAAAGGGAAAGTAAGGGGCCTCTAGATTGGAGTGTGTGGGTCAGATGAAGAAGTCCTTCAATAATGTGATTTGTTACTCTTGTAAAAGTTTAAAAGCAATTTTCAATTTTAAATATGTACGCGGGGGCTTATTATGCAATTGGTTATAGAAGGTAGGGTAAAGGGAAAGTAAGGGGCCTCTAGATTGGAGTGTGTGGGTCAGATGAAGAAGTCCTTCAATAATGTGATTTGTTACTCTTGTAAAAGTTTAAAAGCAATTTTCAATTTTAAATATGTACGCGGGGGCTTATTATGCAATTGGTTATAGAAGGTAGGGTAAAGGGAAAGTAAGGGGCCTCTAGATTGGAGTGTGTGGGTCAGATGAAGAAGTCCTTCAATAATGTGATTTGTTACTCTTGTAAAAGTTTAAAAGCAATTTTTCAATTTTAAATATGTACGCGGGGGCTTATTATGCAATTGGTTATGGAAGGTAGGGTAAAGGGAAAGTAAGGGGCCTCTAGATTGGAGTGTGTGGGTCAGATGAAGAAGTCCTTCAATAATGTGATTTGTTACTCTTGTAAAAGTTTAAAAGCAATTTTTCAATTTTAAATATGTACGCGGGGGGTTATTATGCAATTGGTTATACAAGGTAGAGTAAAGGGAAAGTAAGGGGCCTCTAGATTGGAGTGTGTGGGTCAGATGAAGAAGTCCTTCAATAATGTGTGATTTGTTACTCTTGTAAAAGTTTAAAAGCAATTTTTATAAAGTTTGATGTTATCTGAGCCTGGTGGTAGAAGGTGGGGGGTAAAAGCAAAAAACTGAGAATATGTTTTGAAATTGGTTTTTATAACAAAGGTTTTTAAAACAAAGGAAATTGATATAAAAATCGAGTTGTGTCCCTGATTTTTTTTTTTTTTAATCGAGTTGTGTCCCTGATTTTTTCTGCCAAAGTTGTAATATCCCTGAGAAATTTAAAATCTAATAAAGGGTACAACACGTAATAAAAATTGTCGTGTGTGATAATTTTTGTGTTGAAAAATATTGAGTGAGTTAAGAATTTTTTTTTTTTTTTGTAGAATGGTAGCTTTAGATATTTTAGAAACGCAGTGATTCTGGTTTAGATGAAGTGAAATAATAAAATTACTGTAATTAAATTGCAATTACGATTCAAGCACTCGTAAATAGAGCGCTGTATTTTTTTATACAGGATCAATTGTGGTTTAAAAAAAAAAAAAAAACGTTCTTCTGTGCCGATGTTTTATTAAAAGCAATTGTGAAGTGTCTGAAAATGCAAATGAGTAGAAAATACTACGGATGGTACAGTGAAGGTTAAAGAAGAATTTTATAAAATATTAATTGCTTATCGAAATTATTTGTAGATTGTAAATCTTTGGATTTGTCGAAATTTTGCGAAAAAAAATCCGTTTTTATTTTGCAATTTTCAGTTTTTCAACGAGATTTCCTAAACTGTTTATTCTAAAGCAAAATGTCTTTCAAATTGTATTACAAATTGCAGTGTTTCATTTTTGATCTTCTAAAAAAAAATGTATATACACAAAATTATTTCGAACTGCAAATTTGCAAATTTCTATACATTTTATTTACTGAAATATTCATCTTTAGAACAAATAATATTAGAAAAAATGTTAAAGAGACTTTGATAAATGTGAAAATCAAAAAATACAAAGTGGGTACCCTTATCTTTTTTTCAATTTTTAAATTTTCAACGAAACTGTTTATCCTGCAGAAAATTCTCTTTCAAATTGAGTTAAGAAATGTGCTCATTCTTTTATTTGATTTTCTGAAAAAAAAATTAATATGAGCCCATACACAAAAATATATCTAACTGCAAATATCCAAATTTCTATACATTTTCTTTTCTGAAATATTCATCTTTAGAGCAAATAATATTAGAAAAATTGTTAAAGAGACTTTGATAAATGTGAAAATCAAAAAATACAAAGTGGGTACCCTTATCTTTTTTCAATTTTTAAATTTTCAACGAAACTGTTTATTCTGTAGAAAAATCCTTTCAAATTGAGTTAAGAAATGTGCTCATTCTTTTATTTGATTTTCTGAAAAAAAAATTAATATGAGCCCATACACAAAAATATATCTAACTGCAAATATCCAAATTTCTATACATTTTATTTTCTGAGATATTCATCTTTAGAGCAAATAATATTAGAAAAAATGTTAAAGAGACTTTGATAAATGTGAAAATCAAAAAATACAAAGTGGGTACCCTTATCTTTTTTCAATTTTTAAATTTTCAACGAAACTGTTTATCCTGCAGAAAAATCTCTTTCAAATTGAGTTAAGAAATGTGCTCATTCTTTTATTTGATTTTCTGAAAAAAAAATTAATATGAGCCCATACACAAAAATATATCTAACTGTAAATATCCAAATTTCTATACATTTTATTTTCTGAGATATTCATCTTTAGAGCAAATAATATTAGAAAAAATGTTAAAGAGACTTTGATAAATGTGAAAATCAAAAAATACAAAGTGGGTACCCTTATCTTTTTTCAATTTTTAAATTTTCAACGAAACTGTTTATTCTGTAGAAAAATCTCTTTCAAATTGAGTTAAGAAATGTGCTCATTCTTTTATTTGATTTTCTGAAAAAAAAATTAATATGAGCCCATACACAAAAATATATCTAACTGTAAATATCCAAATTTCTATACATTTTATTTTCTGAGATATTCATCTTTAGAGCAAATAATATTAGAAAAAATGTTAAAGAGACTTTGATAAATGTGAAAATCAAAAAATACAAAGTGGGTACCCTTATCTTTTTTCAATTTTTAAATTTTCAACGAAACTGTTTATTCTGTAGAAAATTCTCTTTCAAATTGAGTTAAGAAATGTGCTCATTCTTTTATTTGATTTTCTGAAAAAAAAATTAATATGAGCCCATACACAAAAATATATCTAACTGCAAATATCCAAATTTCTATACATTTTATTTTCTGAGATATTCATCTTTAGAGCAAATAATATTAGAAAAAATGTTAAAGAGACTTTGATAAATGTGAAAATCAAAAAATACAAAGTGGGTACCCTTCTCTTTTTTCAATTTTTAAAATTTCAACGAAACTGTTTATTCTGTAGAAAATTCTCTTTCAAATTGAGTTAAGAAATGTGCTCATTCTTTTATTTGATTTTCTGAAAAAAAAATTAATATGAGCCCATACACAAAAATATATCTAACTGTAAATATCCAAATTTCTATACATTTTATTTTCTGAGATATTCATCTTTAGAGCAAATAATATTAGAAAAAATGTTAAAGAGACTTTGATAAATGTGAAAATCAAAAAATACAAAGTGGGTACCCTTATCTTTTTTCAATTTTTAAATTTTCAACGAAACTGTTTATCCTGCAGAAAAATCTCTTTCAAATTGAGTTAAGAAATGTGCTCATTCTTTTATTTGATTTTCTGAAAAAAAAATTAATATGAGCCCATACACAAAAATATATCTAACTGTAAATATCCAAATTTCTATACATTTTATTTTCTGAGATATTCATCTTTAGAGCAAATAATATTAGAAAAAATGTTAAAGAGACTTTGATAAATGTGAAAATCAAAAAATACAAAGTGGGTACCCTTATCTTTTTTCAATTTTTAAATTTTCAACGAAACTGTTTATTCTGTAGAAAAATCTCTTTCAAATTGAGTTAAGAAATGTGCTCATTCTTTTATTTGATTTTCTGAAAAAAAAATTAATATGAGCCCATACACAAAAATATATCTAACTGTAAATATCCAAATTTCTATACATTTTATTTTCTGAGATATTCATCTTTAGAGCAAATAATATTAGAAAAAATGTTAAAGAGACTTTGATAAATGTGAAAATCAAAAAATACAAAGTGGGTACCCTTATCTTTTTTCAATTTTTAAATTTTCAACGAAACTGTTTATTCTGTAGAAAATTCTCTTTCAAATTGAGTTAAGAAATGTGCTCATTCTTTTATTTGATTTTCTGAAAAAAAAATTAATATGAGCCCATACACAAAAATATATCTAACTGCAAATATCCAAATTTCTATACATTTTATTTTCTGAGATATTCATCTTTAGAGCAAATAATATTAGAAAAAATGTTAAAGAGACTTTGATAAATGTGAAAATCAAAAAATACAAAGTGGGTACCCTTATCTTTTTTCAATTTTTAAATTTTCAACGAAACTGTTTATTCTGTAGAAAAATCTCTTTCAAATTGAGTTAAGAAATGTGCTCATTCTTTTATTTGATTTTCTGAAAAAAAAATTAATATGAGCCCATACACAAAAATATATCTAACTGTAAATATCCAAATTTCTATACATTTTATTTTCTGAGATATTCATCTTTAGAGCAAATAATATTAGAAAAAATGTTAAAGAGACTTTGATAAATGTGAAAATCAAAAAATACAAAGTGGGTACCCTTATCTTTTTTCAATTTTTAAATTTTCAACGAAACTGTTTATTCTGTAGAAAATTCTCTTTCAAATTGAGTTAAGAAATGTGCTCATTCTTTTATTTGATTTTCTGAAAAAAAAATTAATATGAGCCCATACACAAAAATATATCTAACTGCAAATATCCAAATTTCTATACATTTTATTTTCTGAGATATTCATCTTTAGAGCAAATAATATTAGAAAAAATGTTAAAGAGACTTTGATAAATGTGAAAATCAAAAAATACAAAGTGGGTACCCTTCTCTTTTTTCAATTTTTAAAATTTCAACGAAAACTGTTTATCCTGCAGAAAATTCTCTTTCAAATTGAGTTAAGAAATGTGCTCATTCTTTCATTTGATCTTCCGAAAAAAAAATTATATGAGCCCATACACAAAAATATATCTAACTGCAAATATCCAAATTTCTATACATTTTATTTTCTGAAATATTCATCTTTAGAGGAAATAATATTAGAAAATATGTTAAAGAGACTTTGATAAATGTGAAAATCAAAAAATACAAAGTGGGTACCCTTATCTTTTTTCAATTTTTAAATTTTCAACGAAAACTGTTTATCCTGCAGAAAAATCTCTTTCAAATTGAATTAAGAAATGTGCTCATTCTTTCATTTGATCTTCCGAAAAAAATATTATATGAGCCCATACACAAAAATATATCTAACTGCAATTTCAAAAATTCAATATTTTATATTTTGTAAAAATATTCATGTTTTTAAATTCCCCGGAGCAAATAATATTAGAAAATATTTTAAGGAAACTTTGAAAAATGTGAAAATCAAAACCACTTTTTATTGTTTGATTCGATAAAAAATATCATTTTTCAATTTTCAGTTAATTTTTTTTTACATACAGAACTTTTGATGCCACAGCAAAAGCACGTGCAAATTTATTTACAAAATCAAAAATAAAAGAAAATTGAAAATTTTACTTTCGAATTTCTTAACTTTACACTGTAATGTAAATTAGCACATCTTAGGAGTGGCGCAAAAAATTTAAAAAAATTGTACGTCTTCTTTGTTTATACAGATTATACAGCGTATTAATGCAAAGGTCTTTTTTGATTTTTATTGTGCCCCTCACGCTGTACATAACAAAAAAGAACAACACATTTCATCAAACTGGTATAATTCCTGTCATAATCCTTCGGCTGTGGTATTCGTGGCGCGTAATGATACACATTTATTTATAGATTTCTTGTATGTAAACTAACCCGGTGTCTGTCTGTATATAACAACGACAAACTCTTGTATTTACGTGCTATTCAAAATCATCCAGTCGTCTTCTTCGGGTAGAAAAACGAACTTTGATTCGCTTTACCATTACCGTGCGGATCTTTTCATTTGATGCGCGCGTTGCCTTTATACTCAGTACACCCTCGGACACGAAAAATGTTAAAAATATATTTCAACAATACGTTACCCGCCCAAGAAAATTCGACATTTCTAAAATAATGCGACAAAAAAATAAAATAATCTTTTTCGTTGTTTTTTTAATTCGTCGGCAATTAAATTAATGTTCTTGTTTCTTTCAAAGTTCACCGAAAATAACCAAATCTTTGGCCGTCCAAAAAAAAATTAACAGTTTAGAAAAAATGTATCAAAATCTTATTTATCAACCAGCAATGTTTTTTTTTTAAGTCTTAGTTCTTTCGCGATCATTTTCATTGTCCACGAGTGTACCAACGAAGCAATGTTAGAGTTTACTTTTCGCAGTGCGTTCTGATGTTGAGGTGATTGGAAAATTATCTTCAGCAGCCGCGAAAATTAATGTTCAAATTTCCAGAAAGCTTTTAAAAGTATTTGAGTACTTCTTCGGTCTTGGAAAAATCGTTAAATCGAGTTAGGTTGGAAAATCGATTAATATTTTTTCTTAAAATTCTACAATCCCGTTAAAAAATCTTTGTTTCGACTGACGTGAGGAGATTGAAAATCGATTAACATTTTTTTCTTAAAAATTCTACAATTTGTCAATCTCGTTAAAAAAAATGTTTATTGCGACTGACGCGAGGAAAAACATCCAAATTTTTTTTGATTTGTTCTTTCTTGTAAAACTATTATTTTCACGACATCCAAACGATTAAAAAAAATTTTTTTCCCTGTAATAATGGGTTAAAAAATATATAAACGTACAAAATAGTACCAACTGTCCCGCGCCAACAAAACATTTTTTTACGTGCCATGTTATAGTTATATTTTTTACAGATAATATGTCGGAGGATTTGTTGGTATTATATTTGTCTTTTTTTTGTTTTTTTGCAGCTTTGAGCAATGCCCAGCGATCATTTGCCAAAGGTCTGCAAAGTTTCACCTTCGAATGTATCGGCGAATCCAAAACGGACGATGAAATTATCATCTCTCGATCCCTGAAGGAGTTTAGTAAGCTGATAACGCTGATGGAGGATGAACGGGACCGAATGGTAAGTCGAAGATGTATATTTACAAAAAAAAAAAATTACGAAAAAAACGGGCGGTGCCATTTTTATTTGTAAATGTTACAAACGTTGTTTTTGTGCGTGCTCAATTTTTATTTTGTTTTCGTTACGCCTAATTTACTTATAATGAGCTAAAAATAGTAGAAAACTTAATTCATTTTTTGTACGTGAATGAGACAAATAATCGGATGTTGTTTGACCTTAATTTGGCATTAATATAAAAGTACCATTGCAATTATTATGCCATTTGAAGCAAATATGTACAATTTCCTACATTCGTTTTTGTAAATTTTTTAAAAGTCCAATTTTTTTTTTTGAGTAAATAAAATTGCAATTACAGTCGAATTTTAACCGAAATTTCAAACGACACATTTACATATTTTAACGGCGAATTTAATTTAACTTTTTTTAAGTTAATTTACTGTATTAATAAATTTATAAATATAAAATAAAGTTTCCTAAATTCAAGTAACATTTTTTTTTGGTTATTTTTAATGATAAAAATTTTTTTTTTTTGTTATTATACCGTTATTTTTAAAATTATCATGTGCCTGTTAAAAAAAAACATTTAACAGCCGAAAGAAAAATATACAATTATTGTAAAAGCAGTCGTCAAAATTTAAACCTGTTTAATAGCTTAATATTAGACAGATTAAAGTAAAGAAGTCCCAGATTAAATCACTTTTTTTTTTTTTTTAATTTGATAATATTAGATTTTAATTTTAGAAGATATTAAATTTAAAAAAAAAGCTTGCGTATATTATTTTTTTAAGAATATGTGAAAATGTCTTCAAAAGCCGCGGGTTCGAATCCTTTTCGATTTTTATACTTTATATTATATTTAAATATTAAATACTTCTCTTTTTTTCGATTTTTCTAGTCATTAGAAATTATTAAATCAAAAGTTTACTTTTGGTAAAATTTTTATCAAAATTACATGATTAATTTAAAATTTTAAAGCAAAAAAAATCGATGTAATGATTTTTCTAAATTTAGAAAAATATCTTTACTAAATACTTAGCAAAAAATAAATTTGCGTTATAGAATTGCATAAGTTTATAAAAAAAATATTTAAAACTTTTCTATTTTTCGATTTTTCTAGTACGACTAGAAAAATCGAAATTATTAAATCAAAAGTTTACTTTTGGTAAAGATTTTATGAAAATTAAATATTTGAAATTACATGATTAATATAAATTTTTAAAGCAAAAAAATCGAAGTAATGATTTTTCTAAATTTAGAAAAATATCTTTACTTAATACTTAGCAAAAAATAAATTTACGTTATAGAATTGCATAAGTTTATAAAAAAAATATTTAAAACTTTTCTATTTTTCGATTTTTCGTATGACTAGAAAAATCGAAATTATTAAATCAAAAGTTTACTTTTGGTAAAGATTTTATGAAAATTAAATATTTGAAATTACATGATTAATATAAATTTTTAAAGCAAAAAAATCGAAGTAATGATTTTTCTAAATTTAGAAAAATATCTTTACTTAATTCTTAGCAAAAAATAAATTTGCGTTATAGAATTGCATAAGTTTATAAAAAAAAAACTGACACTTTTAAGTAAAATTTAAAAAAGTAAAAACTGATAATTAAAAAAAAAATTGACAGTTTTCTGTCAATGTTTTTCGATGTATTTGCATCTGAAATTTATTAAAAGAATTTCTAAGACCATTTAAAGTCGTTTTAAAACATTTTCAAGCATTTTTTTAATTTCCACGAAAAATTGAAACTTTTCAAAAGGAATAATTTTTGCACAATTTTCGCCGATTTTAACAATTTCTTCCGTTTCATCTGAAAATTGTTAAAAATGATTTTATAGGACAATTTATTATAGTCGTTTTACACTATTTCAAACATTTTGTAAATTTGAACCAAAATGGACGAAAAAGTAAAAAAAATTCAAAGCCCATTTGTACTTTTTTAAAGAATTTTCTCATTTTTTCTCGCTAAAAAATTTTTTTCGTCCGTTTTTAGACCTTTCACGATATTTAGATCAATTTTTTAATTCTGGCGAAAAATTCTAAATTTTCAAATGGGATAATTTTTGCACCATATATTTTCTCAATTTTTTCTGTTTCATCTGAAAATTGTTAAAAATGATTTTATAGGACAATTTATAGTCGTTTTACACTATTTCAAACATTTTGTAAATTTTAACCAAAAAGGACGAAAAAGTAAAAAATTCCTTTGCACTTTTTGCAGAAATTTCTCAATTTTTTCTCGCTAAAAAAAAGTTTTCGTCAATTTGTAGACTTTTCACGATATTTGGATCAATTTTTTTATTCTGGCGAAAAATTCAAAATTTTCAACTATTTTTGCACCATTTATTTTTTTTCCAATTTTTTTCTGTTTCTTCTGAAAATTGTTTAAAACGATTTTGTAGGACCATTTTATAGTCGTTTTACAATACTTCAAGCATTTTTAAATTTCGACCAAAATCGACGAAAAAATAAAAAACGTTCAAGGCACTTTTTTGAAGATTTTTCTCAATTTTTTTCAATTTGAAACTAGAACTCGCTAAAAATGTTTTTTTCGTCTATTTGTAGACTTTTTACGTTATTTGGAGCATTTTTTAAATTCTAACGAAAATGGACGAAAATTTTTCAAACGGGTCATTTTTGCACCATTTTCACCGATTTTCTAAATTTCTTCCGTTTCAACTGAAATTTGTTAAAAATGATTGTGTAACACCATTTATAGTCGTTTATTTATTTTAACACCATTTATTGTGTAACACCATTAACACTATTTTAAAATTTCGACGAAAATCTAAGAAAAATTAAAAATTAAAAAATTTCCTTTTTTCCGACAATTTTTTCCGTTTCATCTGATAACTGTTAAAAACGATTTCTAGGACCTTTTTTTAACTATTAGACGAATAAAAACTTCTATCCTGAACCTACGAACAGTTATTTTTCAAATAACCTACAAATTAATGCGAGCAAATTTTACACGATTTTTGTTTGTATATTTTTAAATATTGCTCCAATTGTAGATAATACAATAATAAATAATCATTGCGGTTGTTACTCATGCATCAACGATAACTAGTATTTTACCATTTAATTTTCAATATTATTCACGATTTTGTTCGTCTTTTTTTCACATTCCACCGCACGAAAATCTGATTTAAAAAAATAATCAAATCCACTGCAGTAAATTATTTATTGCAAACAACGAGGTCACCAAAACCAACCATTTCAATTACATTTTTGTCTTCTATTGTCACTCTGATTCATACGAAGCGCATTTTACAAATTAATCGCGAACGTACGTGTCAAATATACCAAAAAATAAAATTTCGAAATATTTTTTTTCAACAATCACGCTTTAAATGTTGGTTTAAAAGACGATCAAAATTTACGACAGTTCAAAAAATGTCATGTGTAAAAACATTTTCTTCAGGAATTTTTAAAGAATATTTTATTACACATATTTATATAAAAAAAAAAAAATTAATCACAAAGGTAGAGTTATTTTATTTTATATATATCATTAAGAAGAATTAGATAAAAGTATAGTTGTATTTTTATTGCCAAATCACTTTTCAAAAAATTTCAAAATCAACAAATTTTTCTGTATAAACAAATTTTGTTCAGTTTATCATTTTTTTTTCTTCATTTTTTACTTCTACGATTTTCCACAATTTAGATTTTAAATAAATCATGTTTGACGGACGAAAGAAACTGCTAAAGTTCTTTTGCTACAACATTTTGATCAAAAATACATGAGTAAAATAAAGTAAATGTAACAAAATATAACTAAACTTTGAAAAAATACATAAATTTTCTTCAAGTTATATATAGATTCGAATTTTGTTGATTTTATAATATTCGATTTATTTTGCTTTAGTTGTCCATAATAATTTTTACACTTATTAGACTATATACAAATTTGATAACTGAACATAGTTCAGTTATGAAAGAACCTTAACACTTCTATAAGTTACGAATTTGCTTGGTTTTGCAATTTGCGATTTTTCTTCTTTATTCTTCCATAATTTTTAATACAAATTTCAAAATGTAACAAACTATAGCTGTTAAAGAACCCTAACTTTTTCATAAATTATCGATAGATACGAATTTGGTTATCTTCTCTATATCGACGCATTACTATTGTCTTTGAGTGTACTCAAGTACAGCAAGAAAATAATAAAAATTATTAAAACAAATATTCTTGAAAAGAAAACATGTACATACATTCAAAAAATCTCAACACATTTGAAAATTAAAAATCTAAATTTTATTTGAATTTGACTGAATCTTTTTACATTCGGTTTGTTTTACAATTTTCGATTTTTCTTCTTTATTCTTCCATAATTTTTAATACAAATTTCAAAATGTAACAATTTTTTTTCGAAATGTAACAAACTACAGCTGTTAAAGAACCTTAAGTTTTTCATAAATTATCGATAGATACGAATTTGGTTATCTTCTCTATATCGACGCATTACTATTGTCTTTGAGTGTACTCAAGTATAGCAAAAAAAAAAAATTAAAACGAAAGATTCTTGAAAAGAAAACACGTACATTCAAAAAATCTCAACACATTTCAAAATAAAAAATCTAAATTTTGTTTTAACCGGAACGTATTTTTGTTTGACGTTTTTTTTTTTAGATAACAAACAAAATTTCGATTTGACCATTTTATCCTTCTCCTAGCTTTCTTAGACCATAAAGATGAATTAAAAAAAAAAATTGCCCAGAAAAAAATTCAACGTTTTTTTTCCCGAGTAGTAAAAATAGCAATTTTAATGCCAATACAAAATGATTTTTTAAGACGATCACATTTTTAATGGACCACTCTGTATTTACAAATAGCAGTCTGTATTTAAAAATGACTTCTATAACTTTTGTGTAACTGACATAAAAAAAATTGTCTTCTATCCTTGATGCAAATTTCCTATTGTGCGGACACAGAGCTTAACAGTCATTGTGCACCCACTAGATGAGTCACTAACCAATTTATCTAATTGAGTCCATCTTGAGGAGCTTAACTGTTACACGAGATGTAAAATTAACACGAATCAAAACGCAAATAATATATAAAATCTGTAATTCTTCTTTAGGTAGCACTCTGTATAATTTTCAGGTTTTTTTTTTAAACTGGCAACAATGTTATATATTTATTTTAGTTCTATTCAATTCTTAGTTTGACATTTATATGTCAACAAACTCGTGTCAAAATATTTTAAGGCATACCGACAATTAATAATGTTTACATTTATCAACGACATCTGTTGCTATAGTAACGCTGTCAAAAAATTAAGTCGACCATCATTAATTTTACCCTATCCCAGTAATAACGTGAAATTGACGTTTCAAACGTCAAAACAATTACAATGTAAACAAACATCTTTAGCATTTCGTGGTTTGTAATTTAAGTTCTTCTCTAGTTGTTAGCACCCTGTATAATTTTCAGTTTTATTTTTTTTTTTAACTGGCAACAATCTTATATATTTATTTTAGTTCTATTCAATTCTTAGTTTGACATTTATATGTCAACAAACTCGTGTCAAAATATATTAGGGCATACCGACAATTAATAATGTTTACATGTATCAATGACATCTGTTGCTATAGTAACGCTGTCAAAAAATTAAGTCGGCCATCATTATTTTACCCTATCCCAGCAACAACGTGAAATTGACGTTTCAAACGTTAAAACAATTACATTGTAAACAAACATCTTTAGCATTTCGCGGTTTGCGATTTATCGTTTTATTTTAACGTGTGTTATTATGTATTTAGCTGAAGACGGCCCATGAGCGAGTGACAGTTCCGCTGGAACAATTTCGGAAGAAGAACATCGCCGAGGTGAAAAATGGCAAAAAGAAGTTCGACAAGCAAACGTCAAAGTTCTGTCAGACGCAGGAGAGACACCTTAACCTCACTACAAAGAAACAAAACACCATATCGCTGCAAGAGGTGAGTGAGTCTAAGTCTATGTCATTTGTCAGTTGGAAAAAATCGAGGGGAAAAGCTTTTATTAGTTTTAATTGGATAACGAGAAAAGTGAAGAATCGTCCAGCTGGAGGTTCTTTGTGATATTTCACGTTATTGTAAGGATTTTTCTTGTCATGTCAAGGATTATACTAAAAAAATTATTATAGACAGCAAAACTATCTACTGAAACGAAAAATAATATTAATCGCGTATGTTTAATTGTCTTTGTGTAATTCTTTGTATGTCGTTGGATAGTTCTTTATGACGAATGATTTCACGAGTTATTTCAAAGATAGTACTTGTATTTTAAGACTAGAACAAATAAAAAGGAAGTCTGGTATAAAAGATGTCCACCAGATGTTTCATTCGTGAAGAGTCGATTTTTTTCGAGACACTAGAAACTGAGAAAAAGTATTGCCTATGTAGATTATGTCAGACAGTTTGGAAAAGATGAATAAAAATTAAATATAGTATATATAATATATAAATTTTTTAATATTACGCTTTGAAAAAAGTTTAATATAGTTTAAAATATAGCAGAAAAAAAAACGAATGTAAAATTGAGTTATTTCGTTATATTATATGCGTGCGCGTTAAATTGTCCGTGTGAAGTTAGCTGCGGTTTTCCGATGATACCCGAATGATATAAGTGATGGGTACAATAATAATATATCGATATAAAGAATAAAGAAAAATGTAAAATAAATACAAATGCACAAATTATTGTGTATTTACAAATAATTCTTAATATAGCAGTTGTATATCTAATAGATGCAAAAATAAATCATCTTTTTTCATTCTTATATATTTTCATACTAATGTTACTTATTTATATATTCATTTATTCGTATAATTACTTATTTTATTTCTTTATTTATATTAATATATTATTCTATGCAGTCATCTCTAATATCGTTCGGACATCTTCGGAAAATGTCTTCACACGAACTGTAAAATTAATACATAACTATTATACGAATAATTCATATTTTGCAATAATATGTCATTTTGACTTTCTCTACTTCGTCAACTTTTTGTATATCGTAAAAATTTCCATTTTTTCGTCAAAACGATTAATAATATTTTATTGTTATAATACATAATAACGTAATAATTACAACCTTAACAATGTCCTACAAAATAAATCATTATTTAAGCAATGATAGGCTTAAGATTTATAAATGACCTGTTTTTATAAAGAAATCGACCTGTACTTTCATCACGAACCAATCGTAGTATGTGTCCTTATGGGTACGTAGGATCGCGATAAACACAACGAGCTGTAACTAAGAGAATAGATCGAAATAAATCTTGTACGTGCTGTGCTGGTGAAATTTGATATATTATTTGGAAAATGTCACGTGCGTGTCTTTAAACGACGTTTTAATTATCTATTCATCGTGATTTAATTGCAGCTATCTCGGGGTCATAAACCTACATTTCAAACAATTGTTTTCCCTTTGAAGCCTTTGTTTATTAATTCTCCATATATCCATTTATATTATATTGTTATAAGTCAACACTCATAATCACCGATTTTTTATAGTTTTAGCACTAAATACTTATATTTCTAGATAGATATCTATCTACTTGTATATAAAATATTATCTCAATGTAGAAATATTTTTTATAATAATTACTATCAGCGTCATACTTACTTTAAATAGGAAAATATGTATAAGGGCAGATCTTTAGTAGAATCCCTTTTCTGTATGACATCTTTCGCCAAAGTAGGCATATTGCATAAGATATACGCTGTGGAACGTATTCGAACTACTGACGTAATAGATGTAAATACTACAATCAGCGCCGCTCCTTGACATATACTTGTTGTGGAACGTATTTGAACTACTGACGTAATCGATGTAAACATTACAATCAGCGCCGTTCCTATGACAAATACTTGTGGAACGTATTTGAACTACTGACGTAATCGATGTAAACATTACAATCAGCGCCGTTCCTATGACAAATACTTGTTGTGGAACGTATTTGAACTACTGACGTAATCGAAGTAAACATTACAATCAGCGCCGTTCCTATGACAAATACTTGTTGTGGAACGTATTTGAACTACTGACGTAATCGATGTAAACATTACAATCAACGCCGTTCCTATGACAAATACTTGTTGTGGAACGTATTTGAACTACTGACGTAATCGATGTAAACATTACAATCAGCGCCGTTCCTATGACAAATACTTGTTGTGGAACGTATTTGAACTACTGACGTAATCGATGTAAACATTACAATCAGCGCCGTTCCTATGATAAATACTGGTTATGAAACGTATTTGAACTACTGACGTAATCGATGTAAACATTACAATCAGCGCCGTTCTTATGATAAATTATTGTTATGGAACGTATTTGAACTACTGACGTAATCGATGTAAACATTACAATCAGCGCCGTTCCTATGACAAATTCTTGTTGTGGAACGTATTTGAACTACTGACGTAATCGATGTAAACATTACAATCAGCGCCGTTCCTATGACAAATACTTGTGGAACGTATTTGAACTACTGACGTAATCGATGTAAACATTACAATCAGCGCCGTTCCTATGACAAATACTTGTTGTGGAACGTATTTGAACTACTGACGTAATCGATGTAAACATTACAATCAGCGCCGTTCCTATGACAAATACTTGTTGTGGAACGTATTTGAACTACTGACGTAATCGATGTAAACATTACAATCAGCGCCGTTCCTATGATAAATACTGGTTATGGAACGTATTTGAACTACTGACGTAATCGATGTAAACATTACAATCAGCGCCGTTCCTATGATAAATTATTGTTATGGAACGTATTTGAACTACTGACGTAATCGATGTAAACATTACAATCAGCGCCGTTCCTATGACAAATTCTTGTTGTGGAACGTATTTGAACTACTGACGTAATCGGTGTAAACATTACAATCAGCGCCGTTCTTATGATAAATACTGGTTATGGAACGTATTTGAACTACTGACGTAATCGATGTAAACATTACAATCAGCGCCGTTCCTATGATAAATTATTGTTATGGAACGTATTTGAACTACTGACGTAATCGATGTAAACATTACAATCAGCGCCGTTCCTATGACAAATTCTTGTTGTGGAACGTATTTGAACTACTGACGTAATCGATGTAAACATTACAATCAGCGCCGTTCCTATGACAAATACTTGTTGTGGAACGTATTTGAACTACTGACGTAATCGATGTAAACATTACAATCAGCGCCGTTCCTATGATAAATACTGGTTATGAAACGTATTTGAACTACTGACGTAATCGATGTAAACATTACAATCAGCGCCGTTCTTATGATAAATTATTGTTATGGAACGTATTTGAACTACTGACGTAATCGATGTAAACATTACAATCAGCGCCGTTCCTATGACAAATACTTGTGGAACGTATTTGAACTACTGACGTAATCGATGTAAACATTACAATCAGCGCCGTTCCTATGACAAATACTTGTTGTGGAACGTATTTGAACTACTGACGTAATCGATGTAAACATTACAATCAGCGCCGTTCCTATGATAAATACTGGTTATGGAACGTATTTGAACTACTGACGTAATCGATGTAAACATTACAATCAGCGCCGTTCCTATGATAAATTATTGTTATGGAACGTATTTGAACTACTGACGTAATCGATGTAAACATTACAATCAGCGCCGTTCCTATGACAAATTCTTGTTGTGGAACGTATTTGAACTACTGACGTAATCGGTGTAAACATTACAATCAGCGCCGTTCTTATGATAAATACTGGTTATGGAACGTATTTGAACTACTGACGTAATCGATGTAAACATTACAATCAGCGCCGTTCCTATGATAAATTATTGTTATGGAACGTATTTGAACTACTGACGTAATCGATGTAAACATTACAATCAGCGCCGTTCCTATGACAAATTCTTGTTGTGGAACGTATTTGAACTACTGACGTAATCGATGTAAACATTACAATCAGCGCCGTTCCTATGACAAATGCTTATTAATTTGAAAATACTGCCTGAAATAATATTTGATTTCAATTGACTTTAAAATACATTAGATACGAGAAATGTCGAAATATTATTCGGCTATAATCGGGACATGCGTACTGACGTTATGTGTCAAATATAACAAATGAATCAGCTGTTTCATAAATGACGTTTAAATAGGCGAAAAAAAATTGCGGTTAAGTTTGGTATCTAATATAAATACGTAGCAATTAAACACTAAAAACGCTTTTTGATTTGATTTGATAACATGTCATTGTGACAGTTAAAAACATAGGAAATGTTAACAAAACTACTTCAAGCCGTGCTAAACATTTTGACTATATAAAAATCTATAATTTTTCTATATCTGCGAACTTAATTTGTCGTTTTAATTGCAGAACGATTTAATTCTTGTAAATTAATTATTAATTATATATTTTGATGTGTCAAGTTCGATTTACGATTACTTAATTAATAACCACTCATGAAAATAATGTAACAAAAAAAAAAATACTAAATACACCCGAAGGGAAAAACATTGTCTAATTTAAGCTTCTGCGTGATAGTTTTGAAAAATTTCAAATTTTAAAAATTAAAATCCTTTAGTTGAATTTCTGCTTTAAATCAGCATAGATAATCATAATTAATAACACAATATTTTCTTATCGATATCGCGAAATAAAATAAAATTCGGCATTGTGTTATCGCTTACGAATTTCGAATGCTTATTGATAAAATTTAATTTGAAACTTTTAAAACCATAAAAAAAAAATACCCCCCCACCCCCCACCATATACCGATGCTTTGATAATTCGCTATCGCTGTATCGATAAAAACAATTGAATTGAAACAAATTCGGGTATGTTTATTATTCGATAAAACGTTTTAATTTTTTTGGACGTTCGATGTATTTAAAATTTAAACGTTAAAAAAAAAATTATTGTAATTTTTCGAATTATTTTGAGACTACTAAAAAAATATATATAATTATTTTTGGACATTTAAAGATTTTTTAATTATTCAAAATTTTTATTACATAGATTCCTTAAAAATAATTTTGCTTATCCATTTTTCGCGAAATATTTACCAAAGTAAATTTCAAATTTATGTCGTAATATTTTCGACGCTGTAATTATTGATACTATTTATAGAGGTTCGATAATTTATTGTACAATGTTTCAAAATTAACGCGCATTATATAATATGTGAGCGGCTCGAACAAATTTAATTATTTTCATTGTTTCAATTGCAATTAATATGCCAGCGATTATTCTAAATCGTTTTCATTTCTTTTGATGTGGATTTTTAAATTTTTTATTTAGATGGAAACCCTTATTCATATACAGGGTCGCCCCGAAACTCCTGCTTGAAATGAATATCTCTTTAAATGAGGTTATTTGTGAATAAAATGACGTAAATTGATTTGGATATTCAGCCATTTTTTTGTAATATATTTAAATATTAACCTTCACTTAAACAATATAGAAAAAATATTCACCGTCAACTTCCTAACCCCTGCATAATTTCTGTTTTCATAATTTTTCTCGAATTTGTCTAAATGTCTTAAATTTCCGTTATTCTTCACGATTTTACACAAATTATTTCTAAACACGAACATTTTTAATAATATTAAAATTATTTTCGCAATTATTTTGATGTCAAAATTTTCTTATTTCGATCCAATTCTTGAACTTCCTTTGAACCGTTTTTTTTTTTTAGAAAAATATAAACTTTACACAACACTTTTCCAGAAGCCTGTATATATGTCTTAAATCGGGTCTTAAATCTTTTCAATCATTTCAAATTATTATTCCTCTATACATTTTCATCAATCTCAAATTGTTTTAGAAAATACATCATGTGATATTATAAAATTCAAAGATAGTACTTATCGTTATCAGCTATAGTTATTAATTAACCCGATGATTTATAATTTTATCAGTTTTTTTTTTTGATAGTATAAAATAATTAATAATACATTCATTAGTGGTACCCTAAGTACACTCTTAGAAGAAATAAGAGCCATGTGGAAATAATATTAGTAAAATAGAATGTTTTCTTGAAATTGCACAATATTTAACAACAATTCAACATTATTTTGAACACACCTTTCTTTTGAATTTTTTAAGATCAGCGTCTCCATATTTTTGACAAACTTCTGCCAAACTTCTATCACTACTCGTTCATGACCATAGTTTATCTGGTCGATTGTACTTGTATTTTATAATATGTTTGTACCATTGTTACAAATTCTCCCAGCAGATACCACTACTGGTTCATGACCATAGTTTATCTGATCAATTATACTTGTATTGTATAATATGTTTGTACCATTGTTACCAATTCTCCCAACAGATACCACTACTGGTTCATGACCATAGTTTATCTGATCAATTATAGTTGTATTGTATAATATGTTTGTACCATTGTTACCAATTCTTCCAACAGATACCACTACTGGTTCATAACAATAGTTTATCTGATCAATTATACTTGTATTGTATAATATGTTTGTACCATTGTTACCAATTCTCCCAACAGATACCACTACTGGTTCATGACAATAATTTATCTGATCAATTATACTTGTATTGTATAATATGTTTGTACCATTGTTACCAATCCTCCCAAATTCCGTATATATTCTATACTTATATATATATATATGGGGGGGGGGGAGATTTATGAAATTGTCTATATGAAATTTGATACGTTCGCTTATCGTATATTACGGCCTGGCCTATACGTAGATATACTTCATAAAGAATGCATTAGTAAACTAGCACCATCTATTACGAATTCCTTGCACTACGCTATGCTAAAAGTGGCCCAAATCAAATAATTTCATGTTTTTATGCTGGATTGCAATGGTTTATTAACGTTGGCCCAACAATTAAACGAAAGCAAATTAAATTACACAATTTTTACTGATTGTAGATAAGATATCTAGCTATGTAACGGTCAAAGTTTTTTCCAATTTTTTTACTGGCTTCTTGATAAAACGACATCTGAAAATTCGTCTTGTTTTGATGAAAGTTTTCGCAGATTTTATTGATATTTACTTCATATTCTTTTATCGAAAACATTGCTATCGTGTTCGAAACGTTAAATTTAAAAATCATTTTTTTGGTACTTTTTCCACTATACACGGTGTCCGCTCTTTTGAACAATAAATTATGGTAACTATGGCGTTTATTATATGGTTATATTATCCAAACGTTCGTTACATTTTACAATGGCAATTTTACCAAATTAAACGACGCCCTCGATATTTCCTAAAGTACTTATCTCGTTATTTTCAAGCGTCATTTAAAACCGCAATAACAGTGGCGCTTAAAAACGATTGTCCAATTCATTACAAATTGTGAAATTATTAATAGTTTTGTTTTCAGAGTGGTTATCATTTGTTGCGACATTTTGCCATATTACCATGGATAAAACAATTTTTGTTTCGCAAGAAAACGTTTTTTTTTTTTTAATTTATTTTAATGGCAATTTATTGAAATCCATCCCGATTAATTGCTTCATCGAACAGAATCCTGCCTCGTGGTAAAATGGATTCTAAAAATATCCGCCCCTTTTGCGTATTCCTCGGTATAATGTTGCATTGCCACTAACAATCCAGTTTTTTTCAATTTAAACTTGTCTGCGTAGCATTGCCAATTATGGGCATATAGTAAGCTTCCAGCTTCTGAAATTGCTCCAGCGGTGAGCCGTGACGTAATCGACTTCCTGGAAATATCCACCAACCAGGGGTGGTATTTAGATCACCCGATGGCTAGAAATATAATGTGGGTACAACTATGTACAATAAAAATATTGTCCAAATTTAAAGGGGGTGAAATTATTGATTCTTCCATTGCGCTAATTTCAGCAATCATTAACAAATATCGAAATTCCAAATAAAAAGCATCCTCTCTTTGTACGCCCAAAATCAATATTCTCAATCCATTCACTGCACGTTTATTCCTTTTTTGCTTGTTTTGATTGTACATTCTCCTCTTCCTGATGGCACTTCATATTTATACCTTACAATTTCCACCACCGCTTCTCTTGTCGCCCTTTATGGAAGAGCACTCGAGGGTGGCTGTGATGTCTGGAGCTATTTCTGGCTGGACAGTAAATTGGTTTATTTTGTGCCATCATTCACTCCTTCGTCCTGTTCTATATGTACTATCTAGCCACGTAGCTTCGAAACAGGTATTCCATCCACCCACCTTCATTATCCTTGATAAATTTCGCTCTGAGAATAGCACCGAGAGTATCTATATTTGTAACATGGAGGGAGAAAGATGCGATGAAATTGATCTATGAAAGGCTGAAGGTTGAAACATGCGGTTTGACCATTCGAAATCGATTAGCAAATAGTTGGAACTGTACAATTTTTAAAGTTAAATAATCAAATAATGTTTATTCCAGAAAAATCGGTTTATATTCTACCTCATGCGCACAAATAAAAATAGAATGATTACGTGTTGGTATTTCTTTAAATTTGTTGTCCATTTTGATGCATCGTTCGCTGGAATCGATCCAAAACTGCACAAGGAGTTCTGTGAACAAAATCTACATGCAAGTAATGTGCAAATTGACCGTGAACGTGACCCCCATTAGCTTTAATTACTTCTTGCACCCTCTCAACCATCGGTGCCACTCGCTTTCCACACATCTTCTTCATTCCAGGGTCGTGGCACCACACACTTTCTATCATTTTGGTTTTCGTCACCTTCGATATGCGCGCTTTAATAATGGGCCCTACAAGATTTTCAATGGGGTCTAGATCGGGTGAATTTCCCCGGCCACTCCAATACTCTTCAAATGTTGCTGGGTAAAGAAGCTCTTAACAAGCTTAGAATTGTGGCATCTTGTTGAAATACCCCATCGCCCGTTAGGAAACGGTTTCCGCAGTGTTGGGGCCATTTTCGCCTCCGGAATACCCATGCACCTGCTGCTGTCCCAACATTCCTTCAATGAGGTGAATCGTCCGTAGCCCCGAAACTGTGAAACATCCCCCCCAAAACATGACGTAGGATGGGTGTTTGGACCACTTGGCGTTCCTCCGCTTGATCAATCGAAGATAATCGATCCGTACCTACTAGACTCGAACTATTGTCCCAACAGCCTAACCTCAACCTCATTGCACCACGCACAGTGTGGTGCAATGAGGTTGAGGTTACATATCTACATTGACGCCAAAATCGTACACCATCCACGTGCCCCGTGACGACATTGGTAATGGGGATTAGCTCTGACGTCACATATTCCACCACTGCCGCAATTTATGGATGCATATGTCAGCCCCTGCGCGTGCATTTCGTCCCGTTAGCTCGTATTGATCCCGAACGCGCGATGACGTCATATCATGTGCGAAGAGGTGGATGCGATTATTATATCGCGTCGTTTGCGGTGCGCCGGCGCACTACCAGCGCATAGCGGATGATGGTATATATGTCCGCGTGCATTTGGTGCAGTGGCGGACTAAAGAGAAATCCGGTTGGATTACGCTTAGGAATACCCCCGAAGTAATTGTATAAACCATCGCCCAAAAATCGTAAAAAAAGCATTGATTATAGCTAGATGCGCATTTCGGAGGCTATGCCCCCACCTTCAGTAAGCGCAATAATAGAATAAATAAAGATATTTTATAATGTTGCAAAATTTAATACTCATCTTGAGAGATTTTTTATAGACGTTCCTTGAATTTTTCATTTTTTCGCCCTGTGGCAAAATTACGTTCTTTTTCTCTTTTATGTAAAGTATTTCGTTTTATTTTCCCTTTTGCCCAAAAGATTATTTATTTAAGTTGAATTACATAAAATATCCACGAAATTTTATTTTTTCCAGTCGGAGCGCAGCACCATTTTAACCGACCCGAAACGGAATTGGATGTATTTATTTTGTAGAGAAACTCCTCCTAAAAAACATGCGTGAGACTCTCGATGTGAAAATTCTTAGCTCCTAGGAAAAGTTGATTTTATGCATTGCTTTTTGTCCATTTGTTAACGATTTTTTTAAATCGATATTCGATTACATATGCAACACACTGTACCTAGCGCATTATTGAAAAATTGTTTGTCAAATTCGCGATGAACAGGTTGAAACAATGTAAATTTTGTGTATGAAGCACTAGTGGGTGCATTTCTATTTGTCGATGGCTCGCTCAGCTGTATCAGATTCATTTCGTTGCTCTCTCACACCGCGTGTATCTTCACATGCCTGAATCAATGGCATTCAAATTCTCTATACCACTCACTGTGTCCTCAGTTAACGACGGTATCGATTCATCCAGTGTATTTGCGGTCGTTGGAAGGTTATGTTGTCCACCGTGTTTCTTTAACGCCCTTTGCCTGGCTCGATACTCTCTACTTCTTTCCACGGTACTTGTTGTCACTTTTCTTGGCGGTTTATTCGCTTTCTTCCGTCCTCTAAAGGCTCCCACTCTGTCTGTACTTGTCTTTTTCTCCATTTCACTTTTCACACAATGCAAATTGTTAGCTAAAAGATTAAGCAGTGTTTGTGTAATATATAATAAAATACGCATGCGTCTACTGGTTGCCTTATACCACGTATACGCACAGTACACACGGCGCATGCGCGTAGCGTGTATGACATATGCGACGTAGAGAGTAGAAACGATTCTCCCTCTCTTTCCTCTCAACTGTCGGTTGGCGTCGGAGAAAGAGAAGCGTCGCGCTGCGCATGGCGTATCACTCTTCGTGACGTTCAAAAACCTTACCGATTCCAAGAAACGATATAAAGAATTGATTAAGCCGTAACTTTTTGATAGAATAGGGAAATAAAAAACAACGTTGCTTTTACAATCAAGTAAAGAAACATTTACTTTAGTAGTACATCTTTTACTATCAAGTAGAGGCCACTAATTTGATAGTAAAAGCAAAGTTGTTTTTTATTTCCCTATTCTGATTGACGTCCATGTGCATCAGAGATCAAAATTTGGAATAAAATAGACCGACGCATTTATTTTTGCTTTTTTTGCGAATATATAAAAAAAAGGAAGGTAGCCTTTATTTATGGGCTTTATATATAGAATATAAAATAGTGTAAAATCGTCACTACGGCATTAAATAATTGCCAAA
The DNA here is from genome assembly GCA_947310635.1 of Leptodirus hochenwartii. Taxonomy (NCBI): domain Eukaryota; kingdom Metazoa; phylum Arthropoda; class Insecta; order Coleoptera; family Leiodidae; genus Leptodirus; species Leptodirus hochenwartii. The sequence continues at coordinate 1,635,601 of OX371178.1, read as the reverse complement.
ATCCATCCCATCACTTTATTATTGTACTACTGAAGATGGGGGCATAGCCTCCGAAATGCGCATCTAGCTTTTTTACGATTTTTCGATGATGGTTATATTTTGAAGCATACATTATTAGTGTCTGGGTTCATTTAAACATTTCACAAAAAAAAAAAGTACAATTTTCTTTAATCCGCCAAATGATATCACATCTCATTTTGGACGGAGTCACAGCGACATTAGGACACCACCACCCCTGTGTCACAGGACGCAATCACCCGCTCCATCGGGACGCCCCTTCCGCTCGCACCCCATCCCCCCTTCTGCGGCACCTGCTGCGCCACTGCTTCCAACACGCCACCAGCCGCAGTAGCGGCACATAATATAGCCATCCGACCCATGCCATCATACGAAACGACTCGGCATTTCGCCCGATTTCACCCTCAACATCAACGCGATGTTGATGCCGAGTCGTGCCAATCTCACCTTCAATATTAGCACGGTATAATGCCGACAAACAGTTTAGAAAATTGTCGCACGCGCCTCGTCCTGAAGCAGTTTCCTGTACGAGCGTAAACATTAATTTCGCGTTTTTTGAACTGGTTTTCGTGGTAAAAATCGAGTTCTTTTCGATTGTTGAGAGGGCATCGAATGTGTGTCAGTGTTGCTCATACGCCTGAAGGCAACAACGTATCCAGCAGGTGTTTAATTATTCATTAGCTGTTCCAAAGAACAACTTCTTCGCCAACATCTTCTGTGCAACATTGGACGATAATGCTCAGGTTTACGATAGAAATGCGTAGGTTGTCCTTGACATATATTTGTCTTTCGTTGTCTATTTTATTTAAAACAACGAGTTCTTTTTTTTTTTGTAACAATAATTGCGAGTATCCATAAATAGGTGTCTTTTTTTAGTCATGTGCGAATAAAAATGTATTGATTGTTTAAATATTTATACTTTGCGTAGTTCAGAAAATTATCGCAACGTTTCGTTATTTTGATTTTATCGAGGCACTTGTTTATTATTAACGTTCGTTGCGTTTTGAACCTTTTACCATATAAATAATTTATTGATTTTTATATAGCACGTCGTTATTACGTGATAAAAGCGCACGTTAAGAACAACTATACCATCGGACTACCGACATTTATTTATTCAAACGATAAAAAAAATGTTTACACAACAACGAGAATTGTTTTCTTTGCACAAATTACAGATTTCCACCTTCTACTGTTTTTTTTTTTTTTGAAGCAACGTGATTTAGCGAAAGTAGATTAAATGGAAATTTCATTGATCGACAATTTATCGCTCATTTTGCATCGGAAAATGACGCAGACAGGCAATTCCTTTTTTGGTAATCCATTTACAAGCCACGATTTTACTAACGCGTGTTTTACACATGTATACTCCATACAATATCTAATGAACCCTCATATCCACGTCTTTCCTTTTTATATATAGTACATTTGATGTTATATGAGCCTTATATATACACTGTTTTTGGTCATTTGATTGCAGTTGATTGCGAAACGATATTGCGGTTCACGAAATGTTTTTATTAAACCAAAACTTAAAAATACGATTGACAAAATACGATTGCATAATGAAATTACGTAGTTTATTTTTCTGTTTCGTATTTACAAGTTTACACGTGCTAGAAATTATATTAATTTTTGCTATTTAATGTTCATTTTTGTTAGAAAATTGTTTTTTTTTTTTTTTTACAAAAGAAAATATTTTAGTTTTGTATTGATTAATAACAGTACCAAAAATGATAAGAAATTTAATATATTTTTGCAACTTTAGATTTTTAGTTTTTAGTTTTTTTTTTTAGATTTTTAGATTTAGTTTAGATTTTTTTCGTTTTTATTTAATCGAGCGATTTGATTGAAAATGTGTTAGAAAACGCGTGAATTATATAATTATATAATTAGAATGTATATCTTAATCAATTTGTAGTTATTCTTTTCAATCGACAAAAGAAATTTCTGTGCAAAGTCAATCGTGTTAATAAAATTTATTTTGCAATAATATTTTCACGTTCACTTAGTAACAACTATAGAAGAATGATATAGATTTAACAAATTAAATTTGACAAAAACTGCTTCAAAAGATATTTCAATTTAAAATCCTTTTTTTATAGATGCGGCATTATTTTTCTGTCGCTTTAAAAATATTGAAATTTTTGCACTTTTATTATGTTACATTTCTATATAAAATTTCGCAATTTTAAGCATTTTTTTTTATATACATATATAAAAAAAAATCAATTTGTGATTAGAGCACATTTAGCAAAAACACTTACTTTAGAAAATGATTGCGATATTAGTATCATATTTTAGGAAAAGATGTATTTTGCTACGTTTTACAAAATAGATTAGAAAAGCGATAAAGGGACGGTATTAAAACAAATTAAGAAAAGTTTGGATTAAGTAATAGCAGATTTTAACGGTATTAACAACGTTAAATACTTTTTTTTTAATAATCTAAAAATGCAACTATTTTAGACTTATTTTATTTTAGTGAATAATTAGAAGGTTTAGTAACAAAAAAAAAAAAAAAACATGCGCGAGACTCTCGCGCGGTAAAAGTGAAACTTCTTAGCTCCTAAGAAAATTTGATTTTATCCATTGCTTTTTTTCCATTTGTTAACGATTTTTTTATTCGATATTCGATCACATATGCAACACACTGTACCTAGCGCATTATTAAAAAATTGTTTATCAAATTCGCGATGGGCAAGTTGAAATAATGTAAATTTTTATGTATGAAGCACTAGTGGGTGCATTTCTATTTGTCGATTGCTCGCTCAGCTGTGTATCTTGCGTGTACCTTCACATGCCTGAATCAGTGGCATTCAAATTATCTATACCACTCACTGTGTCCTCACTTAACGTCGGTATCGATTCATCCAGTGTATTTGAGGTCATTGGAAGGTTATGTTGTCCACACGGTTTTTTTAACGCCCTTTGCTTGGCTCAATACTATCTACTTCTTTTCAAGGTACTTGTTGGCACTTTTCTTTGCAGGTTATTCGCTTTCTTCCGTTCTCTAAAGGCTCGCACTATGTCTGTACTTGTCTTTTGCCCCATTTCACTTTTCACACAGTGCAAATTGTTAGCTAAAACATTAAGCTGTGTTTGTGTAATATATAATAAAGTACGCATGCGTCTACTGGTTGCCTTATGCCACGTATACGCACAGTACACGCGGCGCATGCGCGTAGCGCGTTTCACTTTTCGTGACGTTCACTATAAAAGTTACACTTCAAACAGGATATTTTAAATTTAAATATGTCAGTCAGTGTATTTAGTTTAGTAATTCCTTTAAATGGAGCTAAAATTTTAACTAAAATATATCAATTTATTTCCAACTAAAAAATTATGCACTTAATTATATGCCACTTCTAATACACCTCTTCCACCCATCTTTTTTTGTAGTGGTGCGAATTTTTAAATTTTTTTTTTTGTAAAATAGCATTTTCTTTATATATTGCATTTAATATTTATGTTAGTATAAACTTTATATTCCGCTGTATGATTTTTATGTATGTCGCTGTGCCGACGTAAACACAACTGTTTTCTATAATATCATTATATTTTTCATGAACAACAACGTTATTTTACTTGAAATTTAAACTATCAACAATTTAAACTGTAACTGTACATTCGTCAATTTGTCGCTACGAAAATAGAGACTCTTCTAAACGCAACGAATCGAAATAAATGGCAAAACTAAGAGTGCATTTATTTCCAGTTTCAAGCATTGTTTCGTTTAACGAAAATTGTAGCACATAGAATTTTAGTACCTACTTAAACAACATTCGCTTTCACATTGAAAAAAAGGACAATCAAAGTTTACCTTATATGTAGATTTATTATAAACAAAAACAACATACTTTTAGAATGAATAATCTTTTTGCTGTCCAGAAATACTTTTAGAATATTCGAATTTTCGAATTTAATGAACCGTACTTTTATTATTATTATTATAGATATGATTGAGAATGTAAATTTAAAATATTTTTGTAGTACGGTATTATGGTTGTGAGGCGTGGACGTGCGACATCGACGATAAAAGAATTTAATTAATTCAGTTGAAAATTCTCGAAATAGAATAAAATTGTGGCACCTTAAGAAATAATTTTAGTTATAGAAGGTATGCAAATGGATTTAGGTATGGAAAGAAGTAGATTAATAATTAATGTAAATTTTTATATTTACTGTCGTCAAAATAAGTGTCGTAATGTTAATGTTTTTTTCTTCTTTTTATTTGCAGGCAGATGCGTCCGTAGATATGGCCGAACGTCATTTTTACAATGCAAGTATGGACTATGTCTATTTAATTCAAGAAGTCCACGAACGTAAAAAATTCGAGTTTGTCGAGTCACTTTTGAGTTTTATGTTTGGTTGGCTAACATTCTATCATCAAGTAAGTTTTTTTTGTCGTCCATATTGTTCTATATTAGTTAAAGAGTCCGCAATCCTAAAGATTGGTTGGAAACAGCACGCCATGCCGATCTATCCTGAGCTAATCCCTTCATCTCCCTATAGCTATTCATCTCAACGTCTTCAACTATCTGACTCACATACTCCAATCTAGGCCTACCTACCCCTCTCTTTCCCTCCACTCTACCTTCTATGATCAATTGCATAATCCCCCCATGCCTAAGGATATGCCCTACTAATCTGTCTCTCCTACGCTGTAACACTCTCCAGATACTTCTCTTCTCCCCTACTAACTCTAGTACAGCTTCATTTGTTACTTTATCTTCCCAACCAATCCTCACCATCCTCCTATAGCACCACATTTCAAGTGCTTCTAATCTACGCTTCTCTTCCTTTCCTATAGTCCACGCCTCACACCCGTACAGTGCTACACTCCAAACATATACCTTCAGTAATCTTTTTCTAATACCCAAGTCAATATTTGATCTTAAAATCTGTTCTTTTTCTACGAATGCCTTCCTACCCTGTGCTATCCTACACTTTATATCTACCTTGCTTCGATTATCTTTTGTGATTCTACTGCCTAAATAACAAAAATCTGACACTTCTTCGATTCTATTATCTCCTATTGTGATCCTCATTTTTCTACTGCATTCCTTTTTGTCACACCTCATCACTTTAGTTTTACCTATATTTATTTTCATGTTAAAATCCCTAGTCAATACTGCCTGCATACCATTCAATACCCTTTCTAAATTCTTTTCGCTTTCTTCCAATATAGCTATATCGTCGGCGAATCTCAGCATATATATTTTCTCTCCCTGTACATTCACACCTACACTATACTCTTCTTTTACTTTGTTTATTGCATCTTCTGTATATAGATTAAATAATAACGGTGAGAGTGTACATCCTTGCCGAACTCCCTTCCCTATTTTTGCTACCTCTTCTTCCCCCTCAATTCTAACTAAGGCAGTTTGGTGTTTATATAAATTAAAAATTATTCTCCTATCCTTATAATCTATACCCGTTTCTTTTAAAATTCTAAACATTATGTCCCAATCTACATTATCAAATGCCTTTTCTAAATCTACAAAAGCTATGCAAGTTACCTTTCCTACCCTCTTTCTTTTTTCTACTACCGTTCTTAGTGCTAGAATCGCCTCTCTCGTCCCTCTGTTTTTCCTAAAACCAAACTGATCTTCTCCTAGCCTTTCCTCTACTTTATTTTCTAATCTCCTATAAATAATCTTTAACAATATCTTCGATGCATGTGATAGTAGGCTAATGGTCCTATAGTTCTCACACAAATTAGCTCCTATTTTCTTCGGCATTGTTACTATTCTACTACGCTGAAAATCCTGTGGTACTTCTCCCTTCTCACATATTTTACAAACTAACCTGTATAATCGCTCCTGCATTTTTTCCCCTGCGTGTTTTATTAATTCGGCTGGTATCATATCAATCCCCGCTGCTTTGTTATTCCGTAAATCATTTAATGCTCTATGAAACTCTGACCTAAGTATGCTAGGACCTAAGTCATCCTCATCTATCTGTTCCACACTTTCTAGCTCCTCCATGTCCTGCCTACCTTTATATAAATCTTCAAGATACTCCTTCCATCTTCTAGCTTTTTCCTTATTTTCTGTGACTTCCTTACCCTGCTTATCACATATAATGTTACCCTTTGGTTTTACTTTAGAAAAATGTGACTTAATTTTCCTGTAGCCCAAATCTACTTTACCTCTTCTCATATCCTCCTCAATATCCTCACAGTTTCCTTTTATCCACTCTTCTTTCGCTAGCTTGCATTTCCTATTAATTAAGTTCCTTAGTTCCTTATATTTTTTCTGTCCTGCTTCTGTGTTTCCTATTTTAATTTTCCTTCTTGCTTCTATCATTTCAACTATTTCTTCCGTGATCCATTCCCTCCTACCTGTCCTTTTCTTTGTGCCTAATACTTCATTTGCTGCTGTAGTTAACCCATTTCTGATTTCCCTCCATTCGCAATCTATGTCGCTCCTAGATGTTCTATATATCAACTGTTTTTTTTTTTTTGGATCACGAAACTTCTCAAAATCTCTAGATCACTTCTCAAGTTCTTAAAACTTTGTAGATCTCGAAACTCGAGACTTTTCAATTTCTATCGAAATTTATTCGATTCAATTCGCAGATGCAAACATTCATGCGTGCACTTTTTTTCTTATATTCTGTGTATAAATGTTCATTGATTTTCTGTGATAGGGTTACGAGATCGCGAAGGATTCGAGCCCATATATGAGAGATTTACAGTTCAAAATACAGAAGACTCGAGACAATTTCGAGGATTACCGATCGAAATTGAAGAAGCGAATGGCGGAGATACAGAAGCAGTCTTTGGAAGAGCCTGTGCGTGGTACGAAGGGAGAAAAGTCCGGATATTTGTTCCTATTGGAAAAAAGTAAGAATTTTTTATCCTTCCGCTGTTAATTAGTGATTAAAAACGTATTTTTTTGGGTTTTTTTTTTTTGTAGCAAAAAGACGAAACCACTTTCTCGCAGTTTTATTGAGTTTTGATCGTTTTTTTCTTTCTTGCAGAAGCGTTTGGAGCAACTTGGACTAAACATTATTGCACATACAATAAGGAAAGGAAAGAATTCAGCATGGTCCCTTATAATCAACTAACAACAAAATCAGTACGCTTCAAGAATATCACTATTGCATCATTTTTGTTAAAATTATCGTAGATCAATATTATCGATATTTTGACCCAGTCCATATCAAAAATTGGACTTCTAATAAATTTATTACTTGCAAATAAGTAGGACTTTCAGCGCAGCAGATTAGTGACAATTAGGCTTGGGTAATTCACCAACGATTCGAAAATTTGATTAGAAGATTAGAAAATAGAGTAGAAGAAAGGCTAGCGGAAGATCAGTTTGGTTTTTTTGGAAGGACGGAAGGGTCGAGGGAGGCTATTTTAGCACTAGGAATATCAATTTTTGTTTCTTTATTACACCGCTCTTTTTAAAATTTGTATATTTTTATTACAGCTAATCGAGCCAGAGATAATGGTACTGGCCTCATGTGTTAGACGGATGTCAGATTCGATTGATAAAAGATTTTGTTTCGACCTGCAAACGGACTCCAAGCCGGGCAGTGTGTTTACATTTCAAGCACTTTCTGAAAGCGACCGAAAAACTTGGATGGACATCATGGACGGCAAAGAACCAGTAAATCAAAAATCGATATAATTAATAAATTTACGGACAAATTAAAAATCCACGCTTGAAAAACTGTTTTAACGTCCTGTTTATTTTGAACGTAAAACTAATTTATAATCATTTTAAATTGGTAATCAATAACTAAACATTGCTCTTATTCAAAAAGAAATTGTTGAGATATAATTCTAATACTACAACACGAATAAAAATTAATAAAAATGTTTATGTTGTTTTGTAGAGTTTCGCATATTTTTACATAACATTTTTGTGCTTGGAAATATTAATTACGAAACGCATATTTCTTTGTAATTTCCATAAAATACTACGCCATTGCACATGGTTATTTACACTCGGTGATTATTAAAATCGGCATTTGTGTGACTTGTGATTAATCCACAAATGCGCGAAAAAATAAACAATACTAAAAGCAAACTATTTTTCTAAATATTAATCAGAATTTTTATATATGCGTTTAATTCCGCTTTCTGTAGAATACCTAGGCATTCTGTATAACGAGTTTAATTTTGTACATTGTCTAGGCGTTTTATATAATGCCGAAGCGTCTTTACAAAACAATATATAGTTAAAAAGTTATAAAATAATCATACTTATTTGAAAATATGTCTATATTTTTGATCGTACAAAAATATGAAAATAACGTAAAATATATTCCAAATAAATCAAAAATGAACAAGTAAAAGGCAATTCAAAAATTCTTACAAAATATAAACTGTGGTAGAACGCGCTTTTAAAGTTTAAAAACCGGTTTTCGAATTAATAAATTTAATCAAAAACTGGTTTTTAAAACCGACAGACCCTCACATCAAAATGTTAAAAGATGATTTTATAACTCTGTCCGTTTTTTTCAGACGTACACCGTTCCAGTGAAACTACAAAACGCCGAGGAGCGTATTTTAGACGACGTTGGCATACAGTTCGTGAAACGATGTATAGAGGTGCTGGAGACGCGTGGTTTGGAAGAACAGGGTATGTATCGCGTGGTGGGCGTCATGTCCAAGGTTACCAAGCTGCTGAATATGGGCCTGGATCGCCGGAAAGCCGACAAATTGTCGGCCCTCGATGACCCGCAAGAGTGGGAGACGAAAACCATTACCAGCGCGCTCAAATGCTACTTGCGCAACTTACCCGAACCGATCATGACGTACCGGTACCATAATGGCTTCATAGCCGCCGTCAGTGAGTGCAATTCTTTTTTTAATTACATGTTTTATGCTTTAGTTATTTGTCCGTAATGTAAAAATACACTAAAGTTGACATGTTTTGAAATAACTATTCAAAAGTTCAATTTCGAAAAAGAATCTCTATAAATACTGTATTTTTTAATATTATTTTCGCATAAATATCACCGTTTCTCGAATAATTATTGAAACTACACTACCATTTTGTAAAAATTTCTTTAAATGACGATACTATTATTGTAAATATTTTTTAAATGTAATCTCGTCAGTGAGTGCAATTATTTTTTTAATTAAAGTTTTTTGCTTTAATTATTTGTCCGTAAATATCTTGCAATGTAAAAAATACACTAAAGTTGACCGAAATGGTATATTTTGAAATAACTATCCAAAAGTTTATATTTCGCAAAAGAATCTATAAATACTGTATTTTTTAATATTCTTTTCGCATAAATATCACCGTTTTTCAAACAATTATTGAAACCACACCACAATTTTGCAAGAATTTTTTTAAACGATTTAAATACGACGATAATATAATATTATTGTGAGTATTTTTTTATTGTAATCTGTTACAAACTAATATAATTAATCCAACTACTATAACTTTTGTTTGCAAAAATTCCAAGTTCAATCCAATTTTGTTTACATTTTTCACCGTACATAATTTACGTTTGAAATAACATTATTTTGTTATGCTATTAAATATGACGTGTTTCTTATACCAAGTAGTTTAAAGGTTGCGTAGAATTTTCATCTCAAACATGTTTAAATATTTTAAAAATTCCTTTTTATTAGAAAATGAGACGAGACAAACCAGAATAAACGACGTGCATACGTTGGTTTACCGCCTACCAAAGTTAAACATCGAAGTTTTGAAGATAATTATCAAACATCTAAGCAAGTAAGTACAGAACATAAATATAGTTTATTTTTCACAAAAAAAAATGTTTGGAATTTTATATACTTCGACCTAAATTAAATTAAACAAATAAGTTGTAGAAAAATATTTGATAGATTTCTGTAAAGTAAGAGGACGGTTTGTCATGTTAATTTGATATAAAAAATATATATATTTATTTTTTTTAGTCATGATTTTTTTTTATAAATACTTAATCGAGCTGCTTTTCCGTTTTTTTTTTTTGTACTTTGAGGCTCTGTTAAAAACCAACAAACCATAAATATAATATAATATAATTGTTTATTTTTCACAAAAAAAAATGTTTCGAATTTGATATACCTCGACATAAATCAATGTAATCAAATAAAGTTATTTTCTACAAACTTGTAGAAAAGTATTTGATTAGTTAAAGAGTCCGCAATCCTAAAGATTGCTTGGAAACAGCACGCCATGCCGATCTATCCTGAGCTAATCCCTTCATCTCCCTATAGCAATTCATCTCAACGTCTTCAACTATCTGACTCACATACTCCAATCTAGGCCTACCTACCCCTCTCTTTCCCTCCACCCTACCTTCTATGATCAATTGCATAATCCCCCCATGCCTAAGAATATGCCCTACTAATCTGTCTCTCCTACGCTGTAATACTCTCCAGATACTTCTCTTCTCCCCTACTAACTCTAGTACAGCTTCATTTGTTACTTTATCTTCCCAACCAATCCTCATCATCCTCCTATAACACCACATTTCAAGTGCTTCTAATCTACGCTTCTCTTCCTTTCCTATAGTCCACGCCTCACACCCGTACAGTGCTACACTCCAAACATATACCTTCAGTAATCTTTTTCTAATACCCAAGTCAATATTTGATCTTAAAATCTGTTCTTTTTCTACGAATGCCTTCCTACCCTGTGCTATCCTACACTTTATATCTACCTTGCTTCGATTATCTTTTGTGATTCTATTGCCTAAATAACAAAAATCTGACACTTCTTCGATTCTATTATCTCCTATTGTGATCCTCATTTTTCTACTGCATTCCTTTTTGTCACACCTCATCACTTTAGTTTTACCTATATTTATTTTCATGTTAAAATCCCTAGTCAATACTGCCTGCATACCATTCAATACCCTTTCTAAATTCTTTTCGCTTTCTTCCAATATAGCTATATCGTCGGCGAATCTCAGCATATATATTTTCTCTCCCTGTACATTCACACCTACACTATACTCTTCTTTTACTTTGTTTATTGCATCTTCTATATATAGATTAAATAATAACGGTGAGAGTGTACATCCCTGCCGAACTCCCTTCCCTATTTTTGCTACCTCTTCTTCCCCCTCAATTCTAACTAAGGCAGTTTGGTGTTTATATAAATTAAAAATTATTCTCCTATCCTTATAATCTATACCCGTTTCTTTTAAAATTCTAAACATTATGTCCCAATCTACATTATCAAATGCCTTTTCTAAATCTACAAAAGCTATGCAAGTTACCTTTCCTACCCTCTTTCTTTTTTCTACTACCGTTCTTAGTGCTAGAATCGCCTCTCTCGTCCCTCTGTTTTTCCTAAAACCAAACTGATTTGATATATTTTTGTAAAGTAAGAGGACGGCTTGTCGTGTTAATAAAACATATTTTGTATATTTTGAGTCAAAAAAAAATTTTACGCAAGGTAAAAATGGTAAAATGTGTCCAAAAACATCTTATTAACAGGTGCTACAAACCGCTTCCTTAATTTATGGTAAAAAAAAAAAGCACACACAAATTGTCATACTCGGTTGCATTTTTATGTATTTCATATTTCAAATTTCCACCAGTGTCGCATCTAAAAGTGACAAGAACCTAATGACAGTCAGCAACTTGTCCGTCTGCTTCGGGCCAACCCTTCTTCGGCCGGAAGAGGAGACGGTCGCGAGCATAGTCGACCTAAAATTCTATAACGTCGTCGTGGAGATCTTAATCGACAACTACGAGCGGATATTCACGACGGACCCGCCACCAGGTGGCGTGGGCAGCAGTACCAGTGCGGCGGTTGGTCAGATCAGTCCCAGCGTGGATTCTGCCGACATGAGCCCGTTCAAGATGACCATGATTCAGCAACCGGTTAAAACGTTACGAAACTACAATACCAATGCCCAAGCTATACGGGAACAATATGTAAGTCGCTCTTATTGTCCTATATGAAGTTGAAGATGCCAATATACAGAGCGGACGTCTATATATTTAAATTGCGACAGCATTTCATTAGGCAGTCGTTCTGCGCATACAGTTGGACCGATTTCAATGCTTTTGGTGTTTAATTAAAGCGATTATTAAGTCTACATTCACCCAGTTTGTTCAAAATTTAATGATTGCCATATTTTAGCAACGGGTTTAAATGTTTAAATCTACCAGTTTAAATTAAAAATGGAACATGAAGTATTTGAAGATTGCCGCTTTGCGTTCAAAATAAAATAACAAGCTTACCACCCTTCCCATATATAAAGGGACATATATAAAATCCCTCTATAGTAGTTATAACCACACTCTGCAATTGGGATATTATATCCTGTTGCGATAATTTCCACAAAACAAATAAACTGAATGCACATTTCTTGTTCAATAGAAGATCCAAGCATTTTACGATCCATCGGCGACCTCCAACCAGCAGCCCTCGCTCACAAACTCCCTCTCCACATCCCTGTATAATGTCCACCACGACTGCGCGTCCACAGGTACCTCGCCCCTTCACCAACCGACAAATACCAATGGCGCCACTTACGCCAATACCATCCTGCAACATCCCATCGGCAATTCCAATAACGCGATGTCCACGAGTGATTACGGGACGACTACAACCAGCGCGGCCGCCATCGCGCAACAGCACAGTAACGGGGGCAGTATGAGCGCCAGTGCCCTGGGCGCGGTTTTGCCGCCCCTGCACAATCGCATCAAGCAGTACATGAATTCGGCGGGCACACAGTCCGACACGAACATCGCCAGATGGGGCGCTTATGGGGTGATGCGGAACGATGGGGCGTTGGTTGGTGGCGGTGTGGGGAGTAGTCTCGCTTATAGTCATCTGGGTGTGTGATTTTTTTTTGTGCATACACGTTTTTTTTTTTTAAGAGAAAAGTACTTTTTTATACTTTTTAAATGCCAGGAAAAGTAAATCTACGCTAAACTACAGATGATAGGTTTATAATAATATAAACGAAAATTATTTTTTTTCTAAAGAAAATGTAACTTTTGAAATGAATTCTTTATAATGGAAAACCATTTTATTTTATTTTATTTTATTTTATTTTGCGCTCTGTTGTAGTAATTGAATTAATTTAACTTGCCTGTTTATTCCGGACTATAATATAAAATACTTGGATAGATAATTATTTATTGTTAAAAAAAAAATATTAAAAAAAAAACGTCAGACACGTCAGTAAATACTTAAATTTATTTAACAAAATTGATAGATTTTATTATTTCGTCTATATCACAATTTGAAAAGTGTGTATAGTTATAAAATGCTTTTTTTATTTAAAACTTAGATATAACACATTTTAATTTATCTCTTAAATAATCTTCTTATGCTAGTAGGCAAGGCATTGTAATACATTTTACCATTTCTATTGCCTAAAATACTAGCAAAAAAATTACTCATTACATATATATTTTTTACAGCAAATGTACAAAATATAAATATTATTCTAAACTATTTGAATAATCACGTTTCTAGTATTTCGTCTTTTCGTATTCAAACGGCCAGCAAACTAAGTATTTTTCACATTATAAGTCACTAGCTTCAAACCTTGAGAAATTTTGCTAAATACGTGCTAAATTGGTAAAGAAAGCGGAACATCAACTGTATAAAACATTTTCGCCAATGTATAAATATAAAACTTGTGTGTTAAACAAACACTCAAAAGAATATAAAATCGTAAACCCAAGCTCACTTATTGAATTCTATTTTCATCGTCACTTTTAATTAAGTATTATTCACTGACTGATAAAGTAATAAAAAGTAATCATTCCTGTTTGGATTCAAATCCATCGATTGTTCAGCGACTTGCGGGTGTTTAAACATATTTTTTTAACGTTTTTTTTGTATGATTGTCGTTGCAGAACCAAATAGTACTAGTAGTTCGAACGAGTCTGTGTCTTCCAACTCCCGGGACGGTGGAAGCAGCGGCCCCCCAGGGCAAAGTACTTACCTCACAAACAATCACATGTCGCCGGAGAAGCCACATTCCAACCGATCCAACAGCATAGGGATGCCCTACCCGCAACACTACCGACCCGTCGGAGCTGTGTAGGTTATTTCGCTTTATAATCTCGATAAACTATTAGAAAAACTAGAAAAACCGTTACGGATTTTGGGTGATGTTTTATACAATTATTTAACGCCGTGGTGACGATTTTACAATTAGAAAAGTAATAAATAATATCACAAGCGATTAGATTTTACATTTTCACAACTATTCACGATTCGTTGATGGTTGATATCCATAATAGTAATATAATAGTCAATGTGGTTTTTGGAATTTTTGATAAGGTCATTTAATACAATAAGTTTTTAAACTTTCGCCGACTTTTTGTTAACTTTTACCAAGGCTACAAATGCGTGTATTTAATCAAAAGAATTACATTTTGGGTTCTACACTATTCGTACTTATGAAAATATTTTAAGTGATATTATAACTAAGTTATTTCCCTTCAACCCATTTACTATGAACTACCACAAGGTAACACTCGATTCAATCAGTTGTTTAACTATTCTTACCTTTATCTTAAATTATTTTGATCTAAAAATATATTCTGACTGTATTTTTCAATTGAATATGATAACATCTCTATGATAAGGGATTAGTGAAGTTAGGAGGAAAGATCAAGTAGATACGTGGTCAGGAGAATATAGATTAATAACCACAGCATCAGATAATGGGCATACCGGTGTAGGTTTTATAATGAATAGAAAGTTGGGATGTAGAATAAAGAGTTATTGCCAAGTTAGTGATAGAATTATAACTATTAGATTAGACACGAAGCCAACGGACACAGTTATAGTGCAAGTATATATGCCAACTTCAAGTCACGATGATGAGGAGGTAGAATCCATTTATGAGGAGATTGAATCTAGGTTAGCAAACGTTAAAGGACAGGATAATCTAATTGTAATCGGAGATTGGAATGCCGTAGTAGGTAAGGGAAAGGAAGTTCCAATAGTAGGAGAATATGGAATAGGAACACGTAATGATAGAGGGGATAGATTGGTAGAGTTTTGTATTAGGAATAAGCTAGTGGTAGCAAACACGCTTTTTCAGAATCACAAGCGCAGGATATATACGTGGAAAATGCCAGGAGATATAGGGAGGTATCAGATAGATTACATACTGGTTAAAGAGAGGTTTAGGAACCAGATTAAGAATTGTAAGAGTTACCCTGGAGCAGATATTGATAGTGACCATAATTTAGTAGTCCTGGACTCAGAGGTCAAATTCAAGAAATTACAGAAGTCCAAACAGGTCAGAGTAGATGTCGATAGGTTAAAATTAGCTGATGTATGTGAAAAGTACAAGCATAAAGTAGAAATCATGGCTAATGGAACATCTAGGAGCGACATAGATTGCGAATGGAGGGAAATCAGAAATGGGTTAACTACAGCAGCAAATGAAGTATTAGGCACAAAGAAAAGGGCAGGTAGGAGGGAATGGATCACGGAAGAAATAGTGGAAATGATAGAAGCAAGAAGGAAAATTAAAATAGGAAACACAGAAGCAGGACAGAAAAAATATAAGGAACTAAGGAACTTAATTAATAGGAAATGCAAGCTAGCGAAAGAAGAGTGGATAAAAGGAAACTGTGAGGATATTGAGGAGGATATGAGAAGAGGTAAAGTAGATTTGGGCTACAGGAAAATTAAGTCACATTTTTCTAAAGTAAAACCAAAGGGTAACATTATATGTGATAAGCAGGGTAAGGAACTCACAGAAAATAAGGAAAAGGCTAGAAGATGGAAGGAGTATCTTGAAGATTTATATAAAGGTAGGCAGGACATGGAGGAGCTAGAAAGTGTGGAACAGATAGATGAGGATGACTTAGGTCCTAGCATACTTAGGTCAGAGTTTCATAGAGCATTAAATGATTTACGGAATAACAAAGCAGCGGGGATTGATATGATACCAGCCGAATTAATAAAACACGCAGGGGAAAAAATGCAGGAGCGATTATACAGGTTAGTTTGTAAAATATATGAGAAGGGAGAAGTACCACAGGATTTTCAGCGTAGTAGAATAGTAACAATGCCGAAGAAAATAGGAGCTAATTTGTGTGAGAACTATAGGACCATTAGCCTACTATCACATGCATCGAAGATATTGTTAAAGATTATTTATAGGAGATTAGAAAATAAAGTAGAGGAAAGGCTAGGAGAAGATCAGTTTGGTTTTAGGAAAAACAGAGGGACGAGAGAGGCGATTCTAGCACTAAGAACGGTAGTAGAAAAAAGAAAGAGGGTAGGAAAGGTAACTTGCATAGCTTTTGTAGACTTAGAAAAGGCATTTGACAATGTAGATTGGGACATAATGTTTAGAATTTTAAAAGAAACGGGTATAGATTATAAGGATAGGAGAATAATTTTTAATTTATATAAACACCAAACTGCCTTAGTTAGAATTGAGGGGGAAGAAGAGGTAGCAAAAATAAGGAAGGGAGTTCGGCAGGGATGTACACTCTCACCGTTATTATTTAATCTATATATAGAAGATGCAATAAACAAAGTAAAAGAAGAGTATAGTGTAGGTGTGAATGTACAGGGAGAGAAAATATATATGCTGAGATTCGCCGACGATATAGCTATATTGGAAGAAAGCGAAAAGAAATTAGAAAGGGTATTGAATGGTATGCAGGCAGTATTGACTAGGGATTTTAACATGAAAATAAATATAGGTAAAACTAAAGTGATGAGGTGTGACAAAAAGGAATGCAGTAGAAAAATGAGGATCACAATAGGAGATAATAGAATCGAAGAAGTGTCAGATTTTTGTTATTTAGGCAGTAGAATCACAAAAGATAATCGAAGCAAGGTAGATATAAAGTGTAGGATAGCACAGGGTAGGAAGGCATTCGTAGAAAAAGAACAGATTTTAAGATCAAATATTGACTTGGGTATTAGAAAAAGATTACTGAAGGTATATGTTTGGAGTGTAGCACTGTACGGGTGTGAGGCGTGGACTATAGGAAAGGAAGAGAAGCGTAGATTAGAAGCACTTGAAATGTGGTGCTATAGGAGGATGATGAGGATTGGTTGGGAAGATAAAGTAACAAATGAAGCTGTACTAGAGTTAGTAGGGGAGAAGAGAAGTATTTGGAGAGTGTTACAGCGTAGGAGAGACAGATTAGTAGGGCATATTCTTAGGCATGGGGGGATTATGCAATTGATCATAGAAGGTAGAGTGGAGGGAAAGAGAGGGGTAGGTAGGCCTAGATTGGAGTATGTGAGTCAGATAGTTGAAGACGTTGAGATGAATAGCTATAGGGAGATGAAGGGATTAGCTCAGGATAGATCGGCATGGCGTGCTGTTTCCAACCAATCTTTAGGATTGCGGACTCTCTAACTAAACTAACATCTCTTCAATATAACATCATATTCAATTGAAAAATGTAGTTGTGTACTTGATGAAAAACAGTAAGAATAAATTTTTAGACCAAATTAACTATATAAGATAAAGGTAAGAAAAAGTGTAACTTAATTAAAAAATAACGGTAAGAATGGTGTAGAATCCAAAATGTAATTCTTTTAATTAAATACATGTATTTGTAGCTTTGGAAGAAGTTAACGAAACGTCGGCGAAACCTTAAAAAGTTATTGTTTTAAATAACCTTATCCGAAATCACATTGACTATTATTTTTATAATAATAGTCATTTTATAATTTTTATACAACTGACGCCTATTCGCAGAAGTTGTAATTTATGATCATTTAGCTCGTGTAAAAAAAAATATCGACTTTATTTTTGAACATTTTATTGTCTCAAAATTTTGCAATTTAAATTTTTGACCATATAGCTTGCTATAATACATAACAAATTAATTTGCTTACTAAACTATTTTCCCGCAAATTCTAACGTTTACACAAAGTCTTTTAATATGAGCACGATTGCGTAGCAAAAAAAAAAAGCTACATTTTTGAAAATACTTTCTTGTGAAAGAATTGCCTTCCCAGCATGATTTTATTGTTCCCAGTTCATGGCAAAGTCCAACTATTTCAGTAGTAATATAACATATCATATGTTCTATACTAAACATGCATTCAGGACCCCGTTTAACACGAGCAGTGCCCGATCTAGTCCTACACCAACTAGAGACACTAAAGTTCGGTAAGTTTCCCTGTACCGCCCCGCAAATCATTCCGCCTGCTAATATGGCTTTATTCTGTGCTTTTTTAGTTTGTGCATTTCAATTCTATCCAAGATTGTTTATGTCTTAAGTTTAGTTAAAGAGTCCGCAATCCTAAAGATTGGTTGGAAACAGCACGCCATGCCGATCTATCCTGAGCTAATCCCTTCATCTCCCTATAGCTATTCATCTCAACGTCTTCAACTATCTGACTCACATACTCCAATCTAGGCCTACCTACCCCTCTCTTTCCCTCCACTCTACCTTCTATGATCAATTGCATAATCCCCCCCATGCCTAAGAATATGCCCTACTAATCTGTCTCTCCTACGCTGTAACACTCTCCAGATACTTCTCTTCTCCCCTACTAACTCTAGTACAGCTTCATTTGTTACTTTATCTTCCCAACCAATCCTCATCATCCTCCTATAACACCACATTTCGAATGCTTGTAATCTACGCTTCTCTTCCTTTCCTATAGTCCACGCCTCACACCCGTACAGTGCTACACTCCAAACATATACCTTCAGTAATCTTTTTCTAATACCCAAGTCAATATTTGATCTTAAAATCTGTTCTTTTTCTACGAATGCCTTCCTACCCTGTGCTATCCTACACTTTATATGTCTTAAGTATGTAATTATATTATTTTGATTTTTTTTTATGTGAAATTCTTTATAGTCTATATGTTTTTGTTTTAATAGGTATTTTGTGTTTTATATGGTGCCGGATTAAACTGTTATTGTTAACAAAAACTGTATTAGAAAAATTCACCATCATCAGTATGATTAGTAAAACTAGAAAAGAACCCTTCGAATCTTTTTTCTTTCAAAAATGTTGTATGTTTATTTTTTGTGAAAAGAAAATTGCGTATGTCCATGTGGAGATTTGTACTGCATTATTGTTTCGCCTTGTTGCAGAAGAGTGCGAACTCTATACGCTTGTGTCGGTGAAAATGACGGTGAATTATCCTTTGAGCCAAATCAAATTATTACGAACGGTAAGTAGTGCGTTAATATTTTCAATGGTACTATTTCCAGTATTAATCGATAAGTTTATAATTTGCTTGTACCATTCTCCTTATAAGTTGCCATATCATTATTCTATTTATTAGGGCCTTATTACACCGCGCTGCAGTGTATACTGCTGGATTAAAGACTGCAGATATTTAAAACTGTTATTCCACTGCGCTGTGAAATTTTGTCCAGCGTTTTGAAATCGATGATAGTACTAGATTAGTAGTTAAATGCTAAATGAAATTTCGCTACGTATAGACAGTTACTTCATCAATTTTATAACACAGAGCAAATTTTCACAGTGCAGTCAAATTACATTTTAAAAGTCTGCAGTGTTTAATCCTGCGCCTGACCTGACTCACAATAAACTTTAACACAACTCTGAAACTTTCAATTCGAAATTATTTGTTTATACAAACAAATTGTTTATTTCTTTCCTTTCATCACCAATTCTTTAAGAATTTTTATATATATCTTGTGGTACCTCGAGGTGCACAAACGCCGTAAAAACCGTAATTATAATTTAATTAATTTTTTGTAATTCGTTTTTCATTTCTTGATAATATTTATTAAGCGAAACTATAGTCGAATAAATCCTCGTTTTAAACTGAGATATAAAACATTGTAGTTTTTATTTCTCTTCGCTAATACGGAAAGATATTCGCCCGTTACGTTGTGATTACAACATAACGGCAAAATCTATAACCTATTTAAGAATCCTTTCGATTTGCAGTGAAGTCGTCCCAGGAGCCGGGCTGGCTCGAGGGCACATTAAACGGTCGCACGGGCCTTATACCGGAGAACTATGTAGAAATGCTGCCATGACAGGGCAGAGCGTGTTATCGCCGGTGCAGCAGCCCGCCACAGCCCACGCACCCACCACCAGCCCCCGCCTCGCCCCTCAGCAAATTGTCCATTCAGCTGCGGCATGGTCTGAGCAGAGCCCTGCAGCCGCTCAATCAACTGTCGTCTACACATCACCGTACCTGTCGGACAGACGGCGCACGCGCGGACCCATCGCCGCCACCTACCACCGCTGGGCGGGCGCCACCGCCCAGCAAACCACCAAAGTCCCGTCGGCGCGAGATCGCGCTATCCCGACACCACCGCGCGGACAACATTCGGACACCGAAGGGGACTTCGAATGATCCGGATGGCACGGCGGGCTCGCTAAGTGGCAAGCTGAAACTGCACCGGCAGAGTATCGACAGCGTGAACAGAGTGCTGAAGAAGCAGGCGAGTGTTGAACGGAAAAGTTCTACGTAAAGCAACGTGGACGAGCTGTGGATCAGGTATGCTATTATTTAATTTGTAAGTTGCAAGTACGGGGTGGAAATTATTAATGGATCTTTCAAGCGGTTTATTGATGAAACTATCATATCAAAACTACCTGAAATAAAAATCGCACTCCAGTAATAAACGATATATCAAAAAGTACTAATCGATATATGAGCGGAGTATATAGAATTTAATTGATACTTTTGAGCAAGGTGCCATAATTTCGCAATCTACGAGCATCTGTTCTTAAACCCAAATCGATCGTTTAAAATGAATTGCTAACAAAAAAAAAAAATGGTCTCTGCTCCGTCCATATAAGAACAATTAAATTCTTTATATTTCGTCCAAAATCCAGTGTAATTAGTATATTTATAATTATAACTATGTGTAGTATATGTAACATAAGTAACTCCCAAAAACAAGGTACTAACTAAAATTAAATCTTAACAATGTGAATAAAGTAAAATTGAAACGAAAGCAGAAAAAATGCTACACTCACTTTATACTTCGATTTAAACCAGATTGTATAGAAAAAAAAAAAACGCTATTGTACATGTAATAAGAATTTTGTGATATATGTAGCTAGAAGTACAAATACATGATAAATTGTGCAAAAATTGGAAGTGCAAACTACCCGAAGAAACGACAAATGTGTCTTAATGATAAAATGCATTTACAGTGACCATTCAGGCGAGGAAAAGTATTAGGTAATATTAAATATCACATATCCCAATTCAATTAGCAATATGCAACGTCCTTTGTCCTTACCATAAGTCGCACAACAAATGAAACCTTCGTACGTTGTTGAATGTTTCCCAATAAAATGAACACCAATATATAAATAGTTGTAAAACTGAACAATGTACATGTTTAGTGTGTAAGAAAAGAGCTATCCATTTGTACAGTATATTTATTAATAATTAAAGCTAATTAGTATTTATAGAAAAGTACTATTCGGTGGAATTAACGAATCTAGCTTACTACAAGATTTTTGTTGCAAAAATAAATATAGAGAAAATGAAAGAGAATATATTAACGTTTGCGTAAAGTTAACCACGGCTTTTCCGAAGGAAATCACGAATACAAAAATTTCAGATATTAAAAAATTATTTGCACGTAGCGTTTAATGCCTTGCAACAGTAAATTTTAATTTATATCCTATTTACCTACCAAGACAAATGTGTTGAATTTATTTATGTAACTACATTTTTTTATTTAATTTAATAATATCTTAGTTTTCTCATATATATCCTCCTCTGATATCAATGGAATTTATTCTGAAAAGCGTGGATAAGTTTACTTTCACTTACAGTAGATTTTTTATTTGTGAAAATTGAGGGTGATTATTAAATTTGATGGTCAATTTTTAAACAAATACTTAAAAATTTAACACTGTAGCGAGTTAAATAACTTGTTTGAGTTAGGGGCGTAAATCAGCCTGTATATGAAGAACAGGCGTGTAATATAAAGAAGCATATCTATAAAAAAATCGATCGATGATTTTTTTTTTGTTATCTGGTTAGTTTTGTTTATTTTAAAGGCATACTAAGTGCATTTGTTTTGTCTTTTAAATTTTATGTAAATATTCTCACACGATTAATGAAAGCAATACAATTGGCATCCAGTTTATCCATTCCACTAATTATATAATCTTAGTGAGTTGTAGATATAATTTAGCGCATTTATTTATAATAATTGTTGAATCAAATTGCTAATTTTATTTGTACAATATTGTTATTCGCTAGTCTGTCGGATCGACATAACAATCTAGGAATAATGAATATTTTTATTTTTATTAATTATTATTATACACGTTCTGTGATAGAAAACAGACTGGCACTGTTTAGAAATAAAGAGAAAGATTGTATAATTTCTTCCTCATTATTAAAAATAACAAATGTAACCGCCATATTCATCAAAATTTTTCTTACTACTATGTTGTAATTAAACTGTTTCGTACTGTAAATTATATTTGCGAAAGGAAATTATTAATTAGATGAATTACACTAATTAAAAATCTAGGCGTAATATGCATGTTTTACATCGTAACAAGTGTATTGTGTAATAATTGACAGTATTTCAACCAATCTGAAGAATACGTATTTTATGTATCCAAATATTTCTGCGCTGGTTTTAAAGATTAATAAAATTTATAAACCATCAACAACTTTAAGCAAACTAATTATATTTAGTGTCCGTAATATAAGACTCATTTTGAAAAGAAGATGGAAAGTGCTGCAATTTCAACAAAGAATAATTGGAAAGTGGTTCTATAGTGGACATTTAAATTTAATCGCACGCAAGTTCTTCAACGTAATTATTTTTATTTTATCGAAAGTACACATTCATTTATATTCTTATAAAATATTGTTTATATATAACGAAACTAACCTAAGTAATAAATTCAAAAAAACACTAATACTAGTATAGAACTAAATACAAGATCGAAAAAAATCCGCTCATTTTGATTAACAATTTTTTTACTTTTCTCAAATTATTTTTTCAATGACTAATCAAAGTTGTTTTTTTAAATCCAACTTCAATTGATTGACAAGATGTTAAATCATGTTAGTACGTATTCAATAAACATTTTCCGCACAAGAATAACTAACAAATTTTATTAAGAGTGATAAATATAAAGATAATACGAACAAAATGAGAAGGATTTTTTAAATCTTACAACTAATACTAACAGGATATCACGTGACCAAACAAAAACCGATCTTCAGCACGATTTTATTTAGTCACGTTGTGATATTTTGTTTCATGGCATTTACGAAAGTTAACTTAAAATAGTACAGTAACAAATGTTTGTAATATCTAATATTATTCATACAACTAATTACGGATACAATAATCTAGGCTCAATAAGTCGATCCCAATTAATAGTCATCTGTTCACTCAGCTGACCCTTCTCTTCGATCCCTTCCAACACTTCTAACGAGAATTTGCCGTTGGGAAGTTTCATTTGATCTCCACCTTCTAAAAATACGTATAGCAAATTTATTTTACACGTTTAGGTAATTTTTTTACTGTAAATAGTTTGGGTATTGCAAAATGCTCCGAAGAAAATAATACCTATTATTTGTAGGTTGATTGATTTTGACATCAAATCGTAAAAAACTGTTTTAGCGGTTATATATTTCGACAATTCCGGAGTGTACGAATCGGTTAGCCGAAGCATCTACAACAGAATATTACCTTTTCGTATATTTGACATAATTTACAAGTGAGTCATTTTAGTTCTACATTAAGATGAGCAATTATTTATAGCACTTAAGACAAAATAAACTCCTTGAAGTATCGCCCTCACTTTGAATGCGATGAGATCACCCGCCTTGGGCGTGATATTTTTCATACTGGGCGACGATTCTATGCTAGCCAACGTCACGGTGGGCGCATGCGCACTAATTAAATCCATACAATCCCCGTTCGATACCACTTCGATCACCTCAATGGCCGAATCTGTACTATTTCCATTGTCCGTAGCAAATGCTACTGGAACGTCCGGAATAATCACAACGTCGTCGGAGAATTTAATATGCGTACGTTGCGTTTGGGGGTGATTGACATATGGTATTTGCGGGGGTGTATCTTCCATTGCAGGCACGCCATCTGTTTTAATAATGCGTTTGCGCTTGCGGTAACGTTTTCGTTTCTTAGTTAGCGAAATACTTTCTTCACGCACCGCTAAATCGAACGATTAATTGAAAGTACACTTTAAAATAGTACGCGCGAGTTTTGTAAATATTTCAATTTTAATTAACATAAAACATGCAGGATCGATTATACAGGCTAGTTTGTGAATATACGAGGTGGTAGAGGTACCAGAGGATTTTCAACGCAGTAGAATAGTGACAATGCCGAAGAAGATAGGAGCTAATTTGTGTGAGAACTATAGGACCATTAGCTTACTATCGAATGCATCGAAGGTATTGTTGAGGATTATTTATAGAAGATTAGAAAATAAAGTAGAAGAAAGCGATGAGATCAATTTGGTTTTAGGAAGAACAGGGGGACGAGGGAGGCTATTTTAGCACTAAGAACGGTGGTAGGAAAAACAATGAGAGTTGGAAAGACAACTCACGTAGCTTTCAAAGAGGCATTCGATAATGTAGATTCGGACATAATGTTTAGAATTTTAAAAGAAACGTGTATAGATTATAAGGATAGGAGAATTACTTTCAATGTATACAAACATCAAACGGCTTTAATTAGAATTGAGATGGAATAAGGGGCAGCGAGAATAAGAAATGGAGTCAGGCAGGGATGTACACTTTCGCCATTGTTGTTTAAGCTATATATATATATAATGAAGGTCGCTTAATATACTCGATGGCCTAACTAAAAACGTAACACGAAACAACTTGAATAATTCTCACCATCATTGCAATCGAACGTATTAAACTCGACACATTTCAATTCTTTCAGCAACGTCCCAACAGGTTGGACATATGGAGTAGATGTTCGCTTTCGTCTATTCGCCACGAAAGGCGGAGTTTCCTTCAATGGGCTTTCCTCTACAGTGGCAACAGCAGATCGAACGCTTTCACTATTATTATTATACGAATTGCATTTAGGCAAACTGCATCGCAACATGGAATCCTTCGCTTTTTCCGGATTCGATTCGGTCGAATGAGACAAATGTTCGAAGAAATTTATTTTCCGAATCATCGACGATCCGTTTATTGGCGATTCGGTTCCAATACATTCCGAATTGTCGCTCATTGTCGTTTCTTGTATTTTAGCTGTTTTCGTCGTCGTTTCTTTGCACGTCTCATTATCTACCGGTTCAATTAAGTGAACAGATTCTTTTCGCGTTTTCTTCGATTCTGATTTATTGCTGCTCAGTTCATCTGCTATCTTTTGATTATCTGTAAATTCCTTGGTCCGCATTGAGCGTTTTAGCTTCGTTTTTGGTACATTTAATAGCGGCTTATCTTCGAAATTGTATAAGAAACCATCCACATCCTCATTATTCTGTTGTTCAAGGATCTTATTAGACCGTTTATGCTTACGTTTACCATCCCATTTATTCGGTACGATTCTATAAACCGATTTAATAAAAATATCCATGCAATATATACAACTTGTGTTACTTACAGAACTGTGTCTTCCGGTTTCAAGACACGAATATCTTCCTGCGGAGGTAAGAAGTTATTTTCACAATGCAAATCGAAATCGTCATGGGGCACGTCAAACAAATGGGATATGTGCTCCTTAAATGCCTGCACCGTATGAAAGAGGCCCGTATTTATGTAAACGCTACTTCGAGACTGTCGATCATTGAAGAATAAGTTGAGAAATACGGTCACTCTAAAGCCGGTGTTCTCCGACATTTTTACTATATCCGTTTTTATATCCAGATCTTAAATTACACAGGAAAGATAATGCTGCGTGGTTATAAAAATGGAATCAGCTGTGAAGGTGAACAAATATATCACTATGCAACTTGTAATACACATGCCGGTAAGCCTCTGCAAGATAAATAACACGAGAAATTTAAATATATCTTTTAAATGCGTATTTAATTAATTCGGCTTTATTATATTGATTTCATTGAGTTTATTGCAGAATTATTTGTTATGTTAGGCAAAAGTAAATTCGAAAAGTTGCACTTTTTGAAATGACAGTTGTAATACGGCATAATTTATGTCAATCCTTGTCATATGTCATTAACGACTTTATCAGTAGCATTTCCGAACAAAACTTCAACCATTTTATGTGAAATAATTAGTGTAATATTTAAATTATAACGAATAGTGCTTCTTTGTTCTTCCAATAATCAATTAATCATTTTGATTTTCGCGATAACGTTCGTAAAAAGACATGTGTAGTGAATATAGATGACCAATCAAAACCTGCTAGAGTGGACAGAGAAAAAAATAAAAATAAGGTTAGCATCGATTTCTATGAAAAAAACTGGTACTTAATTAACGTTTTATTTATTAATAATTTTGCCAAGAATACAAATCGGTATAAGTTATATATTGTGGTAGCGAGCAGATTTTTGGAGTGTTTGGACAACAATTTACAAAGAATACACAATAGACAAAAGCGCGAACAGTAAGGCATAGAAAATAAACGAAAGTCTATCAATGGCGGCCGCGAAAAGGACCCAATCTTGTTGTTGAGGTCCTTTAGGCTTATTGCTAATGATCTGATGATCTTCGTTACTATCATCAAAATCTGTTACTTGATGATCCCGCATTTCCTCAGCAGTCACTCGATGCGAATTTACCGATGACTGAAATACCAGGAAACGATTTAGATTAATATGGCATAACTGTCGCAATTCACTTATTCATACCTGTACCACGTAATTTCCCAGTCCCAAATATCTTCCGAACCTGCCCACTAGTACATTTTTAATTCCCCACGGTAAATTGTTTGTGTGTTTCGTTCTGGACATCCAAATAACGATGACCGAACCAATTATAGAGAAGCACACAACGTACAAACTACTACTGAAGAAGAAAACTGAAAAAAAAAATCAATACGTCAATAGTGTCTTTAGTGTCAATAGTTAATTGTACCAATGAGTGGTGTATGTGTACTGGACGCCGGTAATTTCTGATTGAAATGTAGTAAATATAATGTGATTATCAAAGCTGTAACACTATTTAAGATTATCTTTTCGCCAGCTTGAGGTGGTAGCCAAAATCCAGCCAGTATCATTGCAATAATCACTGAAAGATCGAATATGATTTATACGTTGGTCTTAGAAAGAGGATTGTAGTTACCAAACGCAGGTGCTATGATGATGGCCTTATATGATGGCGAGACTCTGTCCAGAGTCAGATGAATGCTTATGTCAGGGTAGGGTTCTTCGCAGCAAGGATAGTATTTTAGATTTCGCTCTGCGCGAGTGTCTCGAATTAGCCATTCCGTACTGTTGAACAAAAGGCTTTTCTAAAAGGATAACGTACATTTAAGGATAAATAGAATTTGTTTTAAATTATCACTACAGTGTTAGATAATAGCGTAGAATATCAACCAAATGCCGTAACACAATGCATTAAATAGAAAGTGCTGTGGCCGAGCATTGTTTTGATTCAGGTCATCCTACTAAAATGAGCTCACTTAAATTGCCTAAATGTGTTTTGAATTATTCTGAGTTAAATGCTTATTAAAGTATAATTTTGATTCAGGCCCAATTTCATCTTGTCTATTTAATTGATTTAATAAGGACTATATTTAAATTTGTTTTAGGTTTTACAAACCAATATTGATTGTTGTTACTTGTTAGTGATATGGCCATATGGTTGATATTACGATAAATATGTCTCCAAAGCAACAATTTTGCGACAGTTTCATTTTGCTCGATTAGACGTAAAATCTCCGATGGATTCACCGAAATTCGCACTTCCTCGTGAACTTACGTCTGCCTCCGACCGATTGTTGTAAAATTGCAAATCGATTTGATATCCATTATATGTCCACGAACCAAATATTAGAGTGCAGTGTTGCGTATCAAAGGGCCAATATCTAAGGTTAAACTCGCAAAGGACATTGAACTGGGCTGGCGGGACCCACAGGACGGAGCCCCCATTGTTGACAATGCAGTGGGTGTTTCCATAGTGGTTCACTGCCGTTGCAGTTGCACTACGCAGAAATAATATGTTCTAAATCATCAAAAAAACCTTAAGAAATATCACAGGGGTACAATTTTAAATCAAAACATCAATTTATGATGATGATGGACTGTCCAAAATATAAGTATACGAATTGATTTCAATTTTTAGTGCTTAGACAAACCTGTTGTACAAAAATAGATCTGGTTGCCAAATCTCGTGATCTGCGATATTTAAGTTTTCCAATCCGCCGTAATCGCTTGCGTTCCATTTCAATTTTTCATCCATCCATTGCTAAAAGAATATTGTAATTTTCAGAAAGCACCGCCATATTTCGCCGATTTCGCAGCAGTTGTAAATGGACAATCATGTATTTCGGACTTGGTTTATTCGGATTCGTGTACAGTTAGTTATCGCACGTACCAATTGGATCCAGGAATGAACGGTGACCGTGGATTTCAACTCGTTCAATTCGATGTGTCTGATCACAATTCCGAAGGTGACGGCGGTGGTGTTAAAATGTTGCGCTGGCCGAGCGAACTTATCGTAATTGTGCAGCAAGTCCTGTCGCAGTTTATCCGTGTGTGTCGCATTCCACATTGGCTTCGGACCTATCGCTGCAGACAAACAATACTGCATCAGCGTTGAGATAAAAATAACAAATGCATCGCCGATAAACTATAGTTGCCCTGTTTGCGATGATACAGTTGCTAATTAATGCATTGTTCAAAGTAATTATATTGTTTCGTTGGATATCAAACATACATTAGAATGATGGTAGTAAAAAATGTATGTTAATGTTAAGTACGCAAATCGAAGCATATTCTTCGTCACCAAACTTTACGGAGTAACCAACGATTTTTGCACGGTTCTTCACTTAAACCCTTATTTCCGACGTCATGATATACAGTTTCAAAAAAGGTAGAGGAGCTTACAAACAATAAGAACAAAGGTAGAAGCTGGCAGGAGTATCTCGAAGATTTATATAGAGGTAGGCAGGAAATGGAGGAGCTAGAAAGTGTAGATCAGGATGAGTCAGGTATGGTATTCTTAGGTCAGAGTTTGATAGATAGAGCATTATATAATTCAAGGGATAGAGCAGCAGAAGTAGATATGATACCAGCAGAATTTAAAAAATACAAGCAGTTGTAGAGTTTTTGGATGAGGGAGAGGTACCTTATTTGGTACCTCGACCTTATTTGTCGACTAGCATTCATCTGAATTGATTTTCTCCCTTTTCACGTCATTTCATGGCACCTTTACGCCAATCTCCAATATAATAGTAAGTGCCACGGTGACTAGAAGGTAATTCATGTGAGACCTAGCGAGGACCATTAGTCTAGTGCATACACCAAAGAAATTGTGCAGGATTATTTCTAGGAGGTTAGAAAATAAAGTGAAAATAAGACTAGCGGAAGAGTAACTCTGTTTTAGGAAGAACAGAGGTACGAGGGAGGCTATTTTAGTACTAAGAACTGATGGTAGGAAAAGCAATTTGTATATTCCGAACAGGAATTTGATTAAATCAACATTTCTTGATTGTGTTTAATGCAAAACCATTTATAAATGGTACATTGAAGTTGATTGATTTGAGTGAAAGTTAAAACTGTAACTGTTTTCTTTTCGCCTAAAGTTTTTCCCTTATACGATGCCGAACTTTTTTCCGTTAATGGCATACGCTTAAATAATATTTGATTTGTTAAATTTACGTTTACTTTTTCATCATCCGCTAAGAATATTCAAATAAACAAATTGTGAGCAGAATATGATTAACAACTGCTGATTTTTATATCTGCTCACGTCCTCGCATCATTCCAAACCCATCGCATAGCTTTGGCCTTGGCCATTCGGCCCATATCTAAATCTGTACTTACCAGTTGTAGAAAACGATGCCCGTACCACTCTACCATTCTGCACCACCACCAGAAGCACAATTCCTAAATACCAACCGAACTTGGCCAACGTGAGCAACATTACAGGATACTTTGTAGACCTGCAATGATACACCTTATTCTCACGTTTATCTCACGTGTGCATGCTCTTCGGAAACGTTTCGGCGGTGTTAAGTTCACTCGGGCTATTGGTTCGAGGTTTATTGGGTAGTCCAAGATTGCTCAATCGGTCGCACTTTTCGTTAGCGAAGAGTGCCATCGGAATAACCATTTGTTCAGTGTCGCTATAGAAATCTCTGGGCTCGGCTATGCTGATTTGATAAACGCTTCCGGTGATGATGCTATTGTTATTCTGCTTTTGATTTTGTGGCGAATTATACAGAGACGTATTTATATTATATTATATAATATAAACCGCTTCATAGAAATTCTTATGGATGTAGAATATATCATCGAAAAGTTGTTGTACTGTTTCAGATCTTCCAATGAAG
Organism: Leptodirus hochenwartii; assembly: GCA_947310635.1. Lineage (NCBI taxonomy): Eukaryota > Metazoa > Arthropoda > Insecta > Coleoptera > Leiodidae > Leptodirus > Leptodirus hochenwartii. Next base: position 1,605,247 of record OX371178.1, on the reverse strand, counting down.
CAACAATCGTTCAATTTGCTGTCCAGAAAAATTTTCGACTTACCAATTTCGTACAATGTTCAAACTTGGCACACTTGCTGAAGCTTACCTCACCTATACCTAGACCTGAACTAACCACAGAAAATATACCAAAATATTGACCAACTGGACGCGAGTTTCGAACCACAATACATTTTCTACAATAATACTCTGGAATTGGTAAAGACTATTATATTTTGTACGAAAATTATTGGACGACACTTGTCGGTCCGGACCTGCCATTGCCTTTTCAGTCCGGTTATCTATCCCAGTGTAATGTTCATGTGGTCAAAATGGTCATGGCTTCAATGTCATTATATTAAATCAGATGCATTTTATTGTTTGCGCTCAGATTGAATATATCAAGTAGGAGGCATTTAAAAATCTCTTAAAAAAAAAAACACTTATCGTCAGTAAAAAAAATCTATATAAAAACTCGAGTGATTGTATTAATTGTTTGTTTAGAAAAAATATTGGATTTAATTTTGTTGGGACGGATTCATCTCTTCTCAAGAGATTTTTGTTACCATGAATCAGATGACTATGTTGCTTATCTACTTGTATCTATTAGAACCGATTTATTTGATACTCATAGTTATTAATGTAGTGCGAGTGAGTGTACTTGATGTAGTGCCGAATCAGTTGGGCCTTTTGTGGTTCCAATTTAATTCGAAGAATGGTTTAGAAGCGCACTATAGCGCTAACCGTTCCACCATTCGTTTCTAATTCGACCAAATGTGCTGTTGCGAATGCAAAGACTCCGTAACTGGTCTCTTAATAATAATTATGCAAATGGCGGGTATAAACGACCGCGGCTCATAACAAAGTCATTATCTTTATTTAATGTTTCATTATACATTTACACTATATCATTCAATTGAATTCGTTAATACAAGAAAGTGATAACAACAAGACATAACACGGTATTTTTGATATAGGGTTTATTAACAATTAAGTTTTGTTTCATCACATACTAAGACTTAATCTTATAAATATTTAATTTATTTACTATTTTCCAAAAGAATGATATTTACAAAAAGTCCCAGATGCTTTATACCAATTTTTAAATATATATTACAATTTTCTATAAGCTACTACTTTTATACATCTCTTCTTTTATGTTTTATACGAAGTTTTGAAAAAAGCACACTTTTATACAGGTTTTTTTACAAATAATAAAACAATTGCCAAAATGAACAGATTAGCAAGAAATTAATTTTCACATTATTATATATTTTTAGTCGACCAAATACTAGCGATGTGTCGTTCACTCGCGAACCATTCACTCTGAACGATTCAATCAAATGACGGGCGATGTTTTGCAACGACCTATAGGTCACTAGGACCTAGTTCGTGAATTATGAACTAGATGGTGCACGGTGTACGTATTGATGTACTTGTACTATATATATACTTGCAGTATAGTATACATTACATATACAGTATACATTACGATATAGCTATATTGGAAGAAAGCGAAGAGAATTTAGAAAGGGTATTGAATGGTATGCAGGCAGTATTGACTAGGGATTTTAACATGAAAATAAATATAGGTAAAACTAAAGTGATGAGGTGTGACAAAAAGGAATGCAGTAGAAAAATGAGGATCACAATAGGAGATAATAGAATCGAAGAAGTGTCAGATTTTTGTTATTTAGGCAGTAGAATCACAAAAGATAATCGAAGCAAGGTAGATATAAAGTGTAGGATAGCACAGGGTAGGAAGGCATTCGTAGAAAAAGAACAGATTTTAAGATCAAATATTGACTTGGGTATTAGAAAAAGATTACTGAAGGTATATGTTTGGAGTGTAGCACTGTACGGGTGTGAGGCGTGGACTATAGGAAAGGAAGAGAAGCGTAGATTAGAAGCACTTGAAATGTGGTGCTATAGGAGGATGATGAGGATTGGTTGGGAAGATAAAGTAACAAATGAAGCTGTACTAGAGTTAGTAGGGGAGAAGAGAAGTATTTGGAGAGTGTTACAGCGTAGGAGAGACAGATTAGTAGGGCATATTCTTAGGCATGGGGGGATTATGCAATTGATCATAGAAGGTAGAGTGGAGGGAAAGAGAGGGGTAGGTAGGCCTAGATTGGAGTATGTGAGTCAGATAGTTGAAGACGTTGAGATGAATAGCTATAGGGAGATGAAGGGATTAGCTCAGGATAGATCGGCATGGCGTGCTGTTTCCAACCAATCTTTAGGATTGCGGACTCTTTAACTAATTAATACAGTACTAACATTTATTTAGTGATAAAGTGTGTTGGTGAACGGAACGAAATAGGAAACTCGATGCAATATTTATATGTTGGTATCGGATTTCATTTGGAATAATATAATTAATATATTCGCAAGAATAAATATGTTCTAAATACAAACTAGGTCCTCAAAGTGACCTACAGTTTGCAATCACTACCAAATACATATACAAAGCTGGGGCATTAAGCAGTTTTAGTGAAATCCTCTTTTTATGTGACAATAACAAAATAAGAACAGAATTAATTATCACATTATTATATATTTTTAGTCCACCAAATACATATATAAGGACTGGGGCATTAAGCAGTTTTAGTGAAATCCTGACATATTTCGCCAATGTAGGCCATACGTTGTTGATGACGCATAAGAACTACTGACGTAACTAATGTAAACATAAAGTTATGAATTTTTCGTCGGCTTGGCTGGCATACAAGAAAAAGACAACTAATTCTTCTGCAAGTTTCGAAGTCGATAGAAAATAAAATAGGAAAATTCAATTATAAATAACTCTTATAATTATAATAATACGAAAGAAATATATTAGTTAATATAAATATTATGTATCGGTGCAGTTCCCGAATCATTAAAAATGGTGAAATAATATAATTTATTTGGCCATTTTTAATTTATTTAAAATTTATTTAAATAATTTGGCCATGCATATACAACATAATATTGTACTAATCCAAAGATACAACTTTGTCCATGATATAATCAAAAAATTGGTTAAAAATCATCAAAATACTGTACAAAACGATTACTATATACAATCACTTAATCACAGCAGAAATCGAGATCGTTTACGTGAACGGCGGTCCCCTCGGATCGAAATGCCCCGCTGGCGAATAGGGCCAGTAGCTCGAATGGGGAAACAACCCCGCACTACCCTGTACTGAACTGCCGCTCGCGCCCTCACCTGGGGGTGGTGGCGCACCCAGAATAGCCGCCGGTAACTTGCCCGCACTATTCCCGGCTGATGTTGCGGCAGCGTAGTGGAACAGATGGTGATGTGAATGGGGTGTGTCCGATGCACCCGGGTACTTGTGGTGGTGATGGTGATAGGGTGGTACTGAGGCGCTGATGTCGCTGCCGTGACCTTGAGCTTGGGTCTGGCAGGCAGCCATGAGGCCGTGGAAATCGAATTTGTACGCGTAGCGTTTACCGTGCACTTTGGACATGATGTTCTTGTCGTAATAGTATCTGGTAAAGAAGATTGCTTTAGGTCAGCGATTCTTAACATTTTATTGCACGCGGCCCCCCAAATGTCGCAAAATATTTTCGCGCCCCCTTAGTTTTTTTCTAACATAATAATCGATCATCGAATTCGTTTTACAAAACGTAAAATTAAAAATTAACTTCAGTAACACAACCAAGTGACATTTTGAATAAAATTTTCGAGGCCCCCCCAAAGAACCTTTCGCCCCCCCCGGTTAAGAATAGTTGCTTTAGATGTTTAAATTGCAACTACCCGATTATAAGACGGGTTTTTTTCCGCTGAAATATCATTAAAAACAAGGGTCGTCTTATATTCGGACCTTTCGATTTTCGGATATTTGCGTGCGTGGTATTCTTTGAGCTGGGCATAGAATATTATTTCGATTTTGAACAAAACTATAACTTTTATTTCGATAAATATAATTCTACCCAAACACGCTACGCTTCTGTCTTCTCCAAAGAATAAGTAGGTGTGTCTAGTGTAGAAGGTGTGCGCCTAACAAATGCAATGTTGACAAATCACTACGCACAGTTATAACCAATTAGAATGAATTCTTTGAAATTAATACAAAATGCAGAAAAGTTATACTAGAATATAAGAAATGTTGATAAATACTTATTATAATATCATATTTATGTCGTAATTAATTTGTACGATAGCTATAAAATAGTGACAAATTTAAATTCTTAGACCTAGAGTATTTTTTGTTGTCTGGCACCACTGGTACTGTATAACCCCGATATAACCCTGTATTATACGATATTAGATGCTCTAACAAATTGTAAAATAATATTTAATGTTTTTTTCTTCGAACAATTGTATAATCGAAATCGTTTTTTTCTGATCTTTTCGGTAAAAAAAATTATATTCGGGCTAATACGGTATTTTTCTTTTGGCCGTTTTAATTGAGGAGCTTTTAGGCCACTTTGATTAATCCTAGATCTAATTGATGGTTACTTTAACATGTGGTCTTCAGTAGTAAAATTTGAATTACTTTTTCAACACCTTAGAATTCATCAATTTTTTTCGTGACCGTCTATTTAATTATTCTTGATGTGTGATATCTTATTAATATTATTCAATTTGACTTTGGATGCGGGTTATTAATAATAAAACTGCAATTGTTACATTCCTATTGGCTGACGATTAAATTTAATTATTGTAAATCGTTCAATTTAGAATTTTTATATGGAGGTTTCTATTCGTAAAAGCTGCATCAATATATAAAAATATTTTCTTACGAGGTTTAATTTGTTCAGTATTCTATATATTGTCTAAAACACTAAAAGATTAACCTCTTCAGTTAATATCTTCAAACAATAATTGGTAAATCTGTTCAAAATTCTAGGGGCACCCATGAAAAAGTTATCCACGCTATACGCGGAATTTCATCTTCATCTTCAGTTTCCTTACTCACCGTAACGCTCTGGATAGTTTATCGTAATTCATGTTCGGTTTGGATTTGCGTTCACCCCAACGTCGGGCCACCTCATCGGGGTCGGTCAGTTTGAATTCGCCATTGGTGCCTTCCCACGTGATACAACTCGCATTCGCTGCGTCGCCCAGCAATTCCAAGAGGAACTGCCACAGCTGGATCTGTCCAGAACCCTGGGCGACAAGTCGCGATGAAGCGGCGTTCAATAGATGATAGGGGTCAGCTAAAAAGTGGTGAAAAGATGACACACTAATGGCAGGTATTTTATCGACAATTTTTGTTGAATTGGGGTTGTTTATTATCTGACAAATCTTGCGTGAAATATTTAATCAAAAGTCGTTAGAAATCGTAAATTCTTGATTGAGTGAAAGTAATATAGATGGAGCGGCCCGCGTTGCTAACTAGCGGCCCGCGTTGCTAAGGCAACGTGACGTCACGCTGCCTCTACAGCTAAGAATATATCGTTGTTTTAAGCTATTCTTTAGCGTCCCAGCAGAGAAGCCTAGTCTAGTATACAGGAAAATTGATATAGAATAGCAAGATAAGACAGTTGCATTGTTCTGTGTAGTTACATATGTACGATTTTGCCACGTGTTTCTCCAAGAATATATTTAATAGAAATAATTTAGTACAAATGAATAGTGTTAGTTCTTTATTGAAAATAGAGTTTTGTAGACTTTCTCTTCAGGACAAAGTAAAAATTAAAGAATTAGGCAGACCATTGCCTGATTTAAATTTATCACAAACTTGTGCAAGGAGTGTTTATATCAATGAAAGATAGAAGAGCGGAATACCACTTCCAAGAAGTGATTGAATTTAATCATTTTGCATCCATTTTAGGTAAGATTTCTTACTATTATATTATTTTTTAAGAAATGCGTCCTCCTCAACTGAAATAGCAAGAGCCGCCACTGGTATATATAATAATTTATTTAATTATTATAAAATATATTTTGTACTATTATTAAATTATTTTTTAAAAGTCATCATCTCCGCATATCATCTAGTTAAGTGATTAAATGATGAGCTAAAAAAAAATGATTCTTAGCATTTCTTGCAATATATGGCAACATCGTATATGAGATAATATCAAATTAGAGTACAGCTCAATTAAAAATTTCTGAATTATAATTAATTAATTTAAAATTAAAAGTCGTCATAATATAATTGCATGAAATACACAAATTTCCAAAACTGCCCCCTTAATATATAACTGTCAAATATACCAGGTGACCATCGGCGGATGCAATATATAAAAGAAATTCCTTGTTATTTTCGAATTGCTTAAATATTGGTGGTTTTTTTAATTTGTTTAATTACAAATACAAAGAAGTTTTCCACATTTCAAAATTGAAATTGTTTCTTTGGTTTTAGAAGTTTTCTAGAAAATTGAAAAATAGTATGGCGAAAATATGATAAAAACTAAGATGTTTTTATCATATCTCGATTCAACATCTTAGTTTTTATGAAAAAAAATATATTTTTATGAAAAAATATAATACCGGGTGTTGTATCCGCATATCTTGCGGATACAACACCCGGTATATAGCAACATTGTCTGCAATATAGAGTTTTTAAAGGATATGTTGCAATGAGATTGTGTATATTTTTCTAATTTTTATCGTAATAATTATTTCGAGGATTTTTAGAGAAATTGTGTTATCGATCTTTTGAAAACAAAAATTTTGCAAAAATTATTTAACGTTAGGGAAAAATTATTTACTTCTTCAATTTCGGAGTTAAAAAATTATTTTTCAAAAAATCGGCAATAATTCACTGTTTTCGAATTAAAATCGGCTTTGAGGAAAATTGCAATTTTTTCAAAAACTCAATCGACAAATTTACTTTTTAAAATTCAGAGTTAAAAATATATTTTTCAAAAAGTCCAATGTTTTCGAATTAAAATTGGATTTGGGAAAAATTGCAATTTTTTCAAAAACTCATTCCCCATATTTACTTCTTAAAATTCAGAGTTAAAAATATATTTTTCAAAAAATCCAATGTTTTGGAATTAAAATCGGCATTGGGGAAAATTGCATATTTTCAAACACTCGTACGTCAAAATTACTTCTTAATTTTCAGAGTTAAAAATATATTTTTCAAAAAATCCAATGTTTTGGAATTAAAATTGGATTTGGGGAAAATTGCATTTTTCAAAAACTCAATCGCCAAATTTACCTCTTAAAATTCAGAGTTAAAAATATTTTTTTCAAAAATCGGCAATAATCCAACGTTTTCGAATTAAAATCGGCTTTGAGGAAAATTGCAATTTTTTCAAAAACTCAATCGCCAAATTTACTTCTAAATATTTAGAGTAAAAAATATATTTTTCAAAAAATCCAATGTTTTCGAATTAAAATTGGATTTGGGAAAAATTGCAATTTTTTCAAAAACTCATTCCCCATATTTACTTCTTAAAATTCAGAGTTAAAAATATATTTTTCAAAAAATCCAATGTTTTGGAATTAAAATCGGCATTGGGGAAAATTGCAATTTTTGCAAAAACTCAATCGCCAAATTTACTTCTTAAAATTCAGAGTTAAAAATATATTTTTCAAAAAATCCAATGCTTTCCAATTCAAATCGGCATTGGGGAAAATTGCAATTTTTTCCAACACTCATTCTCCAAACGATCCTTAATCGAATATTCATCAAAAAAATATCATCTCTCTGTCAGATGACGTTTCATTTGTTGCTTCAAAAATTATATACCGTTATATATCATCGACGATTGTTGATGCAATTTATTTGCGGCTGAGACAGCGGCGGCGGTGGCTGTATGGCTTCGAACCATGAACCGTCTACTAACAAGCAAATCCTCAGGAATACATCCTGGTAAACGCCACATAACTATCTTCACTTATTCATCATCCTTCGAACGTCTTCCTCACATCACTCTCGCTCAATGAAAACCACCAATTTAATCACTTCACGTCATCAGCAAAAAAAAAAATCTTTTACACTATTACAATATCAAAAACGCAATCAAATACTCTTCCGCTTTTTTAATGGATATACTTTTTTTGTCTCTTCACCATCAATTGTCGCCCGAACGAATTATGTAAGATCAGATATCAGCACGTGTCTATTAACTGTTCTGTTGCGAAGTGAATCGCCGTCGCGACGCTTAGCGTTCGTTCAAACAAAAACAACATATGCCACACTCTATATCATCCCCCCCTCTCCACCCCCCACCAACACATTCCCAACCCCCCGAGTCAAGTGTCTTTTAACACTACTTTCTATCAGTGACCAAACTTTTTTTTTAATATTTCAAGATTATTTACTATTTGAAAAATATTTTTTTATTAATCTTTAATAATAATATCATTGATAAAAAAGATAATTCTAGTACACCCAAAAAAAAAACGAAATTGCACCATTCGAAGAAAATTTTCGAATCAATTGTTGAATTTTTTTTTTTAAATTAGCAACCACCTCCTTAAGTTAGCTTAAATCTTTCGATAAATTGTTGATGTTAGCAAAGATATTTATTTTTAAAAGTGTTTTGTAATTCGGTATAAATATTTTTATAAACATACTGCAGTCGTATTAATTTTTTAATTTCTTATTTTTTTCGATGCGTATGTTTTAGTTTTTTTTTGCAGAGTATAGATGGATTTTTTTAAAATATTTTAAAATTATTTACTATTTGAAAAATATTTTTTTATTATTCTTTAATAATAATAATATGATTGAGAAAGAAGATAATTCGAGTACACCCAAAAAAAAATTCGAACACACGTTTTTAATTTGTTGTTGTTTAGGTTAAGGAGGTGGTTGCTAAAATATTTTGACAAATTGTCGATGTTGTTAAAGATTTTTTTTAATGTGATTCTGTATAAATATTTTTATCAACAAATTGCAATGTTGTAAATTTTTCAAATTTTTTTCGATGCGTATGTTTTAGTTTTTTTTTGCAGAGTATAGATGTTTTTTTTTAAAATATTTTAAGGTTATTTACTATTTGAAAAATATTTTTTTATTAATCTTTAATAATAATAATATGATTGAGAAAGAAGATAATTCGAGTACACCCAAAAAAAAAATTCGAAACAAGTTTTTAATTTTTTGTTATTTAGGTTAAGGAGGTGGTTGCTAAAATATTTTGACAAATTGTCGATGTTGTTAAAGATTTTTTTTTTATATAATTCTGTATAAATATTTTTATCAACAAATTGCAATGTTGTAAATTTTTCAAATTTTTTTCGATGCGTATGTTTTAGTTTTTTTTGCAGAGTATAGATTGATTTTTTTTAAATATTTTAAGATTATTTACTATTTGAAAAATATTTTTTTATTATTCTTTAATAATAATAATATGATTGAGAAAGAAGATAATTCGAGTACACCCAAAAAAAAATTCGAACACAAGTTTTTAATTTTTTGTTGTTTAGGTTAAGGAGGTGGTTGCTAAAATATTTTGACAAATTGTCGATGTTAAAGATTTTTTTTTTAATGTAATTCTGTATAAATATTTTTTATCAACAAACTGCAGTGTTGTAAATTAAAAAAAAAAATTTCGATGCATATGTTTTAGTTTTTTGCACAGTATACTCACTCAGATGGATTTTTTTTTATATATTTTAAGATTATTTACTACTTGAAAAATATTTTTTTATTAATCTTTAATAATTGAGCAATATAATTCGAGTATACAAAAAAAAAAAACGAAATTCCACTATCCGAACAAAACTTACGAATCATTTGCCTTTTTTTTTTTTTAAATTTAGATGAAGGAGATGGTTGCTAAAATCTTTTCATAAATTGTTGATGTTGTTAAAGATTTTTTTTTTAATGTTGCAATTCTGTATAAATATTTTTTATCAACAAACTGCAGTTTTTCAAATTTTTCGATGCGTATATTTAATTTTTTGCAGAGTTTCATAAAAGTAAAATATTTAATAAAAAGCTAAAGTTTGTGAATTTTTGGAAAAATGACACAATCTATCATTACCTAAATTAATTTTTTTTTAACGTGTGTTAAAAATATTAAGAATTCACAACCTTTGTGAAAAAAATTCTTGGCTCAGAATATACAATGTTTCTTGTGCAAAATTGACACGACAAAAATAATCCCCTTAATTTAAAATTTTTATACAAATACCAAAAATAATATATTTTCTATTTACATCAATTCAACATTACAAAAAAAAAATTCTAACCAAATCAGCAATAACTTAATCTAAAAATACATTTCAAATCCCTGAAAATTTCTATATCCATATGCAACCCCTCCATCATCAATAATTTCAAAAAAAATACTATTCAATAAAATGTTTGAATCTTAAATCCTTTACAAGTGAAACGATCCAGAACACTCGGTATGTGCATATATACATCCCTGCAGCCGAACTTAACTTCTTCACATGTACGCCAGCCAACGGCGACTCTCATCTATTCCCTTACGTTCCCACAGGATAATTTATATCAGCCTGCGCTGTCCCAGGATTGGATCCTGCAATGCGCATGTTCACTTCACACACACAGACATATAAAGAACAGTCCTTCTACAGCTTGTGCTTGTGGTAGGAAGTGACATCCTTCCTTCCTTCCTTCCTTCCTTCCTCCGGCAACTGTTGCTAAGAAATGACGGCGACGTCCGAAGACCAGCCAAAGCTCAAATATCCGCTCACAACAAGTCCATTCGCGTTTTTGTTGGCATGTTGCGAACAATGATTTCGCGTTATCGTGCGAAGAGATATTTTCTTCTCGGTTCGAATATGTAGATCTTATTCAGGCGTTACCAAATTTAATAATTTTTTTTGTCTGGTTTTGTTCCGATTTCGTTTTCTACGTTTCCTTTTCTTTTTGATAAAATTTCTGATCGACTTTGCTTGTTTTTTTTTTTGTTTTTTTTTTAACCGTTTTATAAAATTTTGCAATAATCTGCTTAGTTCGATAATATTTGGACGTTTCTTTAACTAAAACTTCCTTTTTACTAAATTTAAATTGAATATTCCTTAAGAAATTGCTATAAAAAAAATTGAAAATTCGCAGAAAATCACGAAATTTTTATTAATCAAGAAGAAAATTTCTTGTAATCTTGTATTTGGCCAACCTTAAAAGAAAATTTTATAAACTGGGAAACATATTTCATTTTGAAGTACATTTTTGTAATAAAAACCTGAAAATTTGAAGAAATTTTTGTAGGAAATGAGAGGTATATAAAAAGCAAAAATACCAAAAAATTTCAAAAACTAATGATTTTTACGTGATAATTTTTGAATGGTTTTTACTATTTTTTACTACGTTTGAATTGTATTAATTTTTTTACTACTTTTGATATTTTTACTGCCTTTGAACGAGGTAAAATTGATTACATTTTCATTGGGCGAATTCATCATTTACACTTCTTATTCTACAACTCGGAAAGTCTTTAAAACTTCTCCGCGCGTATATTAAAGGACCTCGCATCGTCCCGGTATTCTTCAGGTCCGGGATTACCGGGACACCGCGGGATACCGGCGATGCTGAAGATATTTACAATTCAAATGTCGACGAAGCGGGATCACAGCCTTCCTTCTGGGGGGGCTTCTATTATATATCCTAACATCGCTATATGTCAGGGCTCGGCCCCAGAGGTCTCGATCTTGGCCACGAGACTCGATATTTTAAACGATTTATATGCCCTCGGTACACCCGTGTCAAGACATTGCGAAAAGTTAAGTCGCGTATACGTAAGCGATTTATCTATTCATACGCGGATTTATTATTTATTTGTTTTATTAAGGGGATGGCATTCTTTAAAATTTTGCTTCGAACAATTCAGTCGACAATTTATTGCAACGTTTTAATCCGATTTATTATTTATTTAACGCGACAATTTATTGTTTTAACCCGATTTATTGTTTCTTGTAACTTCTTACTTGTATAAGAAAATCTTGTTGATTTCGCTATACCTAAATTAGCTAATATAAATATCAAATTACGACTTAAGGCTAGCGTCTTCTCATATAGATTTTTTTTATTTCCGCAATTATTTTTGTACAATATTTTTAGAAAGTGTTCCTAAAGGATGTTTCTTATATCTTTAAGTTTGCAATAACATGACGATAAAAAGACGTTTTTCAGACGTTGTTTTATCGAGGAAGATAGTGAAAAAAAATAGAAACAAGTTTTACCATTCCATAGCTAGATATCTTGTCTGCAATCAGTAACAATTGTGTAATTTCATTTGCTTTCGGTTAATTGTTGGGATAACTTTAGTAAACTCTTGCAATGTAAAAACACGAAATTACTTGATTTGGGCCACTTTTAGCATAGCGTAGTGCAAGGAATTCATAATAGATGGCGCTGGTCAATATTTTTAGAAAATGTTCCTAAAGGATGTGGCTTTTGAATAATATATTTCTTATATTTCTCAATTATTATTAACATGTCGGAAAAAAATAATAACTCATAAAAAAAGACGATTTTTCAGACGTTGTTTTATCGAGGAAGCTAGTGAAGAAAATAGAAATAAGTTTTACCATTCTATAGCTAGATATCTTGTCTGCAATCAGTAAAAATTGTGTAATTTAATTTACTTTCGTTTAATTGTTGGGATAACTTTAGTAAACTCTTGCAATGTAAAAACATGAAATTACTTGAATTGGGCCACTTTTAGCATAGCGTAGTGCAAGGAATTCATAATAGATGGCGCTGGTCAATATTTTTAGAAAATGTTCGTAAAGGACGTGGCTTTTGAATAACATATTTCTTATATTTTTCAATTTTTAATAACATGTCGGAAAAAATAATAATTCATAAAAAAAGAGGATTTTTCAAACGTTGGTTTATCGAGGAAGCTAGTGAAAAAAATGGAAAAAAGTTTTACCATTCTATAGCTAGATATCTTGTCTGCAATCAGTAAAAATTGTGTAATTTAATTTACTTTCGTTTAATTGTTGGGATAACTTTAGTAAACTCTTGCAATGTAAAAACATGAAATTACTTGAATTGGGCCACTTTTAGCATAGCGTAGTGCAAGGAATTCATAATAGATGGCGCTGGTCAATATTTTTAGAAAATGTTCGTAAAGGACGTGGCTTTTGAATAATATATTTCTTATATTTTTCAATTTTTAATAACATGCCGGAAAAAATAATAATTCATAAAAAAAGAGGATTTTTCAAACGTTATTTTATCGAGGAAGCAAGTGAAAAAAAAAACAGTTTGACTGTTCAATAGCTAGACATCTTGTCTACAATCAGTAAAAATTGTGTAATTTAATTTGCTTTATTTTCAATAAAAATTTCACCCTTTCGATATATGGTTCTAAAATGTGTGGTATCCCCTTAAGCCTTAAGATAATGCGTCTATAATAAGTGAGCTATTAGTTTTAAATATTATAATTGCAGTTCTTTAATTCTCCACCATTTAATTGCTATTTTTGTCAATCCTAATTTTTTCTAATAATACATTCTTAAAATTTTTTGTTTTGTTGTATACAATTTTTTAAATTATATTTCATGATTATTTTGTAGGAATTCTTTTGAATATTCTCTATCTTTTACCAAAATTTTTGTTTCTGCATATTCTTCATGCCGTTTCTCGAAAACAAAGTTCAACTTTCTAAATTAATTAAACCAAATTTAATTTGATCATTAAATAAATGATCACCCGAATTTTTCGATTAGTCAATTATGAGGCGACTAAACTTTATTTCTTTTTTTGTACAGCTTCGCAAGTAAAATTTAGTAAAAATTCGTTTAGAGTGTTAACTCGCCGCTTACTTTGCACTACATAGGCTGCGGGTTCGAATCCCAACTCCGTTCGAATTTCTGAGCTAGCGATGCAAATCGATTTGTATACTGGAGCCAGTTCGTTTTTGGGACAATAACATTTTTTCTATGCTTAAATGCCCACGGTAAAATAACCACCCGGTGTATATATATAGAGAGAGTGATTGTGTGAAATATCAAGCGGTGGCTAATCCTGGCTTGAAGTCGGTGGCTGCTAAAGCGGCGAATTGTAACAGTTTCCCGATGATAATCAAGAAAACAATATCGGCGGAACCCGCTGCGCTGAATAATGTGATGGTTCGGGAAAGCACTGTGTGATTCTTTTGTGATTCTTTTGTGATTCGTCACTATTACCATATGAAGAGTTGAACCAGCCAAAGAATGATTCGATTTATTGCACATACTTGCTGAAAATTGTCCAGCGAATATAAGAATTCTTCAGCAACTATGGTATTTTCATTTTTTTTTTTAAGAAAATTCATTAACTTTTATTTTAAGTTTAAAGCTTGCTTTACACTGTGTAATCACTTCTCGCAGCACAATTTCAACTTTGATATTGAGCAGAGATAACTTATTATTATTTTTTTTTTTTTTCTTCTAAATTATTAAATAAATATAATATAAGTTTAAATTGGCTATACCGAAAATTTGTTATAAAAAATAGCCAAAAATAGAAAGCCCCAGAACTAGAAGTGTAATTTTTTTAATTAACTTTTGTAAAAAAACTTTAATTATTTTACAAATCCTTAATTTCGATTCTTGCAATAAATTTTTTATAGACCGAGAAATTACTCGTAATTTACCTCATACAGCAATTTATTGAATCGTGGCTTTAGTAAAAATGTTTTAATTGGATTTTTAGCATAAACGTAATGTTTTATTAGAAATTTTCAAAAACACTATAAAAATCGACGAATCGAGACCACTATTAAAATTATATCGACCTCCGTTATTATATAATTTTTTTTTAAACAGTTTCTTTTTTGTTTTTTTTTGCGGAAATTGAAATCGTTACACAAATTTCTTTTTTAAATTTAGCAATAAATTCGAGTGCCAATAATTTCGTAATATACAATTCTATAATGATGAAATTTAATACAAAATAATTGTGATACTGAAGGTGGGGTCCAGACTTCGAAATGCGCATATTTTCATTTTTTTACGTTTTATTAAATATTACGCATTGTGTTTTCTTATAAATCTTGTTTTTTCCGTATTTTCAAAGTAGGAAACACCCAGTATATGTGATAGTAGGAATGTCGCATGTTTATACATGAGCGCTTATGGGATTATCCAAACCTACGTCTGCACATCTTGATCCCGCTGCAACCTTTAGCATTATCCTTGTTGCCATTACATGCATATATGTATTAACGTGCGAATATCTGGCTAGAGGTTATTTCAATATACGTAGTCCTTTTTAACACTGAATATATTGAGGCGCCATCTATATATAAAGAGTGAAATACGAAATATTTCGAAAGACAATTAATGTATATATTTGATCGACGATAAATTTCTTAGGACTGCGCGCCATCTGTATTTCAATAGCTCAATCATGAATGTACGATTTCTAACAACTGTCTATCAAATGTTTCACGCATTATGTGCCAAAACAAACACAATTTTTATTTTCACTTTCAAATGTGTCAAACTTACAATTTGTCACTTAATTTTTATACTCTGCATTTGATCAACGATATATAATAGTAATGGACGCCATCTGTATTTCAATAGCTCAATCATGAATTTACGATATTTAAAGACTCCCGATCAAATGTTTTTTTTGGTGTTATTTCAAAACAAACACGATTTTTATTTTCACTTTTTAATATGTCTTACAATTTGTCGGTTAATTATTATTTTTTTTATGTCTGCATTTGATCAAGGATAAATATAATACTAATGGACGCCATCTGTATTTCAATAGCTCAACCACGAATTTACGATTCTTAACGACTCTCGATCAAATGGTTTTTGTATTATGTGCCAAAGCAAACACAATTTTTTATTTTCACTTTCAAATGTGTCTTACAATTTGTCAGGTAATTTTTTATTTTTCATACTTGACATTTGATCAACGATATATAATAGTAATGACCGCCATCTGTATTTCACTAGGTCAATCATGAATTTACGATTTTTAACGACTCTCGATCAAATGTTTTTCTTGTGTTATGCGTCAAAACAAACATGATTTTTATTTCACTTTCAAAAGTGTCTTACAATTTGTCAGTTAATTTTTTATTTTTCATACTCGGCATTTGATCAACGATAGATACAATAAGATACAACAATAGTTACAATAAGACTAGGCGCCATCTGTATTTCAATAGCTCAACCGTGACTACGATTCTTAACGACTCCCGATCAAATGTTTCCTGCATTATGTGTCAAAACAAATATAATTCGCATTTTCGCCTTCAAATGGTGTTTTTTAATGACCAATTTATTTAATGACTTAAAATATAGAATTTCGCTATTTCTTTTATTAAATTCCGTTTCCGCTTTATTAACAAGAGCAACTGGAAGAGTGATCGCACGAAACACAATATTTTTTCATCCGCATTTATTTATGCTCTACCCGATGAAACATCTTATACTTTCATCAGATTACCATATAATGTTGCATTAGGTGGCTATGCGCCGCACCTACCCGGTACCCCATATATCGTTTTCCTGCCCCCCCCCCCCATCAGCTGCTGTAGTGGGGTTAAATTAAGTAATTTATTTGGGGGGGGGGCATTTCGTCGCATAATTTAACGTTGCCTTATTAAAAGTGAACCGACCGTGTTGTGCAAAATGCTAAAGAGTCGGAGGATTTCCATTGCCTGAACATTTTCAGGCGAGCTTTTAAGGTTATTGTATTAGCCATTTGTTTAGGGGGGATTTTCACAAGTGTTTCGTTAATTAAAAGTGATTATATGTACTGTATTTCAAAAATATAAATATTTCTACAAAATGAATTAAAGGGGCGCGTTATTATTATTATTTTTATTTTATTTTCAGCGAAGAAAAAATGGTTTATCGAGACTAAATCGAGTTTAAATTCATTTTCGTCCAATAAAGAAACAAGAAATGTAAATTCTAATCATCTTCTGATTTATTTATTTATTTATTTATTTATATCAATTGATGTTATTTTAGGTATCTTAAAATTTGCTCGTGATTTTTTTTTAAATCATTTCTTGAAATTGTACGGCGCAATTAATTATTTTGTTATTAAAGTTTAAAAAATTAAAAAATGCGCGATTAAAAATTTAAATTGACGTACAATATATAAAAAGAATTAACAGAAACTCTTCTCTTTAAGAAGTGTTTCACAATTTTTGTATGAATTGTGATTTCCCGAATGAAAATTGTTTGCAATTACATGAAAAATTTAAACTTTTTTTACAACTATAATACATGTATAGAATACTTGCCATTAAAAAGAAATAAAAAAATTCTTAAGGTAGGCAATTTTCATATCATATGACCCTATGATGACGTGGTCGTATTTAAATGTCCGATAAGCGTGGTGCGCATGTGTCATAGCAAAAAAACCCATCCACCGTTGCCATATCGAATCTAAATCCTGATATTAAAAGAAACTTGCTTTCGCTGTCGTTGATAATTGTTATATAATAAACGAATTAAAGAAAATACGTAAAATAACTAATATTATTGAATTTTACTGAATTTTCATATTGAGTATCTACACGTAATAAAAAATATATTAAGCGTGGATATTGCTGTTGGTAGAATTGGCAAAGAAAAATAATAGCAAATATCCCACTTTAGCTGGGGTTCGAACCCACAGACCATGGATCGCCCAATTCAATATTAACATCAAAATTTGAAATGTAGCAAATACTTATAATCAGACAAACAAATTCAAGTAAAAATTTGCAAATACTCGCTTTTTCCCCCCGAAAAAAAAAAAAAAATCCAACCAGCTGATTTAATTGAAATCGAACAGATTGATAGGGGCTTATATGGGCGTGTGGGTTATAGGGGTAACTGGGCACTAAGTAGTCCGATAAGACTGACCCTCCGGAATTCGTAAATCGGTTTTGCCGGAAAACTCTGGGAATTGGAAATGGTCCGCTATTATTGCGATCTATAAACGTGACCGTGTATATACTCTTCGGGAGCGAGTTGAATACTATAAATACTGGTAAGTTGCGTTCTCACACCCTCGTAGAGGCAACGGGCATTAAGGCATTAACCAGTAATAGTTATTTTATGTATCTAAGAACTATCTTTCGAATGTATTTCGATCTATTTATTTCTTTGCACTTTGGTTGTGTTTAAGAGGGCGGTCTGCTTTGGTATTAATTGATAAGAGACGTGGTTTATTTATTAAGAGCCAATATATATATATATATTTTTTTTGTAAAAAGTTGACGAAGACTTAATGTTTTTTAACATATAAGAAGATACAAGAAAAGTTTAGATTAGGTAATGACGGTTAAAAAAATTGTCAACTTTGAGACTAAAAACTAACACATGATAAAAAAATTACTGAACGCCTCAATATTTAAATTGGTATATTAGGAATTTTTGTAAAGTAAAAGGACGGTTTTTCATGTTAATTTGATATATTAAAAAATATATATTTTATATATTTTGAGTGGAGAAATTTGTTTTACGCAAGGACACAATATTTTTAATACATATTAAGAAATATTCATGATAAAATCTGACGCTATGTTAGTTATATTTGTAAAAAATCTAAAAATTGAGCTTTTTTTCGTTTTTTTTTTTCTATTTTGCTGCTCAAAGTGTCAAATTTACGTCATTAAATAAATATACGTCAAATTTACGTCACACTTTCATCAATATTTAATTTGAGCCATTCTGTATATTAACAAATTCATAAACTATTAAAAATAAAAATATATATTTGGGACTATTATGATAAATAAGTTGCCTATAGTTATATTATAATCTAACGTATTAGACAATTAGATGTAATATTTAATAATTTTAGAATTTTCATTGCTGAAAATTATAAAATTATTGCTTTTTATTTTAAAGGGCCAATAATCAATAAAATGATCAAATTTGCATTTTTTTACAACGTCACTTTAATATCATAAAATAAAATAAAATAAAATAAAATAAAATAAAATAAAATAAAATGAAATGAAATAAAATAAAATAAAATAAAATGTAGAGGTGAATGGCCCTTCGTTTAATATCTTCCTTGGTAAAAACTTTTCAAATTCTAATATTAATTAAGTGGTATTCTAAAAATATTTTGAACTGTCGAATGTATTTTTTAAATTGGATCCGACAAGTCATATATACTTTTTTTTTTTAAGAAATTATTTATAAATTGTTGTTGCAAAGGCCTATATATATAATCCAATAATTTTTTAATAGATAGTTTTACCCCCTTATACCCCCAAAACACGTGGGGTATATAAATTTCTCGAGTCCAACTTTTTTAGCTATATTTTTAGCATAAAATAGAAAAAACAACTTTTCGTTTAAATAAAAGAAATTCTTTCTTAATTTAAATAAAAAATATTATATATAATTATTTTTATAAAACGTTTTTGTGTCGGTAAAATTTTAATAATAATAATTGCGTTCAACAAATAGTTAAGAAAGTTTATTGATTTTTATAAGAAAACTGGGTGTTCAGAATTTGAAAAGAAAAAAAATTAGTATGGCCAAAATAATCTGTTTTATCACTTTTTATTAACAAAAATTTATCTGACTAATAAAAAAAAATTTTTTTTAATATAAAAGTATCGTTGAATATTTCGAATAAAATTAAGCTTTAGAAAATTTAACCATAAAATTTATTTTATTTTAATTTCTCAACAATATTTTTCAGACAAGATTTTTGTTTTTTTTTAAACTAAGATAATCGATTTTTCGATATCTAATAGTTTTTTTTTTAATAATTTTTCGACTATAATTAATCGATTAGCTGATGTATGTGAAAAGTACAAGCAGAAAGTAGAAATCATGGCTAATGGAACATCTAGGAACGACATAGATTGCGAATGGAGGGAAATCAGAAATGGGCTAACTACAGCAGCAAATGAAGTATTAGGCACAAAGAAAAGGGCAGGTAGGAGGGAATGGATCACGGAAGAAATAGTTGAAATGATAGAAGCAAGAAGGAAAATTAAAATTGGAAACACAGAAGCAGGACAGAAAAAATATAAGGAACTAAGGAACTTAATTAATAGGAAATGCAAGCTAGCGAAAGAAGAGTGGATAAAAGGAAATTGTGAGGATATTGAGGAGGATATGAGAAGAGGTAAAGTAGATTTGGGCTACAGGAAAATTAAGTCACATTTCTCTAAAGTAAAACCAAAGGGTAACATTATATGTGATAAGCAGGGTAAGGAACTCACAGAAAATAAGGAAAAAGCTAGAAGATGGAAGGAGTATCTTGAAGATTTATATAAAGGTAGGCAGGACATGGAGGAGCTAGAAAATGTGGAACAGATAGATGAGGATGACTTAGGTCCTAGCATACTTAGGTCAGAGTTTCATAGAGCATTAAATGATTTACGGAATAACAAAGCAGCGGGGATTGATATGATACCAGCCGAATTAATAAAACACGCAGGGGAAAAAATGCAGGAGCGATTATACAGGTTAGTTTGTAAAATATATGAGAAGGGAGAAGTACCACAGGATTTTCAGCGTAGTAGAATAGTAACAATGCCGAAGAAAATAGGAGCTAATTTGTGTGAGAACTATAGGACCATTAGCCTACTATCACATGCATCGAAGATATTGTTAAAGATTATTTATAGGAGATTAGAAAATAAAGTAGAGGAAAGGCTAGGAGAAGATCAGTTTGGTTTTAGGAAAAACAGAGGGACGAGGGAGGCGATTCTAGCACTAAGAACGGTAGTAGAAAAAAGAAATAGGGTAGGAAAGGTAACTTGCATAGCTTTTGTAGACTTAGAAAAGGCATTTGACAATGTAGATTGGGACATAATGTTTAGAATTTTAAAAGAAACGGGTATAGATTATAAGGATAGGAGAATAATTTTTAATTTATATAAACACCAAACTGCCTTAGTTAGAATTGAGGGGGAAGAAGAGGTAGCAAAAATAGGGAAGGGAGTTCGGCAGGGATGTACACTCTCACCGTTATTATTTAATCTATATATAGAAGATGCAATAAACAAAGTAAAAGAAGAGTATAGTGTAGGTGTGAATGTACAGGGAGAGAAAATATATATGCTGAGATTCGCCGACGATATAGCTATATTGGAAGAAAGCGAAAAGAAATTAGAAAGGGTATTGAATGGTATGCAGGCAGTATTGACTAGGGATTTTAACATGAAAATAAATATAGGTAAAACTAAAGTGATGAGGTGTGACAAAAAGGAATGCAGTAGAAAAATGAGGATCACAATAGGAGATAATAGAATCGAAGAAGTGTCAGATTTTTGTTATTTAGGCAGTAGAATCACAAAAGATAATCGAAGCAAGGTAGATATAAAGTGTAGGATAGCACAGGGTAGGAAGGCATTCGTAGAAAAAGAACAGATTTTAAGATCAAATATTGACTTGGGTATTAGAAAAAGATTACTGAAGGTATATGTTTGGAGTGTAGCACTGTACGGGTGTGAGGCGTGGACTATAGGAAAGGAAGAGAAGCGTAGATTAGAAGCACTTGAAATGTGGTGTTATAGGAGGATGATGAGGATTGGTTGGGAAGATAAAGTAACAAATGAAGCTGTACTAGAGTTAGTAGGGGAGAAGAGAAGTATTTGGAGAGTGTTACAACGTAGGAGAGACAGATTAGTAGGGCATATTCTTAGGCATGGGGGGATTATGCAATTGATCATAGAAGGTAGAGTGGAGGGAAAGAGAGGGGTAGGTAGGCCTAGATTGGAGTATGTGAGTCAGATAGTTGAAGACGTTGAGATGAATAGCTATAGGGAGATGAAGGGATTAGCTCAGGATAGATCGGCATGGCGTGCTGTTTCCAACCAATCTTTAGGATTGCGGACTCTTTAACTAATTAATCGAGTTATCATAAAAAAAATACTTTTCTACGATGTTTTTATAAATGGGAAATTACACTACCGAACTTTTTTTTCAATTAAAAAGTTTTTTAGTTCAAATACTATATTAAATAATTTTCTAGTTGATTAAAAAATGACTACAACTTTCGGCTGTCTTTATAAAAGTTGAGGCAATAATTTTTTAAACAATTTTTATTCTTTTAAAAAGATAGTTTATTTCGCAAATCTCAACGTGTGCGTTTTTGCAAAATTTTAAGATTAATTTAATTTATTTTAAACATTAAACATTTCTGTACTTCGAAGATTTTTATTAAAAAAAAAAAATCGCCAGCGATTTATAATAAAAAATTAATTTTTTTTTGCATAAATGTTATGTTAAAAAAATCTCGAAATTTAAGTACATAAAAAAAAAATATGATTATGAGTTACGATAAAAATAGTTTTTTTGATTATGTGTTATGATAAAAATACTACCGAACTTTTTTAGCGTTTTTTTTTTCAATTGATAACGTCGAAAAGTTTTTTAGTTCAAATACTGTATTAAATAATTTTTTAAAAAACCGCCAACGGTTCATAAAAAAAAAATCATTTTTTTTGCATATATGTTACGTTAAATTTTTTTCGAAATTTAAGTAAAAAAAATAGATTTTTTAATTTTAGACTTCACAATAATTAGACAAGAAATCAGAATTAAAAAAGTGTCCACTCAAAAATCACATTTTTCAGTAAATTGATAAACTTTCATAAGTCAATGAACAGTGTGCAATATTTTTCGAACTAGATATTTTTAAAATCATCTTTTAGAAACTTAGTTCGGTCTAAACATCGAATTAAAAAAAAAACAATTAAAAAATATTAAAAAAAAATCATTGTGATAATTTAAAACTATTCAAATTATTTCATCACCGAATTTTTTTTACACCGTTTTTTTTTCTCCATGCATTTACACTAGCTCAATATCGAATAATTTTAGCACATTCAACTTATAATTTCGATTTATGAAAAGCCTTCCGCCGACTTTGTTCTAAAAAAACAAACGAATAAAAACGTATCCCACTGCTCTTCGCCAATACAATTTGGCCAGGCCTCATTGCACATGCCTACAGACCTTGTTTATATCGCAGTCTACAATCCCCTTTATTCATCAGCACGTAAGTTCATAATTTCAACAGCTATTAATATTGTGGCATTAACTGCGCTCGAGGCGCTTAACACTTCTGCAAGCGAAGAGTGTGATCCGCTATTGTCCTGTGGCATATCAAGCAGCAGTTCAGGGAGGAGTAATGAATGTAGGTGAATAATATAACAGCGAGCCGACAGAACGGCTCGTGTCAACGAAGATGGCTGCTATTACGAATAGCGAAACAAACGAAAAATGGAAAACAGTTTGCGAAATGAAAATAGCGAAGGAACGATCCACGAGGAAGCATAAAATGTCAATTTGTTAATACCATTGTGCGGGGAGAAGACGAAGCAAGAATCGACAAGGGATGCACACTTTGCCCGTTATTATTTAATCTATATATAAAACATGCAATAATCAACAACATTGAAGAAGAGTTTAGTGCACGTGTTAACATTTAAAGAGAACAATTATATACGTTGAGATTTACCGACGATCAGGGAAGAAAGGGAGCAGAATTTACAACATGTATTAAATGGTATACAGGAAGTAATGACTGGAGTTTATAACCTAAAAATAAATCAACGTGATGCAAGCGAAAAATGAGGATACGAATAAGAGACGTTAGAACAGGAAAAGTGTCACACTTTCCTTATTTAGGATCACCGGAAGTAAGGTGGCTATAAAATAGCACAAGGTAGGAAGACATTCGTAGAGTTTAAAAATCAAATATTGACTTGGTTATTAGAAAAAGATGACTGAAGGCGTGTGTGTGGCGTGTAGCATTGTACGGGTGTGAGGCGTGGACTATAGGTAAAGAAGAGGCACATAAAATAGAAGCGTTCATTTGAAATGTGGTGCTACAGGATGATGAGGAATGGGTGGTAGGTGAAGTGACAATTGAAGCCGTGCTATAGTTAATTGAAGAGTACAAATTATTTGGTAGGTATTATGACGTAAGAGTGAGACATTCTTAGACATGACCTAGTGCGCAGGATCATAAAAGAAGACAGTGTATAATAAAGACGTCACAATTGCGAACTTAAAATAAGTTTTTTTTTACATATTTAGATAGTAAAGCGTATTTACATAGTTTTCTGAAACTGCTTCTTATTTTTCTTCATGTTAGAGTTCATGATAGACTAGTAGGTCATATTCATAGACATGGAGGTATTATGTGAATGGTTATGGAAGGTGGAGTAGAAGGAAAAGATGGGATAGGTAGATGAATAATTGTAAATTGATTTTTGTTGTAGATTTGCATAAAGTTTTTTTGCATAAGTGACACGGATTTAAACTTTATAAATATTTTAATTCGGCAGTTTAATTTGGATTATGTAGATGACATCTTTGCGATTTTTGCTACTGATATTAAATTTCCTTCAATTAAATTTACTTATGAAAAAGAGAAAATAATAATCAGTTACCTTTCTTAGATGTTTTAGTCATTAGAAATAATAAAATATTACAATTTGATATTTATAGAAAAGCTACAAATACGGACTGCTATATACCGAACGATTCAAATCATTGTCAACATAAATATGTTGCTTTTAATTTTTTAATTTAATTTTCCTTTATCTAATGATAAATATAATATTGAATTAAATAATAACCGAAATGTAGCAGTACAAAATGGCTATTCTTATAATATTATAAATAACATATTAAGAAAATTCAAAAGAACAAGAGATATCAGAAATATTAAAAGTAATAATTCAACTCCGAAATTTGTTAAATTACCATTTGATTGACCAATTGACACTAGATTTAAGGAACATTTAGCTCATTTCAGATTGAATAGAAACGAAAAAAGTGCTGTCGCTGAGCATATTTGTTAATCAGGCCATCCTATTCAAATTAGTTCATTTAAATTGCTTAAATACGTTTTGAATTATTGCGAGTTGAATTCTTACGAAAGTATATACATAAATATGCATAAATCTAAATCAAATTTAATGAACTTGTCAAATTTTATCTAGTCTATTTATTTATCTCGAAAAAGAAAAAAGAAAAAAATCACTATATCCAAGTTTACTACAAAAGTTTACCATTTGCGCGTTTTAACAAAAATCTGCAGAAACGGCTGGACCGATTTTAATAATTTTGGTCTTATATTAAAGCGATTATGGCATATATATATATATATATATGTGTGTGTGTGTGTAATTTATTGAAAAAAGTTACAAAAAAAAACAACCAGAAAAAAATCGGGGAAGCAAAAAGGCGAAGAAAAGCAGAAATAAGAAAACAAACTCACGCAGAATGAAATAATTTGGAATATGGATTTGCTAAAAATATGTTTGATAAATAAAAAAACCATTATATTAAATCTGAACAATATAATCAAAAATGGGGGTAAAATGTGGTTTAAAATGAGGGTAAAATGTGGTTTAAATGAGGGTAAAATGTGGTTTAAAATGTGGTTTAAAATGGGGTAAAATATGGTTTAAAATGAGGGTAAAATGTGGTTTAAAATGAGGGTAAAATGTGGTTTACGGTAAAAATTCCTAAAAATCCGGCGTTAATTTTTCTGTGTCCAGGAAGGTCCAAAAACCATAAAAACCAAAAAAAATCGAGGCGGCAAAGGAGTAAATTTGGCCGTCGAAAGTACCACAGAGGTCATCGTGTCGAAGGTCAGTGGGTGTTTGGAGGCTATGAACGGGGGACGGGACGAATATTCATGGTCCCTGTGGAAAAAAGGTAACTTGTTTGGCTTAATTTTTTGCTTAGCAGCTTTTTTTACAGTTTTTTGAACAAAAAAATGCTATTCAAGTGATTGTTTCCGCCTGGTTTTTTCAATTCAGTGTTAAAGTTTCTACCCTAAAAAGGCCTAAAAACCCTCATTCCTCAAAATATGCAAATTTACCGTAAACGTAATTCGCTCCAAAAATGATGATAAAATTAAAATTAATCTAATGTCGTGTAAAATTTTAATATATTCGGTAAATTGGGTGGAAATTAAAAATGACAAATTTTCCTTTCCATTCATATATATTAATTACAGCCTTTTATGATAAACAATCGCGTCAAACAAATGTTACAATAATATTTTTAGTTTTTAAACTATACGTTTATATCTAATCTAATTCAACGTATTTTCGTAGCAGGTGTTTACATAAAGTTCTGTTAACATAAACACGCATAGTAATTTGTTGATAACGAATACTCGAGAATTGCTGCAGGCAGGTGGTGTTCTAGAGTGTGCTGTCGAAGCTTTGGTAGTCTCGCTTCAGCACCGTTAAGACAAGGTACCATTGGTACCGCTCGTATAAAATCGCGTGTGCAGCGTAGAGATTGTTCTGTGCGCTTGAAAATCGCAAAATGTTTCTAAACTATATCGCAGCGAATATGAAATAGTGTGTAATCTGTGTGGTGGATGTCCATCGTCGTTGTCACACACAACTAATACTACAATTTGCAGACGCCAGTTAACTATTACGTCTTCAAAATAACCCGCCGCCTCTTCAATTTGAATAGTTTTCTGTTAAAATGTTAAAATTTTCAATTTTTTATTTCACGCGTAAAAATGATTGAATGGGACATTTTCTAATGGGAAGTGATGTGATCATCTGCAACTAGTTATATATAAAAAAAAAACGGTGTAAAATGGATAGTTAAAGAGTCCGCAATCCTAAAGATTGGTTGGAAACAGCACGCCATGCCGATCTATCCTGAGCTAATCCCTTCATCTCCCTATAGCTATTCATCTCAACGCCTTCAACTATCTGACTCACATACTCCAATCTAGGCCTACCTACCCCTCTCTTTCCCTCCACTCTACCTTCTATGATCAATTGCATAATCCCCCCCATGCCTAAGAATATGCCCTACTAATCTGTCTCTCCTACGCTGTAACACTCTCCAGATACTTCTCTTCTCCCCTACTAACTCTAGTACAGCTTCATTTGTTACTTTATCTTTCCAACCAATCCTCATCATCCTCCTATAACACCACATTTCAAGTGCTTCTAATCTACGCTTCTCTTCCTTTCCTATAGTCCACGCCTCACACCCGTACAGTGCTACACTCCAAACATATACCTTCAGTAATCTTTTTCTAATACCCAAGTCAATATTTGATCTTAAAATCTGTTCTTTTTCTACGAATGCCTTCCTACCCTGTGCTATCCTACACTTTATATCTACCTTGCTTCGATTATCTTTTGTGATTCTACTGCCTAAATAACAAAAATCTGACACTTCTTCGATTCTATTATCTCCTATTGTGATCCTCATTTTTCTACTGCATTCCTTTTTGTCACACCTCATCACTTTAGTTTTACCTATATTTATTTTCATGTTAAAATCCCTAGTCAATACTGCCTGCATACCATTCAATACCCTTTCTAATTTCTTTTCGCTTTCTTCCAATATAGCTATATCGTCGGCGAATCTCAGCATATATATTTTCTCTCCCTGTACATTCACACCTACACTATACTCTTCTTTTACTTTGTTTATTGCATCTTCTATATATAGATTAAATAATAACGGTGGGAGTGTACATCCCTGCCGAACTCCCTTCCCTATTTTTGCTACCTCTTCCTCCCCCGTCAATTCTAACTAAGGCAGTTTGGTGTTTATATAAATTAAAAATTATTCTCCTATCCTTATAATCTATACCCGTTTCTTTTAAAATTCTAAACATTATGTCCCAATCTACATTATCAAATGCCTTTTCTAAATCTACAAAAGCTATGCAAGTTACCTTTCCTACCCTCTTTCTTTTTTCTACTACCGTTCTTAGTGCTAGAATCGCCTCTCTCGTCCCTCTGTTTTTCCTAAAACCAAACTGATCTTGTCCTAGCCTTTCCTCTACTTTATTTTCTAATCTCCTATAAATAATCTTTAACAATATCTTCGATGCATGTGATAGTAGGCTAATGGTCCTATAGTTCTCACACAAATTAGCTCCTATTTTCTTCGGATAGTGGAAATGGATAGTGGAACAAATAATATTGGAACAAATATTGTGCCAAATGAAAATTTAATTCGTAATCGGAATGTTTTGATGAAAATGTGCCAAGTGAAAAATATGTGTAATGGCAAAGATTAATACGGTAAACTTTTTTTTATTTCCTAATATATTCGTTTTTATAATATGCCCCTATACACCAGTGCCGTATCTAGGCAGGGACTGTGAGGAAGGGGGGCCCAAAAATGGTTGTACATAAAAAAGATTTTTTTTTGTTTGTTTTTATTTTTTTGCCACTTTGCCACAAGGCATATATTATTTATTTTTAGTAAATACTAATCCATTTAATGTGATATTGTTGTAATAAAGACATTATTATTGTAATCAACGCATGATAAGTCTGTTTGTCTGACTTTTTATATTTTTTAAATTTTTTTCTATATGCTTATAACATAAAAATCTTATTTTTTTTTGTATATTAAAAAAAATTAGGGGGCCCAAACAAATAATTACACATGCCAGGCTAGTTACGGCACTGCCACACACACATATACAAAAAATGTTTTGTCTCCAGCGAAATATGGTCACTTTATGCAATACTACATTAATTTTTTCATACATAAACCTTTATTATTTTTTTAGTATTTTTATAAGATTTTATTTCATACTCTTGAATATCTAAAAAATACGCAATATTCAAATTTCAACGCAAATTTCATTAATTTTTATTTATTTATTCAAATTTCAATTTATTTTGCATTTGCAAATTTCATTTTCATTGGCATTTGAGTATCAAAAAATCATGTGAAAAAATCGAAAGTTGACAAAACAATTGATTTTGTAAAAGATAAACGTCTTTATTGGCAACAAATTCATTTTACCAGATTATTATTACATGAAATCAAAATTAATATAATATAATAAAGCCCATATCGATTTATGATTAATTTGGAAAAAAATCTAGCGCATATTTACGAGAATAATAAACAATTTTTTTTTTGCAAATCGCTAGCGACTTTCTTCATAAAAAAAAAATTTAGAACCTGCGAGGTTTAATTTAAATATACTAATTTCTTAGAAATCTGTTCAAAAATTAATTTTGCCGTACCAATTTTTTTTTTGCTGTACGTAAAAATGAGTACACGTTTCATTTTTACATATTTTTTGTTATTGTGAGAAATAAATAGTTTCTTATTAAAATACGTCACAGCTATAAAGGAGCTATTTTTATTTATGGCCGTAAGCACCAAAAAATCCAGTTACGGATCTGCTTTTAAGCAAAATCTAATTTCCCGTTTAACAAATTTGCTTTACACGTAAATGAATTAAATTTTTAATTAATTTTTAGTTAATTTTTTAAAATATCTCAATTACGTCTAATTTGTATAAGTTTAAAAATGAAGTATGATTTAAATTTTTTTTAAAAGAATTCAAATTTTTTTTTCACGCTTTTTCAATTTATATTCTCATTTTCCGAGGAATTTGCAAAATGCAATAAAATATTTCGCAATATTTGAACACTTCTATTTTTATTTAACTGATAAACTAACAACGATTAAAAAAGATTAAAGATTAAAAAAAAATATTATTCAAAAATAAATATTGCGCTAGTTGATAAAATAATATTCTAGCATCGCATTAAATCTTCAGACACCTGAAAGTATTCTAGAATATTTTCAATCTGGTGCCAGTCTTAGTCTTCACGTACTGAATTTAAAGTAGAGGATTTACTCCTACAGGACCAAGACGTAATATATTTGGGAAAAAATCAGCGATCTATAACAAAAACTAGACATACTTAAAAATTGTATACATTTCTTTTTATAAAATTCATAATATTATTAATCAATGTTAAGTTAAAGAGTCCGCAATCCTAAAGATTGGTTGGAAACAGCACGCCATGCCGATCTATCCTGAGCTAATCCCTTCATCTCCCTATAGATATTCATCTCAACGTCTTCAACTATCTGACTCACATACTCCAATCTAGGCCTACCTACCCCTCTCTTTCCCTCCACTCTACCTTCTATGATCAATTGCATAATCCCCCCATGCCTAAGAATATGCCCTACTAATCTGTCTCTCCTACGCTGTAACACTCTCCAAATACTTCTCTTCTCCCCTACTAACTCTAGTACAGCTTCATTTGTTACTTTATCTTCTCAACCAATCCTCATCATCCTCCTATAACACCACATTTCGAATGCTTGTAATCTACGCTTCTCTTCCTTTACTATAGTCCACGCCTCACACCCGTACAGTGCTACACTCCAAACATATACCTTCAGTAATCTTTTTCTAATACCCAAGTCAATATTTGATCTTAAAATCTGTTCTTTTTCTACGAATGCCTTCCTACCCTGTGCTATCCTACACTTTATATCTACCTTGCTTCGATTATCTTTTGTGATTCTACTGCCTAAATAACAAAAATCTGACACTTCTTCGATTCTATTATCTCCTATTGAGATCCTCATTTTTCTACTGCATTCCTTTTTGTCACACCTCATCACTTTAGTTTTACCTATATTTATTTTCATGTTAAAATCCCTAGTCAATACTGCCTGCATACCATTCAATACCCTTTCTAAATTCTTTTCGCTTTCTTCCAATATAGCTATATCGTCGGCGAATCTCAACATATATATTTTCTCTCCCTGTACATTCACACCTACACTATACTCTTCTTTTACTTTTGTTTATTGCATCTTCTATATATAGATTAAATAATAACGGTGAGAGTGTACATCCCTGCCGAACTCCCTTCCATATTTTTGCTACCTCTTCTTCCCCCTCAATTCTAACTAAGGCAGTTTGGTGTTTATATAAATTAAAAATTATTCTCCTATCCTTATAATCTATACCCGTTTCTTTTAAAATTCTAAACATTATGTCCCAATCTACATTAGTTAGTTAGAGAGTCCGCAATCCTAAAGATTGGTTGGAAACAGCACGCCATGCCGATCTATCCTGAGCTAATCCCTTCATCTCCCTATAGCTATTCATCTCAACGTCCTCAACTATCTGACTCACATACTCCAATCTAGGCCTACCTACCCCTCTCTTTCCCTCCACTCTACCTTCTATGATCAATTGCATAATCCCCCCATGCCTAAGAATATGCCCTACTAATCTGTCTCTCCTACGTTGTAACACTCTCCAAATACTTCTCTTCTCCCCTACTAACTCTAGTACAGCTTCATTTGTTACTTTATCTTCCCAACCAATCCTCATCATCCTCCTATAACACCACATTTCAAGTGCTTCTAATCTACGCTTCTCTTCCTTTCCTATAGTCCACGCCTCACACCCGTACAGTGCTACACTCCAAACATATACCTTCAGTAATCTTTTTCTAATACCCAAGTCAATATTTGATCTTAAAATCTGTTCTTTTTCTACGAATGCCTTCCTACCCTGTGCTATCCTACACTTTATATCTACCTTGCTTCGATTATCTTTTGTGATTCTACTGCCTAAATAACAAAAATCTGACACTTCTTCGATTCTATTATCTCCTATTGTGATCCTCATTTTTCTACTGCATTCCTTTTTGTCACACCTCATCACTTTAGTTTTACCTATATTTATTTTCATGTTAAAATCCCTAGTCAATACTGCCTGCATACCATTCAATACCCTTTCTAATTTCTTTTCGCTTTCTTCCAATATAGCTATATCGTCGGCGAATCTCAGCATATATATTTTCTCTCCCTGTACATTCACACCTACACTATACTCTTCTTTTACTTTGTTTATTGCATCTTCTATATATAGATTAAATAATAACGGTGAGAGTGTACATCCCTGCCGAACTCCCTTCCCTATTTTTGCTACCTCTTCTTCCCCCTCAATTCTAACTAAGGCAGTTTGGTGTTTATATAAATTAAAAATTATTCTCCTATCCTTATAATCTATACCCGTTTCTTTTAAAATTCTAAACATTATGTCCCAATCTACATTGTCAAATGCCTTTTCTAAATCTACAAAAGCTATGCAAGTTACCTTTCCTACCCTCATTCTTTTTTCTACTACTGTTCTTAGTGCTAAAATCGCCTCCCTCGTCCCTCTGTTTTTCCTAAAACCAAACTGATCTTCTCCTAGCCTTTCCTCTACTTTATTTTCTAATCTCCTATAAATAATCTTTAACAATATCTTCGATGCATGTGATAGTAGGCTAATGGTCCTATAGTTCTCACACAAATTAGCTCCTATTTTCTTCTGCATTGTTACTATTCTACTACGCTGAAAATCCTGTGGTACTTCTCGCTTCTCATATATTTTACAAACTAACCTGTATAATCGCTCCTGCATTTTTTCCCCTGCGTGTTTTATTAATTCGGCTGGTATCATATCAATCCCCGCTGCTTTGTTATTCCGTAAATCATTTAATGCTCTATGAAACTCTGACCTAAGTATGCTAGCACCTAAGTCATCCTCATCTATCTGTTCCACACTTTCTAGCTCCTCCATGTCCTGCCTACCTTTATATAAATCTTCAAGATACTCCTTCCATCTTCTAGCTTTTTCCTTATTTTCTGTGAGTTCCTTACCCTGCTTATCACATATAATGTTACCCTTTGGTTTTACTTTAGAAAAATGTGACTTAATTTTCCTGTAGCCCAAATCTACTTTACCTCTTCTCATATCCTCCTCAATATCCTCACAATTTCCTTTTATCCACTCTTCTTTCGCTAGCTTGCATTTCCTATTAATTAAGTTCCTTAGTTCCTTATATTGAATCAATGTATTGAATTATTTTGTACCGTTGCGAACACATTTTTATTTTTATTATTTACACGTTAAATATATACATTATACAAATCGTCATTGATGACGAATTAAATGTTCGAATCGTGACCGTGAACTAATAAAAAATTAATCAAAATCGAATAAAGAAATAATAATAAGCGATGAATTATTTTTATAAAGCTCGCTAAATTTTTTGAGGTATACCCTTTCATGAATGGAATAAAAGCGAAGTAATTTGAATTGAGGCAATAAACAATAAGTTATTATAAAAAATAATAGTTGGCACACGAAAAAGTCGAAATAAAATCTCCCCCGAAAACTATTTTATACACCTTCGAATTCTACGTTTTATTATATGTCAATTTTTGTTCGTAGCTTGCTTAAGAACGAAATAGCAACGTATAAAAGCAATAGCCGTGTATATATTACAGTTCAGAGTTCAGAATGAAGTCTTACCAAGTTTCCCATTGCTATATACCGGGCGACTTCATATTCGAACTTGACTAAATCGTATTTTCGTTTTACGAAAAAATAAGAGATTAAATGTTAGGCACTCGAATTATTTTGTGTTGCAGAAATTGATTACGTTCGTATTATATTTCAATTCGTCATGTGTGGACTTTAATGTTACGTCCTGTATATATTTTTCCGCTGGCAAAGTTTTGGACACGAGTGAAATATTTTTAGCACGTTATTTTCGCCATGATATTTTATTGAATCATTTATAAAAATAAATATATTTTTTTATGTTTAGTTCATAAAAACTACAAATATTTCAAATACTTGGATATAAATTTTTTTTTTTTGAATTCTTTCTGTTGAATTGATTTGTAATTTTGGCAACGTTATACATATTGCAAATTGTACAATTGAAACTATAATAATCTTTTAAAAAAAAAAAAAAACGGCCGTAAAAAAAAATGCGAATATTTTTGAAACTTGGTTTGAATTTAAAACATCCACTAGTCAATGTGCGTACGGTCAGCTGTAAATGAGGACGCATCATTTGTCCGACTTCCAGGGAAAACCCATAGCAAAGCATATATGATGAATTTGTTTTCTTTTTATTCCTATTATTATATTATCCTCGATTCTATTCCTACGCTTGGGCAGGCGGTTATTCTAAACACAATTTTGTACTTCGTAGAAATGTTTTCGCATACAAATCGCATCATATATTCAGTATGACATGTCATACTAGCGATGTGTCGTTCACTCGCGAACCGTTCACTCTGAACGGTTCAATCAAATGACTGCGACGATATTTCGCAACGACCTATAGGTCACTATGACCTAGTTCGTGAACTATCAACTACATGTACGTATTGATGTACTTGTACTAGGTCCTGAACCCGTCGTGTACTAAACCGTTCAAGAATCACAACGAGGCAGTATAGTATACATTACATATACAGTACTAACATTTATTTAGTGATAAAGTGTGTTGGTGAACGGAACGAAATTATATTTCCTTATATATATATATATATATATATATGTTTAGTCGACCAAATACTAGCGATGTGTAGTTCACTCGCGAACCGTTCAATCAAATGACGGGCGTACTGTGACGATATTTTCGCAACGACCTATAGGTCACTATATAACCTAGTTTATTGATGTACTTGTACTAGGTCCTGAACCCGTCGCGTACTAAACCGTTCATGAATCACAACGAGTCGTAAACGATGCAGTATAGTATACATTACATATACAATACTAACATTTATTTAGTGATAAAGTGTGTTAGTGAACGGAACGAAATTATATTTTCTTATATATATGTTTAGTCGACCAAATACTAGCGATGTGTAGTTCACTCGCGAACCGTTCACTCGCGAACCGTTCACTCGCGAACCGTTCACTCGCGAACCGTTCAATCAAATGACTGTGACGATGTTTTGCAACGACCTATAGGTCATATATGACCTAGTTCGTGAACTATTAACTACATGGTGCACGGTGTACGTATTGATGTACTTGTACTATATATATACTTGCAGTATAGTATACATTACATATACAATACTAACATTTATTTAGTGATAAAGTGTGTTGGTGAACGGAACGAAATTATATTTCCTTATATATATATATATGTTTAGTCGACCAAATACTAGCGATGTGTAGTTCACTCGCGAACCGTTCAATCAAATGACGGGCGTACTGTGACGATATTTTCGCAACGACCTATAGGTCACTATATAACCTAGTTTATTGATGTACTTGTACTAGGTCCTGAACCCGTCGCGTACTAAACCGTTCATGAATCACAACGAGTCGTAAACGATGCAGTATAGTATACATTACATATACAATACTAACATTTATTTAGTGATAAAGTGTGTTAGTGAACGGAACGAAATTATATTTTCTTATATATATGTTTAGTCGACTAAATACTAGCGATGTGTAGTTCACTCGCGAACCGTTCACTCGCGAACCGTTCAATCAAATGACGGGCGTACTGTGACGATATTTTCGCAACGACCTATAGGTCACTATATAACCTAGTTTATTGATGTACTTGTACTAGGTCCTGAACCTGTCGTGTACTAAACCGTTCATGAATCACAACGATGCAGTATAGTATACATTACATATACAATACTAACATTTATTTAGTGATAAAGTGTGTTGGTGAACGGAACGAAATTATATTTTCTTATATATATGTTTAGTCGACCAAGTACTAGCGATGTGTAGTTCACTCGCGAACCGTTCACTCGCGAACCGTTCAATCAAATGACTGTGATGATGTTTTGCAACGACCTATAGGTCATATATGACCTAGTTCGTGAACTATTAACTACATGGTGCACGGTGTACGTATTGATGTACTTGTACTATATATATACTTGCAGTATAGTATACATTACATATACAGTACTAACATTTATTTAGTGATAAAGTGTGTTGGTGAACGGAACGAAATTATATTTCCTTATATATATGTTTAGTCGACCAAATACTAGCGATGTGTAGTTCACTCGCGAACCGTTCACTCGCGAACCGTTCAATCAAATGACGGGCGTACTGCGACGATATTTTCGCAACGACCTATAGGTCACTATATAACCTAGTTTATTGATGTACTTGTACTAGGTCCTGAACCCGTCGTGTACTAAACCGTTCATGAATCACAACGATGCAGTATAGTATACATTACATATACAATACTAACATTTATTTAGTGATAAAGTGTGTTGGTGAACGGAACGAAATTATATTTTCTTATATATATGTTTAGTCGACCAAATACTAGCGATGTGTAGTTCACTCGCGAACCGTTCACTCGCGAACCGTTCAATCAAATGACTGTGACGATGTTTTGCAACGACCTATAGGTCACTATGACCTAGTTCGTGAACTATTAACTACATGGTGCACGGTGTACGTATTGATACTTGTACTATATATATACTTGCAGTATAGTATACATTACATATACAGTACGAACATTTATTTAGTGATAAAGTGTGTTAGTGAACGGAACGAAATAGGAAACTCGATGCAATATTTGTATGTTGGTATCAGATTTCATTTCGAATAATATAATTAATATGTACGCAAGATTAAATATGTTCTTGAATATGGCGTATATTTTGCGATATATATTATGTTACTTCGCCCTTTGTGTCAAAATGACGTTCTTTTTCTGTTTCATGTTAAATTTTTAATTTTTTGTTTCTTTTCCCAAATAATAATAATTATTATTATTCTTATTATTACTATTATTTTGATTTATGCATGCATATACTTTCATAAGCATTTATAACACGGAATAATTCAATTATACACTTTTAAGTAATTTAAGTGAACTAATTTGAATAGGATGGCCTGATTAACAAATATGCTCGGCGACAGCACTTTTATCTTTTCTATTTAATCTGAAATGATCTAAATGCTGCCTTAAATCTAGTTTCAATTGGTCTACGTGTTTGTTTTCTATATATACTTTAGGACAACTAGAACAACAATTTCATAAATACCAGATTTTTTATTAAAATCAATAAAATCTTTGGGATTTTCCAGAAAATTAGCACATCTATTAGAGGTGCCATTTCAAATTATATTTATTTAAAAAGCTATCTAAACCACTTGCAATCAAAAGGTAATTTAACCAATTTAGTAGTAGAATGCACTAGACTACTAATATTTCTGATATCTCTTGTCGTATTTATAATTATAAAGCAATTTAATTTAGTTTATTTAATACTTTATAAGTTTGGGTGATATTCTATACTATTATTTAACACTGCCGTGATAATTTTCACATCCAATGCGACAGAAAAGTACAAATTAATTTAACAACGCAAGAAAATACGCGTCAAAATGTATTATTGTTCAAAATGCCCATACGCTCACATCGTATTATTTACATACCATTATCATCTTCTTTATCTTTATTATCGCCCGTTCGTATTTTGCAGTGTACCATCAACGGACTGGTTGGCCGTCCAGTGATACTGTGCCTCAAATGAGCGATGTGTTTCGCCAAAAACTTGCCGGTTTCTTCGTCCTGGGCGATACGCTCAAAATCCGCTAAGGAAAGCTCGCACAATTCGGGACCGCTACTGGGAAATTTCCCCGGATCCGGAACGGTGTGCAGTTTGAACGTTTTGGAGCACCATAACAGCCACGATTTGATGTGTGCACTTGTCCATTCGCACGGATCTACAAAGCAAATGTAAATATTTTCGATTATGTAATTATTTGATTTTTTTTATTTTAACGACGATTCGTACCTATTTTTTTTTTTAATTTAATGAAAACTAATAATGTGAAGAAGCCATAGAGACTAGGCGTGTCCATATCCACCCATTATTCTACCTTCAATTTTTTATAAGAAAATATGGAACTGAATAGAACAGGTTGCCTACAATTCGAAACAAAATACAATGGTAAATATGGACAAAATATTACAAAACTTCTGGTGTAAAAAGGTCCCTTTAATACTACAACTGGATAACTTGAAATTTGTGTTTCGTAAGAAAAGGATTTAACATGAAAAATCGTTATTGCATTTTTGGTCTAAACTTAGAAAATTAAACAAAGTACATAGTTTCTTTTACTATTTGTCATGTATATGTTAAAGCAGTTAAGGTATGAGTCGATTACACAAAATACCAAAAATTCGAGTTACCTAATTGTGGTATTAAGGGGACGATATATATATTGGCACGAAAAGACAAAGTTTGGGCAGTGCTCATCCACGCTTCCATTTACCTGTAGGAACTAACACCATCGCATTTTCCACATCATCGTCATCATCACTATCAACAACGATGCTAACGATATCATTTGTTACACTTTGAAGCACTGTGGCGTCATTTATCACATGTTCCTCGACGGAAGAACTCAAACCACATGGTCCAGGTGCAGCACTAATCACTCGATCGTCCTGTTCGTCCACAATCGTATGGGTAATATCCTTTTGTGCGAATGATGCATTTTTTTCTGTTGCGTAGGAGGTTGATATCGGTGAATTTGATCCAGATTGGTTGATGTGAAAGGCTTCCGCTGCTGCCAGGATGAAATCCATTGTTTCGCTGGACAGGATCGCCGGTGATAGTAAAGCAATATCATTGTCCTGGCCTGGACTTTGCACTGCACTGGCACTAGCACTGCTACTATCCTCACTGAGGGTCCTTTGATACGCCAACAGATCCCGGTACTGTTCGAAGTTCTCGTCCATTCTACAACATCCATAGTTGCTGGAGTCCTACTAATCGAAGCTACGTTACCGTAGGTTTGATTCACGTAATCTTCACAATTGGGAGTTGGACCAGGTATTAGATGACTCACTCCCATGTGTGTTTGCGCGGGATTCTCATTCTCAATGTTAGATTTTGCTAGTTCTCGCTTCTGATCGAATTGGAGTTCGCTCGTGTTCGAATTGCGAATGTTTGATGTACAGTTTCCGTTGGTACGGTCGTTAGTTATGGCAGTGAATGAATGGGACTGATATTGTAAATGTTGCCCCATCATTCTGATTCATTTGTTTGGCCCGAGTACGGTATGTGGGAGCAATTTACCAGGAAGACGATGCGTGAGTAATGCTTATTCTCCGATTTTTTCACTCGGTCTTTTTTCCGATGCAGTTTGCTTCGGCGTTTTAAATAATTGATT
Organism: Leptodirus hochenwartii; assembly: GCA_947310635.1. Lineage (NCBI taxonomy): Eukaryota > Metazoa > Arthropoda > Insecta > Coleoptera > Leiodidae > Leptodirus > Leptodirus hochenwartii. The sequence continues at coordinate 1,566,674 of OX371178.1, read as the reverse complement.
CTAAAGCAGTAATAGTTTTCTTCAAGTTAACGAACTCAAACGTATAATTCGTAAACTTCTTACCGTCCAAATTTCGAAAGAACGTACATGTCTTTCGTTAACGTTAATGCACTAGCTTTAATTAACTTGAATTAACATGAATGCAATAGTAAAATTTTAGCAAATCGTACATATTACATAAACTATAACTGCGCTTTGCAAAATCACCTTTTTCCAGGAAAAATAACCGGCGAAATGTGATCTTTCTACCTCTCGCATTGGTGTGATGTTTTCGCGAGAGGCGGATTAGCACAATGTTGCTTAGCCAAAGAAGTATGGCCATCTGATATTTATTATATCAACACGAATTTGTAGCCAGAGGTTGTATGATAATATATCTTAGACTTTGTGTCGTTTTTGTTGGGTTTTATTTTGAGACATTGGGCATCCCAATTTGCTCAAATTATTGGCGTAACAGGCGCCAATATTTTGACGAAGATGCATCAAATTAAAATGCAATAAAAATAATGCGCTGAAACGCATTAAAATTCGGCAAACCGAATAAAAATAGGAAATGGATTATATGAAATAATCAAATTAATAGTTTAGATTTCGCCAAGATATGACAAAAAAAAAGATTGAAGAAAAATTTTTGTAATTCAGAAGCAAAAAAAAGATTTTTATGTGATACTTCTAATTATATAGAAGGAACATATGATTTTATAACAGCAGAAATTTATTTATAGTAATTTTACTTGTCTATCATTACATAAACGTGCTTTTTTTTTGGCGTAGATTTGAACAAAACCGCAACTTCCTTTCTGCGAATTCCAAGTGGGGTCTGGCGTCACTTTTCGACCATCGCTGCGCTTTTTTGGCCAGCGAAGAAACATTTTCGCGGAAATCTTTCCACCTTAGCAATCGTTAGGTACGTAATATATTTTGGCTGTGCCAAATTCTACCAATTGTATTTCATATACGTCTATTTCCGTTATTGGGTTCGCTTTGTTACGTAATTGCGAATAAAATTTATTTTAAACGAGAGGACCGCATGTTTAATTGTAAAATTGCGGGCAAATTGATACCAAGAACTTGTAGATTTTATAAAAAAATATATAATTTGCAAGTGAGGTCTTTTCATAAAATAAATTATTTCTCTGGTATTTCTTGTGTGATAGTTATTATAAATAATTTATTCAATTAAATATTATCTTTGAAATTCAGTTCAAAATTTAAGTGTGTATTGTTACTTCTTATTTTTTTGCAAGACGTAACGAAATTAATAACTAAGTATATAAAAATACTGGTAGATAAAGAAGATGTACATTTTTCCTGTTTTAAATTACTTAGTAAAGTGACGCCCGGTATATTCGGAAAAAAAGAAAAAAGCTTCTTCCGAAATTTCATCAATGGAAGAGTTCGATAATACAATGGAAAGCCTAATTACTATATTCAAGCGGTCTTGATAAATAGATGCAATTCATTTCTCTATAGCAAGCAAAACCTTAAATTATCTAAAGGTTCTTTTACAACACCATTTCAACGTATCTATGCGAACTTCGTGCATTTTACAATTTTTTTTACACCTTTTTCAAATCTATCTCCAGTCTTTTCTGTACTATTGTTCTGAAGCCTTTTACTCCAATTCAAGGAAGGATCAAATCATTTAAGAGAAAGACCGGATAAGAGGCACTTAAACTCAACTTAATGTATTTGCGTTTTTTGAATTAAAAGACGGGTGTAAAAATCGATGGCAATCAAATTTATTAATCCATATAATTTTTTATTTATAGCATGAATGTGTAATACAAAAATAAAATTCCGTGAAATTTATATTAATAATAGCAACGCGGTTATTTGCAAAAAAAAAAACTAGTCGGCTACTGAAGCACTAGAATTTGTATTTAATTTACGACTAAGGCCACTTTTGAGAAATTCATTCATCGAAAAGCATATAGCAAATAATATCCGAGACATTGTAGTATATTATTTCGCGGGTTACAGAGCGTAAGAAATACTATTTCATTCATAAAATTTGCTGTTGCCGATGAGTCATCAATGGCAATTTGGTTTTTTTTTATAGCTTGGCAGAATTTGTCTCGGAGGCTTCTAGCAATTTGTTTATTACAGTACTAAATTTATGAATGAATAATTTGATGAACGTGTTCAATTACTGGGTATTTTGCTTTATGTTTTTCTTGGAAAGTTATATTGGATGGTGTACGAATATATGAATTTTGCAAATGACTATGCCTGGAGATGTACGAGTATTTATATAGGCAACCTAATATTCACTACTGTATTTAATAGTTTTATAAAATAGACTAATATCAGCCAAAAGTACGGTATCGTAGATTTGATAAAAAAAATCAAAATTTTTATAGAAAAAATAGAATTATATATATATAAGCCAAAATTTAGAAAAATTGTCGGAATAAGCCAAGTTTAAAAAGTTGATTTAATTTAATTTTTAGTTCGGCCAGAACAGTAAAAAAAGAAAATGCAAAATATCTTCTGCACAAAAATTTTATTCACATAGAAAAAGATTTGCATAGTAAAAAAGAATTTTATCACAATAAAATATAAATTCTGTTGACTTAAATATGCACAGTATTAAATTATTTTATACTTCATCTTGTCAACTTTTTTACTTGTGAAATTAACCGTTTTTAAATATTTATTATCCCCTATATATATTTTTTTATACTCATTTTTTTTGATAGCAATATTTAACTAAATTGCATTTGCGATATTTTTTTTTTGTTACGACTTGCCTTATTAATTCTTTTTAATTTTTTGAGGACGTTCTATATTATTAATTAATTTTCGGCGCTATTCAATTATTTTTATTTATGTGTCTTCCGTAGACACGGCATCTACAATAATTATAAAAGAATTCGTTAGCTTTACTGTACTACCTTATTTTATCTCATCCTAAACTCATCAATGGGACATCCCAATTTATTAAAAATAATTTATGCACTTATTCGAGAGCGTACTCTTTAAAATACGCATCGGAATATTCTTACCTCATGAGTAATCTCTTTTCTTACGTTACATAACACGCTGGTAACTTAACGGTCATTTATATCGTGCAGTATAAACCGCATTCTTCTAATTCATCGGACAACGCAAAAATGTAATAAAAAAAAAACATTGGTCTTCAGAATTATAGTTCCGCCTTTTTATTAAAGCTGTAATGTCGAGGGGAATTTGAAGTAAAGGAATGCAGAATATTTGTAACAAATTGGCGCCAAATAAGAATGCGTTGATTTTCAAATATTTATTTAAAATGTTTGATGTGCGTAACAATATTGAACTATTATAAAATTACATTGAAAACTATTTAAGTATCTATCCAAAGATTGTAATTAGTAATCTAAATTTGTAAACAACTTCTACGAGCTAATTGACTCCATTATATATGTCCGTTGCAAAACTATTTAACACCTATTTGTGCTAAAACAACCGTTACAAAAAGCTAATAAGGCATTAACGTTATCACTATTATTTAATTTTTCACTCCAATTTATATGGCGTTATCAATTAATTCAATAAATAAATAGATTTTAAACGCGGACACTATACAGTTAAATAAAAATACAAAAAAAAATGTAACAATTCGAAATAAATACATTTGAGTTGTTTAATACAAAAATTGCATAATTGGCGAACATAATATCTGATATGTTTCGATTATTAAATATCGTTGTAATAGTAGGAATTGTTAAGAATTAATAAAACAAACTGATTTATAATATTGACTCGAATATAAACGATATATAAAATGATCAGAACTACAAAATCGTTATTAAGATATACAATGAGATTGCACAAGTTAAGCACGTGAAAAAGTAAGAAAAGGTCTAACACAGACAAGGCGTAAGAAATTAAAGTAAACTAAGCAATTATCTGGGCTTTTAACATTCGTTTCAAGCAACTCTACAAATAGAATAATTTCATTTAAGCACATAAGTTCACTTATAAATGCTATTAAAAAAAATGTGTAGTATTCGTCCGGAAGCATGCTTCATAAAATTTTAATTACAAAAGAAATAAGTACAAAGTTACGACAGTACAAAACGTGTAATATAACAAAAGTGAAATACATAATCAATATAAAATATCTCGGTAAAGAGGGAATATGTATATCAGTTTATTGCGAGAGCTTTTTTTATACAATGCGTTCATAAAAACATATTTCTATTTTGAAATATCGAAAATTAGATATGTCCGATTTTAATTCGTGTAAAAAATTACTTTAACCTGAGATGAAGCGAAATAATTCGCATTCATTCTATTTTCGTTTATTTCAATTGTTTCTAGTAATAAAATTGAACGACCGTAAGAAGAAAAAACTCAAAACTATTTGTTTACTAAAATAGATTATAATCAAATAGCTAAAGGTCGTTAAAATTTGATTCGATTTTTAAATCGCGTAAAGTTATAATTGCGCACATCTATTCCGCACGTTTCTCTATTCATTTCCCGATTTAATCGTCCAAACTGAGCGTATCGTAGTCGATGGGGTTAGGGTCGCGCGGTTTCCGCGAATAGCGTAGCCCAAAATCGGCGGACATTTTCTCAATGACGTCCAGGGCATAGTCCAGTTGCTCTTTTGTGTGGGCGGCGGACAAGCAGATCCGTATGCGGCCCTCCATGAGCGGAGTGGCTGGGTAGCCCACGCCCACAGTGGCGATCTTGTGGGCGAGTAAATATCGAACCACGGCACTGATATAAAAAAAAAGAAATGTTGTAATTTTAAGAAACCCCGCATTTATTATCTAATTTAAATTCGATATTTTTTTTTTGGATTCCTGTAAAATTAATTATGTATTTACGATAAATGAAAAAAAATGGGTTTTTGTTGTTGTTATTGTAACGGTATTTCAAACCCATTTAAAATTTTATTTAATAATATTGAACAATGTCTTATAAAATAAAATCAGTCGATAGATATTTGCAAAATTATATTACACGTCTGGTAGAAAATTGGCTTACTTTAGATTAGGATGGTCATAACATGACCTACGATGAATTCATTTTGCCGACTTTGAAATATTATTTAATATAATGTAGAGATTATTATTTAAAAAACAGAACAGTGACCTTAATAGTGATTAGAGTAGAAACAGTAGTAATAGTAAAATCTTCGCAATATATAGAGCAAATAAAATTACTAATGAATAGTAAAATATATATAATAAAAAAGGGAATATTAATTTCAACGGTATTTATTTCAATTTAATAAATTCATCAGAAATGCTTCATAGCTGTTTTTATTTTAAATATGAATTAACGTTTCTTACAAAAATTTCACGCAATTGATTTTTCTTAACTACGTTTGTATATTTCTATACCAAGAAAAAAGTACATTATAATTTTAATTAAGATAACCGTCCGTGAGGTAACCCAAGGTGTAATTTTGATTTTTTTTATTGCCAATTTTTGTAGCAGCGCATATTTGCTGAAAAAATTGTGCAATACTTTAACATTTATAAAAACCAACAACATAAATTGTTGAATTCACATAAAAACGATATAAAATGGAAAACGCCTACATAAATACATAATGAGCTGTAGATTTTTCTTAGACCGATTAAAAAAAAATTGTTATTTAACTTTTCAGTTTGCATTGTTGTTTTTTTTCGTGAATTTCTTCATATTCCTTACACAAGGAAATAGTAAACAAAATGAAACATGCAAATGTAGTGTACTTTACAGTAAAATTGTAAATAAATAATTTATTCGGAATTGAAACAAGACACTAAATGACCGTTTTATTTTTCAATGTTTCATGTGAAAATGAAGAAAATCGTGAGTAATCAACGCATTTATTGACAACTTGCTAGCCCTGTTCGTGACTTGAACAAACTACAATTTAAATATACACGTAAGTTTAATAACCGCGTCCATTTCGCCAAAGTTTCTTCAAAACTTCGCACAAATAAATACAGATTTCGTGCTCTTTTTAAATTCCGAACAAATTGTTTATTTACCATTTTTCGCTTGTACCTGCTTTATTTCACGTAATATTACGCAAAACACATATTACAAATCGTATGATTTTGTTACTAATTAAATATACTTACACAATTTTAGAATAGAAATAGACGAGAATCGGTACGACAGGCGAATCTTCATTTCCATATGTAATGACGCCGATTTTGGCCAGGCGGCGCCGGAAGTAGCGCGTGTTACGTGCCAGTGTTGCCACACGTTGCGCGCCCGCGTCCGTCCCATCGCGACCTAACAAGATCTTCAAAACGGCCACGATCTGGGCGGCCACTGGTGGCGCCATCGCCACGGCATAACGCGAAGCGTAACTATATTTACGCAAGAATGTCACTAAATCCTACACGCAAAGAAAATGGCCATTAAACGTAGGAAAACTGGATTACCTTTAACCCGTCGTGGGCAGCGTAAAAACGTGGCTAATAATGAATGCTTTTTATTCCATTGAAGAATTTGTATCTGTCAAAGATTATAAGATATTTATATCAGTATTTCTATACTGAGTAATTTTGTATTATACTGTAACTGACGTTATCTATTTTGAAATTTTACATTTGCGACTTCTCAACAAACATGAATTTACTATACTATGCATTGTCTATGAACAATGTTAAGAAATTAATTAATATGTTCCTAATATCCTCTATAACTATACTTTGTAAATGAGATGATATTCTGTTGAGGTAGTTTCTCAAAAACAATCAAAACACATGTATAATATTAATATAGAATATCATCCAAAAACCGTAACTCAAAGCGTTAAGTAGCTAGATGTACATTTCAAGGGCTATGCCTCCATCTTCAGTAGCCCAAGATAAAACTAAATAAAATACATCTAGCCAATTAATGCTTGTTACGGTATTTGGGTGATATTCTACTGAAGATGGTGGCATAGCGCTTGAAATGTACATCTAGCTACTTAATGCTTGTTACGGTATTTGGGTGATATTCTACTGAAGATGGTGGCATAGCGCTTGAAATGTACATCTAGCTACTTAATGCTTGTTACGGTATTTGGGTGATATTCTACTGAAGATGGTGGCATAGCGCTTGAAATGTACATCTAGCTACTTAATGCTTCTTACGGTATTTGGGTGATATTCTACTGAAGATGGTGGCATAGCGCTTGAAATGTACATCTAGCTACTTAATGCTTGTTACGGTATTTGGGTGATATTCTACTGAAGATGGTGGCATAGCGCTTGAAATGTACATCTAGCTACTTAATGCTTGTTACGGTATTTGGGTGATATTCTACTGAAGATGGTGGCATAGCGCTTGAAATGTACATCTAGCTACTTAATGCTTGTTACGGTATTTGGGTGATATTCTACTGAAGATGGTGGCATAGCGCTTGAAATGTACATCTAGCTACTTAATGCTTGTTACGGTATTTGGGTGATATTCTACTGAAGATGGTGGCATAGCGCTTGAAATGTACATCTAGCTACTTAATGCTTGTTACGGTATTTGGGTGATATTCTACTGAAGATGGTGGCATAGCGCTTGAAATGTACATCTAGCTACTTAATGCTTGTTACGGTATTTGGGTGATATTCTACTGAAGATGGTGGCATAGCGCTTGAAATGTACATCTAGCTACTTAATGCTTCTTACGGTATTTGGGTGATATTCTATATTAATATTTAACACCGTAGTGATATTTTTTTACATGTGTAATATGTAAAATTACAAGAAACTGTTATTGGAGTTGTATATCTCTGTTGTTTATGCGTACAAATAAATAAATGGCTGTAATTATTTACGCAGAATTCTACCTTGGTGCCAGCGATGTACCCGCCGGCCGATCCGAAGCTCTTCGTGAAGGTGCCCATCAACATATCGACATCGTTCGGGTCGCAGCCGAAGTAGTCGACGATGCCTCGTCCACCCTTGCCCATGGCGCCGATACTGTGCGCTTCGTCCAAGTACAAGTATGCTTTGTACTTCTTCTTCAGCGCTATAACTTCGGGTAAACGGACTACCGTACCCTCCATACTGTAAACGCCCTCCACAATAATCAGAATCTTCTTCCACGGTGCGTGCGCTGTCGAGTGGTTTTTCGTTGATTTGGGTGCGCCTTGGCCGTAGTATATCGCATCTTGAAGCACTTCTTCCAAGTGCTTCATATCTAGAAATCAACCAACCTCTATTTAGTAAGGATTTTAAAAGTGCCAAAAAGTGGCGCCCAATATCGACTTGTTATTATTAATTCATTTTTTGATATCTAGAATTATTTGATTTTGTGGTTGTTAATTGAAAAAAAAAAATGCAAAAATTGAAGAATTTTCTACTTGTATATTGCAATAAGTTGCAAAATAGTATTTACGCACTAAATCGTAATGTTTAACCACAGCCGAGTTAAATAACACGACGAGAGCGTAAAAGTTAATTGCGCACGTGTTTTATAAAATGTTTTTGTTCTTCTACAAACGCAAACAAATATTTATAAACGTAGATAATTTAAAAAGGGACGTTGTTAATATTTTTTACAATTTTTGAATTTAATGCTTTGACGATTTTTCGAGGTGAATTAATTACAAGTGTTAATTAATAATATAATAATATCCATTCAAACGTCAGCGAAAAAAAATTTTTTATTTTATCATCACCTCATCGTTTGCCATTTAAAATAATTGTTTCGTAAACATTTATGTATATTTTATTATAATTTATTTTATAATAATTTTATTACGTTTATTATAATTTTTAAGCACTAATATCTAAAAGAATATCATTTCGGCTCTAAAACGATAATTGAAAAGTCTTTTCAATCCAAAATACTGGTGAAAAATTATATTTTAAAATAATTATTATGGATACTAAAAAAATTACTAAAATCCGTTTTATTCCAGTTGAACGAATCGGTAGATAATTTTACAAATAATACCACAACATTTATCTACGCTCTAACGTAACATAAACGAAAATTGCCGAGCAATCAAACTGGCAGATAATCAAAAATTCCGCTTTGTTGATTAAATTATAAACTCATGTTCAATATTGCATTATTTTCTGCCAGTCGGCAATTAATTAATTATTGCGCTCTATTGCAGAGTTTAAAAAAAATAATGTCGATTCTACATTCTTGGCAACTAGTTCTCAATACCTCAGAGTCGCACTATTTTTTTGTCGATAATAAATAAAATTTCATGTAAGCGCCAACAGCTGCATCCAAATCAAATACTACTTAACAGAAAGCACTGAATCATAAATAATATATTATATAGGTTATAGATTTCGCCGTTATGTTACGATATTCCATATTAGGGAAGAGAATTACAGCTACGATGTTTTATATCACGATTAAAAACGAGGATTTATTCGACTGTATTTTCAATGCTTAATAAGCGAAACGATAGTCGAATAAACCTCGTTTTTAACTGTGATATCTGATATGAAACGTTGTAATTTTATTTCTCTTCCCTACCTAATATATTACATTCCATTTGAACTTGTTTGCTGTTGATATCAAACACAATACAACTGCTAACGATACAATATCTTTGTTCGAATATTTCGATCACACTATGACAAATGAACAACTGTATAAAATACGTTAGTTAGTTAAAGAGTCCGCAATCCTAAAGATTGGTTGGAAACAGCACGCCATGCCGATCTATCCTGAGCTAATCCCTTCATCTCCCTATAGCTATTCATCTCAACGTCTTCAACTATCTGACTCACATACTCCAATCTAGGCCTACCTACCCCTCTCTTTCCCTCCACTCTACCTTCTATGATCAATTGCATAATCCCCCCATGCCTAAGAATATGCCCTACTAATCTGTCTCTCCTACGCTGTAACACTCTACAGATACTTCTCTTCTCCCCTACTAACTCTAGTACAGCTTCATTTGTTACTTTATCTTCCCAACCAATCCTCATCATCCTCCTATAACACCACATTTCGAATGCTTGTAATCTACGCTTCTCTTCCTTTCCTATAGTCCACGCCTCACACCCGTACAGTGCTACACTCCAAACATATACCTTCAGTAATCTTTTTCTAATACCCAAGTCAATATTTGATCTTAAAATCTGTTCTTTTTCTACGAATGCCTTCCTACCCTGTGCTATCCTACACTTTATATCTACCTTGCTTCGATTATCAAAAATACGTTAACAAAAATATTTATTCGTCCATTATTGAATCATGCTTTGTATTATACAATCGCTAAGATATAGGTAAACATATTTATGTTTGATGGACGTTAGAATATTATTGATCTTGGATAAAATTCCACGTTTTCCACAAGCCATTTGCAAGGAAAGCTTTGTAAAGTGGCTAAATAAGTTTTTGCTATTTAAAAATGTGTTATATGCGATTGAATTGCCAAACTACAATTTTTTTTTAAATTGAAAATTGAATAATATAGAATATCACCCAAATACCGTAACAAGCATTAAGTATTATATATTTAATAGTATATCAATCACGATTCGTGACAGAGGTATTTTATTTAGTTTTATCTAGTGCTACTGAAGATGGGGGCATAGCCTTCGAAATGCGCATGTAGCTACTTAATGCTTGTTACGGTATTTGGGTGATATTCTATTTTATAATTTAACACCGTAGTGATAATTTTTTAAATGAAAATTGAATGTTTGGAAAAGTGCCTCACACAATATCTGGCACAGTTTCGCCCAATTAGGGCGACATCACAAAACGTCACTCACCATTATGATTAAACACGGTTACAGTTGCCCCACTCAGCCGGATGCCCAATATCAAGCTGGCGTGGTTCTTCTCGTCGCTGACAACGAGACATCCGGGCGACAGCAGCGCGGGCAGATTGAGGGCGTTCGTAGCGAAGCCCATACCGAACGTGATCGCGTCCTCTACGCCCAGGAATTCGGCGGTGAGCCGCTCCAGTTCCTCGTGCAGGGCGCATGTGCCGTACTGTTGCCGGGTGGCGCCCGTCGATACGCCATACTCGTGCACCGCTCGAATGGCGGCTTCTGCGCACGGACCACTGTTCTCCGCAAAGCCCAGGTAATTGTACGAACCGAGATTGAGGCATTTCGATTTGGTGCCGAGATATCTGGACACAGAATCGTCGGTGGTATATATGAAATCTGGTATATATGAAATCTCTTGTTCTAGTTGGTCGAACACCATAAAAACTTAAAAAAACAAAAACTAAAAACACTATAAAAACCATAGAAGTTCGATTTATGGAATATTTAGATCATTTCAGATTAGATAGAAACGATAAAAGTGCTGTAGCCGAGCATATTTTTGATCAATCAGGTCATCCTATTCAAATTAGTTCAATTAAATTACTTAAAGTTGTTTTGAATTATTCCAGAAATCAAATTTAATTAATTTAGATTCATGTCCAAGTCCATCTTGTCTAATTAATTTCTTTAATAAGAACTATTTTTTAATTTATTTTTGATTATTTTTGATTTGACAAACCAATGTTTGTTATTGTTAATTGTTAGTTTCGTTAATTATTAATTTATATTGTTTTAAAAGATTTATAGGTCATATTTATAACACAAATAATAATACGGGTGGTAGAATATGTTAAGCCAATGGATTTTTTTTATTAAAAAAACTGGTATTTATGAAATATCTTGTTCTAGTTGTCCTAAAGTATATATAGAAGACAAACACGTAGGCCAATTGAAACTAGATTTAAGAAGCATTTAGCTCATTTCAGATTAAATAGAAAGCATAAAAGTGCTGTAGCCGAGCATATTTTTGACTAACTCAGGTCATCCTATTGAAAGTAGTTCACTTAAATTACTGAAATGTGTTAGAAATTATTCCCTACCGAATGCTTATGATAGTATTTATATTTATAGATAAAAAACTGATTTAATGAATTTAGATTTAGGCCCGATATTATCCCGTCTATTCAATTTAATTAACAAATAAATTTTCTTTTTAGGAGGTTAGTTTAGTTTGGTAACCCTTGAATTTTGTTATGCGTTTGCGTAGTTGATCATAGCTATCTGCAATTCCTTTTCATAGTATATAATAATTACGATAGAGGTCGCATGAAGGCGGGAAACTGCTGTTACAATGACAGTTCGTTCAATTGGTATCTTTATTTGTATTATTATTGCGAAAATGGGGGCATAGCCTCTGAAATTGGCATCTAGCTAATAAATGCTTTGAGTTACGGTTTTTGGGTGATGTTTTATAGAATGGATTTTAATTAACCATTTATTTAATTGATTGATTTAGCTGTTACTATGTGATATTCCATAATATGGATAATAAAAGACGGTTACTTTGCCTTTATATCAACAATTTTTTTTTATTAAATAAGAGACGACCATAGTTTCATGCTATTAACACATTATCGAGTCTTAGAATAAGTTCTTGTATGTGGTGGCTTTGTTAGGCCTGTATGTGGAGTGTCAAACGTCTGTTTCTTTCTCCGGTGCTTTGTCTGTTTTTTTACCGTGTGGTCTTAGCTTGAATCTGTGTTCTTGACGTTTTGGTCATGTTACAATGTAAGTTGTAAGTTACAATGTAAGTTGTAAGTTACAATGTAAGTTGTAAGTTACAATCTAAGTTGTAAGTTACAATGCAAGTTGTAAGTTACAATCTATGTTGTAAGTTACAATGTAAGTTGTAAGTTACAATGCAAGTTGTAAGTTACAATGCAAGTTGTAAGTTACAATGCAAGTTGTAAGTTACAATTCAAGTTGTAAGTTACAATGCAAGTTGTAAGTTACAATCTAAGTTGTAAGTTACAATCTAAGTTGTAAGTTACAATGCAAGTTGTAAGTTACAATCTAAGTTGTAAGTTACAATGTAAGTTGTAAGTTACAATGCAAGTTGTAAGTTACAATGTAAGTTGTAAGTTACAATGCAAGTTGTAAGTTACAATGCAAGTTGTAAGTTACAATGCAAGTTGTAAGTTACAATGCAAGTTGTAAGTTACAATCTAAGTTGTAAGTTACAATCTAAGTTGTAAGTTACAATCTAAGTTGTAAGTTACAATTTAAGTTGTAAGTTACAATCTAAGTTGTAAGTTACAATGTAAGTTGTAAGTTACTATGTCTAGATTTACGCTATATATATACAAATATATAAGGTATTAGGGATAGGTAGTGGGATACATTAAACAGTGAAGAGAAGATTAAATCTAGTAGGTCATTTAATAGATTATAATTTGAGTATTTTTCCCCCATATTTATGGTTTTGTAAGTATTCTAACCAATTTAGTTTCGGTCCTTCGGTAAAAATATGTAAAATGTCTTTATTATTAAAAAGTATATGGTATAAGTATAAGTATATTTATAAAAAAAAAGTGTATGGGATTTTTCAGCTACATTAAAATTATATTTTGAGGGTGTGGTTGCTATTTTATGGGTTATGTGAGGGAAAAATGTGACTAAAACATATTTTGAATTTGATAATATTGTTTTTCTAATTTGCGTTTCTAATAGAGTTGTTAACGAACCCAAATGAGTTCGTTTATAGCGAATTTGAGTTCTCTTATAGCATAGGGCAATTTACTGTTTCAAAGTTGGTAGCACTGCTTGCTAGTTATCAAACGTCAAACTACAATAAAAAGCAACAAATAGTTTGATTTTAATTTTGTCCCTGAAATGCACAATTGTACGTCAAACTACAAATGAAAGTAACAAATAGTTTGATTTAAATTTCGTCCCTGAAATGTACAATTGTACGTCAAACTACAAAAGAAAGCAACAAATAGTTTGATTTAAATTTCGTCCCTGAAATGTACAATTGTACGTCAATCTACAAATGAAAGTAACAAATAGTTTAATTTAAATTTATTTGACAATTTATTTCAAATGTGTCAATAGTTACTACCAACAGTCAAAAAAGTCCCTAAATTATGAAATTTCGATTTTTTTTTATTTAAAAAGGGCATTAAAGACGCAAATTAGAAAAAAATAGTATAAAAAAACTCATTTCATAAGACATTTATAACACTGGTTCTTTAGAAAACCTCGTTTTCCAAACTTGAACTCGTGCAAATAAAACCTGCCTTATGAAATTCGTTCTTTAATATACTATAATAGCACGAAACTATAGTCGTCAATAAAAAATTTAAAAAAAAGTTGGTGATATAAAAACAAAGTAACCGTCTTTTATTATCCAAAGTATTTATTTGTTGGATTTTGAAATAAAATGTGGTTGCAGAATTAAAAAAAAATAGCATGCTGCAAGTAATGACTGGGAAATACAATATTAATAAATATTTAATTCGTTCGATACGCTTGCATCATCATCGATCATATCAGAAAATTATATCATTTTTTTTAATGCAATAATTGAACATTTAATATGACTACGATGTTAATTATTTTATCGCACCGCAAACACGATAAACACTAATTAAACTATATTATTTCTACGAAGACTCGCAATATCAACTCAATTTTATCAATTCTATTTTAATCGTTACCCTTTACCGTACGGAGCAGAATTATATATACATTGATTTTTTGCAAGGATGGTATTAATTTCGTTAAAACCAGGCGTGTCACATTCGTACGATATAACAGCTGCATATACAACTCGTACATTTGCTCTCGAACCTAATATTCGTATTAAAATTCATGGGCAGTGGTGGTGCAATAAATATTGCATTTGTTATAAGAAAGAATATTTACAGAATTTTTTTTTTGGGGGGCGATAGATAATATAAAAACTATAAAAGGTACGCAACTTGTATAGTAAAATTTTCTTTTTAATAACGCCGCGTATCGAATTGATATTTTCATTTTTAGAATCGTAAAAAAATATTATTCCTATGTTATTTATTAAACAACTAAAATGTGTATAAAACAAAAGGAAACAAGAAAATTTCGGAGGTTTAAATAATTCATTTTAATCACCACTAAATAAATAATCGCGTGTTATCTTAAACAAACTGTGATATTCACTTCATTAGTAAAATATTCAATAAAACATCGAATCCAATTAATTATTCAGATTATTTTTAAATTTATTGAATTTTAATGTTGAACATTATCATTTCGCAGTAACTATAGAAGATGTTTTTTAAATAGTAAACCTGTTGCTAAAATGTGACACATAAATGTATAGTTTAAAAATTTAATGAATTATTGACATCTGACAGATTTGATTGTTTATGATAAATGGCAGCTGAGCGTTTGATTAATATACGCTAGATTGCGCTACTTAAAAAATTGCAAATAAAATATTTAAAAAATCACAATGTCAGACATTTATAAATAAAAATAAATATAAGTGGTATGTTTATACTAAAAAATAAACAAAGTATTAAAAATTGTATAGTATAAAAGTATAGATTGGTTATTGAAATTTTGAAGAAAAAGTGAGGTTATGTCATTGTCAAAGCGAACTATTATTAGTAATTGGTTTAGTTGTTTATAAGTGGTATGTTTATAGTAAAAAATAAACATATTATTAAAAATTGGATAGTATAAAAGTATAGATTGTTTATTGAAATTTTGAAGAAAAGGTGAGGTATGTCATTGTCAAAGCGAACTAATATTAGTAATTCGTTTAGTTGTTTATAAGTGTTTTGTTTATACTAAAAAATAAACAAATTATTAAAAATTGTATAGTATAAAAGTATAGATTGTTTATTGAAATTTTGAAGAAAAGGTGAGGTTATGTCATTGTCAAAGCGAACTATTATTAGTAATTGGTTTAGTTGTTTATAAGTGGTATGTTTATAGTAAAAAATAAACATATTATTAAAAATTGTATAGTATAAAAGTATAGATTGTTTATTGAAATTTTGAAGAAAAGGTGAGGTTATGTCATTGTCAAAGCGAACTAATATTAGTAGTTTGTTTAGTTGTTTATAAGTGGTATGTTTATAGTAAAAAATAAACATATTATTAAAAATTGTATAGTATAAAAGTATAGATTGTTTATTGAAATTTTGAAGAAAAGGTGAGGTATGTCATTGTCAAAGCGAACTAATATTAGTAATTGGTTTAGTTGCTTATAAGTGGTATGTTTATACTAAAAAATAAACAAATTATTAAAAATTGTATAGTATAAAAGTATAGATTGTTTATTGAAACTTTGAAGAAAAGGTGAGGTTATGTCATTGTCAAAGCGAACTATTATTAGTAATTGGTTTAGTTGTTTATAAGTGGTATGTTTATAGTAAAAAATAAACATATTATTAAAAATTGTATAGTATAAAAGTATAGATTGTTTATTGAAATTTTGAAGAAAAGGTGAGGTTATGTCATTGTCAAAGCGAACTATTATTAGTAATTGGTTTAGTTGTTTATAAGTGGTATGTTTATAGTAAAAAATAAACATATTATTAAAAATTGTATAGTATAAAAGTATAGATTGTTTATTGAAATTTTGAAGAAAAGGTGAGGTATGTCATTGTCAAAGCGAACTAATATTAGTAATTGGTTTAGTTGCTTATAAGTGGTATGTTTATACTAAAAAATAAACAAATTATTAAAAATTGTATAGTATAAAAGTATATATATATACGCTTTTTCAGAATCACAAGCGCAGGATATATACGTGGAAAATGCCAGGAGATATAGGGAGGTATCAGATAGATTACATACTGGTTAAAGAGAGGTTTAGGAACCAGATTAAGAATTGTAAGAGTTACCCTGGAGCAGATATTGATAGTGACCATAATTTAGTAGTCCTGGACTCAGAGGTCAAATTCAAGAAATTACAGAAGTCCAAACAGGTCAGAGTAGATGTCGATAGGTTCAAATTAGCTGATGTATGTGAAAAGTACAAGCAGAAAGTAGAAATCATGGCTAATGGAACATCTAGGAACGACATAGATTGCGAATGGAGGGAACTCAGAAATGGGCTAACTACAGCAGCAAATGAAGTATTAGGCACAAAGAAAAGGGCAGGTAGGAGGGAATGGATCACGGAAGAAATAGTTGAAATGATAGAAGCAAGAAGGAAAATTAAAATAGGAAACACAGAAGCAGGACAGAAAAAATATAAGGAACTAAGGAACTTAATTAATAGGAAATGCAAGCTAGCGAAAGAAGAGTGGATAAAAGGAAACTGTGAGGATATTGAGGAGGATATGAGAAGAGGTAAAGTAGATTTGGGCTACAGGAAAATTAAGTCACATTTTTCTAAAGTAAAACCAAAGGGTAACATTATATGTGATAAGCAGGGTAAGGAACTCACAGAAAATAAGGAAAAAGCTAGAAGATGGAAGGAGTATCTTGAAGATTTATATAAAGGTAGGCAGGACATGGAGGAGCTAGAAAATGTGGAACAGATAGATGAGGATGACTTAGGTCCTAGCATACTTAGGTCAGAGTTTAATAGAGCATTAAATGATTTACGGAATAACAAAGCAGAGGGGATTGATATGATACCAGCCGAATTAATAAAACACGCAGGGGAAAAAATGCAGGAGCGATTATACAGGTTAGTTTGTAAAATATATGAGAAGGGAGAAGTACCACAGGATTTTCAGCGTAGTAGAATAGTAACAATGCCGAAGAAAATAGGAGCTAAATTGTGTGAGAACTATAGGACCATTAGCCTACTATCACATGCATCGAAGATATTGTTAAAGATTATTTATAGGAGATTAGAAAATAAAGTAGAGGAAAGGCTAGGAGAAGATCAGTTTGGTTTTAGGAAAAACAGAGGGACGAGAGAGGCGATTCTAGCACTAAGAACGGTAGTAGAAAAAAGAAATAGGGTAGGAAAGGTAACTTGCATAGCTTTTGTAGATTTAGAAAAGGCATTTGATAATGTAGATTGGGACATAATGTTTAGAATTTTAAAAGAAACGGGTATAGATTATAAGGATAGGAGAATAATTTTTAATTTATATAAACACCAAACTGCCTTAGTTAGAATTGAGGGGGAAGAAGAGGTAGCAAAAATAGGGAAGGGAGTTCGGCAGGGATGTACACTCTCACCGTTATTATTTAATCTATATATAGAAGATGCAATAAACAAAGTAAAAGAAGAGTATAGTGTAGGTGTGAATGTACAGGGAGAGAAAATATATATGTTGAGATTCGCCGACGATATAGTTATATTAGAAGAAAGCGAAAAGAATTTAGAAAGGGTATTGAATGGTATGCAGGCAGTATTGACTAGGGATTTTAACATGAAAATAAATATAGGTAAAACTAAAGTGATGAGGTGTGACAAAAAGGAATGCAGTAGAAAAATGAAGATCTCAATAGGAGATAATAGAATCGAAGAAGTGTCAGATTTTTGTTATTTAGGCAGTAGAATCACAAAAGATAATCGAAGCAAAGTAGATATAAAGTGTAGGATAGCACAGGGTAGGAAGGCATTCGTAGAAAAAGAACAGATTTTAAGATCAAATATTGACTTGGGTATTAGAAAAAGATTACTGAAGGTATATGTTTGGAGTGTAGCACTGTACGGGTGTGAGGCGTGGACTATAGGAAAGGAAGAGAAGCGTAGATTACAAGCATTAGAAATGTGGTGTTATAGGAGGATGATGAGGATTGGTTGGGAAGATAAAGTAACAAATGAAGCTGTACTAGAGTTAGTAGGGGAGAAGAGAAGTATCTGGAGAGTGTTACAGCGTAGGAGAGACAGATTAGTAGGGCATATTCTTAGGCATGGGGGGATTATGCAATTGATCATAGAAGGTAGAGTGGAGGGAAAGAGAGGGGTAGGTAGGCCTAGATTGGAGTATGTGAGTCAGATAGTTGAAGACGTTGAGATGAATAGCTATAGGGAGATGAAGGGATTAGCTCAGGATAGATCGGCATGGCGTGCTGTTTCCAACCAATCTTTAGGATTGCGGACTGTTTAACGGACTGTTTAACTAGTATAAAAGTTAGTTAAACAGTCCGCAATCCTAAAGATTGGTTGGAAACAGCACGCCATGCCGATCTATCCTGAGCTAATCCCTTCATCTCTCTATAGCTATTCATCTCAACGTCTTCAGCTATCTGACTCACATACTCCAATCTAGGCCTACCTACCCCTCTCTTTCCCTCCACTCTACCTTCTATGATCAATTGCATAATCCCCCCATGCCTAAGAATATGCCCTACTAATCTGTCTCTCCTACGCTGTAACACTCTCCAGATACTTCTCTTCTCCCCTACTAACTCTAGTACAGCTTCATTTGTTACTTTATCTTCCCAACCAATCCTCATCATCCTCCTATAACACCACATTTCTAATGCTTGTAATCTACGCTTCTCTTCCTTTCCTATAGTCCACGCCTCACACCCGTACAGTGCTACACTCCAAACATATACCTTCAGTAATCTTTTTCTAATACCCAAGTCAATATTTGATGTTAAAATCTGCTCTTTTTCTATGAATGCCTTCCTACCCTGTGCTATCCTACACTTTATATCTACTTTGCTTCGATTATCTTTTGTGATTCTACTGCCTAAATAACAAAAATCTGACACTTCTTCGATTCTATTATCTCCTATTGAGATCTTCATTTTTCTACTGCATTCCTTTTTGTCACACCTCATCACTTTAGTTTTACCTATATTTATTTTCATGTTAAAATCCCTAGTCAATACTGCCTGCATACCATTCAATACCCTTTCTAAATTCTTTTCGCTTTCTTCTAATATAGCTATATCGTCGGCGAATCTCAACATATATATTTTCTCTCCCTGTACATTCACACCTACACTATACTCTTCTTTTACTTTGTTTATTGCATCTTCTATATATAGATTAAATAATAACGGTGAGAGTGTACATCCCTGCCGAACTCCCTTCCCTATTTTTGCTACCTCTTCTTCCCCCTCAATTCTAACTAAGGCAGTTTGGTGTTTATATAAATTAAAAATTATTCTCCTATCCTTATAATCTATACCCGTTTCTTTTAAAATTCTAAACATTATGTCCCAATCTACATTATCAAATGCCTTTTCTAAATCTACAAAAGCTATGCAAGTTACCTTTCCTACCCTATTTCTTTTTTCTACTACCGTTCTTAGTGCTAGAATCGCCTCTCTCGTCCCTCTGTTTTTCCTAAAACCAAACTGATCTTCTCCTAGCCTTTCCTCTACTTTATTTTCTAATCTCCTATAAATAATCTTTAACAATATCTTCGATGCATGTGATAGTAGGCTAATATAGTATAAAAGTATAGATTGTTTATTGAAACTTTGAAGAAAAGGTGAGGTTATGTCATTGTCAAAGCGAACTATTATTAGTAATTGGTTTAGTTGTTTATAAGTGGTATGTTTATACTAAAAAATAAACATATTATTAAAAATTGTATAGTATAAAAGTATAGATTGTTTATTGAAATTTTGAAGAAAAGGTGAGGTTATGTCATTGTCAAAGCGAACTATTATTAGTAATTGGTTTAGTTGTTTATAAGTGGTATGTTTATAGTAAAAAATAAACATATTATTAAAAATTGTATAGTATAAAAGTATAGATTGTTTATTGAAATTTTGAAGAAAAGGTGAGGTTATGTCATTGTCAAAGCGAACTAATATTAGTAGTTTGCTTAGTTGTTTATAAGTGGTATGTTTATAGTAAAAAATAAACATATTATTAAAAATTGTATAGTATAAAAGTATAGATTGTTTATTGAAATTTTGAAGAAAAGGTGAGGTATGTCATTGTCAAAGCGAACTAATATTAGTAATTGGTTTAGTTGCTTATAAGTGGTATGTTTATACTAAAAAATAAACAAATTATTAAAAATTGTATAGTATAAAAGTATAGATTGTTTATTGAAACTTTGAAGAAAAGGTGAGGTTATGTCATTGTCAAAGCGAACTATTATTAGTAATTGGTTTAGTTGTTTATAAGTGGTATGTTTATACTAAAAAATAAACATATTATTAAAAATTGTATAGTATAAAAGTATAGATTGTTTATTGAAATTTTGAAGAAAAGGTGAGGTTATGTCATTGTCAAAGCGAACTATTATTAGTAATTGGTTTAGTTGTTTATAAGTGGTATGTTTATAGTAAAAAATAAACATATTATTAAAAATTGTATAGTATAAAAGTATAGATTGTTTATTGAAATTTTGAAGAAAAGGTGAGGTATGTCATTGTCAAAGCGAACTAATATTAGTAATTGGTTTAGTTGCTTATAAGTGGTATGTTTATACTAAAAAATAAACAAATTATTAAAAATTGTATAGTATAAAAGTATAGATTGTTTATTGAAACTTTGAAGAAAAGGTGAGGTTATGTCATTGTCAAAGCGAACTATTATTAGTAATTGGTTTAGTTGTTTATAAGTGGTATGTTTATACTAAAAAATAAACATATTATTAAAAATTGTATAGTATAAAAGTATAGATTGTTTATTGAAATTTTGAAGAAAAGGTGAGGTTATGTCATTGTCAAAGCGAACTATTATTAGTAATTGGTTTAGTTGTTTATAAGTGGTATGTTTATAGTAAAAAATAAACATATTATTAAAAATTGTATAGTATAAAAGTATAGATTGTTTATTGAAATTTTGAAGAAAAGGTGAGGTATGTCATTGTCAAAGCGAACTAATATTAGTAATTGGTTTAGTTGCTTATAAGTGGTATGTTTATACTAAAAAATAAACAAATTATTAAAAATTGTATAGTATAAAAGTATAGATTGTTTATTGAAACTTTGAAGAAAAGGTGAGGTTATGTCATTGTCAAAGCGAACTATTATTAGTAATTGGTTTAGTTGTTTATAAGTGGTATGTTTATACTAAAAAATAAACATATTATTAAAAATTGTATAGTATAAAAGTATAGATTGTTTATTGAAATTTTGAAGAAAAGGTGAGGTTATGTCATTGTCAAAGCGAACTATTATTAGTAATTGGTTTAGTTGTTTATAAGTGGTATGTTTATAGTAAAAAATAAACATATTATTAAAAATTGTATAGTATAAAAGTATAGATTGTTTATTGAAATTTTGAAGAAAAGGTGAGGTATGTCATTGTCAAAGCGAACTAATATTAGTAATTGGTTTAGTTGCTTATAAGTGGTATGTTTATACTAAAAAATAAACAAATTATTAAAAATTGTATAGTATAAAAGTATAGATTGTTTATTGAAACTTTGAAGAAAAGGTGAGGTTATGTCATTGTCAAAGCGAACTATTATTAGTAATTGGTTTAGTTGTTTATAAGTGGTATGTTTATACTAAAAAATAAACATATTATTAAAAATTGTATAGTATAAAAGTATAGATTGTTTATTGAAATTTTGAAGAAAAGGTGAGGTTATGTCATTGTCAAAGCGAACTAATATTAGTAGTTTGTTTAGTTATTTATACTTTTCCAATTTTGGCAGTTATATATCCGACATCTACAACCACGACGAATAGCCGAACTTACTCGAACGTCCATCCATTATCCTTGGTGACGCGATCCTTGAGTACAATCTCCGCACCAGGCACACTGCACACGGGTATATTCCAGCAGTCCCTGATCCGTCTGTACACATACAGGGAATAGAAGCTGGCGAACCTGTCGTACAGGGGCGGGTAACCGTCGCGGTTCTTCTCCTTGGCGAGGTTCGGCGGGAATAGCCACTGGCTCAGGTAGCCCAGGAACATGAGCACGTAGAAGCCCAGGTATGTGAGGAATGCGGTTATAATGAACGGGGGCTCGAAAGACTCGCGTATCGGACGGTAGTTCAGCGGGTTGCAGCGTGTTGTGCAGGTGGGTTGCGTTGTTATTGGGACGCCGTTCGTCTGAAAAGTGGATAAACTAATTTGAAAGATATTACATTTGTAAACATGTCATTCTTCCGCGTGCTATCGCAATGCAGCGCCTTTATAATGAAGGTGAAATAATTTTTTTATTTGTGAATTGTTATATTTTTAATGATTCTATGCCCAAGAATTGCATTTTTTTTTAGATTTTCAGTTTCTAAAAAAAATAAAATGACGCGCCTAATTGATATTTTTACGTTCATTTCGAATTTGAAAAATAGATCCTTTATAATGAAGGGTGAAATAAAATATTTATTTGTGAATCGTTAAAAATTTTTAGATTTTTTGTTTCTAAAAAAATTAAATGACGTGCCTAATTGATATTTTTACGTTCATTTCGAATTTGAAAAATAGATGCTCTATAATGAAGGGTGAAATAAAAATTTTATTTGTGAATCGTTAATTTTTTTTAGATTTTCAGTTTAAAAAAAAAAAAATGACGCGCCTAAGTGATATTTTTACGTTCATTTCGAATTCGAAAAATAGATGCTCTATAATGAAGGGTGAAATAAAATATTTATTTGTGAATCGTTAAAATTTTTTAGATTTTTTGTTTCTAAAAAAATTAAATGACGTGCCTAATTGATATTTTTACGTTCAATTCGAATTCGAAAAATAGATCCTTTATAATGAAGGGTGAAATAAAATATTTATTTGTGAATCGTTAAAAATTTTTAGATTTTTTGTTTCTAAAAAAATTAAATGACGTGCCTAATTGATATTTTTACGTTCATTTCGAATTTGAAAAATAGATGCTCTATAATGAAGGGTGAAATAAAAATTTTATTTGTGAATCGTTAATTTTTTTTAGATTTTCAGTTTAAAAAAAAAAAAATGACGCGCCTAAGTGATATTTTTACGTTCATTTCGAATTCGAAAAATAGATGCTCTATAATGAAGGGTGAAATAAAATATTTATTTGTGAATCGTTAAAAATTTTTAGATTTTTTGTTTCTAAAAAAATTAAATGACGTGCCTAATTGATATTTTTACGTTCAATTCGAATTCGAAAAATAGATCCTTTATAATGAAGGGTGAAATAAAATCTTTATTTGTGAATCGTTAAATTTTTTAGATTTTTCGTTTCTAAAAAAATAAAATGACGCGCCTAATTGATATTTTCACGTTCATTTCGAATTTGAAAAATAGATGCTCTATAATGAAGGGTGAAATAAAAATTTTATTTGTGAATCGTTAATTTTTTTTAGATTTTCAGTTTAAAAAAAAAAAAATGACGCGCCTAAGTGATATTTTTACGTTCATTTCGAATTCGAAAAATAGATGCTCTATAATGAAGGGTGAAATAAAATATTTATTTGTGAATCGTTAAAAATTTTTAGATTTTTTGTTTCTAAAAAAATTAAATGACGTGCCTAATTGATATTTTTACGTTCAATTCGAATTCGAAAAATAGATCCTTTATAATGAAGGGTGAAATAAAATCTTTATTTGTGAATCGTTAAATTTTTTAGATTTTTCGTTTCTAAAAAAATAAAATGACGCGCCTAATTGATATTTTCACGTTCAATTCGAATTCGAAAAATAGATCCTTTATAATGACGGGTGAAATAAAATATTTATTTGTGAATCGTTGAAAAATTTTAAACTTTTTGTTTCTAAAAAAATTAAATGACGCGCCTAATTGATATTTTTACGTTCATTTCGAATTCGAAAAATAGATGCTCTATAATGAAGGGTGAAATAATATTTTTATTTGTGAATCGTTAAATTTTTTTAGATTTTCAGTTAAAAAAAAAATAAAATGACGCGTCTAATTGATATTTCCAAGTTCAATTCGAATTAGAAAAACATCATTTATATCGAAGCATGTAATCAAATTTTTATTTATGAATTATATTATATTTGTAATATAATGTAATATAATTTGTAATATTCTGTGCTATCATTAATTTTTTTTAAGATTTTCAGTTTCAAAAACAAATTAATTGATATTATTAAATTTATTTAATTTAATAATATCTAATTAATTCAATTAAATGACGCGTCAATTCGAATTAAAGAAATATTTGAATTAAAAACGTCGTAGAGATATACAATTTTTTTTTTCATAAATTCAATCTACCTCCACTGAGGGTACGATTCCATTGGCAGTACTTAATTCGTTGGCGTTCGATTGTGCGATTAAATGTCCATTTGTCGCGTTGCCTTTAGAAACGATTCCGTTTTTCTGAAATGGTACCCAAAAAAAAATCCCATTTTATCACATTAGCTGATTTTAACAAAATATCTGACCCGGCTTATATACACCGTTTTGTTTTTTTTTTTTAAGACCGCTAGAAAATCTACTTTTTTTCGTATATTTACTTACGACAGTATAACCATTTTGCTGGTGAACGGATTTATATTTGCGTGAATATTCATTCGGTTCCCCGATGTCCAGGTAATTTATATATTCGGTCGTTGATGTTCCATTGCTGTATGCAACACGGTCCTGCGTAGTCGCCATACTATAACAAACTGAATTTTTGGTCGGATTTAAGTTCTCCGCTTTGGCAAAGGTAGGCGCAATTTGTACGCTAACACGCATGCGCCTGTATATTAACGTAATCGCGTGATTATTCCCCAAACATGCGGTATGGAATATAGGCAACATATGCACAATTGGACGCGTCAGTCATACAGCTGATCCTCGTTTAATGTTATATACGTGTAGTTTAACGCGAGTCGTGACAGCGATATTAAAAAATTGCTGCTATTATAATTGCTCACTGCTATTAATATAATTTGAATTTCGTTTATCGAATATATTTTTATTTCCAACAATTGCATCGTTCATTTTTCAAATATGGCTTATTCGTGTCATACGCATGACGTCATACTTTATACTGTCCAATAGAATAATCGTTAAGCTCATATCGCTTGTATTCGTCGAAAGTGATCGTTTTTAGACGTTTTCAGCTCTCTGACGTTAATAAATTTATTTTCAGAGATATAAAATATTTTTTATCGTGAAAAATACAGTTTTATTCCGAGAAGTACGAAAATGTCTAAAAACGCTCGTATTCGTTGAAAGTGAACGTTTTTAGACATTTCCAGCTCTCTGACATTAATAATTTTTTTTTCAGAGATATAAAATATTTTTTGTCGTGAAAAATACAGTTTTATTCCGCGAAGTACGAAAATGTCTAAAAACGCTTGTATTCGTTGAAAGTATACCACGTGGACATTGTTGAAATCAAACCAAAAATCAATCGCGAATAATTTGGATATTCAAATTAAAAAAAATCAATGTTTAATCGTAACACAATTTTCAAATATTCGTTTTTTAGTTTCACAAATACAAAATTTTTCATCGTACGAGGTTCGTCTGGGCAATGCGCCTTATTATTTTCTGCAATATATGAAATTGAATTAACATTTTAATTATAAAGATAATTATGTCGTCAGCACATTAAAGTATGTTGGTAAAGTAATGTTTATCATAAAAATTAATAAATTCAAATTATTGCCATTGAAATTATTACGCAACTGTTTAAAATAAAAATTAAATCATTATATATTGTTAAACGACGGCGTTAAATAATTATTTAAACATCACCCAAAAACCGTAACGCAAAGTATTTATTAGCTAGATGCGCATTTCGGAGGCTAAGCCCCCATCTTCAATAATTGACCAAATAAAGGTACATCTGTCACTCACCGGGATTGCTATACAATTAAGATTGTTTATTTAAATATTTGCTTATTTTTCGCTATTTAATCGTTGTTATATCATAAAAGAAAATAAATCAGAAAAATTGAAATATTTGCTATTTCCTACGTTGTTATTTTCGTTTGTGTATATGGTAGTAATTAAGCGAATGCTAATAAGACAGTCGATAATAATAAAGTTTAGCAAATAATGATTCATACTTCTGGAACAACGTTGGTGGTGGTGGTAGCGAAAACGAAATTGTAAATTGAATTTGCCGTATTATTATAAATTCATGGTGCCCCTAATTTTCAACACTGTACAACAAATCCAATAATAATGGCATAATATTGTTGTGAGGCGCAATAGTTCACGCATACAATTGCCTTGAACTCCTTTACTATTGTCATTGAAATTACTATTGTTTAACTTGAACTACTGTACAACTAATCCAATAATAATGAAATGAAATAAAATAATTTATTGTTACTCAAATATACATTATAAATAGAGACAGTCGCAAATATATATTAGAGCCACATCGTCAATAGTAGGTATAGGGTCTAATTGCAGACAAAATCTAAAAACTCTTGTATATTATAACAGCAGCTTTCTAATGCAATTATATTCACAGTTTTTTTGAAGCCTATTACATTTAGTTGTTTTACGTGGTAATGTGGTAAAGCATTATAAAATTTACATCCGGTATGATATGCGTTTTGTTCAAACAAGGACAGAATGTATATTGTTGTGAGGCACACATACAACTGTCTTGAACTCTTTTACTATTGTCATTGAAATTACTCATGTCTAACTTGAACTACTGTACAACTAATCCAATAAGAATGAAATGGAATAATAGTATATTAAAGAACGAGTTTCATAAGGCAGGTTTTATTGCACAAGTTCAAGTTTAGAAAACGAGGTTTTCTAAAGAACGAGTGTTATAAATGACTTATGAAATGAGTTTTTTAATACTTTTTTTTTCTAAATTGCGTCTTTAATGCCCTTTTTAAATAAAAAAAAATTGAAATTTAAAAATTTAGGGAATTTTTTGACTGTTGATAGTAAATATTGGCACATTTGAAATGAATTGTCAAATAAATTTAAATTAACCTATATGTTGCTTTCTTTTGTAGTTTGACGTACAATTGTACACTTCAGGGACGAAATTTAAATCAAACTATTTGTTGCTTTCTATTGTAGTTTGACATTTGATAACTAGCAAGCAGTGTTACCAACTTTGAAACAGTAAATTGCCCTATGCTATAAGCGAACTCATTTGGGTTCGTTAATAGCTCTATTAGAAACGCAAATTAGAAAAAATAATTTATTGGTACTCAAATATACAAAGAAATAGGGTAGGAAAGGTAACTTGCATAGCTTTTGTAGACTTAGAAAAGGCATTTGATAATGTAGATTGGGACATAATGTTTAGAATTTAAAAAAAAACGGGTATAGATTATAAGGATAGGAGAATAATTTTTAATTTATATAAACACCAAACTGCCTTAGTTAGAATTGAGGGGGAAGAAGAGGTAGCAAAAATAGGGAAGGGAGTTCGGCAGGGATGTACACTCTCACCGTTATTATTTAATCTATATATAGAAGATGCAATAAACAAAGTAAAAGAAGAGTATAGTGTAGGTGTGAATGTACAGGGAGAGAAAATATATATGTTGAGATTCGCCGACGATATAGCTATATTGGAAGAAAGCGAAAAGAATTTAGAAAGGGTATTGAATGGTATGCAGGCAGTATTGACTAGGGATTTTAACATGAAAATAAATATAGGTAAAACTAAAGTGATGAGGTGTGACAAAAAGGAATGTAGTAGAAAAATGAGGATCACAATAGGAGATAATAGAATCGAAGAAGTGTCAGATTTTTGTTATTTAGGCAGTAGAATCACAAAAGATAATCGAAGCAAGGTAGATATAAAGTGTAGGATAGCACAGGGTAGGAAGACATTCGTAGAAAAAGAACAGATTTTAAGATCAAATATTGACTTGGGTATTAGAAAAAGATTACTGAAGGTATATGTTTGGAGTGTAGCACTGTACGGGTGTGAGGCGTGGACTATAGGAAAGGAAGAGAAGCGTAGATTACAAGCATTCGAAATGTGGTGTTATAGGAGGATGATGAGGATTGGTTGGGAAGATAAAGTAACAAATGAAGCTGTACTAGAGTTAGTAGGGGAGAAGAGAAGTATCTGGAGAGTGTTACAGCGTAGGAGAGACAGATTAGTAGGGCATATTCTTAGGCATGGGGGGATTATGCAATTGATCATAGAAGGTAGAGTGGAGGGAAAGAGAGGGGTAGGTAGGCCTAGATTGGAGTATGTGAGTCAGATAGTTGAAGACGTTGAGATGAATAGCTATAGGGAGATGAAGGGATTAGCTCAGGATAGATCGGCAGGGCGTGCTGTTTCCAACCAATCTTTAGGATTGCGGACTCTTTAACTTAACTAACAAATATACATTGTAAATAGTCGAAAATATATATTAGAGCCACATTGTCAATAGTAGGTATAGGGTCTAATTTCAGAGAAAATCTAAAAACTCTTGTATATTATAACAGCAGCTTTCTAATGCAATTATATTCAAAGTTTTCTTGAAGCCTATTACATTTAGTTGTTTTACGTGGTAATGTGGTAAAGCATTATAAAATTTACATCCTGTATGATATGCGTTTTGTTCAAACAAGGACAGAATGTATATTGTTGTGAGGCCTTGAACTATTGTCATTGAAATTACTATTGTCTAACTTGAACTACTGTACAACTAATCCAATAGTAATTGCGAGGCGCACTAGGTCATGCCTTGAATTTATTTAGTTGATCATTACTATTGTCTTCGATTGTGCAGTAGTAATAGCAGCTAGTTGAATGTTCTTGAGTCCGTCTTAGCTGGTTCGGCTTTGCGGTATTGCGCAAGTAGGAGCGCGTATGCGCAATTCTAACCTTGAAGAAGGAAAATGCAGGGGAAACAAAACGCGCAGCCAATACGATCGCCGCAAACAAAACTCCCCTCTCGTAGGAAGAGATCGCCACATGACACAAAACAGTCAGTCACTGACATTTACATTCACTTGACATATCTGACTTGCCGGTGCGCGGTGTGCGTACGTGTGTTGTGATTGTGAGCTATCAAATTCTCGTGCAATAATAAACGGGTCACATTCCAAAGGGAAGTGAACAAAAAAAATTGGATTCGACACGATGAATCACAACGACGTGTTGAAAGCCACACAAGATTTCCTGGGCAATCTGCAAGAGGACCACTCCCAATATCCGCACGTAACAAGCACGTTGAAGAGGGAATTGGATTCATTGGACGATTTCGAACATTTGGGCCACGACAGTTCGCCAATTACTGAGACAATGAGCACCGCCGCCGCCGCCACATCGTCTGGCCCATCTAACGTAAACCGTACACGTGACACGCAGCAGTTGGAGGGTAAAATCGATACAGGGGATGCCGGTGGGTTGGCAGAGGCACAATTCGCAGCCAGCGGCCGTACAGTTGGCAAACTTGCCGACGACGACGTTCTTCTCCATTTCGATCCTCTATCGACAACGACCCAGCGCCGACTCGATACGGCACTGTACGCGGACACGAAATCGACACCGCAGCGGACCACCATGGACTCGAATTTACTGCAAATGGGCGGCGATACGTTCCCGGATCGCAAAGAGGCCGATGACAAACTGGACAAGTTCCTCAGCGAACTGTCCACTATTAGTGCCCCGAATCCACCAGTCGCCACGGTCAAAGACCAAACACCCGAGCACGCTGCCAAAGATATCTTCGAGGACTTGAAAGCTGACGCCCTGAAACAGTTCACCGGCGGCGATGTTATCGGCAAGCCGGCCGAGAAGCTCGCGGACGATCTGTTGGAGCGTTTCTCCGATAGCGACGATGACTGTAAGCCTTCGAAAGTAACCGATAGCTGCCGGTCAGTTGTGCCGGCGCACGGTCTTCCCAATATCGATCAAATCAAATCGGACAGTGACCAGATATTCAAAGATTTCGACGAGTACGTGGACAACAGCCAACAGAAGAAAGAGGCAGCGTCCGATAAGCCAGCCAAAGATGATTCGTTCGAGAAATTCGAAAGTGAATTGATGAAATCCGAACCGATTGTGATTCATCAGGAGCCGGCCATGAAAGCGAGTCCCATTGTGGTAAAACCGCAACAGAAGGACGTTCCGAAACCCGCGATAGTGGAAACGAAACCGACGAAGGCCGTTATTGAAGCCGAAGCAATGTTCTGCAAAATGGGATTGGGTGAGTCTTTTTTCGAATCACTGGCTCGATATATTTGTATGAGTCACCTATTATTCATCATAATATGCGCATAACTACAGTAAACATACATATTGCCGCTTTTTTTAGGTAAAATTGTGCAATTTATTATTTATTCAATCGTGACGAATTTCATTCTTTTTCCACTCTTTGGCACAGATCCGATAGAACAAAAAAAGAACTCGGCCTGATTTACTATTCAATAAAACGGAAAATTTGCTACTTTTTCGACAAGATAAAGTGAATTTCATCAAACCTCGACTCCCTTCGATTCGTTTGACTACTAGTGCATCAACCTCCGCAATTTTTCGACAAGATAAAGTGAATTTGATTAAACCTCGACTCCATTCGAGCTGCAAATGTAAAATAGGTGTAGTACTATTTTCTTCACCACTCATCAAATAGCATTGGGATTCTTTTGACTACTAGTCCATCAACCTCCGCAATTTTTCGACAAGATAAAGTGAATTTGATAAACCTCGACTCCCTTCGATCTACAAATGTAAAATAGGTGTAGTACTATTTTCTTCACCACTCATCAAATAGCATTGGGATTCTTTTGACTACTAGTCCATCAACCTCCGCAATTTTTCGATAAATTAATGTGAATTTGATCAAACCTCGACTCCCTTCGATCTACAACTGTAAAATAGGTGTAGTACTATTTTATATACCACTCATCAAATAGCATTGGGATTCTTTTGACTACTAGTCCATCAACTTCCGCACTTTTTCGATAGGTCAACGTGAATTTGATCAAACCTTGACTCCCTTCGAGCTGCAAATGTAAAATAGGTGTAGTACTATTTTCTTCACCACTCATCAAATAGCATTGGGATTCTTTTGACTACTAGTCCATCAACCTCCGCAATTTTTCGATAGGTTAACGTGCATTTGATCAAACCTTGACTCCCTTCGATCTACAAATGTAAAATAGGTGTAGTACTATTTTCTTCACTACTCATCAAATAGCATTGGGATTCTTCTGAGTACTACTGCATCAACCTCCGCACTTCTTCGATAGGTTAAATAGAATTTAATTTAATCAAACCTTGACTCGCTTCGAGCTTGAAATGTAAAATAGGGTAGTACTATTTTCTATACCACTCGTCAAATAGCATTGGCATTCTTTCTAGTATTAGTGCATCAACCTCCGCTGTCCATAATATGTTATATTACCGTGTGCAATCAATTTAGTCTTGGTGGCCTAGCTGAAGATAATAATACAATAATTGCATATGAACACAATAATGAAGGATCGTTAGGTAATTTTGAAGCACTTTTTAAATTTATTATACATGGTGGTCGTGGAGCCCAAGTATTATTATACTTGCAAATTTTATATATAATATCAATTTTTATAAAACATAGTGGCAGGCTGGAGCAAATTATATAATTATAGGGGCCGCGATTGTAAAAAAAAAAAAATATTTGGCAATATGTTCGATTTAAATATCAAAAGATCAATCGGTGAAATTTATATATCACATTTTTAGCAACAAACTTGTTACATTTTACCGATTTCGTTTTGTATTAGCAAATTAGTCCAGGCCCGACGTTTTAAAACCACCGTTTTATACCAAATGTTCGATAGACATGAAGTCTATTTTAAATTCCAGTATCGATCCAGATACTATCAATGTCGATAAATCTTCTGGGCGTATATTTTCTGGCATATATTCAAAAATGCACGTACTTCGTAATTTAAATGTTGATTCGGGAAGCAAATATGGTGAAATTATTCTGAACTTATCATCGAAGCGTCGTCTATTTTCTATGAATTATTCAAATTACACATTTCTAAAAATAGATGTATTATTCACCTGCAGTGAATTCTTCGTGGCACGTAGAATGGTTAAATGTGCATTTTAGAACTGATGATGACTCACGTGACCGTAATAATATTTCTGTTTTTATTTCAATCGAAATTTTGTAGTTTATGAACGAATAAAATTAATTTATATAATAAAATTGGAAAGGCGCGAGCTTAGATGCAAATTTTAATTCCACGTAGGTTCTTAAACTGATTAGTTTCGGTGCTTAAGAGCCATTCTACAAAACGAGGTGTGCATGCATATAACATTCAAATAATCGGTAAACATTTTTAATTGTCGCCTTTTATTACGAAAATTCAATTTAAATTCGCCGCGCATGTTAAAATTGACCGATTTTTCCTCCAAGCGAATTCTTGGGCCTCTTTCCCCATAAATGTTGGTTATATTTGAACGTGCATATTTTTACAATCTATTAACGGATATATATATTTTACAAACAGATAAATTCTCAACGCTTAAATGATTTCCAGATGTATTATAATGGTTCTTGCGTAGCGTCATTTTGTTATATTAAATGAGAGTGCAAAAAAAAAAACGCAACATATATAAAAAAAATACCCCGATACGATTTTGTATGCATACTTAATTCAAAAGCTTGTATCGAGAGTCCGTTCTCAATTACATCCTAAAAGAAACTCGACTGTTAAAAAAATAAATAATTCGTTCCCCAAATGTTACACTCTTCAGTTTTAGATGGTAGAATTTATTTATTCGAACCTGGAAAAGTAGCTTTTTTTTTATTTTACGGAAATTATAGTGCTAGCTAAATATATAATGGGGTTTATTTTTCGAAAAAATAAATTGACATTTGCTGTGTATTTTTTTTTTCGTAAGCTTCTGTACTCAGCCATTGTATAAAAATTCTTCATGTGCCAGCCAAGTGGAGTGTAAAAGTTATTTTTAACTTGCTAGATTAAAAAAAAAATTCGTTACAATAGAAAAGTTTCTTTCATATTGCATTTGCCACAATGGCAATATATTTTTAAACATATGTTATTGATATTATTTATCATGTTTGTTCCTAACATTTCTAAAAAAAAATTGCGGTAATCACACATTGCTTATCACTATTTCCAGTAGTATATTTCGTTTATTAACTACACACTTTTTAGTTTATTTAAAAATTTTGTGCAAAATTACATCGCTACCGTTATTTGTTTTCAAAATAAAAATGTAGGGCCACAAAATTATTTTCTTAATTTTTATTGACGAGACTTTAATTTTGATTTATTAAAAAAAATGTTTATAGTACAGGACCGTACTATTCTATTTTATCTCGAATTTTACTCTTAATTAAGCTCGTTTTCTAAACAATTCATTTAATTCATCGCTTTTTTTATTAGATATCTGTTCTGTTTAAATTTATAGCACGAAAAAAATGGGTTTTTTTGCTCAAATTCACGTGAAGGCTATCTTAATCAATTAATTTTAAAGCTTTTACGATTTGTTCATCGAGTGCTTAAATTTACAACAGTAATTTCGCGATATTTGTTTGTTGTAAAATTTATATTATTACAACAAATGACATGTACGAATTTCCTAATTCAAAACTGCATTTCTAATGGCGAAAAATGATCCATACGATTATAATATAGATATTAAATTGATTTAAGTACATCTATTAACTAGATACATTTGACCCTCTGGTCGAATAAAAATTCCTTTTCGAATATTTGTTCTTTGGATAGATAACTGAGTTCGCGTGCACTTAAAATACGAAGAATTCATCATTAATAGTAAATGGGTAATGCCAAGTAAATAGAAAATATTTGGATATCTTAATTTGTTGATTCGTGACGTAAATAATAAATAAATTTCATAATCGATTTGGATAAATAAAAAAAATTATGGAATTTGACCAAATACATTTTTAAATCCAACTCTTGTTATTTAGATTTAACAAATTGTTCAGAAACAATTTAATTATTTGATGAAAGGTCGCAAAAAAAATTTATTTAAAAATATTAACTAATACTTACGTGGTTAGCCAGCAATTAGCGCAATGACCATAAAAGTTCTTTTGAAGGCGAATAATACCGTTAAAAACGGTACGCGCAATTTAAAATGTAATTCGCACTTTTCACCGACACTGTTGTTGATAACTATCTGACAGCAAGTGACAGTTGTAATTGAATCTGACGTTCTGTCGTCTATTACGTGAATGTTCGTTTTATGACGCCTCCGAATTAATTGTGTTTTTGTTCACTACTTTATGTGCATTGCCTTTACTTGAATTATTCAATGTGTGACATGATTCGAAAATCTATTGCACGTGTAGGAATTTGTAGATGAGCGAAATCAATTTAGAGATGGAAATTGTTGCTTTTCACTCAGTTTTTTTTTTCTCTCACGCGCATTTAATGGTGATTTTTATGTTGAAATTGTGACAAATTTCAAAATTTGTCCAAGAACAGACCTTACGCGTATCAAGCTTTAATATTGTAGCATTTATTTTCAGCTTTTTCGAAAAAAATGTCAAGAAATTTCGTTCTACTTGTATAAATTATTTAACAATTAATCTGGTGTTATTTTATTTTTAACTCCTATTGAGTTTTCTTTAAAAAATCGCGGAATTTTGTTCTTTGTAAGTTACATTTTCTTAATTGACTTGAACTGACCTGACCTTTTTATAGTTTCAATTGATTTTAATATCGAGGAACTTCAGTTTACGTTTTTCTATAATTTTTTAAATTTTAACTTTTATAGCATCACTGCAGTTTTTTTTTTATATCGAGAAATTTCGGTCAATTTAAGTTTTTAATTTTTGACCTGACCGCATCTTATATAACCATTTCTGAAAAACTCGAAGTTATTTTTTAATTAACGTGACCTGAACTCCTATAATATACTTAAATTTAGTTTTCTTAAAAAAAAATCCTGCTGAAGCACTTCTGCTATTTTATTTTAATTGGAATGCCGTTTGAATTATCAATTTACTTTCATTTCCCTTGATAAATTCCTTCATTAATTCCATTTCTATTTGTTCCCATCTCTAAATTTATCTATACTTTTTTTTTTTAGATAAAATCACATATACTAGCATTGGATCAATACTAAATTTGCAATTCGGCAATTTCTAATTATTTTTCAAAAATTTAAATTTCAAACTCGCATATAAATATGCATATAAATTAAAAAATCTTCCAAAAACTTATCTAGATTTAGATTAAAATCAGACATCAACAATTATCAATGCAAAATCAATACTTTTTTTACTGAGCATTATTTATTTATTTATTTATTTATACGTAACTGATAATTTGATTTTTATTGTGTTTGTTTATCAAACACTTAAAATCGTATCAAAGCATTCGAATTTACAAATTAAAGAATGTATTCTTTTGTAGAAATTATGAAGAACAATGTTTAGATTCATTAAAAGAAAAGCCTGACAAAATTATTGTAAATTTGACATTATATAATTTTTCTCTGTAAAACGATTCATTTATTTCATAAATCAAATGCAAACGAAACTTTTCCTAATATTTCTGCCTTTTTTGAGTACATATTAAAAAAATTAATATATTCCATACTTTCCGTATTTCAAACTCATATGTAAATTGACATTTACGCAATTCAGTGCACATAAAGTTGCCTATACTAAATCATACTATGGCCATATAATTTGCCTGGCAACGATTCGAACGAATTAAAATTTATACGCGCGAATTTCTATATTATAAAAAAAATCTTATCTAATCGAATAGACCTTGTAAAATTTCGAAACGGGTGTAATTTCGTTTGATAATCTTTGATTGCTGTTTTTTTTTGATAATATTTTGAGGTGCATATAAAAAAATGGGAAGACCTAAATTCTGTTAGATATAGAATTAATAGAATCATGGTTATTAATAGAGTTGAGTTTTTCTCAATATCCACGCAATAATTGCGATAAATCATTTACAAAAATATTATTGATATTAATTAAATGATTGGATACAAGTTTTACACGAACGTTAGTTCGTAAATTATTGACAAAAAATGCCCCGATTTTAATATCAATAGCATTTTAATGTCGCAACAATTTGCAAAGTATATTTCGAATGTATTGCGGCTTTAAATTAATCAATATGTGAAAGACTTTTGAGGTTGCAAGCAAAGCTTGCAAAAAACAATAATTAATTTTTTTAAATCGATTCGCCAAAAACATAAAAATTAACAGTAAATTTATTATACTATTAAAAATAGCCATCCATCCAAGGACGAATGATTCGTTCGTTATTTGTTCTTAAATCATTCACTAGTCGTTAATTTATGCATAATTTCAATTAATTCTCGAACAATTCTATACTTGAACTGAATTTATATTTATAGTCGCTACTCCATTACAGTTTGATCTAGGTCAAATTTTAGTTCCATTAATTTTAATCTTAACTTTTGATACTGTATGATTCACTCTGATATCATTTGTGCAAATGGAACTTTCGCTTTGCGTCAACATTTATATTTAGATTCGTGCATTTTTGTCATCTTGTTGCTGCAGAACAAAAACTACGAAAACAGGAGCGGAATTCGAAAAAAAAAATGATCCTTTCTATCGAAAGCTTTGTCCGCTGCTGAAACTAACAAGTTTTTATTTATATAGTTTTTGATTGTATTACATACGGTCAGAAAACATATTTTTAAACGTTATAAACTTGCATTATAAAGAATACAGGGCCAGGAATTGATCCTTGTAGAGAACTACATAAGGCTGATATGATAAATTGATTTTGAAGTTGGAAAAGATGTTTTTTTGTTGGAATTTTTGCGATTCTAAACTGTTCACAAACGTTTCGAATTTTTATTTACATTTCTTTATAAAATGAACTTGATAATTTTTTATTGGTTTAACTTTAAAAATATTTGTTCAGTGAAATTTCTGAATTGTGAGATTAAATTTTACTCGAAAATATCATAAACCGGTATTTGTAAATGGGAAAAATTGTCCAAATCAAATTCCAAAAATCAAAAAAAAAAAAACCATTTTTCAGTTTCTCGACGATTTTCGTTTTTCCTTGTGCTAATTTCCTATATTAGAAAATATCCCACTCGTGTTATTATATATGGCAAAAATTAAATTGAAATTTTAACTTCAATTTGCACAATTCAATCATTTATATCTTCTCCCCCCAAAGCCACACAAGCGCAGATTCCAAATCCTTGGATCACAACGTTTGAGGAATTACCATAAGCAGACAATCCAAAATGTGAAAATTGTATAAAAAAAAATTCAAATGGTGTGCACCCGTTTTTAGCTTTCTTGCAATTTCTTCCACACTATTAATCAATTCCATAACAACTTCTACATAACAAATTTTGTTTGCAATATTCTTTGTTCCTGAATTGCACTCGACAGTTACAATGCGATTTTTTTATGGGGTTGCAAGTTTTCTGGTGACCCAAATCTATAGGCAGCCCAACTCCCACCCTTAGAGCTTTCAATCGATAATCATACGGCGCAATAGTCACAAAGATCCTGTCATATATACAGGAACATGGCACATAGAAGAGAAACTCGCGAAATTTGATTTTTTTTTTTTGAAAAAAGTAAAGGCCCTTCATTTGTTGATCTTTTTAAAAATGTAAGAACTTAAAATCGTAGTGATTTTGTTCAAGGACGAATTTAATTTTATATTTTTAACTGACGTATGATTTTTTTTTAATTTTATACTTATTATTTTTTATGCAATTTTATTTGTATAACTATAAATTGCAATTTGAAATTCTTTGCTTCTATTTTTCTGTATCACCCTGGATATTGCATGTCGACGTTCGTTTATGATCGCCATTAGTCGGCACACTAACACGAAATAAATAAGGCCGTATCATTGCACACTCGTTTGTTGTGTACTATGTTGCTAATTCGATTTTATTAGAATTCAAAAAATAAAAATTCAAAGACAAATAAAAGTATGTATTTAAAAAATCTCTTACTGACGTAGAAAAATTTATTTTCAATCACGATTTTTTATGTCAGCGGTTCAACCTCAAATGGGGTGAGAAAATTCGAATATTCTGTTTAGCAAATTTTTTCTTAACAAAATTTTCAAATTGTTAAATTAACATGAAATTTTTAAAACTTTTAATTAGTCACTACGGTTTTTAATAATTGTATAGAATATCACCCAAATATCGTAATAGCTTAGATATGCGCATTTCGAAGACCATGCCTTCATCTTCAGCAGCACCATTATATATTGCAATTACGGTTGATGACAGACGGCTACTATTTTATTTAGTTTATATCTTGTGCTACTGAAGATGGGGGCATGGCCTTCGAAATGCGCATCTAGCTATTAAATGATTCGAGTCGCGCGGTATTTGGTGTGTGATATTCCACGCAAAAAATGTGGAACTTTAAAGTCGTTTTCTAAAAAATAAAATTGCAAATTGCAAAAGACAAATAAAACTGCAAATAAACGTATGTATTTAAAAAAATCTCTTATCGACGTAGAAAAATAAATTTTCAATCGCGTTTTTTTTATGTCAGCGCTTCAACCTCAAAAGGGGATGAGAAAATTCGAAGATTCTGTTTAGCAAATTTTTTCTTAACAAAATTTTCAAATTGTTAAATTAACATGAAATTTTTAAAACTTTTAATTAGTCACTACGGTTTTTAATAATTGTATAGAATATCACCCAAATACCGTAATAGCTTAGATATGCGCATTTCGAAGGTCATGCCTCCATCTTCAGCAGCACCATTATATATTGCAATTACGGTTGATGACAGACGGCTACTATTTTATTTAGTTTATATCTTGTGCTACTGAAGATGGGGGCATGGCCTTCGAAATGCGCATCTAGCTATTAAATGATTCGAGTCGCGCGGTATTTGGTGTGTGATATTCCACGCAAAAAATGTGGAATTTTAAAGTCGTTTTCTAAAAAATAAAATTGCAAATTGCAAAAGACAAATAAAACTGCAAATAAACGTATGTATTTAAAAAAATCTCTTATCGACGTAGAAAAATAAATTTTCAATCGCGTTTTTTTTATGTCAGCGCTTCAACCTCAAAAGGGGATGAGAACATTCGAAGATTCTGTTTAGCAAATTTTTTCTTAACAAAATTTTCAAATTGTTAAATTAACATGAAATTTTTAAAACTTTTAATTAGTCACTACGGTTTTTAATAATTGTATAGAATATCACCCAAATATCGTAATAGCTTAGATATGCGCATTTCGAATGCCATGCCTCCATCTTCAGCAGCACCATTATATATTGCAATTACGGTTGATGACAGACGGCTACTATTTTATTTAGTTTATATCTTGTGCTACTGAAGATGGGGGCATGGCCTTCGAAATGCGCATCTAGCTATTAAATGATTCGAGTCGCGCGGTATTTGGTGTGTGATATTCCACGCAAAAAATGTGGAACTTTAAAGTCGTTTTCTAAAAAATAAAATTGAATAACCATAAATTTTACATCAAAAAATTGATATCCCACCAATTTGACTAATTTTTTAATTGTATAAGGGTGTGCCCTTAAGTTAACTTTTCGCGTGAAATAAATTTTCTATAATTGAAAGATGAAATTACATTTCTAAAAAAAAAAAGTTGCTGTTGAAATATTTCATTTATTTGGTAGAATCGGGTAACTTTTTCCCCGATTAAATTTCAGACAGAGTTTCTTCACTAATTCCAGCAAGCCTACTGTAGATCTTCAGCACGCTTGCCCAGAACGACGTTGCCATTATAGAAACAAGAGCATAGTCAGCAGCAAACGACAAATTGCGCCACCATTCGTTCCCCGTACCTGTTCCCTATTCCAACTGCCAACTAACATCGAATAATCTTTAAGAAACAGGCACGCATTTAATCGCCTAATTAAAAAGGGCCGTGTGCAGGTGCCGCAAGCTCGTTATCGGACTGATCGACAGGGTCGTGTTTATCTGGTCCGGAGTGAGCGTGCACTGCGCATCAGAAACCGTCACACATGGTCCCTCCATAAAAACCGAAAACTGATTCGCAGTTGTGTTTAGTGCGGGGAGTATAGCGGCCGTGTCCAGCGCGTTTTCTTTTATTTGTCGAGGGGCTCTCGCATGCGGTTATATAAGTGGTTTTTGTGAGGGTTTTGGTTTTGTTTCTTTTGTGATGGAATCGCATATAAAGCACCAGGTCGGCGAAGGACTAGATGAGATCTTGAAAAGTGCCCAGGATCTAGCGACGAGTATTAAGAATAAGGATATCAGTGCCACTAAGCGATCCTTGATTTGTATTTTGTTCACGCCGAGTAGGTTTTTTTTTTTATTATTATTATTAGCTGTTGCTTTAAATGTTTTAATTGAACAAGAAATTTTCCTTTATGAAGAACATTATTTATGTTACATTGATTTTAGGTATATATATCGCAGGAATAATGAAAATTTTATCTGGTTTTCTGGATTTTATTTAAATCGATATTGGCAATGCAAGTGACAATTTTTTATTTTTTTTTAAATTTTCATGGAATTTTATTTTGCATTAAATTACAATGATTTGTATTTTGTTCACGCCGAGTAGGTTTATTTTTATTTTATTAGCGGTGACAATTTTGTTGCTTAAAATGTTTTAATTGAACAGGTTGATGTTCAGAATAGAGTACTTTATAGTTTGTCTACAAATAATTTGCCTAGCTCTCTTTTATGAACAATATTATTTATGATATATTCATTTTAGATATATATATCGCAGGAATAATGAAAATTTTATTTAAATATACATTGACAATTTTTTTTATGGCATATTTTATTTTGCAATAAATAAAAAATTTTCTATGTATATGATTTTTGAAAAATAAATTTTGGAAGCAAAAAAAAATTATACACACACACACACATATATATATATATCGCAGGAATAATGTAAATTTTATCTGAATTTCTGGATTTTATTTAAATATATATTGGCAATGCAAATGACAATTTTTTTAAATTTTTATGGCATATTTTATTTTGCAACAAAAAAAATTCTATATATATGATTTTAGAGAAATAAACTTTGGAGGCATATATATATATATATATCAGGAATAATGAAAATTTGATCTGGATTTTATTTAAATATACATTGGCAATGCAAATGACAATTTTTTTAATGGCATATTTTATTTTGCAACAAATAAAAAAAAATTCTGTCTAATGATTTTTGAAAAATAAATTTTGGAAGCAAAAAAAATACACACACACACACACATATATATATAAAGCAGGAATAATGTAAATTTTATCTGAATTTCTGGATTTTATTTAAATTGGCAATGCAAATGACAATTTTTTTAAATTTTTATTGCATATTTTATTTTGCAACAAAAAAAAATCTATATATATGATTTTTGAAAAATAAATTTTGGAAGCAAAAAAAAATACACACACACACACATATATATATATATCGCAGGAATAATGTAAATTTTATCTGAATTTCTGGATTTTATTTAAATTGGCAATGCAAATGACAATTTTTTTAAATTTTTATGGCATATTTTATTTTGCAACAAAAAAAATTCTATATATATGATTTTTGAAAAATAAATTTTGGAAGCAAAAAAAAATACACACACACACACATACACATATATATCGCAGGAATAATGTAAATTTTATCTGGATTTTATTTAAATATACATTGGCAATGCAAATGACAATTTTTTTTATGGCATATTTTATTTTGCAACAAATAAAAAAAAATTCTGTCTAATGATTTTTGAAAAATAAATTTTGGAAGCAAAAAAAATACACACACACACACACATATATATATCGCAGGAATAATGTAAATTTTATCTGAATTTCTGGATTTTATTTAAATTGGCAATGCAAATGACAATTTTTTTAAATTTTTATGGCATATTTTATTTTGCAACAAAAAAAAATCTATATATATGATTTTAGAAAAATAAACTTTGGAGGCATATATATATATATATATATATATATATATCAGGAATAATGAAAATTTTATCTGGATTTTATTTAAATATACATTGGCAATGCAAATGACAATTTTTTTTATGGCATATTTTATTTTGCAATAAATACAAAATTTTCTATGTATATGATTTTTGAAAAATAAATTTTGGAAGCAAAAAAAAATTAGACGCACATAATTTCTGGATTTTATTTAAATATATATTATATTATATTAATTTTATATAATTATATTATATATTAAATATATATATAAAATATATAATGACAATTTTTTTAAATATTTTTTTAAAATTTTCATGGCACATTTTATTTTGCGACAAATAAAAAAAAATTCTTTACGTCTATGTGATTTTTGAAAAATAAAATTTGGCAATTACATTGGCAATGCAAATGACAATTTTTTTTTCGTGACATATTTTATTTTGTAACAAAAATTTTTTTTCTATGTATATGATTTTGAAAAATAAATTTTGGAAGCAAAAAAAAATTATACACACACATAATTTCTGGATTTTATTTAAATATATATTGGCAATGCAAATAACAATTTTTTTAAATATTTTTTTTTTAATTTTCATAGGACATTTTATTTTGCAACAAATAAAAAAAAATTTCTTTACATCTATATGATTTTTGAAAAATAAATTTTCTAAGCACATATATATATATATACATATATCGCAGGAATAATGAAAATTTTATCTGGATATCTGGATTTTAATTAAATATACGTTGGCAATGCAAATGATAAAAATTTTATATTTTTTTAAATTTTCCGTGGCATATTTTATTTCGTAGCAAATTAAAAAAAATTCTGTCCATATAATTTTTGAAAAATAAACATTGGAAGCAAATAAAAATACTTACATAAAAAGTATGTATATTCGATTTTGCACAAATGAATTTCGAAGGCAAATAAAAAATGTTTGCTGATTTTTTTTTTTACATTCGATTTTTCGAAGCAAATAAAAAATATTTCGTTTTGGAAACTAATTGGAAACAAATCGTGAAAATCATAATTTTTTACATTCGATTATTATACACCACCATTTATTGAAAGCGTTTATTTTTGCAAATAAAAAAAACATCTATTTTTCTTAATATACATCACCCAACATCAAATGCGCATTTCGAAGGCTATGCCCCCCCATCATCAGTAGCACAAGACAAAACTAAATAAAATACCTCTGTCACGAAATATTAATAAAATTAACACTGTAGTGATAATTTTTAAAATGTTTAAAAAAAAAATAACTTAACACCTGAGCTGCGACGAATTAAATATAGCCCAACTATACTCGTATTCAGCAACTAATAGAAAATATTTGTTGTCCAAACGTTGCGTTGTGCAGCTACAATTGTTAACAATTTTAATACAATTATTTATCATTTTTACAGTGTATATATTTAGAACGTGTCGATTATAATATATTTTTAACGATGTCATGGAATTCCTTTACCAGCAAACATCGATTCATATTGCTTCTAATAAACTTAAGGCTAGCGTATTTTTACAACGCTTCATTATTTCACAAATAATAAATGTTAAATTCAAAATTTTACTGATTTTGATTTTGCGCGTTATCAATTCAGTCGTTTATATTATGATAAAAAAACAACAACTTATATTGATATAAGTGACTTTCGAGTTGTTAAATGATTCCAAAGTTTCATATAACCTGATAAGTTTTTTTTTTATGTAATAATTAAAACGGCGCCAGATGATACAAAATCAACAATAAAAATATTTTTTTATTCAATACTTCTAAAGTATTTAAATATATTACCAACTTATTTAAAAAAATTATTATAACATGCAATTTGAGGAGCAGGTGAAATATATCGTCAAATATCTTTTTTTTTCATCGAGCTTTTACGAACACTTTTTAAAACGTGCCACTCTTTGTCTTTTACAGATGCTTGGTTCAATCCCGAACGGTTGGATCCTCAAGGTGAGTACATTGCTTTAAAGAGGCCGCTTTTTATATTCTTCTAAATTAACAACAAAAAAACAACTTGATTTGGGAATTACTTTCGCGGTAACTAAAAAACAAAAATGTAATGGTATAATGAATTTTTGA
This sequence comes from Leptodirus hochenwartii, assembly GCA_947310635.1. Lineage (NCBI taxonomy): Eukaryota > Metazoa > Arthropoda > Insecta > Coleoptera > Leiodidae > Leptodirus > Leptodirus hochenwartii. Next base: position 1,522,256 of record OX371178.1, on the reverse strand, counting down.
TTTTTGCGCGCGCGCGCGCGTGTGTTTTTTTGTTCTGACGATTGCCAAAAGTTGGTAATCTACGACATCGAAAATATATTTTTTAATGGACACGTACATTTGTTGCTACGCTGCGATGGTCCATTATAAATTAGAAAATAATGCAGTTACTTCGTTTTTTAATTGTTTCAAATCAATGTTCCACTCAGAAATTATTATTTTTTTGATTTACCAACGACAAATACGCGTTGATTTTTAAAATTACAACATTATCGCTTATTTTACCGACTAATACTAGCAAATTTTTGTTTGTCTTCAAATTATTGCTTATGTAATGGTTTAGATTATAACTGACCATTACAAATCGATTACCACATTTTAAAGGCACTGCAGAAATCACACGGAAAATTGCAATTTTCAATCTCAGACACGAGGAATTCGCGCACTTCATTTAAACGTGCGAATTATAATATTTATTCAATGGCAAGGCCAATGTTGACCCTGAATGCTCGTTATAAACGATTTTTGAATATCTATTATGGCTTCGCGAATAATCGTGTTTTATATTTTCGTTTGCAAGTAGCGTGTTCGTTCTAATTGAATCTGTGACTCGAATTGTTGACTTTATTTAACTCAATTATTGCTAATTTTACAAGGATAATATTTTTTTAATTTAAAGAAAAACTTATCGTTTCATATATATTTTTTTTAATTAATTAGCAATTTCGGTAGAAACTTACTTGCGATGTGCAATCGACTAAACGTTAAAAAATTGTTTATTTTTTATTCACGGTTTAAAAATTCATTGATAATTTAGAAAGAAATAAAAATCATTGTTTCGTATTGCTATTTAGCAAATTTAATTAACTGGCAATTTTATTAAAGTTTCAACTAATTATATAATAAATTACTTTTTTACAAATAAAATATTTAAATAATCTTCGTTTCTTAAGTCGCCTTAAAATAACTGTGCATATAATTTCTTGGTAGGTTCCAGTAAATTTTTTTTAAATTTAACTCGATAATAAACAAAAATTGTCTGACATAACAATTTGCGACACGTTCAAAATTTTGTTATCGCAATGAAGTAAATGCAATATAATTTTAATTGCGATATATATTGCGCTTTTATCCTTACGCAATTCTAATCTAGATTCAAATATTTGCAATTTTATCGCGAATAAAAAGTATTTTGTGTTACACAAACATATTGCGGCATCCAAAACGTACTACCGATTTATATTTGAGCTGTATTTAAGAAGGTATCTGTTACAAAATGTGCCTAAAATGAAGAATGTCATTCGAAAAATATTTATTGCTTGCCCCCATTTAGAATATTCATCTATTCTAACCTCATTTTACAAACGCAACATTTTAAACTCAATATCGTGTTAGGGACAAGTAAATACATTAAAATTAAAATATGAATCAGATTACGGTTTTTTAATTTGTCAAAAATGACATGATTATATGTCAGAAACATAAAAAATAGCACAAACGTCAAAAATGACACAAAACTAGGATCTGTCAAAAATTGACATAAGCATTACAACTGTCAATAAATGGCATAAAAGACATCAAAACTGGAAGCAGGAGAGATATGTACTATTTCAATGTTTAGCAAAAATCTTTTTTCGAAAATTTTGATGGAAATCGTGAACTCGCAATATCATTCAGTGATATTTTAGAAATTCTAGAAAAATTCTATTAAATAATGATCTTTGTTTCTTTAGTCGCGTTAAATAACTTTGCATATAATTTCTTGGTCTTTTTTTGAAAAAAAAAAAAAAATTTCAATTTTTTTTAATGAAAATCGTTAACTCGCAATGTCATTCAGTGATATTTTAGAAATTCCACAAAAAAAATTCTATTAAATAATTTTTGTTTCTTTAGTCGCGTTAAATAACTTTGCATATAATTTCTTGGTCTTTTTTTTGACAAAAATCTTTTTTTCAAAAATTTGAATGAAAATCGTCAAGTCGTAATATCATTCAGTGATATTTTAGAAATTTTAGAAAAATTCTATTAAATAATCTTGGTTTCTTTAATCGCGTTAAATAACTTTGCATATAATTTCTTGGTCTTTTTTTGAAAAAATCTTTTTTTCAACATTTTTAACGAAAATCGTTAACTCGCAATATCATTCAGTGATATTTTAGAAATTCTAGAAAAATTCTATTAAATAATCTTGGTTTCTTTAATCGCGTTAAATAACTTTGCATACAATTTCTTGGTCTTTTTTTGAAAAAAATATTTTTTTCAATTTTTTTAATGAAAATCGTTAACTCGCAATATCATTCAATGATATTTTAGAGATTTTACAAAAAAAATTCTATTAAATAATCTTTGTTTCTTTAATCGCGTTAAATAACTTTGCATATAATTTCTTGGTCTTTTTTTGAAAAAATTTTTTTTTCAATTTTTTTTAATGAAAATCGTTAACTCGCAATATCATTCAGTGATATTTTAGAATTTCTACAAAAAAAATTCTATTAAATAATTTTTGTTTCTTTAGTCGCGTTAAATAACTTTGCATATAATTTCTTGGTCTTTTTTTTGACAAAAATCTTTTTTTCAAAAATTTGAATGAAAATCGTCAAGTCGTAATATCATTCAGTGATATTTTAGAAATTTTAGAAAAATTCTATTAAATAATCTTGGTTTCTTTAATCGCGTTAAATAACTTTGCATACAATTTCTTGGTATTTTTTTGAAAAAAATATTTTTTTCAATTTTTTTAATGAAAATCGTTAACTCGCAATATCATTCAATGATATTTTAGAGATTTTACAAAAAAAAATTCTATTAAATAATCTTTGTTTCTTTAATCGCGTTAAATAACTTTGCATATAATTTCTTGGTCTTTTTTTGAAAAAATATTTTTTTCATTTTTTTTAATGAAAATCGTTAACTCGCAATATCATTCAATGATATTTTAGAGATTTTACAAAAAAAATTCTATTAAATAATCTTTGTTTCTTTAATCGCGTTAAATAACTTTGCATATAATTTCTTGGTCTTTTTTTGAAAAAAATTTTTTTTCAATTTTTTTTAATGAAAATCGTTAACTCGCAATATCATTCAGTGATATTTTAGAATTTCTACAAAAAAAATTCTATTAAATAATTTTTGTTTCTTTAGTCGCGTTAAATAACTTTGCATATAATTTCTTGGTCTTTTTTTTGACAAAAATCTTTTTTTCAAAAATTTGAATGAAAATCGTCAAGTCGTAATATCATTCAGTGATATTTTAGAAATTTTAGAAAAATTCTATTAAATAATCTTGGTTTCTTTAATCGCGTTAAATAACTTTGCATATAATTTCTTGGTCTTTTTTTGAAAAAATCTTTTTTTCAACATTTTTAACGAAAATCGTTAACTCGCAATACCATTCAGTGATATTTTAGAAATTCTAGAAAAATTCTATTAAATAATGATCTTTGTTTCTTTAGTCGCGTTAAATAACTTTGCATATAATTTCTTGGTCTTTTTTTAAAAAAATCCCTTTTTCAAAAAATTGATTGAAAATCGTTAACTTGCAATATCATTCAGTGATATTTTAGAAATTTTACAAAAAAAATTCTATTAAATTATTTTTGTTTCTCTAATCGCGTTAAATAACTTTGCATATAATTTCTTGGTCTTTTTTTGAAAAAAATATTTTTTCAATTTTTTGTAATGAAAATCGTTATCTCGCAATATCATTCAGTGATATTTTAGAAATTCTAGAAAAATTCTATTAAATAATGATCTTTGTTTCTTTAGTCGCGTTAAATAACTTTGCATATAATTTCTTGGTCTTAAAAAAAAAACATTTTTTCAAAAATTTTAATGAAAATCGTTAACTCACAATAACATGCAGTGATATTTTAGAAATTTTACAAAAAAATTCTATTAAATCTTGTTTCTTTAGTCGCGTTAAATAACTTTGCATATAATTTCTTGGTCTTTTTTTTAAAAAATCCCCTTTTCAAAAAATTGATTGAAAATCGTTAACTTGCAATATCATTCAGTGATATTTTAGAAATTTTACAAAAAAAATTCTATTAAATAATCTTTGTTTCTTTAATCGCGTTAAATAACTTTGCATATAATTTCTTGGTCTTTTTTTGAAAAAATATTTGTTCAAAATTTTTAATGGAAATCGGGAACTCGCAATATTATTCTGTGATATGATTTTGTATATTAAACCTCGACGACGGTCGCTATTTCTTCAGCTTTGCATATGTCGAATATGACAGAAATGACAAAATGATTTTACTTCCTCAATAGCCTACTCGACGATCCATCCCTCTATCATCAAATCATTTTTTTTTCACGACTTTTCCACGACCATTCTGCCACTATTTTCATTAATATTTGTTACACCATTTGTTCCTTCTACAAACCTATTCTTCTGCACGCCACCTCATATACAGACCACAGTGCAGTATGTTTCCGCAAGAGGGAGGATGCTAATAATCAACCCTTTACCCTCTTAAACAACCTTATTACACAGGTCTTTGTCGTAGGCCAGTGTGTAGAGGTTGTGCGTTGTTCCACACATTGTAATTTCTATACATGCCAGGTGCATGAGACATGGCACGAACTATACAGTCAAGTACATGCGCAGTGCTTAGTTCTTGTCGTTTTTGAGTATTGATTGTTATATGACTCGGGCGATACCGGGGGACATCTGCAAGGATCGTAAGGGACATGCGCAAGGATCGGTTGTTATGGTCATTGCTTTGGCTTTGCTTGTCACCAATGACCGATTGATTACCACCGACAGAACTGTATCTAGAGTTGTTATTAACACGACCAACTCGGTAGTTTTTATATCTGCGGACATCGAAGGGTTCTTTTGCGTGAATCATTATTTTTTTTGTACCAACGCCTAGATTGATTTGTCGCGGGTCGTTTTTTTTTTTGGAGGGGGGGGACTGGTAGAGTTTAGTGACAATAGTTTTGTCTGTGTGCGTGCGTGATTGAATTTTTGTGTCAAATTTAGCCGCTCGGCTTCGGTGTCGCGTGCCAAGAACCGAGTGAGAGAGGACCATCATCCCGTGACGTTCGACCCGGTTTTTTCGGTCCATCTACCGGTGGTTCCTCTCTTCCTCAGGCAACGGCCAGACAGACGTACAGTGTGTTCCCACACACGGTGGTGACCAAAACGACGCCGTCGGTGCCCCGTGTTCCATTCCCTCATCAGGCACCATGAATCTCTTCCAGATCCGCCGAGAAGAACGTAAGTGGCCGTTCGATTTGTGTGCCATTTGCCAGTGATTGTTGTACTCCTCCACCACCACCACCACCAAACCTTCGTCAAACATCCAAAGCACGCACGATTGTATCCATCTGGAGCGATGGGATTTCTCCATGTGTTGATGTGGTGGGATGGAGAAGCTATTTTTGTTCCCCCAGATATTTTCTGTACGCAATCGTCGATAAATCGCTATTGGAGTCCAGTTCATTCGATTGGTTTGATCCATCGCATTCGTTTTCCATTCTTTTAGTTAATTCGCACAATTCACGCACCTATAAATAATACCATGTCCTAGTCCGTGTCGACAGGCGAAAGAGACTCCACCGCCGCCTATTCAGTAGATTTGGATTTCGCTTCGTTGGCACCCGAAAATCGGCTTATAAACTTACGTGGACGTATTTGTTTTCGGTTGTTCTTTTAGTGTTAGTGGAGCTTTTTTTCCTACCAAATTTGATCAAATAGTAAGTACAATTGTGTTGTGACGTTTCGCGTGTTCTCTTTCAATTTTATGCCATGGTTGTGTAACTTTTGTGTCATATGTGTAGTGTGGTATATATTTTGGGTTCTATTTATAATTGTACCCGCTATTAGTATCGACATTTTGCATATTTTATAATTCCGCACGTACGTTACGTTTGCTTTCAAACAAAAACATGGTTACTACTCACCACCCTTCATTTCTCTTTGCTATTTCTACGAAATTACACATAGGCCTGTACTAAATCTTACTTACATCTGTAAGTAAGATTATACCTGTCTTCATACTGAATTCCAAAAGATACAACTTGAAACAATTCTTTGGCCATTTGTCAAAATTATTCCTCCAAAATTAACGAGACTTGAAAAGGATTCTTTAGGCACCTTCAAGGGCATAAAGGTGATATTGTATAATTGATCATTATTGGGCCATTTCTCAAAATTATTGCTCCAAAATTAACGAAACTTGAAAAGGAACCTTTAGGCACCTTCAAGGGCATAAAGGTGATATTGTATAATTGATCATTCTTGGGCTATTTTTCAAAATTATTCCTCCAAAATTAACGAGACTTGAAAAGGATTCTTTAGGCACCTTCAAGGGCATAAAGGTGATATTGTATAATTGATCATTATTGGGCCATTTCTCAAAATTATTGCTCCAAAATGAACGAGACTTGAAAAGGAACCTTTAGGCACCTTCAAGGGCATAAAGGTGATATTGTATAATTGATCATTCTTGGGCTATTTTTCAAAATTATTCCTCCAAAATTAACGAGACTTGAAAAGGATCCTTTTGGCACCTTCAATGGCATAAAGGTGATATTGTATAATTGATCATTATTGGGCCATTTCTCAAAATTATTGCTCCAAAATGAACGAGACTTGAAAAGGAACCTTTAGGCACCTTCAAGGGCATAAAGGTGATATTGTATAATTGATCATTCTTGGGCTATTTTTCAAAATTATTCCTCCAAAATTAACGAGACTTGAAAAGGATTCTTTAGGCACCTTCAAGGGCATAAAGGTGATATTGTATAATTGATCATTATTGGGCCATTTCTCAAAATTATTGCTCCAAAATTAACGAAACTTGAAAAGGAACCCCTAGGCACCTTCAAGGGCATAAAGGTGATATTGTATAATTGATCATTATTGGGCTATTTTTCAAAATTATTGCTCCAAAATTAACGAGACTTGAAAAGGAACACCTAGGCACCTTCAAGGGCATAAAGGTGATATTGTATAATTGATCATTATTGGGCCATTTCTCAAAATTATTGCTCCAAAATTAACGAAACTTGAAAAGCAACCTTTAGGCACCTCAAGGGCATAAAGGTGATATTGTATAATTGATCATTATTGGGCCATTTATCAAAATTATTCCTCCAAAATTAACGAGACTTGAAAAGGAACCTTTAGGCACCTTCAAGGGCATAAAGGTGATATTGTATAATTGATCATTATTGGGCTATTTTTCAAAATTATTGCTCCAAAATTAACGAGACTTGAAAAGGAACACCTAGGCACCTTCAAGGGCATAAAGGTGATATTGTATAATTGATCATTATTGGGCCATTTCTCAAAATTATTGCTCCAAAATTAACGAAACTTGAAAAGGAACCTTTAGGCACCTTCAAGGGCATAAAGGTGATATTGTATAATTGATCATTATTGGGCTATTTTTCAAAATTATTGCTCCAAAATTAACGAGACTTGAAAAGGAACACCTAGGCACCTTCAAGGGCATAAAGGTGATATTGTATAATTGATCATTATTGGGCCATTTCTCAAAATTATTGCTCCAAAATTAACGAAACTTGAAAAGGAACCTTTAGGCACCTTCAAGGGCATAAAGGTGATATTGTATAATTGATCATTCTTGGGCTATTTTTCAAAATTATTCCTCCAAAATTAACGAGACTTGAAAAGGATTCTTTAGGCACCTTCAAGGGCATAAAGGTGATATTGTATAATTGATCATTATTGGGCCATTTCTCAAAATTATTGCTCCAAAATTAACGAGACTTGAAAAGGAACCTTTAGGCACCTTCAAGGGCATAAAGGTGATATTGTATAATTGATCATTATTGGGCCATTTCTCAAAATTATTGCTCCAAAATTAACGAGACTTGAAAAGGAACTTTTAGGCACCTTCAAGGGCATAAAGGTGATATTGTATAATTGATCATTATTGGGCCATTTCTCAAAATTATTGCTCCAAAATTAACGAAACTTGAAAAGGAACCTTTAGGCACCTTCAACGGCATAAAGGTGATATTGTATAATTGATCATTATTGGGCCATTTCTCAAAATTATTGCTCCAAAATTAACGAAACTTGAAAAGCAACCTTTAGGCACCTCAAGGGCATAAAGGTGATATTGTATAATTGATCATTATTGGGCCATTTATCAAAATTATTCCTCCAAAATTAACGAGACTTGAAAAGGAACCTTTAGGCACCTTCAACGGCATAAAGGTGATATTGTATAATTGATCATTATTGGGCCATTTCTCAAAATTATTGCTCCAAAATTAACGAAACTTGAAAAGCAACCTTTAGGCACCTCAAGGGCATAAAGGTGATATTGTATAATTGATCATTATTGGGCCATTTATTAAAATTATTCCTCCAAAATTAACGAGACTTGAAAAGGAACCTTTAGGCACCTTCAAGGGCATAAAGGTGATATTGTAGAATTGATCATTATTGGGCCATTTCTCAAAATTATTGCTCCAAAATTAACGAAACTTGAAAAGCAACCTTTAGGCACCTCAAGGGCATAAAGGTGATATTGTATAATTGATCATTATTGGGCCATTTATCAAAATTATTCCTCCAAAATTAACGAGACTTGAAAAGGAACCTTTAGGCACCTTCAAGGGCATAAAGGTGATATTGTATAATTGATCATTATTGGGCCATTTCTCAAAATTATTGCTCCAAAATTAACGAGACTTGAAAAGGAACCCCTAGGCACCTTCAAGGGCATAAAGGTGATATTGTATAATTGATCATTATTGGGCCATTTCTCAAAATTATTGCTCCAAAATTAACGAGACTTGAAAAGGAACCTTTAGGCACCTCAAGGGCATAAAGGTGATATTGTATAATTGATCATTATTGGGCCATTTATCAAAATTATTGCTCCAAAATTAACGAGACTTGAAAAGGAACCTTTAGGCACCTTCAAGGGCATAAAGGTGATATTGTATAATTGATCATTATTGGGCCATTTCTCAAAATTATTGCTCCAAAATTAACGAGACTTGAAAAGGAACCTTTAGGCACCTTCAAGGGCATGAAGGTGATATTGTATAATTGATCATTATTGGGCCATTTCTCAAAATTATTGCTCCAAAATTAACGAGACTTGAAAAGGAACCTTTAGGCACCTTCAAGGGCATAACGGTGATATTGTATAATTGATCATTATTGGGCCATTTCTCAAAATTATTGCTCCAAAATTAACGAAACTTGAAAAGGAACCTTTAGGCACCTTCAACGGCATAAAGGTGATATTGTATAATTGATCATTATTGGGCCATTTCTCAAAATTATTGCTCCAAAATTAACGAGACTTGAAAAGGAACACCTAGGCACCTTCAAGGGCATAAAGGTGATATTGTATAATTGATCATTATTGGGCCATTTCTCAAAATTATTGCTCCAAAATTAACGAAACTTGAAAAGCAACCTTTAGGCACCTCAAGGGCATAAAGGTGATATTGTATAATTGATCATTATTGGGCCATTTATCAAAATTATTGCTCCAAAATTAACGAGACTTGAAAAGGAACCTTTAGGCACCTTCAAGGGCATAAAGGTGATATTGTATAATTGATCATTATTGGGCCATTTCTCAAAATTATTGCTCCAAAATTAACGAGACTTGAAAAGGAACCTTTAGGCACCTTCAAGGGCATAAAGGTGATATTGTATAATTGATCATTATTGGGCCATTTCTCAAAATTATTGCTCCAAAATTAACGAGACTTGAAAAGGAACCTTTAGGCACCTTCAAGGGCATAACGGTGATATTGTATAATTGATCATTATTGGGCCATTTCTCAAAATTATTGCTCCAAAATTAACGAAACTTGAAAAGGAACCTTTAGGCACCTTCAACGGCATAAAGGTGATATTGTATAATTGATCATTATTGGGCCATTTCTCAAAATTATTGCTCCAAAATTAACGAGACTTGAAAAGGAACACCTAGGCACCTTCAAGGGCATAAAGGTGATATTGTATAATTGATCATTATTGGGCCATTTCTCAAAATTATTGCTCCAAAATTAACGAAACTTGAAAAGCAACCTTTAGGCACCTCAAGGGCATAAAGGTGATATTGTATAATTGATCATTATTGGGCCATTTATCAAAATTATTGCTCCAAAATTAACGAGACTTGAAAAGGAACCTTTAGGCACCTTCAAGGGCATAAAGGTGATATTGTATAATTGATCATTATTGGGCCATTTCTCAAAATTATTGCTCCAAAATTAACGAGACTTGAAAAGGAACCTTTAGGCACCTCCAATGGCATAATTGATCATTCATGAGCCATTTTTCAAAATTATTGCTCCAAAATGAACGAGACATGAAAAGGATCCTTTAGGCACCTTCAATGGCATAATTGATCATTCTTGGGCCATTTCTCAAAATTATTGCTCCAAAATCAACGAGACTTAAAAAAGGATCCTTTAGGCACCTTCAATGGTGATATTGTATATACTTTGAAACGATTTTTAAGTCACTTTGTGGTTACGAATGTCACCCGGGAGGACTGTTTTTGGAAAAAAAAATCCTTGCGCACCGCGGATGTTGTAAATTGTCCAAATATCGTGATTTTTAAACGATTCTGTCACGTGGTATAAGTAGCTTACTCCACTCGTATATAAAAGTCAGTTTGTGTGGTCCAAAAAATTGTTATATAGCATTTTTAATTAGTCCTATGATTCACGTTAGGAACGAAACTAAATGGCTAAAGTCACATAATGGTGGTATAAATTTAAACGTAGGTAATTACGATTTTGAATAATATAATGCAAATTAATCTGGCAGCATTCTACGAAACGTATAATGCACCTGCTTTGAATTGTTTAGTGCACATTATATTGTCAGACTATTCAATAAATTCATTTGACGTTTATTATAATGCATTTGTATGCAACAACGCCCTGAAATATATTGCCCAAGAACCCATCAATCAGTTCGACTTAATTAAACATTTTTATCTATTTCATTCGTTCCAATCAAAAAATGTTATTATTTGCTGTTGGATTTAGTAGATCATTTGAAAATCGTGCATAGCGAAGTTCATGAGCAACGATTAAACTTTGTATGGTCTTATTTATTTTGTTGGTGTTTAAAGTGCATGTTGTGGCTTCGACAATTTGTTTTTATCAAAACCTCAACCTAGACTTTAGTGAATGCTGTGCATAATCAAGTATTATCAATTTTTATGGAAATATTAAATTGCGTGCCACCAAAATTTCGCTCCCCATAAATAATGCGTCTTTGCGCATTCCAAATAGAAATTTATTGTAGGCGCTCCTCTTGCCATGAATAATTTACCGAAGGCAATTTGTTAGTCATACAAAATATATATGTATAGAAAAAGTATTTAGAGAATATTGAATTCAAATAGAAAAGTTATAGAACTACCAAAAGGATCAAATCGATCGCATTAAAGGTTTTTGTGTCGTGAAGATGTACTTTGTTAAATCGGAAGGTGAAGGGTCGATAATTTGAATCGCGAAGAGAAGCGTTTAATAAATTGAACCATTACTTTTAAAGAAATATAAAGCAAATGAAAAATGTTTATAAACGATTGATTGAGCCGTAACTTTTTGATAGTTCATAAGCAGAATAGGCAAATAAAAAACAACTTTGCTTGTTCAACTGATCCTTTTGGATCGACAGAAAACATTTTTGGAATAGGGAAATAAGTAGATTTACCTGATAGTAAAAGCAACGCTGTTTTTTTCAATTAGTTCAAACTTGATGGTAAAAGCAAAGTCGTTTTCTATTTCCCTATTCTAAAAATGTTTCTATCAATGCAAAAGGTGCCAAAATTTTCGTTACTTGTAAAACTTAAGTACAGGTAAATTTTTTCCAATTGGCGAACGTCCGCGCACCGATAACCACTGCACAGACAGCAACAACCAATAAGATATGCAATAGAGGGATGTTTACATGCGAACGCTTTTACTCCAGGGCTGTAAGACGAGTGCGCATACCCTTGCAGCCGCGGACGTTCGCCAGTTGATTTTTTTTTTACCAATATCTTGTTTGTTTGATTGAGCGTTCATTTTTAGATATGTAACAAACATTTTGGAATATTTGGGCATCGTGGCACATTGTCATAGCTAAATAGCTTTATCATATCGACCGTAGGAATTTGTGCGATGATAACAACGGGCGCAATAAAATTTGGTATACGATATGCAATCAGCTGTTTCCAACTAGTAGCCCATTTGTATATGATATCACCAAGACGCGTTGGAATACCACCAGGCTACATTATTCCCGCAGCGGTTCTGATTGCCCACCACGTATCGGCGCGGTACCACCGGAGCCACCGTACGAGTGCACGCTCCTCATCTATCGCCTTCTGCCGTACGCGTAACAAAGACAGCCATCTAACTCAGTCGGTGCTGCCACTCACTTAAGTACCCAACAACCCAATCGTTTTTCTGCTTCCATTTCGAGATCGGACAGGCGCGCGCGTGTGTACATTTCCATCCAGTTGTTGCTGAAGCAAAGGTGGAAGCAGTACGTGTCTTTGCCATCGTGCCGCTTTACATAATCGCATGTGTCCACATAAAGTTGGTTCCGCACATTCTTTGTAATCCCTTCGTGTGTAAGAAGAGACAATGGTGCGAAAAGAGCAGCGAAACAATCGTGTTCAAAATGCGCCTGTGCGTGCTAGAGGACCGGGTAAGAAATAGTGTAAAATAACACACGATGAGGTGGTACCGTAACAAGGCAATGCAATGTAAGCGCAGCATGGTCCGCCATATGGCTCGTCTCAAGTATTGTTCAATGAAACTTCTTCTTTCATCGCATTCCACATCGGTTTTTATGCAAACATATGTTTGGATGTTCGTTTGAGGTCGGTAGCACGTGTATACATAGAATTGATCCATTTTCGGATTAACATTTAATTCTTTTACGACTTGGAACTAGCGACAAGCAAATTATAGATATTATTTATTGTAGTATGTGAGCCGTTGTTTTTTTTTATAGCAAATTTCGCATTTGGAATTGTTCGCTTCGCATTTGTTCAATTCAGTCACGAGAAATTTGAAAAGGCATGCAAGATCGAAACTAGTTTTTTACACGGAGCCATTGTAAGATCTATCATCGTCTTCTTGATGCTTCTATAGTATATATAAATATTGACGAAGCAGGTGCTTGTTTTTTTCTCATGTCTTCAGTTTAAGGTTACACAACATCGTTGTGCGTTTTCGATTTTATCTGATTCTTATTTTACGGTACAATGAACCACTATATAAGGCACAATATCTGCACGCATTTACATCTTGATTAGCAACGTCCACAGTGGCGTAGCCATTATTTTTAGAATGGGAGATTATATTCGAATTTTTCTTCGATATAGAGTCTTGCACACATAAAAAATGCTGCAAGGGCGTTTTTTTTTGCAAATATAATCATCTTTAATGCTCTAAAACTTGTAGTTAATTTGCGCCACAGGCGATTTTTTTAATAAAAAAATCTTTAATCTTGCATCAAAAAACGGGCAGCGCAGGCAAATTTTTTACCATATAGTTTGTAAAAAATGATGTATTTTTAAATTTCATCCCTCCTCCTAAATACGTCTTTGAACTGCTATATTTCAATATATCTTCCATATACCAGGCGATAACTTTTTACCTTTAAAAAGCATTGTATTGAAATATTCAATGTGTCGAATGAATAAAGCTATAAAGCTTTCTATAAATGAGGTTCGTTACAAAATAAACTTTGATGTGGTGAATTCGTTTCTCCCTCGTTTATGTAATATGATTGAAGAAAACAACAGGCAATGTTATATAGGGTTCGTAACTAACTAGCGTTTTACATAATTTAAAGGATTTCGATCTGCTTTCAAAATGAGCTGTATAAAATGCATTTGTGCGGTTTTTCTGTTGGCATCGACTTTTACAGTGCACGCAAAAGTTGAAATATAACACTTGAAATATATATACTACCTGGAGAAGAAGGATAAAGCACAAACACGCATAGAAATACTTTGTTTTCATAGAAAACAAAGCCAATGCTGAAAGTGTCCATGTAAATCCTTTGTATTGAAATTTGCCTCGAGTAAACAATTGTGGACTGTGTTTAGAAGATATTTTTGTAGCAATTTCAGAATAATTCGAATATAACTCTTATTTAAATTTAAAGTACAGATTTGAAAAAAAAAATTGGGAAGTTTGAATGCAGAGAATACGGTAGAAATGTGTTGTTTATGTATGAAGTAATACCTTTACTTCCACTTGCCCAGTACAGGAAAATTTTATTTAAAAACAATGCCGAGTTTGTAGCAAATATTTTTAAATAAAAATTTGGTATTTCCTTCATTTTAAATCATACAATAATTTCAACAATTCATAACGCGCAATCAACGAAATGCAATTTTTTTGCAAATCGCTGTAATTGCTACCAGCGACAATTTTCCTTTATATTCGAAACTGTTCATTTGTAGAAATTTATGCTGAATCGTCAACTATATATCACCGCATTATCTATTCGCAATTTATTAATAACCTTTTCGTTAATTCGCGTACACTTATCACGAATCATAAAACACATTTTATCGATTTATATTATTACATAATTGCCGAAATTTAATTGAACCTTTTAAGAACAATTTTCGAATAAATGTACCACGGTTTTCACACTATGAACTAGAGAGTGAGTGGTTTGCATTGCACTACACTTTGAATTAATTTTGTCCGAATTTCTAGAATTTAGGGCAAATTCGAGACGATTCGGTACCTTTTCAATAATTGCGTTCCACTTTCATTTGTTTTGTCCGAATTGCTAGAATTTAGAGAAAATTGGAGACGATTCGGTACCTTTTCAATAATTGCGTTACATTTTGAATTAATTTCGTCGGAATTTCTAGAATTTGGGGCAAATTCGAGACGATTCGGTACCTTTTCAATAATTGCACTACACTTTGAATTAATTTTGTCCGAATTTCTAGAATTTGGGGCAAATTCGAGACGATTCGGTACCTTTTCAATAATTGCGTTCCACTTTCATTTGTTTTGTCCGAATTGCTAGAATTTAGAGAAAATTGGAGACGATTCGGTACCTTTTCAATAATTGCGTTACATTTTGAATTAATTTCGTCGGAATTTCTAGAATTTGGGGCAAATTCGAGACGATTCGGTACCTTTTCAATAATTGCACTACACTTTGAATTAATTTTGTCCGAATTTCTAGAATTTGGGGCAAATTCGAGACGATTCGGTACCTTTTCAATAATTGCGTTCCACTTTCATTTGTTTTGTCCGAATTGCTAGAATTTAGAGAAAATTGGAGACGATTCGGTACCTTTTCAATAATTGCGTTACATTTTGAATTAATTTCGTCGGAATTTCTAGAATTTGGGGCAAATTCGAGACGATTCGGTACCTTTTCAATAATTGCACTACACTTTGAATTAATTTTGTCCGAATTTCTAGAATTTGGGGCAAATTCGAGACGATTCGGTACCTTTTCAATAATTGCGTTCCACTTTCATTTGTTTTGTCCGAATTGCTAGAATTTAGAGAAAATTGGAGACGATTCGGTACCTTTTCAATAATTGCGTTACATTTTGAATTAATTTCGTCGGAATTTCTAGAATTTGGGGCAAATTCGAGACGATTCGGTACCTTTTCAATAATTGCACTACACTTTGAATTAATTTTGTCCGAATTTCTAGAATTTGGGGCAAATTCGAGACGATTCGGTACCTTTTCAATAATTGCGTTCCACTTTCATTTGTTTTGTCCGAATTGCTAGAATTTAGAGAAAATTGGAGACGATTCGGTACCTTTTCAATAATTGCGTTACATTTTGAATTAATTTCGTCGGAATTTCTAGAATTTGGGGCAAATTCGAGACGATTCGGTACCTTTTCAATAATTGCACTACACTTTGAATTAATTTTGTCCGAATTTCTAGAATTTGGGGCAAATTCGAGACGATTCGGTGTCTTTTCAATAATTGCGTTATACTTCCATTTAATTTTGTTCGAATTGCTAGAATTCAAAGCAAATTCGAGACGATTCGGTACCTTTTCAATAATTGCACTAACACTTTGAATTAATTTTGTCCGAATTGCTAGAATTCAAGGCAAATTCGAGACGATTCGGTACCTTTTCAATAATTGCGCTACACTTTCATTTGTTTTGTTTTGTCCGAATTGCTAGAATTCGGGGCAAATTCGAGACGATTCGGTACCTTTTCAATAATTGCGCTACACTTTCATTTGTTTTGTTTTGTCCGAATTGCTAGAATTCAAGGCAAATTCGAGACGATTCGGTACCCTTTCAATAATTGCTTTACACTTTGAATTAATTTTGTCCGAATTGCTAGAATTCGGGGTAAATTCGAGACGATTCGGTATCTTTTTCAATGCGGGAATATTGCGAAACGCAATTTGTATTTGCATATGCAAATTAAAATGCTGCAAATAGTCACGCATGACATGCGCAGTTGAGAGGAAATGCAATGGCTTGTAAAAGAAATAATTAAAAATATATTTTATTGTATTTTTTAGAGCAATTATAGTGTGAATAATGAAATACGCAATACTATTTAATTAATCAAAATTTATACTGTCCAGTAAAGTAAAGTTTTTACATTATAACTTGTACTAAAAAATAATTAAGTATATGAAGTATCAATTTATTGAAAATGTTACTAAATAAAAAATTTGTTTCTTTGATTTCCATACCGAGGGCAAAGAATGAATTACATGGTTTAATTTGGATTTTACTACGACTTTGATTAACTTACCTATATGAAGAAATCTCTACATTTTTTAAATAAATATTGAATTGATAAACGTAAATTTAAAATATTCACATTTTCATTCAAATCTTTTCACATTAACGAAATCAACAATACTTTTAACAATTAAAGCTGAACATAATTACAACAATCCATTGTCATTTATTTGTTCGTTTTTTAATCGTATGTAAAATATGTACACATTTGTTAAATTCTTCATTACTTTTCCTATGGACGTTTATTCTCAATCTTGTTACTTGGTGTCGTGCCAAATTTTCGGAATTCATCTAATATTATGTCTGGAACTAAATTCTTCGACAAAAATGAAGCATGTATCTCGTTTCGCGTTGTTTTATTTCTCCACAACATATTACCTAGACAAAAATAACGCTCAAGACGCGGAATGGACAACTACAAAAAAAAAATCAACCACATTTCCATTTTGGTTATATTTCCCATTTCCAATCTTTCCAGTATTTCCTTGTCAATGATATTTCTTATTTTTACAAACACATTTTTTTAATAATTTCTGTTGCTTTCACGTTACAGTGGAGAGCCTGATCTACTGGCGGGACCCAAAGAAGTCCGGACCTGTGTTTGGTGGCGTTCTCGTCGTCCTTCTGGCCCTCACCTATTTCTCTCTGATCAGTGTGGTGGCGTACCTATCCCTTCTCGGTCTTACCGCCACAATCTCCTTCCGTATCTACAAGAATATTGTTCAAGCAGTCCAAAAGACAGGAGATGGACATCCCTTCAAGTAAATACAGATAATTAAATAAATCTGTTCTTTTTTTTAAAGCAAATTATTGAATATTTTGTAATATAGAATATCACCCAATATTTTTAAAATTGAATATTAATGTCGAGAAAAGTTGATATGTATTTTTTATTTAAGTTTTAGTCATCATTAATCACGAGAAAAACTAATATTATATAATACGAAATAGAAAATATTACTTAGTTTTATATCACGATAATTTATTTATTAGACGGCTATAATTTTATTATTACACATTTTGAAAACTTATAGTTATATTACAAACGTCTATTTATATATAGAAAAAAACTATTAGGCATTAGAAGGTAGGTAGAAGATTAGATAAGGTCCTAAATTTTAGTAAACTATTGCTAAATAGATCATTACAAATCGTTACAATACATTCAGAAATTCTATTAATCTCTGAATTTGAATATGCATTAGTTCAAAAGTTTCCTGGTACAAATAATACCGTATTTTGTAGAGGTCTCTGAGGCACATTTAAACAAAACAATGATATTAGATTAGCTTACTGTTGAAAACTTTATATATGAACATTAAATCTGTATACTTTCTACGTTTGCGTAGCGATGTTAAATTGAACCTCACGAGACCAGGGGCGTATTATCACCGCTTTTGTAACATAAAAAACGGATAAATTTCTGTTGCGCTCGCTCGATTCTTTTTATATGTGTGTCGTAACATTTATTGAACAGTAATTTAATTGACTGCGTACGTACGAATTGTACAAATTGATGATATATTTTATATTATTAAATTCATTTGTCATGCGCTTAATAAATGCTAGCGATCTAAAAGATTTCCTAACTACGGCACTTATATGTTCCTCAAAAATCTAGTTGTGGTCAAGTACTTACCTTCAAATCACGAATATCTTGTACTTCTTTGTTCAATTTGTATAATGTATAACCAGTTATTCTAATTTTATTTATTATTATATACAAAATGCTATACTACTTAATTTATATATATATACTCGTATAGATAGTTATTATTATTTATATATATTAGAACAGGGACACAAAACAAAATTTTGTACTTGCAACATTTGACCATCGATAATACAAGTTATAGTTTTAAATAGATTTTTCTAACATTTCTGTCGCTATCATTTTTCAGGGAGTATTTGGAGTGGAATATGGCGTTACCACAGGACAAGGTAGATGAGTTATGCAAGGTGGCCGTCGCCCATTTGAACGCGGGCGTGACTGAGCTGCGTCGTTTGTTCCTGGTGGAGGATCTCGTCGACTCCATCAAGTTCGGCGTGTTCTTATGGTGCATGACCTACCTGGGCGCCTGGTTTAACGGCATGACGCTCATCATCCTCGGTATTTATTTGTTCGTTTATTTATTTACATATCGGGTTGGGGTACATTCAAATCCGAACCCTGTAAAGTGGTGCACTTTAAAAATAAAATGCACGTGCAAATCAGAAATTACAATATACAACATTTAACGTAAATGTTTAGATCTATGTGAAATATTATATAATACGCTACGTGTATAGTAACAATATCAAGATTAATACTATTTTATATCACCGCATTTTATAAATTAGAAATCGACATTAAAAAAGAAACGTATAAATATAGCAAAAATTTCAACACTTTACTTTTCAAATTCTCGAAATTTCATTAACATTTTTTTAAATGATTGGTGAAAAATGTCTACAGACGCACAAGTTTTTGATGCAGAATTATATAAATTACAAATACGAATGATAGGAGAATTTAGGACATCCCGGTATGTCCATTTATATTTTTTAAATTATAACAATCGGAATAGTGTAAATATAAAAATTTCATTTGTTTTTATAATTTTCATTTTTATAATCTATGCATCAAAATTTTATTACAAAATTGCTTATATGTGATTATACAATAGATGAAATATCAGATTTTTATATATATATTTTTTTTAAATATATATAATAGAAAAAGATTTTTAAAGGTATATGTATGAAATATTAACATAAACTCAGGCTGAGTGGGATAATACAGTAGAAGCTTTTCCATTAGGTTACTGTAGGAAGCAGATGGAGATTGGGTAGGTAAATAAAGTTACATATAGATAATAAAGACATGTTAGAGCTATTCAATAAAAAAAAGAGGCATTTGAAAGGTATTTGGACATCCTGAAGTCCTTTTACGTTTGTCAACATTTTTTCTTTAATTTTAGATATTGCAAATTATTTACATGTGTCAAGTTTAAACATGCAAAAATAATAAATAAACTTGGAGAATGTTAACAAACAGTTTAATTCCAATTCTCGCAATTTCAATTGATATTTATAAATAAATTATTTTAAAATTTCAGTGTCCAACAATCCTCCAGAAAAAGAAGAAACGAATTGAAAGTTGTTTTTTTCATTAATTTGTTTCATTCATTTGTCGTCTATGTAAATATTTAAATTAATTTTTTTAAATGTGTTTAAAAGTACGTTAATTTAGTTTAGTATTATATATATATATATTACTAAACTTACTAAAATATTACTATATATATTACTAAAAATATAGATTAAGACTAATTAATAAATGATTTTAGCTTGGGTGGCACTATTCTCCCTTCCGAAAGTGTACGAAACAAACAAAACCCAAATCGACGCCAATTTGGATATTGTTCGATCAAAACTAGCTGAAATAACTTCAAAGTAAGTGGCCATATAAAATTGCCTTCGCGTAAATATTTGAATTCGAATCGTGTCGGTTTATTTTGTAGGGTTAAAGCTGCAGTTCCGATTGGAAAGAAATCCGATGAGAAGAAGGAATAAAATCGCAATTTTATATCGTCTTATCTTAACATCTTTTATTGAAGTTCTCACATCAACATCTACGTTCATTAGAACTTCTAAAATAATTCCATCGTCAGTGTGAAAACCCTGTATCAAATACTATTAAATTTTGTATATAATATAATTATTATTTTATTTGCGTTTCCTTTTTCATTAATATAATTTTTAAAATAATTCGTACAGCATATAACCGATGTTCTTAAATATTCTATTAAGATTTGTGGTCATTTTTGAATATTTACGTTATTAATGCAATCGATGTTTATGTTGTAAGATAATTACAACTATTAAACATTTTATTATTTATATACTATTAAATAATAGACTTTGCAGTTCATTTTTGGTTTTATTTGATTTTTATTTCTCGGAAATTGCTTGTTACGTTACGACGCGTTTTTGGGATTGTTTTTTTGCAATAGGTTTAACGTTAAATTAGATTTATAAAATGTGATGATGAAGCTTGAGGTAAATGCACCGCTAAATATTAAATATTTCTCAAATATGCCAAGTTCTAAAATTTTCAATTACTTCACGCACTGGATCATCAGTCGGTATATAATTGAAAAATATATATCTGCACTATTATAAAAAAATATATGAATTCAAATTCATTATTGATGATCCATTGCCAATTTTAAAAATATATTATACTCCTCTAAATCGCAATTTAATATTTTTTAGACTGATATTTTTTAATAATTTACTTAGACGATAATTTTGTAATAGCGTATAATATTATTAACTAGAACTAAATACCATCATACCGATAACAACTTCATACTATAATATGTAAGTAATCTGTGTTATGTGTCTTTGTTATGAAATTATAAAAATATGATAAATTCTATCGTCTACAGAAAGAAGAAAAAAATTGATTACTAATATAAAGACCAATATATTTAACAGTTAAGTATTGTTGCATATGTATTTCTTTCCCTGTGGAGTAATGCTTGTTTCGTTGTACCTACTACCATTGTTCAGAGATTTATATTAACAACCTATTATATATGGGCGTAAATAGTCCCCTTAGGAGATTATTGTAATCATTTGAAATTCTGTAAGTGTTTCTATCGTGAATTGTAGAATTATGCAATAATTCTGTGTCATCGTTCACACTCTGAGTTGTTACTACTTTTATATTACCGATGTAATTTTGCCTTTATATTAAATATGTTTTTATTGCTTCAATGCACCACCATTTTTATTATCCCAACCGTTTTTGCCCAACCAACAACTTTTTGTAATTTTATACTCGTAAATTGATGTGCAAAATCAAATAATGCATTAGAAAATCGTCGATTCAACACACCAATCATCTTATACGTATTATAACATAATAATTATGTAATATTATAATATTATAATACCTTTGTATTATCTGGGAAATTATTAACGGTTTGTTTTAAATTCAAATATTTATTAAATTTGAACTACTCGACGTGAGAATCGATTTCAAACGATTAGTTCACTTGTTACGTCATATTTCGAATAGTTGTCGCAAACGTCACACGTTCAGCGCTTTTAACCATGAAAACAAAAATGTGATATTTAATACAGTATTAGTGCGCTCGTTTAAGTAGAATGTACTAGTTTTAAGTTGTAAATATGTTACAAACGTATAACTAATGTGCCTGGAATAGCATAAACTATGCACGTGCTGAACATTGACCGAGGATGTCTTTTCAAAGTAGGAACTTGGGTAATCCATAATCCAACCTTCAAATTACAATACCATACGTTTCGTAATTTATTTTATTGGTTTTTTTGCAGACTATGAGCCGATCGGGGAAGCGCATAGTCAAACGATTGAAAACCCCGTGCAACACGATTCGATTCTCACGTTAAACGGCTACAAGAAGAACTCTAGGAACTTGACACTGTACCATTCGTTCTGCATCATTTGCCTCGGTATTCCCTATGTGATTTTCACGTGGTTTCCCAAGTTGAAAGTATATAAACACCGGAAATGTTCGCTGCACCGCGCCAATTTTGTATGCGTTACTGATGGCAGTAATGCGACGACGTTATTGAGGATATTAAACGAACAGTACGAGATCCCAATCCTTGGGTTCCGTAAGATACGGTACTTCGAATATCAGCGCAGTAAGTACATTTGGGACACGTTTAAAGGGCTTTTCGCCACGTTGGACGAACTGATGCCGAAAGAGAGTTTGAATACGATTTTGGAACAATCGCAGGGACTTGTGGAGATTGAACAAAAGCAATAGTGAGTAGATTACAAATTGGTGTCGGTATTTCTTTTATTAGTCATTCGACTGTAATCAGCGCTCATTTTTTGTTTGTTTCTAGTTTGCTATTGTACGGACCAAATACGATCGAAGTAAAGATAAAATCGTATTGGACTTTATTTATTGAACAAGTGTTCAATCCGTTTTATGTGTTCCAATCTTTTTCGGTTATCTTGTGGTGTTTGGACGAGTACGTGATTTATGCGGGCTGCGTGTTTATTTTAACGATATTTTCTATTGCTACCAGTCTAATTCAAACTAGAAGAGTAAGTAACATTTATAGCACAATAGGTCGTAAAAAAAACGTAACGTAATTTATGAATGGTTTATTTATTTAATATATTGACGCAATTTGTACCGACACTAATATTTGTTCCTTCATTGTAATTCTGGATAATTTTTTGTTCAGAATTCTATATACAGTCGAGTCTCTTTTTAAGCGGTACATACGTTCCACAGAAAATATCGCACAAGAAAGAATTAATTTACGTTGAAAAATTATGGATACGGTCCATAATTTTCTAAAACCAAAGCAACGCGTTAAAATAAAAGTTAAAATCGCATCAAAAAGTGTATAAAAATTCCGGAAAATAAGGAGGCCTAAAAATTTCTTACAAAATATGAAAGAAATTGATATAAAACTTTATTCATTTAATTTTGTTTAAAAGTAACAATTCTTTTTACATTTTTTTGTCACTAACTGACAATATTCGGCACCAATTGGTTCAAAATCACTTGCCAATAGAAGAAATAGTCTGCGCATCAGATCTGCATGATAAATACAATGGTTCTTCACAAACAAAATTAGCGTCAACTTCATACTTGTTCTGTTTTGATTTTTTCTCTAACAATTTTAAAACTTAGCGATGATGATTTTACTATTTTTTTTATACAGTTCGCGATACCCAGACATACAATTCTTCAGCTTACATTGGAATTTAAAAGCTCGTTCAGAATTTGTGTCGTTAACAAGAAAATGATTTTCCAATTTATTGCAATGTTGAAGACCTCAAATTATATTTGGTTTGTGGTTAATAACTTAAACGCGCTAAAAACACATTTAAAAAACATAACGTGCAATGTGTGTGTATATACAACGGGGTAAATACCAAATTTTCAAGAAATATGCACCGCATAACTTCAAAATAAAAAGATACGCATAGAAAGAGACTTGACTGTATAATTCGCACGCGATTGCTTGTGCGTCTGTTTTTATTATAAAATTATTTTTATAACTTCATTTTTTTTTTACATATATTGCTCGACTTAAATAATCAAATGTGGCAGATTTCTGTGTTTTTTAAGTTCTTCCTTATTCGAGCCACGTTGTCCTAATATTAATTTTACTGCGAAACTACTTCAATTATTTTTGACGATTTTTTTATTATCTTCCAACAATAAAATATCCAAATCGTACAGCTATTTACGTCATTATTCATAACGATTTTTTTTCTCATTATTTATCGCTATTTTAATCCTTGGTGCAAATTATCAATTGTGTCTTATCAACAACTAAGT
Source organism: Leptodirus hochenwartii (assembly GCA_947310635.1). Lineage (NCBI taxonomy): Eukaryota > Metazoa > Arthropoda > Insecta > Coleoptera > Leiodidae > Leptodirus > Leptodirus hochenwartii. The sequence goes on along the minus strand of OX371178.1, from coordinate 1,498,197 downwards.
TTTCTATAATACTTTCCTAGACAAAATAATTTTCTTTTTGTTCTATTAAACATATATTCATTCTACATCCGTTAAAAATAAAAATAAAAACGGTATATTCACAACATGACTTCCACTTTCAGAAAAAGCAATATGTCACTTGGTATTTCTGTCATTTTTAACGGATTAATATATTCTAAATTAGATTTGAAATTTTTTTAATCTTGTTTTTACATTTAAAGCTATTTTTGCGCAAAATGATAATAATAAATAAATCCATTTATTGGCATATGCAAAACTAGGAACGTACACCCATCAAATAATAAGGCTCATCCTTGCTCTTCTTGGCACCCCTGTATGATGATATACATACATACATAATAAAAACAGTTACATTTTTATACAGTTGCAAATACATCATAATAATAATGCTCATAATACAACCAAAAAAAATTAACAATTTTTTATCGACCTCTCGATTGATTATTCTGCACCTTTTAGCAAAGTGAATCGTTGCACAACCTGATAGAATCGTCCAAATCAGCTGAGATCGACGTATTGCTACGACATGTCATGCATCAGAATGCCATTGTCACCGAAGATCCATCTCTGCTCGTCCCGGGCGACTTGATCGTGATCCCCAAGTGCGGATGTGTCATGACTTGCGACGCCATCTTATTGAACGGCCATTGTATCGTCAACGAAAGCATGCTCACTGGTAAATGTCAATCAATACCGACGTTCGTAATTTAAAAATAATGTGTTGCAATAATTGTGTTTGATAATGATATAAAGGACGACTTATGCTGGGTTGGTTTTTTTTTCAATCGATGTGGAAAAATATTGAATTTGCACAAATTTTGCATTTTTTATAACACGTATAGAAGTTGATATTTTGCGTATAGTTGATTTCTGTCATATTGGGCTATTGGATTTATCTAAATTTGATCTAAATTACGCAAAATGACGGAAATATCCCAAGAGATTTTAACATATTAAATATCAAATAAATGATATATTTTTTGTATGTATTTTAAATAATCTTCGAAACTTTATGCGAAATAGTAACATCCTGTATGGTATTTCTTATCATTATCTTGTTGATTAATATTTTAATCACGAACTAGCGATTTACGCGAAAATTTGTAATGATAAATAAAATAGATGCATAAATATATTTTGTCGCAACAGCGAAGTTTTCCTCATGCTATAATATTTGCAATTAATTCGTATTTTTATTAAGTAATATTCCTTATAATTATAGATATTTTGTTTTTATGGCAATGCACTTTAATGCACTTACTAAATTTACATAAGTTGCTCTCGTTGAAAATTTATTTTTATCTTTTATTAACCTTATATGGACAACATGTGGTTATAATATGATTTTTATCTTGATTGTAATAGAAAAAAATGTTGTCCAGAGCAGATAACTGTTGTTTTAATTACAATAATGCAAAATTTCATTTTTATCCTCAATTTTTCGCTTCTAAACACTTAATTTTAATATCTTTCATTTTCGATGTTTTTTAAAAACAACCTTCTTTATGGAGAATTTGTTGTTGTTGCTATGTTTAAAATTTTATGTATTTTTTAGTTTATTATTCCGTTTTTTTTTTTTGTATTCAAATAATTATAAAGTCAGGTTACTTCTCAGGCATGCTATTGACAATATATAAATGCAACTAATTTATACTGCAAATATTTTTCTTAAATATATTTGTTAGTCTTGAATCATAACTCTATTTTCTGCATGTTTGCAATGTCGATAATGCTAAAAAAATGCAAATCTTTATCATCAAGTTAATTTAAGAAATGAGTACGAATTAATAGAAAATCTATTCGCATTTATAAATTATTATAAAAAGCAATTTATTTTTATCAAGATTTATTTTTGTATGTTAAATTTTTTGAACTAAAATACAATGCTATTAATTTAACTGTTAAATTGCATAACTAGTGCAAGATCTTGTAAAATCGAATTAGCTTATTGGATTAAATCGTCGCTTTGTAATCCATAGGCTCAAATCCCATCCACGATCAAAAATTTATCAATTATTTCTTTGCATACCATCGAAAATCTATTAATTAATCTAACAATTATTAAAATGAAAAAAACGTTCCAGGTGAAAGTGTTCCGATCACAAAGACACCTCCCACCGCCGGTAGTACCGAAATCTACGACTCTTCTACGCATCGTCGTCACACTCTGTTTGCCGGTACACATGTGATCCAGACGCGGTACTACGGTGGCGTGCATGTGCTAGCCCGAGTCACGCGCACCGGCTTCTATACCACCAAAGGGGCGCTGATTAAGAGCATTATGTACCCGGCCCCATTGGGCTTGAAATTCTATAAAGACAGCTTGAAGTTTGTGTTATTTCTGTTCATGATTGCAGCGTGCGGAATGGGATATTGTATGTACTTGTATATTAACCGACGGGTGAGTAACGAAGATGATTGATTTTGTAAGAAAACGGTGCCCCTTGTTATTTCAAATATATTTCACATTGCGGTGTTAAATAATATCGCCCATATACCGTAACGCAAAGCATTTAATAGCTAGATGCGCATTTCGAAGGCCATGTCCCCATCGTTAGTAGCACAAGATAAAAACAAAATAAAATACCTGTGTCATAAACCGTGATTGCTATACAATTATATGGAAAACAACATATCAACAGTTTCGCACCTTCTACAATCTCGAACGTATATAATGACTTATAAATTTTGAACAATAGAAAATACGATTAACGACGTAAACAATAAATATGCATATCGCTATTAAATGCTCTGTGTTATTAGAGTGATATTCTATACAAATATTATTTTGTATTTCTAAAATACAATTGAAATTCGCAACGTCGATCCAAAGTTTTACGATTTTTATTTGATTGCTTTGTGCTTTGTAACAGAATTTTCAACATTAATGATTTTTCGCGCCAACTTTTCAATATCCACCCGTAACGAAGATTATTTTTATTGTACCATTTATTTTTCTTTTATTTAAGGCTGACGTTCGAGAAATAATAATAAGAACGTTGGATATAATAACAATCGTCGTTCCGCCAGCGTTACCAGCTGCAATGACGGTTGGAATTGTATATAGTTTAAATCGATTGAAAAAACTCGGAATATTTTGCATCAGCCCTCCCCGAATCAATGTCTGTGGGAAACTGAAATTGGCTTGCTTTGACAAAGTACGATGATAATGTAATTTAAACAGTATGTAAAAATGATCGCAGGGTGTTTGTGGAACAAACACATTAAACGAGTTCTTGTTAACTTTTCCCATTACACTTGTTAAATTAATTAATGTGCGAAGCCGTTATGTCATCGAACATATTGTTTCCCTTTACTATTTCCGTATACCTTTCAGACTGGCACTTTAACTAACGAAGGGTTGGACATGTCGTGCGTTTTACCCGTTATTGAATCCATCTTCAGTCGCCCTATAGATAATATTCCGTCATTAGCTAAAAATGATCCTCTTCTTCAAGCAATGGCGACGTGTCATTCTTTAACACGAATCGATGGCCAACTGAACGGTGATCCGCTCGATTTAATCATGTTCGAATGTACAAAATGGGTAAAATTTGCAGAAATATTTGAATAGATGATTTTTTTATGTAATGTTGCGGTTATTGCAGGAATTGGATGAGCCGGCAACTCAAGAGACAACAAACTATGATATGTTGGCCCCAACGGTTGTCAAACCTTGCGAAAAATTTTACAGTATCGAAAATTTGGTTATGGAAGCTGGAGATATGGAAGTGAGTAAATTTATTTTGCTATCGTCTTTTTTCTTGGTTTTTTAAAATTTTGAATTTTTTGGGCTATCTGATCAATGAAGTCCTTAGTTTGAAAAAAATTACTTTATTTTTTTTTTAGATTCCGTACGAAATCGGTATAATTCGTCAGTTTACGTTTTCATCGTCTCAACAATGCATGTCTGTGATTTGTCGAATTTTGGCCTCACCGCAAATGACTGTGTTTACGAAAGGTGCCCCGGAAAAGCTGTTAAATATGTGCTTAAAAGATTCCATCCCGGATGACTTCGGGGATAAACTCACCGAATACACCGCCAAGGGGTACAGGGTCATATCAGTAGCGTACAAAGTTTTACCGCGTAAGGTAAATTGGAAAGAAGCTCAAAAAATGAATAGAGGCGATGTAAGTTAATTTATACAAGGCGATTATAAATTATATAATGATATAATACGTTTAAAGCGAGGAGAAATGAAATATGTTCTTTTTATTTAAGAACGTTCCACGTGGACGTTATTTGACATAATTTTTTTATGCACATTTTTAAAATTTTGTAGATAGAATGTGACTTAACTTTTCTTGGTCTTATTGTGATGCAAAATACTTTGAAACCGGAAACGACTCCAGTTTTAGAATCTCTAAGACAAGCGCAAATTAGAACAATTATGATAACAGGTAAATACAAAAATATACGAATATTTTTATAACGCGCGTATTTTCACGCTCGATTATATTTAATTATCGAAACATTCATTTGAATTGGTATCTTACGATATTTTAAATGGGGATAACATTTCAGGTGATAATATATTTACGGCAATTTCTGTTGGTCGCGATTGTAATATGATACAGCCGCACCAAAGGATCTTCTATATTAGAACGCCAGATGTCGCCAATTCCCTGCCAAAGATTACCATCGATAACGTTGACACTTCCATCGATGCAGCGCGTAGTACAAATTTTAATAACGATGTAAGTGTTTTAAAATAGTTGATATGATTGGCCATCATACATAAATATAAAAGCAATCGATATGATCTGCACCCACATATTTATTAATATTAATAAATATATGGGTGATATTCTATACAATTCTATATTCTTAACTAAAAAAACCTCAATTATGAGATTTTAAAAAACGCAATATAGCTAATACCGTTAAAATCTGCAATTTGCTTATTTAAACATTTCTTAACCCTTTCAGCGCTGCATTTTTTATATATCAAAGTAAAGTTTCTTGAGTTTGATTATTAATTATTAATTAGAAAATATAGTATAATTCATTCTTCAAATGAAATATTTAAAAATAATAAATCGTGTTTTCTTCAAATTCATCAAATCTGGCACCATTCACAAAATTCTTTGTGTTTTTTTTATGTTTTTCAAATATCAAAAAAGTTTTTGATCATTATGCATCGCAATATCAATATCTTCTATTTTGTCTTCGACAATATCGTCTTACATATAAGATAACGCCCACTTATTGGCCTAAAAAACGAATTACGTATATTTCTGTTAGGATTATCATTTCGCTATGGATGGGGATACGTGGAATAAACTGCGCCTTTACTATCCGGACTTATTGCCATTTTTGTTACTAAAGACGACCATATTTGGGAGATTTCAGCCCGATCAAAAAACGCAACTAATCACAATGTTACAAAGCGTCGATTATGTCGTTTCTATGATTGGGGACGGTGCTAACGATTGTGGCGTAAGCATGTTTATTTTGTTCAAACTCGAAATACTAGCCAAAAATCGTTAAAATTGTTGTTCTTTTAATAAATTGAAAAAAAGATAATTTAATGCTAATAAACAGTTCTATATTTTAATGTAAAATTATTGTTTGTTTACATTTTCATACATATTTTAGGCGTTGAAAGCAGCACACATTGGAATATCTTTGTCTCAAGCTGAGGCAAGTGTGGCAGCACCGTTTACGTCGAAAATGGATAACATTTCGTGCCTTTTATTCCTTATTATGGAAGGACGATGTGCCTTAGTCACTAGTTTTACCGTTTTCAAATATATGGCCCTATACAGCCTCATACAATTTTTTACAATTCTAATTTTATACAAAGTAAGTGCAAAACTGAGAAATTGAAATTTTTTATCAAGAAAATGATTTTTTTTTTACTGAATTATATATATTTATATTCTATATTTTGAAGCGTTATTTTCTACATATGTTCGAAAATTTTCAAATTATCATTTAATATCGCGCATTTTTCACACAGCACCATTCAATCTTGGGCGACGAACAATTCCTCTTCATCGACCTTATAATCACAACGTCGTTGGCTGTGAGTTTGGGTAGACAAGGTCCGGGTGGGCGGATATTTGCCCAGCGCCCAATGGGCTCGCTCGTGTCGCACGCGAACACAATACCACTTTTACTTCAAGTGATAATGTGCGGCGTTGTGCAATTAGCCGCTGTGTATTATCTGTCCTTGCAGAATTGGTACGAAGAGAATACTATACGGAAAGAAGAGGTACTATAATGAATATTTTTATTTAAATAACATGGACATTGCCAGGGCCGGCGGAAGCGGGCCTGCTGGGTCTGTATTGCAGGCGGGCGCCGCTTCGAAGTGTTACTATGAAGTTTCTTGCTTTCTTTAAATTTTGGTAAACGAATTAAGTAATAATAATTAGGTAAGTCAATATAATTGCTGCGAATTTATATATTCTGCATAAAAATGGATCAGATTTTCTCCCACTAAGATGATCATGACCAAAATAAAAATAAATAAATAAATTGCCATTTGGTTTGGGGCGCCCATTTCAGCTTTGTAGGCGGGCGACGTCCAACCTAGCGGCGGCCCTGGACGTTGCCCTCGATAATAAGTTTGTAACTCGAAACGAGTCGGGCTGAAAATATAATATTATACACCATAATTGTGCGCTTTGCTTTATTTTTATATACTTGTACTTTTTTGTAGGTGATCGTGTGTTGGCAGAACACCGTTCTATTCACGGTGTCTTGTTTCCAATACGTCACGATGGCGATAATCTACTCCAAAGGCAAGCCGCATCGTCAGCCGCTCATTCGAAACGGATGGCTCTTATTCAGTGCTTTGGCCCTCACGTGCTTTTCAACGTTCCTCATGATAGCGCCTACGAATTTCGCCGCGGAATTCTTTCAGCTGATCTACCTGGCGCCTGGCCACCAGCATGCTCAACATCTCTTCAGATACCAGCTGCTGGTCTTCCCCGTCGCGCATCTGATCTTCGCCCTGTTTATAGAGGTGAGTTTATAGAGTTTTTTTTTATTGGAATGTTGCACAGAGCCGTATTTATATATTGGCGATATATTGGCCCCGGATGAGCAATTTTCTTCTATCGTTCTATCGACAGTTCATTTACAACGCGGAGGAATCACTTGTATAAAATAATTCATAGAGAAGTAAAACTGTTTTTTAATAATATATAGCGCGAAAATCGTTTTGAACTCAATTCTTACGTCTTTGCGTTAATAATTTCACCATTTTTAACAGTTTTTACGCAAGTGAATTTTTAACCAATGGCCCATTAAATCGAACGTGTATTTCATTAATTTAAAATCATATTTAAAAATTATTTATATCGTTTGAATAGAATTTACGATTATCCGCTTGAAAATTTATATTGTGAGTTGATCCTACGCTATCAGTGCAGTACTTATGGAGATAATTTGGGGGGTTTTAAACACATCCGAATGATGAAGTACTACATTTTTGTCGAAAATACTTGATGTACTTAAGAAAAATTACGAATTAAAATTAATTAAAAATATTTTTGTCCTACAGGTAATCTAGAATTCCTTTTATAGTAAAAGTAAATGATTATTCTTTGATGAATCCTACAATTTATCATACAAAACTTCATGCGTTTATAGATATCCACAAACACGTTGAATAATAATGTTTAGCAACAATCAAACCATCAAGTTTATGACAATATTGTAAAAAAAATGATCGCCACATATTATACACGATGTTTTGCATGTAAATTATAGTTTATTTGGACAAAGAATAATGATTCGTAATTTGTCGTGACAAAGATTTTAAAATTTCTAGATTAATTTAAACAGGACATTCTACCATATGGATATTGAGTCACCCTGTATATACAATTATCTTACGTGTACGATACTTTTAAATATTTATTGTGTTTCAGTATTTTATAGCGGAAAGACGATGGCTGAAGCGCATAATGCATTTTATCACGCGTAAAAAGGGACCAAAAAATAAATACAAGTCGTTACGTTTTGTCGATTTAAATCGTATCCTACAGACCGCTCAAAATCGTTCAATTCACCAGACGGCTGTTCCTATTTCTTGTTAATTAGCGAAAAAGCGAAGTAAAGATGACAATATTCCCTGCTGCTCTACCTAAAACTTACATTTTATATGATATTAAATATGAAATTTGTACATATCATAACTTGTTTTATTGTTAAGAATATTTATTTAACATATTAACACCAAGTTATATTTATTTTTTATTGGGGAAGGGTTTCTGGTTTTTTTTTTTTCAATTAGACATCTCAGACTAGCAATTAGCGAACGTTAATATTATTTTTCTATGGCAAAATGACATACTTTTTTTAGACATAGGCAGCAATTATACAAGGTGTATTTGTTATTGGTTAAAAATTTATTTAGTTTGTAGTGTACATTTGTTTTTGTAGCTTAAAAAGTGTAAAGGAAAAAATCAATCAAAACAACTCTAAACTTAAATTTGTAATATACACTTTTTTAGCTTAAAAAACAACGAAAAACTAATAATTTCATTAAGTAAATTATTTCAATCTTATTTAATAATTATTTTAGTAGGTAATAATTATTCTGCTATATAAAATGGCTGACTTTAAAAACACCGAAAATTATTTTTAATTCATTTTTAATTTAAACTTCTTTTCTTGCTTTGTATAATAAAATTATACAAGATTTATGTTAGTTTAAATATTTATTCACGTTTTAAGATCACTTACCTCTCAAATAAACCTAAATGGTATTAAACTTATATTTTATTTATTTATTATTAAACTTCTTGCTATAGTTACCACTTATTAAAAATTATACCTTTAATTTTTATTTATGATTATTTTAATAACCACCCTTGCGTTATAGGTCAAAGTCATTATAATTGTTTACTAAATATATTTTTTATAATAAATAATTTACATTATTAAACTATTCCATTTCATCTACACTGACTTAAATCATTTCAAATTGATTTATTTTATGCGGTCGATTTAAGAGAGAATAAAATAAAACGTTTCGTTTAATTCTCGTAATTGCGAATTACGATAACTAAATTAAACATTAAATTTATTACACGATTTTTTTGCTTTATATAAATTACACGCACCGATTTATTGCTTTATTACGTCACCAAATATTGCATTAAAAATACAAAAACGAAATTTTAAAAAGTCGTATAATAATTTTTTTTTAGTTTACGGGCCCCGTTATTTTAATAAAACATAAGTAAAAATGAAAATTACGATGTCGTAAATGCTTCGTATAATATTTTAGTTTATATATTATTTATTTTACGTTTATATACATTGTATACATATTACGTTTATTTTAATTACATATTCAATATATTTTTTTGTTGATGTTACGGGACTTTCCACAGTTAGGTCACACATATTCGCTTTCAAATAGTTGCGACAAAGAATATTTCGCATTCTATGGCTGATAATGGGAATAATGTTAATAACTCAAAATACTGAATAACTTTGGAAATCGGTAAAACTAATTCTGTTATTATAAATATTAACCATTCTGACCATTATTTTCAACGTAGTAGCCAAATTGTAATCGCGTCGAGAGTTTTCGAATTCAATCGCTCGAGTAATTGATAAGAAGAAACAACTTTATCGCATCAGTTTTATGATATGGTATACATTAAACGATCAGTGCGTATTTCTATCGAGATATCAACTTTCGCCTCGAAAATCGATTGATTGTATATCGATCTATTCCGCGGTGATAATCGATTGAAATGGCCCCTCATGTGTTCAATGTTGATCATCTTTTGGAAACATTACTTGCAGGTAAAATTAAATACGTATCGCTTTTAAACCGATTGCTTGTATTAATCTATGTATCTAAAAAAATTTTTTTTTAGTTCGCGGTAAAAAAGGCAATAAGCAAGTGAAAATATCAGAAAACGACATAAAATCGCTTTGTTTTCGAGCGCGAGAGGTATTTCTTACACAACCTTTATTGTTGGAACTAGAAACTCCTATTAAAATTGCTGGTAAGTTCTCAAAAAAAAACTCGACAAGAAACTTGAATTTGCCTTTTTTTTCAAGCGCGTTAAAATGGTTAATTTATATCGTTGAACAATTTTTTTTATTAGTTAAAAAATTCGATGTTTCTTAAGAATTGACCATCATTATAGCGTCGTATTCTTGATATTCAACAAAAAATAAACTAGTTAGACTAGATCCTAAAATATTTTATTTATTAACATGCTGTATTTAACACAACGATGTTGAATACAACATGTTAATAAACGTTTCGCTCAGGTTATAAGTGTTTTTGTGACTCGTCTGTATTCGACAGACTCGTCATACCATGTCCCATTACATCAAGCTAAAAAAAAATCCATATTAAAGCCGAGTGCAATATTTTTTAGGTGATATACACGGACAATTTGCAGATCTTTTAAAAATCTTCGAATGCGGTGGATTTCCACCGGATGTTAACTATCTATTCCTAGGCGATTATGTGGATCGAGGAAAGCAATCTCTGGAAACAATATGTTTACTACTAGCGTATAAAATTAAATTTCCGGAAAATTTCTTCCTACTTCGTGGAAATCACGAATGTTCAGCGATCTGCAAAATATACGGCTTCTACGATGAATGTAAGTTGCGTGCGATAATTAATTATTAATAATATTTGTCGATATTCGATAAGGTGTTATCTTGTAACCGATGAGAATTTGAGATTTTGTCAACCTGAGTTGCGCCTAGTAATTAATTAATAATGAATGAAATAAAACATTTTATCTGCGTTATGAAAATTATAAATTTATAAATAAACACTTTTTATAATGATAACGCTCGATTAATAAACAAAAATATAACGACTAATAGATAGTTAAAAATGTCCAACAGTTTACTATAAAAAAAAAAATCAAGAATTAGGCAAGAAATCAAGAATTTATATGCGACATTTATAAATCAATTACTTAAAGTCTTAACAAAAACATGATCTCGTATTGAAATATTTTCTAATAATATTTTTTTTGTAGGTAAACGGAGATTCAACACAAAAATATTCAAAACGTTCAATGATGTTTTTGACTGTTTGCCTTTTGTCGCGATAGTTGGTGAAAAGATCTTTTGTTGCCACGGTGGGCTCAGTCCGGAGCTGCATACGATTCGTCAAATGTTCGCATATAACAGGCCAATACATAATCCAATATCAGGTAATTTTCCCATTATTGTTTATCAATTTCATCATTATGAAATGTAGCATTGATTATATAATTCACAATGTCAATTCATTTTTTAGGGTATATATATTTTTTGTAATAAATATTAAACGCATCTATTTTTTTGCAGCAGTTTAATAACTGTATTTGTTATTGTTAAATGTTATTTAAACTGCATTTAATAATAATATTAAATCAGATAAATATTGTGTATATAATTGATGTAACTGTTTTATTATAAATTATTTACTGCTATTGTGTGCAGGAAGTAATGACTACAGATTATGTCAATAATTTATCTTAACCATTGATTAAGTAAATATATGACTTAATGCATGTCTTAACTAAATTGTTTTCTGCTAAGAATTTTTTTTAAATATATAAATACGTTGCAATCAATAGTTTAAAATAAATAATAATAAATTATTATTCGTTGTTAAAACATATGCTTCAGTGACGGAACTTATTTCACAATTTTTTTAAATTAATTTTAGGTTTATTGGGAGATTTAATATGGTCCGATCCGAATAAAGAGAAAAATGGATGGGTTGAAAATGACCGCGGTATTTCGTTTATGTTTGGCAGTGACGTCGTGGACCAATTTCTCAAAAAACACGATTTTGATTTAATTTGTCGAGGTCACCAGGTAAAACAACACAAATAAACAAAAACAAGAAATTTTATTTAACGAACAAAATATACTTTTGAAAATTGCCGCTGCGGTCTTAAATAATTGTATAGAATATCACCCAAAAACCGTTTAATAGCTAGATATGCGCATTTCGAAGGCCATGCCCCCACCTTCACTGGCAGTGGCACAAAATAAGAACAAAATAAAATACCTCTGGTAAAAGTAAAAGTGAATGAAAGAAAAGTCAATGACGAGAGTTTTTCAATCTATGATAATATGACGTATAAATTTTTGAACAATAGAAAATGCGACTAACGACGCTAAACAAATATTAACAATAAATTGAACCTAAAATAACCAATAATAAGAATAAAATTTGTTTTTATTAAATAAATTAAATAGACAAGATGAAAATGGGCTTGAATCTGAATTCATTAAATTTCATTTGGATTTATGAAAAAATTAAAATATAATATAAAATTAACAAAAATTATTTTTAGGGAAGAGAAATAAATGTACAATAAATGTTTTTTCAGTGTTTGTGAATTTCTAGTGATTCGAACAAATTTAATTTACGACTCTTTGAACAAACATGTGAAATTGTTAAATTATCTATACATACTAAGAAAATGATGTTGAGATTCTAAAATATGGTGAGCAAAGTTCGAGTTAGTTGTTTTTTTTTTTTACAACTATTTTATAAGAACAATTCTTGAATTGTATTCATGAGTGACAGAGGTATCTTTATTTGGCCTATTATTGTGCTACTGAAGATGGAGGCATAGTCTCCGAAATGCGCATCTAGCTAATAAATGCTTTGCCTTACGGTTTTTGGGTGATGTTTTCTACAACTAGTTAAAAATATTTGTTGTAATTGGCAATTTAGGTCGTGGAAGATGGGTATGAATTTTTTGCAGATCGAAAGCTAGTTACAATTTTCTCCGCGCCAAATTATTGCGGTGAATTCGACAATGCTGCAGCGCTAATGGAAATTAATGACGATTTAGTATGCTCATTTCAAGTAAGTTCCAATTGGTTATTATTTCAATATCTGCTAACTAAATTTAATTGAAAATTATTGAAAATCTCTATTTTGACATATTCTTCATTATACATACAATATTTTTTTAATAACTTATATTATTACTTGTTGTAAAGTATGTACAATTTATAGAATAAAAATAAATAAAATGAAATTACTACTCTAAACAAGGTAGCGAAAAAATTCCATTTGTTTATTTAATCTTTTTTTTTATAACGTTGTTTTAATAACGTTTTTTTTTTTTCAATTTTAACAATGAAATAGAACTGTTATAATTATTATTTTAATTTACTCACTTTAAAAAATTAAAACAATGTATTTAGTTGTGATTTTATTAATCGTTTAAGAATTGGTAGTTTGGAAAGTTTCAAACTGAAAAATGTATAGTTTCTTTGCGATTTTAAATATATGTATTTTTTTTGTAGATACTAACAGCCAAAATCGGAACAGGAAAAATTACGAAAGGCAGTAAAGAAAAATATCTTAAACCGTGATTATTATTTATATTTTCCACCAGTAAAATGAACATATTTCTCCAATTGCTAACAAATTAATATTTTACAGTATATTTATTACAATATACGTATGTAATACATTTTTCAATTAATTTTAATTATAAATTGCTAGGTGTGATGTAAATAGTTCTAATTATTATTATTAAACATATTTATTCCTTTATTTTTCAGCCTTTCGATTGGTTCATTAAGGTGATTTTAAATTGCAATAAAATAATCAGGTAAATAGCCATTGTTGCCACACTCTAAAAAAAATATATAAATCAAAATTTTGCTGCCGCGCCTAATTTTTTTTGTTCGATATTCACCGAACTGATGAGTTCACGATTAACAACCGCATATCCTTTCAAAGATACTTTTGGTGGATTCATTTGTATCGCTATTAAGAATAATTCAATCTAAAAAAAAAATCACTGTTCCGTTGATGGTACTTTTCTTTTACATTAAATTTTACCTCTCTTGCAGAATCCAAATCGACAGTTGACAACTTAACATTAAGCAATGTTGTTTGCACACGATTTGCAATATTTATTGAGGCTTGATGCGAACAATCGCAAAAAATATATAATAAAGCAATGCAATAGATCGAATCCACTAAAAGTCCAATTTCTTTAAAAGTAAATTTTGCGCCGTGATCAACAATTTCGGAAGTGTAACCATATACCTTATAAAATTAGAAATATTTTTTTTATCCGTTGGTTTAACTTTGTTAAAAATAACAAGTAAATTACCGATATTGTGATATTTGTAATCATAAACAACGAATACATTGAATACGTTCTGGCGTAAGCATTGCCTAATTTTTGTAAAATATCGCTTAGAGAAAGCCATAAAATTCTGTAATGACGAATTATATAAGCCGTAATATTTTTCGACATATCCTAAAAATATATTTTTATTTTTATTTATTGTATTGCTGCAATATTGCGATTTATTTACCACATCGAAGCTATCTGCGACGCATTTGCTTGCATTTCCAATAGCTCTGCAATTTATATACCACAAAGCGCAGTTCATATTGATCATAGTGATAATATGCACGTACGCCACTGTATGGTATAGTGTAAAACCATCCAGAAGAACGCTGAGGGACAATAAGAACGCCACTGCCACGATCAGACACCCGGAACTTATAATCACGATTAAAGTGGATAGATACGGAAATTCGCAACTTTTACCTACGATAAAAATCAAATCAAATATTTAATTAAACAGGTAAACTTTTATATAAATAATATATTAAAAAATATATATATATAAAAAATTGGTGCGTGTCGTCTAAAATTGGGGCAGGTTGAATAAAGAGGCGGCTAAAATAAAATGGTCCCGGTTCCAATATAGCACGTTAATACCTGATAAAATGATTTTTTTTAAATACGAAATAGTTATTTACGGTAGTTCGAAATTTAAAAATTACTACTTGGTTAGTTAGTTAAAGAGTCCGCAATCCTAAAGATTGGTTGGAAACAGCACGCCATGCCGATCTATCCTGAGCTAATCCCTTCATCTCCCTATAGCTATTCATCTCAACGTCTTCAACTATCTGACTCACATACTCCAATCTAGGCCTACCTACCCCTCTCTTTCCCTCCACTCTACCTTCTATGATCAATTGCATAATCCCCCCATGCCTAAGAATATGCCCTACTAATCTGTCTCTCCTACGCTGTAACACTCTCCAGATACTTCTCTTCTCCCCTACTAACTCTAGTACAGCTTCATTTGTTACTTTATCTTCCCAACCAATCCTCATCATCCTCCTATAACACCACATTTCAAGTGCTTCTAATCTACGCTTCTCTTCCTTTCCTATGGTCCACGCCTCACACCCGTACAGTGCTACACTCCAAACATATACCTTCAGTAATCTTTTTCTAATACCCAAGTCAATATTTGATCTTAAAATCTGTTCTTTTTCTACGAATGCCTTCCTACCCTGTGCTATCCTACACTTTATATCTACCTTGCTTCGATTATCTTTTGTGATTCTACTGCCCAAATAACAAAAATCTGACACTTCTTCGATTCTATTATCTCCTATTGTGATCCTCATTTTTCTACTGCATTCCTTTTTGTCACACCTCATCACTTTAGTTTTACCTATATTTATTTTCATGTTAAAATCCCTAGTCAATACTGCCTGCATACCATTCAATACCCTTTCTAAATTCTTTTCGCTTTCTTCCAATATAGCTATATCGTCAGCGAATCTCAGCATATATATTTTCTCTCCCTGTACATTCACACCTACACTATACTCTTCTTTTACTTTGTTTATTGCATCTTCTATATATAGATTGAATAATAACGGTGAGAGTGTACATCCCTGCCGAACTCCCTTCCCTATTTTTGCTACCTCTTCTTCCCCCTCAATTCTAACTAAGGCAGTTTGGTGTTTATATAAATTAAAAATTATTCTCCTATCCTTATAATCTATACCCGTTTCTTTTAAAATTCTAAACATTATGTCCCAATCTACATTATCAAATGCCTTTTCTAAATCTACAAAAGCTATGCAAGTTACCTTTCCTACCCTCTTTCTTTTTTCTACTACCCTTCTTAGTGCTAGAATCGCCTCCCTCGTCCCTCTGTTTTTCCTAAAACCAAACTGATCTTCTCCTAGCCTTTCCTCTACTTTATTTTCTAATCTCCTATAAATAATCTTTAACAATATCTTCGATGCATGTGATAGTAGGCTAATGGTCCTATAGTTCTCACACAAATTAGCTCCTATTTTCTTCGGCATTGTTACTATTCTACTTGGTAGTTTTGCCTAATTCATTTTTTCATATTTGAAATGAAATTGTTGTTTGAAAAACACAAATTAATAATTTAAATTCATTTAATTTTCCCAATCACCATTTTCATCATATATCGCATAATATACAGGGTATTCGCTAACAACCAACATTTTTGAAGTACAGTTTCAACAATCAGTTTCAGTTTAAACATCATCTACCTACAAAATTATCATTTATAAGAAAATTTCTAACGAAGCAAAATTAAATACACGTATAGTAAAATTTAATTTAGTAAAATCAAAAATACGTGTTTTTATCAACAGAATTTTATGTAAATAACATTTTAAAAAATGGCAAATCACATAAATGTATAGTTTAAAAAATAAAACATAATTATTGACCGATTGTTTGATGACGCTATTGCGTATTTATTTTGTAATTTAAAAAATGAGATATTTGAAAAAATCAAAATATAAGAAATTTATGTAAATATAAATTTCACCGCCTAGTTCATATTGATTACTTTAATCTTAAGTCACGTCAATGTAGAGGAAAATTAGTCATTGTTATTTATTAATTTCCGACCAATGTACTTAATGTACTTAAACTTTGAACAAAATGGGCAAAGAATTGCTTTAATATAACACCAAAATCATTGGAAATTTGTACAGCCGCTTTGGTACAAGTGCAATTCTTTTACAGAAAAAAAAGCGGTGTAAGTAAAAGGATGCTTTTATTAATTTATTACATAAACCGGAAAAAACCCCAAACACATTTGTTTATCGTATAACTTGGATCAAGCAACGTTATTAAATAGAGGCGTTAATATCTTTATGAGGTTTATATTTTTTTCTAATTTGCGTCTTTTATGCTATTTTTAAATAAAAAATCGAATTTTCAAAATTTAGGGAATTTTTTTACTGTTGGTAGTAGCTATTGACACATTTGAAATATTTGAAATAAATTGTCAAATAAATTAAAATTAAACTATTTGTTGCTTTCTTTTGTAATTTGACGTACAATTGTACATTTCAGGGACAAAATTTAAATTAAACTATTTTTTACTTTCTTTTGTAGTTTGACGTTTGATAACTGGCAAGCAGTGCTACCAACTTTGAAATACAAAATTGCACTATGCTATAAGAGAACTCAAATTCGCTATAAACGAACTCATTTAGGTTCGTTAATTGACAAATTACTATAATAGTATATTAAAGAATGAGTTTCATAAGGCAAGTTTTATTGCACGAGTTCAAGTTTATCAAACGAGGTGCGTAGCATCAAGTTTTCTGAAGAATGAGTGTTATAAGTGACTTATGAAATGTGTTTTTTATACTATTTTTTCTAATTTGCGTCTTTTATGCCTTTTTAAAATAAAAAATAGAAATTTCAAAATTTAGGGAACTATTTGACTATAGTAGCTATTGACACATTTGAAATATTTGAAATAAATTGTCAAATAAATTAAAATTAAACTATTTGTTGCTTTCTTTTGTAGTTTGACGTACAATTGTACATTTCAAGGACAAAATGTAGATGAACTATTTGTTGCTTTCTTTTGCAGTTTGACGTTTGATAACTGGCAAGCAGTGCTACCAACCTTGAAGCAGTAAATTGCACTTGCAAAACTCATTTCGGTTCGTTAATTGACAAATTACTATAAATAAATATAAATTATATGATTACAAATCTATTAGCATTAGCATTTTTCAAACGGGTCCATTATCACATATATTATTAGTTACCCCCATCAATCCCATCAATGTATGTTGCAATTTATTCAAATTTGGTTGTAAACAATACGAAAAATAACGCAAATTAACAAAACGATTTCAATATCTGCCTTGTTGCAATTCATCAAAGCATACCGATCTAGTGCATATAGCTAATCAGTAGTTCTTTAATTATTTATCAATCTTGTCATACATGACAACAGTGCTATGACATCGACTCGAAAAATCTCCAAAAGTATGAAATATTATAATTTCATTTTATTAAATAATCGAAATATTACGAAGCAATACGATGAAGTACAAAAGAAATGACAATCTTCACGTTTGAATTGGCTGACATAAAAATTGCACGATAAGAGAAACCTGTAAGCAAACTACAAAAAAGCTGTAATACCGTTCGTATTCACTAGGTGCCAGCACTGCCTGGACCATGAAAATTGCTCAAAAACGATTCCTCTCAAATTCCCATACGATTCTCTTTTGCCTATACAGTTGCAATGTCTATGGCTCTATTAGAAACGTTAAACTCATTTCATAAGGCATTTATAACACTCGTTCTTTAAAAAACTCGGTTTTTTAAACATGAACCTCGTGCAATAAAACCTGCCTTATGAAATTCGTTCTTTAATATACTATTTCAGAACTGAATGAAGTTTGGAGTGTTTTCTCAAAACATATGCGTTGCTTCTGAATAATGAATTTATTGATATAAAAATGTTCAATAGATCATTTATATGTGACAAAATGAAACAATGACACTCTGTTATCTGCCCATCTGACTAGAAATGCCTAAAAAGTCCTTTTGACACGTTATTTTTTACAATTTCCAACTTTAAACGAATTAATTGAAAGTATGTAATGGGCAATTCACTTCCCAATATAAGCAACGATGATATATTGAATCAATCGTTCATATCGCTGAAGCAGCCAATATTCTGGATCATGGGGCCATCAAAATGTGGCAAGACGACCATCAGCAACTTCCTGGCCGTCTCCAGTAAGTTCGAATTGATTCAGATTAGTAAGATGCTGCGGCAAGAAGCGGCCAAAAATTCGCAATTCTCCAAATACATAACGAATTGCATGCAACGTGGCCAGAACGTGAAAAATAGCATTGTCGTGACGCTCGTCAAAGAGATCCTGGTTGGCATGAAAGATTCGGCCAAAGGTTTTATTTTGGACGGCTTTCCAATTTCGTTCAATCAAGCGAAATATTTCGAGACGGCCGTCCGCAAACCGGATTTAATTATATATTCGACGTTAGTGATGGACACGTTGTTTGGTCGAATATTAATTATGGATGGTACGATATTCATTTCGATTCCGCATTACTTTTAAATTGTAATTTGTACCAACTTCTAAGGCGAAGCGGATTTGGAAAAAGCTAGACAAGTGCACATTAGAACGACCAGATGCTGCAACAATATTTATAAAAACTACACCAACAGAGTACATAAAGTTATCGCCAACTATCCAGCTGAGGAGACTATAACGAAACTGATTGTGGATTTGGAATTTTTCTGGGGATTTAAATTCGACCAAATCTTTGCGAACAAATGAGTTGCAGATTGTTCAATTTACTTATTATCTATATGTTCTGTCCATCTACAAATACCTACCTAAGCTGAAGAATAAACACAGTTATGAATCGATATCGGACTATCCATCTTTTTTTTTTTTTTACATGGTGTAAAATAAATTTTTCAACTGTACCGAATACAAAAATAAATACTAAAATCATTGACGAAAGCGAATGGTGCCATTTAACAATTTTTTGTTTAAGATTCAAAAGACCTTGCTGACGTTTTTTTTTCTTTGAATTTACGCAATTATTAGCGAAATAATGTTTGTACCTGTAATTTTATAATAATCCAATTGGAAATATCCCCAACTGTTTTTGTAATCGCAGACTTCTTTGACGACACCCCATCCAACATACATATCGAAAAAATATCGAAAAAAAGCACAGGTATATACCTGTCGATATTCATCAACATTTTCAAAAAATTATCAAAAAATTATCGAAAAAGAACAGAGGTAAAATAGTCGAAAAATGATTTAAAAAGAACAGAGGTCGATTTTCAACAAAATTATAGAAAAATTATCGAAAAATGGTCGAAAAATGGTCGAAAAATTATCGAAAAATTGTCGAAAAATTATCGAAAAATTATCGAAAAAGAACAGAGATCGATTTTCATCAAAATTATAGGAAAATTATCGAAAAATTGTCGAAAAATTATAGAAAAATTATCGAAAAAGAACAGAGGTAAAATAGTCGAAAAATGATCGAAAAAGAACAGAGGTCGATTTTCAACAAAATTATAGAAAAATTATCGAAAAATTGTTGAAAAATTGTCGAAAAATTATCAAAAAATTATCGAAAAAGAGCAGAGGTCGATTTTCATCAAAATTATAGAAAAATTATCAAAAAATTATAGAAACAGAGCAGAGGTCGATTTTCATCAAAATTATAGAAAAATTATAGAAAAATTATCGAAAAATTATCGAAAAATTATCAAAAAATTATCGAAAAAGAGCAGAGGTCGATTTTCATCAAAATTATAGAAATATTATCGAAAGATTGTCGAAAAATTATAGAAAAATTATCGAAAAATTGTCGAAAAATATAGAAAAATTATCGAAAATTATCGAAAAAAACACAGGTCGATTTTCATCAAAATTATAGAAAAATTATCGAAAAATTATAGAAAAATTATCGAAAAATTTAGTTAAAGAGTCCGCAATCCTAAAGATTGGTTGGAAACAGCACGCCATGCCGATCTATCCTGAGCTAATCCCTTCATCTCCCTATAGCTATTCATCTCAACGTCTTCAACTATCTGACTCACATACTCCAATCTAGGCCTACCTACCCCTCTCTTTCCCTCCACTCTACCTTCTATGATCAATTGCATAATCCCCCCATGCCTAAGAATATGCCTTACTAATCTGTCTCTCCTACGCTGTAACACTCTCCAGATACTTCTCTTCTCCCCTACTAACTCTAGTACAGCTTCATTTGTTACTTTATCTTCCCAACCAATCCTCAATCGAAAAATTATCAAAAAATTATCGAAAAAGAGCAGAGGTCGATTTTCATCCAAATTATAGAAAAATTATAAAAAAATTATAGAAAAATTATCGATAAAGAACAGAGGTCGATTTGCATCAAAATTATAGAAAAATTATCAAAAAATTATCGAAAAAGAGCAGAGGTCGATTTTCATCAAAATTATAGAAAAATTATCGAAAAATTATAGAAAAATTATCGAAAAATTATCGAAAAATTATCAAAAAATTATCGAAAAAGAGCAGAGGTCGATTTTCATCAAAATTATAGAAATATTATCGAAAGATTGTCGAAAAATTATAGAAAAATTATCGAAAAATTGTCGAAAAATATAGAAAAATTATCGAAAATTATCGAAAATTATCGAAAAAAACACAGGTCGTTTTTCATCAAAATTATAGAAAAATTATCGAAAAATTATAGAAAAATTATCGAAAAATTATCAAAAAATTATCGAAAAAGAGCAGAGGTCGATTTTCATCCAAATTATAGAAAAATTATAGAAAAATTATAGAAAAATTATCGAAAAAGAACAGAGGTCGATTTTCATCAAAATTATAGAAAAATTATCGAAAAATTGTCGAAAAATTATAGAAAAATTATCGAAAAATTGTCGAAAATATAGAAAAATTATCGAAAAAGAGCATAGGTCGATTTTCATCAAAATTATAGAAAAATTATCGAAAAATTATAGAAAAATTATCGAAAAATTATCAAAAAATTATCGAAAAAGAGCAGAGGTCGTTTTTCATCAAAATTATCGAAAAATTATCGAAAAAAAGCAAAGGTCGATTTTCATGAAAATGATCGAAAAAATGTCGAAAAAAAGCAAAGGTATATACCTGACCTGACCTGACCTGACCTGACCTGCTGACGTTTTCTTTTGTTTGAATTTACGCAATTACTAGCGAAATAATGTTTGTACCTGTAATTTTATAATAATCCAATTGGAAATATCCCCAACTGTTTTTGTAATCGCAGACTTCTTTGGCGACACCCCATCCAACATACGGTATCCAAAAATGCGGCACAAGGAAAATCAGAAAAATGACGGAATAAATATATTCGTCGAATTTCTTGCTCATTGTTGTTAGAATTAGAACTCTTTCATGTCCCACTAATAGGACGAGGATCGTTGTGATGCCATAAAAGCAATACGCGTAGATCATCGGAACACTGCACCAACTGAAGGTAATTTTACCCTTAATTCTTTGAACGGGCATAACACCCATCACCTGAAATGATGAATTGCTGTTCAAATGCTTCACGGGGTACTTCGCATTTATCTACCATGAATAGCTTTAGTAGTAGTTTGTGGTCTCTGTAAAATTGATCATGGTCGTCTATTATGTCTCCATCATTTGCATCCAGTGCTGCTCGCTTCTTGATTTCGTCACCTCGGGCGCTATGCTTAAAATTTTGGACGCATTCTTTAAATTCCTTAAACTCCTCTCGAAAGTATACCGGGTAAGATTCTTGGTCTTCCATTTTCCCCGTACGGGAAAATTGTAATAACTGTCGTTAGGAGTTGAGTGGTAAAAAGCGAATGGTTCAATTATAGGTCGATTCCACTGAGATGGCAATATTATAAATAAGTCATATTAATTAGTCTTTGTACTGTAATTAAGTGTTAGATGGACATTAATCAATGTCGTTTTGAAATTGTTTGTTAGCGGGAATAAGCAATAATTGAAGCTAATTCATCATTTGATTAAATTATAGGTGGTATCTTTTCCAGGGTTAAGAGTAGCAATTTAATGGAAATTAATTTCTCAGTTTCGCTTCGAGAAATTTTTCAAATTAGCAACCATTCACAATATTTAAATTATTTTGAGTAATTTAATTGATACAAATAAAAAATATAGTGCTACGAACTTGAAAAAGAAATAAAAAAGAAATTTTCCGATTGAACCGGAACGCAGTGAAAACGTTAGCTAGGACCGTTTATAATAGTGCTGCGAATGGTTCCGGTAAACCGGTGCACCGGTTTATTTTTTGTCGAAAACCGGCAACCAAGACGATCTCGGTTCACCGATTTTCGGTGAAAACCGGTTTTTCGGTGAAACCGTTTTTCGGTGAATTAAAATTAAAATTCGAGAGGTAATTTTTTTATATAACCTCTGTAATTTTTCGATAATTTTTCGATTTTTATACCTGTCGATAATACCGTCGAAAAAAAGTAAAGGTATATACCTGTCGATTTTCATCAAAATTATCGAAAAAATATCGAAAAAAGCAAAGGTATTTTTTTTTAGAAGAAGGTATATACCTTTGAAAATTTTATTTTTATTTTAGAAGAAGGTATATACCTTTGGAAATTTTATTTTTATTTTAGAAGAAGGTATATACCTTTGGAAATTTTTTTTTTTTTTTAGAGGAAGGTATATACCTTTGGAAATTTTATTTTTATTTTAGAAGAAGGTATATTACCTTTGGAAATTTTATTTTTTTTTTAGAAGAAGGTATATACCTTTGGAAATTTTATTTTTATTTTAGAAGAAGGTATATTACCTTTGGAAATTTTATTTTTATTTTAGAAGAAGGTATATACCTTTGGAAATTTTATTTTTTTTTTAGAAGAAGGTATATACCTTTGGAATTTTTTTTTTTTTTTTAGAAGAAGGTCTGAAGAACCTTTGCTTTTTTCGCAATTTTTTCGATAATTTTGATGAAAATCGACAGGTATATACCTTTGCTTTTTTCGCAATTTTTTCGATAATTTTGATGAAAATCGACAGATATATACCTTTGCTTTTTTCGCAATTTTTTCGATAATTTTGATGAAAATCGACAGATATATACCTTTGCTTTTTTCGCAATTTTTTCGATAATTTTGATGAAAATCGACAGGTATATACCTTTGCTTTTTTCGCAATTTTTTCGATAATTTTGATGAAAATCGACAGATATATACCTTTGCTTTTTTCGCAATTTTTTCGATAATTTTGATGAAAATCGACAGATATATACCTTTGCTTTTTTCGCAATTTTTTCGATAATTTTGATGAAAATCGACAGGTATATACCTTTGCTTTTTTCGCAATTTTTTCGATAATTTTGATGAAAATCGACAGATATATACCTTTGCTTTTTTCGCAATTTTTTCGATAATTTTGATGAAAATCGACAGATATATACCTTTGCTTTTTTCGCAATTTTTTCGATAATTTTGATGAAAATCGACAGATATATACCTTTGCTTTTTTCGCAATTTTTTCGATAATTTTGATGAAAATCGACAGATATATACCTTTGCTTTTTTCGCAATTTTTTCGATAATTTTGATGAAAATCGACAGATATATACCTTTGCTTTTTTCGCAATTTTTTCGATAATTTTGATGAAAATCGACAGGTATATACCTTTGCTTTTTTCGCAATTTTTTCGATAATTTTGATGAAAATCGACAGATATATACCTTTGCTTTTTTCGCAATTTTTTCGATAATTTTGATGAAAATCGACAGGTATATACCTTTGCTTTTTTCGCAATTTTTTCGATAATTTTGATGAAAATCGACAGATATATACCTTTGCTTTTTTCGCAATTTTTTCGATAATTTTGATGAAAATCGACAGATATATACCTTTGCTTTTTTCGCAATTTTTTCGATAATTTTGATGAAAATCGACAGATATATACCTTTGCTTTTTTCGCAATTTTTTCGATAATTTTGATGAAAATCGACAGATATATACCTTTGCTTTTTTCGCAATTTTTTCGATAATTTTGATGAAAATCGACAGATATATACCTTTGCTTTTTTCGCAATTTTTTCGATAATTTTGATGAAAATCGACAGGTATATACCTTTGCTTTTTTCGCAATTTTTTCGATAATTTTGATGAAAATCGACAGATATATACCTTTGCTTTTTTCGCAATTTTTTCGATAATTTTGATGAAAATCGACAGATATATACCTTTGCTTTTTTCGCAATTTTTTCGATAATTTTGATGAAAATCGACAGGTATATACCTTTGCTTTTTTCGCAATTTTTTCGATAATTTTGATGAAAATCGACAGATATATACCTTTGCTTTTTTCGCAATTTTTTCGATAATTTTGATGAAAATCGACAGATATATACCTTTGCTTTTTTCGCAATTTTTTTCGATAATTTTGATGAAAATCGACAGATATATACCTTTGCTTTTTTCGCAATTTTTTCGATAATTTTGATGAAAATCGACAGATATATACCTTTGCTTTTTTCGCAATTTTTTCGATAATTTTGATGAAAATCGACAGGTATATACCTTTGCTTTTTTCGCAATTTTTTCGATAATTTTGATGAAAATCGACAGGTATATACCTTTGCTTTTTTCGCAATTTTTTCGATAATTTTGATGAAAATCGACAGATATATACCTTTGCTTTTTTCGCAATTTTTTCGATAATTTTGATGAAAATCGACAGATATATACCTTTGCTTTTTTCGCAATTTTTTCGATAATTTTGATGAAAATCGACAGGTATATACCTTTGCTTTTTTCGCAATTTTTTCGATAATTTTGATGAAAATCGACAGATATATACCTATGCTTTTTTCGCAATTTTTTCGATAATTTTGATGAAAATCGACAGATATATACCTTTGCTTTTTTCGCAATTTTTTCGATAATTTTGATGAAAATCGACAGGTATATACCTTTGCTTTTTTCGCAATTTTTTCGATAATTTTGATGAAAATCGACAGGTATATACCTTTGCTTTTTTCGCAATTTTTTCGATAATTTTGATGAAAATCGACAGGTATATACCTTTGCTTTTTTCGCAATTTTTTCGATAATTTTGATGAAAATCGACAAGTATATACCTTTGCTTTTTTCGCAATTTTTTCGATAATTTTGATGAAAATCGACAGATATATACCTTTGCTTTTTTCGCATTTTTTTCGATAATTTTGATGAAAATCGATAGGTATATACCTTTGCTTTTTTCGCATTTTTTTCGATAATTTTGATGAAAATCGACAGATATATACCTTTGCTTTTTTCGCAATTTTTTCGATAATTTTGATGAAAATCGACAGATATATACCTTTGCTTTTTTCGCAATTTTTTCGATAATTTTGATGAAAATCGACAGGTATATACCTTTGCTTTTTTCGCAATTTTTTCGATAATTTTGATGAAAATCGACAGGTATATACCTTTGCTTTTTTCGCAATTTTTTCGATAATTTTGATGAAAATCGACAGGTATATACCTTTGCTTTTTTCGCAATTTTTTCGATAATTTTGATGAAAATCGACAGGTATATACCTTTGCTTTTTTCGCAATTTTTTCGATAATTTTGATGAAAATCGACAGATATATACCTTTGCTTTTTTCGCAATTTTTTCGATAATTTTGATGAAAATCGACAGATATATACCTTTGCTTTTTTCGCAATTTTTTCGATAATTTTGATGAAAATCGACAGGTATATACCTTTCTTTTTTCGCATTTTTTTCGATAATTTTGATGAAAATCGACAGATATATACCTTTGCTTTTTTCGCAATTTTTTCGATAATTTTGATGAAAATCGACAGATATATACCTTTGCTTTTTTCGCAATTTTTCGATAATTTTGATGAAAATCGACAGGTATATACCTTTGCTTTTTTCGCAATTTTTTCGATAATTTTGATGAAAATCGACAGATATATACCTTTGCTTTTTTCGCAATTTTTTCGATAATTTTGATGAAAATCGACAGGTATATACCTTTGCTTTTTTCGCAATTTTTTCGATAATTTTGATGAAAATCGACAGGTATATACCTTTGCTTTTTTCGCAATTTTTTCGATAATTTTGATGAAAATCGACAGGTATATACCTTTGCTTTTTTCGCAATTTTTTCGATAATTTTGATGAAAATCGACAGGTATATACCTTTGCTTTTTTCGCAATTTTTTCGATAATTTTGATGAAAATCGATAGGTATATACCTTTGCTTTTTTCGCAATTTTTTCGATAATTTTGATGAAAATCGATAGGTATATACCTTTGCTTTTTTCGCAATTTTTTCGATAATTTTGATGAAAATCGACAGATATATACCTTTGCTTTTTTCGCAATTTTTTCGATAATTTTGATGAAAATCGACAGGTATATACCTTTGCTTTTTTCGCAATTTTTTCGATAATTTTGATGAAAATCGATAGGTATATACCTTTGCTTTTTTCGCATTTTTTTCGATAATTTTGATGAAAATCGACAGATATATACCTTTGCTTTTTTCGCAATTTTTTCGATAATTTTGATGAAAATCGACAGGTATATACCTTTGCTTTTTTCGCAATTTTTTCGATAATTTTGATGAAAATCGACAGGTATATACCTTTGCTTTTTTCGCAATTTTTTCGATAATTTTGATGAAAATCGACAGGTATATACCTTTGCTTTTTTCGCAATTTTTTCGATAATTTTGATGAAAATCGACAGGTATATACCTTTGCTTTTTTCGCAATTTTTTCGATAATTTTGATGAAAATCGATAGGTATATACCTTTGCTTTTTTCGCAATTTTTTCGATAATTTTGATGAAAATCGATAGGTATATACCTTTGCTTTTTTCGCAATTTTTTCGATAATTTTGATGAAAATCGACAGATATATACCTTTGCTTTTTTCGCAATTTTTTCGATAATTTTGATGAAAATCGACAGGTATATACCTTTGCTTTTTTCGCATTTTTTTCGATAATTTTGATGAAAATCGACAGATATATACCTTTGCTTTTTTCGCAATTTTTTCGATAATTTTGATGAAAATCGACAGATATATACCTTTGCTTTTTTCGCAATTTTTTCGATAATTTTGATGAAAATCGACAGGTATATACCTTTGCTTTTTTCGCAATTTTTTCGATAATTTTGATGAAAATCGACAGATATATACCTTTGCTTTTTTCGCAATTTTTTCGATAATTTTGATGAAAATCGACAGGTATATACCTTTGCTTTTTTCGCAATTTTTTCGATAATTTTGATGAAAATCGACAGGTATATACCTTTGCTTTTTTCGCAATTTTTTCGATAATTTTGATGAAAATCGACAGGTATATACCTTTGCTTTTTTCGCAATTTTTTCGATAATTTTGATGAAAATCGACAGGTATATACCTTTGCTTTTTTCGCAATTTTTTCGATAATTTTGATGAAAATCGATAGGTATATACCTTTGCTTTTTTCGCAATTTTTTCGATAATTTTGATGAAAATCGACAGGTATATACCTTTGCTTTTTTCGCAATTTTTTCGATAATTTTGATGAAAATCGACAGATATATACCTTTGCTTTTTTCGCAATTTTTTCGATAATTTTGATGAAAATCGACAGGTATATACCTTTGCTTTTTTCGCAATTTTTTCGATAATTTTGATGAAAATCGACAGGTATATACCTTTGCTTTTTCGCATTTTTTTCGATAATTTTGATGAAAATCGACAGATATATACCTTTGCTTTTTTCGCAATTTTTTCGATAATTTTGATGAAAATCGACAGATATATACCTTTGCTTTTTTCGCAATTTTTTCGATAATTTTGATGAAAATCGACAGGTATATACCTTTGCTTTTTTCGCAATTTTTTCGATAATTTTGATGAAAATCGACAGATATATACCTTTGCTTTTTTCGCAATTTTTTCGATAATTTTGATGAAAATCGACAGGTATATACCTTTGCTTTTTTCGCAATTTTTTCGATAATTTTGATGAAAATCGACAGGTATATACCTTTGCTTTTTTCGCAATTTTTTCGATAATTTTGATGAAAATCGACAGGTATATACCTTTGCTTTTTTCGCAATTTTTTCGATAATTTTGATGAAAATCGACAGGTATATACCTTTGCTTTTTTCGCAATTTTTTCGATAATTTTGATGAAAATCGATAGGTATATACCTTTGCTTTTTTCGCAATTTTTTCGATAATTTTGATGAAAATCGATAGGTATATACCTTTGCTTTTTTCGCAATTTTTTCGATAATTTTGATGAAAATCGACAGATATATACCTTTGCTTTTTTCGCAATTTTTTCGATAATTTTGATGAAAATCGACAGGTATATACCTTTGCTTTTTTCGCAATTTTTTCGATAATTTTGATGAAAATCGATAGGTATATACCTTTGCTTTTTTCGCAATTTTTTCGATAATTTTGATGAAAATCGACAGGTATATACCTTTGCTTTTTTCGCAATTTTTTCGATAATTTTGATGAAAATCGACAGATATATACCTTTGCTTTTTTCGCAATTTTTCGATAATTTTGATGAAAATCGACAGGTATATACCTTTGCTTTTTTCGCAATTTTTTCGATAATTTTGATGAAAATCGATAGGTATATACCTTTGCTTTTTCGCATTTTTTTCGATAATTTTGATGAAAATCGACAGATATATACCTTTGCTTTTTTCGCAATTTTTTCGATAATTTTGATGAAAATCGACAGGTATATAC